>CM037586.1:33320406-38120406 GCA_021018995.1 Chloranthus sessilifolius
GGAAATGAGGTGATCTGGATTCATCGCGGCTATCTAAGAATTTCAATGTTTGAATCGAGGGTTCATAATGAAAGACTTATCGGATCTGCTCTTATCAATTGTTAGAATTTCGAATAAAATAAATAAATAAGAAGAATGTTTCTAGGACAGTATTAAAGATCTCATCGAAAACTTACAGCAGCTTGCCAAACAAGGGCTAAGAGAAAAAAGAACACAGGTATGACTGGCATAACATCCACGATTGGATTGAAAAAAGCATAAGCCTCGGGCAATTTGGCGAAGAAAAAACTACTCGAATGAAGGGAAGAATTAAGACAGATAAAAATTAAACTAAAGATATTAAGCATAACAAACATTTCGTTCTTGGAGATAATTTCATTTTTATTGAGTTATTGAAGTTATTGATATAAGGGAAAAATGAAGAAAGAGGGGAGGAAAAAAGTATTGATTTTTCTTTGAACTCCTCCAATCAAAAAATACTTCAATTCTCAAATGAGAATAGAAAGAATTCTACTTTTCCTACAATATCTTAATTGAATTATATGTAATGATCAATGAATGACTTCCTTTATTTTTATTTTACATCTACACGCGTCAAATTCTAGCAATAACCTATTCCATATATATTTGGGTCCGAATTGACGAAAAACAAATAACGATATTAGTGTTTATTAGTGTCGAATAGAAATCTAAATGGGGCGTGGCCAAGCGGTAAGGCAACGGGTTTTGGTCCCGTTACTCGAAGGTTCGAATCCTTCCGTCCCAGACTGATTCTATCATAACAAAGATTCTTTTTGTTCTCTTTAAGAATCTTCTGTTTAAGAGTTTCATGTTGGATACTGGATAAAATGTGATTCAATCTTTCATTCCCATTCATATTTCTAATGATTCCTTTCTGAATCATATTCTCCCTTTCGTTTCACTCAAATAGAATCGAGTGTCAATGACACGCGAATGGATATAAATATCTTTGTGATGTAGGTATGATGGGGACATAGATCAATAGTTTAATTCAAAAAAGTCAATTGGGCGAGCCATTCAGCGTATGCCCGTCCTGCGCAGATTCATATTGAATCTGGTTAGCCACTTAGAGAAACTTTATGCCCAATATCAATGATAATGATATTGTAATTCCCACATGATTATGCTGCATTCTGAGTCGAAATGTTAAAGAAAGTCTTCTATATTCCCTAAAGTAAATAGGGTAGCACAATTACTAATTCTATGTGGATCCTGAATGCTAAACAACAGGTAGTTTTTTCCGTCACTGGGATTCAAGTTCCTAAGATTGGGGTGGAGTATTCTAAGAAAGAATAGGAACAACGAATTGATCTGGACCTATTTGTTTTTGTACCTATACAAGATAGGATAGCGTCCCATAAGAGTATCCTTTTCTTTTTTTTTTTGCATCTAGCCCCAATGAATAATTGGAAATCAATGTAGCGATGGGGAGGGGATTCATACTTGCAGTATGATGCTAAAGACAGTTCAGTAAGGCTGGTATATGTTCCCCAGCCTTGTCCACGGGCAATAGCTTTTTTCTTAAGCAAAACTGTTGTCAAAGTTGCCTATGGAGCAAACCATACAGGTTGTTCTTAGCTGCCCCCTTCCTCTTGTCTCTATATTATTGTTCATCTCAATTTGATCATAACATTTGACACCCAATCATGATTTCTCTAATATGCATATATGCTTACAATTGTCGTGGATTCAAGTGGCTTTGTTTACACGTAGGTATCTCTAACCATTTGATGATATTTGTTTTATTTTATTTTATTTTTATAGGAATTTGTAGAATATTAATCTCCTATAAATTTCTTGTATGTCCCAATTCCCATGCAATCCTTTTAGCTCTGTACTACTGTTTGTTTACAATTATGAAGAAAATGTTCCTATGCATAGATTGATCTATTGAATTGTTAGTTGACCATGTAATATATTTGATTTCTATTCTTTGGCAGTTTTTTCTGATGGATGTGTCAATGTAAGTGTTAATGTCGAAAACTGCAACCCATAACCATCCAGAATGGGTGAAATGATTTGAGATTGGTGATAATGAAAAGCGAAGGATTGGAAAGACAAATAAGAAAAAAGAACTGCTAATTACTCCCAAGTTTCAATCATTCAAAAAAAAGAATGGGAAAAAATAATGCCACAAGAATCCAGCTGGAATAGAACACTTTATTAAAAGAAATCAAAGAACCATAAATTGATAACTATCTCCAGAAGGTGAAAAACCCACCAAAATGAATCAATGAAAGTAAGTCTGTAGGCCCACATCATGTGATATTGTAGGTGAGATGAGATATATGAATTGTCTTCAACTTCCCCCCGAAGCTGGGGTATAGATATTAATCGTACCTCAGTGAACACATCATCGTGTTGCTCCTCAAATCGGACATAAAGAGCAAGAGCTAAAGCACTGTTTCCAGCATTTTCCCCAAGTTGGGGCTCTAGCTTCATATTCATGGTTCAAAATTCTGGACGTAACCGATACATATTGTCCGAGACGTATCGGTTTCGGAATACTCTGGGTTACATTATGTATCGGCCCTTAACTGTATCATCCAATATAGAGGTGCCACTTTAAATGGCACTCTGAAAATATCAGGGATAATTTGAAATTATCCCTGATAATTTGAAATATCATGGATGATATTCACATGAAAAAACACTTCCAACTTACCTACTTTCACTTAACTTCTTTTGTTTCCCTTCTTGAACGCCCTTCTCTCCCCTTATAGCACTTCTTTCACCTAGAGCAAGCACTGTGCAATAAGAGGAAATTTCCTCTTATTGCTCCCTAAAATACACCTTCCTCCTATTACTACTTGAGATTACATTCATTTTGAGTTTTCTATTTTATAGATGTAAATGTTAGGGTTTAGGATTTAAATTTTAGTTTTTTTATGGAAGTAGTTAGGTCTAAGTTAGATCTACCATCCAATGTATCAACCCGGACTACTCTGAAACCGATACGTGTCGAACGATGCATATCGATTTTGTCCGGAATTTTGAACCATGATTTAGACTGCTGCTGCTGTTATATTTTGAACCCAGAATTTTGTCGTATTACTACGAGTATAGTTGATAACTGCTGATCAGTGTGTTGCTTTGCTTTTGTTCTCTAATTAATGTTCATCACTATAGTCTATAGCAGTTTCAGTTCAGATTTGTACAGTAAAATTTTTGTGATAGTGACATTGCACAGGTTTCTTGGTTGATAGTGGTTTTCATCATTGCTGTTTTTCTTTGCTTTTACATAGATATCTGAGTTTCAAAATTGCTAGTTTTTACTAGTTTGGAACAGTCCTTATTATGTCTGATAATTAAGGTGCTGAGAAATCGGGGATGTGTGGTAGTGTTTTTACACTATGAGACAGATTTAGGAGTAGGTCTTCCCCTACTTACATTGATTTTAAAATGTTGTGG
The DNA here is from genome assembly GCA_021018995.1 of Chloranthus sessilifolius. Classification (NCBI taxonomy): domain Eukaryota; kingdom Viridiplantae; phylum Streptophyta; class Magnoliopsida; order Chloranthales; family Chloranthaceae; genus Chloranthus; species Chloranthus sessilifolius. The sequence goes on from CM037586.1 coordinate 33,323,839, forward strand.
GCTGTGGTTCTCATCAAATGATCTCATAGAGTGTTTTCTATTGGGTAAAAAATGGTTAATACCGTGAGAAGTGATGAGGGGGCAATGAGGATCAAGGCATCACTAATCTCGTGTTTCAATTGATTAGAGAGGCTCAAAGAGTGTTTCGAAAGACAGATCGAAAGTTTTTTTCGTGTAGAGGCGAGCTGAGACACGGAGCGAAGAGATTAATTCTCCATCTACGAAGAGGCAACATGCACAATGTTGTCAAATGCGGTCACATATGCAAATATGCGACTAAATATGCCATTTTAGAAAGCTGTATCGCATATGCCATGGTGGCACGTGTGATATAGGCCAGTATGTGATTGCGACTTTAATATGCGATTGCATACTGCTCCAATGGTAAAAAGGATGACCATTGGAAAAAGGTTATTTTGTTTTCCTCGATTTTTTGGCCCCCTCTTCCTCTATAAATAAGAGGAAGAGGGGGTCTCCACCTTCAACCACAAGTGTAACGACCCGAAATTTTCAAGTCGAACAATGTAGAAATACGGGGTCGTTAGATCGTTGTTCATGATCTAAGTACAGAATTTCATTAGTACCAATGGAAATCTAATTTAAACATAACTGAAATAAATACTCCACATCTGAAATGAAACATTAATCCAACAACAAATTGAATTTTTACCGAGTCTAAATCCCAGAATTTCACTAAGGATAAAAATCTTCGGACTGAAGATCTTCTTCTGGCATGAAATTCGGACCTTCTTCAAGTTCGGAGTCCTGACCAATATCTGTACCTGTGACACGTAGTGTCGGGGTGAGCTAACCGTCCAAGCTCAGTAGGAAAGGTTCAATACAATTGCATCTTATCCATTCAAACATACTTTCAATGATCATATTCAATTTCAAATTTGCAATTTCATAAATAGAGTTGGTATTGATTTCATGTTTCAAAGGTTCTATGGTTCACATAAAGGACAATTTAATCAGTTTCATGGGTTCATGTTATATGCAAGTTCTTAGGTTCATTCATGACTTAAAAATCTCTAACGCTATATAGCAGTTAGAGCCGAAAGTAACCGATGGGAATCCCCTCCTAACCATAGTCACTCAATGAACAATTTTCCAAAGTGCTCAAGCTCCTACATTGTGAGGAATACTTGTGCGGTTTAAAAGCCGTCGTCACGGTTCAAATACAAATATCCCTCCGTAACGGTCAATGGGTGTGCCGTCGCACAGGATTCGTTCACATCAACCTCAAATCATATGCAGAGTTCTAATGCATATTCATAATTCATAGACAATTCTCATTCTTGTTCTAAATTCAAAGTTCAAAGGGTTAAATATTCATAATTCAAAGATATTCAATGATCAATGTGGTTCGGAAATTCAATATTCGATGTTCAAAAGTATTCAATGAGGATTCGATATTCGATGAGTTCTACTAAACCAATGAAGTTTCCATATGAGATAAGTTTCCCATGTCCAATGAAGTGCAACATGCAATGATTCAATTATTCAATGAAGTATCAATGTACAGAAAGTTCATCATTCAATCAGTTACGATCATTCAATTTCTAACAACATTTAGTAGCTTTCAATATTAAATGAAGCATCGATTTCATATGAATCTTAGTATAAAACACAATCGGTATTGAAATCCCCCTACCTCGGGTCCTAACATCGCAAAGAATGAGATGATCCCGATCAATAGCGAATGATTACTTTTCCTACGTCGCACATATATGTGACACATCAATGGCCAATGGCAACTATGAACAATTCCAAGTATTTGTTACAAATCAATCCTGCAGAAACCTAGGGAAAATAGGCTGAATGGACAAATCTGGTCTGACTTGCTCGAGCGACAAGTTGAGTTCGCTCGAGCGTATCCAACAAGTGGAGTTCGTTCGAGTGACTTATCACAGAAACATTTATGAGATAAGTTGCTCGAGCGACTTATCCAACAAGTGGAGTTCGTTCAAGCGACTTATCACAAAAACCTAGGGAAAATGGGCTGAATGGACAAATCTGGTTTGACTCGCTCGAGCGACAAGTTGAGTTCGCTCGAGCGACTTATGATAGAAACATTTATATGCAGTCTTCGGTATCTCGCTCGAGCAACAACCAAACTCGCTCGAGCGAGTTTTGGCCGAAAGTTTGGCTTCGTTTTCTGAACGTTCTTGCTCGAGCGACCCTGTGCGAAAACCAACCCTTCTTTCATTTCTAGCTCTGATCATCAACATAAAACTCACTCTACCGAGATGGTGATTTCTGAAATAAAGTTGACACACTAATCAAAATAACTATTGACATCTACCTCTTGAAGCGTGATTCTGTGAATCGCCGGTGATCTATAGACGTTCCACGCGTTCGTTCAGTTTCCTTCTTCTTGATCGTACAGATGACGATGATCAAGGTTCCTTGTGGAAGAACACCTTAATGGTCTTAGGGAGGTTGAAGAAGAAGATCGAAGGAGATGAGCGATGACAGCTAGGGTTTCGTGAGGAAAAGAATAAGAAAGGATGGAGACGGTTAGTCTCCTCACGGCTCTTTTCTTAAGAAGGATTCTCGAGAGTTTATGATTTAGGTTTCTACGTTAGTACCTTTTTATAACTCATTGGAGATCATTCAGTGTTAAGTTGACACACCAAGGATGGGTGTATAGGCTTTTACTTCAAAGCCTAAAATAGTGATTTTAAAGTCCGCCTACCAAGGTTTGATCCTTGGACCTCTTGTCCACAACTCGACCCTTTGACCAACACGCTAGCATGTAGCTTGCATAATTAGTGACATCATTAAATATAAGGGTCATTTTAAAACAGGTGTGTATCTTTAGTTTAAAATGTTTTGAAAACTCAAGGCATGTAGTGTACACCTGGTTAAGTGTATGTACTTATTGAACGTATTAAGGTTTGGAAAAATTTGGGTTGTTATATGCTTCCCCCCTTAAAAAAAAATTTCGTCCTAAAAAATTTGCGTACCTTATTCGATGACTAGCCTCGTCCGATGAATGGTTTTGTCGAAGCGAAAATCTGTTTGGTGCGTAAGATCCATTCTTTGCCGTCCAGGATTTGCATTGGCTCTTCTGTTGTCATATTCTCGTGGAACTCGATAGGTTGGTAGTCCGAACAAGAGTAGTCACATTCTCCTCAAGAGTCAACAATTCATCATCAACGAAAATCAGGGTCATTACATTCTCCCTTAAAAAATTTCGTCCTAAAAAATTTGGTACATGATAATTTATCAAGTTTTATCCTTTTCAATCGTCGAACCCAATACTTAATTATTCGAAAATTTTTAAACCCTTTACTGTACCAAGATATGATTCTCCCTTCCTTGCTAGAGAAGTTGGCTTAAATTCTTCAATCTATAAAAAGATCACCTCCTTTGTTTCGAATTCCTGCCAATCGTTTGTCTACTCAAACTTTCATTGAATACCAGCTTGACTTTATTTTCAGTTTCTTCGAAATTGTCAAATTATCATGAATTTCTCAAATTTGCTAATTAGACTGAACTAATACCACATCAAAAAATAGCTAAGTTGAATCTTGGTTACGATGGTCTCACCCGATAGCAAACGCCACTCAAAAAGCTATTCTTGGATCGAGTGTTCAAAATTGTGTGTGTGGGGGAATCAAAACTGATGTTTGCTTTTTTCACAAGTCTTCATTACTTTGCTACTCGTGATTCATCAATCTTCAATGAATGATATCGGGATTCGATCTCGTAAGCATCAAATTTATTCGTCACACTTGGTTCAAATCTAATCGCCTATAAGCATTTAATAATTGTCCAAATCCTTAGTTAATTTAGATTTATCAAAACTAATTGCCCTGAAGCTTTCGATAATTCAAGTGTCATACCTGGTCCAAATCCTTAGTCATAAACTTTCGATTAATGTTTTAAAATTTCTTGATTCTGAAAATCACCCACTTGGTAAAAGTTTTAATAGCCCGTCGTCAATGATACCATTAGAAATCTAAAATCATTTTTTTTTATAAGACAAGCATCTCATTAAACCCATACAGATTTAGAAACACTATTTAAACCAGATTTGGCTAACAGATCAGCTGCCTCATTAGCTTCTCTACGAATATGTCTAAAAGAGACAGAAGAAAAACCCATGGAGATCTTCCTGATATCACTAATAATGAAGTTGATCTCCGACCACTCATCACCACTGGAAAGAGGATATAATCTTATGAGGGTCATTTTCCAAAATAACATGGGAAAATTCCATCTCCGAAGCAAAGAGGACCCCATGATAAGCCGTCAATACTTCGCTATAGAGTGCACTGTGACCCAGGGAATCTAATTTAGTTTGGTTCTGCTATTGAAAGTTCATAAAACCCAGGATATTTTCTTCTTGTATTCTTGCTAGGATTTTGATTTTCTTATTCCCAACCTTGTTGTAATCCATCTGTTGATTTCCTTTGAACGATTTAAACCCTTCGGGCCCTCAATTATTCAAACCCTAGCAAAGAGTCTAGAGGCAACATCGAAATTTTTGCTTGGTACCCTGAACTAGATTGAAAAATGGAGTCTTTCATTGGACCTAGTTTTTAGATTAGGAAGGATCATATGCATATGGAATGCTAAATCGGATTTAATCAAATTGCTCAAATTAAATTGTTGAATAGTTTGTGTTTTAGACAGATTTTCTTGAAGTTCCACCGCTCATTAAAATATAAAATTGGTTTCAAACTGCACAATTTGGTTTAGTGTTTTGTCCTACATTATATACACAGTTTTATCCCTTCAGTTGTCCTTTTCAATCAATCACCTCAAGGCTAAATAGAGTACTTCGAGCAGCTCTGTCATATTTGTGGGATTACTGATATTTGCATGGAAGAGATGAGGACAAAACTGAGCACGTTCAATTTACATGCATATATCAAAGTAAATTTTTGATGTCTAATTAATTGAACAATTCCGTTTCCTTATACTTAAAAATATATGTCATCTGTTTCTTATCACGGATATTGGGATCAATAATACGATGTTGTGGGAATTAGCAAATACGGTTAATAGTGCAAGCGAAAAGCTTCCAATCAAGTACATGTGGCTGCCGCAGGCTCAGACAACCTACGGCTAGAGCATGGGATCCGGTAATTCTTAGATTCGAACAACGGTTGTCCTCGTGGAAAGGGAAAATGCTAAACAGTGGAGGGTGCCTTGTCCTACTTAAAGCAGTCCTATCTAGCCAGCCCATTTCTACGTGTCGATGTTCAAATGCCCGATAGGAGTATTCAATCGACTAGAGCAAATTCAAGGAAATTTCCTTTGGGAGGGGTCGGGCCTGGACAAACGATTCCATCTGTTTAACTGAGACACATGTCAACTTCCTGTGAGTCGGAGGACTGGGCATTCGCAGTTTGAGGTGGACCAACATAGCGCTCCTCAGTAAATGGTTCTGGCGAGCGGGGAGTGTGGAGGAAAGGGATAGTCTTTGGAGTAAGGTGCTGATTGATAAGTACGTGCAATTCAACAGTAACTGAGGCATCAACACTTTAGTCAACAGAGGCACATCGGCCTGGTGGAAGAACCTCTGTGGCACATGGCCTCTTTACTCTATAGGGCTTTGCTTCAGTTGGGGTTGTGGCACCCGGATTCGGTTCTGGGAGGACAACTAGGTCGTTGGTGGGCCTTTCAAAATGTCGTTCCCAGATATCTATTCCTTATCCTTGAACCCTCAAGGGTTGATTGATGAATTTGTCTCAAAGACTCTCGAGGCCAGACTATGGGAAGTTAACACTCGTAGAAACCTAAGAGGTGATGAGGTGACCTCATTCTCGAAGCTGCTTCACTCTCTCTATAACCTGCATTGGAATCCTAACAATTAGGACCAACGGGTATGAGCCCCTAGCAAAAATGGTTACTTCAGCGTCAAGTCTTACTACCGGATGTTTTGCGCCGCATGCTAATTAGATATCGAGGAGCAGGGGTGTGAAAGGTGACCATCCCGCTCAAAGTAAAATTCTTCATGTGGCCAACATTCCAAGATAAAGTGCTAACGATGGATCAACTCATTCGGAGGGGGAAAGATATTCCTAATTGCTGTGTGATGTGTCCTCAAGGGGAGGAGTCCGCCTCGCATCTCTTTCTCCACTATGAGGTGACATACAAGATTTGGAGTATTGTTCTAAATTTGTTTTGGCATGAATTGGGTCTCTCCTGCTACACCTTACCTCTAGTATTTGGCATGGGATGCGGTCAGATTGGAAGGCCAGCTAGGGAACCATTGGAGGGTGATGTTCTTGATGTCATTTGGAGTATATGGCGCAAGAGGAATATGAGGATATTCGAGCATAAAAGTAGGCCGGTGGGGATGCTTATGAAATCAGTCAAAGACCTGGTGTGGCTTTGGGTAACTAAAGGCAGCGAGGTGCTTAGAGGTGACTCATCTCCCTGGGACCCGGGTTAATTTGGGATTGGGGTCGGGGGCTGTTCCTGACTTTTGTTTCTGTTTTTTTATTGCTGCTGTATTGGTTTTCCTTGATGTCTTGCTTTTGGTTGTCCTGTTATTGTATTGGTCCATTCAGCGCCTTGCTGGTTATCAATATAATTTCGAATTACTGATAAAAAATAAGTATCTGTCATCCATGCTGCAACTTGATTCTTTCACAAGATTGAATGACATTATCCACTATTATGATGTAGCTGTGTTTGACTACATGACACATTGTACTCATATCTTGGCATATTGCTGGTGTTTGACTATATGACACATGATATTCATATATTGGCATGTTGTTGATATTCATAACATGGTCGTAGTTTATTAGAAATTTGGCATACTTTACGTACTTATAAACTTGTAATGTACGATCTTACCACTTAAATCTAAGAGTGCGTTTGGAATCTTGGATGTTACATTTACTTGAAAATTTAATTTACTTGCTTAAAATTTACTCAAAATTTATGTTCACCTAAATTGAGATTTATATAGATATTCATATGTATCTCGTTTGGTGGCTCTAGGTAAAACATAATGTTTTTTTTTTTAAATTTATATGATTTGTTGGCCCCATTTATACACACATGAACTTGTGCCCAACTAACTAAGCGAGTTGCATTCACAATCTTAATTACAGTAGTGACCGTTCAATCATAGTCATCACTCAATGATGATGCTTGCTTAATCGCTTGTCAAATGTTTGAGAATGTAGCTGCCACCGTTGTCAACTATATTCAGATGGAAGTAAGATATTATTTATGCATATGATAAACTATCAATCTCCCAACTCAAACTCCACCATACCCTTGTGTCTTCTACTACATACCAATGCACAATAGGAAATAAAAAATAAAAAATTAATTTGTAGGACTTTCAAATTGCCTTTTTTTTCCCTCAAGGCATGGTTCAAAATTCCAGACGAAACCAATACATATTGTCCGATACGTATTGGTTTTGGAATACTCCGGGTTTGGATATGTATCGGCCCTTGACTGTATCGTCCAAATTATCTGGCGATATGACCAAATTATTGATTGAATCATCCAATAATTTGGAAATTTGAAATTATTGGGCCATAATTTCAAATTATCCCTGATATTTTTAGAGTGCTACTTAAAGTGGCACCTCTATATATTCACCTGAAAAAACACTTCCAACTGACCTACTTTCACTTAGCTTCTTTTGTTTCCCTTCTTTAAATCCCTTCTCTTCCCTTAAAGCACTTCTTTCACCTACAGCAAACATTTTGCAACCTATTCTAGCCCCGGAGTCACTGTATTCAGCCTGAAACTTCCTCTTATTGCTACCTAAAAAACACCTTCCTCCTATTGGTACTCGAGGTAACATTCATTTTGAGTTTTCTATTTTATAGATGTAAATATTAGGGTTTAGGGTTTAAATGTTAGTTTTTTTTATGGAAGTAGTTAGGTCTAAGTTAGATCTACTTATTAATCTATGCTCCAGCATGAAGGCATGGCGACCTTGGAGCTGGGCACTTGGCTAGCAAGAAGGCGGGTGGACCTTGTAGCTAGCTAAATAGCACGTGTGCGCAGAGGAATGTGGCCTTGCGATGCATGCATATTCCCCTTATGCATGATGCGATCTAGTGTGGTGACTAGATGTGTGATGGGCTTAGAATGGGGTGCTCCGCGTAGGGGCACGCGACGTGGTGGCAAGAGGGCAGGCGACGTCCTGTGCCATAAGGCATGTAATGCGGTGCTCCGCATAGGGGCACGCGATGTGGTGTTAAGAGGACACGCGACATCCTAGTACCATGAGGCACGCAAGGCGATGCCAAGAGGGCACGCGACATCTAGCTTGAACGGTAAGTGATGCGGTGCTAAGAGGGCACGCGATGCGGTGTCAAGAGGGAACACGACATTCGGGTGCAATGACGGATCTGACATAGTGCCGAGTAGGCACGAGACATAGTCACGACTCAGACGTGATGCGGTGCCATGAGGGCCGTGCGACATGGTCGCGACACAGTGCTATGTGCGCATGAGGCCATGAGGGCCTCGCGATGCGATTGTGACATGGATGCGATGTGGTCGCATGTGACGTTGATGCGTGACCTCACAAGACATGTGGGCTTGGAGGATGACACTGTGTGCCATGGACAGAGGTTTGTGTACCATAGTTAATGCTAAGACACTACCTTTGCAGGTGTGTGCCACGGGCAGAGGGATTGCCATGGTGGTATGTCAAACCAAGGGGTTTGAGGTTCTTCTGCTGAATAGCTCAAGTTGGTGTTTAGACCATACTTGGGGGAAGGGAGATGTGGAGCTATTCTCCCACACATGGGGCCTTGCATTGCTGGAGGGGCGCAAAAGGTCTTCACCTCATGCTACGACATAACGCCTTGACCATCTTTTATGTCTTCACCCCACGTAGTGTTCTATCCAACTTGGTCCGGTCAATATTTCACCCAGGTATCTTTATATACCAGTTCTTCATACAACCAGAAGAAACTTGATTATTAGCATCATTTTGGTTACTACCTGAATCGATTACCAAAATCAAGTAAATTGTGCCTTTGATGTTCACATCGGTGGTTCCAAGTCCACGCAACACATTGCACATTGCAGCTCCCTAGGTTCTCAACAGTCCGTCCTCACCCAGGAGTCTAGCTTTCATCCGCACTGCCGTCTAGCACCTCAACACCTCTATATCTTCGCCTAAGAGTTCAACCTGCGTGTGATTTATAGAACTCCAGTACCTCGATGTATGTTTCCAACCACGAGTCTGCCAGCCAAGCTGCCTCAGCTTGTAGCAATTTTTGCAGTTCTAGTACCTCGACACCACGTGTCTTCACCCAAGAGACTGCCGGTGAGCGACCACGCCCAATCCAACGAGGCTCTATGCTTCACAATGCTGAAATCCGCTACACTGCTTATATCTTTCGATCGTAGTAACCGACGGAACTCAGCTTTCTTGGACCTTTAAATCTCTTCATTACAAATCCATCACTGTCCTGTAGTGCTCTGGTACCTCAACACCTCTCTGTTTTCACCCAAGAGCCTGCCATGAGCACCTTGCTCAATCAACGAAGCTCTATGCTTCTCACACTATAGTACCTCGACCTCTATCTTCACCCAATAGCATGACTCGAGTCACCTCTTGCAACCCGACTTACGGTCCTTCTCGTAAACCAAAGATTTTAACGATCACCTCGGACTCACTTCCTCTGAAGATACCCATCTGGCTCTCGTATTTGCTTCCTCTAAAGCTGTATTGGATCACTTTGAACTCACTTCCTCTGAAGGTACCCATCTGGTTCTTCCGTTGGCTTCCGCTGAAGCCACGTTGAATCTTCGTCCAGTCATCCGTCTCCCACGGACACCGTGCCTTGTCGTTACACAACAAAGCAATAAGCTTCTAACCCCTACACTGGTTCAACATAGCTCAATCCAGTTCTTGCGATATCTCGCTTAACTGTTTCCTCGATCTTGGCCCATCGCAACATATTGATCCTTAATTGCCGCATACCAGCGGTCTAGACCCTCATGTCATATACCAGTGACCGATTCGTAAATCTCAGCTTCCTCATGAAGTGAGAATGTATCGACCCGGAGTACTCTGAAACCGATACGTGTCGAACGATGCATACTGCGTTTGTCCGGAATTTTGAACCATGGTTTAGACTGCTACTGCTGTTATATTTTGAACCCAGAATTTGGTCGTATTACTCCGAGTATAGTTGATAACTGCTGATCAGTGTGTTGCTCTGCTTTTGTTCTCTAATTAATGTTCATCACTATAGTCTATAGCAGTTTCAGTTCATATTTGTTCAGTAAAATTTTTGTGATAGTGACACTGCGCAGGTTTCTTGGTTGATAGTGGTTTTCATCATTGTTGTTTTTCTATGCTTTTACATAGACATCTGAGTTTCAAAATTGGTAGTTTTTACTAGTTTGGAACAGTCCTTATTATGTCTGATAATTATTTCTGGTGTTGAGAAATCGGGGCCGTGTGGTAGTGTTTTTAGGCTGAGACAGATTTCGAAGTAGGTCTCCCTCTACTTACATCGATTTTAAAATGTTGTGGGCTGTGGTTCTCATCAAATGATTTCGCAGAGCGTGTTTTCTATTGGGTAAAAAATGGTTAATACTGTGAGAAGTGATGAGGTGGCAAAGAGGGTCAGGGCATCACTGATCTCATGTTTCAATTGATTGGAGAGGCTCAAAGAGTGTTTCGAAAGACAAATCGAATGTTTTTTTTTGTGTAGAGGCGAGTTGGAGACATGGAGCAAAGAGATTAATTCTCGATCTACGAAGAGGCACCGCGCACAATGTTGTCAAATGCGGTCACATATGAGAATATGCGACTTCATGTCATTTTAGAAAGCTGTATTGCATATGCCATGGTGGTACGTGTGATACAGGCCAGTATAGGATCCCGACTTTAATATGCGATTGCATATTGCTCCAACGGTAAAAAGTATGACCAATGGAAAAAGGTTTTTTTTTGTTTTCCTTGATTTTTTGGCCTCCTCTTCCTCGATAATTAAGAGGAAGAGGGGGGTCTCCTCCACCTTCAACCACAAGTCTTCAAGCATCTCTAAGTGTCTTCTTCTCTCTTTAATTATTAAGCATCTATTTCTCTCTTTAATTCTTCTAATCTTCTTCAAGCAAGAAGGGGGTCTCTTCCACGGCTCCACTGACTCTCTAAAGCTCTCTCCAAGGCTCCTACTCTCCTTCCTCCATCTCCAAGCTAGAAGAGAAGCATTAAATCAAGATTCGAGAATCAAGATTGAAGCCATCTCTTGTGTGGGATGTTTGTGTATTTTTTTACATCAAGCCTCCTATTTTTTTTTACTTTTTAATTTTACCTCATCAATGTCTTCGTCCTCGAATGATCCTTGTTAGACCGAAGTCTAACGATCCATGTTGGACGTATGAACATTACTTTAAGTCCTACGGAGAAGACCAAGATACAATATCAAATTTCCAAATGTCACCCGAGATTCGAAGGAAGATTTTACAATGGCTTGATAAGACTTCAAGGACAAAACATAGTGATGATGTGATTCTACGAGACTGTGCAGAAGGATAGATCCAATCCCTCCACCCCTCCGAGGCTCCTACTCTCCTTCCTCCATCTCCAAGCTAGAAGAAAGGCATCAAATCAAGATTCGGGAATCAAGATTGAAACCATCTCTTGTGTGGGATGTTTGTGTATTTTTTTACTTTGTGCTTTTTTTACATCAAGCCTCCTATCATCAATGTCTTCGTCCTCGAATGATCCTCCTAGACCGAAGTCTAACAATCCATGTTGAATGTATGAACATTACGTGAATTCCTACGGAGAAGACCAAGATACAATGTCAAATGTCTAAAGGTCACCCGAGATCCGGAGGGAGATTTTACGATGGCTTGATAAGACTTCATGGACATAACATAATGATGATGTGATTTTACGAGACTTTGCAAAAGGGGTATCAACATTATTATTACAATGTTGATGATGATGAGGATAGATCCAATCCCTCCACAACCACTACCCATAGTAGTAAACCACCGGCTCTACCTCGTAAAAGAGCTCGTGGTATAGAAGGTAAGGGTATATAGAAGTTTTTTTCTTGAAGATCGATGCTAGTGACAAAGGCGAACCGATACAAGTCGTGGCTAGGTGCTACCAAGCCGATTTCTTTCAATACAGTTAAATTAAAGAGCTTCCGAGCTATGGTTGAAGCTCTAGGACAATTTGTCCATTCAATTTTCTTCGCGGGCACTTGGAAGAGGAGATCTATATTTCACCCTCTCCTGGCTATCAACTTCAGGGGGAGTATTCAGGGAAGGTGTAACGGCTTCTCAAGTCGATCTATGGATTGAAGCAATCTCTGAGAGCCTGATTTCATCATTTCAGTACAATTATACTTGTCGTGGGCTCTTGCGGTGCTATTTTGATCATACATGCTTTATTCACACCAGTCCAACTAGACTTTGCACTATTCTTCGTGTTTATGTTGATGATATCATACTCACAGGCGATGACTCTTCATTTATAGCCCTGGTGAAGGCTTGTTTGGGTAAAGCCTTTGATGATAAAGATTTGGGGCAACTTCAGTTATTTTTGGGTTGAGATTGCTAGATCTAGTCGGAGCATTTCTTTATCCTAGAGACGTTATTCTCTTGAGCTATTGAAGGGTACTGGCATGCCTGGATGTAATCCTACTATGTCTTTTATGAACCCCAAACACTATCTTTATGCGGATGTTGGGGATCTTCTTCCTAATCCCTCTGAGTATCAGCGACTTGTTGGCAGACTTATTTATCTCACTAACACTCGGCCAGACTTAGCCGCTACAGTGATGCCGATTATCTAGGGGCTCCTACCGATCACCAATCTAGTTTAGGACACTGCATTTCTAGGTGGTAATCTTCTTGTATGAAAAAGCAAGAAACAAGATGTTGTCTCCAAGTCAGGCGCTGAATCTGAGTATCGTGTTATGGCTCATGGGACTTGTGAGCTACTTTGGCTACGTTCTCTTCTCACTAAGCTTGGTTGTGCCCCTTCTCTTCCCTATGACAACCATGCTTCCACTGATTTGTTGGGGATTCGGTTCTTCATGAGGGAACCAAACATGTTGAAGTGGATATTCATTTCATTTGTGAGAAATTTCAGGCTGGTCTCATTGAGACTCCAAAGGTTTTATCTTCCCAACAGCTTGTCGATGTTTTCACCAAAGCTCTTAGTCCTTCTCTTCTTCAAGATGTTATTGTCGAGTTGGGCATGATAGATATCTATGCACCAACTTGAGGGGGAGTATTGGTGTGTAGAAAGTAGTTTATGTATATGTCAGTCAGTGTGTGTGCCACTTATGGGGTGCGTGTACTGTATTCGGATGTTTGAGTTGTAATTACCTTTATTAATGTAAAAGGCTAGTAGGGTTTCCCTAACTCTTGCTTAGCCATTCTATCTCTCTCCTTATTCCTCCATACTAAACCCTAACCCTAAATCACTTTTCGAAAGTTAAGTTGGTATCAGAGAAAGACGATCGGGTGATTGACAAAATAAGGCTTTGTTGACGTCACCCTTCACCTCTACCGATGCCATGCCAACATCAGCAGTCAAAATTTGTCTGCTCTAAATTGGGTCGAATTTATGATCGGTCCAAGTGCTACAAGCTACATGTGCCGACGTCATGCCAACATCAGCAGTCAAAGTTTGCCTGCTCTAAATTGGGTCGAATTTGTGGATGCTCTAAGTGCTACAAGCTTGATGGCTTTCCTCCACGTCAGGGTATTTCTACCGTGCATGTTGCCGATGCTACATGGTTTGCAAATATTATTCTGATAACCTAAATTTTGCAAATTATTTCCTAAGGTTTCGAGAATTGCAAAATTAAATATAATGTGCCTTAAATTACAAAAAAAAAAGATGTTCCTTATGTTGCAAATTCTATTCTAATGTTCTATTTTTTGCAAATATTATTATGATGACCTATATTTTGCAAATATTATTATGATGACCTATGTTTTGCAAATTATTTCCTAAGGTTTCGAGGACTGCAAAATTAAATCTAAAGTTCCTTAAATTGCAAAAAAAAAAACTGATGTGCCTTATGTTGCAAATTCTATTATGATATTCTATTTTTTGCAAATACTATTCCGACGATGTATATTTTGCAAATATTATTCCGACGATCTATATTTTGCAAATATCATTCTGATGACCTATCTTTTGCAAAGTATTTCCTAAGGTTTCGAGAACTGCGAAATTAAATCTAATGGGCCTTAAATAGCAAAATAAAATCTTATGTTGCAAACTCTGTCTTGGGCTATTGGCTTCAGATTTTGATTATTTGCAACCTATTAATTCATTTTTTCCTGATTGTTTGCATTTGTTACATGACCTCTATTACTTATTTTTTGGCAACATAGTGGATGTTCTTACCCACTCATTTGCGTGTCAATTCTTTGTCTCCTTTCTGTGCTTTGATTGTAGATGTTCTTTCCCACAATGGATTCCAAAGCTACAAGATTATTGGGATTATCTGATTCTCTCCCAATCCATGGGATCACTAGTACCAAATTAAATGGCCAAATTTATGATCGCTCTAAGTGCTACAAGCTACATGATTTTCCTCCACATTAGGGTACTTCTACTGTGCATGTTGTCAATGCTATGGGTGTTATTTGATCTAGTTCCTCTAATGATCTATTGTCCTCAGAGATTCTTGTTGAGTCTCTATACGATCTATCTACTCTACGTGTTGAGCTTGTTGATTTGCGTGGATGTCTTCAGGTTCCACAGCCTACTCCTGTGCCAGGTACTTCATCTACCTACTTTGTAGCTATGCCCATCCCACCATTACCCTCATCTCCCTAGATCATTGATTTGGGAGCATCTGATCATGTCTTGTGAGTCCCCTCCCTCCTGGCTATCAACTTCAGGGAGAGTATTCAAGGAAGGTGTGTTAGCTTCTCAAGTCGATCTATGGATTGAAGCAATCTTCGAGAGCCTTGTTTCATCGTTTCAGTATAGTTAAACAATTAATATACAAGATTGTAATGAGATCCAACGGTAGATTTATCACATATTGATCAAATCTTATAATTTTGGTCAAATCCAACGGTGGACTTGTTGACTTTTGGTCAATCGATTATAATACGTGATCGTAACGAGTTCCAACTGTGAATTGACCATGTATTGATCAAATCTCATGGTTTTTAAGAAATTCAACGGTGGATTCAGTAACTTTACATTTAAATAGTCGTATTATAAGATCCTTAGATGATCTAATGGTGAGATCCTTACAAAATAACCTATGATGATCAAATTCTGAAGAATTTGATGATATTAGACCCATAATTAGATATCTCGCAACCAGAAGTGTTAATTCTTTTAATGATTAGACATTAGAAAATGGAACCGATATTTGAGTTTACTCATCTACGAACTTCTCATTCCCATATTTGACCATGCATATCAATCAAATGGGTCTAAATTCCGAAGGAGGGGCTCTCTCCTCCAACGTCCTTTATTTCACATCGCTCAAATCTCTGACGAAGAGAGAATACTACGTGTCCATCTCGTTTTGTGACGGATTGAAGATGTTATGAAGACTTAGACTTAGACTTAGGATTTATTTATTTCAGAGATATAATTAATTTTCTTTAGTAGCTTTTAATCAAAGGCATTCATTTTAATGTAATTAACGAGGAATCGACTGCGATACTCGAAAGTGTAAAGTCCGTCATTTTCAATAAAACCCTCTCCAAGCAAGCAGAATTTATTATAATTTATTTATGTTAGATTTATATTCTACACAAATTTGTTGTTTACATACGATAACATCTTTGTATCCTTAAGTACATCAAGTGTATAGTTTCTCTATGACAACGAATACCTTTCTTGGATCTAGCAAACCTCAATCCCAAGGAGGTATTTCAAGGGACCTAGATTTTTGATTTAAAAAGCTCTACTTAGATACCCTTTCAACTGGAGTATCTCATCACTATCATCACTAGTGACAATGACGTAATCTATATATACCAGCACTATAGTGAGATGAGCACCCCTCTTCACAAAGAGAGTGTGATCATAGTAACTTCGTTGGTAGCCAATTCTCATGATGACGTCACCGAACTTCTGAAACCAAGCTCTATGACGTGGGACAAACGCTAAAATCCTACGATCACGATTGTTGACTCTATTGTGATTCTCAACGATGAACTCATTGATCTCTTCGAAATGAGTCTCTAAAGTCTCATGTTGGGCTTGTTAATCAGCGATGTGCTCATTCATCCAGGTTTGGCTAGCGGGCACCTTAGATGTAAGATCTCTAATCAGGGCCTCTAAGGTACTGATATCCATGACGGAATTATGCAAGACAAAATATACTAAAATCTAGCTGACACGGACAACCCTAAACTAAAACTGTGCTCTGATACCAAAACTGACGTGGGACAAACGCTAAAATCCTAATGGGCGAATTTGAGATTAATTATAGAATGAATTGAATAGCGGAAATATTCAAAATCAAGCAACACATAAATTAATTTGATGAAATTAATAAAATAATTAGATTAATCCGTTTTAGCGTCTGCGTGCGTAAAAATTTTCCCGATCTAGAAAAACGGCTCCGATGAAGGAACTCGAAATTCGTTCTAGTTTAGGGCATCAACCGATAATTGCAATATCGGATTTGATTCCTCGGGGATTTTGAAGGAGATGAAACTTGAATAAATAGTTCAAAAGGGGGAGAATAATGATATCATGGGATACGACTCTTTTGAGATTTTTATTTTTTATTTTTTTATCAATGGAAAGAAAGAAAATAATACCTGACAACTAGAGAAAAGACAAAATAAAAGGATGAATTCCAAGGCTTCACACCAAGGATTTTCCGAAGCTTTACACTACGGCTGTACGTCGGCTTCGCATCAAGTCGCACGAGAAACGATTGCTCACTCCTCAAGGTTTGAAGGATTCACTCCCTCGGTTGAAAACTCTTCACAAGCTCTCTAGGGTTTGCACAAAAGCAACTCCCTTTTCATTCAATAATCAAAAACTGTTTAATAAAGTGTTTACAATGCCTTTATATAGGCTAAGAAAACCCTAAACGACATAAAACTCGCAATAAAAGAGTCCTAAAATAATAAAAGACTAAAAAGGTAAAATGTAAATTTGTATGGCCATGACGTGTGGCGTCATAAGTATTATTTGGCAAGCACTTGCACCTTTATTCTGCCTTGCTTTGTGTGATGCCTCCATCACTCTAGGTGACTGTTTCTACCCATAAATTGATTTTTTTCAAGTTGCAGACTATTTTTGGCTCTCCTCCTGGTTTATAAACCCAAGTGGTAGTGCCATGTAGGCCTCTTCTCTCAAATCTCTATAAAGAAAGACATTCTTCACATCCAGCTGATACAATGGCCAATGTCTACAGGCTGCAAGAGATAAGTAGAATGGATAGTATTAGACTTTACAACTGGTGTAAAAGTCTCTTGGTAATCAGCTCCTTGGGTCTGAGTGAACGCTTTTGGTACAAGTCGTGCTTTATCTCCCTCCATAATACCATTTGGCCTAAACTTCATGGTATAAAATAATTTGCAGCCGACGACCTTTTTTTCTGCAGGGAGATCCATAACCTCCCATGTACAACTCTATTTCGGGGTTTCATCTCTTCTAACATGACTTCCACTTTAGTTGAGACAAGGCACTAGAAACAGAAGTAGGAATGAAAATGATATCCAAAGAGCTAACAATACCACGATTGGAATCTAACATGTTTTGGTAGGAAACATCTTTTAACATGGCTTCCACTTTAGTTGAGACAAGGCACTAGAAACAGAAGTAGGAATGAAAATGATATCCAAAGAGCTAACAAAACTACGATTGGAATCTAACATGTTTTTGTAGGAAACATACTTATTGATAGGGTGATGGGTACATGACCTGGACAATTTTCTAATAGCAATAGAAAATTCAAGCTCACTTTGTCGGCCTTCCTCCAGGAATGGACTTTGGTCAAGAATCGCTGAGGGAGCTTCTTGTGGTGGCTCTTACGGAGCAATCGTAACCTTGAACTTATTTTTGCCTAGAATTTTTCCTCACTTTTCCAAACTTATCAAACTAAGGTATTTCTTTTGGTTTCTCTTTCTTTTCATCATTAATATGGTGAAACGCATCAGTCTCATATTCACATCTACTCTTGGCAATACACTAATGCTCTCGTCACCTCCATAATTCTCCCCATGAGGTGGGAATTGAGCTTTCGCCCCCTGAATTTTATAAAGGGAGTGTCTTCATAAAAAGTCACATCTCTAGTAACAAAGAACTTCCTTGAGATGGGATTGTAGCACTTATACCGCTTTTGAATAGGAGGGTATCCTACAAACAACGAGTGGCTTTGGATCAAGTTTAGAGCGATGAATCGCAAGAATATTGGCAAAAACAATATGACCTAAAAATACGAGGAGGAACAGAAAATAAGGGACAATCATGAAACAACAATTTGCAAGGGGACATCCCATTAAGAGTCTGAGTAGGCATGCGATTAATTAAGAAGATGGAGGTGCGGATTGCCTCTCCCCTTAGATACTTTGGGACATTCATCCCAAACAGAAGTGATCGAGCATCTTTGAAAACATGAAGATTTTTCCTATCAGACAACACATTTTATTGGGGGTGTAAGGACGAGTGGTTTGCCACTCTATTCCAGGATCACGAAGGTGCAACAGTAGATGGTGAGAGGCATACTCCCCTCCATTATCCGACCGTTGAACCTTGACATATTAGCATGGAATTGAGTGAATCAATTTATGAAAACTTGGTTCCCCCCCTGAAGAGGGAACGTCATAAAAACTTCCTTCTTTGAGGTTCCTATACAGTAATGCATTCTTGACATCCAACTAGTACAATGGCCAGTCTTTATGGGCAGCTAGGGATAGGACCTAAATAGAATTAGGTTTAGCAACGGTGCAAATGTATCTTGGTAAGTAGTACAGTAGTTTGTGTAAATCTCATTGCTACAAACTTGGCTTTATAGCTCTCATTCGCCCATCTGAAGGAGGTATTTCACAATGTGCACCAACTTACACCCGACAACTTTATTCCCTCTTGGAAGTTCTTTAATCTCTTATTTTATTTTGTGCTAATGCTTGCATTTCCCGCACCATGGCCTCTTTCCCTTCTGGCTACAATAGGGTTTCAGGAACAGGATAGGGAATAGAGCATGATAGGACACAAACTTTTGATGGAGTGTCTCGTAGAGCAATCGGGAGATCCATATCATAAATTTGAGGAGGTTCACTACTTTGTGTACCTGCATTGGGAGATGACATTTGATTCATGTCTTGAGTAAGAGAGGGATACTTCTGCACCTCTTTTTCTTACTTTTAAAGTATTTTCCTTTCCCAAACAGATCCCACTTTTCTCCTATGAGCATACCAAGGCGAAAAAACACCAGATGTAGCAAAAAGTTGGTCATTGGGGAATGAGTCATGAATAGGTTCAATGCCTGCATGGTTCCTAACCAGGATTCTTGATAGATGATCAACCACAACATTCTCAATGCCCTTCTTATCTTTGATTTCAAAATTGAATTCTTGGAATAAAAGGATCTCCCGGATCAATCTGGGCTTTGTATCTTTTTCGATGGAAGGTACCATAAAGCTAAATGGTCGAAAAAAATGACAATTTTAGTGCCCAATAAGTAGGCTCTAAATTTGTCCAGGGTGTAAACCACTGCAAGAAGCTCTTTCTCAGTGGTGGTGTAATTCATCTGGGAATTAGAAAGAGTCTTACGTAAAAGATAACACGAGGCACTTTATCAACTCGCTGTCCCAAAACTGCCCCAATCACATAGTCAAAGGCGTCGCACATTACCTCAAAAGGAAGGGAATAGTTTGGGGGCTGAATGATCGGAGCAGTTGATAAGAGTGTTCGGAGTGTTTCAAAAGTAGCTAAGCATTCGTCATCAAAATTGAAGACGACATCTTATGCAAGAAGATTGCTTAGAGGGCGTGCAATTCTACTGAAATCTTTTATGAAGCGAATGTAGAATCCGGCATGGCCCAATAAAGATCGAATCTGCCTTACCGTGGATGGTGGTGGTAGATTCGCTATAAGGTCAACCTTAGCCTTATCAACCTCAAACCCTCGTTTCGACACTATATGCCTAAGAGCAATACCCTGTTGAACCATAAAAAGGCTCTTTTCCCAACTTAGAACCAGGTTCTTCTCTTTACATCTCTCAAGGACTCTAGACAGATTTTGGAGACATTGATCAAATGACGGACCAAAGACACTGAAGTCATCCATGAACACCTCTAAAAAGGTGTCAATCATATAAGAGAAGATGGCTAGCATGCACCGTTGAAATGTCGTTGGTGCATTGCAAAGTCGAAATGGCATTATGTGATACGCAAACATACTGAATAGACATGTAAATGCAGTCTTCTCTTGGTCCTCAGGAAAGACAGGTACCTGATTGTACCTAGATTGAGGAAGCAGTAATACTCTTGCCCGACCAATTTTTCTAAAATCTGGTCAATGAATGGCAGTGGGAACTGGTCCTTCCTAATTATGGATTTCATTTGTCTATGATCAATACATATGCGTCAGCCCTTGGTTTCACGGTTTGGCATGAGTGTACCCTCAGAATTGCATACGACTGTAATTCCTGATTTTTTCGGGACCACTTGAGTGGGACTGGCCCACTCACAATCTGATATCGGGTATATGACACCCACATCAAGGAATTTAACTACTTCCTTCTTCACCACCTCCTTCATATTCAGGTTTAATCGCCTTTGCATTTCACGAGAAGACTTAGATTGTTCTTCCAAATGTATTCTATGCATGCACACAGAGGGATCAATTTCTTTTAGATCGGAGATTGTCCACCCAATAGCTTCCTTATGGTGAACAAGCTCCTATTTGGTGGATAAACAAGAGGAGATGATAACGTTGAGCGTATCTTGTGGGCCCCAAAAGAGCAGTACGGAAAGGCTTATCATCAAAATATGATACTTTTATGGTTCGATCTCTTAAACACTATCAAGTGACTTAAAATTGAGGTGTACTGATAACTAACAAACTAATTTTTTTTTTCTTTTATTAACATTTTATACTTAACTCATTCTCTTATTTTGGCAACAGTTGCGTTGCTTCTGAGTACATGTGTATTTTAGAAGTGGTTGGCTGTCATGTTTAACATGGTTGGTAGTAGTTATCTTTGTCATGTCTAGTTTCATATTAGCTAACTATCGAGTAGATGAGTGTGGTACGCCTCATACTCGTTTTGGTATTTACTTTTCATGACATATAGAGGAAAATGGACTCACAATTGTGCACAACTGTAATTCCTGATTTTTTCTGGACCACTTGAGTGGGACTGACCCACTCACTATCTGATGTCGGTTAAATGATACCCGCATCAAGGAGTTTAATTACTCCCTTCACCCCCTCCTTCATATTCGGGTTTAATCGCCTTTGCATTTCACGAGAAGGCTTAGATTGCTCTTTCAAATGTATTTTATGCATGCACACAGGTGGATCAATTCCTTTTAGATCGGCAATTGTGCACCCAATAGCTTCCTTGTGGCGAACAAGTACTTCAATTAATTGGTGCTCCTGTTTGGTGGATAAACAAGAGGAGATGATAACTGGGAAGAGGGGAACGGAAAGGCTCATCATCAGAATACGGTACTTTTTGGGTTCGATCTCTTAAACACTATCAAGTGACTTAAAATTTAGGTGTACTAATAACTACCAAACTAATTTTTTTTTCTTTTATTAACATTTTATATTCAACATATTCTCTTATTTTGGCAACATAATTGCTTTGCTTCTGAGTACATGTGTATTTTTTAAGTGGTTGGCTATCATGTTTAACATGGCTGTTAGTAGTTATGTCTAGTTTCATATTAGCTAGCTATCAAGCAGTACGACTCATACTCGTTTTAATAGTTATCTTTGTCATATCTAGTTTCATATTAGCTAGCTATCAAGTAGATGGGTGTGGTACGACTCATACTCGTTTTGGTAGTTACTTTTCACATGACATATAGAGGAAAATGGGAGGACTCATCCATGGTACTGCTATTGACTCCTCGCTTTATATATATATACTCTAGGTTTGTTTATGGCCCATCAGCTGGTAACGATAAATTTATGGGTTGATATTGCAGTTTCTTCTAAATCTATATACTGTTCACTCTCCTCATGAAACGAGCATAATAGACCAGTTTCTAAGAGAGATAAGATTGAGGGTTTGTATCAGTAATCATTTCTTACATGTAATAGGTTTCGTATCATCTTTTTTTTTCACTAAGTTTTACTAAACTTCCCTATTGACATTTTTATCTTGTTTGCTCCCAAGTATTTGGCTTTTGCGGTCTCATTTTGTTGAATTGAAAGAAATATATAATGCAAAAATCTATCAGGTCCATGCTTTTCATTTGTTTTGATAACTTGGAATTGACAATTCTAGGGTGGAAATGAATTGCCAATTCCACCATTTTTGTTTGATAGGAAGTTAAGGTGGTGGAAG
This sequence comes from Chloranthus sessilifolius, assembly GCA_021018995.1. Lineage (NCBI taxonomy): Eukaryota > Viridiplantae > Streptophyta > Magnoliopsida > Chloranthales > Chloranthaceae > Chloranthus > Chloranthus sessilifolius. The sequence goes on from CM037586.1 coordinate 33,346,290, forward strand.
TGAATTGAGGTGGGACCCACACATGGAATTCATCTTCACTCATCCAATTCCATCACCACTAATTTCAATTCCACATGCGAAACGGCTGAAGTGCGAATTCCTCAGGGCAAATTTGTCATTTAAAATTAATTGGGCTTTTTCAAAAACCCTTATTCTTCAGCTGTCTCCACAAAACGCAGCAAAAAAAACAATCTGCGTATCCTCACTCCATTTGATCGTTTTCCTCTCAACTGAAAATTGGTATAAAAGGTATTTTTTCATTAAATTTTCTATTTATTTTGTTGCGAGAAGCTTTTTTGGGGATCAATGCTATGATTTAGGTTTTTTGTTTAGAATTTGATTTGAGGAACTTTTTTTTGTGAATTTGGGGGCATTTTAACATTTAAACTAGGGTTGCAGATTCGGTTTACGGAACACATTTGAAACCAAATGTGTTGATTTTCAGTTTGGCTTGGTTTTTATGTTTTGAAACCGAACGGAAGCTCGAATATTTCGGTTTTTTTCGGTTCAATTTGGTTCGGTTTCCATTTTTAATGTGTTTTATATGGTTATCGGCTTTTTTTTCTTAAAAAATAATTCGCAAAACCGAACCAAAATCAGTTCGGTTCGGATCAGTCTGAACCTTGCAGCCTTACTTTAGACAGCTAGATTAGTACAAATTAGGGTTTTTAGTTTATGAAAGTGAGAATGTTGTGTGGGTTTTTTTGTTTGATGATGATGCATCAATTTTTTGGGGGATCAATGCTCTAATTTAGGCTTTTTTTTTAGAATTTGATTTGAGGAACCTTTTTTTTGTGAATTTGGGGGAATTTTAACATTTAAACTAGGGTTGCAGATTTGGTTTATGGAACCCATCCGAAACCAAACATGTCGATTTTCGCGGAACTGAACCAAAATCAAGGTATCATATGATCTTTGAATTTTGATATAGATATGGAGCTTAGTTTTCTATCCTTTAATCACATCTAGGTATCATAAGTTAATGAAAGGTCGAAAGTTGGGTCACAATCATATCTTACGTTCAATTGGTGGAATTCTACGACCAAATCATACTAAATTGGCGGATATATTTTATCCAGACTGAGCTTGTAACGACCGAGATTTTTCGTTATTTAGTCCTTAATTATTTGCTAGATTTGTAATTATGATTAGTTTAATTGATTAGATGGATGTGATTAATTTTACGCATGAATGTAATGCGTACTTTATTTTATAATGACTCATGATAATTAATTAATCTAATTAATATACCCTAAAAGCCCTTAAATATGTGTTAGTAATAATTGGGGTGCGTTTAGAAATGTTTAATGGACTTTTAAAATATGTTAATAAATTAATTAATGACCCATTAAGTAATTAAAGACCCATTAAGTAATTAAAGACCCAATAATTAATTAAAGACCCAATAACTAATTAAAGACCTATTAAGTAATTAAAGACCCAATAACTAATTAAAGACCCATTAAGTAATTAAAGGCCCATAGAATCACTTAAGACCCATGTAGGAAATTCTAAATAGAGTTAGATTTTAAATAAGAAACCTTAAGTATTCTAAATAGAGTTAGATCTTAAATAGGAAACCTTAAAGCATTCTAAATAGAATTAGATTTTAAATAGGAAACCATAAAGTATTATAAATATAGAGATTAATTTACAGAATTTTTACATAACTCTTATAACTTAATAACCTCATAGAGAAAGAGAGAAAATTCTAGAGAAGGAGGAAAATTAGAAGAAGAACCCTAGAGTTTTTTGTTTGAAGGCTTAGAAGAACGCAAGAGGAGCTTACGACGCTACTGGTTTTCGGATTAGTGCTTCGGATTGGATCAAGGGAGAGAAGTTACATAAATATTTTACGCGAAGACTAGAGGTATGGAAAAATCATGTTGAGATTAATCAGAAATGTAGATAACACAATAAAATAGAAATTAGAGTTTATTTCATTTAATGAATATCCTTCATATTAGATTGATAAACTTTTATGCTTAATCACGAGTTTTCGATGGTACACGGGGTTTTGTGATTGAACACGAAATTCGGTGTAAAATCCAGAATCCGTGCGTAATCTGTAATCGCTCGTAATCCGTAATGCTTGGAATTCGTAATCCGTGCGTAATCCAAAATCGCTTGGAAACCGTAATCTCGTAATCCGTAACTGCTCGTAATCCGTAATCTGCTTGGAATCCAGATCCGTGTAGAATCCGAATCTCGCCCGTAATCCGTAATCGCCCGCATCAATCTGCTCGTAATTCAAAATCTGTTTGGAAACCGTAATCGCTCGTAATTCTGTAATCTGCTTGGAATCCGTAATCCGCGAATCCGTAACTGCCCGTAATCCGCATGCTCGAAACCTTGTTAGGAATTTCAGAATTTGTCTAGGATGCAAGCAATGAATTTTTATTCAAATATTGTCTATATTTAATCATCATGCTTAAGTGTTTATTTATGTTCATCATTGTTTTATTGCTTAGAATCCATGCAAGCTAGGATGTTTGATTTACACAACATGAAACAAGTAGGAATCGATAGAGATTACATATTTATGATGTGTTAAGCTTAAACAAATGAAAGAGCTATTGCATGATCGGTTGATTTCAAGTTTTTCTATGCATGTACATTCATGGCATTCATAAAAGTGAAAAGATACGTTTACGACATGACACATAAAAATAAAATATTTCTATGATTATGATAGAATTCCTATGGGCTTATGCTAAAGGAATTAACATGAATAAGAATGACAAGTAATAAACGTTATGCATCCATGCATTAATGATAAGATTGAAGGGATGGAGAAGGTCTTTAATTTTAAGTTTTCTACTTAACTGAAGAGAAGTTATGTGAAGGTTAACGTAAATACTAATCGAAGGATCAGAGAAGATTAGGATAATGATTAAGAAAGAGATAACCATGTCCATTATGTATGCCGATTCATGAGCATTAAATGCACAATTAAAAATAACCACACATGAAATTAGGGTAGAGACCCAAGTCATAATGTTTATTTAGATTTAATGCTATGTTTCAATTGCATTCTATTGCTTTACTTATTCTTTATGTCACATGCTATATCTCTGTTATTGTTTGATTTTTATGAGATGATTTGATTTATGGACCTTTTCGATTAGCCTCATCATGTCTGGTCCATACCAGTTTACTTGGTAAACTGACCCATTGTTTGGGATTCCAGGGAGTACAACTATATATGGAGTGGATGAAGTAGACGCTTCAATGATTGACGGAAATCCATATCTGAGCGAAGATGGATTTGAAGTTTAGTTTATAGGATTTTATTTATGCTTTAGAAAGGATTTTTAGATGTTTAATTCAGATTGTTTTATGAACAAGTTCAGGCTAATGATGGATTATGTTTGATTTCAGTTTTATTTAATTTAAGGAGTAACCATACAATTTGGTATAATAGGTTGTTATCTCATAATTTAGTATTGTTCTCATGATGAAGAAAAAAATAATTTTGCATGCACTTTTAATAGTTGTTTTTTTTCCGTTGCGTTTATATGCGGATCTTTATGGAATAATTGATTATTTAAAATCATGGATATATGACGTAGTGTGATGTCTCCAATTGAGCGCATTGATCCGGTGTGTGAATTTGGGGACGTCATAGAGCTCCTATTAGTATTTGAGAAATCCAATTTATTTTTCACTCACTGATATTGAGAAATGCTATAAAACTTTAGATTTCAACTATTATACTTTACGTTTGATGAATAAAATGACTACTATTATTATGTTATATCTTAGTTGATATGAAGGTTCTTAATTTGTACACCTTTGAGTGCTTTGATGTGTGCTTCTTAATTCATTGTTGTTCGTGCATGATACAAACGTGGCTACACCTTCACATGATCTTTGGATTTTGATATAGATATAGAGCTTAGTTTTCTATCCTTTAATCATATCTAGGTATTGCTAATGGAAGGTCTGAAGGTGGGTCATAATCATATCTTACACTCAATTGGTGGTAATCTTCAACCAAATCCATGACCTCAAAAGTAGTAGATAAATTATGGGAGCTACAACTTGCACACGAGATTTATATCATGGCACGTGGTTTGAAAAGAAACACTTGATCTCTCTCCTCGGATAATAATCATAACCAAAATTTTTTATCGCCAACTCTTCCTCTCCTATGATTCACGCAAGGCACGAACTGCAATCTTTTGGTTTCGAATGACCAAATATTCTTTGATGACAACTCCCTAAATACTCTTCCTCCATATCATATATGTTAATATATAAGTGTGTATACTTATATTTATGAATAGTTAAATTATATTAAAATAACAAGCAGTTAAATTTTATTAAAATAACATAGGATTATGTTCCACATTTCAAGAACTAGTCGCTAAAAAATTTGGAAACCATGAGAAATCGAATTTTTTGGTGCAATCATAAATTTTAACAAGTCAATCATGGGCCATTCGTTTTGGTCACAATCATCATGGGATTCTAATACTAGTCACTATCAAGATTTGGTGGTCCATTAGTCAGTGTGTTGATTATGATAGAATCTGAGGTCTGCAATAGTGGACTAAAATATCAAATTCTAGAGAACAAAATATAGTTTGAATGGATCTCGATCCCTGGTGGGAGGTTTTTTCGGATAGTTTGAAGATCAAAAGGCAACATCGTAAGGAGTTAGGTGCGTTTGCGAAACTTTGTGGCGCGTGGATCGGGCTCACCAATCGGCTTGGTCTCAGAACGATGAAATTGATGCCCAATAATGTAATGCTCTGTTCTTTGCACATTTTTTTCCGTCACTTTCAATCCAGATTTGACCCGTCTATTTTTGGGTGTTGCGTTTTGCTATGGTAACATGCTTTATCACATAAAATCTCTTTGCAAGGTTTGGTGGGGGTCCCTCAACGGATTCTCTCTCCAAAGAGGTCGCTAAGGTCCTGTTTGGTTTCAAGGGAAAAATGGGGAAACAAGGGAAACTCATATGCGACAAATGATTTGCCGAGATTCCCGTTGTTTGGATGACATCCAAAGGGTCAAAAATTATCTTCACATTTTCGGTTAAAATCCGAGAACAAATGTCGAGGGGGTCCCTCGGTTTTCTATCTTCCTACCATTCGGACTTCTCATCCGTACGACTCTTCTCACCCATTTAGTAATACCACACAATTTTTTTCACGGATGAAAATTATTGATTGATTTGAATCAGACGATAGAGATTTTTTTTTTTTTTCAATCTTCCTCATGATAAATCTTAAGATCATGACGCCCCTATCTGACGGACTGATGTTGATTTTATTGGCACACTTCCCCAAAAATCAGAGGCAGAGCCACGTTATGACTTGGGTGGTTAATTGACCACCCAAACGTTCTAAAAATTTGTTACTAAGTTTTAAAGGTCTTAATTTATATTAGTGGATTCTCATCCATCCAAAATTATCTTGACCACCCAAAATTATAAAAAATCTTCAAACAATTTTTTTTATGGTATTTGTTTTCATAACAAATATTTCTTCTTTGATTTTTTTTAACTAAATCCCACAATGTTGGCCTATTTTTAAGCTCCCTTCCATCTACGGACTTATTTTTGGAGAGTTTTCTCTCACAAGAGGCTCTACTGTGTTGTAGAGCTATATACTCAAATATATGGTGTATATGCTCTAGTATAATTAATTTAAAAAATAATAATTTATTACACATAACAAGGTTTGAACCTAGAACCTAACCTTTATAAAGCACTATGTCAACCACTCGAGCAATTCACTAAATTATGTGAAGAGAAGAAAAAACTTTATACATATATATTGTTTTTGTCATTTGGATATTTTTTTTTGTTGGGATATGTTATTTTCCTACAATTTCCTGCATATGTATCTAAACACAGGATTTGATTAATCCTGCGTTTTCCCAACTAGCAATGTGGTTATCCAAACAACGGAAAACACAGGGAAGCAAAGGAATCCCATGGTTTCCTACAACTTAGGTATCCATGGGAAAATATAGGAATACTATTATTTTTTTTTATCAGTAATGTATATAGGAATATTATTTTACTTTCCCATTTCCCGTGTTTTTATCCAAACAGGCCCTAAACGAGTAAAATCATCATTGGACTCGGACACGGTGACAAATGAATGCGGAGATTATGCAAAACTACAAGGGTTGGTGTCGTTGTAATAACAGTAGGGTGACACGTTTAACACGTGTCAAAAAGTCATATTACACGACCCTTTTTTGTTGGTTCGGACCTCTCTCTCTCCAAGACTCACACGAGATCCCAAATCCTAATTATCTCTCCTCGTATAACAATCATACCCAAAATTTTCCATTGCCAACTCTTCCTCTCCTTGATTCATGCAAGACATTAACTCCTTGATTCATCCATGACCAAATATCTCGCTCCAAAATTTTGACTCTTCAATGACTTGTGATATCATCTCAGCTGTTCATCTTTGCCCCCTTGTAAGATCTCAAACTTAACCCTTTTATAAGGCCTTAAAAGCATTTTAAAGATTGGCTTAAAACCAAACCCTAAAACTGAGGCCCATAGGCTTACCTCTTCACTTTTGATCATATGGAGATAGCAAAGTTGCCTTTCGCCTCTCGTTTGTTGAAGGAGATTGTGCGTAGCCACAACTCTATCGATTGTACATACCCAGATGCTCTCTTCTTGATGTGCTCGACCCACCATTTCTTTTGCCAAATGTTTTTTAAAAAATAAGACTCAAGATTACGGTTCTCATCTGACTTACGTATCTATAGGATTTTGTGGCGTCTCGAAATTCATCCTAAAACTTATTATGTATAGGGTAAATTCTAGAGCATTTTACGGACTTTTCAACTGACTCGTCAACTTTTTTGACTGTTTGACCATGGCAATGAGCGTATGAAGTGACATCGAGGTGTCCTTAATTTGTGGCTAGTGAATTCTATAGGTTGGACCCAAATTTCCCAATGTGCCTAGTGTGCCTTTAGCACTTCAGTTCACTTAGGGTGCCCTTAGTAAAGTTGTTGGTATGTGTACCACGGCCCTCAAGCTCAACCCCACCTCCTTGCAATCCTTTCAAAGCATTCCCTATTCACAACCCAATCCCAACTTTGTAGCCAATACCCCTTCCCTCCCCAAGCAGGTAGGATCAGTACTACATGCGTGTTTTATCGACGATGAAATATTTTGAGTTGGGGAGTGTTGAGAACTGGAAAATACCATTTTTCACCCCTTAATCTGGGCCTTGATAGACCCTTGAGAGAACTAAATAAGTATTTTAAGTGCCTATGTTGCAGCTAACAATAAAGACACGCTTAACCATAAAAGCAGCTCAAAAGTGTCAAAAAGATGGCAATCCATGTCAGTCCAAAGGAAGGAAGTAAAGAAACAACCTCATCAGCTGTGGAAAGGTCTAAATAGAAGAGGCAAAGACCTGTAAGAGAAGCAGGGAACATTTCGAACAGAGAAATGCACTACAGAGTTCTTTTCGCAAAGAACTTGCACTTTTCGTAAAGAACCTTGAACTTTGCGAAAAGAAGAAAACACTCCTCGAAAAGAAGATTGAACTTTGCGAACAGAGCTTCAGAAGTCATTGAACTTTGCGAAAAGGCCCCTAAACTCTACGAAAAGGACTAAAACTCCAGGTGTAGCTTTCGAAGAGCATCTGAACTCCTCGAAAAGAAGATTGAACTTTGCGAACAGAGCTTCAGAAGTCATTGAACTTTGCGAAAAGGCCCCTGAACTCTGCGAAAAGGTATTCTGGGGATTTGCAGCTCGTCCGAAGGGTATTTCAGGAAACTTTGCACGCGCCCCAATGCAATCAAAAGACCAGGAACATTCCGGAAGGTTCCAATCAAGATCCGAAGGCATATTCCAACCCATGTGAGCGCCCAAAGTTAAATTATTAGGAACTTCCGAAAAGCTCAAACAGAATTGATGCTTCGGCACTGATTGAACCGGATCAAGCGATTACGATTGGCGTAACAGATCTGGATCCTGGTGCTCGACTCCTATTGGTGATACAGATCTATCCAATTTTGATTGGTTGATACACATTTGAGCTAGCTTAGGGAAAACTATAAATAGACGAACCATTTGCCCAATTTGGGTATCCAGATTTTTGAGTTTTCATCTCTGTTTCCCTCATTCCGGTCAGCTACCTTATCTGAACCCCCTGCAATCCCTTCTTGTAGTCTACCTTTGAGAGCCATAGTGAGTGATTTGTACTTCCAAGTTCGGATTCAAGGACCTGTAAGTCGAGGGCTCTCTAAGAAGCCGTGCTCTGTAATTGTTTTGGATTTTAAAAGGTTGCTACAATTTGTGTCTTCTCCATTGGAGTCATGTCGTGGGTTCTGAATGTTCACCTTAGTGCATTAGACTTCTTTAGATTCACTCATCCGCATGCAACTTCCCTTAATTCATCACCCCTGTGCGAATTAGCGTTGGTAACCTAATTCTAGCAGCATTTACAGTGATGTTCATGTTCTGAACTAAAGAATAGGCCACAACTATTGGATGATCTGTGACCACTGGACAGATCATAGCCATCAGTCTAAACCTGTTCCTGAATTCGGATTTACTTCTATTACATCTGTGCTGGTAGCCAGATGAAGATTGAATCTGCTCTGTTGAACTACAGATTCTCCATTAAAATTCAGAGGCTAAAGTACATGAAGCTATTATTTCTGCATTTGTCTTATTTTAAACATCTCCCCAACTTGGATCTGGATCATGTAGTTAGTTCTTTTCTTTATTTGCTTATAGTTAAATGTGACACAATCCAACACTCTCTTTTATCTATTCTTTTTTTTAGATAATTATAGAGCCAGATCTGGTAACACAGATCTGGAGGTTTATCTCTCAGTTTAGACAAAATTCTCTGTGGACGATCTTGAAATACTTACTTTTAAAACTTACTACAATTGGCCCTGATCTTGCAGGCCAGTGTTAGCCCCAATGTGCTGATATCCCTTTCATAAGTTAACATCCATATAACCTAGCATTCTTTAATTCTTTAATTTTTGATTCATAATGCACACAATTTGGGCACACTTGGAGCGACAACAGGGAGAATGACTGGGGACGCCATGATCAAGAGCCTTGGATTAGGCCCGCAATAGATTTCTAGCGCAAGAAGAAATGAAAAGGGAATCATAACCAAGCATAAAGGAGCGCACAAAGAAATGTGCAGTCGATTGATCGATCCCAGGCTTCGATCGATCGATTGTGGCCATCGGATTTTGGCGACGTTCTGTTTCTCAGTCGAGGCCACAATCGATCAATTTGAGACTCGTGACCGCTATATAGTGTTATATATATATATATATATATATATATATATACTCGATCGATCAACCTTTCAATCGATCGATTGAATTTTCGCGTAAGTGGACAAACCAAAATTCGGAAATGTGTTTTTTAGGGCAAACTTATCTTTTCTTCCAGTTTATTTGCTTTAGGGTTTTCTTTTGTAAGGCCTCCTATATATGGTCTCTAAATAAATAATATAATTAGTTTTTAGTTAATGAAAAGAGCCTATGCTTTCTGCTGATGAGCAACTACGAAGAGTGAATCTTCCTCCCGAGAAGGATTTGGTGTGAAGCCAAGGGTGCGAAGCTCACAATCTATCATCTTCTATCTCTTTTTATTTATCTTTCTCTGCTTTATTTTTGTTCCTACAATCGCTAAATTCAGCCTTTAAACTTTCAAATATCCCAAAACTTATAAACCCTAGCTTTCATTTAAACCGTTGAATCGACCCGATTCAATAACCCTAGATCTCAACTGTAATAGCCCGAAAAATCATGCTAAACGATGACCTCGGGATCCGTGCCCAATTGGTCATAGGTTTGACCAAATAGAAGTTCAATAATTAGCATTGAGTGTGATGAGCGAATGAGATGAGATGGTTTGTGAAGCTATGTGGTGTGTGTTGTGAATCTGAAGTCACATACACCTATTGAGGTGCATGTGCTCAATACACAAGCTAGGGGGGGATAAAAGGGTTTAATAACCCTAAAACCAATAGCTTTGGTTGTTGAGAGAGAAGTAAAGAAGAGAGAGAGAAGGAGAGCATAGTTAATGCAAGGAGTAAATGCTAGTTGAGGAAGGGGGATTCGAGCAATAAACGTCGGATTCGACGCAAGGGATCCGCTAGAAGCAAAGCTGGAACCCTAGCCTTCCAACCACTTGATTTGAAATCAATTTGAGATTGATTCGTGAATAAAATGCATAGATTGTAGAGGTTAAATTGTAGTTGAAAATGGATAAATCATAGGATAATGGTTTAGAAAAATAGAGGAAAAAGTGTGAAAAAAGATTGGGAAGAACAGCTCGAAAGGGGCTGAATCTGGCAATTTCGATTAATCAAAATTGGGTTTCGATTAATCGAAATTGGCCAAGAAATTGAAAAGTCAGAGGACCCCGATCTCGATTAATCGAATTGAATTTCGATTAATCGACTTTGGATTTCGATTAATCGATTTGGGTATCGATTAATCGACTGAGAACCTCCAGTGGACCCCAGGGGCTGGAGGAAATGACTTGGGGAAAATCGACTAATCGAAATGGGATTTCGATTAATCGATTTCAATTTTCGATTAATCGATTTGGGATCGATTAATCGATTCTAGGAACTCGATTACTCGAATTGAGAATCGACTTGGCTAAACAGAGAATTTCGATTAATCGAATTAGGATTCGATTAATCGAATGAAAATCTCGATTAATCGATTTGAGAATCGATTAATCGATATTGACTTTCGATTAATCGATTTTGGAAATCGATTAATCGAATCAGATTCGATTAATCGATTTTGGAGTTCGATTAATCGACTGAGCTAATTTATGTTAACTTTTGAGTTTGACTTTAAGATTCTTGGAAGGTCTTGGACCTTCTTTATTGCATCCTTAGTGATGTGTTTCACCTGTTATGTGGTACCATAGGTGGTACGTGTGAACTAATGCACAAGGAGCCATGTGGGACCTTGATGCGTTGATCAAATGAAGACTTGAGGTAGGGAACACCTTGAACATGTACTTTCTTTTACAAGAGCATGTATGTAGTGATATAGAATTCAAATTCAAATATTTTATTGCTTAAGAATTGTGAAAAGTGTGTGTCAGTGACACCCATAAGAGTAAGTATAATGAGCCATCCCCAGGGGATGAAGAAGTAAAGAGATAAGAGCATCAGGTGTGATGCAAGTGAATGGATACATCCCAGGGATGTATCCAAGATTGAATCATGTTTGATAGGGCCTAACTGATATAAGATAACACACGTACACAGTGAATAACTATATGTAAGGCACCAATATTTTTGTTATTTGAGGTTTGATAGGGTACCCCACCGACGTGGCGGGATATCCACGACTGACACGGCAGGATATCCGTGGATCGTACGGGCGAACCGTAAGCCGGTCACGAGGCTTATCCGCACACCCGAGGTGTTGATTTGAGACAAGTGAAACCCCGCCTCCAATCCCCAGGGGAAAGGGGCTTGGGTACTATATGGTATTCCCAGGGAATACGTTAAAAGTGTCTATATAGATGACGATGAAGGGTATCTCATCGGGGTTCGATGCTATATTGCTCGGGGATTACTTAAGTTGAAAGTTTAAGTTTTACTTTAGGCCTTTTCAACATTATTCATGAGTAAATAAAAGACACGAGTAAACTACCAGAAAAATGTAATACTTTTTAACTGTTTCATCAGAAATTGCATAGACACATCATGCATGGCGTATCATGGAATATATGTGAGTAATAATTTATATGTTCAAGCGTATACATTCCCTATTGAGCTAGGTGTAGCTCACCCTATAGACTATCGTCATGAGTCCACTACTAGCATTGCGAGGCTTCAGGAGACGCTGACCCCGGTGAGTCGGACCTTGCGGCCGGAGACGAGTTGGAGCCACCTCCTGAGGACTTCTTCTAGAGGATTCTGTTGTGCCACTTTGAGGGATTTTGAGAGAGATTAGTACGGCTTGGTATGTCAAGCCTTGTTTTGTTTAAATCATGTATATATTGAGTTAGGATTATTCTTTTGGGACAAACCATCTGTGATGATTGCTATCATCGATGGTTCGGATCGCTTCTCCATTCATGCAGAGGCATGAGGGTAGAACTGTCTTTTGGAGAATTACTTAATATAGATTTAAATTCCGCAGCTCCTTTATTGTTTCATTTTATGCTTGATATGCCAATGTTCCGTGCTTAGCTAAGGGGCACGGTCAAGATGATCGTGCTGATGGCACAGGTTTCAGGGTGCCGAAATCTGGGCTGTCACAGTTGGTATCAAAGCCATTTCTTTTAGCAATTTTGACAATTGTCCTTTTGGTCAGAACATAGGGGCTTATGTTAACGAAACTTTAGTTTCAAATGCAGCCGCAAATGTCATCTAGAGGAAGAGGCCGACCAAGGGGAGGCCAGCAGAGGAGTTTATGTAGTGGAGATGATTACATCTCTCCTACTAATAGAGTGCCTTTAGGAGGTGCTGAGGCCCCAGGGGGCAGTAGTAGTAGACAACGTGATAAGGAGGATCGAGATCGTCAGGATCAAGATCTAAGAGTACAAGAGAGAGTGAGAGAAAGACAAGAAGATAAAGAAGAGTGACAAAGGATGATGCACACTATGGAGACTATGGCAGCTGCCATGGCACAACAAGCCGCATCCTTTGCAGCTCATGCATCAAGAGAACAGCAGCCACCTACACCACCTGTAGGACCTGCGCTGCCTGTGCCCTCATCCTTTACAGAGTTTAGGAGGATGAGACCTCCTTCATTTTCTGGGCAGGCAGACACCATGGCCGCTGAGAACTGGCTTATGGAGATGGAGAAAGTCTTTAGCGTGCTGACATGCACGGAAGATGAGAGTGTGAGATGGGCAACTTATATGTTGGATGGGGAGGCTGGGCCTTGGTGGAAGTCCGTGATACGGACTCGGGCTCAGGAGACCCCAGAGTTGCCTTGGACTTGGGAGGAGTTTGTTGAGGAGTTCAACAAACAATATTTTCCGGAAGTGGTGAGGAACCAGCTTGAGATACAATTTTTACAGTTAGTGCAAGGGAGAATGACAGTGAGAGAATATGGGGTAGAGTTTCTACGACTTTCCCGTTTTGCTCCGAATTACATCGCTACTGAAGTGATGAAGTCCAAGAGGTTTCAGCAAGGTTTGAAGCCTGAGGTTAGGGGAGGCATAGCTCCATTTCAGTTAAGGACCTATGAAGAGGTCATGAGTAAAGCACTAGTGGTTGAAGAGGAGAATACAAATAAATATCGACAGAGAGAACAGCAGAGAGGAGGAAATGAACAAGGAAGATCGGGGCACTATGAACCGGTGAACAAAAAGCCGAGGTTCGTGGGCCAAAATCAGAGACCATAGTTCCAAGGGGGTTTCGGAAGGCCGGCGCAACAACAACACCAACAGAGGTTTCCATTACTTGCGTCGGGGAGACCTTTTCGCTATGAGAGCCCTGCCATGTCTACTGGCGCCACTATCACACAGGGTTCTCGTACTGTTTCTTCCGCACCTCGGGAGACTTGCGCAAAGTGTGGCAAGCCTCATAGAACAGTGGATTGTAGATTGGGAACTAGGGGTTGTTTCCGATGTGGCAAGGTGGGCCACTTGATCAAGGATTGCCCCGAGACGGATAAAAGAAAGACGGCTTGATTCTGACACCACGACCCATTCAAGCAAGGAACCCGATCGTTCGGGGAGAGTGCTATCGATCCTTTCAGGAAGCAGGGAACGTGCATGACGTCATCCAAGGTGAGACTCGTTAAAAAAAAATTAATTAAAGAGAATTTTCATTTAATTAAAATTTTAGATAGAGAAGGAGCATGCATTAGAAATTGTATAGATTCTTTCTCAATACAAAAGCTGTATGTGAATTAAGGGTGTAAATTGATGTGTAAATTATTGTATGTATGTATGTATACTATAGGTACTTTAAATATATATGAAAAAGGATGCTTCGGTGGATATGATGCTCGAGTGTTGATAGACCCAGGGTCTACCCACTCATTCGTCACTCAACGTTTCGCCAAGAAGATGAAGATTGTTCCAGAGGCGTTGGATTTCGTCCTATCTGTGTCTATTCCGACTGGAGAGTTAGTAGACACGGAGTTAGCTTGCAAATCCATCATTGTAGCAGTTCAAGACTTAGAGGTGCATGAATTGGAAGCAAAGTTGATACTGTTAGACATGCAGGGGTTTGATGTGATCCTTGGCATGGACTGGTTGGCGCAGCATTGTGCAACCGTCGATTGCAAGAACAAGGTAGTCATTTTCAGACCCAACACAAGAAGATCATTTCGGTTTCAAGGAGTGAGGTCGTCATCTGTGCCACTGATCTCAGCAGTAAGGGCCGAGAAAATGATCAGAAAGGGTTGCAGTGGATACTTAGCTTTCTTAAAGGAGGACAAGGAAGAAAAGAATGTCATTTCTGAGATAGCAGTTGTGCGAGACTTCGCCGACGTGTTTCCAGAGGAATTGCCTGGATTACCTCCAGAGAGAGAAGTAGAATTCGCCATTGACTTAGCACCAGGAACGGAGCCTATTTCGAAAGCGCCTTATAGAATGGCTCCTGCTGAGTTAAAGGAGTTGAAGGAACAACTACAAGAGCTTATGGACAAGGGGTTTGTTAGACCGAGCGTGTCTCCATGGGGAGCACCGGTCTTGTTTGTCAAGAAGAAGGATGGGTCAATGCGGCTATGCATTGACTATCGACAATTGAACAAACTCACTGTAAAGAACCGCTACCCTTTGCCTAGAATTAACGATCTATTCGACCAACTGCAAGGAGCAAGGTATTTTTCCAAGATCGACCTGAGATCTGGGTATCATCAGTTGCGAGTCAAGGCAGAGGACATCCAGAAGACAGCTTTCCGGACACGGTATGGACACTATGAATTCCTTGTGATGCCGTTTGGATTGACGAATGCTCCGAGGTCGTTTATGGATCTGATGAACCGAGTGTTTAAACCACACTTGGACTCCTGCGTCGTAGTGTTTGTTGATGATATACTGATATACTCCAAATCCAAGACGGAACATGAAGAACATTTGAGGATTGCTCTACAGACGCTACGTGAACACCAACTGTACGCCAAACTCAGCAAGTGGGAGTTTTGGTTGGAAGAGTTTAGCTTTTTGGGACATGTCTCAAAACATGGTGTCACTGTAGATCCAGCGAAGATAGAAGCAGTGGTTAAATGGGAGCAACCAAAGACAGTGACCGATGTCCGAAGTTTTCTGGGCTTAGCAAGCTATTATTGACGTTTCGTCGAGGGGTTTTCAAAGATATCGGGACCTCTCACAAAGCTGACACGAAAAGATTCAAGGTTTGAGTGGAGTGAGGCATGCGAGAAGAGTTTTCAAGAACTCAAAACGAGACTCACTTCGGCTCCAGTGCTAGCGATTCCTTCAGCAAGGAGGATACGCCGTACAAATGTCGACGTCATACAATGGCCTTGGTTGTGTACTCAACCAACACAAGAAGGTGATAGCTACGGATCAAGACAATTTGAAGAACACGAGAAAAATTACCCGACTCATGACTTGGAACTAGCGCAAGATTTGGAGACATTACTTGTATGGTGAGACTTTTGAAATTTTCACCGATCATAAGAGCCTCCGATATCTCTTTACACAGAAAGAGCTCAACATGAGACAGCGCAGGTGGATGGAATTCCTTAAGGATTACGATTGCTCCATACAATAACATCCAGGCAAGGCGAATGTAGTAGCCGATGCATTGAGTCGGAAGGGTTCAGCTCAGTTAGCTTGTTTGGTTTTGGGTATGCACCGATGGAAATTATTGGAAGACCTGACATTATATGATGCGAACATTGAGTCAAAGGACACCGGATCCTTTTTGGCTAACATATCAGTAAAGCCAGTGATATTTGAACATATCCACGATCTACAGATGAAAGATCCGGCATTGATAAAGATTCATCAAGACGTGAGTGAAGGCATTAGGTCGGACTTCTCGGTTAAAGAAGATGGTTCTTTATTGTTTAAGGGCCGTCTATGCATTCCGGACAATGCCGATCTAAGACGAACGATTCTTGATGAGGCCCATAAGTCAAATTATGCTATCCACCCTGGTAGCACCAAAATGTACCAAGATTTGAAAAGGAACTACTGGTGGAGAGGACTGAAACAAGATGTGGCCGAGTACGTGTCACGGTGTTTGACTTGTCAGCAAGTGAAGGTTGATCATAGACATCCTGCTGGACTATTGCAACCTTTACCAATCCCAGAATGGAAGTGGGAATCGATCTCAATGGACTTCATTGTTGGATTGCCCCGTACTGCCAAGAGACACAATGCCATTTGGGTCATCATAGATCGATTGACCAAATCAGCGCACTTTTTGCCGTACAATACTATGTATACAGCAGGAAGACTGGCAGACTTATACATGAAGGAGATTGTAAGATTACATGGGATTCCAAGCAGCATAGTTTCAGATTGTGATCCACTATATACATCCAAGTTTTGGAAGAAATTTCAAGAAGGCATGGGAACACGATTAGACTTTAGTTCAGCTTTCCATCCCCAAACTGATGGGCAGACAGAGCGAGTGAACCAAGTAATAGAAGACATGCTCAGGGCGTGCATGCTTGATATGCAAGGATACTGGGATGAGTATCTACCGATGCTCGAGTTCGCATACAACAACAGTTTCCAAACGAGCATTGGCATGACACCGTATGAAGCTCTGTATGGACGACGATGCAAATCACCCCTCAATTGGGAGGAAACAGGTGAGAAATTTGTGTTAGGGCCAAAACTACTTGAAGACAACGCCACCGTTGTTCGAATTATCAGAGAAAGGCTGAAGTCAGCACAGAGTAGACAGAAAAGTGACGCCGATATGAAGCGGACTAGTGTCGACTATAAAGTGGGTGAACATGTGTTTGTGAAGGTGACACCTATGAAAGGCGTAATGAGATTTGGCAAGAGAGGGAAGTTAAGTCCACGTTATGTTGGACCATTTGAAATTTTGGGACGCGTAGGTGAAGTTGCGTATCGCATTGGTTTACCACCGCTGTTTGATCGAGTACATAACGTTTTCCACATATCGATGCTCAGGAAGTACGTGAATGATCCGTCCCATGTATTAGGAAAGCAACCTATGGAGATGTGTGAAGACATGAGCACGATAGAGGAACCTGTGGAAATCTTGGATCGAAAGGAACAAGTACTGCGCACTAAAGTGATTCCCTTAGTGCTTGTTCGGTGGAACAATCATCCAAAAGAAGAGGCTACTTGGGAACGAGAGGCCGATGTGAAAGAACAATATCCAGCCTTGTTTCCAACGACGTGAGAATTCAATGTAAACCACAAACGTGTTCGTGAAATCTCCACGATCCTTGTAATTCGATGGAAATTTTGCTCAAAAGTATGACTAAAGGAACAGTTTTTGTATGTACATGACCAAGTGAATGTGTCTTTATGGATCTACGAACCACTTGATGTCATAAATTGTCAAAAATAATCAAAGAACCAAAGAACCTGAAAGTCTGAAGAAATTGGGCAAAATCGATTAATCGAATTTCAAATCGATTAATCGATTTGAAATTTCGATTAATCTATTTTGTTCGATTAGTCGACTGGCATGTGCCAGTGACTGGAAAAATTGAATAAGGGTTAGAATAAACATAGAATGCAATTTTGATTGATCGAGTTATAATTCCGATTAATCGATTTGGGATCGATTAATCGATTTTGGGAATTCGATTAATCGAATTGGGAATTCGATTAATCGAACTGCATGTTCGATTAATCGAACAAATTGGGAATGTTAGAAGAAATTGGGGATAAATTAATGAAATTTCGATTAATCGAAGCAGTTTCGATTAATCGATTTGAAATTTCGATTAATCGAACTGGAACCTCGATTAATCGATTTACTAAAGGGACTTGGAACAAATTGAAGACAGATAGACGATTTCGATTAATCGAATTGGGTTTCGATTAATCGAATAACTTAAGGAATTCTAGAATTTTGGAAGTTACTGCACGATTTCGATTAATCGAAGTGAATTTCGATTAATCGATTTTGAAATTTCGATTAATCGAAATGGATTTCGATTAATCGACTGGCTCGCGCCAGTGAGCTCAAAAACTTAAATTTTTAAACGGATACGATTTCGATTAATCGAAATGTTTTCGATTAATCGAATTTAACTTTCGATTGATCGATTTGGGAAATCGATTAATCGATTTTGCGCGGCTTAACCTAGTTTTGAATCTCCATTAATCGATTCTGAATTTCGATTAATCGAGCCGAGGCCTATATATAAAATTTTGGGGATTTCATTCCCCATTCGAAATCATTTTAGCTTGGGATTTTTGGGCGCTTCACCTTCTTCTTCTTCTCCGACCATCCGGCGCCCTAGGGTTCCCTTTTTCCGACGATTTTCGGCTCGCTTTCACATCGCATCGCCATCAAAACCTACGGTAAACCCTAAAATCGAAGTTTTCTCTTCAATTTGAATTAGCTAAACCCTAGATTTTCTAAAAATGCCGCCCAAAACCCGGTTGTCTTCGAAGAAGGCAACCTCTAAGTTGCCGGTTAGGCGTAAGAACGCCGCACCACCACCACCTACCCCATCGCCGGTGAGGACTCCGTCACCGTCGACATCGGAGACCACCTCCGGTTCGACGAGCGCATCTATGCGCGAGTCTTCCCGCGAATCAACCCCGATGCCCCCACCACCCACTAATGTGATACAACCAAATGAATGGTGGGCCGCAAAGACCTTTGAGGTCGAATACATTATCGACCCTACCCTTTTCACAAATCCCGATGTACCGGGCGAGACCCAATGGGCTCGAAACTACCTCAATAACGCCGGTCTCGGCAACCTTCTCAAACCAATCCGGGGTTCTTACTACCCTAGATTGGTGAGACTATTTTACCAAGGGCTTGTGGACGGCCCGACCGACGATGTGATCAAGACCACTATCGAGGGTCGCGACTACACGATCACACGTCGCCACATACATGAGGTGCTCGAGTGCTACCTCGATTTCACCCCCGAGACCACCCTATTCCCACCCTTTGAGGAGGAATCTCGCTTTGAGGAGGTCATGACTCGCATGACCAATGGCAAGAAGGGGTCGGGCTCCTCCATAAAGAGGGTTGACCTTCCTCACTATATGTGGATGCTTGACTCGGTGGTCAAGTGCAATCTATACCCGATGCGCCACGACACCGAGCGCGTGGAGAAAGTGCAGCAGGCACTTTACTCGGCCTTCTGTGGCCAGTGGTTTAACGCCACCATGCTCATCCTCGAGGGGATGAGGTACATAAAGGGGAAACTGATGAAGGGCAACCTGCGGCCCAAGGAGAAGATGCCCTATGCTCGCCTTATATCGAGCATGTTGGAGTGCTACTCCGACGACCCATCCTACACTGTCTCTCCTCACGAGATGAGGGCTACGGACTGCGTGAAGACATTCTCTAGGTCTTCATGGGCCCGTAGCTATAACCTACTAAAGCGGACCCTACCGGCTCTGGGTCCCGCTCCGGCCGCAGCCGTGAGCGTGCGCCACCACCCCCACCACCTGGCAGACCCACCCATGGGTGGGGCACACCCAGCCGAGCCTTCAGTGGAGAGGGCTCCCTCTCATACCGCAGCCTCACCGACGCCACCTGCCCACTCCGCGCCCACGACACCCACCTCCTCCTACCGCAGGCGCGCCGCATCATCTGGGCCGACCATCCAGGAGGTGTTGGCCCGTATGGAGGCCAACAATGAAAGGATGAACCGGAGGATGGACTTCCTTCTATTCCATACCCTCCGCCACATCTACCCTACCGACTACCGCTGCTACCTCGCCCAGGAGGAGGAGTGGACAGCTGGACGGACCGCCTTCCATCGAGGACCCGTCTTCCATCCTACCACAGCCACTACCGACGCAGCTCCTTCCACATCCACATCCGCTCCACCGACTGAGACGCTTCCACCACAGCCGCCGCTACCTCCGACTGCCCAGCCAGCACAGTCTCCACCACTGCAGCCACAGTCAGCTCCCGCAGACCCACCAGCCCCTATAGCACCCGACCAGCCTGGCGAGGGGACTGCATGAGTCTTACCTTTATTTTGTATCAGTTAGGATGATTGTACATGTATATTTTTGTACGCCAACTTATGTGGCGCCTTGTAAACATTTTCTGATATTAATGGAAATCCAAAATTTTTGTGTAAATTGTTTCAATTCGTCAACATTTAAGTTAGATGCTTGTATATTGTAACTATCTGTATGCGTCTGAGCCTAATAGACCACCGCACCTGAGAGTGTGGGGGGGGGGGAAAGAGACCCAGACCGACGAACCTTGGGTTATTTTCGTTCCCAAGGTGGGGAGGATGTAATAGCTCGAAAAATCACACTAAATGATGACCTCGGGATCCGTGCTCAATTGGTCATAGGTTTGACCAAATAGAAGTTCAATAATTAGCATTGAGTGTGATGAGCGAATGAGATGAGATGGTTTGTGAAGCTATGTGGTGTGTGTTGTGAATCTGAAGTCACATACACCTATTGAGGTGCATGTGCTCAACACACAAGCTAGGGGGGGGATAAAAGGGTTTAATAACCCTAAAACCATTAGCTTTGGTTGTTGAGAGAGAAGTAAAGAAGAGAGAGAGAAGGAGAGCATAGTTAATGCAAGGAGTAAATGCTAGTTGAGGAAGGGGGATTCGAGCAATAAACGTCGGATTCGACGCGAGGGATCCGCTAGAAGCAAAGCTGGAACCCTAGCCTTCCAGCCACTTGATTTGAAATCAATTTGAGATTGATTCAAGGTAAATATTCGTGAATAAAATGCATAGATTGTAGAGGTTAAATTGTAGTTGAAAATGGATAAATCATAGGATAATGGTTTAGAAAAATAGAGGAAAAAGTGTGAAAAAAGATTGGGAAGAACAGCTCGAAAGGGGCTGAATCTGGCAATTTTGATTAATCGAAATTGGGTTTCGATTAATCGAAATTGGCCAAGAAGTTGAAAAGTCAGAGGACCCCGATCTCGATTAATCGAATTGAATTTTGATTAATCGACTTTGGATTTCGATTAATCGATTTGGATATCGATTAATCGACTGAGAACCTCCAGTGGACCCCAGGGGCTGGACGAAATGACTTGGGGAAAATCGACTAATCGAAATGGGATTTCGATTAATCGATTTCAATTTTCGATTAATCGATTTGGGATCGATTAATCGATTTTAGGAACTCGATTACTCGAATTGAGAATCGAATTGGCTAAACAGAGAATTTCGATTAATCGAATTAGGATTTGATTAATAGAATGAAAATCTCGATTAATCAATTTGAGAATCGATTAATCGATATTGACTTTCGATTAATCGATTTTGGAAATCGATTAATCGAATCAGATTCGATTAATCGATTTTGGAGTTCGATTAATCGACTGAGCTAATTTATGTTAACTTTTGAGTTTGACTTTAAGATTCTTGGAAGGTCTTGGACCTTCTTTATTGCATCCTTAGTGATGTGTTTCACCTGTTATGTGGTACCATAGGTGGTACGTGTGAACTAATGCACAAGGAGCCATGTGGGACCTTGATGCGTTGATCAAATGAAGACTTGAGGTAGGGAACACCTTGAACATGTACTTTCTTTTACAAGAGCATGTATGTAGTGATATAGAATTCAAATTTAAATATTTTATTACTTAAGAATTGTGAAAAGTGTGTGTGAGTGACACCCATAAGAGTAAGTATAATGAGCCATCCCCAGGGGATGAAGAAGTAAAGAGATAAAAGCATCAGGTGTGATGAAAGTGAATGGATACATCCCAGGGATGTATCCAAGATTGAATCATGTTTGATAGGGCCTAACTAATATAAGATAACACACTTACACGGTGAATAACTATATGTAAGGCACCGATATTTTTGTTATTTGAGGTTTGATAGGGTACCCCACCGACGTGGCGGGATATCCACGACTGACACGGCAGGATATCCGTGACCGATACGGCGGCGAAAAGTAGCCGGAGGCTTATCCGCACATAGTAAGCACACCCCAGGGGTGTTGATTTGAGACAAGTGAAACCCCGCCACCAATCCCCAGGGGAAAGGGGCTTGGGTACTATATGGTATTCCCAGGGAATACGTTAAAAGTGTCTATATAGATGACGATGAAGGGTATCTCATCGGGGCTCGATGCTATATTGCTCGGGGATTACTTAAGTTGAAAGTTTAAGTTTTACTTTAGGCCTTTTCAACATTATTCATGAGTAAATAAAAGACACGAGTAAACTACCAGAAAAATGTAATACTTTTTAACTGTTTCATCATAAATTGCATAGACACATCATGCATGGCGTATCATGGAATATATGTGAGTAATAATTTATATGTTCAACTGTGCTCTGTTCCCTATTGAGCTAGGATGTAGCTCACCCTATAGACTATACGTCGCAGGTCCACTACTAGCAGCTGCCGAGGCTTCAGGAGACGCTGACCCCGGTGAGTCGGACCTTGCGGCCGGAGACGAGTTGGAGCCACCTCCTGAGGACTTCTTCTAGAGGACTCCGTTGTGCCACTTTGAGGGCTTTTGCGAGAGATTAGTACGGCTTGGTATGTCAAGCCTTGTTTTGTTTAAATCATGTATATATTGAGTTAGGATTATTCTTTTGGGACGAACCATCCGTGATGATTGCTATCATCGATGGTTCGGATCGGTTCTCCATTCATGCAGAGGCATGAGGGTAGAACTGTCTTTTGGAGAATTACTTAATATAGATTTAAATTCCGCAGCTCCTTTATTGTTTCATTTTATGCTTGATATGCCAATGTTCCGTGCTTAGCTAAGGGGCACGGTCAAGATGATCGTGTTGATGGCACGGGTTTCGGGGTGCCGAAATCCGGGCTGTCACATCAACTGAGCCATTAAACTATTCCGCATCAAACACCCTGAGAAAACCAACAATCTCATTTTGATCGAAGAGAGACTCCCTAACCTGGAAGCGGCTAAAGTTCTATCTCTAGGATCTTCTTTCTGCCAGGCTAAAGGATCTAGCGCACGGATTGAACCCTTTCCAAACCTACACGATCTTCCATGCGGAAAGCCATGAGCGTTAAGGTATCGCGATTATGTATTGGTTTTTGGTTAATTAGTTTAGTTTACTTTCGGCAAAATATTCATTTCATTACCATTCACGTAGTTTAGGGTTTTGTCCTTCGTTATCATTCACGTATTCTAAGGTTTTTGTCCCGCGTCATTGATGATTGAATCTATAGGGTGACCTTGGTATGTTGCAGTATAAGCACTTTCCATTATATGTCGTTTGTGGGAGTGGGAGCTATTTTCTTTGTTGTCTAAACATAAGTTACTCCTTTACATTAAATTTTATTTATTTGTTCTTGTCTTATGCACTGTTTTATTGGATAGTCAATCTATATACTGTGTTGGGGTTAATCAATTGGAAGAGGGTGGAACAATCTATATACTGTGTTGAGCAATTGCCAAATAAATTGGTTGAAATCATTATTGAGAGATCAAGAGTACATTTTTTACTACTTTCACTAAGGAAAAAAATACTTTCGAGAACACCTCGATTTTCATTAGAAAAATGTGTCGTTTAGAAAAATTACCAATGGGGCTGCATTTTTTCTAATGGAAAACAAATCCCATTATGTGTATTTTTGTCAGTTTTATATCTCCATTACAAATTCAAGCTTTTGGAAGGTACACTGGGCGCGAGTAGTAGGCATTGAACTGAGAAGCTTTTAAATTAATTGCATTTATCCAATTCTCAAATTTATTTGAGAGGCATCCTTATTAGCAAAGAAATCCATTTTTAGAGCAGTAAACATGGCAATCTTTAATTTTTCTTTGAGGCTCTTGTGAAGCCTTGATTTCTGATGATTCTTAGTTCCAATTTTGAATTTACTTCTTGATATACTGGTTGAGTCTATGTTTACATGATCACTAGGTATCGAGATATTGCTAATTGATACTGTTAATCGTGAATTTTCTCTCCAAAGGAAAGAGGAGTTTACTTGTGCCCAAGACAATGAATAGGGTGGTGTTAGGGAAGTGGTTGTAGGGACGAAGAAGATTCAATGTGGGTGGAAGGCCTAGCTGGGAAATATGATGGGGATAGCTTGGGATGGAGCATTAGAGAATGGAGGGGCTGACTAGGATTGGAATGGTGGAAGGGAGTGCAAAAAGCTAGGGATATGTTTGCGGATAATATTAGACTCCTAGTGGCTTCAAGGCATAGAGTTCGATTTTGGCAGGATTATTGGTGTGAACGAGAGGCCTTAGAAATATGATATAGGTTGATCTTTCAACTAGGCATACAGAAAAATATTCATAAATATTCCTGAGATGATATACTTCATTTTGATATTCAACGTTTCAGCTATATTTACTGTTTTAAACTATATTTCCACCATTATTTCTTGTAGGTGATCTAGATAATTCCTTGTGTAGAATCAATAATGACATTGAGTTCGACTTTCTCTCCAAAGGAAAAATGAGTTTATTTGTGCCCAAGATAATGAATAGCATGGTGTTAGGGAAATGGCTATAGGGACGCAGTATATTCAATGTGGGTGGAAGGCCTAGGTGAGAAATATGATTAGGATAGCTTGGGATGGAGCATTAGAGAATGGAGGGGCCAACTAGGATTGGAATGGTGGAAGGGAGTGCAAAAAGGTAGGGATAAGTTTGCGGAGAATATTAGACTCCTAGTGGCTTCAAGGCATTGAGTTCGATTTTGGCAGGATTGTTGGTATGAAAGAGAGGCCTTTGAAAAATGATATAGGTTGATCCTTCAACTGGGCATACAGAAAAATATTCATAAATATTCCTGAGATGATATACTTCATTTTGATATTCAACGTTTTAGCTATATTTATAGTTTTAGATTATATTTCCACCATTATTTTTTTGTAGGTGATCTAGATAATTCATTGTGTAGAATCAACAATGGCATTGAGTACGTAACTTCCTCGGACAAACCGACTATTATCGTCGGTTCGTGGAAGGATTCTCCAAGTTGGCGAAACCTCTCACTAAACTAACCAAGAAGAAAACCAAGTTTGAATGGACTCCTACTCGTGAACATAGTTTTCAAGAGCTGAAGAAGCAGTTGACTACGGCACCGATCCTGACTCATCCCTCGGGAAGTGATGGTTATGAAGTCTACTATGATGCATCCCATCTTGGATTGGGTTGTGTGTTGTTGCAGAAAGGTAGAGTGATTGCTTATGCGTCCCGTCAGTTGAAGGACCATGAGAGAAACTATCCAACGCATGATTTACAATTGGATGTGGTCATGTTTGCTTTGAAGATATGGCAACACTACCTTTATGGCGAGAAATTGGTCATTTTTACCGACCATAAGAGTTTGAAATGCATTTTCACTCAGAAGGAGGTGAATTTGCGACAGAGACACTGGATGGAAACCCTTAAGGACTTTGATTGCGTTATTCGGTATCACGAAGGAAAAGCCAATTTAGTTGTCGATGCCCTGAGTAGGAAATCTGGGCATGTTTCCACATTTTCTCACCTGTCTTGTAGTTTGAACCCCCTGAGTGGTATTGGTCTGAAGCTTGTAGTAGCTAGTTTGAAGTTAAAGCCTCTGATCAGGAATAAGGTAATCTAAGTGCAACACTTAGATCCTCTGTTAGAGACATGCCAATAGAAGGTGAATGATGTCACACTTCGTCCATATTCCATTTCCTCTAATAGAGCCCTATGTTTCCTAAAGAGACCGTGTGTTTCGAATGACGCTGAGATCTTGACAGAAGCACATTACTCTAAGTATGCCATTCACCCAGGAGGTACAAAGATGTATCATGATCTGAGACAGAATTATTGGTGGCCCAGAATGAAGGACGTTGTTGAATTCTTCTTGAGATCAGATTGGCATACTTGGGCTGTGAAGAATTGACATGTTCGAAGTTTTGGCAAACATAGACATGATCTTCTTAAACTTTGGGATAATCAAGTTTGAAGGGGTTGGACAATCATGTTTGAAGCTTGAATAATTGGATGACCAGTTCATGGTTTATCATGATGAAATGGGCCATACTTTGGAATAATCATGGTTGAGGCAATAACGACTTTTAAGCTCTCATTTGAAAATGGGCCATACTCGAGTAGTTGAGAAGTTGCTAGAAGTGGAAGATTTCTGAAATAGTGAGCAGCTCTTCTATCTTAATGCTCATGAGAAATGAAACAGTGAGAGACTGAGGTTGTTGTATATTATTAGTCAACTCTCGCCTCCTCAGCAATTCACTCCCCAACAACCTGCATCTATCACCTCAACAACCCTCCCCAATGCCAACTGCACCACCTGCCTACCCATCCTGCTATTATACAAGTCCCTTTTCAACCTTTCCCAAAGCCCTCAATTAGCAAGAAAGGCAACTCCACAACGTAAAAGCAGTGCCCATAAAAATCCACCTAAACAGGAAGGAGTTCAAATTGAGAGATAGAGAAAGCCAGCTGTAAGAAAAACTGCCACTAGAGCTATGGGAAGAGAAAAACAAACACTGAAGGTCTATATAAAGACTAGTAGCAGTAGTGATGGAGACACCTCGGATGAGGGTAGTCAATACAACTTTTGGTCTAGTGGGGGTGAGTTTGAGTAGCCATCTACTTTGTAGTTTCAAGTTCGTGTTTATAGTTTTTATTATGGATAGATTTCTGTAATTTTTTTATTCTCTTATTTTAGAGTCATTATGTATATGTTTTTACTTTTGTATGAATGAATAAACTGATATTTTCTTTTTGTTATCCCTGTTCCATTCATTTTATTTTTCATCCTTGCTCACTTTCCCTTATTTTCTTTAATTGTTGTGTACCAACATGCAGGTTTTGGAGTGTTTTATTTCCACTGCCTTTCTTGTTGCAATAGTTCTTTTGGGATGAGTACCTCTTGCCCATTCATCGTTGGATTCACTGTGGTTGTTAACAGTGGGACATTATTTCTAAAAGGTTTGAGGTAGGTAACCCACCTAGGCAAGTAAATTATAAATCAAGTATACGCTATGTAAGCAAGTGGTAAAAATCTGTTTTAGTATCAAGTGTTCAGTGAGATATTGAAAATCTGTTTTGTATTGGTTTTTGCAGAGATTTGGCAGAACATTCATAATTTTTTTATTTTTTTTTCAATTATTTTAAATATTGAATTTAACATAAAAATGATTTGAAAATAAAGATTGAACCATGTTTGTTTCTTAATAAATTAAAGTTAAAATCAAGAAAATCTGTTTTGAAGTTAAATGAGTTAACTTTTAGTTCATTGTGTTGAAATTTGAAGTGATTGAGAAGCATAGATCTAGTAAAAATTTTACACATTCATTACCATTTGAACTGAAAATTGAAGAATATAGTTGAAATATGAACTATAATTTCTTGAAAAGACTAAACCATGAGAGATTTGAGCCTTTAACTATTCTTTTTGAGAGAATTTATATGCATCACTCGTATTTTCTTTGAAATTCAGAATTTTTGTAGATCTCACATGTTTCTTTGCTTTGTTTTATGAATGAAATGAATAAGCTTTTTGTTAGAAGTTTTACAATTTGAATTCAAAGCTTTGAAGTATTCATGAAACCAAGGATATGATCTAAGGCCATCGATGGACAATTTGAGCTTCAAAATGACCTACCTTGTTAATATCCTTTTTTAGTACCCACTTTCGAGCCAAATAAAAGTTAACCTTTCTTTGTTAAACCAGAGTTCTTTTGACCCTTAGCCAATGAATTTTAGCCTTACCCTCACTCTGAGAATTTAAGAGGTAAAAGAGAAGGTGTTGGAACTTGCTGGGGAATTAGTCAAGATATTTGGTGGTGAAGAGTAAAGAGAGAAAAAGCAAAGATGGGTGTTTTTTTTTTTTTTTTGTTGATCAGTAATAAAGATTATATTAAAAACTAGCAAGGCGCTGAAACCGAATACAATCTTGCCACACTGAATCAAAAAACAGCAGACAACAAACACCACACAAGTCCCCAGGTCCCCATGAGCATACCCCCTTAACCCGGGTCGCAAAGAAAAATGCAGCTGCTGTCCCCATCCCCTCCACGCACGCCCCAGAAAGTAACGAGCTCTGAGACCACCCGAATAACCATTCCGACAGGTTTGGTTTTGTCTTCGAAAATTCTGCGGTTCCTCTCGCACCATAAACACCATAAAACAGCAAACATCGCCGCCCTCCAGCCCCCCCTTCATGGGTTCGCTCCACAACCATTTACCGTCAAAATTGATAAGCGGTCGGCGCGAATACCAACCGTATAGTGCTTTGATGTTGAACTTCTCCTCTCGATTCAGGTCCCAAATCCTCTGATCAGCCCTTAAATTGTTCCGCTGCACCGCATATAGCCTACTCAGCATGCCCAAATAGCTCCCCACCTCACTGTCCTTAAGGCGCCTTCTGATGACTACATCCCAAATACTCCATCAATCCTACCACCCGGGTTCGAGGAAAGGGCATAGATATCTGGGAATGTAGCTCTGAGCGGACCCACATCCAACCACAGATCTTCCCAGAAGCGAATGCGGGACCCACACCCCCAGCTGTATCGCACCCCTTTAGCCAAATTCTCCCAAGTACGGGAGATATCTCTCCACCACGGTGAGGTATTCCTGTGGGTAGACAGATCAATCCCCCAACTCCCCCAGGAAAGTCCATACTTGTCGCACAAAACCAACCACCAGAGACTATCCCTCTCCTCCTCCCTTTCCACTCTCCAAATCCACTTTCTGAGCATCGCCAAATTGGTTCTCTTGAGAGTCCGGATCCCCAACCCCCGTAAGCGATAGGCAGCTGACACGTGTCCCACTTGACGAGGTGATACAGCCTATTTAAACCTACCCCCTCCCACAAAAACGACCTTTTAATACGCTCCAATCGATCAAGAATTTTAGCGGGGCACCTAAACATGGACATGAAGAAAATGGGGTTCGACGAAAGCACTGCTTTAACCAACACCATCCTTTCCCACTGCTCAGCAACTTGCCTTTCCATGACGACAACCGCTGCTCAAATTTCTGCACCACCGGGAGCTAGTCGCGACTCGTAGGCTTTCTGATCCCGAGAGGCATACCCAGGTATCTAATGGGCAGCCCCTCAATGCCACACCCAACCGAATCAGCCATGGAAGTCAGCGCATCATCCTCCACCCTAATACCCGATATAGTTGATTTAAGAAGATTAACCCGTTGGCCCGACACCGCCTTATAAACCGAAAGAACATCAGCCATAGCGTGGAGTTCCGTCACATCAGCCTTCCCAAATAAAATCGTGTCGTCCGCATACTGAAGGTGCGTAATAAATCTCCCCTGATCTCCAACTCTAATGCCAGTAAGCATACCTAATGCCCGCGCCCGATCAGTCCGGATAAAGCCTCCCCACCATATTAAAAAGGAAAAGGGGATAGAGGGTCACCCTGCCTGAGACCCCTGGAACTCTTAAAATACCCTGCCGCTATCCCATTTATCAACACTGAGAACCACGGAGAAGAATAGCACCTGCACATCCACTTCCTCCAAGTGACACCGAACCCCAACCTTTTAAGCATATACTCTAAATTCCCCCAGCTGACCAGGGCATAAGCCTTCTCTATGTCCATCTTCCAGACCACAGCTTGCCTACGAAGAGTATAGGCCGAGTGGATGGTCTCATTAGCGACTGCCACAAGGTCCGTAAGATGTCTACCACGGATGAAAGCCCCCTGATTGCTTGATATGATAGTGCCCATCACTCACCTAATCTTGTTGGCCAACTCCTTGGCAATAATCTTGTAAACGTAGCTGATCAGACTGATCGGTCGGTAGTCGGAAATATTTCCAGCCTCGTGTATCTTGGGAATGAGGGTAATAAAGGTGAGTTTAATGCTCTCCCGATAAAACTAGTGAGCGAAACTCGTGGAAAACCTTCATCAGATCCGCCTTAATAATCTCCCAGAACGCGCGGTAGAATTCCATCGTAAACCCATCTTGCCCCGGCGATTTATTGCTGCCCCCAAATCTGATCACGGTCCACACTTCGTCTTCTGTAAATGTACATTCCAGCCCCCTCCTAACCTCGTCCGAAATGGATGTGAACTGCAGCTCATCCAAAACCGATCTCGGGAGACCCTCATCAATGTACAATCGATCGTAGAAATCTACGATATTATCCCGCACCTCATCATGACCCTTGTACACCACCCCATGCACTATGATATTCCCCAAATACTTTGATTTATTGCGGGCATTTGCAACTGTATGGAAATACTTCGTGTTGGCATCCCCCTCTTTGAACCACCGAGCCTTCGCTTTCTGCATCCAAAAAACATCCTCAACCCTACAAGTCTCACTGAATTCCGCCTTTATTTGCATTCTAGACTCCCTCTCGTCCGCCGGAAGATTTCTGGTCTCCTCCACATTATCTAACACTTTCAGCTTTAAAAGTAAATCCTCCTTTCTAACATACACCTTTCCACCCACCACCCCTGAACCTTCTCCTGAAAAGCATTGTCCATTAGCCACATTTTCTCAAAGTGGAAAGGGGACGGTCCCCTTCCATGGGACTCACACGTGAGAGCAATAGGCCGATGATCCGAGATGGCACGAGCGAACGCTTCCAATCAGGCACCTGGGAAAATGTCTAGCGACTCGGTAGAACAAAGAAATCTGTCCAACCTACTGAGAGACGACAAATCTTGCATACTAGACCACGTAAATCTGGCCCCCATGAGCGGGATATCGAATAAACCCTAGTCCGCAATGAAGGAATTGAAGTCCCTCATGACCTGAAGATTGACAAGGCCACCCTGCTTCGCAAAATGCCACCTAATAGCATTAAAGTCCCCAGCCAAGCAGAGTGGAAAATCCCATCGAGCAGCCAAAGCATTCAGCTCAAACCAAAGGTCCCCCCTCTCTCGGTCCGTCGCCGGTCCGTAGATGCCCGCAAAACTCCAAAATTTCTCTGACGCTTTGTCCCGCAGCACCACAGAAGCCGAAAAGTATCCCAGTTCTTCATCCACCTTGTCAAACAGAACCGACGACCAGGCCACAAGAATCCCTTCGGAGGCGCCGATCGAATCGACTCCGATCCAGTCCCAGCTGCCCCCCCCAAGATCAAAGCAACCTTCCTTTTGTCACAGCTTCCCCACTTAGTTACTTGGAGGGTAGCCACGACAGGTTTGTACGTCGCGATTGCCTGCTTAACCCTCGACCGCTTCAACCGATCGCTGATGCCTCTAACGTTCTATGATAACATCTTCATAATCGAACTGAATTAAATCCTGCCCAAAACGACAGAAGCCGGTCATAGCTCCCCCTCCCTTCTCCCATCCGACAAAGATGGGTGTTATGCCGTGCTAAAAAAAAAAAAGATATGAGCCTTTGTTGGGCAAAAAAAAAAAAAAGGATATGAGCCTATGTTGTGCTAAAAGAAAAGGATATGAGCTATAAAAAAAATGTTCGTAAAAAAAATGGAAGTTGTTGAAAAGTATCAAAAGAAGTGAGAGAAGAAAAAGGAAGGATTTATGTTTAGAAAAGTTAAGAAAAAAAAAGAGAAATCAGGTTTTGAAAGGAAGAAAATTTTGAAGCACCTCTCTATTCGCTTACTTTCTCAGAATTTGAATCCTCTTATCAATTTTCTTTCGCACCTTTAACCTGCAGCCCCATTACAACCAAAAAGAAAGACATTTTTGATCCAAGGTTGATTGAAACTACTTTGTTGGAGAGTTTAATTTGTGAAATCTATGATGAATTGTCTTATGAATTTCAGGATTAGAAATCATTCCATGAGATATTTGTTTCATCTTTGTTTACTACTTTTCATTGAAAAATGTGATCAATTTCAGTTTGTTTCATATTCTAAACCACATTGAAAGTGAGTGAACCCATACTTGCTGAATTTTCATTGAGAGAGTATACCCAAGTGAGTTTTGAGTCAAAGTAAAAGATTTATGGGTTAGTATAGAAGCTATGTTTTGATTTTTATAGTGAAAATTGGTAATGAACACACACTACACACTAGATCTATGTGGATTGATTATGGAAGAAGGATGTATGGTTGCTTTAGATTAACTTGTTTATATGAATTAATAGGTTTGAAGTTTTAATGGAGATGAATTTTGGATTAAATATGGTTTATATTTTTTTATTCCATTGAAAATTTGTGTTAAATTTAAGGTTTTGAATTTTTTTTTTGAAGTTTGTGAGTGTCTTCACTGGAAACTTTTAGGAGACTAAACTCCTCCACTAGGGATCACCTAGGAGTTTAAATTTTTAAAAATGCTTGCTAAAACAGATTTTTTTATATCTCACTTTATACTGATTTAATACTTAACACTTGCTTACACAGCTCATATTTGGTTCTATATTCACTTACCTAGCTATGCTACCTCCCCAAACTTATAAAAAATAGTATCCTCACTATTAATAATCACAACGATTCCAATAAAAAATATTAGGGAATAGGTACTCATCCCAAAATAATAATTGATACAAGATAGGCAATATTGATAAAAGCTCTTTCCTGGTATTCCTTGTGCTGCTTGTATCAATGATGATAATATTTCATATTACCATTAGATTACAATAAAATGTTTATTAAATGAGTGACTCATGGCCAATAGTATTCGTTCGAAACAGAATAGATTTCAAGATAAAAGCATGCAATCAAATCGTATATTTCTATTATCTTTCCTTTACAATTTCATTTAATTATTACTTATATGATCTAAAATTTGTCTTCTATGGTTACTTCACCATCGAGGTTGAGACTATATGCAATAGCGGGGATGCAACGTCATTGCCTAGAGGTAATTCAGTACTTTTCTTTCCTCCTTTGTATTGTATTTTATAATATCATTATTTCATGTGGCCACGTGGACTAATAACTTTTTTTCAGTTTCTTCATGAAGGTTGATAGCTGCAAGTAATTTTTGCTCTACTTAACACACACACACACACACACACACACACACACACACACACACATATATATATATATATGGCAAAAGGGCATATTAGTTAAAATGCATAGATGAACCCATGCATGCGAACCCAAATCACGTGCCATGTGGCGCATGATCTCAAAACAACACCCTTTTTTGAATTATGCGTCATGTGGCATTTCGAAAAAGTTTTTGAGCGGTCAAAACTTTGACAAAGCTAATAGTATTCGTTCAAAACGGAATAGATTTCAAGAAAAAAGCATGCAATCAAATCATATATTTTTATTCTCTTTCCTTAACAATTTCATTGAACTGTTACTTATATGATAAGAAATTTGTGTTCTATGGTTACTTCACCATCGTGGTTGAGATTGCATGCAATAGCGGGGGTGCAACATCATTACCTAGAGGTAATTTCATTACTTTTCTTTCCTCCTTTGTATTGTATTTTATAATATCATTATTTCATGTGGCTATGTGAATTAATAACTCTTTCAGTTTCTTCATGGAGGTTGATAGCGGCTAATAATTTTTCCTCTACTTAACACACATATGCACACACACACACACACACACACACACACACACACACATATATATATATATATATATATGTTATATATATGGCAAAAGGGCATATTGGTGTTGTTTTGGGATCATGTGCCACATGGCACATGATCCCAAAACAACACCCTTTTTTGGATCATGTGCCATGTAGCATTTCATCAATGAAGAAAAATAATAATAAAAGTTTTTGGGTGGTCAAAACTTTGTCAAAGTTTGGGTACCACACCACACATGCTACTGCATCGATTTTTTTTCCCTTTAACCATCTTTTGAATGGTGGATATCCCCTCTTTTTAATTAACTTTTGGGTTGTTAGCAACCCAAACAAACACTTGAAATTTTAGGTTTGGAGGTGCTATTGGCCTCAATAGCTTCGACATCATTCTATTTTCTATATATTTGGTTCTGGAAATAGATACGAGCATTGGTGTTTGATGCCATGTAAAACTCTTCATATCTTTATTCTTTAACATGTGCAGTGGAATTATTCTGTGGTTACCTTTGCATAAAATTGCTAAGATATATTTTCTTTATTATGTGTTCTTTATAATCAGTCTCTGTATGTTGATATCATTAGCTTCACTTTTCTTTATTATGTGTTCTTTATAATCAGTCTCTGTATGTTGATATCATTAGTTTCACTTTGCACAGACTCCAGATGGATCTCTATTGGATATCATTTGGAATGCCTGTGATCTTCTTACTTGTTGTGATATAAAAATTCCCAAGGTATATCATCTAAAAGGAGACGTGAAATTTTAGAATGACTGATTTTTTATTTCAAATCTCATGGATCAACTTTCTTACTTTCAGATGATTTTTGCTTGCTAAAGTGAAATTCATTGTAGATTTGATTCAACCGAAAAATCTATTAGAGCGTTCTCAAAGGATTGAATGTGCTCATGTTATGGCTGTGATATGGACTCTGTATCTCTTGAATAATTTGACACAGATTTTTTATTTTTATTTTTTATTAGTTAGTTATGTGAAGATGCGATTAGTGTTAGGGTTGGGTGAGGAAGGAGAGAGATAGAGAAAATTAGGGTCGAGTTTTTAGCACTCTTCCCAATGCATTAAGATATATATATATATATATATATATATATATATATATATATATATATATATATATATATATATGATCTTCCATGACAGTATAGAGTTTTGCAAATAAAGGGAAAAGATGTAAGTGATTCCACTTACAGCATACAGACCAAAATTATACCACTCAGACTCACGAAAATAAAGATATTACCTCTACACTCCCCCTCAAGTTGGTGCATATATATCTGTAGTGCCCAACTTGCTAGTAATATCAGAGTCTATTCCCACTCACGGCCTTAGCGAGCATCTGCCAACTGATTTTCGGATCAGACTTGAGGAGTGCTCACTTCCTTACTCAATCTTTTCGTGAATGAAGTGACACTCAACCTCTATATTCTTGGTCCTCTCATGGTATACATGATTCTCAGCAATGGGATGTTCAGTTTCATTGTCTCCATATAAAATCATGGGGAATTTCTCTTCAACTCCAAGATCAACAAGGATATATCTTAAGATAAAATATGTAACAACAAATTAAAGTTAGGGTTAGGTTGGCAAAGGAGCGGAAGAAGAAAAGAAAGAGGAGAGTTGAGGAGGAAATTAAGGTTGTGTTACAAGCACACACAAATCCCTTTTCATTATTTATACTTATATCACTTGCATACAAACTAATAATGACACACCAATTATCTCTAAGACACCCTCTTACATATAAAGAAATATACAAATACAACCACTCTCTCTCTCTCACACACACACACACACACCAACTTAATGATCTTATGGACACACCAACATTCCCCATCAAATTGAAGCATAGATGTCAATCATGCCTAATTAGTAATATTATTGAGAAGGTTTCTTCCTATAAACATAGATAGAATGTCTACTAGTTGATTTGTTGTATTGACTTGAGGGATGCTGAACTCCCGGGCTTTCACTTTCTCTCTTATAAAATGACAATCAACTTTGATTTGGTTAGAGTGTTCATGGTAGACCGGATTCTCAGCTATGTGTTTTGCAGCTTCATTGTCTTCATACAACATTGGAAGAGCAATATTCATGTCAAGATCTGAATCCTCATTCCTTCTCTTGCACCTTGAGTACATGACCTTGTACTCACCTTTCCAACTTGAGTTTGTCTTTCTATAACCATAGATAGAATGTCTAAAAACTAAGCATTGAAGTAGAACTCATCAAGCTCTGCAATCCCTTTGGCAAGATATTCAACACCAAATGCAATGTTGGCGTGAATCGGAACCAATCCTTTGTCCAATTTGTATGTGCACCTTTTTACCTATATTTGTCAAATTTGTATGTACACCTTTTCACCTATATTAATTTGATTGCTTAGTTTTTAGACATTGTTTGTCCAATTTGAAATCTAGGGTTTTCCTATGCACTTAATTGTTAGGAGGTGTAGGGATTAATATATATGAATCTTCTTTAAGCAGAGTAACAAGAATCGATAGTGTATTCTTCATGTATATAATTGCATTACCCGTCCACCATTGGTTCTCTAATTGCATTTTTTTTCTTATAGGAAAACAACATAAATTTTGATACAGTCCTCTATTGGGACCTCATTGAAATGGTCCCTCGCATCCAGTCTCTCATGGCACTCTCTCTCTAGTTTTAATTTCTAATGGATCGTGTTTTTTTTTGGAACATGGAGTGACATCGTTCACACGACACATGTCGCTAATCTATACGAAGACGCCTTGCTGGAAATTGAATCCCAGGAAGGTTAGCATTGTCATTTTTGTAATTTTGGTTGATGTTTCTGTTTCGATTGTTTGAGTTTAATTTTCAGCAGTTTTAGTTGTCTTTATTTTTTTTAAACATAATTTTGCTGAGAATTTTAAGGTTTTAGAATGAGCCGTCCACACATCTAAGAATGGCTTTATTATTCAAGGCATGCATGGTTTGAGAATCCTTTTTATCTATAATAGGAGATTGATATTGAATAGGCGAGCCTCTAAGCAGCCGAGCAGAAGAACGGTTCCATCACAAAGACTTCTTCACCGATTGAGGTTGAGAGTTTGCATATATTGCAAAAGAAATGTTGAAGAAGAGCAGTCAACCCAAAACTCCTGGGGTTTCATGTAACCTTTAGATTTCACTTTTGAGGCTTCTAGATTTGCACGAAGGAGGTTGTCGGTCTTTCCGGCATCAGTTCAATCATTACTGAATAGAGAGACCACCGGATGAAAGACCACTGGATACTGGTGCTTAGGGCGGGTGACTGGGTTTGTGGGCGGTGTCGGAATGTTAATTTCTGACTTCGCTCCATTTGCCACCGGATTGCCTATGATGCTACTCGGGCCCAAGGCATTCAGGTTAAGCCTTTTGATTTTAGAGGGCCTTCGAGGAGGAGCTCTTCGCAGACTTTTATTAATGAGTCTCAGAGATGAGACGTCTTGCGGGGGTGGTCGATTGCGGGGGTCAAGGGTTGCCGGATGGAGAATTTATCCAAGGGCCCTCCCGAGATGTCCCTTCCTCAGTCCTTTGCAGATACTGTGAAGATTAATTTATTACTTGAGCCGGACCGGACCGGATTCCGGAACGTACTTCCGTGTCCGATGGATCCCAGCAGTGCGACTCTTTCGTTTACTTCGGCTCAGTTCCGATCACTTGCGCTTAATCTACAACATCTTTGGGTCATTTTACATGTTAATAAAGATACTTTATCGCTGTTATCAATTCATAGATGGAGTTTACACAGGTGGAAGCCTCTCAATAGACCTGCGGTTTCCCCTATCTCTACGACGAAATTCCTACTGCGATTCCCTAACGAAGCAGGGGCTAAGGAGCTATGCAGTGCTAAACCGTTCTTCATTCTGGATTGTCCGGTGGACTGCTGTCCGTGGGAACCTGTGGCGGGAGAAATCCAAGCTCATAGGGAGGAAGATGGGTTTTGGCTCCGTGTAGTGGGACTACCGCTGCACGCTTGGTCCCCCGAGGTCTTCAAGGGGATGGGGATCGATGTGGCCGCTTCATCTGGGTTGACCGACGGACGGATGACCTTTGGGACACGTCCCACGCCCGTATCCTCGTCGTTGCGGCCTCGATGGACGTCATCCCCCGTTCCGTTGTAGCTTTGATTGGCGGCCAGTGTTGTCAACTCGGAATAGAAATTGAGTGGTTCGAGCGGGTCCTCATTCCGCATCAGTCGATTGAAGCTGCGTTGGGGCCCAGTGGCTGCGACATCGGCATCGTCGATCCGCTAGTAGTAGTAGTTCAATCGCTCCGGGACCCAGTCGGACATGGAAGGGGTTCGTCAATCGTGGCGGCGGAGATGCAGGGAGCATACCATGACTTGTCGCCGTCTGCGCTTCTCGACATCTGCTCGTTGCTTGCCGCTAGGGTCTATCGACTATATGGGATCCAAAGGGTTGACTCATCCTTTCTGTGAGGTAATTGATGATAGGGCTGTGGATGAACTTGAAGAGGGTGAAGTTATCGATGAGTTCTACCGGCTGCAGCTGCTGGATGGTACGAATGACGAGCCTGGTGGAGGGGTGAGGTCGGTGACGGCTCCGTCGACGGAGCTGTGCAGAGGGGGGGCTCCGACGACGTTGCTGAGCAGGGAGGGGGTTGAGCTTTCTGATCTGCTTCCTTGTCTGTCCTCTACGGATGGAGATCTGTCGTACGGTCTTGCCGACTGTCAGCTGCCTAGGGAGGTCGGGCTGTTTGCCGAGCACAGGTGGCTGTCTGTCGGGTTGAGAGATGGAGAGCTCTGTCGAGGGGATACGATGGAGAGTGAGAACTTGTCTCTCCCAAAGAGGAAAGAGGTCTTGGTAGTCAAAAAGAAGCTACAGGTCTTTTATAGGAAGAAAGGAAAGGCCAAAAGGGGTATGGGCCTCGAAAAGGAGGAGAGGACGCCACGTGGGTCGGGGGTTTTTGAAAACCACCTAGTGGTTTTTGGAATCCAAGGTCCGGCCCCTCTGCCTTCGTTTGGTACCGCTGGCGTGCCCTTTACGCGTGGCGGGTTGGAAGCTGTGTCACTGATTCGGATTTGGGCTATTGTGATGGGGTTTGGCCTGGTGCTGACACGTGGCGAGGACTTCTGGAATCTCACCCCTCCCTCGTCTTCTACTGGGGATACATATGTACATGGGGCTCCCGAGGAGGTTGGGGGTCTATCTCAGGTGACACGTGTCCCACACGACCGTACTGAAAGACAGGTGGTTGGGGGGGGGGGGCGGACGTCGAGTGGGTGGTCCTTCGTTTGGCGATTGGGACCCGATCCAACCCTTTTGTTACCTCCTATGGGCTATTACGTCTTCAGCTTATGGGCTGTTGACCCGTGTCGGTCTCTTTATTCCAAGGACCTAAGTTTGAGGGGAGATCGGGGTGCTACTCTTTTTTCTGATTTGAAGCGGCTCAGCCTTCCTTCTGATTCGAAGGAGTCTGTCAATGGTGGGGGATCAAGGGGGGAGATGGTGGATGTTATGGATTTCGCATCTAGGGAGGTGGACCGCTTGATCGGAGTGGGGGAATCGCTTGGGATGACGTTCAAAGGATCCCAAGATTCGATTAGGGAGGCTTTCTGATCTATAGTCATCAGTAGAAATAAGGGCAACAAGAGGCGCCGCCAGAAAACCCCTAGGGAACTCGCATGGCTGCAATGGGGGATGTCGGACGGGAAGGGGGGATCGTCACACCTTCCCCATTTTATTTCCTGCAGGGTACACGTGCATTTTGTGTCTGCATGTGTCGGTGTCATGAAAACTCAGTGTGCGTGGATCATGGAAATTGGGTGCGTAAGTGCATGGATCATGGAAGTTGAGTGTGCGGGCATGTGTGGATGCATCATGTAAACTGTGAGTGCGTGAGTGGATGCATCATAGAAATTGAGTGCGTATGCGTGCCATGAAAATTGATATGAGTTAAGTGCCTATGTACTCCGTGTGCGTCAGGGAAATTGCTTGCGTTCATGTCATGGAAACTGTGTGCGCGTGTCATGGGAACTGTGGGCGCGCCATGAGTTCTTTTGAATTATTTGCTCGGGCCAACTTTGTGTGTGCAAGTAATGTTTTCCTATTACAAACCAATCTTACGTTTAAATTTTCTATTTGTAGAGTTGCTGGGAATGGTAGCCCTGGTTTGGGGGAGCGCAAGCGTTAAAGGCATCCCTTCATAAAAAACATTTAAAGTTGATATTAGTTTTGTAGCACGAATTCCTATGCAAGCAATTGTGAATGCTTTACGTGGTCACGATACAGAGAACTCTCAAGAAGCACCAAGTGTTATTGATATCATATTGAGGCAGCATGTGGCAAAACAGTAAGCATTTGTATTCCTTTTATATATCTAGGGATAGTGAGTCATTTAATTTATCATTAGTTTGGGACTAGGGATGCAGATTCAGTTAGCCTCACCGAACTGAAATAAAAAATTTCAGTTTTCAGTTCGGTTCAACTTGAGCCGAAACCGAACCAAAATGAATCGGTTTGGTTTCTTTTTTTTTTTTACCAAAATCGGAAAAAATCGGTTTGGTTTTGTTCCATTTTTAATTTTTTATATTTATATTATTAATTTTTCTATTTTTTTTTTTAGTTTTTTTTTTCAGTTTTTTAAACCTACCTAATCGGATTCTGCCACCCAATACCGAACTGACTTATAATCAGGTCGGTATTTTTCGGTTTTGAACTGGTTTCGGTCCGGTTTGTGTTGCAGCTTTTCTGTTAGTTTCGGTTTTCAGTTGAAAACATGCATCCCTACATGGGACTATTGAGTGACCCATATGTATAAAGTGGGGTACACCCTAAATGGTTGCAATCTTGCATCAACCTTTCAGTTGATTGCTACATTACTAATCCCTCATTGCTTGTCGTGTAAGAAATGACACCTTTTTCGGCCAATCATTTACGGCCTAAGAAACTCACATTTGTTAGATCCGTCTCATCGATCTAATGATTGTTAATCTAATGGCTTTCCAATCATTTACTATGAAAATCACAATAATCAGATACAACTTTATGTTTAATGGGATGTTTCATTGGAAATTGGTGTTAATTTAGAGTCTGTACAATAGGAATTGTTCAAATATTTTTATTTATTTAATTTTATTTTTATTGGAGGAAATGATGAATTCTAGAGCTTTGGCCAATTGGCATCCCTTAATTAGTTCCCAAATGCATGGAGGCTCTGGATAAATTGAATGGTATTAAGGATTAGTTCTATTTATTAGTGGACTCACTGTTGTGAGGGCACCTTATTCCTTTTTTAAAATCTTCAACGGGGATGCTCATAATTCCACTGATTTGGGTGGTGGTCTAGTTGGTTGCTGAGGATTCCATACTAGTTTCCACACTAGCCAAGGGGGCTCATCGCTTAATATTGGTAATTTCTTGAATTCTTTATGTCGAAAATAGATTTTTTTTTTTTCCTTCAGCTGGAAGTTGTTTCTCAATATCTCGCTTACCATCTTTGCTCAGATGTTTCTACCACGATGATAGTAAAACCAGGAGCGGTAATCGATTTTTTAATTGCAAACCAAAATCTAAACCATCCTGAACAGATTGATAGGGAAAAGGTGAGATAAATGATGGCTTAAAATTTTTATTTGTATTTAGATCTTCTTTGAAAGTTGTTAAAATAAGGTGCTTGTATCTTTTAACAGGCCAAACGCATGTTAAAAAACCTTAGAGTGAGAGCAAAACCTGTGAACTAAGAATTTTTGATCACTAGATTGAGTGAGCAGCCATGCAATGAGCAATTGTAAGCTTTTGCTTCTCATTATTGTATGCTGCAAATAGCAAAGTATGTTGTGTTGTTTTTTATTTTCTATGCTATCTAATGCCCTATTATTTTTAACTTGTTTATCGTGGTAGGTTTTCTTTAAAAGTGAGAAATGGAAGGGGATCAAAATGGTGATGGTGAGGTCCAAACCTCCGAGGTGATCGTTTACGGCTACTTCGTACATCATTGGCATATTGAACTTAGTTATTCTGCCAACTTGCCTTGTATAAATGTTGGGAAACCAAAACGACCCACATACTATCCAATTGAGGTCAACAATATAATTATTTGTTCTATTTTGTAATTGATTGTTTAAAAACAGTTTGTAATAACTAAGGCACACTAGTTCAACATCATTGGCTAATTGTTTTTGTTTGTAAATTTCTAGCTTTGCACACTAGTTTCATTGCATATGTATAGAAAGGCGCTGGCTACTCGTCAGAGGTCCTCTCTATTGGAGAAATCGAGGCAAAAATCTCAAGAAAGGATGAGAGTTTTGGCCGATGTAGGTTCTGGATTTATCTATCTTTTATTTTTTATTTTGAAGTTGATCACCATTTATCTTAATCCTTATGGGTTCTAGTTTTCTGATCTTGTAATCTGGTTTTATTGCAGGCCTTAAAGAGCAACAACTATGATGCTGATCCAATGTTACAGGCTTGTGGTGTTTCAAATAATACCCATTTTACAGAAGTGCAGGGTCATATTTTGCAAGCTCCTAAGGTTTTATTGTTCATGTAGCTTATTTGTTTTGTTTTCTCTATATATTTTTTTATTTTATTTTGTCTATCTTTGTAGCCTTTTGGTACTATTTGTTATTTTGATCTTGCACCCTATCGATTCAGCTGAACCTTTATTTTTACCACAGCTGAAAGAGGGGAATGGTGAAGGTTTTGCACCATGTAAACGGAAGGGGAGACTTCAATAATAAGGTATTATATGCTGATATGGAATTTTAAGAATAAAGAGTATTAACCATGTGAAACATTATTAATAGTGATCCTGACAGTAACTCACCTTTGTAAAAATTGCTGAAACTGTAAAAATACAATGTTGGGCTGTTAATTTCTCTGCACATTGTGATATATACAACCTCATATGATGCAGAGGACAGTCACAATTGTACGGTCTCATTTATTGTCTATGAAACACTTATGAAATGGTGGCCTTAAATACAGTTGGTGTCTTAGTGCACATCTAAACCTGTTTGCAAGTAAAAAACTCCTAAAAATTTCAAACTTAGCATATAAATTAGATACTTAATTTGGGTCTTATATAGAATCACTTATGATACCCTTTTTCTTCATTGAGTTATTTAGTCTAAAATATGACCTATAGTGGGGTACCTATGGTACTATAATTATTTTTTGGCGATGGAAAAAAGAGGTCATGAAGCTTTCGCGGGGAGCCTTTTCATCTGGTCTCAAAAAGCATCTTTTTTTTTTTTAATATTATAATTTGATCTATGCAGTGTCTGCTTCCTCCATGTGCACTAAAAAGGTTTTTGGTGGTAGGCGACACCTTTCCAAGAGTCTCTTGACCATGTTAAAGGTGGTCCTGATAGCGAACTTTATCCATATATATACTGGAAATACACATACAATATATTTATATATACAGAGCCTGATTGGGTAGGCCTAAGAACACCGAGGTCCTAACCCTAGGGGGAATGGGTATCATTTTGGGATTTGTTTGCCACGTGACAACCCAAGTGAACCATGTCGTGTGGTACATACCCTATGACCATGAACTAGGATCCATTTTCCATAATATATATATATATATATATATATATATATATATATATATGAGCATAGCCAATTGACCCAGCCAATTGCACCAACCTCTTTTGTTGGCCTAGACCTCTCTCATTTAAGACTTCCAACGCCCTCTCTCTCTCTCATTTAAGTCCTACCTACACTTTCATTCTCCTCCCTAATTATCTCTCCTCGGATAATAATCATGCCCAAAATTTTTGATCGCCAACTCTTCCTTTCTTATGATTCACGCAAGACACGAACTGCAATCTTTTGGTTTCGAGTCCACGACCAAATATTCTTTGATGACAACTCCCTAAATACTCTTCCTCCTTCATGAGAATATATGTTAATATATAAGTGTGTATACTTATATTTATGAATAGTTAAATTATATTAAAATAACAAGCAGTTAAATTTTATTAAAATAACATAGGATTATGTTCCACATTTCACGAGCTAGTCGCCGAAAAATTTGGATACCATGAGAATTCGAATTTTCTGGTGCAATCATAAATTTTAACAAGTCGATCATGGGCCATTCGTTTTGGTCACAATCATCATGGGATTCTAATACTAGTCGCTATCAAAATTTGGTGGTCCATTAGTCAATGTGTTGATTATGATAGAATCTGAGGTCTGCAATAGTGGACTAAAATATCAAATTGTAGAGAACAAAATATAGTTTGAATTGATCTCGATCCCTGGTGGGAGGTTTTTTCAGATAGTTTGAAGATCAAAAGGCAACATCGTATGGAGTTAGGTGCGTTTGCAAAACTTTGTGGCGCGTGGATCGGACGCGCCAATCTGTTTGGTCTCGGAGCAATGAAAATGATGCCCAATAATGTAATGCTCCATTCTTTGCACATTTCTTTCCGTCATTTTCAACCCAGATTTGACCCGTCTATTTTTGGGTGTTGCATTTTGCTATGGTCGCAAGCTTTATCACATAAAATCTCTTTGCAAGATTTGGTGGGGGTCCCTCAACGAATTCTCTCTCCAAAGAGGTCGCTAAGGGACTGTTTGGTTTCAAGGGAACATAGGGAAACAAGGGAAAACTCATATGCAGCAAATGATTTACCGAGATTCCCGTTGTTTGAATGAAATCCAAAGGGCCAAAAATTATCTTCACATTTTTGGTTAAAATCCGAGAACAAATGTCGAGGGGGTCCCTCGATTTTCTATCTTCCGACCATTCGAACTTCTCATCCATATGGCTCTTCTCACCTGCTTAGTAATACCACACAATTTTTTTCACGGATGAAAATTATTGACTGATTTGAATCAGACGATGGAGATTGTTTTTTTTTTCAATCTTCCTCATGATAAATCTTAAGATCATGACGCCCCCATCAGACAGTCTGATGTTTATTTTATTGGCACACATCCCCAAAAATCAGAGGCAGGGCCACGTTATGACTTGGGTGGTTAATTGACCACCCAAACTTTCTAAAAATTTGTTACTAAGTTTTAAAGGTCTGAATTTATATTAGTGGATTCTCATCCATCCAAAATTATCTTGACCACCCAAAATTATCAAAAATCTTCAAACAATTTTTTTTATGGTATTTGTTTTCATAACAAATATTTCTTCTTTGATTTTTTTTAACTAAATCCCACAATGTTGGCCTATTTTTAAGCTCCCTTCCATCTACGGACTTATTTTTGGAGAGTTTTCTCTCACAAGAGGCTCTACTGTGTTGTAGAGCTATATACTCAAATATATGGTGTATATGCTCTAGTATAATTTAAAAAATAATAATTTATTACACATAACAAGGTTTGAACCTAGAACCTAACCTTTACAAAGCACTATGTCGACTACTCGAGCAATTCACTAAATTATGTGAAGAGAAGAAAAAACTTTATA
The DNA here is from genome assembly GCA_021018995.1 of Chloranthus sessilifolius. Taxonomy (NCBI): domain Eukaryota; kingdom Viridiplantae; phylum Streptophyta; class Magnoliopsida; order Chloranthales; family Chloranthaceae; genus Chloranthus; species Chloranthus sessilifolius. The sequence goes on from CM037586.1 coordinate 33,391,206, forward strand.
CATATATTGTTTTTGTCATTTGGATATTTTATTTTGTTGGGATATGTTATTTTCCTACAATTTCCTGCATATGTATCTAAACACAGGATTTGATTAATCCTGCGTTTTCCCAACTAGCAATGTGGTTATTCAAACAACGGAAAACACAGGAAAGCAAAGGAATCCCATGGTTTCCTACAACTTAGGTATCCATGGGAAAATATAGGAATACTATTATTTTTTTTTATCAGTAATGTATATAGGAATATTATTTTACTTTCCCATTTCCCGTGTTTTTATCCAAACAGGCCCTAAACGAGTAAAATCATCATTGGACTCGGACACGGTGACAAATGAATGCGGAGATTATGCAAAACTACAAGGGATGGTGTCGTTGTAATAACAGTAGGGTGACACGTTTAACACGTGTCAAAAAGTCATATTACACGAACCTTTTTTGTTGGTTCGGACCTCTCTCTCTCTCCAAGACTCCCAACACGAGATCCCAAATCCTAATTATCTCTCCTCGTATAACAATCATACCCAAAATTTTCCATCGCCAACTCTTCCTCTCCTTAATTCATGCAAGACATTAACTCCTTGATTCATCCACGACCAAATATCTCGCTCCAAAATTTTGACTCTTTAATGACTTGTGATATCATCTCAGCTGTTCATCTTTGCCCCCTTGTAAGATCTCAAACTTAACCCTTTTAAAAGGCCTTAAAAGCATTTTAAAGATTGGCTTAAAACCAAACCCTAAAACTGAGGCCCATAGGCTTACCTCTTCACTTTTGATCATATGGAGATAGCAAAGTTGCCTTTCGCCTCTCTTTTGTTGAAGGAGATTGTGCGTAGCCACAACTCTATCGATTGTACATACCCAGATGCTCTCTTCTTGATGTGCTCGACCCACCATTTCTTCTGTCAAATATTTTTAAAAAAAATAAGACTCAAGATTACGGTTCTCATCTGACTTACGTATCTATAGGATTTTGTGGCGTCTCGAAATTCATCCTAAAACTTATTATGTATTGGGTAAATTCTAGAGCATTTTACGGACTTTTCAACTGACTCGTCAACTTTTTTGACTGTTTGACCATGGCAATGAGCGTATGAAGTGACATCGAGGTGTCCTTAATTTGTGGCTAGTGAATTCTATAGGTTGGACCCAAATTTCCCAATGTGCCTAGTGTGCCTTTAGCACTTCAGTTCACTTAGGGTGCCCTTAGTAAAGTTGTTGGTATGTGTACCACGGCCCTCAAGCTCAGCCCCACCTCCTTGCAATCCTTTCAAAACATTCCCTACTCACAACCCAATCCCAACTTTGTAGCCAATACCCCTTCGCTCCCCAAGCAGGCAGAGAAAAGAGGTGATTGAGGAAATTTTAGATGACCTTGTATCACCGTTCGGGTCCCAATACACTTGATCAGTACTACATGTGTGTTTTATCGGCAATGAAATATTTTGAGTTGGGGAGAATGATGGGGGACGCCATGATCAAGAGCCTTGGATTAGGGCCGCAATAGATTTCTAGCGCAAGAAGAAATGAAAAGGGAATCATAACCAAGCATATAGGAGTGCACAAAGAAATGTGTAGTCGATTGATCGATCCCAGGCTTCGATCGATCAATTGTGGTCATCGGATTTTGGCGACGTTCTGTTTCTCAGTCGAGGCTTAAATGCGATATATATATATATAAAATCGATCGAATGCCATTTTTGATCGATCAATTTGAGACCCGAGACCGCTATATAGTGTTATATATATATATATATATATATATATATATATATATATATATATATATATATATATATATATATATATATATACTCGATCGATTGAGTTTTCGCGTAAGTGGACTCTGCCAAAATTCGGAAATGTGTTTTTTAGGGCAAACTTATCTTTTCTTCCAGTTTATTTGCTTTAGGGTTTTCTTTTGTAAGGCCTCCTATATAAGGTCTCTAAATAAATAATGTAATTAGTTTTTGGTTACTAAGTTTTAAAGGTCTTAATTTATATTAGTGGATTCTCATCCATCCAAAATTATCTTGACCACCCAAAATTATCAAAAATCTTCAAACAATTTTTTTTTATGGTATTTGTTTTCATAACAAATATTCTTTGATTTTTTTTAACTAAATCCCACAATTTTGGCCTATTTTTAAGCTCCCTTCCATCTACGGACTTATTTTTGGAGAGTTCTCTCACAAGAGGCTTTACTATGTTGTAGAGCTATATACTCAAATATATGGTGTATATGCTCTAGTATAATTTAAAAAATAATAATTTATTACACATAACAAGGTTTGAACCTAGAACCTAACCTTTACAAAGCACTATGTCAACCACTCGAGCAATTCACTAAATTATGTGAAGAGAAGAAAAAACTTTATACATATATATTGTTTTTGTCATTTGTCTGTTTTTTTTTGTTGGGATATGTTATTTTCCTACAATTTCCTGCATATGTATCTAAACGCAGGATTTGATTAATCTTGCGTTTTCCCAACTAGCAATGTGGTTATCCAAACAACGAAAAACACAGGGAAGCAAAGGAATCCCATGGTTTCCTACAACTTAGGTATCCATGGGAAAATATAGGAATATTATTTTACTTTCCCATTTCCCGTGTATTATCCAAACATGCCCTAAATGAGTAAAATCATCATTGGACTCGGACACGGTGACAAATGAATGCGGAGATTATGCAAAACTACAAGGGATGGTGCCGTTGTAATAACAGTGGGATGTCACGTTTAACACGTGTCAAAAAGTCATGATGATTACTTAGCCAATTACACGAACCTTTTTTTTTGGTTTGGACCTCTCTCTCTCTCCAAGACTCCCAACACGAGATCCCAAATCCTAATTATCTCTCCTCGTATGACAATCATACCCAAAATTTTCCATCGCCAACTCTTCCTCTCCTTGATTCATGCAAGACATTAACTACAATCTCTCAGTTTTGAATCCATGACCAAATATCTCGCTCCAAAATTTTGACTCCGCACTGACTTGTGATAACATCTCAGCCATTCATCTTTGCCCCCTATGAAGATCTCAAACTTAACCCTTTTAAAAGGCCTTAAAAGCATTTTAAAGATTGGCTTAAAACCAAACCCTAAAACTGAGGCCCATAGGCTTACCTGCTCACTTTTGATCATATGGAGATAGAAAAGTCGCCTTTCGCCTCTCTTTTGTTGAAGGAGATTGTACGTAGCCACAACTCTATCGATTGTACATACCCAGATGCCCTCTTCTTGATGTGCTCGACCCACGATTTCTTTTGCCAAATGTTTTAAGAAAAAATAAGACTCAAGATTACGGTTCTCATCTGACCTACGTATCTATAGGATTTTGTGGCGTCTCGAAATTCATCCTAAAACTTATTATGCTTTGGGTAATTTCTAGAGCATTTTATGGACTTTTCAACTGACTCGTCAACTTTTTTGACTGTTTGACCATGGCAATGAGCATATGAAGTGACATTGAGGTGTCCTTAATTGGTGGCTAGTGAATTCTATAGGTTGGACCCAAATTTCCCAATGTGCCTAGTGTGCCTTTAGCACTTCAGTTCACTTAGGGTGCCCTTAGTAAAGTTGTTGGTATGTGTACCACGACCCTCAAGCTCAACCCCACCTCCTTGCAATCCTTTCAAAACGTCCCCTATTCCCAACCCAATCCCAACTTTGTAGCTAATACCCCTTCCCTCCCCAAGCAGACAAAGAAAAGAGGTAATTGAGAAAATTTTAGATGACCTTGTGGCATTCACCTGCGACAGAGAGTTTCTGGTTTATGAGATGTAGAGGGTTGGCGAATCGACTACCGAGAGTGCATGGGCCAATCATGAGAGATTTCGTCGCTTGCATCCATGTATTTCCGACCGATATCGCGATCACATTTCATCAGTGATAAAGACTTCCGGGTCCAGAAGAGTTGATGAAAAGCTTCAAAAATATTTGGTAGTGGGTTGGCAAGACAGCTACTTGGTTCGTCAAGGAGAAATTTACAGTGTGTGCTCCGATACAATCGATCGGGATGAAACTCCTATGTTACCAAATGCCAAGATTGTTTGGGTTACTTGCAAGGAGTTCCACCGTTAGGGTTCCAATACACTTGATCAGTACTACATGCGTGTTTTATCGGCGATGAAACATTTTTAGTTGGGGAGAATGACTGGGGACGCCATGATCAAAAGCCTTGGATTAGGGCCGCAATAGATTTCTAGTGCAAGAAGAAATGAAAAGGGGATCATAACCAAGCATAAAGGAGCGCACAAGGAAATGTGCAGTCGATTGATCGATCCCAGGTTTCGATCGATCGATTGTGGCCACCGGATTTTGGCGACGTTCTGTTTCTCAGCCGAGGCTGCGATATATATATATATATATATATATATATATATATATATAATCGATCAATTGAATTTTCGCGTAAGTGGACTCCGCCAAAATTCGGAAATGTGTTTTTTAGGGCAAACTTATCGTTTCTTCCAGTTTATTTGCTTTAGGGTTTTCTTTTGTAAGGCCTCCTATATAAGGGCTCTAAATAAACAATGTAATTAGTTTTCGATTAATGAAAAGAGCTTATGCTTTCTGCTTGAGATGAGCAACTACAAAGAGTGAATCTTCTTCCCGAGAAGGATTTGGTGTGAAGCCAAGGGTGCGAAGCCCACAATCTATTATCTTCTATCTCTTTTTTTTTTTTTTTTATCTTTCTCTACTTTATTTTTGTTCCTATAAACCCTAAATTCAGCCTTTAAACTTTCAAATATCCCAAAAATTATAAACCCTAGCTTTCATCTAAACCATTGAATCGACTCGATTCAATAACCTTAGATCTCAACTGAGCCATTAAACTATTCCGCATCAAACACCCTGAGAAAACCAACAATCTCATTTTGATCGAAGAGAGACTCCCTAACCTGGAAGCGGCTAGAGTTCTATCTCTAGGATCTTCCTTCCGCCACGCTAAAGGATCTAGCGCACGGACTGAACCCTATCCAAACGTACACGATCTGCCATGCAGAAAGCCATGAACCTTAAGGTATCGCGATTATGTATTGATTTTTGCTTAATTAATTTAGTTTACTTTCGGCAAAATATTCATTTCGCAATCATTCACGTAGTCTAGGGTTTTGTCCTTCGTTATCATTCACGCATTCTAAGGTTTTGTCCCGCGTCATTGATGATTGAATCTATAGGGTGACCTTGGTATGTTGTATTATAAGCACTTTCCGTTTTATGTTGTTTGTGGGAGTGGGAGCTATTTTCTTTGCTGTCTAAACATAAGTTACTCCTTTACATTAAATTTTATTTATTTCTTCTCGTCTTATGCACTGTTTTATTGGATAGTCAATCTATATATTGTGTTGTTGAAATATTCAACAAAGACCTCACATGGCTGTCGGGATTGCTAAGTCATGCCTTGTGCTCAGGGTTGGTGATTGGGTTTGTGGTTGGTGTCGCAATATCAATTTTCGTCGTCGTTCGATTTGCCATCGCCATGGTTGCGACGCCACCCGTGCACAAGTTAAAACTGTTTCATCTGTGGATAATCGAATTTCTAATTCGAGGAGGGAGAGGCAGACCATTCTAAATGAGTCTCAACTACGGGATGTGAGACTGGGGTGGTCGATTGCCACCAAGAGAAACAGAGCGATGGACACTGCCTCGATGGTGATTGGGGACCACCTTCCCAGTTCGCCGAGTGCCTGAGGTGAGAGTCATGGCCCAGTTTTGGCGTCGGTCCGTCCGAGGGATCCCCTGACTTTGGATGACCATTCCGGTTCCGAGCCTCTCTGTTTTGACCTCTCGCACTTACGCTCTCTTGCGGCTAATCTACACCATTTCTAGGTGGTCATCGGTGCAAACAAAGATATACTTTCATTGCTCTCTCTGTACATAGATGGATTAATTACAATTGGGAGATTTCAGACAGACCTAAGGTATCGGCTATTTCTTCTCTGTTCCTCTTGCGATTCGGCTCAGAGGACCTGGTCGCGGGTTGCCTCAAAAAGTGGATCCTCATCGACGGGTGTCTGATTGTTTGCAGACGGTGGGAGCCTGCCGCAGGTGGGGTACACATTGTGGAAGAGGGGGTGTGGGTTCACATCTTCGGGCTTCCGCTGCATGCGTGGTCCCCGGAGGTGTTCCTAGGGATTGGAAACCGATGTGGTCTCTTTTTCCGGGTCGACTGCCAGTCCGCGGACCTCTGGGACACGTCTCACGTTCGCATTCTCGTCGTTGTCGAATTGGTAGACATAAGTCCTCGACTCATCGATGTGTTGATCGACGGCCAGCACTGTCAGCTCGTTGTTGAAATTGCATGTCAGGAGCGGACGGTCATAGAGCATCATCCGATCGAAGTTGCATCGGGGGTGCTGCCCACTGGCGTCGGTCTTGTTGACCAGCCAGTAGTAGAAATTCAGGTGTTGTCGGATCCAGTCGGACACGGATGGACTCCAGCGGGAGCCACGAAGGGGTGCTCGGCCACGGATTTGGAGCCCACGCCTATCGGGCCTTAATGTGCATTAAGGGCCCCGTGGGGGAGACTGGGTTGGATCTGGAGGACTGATTGATTCGGGTTCGAGCGGGCCAACCCATTGCTCCGACAGATCTGGGGTGCTGGGCTATCCTCTTCAGTGGTGAACTGACTCGAAGGCCCAAATCGTATCCCATTATGTGGATGTGGGGACCCGTGGTTCCTCTTCAACTGTGAAGATGGGGGTGTCTAGGAGGAGCTGCGAGAGCGAGACAGAGGTCCTCTGCTGGTGCAGAACCACTGCCCGGGATGCCGCCATGGCCTTTGGAGATGTGACGGACTCGGGATATGATGGGTTGGGAATGGAGATTCAACGGGGGTGTTGGTCGGATACGATCGATGCTGGGATGGGAAGTTTGACGGACAGGGAGATGCAATTGCAACTATGCCCAAATCCTACCGAGCTTGGAATTGCCCAGGACGTCGAATTGATGGTGGAAATCGACCGGTTGATCGAAGCGGGGCGAAACCTTGGGATGCCATTTAAGGGTTCTCAGGCTGAATTGCGAGAGGCATTCAAGTTAGTTATCACGGGCCGTCAGGTTACCAAGAGAAAGCAGCGAAGTGGATCGCAGGAACTGCCGCGGCTACAGTGGGGTATGTCGGATGGGAGGAGGGCGGGGGGGATGTAGCAAGTTCCTTTCGGTCGGGCGGGCTAGGAATTGGTTAAGGAATGAAGATCCTATCTTGGAATGTAAGAGGACTCTGTGATCGGCAGAAGTGGGTGGGGGCTAAACAGGCGATTGCGGCGTTTAATCATGTTATTGTTACCCTTCAAGAAACTAAGTGGCATAGCTGTGACAGGAGGAAGGTCGTTTCGACATTGGGGGGACAGCTGGGACTGGGTCGGAGTCGATTCTATTGGTGCCTCTGGAGGGATCCTCGTGGCCTAGTCGACGGTTCTGTTTGACAAGGTGGATGAGGAATTGGGTTGTTACTCGGCGATAAAGTCGTGGGGAAACTCTGGAGCTTTGCAGGTATTTATGGTACAGCGACTAATCGAGAGGGAAGAGTTCTGGTTTGAACTGAATGCTTTGGCTACTCGATGGGATTTTCCCCTCTGCCTGGCTAGGGATTTTAATGCTATCCGGTGGGATTCTGAGAAGCAGGGCAGGCCTGCTAATCAGGGGGTTATGAGGGATTTCAATTCCTTCATTGCGGACTGGGTTTATTCGATATTCCACTGGTGGGGGCGCGATTTACGTGGTCAAGTCTGCAGGATTCACCGTCTCTCAGTAGGTTGGACAGATTCCTGTGTTCTACTGATTGGCTCGACATCTTCCCAGGGGCCTGACTCGAAGCTTTCGCACGGGCCATTTCGGACCATCGCCCTGTTGGACTCACTAGTGAGTCTCGCGGAAAGGGTCCTTCCCCTTTTCGGTTTGAAAACATGTGGCTAATGGATGAGATATTTCGGCAGAAGGTTCAGGGTTGGTGGTCAGAAAATGTGCTGAACGGGACTGCTGCTTTTCAGTTTCTCTCTAAGCTCCGGCGGTTAAAGGATAGAATCAAGGCCTGGAACAGAGACGATTATGGAAGGGTGCAAGTTAGAAAGGAGAACCTGCTTTCTCAGCTATGGGTGCTTGACAATCTGGAGGAAACCAGAAACTTGTCAGGTGAGGAGAGGGATATTAGCTTGCAGTCTAAGGTGGAGTTCAGAGAGGTATGTAGGGCTGAGGAAGTGTTTTGGATGCAGAAAGCGAAGGCTCGTTGGTTCAAAGGGGGGATGCCAATACGAAGTACTTTCATGCGGTCGCTAATGCACGTAATAAGTCGAAGTATCTGGGGAGTATCACTACGGATGGGGTGACGTACTCAGGCCACGATCAGGTGCGGGATAGTATTGTCGCCTTCTACGAGAATTTGTACTCTGATGACGGCCTTCCACGGCCGGGTTTGGATGAGTTACCTTTCTCTGTTCTTTCGGAGGAGGTTAGCAGGGGCTTGGAGAGTATTTTTACGGAGGATGAAGTATGGACAGTGATCAGATTCGGCGGTAGCAACAAAGCGCCAGGGCCAGACGGTTTTACCATGGAATTTTACCGTATGTTCTGGGAGAGCATTAAGACGGATCTGATGGAGGTCTTCCATGAGTTTCACGCGACTGATTTTATCGGGAGAGCTTTAAACTCTACATTTATTACCCTCATCCCTAAGATGCATGGGGCTGAGAACATTTCCGACTACCGACCAATCAGCCTGATTAATTGCCTTTACAAGATTATATCAAGGGTGCTGGCAAACAGGATTAAATGGGTGATGGGTTATATTATTTCCAACTATCAGGGGGCTTTCGTCCGAGGTAGGCATCTGCCGGATTTGGTGGCGGTCTCTAACGAGACCATTCATTCGGCCTTTGCTCAACATAGGCTAGCCATGGTCTGGAAGGTTGATATGGAGAAAGCTTATGACCGAGTCAGCTGGGAGAATTTGGATTACATGCTGAAAAGGGTGGGTTTCGGGGCTACTTGGAGGAAGTGGATGTGTGGGTGCTACTCTTCTCTGTGGTTTTCGGTGTTGGTGAATGGTACGTCTGCTGGGTATTTCAAGAGCTCTAGGGGCCTCAGGCAGGGGGATCCCCTTTACCCTCTTCTTTTCAACTTGGTTGGGGAGGCTTTATCCGGGCTGATCGGACGCGCTAGGGACTTGGGCACGCTTGTTGGGATCCGGTTGGCGAGCAGGGTTGATCCATCACGCACTTGCAGTACGTGGATGACACCATTTTATTTGGGAAGGCTGTTATGACGGAGCTTCGCACTATGGCTGATGTGCTTTTGGTGTTCGAGGCGGTGTCGGGACAGCGGATTAATCTCTCTAAATCAACTGTCTCTGGCATTGGGGTGGATGAGGACTCCCTGGCTATCCTTGCTGATTTGGTTGGATGTGGCATTGAGAGGTTGCCCATTAGATACTTTGGCTTGCCGCTTGGGATTAGAAAGCCTTCGAGCCGTGATTGGCTCTCGATAGTGCAGATTTTTGAGCAGCGCTTGTCGTCTTGGAAAGGAAGGTTTTTGAGCAGTAGGGGAAGGTTGATCTTGGTTAAAGCAGTGTTGTCATGATCCCCAATCTTCTTCATGTCTATGTTTAGATGTCCTGCCAAGATTCTTGATCGCCTGGAGCGTATTCAAAGGTCTTTTCTTTGAGAGGGGGCAGGCTTAAATAGGCAATATCACCTAGTAAATTGGGACATGTGTCAGCTACCGATTGCTTATGGCGGGGTTGGGGATTCGGAGCCTTAAAAGAACCAATCTGGCGCTGCTAGAAAAATGGATTTGGAGAGCAGGTAGGGAGGAGAGGGGAAGTCTTTGGTGGCTGGTTCTAAGCGAGAAATATGGGCTTTCCTAGGGGAGTTGGGGGGTAGAGCTTTCTACCCACAGGAGCACCTCACAATGGTGGAGAGGGATTTCGCGTGTATGGGAGTTTATGGTGAAAGGGATTCGATACAGCTGGGGTTGTGGTTCACAGATACGTTTTTGGGAGGACCGCTGGTTGGAGGTGGGGCCGCTTAAAGATATATACCCGGATATATTTGCTCTATCGCCTAACCCAGGGGTAGGGTGGACGAGTTTGTGTCGATCGCCGGTGGGAGGAGTGTTTGGGATGTTGTCATTAGAAGGCACTTCAGGGACTGCGAGGTGGGACACTATCTGGACCTGCTGAGCAAGCTGTATGAGACACAACAAAACAAGTTACGGGCTGACCAGAGGATTTGGGCCCTGAATCGGGATGGGAATTTCAACGTCAAAGCGTTATATCAATGGATGTCGCACAGCCCGCTTATCAGGTTCGAGGGTAAATGGTTGTAGAGGGAGCCTATTCCGCTAAAGACCGGTTCTTTGTTTGGACATTGTGTAAGGACAGAATTTTCACTAGGGACCAGCTGATTAGGCACGGTAATGATGTCCCAAGTTCGTGTGTTATGTGTTCTGATAGGGAGGAGTCTGCTTCTCACCTCTTCATTCATTGTCGTATGGCTAATGTAGTGTGGGGAGCCATTCTAAAAGATTTTGGTATGTCTTGATCTATGCCGCAGTCGCCTTATTTGCTACTGCTCAGCTGGGATGCAGTGAAGCTGATGGGGGAGGGAAGGCTGGCTTGGACGGCGTCGATGTCTGCTGTTATGTGGTGTCTATAGCGAGAGAAAAATGGCAGAATTTTTGAAGAGGAATCTAAATCTGTTGGTATGGTTATAAGGTCGGTTGCGAAGCTGGTTAGGTTTTAGGTCGGGTGGGGGAGGGCTGGGGATAATTGCTGTAATTTCTTGTGGGGCCTGGGTTAAGGGGGCTACACCCTCTGTCATTGTTGGGCGTTGGTTCCTTTCTCTTTGTTTTTTGCCTGCTTCTTTTTTGATATTGTATGTCGCGATTGATTTGGATTTCAGTGCCTTGCTGGTTATTAATACAAATTTTATTACTGATAATATATATATATACTATGTTGGGGTTAATCAATTGGAAGAGTGTGGAACAATCTATATACTGTGTTGAGCAATTCCCAAATAGATTGGTTGAAATCATTATTGGGAGATCAAGAGTACATTTTTTACTACTTTCATTAAGGAAAAAAATACTTTCGAGAACACCTTGATTTTCATTAGAAAAATGTGTCTTTTAGAAAAATTACCAATGGAGCTGTATTTTTTCTAATGAAAAAAAAATCCCATAATGTGTAATTTTGTTAGTTTTATATCTCCATTTCAAATTCAAGCTTTTAGAAGGTACACTAGGTGCGAGTCGTAGGTTTTGAACTGAGAAGCTTTGAAATTAATTGCATTTATCCAATTCTCAAATTTATTTGAGAGGCATCCTTATTAGCAAATAAATCCATTTTTAGGGCATCAAACATGGCAGTCTTTAGTTTTTCTTTGAGGCTCTTGTGAAGCCTTGATTTCTGAATGATTCTTAGTTCCAATTTTGAATTTACTTCTTGATATACTGGTCGAGTCTAAGTTTACATGATCACTAGGTATTGAGATCTTTCTAATTGATACTGTTAATCGTGGATTTTCTCTCCAAAGGAAAAAGGAGTTTACTTGTGCCCAAGACAATGAATAGGGTGGTGTTAGGGAAGTGGCAATGTGGGTGGAAGGCCTAGCTGCGAAATATGATGGGGATAGCTTGGGATGGAGCATTAGAGAATGGAGGGGCTGACTAGGATTGGAATGGTGGAAGGGGGTGCAAAAATCTAGGGATATGTTTGAGGATAATATTAGACTCCTAGTGGCTTCAAGGCATAGTGTTCGATTTTGGTAGGATTGGTGTGAACGAGAGGCCTTAGAAATATAATATAGGTTGATCTTTCAACTGGGCATACAAAAAAATATTCATAAATATTCCTGAGATGATATACTTCATTTTGATATTCAACGTTTCAGCTATTTACTGTTTTAAATTATATTTCCACCATTATTTTCTTGTAGGTGATCTAGATAATTCGTTGTGTACAATCAACAATGGCATTGAGTTGATTTTCTCTCCAAAGGAAAAATGAGTTTATTTGTGGCCAAGACAATGAATAGCGTGGTGTTAGGAAAATGGCTGTAGGGACGAAGAATATTCAATGTGGGTGGAAGGCCTAGCTGAGAAATATGATTGGGATAGCTTGGGATGGAGCATTAGAGAATGGAGGGGCCAACTAGGATTGGAATGGTGGAAGAGAGTGCTAAAAGGTAGGGATTAGTTTGCGGAGAATATTAGACTCCTAGTGGCTTCAAGGCATAGAGTACAATTTTGGCAGGATTGTTGGTGTGAAAGAGAGGCCTTAGAAAAATGATATAGGTTGATCCTTCAACTGGGCATACAGAAAAATATTCATAAATATTCTTGAGATGATATACTTCATTTTGATATTCAACATTTTAGCTATATTTATAGTTTTAGATTATATTTCCACCATTATTTTCTTGTAGGTGATCTAGATAATTCCTTGTGTAGAATCAACAATGGCATTGAGTACGTAATTTCCTCGGACAAACAGACTATTATCGTCGGTTCTTGGAAGGATTCTCCTAGTTGGCGAAACCTCTCACTAAACTAACAAAGAAGAAGACCAAGTTTGAATGGACTCCTACTTATGAACATAGTTTTCAAGAGCTGAAGAAGCTGTTGACCACTGCACCGATCCTGACTCTTCCCTCGGGAAGTGATGATTATGAACTCTACTGTGATGCATCCCATCTTGGATTGGGTTGCGTGTTGATGCAGAAAGGTAGAGTGATTGCTTATGCATCCCGTCAGTTGAAGGACCATGAGAGAAACTATCTAACGCATGATTCAGAATTGACTGTGGTCATGTTTGCTTTGAAGATATGGCAACACTACCTTTATGGCGAGAAATTGGTCATTTTTACCGACCATAAGAGTTTGAAATAAATTTTCACTCAGAAGGAGTTGAATTTGCGATAGAGACGCTGGATGGAAACCCTTTAGGACTTTGATTGCATGATTCGGTATCACGAAGGAAAAGCCAATTTAGTTGTCGATGCCTTGAGTAGGAAAGCTGAGCATGTTTCCACATTTGCTCACCTATCTTCTAGTTTGAACCCCCTAAGTGGTACTGGTCCAAAGCTTGTAGTAGCTAGTTTGAAGTTAAAGCCTCTGACCAAGAATAAGGTGATCGAAGTGCAACACTTAGATCCTCTGTTAGAGACATACCAATAGAAGGGGAATGATGGCACACTTCGTGAATTTTCTATTTCCTCTGACAAAGCCCTATGTTTCCGAAAGAGACCGTGTGTTTTGAATGACGTTGAGTTGAGAAAGGAGATCTTGACAGAAGCACATTATTCTAAGTATGCGATTCACCCATGAGGTACAAAGATGTATCATGATCTGAGACAAAATTATTTGTGGTCCAGGATGAAGGACGTTGTTGAAGTCTTCTTGAGATCAAATTGGCATACTTGGGCTGTGAAGAATTGACATGTTCGATGTTTTGGCAAACATAGACCTGATCTTCTTAAACTTTGGGATAATCAAGTTTGAAGGGGTTGGATAATCATGTTTCAAGCTTGAATAACAAGATGACCAGGGTTCATGGTTTATCATGATGAAATGCGCCATACTTTGGAATAATCATGGTTGAGGCAATAACGACTTTTAAGCTCTCATTTGAAAATGGGCCATACTCAAGTAATTGAGGAGTTGGTAGAAGTGGAAGATTTCTGAAATAGCGAGCAACTCTTCTGTCTTAATGCTCATGAGAAATGAAAAATTGAGAGACTGAGGTTGTTGGATATTATTAGCCAACTCTCGCCTCCTCAGCCATTCACTCCCCAACAACCTGCATCTACACCTCAACCTGCTCCTACACCTCAACCTGCTCCTACACCTCAACAACCCTCCCCAATGCCAACTGCACCACATGCCTGCCCATCCTGCTATTATACAAGTCCCTTCTCAACCTTTCCCAAAGCCCTCTGTTATCAAGAAAGGCAACTCCACAACCTAAATGCAGTACCAATAAAAACGAACCTAAATAGGAAGGAGTTCAAATTGAGAGATAGAGAAAGCCATATGTAAGAAAAACTGTCACTAGAGCTATGGGAAGAGAAAAACAAACACCAAAGGTCTATATAAAGACTAGTAGCAGTAGTGAAGGAGGCACCTCGGATGAGGGTAGTCAATACAACTTTAGGTCTATGGGGGTGAGTCTGAGTAGCCATGTACTTTGTAGTTTCGAGTCCCTGTTTATAGTGTTTATTATGGATAGATTTCTGTAATTTTTTTATTCTCTTATTTTAGAGTCAATATGTATATGTTTTTACTTTTGTATGAATGAATAAACTGATATTTTCTTTTTGTTATCCCTGTTCCATTCATTTTATTTTGTAACCTTGCTCACTTTCCCTTATTTTCTTTAATTGTTATGTACTAACATGAAGGTTTTGGAGTGTTTTATTTCCACTGCCTTTCTTGTTACAATAATTCTTTTGGGATGAGTACCTCCTGCCCATTCTTCGTTGGATTCACTATGATTGTTAACAGTGGGACACTATTTCTAAAAGGTTTGAGGTAGGTAACCCACCTGGGCAAGTAAACTATAAATCAAGTATACGCTATGTAAGCAAGTGTTAAAAATCTGTTTAAGTATCAAGTGTTAAGTGAGATATAGAAAATCTGTTTTGTATTGGTTTTTGCAAAGATTTGGCAGAACATTCATAAAATTTTATTTTATTTTGTTTTTAAATTATTTTAAATATTGAATTTGACATAAAAATGATTTGAAAATAAATATTGAACCATGTTTGTTTCTTAATAAATTGAAGTTAAAATCAAGAAAATCTGTTTTGAAGTTAAATGAGTTAATTTTTAGTTAATTGTGCTGAAATTTGAAGTGATTAAGAAGCATAGATCTAGTAAAATTTTTACACATTCATTACCATTTGAACTGGAAATTGAAGAATATAGTTGAAATATGAACTATAAATTCTTGAAAAGACTATACCATGAGAGATTTGAGCCTTTAACTATTCTTTTTGAGAGAATTTATATGCATCACTCGTATTTTCTTTGAAATTCAGAATTTTTGTAGATCTCACATGTTTCTTTACTTTGTTTTATGAATGAAATAAATAAGCTTTTTGTTAGAAGTTTGGCAATTTGAATTCAAAGCTTTGAAGTAAGTATTCATGAAACCAAGGATATGATCTAAGGCCATTCATGGACAGTTTGAGCTTCAAAATGACCTACCTTGTTAATATCATTTTTTAGTACCCACTTTTGAGCCAAATAAAAGTAAACCTTTCTTTGTTAAACCAGAGTTCGTTTGACCCTTAGCCAATGAATTTTAGCCTTACCCTCACTCTGAGAATTTAAGAGGTAAAAGAGAAGGTGTTGGAACTTACTGGGAAATTGGTCAAGATATTTGGTGGTGAAGAGTAAAGAGAGAAAAAACAAAAGATGAGTGTTATGTCGTGCTATGTTGGGCTAAAAAAAAAAAGGATATGAGCCATTGTTGGGCAAAAAAAAAAAAAAAAAGGATATGAGCCTAGGTTGTGCTAAAAAAAAAAAGGATATGAGCTATAAAGAAAATGGAAGTTGTTGGAAAGTATCAAAAGAAGAAAGAGAAGAAAAAGGAAGGTTTTAAGTTTACAAAAGTTAAGGAAAAAAAGAGAAGTCAGGTTTTGAAAGGAGGAAATTTTTGAAGCACCTCTCTACTTGCTTACTTTCTCAGAATTTGAATCCTCTTATCAATTTTCTTTCGCACCTTTAACCCGCAGCTCCATTACAACCAAAAAGAACTACCTTTTTGATCCAAGGTTGATTGAAACTACTCTGTTGGAGAGTTTAATTTGTGAAATCTATGATGAATTGTCTTATGAATTTCAGGATTAGAAATCATTCCATGAGATTTTTGTGTCATCTTTGTTTACTAATTTTCATTGAAAAATGTGATAAATTTTAGTTTGTTTCATATTCTAAACCACATATTGAACGTGAGTGAACCCATACTTGCTGAATTTTCATTGAGAGAGTATACCCAAGTGAGTTTTGAGTCAAAGTAAAAGTTTATGGGTATGTATAGATGCTATGTTTTGATTTTTACAGTGAAAATTGGTAATGAACACACACACTACACACTAGATCTATGTGGATCGATTATGGAAGAAGGATGGATGGTTGCTTTAGCTTAACTTGGTTATATGAATTAATAGGTTTGAAGTTTTAATGGAGATGAATTTTGGATTAAGTATGGTTTATATTTTTTATTCCATTGAAAATTTGTGTTAAATATAATGTTTTGAATTTATTTTTTTGAAGTTTGTGAGTATCTTCACTGGACTCTCAAGAGACTAAACTCCTCCACTAGGGATCACCTAGGGGTTTAAAATATTTTTTTAATATAAATTAAAAAAAAATAAAAATTTAAATGCTTGCCAAAACAGATTTTTTTATATCTCACTTTATACTTAAATCTTAATACGTAACACTTGCTTACACAGCTCATATTTTGTTCTATATTCACTTACCTAGCTGTGCTACCTCCCCAAACTTATAAAAAATAGTATCCTCACTATTAATAATCACAACGATTTCAATAAAAAATATTAGGGAATAGGTACTCATCCCAAAATAATCATTGATACAAGATAGGCAATAGAGATAAAAGCCCTTTCGGGTATTCCTTATACTACTTGTATCAATGATGTTAATATTTCATATTACCATTAGATTACAATAAAATGTTTATTAAATGAGTGACTCATGGCCAATAGTATTCGTTCGAAACAGCGTAGATTTCAAGATAAAAGCATGCAATCAAATCGTATATTTCTATTATTTTTCCTTTACAATTTCATTGAATTGTTACTTATATGATCTAAAATTTGTCTTCTATGGCTACTTCACCATCGAGGTTGAGACTGCATGCAATAGCAGGGATGCAACGTCATTGCCTAGAGGTAATTTCAGTACTTTTCTTCTATTGAAAGTTCATAAAACCCAGGATATTTTCTTCTTTATTCTTGCTAGGATTTTGATTTTCTTATTCCCAACCTTGTTGATATCCATCCGTTGATTTCCTTTGAACGATTTAAACCCTTCGGGCCCTCAATTATTCAAACCCCAGCAAAGAGTCTAGAGGCAACATCGAAATTTTCGCTTGGTACCCTGAACTAGATTGAAAATCGGAGTCTTTCATTGGATCCTAGTTTTTAGATTAGGAAGGATCATATGCATACGGAATGCTAAATCGGATTTAATCAAATTGTCCAAATTAAATTGTTGAATAGTTTGTGTTTTAGACAGATTTTCTTGAAGTTCCACTGCTCAATAAAATATAAAATTGGTTTCAAACTGCATAATTGGGTTTAGTGTTTTGTCTTGCATCATATACACAGTTTTATCCCTTCGGTTGTCCTTTTCAATCAATCACCTCAAGGCTAAATAGAGCCCTTCGAGCAGCTCTATCATATCTGTGGGATTACTGATATTTGCATGGAAGAGATGAGGACAAAACTAAGCACATTCAATTTACGTGCATATCAAAGTAAATTTTTGATGTCTAATTAATTGAACAATTTTGTTTCCTTATACTTAAAAATATGTCATCCATTTCCTATCACGGGTATTGGGATCAATAATACGTTGTTGTAGGAATTAGCAAATGCAAGCTTAGAAGCTTCCAATCATATGTGGTCAGCCACTGCATACAACCTACGGCTAAAGCATGGGATCCGGTAATTCAAAGATTCGAACAACGGCTGTCCTCATGGAAAGGAAAAATGCTAAGCAATAGAAGGCACCTTGTCCTGCTTAAAGCAGTCCAATCTAGCCTGCCCATTTTCTACGTGTCGATGTATAGGAGTAATCAATCGGCTAGAACAAATTCAAGGAAATTTCCTTTGGGAGTGTCGAGACTGGACAAATGATTCCATCTAATCAACTGAGACACATGTCAACTTGTTGTGAGTTGTGAAGGACTGGGCATTCGCAGTTTGAGGTGGACCAACATAGCGCTCCTTGGTAAATGGTTCTAGCGAACGGGGAGTGTGGAGGAAAGGGATAGTCTTTGGGGTAAGGTGCTGATTGATAAGTACGGGCAATCCAACAGTAACTGAGGCATCAACACTTCGGTTAACAGAGGCACATCGGCCCGGTGGAAGAACATCTGTGGCACATGACGTCTTTACTCTAGAGGGCTTCGTTTCAGTTGGGGTTGTGGCACTCGGATTCGGTTATGGGAGGGCAGCTGGGTCGTTGGTGGGCCTCTCAAAATGTCGTTCCCGGATATCTATTCCTTATCCTTGAACCCTCAACGGTTGATCGATGAATTTGTCTCAGAGACTCTCAGGGGCAAATTGTTGGAAGTTAACACTCGTCGAAACCTAAGAGACGATGAGGTGACCTCATTCTCGAAGCTGCTCCACTCTCTCTATAACCTGCTTCGGAACCCTCACAATCAGGACCGTGTGTATGGGCCCCTAGCAAAAATGACAACTTCAGCATCTAGTCTTACTACCAGATGCTTTCGCGTCGCCCGCTATTCAGATATTAAGGAGCAGGGGTGTGGAAGGCGACCATGCCGCTCAAAGTAAAATTCTTTGCGTGGATGTTATTCAAAGATAAAGTGCTAACGATGGATCAACTTATTCGGAGGGGGAAAGATATTCCTAATCATTGTGTGATGTGTCCTCAGGGGGAGGAGTCCGCCTCGCATGTCTTTCCCCGGAGAATGAATTTCGGTAACACCACTCACGTGATCACTTAAGTGAACCACGTGATGGGGTTGAGATCCAATCTCTTTCTATCTTCTTTGGAGAAAACAACTCGTCCCCAGATTTGTTCCAAATCGGCTCCCGATCATCTTCAAAACAACCTTTTTAGTGTTTGCTACAACCCGGTTTCTTATCCTCTCAATGCTCTGCATCACTGTGGAAGGAACTTTTGCCTGTTAGAGGTTCAGGTATCAGGGCTGGTTGCTAGTGATAAGGTACTTACAAAAGTTCACCTTCAACAACTGTGTATGGCTTTTCCCAACTATGCAGTATGTGCCTAATTGCCATTGAGGATGTAAGCCTATTTTTACATTACCCTGCAACCAGATGGGTATGGAACGATTTTCTGCTGCTTTTCAAGATCCCATTGGCATGGGGAACATTTCCTTTCTGAAAGAGGGAGGGAATTATGGTCTTTTCTGGTATTCGCTATCGTCTAGTGTACGTGGAAAGATAGAAATAACAATCTTTTTTATGGCAAAGTCCTGAACCTCCCAGGTCTTATCAATAAATAGAGTACATATTGTGGGTATGTGTTCATAAGGCCTTTAGACATATTTCTAGAGATAATATTAGAAGAAAAGAGTGAGAGATGGTATACGGTGGACCACCTTACAAACAGAAGATGAACCAGCAGTGGACAATGCTACTCCAAATCATAAGTAAAATTTGATGGTTGTTCCTGTAGTAATCCGTAGCGTTCAGGAGGAGAGGGGATAGTATAGAGTCCAATGTATCCTTTCTCGAGTCTTTTGCGGAAAGTTTCGGCATTTGTACCCTTAATGAAGCAGAACTAAGAGAAGCAATCGAGGGTGCACAAATAGTCAAGTCCCTTAGAATTGAAAACATCATTTTTGTAAGAGGATTCAAATTTGGTGGTGGAATGGCTAAACAACAAGGTGGAAGTGCCAGAGAGATATTTCGGGCTAAAGGAACTTGTACTTGGTCATAGACAAAGTATAAATGTTATAGTTACACACATTCTTAAATCATCGTTCCTACAAGCTGATAGTCTTGCAAGGGAGAAGCCCAGAAAAATGAAGATTTAATCATAGCTCGAATTTAAAACCAATGTCATTGTATTTTGTTTTTTAGCTTTCAGTTCTTTTGATGAGCACCTCAATCATCCTTTCAGTTTATAGAATGAAACCTTCGTTAATTATGATAAAATGGTTTGCTTGACTGTCTGCCACACCTTTTTCCATTTGCATGATTTGCTCAATTCCGCTCTACCCATCCCTCAGAAGTAAACATGGTCCTTATTTTTAATTATAAATGCTTTCCAGTATTTATTCCATTATTTGGCAGCCTGTTATAATTGTTCATACTTTTTTTCTTTAGTTGTAATTTTACTTCATAAAGCACCTAATCGACCTAATATTTCGATGCAACCCAAGTGGTATTGCGCTTTTGTTTGTTTCTAATGAATATTGTGACAGCCCAGATTTCGACACCCCGAAATCCGTGCCATCAGCACGACCCTCGAGGCCGTGCCCCATATAATATGCGGAACACTTGGTACAACCCAACCATATAGAAAACGCAATAAGAATATAATGCAGAACAAATCTCCAATTCTACAATATACCACATCTAAGCATTAATTCAAAAGATAGTTCTAATCCCATACCTCTGTATGGACAAAAGAACTAACCCGAACCATCAATGCCGTTACTACGGTCACCCTAAATGGTTCGACAAAAGAATATTACATGTATCTTTACTCTTGCAAAAATAAACAAAACATAGTTGGACGTGCCAAGCCTTAAATCTCTCTCTTACAAAAAAGCTCAAAGTATGCAGCAAGTCTCCTAGAAGAACTTCTCAGGAGGAGGCTCAGATTCTTCCCTCGAAACGTAATCTAAGTCCTCGGGATCAACCTCGCCCGTAGCAGCTCCTAAATCTGAACCTATGACATATAGTCAAAAGGGTGAGCTACATCTTAGCTCAATAGGGACAATATCTGAACAGGTACATCTTGCTTACATACATTTCATGACAAATAAATCATGAGTTCATCAATGTAATTTAACTGGAAAACCATTTGAGATGCAATAAAATAAACAGAGTGCTTTTGTTACTTTACTCATGACATCTAACGTTCATTAATTCTTATGATTTCAACAAGGCTGGTCTCACGAGTTAAAACAGCTAACTTAAATAATCCCTGAGCAATATAGCATCGAGCCCCGATGGAATACCCTCCATCGTCATTTAATCAGACTATTTTTCTCTTACTTGACCCACGTCCCTTTCTCATAGGCGACGGGTACATCACTACTATACATCCTTGGGATGTCTACTGGTGCACGGATTAGCCGCCATACCGATCATGGATATCCTGCCAAGTCAATCACGGGTATACCGCCGCGTCGGTTGGATATTCTACAAACCTTAAATCAATTGTGCGCTACATATAGTTATTCACCGTGTGATTGTGCTAAATAAATATAAATTCCCAGCCTGTTCAATCTCATTTACATATGTTCAGTTTCGTAGATCCTTACATCCACCGTACATCCCTGGGATGTCACACTCTCTAATGTACCCTTCAGATGCCCATAGTACACATGCATCCTTGGGACGGTTGAACTCTTTTACTAGTTTACTTCTTCACATAATATTTCTCATTTTTAATATTACTCTATATTTTATATTTTCAATCTTACTTTAAAAGAGAATACGTTGCAATTCAACTCGGCTTTTAAGGAAGCATGCATTCATATATTATCATCACATATATGTTCTCGTAATTAAGGGTACGAGTTCAGATATTCCCCTACCTCACTCGCGTTCTCAATTTTTGGATCCTTCAATCCGAGCTAGCATTCAACCATCTCTAGGTCCGGCTTAAACTAGGCCTGGCCAAGCACATATAATTAATTCATCACTATCAGTGTAAGAACATGGGGTTTGAAGCCTAACCCCAATACACGAACAACTCGTATGTAAAACCCAAGAAAACCTTAATTTTGTCCAAATCGATCGAACGATTTATGAATCGATCGAACGATTTAGAAATCTATAGAACGATTTCAGAATCGATCAAACGAAATCTCAAAATCGATCGAACGAATTCTATTTCGTTCAATCGATTCCATAGATATCCATCTTATCTCATTTTTGTCCCCGAGCAAACCGATTGAACGATTTTTAAATCGTTCACACAGGTTCCTAAATCGATCGAACGATTTGTAAAATCGTTCGAACGGTTTCTTCAGAACTCATTTGTTTTCTTTTTCTCTTCCTTGGTCAAAATCGATTGAACGAATTCTAATTTCGTTTAATCGATTTTACCCATTTCCAGATCTGAACATGCTCTTTCTCATCTCCTCATCATCTATCCTATTTATCACCCATTTATCTCATACACAACAGTTCACATTCTCTATTTAACAATTTAAACAAAACTTGAATTTGTAGATCTTACCCCATTCAAACGGTTGGATCTCTCTCTCTTTTTCTATGCCTTAGCTCACTAGGGATTCATAAACCCCCACATCTCTACTCTCGATCCCGAGCTTGATCCGCTAACTTTCCGAGCCCAATCACTTGTATTGAATGTCCGGCTCTAGATTTCACAACCCAATCTCTTCTCTCATTTACTCCTTTAATTTCTACATAACCCAACCTAAAGAAATAAATTCTCTTTCCCCTTTTTGTTTTATAACTTAACACTTGACTTGGGTGTTAAGCACCTATGACTAACTAGTGTATGTGTGTGAATAGGTCTTTATCTATATTCTCCACATCTCCTCTCACATGATTTATCCAACCCATACTAACCAACATAAGTCAACCAAGTCAAAGTTGACCCTGTCAAACGTGTGACCCATTGGTCCGCTTCTCGAGGTGCACTGTGTAATTACGGAATTCCGGGACGTTACAAATATGATGTGATGCTTTTTTGGTCTTGTAAAGTTTCTTTGAACTTGTACAGGCTACACTTGATGTTTATCTCTTCTTTAAAGATCTGGATTGGTAACATTCTGCATGCATCTTTATGTAGACCTTTTTGGTGAAATTTTAAATATTGAAGTAACTTGTATATCAAGTGATTTTTGCAAACTTTTTCTAATTTAGTGATACTATTTGTGTGCTGATATAAAATTGTTGCAGCGGGAGCTGGGAGGAGTCATACAGTGGTGGTAACTAATGATGGGAATTCCTTCTTTTTCGTTTGGAATAAGCATGGATAATTGGGGTCAGGTTCAATACAAAATGGTATGTTCAACTTTTGAGCGTTTGAGCAAAATAGTCTTATGATATATCGTCTTATTTATGCAGTTTTGCATTGCTCCTCGTATAGAAATCATCATGAAAGATATATGTGACATTACCTGGGGCTGACTTTTTGATAATAAATTTTATTTTTGGTGTTCTTAGCAAGGTTGTCAACTCGTGAATCAGATCATAAATCATTTTCCTCATAAAATGAATCGAATCATGAATCGAATTGTAAGTCGTAAGATTAATTAGATTTTTGAAAAAAAAATTGTGAAAAGTCTGGGAAATTTTTAAAAATCATAAAATTAGGGAAATCCAACACGTATAAAAACTTCAACCATTTCTAACACATTTGAATCTTGAAAGGCAAAAAAATTGTATTTATTTCATCATATGGCCTATCGTCATTCATTCATGTACATTCTCCTGTAATTCTGTATGGAAGACATCTTTGTATATAAGATATGTATGTATTAGTGTATTACACTCTATGAATATGTCTGAAAGCCAAAAAAATTCCATAGAGAACGACTCCTAAGAGTTAAAACATATAACTTGTAATAGAAGTTCACTTTAGAAAATCTTAAAACCCATCGATGGCGGATTTTGTTAGACACCAATTCTTAGTAAAAAAATATTATTTTACTCCCAGACAATGTAAAACTAAAGAAACAAGGAACTTGATATTATTCAACAACCGTGAAGATACTTCAAATAGTGATTGCCCTAAAAGTAAAATATTCTAAAGAACCTTTTTATAACCTAAAAAGAATTATAATAAGTATAAAACAATATGGAATAGGGTTCATAAGAGTTTAGGGGCTCTATAGTAAAAAAAATAAAACACATAAAAGTTGTTTTAAGTGACATAGACTCAAATCATACGATTTGATTTAAATCTTATGATTCAAACGATTTTTAGGAATCAAAAACGATTTGACCTATTTCAGCCTTTTTACGATTTGAATCTACGATTCAAATATAAATATGGATTCTGAACTATTTTCCATTTCGGAAAAAAATTGAGTTTCTTCGGCCTAAACATCCCTATTAATGTTTGTTTAACATACTTATAAATTTCATGAATTTTTCTAGAAGGAAATATATTTAATGTCGCAAGGATTATTTAACTAGAATCCATTTTAGAACATCAACTTACTAATGGCGACATCGACCAACACAAGGTGTATGGCGAGTGCAAGAAAAAGGTTCAAAACTTCAAAGGTTTCGTGACCCCTGGACACGCAAGCATCATGCGACAAGACCCCACTACAGGAAGGCATGCAGATGAGAAAGAAGGAAAAGAAAGGAGAGGCAAGAAAAGTTCAAGAAACTACTTTCTGTCCAATCTCACTCTAGCGAAATCGACCTGAGAGCAAACTGTGCGCAGTGTTGTTATAAGTGATCACTTAAGCCATTTTGAACCTTCAAATTGCATAACTCATCTTGGCTTAAGTGACACATTCAATTAAGCGATCACATATTGATGTATGCGCCTATATCTAGCCCTACAAAGCTTGGCTAGATATAGGCATGAGCTGAAAAGCATGGTCAACTCCGAAGAATGGAGAAAAGATGAGTTAGAACTCCCACAAGCAAAGAGACCTTGCAATGAAGATGCTACCTGATCTACAGCCCCCAATTTTGGACAGATGTTGACCACCTGATTGTCCTTATTATTCCGTTGGTTCAAGTGTTGAGGTTGGTAGATGGTGATGAGAAACTAACGATGGGGAATATTTACGAGTTGATGGATAAAGCAAAATTGGCTATTAAAACTAAATGCCCTACAAAATATAAACGATATTGGGCGATCATCGACAAAAGGTGAGATGCACAATTCCATCAGTACTTGCATGCCGCAAGTATAACATGCTAAACCGCTTATGTAGTGATTTTTATTTATTTATTATTTTTCATATTATTCATTATTTTCATATATTGATGAGATTATTCTTATTTGATGTATAGCGCACTACTTGAATCCGGCCTTCCAATATACGCGACGCTTCGAGTTAAGTGAGGCCGATGAAGTGTACAACGATTTGCTTAATGTAATCCAACGAAAGCTCCTTGAGCTGGCCGACCAAGGTCAAGCCATCAGAGATGTGAGTAATCATACCTTATGACTAATAAGTCAAATGTCATATGAACATTGTATTGATATGTGGGTTATTGTATTCCATCTTTGTAGATTGACATGTTTCGTAAGAGACATGGGTCATTTGGGACACCGTTGGCGCAATCCCAAATCAAGTACGATAAACCCGCTGATTGGTGGATGCATTATGGAGGTGATGGCTCAATACTGAGGCGAGTTGCAATGAGAGTTTTATCGCAAACATGTTCCTCGTCCAACTGTGAGCAAAATTAGAGCACCTTCTCTCTCATTCATACGAAGAAAAGGAATAGGCTAACTATGGAACAATTGGAAAAGTTAGTCTACTGCCACTACAATATGCGATTAAGGGTCAGAAATATGGAGATGACCAATTGTGGTAAGCAATCATATGAAGTCTTAGTTCATACAATTTTTATTTGATCTAATTGATGAGGGATATACTAATTCATCTATCGTATTCTACTTTACAGATAGTGAATATTTTGATCTCATCCAATTGGATTATATATTCCCGGAGGATGACCCTTTGAATCAGTGGATCGAAGAGAGAGAAGAGCCAATGTTGGATACTAAGGGCAACGCATGGCTAGATACTGCTGAAAGAGTAGCGAAGGAGCAGGCTTCCCAACCACGGAGGCGGAAAAGAAGATTGAATCTGATGACAAAACGTAGTGGTTGGATCTGATGACAAAACGCAGCCTGGTAGTCATCATAATGACGATGATGGGGGTGATAGTGGGGGTGACAAAACTCACGCTGACACTAGTGGTGCAGCAGATGATGTTGATCCTTATTCTTATGGAGGTGTTCCCGCATGGGATGATGAGCCAGTAACAATGTATGACACTCCTACATTTAGAGGTGGAGGGGTTGAAGGAAGAGGAGCATCAGAATCTTACCAAACACCACTACCACCACCACAAGGTCCACAAGATAATGTAGGTTATATGACTTCTAGCTTCGGGGAATTTAGTTTGTAAAATTTCGAAGATTCAACAACCAGTAACCCATATTATCCGCCTCAACCAACCTACTCCAGGCAAATTTTTGGAGGACCAACTTTTATCTATTACACTGAGCCATATTCGTCGCTAATGCCTCAGTTTCAAGGGGGCACATATGATCATGGGTATCAATATGGCCAACATTATAGGGAAATCTCGTGCACCGATAATGATGATCATGAGGGCCAAGAACCACCACGAAATTCAATGTGGCTTTAAAGTTAGTTTTTCATATACAATATACCTTTTAATTTTGATTATGAGTTATGTACAATGAAATTTTGCTTATGCGTTGATAAAATTATGAAATATGCATCAGTAAATATCTCTACATCCAAATGACCACGATTTTTATAGAGAAGCTCTTTGCCAGGACTTCCTATCAGATACCTCAGGATCCTGTGAACAACTTCTAAATGTATTGTCCTTGGTGAGTGCATATATTGACTCACCATGCTTACTGCATAAGCAATGTCCGAACGAGTCATGGTTAGATAAATCAGTTTACCAACTAATCTCTGATAGGTACGTGGATCTCTGAGCAGATCACCTTCTTCACCATTTAATCGGTGATTTTGTTCAATAGGAGTCATAGCAAGCCTACACCCCAAAAACCCTGTATCATGAAGGAGGTCTATGGTATACTTCCGTTGGGATAATGAGATGCCCTTCTTAGATCTCGCCACTTCAATGCCAAGGAAATATTTCAAATTTCCCAAGTCTTTAATTTCAAACACTCTGCTCAAATACCCTTTCAGTTTAAGAATCTCATGACTATCATCATTAGTAATGATGATATCATCAACATAGACTAATATGGCAGTCTTCTTGATCCTCATTTTTACAAATAGAGTATGATCATAGTGACTTCTTCAGTACCCAATTCTCATAATAGCATCATTAAAATTTTGAAACCAAAACCTTGGGGATTGCTTTAATCTATAGATAGATTTCTTCAATCTACATACTTTTCCCTTCTCTCATTTTACAAACCCAGGAGGAAGGTCCATGTAGACTTCTTCCTTGAGATCACCATGAAGAAATGCATTCTTCACGCCAAGCTGAGATAGTGGCCAGTCTTTGTGGGCAGCCAGAGATAACAATACCCTGATTTTGTTGAACTTGGCTACAGGTGTAAAGGGGTTCTAATAATCAATTCCTTGTGTTTGAGTGTGCCCCTTTGCTACAAGCCTTACTTAGAATCTTTCGACAGTACCATCAGGTCTATACTTAACTGTATATACCCATTTACAACCAACTCTCTTTCCTTCTGGGAGTTCAACAATTTCCCATGTTTGATTCTGTTTCAGAGCATTCATCTCCTGAATCATAACATCCTTCCATTTTGGTTGCAACAAGGTATCAGAAACAGTAGAGGGAAGGATGATAGAATCAAAAGAACAAATAAAACTATAATGGGATGATAAGAGATTGTGATATAACACATACTTACTGATGAGATGACGAGTACACGATCTAAGAAGTTTTATGTGAGCAATGGGTAGATGAAGATCAGAAACAAGAGGACGCTCTTCGGGTAAGGGATCCTGGTCGATATTCTAGAAGATGACTCATCATGCGCAGTGGCTTCAACGATACTTTTGTTGTTCCTTCGCACATACATCTTTCCCTTTCCATATTTATCAAAGGTGGTTAGTTCGCTTTTCTGTGGCTCAACAACTTCATCATCCACTTCTTCACAATCTTCACCATCTCCCATAGGTAAAGCTCTAAACATCTTAGAGTGCTCTTCATTATTACGTTGTTTCTCCTCCTGAAGAGTACTCGAACAACAGGAAAAAGGAGTGCCCTCAAAGAATGTGACATCCATGGTGACTATTACACGACGAGTGAGAGGGTCAAAGCACTTGTATCCTTTCTGAGAAGAGGGATACCCAATAAAAATACACTTGGTAGCGTTGGGATCAAGCTTACTTTGCTGAATATTGGGGATATGAGTAAAACATAAAGAACCAAAGATACGTAGTGGCACTAAGAACAGAGGTTGATGAGGAAACACAAGTTGGAAGGGAGAATGGCCTTCCGGAATAGGTGTAGGCATTCGATTGATGAGGTAGGCAGCGGTGAGAACAGCTTCACCCCAGAGATATTTAGGAACCTTCATATCAAACAATAGAGATCGAGCAACATCGAGAAGATGCCTATTTTTCCTCTCAGTAACCCCATTCTGTTAGGGGTTACATGGACAAGTAGTTTGCCACACAATTCCATGAGAGTGAAGATAAGATTGGAGAATATGGGAGGAATATTCTCCACTATTATCCGACCGAAGAACCTTAACATGCCCATGAAATTGTGTGCTAATTAGTCTATGAAACAGAGGAAAAATAGAGGCAACTTCATCTTTGGTGCGCATAAAACAGAGCATAGTGAATCTAGTACAGTCATCAATAAAAGTAACAAAATAACGATAACCAGGCAAAGCAGTAACAGGGGAAGGTCCCCACACATCAGAGTGAATAACTTCAAAAGGAATATCACATTACTATCACTCAAGGGATAAGAATTGCAAACATGTTTAGAGAACTGACAAGTCTCACAATTAAACAAACTACTATCAAATCCATAAAAAAATTTCGAAAATTAAAATTTCAAATGACTAATATGAGGATGGCCACAGCGGGAGTGCCACAATCTAGCTTCATCAACAGAAACCACCATAGCTGCAGGAGTAGATGCACCACACAAATCTTGAAAGAGATAGAGTCCCTTCTCTTTAGTACCATGACGAAGGATCTTTCCTGATTTCAGGTCCTGGAAAATACAATATGATGGAAAGAATGTCATACTACAATGTAAGGAATTAGTAATTTTACTGACAGATAATAGATTCATAGGCATGTGAGGAATAAAAAGAGTAGAGTCAAGGGACAATGTGCCTAATTGAACACTCCCTTTGCCCTTTACAGGAACAAGGGATCTATTAGCAATGCGAATATGAATAGAATCAGAAAGATTAGACACAAATGAAAATAAATCTATCATACCAGGCATGTGATCCGTAGCCCCAGAATCATTGATCCATGGGGACTGAGAGATTGAGGTCACATGGGCAGACACATAGGTACCTGACTCAGCTATGTGGGAGGAAGATGTTTGTCCCTGTGTTACCGCCATGCGCTGAAGGTGGCCCTGGAGATCCTGAAACTCTCTCTATAAGCTCTGGAAATCAGATGGAGGGGGAGCTGAAGCAGGAGGGATACTCTGACCACCAACTGGATTAGAAGTTTCCTCAATGGAGGACTGAAATGCGCGACCTGGAAGAAATTTCGGTTTCTCATGTAATTCCCAACATTTTTCTCTGGTATGACCCTTCTTGCCACAATGAGAACACAATAATTTCTCTTTCTTCACGGGACAGGCCCCCACGACCTCCACAACCACCACCTCTACCACCAAATTTACCTCCACCACGACTAAAAGAAGTGAAGGATAGTAGGATAGATCTCTTAGATATATCACCACCAGGAATCTGTATAAATTGTTGCCTGCTCTCCTCATGCTGAAGGAGGGCATACACGGTACCAAGTGGAGAACACTCCTCTCTGTCAAGAATGTTTAATTTAATATTCTCATATTCAAGTCTAACCGCTTTAGGAAGTCAAACACTCTCCTCCTTTCAGTATTTTTGCTAACCTTGCTGGCACACGAGCTGCACAGTTCTTCTTGATACTGAGCTAGTTCATCCCACAAACTCCACATTTGAGTGTAATAGTCTTATCATCTTGCTTCATAGTGTTAATTTTGTCACTAGCTTGAAACATTTTTGCGAGGTTTTGTTTCTACGAGAACGCATCCTTCACAGCCTCCCATAATTGTTTAGCATCACTGGCATACATAAAAGAATCACTAATGCCTAGTTGCATTGCGTGTAATAGCCATGTCATGACAGTTAGACTGTCACTTTCCCAATCAATACACTTAGGGTCATCTTTTTTGGGTTTTAGGATATTCCTGTAAATGTAACCCAATTTCTTCTTCATCCCTAAGTACATAGCAGCAAACCGTGACCACGAAAGATAATTAGCCCCATTCAATTTCTTCGTAGTAATTTGTAAGTTATGAGAGATATCTCCCCCGCCAACGATCTCGGATTTATTCTCGTCCATGATTAAGAGATATCGAGATCAAAACTTTAAAAAAAGATACGACCACAACTTCAAAAAAAGGACTTGAACCAACAGCTTTCACGAGACCACTGTTGCAGACACAGATTTCACAAGACAAAGTGAACCCTCAGATTTCACGAGGCGACTTGAAACATCTGTTGCATACATCACAGATCTCACAAGGATCAGCGGCTCCATCGGGAATCGAAAACTCCAGCAGACCCGCAAGTTCACCAGGGATCATCACAGTGATCACAAATCTTCACAAAACCATGCAATTTGGGCACATTAGTATTTTCATACACTCTCCCAATGAGTTTCCATGCAAAAGCCAAAGAGATTTCGAGCTTTGGAGCGCTGAAACAAAAACTTGCAGAACTAGCTCCACGACGAAGATGATGATGAAGGTCTTCAGAACTCCATGAAGGAGTCTTCAAATCGCAACACCACAGTAGAGAAAGTTGTCCAAGTTGAGAATCTGATCAAAACCCCCCAAAAATAATTGAGAAAAGATACTAAAGGGTTGACCCTGCTGACGTCAGCATGATGACATCATGCTAACGTCAGCGATGGTGTGGATGGTTTAGGGCTATAAAGCTTTCTAGGTTTGGTTGTTGTTGGCTCTGATACCAAGATAAAATTGTAATTTAGGGTTAGGGTTTAGTAATAGGAAGAAGAAGAACAAGAAGAAAGAGAAAAGTAGAGAGATATTAGGGTTGAGTCAATATGACTCAAATCCCAATGTAAAATATTAT
Organism: Chloranthus sessilifolius; assembly: GCA_021018995.1. NCBI lineage: Eukaryota > Viridiplantae > Streptophyta > Magnoliopsida > Chloranthales > Chloranthaceae > Chloranthus > Chloranthus sessilifolius. The sequence continues at coordinate 33,422,190 of CM037586.1, forward strand.
TTATATCATCTTAGCATGTTCACGTATTACATGGTTCCAGAGTTAGGTGAACTATACAACTTAAAATTCACTTAACTACACACACCCAAAGTTACTACACACCCATATAATAGAATTAAAATCTCCAACACATATACCCTCCGGGATGGGTACTTGTTCAAAGGCAATCGGCTTTGCATCCCTTGTACTTCATTGCGCAACTTCCTCATTTGGGAGTTACATGCCGGAGGGATGGTCGGACATTTCGGGCGTAATAAGACCATTGCGCTCGTAGAGGGTAGGTTCTTCTGGCCCAGTCTAATGAGAGATGTCGCCCGAGTTGTCAAACATTATCGTACTTGTCAAGTGTCGAAACAGAGTAAGCAAAATATCGTCTTGTACACCCCGTTACTCGTGCCACACACACTGTAGTAAGACATCTCCATGAATTTCATGCTCGGACTTCCCAAAACTTCAAGGAAACACGATTCCATCTTTGTTGTGGTGGACCGATTTTCCAAAATGGTCCACTTCATACCTTATTCTAAAACCTCAAATGCATCCCACACTGCTAAGTTGTTTTTCGTGGAGGTAGTGCGTCTTCATGGGTTGCTCAAAACCATCGTGTCTGATAAGGACATAAAGTTCACTAGCCATTTTTTTGGCACATGATGGGCACAATGCTCTAATTTTCGTCGGCCTATCACCCTCAAACGGATTAAACCGAGAGCACCAATAGGAGTTTAGATAATCTCCTTCGTAGTCTTATCGGTGATCATGTTATGACCTGGGATACCATGTTGTCCATAGCTAAGTTTGCCTATAACAATTCTGTCAAGAGGTCCATAGGCATGAGCCCCTTTGAGGTTGTACATGGTCATAAGCCTAGGACACATTTAGATTTGACTCCCATGTCAGCGTCACATAGAGTATCTGAGTCTGTCGACGCATTTCCACAATACATTCATAGTTTGCATGCCGAAATTAAACAGAAGATTAATTCAAGCATCAATCAATATAAATTATCTGCTGATACTCACGGGCGTTTTATGGAATATCGGGTGGGTGATCAAGTGATGGTTCGAATTAGGCCTGAACGGTTCCGATCGGGATCCGCAAAGAAACTCCAACCACAAGGCGCTGACCCTTTTAGAGTTTTGGCAAGGAGTGGTCCTAATGCATACGTGCTTGAGCGTCCTCCAGGTACGGGGGTTAGTTCAACATTCAATATGGATGATGTAGTTTCTTACTTGGGCTCAACCCCAACCCGACCTTGCAGCCGATACCTCACCCTTCTCTAAGCAGACAACGACAAGATGTGATAGAGGAGATATTAAATGATCATACTGTATCCACACATGAAGAGGGATTCCAGAAATACTTAGTTAAATGGGTCGGAAAACTGGAGTCTGAAAACACATGGATCCATGAGAATATGGTTCGCCGATTGGACTCCGACTTGCTCGATAGCTACCACGAACGTGTTTCATCGGTGATGAGACCTATTTAGTCCAGGTTAATTGACGGGGACGTCGAATACATGGACATCAATTTTGGCCCACATTGCTTCTATCGGCATCGGAAGAAACTAAGAAGAAGCCCAAGTACTATAGCTTTAAGGGAGAAAAGGAGGCACAAACCGTCATCAAGTGACGGACATCCATAAAGACTTGACAAACATCCGTGGGTTCAAGACGGATGTCTGTAAATTGAAGACCCCACCATTTTTACGCAACGGACATCCGTGATCATCACGGACGTCCGTGATTCGGGACTCCATGGGCGACGGGCATCCGTGACCTCTAGGACGGACGTCCGTGGAGATATCTGCCCAACGACGGAGGTTTTTATTTTTCTGCGAAAATTTACCTTTTTAGTCTTTTATTATTTGAGTATTTTTAATTCGAGTTATTAGTTGGTTGCCTATTTAAAGAGGCTTGCAAACACAATTTAGTTAGTTTTGAATATATTGAATGAGCTTTTGCTTGAATGGAGAGAGATTCTTCTTCCCCGTTATGGGTTTGGTGTGAGGCCAAGGGAGTGATTCCCATTTATCATCTTCTTTATCTTTTATTATCTTTTCTATCTGCCTATCTCTGTTCCATCTTATTGACCTTGATCTATTTTGTTCGTCTATTCTTGAACCCTAATTCAACCAAAACCCTAGTTTTAGTCTGAGCCATTAAATCTACCCAATCCCACAGCTCTAGTGAGAATTAGCAACGCTACATCGGATTAACGACGAACGCCCAAGCCTTGAAAGATAGAGTTCTATCTCTAGGCCCGATCTTGTCGTAAAGCTAAAGGGACTCGCGCATCAGACTGGCCCCTATCCAGATCACATGTGATCCGCCTATCAAAATTTTCAGAACCCTAAGGTATTGAGATAATTTTGCGATTAAGGTTGATTTAATTTTTTTTAATTTAGGGTTGCCGTCCCGAGTCAACGTGGATGAGAAAAGCAAGCAGCTTTGGGTAAAAATGAAAGTATTAGAAACACAATTCAAAACATCGAAGTTGAAGAAAAATTTCTCCCATATATCTCCGAACCAATCCACAAAGCAGATAAAACTAGGAACCACACTCATATCAGAGCAGTAAAGCTTCGAAAGGAAATTCAAAAGATTTGATGAAGATCCAGAAAGTAAAAGAGATGACCTAGAGTGTCGAGCAATTTAGAATCCACCTACTAAGCTTATACTTGATCAGAGTTACAAGCATTTTAGATGTAATATCGTTGCACCAAAAAGTGTGTTTTTCCATCAACAAGACCACGGAAATATACTCCAAAGTATCTTTCAATCAAGTTGTCTTTGCAAATTTCATTGTTATACCATTTACTTGGAGAGCTTATTTCCAATGATGGGGTTAACGTTAGTTTCATAACTTGTTAATTATAGTACGATAGTCCCTAGTAGTAAGTAGCTCTTTAAATTCAGCAATTTCCTAATTGTGAATTATTTCCTATTTTTTAGTAGTTTCCTAACATAGATAGGATTAGACCTTTAGAAATCATCATTTAAGTACATGAATACTGTAATGGGAGTTAACTTTTGGTATTTTATTAAAAAAAAATCTCTTTTTCTCTAGACAATATATATATATATATATATTTCTAGTATCATTCCTTGGTTTTTGTTATTTTGTATATCGGGTAGTTTTTGCCTTCTCATTTAATGTTTTATTTGGCACATAGACAATAAAAACAAGAAGAAAGCAAAAATAAAAGACTAATCATTTCCAACCACTAAACCTCCAAGTTAGCAAAGTTTCAACGAATTAAATGTGTTCCACTATTAAACAGTCTGGGCTCTAATTTTTTTTAATTGGTCATAGCAGATTTTATTCATCTTAATAGACTTACAAAGACAGTGCAAAGTAAGAGACTTGTTAGGGCTATACCTAATGAAATTCGCTAAATATGTCGCCGTTACATCTGATGGAAAGATAATTCAATCACTAGTGGACAACCTTCTATCACCTTTGGCAGTGAAGTGGCCATCTTGCTTGCATATTGGGTTTCTATAATTCAGCCCTACATGAATCTGAAACTTATTGATCCACCAAAGAAACCTCGACAGGACATATTCAACCAGGATAAATCCTACATAGTATCATAAGGAGCATTGTAGAGGCCATTCATCAAGGTGCTAGAATTCTCCAACACGGTGATGGTTAAATTGGGGAGTTCATATTAGATAGACGGCCCAGGTCGTGAACTCCCAATGGTACATGGATCATTTTCAGCCTGGCCAAATGGTCAAAAGTTTACCCACACTAATTACACAAAGGCTTGAAATCTTTGTCAAGCCCAAAATTGATTTGTGTGTAAACTGAGATTTGTCAATGTACAGCCAGCGGTACACAATCTACTATCTAATACAAACTCTAAACTAAAACATCTTAGTTTTCTTGATATTTACACAAATGTTACGAACTAGATTTGCAAAAAATCTTATGACGGGGACGGTGACATCATGGACATAGGTTTTGGACCATATCGCGTATATCAACGTCGGAACAAATGGAAAGGGAGCCAGAACTGATATGGACATCCGATTCAAGCGAAGAATAAAGAAGAACTGATGCATACTTTAGTCGATCAATTGATCCCAGTATTCGAATGATCGATAGAGGACAGGGGGCTCTTAACTTTTGGCAAACTTTTCTTCTCAATCGATCGATTGGTTCCAAACTTTCAATCGATCGACTGAGGACCATGACTTCAAATGATTTTGTTATTTAAAATCGATCAATCGATTTTCTGCGAAACTCAGGTCCCCCAAAAGACGGAATTTTAGTTTTCTTGGGCAAACTTGTCATTTTCGTGTTTTATTGTTTTAGGGTTTTCTTCTTTTGAGGCCTACTATATAATTTCTTTATAGCCTTTGTAATAGTTAATTGATGTTTAACATCTGATCGACAAATGAACGCCCTAATCTGGAAAAACTAGAATTTTATCTCTATGATCGATCCACACCACGAATCTAACGAAACTCGCACATCGGACTGGACCCTGGCCGAATCTCACACGATCACCAAACGAAAATCTACAAAACTCTAAGGTGTTGCGATAATTCTGAGATTTTGTTAATTAACCAATTTAATTTCGGCCAATTAGCATTTCATCACCATTCACGATTTTTACGGTCATTGCTTGTGTTATCTTCACAGACAAAAAAGGTCATCTTTATTGAGCATTTGTAACCAATGAATTTGTTAGATGATGCCAACTCTCTCCGAAAACTTGGTTATTAGCATTACCCATGAAAGAAATATAAATATAAATAAGTTCATGTGGCTGAGATGTGTTTGCTGAGGTGGGAGAAACAACACGGGATAAAATAAGAAATGAGAGGAAGTTTAGGAGTGGCATTAATAAAAGAGAAAGCTAGAGGACTGGCATTTGAGATGGTTTGGGCATGTCTAACGAAGAATTGGAACAGTACTTGTATGAAACAATAGAAACACGAGAAGAGGAAGACAAATAAATGCTTTGATAAAAGTAAAGAGAAACAACAGGAAGGAATGTAGATTCTAGAGAGTTTAGCCCGTGACAGAATTGAATGGGAAAAAAGAACTTGCAAAAACTACCCCAAACAGGTGGGACAAGGCGATGATGATGATGATGAGGACATATATATATATATATATATATATATATATATAACATTAAGAATAAGACATTTATCGTTTTGCTTGTATATTAGTTCTCCGCAAAAGCATACACACAAAACAATTCATAATACAGTTCTTAAGCTTACGTCCCACCAAACATACATTGATTCACTTTTCGAGTAGGAATTCCCAAGTTGCTACCATGCTATACAACTCACTCATGTGAAAAACCTATCCATACCTTATACGTCCAAAATTTCACTTTGATCATCAAATTTGCATCTTCATCTGCCAAACCATCTTTTCCCAATGGACTTGTGCCACAGTTACCATTGATATGCTTCAATAGCAAGCTGCTGTCTTTTCCAATTTCAGAAGCTCTCTCCTTGTTCACTTCCGATAAATTTACATCAACAAAAAAGGCTAGGAAAAAGCCAAAAGTTGAACTACCTCCAAATCAGTAAAGTTGACAATAAAATAAAAGGCAAAACAAATATTCTACAGAGACCAATCTTGCCCCGAAAAAAAAAAAAAAAAAACTTTCGAGTGCATTATACCTCTATACAATGGCCAAAGTCCTCGGTTATTCCTATAACACATTAAGCACTTTGTTATTCAAAACTTATAATTGGAAGATAACATTCATATATGTGAAACTCTACATCAGGCATGTAATGTAATAAACAAGTTCAGAAGAGCATGTATTTCAAATGCTAATGTGAGTAGAAGACCTCATTTCCATTTCATATCGTCAAAAAACTGAATCACTAAGCATGTGGATAACCATCTTAAATCAAGGTTGTCACTTGTTAAAGAGGTTATTTTGGGGAAGTTGCAGTAACACTTAAAAGCAGCTTGGAAATGTCTTTGTCTCATCAACCGGATCATTTCCTGGTGCAGTTGAAAAGCAAAAGACATTAATTTACAAAAGTAAAGGAAAGGTAAAGTCATCTCAGAACAAACCAAAAACAAAGGTAGCATATCTAGAAACTGATTATTAAATAGAAAAAATTATAAGATTTGACCAACCCAAAGAAAATAGTGGGTTAAGTTATGTCCACATGTGATGAGCCACGGAATTAACAGATTAAGAAGACATCTCCGTTCCCCAAATTGGAGTACCATAATAAATGGATCGGCTATCAGCCATTAAAGAATATCAATGATTCAAATAGGGAAATGTTACTGCCACACCATTTTTTATACAGGCACACCACTTAAGCAAAGCAAAAGCTGTTGACTGCTTTGAATCAGATGACAGAGATCATTTTTTGTCTCAATCTTTTACACTAAAGATCTTGAGATTATAGGTGTACCATCAGAAGATGAGATATTGATTCCACCGGCACACATCTCAAAAAATGAACATGATCATATTATACCATCAAGCGTAGTTCGCATTTACTTTTTCTAATATCTGCCACATGGAATCAACATCTGACAGCCTAATGGTAGGCCCATAAACTCAAGATGAATTTATGGAAGATTAGGAAGAAAAGCGATCTCCATCATCTGATGCAAAGCGGTCAACAGTTTTTACTTTGCTTAAGTCGTGTGGCAGTAACAAAAATGGATGTGGCAGGAACATTTTCCTTCAAATAAAATGTAATGGAAACTGCAGAAAACTGATCATAATGAATAATGGAAGCAAATACTTGACTAATTACACTTTAAGCACTAAAAAATGTCCAGAAGACCTTCAAATAAAACGTAATGGAAACCGCAGAAAACTGATTATAATGAATAATGGAAGCAAATACTTGACTAATACACTTTAAGCACTAAAAAATGTTCAGAAGACAAAAACGACTACAAGGCTCTACTCAGAACACAGATTTCATTACAAAACCAAATTTTGATATAAATGCTTCAAGCTGTAGTTGGTGACACTTAACTTAGTCATACCTAAGAATTGCTCACTACAAAAGGTACATCTAACTATATTCTATATAATATATAATTGTATTCTAACTATATTCTATATAATATATAACCGTATTCTAATTATTTTCTAAATATTATATTAAGTTAGATGATCAATCGGTATGCTGCATTATCAAATTTTAAAAGCTACATTTTATAAGGGCATGTTATACATCATCATCATATGGGGTCAGCTTTGTGAGTCCTATTTCTACATTCGCTATTGGTAAGCGTTAAGCTATCTATAATTCAGCAATCTTCCATGTCATTCTTCTATCCAGGCCTTAAGTAGTCTTCCTCTTCTCCCACTTCCTTGTGTTTGCAATGTCTCAAACCTCTATACAGGATACGATTTCATCCTTCGATGGAGATGTCCAAACCATCTCAAATGACATTTCCTAGTTTTCTCCTTTATATTGGTCACTCACAAATTATCTCTTATGTAATCGTCCCTAGTTTTATAGTTTCTTGTTACTCAATTCATCCATCTTGACATACGCATAGCAACCACATGCACTCTATATTCTTGTCACTTTTTTGTAGCCCAACATTACACACCACTTTGTATGGCAGGTCTTACCACTATCAAATTTTAAAAGCAAAATAGTATTATGGAATGTTATACACAATATCATAGAATTTGAAATATCAAACAAAGAGGGTATGAGAAGAGGAAGACCAATAAAAATTTGGAGGGAAGTAGTGAGAAACGACAGAATTGCAGCAGCAAGATTCTCTTGAGGGCGGGGAACCATATTAATGACATTCGATATGATTGCATCGAAAAATACCAGCTACCTCATGTGATTAGTTGCTTAAAGCACCACAAAATGAACAGATACTATTTGCTTAAATATGTTTTTTCATTCATTTTGTGGCGCTTATAGCCTCTTAATCACATGATAGAAAGCACCATAAAATTAGCAAATATTATGTAATTGTCCAAACTTTCTTTTTCCTTTTGTATAGCCTCTCAATTACTATGAAAGTTAAAATTTGTAGTTATAACAAAAAAATTTACTTAGACAAAAAAAAAACAAGTGATCTGTGAGAGAGATCAAATCAGCCCATCTTGTATGGAGGAGACTTTGCAGTTGTCTTTCAATTCCTCAAGTTGATGACTTAATCATAAACGAGTGGAGAAATAGGACTCGCAAAGCCGACCCCAAATAGATGGGGTAAGGCTATGATGATGATGATAATAATAATGATGATTATAGACCATAGAGTTCTAAGAGACAACATCTCTCACTGGAATTATCTCAACCAGATCCTCTACGGCTCCCAAATCCTCAATTCTGACATAACATGCAATCATTGAGTTCCAACTCGCCACATCTCTCCCACCCGTTTCAGTAAAAACCTGATGGGCAACATCAATCATCCCATTTTTAGCATACCCAGCCATACATAATCGAATTCCAAGTAATCAAATGTGGCTCAAATTGTGATTCAAATGCCCTCTGTGCACATTCAATTTTCCCAAATGTAAACTAAATGTGAATCAATGAGTTCTACACAAACAAATACATTTCAAACCCAATTTTAGTTGCACCACCGTAAGGTCTCCCCCGTTCTCGAATCAAGCCCAACTCAACACAAATATTGGCCAAAATAGGAAACTTACAGTGATTTGGTTTCACACATTTTGGAATCATTCTTGTGGCTATAGAACTGAAGCATGTTTTCAGGTTCGTTCAAGTTTGCATAGACATTTTGGAATCCTTCTATTTTTTTTTTTTTTTTTTGAGATGGTAACAAAACATTCTATTAGAAAAAACAAAGAAATATACAAGGGTGCGTACCTTAGCGGGTAGTAAGGAGCTACCCAAAGAAAGTACTAAAAGAAGGAAGAAAATCAAAAGCCCTGCGAGAACTCACCCCCTAGGCCAGGTCGCGGACCTCCCCGAGGAAGTAGATAAAACCCCATCGCCCTCCAACAGCTCAAATCCCCAGACGCCTCAAAGAACAACAGTCCGCCTAGAGAACGAGAAAATGTTGCAACCCCTCATTAAAAATCGTAATCTTGCACACATTCCATTTGACAACCATATCTCTAATATCCCTAATAACCATAGAAAACGGCTTCGCTTTTCGCGAGAAAATCTTTTTATTTCCTTCCATCCATATCGCCCAAAAAACCGCGTACACCGTTAGCGACCAAAGTTCTTTCCTTGGATCCTGCAGCTTTATCTTCTTCCATATTTCCATCATTTGAGCCAGCCACAATGTCAGAACCCACTCGATCTTAAACACCTTAAGGATCTGGTTCCACATATATCGGGCAAGGGAGCAATGCAAAAAAATTTGAGACATTGATTCTCTTTCCCTCATGCATTTGTTGATTACCTGGATGTTTCTTTGTATCAATTGATCTCTAATGAGGATTTTACCTTTAGTCACCAACCAAGCAAAGAATTTTATCTTTGGCGACATTCTAATTCTCCAAAAAGATTCCCCCTGTCCCACATCTGTAGTAAGTTGTAGAGAGATTTAACCATGAAATTCCCTTTAGCCGAGTACTTCCACAACCTTCTATCGTGATTTGTCATATTGGATCACTACGTCAAAATGAGGGAAAACCCACTCTAACAGTATAAAATAAAATACTGCTTAAAATAGTGGCGTAATATTTCACTGCCTAAAACCATAGTTTTTTAAGTTAAAACTGTGGTTTTTTAAGTTAAAAATTGATTTAATAAATAATCCTCTCTTCACGTGATGATTAATCTATCGGGCCGACCCCCCAAACCTCTCTTTTATCTCTAACACAAAACGCCTCAGAGACTCATCCTTTCTTTTTCTCTCAGAAACCCTAGCCTCTCTCTCGTCTTCCTCTCTCTCGACGAACCCTAGCTCGCACGAATTCGAGGTTGCTCGATCTTCTTCTTCTCCTTCTTTGATCTCCACGGTCAAATCTCTCTTGTCTATCAATTTTTACACTTGCATTGCTCTCGATTAGGTTTCTTTCTCAGCTACGAAGTTTTAAATCTCAGCTAATATATATAGATCGCAATCTCTCTCTGTACAGATTCGTTGGAAGTTTTGAAAGCTTCGTGCTATAGTAGCAGGTTTAGAGCGGGATCATCGAGTTCGTCGGTTTCGAAGTCGAAGAGAGAGGAGATGGAATTCACGGAATCAGAGGCAGAAAATGGAGGAGACGAGGAGTTTTTGAGTGCTAGAGGTTAGGATCTGAGATCTTGTTCGTCGGTTTCGAAATTGGGGGTGGGAGATGAGTTGGAGTTTGTGGAGTCGAATGAGGGAAACAGAGGTGAGGAGAGTTTGAGCCCTGAGGCTTTGTCAGTTCTAGATCCAGATCAAGAACCTGCGATTGAACGGAGACAAGCATCGGAGAGTTCGATGGAGAGCGAAAGGTCTTTACCTCTTATATTTGATTATTATCTCTTATATTCATATCATACTTCGTTTTTCAATTCCATTCCTAAAGATATAGCCCACTACCTGTTCGATGAAATTACTATTGGATGGTTAGGCCTTTAGTTTATGGATCTATACAGTTTCCCTTTTTGTTTTTAATGGTTTTTGTGATTTTTAGGGTTTTAGCTAATTACTTAATCATCTGTGTCCTGAATTTACTAGTTTTAGTATTTTTTTTCAATAGTAGAGATTTAGTTTGTAGTTTGGTATGCAGATTCAGTTCTCCATGAAGTATTAGCCTGTAAATCTAATCATGTGCTTTATATATATATCAGTTAGCTTTATTAAGATACATAACGTTGAGATGTATGTAGCATATACCACTCCTTGAAGCCATTCTACTTCTATCAACTTGTACTATTTCCATAGTTTAAAATCTCGAAAATGGCCTGTATTTTCTAGTATGAATGATTTTCGATAGATACTGGTAGTTTTGAGGGAAAAAAAATTAATTAAATACCATAGAAAATCTGCCAATGTAATTAAACGGTTATGATTCAATGTATGATACCTTGGCATTTCGTCTAGGGATTTAAAATTATTCACTGAGAGTTGCTACTTTGATTCATTTGGTCTCTCTGTCTCTCAATTTAAGTTCTCATCTTGTAGCATGCACACTCTCCATTTAGTTTTCTTGGATAAGTATAGAAACAAAGATGGTTTTACTGAAGAGGAGACACATGATTAAATTTTAATTGAAGCACTGAACTTTTCATCAGTTCAGTTCAATGAGGCGACCAACTCAGAAACACAGAACCTGAAGCTTGAAGCTTGAAATATGAACTTAGACTTATGAGTTCAGTTCATTTCCAAAACATCAACAGTTGCAAGTAAAATCAAGGGGAGATCTGTGCTACAGAGATTAAGATAAATAAATATTTTGTAAACAGGAAACTCTGAAACACTGGAATATGATGTGTGGACTCATGTATCACCCTAGACCCGAGGCTCTACATTGATGCCTTGTCACACATACAAAAAAAGAAAACGCAAATAGTGAGTTACTGAATCAGAGGTTCAAGCAGAGTTCTTGTGTGCAGCAAACTCAGAAATCAGTGCTTTTGCACACCTATTGGCTAATTGAACAAACCCACAATGTTTGCTGAGCGGTATCTTCACATGGACTACAGAGATTTAGATAAATAAAAATTTTGTAAACAGGAAACTCTGAAACACTGGAATATGATGTATGGACTCATGGATCACCCTAGACCCGATGCTCGACATTGATGCCTTGTCACACATACAAAAAAAGAAAATGCAAATAGTGAGTTACTGAATCAGAGGTTCAATCAGAGTTCTTGTCTGGAACAAGCTCAGAAATTAGTGTTTTTGCACACCTATTGACAAATTGAGCAAACCCACAATGTTTGCCAAGCGGTATCTTCACATGGACTACAGAGATTTAGATAAATAAAAATTTTGTAAACAGGAAACTCTGAAACACTGGAATATGATGTGTGGACTCATGTATCACCCTAGATCCGATGCTCGACATTGATGCCTTGTCACGCATACCAAAAAAGAAAACGCAAATAGTGAGTTACTGAATCAGAGGTTGAATCAGAGTTCTTGTCTGCAACAAACTCAGAAATTAGTGCTTTTGCACACCTATTGGAAGATTCAACAAACCCACAATGTTTGCCAAGCAGTATCTTCACATGGACTAACTCTCAAAATGAGCTAAACGTTTGTCTCAAGTGGGCCTCCGTAACATTCGAGTCCAATCCACCAACAAATATCTGCAATCAATGACAGCACAGGTCATATGCATGCCACCAAAAAAAAACAAGTTTCAATATGCAATATATGTATAAGAAACTAATATAAGGATAAATTGTGCGAACAAAAATCTATCAATACATGTCAATTGTTTTTAGCATTTTCCAAGTATAAAAAGAAAAATTACAAACAAAAACCTGTCAGTCCACTATTAGATGCTGTACTCCAAACAATATTAGTTCTGGTATAGGGTAACCGACTCATGCAATCTAGATTGGAACCACACCCTTCTCTGTATGGCATTTTGTACCAACAACCTTTTCCGAATTGAGAAGATGTTAAATTGTATCCACACCCATCTCTGATTTGGCGCTGAAATCAGTATCGAAAAGGACATGCTTCAGAAATTTCTGTTCAGAAATATCAAGGCTTTCAAACTTGCTGCCAGTGGCTGTTGAGACACAAATCTTTATATTTTTGAGGGTTCTCACCCTCGTGTTTGCTGCCGAGTCATCAGTCTGTTGAGATTGCTGTACAGTTGATCTGGTTGTCTTCTTAGACTTCTCTTATTGCTGCACAGTGCTGATTGAGACTGGATACATACTGGATTCCTGTTGCTTTACTGCTGCTGTTGTTTCATTCAATCTTTACTGCATTTTATTTCATGAAACATCCTGCTATCTCTGCTGCTGATCATGCTGTTGTTCTTAAGAAGGTGAACTTTAGAATAGGAACTTTAAGATGAATAGGAACTTTAGAATAGATTATTTTAATAGTTACCTTTAGTTACTATAATAGAAAAAAAAAATCCTTAATAGAGTAGGTCTCTCTTTTTCTTGGAGGACTGTCATAAATTATCACATATGTATGAAGGGATCATAAATGTTATTGATTTGGAGCATTTTCCCTTTTTTTGAGAATGTTTAGGAAGGTGATTGGGACCAAGGCTTCTTGGTAGGGTCGATGATTCAATGGTAATATGTTTGAAGGAATGTTCACCTCTGAAATATGATCAATATAAATGAATTATGTTTTTTGTTTAGAGAATTTTACTTGTTTTTGTACTTAAGGATTTAAATCTGTGACTGTGATTGTTTATAAAATGTTCAAAATTGAAGTCTAGATGTTGAGTGGCTATTTGGTACAAAGATCTTGGTGTAGATTCTAGATGTGCAGCTATCCAAAATTTTAGTCTAGCTGGGCAGAATTTAAGCCTAATTGAATTTTATTGCCGTAAATAATGTAGAGGGATGTTCTCTACTGTTTTGTAGTTACTTGCCCTCTTGTAGTAAATTTCTTGCTTGCTTAGCAGAATAACATGCTCCACTTGTAACTATGCAGTTAATAACTCAAAAAAAATTCATTTTAAAGAATGTTTTTGTTTTTTCGTTCTCTTTTATAATTTTTTATGAACAAATTGTGTACACTAGAGTTCTAAATGGGCAAGCTCCTAGAACTAGAGCTAATAAACAAAGCCTTGAGCTTAGAGCAATCCTCACAACAACCACTAGCTCTCCTTGTAATCAATTTCATATTCTTATCCAAACTCCGTTTAATCATCTCCTTTATAATTCTCCTTCCACAATTTTTCAAGATATAAGAGTATTTTTGTCACAAAAGATACATTTCAAAGAGTGGGGGTACATGACTACATGTAATTCAAGGCTAAACCCAAGGTTCTTTTTGTAACTTTATACTACATAAATTGTCTATATAACCACCTTTCCATGTTCAAGCAACCACCCACCTGAGATTCCTTAGCGCTCAACTGATTCAAAAAGTAGCAAAAAAATATGAAGAAAACTTAGAAATTCTCTATCTTATTTGTTCTTATTGCATGAACCATTGTCGTCGCCGCCTTCTATACGGGTTCCGTTGATGCAATGAAGAGCCATGAAAGAACAGACAAAGTCCACAAGCATCATAAACAGAGAGGAGGTAGCAAGAACCACAAAAATAGCCCAAAACAAGATCCTTTCCACAATTCTCCACCTACACCAGCTCCCTTCAATGGTCTTTATGAACCTAATATGAAAATTTTCGATATCTTGTCTTTTGGAGCTAAGGGTGATGGAGTTTTTTATGATTCCATGGTCAAAAAAAAAAGTTTGAAGTCTTTTAGAGAACTACGTGAAAATAACGAAAAAACCATTGTAGCAACATAAAATAAACCACGGCTAAAAATAGCGGTAAAATATTCCACTGCTTAAAATAGTGGTGTAACTTATAAAACAATCGTTTTTATAAGTTCAAATTCTATCGCGTGCCTCGTCACGTGCAACTCTATCGAGAACCCCTAATTCCAAAACTCCTCTCTTTTCTCTCTTTATATATTGGTACCCTCGTTCTTTTCTTTTCATCTTCAACCCTAGCCTCTCTCTCTTCAAAACATAAAACCCTAATCCATATTATCTATTAATCCAACGAAGAAATGCTCTGACTACTGATTCATTCGTTTGTTGATGAATTTGAGGAGGGGCGGATGCCTGCTCCAGTAGCATTGAAGGAGGTTTTTGTGGATGAATTGGGGATTCAGAATGTGAGGAGTTGTAGAGGTGAGATCCAACTCCTCAAAGAGCAGATTCGGAATCGATGATTCTCAATTAAACCCACACGCCCAACCACGTCCAAAACAATCTCTCGTTCTAGCCAACCTCTCCCAAATCTGTCTCGTTCTCGCCGATCTCTCCCCAATCTCTCTCGTTCAATCAGATTCAGCTCTGATTCTCAAATCTGTCTCTTGTGCCATTTTCCCTCGACTTCCCTACGACAACGCAACCCTAGAGTCATCTCTATTGGACCCCAAATCAATTGGAGAAGAAGAAATCTCTCCTCAAGTAAGTAATTTAAAGTGACATAAAACTTCTATTTAGGTTTTTAAGAAATCTCTCTGTAAATCACCTTCTTAAATCCAAATTTCTCTGCTCCTTTCTTTTTGAATTAGAAGATAGAAAAATTGGTTTCTCTGTACAAATCTCGAACATGAAATGCAGATCTTGCTATGAAATTTTAAATCCTAGCTAATGTATATAGTCGCAATCTCTCTCTCTGTAAATCGCCTTCTTTATAAATCTTCTAGGTTTTGAATGACATTTTTGGCTTTTAAGTTAAAAAATATTTGTTTTAGAGAAATATTAAAAAATTTCTTCTTTTTCATTGCCAAGGTGATCGTGTAAATTGAAATAGAAAGCAACCAGGTCATGGGAAGGAAGTAACGACGGTTAAGGGTAGGTTAGGAATTGTCAGATTTGTTTCGGGGCCAACAGGAAAAGGGTTGTTGAGATGGAGTGTGATAAATTTACATTTTTCCTTTTAATTTTGCATTATAAATTTAAATTGCACGATTTTTATTTTTCATTCAGTTTTTTTAATTAACTTTTTTGCTTATTTGTATGATGTTGACGATGCTTGGTGCAAATAATGTTGGCAAAACCCCCTAAAAAATACCCCAGAATTTTCCCCGAATTTATCCGAATTGTGCCAACTTGACTCCTAGCTGAATTACTGCCTAATCACAACTTTGTGACTGCATTGGCAAGGGATACCATATTGATGACACATAGAGCATGGATGCACTTCTTAGATCATATTAAAGAAAAAAAATATTTGAAAAACTCATCTCCACCATGTGTATATTTGTCTTCTTTTACTTTTCGACCGTAGTTCCCAATCTTCTTGGGTAGCAGCTATTCACCACCACCATTTGCCACTAGGGTCAATTAAACTCGCTTAGCCCTCTAATGCCTAATCCCTTAGCCTCTTTGGTCGGTTGAACTTCATCCCAATTAAACAAATGAGCTTTTTGCTCCCTACCGATACCACTCGTAAAGAAAGTTGTTTTTTTGTTTGAATTGAATTTTTTCCATTTTGCACTGACTTGGGTTGTTTCAAAAAAGTTTAAACTTAGTATTGGAGGTGGTATCAGCCAACCTCCAGGCTGAGATGTATTGCTGATACCGATAACTATCAGCGGATACCAATGGATGCCAAATCTTGTGGTTAGCTGATATGTATCACCGGTATAGACCAATAACTATCGATTTCGGATGATTCCTACCGATATTGATATGTATCGGTCAATGCCAATGGATACCAAATCTCATATTGCCGATACATATTAGTCATATCGGCCAATTCCTATTGATAATAGTAGATATTGGTCGGTAACTACAGATACGTATCAGGAAACCAACTCGAAGGAACAATTCCTATTTATAATAATGCCAAGGGATTCGAACTCAGGTCTTCTACTTCCTACAGTATTTTCTACCATATGTGTTTATGGCATTGATCCTACGTTAATGCTACCATGTATTTGCAGGAACTTATCAGGAAACCAACTCGAAGGAACAGTTCCTCAAGCTCTTCTCGAAAAATCGAAGGATGGGTCGCTTTCCTTGAGGTTTGATCTTTCTGACAATTGGTTTTCTTGATTCTATTTTGGAAAATATTAGCAAAACAAGTATCAATCTGAAAAAATTACCAAACTGATACCTGTTTTGGTAGATTTTCTTGATTCCATTATATCGACAAGGACACAAGTTCCTAATATCTTGACCATTTTTTTATGCTAGGTATGATCGCAACCCTTATCTCCCTGTATCAGGATCACGCGAAAACAAACGTAAAAAGAGAATTCTTCTGCCTATCATAATTCCTATGGTTTTGGCTCTGGTTATCTTGCTGTTGATTGCCATAATTATCGGATGGAGAAGACGACGAGGTAAGAATTTAACACTCCAATCTCTATTATGAATCGTCAAACATATATGAATACCCACCACCTATGCTACAAATAAGTAACTCTATCAATTTTGTGGACATGCCTTCAGCAGCTGCGAAGCCTATTTTAATGTCCTACCCATCATACAGTGCATCCCATAAAAAACTAATCAAAGATTACTCCTCATCCTCTGAGACTCAGTACTTCTCATCCTATCAGAGTTGGTACTTCAAATACAGCGACATTGTGCGTATGACCAACAACTTTGGAAGGGTGATTGGTGTAGGGGTGTTTGGGAAAGCTTACTATGGTTGTATGACCAATGGCACGCCTGTTGCCGTCAAAGCGCTCCCTAAATTGTCACCCCGAGGGTCTAAGAATTTCAAAATTGAGGTAAGTGAGTTTAATCCAGTGATCTACATTACTTTAAGACACTATAAAGCCTAGCCGGATCCGGCCTGAGTTTTCTCTTTTTTTTGCTTTGTCACTAAGCGTCATGCTTCGATCCAGCTGTGCTTTCTTTCTTTGAAATGAAATTGCAGGTCACTGACAAAAAAAAACAAAAAGGGCATTATAGAAGCCTTCATCATTGAAAATTCATGGATAGACATGTTTGCGCCATGAGATTTGTGGACTCTTTAATCAAAGTGTTCTAAGTTGACCTAAAATGTCCACAAATCTCAGTGAGAAGAAAAGTAATAACCTCAACACAGAGTGAGATAAAGGACTATTTTGACTCTTGACGTGTCGTACCACTATTGGTGGCCAATTGTTTCACAGGCTCAGCTGTTGATGGGAATTTTTCATAGAAAATTGGTCTCTTTGATTGGATTTTCTGATGAAGGTAAAGAGATCATCTACATGTACATGGCTGAAGGAAACCTGAAACAACATCTCTCAGGTAATACCATATCTCAGCTTCTTATCCTTACTCGGAGGAGTTTGTATTAAGGTGTAAGGGCCTTGTACAGCCGGAATTACATGAACCAATCCCAATCCATCTGCGTAATCAACAGTATGCTTGCAAAGATTTTTCAGTTCTTAGAAATCCATGTGCCCCAAACTTTAATCGCATAGGTGGAATGACATTTGGCTGCATATCTCAGAAGACAGATGGCATGTGTACCTCATAGGCACTCTTTGGTTTAATCATAACTGTTAAAGCAGAGAGAACTATTACGGGCACTTGTCACTTACCCACATTCTGCAAATTCCCTAAAATACCCCTGATTTTTCTACTTCGATTACACAGGCATAGCAGGCAGAGCGAAGTCCTTCGATTGGGGTCAACGACTTCGTATCGCCATTGATATTGCTCAAGGTTAGTACAAAGAGAGGAGATAAGTTATAATGCCATCTTAACTAAAATTAGAAACTGTTCTTGAATGGGACTTTTAAGAAACAGGACACGCACTTCTAGCTATTGACTCTTCGAGGCATGTCACAACAATAATTACAAAAAGAGGGATTGGTTACTACTTCAAGTACCAACCCAGGTAATTATAATGAGGTAATGACCTAAGTTGGTACCTTATGAGGTAACTCATATTATATAGGTTGGCATCCTATGAGGTAACAAATGCCCCGCCTAGAAATTATTAAAACCATGCCTCCCTATCAGTAGCTGGAAGTATATGCCCTGTTTGAGAAAAAGTCCCTTCACGAACTACTCGAATCCAATGGATGCTGTGGGGCTTAACAAAAAGGATGCCATTAATATAGCTCTCTTATTTCATTACCAATCAATATATCTATAGCTCTTTTTTCAACATTTCTTCTTCATATTTGTTAATAATGGAGTTTGAGTTGCAGGGTTGGAGCATTTGCATGGTGGTTGCAAGCCACCTATAATTCATGCAAGCGTGAAGTCGGAAAACATCCTCTTAAACGACAAATTAGAAGCTAAGCTGGCAGACTTCGGGTTATCCAAGTTTTTTCCTAATGAGGAATTCAGTCACATTTATATTACTATGAATGGTACACACTTGCATATCTGGATCTCGAGTACGTGCCCCTACTCTTCTCTTAATAACATAGCTGAAGTCCTTAGCAGATACTTTTAGTTATATTAGTTTATCTTTGGGCTTTGGCTTGTAGCATAATAGAAGGGTGACAATATTGCAACCTCAAAAAAGGTTGCAAGTTCGAGCCGAGCTTACCTATCAAGCTTTCAATATATATATATATATATATATATATATATATATATATATATATATATATATATATATATATATATATATATAGGGTAAAAGGTTGCAAGTTCGAGCCGAGCTTGCCTATCAAGCTTTCAATATATATATATATATATATATATATATATATATATAGGGTAATGATCCTCTCACTCGAGTCATAAAATATAGTTTCATGACTCTAGCAACCAGTGGCTACATCTCACATCTGTTTGACTTTTTAAGTCACCTGATGTGACATGCAGCCAATAAGAGCTCGAGTTCTGGGTTTATGTCCCATGACTCGAGTCATATAATAATTTCCCATATATATATATATATATATAGGTCTCTTTTCTTTTCATATGTTCTCTTATTCACTGCGATTTTGGTTTGAGTATTGGGAAATTTACTAAATAAGTTACGCATTTACAAATACCGCCTAGATATACCATTTTAAAAGAAACTACTAGATAAGTTATACACGTTATAAGTTCTCAAAGAATTTTATTACAGAGGGAAACCTTAGGCCTCGTTTTGAAATTTGTAGGGAAAAATACATTTGTAGAAAAAATAAACATTTTTATTTGTAGGGAAAGCATAGTTTGTAGGACTTAGGAAAATTTCTAATTGTTATTTATAAATTTAGATCAAATAAATTTTGGAGTTTAAATATAGTTTGAAAAAATGGAATATTGTGATGCAAGCATATTTTTAGTGTATGCGTAAAATTGGTTTTTAGTGAAAATTACACTGAAAGCTGATTTTAAGCAGATGTGAAAAATTGCGTTCTTTTTGTGTGCTCAACAGTGGTTGTCAAAACACCTGAAAATGGTAGGAATTTTTTTTTTGAGGACATGTGAACCTTTTTTCTTGTTACCAATGAAGCCCCTACAGAAGCAACTTTTACTGCAGAGAGTTCGTCATGTTCCCTTTCCGGTAAATGTTTGAAAGGCTGGTGAAATATTTTTAAAATGGTATCTCTAGGCTCCAGCCGTCGGTGTAGGCTCATTTTCTTTTTTTAAAAACAAAAATTATTTTTTAAAGAAACGCTTAATTATTTACCGATGGGATTATTGCCAACCGCCAATTGTCGGCGTAGATATTTGCAGACCGGATTATTGCCGATGGCTGGCAGCCGTCAGCGTAGCATTTGCAGCCGTCGGCAATTCTTTTTACCGATGGCTAGTGTAGTCTACGCTGATGGCTTCCAGCCGTCGGCGTAGGTGCCTTCTTTTGTAGTGTATGTTATCATTTACTTTTTGGCATGGATTTAGGAAGGATATGATTATCTGATTTCCTGTACGAATTGATGCAACATAAGACCATTGATAGCGTGCTTGAAAGAGGTGAAAAGTTGGACAATTTGGTTGAGAAGTGTTCAGATCTGAGTGCAGCCTCCCAGGTAAATGCACAAGGAAGCCGTGTTTTCCCATCTAAGCATCTGCTATTCCATGCATGCCTTTGACACATGCCCCAGCATATGTGAAATTGCACTTACATTTTTTTCCCCTTTTAAATTGCCGCATAAGCACACTTTCAAACATAAAATTTTATGTTTTTTTCTTGTTTTTAAAATAATTTTTTTCTTCTAATATAGCATATCTATTTATCTGACTGTACTTCAGAAGGTTAAAATAGAGTTACTTATATAGATATATACATTATATGATATCTATTTGTTTCGAGTCCTTAAAAAAATATATATAACTATTCAAAGGGACATGTTGTAGAATTGATTCATCATGATTTTGACTGGTCGTCATACTTTTGGAAGATGACTTTCTTGAAATCTATTGACTATATTTTTTTTTTCCTGTAGAGTTTGCTTGAAGGCTATAAGCAAAGAGATGGTATATTATGTACCTATTGTAACAGTGTGGTAAGTTCATGAACCTGTTATGAATAATATGCATGCATGGGCATTTTTACATGGAGGAGTTACACCGACTCTTTTGTGAACAAACTAGCCCCTCAGTTTGAAGCTCATGCTGGATGAGCTAGAAAATTAGTCCAAAAACTAAACACTGGCCACAGGCTCAAATAATAGTGAAAAGGTGTAAATCAAGGTGGAATGCTAAGCTAGATGTAATTGCCATTGATGAAACTTTTTGCTGCCCATTAACTTCTTTTACGCAGTAAGATCCAAATAGTCTAAAATAAAGATGAAAATTGTCATCGATCTATCCAAGATATTTTGTAGAGTAGCAATATTTTATTTCATATTTTGTAAAGCGAACTATGTGAGTCTATAACACTGTTTCCCATTTATAGATAGCCTATGTTTGATTCCTCACTTATCATTTGCATAAAATTGAAATTTTGAGTATTTTCTATAAGTCCAATGTGTTTTATCAAATATATTTATCAGGATCATGTACTTTTTCTGCACTCATTCTTAATTCATAGGTTTAATTGCATTTTCAGTTTTGGACCTTGACCTGTTATCCACTTTTGGACCTGACGTGGATCTATTAAAAAAATGATATACCTATACATTGTATAGCAAGCAGGTACTAAGTTGGGTTCGGGTTGGGTTGGGGCTAACTTGAATACAACCTATTTATATAACATGTCAATATTTTCAATCGGCCTATTAGATGGGGACTCCTTAGATAGAAGTCATCAATATCTCAGTTTAAAGATGTTCTCTTTTTTATTTCAGGCGAAGCTTTTCGATTTGAAGCGCACCTCAAACAAATCACTAGGAGACGGGGACACTTGGAAAGAGAGGTTAAACAAATTTAATTTTTTTTTCTTTTATTTTGAAAATGGGTCGTGAGGTCCTTAGATTGTTAACTCTCTTTCTTTTCTTCTTTTTGTTTGAATAAAAGGATTGGGATTAGCGTTTAAAATATTTAGCTGATTTGAAAGGTTGGATCATAGGTTGAGATGCAACCTTTTATTTGAATAAAAGAATTGGGCAACTATTTTTTTTTATTAATGGCATTGAATTATTTGCATTTGAGTTGAATGGATGTGTTTAAATTTGAGATTAATAGCTTTTTTTTATATAATTTTTTTTAAATCATTAAAAAAAAAGTATTAAAAAAAGCATAAAAAAAAGTATTAAAAAAAGCATAAAAAATTTGCATTAAAAAAAAAGCATTAAAAAAATATTATTTTAAAAAAAATTGTATAAAAAATCGTCAACGTAATTTTTTTTATTTTATTTTATTTCATAAAAAAACTACTGCCAAAGGCAGTGGTGTTTTTTCTGACTGTTGAGAGCAGTCGTTGTTGAAATTCATAAACCACTATGTTGTACAGTAATAAAAAAAAATCATTGTTTTGTTTACAACTGGTTAGGGCAGTAGTTTTTTTGAAAAAAAATCACTGTGAAAGACAG
Source organism: Chloranthus sessilifolius (assembly GCA_021018995.1). Lineage (NCBI taxonomy): Eukaryota > Viridiplantae > Streptophyta > Magnoliopsida > Chloranthales > Chloranthaceae > Chloranthus > Chloranthus sessilifolius. Next base: position 33,444,616 of record CM037586.1, read on the forward strand.
TTATTTTTTGAAAAAATCATTATTTAAGGTAGTGATTTTTTAGCTTTTTAAGGTAGTGGGTGACAATCCCCCCAACTCATGAGATTCTAATATTCCTCCTTTTCCCAATCTCTCAAATGTCGCCTGATAGGGATGTTCCATTCCACTCTACCATCACAAACATTCACAAAATTTCTTACCACCGCGTCCATATTATCAAAGAGTTTAAAGATCGTCAAGAAACTCGTACTAAAGGGTTCTCCAACTCAAACATCCTTCCAAAATTTAATTCGCCGGCCATCAGCCTAGTTGTATTTAGTCCCTTTCCCACAACATAGCCTCTAAGGCTTCAATAAATATACACCAAAATTCGTCATTTAGTAGGGTCGATAATTTTAATGACACTAGTTCGCGTAACATAACATCTTTGGTAGACCACAAAAATTAGTATGTCTATTCAAATATTGTAGAATCAATGGGTATTGATTAAGGTTATGCTGCTCTTTATTTTTGATAAATTGAGCTGAGATCAAATTAGCAACTAATCCTTTTGAATCTGGCCGCAAAGTTGAGCCAAATTCGTTCATGTCAAGATTGCACTTGCAGTCTGAATTTTGAATAGTTTCAAAGTGTTGGGTCTTTTAGATAGTTGACTCTAATCGTTATGATTCTGTAGGATTTACAAAATTATTAGTAGGCACTACCCCACTTGAAATTTCGTGACCGTTCCATCTAACGGATTAGATTTTCTATAATCTTCTTTCAAAAATTTCGTAGGTACCTCAGGAGTGGACGGCTGAGAAGAGAAGTATTTAACATCCTTAAAGAAAGACATCCATAATAGTAAATAATTTTCTCGTTTGGAATTATAGCACCTGTAACCTTTTAACACGCCAAAATATCCCACAAAAATACATCGAATAGCCTTATCATCTAAATTCTGCCTTTAGATGCAAAGATCATGAACAAAGAAAGTGCATCTAAAAATACGAGGGTCAACAGAAAATAAAGGAGACTTTGGGGCTCAAGATATGCATAAGAGTTTGATCATTCAAAATGTGTGTGGGTGAACGATTTATAAGAAATGTAGCAGTAAGTATAGCCATGAACCAGAAAAATTTAGGATCTTGCATGCCACGAAGAAGTGAACGAGTCACTTCCCTGAGGTGCCTATTCTTACTCTCCACAACACCATTTTGTTGAGGAGTATAAGGGCACGTAAATTAGTGTAGGTCTCCGCCTTGTTGAGATGGTCCTGAAATGCTAAAGATGTGTACTCACTATCATTATCAGAGTGAAGAACCTTAATGGTCTTCTCGAACTGAGTATGAATGATGGCAGAAAAGATAAAGGTGTTGAGTACCTCATCTTTAGATTTCAGTAAGTATACCCATGTGCATTGAGAATGGTCATCAATAAAAGTCACATAATATCTATAGCCCTGAATCGAAGGTAAAGGAGCTGAAAAGGATGACAAAGCAGAAGCAATCCGAGATCTCTCAAAGCTAAAATAGTATAGGCCACCTTGCTCAAACCCCTTGCCATAAGTTTTCCTTATAGTCAAGTCTTGTAAAATGCACCTAGTAGGATAAAAAGTAATGGAACAATTTAATGACTTGGTAAGACTGCTGATTGATAAGAGATTAGCTTTAAGAATTGAAACATGTGTAACATTTGAAAGAGATAAATTAGCTAACAGGGGAACATTACCCTGATTAGTAATTGGGATAACAGAGCTATCAGCTTTACGCATCTGCCTAGGAGTAGATAGCGGAGAATAAAGGGGACTCGCAAGACATATGATTAGATGCTCCCAAATCAATGATCCAGGGAGATGAGGGTAATGGTGGGATGGACATAGCTGCATAGTAGGTAGATGAAATACCTGACACAGGAGTAGGCTGTGAAACCTAAAGACATCCACACAAATCAGCAAGCTCAACAAGTAGAGTAGATAGATCATATAGACTCAGCAGGAATCTCTGAGGACAATAGAGCATCAGAGGAACTGGATCCAATAACACCCATAGCATTGGCAATATGCACAGTAGAAGTACCCTGACGTGGAGGAAAATCATTTTGCTTGTAGTAATTAGAGCGATCATTAATTTGGCCATTTAATTTGGTACTAGTGATCCCATGGCTTGGGAGAGAATCAGATGAGCCCAATAAACTAGTAGCTTTGGAATCTATTGTGGGAAAGAACATCTACAATCAAAGCACATAAAGGAGACAAAGAAATGACACCCAAATGAGTGAGAAAGAACATCCACTGTGTTGCCAAAAAATAATAGAGGTCATGTAACAAATGCAACAAGAAAAAATGAATTAATAGGTTACAAATAATCAAAATCTGTAGCCAACAACCCATAACGGAGTTTGCAACATAAGGCACATCAGATTTTTTTTTACAATTTAAGGCACATTATATTTAATTTTGCAGTTCTCGGAACCTTGGGAAATAATTTGCAAAACGTAGGTCATCAGAATAATATTTGTAAAATAGAGGTCATCAAGAAAAATATTTGTAAAAAATAAAAGATTAGAATAGAATTTGCAGCATAAGGCATATCAGATTTTTTTAAGACACATTAGATTTAATTTTGCAGTTCTCGGAACCTTAGGAAATAATTTGTAAAATGTAGGTCATCAGAATAATATTTGCAAAACATAAAACATTAGAATTGAATTTGCAATATAAGGCATATCAAATTTTTTTTTACAATTTAAGGAACATTTGATTTAATTTTGTCGTTCTCGAAATCTTAGGAAATAATTTGCAAAACGTAGGTCATCTTTTTTTGGGGGGGCATCTGATTCTATTCTGAAGTTTTATATTTTGCAAATATTATTCTGATGACCTATATTTTGAAAAATTATTCCGATGACCCATATTTTGCAAATTATTATGAAGTGCCTTTTGTTGAAAATTCTATTCTGATTATCTATTTTTTGCAAAAAAAATTCTGATGTGCCTTATGTCGTAAATTCTATTTTGATGTTCGAGTTTTTTGCAAATATTATTCTGATGACTTATATTTTGCACATATTATTTTGATGTCTTAAATTTTGGAAATTATTTTCTAAGATGTCGAGAACAGTAAAATTAAATCTATTATGCCTTCAATTACAAAAAAAATTGATTTGCCTTCTGTTGCAAATTCTATTTTGATGTTCTATTTTTTGCAAATATGATTTTGATGACTTATATTTTGCAAAGATTATTTTGATTTCCTATGCTTTGCAAATTATTTCCTAAGGTTCCAAGTACAAAGTTAAATCTAGTGAGCCTTAAATTGTAACAAAAAAATATTATGTGCCTTATGTTGCTAACTCTGTCATGGGCTACTGGCTACAGATTTTAATTATCTGCAACCTATTAATTCATTTTTCCTAATTGTTTGCATTTGTGGCATGACCTTATTTTTTGTCTTCCTTTCTAGCTCTTTTACTTTCGATTGAGGGCTATAGACATTATGACTTTTATTGATGACCATTCTCGATGCACATAAGTTATTTTACTAATTCGATATAAGTTCTAAGGACCTCTCTTAGTAAGGGTAAGCTTTGAATTCATTTTCTTTGATTTGATTAGAGTTCTTGACTTTAAAACACTTGTTTTTTACTGAGGACAAGTAAGTTGAACATTTAATTAAGTCATTGTTCAATTGAAAAATATAATTCTTTGAATAGAAGGCATCATTTAAACATAGTCACTATGATTGGGTGAAGATGCCACATGGTAAGACCCTCACGTGGTCGACAAGCACACTACCAACCATAGGACGGAGCAGACTCACTGGCGGTTTGTCCAACCTTGGATCTACTGGCAACTAGGTTCACCGAGCAGGTGGTCAATTCAACACCCAGCGAACTTACAGGTGGGTATTCGACAAACAACAACAACCAATGAACAAGTAGTTGTTGAGAAGTTTACTAAACTTCAACTACAATCATTTAAGGGGTCAATTGACCTGATTGTGGCCAAACAGTGTATCCTATATATCGAGTAGCCCTTTCGAATGATGGGTGCCCTGAAGAGAGAAAGGTGAAGCTTTAAACCTTTCTATTGCATGGAGAGGCTGAGAATGGAGCACATTTGTTAAACTTTTTGGACAAAATTCACAATAAGAAGAAAGTGAGCTACAAACATGTGATATATGAAGGTAGACTTAAACCTTTCAATTTTCTTTCTTTAGACTTGTATAATTTATTTAATTTTTCCTTTTTTCTCTATTGCACCGGCTGAGCATCTCGCTCAGCAGTTTTGATTTGCTTCAATTTTGTTCATATTAATAAAAGTATAACATTTTTATCGACCAAAAAGGTTACTCTAAGGCAAAAGTAAACTTAACCATATCATATGGCGAAATTTAAATGATACCAATTAATATGAATGGGTGTTTAAAATGGACTGGGGAATGGATTCGATGCTTAGGCATGATTCTTTGGTTGAGATCATGTGCAAATGATAGATTGTAGGTTGGACAATTTGAATTGATCACAGATGTGCATCATGTGAGGTACATTTGAATCAACTAATTCTCTAATCGTTTCCCGGTCATGGCATTAGCAGTTATGAGAGTTGCTTCGAAACAAAAATGGTTAATGAGAGCTCACCATTACTATGGAAGTAACATTTTTAGCCATTGCAGGCTCTTTTGATAAATCCAAGCCATCCAAATGACGAAACATCATATGTACATTGATTATCTTAAAACACATGCTTATCATATGATACATTTACTTGAATACAAACCACTCTTCCTAACCACATCTCAAAGGTTGGTTGGGTCGGGCAAAAATCGACTCAACCCAACCCAACCTGATATTTTATATACAAAATAAGGAAAATAGGGTGAGTATAACCTGGTTAGGTCAATTTATTGGTCGGGGTTGGGCTGTGGGTATATACCCTTGGCACGTCAGGTTTAGTCCGGTTGGGTTGAGCAGCCAAATTTTTTGCCTGGACAAGCCCAACCCATCTAACTCATGGATAGACCTACGACTGACCCAACCAGTCACCAAATTCTTTGAATTTAAAAAAAAAATTGCGAATAATCTTGAATTTGTGGTTCTGTGAGTTATTTCCAAATCATTCACAATTTTTTTTTCAAATCTTCGTGTGTTTTTAAAAAGGGATAATGGCTCTTGACCAACTTTTAGACACCAAAATAGGGTTTAAATGATCTAACACCCTTAAGTTAGATTTTGTTATCTAACACAAAGTATGGTTATTATGACATGCGACGGGCATTTGTCATCAATCTAAATTGTCCAAGTGGCAATCTATTATTGGAACCTATTTTAGCCAAAGAATCATAACCATAAGTGGATGTGAACCATGCGATTTGCAGACTTTAACATCAGCCATTAAAACCAAAAATAGTGGTTGGTATTAGAGTCCACAGATCATATGGTTCAAGTCTCCCTAAAAATGTGATTTTTGGGCCAACGCCCTTCATTTAATGAGCCATCACTTTGACGGTGTGGATTACCCACATCTTAGACCATTAATCTCATTTAAACACGGGTTCTTAAAGGGTGGTCAGGAGAGTTGGGTCCTTTGAAAAATTTGCAAATAGTTAGGGAATAATTCTCGATTTTTTACATAAATCATGATTTTTATTTTCCTTTAACTTTTTAAATACTTTCTAATTTGATCTATCTTGTATTTTTTATTTTTCTCTCCTATTTTCACTAAATATTTTCCGTACTTGTTGAATTTTTTCAAATTTCAACCTTGCTGAATTATTGTCGAACCCCCAACTTGGTGTATAGTACCTGACCTATTCGTCCTTAAGAGAAAATGGGGTCGTTGATTCCATATATATGGCACCAGTAGTTCAGGGGCATGCCACCACAAGATTAAGGGTCAAAAGGTACAACAAAATGAGTGCCTTGAATTAGATGGAGAAGATCGTTTTTCATCCCAATATCTCACACAATAGATTTTGAGATCATGGACAACTTATCAAACATAAGATGCTTGATTCCACATGGAACACATCACTGAAAGTGACCCGAGAACCCCTTCTCATGGTACACCATGATCATGAATGCCTGCCACATGGAATCAATTCAGGGCAATCAATGGTCTCCAACAATGGTGTTAAAGAGTGAGGCTAAAATTGATCTCCAACATCTAATTCATGACAATCAATGGTGTTAAAGGTGGAACCATTAGTTTTGCAGGAAGAATCGTCGGTTGCAAAAAAATGGTATCTTATGAAAAAACTAGAATTAGCTATTGGTTGCAAAAAAATGGTATCTTATAAAAAACCTAGAATTAGTTGTCTTATAAAAAAATTCTAATTCAGGGCAATCAAAGATTCTTGCGGAGCAATTGATGGTTCCAGTGTTCACACTATTACTGCCTTGAATCAGATGAGGGATTCATCCCAATCTTTCGCACATGAGATCTTGAGATTATGGCCCACATATCAGACGGTCAGATGTTGATTCCATGTGGCACACGTCCTAAAGTGACTGTGATCATGGTGTGCCATGGTATACAATAATTACAGTTGCTTGCCACGTGAAATCAACACATAGCTGTCTAATATGTCAGCCATGATCATAAAATCTTTTGTATGAAAGATTGGGATGAAAGGCAACCTCTATCATGTGGTTCAAGGAAGTCAACCGTGGAACCATCAGTTGCATAGAAAGAATCTTCAATCGCAAACCGACCTCTTTGATATTGGAAAATTATGTACATAACCTCTCGCTTGACGGTCCAGGGAGAAATTAATCCCATGAATCAACGTTTTGTTGGATGGTTCAGCAGGAAGTTTAAGGGACTATGACTTCTCGTGGTATCGCCCAATCAAAAGTTTAGTTTTATTTTTTTTAATCATTATGCGTAGATTTTTTGTTAGCACAATGCAACACCACTTCTGCAATCTTACTATTGCTAAACTGAAACCGAGCTAAAATGATTCATTTTTTGTTTTGAGTAACCGATTTTTCAAGCAATCGAAACTGAAACCGAAAAATTCGGTTCGGTTTGGTTTTTGCTTTTTCAAAAAAAAACAAACCTTTTTTTACCTGTTTTTTCGTTTTTGATTTTTAATTTATTTTGAATCAATTTCCTAAACCTACCCATCCAATTTTAGGTTTTGGCCACCCAAAATTGAAACCAAACCGATTGGGAATTGATTTTGATTTTTTTTTGTTTTCAATAATATTCGGCGGGCTGGTATTTTGGTCGCTTTGGGTTTTCGGTTTGGTTTCCGTTTGGGGTGTATCGAACCGAACACCGAAAAATTGGATTTGGTTCTATAAACTCTATACTGTAGACCGCCTGATAAGTGCGTCATGATCTCAAGATCTTATGGTCTAAAAACCGACCTCCATCGTCCGATTCAAGCCGATGTCCAGCGCCTCAGTTTATTTGTGTAGAGCACAAATGAGGGTATTTATGTAATCACGGACTACTTTATTTATGTAATGACCGAAAATACCCTTTATTTTATTTATTTATAGTAAACAAATAAGGGTATTTATGTAATCACCGACTACTTTACCTTACCTTTATCTCTTCGTCTCCCTCATTTCACCGCCTTTCAGGGGCTTTCTCTCGCGCTCTCTCTCTCTCCCTTGCTCTGATCCTCGAAATCTTCGTCCCCGATCAGATCTTCATAAACTCATCCGCTCAGTCGGTTTGTGTGGATCGTGCCTTTTTATGGATGTTTATCTGGAATTCTGTCTTTTTATGGATCTTCAAATGGTTGCTCAGTAAGCGATTTTTGTTCGTTTTTGTCACGCCCCAAAATTCTATACGCCGCGAACTTCGGAGCGTGAGCAAATTCAATAATCAAAACAGAACTAAAGGTTAACCAAAACACATCATCCAAGATTCCATTCATGATCACAAAAATATAAGGGTACATCATTGTTACAATTCATTGTTTATCGTGAATACAATTACAATTCCAAAAACCCTTACAACCAACGCAAGACCTGACTAACTCCTTGGCTCTAATTCAGGAGGTCCTCTAACGTCTCCTCTTGAGAAGTCTGGTTATCAACTTGATCTGCCGCTGCAATGTTAACAACGGGAGTGAGATAAACTCAACAAGTGGCCCCCTAATAATATCTAGTAAACTACATCTTAATAACATGATGAAAGACAATTCATAGATGAGCATTCTATCAATTTCAGCAAGAGTTGTATATATATATATATATAAACAGTTTCACCAATCGTTCTCAATACATTGCATGTACACTATCATCAAGTATGAATGGGGTGTATGTGTCAAAAACATGACGTTTTTCTTTGAAAGGAAAACAAAAGAAAATAACTTAACATCAGCGGCTACACGTTTATAAATGTAGGTTCTACTACTATACCGGATCCATGGTACAGCCACATGTGACCCCTTTGGACCTCACCTCCATCCAGGTAGTCCTTACCACATCACATTACATGTCTAACTTTCACGCCTTACCATGGCAGGTAGGTAGGCAATACGTGCTTCGTAATCGAAAGCAATAACACGGACATTTGTCCTAAACCCATGCCTGCCCGATGGGAGGATCCACAAAAGAAATATCATATATTTATATCAATGCACAACATATGCAATGGAAAATCATGTGTTCAATGTTTGATGTCTTCCATAATTAAGATGGTATTTCATAATGTTTTTCGAAAAGATGTGAATGCTATCGTCAATCCATTTTCCTAATCATTTCCTCTTCCTACCAGTTCATGATAAACCATGCAATAACTATGTTTACTCATATGTTCAAATACATGACATGCCATCAAGGAATCGACTACAATTACATCATGCAGAATTTCTATTATCAGTTATAAATGGTAAAGATAAAAGAACAAGTCCTTATATGATTATTCTAGCATATTTATAATGTCATCACCCAATAATGTTTCACAGATATGTCACACTACCTAAGGGTTTCAATTTATAATTATAGGGTTGCTCGTAATCGCGTATATATATATATATAATATTTACTTAGTACTAATTTACTTAATCAAAATCGAGTGATAAGCGTAGGTCACTTGCTTTGATGCGCGCCTCCTTGGTGATTGCGGTGGGGGTGGTTGAAGTTCGTGTCGCTCGACGTGTTGCCTGCATGAGAACGATGGTGTGTTAGCACTACGCGATGACTAGATGAAAACGTTGGATGACTACATGGGGATTATGAGTTAAGGGTTGAGTCGGTTCACGGAAGGGTTAGCCGATAGGGTATCGATCTGGATGGGTTGAGTCTCGTAATAAATAAAAATGCATTTTATAATACCATGGCTGATACGAAACCTAACGTATACATATTTTCCTAACCTATTTTATAATCGGTTAAGGCCCCAAAAGTTCTTAATGGTATATGGCTATACACCCCTATATCGTTTATAGAAAAATAAATAAATAAACAAAAGGGTAGGTCTTTAAAAATATAGAGGATGTAATATATATATAAATAAATATATACAGATTCATATTTATATAAGCGTATATAAAAACAGAAAATATAATGAAATAAGAGGGTTTTCAAGATCACTGTTCTGAGTCAAAATAAAAAAAATGAGGCGTGGTTTTTATAATTTATATATTATTTACTGAAAAATAAAGGACATTTTCATGTCACCGATCTGTGACAAGGATCGGAATGGGGGTGGTTGTCGGCTGATGGTAAAATGGGAGGAAGGAGAAGAAGTTTGGCAGGGAAAGAAGGTTGGTGGTGGTGAAAGGAAAAAAAAACAGGTGGAGAAGGTGGGTTTCGTCGACGGTTCGGCACCGCCGCTGGTAGGAGTAACGCCAATCGCGACTGCGATGGAGAACAATGGTCACGAGAGCGTGCCCAGTAATGATGATCACGCGGGCATCGAAATGAACGGTCGGGATCGTAGCCGGCCATAAAAGAAAAAAAAAACAGAGGATGGAGAAGAGCAGAGGGAGAGATGAAGAAGAAAAAGAAGAAGAAGAAGAAGAAGAAGCTTACCAAGGAATCGAATGGTGGGTTGGAGAAGAGGGGGTCGACCCTATTTATAGCCAGAAGGGGAAGGGAGTGACGTGAAGGGGATGGTGCTGCCGTGCACAGGGCCTCTCGTCGGACGGTGTCGGACAACAGGCCATGCCGATTCAGCGAAGTTCTTGCCTCAACTTCTGGGTCGACTGATGGGGTAGGTGGGAGAAGGTTTGGGTGTTAAGCAGCAATAGAAAGAAGGGGGTTTTAGGTTGGGTCTGGTCTGGGTCTAAGTTGGGCCATGGGGATGGGTCGGTCAGACGGGTTGGGTTCTCACAGTTTTAGACTTATATAGGATTATTAACTATTTTCTTATCTGATTTGGACTGCGGTTTCTCTGTCTTTTGGCTGCGGTGAAGGATCTGATTCTCCACAGAGCAAGTTTTTGGTAAGCGATTTTTTTACTGTTTTTTTTGTTCATTCGGAGTCTTTATGCTGAATCTCTGTTTTGTCATTCGGAGTCTTTATGCCGAATCTTAGTTTTGTCAACGTTTTTTTTTTCTTCGTTTTTTCAGAGTATTTTGAATTTTAGGGTTCTAGATGAACATCTCTGTTTGTCATTTGTTTTTATTTTTATTTCTAGGGTTTTCGAATGCAGTTTCTTTGTTCCTTGGAGGTTTTTTTATGCTTTTGATCTTTCTCCGTTACTCAGCCTCCAAATTGAAGCTCTTAGGCGAGGTTGTCAGATCTGATTTGGAAATACTATCAGATAAAGAAGTTCCAGATGCCATTAATTGAATGAGTTGATGAGGATTACAGGTTATGCTTTCTTGATTTTAGGGTTATTTATTTATTTAAATTTTTTTATTTATGTTGAAACCTTGATTCTGTGTGCATTGTTGTTTTGTTTTTTTCTTTCATTAATTAACGGAATTACCCTCCTCGTGCTTTTAATTTTATATTTCTCGGAGGAGATATAATATTTAACACTAATATATTTAAATACCCACGAGTGGCGGCCAACAAGGGGTGAGATTTGAACTCATAACCTCTGCTTTTTGAGGGTCATGATTCACACACTCTCTACTGAAATTGGCTCCTCTCTCTTCAAAACCCTAGTTGCTCGTCACGCATCACAGATCATCGTCATTCATGCATGAGAGATCATCATGATTCATGCATCAGTGATCCTCAAGCATCTCTCCCTCTTTCTCTCTTCAAAACCCTAGCTGCTCTAAACGCATCAGATCTTATGTGATTCATCTTCAATCTTACACTAACCCAAGATTTGTGAGTCGATTCATCTTCATTTTCCATTTGACTTGCATTTTCATCAGAAGACTCCATTCGATCAAGTCTGCCGCAACTTCAAGAGAGTTCAATCGTTTGGGTCTCAGCATCTACAACTTCATCAAGAGGTGGAGATGCGTGAGGATACAATTATATATTTTTATTATTTTTTGTTATAATTAGCTTTTCTATACTATTGGTATGTAGTTGACATACAGACCGGACGCAAGCGAGAAACTCATTTAGGTAATTAAAATGATAGTTTTTTTTATACTGAAATTCTGCAAATCTGAATTAGTGGTGCCTCCCAAGACTAGAGACCTCTGTTACGATGGAATTTGGATGGAATTTGAAAGAATTGTGAAGCTCTTGTGTGGAACTGATTCTATGAAGAGCTGTGGCGCTATGTTGTTGAGATGCTTGTGTGACCAGGTCATAGGTTTATTATTCTTCCAGTGATTCAAATTCTTTCCATGGCAGTGTGAGCAGAGGAAATGATTCTTGCTTGTGGATTCGGGTGTTTCTTTTTTAGGTAAGATTTTAACCAAAAACTCAGTATTTTGCTTGTTTTAGATATGCATATCATGTGTTTGTTTTATTGTTTGCGTGTTTCTTCTCTTATTTTCACGCTTTTGTTACTGCTTTAGTTTAGAGGGGCAGAGATTTTTGAATCTTTCTTCAATTTTTAATCTAGAATTATTTAGAGGTATTTTAGTTAGGAATCAAACCTGGCCCGGGCCGGCCGAAGATGGGTGGGTATGGGCTGAGGTAGGTAGGCCCAAAAAATTAGGCCCGGCCTGGCCCAAATAGTAACCGATCCGGTTATGGGTGTACTTCTTTTTATATTCAAGAAGTGGACATATTCTTAGTCAACACAGCAAGTTCCAAAACACAGCTGATATGGGTTACTATCAACAAATTCTGATATCAACATATATCAGAAATAAGGAACTAAGTCACAATATCTGAGATTTGGATCCATGTTCCAAGTCAACATAGCAAGTTCCAAGAACTGCTTCCTATTCCATAGCATTATTTGCGTTAAAAAACTGGAATAATGTCACAAACAACCAGCAGTATAAAAAATCCCAGCATAAATAAATATAAAAGCTGAACATTTAACATAAAACAAGATCAACACCTTCATTTAAAATCATGGGCATAAATGTGAAACAATGCTCAAAAACTACCAATTTAAACAATATAGTTAACAAGCTAGAGATATGCAAGTACGCATAGTTTTCTATCGATAGAAAACAGGTCGGATGCTATTTGATCATTAGAGTTAATGAAGCTGATGTTAAAGCCAACTTGCGGTGACTGAAATTTGATTTCAACGAGTAGGACTGATGCAAATTACAGTTCTGCAAAGCACGAGCATAGACCTGCAGCTAAATGGAGTTAAATTACTAAAAAATAAAAATTAAATAATTGGCTTCAAATTTTTAATCCTTGTTCTCATTCTCTTCTAGTTTTTTATTCATTTTCTTAGCAAAGGTTCATTGGTGCCAAGTCTGATCTCCGTCTCTAAACTAATTTAGCAACCTAGTTCGGAAAATTGATATTATTTCTATCGTAGTATATGGAGCATCTTTGATCTGCTGAAGCATGTCGAAAGATTGACTTTCACATATTTCAAGGCTCAGTAGAAGTTGGCTTTGGACATGATTGGCAATCGAAAGGGGATTAATAGTGACCTTATGATTCCTGTGATGAGTGGATCCTTTTCTGTAGCCAATTTGTAGGTCTCTTTTTTACCTGGTGAGATCTGTATTGGGTTTTTCAGATTGGTCCCGAGCTCTTGATTTAAGTTGACGAAATAACAGTTTTCGAATTATAATTAGTGGATTGGAATATAATTTAATTTGATTTTTTTTTTAAGAAAAATATTGGGTTTTTCAGATCGCTTCCGAGTTCATGAACCCATCTCATGGTTTATGTTAATGATTCAATAGTTTTCGAATAATAATTGTATGTATGGAATACAACGAAAATGGGTTTTTCAGATTGGTGCCCTATTCATTATTAAAGATTGTATTTGGTGGAATGTTTTTTGTGAGATTTGATTTGGGTTTTTCAGATTGTTGTCGGTCTCTTTATTTAAGTTAACAAAATATATTCCTTTTTTCTATCTAATTTTTTGATAATTCATTTTTCATTATTCTGATTTCATGGATCCGAAATTAAAAAAAAAAGATGGATTTTCTCAATGGACAAAATAAAATAAATAGGATTTTTTATGTATCAAATTTCGTCATGACATCAAAGGGATTTTTAATAGTTTTCGAATTATAGTTAGTGGAATGGAATATTAGTTACTTGGATTTTTTTAATTGATTTTTTTTTTCAGATTGGTGTGCAGTTCATGAGTCCATCTCATGATTTAAGTTAATGCAAAAATAATTTTTGAATTATAATTAATGGTATGGAATATTGCGTAATTGGGTTTTTCAGATTGGCGATCAGTTCATGATTTAATTTAATGGCACAACAGTTTTCAAATTGTAATTAGTGGATTTTTTGTGGGATTTGTGTTGGGTTTTTCATATTGGTGCCCTTCTCTTGGTTTAAGTTAATGAAATAACAGTTTTTAAATTATAATGACTAATGAGTGGAATGGAATATTAGTTACTTGGATTGTTTATTTTTAATTTTTAATTTTTTTGAAATTTAACTTCTTTTTTCAGATTGGTGCTTGGTTTATGAACCCATCTCATAATTTAAGTTAACAACACAACCGTTTGTGATTTAAGTTAACGATGCATCAGTATTTGAATTATAATTAGTGGGATGGATTATTACTTGGATTGTCTTTTATTGGGCTTTTTAGATTGGGGCCCAAGGGCCCATGTCATGATCTAACTTAACGACACAATGGTTTTAAAATTAGAATTAGTAGAGTAGAATATTACTTGGGTTTTTTTTTTTTCAAATTGGTGCCCAATTCACTGGCCCATGTCATGATTTAGATTAATGACACAACAGTTTTTGAATTATAGTTAGTGGAATAAAAAATTACGTAATTGGGTTTTTCAGATTGGTGCCCAGTTCATGATTTAAATTAAAGATGCAATACTTAGAGAGTTACTTATTGCTGCTAGTTCCAAGTAGTCTGGGATAATGATCCTACAAATTTTGTTATATTTTTTTTGTCATCTTTTTGTAAGATCTGTATTGGGTTTTTCAGATTGGTGCTCGTCTCTTGGTTTAAGTTAACAGCACAACAGTTCTCGAATTATAATCAGTGGTATAGAATTTTAGTTTTTTTTTTTAATTGAGTTTTTTTTTTCCAGATTAGTGCCTAGTTCATGAGCCCATCTTGCGATGTAAGTTGATGACAACATTATAATTAATGGAATAGAATTTTAATTACTTTGATTTTTTTGATTGAGTTTTTTTTTCAGATTGGTGCCTAGTACATGAGCCCATCTCATGATTTAAGTTAACGGCACAACAATTTTTGAATTAATTAATGGAATGGAATATTAATTACTTTGCTTGTTTATTTATTTGGGTTTTCTTCAGACTGTTGCCTAGTTCATGAGCCCTTCTCATGATTTAACTTAATAACACAACAGTTTTGGAATTATAATTAATGGAATGGAATATTAAGTACTTTGACTTTTTTTCTTTCCATCATGGTCATTTTAGGGGGTGTGTGGCATGTAGAATCAACTCACCGTCAGATAGGTGGTTCATGACCTGATCTATAGTGTGGAAGTTTGAGACAAAAAATGATCTCCATCATCTGATTCAAGACAGTCAACGTTGGAAATCCCAGGCTGCAGAGATAAATCTTCGGCTGTAGATATCGGTACCCTAAGACCATTCTTCTTCTTCCTCAAAATGCCTTTTGATAACTGAGCTTTGTAATAGAAGTCATAAATCTGTGATCTGTGCACTCTAATGGAGAGCTAATTGTTAAACCTCACTTATTATTAGAACCATGCTTTTTTGTAATAGAACCATGTTTTTTTGTGAATTTCTCTCACTTATTATTAGTTTTCATAAATGTAGAGGTAATTGTTAAACCTCTAACTATTATGCTGCTCTTGACTATATAACTGTCCTTTCTAGTAGAACAACTTTAGATATTATTCATATTAATTTGTGTGTTTTCACTTTACAAAATTCACACATTCATGTGCATTTGTCTTCTAAATTCTAAGTTCCTTTATACCGATATTGTTGTTCATAGTGTGGAACACCCATACATAGGCTGATTATATCAATGTTTCTTTCAGAGATCTATTTGAGCAGACTGAGCAGGACATGTCCCATGCGATAAATGTGACAATAGCAGAACTAGCGGCTATTGAACGAGTATATATGCTATCTCTTTTCCTTCGATTCATGCTTGTTTTGGTACCCATTTTAAGTTTATTATAAAATACCATCTATGGTTGGAATTTTTGGGAATGTGAACATGTCATATCACCAGATTACTTGGACATGGTTTCTTTTTTTCCTTTGTTTTCTGAAAAATGAGAAGGATGGTGGAAGGATTCGAACCTAAACCAAATGTTTTGTAGGTAGAGACCTAACCACCCAATCACAAAGAACTTATTTGTTTAAATTGCAAACTTAATATAAATATTTAAAACTTTCATTGGCACTAGTGAACCCAATTTTGAAGAGTGTGACCTGGTAAGAACTAATTAAACCATGCAGCAACTCTATTTCAAAAGGGACCTTGTCAAACAAGAATATTTGTTATCTAACTGGACAACTATAGCTTTAGGCCAAACATTCTTCTTCCCTTATGCATATTCTTAAAATACAGCTTCTACATAACTTTTTCTATTTTTTTTTTGTTCCCATGTTGTTATATACGGCTCCAAAAATATTATCTCACAATAGCATATATTGATGAGATAAGAACCATTTTTTTGTGAATATTTAAAGGTTCTTATATTAGTTGTTGCTTGTTTCTGAATTGGCTCTTTGACATTGGTGATGGGGTCTGTAACCTTGTAACCTCGCACTGGATTGGCTGGCTGGCTATCTTGTCTTTCGTGGGCTTCTCATGACTATGAGAGAGATATATAGAAGCTGAAGAATGAGAGGAGCAGCAGCCCTGTACAGCTTTCCAAGGTTTGTCAACAGCCCTTAATTTAGTAATAATAGTGTTTTCGAGTTTTCAGCTTTCCAAGGTTTGCCAATTCAGAAGAAAGCAAACAATACCAAACACTCCATCAAATCTAAAAAAATAGACAAGTGTCATTGTAAAAAGTGTACGTCTCTTACTTGGGAAGATCCGCGACCATGAGATCTAAAATCTGTAAGCATCCATGCCCAAATACATCATCAAGTCTACATCACTCTGTATATGAAGTAATGAACCTTTTTCATTAGTAGAAAAATAAATTTGTGATTGGCTTTTGGTTATTTTTGTGTGTCTAGGAGTTTATTTTCTTTTATTCTAATGATTGTTTTAATTAAAATAACGGATGCTGTGTTTTTTCTCAATTTCTGTAGAGTGACTCAATGTTTACTTGTTTATTATTTAGCAGAAGTGATAACCCAAAAAATGGATTTTTAATATTTTTTAATGTTCTGAGTGTTTCTTTTTCCTCATTTCTTGAAAAATAATGGTTTTTTCTTCTCCCCTGATATCCTCATTTTTCGAGGGCTTTATTTTTTTTTCCGTATATTTTTTAATGTGTTTCTTCTTTTAAACTCCATTTTTATGAGTTTTATTTTATTTTTCCTCATTTTGTGCAACTGACTCTTTTCTTGTCTTGTGGATTATAATCGAAAATAATGGCCCCTTTTCCGATGACTTTTTATCTTTTTCTTACACTTTTTAATGGGTTTCCTCATTCCCCCACCCACCCAATCTGCTTCACTTGTTGGATGATAGCATTTGGTCTTTGTTATGTTATTGTAAAGTTCAATAGCAGTGTTTGTTATTGTTGGGCCCCCTCCTTTGGCACATGCGGGTGGGGGATGCTTTGATGCATGTAATCTTCTCAGACTAAGCTCAACACCTGATGTGGCCTTTAAATTTAAAAGCTTGAAATATATATAGACTTCTCATATGCAACATCATCATTACTACATAGAATGAAGGTTAAAGGTGCATATGATGTGAGCATCCTTTTTTTCTATTCTTCTTCAGGTGTGTGCATGTTGTGTGACTTGATGTTGTTTACCTTAACCTGCTGGACTTAAAAACTTCGAGCAGATAGACATGCACTGAATGCTCACGCGCATAACACGTGCATTCTACTAGTCTGTCATAAACTAGAATTCTGATTTTGTGGTGCTGTTTTGTAGGTTGATGGATGGATAATTACAGTTACTATTGAGTGAAGATATTGGAGAATGGGAGATCATGCTTTTGCAATTGCTTTTGCGATTATGCACCACTGTTGATGGCTTTATTTGGATTGTTGTTGGGGAATGTGTGATTTTATATTTACAACTAGGGCTTGATGTTCACTCAACTTGAACATTGTAAATATATATTTATTTTGCTCATATCAAATTTCAATTTGTACAGGTTTAGGTCTGGTGTTATTGCTTAAAGATTTGATGTGGGATTTGATAGGGGTGTTCATTTTATCAGGGATTACAAATTGACTTAAGTGAACAGTTATACTTGTTATTAGGGCTGCCAGCATCTGATTGGGCCAAAATTGTGGCTGATCAATGAAAAAAAAAGAGCGGCTATTTACCCCCATTTTTGGAATAAGTACTAAATACCACACAGTTTTTCGTTGACGAGAACCATTGAGTGATTTGAAGCAGCCGATGGAGATTGTTTTTTGCTCCAATATTACCCACAATAGATCATAAGATCATGGAGCTCCTATCAAACGGTCATATGTTGATTTCACATTACACACATCCCAAAAAAGAGGTCAACTCTTTAATTTTTCCATGATCTAGGTCACTTTTTTGGGATATGTGCTATGTGAAATTAAGATCAAACCGTCTGATTGGTGCTCCATGATCTCAAGATCTATTTGGAAGATTGGAACAAAAAATAATCTTCATCGTCTGATTCAAAAAGTGAAATGGTTCTCGTCTAAGAAAATTTGTGTGGAACTTACTCCAAATACGGGTTTAAATAGCCGCTCCAATGAAAAAAAGGGCATGTGCCTGACCCGACCCACCCACCCAACCGACAAGTCAAGGTTATATGCTTGACTAGACCCGAAAATATGAACTATTCCAACAAACCTCTTATTTTTCTTTGAATATGTTAGATGATGTAGATCGTTTCTCAAAATAAAATACCAAAATGGGTGTAGTCAAATGTTTTGCAAGTTCAAAATATTAAAGCTAATCTCTTATCTATCAGTAGTCTTTCCAAGTTCTTAAATTGTTCCATAACTTTTTGTCGTACTCGGTGCATTTTACAAGACCTGATTTTGTGGAAAACTTATGGCATGGTGTTCGAGCATGGTGGCCTATATTATTTTGGCTTTGAGAGACCTCGGGTTGCTTCTTCTTTGTCTTCCTTTCTAGCTCCTTTACCTTTGATTGAGGGCTATAGATATTATGTGACTTTTATTGATGACCATTCTCGATGCACATAGGTGTACTTACTGAAATCTAAAGATGAGGTGCTCAACACCGATATCATCTTCTCTGTCATGATTCATACTCAGTTTGGGAAGACCATTAAGGTTTTTCGCTCTGATAATGGTGGTGTGTACACATCTTTAGCATTTCAGGACCATCTCAACAAGGTAGAGACCTACTACACCAATTT
Organism: Chloranthus sessilifolius; assembly: GCA_021018995.1. Lineage (NCBI taxonomy): Eukaryota > Viridiplantae > Streptophyta > Magnoliopsida > Chloranthales > Chloranthaceae > Chloranthus > Chloranthus sessilifolius. The sequence continues at coordinate 33,463,547 of CM037586.1, forward strand.
ACGTGCCCTTATACTCCTCAACAAAATGGTATTGCGGAGAGTAAGAGTAGGCACCTCATGGAAGTGACTCGTTCACTTCTTCATGGCATGCAAGCTCCTAAATCTTTTCGGTCCATGGCTTTGCTTACTACTACATTTCTCATAAATCGTACACCCACGCGCATTTTGAATGGTCAATCTCCTATGCATATCTTGAGACCCGAAGTCCCCTTGTTTTCTGTTGACCCTCGTATCTTTGGATGCACTTGTTTTGTTAATGATCTTCGCATCCAAAGGCAGAAGTTAGATGGTAAGACTATTCGATATATTTTTGTGGGATATTTTGGCATATCAAAATGTTATAGGTGTTATAATACCAAACGAGAAAATTATTCACTACTACAGATATGTCTTTCTTTGAGGATGTTCCAGACTTCTCTTCTCAGTCGTCCACTCCTGAGATACCTACTATAGTTCTTTGGATATGTAATGAGCCCATATAGAGTATTCTTACTTAGCCAACAATCTCTCCTATGGAGCCTACTCCTGATGGTCGATTGCTTATTCGTCTCACATATCAGCGTCGTAATAGAACTTTGCCTCATGCTTTTTCACCATTGCCAGAGGTTCCCTTGGAATTAGCACCCTCAGGTATACTTGCACCCACTTCTCCTTTGTATTCTCCTGTTATTATTATTGCTCTCTCTACTGCTAATGATCTTGATCTTCCTATTCCTCATCGTAAGGGTAAGAGAAGTTGTGTCACTCCTTGCCCTATTGCTCAGTAAGTCTCTTATCAGTGCCTTTTTCAGTCTTATTGTGTTGCCCTTGAAAGAGCTTCTATTATTTCTATTCCTCGCTATTTTAAAGAAGCTTTAAAGAATCCCTAATGGATTGTTGCTATGGCTGAGGGAATAGCTGCTCTTGAGAGGAATAAGACCCTTTTACTCGATGGGATTCAGATGTAAGCTTGATGCATTACCTTCACACATAGGATCCTTGCCGTTCCAGTTGATGGTTAGGATTAGCTTTATACCCCAACGTAAAAATAAAATTTATATTTATATGCAATTATAAGTGATACATACCTTCAGAAGGACCATTTTACATTTTTAGGAGATCAAGAATTAGGTACAACTTTTTTTTTTTTTTTTTTATATCGATTACAAAAAGATTTCATTGCAAGTGACAGAAACTTACAATGAGAGGACAAAGAAAGAAAAAACAGCAAAAAAAAAGAAAAGAACTGGGATAGCAATCAAAAAGGACTGCCCCCAACCAGCACAGACCTACATAAGCCTAAAAGCAAACCACATGGAACACAGAGATAGCAGATTTAGGGATCACTTCCCTTAATGTGCTTAAACCGTCTGAACTTTAGATCTTCTATAGGCCAGTCTTTAAAGAGTTTAGACAAGGCAGCCCTATCCAGCATAGTAGATATGATGGTGACGATGATCTCGGAACTAGATTTACCCACACCTAATATTTATCCTCTGCCCTTTAGAAATCTTTCCCAGGATTCTTCCTTATCAACTTGAGTTTCACATGCTTGAACCGTTGACTTCTTTAAATTAAACAATGGTGATCAATTTTCGCCCCAATCATCCACTAAATGGCTCATGAAATCATGGGCCTACCATCAGAGGATGGATTTTGATTCCACTTGACACACATCCCTAAAATTGAACATGATCATCATCGTGGTTCTTGGATCACTTTTGGAGATGCTTGTCATGTGGAGTTAAAATTTGTTCATCTGATGACAGGCCTATGATTTCCAGATCCATTGTGCGAGAGATTGGAGTGAAGGAAGATCTCCATCGTCTGATTCGAAGCAATCAACAATTTAAGCATAAATTAGGGTTGAGAAGAAGAAATCTTGGGCTGAAAATAGGGTTGTCAATAGGTCGGGTCTACCTGAATCCTGATGTACCCGATCCTATTTTTTTACTTGATTGGATACATAAAATTTACGCGTGGGGTAGGTTGGCCACGGGATATCCTACCCGACCCGATAATTTATATTAAAAATTTATGAAAAATAGAAGTTTTTATCGGGTTTCAAGTCGGGTCAAGCTGGGTTAGGTGCACCATCGGGTCGTATTGGGCATATGCCTTTTTTTCATTGGACAACCAAAACTTTAAGTTTGAAGGTCATGATGCAAAAATCCAAACCCTCTTATTTAAAGGTCATTATGTAAAGATCTTTACGTCAGAGATTAGCACCAAATTGCATAATTGCATATATTACATTATGACTACATTATCATGATTGTTGGATAGCACACACTCAATTGTAGCCATTTAATCATGGGTGCTTGATATAGTTGCTCAATCATAGTTGCTTAATTGAGAGAAAAATAGACTGCACTCTCTCTATCGTACCTATGTGACTAAAGAAAAAGTTACATAGATAAGTAAGAGTTGCTCATTTTCGTCTATGCCTCCCCTTTTGTGCTAGTATTAGGTAGTGCACAGTGACCAAGTTATCGAATTTTTGAAAAAGTAGTGAATAATTTGGAAATTTTTGAAAATTTGAATAAAAAATCCATAATTTTTGTGAATAAAACGGAGAGTAATTATCTAGTGTATGTCACAAAGAACCATACTTTACACCTAGGGCTCTCAATGAGTCGGGCTGGGATTCAACCCGACCCTAACCTACTCAGACAGGATACCCAAATTTATCATCCCGACCCTAACCCGGGTTGCAATGTACTCAGCCCGGCCTAGGCCGAGCCGGTCTTAGGTGTTTTTCTAAGTTGTTTTTTCTAATAAAATTTGGTTGGGCTATCTTTTCAAATAAAATTTGGTTTGGCTTGGGCTGTTTTTTTTCTAATAAAAGTTTGAAGAAGGTTAAAATTTTAATTAAATAATTATATTAACATTATAGGGGCTCAAATACGTACTTTTATTCAAATATTTTATTTTAGTTTGTTGCACAATGGCTATAATAGACAACGGTTGTTTGAAAGGACAACGGTTATACAATGGTTATAACGGACAACGATTAATCTTTGAGCATTTACGTTTATATATATATATATATATATATATATATATATATATATATATATATATATATATATATATATATATTATCCGGGTGATGGAACACTCAACCCAAGCCCGCCCCAGATTGATCCGAGTTGCAACATGTTTACCCCAGTTTGGATATCGGGCTAGGTTGGGTGCGGGCTCAAATCCGGCCCGGCCCGGCCCATTGAGAGCTCTGATTCCTAGTTTTTCTCATAAATGATAATTTTCTTGTGTTCTTTTATTTTTTCTAGAAAAGCATAGAATCGGACAAAGATAGGGACATCGTATGACCATAGTGCATCCAATATTGTGTTGTATATAGTATAAGCTAATTTTTTGTCAATGTACAATTTGTGGGAGATTGAACACATTTGTCAGTCCAATTGTTCAAAATTGATTCCTATAGCTATGCTACTCGGTCTCATATCATGATAACACTAGAAAGTCGCGCGTACAAATAAAGAAAACACAGACTTCATTAGCTGACGATATTCAAAAGCGGCTTAATTGAAAGGCCAATTACAGAAACAAAAACTAAAATAGAATGTAGTAAAATGACATATAACCCCAAAAATGACTACGAGGTTGTCTCGTCGTCGTTCTCCTCTTTGGAAGAGTATGAGGTAGTCATCGTAGGCATGTGGGAGCTAGTCTTGTTGTCCTAGCTTTCATCGTGATGATGTTGCATGAGAGGTATCCAATGCGTCATGGTGTGTTTTAATAAAGTTTTGCGTTGGTTTTATTCTTTGGCTAAAAGCCAGGAAGAAAAAAGCTAGTCGTTCTCGAGAAATCCAGATGAAGAAAAAACAAGGTCTGCTATAATAAATTGCTTTAATTAGCTAAAATGGCACCTTTAAATACGCACCCACTGAATCTTGCGGGGCACCTATGCTAAAACCAATTGATTGCTTTAAAATCAGATGATGAATATAGTGTTTCGCTCCAATATTTCACACAATGGATCTTGGGATATGTGCCAAGTGGAATGGAAAACAGACCTTCGGATAGGTGCGCCATGATCTAAAGATCCATTGTGTGAAAGATTGAAGTGAAAAGCGATCTCCATCACCTGATTTAAAGCAATTAATGGGTTTTAGAGTCGATGCCCCGCTAGATTCGCTGGGTGCGTTTAAAGTTGCCCTTTCTAAAAAATCTAGCTGGTGCAAAGAAGAAACAAGGAGAGAAATTAAAGGGTACCTCTATTAGCGCTAATCCAATCTCTAAAAGTGTCTACATGTGCAACCCCTTTAATATCGTTGATTTCTTTGGATCAAATAATGGAGATTGTGTTTCACCCCGATCATCTACATAATAGATCTTGAGATCATGACACACCTATCAGACAGTCAGTTTGTGATTTCAGATGTCACATATCTCCATAAAATAACAATGGCCCTTGAATCATATGGCACATATCATGCTCAAATGTGATTTTAGGGTATTTGTTGGAGATATGTCACACTTGAAATCACAAACTGGCCGTCTGATAGGTGTGCCATGATGTCAAGATCTATAGTGTGGAAGATTGGGGTGAAACACGATCTCCTTCATCTGATCCAAAGCAATCAATGGTTTTTTTAGTAAACAGGTGGGCGCGAATAGAGATACTTGTAATTAAATAGCATTTCTTAAAAAGTTAAAAACAAGGAGAGTACTTAAATAGCATTTCTAAAATAGTTAGCTGAGAAAAAAAACGGAGAGTAATTATCTAGTGTATGTCACAAAGAACCATACTTTACACCTAGGGCTCTCAATGAGTCGGGCTAGGGTTCATCCCGACCCTAACCTACCTGGACCGGATTCCCAAATTTATCATCCCGACCCTAACCTCGGGTTGCACTGTACTCAGCCCAGCCTAGGCCGGGCTGGTCTTGGGTGTTTTTCTAGGCTATTTTTTCTAATAAAATTTGGTTTGGCTGTTTTTTTCGGTTATTTTTTCAAATAAAATTTGGTTTGGCTTGGACTTTTTTTTTCTAATAAAAGTTTGAAGAAGGTTAAAAATTTAATTAAATAATTATATTAACATTATAGAGGCTCAGATACGTACTTTTATTCAATATTTTATTTTAGTTTGTTGCACAATGGCTATAACGGACAATGATTGCTTGAAAGGACAACGGTTATACAATAGTTATAACGGACAACGATTAATCTCTGAATATTTACGTTTATATATATATATATATATATATATATATATATATATATATATATATATATATATATATATATATATGTCCATCCTCCATGGTAGGATGGTCGCTTCCACGTGGCACCCAAAATATTGTTTCGATGCCACGTGGAGCTCAGGTGTATTGCTTAGATCATCTTTGAAAAAAAATAATTAAAAACTCATCTCCAGCGTGTATTTTTTGAATCGTGAAATGTGAACCAATGAAACCCGTCAAACTTTGACTTGTGGATTTAAAAAGGTTTTTTTCGAATTTTCTTTTTTTAATATTGATCTGAACTGTCCACGTGTGCTCCACATGGCACCCAAACAGTGTTTTGGGTATCACGTGGAGCTCCATGTGTATCTTGGAGGATGGTCACTGTCCTCCATTGGAGGACCTAACCGGCTCCCATATATATATATATATATATATATATATATATATATATATATATATATATATATATATATATATATATATTATCCAGGTGATGAAACACTCAACCCAAGCCCGCCCCAGATTGATCCGGGTTGCAACATGTTTAACCCAATTCGAATACCGGGCTGGGTCAGGTGTGGGCTCAAATCCGGCCCGGACCAGCCCATTGAGAGCTCTATTCACACCACTCAGATTTTGAGCATTTCCACCCAAAATAGTAGGAAACAAAAAAGCGACCGAAACTCAGAAAGGTGCAGAATTTGTGTGGGTCTCACGCCCACTGCTGAATACATGAAAAGCCTATAAACAACTTTGATTTTGCACTTTTTGGGCGATGTACCCAGATTCCAAGTATATCTTTCTATTCGAACATTCCCTTGGTACTCCGGTCATTTTTTGGATTTTCCATATGAAAGATGTTCCGTGAAATTACATAATCCGTCATACATAATAACCATTAGTTTTAGATGGTGTGTTGAGGGATTTGAATTGAATTAAAAATGAAATTATTTGTCATCTCAATCTCTAACACCAAAAATCTTAGATATGGTATTCCTATCAAATGGTATATATGTAAATTCCATATCATATACATCTCAAATAGTGACTCGAGTACCAAGTTTGCTCATGGCATTGAGTCCATCTCAACTCGAGTTTCACATGCTTAAACCTTTGACTTTTTCAAATAAGATGATGGAAATCGTTTTTTGCCTCAATCTTTCACATAATGGACCTTGAGATCATGTCCCTACCTTCAGACATTGGATTTTGATTCCACATGACACACATACTGAAAAGTGAATGTAATCATGCCTGCATATCAAACAAGGTTCTTAGACCACTTTTTCATCAAACAAGATTTTTGTCGAGTGAATCTATATTTGATTTTCTGATGGTAGACACATGATTTATAGTAATATTATGTGGAAGATTAAGGCAAAAAAAGATTTTCATCGTCTGATTCGAAGCAATCAATGGTTTAAGCATGTGAAACTGGGGTTGAGAAGAAAGAATCTGGGGTTGAAAATAACCCGACCCAATTTTTTTACTAGGCTACATAAAATTGACTCGTCAGGTCGTCGGGCAAAAATTGGACTCGAACTAATTTTTTATATATGAGATTTATGGAAAATAGGGGTTTTTATCGGGCTAAGCTAGGCCCAGTCAGGTGCACCATTGGGTTGGGTCGAGTTGCGCATGCCACTTTTTCATTGGATAGCCAAAATTTTGACCTGATCCGACCCAACCCAACCCATCCCATCCCATCCCATTCCATCCCACCCGGTTGCGCATAGTTTAAATGGTGTATGATCATTTAAGCCTCATTTTAATCATTTACATGATAGTCAAAAGTCGGGTCCTAAATGTTTAGGCCACGATTTTTTAAGCAGAGATATGATTGTAAATGGGGCAAGTCAATCCAATACTTAGACTCCCACAAATTAGGTTTTTTTTAGCAGCATGTACCCTTGTACACACCTGCTGAAGTATATATATATATATATATATATACTTCAGTCAATTCAGGTCAAGCACCAATGTCGGGTCGATCAACTTAAAGGTCGGGTCCAACAAAAATTGGGTCAAATCAACTTGACTCTACATGATATTTTATATATATAATCAAGCAAAATAGAGTTTTTAACTGGGTCGAGTTATATTTTTGTATTGGGTCACATTTCCCGTTGATAACAAAAACTTTGGTCCAATATAACCCAATCAAAATCACATGGAAAGATGCTAATTTGGAGTGCGCACGTGCTCCTGAGATTAGGCGGGTGCTCTAAGAGGCCCCGATACCCAGGTCCAAAAACGAAGAGAAGCCCTCATTTAAAATTGGGTGCTAATAAGGGTATTTATGTAATCTTCCATTCCCCACCGACTAATCATTCGACCGTTGTCGATGGCATCTCCAAAAATACTTTTGCTTACATTAAGAAAATAAGGGTATATTTATAAGGGAAATTTGTACTTTTGGCCCTATATGTTTGCGTATTTGCAGAAACGGCCCTATAGTTTCAATCCTTGCATAAATGGCCAGCTCCAAGCCTAGCCGGGTGCACGTCAGATATCTATATATATGCTTCTCTATGCAAGCATTGAATCTAGAATTTTTGTACCATCTTTTAACAATTTTTATCTCTCTTGGAAAGCGATTTCGAGATTCCACTAAAGGTCGTATAACATAGAGAATACAACAGGCTAGGTAAGATATCGAGTACAATATCTTTTAAGTTATTGTTTTCCCAATTTCTCGCAACATTGTAGGAAGTCCATGATATTTTAAGATATCGTCCGATAACTTAAGATATCGACCGATATCTTAAGATATCGACCAATATCTTAAGTTATCGGACGATATCTTAAAATATCGGACGATATCTTAAGATATCGGTCGATATCTTAAAAGGTTTTTTTTTTGTTTTTGGATTATGGTTTACGTTAAAAGTCCATCCATCGGCTATATATCTTAGGATATCGAGCGATAACCTATGATTGACAAAAACTCTAAAGTTTTTATTCCTTTAATTTTTTTAATAATATTTTTAAACAATTATAGCGCTAAGTCAAGTATAACTCTTTATAAACAACTAATTTTAATTTTAATTTTGTAAATATTGTAGGTTGAAATGGATGTTCCCCTTCTTTGCCATTTTGATTTCGTACGCGTGAGAGATAATACTTTGGAGGGCAATGGAGGATTGTCAATCACGGAGAATATATCATTCTTTGAGTTTATAGAGAAAATGTACAAAGTCGGTCGGACAATAGGAAGAACATTCTATTACATTTCGTTTCATTACGCATAGGGAATGAGCTTGTATTTGCGAATTGTCGACTCGATGATCTTACAAACTTATTTAGAGCATATCGATCGGTGATGGTGTTATAAATATTTATATCGAAAATCATTAGTCACCATCAGCAGAAATTTTGCCGTCTTTAGAAACATTTCAACCGCTTAAGGAAACAAACGAAGATGATCATGGTGTTGGAGCAGAACATTTGATTGAAAATCAAGGAATACGGTATGAAGAGGAGAACATTGTTGCACCGATAATAGCCGCGATGATAGAAATATAAATATAGGATTCCGCCCTGATTAAACTTCCGAGCAACCCTATTCGGACATTCCGATGAGTGAAGGCGATGAAGATCAAGGATATTCTCATCAAATGAATCCGATGCATGATACATCTCATTCAACTTCGATTCGTAAATCGGTGGGAAAGCGTTTTTGGCCTTAGTCCATATCAATGGCCTTGAACAAATAGCTTGAATCCAGCGATAATCGAGCCTTCAGCGAGCGACCTCTCATACATCAAGCATTCCTGCATCGGCCAGCATCAATCCAAACAACTGCACATCAACCAGGCGTACATCGACGGGCTCAATCCTAATCACGTAATAACCATCCAGTCGATGACGGTGATAGTGATCCTAAAAATAATGAAGCTCCGTCGTCTCCCACTTCGCGTGTTGATACTAATAGGGGAATTGATCAACCTCGGTGAGCCGAAGACTATCGACTTAATGATGACTCGGAAGGGAGTACATGGATTCAAACGATGAGGAAGCGTATGAAGGGGAACGATTACCATTGGTCAGGCGTTTAGAAATAAGAAATCATTTCAAAAAGTTCTTAAAGAATTTGCGATGACAAATAATTTTCAGATTAAACCAATAAAAACCAGTCCTCTTCGAGTATCTGAGGTGTGTTGAAGTAGGATGTGCTTGGCGAATACATACATCGAAATTAGTAGGCGTGAACACGCTTTCGTGAAAACTTTCCACGGAACACACGCGTGCGGAATGCCGCTTTTGGAAGCGGACATCGCCAATGTCACGACATCGTGGATAGCTTCATTCGTTAGAGATAAACTATTAAAGGGTTTTGACAAGACTCACCTTCAATAATTTTTATATTGAAAAAAATACGGTTATATGATGGAGTTCTTTGGAAAGCATGGAGAGGAAAAGAAATGGCGTTGAATGACATCCGAGGTAGTTGGAAGGAGCAATTTAAGATGTTACCGTCATATGTTGCTTAATTACGTGGTCGATCCGGACATCTGAGACAATTGTGTCTCGAGCACGATAATGCATTTCGTAGATTCTTCGTGGCATTCGGACCTTGCATTGAAGCTTTCGTAATACCTACGAAGAATAATTATGTAGATGGAACGCATTTGCGTGGACGATATAAGGGAGTGTTGTTAATAGCTACGGGAATAGACGGGAATAGACATTTATTTTCTATAGCGTTCGGCGTTGTACCGAAAGAAAATGAAGACCATTGGACATGGTTTCTTGATCTATTAGGGAGACGTGGAATCGGAGAATTTGAAGAACAGTTTGTTTTAATATCGAATGACGAAGGTTTGATGGAAGCGATGAAAAGTTTTTCCTAATGCCTTTCCACTCTTGTATCGACACACGCTCTAAATCTGTTTGATAAATATAAGGATACAATCTCTAGACCGCTTTTTGGGTTCTTTGTAGTGCATTTTCAGAAGCAAAATTTAAAAGAATTATGCGAAAAATAGAAAACGACGCCCCGCCGGAATGTACAAAATGGATTAAAGAAATTGGTGTTATGATATGTTGACAACTAATATAGCTGAAAGCATAAATAGTGTGTTGAAAATAGCCAGGGAGGAACCGATTGTGAGCATGTTAGAAACTATTCACACAAAAGTAGCCGAATTTTATCTTTGTCGTCAGGAGGAAGGAAATAAAATGACACATGTGTTAACACCGATGGCAGAAAAACACATAAAAAGAAATTCAGGATGGGCCCGTTGAAAAAACGTCATACCATATGGTCGTGATATATTTCAAGTTAAACGTGGTGATTACACTCACAGTGTCGATCTAGAATCGCGAACATGTACATGCAGACGTTGGGCTATTCTTGAATTACCATGTTCACATGCGATTGCCGCATTATCGCGCCGAAACAGAGAAAAAGAGATCCCCCAATTTTGTGAACACTGGTTTACCAGTGACTTATTTAGGGAAACTTACAAAGAACACTTTGTCCCGACCGTTGATAAGCGCCAATGGACTTCACAAATAAAAGACATTCAAGTTTTGCCTCCCCACAAAATACGTCAAGCCGGCCGTCCGAAGAAAAGGAGAACAAGATCTAAAGGGGAAGTTCGACCACTATAATGTAAAAATTGTAACAAGTACGGTCATAATCGTCGCTCGTGTAAATTTGTTAATATTTGAAATTAACTTATATTACATCAAAGGTTGAGATTGAAAACAGATTTAGATTAGATTAGACCTAGTGGTAATCGAGCTTCCAATGATTTCATTATAGAAGAGTATTTTTTTTTTTCTCTTTTTCTTTCCTTCAATATAAACAGATTAAACCTCAATAAAAGAGCGATTAACATCTACAAATTAATTAATATATTTTTTTGGAATTATGACTAAAATATATTGTTGTGCTTCTTAATAAATCATTCATTCATTCAAACAGGATTTGAAGTTTCCAAATTCGCCCCTAATTTACTAGTGATTGGCATAAAGCCAAACCAAAGATATCAGGCTTCACATTTCAGAAAGGTATATCTTAAATCATCGTCCGATATCTTAAATCATCGGCCGATATCTTAAATCATCGGGCGATGATTTAAATTATCGGCCGATGTTTTAAAATATCGTCTGATGTTTTAAAATATCGTCCGATTTTTTAAAATATCGGCCGATATCTTAAATCATCGGGCGATGATTTAAATCATCGCCCGATGATTTAAATCATCGCCCGATGATTTAAGATATTGGCCAATGATTTAAGATATCGGACGATGATTTAAGATATCGGCCGATAATTTAAATCATCGGCCGATGATTTAAGCTATCGTCCGATTATTTAAAATATCGTCCTATAATTTAAATCATCGGCCGATAATTTAAGATATCGGATGATGATTTAAATTATCGGCCGATGATATAAGTCATCGGCCTATTGGAATTGCTTCAAGAGAGGAAGCCTCCATTGATACATCATGCAAGGTGATACAAATAAGATAAATAATTGATAACAACGATAATGAAAATTATACAAGTTAATAAAAATTAATAAAATTAAATAATTTACAATTTCATCAAAAAATATCTTTACAAAACACTAAAATTTTTTACAGATATTAAATCTTCTTCCCAAACGTGCACATTCGATGTCCGATTTCGGCTCTAAATTGTTGCATATGTTTATCGTCGAAATCAATAGGCCGCTGTTGGGAGAAGTACTCTATATACTTCAAAATGTATACACCGCAATCCCAACCGTTCTTTTGGATCGAGAACGTATTTGATGAACGCCGATACCTTCCACTGTTGATCGAAAGCTGACTTCAAACCGATAGTGTAAAGAAGGCGCGGAAGGTGATTCAATAGACATTCTTTATGCGCTTCAAACCTTTTTGAGCACTCTCGGTCTGCTGGATCAATTAGCTTAATTTCTCGATCAACTAATGAAATTATAGCCAATGCCCAATGGCTATGTTTTTGGCTATGCATCGGAAGATAAATCTACACATAAACGGAACCGAAATTTTAAATAATAAATTTTATTTAAAAGCCGTTAACGTTAAATAAAGCGAAGTTTAGTATTCAAAAACGTACCGTTCCACAGTTGATCGCGTGAATTCCGCGGATATTATTTGTCAATAGTGGTTCCATCGGCTTTGAATTGTTACGAACATTCCATTCGTCACAATAGGCCTGCCACCTATCGAGGTCGCTGAGCGCAGCAATACCTTCATTATCGATATATTTTTCAAATTTTTTCTCGTCTGCCATAAACAAGGTCTGATTGGCAGTAAACAGTAGAAGTTAATCAAGAGTCGTGATTGAAAAGACAAAAAAAAGAAACAAACGAGCTTCCAATAAATATTTGAAACCTTACCAGGGCAGACGCAGAAGCGAACCAGCTTTTTTCGGCATTGGCCGTAAACATTGAATCATTTATAACTTCAAGGACTCTCGAGTATGCGTCGATGACTTCATTATCAAGCCACGAGCGTCCTTTGAGAACCTTCAAAAGAGCAACTGTGATCTCAACACCGCTGATAGTATTGACGATCACATTGTCCTCGTTCTCCGGCCGATTCCAAAAACTGAGCATATACTTTTGCTCCATTGATATTGCCTCATCCTCCTCCTCCTCTACAACCAATCTTCGTTTTTTTATTAATGCTTTACTGGTCGGGGGCTTTCTCTTCTTACGAAAGCATAAGTCATAACCTTCGGCTTCATTTTTTGTAGATGATAGTTTCACTATAATTGTTTTAAGTGATGTCGGCTGTGACTCACGAGAAGGCTGCGTAAGAGGAGCACCATCATCACCCACATCAACCAAGGGTTGTTTAGTAGGCTGAGGAGCAGTAGGTTTTGGGGCAGCGGGTTTAATGGCAGTAGATTTATTTGTAAGTTGAGGGGCGGCGGGTTTTGGGGCTGTTGATTGTTGTCTAGGTGGATGAGCAGAGGGTTTTGGGGCACTTGACTGATGGCTTGGTTGAGGAGCAGTTGGTTTTGGGGCACTGGACTGCTGGCTTTGTTGAGGAGCAATGGGTCTTGGGGCAGTAGATTGATGGCTTTGTTGATGAGTGGGGGGTTGAGGGACAGTTGATTGAGGGTAAGTGGGTGAAGGAACGAAGGTGTCAAAGAGCACAGAGGTTAAAATATTATCCTGCATAATTGCAAAAAAATATACATTACAAAAAATAAAAAAAATAAAAAACTGCATTATCGACCGATAATTTAAGTAATCGGTCGATAATTTAAATAGCCGATCGATAATCTACATTATCGACCGATAATTTAAATAGTCAGTCGATAATGTAAATTATCGGTCGATAATTTAAATGATCGATCGATAATTTAAATTATCGATCGATAATTTAAATAATCGAACGATAATTTAAATAGTCGGTCGATAATGTAAATTATCGATCGATAATTTAAATGATCGATCGATAATGTAACATATCGTCCGGTAATGTACATTATCGATCGACTATTTAAATTATCGGTCGATAATGTATATCGTCCGGTAATGTACAGCTAATTTTGCATTAAGTTGTAAAGAAATGATTTTGTTCTAAATTTGAAAGTCTTGGTTTGATACCTTTCTTAAATGAGAGATGACCGCATCAAGATCCTTCCGTATGGCTTTATTTTCTTCTTGTAAAGCCTTCTTATCTCTGCCTAGTTGTTCAATGGTGAGTGCTTGCCCTTTCAGCAGCGTAAATGCACGCCGGAATTCTTTTTTCATTTCTTTTACAGCCATGCAGAGAGTCTTGCATTCTTTTCTTAGCTCCGTTACTTCTTTGGTTAGGTGCGGTTGCCTAACTGGCTGCTCTCTTGTTGGCTCGGGCCTAATTTCTTGTTTGCCCTTTGGTTGACGTACAACGACTTCAAAATCATCGTTATCGTCGCTATAATCTTCGTCATCCTCATTGTCGTCATCTCGGCTAATCGGCTCTTCGGCTCTTTCTTCCGGAAGTGTTGGATGACTTGGGATATCATCATATTCATCTACATTTTCTTCGGAGTAAGGCTCTTCTCTTTCTTCGGTCTCTTCCTTCTTATTTTCAATTTCTCTTCGAATCAAAAAGTATCGAAGCCATTTATACTGTAATTCGTGCTTCTCAACTTCAAGCTCTATAATCACTTTAGACTTAAGAAATTTTTCTCTATATAAATTAGGGTTACGGCTGAATTTCGGGCCTTCCCATTTCATTAGCCTTGGAAATGGTTCTTTAAGCCCAATAGGAGCGGTGGCGACTGCTGGAAAGTGCTCAAACGCCCAAATCTGTAAGGCGATAGTGCATCCATAGATATTGTATTGCCCCTTTTCTGACCTTCTCGCCATTTCCCTCCTGCCACTCGCTTTTGATATACTATCTAATAAATTATTGTAAACTATCAGGCCCCACGGTAACTTGTTGAACTCTTCAATGTTATCTACTAATTCTAAGTACCGTGTATCTACTTCCTGGTATGTGTCCGGAAGTAAAAAAGAACATACGAAAAATAATAATGACAGTTTCAAAAACTCATCGTTGGATAAATCAGCACTGTCAATAATTTCTTCAATACGAGATCTTTTCGCCGGCTTCCCCCGAAAGAATTTGTATCGAATAGTTGTTTCCTCTTTTACGGCAACCTTCTCAGACTCAGGTTCCGTCAGCATGTTGAGGCCTAAAATCAAGGCTATATCGATCGGTTGCAGGAGTACATTAGTGTTCTTGACCTTGAAAATATTCTCTTCAACCCAAAAACTTAAAATAGCGTCAACCAAGTCTCCAACGAAACCTAATTTCTCATTCATCCTAAATAGATGACCGAATACTGAATCATCTAAAATTTTCTTTCTCTCTTAATTCTACATGTAAAATTTCCTAACACCAACTCCAGAACATTTTCCGATGGGCTTTAAAGTCATGGTCATTTTCAATCACTTAATAGGAACTGCAAGATAAATAAAAAGCAATTAATAAACAAAAGAAGTGATTTTGAAAAAACTACTAATCCCCTAACCTACCGATAACTTACCGATAATCTAAGTTATCGGTCGATAATCTAAGTTATCGATCGATAATCTAAGTTATCGGTCGATAACTTAGATTATCGACCGATAACTTAGATTATCGATCGATAACTTAGATTATCGACCGATAATTTAAGTTATCGGTCGATAATTTAGATTATCGGTAAGTTATCGGATTAGGTGGGAAACATTGGGGATGACTAAATGTGTTGAAATGTAAAAAAAATAAATTACCTGGAATTGTTATGTGAGCTTTGTGACCTTTTACCGCTTTGTCGCCGCTAAGTCGCCGCTCTCTTGTTTTTTTCAGAAAAGTTAAACTTAAAAGTAACAGTAACTAATGAAAGTAAAAGTAGCTTTTATACTAATGTTAAAGGGCGGTGGAATATTTTTTTTTATATTATTTAAAATAAGTCGCTGCTGACGTGGAGTAGGCGGAGGCGGCTAGGAGTGGAGCTGGTCATTAATGCAACGGTTGAAACTATAGGGCCTTTTCTGCAAATACGTAAACATATAGGGCCGAAAGTGCAAATTTCCCTATTTATAATCAATCAAATTTAACCGACTCTCTTCATTCGGACATTGGGAGACTCTCTTCATTCGGACATTGAGAGAAACACCTCTCTCTGTCTCTCTCTCGACCCTCTCCAAAATTTAGGGTTTAGGACTTCCGATCCGCAATGGGTTTATGCAGATCGTTCTCTACCTATCTCTCGTCTCCTCATCTCCTTTTCTCCACTCTGTGTCTCTCACAGCCTTGCATATACTAGTATATCTCTCCTCTCCTCGTTTCATTCAATCAATCGATTAATTGATCAACTTGTTTAGGCTTTTGAGATATCTAGGGTTTTAATTTTTTACTTTTTCTTTTTTGTCAGGGTTCTATTTGAAGCGCTCTTTTTATTATCAAGGATGGCGAATGTTTCAGGTAAATTAGGGTTTACATATTAGATAATTGATAGATTAGAGTTTAGATAATGGATAAATATTAATGGACGTTGTGTTTTTTGTAAGCTTTTAGGAAATAATCAGGGTTAAAGATTGTAATTACTTTTTTTTTTTGAGAAAAAGATTGCAATTACTTAGATTAGGGAATCTAAGCATGTTAGTTCATAAATGAGTTTATATCATGTTTTTTTTGGGTTTTAGAGATTTGAAAGAAATAGATGATTTTAGATGGTAAAAATGAAGAAAAAAGAGGTTATTAGGTTAGATCGAGGGGTTCAATAGAGGATTTTAGATGAAATTTGAGGTGAATTGTCCAGGAATTAACCAAGTCAAACTTTACCAAACATGTTCTCGGTCCCGTACATCTAATTTACAAATCCTGTACATCTAATTTACAAAATTTGGCAAGGGATTGGGCATATTTAGACGCTTGGAGTCTAAAATTGTGATGCCTGGCTAGATTATATAACCAAAAATGAGTGCAGCCTTCTTTTGAGGGCTACATCGTGTGGTTCCAGTAGAATTGTATCAGGCCAACAGGCTCCCAATGGGAAATCAAGAATTGGTAATTGATGGCTTAAATTCTGTTGTTATATACTTATATGGCAGATGGAATGCCCCATACCATGTCATGCTGTGTAATACACTCGTCCTTATGGGCACATGTAACCCAAGTGCAGCCACGAGTATTTCTTTTTCAATTGAATTTGGAGCATTGGCTACGAATATGACACTTATTTTGAGGAGTCTTGGTGCCAGGTGGGCATGTGTGATGTGTCACCATCTTGACATCCTTGTTTCTAACCAGTTTTTTCTTCTCTCTCTCTCTCTCTCTCTCTCTCTCTCTAAAATATCTAATATTTTTTTGATGAAGGACTATTTATCTCAAAAAGTGAGTGCTACTGCAGCACATCTAACTAAATGTGCCAGTGATACTTGATGTGTCCTGCTCGCTTGAAATGGAAACTTTTTCATCAATTACAGCCTCATTCTTTGGTCAAGTAGTGGCAAAACAGGGGCTTAATAGGGTCTGAATTGCAATGGCTACCATTTCACGATAAATGACCTGCGCAAGTCCCAATTCTCAGCGGATTTTCTTTTCTATTTTATCTCTGCTCTTATTTATTTTCAGCCATTTTGGACCATCAATATCAGCTTTGTACTGGGCCTTATTTCTGGCCATGAACTTTCCAACAAATCTGAACCTTCTTGGACCCCCTTTCTGGCCCAACAACCAACTCAGTTAGCAGCCTCTTGGGTCTCTTAAAGACCCAAGTAAGGGTTCATTTTCTGGACTCTTTTTTCCCTCTCCTTTTCATCTTCCACATCGCTTGTTTCCCATTATCTTTCCTTACTTTAATTCTTGGTTCACATCATCATGTTCACTCGGTAAATATTAAAAATCTAATATTTATTAATTGGGCTTATCGAAGAAGCAGTTTTTTTGTTCCTAGGAGTGAGGGTCATGATGTATAGTGTGGTAGAACTTGTTCCGGCCAAATTGATGGTGATTGATAAAGCTTTAATTATTATTTGTCACTCTTGTCTTGGTCATGTGGTGATTACTTGAACATTACATTACACTGAGCAAGTGAGCAGTGTTGATGCAACTTATATCTTTGCAAATATGAACATTAAATGGTTAATTAGCTCATATTTTCCTCCCCTTTTCATATTACACCATATTAAAGTGCATATGGATATTTCTATGGTGGCTTGTCATGACTGTTATTGACCTAGGCTACTTCAGTTTTGACTTGCCAGTTAAAATGAGGAAGAATAATTTCATTAGGCTCCTTTGTCCATTTGCACTTAAAAGGCTGGTCGTATATAACCGTCTTATTAGCATATTTGGTTGGTGCATTTCACTGTTGGCATCTCCTTGCATCTTGTTCTAGAAATATTTTGCACTTCATGATTTTTAATGAGATTTGTCTGTTTGTAAAATGTGGGCTATTTTTCTGTCAAAGCTTATTATATTTCGAATTTCGGGTCATAAGTCTATACCGTGTTTCTATTAGTTCGATGGAGTAATGCATTGGAGCAGCTCAATCTTTTCATTTTCTTCATCATTGTCATAGGGTATCAATAGGCTAGGTTGGGGTAATCGGTCTCCAGGCTCAGCTTGTTGCAAGCCATGCTTGGGTAATGGTTCAAGCTCAGCAGTCCACTCCAAGATATAGGTATCAACCTTTCCTATTCAAATCTTCCCTGACTTGCTTATGCTATTTAGGCCGTGCTTGGGTCATATTTGTAGGTCTAAACAATGATGAAGCCAAGTTGGACTTGACATTTAGGCCCAACCCGAACTTTCATTGGCCCATTAGCTATTGTTTATGAGTAGCTAATGAGCATCTTTGTCATTTTCAAGTATCTATTAGTGTTGTCAAGAGCCTCATTAGCTGAGAAAAAAATAAAAGGGTTAGAGCTGCTTTTATTTTTTTTGTTTCTATACATAAGCTTTTCAGAGTTGTTGATGCAAGATAACGAATGCATCAATGACTGTTCTTTGCTATCTTATGTTGTGTTATTATGTTTCTATTAATATATTCATATACCTTTACTATTTTTCTCCAGATTATCTGATGATGATGTAGATTACACATTTAATTGTAGTTCATTACTTACAGGTAATCAAGAAATAGTTAATTAAATGATTATTTTGTGGCCAACCATCAACATAGAACTAGTTACTAGCTTAGTTCTAAAAATGTTTAGAAATATATTTTTTTAACATATAAAAAAGGAGATAAAGACCCTAGAAAGAGCTCATAACAGACCTAAGGAATGAAGAAAAAGCTGATTGCAGGTTTAATACAGTCCTTTGGAAGACAATAAAAATGGATCTTAATGGCCCTTGGATAGATCCAATAGGAAGTAAAAAGCAGGAGCTGTTAACGGGATTAGGATAGCTTTATTTAGGGTCTTAAGCATAATTTTTTACATAGTTCCCTAGTCCAGTTAAGTTTAAAAATAAATAAGAGATAAAAAGGGGATTAGGATTGCTATATTTAGACTCAAACGAGAGGGCTGTTGACCAAGCACATGAATCATTAAAGATTATGTGCTCTATTAACATGAAAATTGAGAGAACTCAATCATCAAGGTGCTCTTTGACCTTATTTCGAAAAGTTTGACTTTGATATATTTTTTTGAGTCTACATTTTCCGTAGATAGAGATTTTCTTTATGATATTTTGACTGCTGTAGATGGTTAATGAAAATTATTTTGGGCAGAGATATAACATCTCTTCTAGGGTTTAAGTACCAGAATATTGGTGTATATTCTCTCCCCAATAGTTGGTTAAAGTGCTGCAATAAGGTGAGTTTTTAAATTAATTTTTTAATTTAGCTCTTCTTTAGGATCTGCTTCTCGTTTGGTCCATTGTTTGTCATACTCTAAAATCAGCGAAAAAGAACAATTGTACATAAAAAAAATGATAGAAAATGTAAGTTTGAAAAACAAATGTTTAGAATTTGTTACTTAGGTTTTTTCTCGATTATTTTAAAAGAGCATATCACAATTAGAAAATTATATAAAACATGAAGTAATGAATGATGAGAAATGTGTCGCTACGTTTGAATGATCATAATTGAGTAGCCGTGATCCAACAACTGTGATCATACCAATTATGATGGAATGAGCATAATAGAGTAGTCTCAATTAAGTAGTGACGATTGAGCAACTACAATCGAGCAACCATGATTAAACAACTGCGATTGAGCGTGTGCTATCCGACAATCTTGATAGTGTAGTCATAATGGAATATCTGCGACGATTGAGCAACTACATAGTGAGCGCGAACTAATGGGCGTGATCGAGCAACGATGATTGAAACCTATCAGCCATGACCTAGAGACCTCTACTATGTAACCAGAATCAAGCGACCACGATTAGGCAAACACAACTCGGAGCCCATGACAAATCGTTCATGGCAAATTAGTATTGTGTGATCATGATTAATCATTCATGGCCAATTATGATTAAGCACGCACTATCTAGAAATAACTCTTCATGACAAATTAGTTCACCTTGAGAGATTGCATGAACTTTGTTTTGACTTTGTTCGTTTTTTTATGGTTTATTAATTTTCTCTATGAGAATACTTTTTAAGCTTAGTTACAATTGAAGCACTATGTTGTGTACATGAAAGTGCGTAGCATGATGGCCTCGTTCTTATGCATACTGGACGTATATGGATTGAATAAAGAAAAATATGGATCCACGTGGGAAAAGCAGTGCCATGATTGAGCAACTATGATCGAGCCACCATAATTATATGGCTATAATGCAGCACGTGCCATCCAACAATCATGATCATTAGTTGTAATGAAATATTTGCAATTAAATGAGCGCAATCGAATTGACATGATTAGCTTAGTCCATCCCTTTCACTCCATCGTCTCCCATCTCATGATTTTGTTTCTTCTCTCGTCTCCTCTCGTATGTCATCACCTTTCACATACACCGAGATTTCACCCATCCACACCTCTATATCTTTGCCAACGGTCACCTCTCTTTTCACCAGCCCTGCCATCACCACCACCAAGCGTTTGACCACCCCATTGTCCACTTCACAATTGCCTCAGTCTTCACCATTCAATGTAAGACTTGGGGGTTATCAGGCTTTTATGGAGTCTGTCATCCATGATGGACTAGTGCCACCTGTGATCCCAACTGCCCCTTCCACTATTCCACCTAGATTGGAGTAGAGGATCACTTCATTGGAGGATGGGCAAGCGGAGATGCACTCCACGTTCTCTTCTATGATGATCATGCTGACCGATATGTGGAACGAGATGTCATCTCTTTTGGAGAGAGCTGGTTCGAGTGGCACAACCCATGAGGATAGATCTGCTCCGACATTTACTACATCCCCTTCGCTTTCGGTTACCACGCCTTGACAGGCGTGGTATGTTGTTGTTGGGGCTATAAAATTCAAATTTTGTGAGAAAGTGGATATAATTAATTGGTCCCATAAGATTTAAAAATATGGAAAGGGACAAAACTTGGATCCAGGCTATTTGATAGAGAACCAAAAGAGGGACTTGGAGAGAAATAATAATTGCCTTTAGGTAAAGACAAACATGGTAGCCATTTTAGCACCATTGGAATTAAAAGAAGTGAAATAATTTGAAATGGATGGTGGATATAATTAATTGGTAACATAAGATTTAAAAATAAGGAAAGAGACAACTTGGATCCATGCGATTTGACAGAGATCCAAAAGAGGGACTTGAAGAGAAAAACAGTAATTGCCTTTAGGTAAAGACAAGCATGGTAGCCATCTTAGCACCATTGGAAATAAAAGAAGTGAAATAATTTGAAATGGATGGTGAATATAGTAAGTTGGTCCCATAACATTTACAAATATGGAAATGGACAAAACTTGGATCCATGCGATGTGATATAGAGAGCCAAAAGAGGGGACTTAAAGAGAAAAACAATAATTGCCTTTAGGTAAAGACGAGCATGGTAGCCATTTTTGGACCATTAGAAATAAAGGAAGTAGAATAATTTGAAATAGACGGTGGAAATCTACTGGAGGAGAATTTAAAAGATAAATGGTTGGCTGATTGTAACATCTCGAAATTTTGACCTATGAATTGTATACCTCGGGATGCATGCTCGACTTTGAATAGTGTGTCTTGGTGTGCGTGCCGGATAGGTACGTGCGGCATACACTGTGTGTATGTGTTTGTGGTTCATAAGGGAACCACAACTACCACATACACACTTACGTGTATGTGTTTCACATGTGAGCTATGTGGAGGTAATATAGCTTAAGTGTGTATGAGTGTCTAACACATAAGCTTAACACATGCTAGAAAGAAGAGGGGTCTCCCACACGTTTTCCCCAAATGCTTGTATTTTTAGTTAGAGAGAGGGAGAGAGAAAGAAAGAGGAATAGGGTTTTAAAGAAAGAGGTTTGAGAGAATAGGATAATTTCTCTTGATCCAAAGCTTGGATCCACTGTATGGATGTGAAGTATATGTGAAGATGAGTGGGTGATGATGATCTTGAAGAAGATCTAGTGGTTGAGCTTGTGATTAGATCTTGAAAAGATTTGGAGGAAGGGTTTTGAAACCCTATTAAGTTGAGATGTGGGTGGATCAAATCTAGAGGAGATCTACTTGTTTAAGGTATGTTTTTGATGTTTTATGTACATTAAATAGGGTATAAATGATGGATTAAAAGAAAAAAAGAAGAAAAATTGAAGAAAAATGGGTTTCAAGGTTCAAACCCGAGAAGTGCTCAGAAACTGCCAAAATCGATTGATCGATTTTCCCCAAATGCTTGTATTTTTAGTTAGAGAGAGGGAGAGAGAAAAAAAGAGGAATAGGGTTTTAAAGAAAGAGGTTTGAGAGAATAAGATAATTTCTCTTGATCCAAAGCTTGGATCCACTATATGGATGTGAAGTATATGTGAAGATGAGTGGGTGATGATGATCTTGAAGAAGATCTAGTGGTTGAGCTTGTGATTAGATCTTGAAAAGATTTGGAGGAAGGGTTTTGAAACCCTATTAAGTTGAGATGTGGGTGGATCAAATCTAGAGGAGATCTACTTGTTTAAGGTATGTTTTTGATGTTTTATGTACATTAAATAGGGTATAAATGATGGATTAAAAGAAAAAAAGAAGAAAAATTGAAGAAAAATGGGTTTCAAGGTTCAAACCCGAGAAGTGCTCAGAAACTGCCAAAATCGATTGATCGATTTTTGACAGAAGAGAAATTGATTTTCCCCAAATGCTTGTATTTTTAGTTAGAGAGAGGGAGAGAGAAAGAAAGAGGAATAGGGTTTTAAAGAAAGAGGTTTGAGAGAATAAGATAATTTCTCTTGATCCAAAGCTTGGATCCACTGTATGGATGTGAAGTATATGTGAAGATGAGTGGGTGATGATGATCTTGAAGAAGATTTAGTGGTTGAGCTTGTGATTAGATCTTGAAAAGATTTGGAGGAAGGGTTTTGAAACCCTATTAAGTTGAGATGTGGGTGGATCAAATCTAGAGGAGATCTACTTGTTTAAGGTATGTTTTTGATGTTTTATGTACATTAAATAGGGTATAAATGATGGATTAAAAGAAAAAAAGAAGAAAAATTGAAGAAAAATGGGTTTCAAGGTTCAAACCCGAGAAGTGCTCAGAAACTGCCAAAATCGATTGATCGATTTTTGACAGAAGAGAATTCGAGAGGAACTTGTGATTAGATCTTGAAAAGATTTGGAGGAAGGGTTTTGAAACCCTATTGAGTTGAGATGTGGGTGGATCAAATCTAGAGGAGATCCACTTGTTTAAGGTATGTTTTTGATGTTTTATGTACATTAAATAGGGTATAAATGATGGATTAAAAGAAGAAAAAGAAGAAAAATTGAAGAAAAATGGGTTTCAAGGTTCAAACCCGAGAAGTGCTCAGAAACTGCCAAAATCGATTGATCGATTTTGAAAATCGATTGATCGATTTTGAAAATCGATTTTTGACAGAAGAGAATTCGAGAGGAACTTCATGAAACCGATTAATCGAAGAAAATTTCAATTGATCGACTTTCAAAATCGATTGATTGATTTTGAAAATTGATTAATCAATTTTGCTTGAGCTTGCTGACACTACCGTAGTATTTTGACTATAACTTTTTGTGTCGAACTCCGATTGACGTGATTCTTGTTGCGTTGGAAAGAGGGCAGCAAGCCCTACAACTTTCGTGAATTGACAAACTTGTGAATCAACCGTTTTAAAGGTCAAAATTTAGTAATAATTTGGGTCAAATGCTGATTTTTCGAGAAACGAAACCGATTAATCGAATTTAATTCGATTGATCGATTTTTGAATTTCGATTGATCGATTTGAAATCGATTACTCGAATGAGTATTTCCAGTGGCTGAAAAAAAGTGGAGTTTGGGAAAATCGATTAATTGATATAGGGATCGATTAATCGATTTTGATTGTGCTTGCCAGTAATGTATTGGTGTTCTGACCATAACTTTCTACTCCGAACTCCGATTGATGCGATTCTTGAGGCGTTGGAAAGATAACAAAAAGATTTACAACTTTTTTTTGACCAACTCATGAATCTAAAGTTTTAAAGGTCAAAGTTTAGGGAGAATGTTGCGTCAAATTCTATATTGGCATGAAATTGTTTGTTCCGACTCGGTTTTGAGAAAAAACTTAAATAGGTCTAAGTTATTAATGATTAGAATTGATCTTTGATGTATCATTTTATATTTGTGATGTAGATTAAGGGCGGAAGGCCATCGATAGGATCTTGCTTGCTTCGAGGTTAAGGTAGGGGAACTTCAACATAAACTTGCATGTTTAACTTGATTCATAGTTCTTTGATGTATTTAGATGTAAGTTTGATAGTGATTTGAACGAGAATTTTGAACTCTTTGCAAAATAGAAATTTAAGTCTTTAAGTCGAAAAGGTAACTTTCGAACCGTGAAGTCGAATCTTAAAATTTTACTATGTGTTCTTTGAACTGTGAGTTTTAAATCGTGTTTTGAAGGGTTGAACGTGAATGAGAACTCAAGACATTAGAGTTTAGTAGATGAGTATGCTTGTACGCCTTTGGACCGCTTTTGCGGGATTTTACGTATTCCTTTGGACACTGTTGTGAGTCATGTACACCTTTGGACCGCTTTTGCGGGATTTTACGTACTCCTTTGGACACCGTTGTGAGTCATGTACTCCTTTGGCCCGCTTTCACGGGATTTTACGTACTCCTTTGGACACTGTTCTAAGTCATGTACGCCTTTGGACCGTTTTTACGAGATTTTACATACTCCCTTGAACACTGTTGTGAGTCATGTACGCCTTTGGACCGTTTTTACGAGATTTACGTATACCCTTGGACTACGATGTAAACATGTACGCCTTTGGACCGCTTTTGGGAGATTTTACGTATTCTTTTGAACCTTGTTGTGACTCGCTACACCTTTGGACCGCTTTCATGAGATTTTACATACTCTTCGGGTTTTACTTTGTAAATCAAATGATAAGTCATGAGATTAAGGTGGACCGTTATGGGCGGATTTTGTGTATGTGGACCGCTATGGGCGGATTTTACTTGTCATAGACCGCTATAGGTAGAGAGTATAAGTACCATGTGGGCCGCTGGAGCGGATTTGAAATAAGTTTTTATGTGATAAGCAAATGTTTTAAAATCAGGTTTTATGTGAGAAGCAAATGTTTTGAAATTAGTTTTGGATGATAAGGAAATCAGTTTTGAAACCAGTTTTGTGTGATAAGGAAATCAGTTTTGAAATCAGTTTTGGTGTGTTAAAGAATGTCTTTGAAATCTGTTTTGTGCAATGAGGTAATGTTTTGGAAATCAGCTTGGTCCAACAAGAAAAAGGTATTTAAAAATCAGTTTTGTTTGATAAAGAAAAGTACCTTTGAAATGAGTTTCAATTTTAAATATGAAAATGTTTGATTTTGACATTGAATCTATGCTTCATTATGATAAGATGTGGATTTGTATTGAGTTTCCTCTACTGAGCTAGGATGTAGCTCACCCCTCTACTATACGTCACAGGTATAGCTTCTATTTGGACACCGAATTTGCAAATTGAGGAATTGAGGAGTGCATGTTCGGGGTCGTAGATTGAGTGCCTTGTGGAGTTTGGTGAGTGTGGCTTGGTACAATGTATTATTATATACTCGCACACCACTGTTTGGTGATGTTGGTATATCACCGGTGGTCGTTATTAGTTATTGTAATATTGGATATTAGAATTGGAGATTTATTTATGTCATATGTATTATCTGCTTTGATTTCTAATGTATGTGGATGTACCATGCATTCTGTATTCGGATTATGTTTTACGACCCGATGGTCCGGGTTTTCCCATTTGGTTTAGGTGTAAAGTTAAAGAAGAAAAAAAAAATGTCTAAAAATTCAGGTTGGGAAAATTCATGCTGTCACACTAATAGGACGAGAACTTAGGCGAGAAAATGATTGGACACCAAAACAAGAATTCAAATTTGAGTTTGATGCTGTAAGGAATGCATTTAACTGGACGAACCAAATTCTTGTGTGGAATTCTAAAATTAAAATCTTCAACATTTAATTGTATGGATGAATTGTAATTGAGTTCGCTTTTGAAATGTATATGTGGATGCATACTTACAACTGGTTTGTAACTGAGCTCATGTATCTCACTCGTTGTTTGGACTCATATATGAAATGCAACTGAGCTTGCTTCTCTCATTCGGTTGGTGATTGGATTGATATTTATAACATATGTTGGGTCATCCAAGCTTCAAACATGGTTAAGTTATTTTACTAATTCAATTTAAGTTCTAAGGACCTCTCTTACTAAGGGTAAGTTTTGATTTCATTTTCTTTGATTTGATTAGAGTTCTTGACTGAAAAACACTCCTTTCTTACTAAGGACAAGCCAACTAAATATTCAATTAAGCCATTGTTCTTTTGAAAAATAGAATTCTTTAAATCGAAGGCATAATTTAAAACTAGTTGTAAGACCCTCACGTGCTCGACAAGCACGCTCCCCATCATAGGACGAAGCAGACCCACTGGCAGTAATGTACTACAAAATAATAAATTAAAAAAATGATAACCTCATTGGGCTACCAAAGTTCGAAAAAATCAAATTGTGTTATAAAGTCAAAGTTTGACCAAAAATCAAACTGACTGATAAAAATTTACATTACCAAAATATAAATAACATAGAAGTAATCACTATCTATTGTCAAGATACACTTCTCAAATTTTGACTAAACTCAAAACTTGACTAAAAGTCAAACTTTGACCAATAAAAATGAGGCAATGTATTTTAAAGTTACAAATTAATTTAATTATAATATTCCACTAATTGAAATTTATAACTTTTTATAGAAAATCGAAATTTGACAAAGAGTCAAACTTTGACCAAAGAAAAATTGCACGGATACGGTATAAATTTATGTTGTAGCAGACCCTATTTATAAGAAGGTTTCGAGTTTGACTAAAAATAAATTTTCTGTAAAAGTCAAGTTTGATCTAAAGTAAAAGTTTGACTAAAGGTCAATTTATTGACTAATAAAATTGAGAATCTAGTATCACATTATAGATCAACACGGCAGTATCTTTTTTTTGCCATCAAATCATAGGAGTCAAAGTTTAATAAAAAGTAAAATTTTAATTAAAAGTCAAAGTTTCACCATAAAGTTAACCTTTGACCACTAAAAATTTGGTAATATAGTTCTAACTTACAACTTATTATCATGTATCAATAGTCAAAGTTTGATCAAAAGTCAACTTTAAATGACTTAAATATCATTTTAAAGTTTAATTAAAACTCAAACTTTGACCAAAGTCAAATATTAGCTAAAAAAAGTTTGATATAGATAATGTGGTGGTCATAGTGATTGTGCTGATATGATAGTCATAGAAATTGAAGTTATTTTTTTAAATAGCTTAAAAATCCTTGTACAGACTTGTTTCTAATTTCATAATTTCTTGTTACACCACAAATCCATCATAGTGATCGTGTTTGGGCCAGCTTTACTAGCGTATTTCAGGATTTGATAATTTTCCAACACTATGCACCATTAAATTATACCGGTGATGACAAAACATATAAAACTCCCATACAATTAGGGGTTTAGTAGAAAACCTATGCCTAAATTTCTCAAGTCAACTAGGATCAATTTGAGTTCTATTTTATTCAATACTATCATTCATTCCCACCATGATAAAGATGCATTACTCATTAATATATAGCAGCACATCATGCATATAATTTTCGGGCTTTACTAGCGTATTTCAGGATTTTATTGGGCCAGCTTTACTAGCGTATTTCAGGATTTTATTGGGCCAGCTTTACTAGCGTATTTCAGGATTTTATTGGGCTTATAAAGTTAAGATTCAAGCCACATATACTGAAATTCGTAAGACTTTAAGATCCATAAACTGTTAGGGACAACTTTAATTGGTACATTCTGAATTGAAACTAGTGTCAAAAGGTAGAATGGTTCTTGAAGAGGCTAATAAAACTAAAACTCAATAGGGCTGATTATAAACCAAAAATCCAAATTTAAGAGGTTTGATAAAGCTCTAAAAATTGAGAAATAAGGCTGCTGATAACTCTAAAATTGAGAAATATAAATCTGATATGTTGGGCTGCTAAAAGCCATAATTTATGATATCATAACACCAGTTGATGAAAGACAATGTTATAAAATTAGAATATTGTTTAAAGTCTTGGATTTTTAAGAAAGAAACGGTTTACAATGAGCCAACAGTTTATTGCAGTCTCATCCTAGACATGATCTGACGTCTTATCAGCTGTGCAGTTTTTTGGATTTTGAGACATGCACTGATTTATATGCTTTTTGTTAAACTCTGGGTGTCTCAAGGTCTACTCACTGCACAACTGAGACGACAACTTATTATCTGCAATGATTCATTGGCTCATTTCAGGCAAGTCCTTTAAGAACCTCTATTATGTATCCATCCTTCTCGTTAATTCTTGTTGAACTAGTTTGCTTCATAAACCATACGTCTAGTCCTTAAACAATTAGTATGCATTTTAAATCTTGTGTCTGGAATCTTGGGCCCCATTCTTCTTCTCCAGTCATGGACCAAAACTTGTACTTTGTAATAACTGTCAATTTTTCTTTCATATAGGGTTTCTCCTAGCTGTTGATGCATGAGATGATTGACTAGTTTAATGATAGTCTACATCACTATATTATATAAAGTTTGTCATTGCGTTATTTTGTTTCTCTAAAATAGCAAAGTATAAATTATTAATTGAATCTATTTTTATAAAGATGTGTCTACTTTTTTATTTGTCTCCTCTATGTTTGCTAGATTGAAGAGAACAACAAATATATTCATTTTGGACCACTGTTTATTGTACTTTTACATCCTGTTTTGGGCCCACTTTGAGAGGCGACCCGACAAAAAGGTATTCTATTAAGTTGCAACTTGTTGGCTGTTTTTACATCTTAATTGGCTAATTTTATACCTTGAATTTGTCGAAGACATTATACAGTAGCAACTCCTTTCCAAATTGAGGTAAACGGCATCTTAGATAATGTATCAAGCATGGTTCAAAGTACAGTCAAAATACTGTACTCGTGCTTCTCATACTTTTTTGGAATGTACCGGACGATACATACCAATGTATTGTCCGGAACCGGTATGTATCGTATGGTACGTACCGATATCGGAGCTGGACGATACATATCGAAAAACGGGTATTTTATTTCCATTGCCTTTCTTGTTGCAATAATTCTTTTGGGATGAGCTGTGATTGTTAACAGTGGGACACTATTTTTAATAGGTTTTGAGGTTGGTAACCCACCTAGGTAAGTAAATTATAAATCAAGTATACGCTATGTAAGAAAGTGTTAAAAATCTGTTTAAGTATCAAGTGTTAAGTGAGATATAGAAACTCTGTTTTGTATTGGTTTTTGCAGAGATTTGGTAGACATTCATAATTTTTTTTTTTAAGTTTTTAAATTATTTTAAATATTGAATTTGACATAAAAATGATTTGAAAATTGAGATTGAACCGTGTTTGTTTCATAATAAATTGAAGTTAAAATCAAGAAAATCTGTTTTGAAGTTAAATGAGTTAATTGTGCTGAAATTTGAAGTGATTGAGAAGCATAGATCTGGTAAAATTTTTGCACATTCATTGCCATTTGAACTGGAAATTGAAAAACATAGGTGAAGTATGAACTATAACTTCTTGAAAAGACTAAATCATGAGAGATTTGTACCTTAAGCTATTCTTTTTTAGAGAATTTATATTTATCACTCTTATTTTCTTTGAAATTCCGAATTTTTGTTTGTTTAATGAATGAAATGAATAAGCTTTTTATTAGAAGTTTTGCAATTTGAATTCAAAGCTTTGAAGTAAGTATTCATGAAACCAAGGATATGATCTAAGGCCATTCATGGACAGTTTGAGCTTCAAAATGACTTACCTTGTTAATATCATTTTTTAGTACCCACTTTTGAGCCTAATAAAAGTTAGCCTTTCTTTGTTAAACCAGAATACTTTTGACCCTTAGCCAATGAATTTTAGCCTTACCCTTACTCTGAGAATTTAAGAGGTAAAAGAGAAGGTGTTAGAACTTGTTAGGGAAGTAGTTAAGATATTTGGAGGTGAAGAGAAAAGAGAAAAAAAAAGATGGGTGCTATGCCATGATAAAAAAAGAAAAGAAAAAAAGTAGGATTTGAGCCTATGTTGTGCTAAAAAAAATAGACGGATATGAGCTATAAAAAAAAATGTCCACAAAAAATGGAAGTTGTTGAAAAGTATCAAAAGAAGAAAGAGAAGAAAAAGGAAAGTTTTGTGTACAAAAGTTGAGGAGAAAAAAGAGAAGTCAAGTTTTTGAAGGAAGAAAATTTTGAAGCACCTCTCTACTTGCTTACTTTCTCAGAATTTGAGTACTCTTATCAATTTTCTTTCTTACCTTTAACCCGCAACCCCATTACAACCAAAAAGAAAGACCTTTTTGATCCAAGGTTGATTGAAGCTACTATGTTGGAGAGTTTAATTTGTGAAATCTATGATGAATTGTCTTATGAATTTCAGGATTAGAAATCATTCCATGAGATTTTTGTTTCGTCTTTGTTTACTATTTTTCATTGAAAAATGTGGTAAATTTTGAGTTTATTTCATATTCTAAACCACATATTGAAAGTGAGTGAACCCATACTTGCTGAATTTTCATTGAGAGAGTATACCCAAGTGAGTTTTGAGTCAAAGTAAAAGATTTATGGGTAAGTATTGAAGCTATGTTTGGAGTTTTTACAGTGAAATTGGTAATGAACACACACATTACACACTAGGTCTATGTGGATCGATTATGGAAGATGAATGTATGGTTGCTTTAGATTAACTTGTTTATATGAATTAATAGGTTTGAAGGTTTAATGGAGATGAATTTTGGATTAAATATGGTTTATATTTTTTTTATTCCATTGAAAATGTGTCAAATTTGATGTTTAGAAAAAGATTTTTGAAGTTTGTGAGTATCTTCACTGAAAACTCTCAGGAGACTAAACTCCTCCACTAGGGATCACCTAGGGGTTTAAACGGTTTTTGTTTATATAAATTTTTTAAAATGCTTGCTAAAGCAGATTATTTTATATCTCACTTATTACTTAACACTTGCTTACACAGCTCATATTTGGTTCTATATTCACTTACCTCTCCAAACTTATAAAAATAGTATCCTCACTATTAGTAATCACACCGAATCCAATAAAAAATATTAGGGAATAGGTACTCATCCCAAAATAATCATTAATACAAGAAAGACAATAGAGATAAAAACCCTTTCCTGATATTCCTTTTATTGTTTGTATAAATGATGGTAATATTTTATATTAGCATTAGATTACAATAAAATGTTTATTAATGGAGTGACTTATGGCCAGTAGTATTTGTTCGAAACATAATAGATTTGAAGATAAAAGCATGCAATCAAATCATATATTTCTATTACCTTTCTTTTACAATTTCATTTAATTGTTACTTATATGATCTAAAATTTGTGTTCTATGGTTGCTTCACCATCGAGGTTGAGACTGCATGCAATAGCGGGGGTGCAACATCATTGCCTAGAGGTAATTTCGGTACTTTTCTTTCCTCCTTTGTATTATATTTTATAATATCATTATTTTATGTGACCATGTGGATTAATAACTCTTTTTCAGTTTCTTCATGAAGGTTGATAACAACTAATAATTTTTCCTCTACTTAATACACACGTGCGCGCGCGCACACACACACACACACACACACACACATATATATATATGTATATATGTATATATATATATATATATATATATATATATATATATATATATATATATATATATATATATATATATATATATATATATATATATATATGGCAAAATGGCATATTGGTTCAAATGCATAGATGAGCCCATGCATGCGAACCAAAATCACGTGCCATGTGACACATGATCCCAAAACAACACCCTTGTTTGGATCATGTGCCATGTGGCATTTCATCAATGAGGAAAAATAACAAAAAAGTTTTTGGGTGGTCAAAACTTTGTCAAAGCCAATAGTATTCATTCGAAACGGAATATATTTCATGTGGCCTTGTGGATTAACTCTTTCAGTATCTTAATGAAGGTTGATAGCTGCTAATAATTTTTCCTTTACTTAACACACGCATGCACACTCACACACACACACACAAACATATATATATATATATATATATGGCAAAAGGGCATATTGGTTGATATGTTAAGGGCCTGTATGCTAGATTTTGAAGGATCATGGGATAAACACTTACCCCTGATCGAAATTGCATACAATAACAGCTTCGAGTCAAGCATCGGTATGGCACCATTCGAGGCACTATATGGACGCTGATGTAAATCTTCGATTAACTGGGAAGAAGCTAGAGAGCGTTTGATTTTAGGCCCTGATTTGATCGAAAGCACAAATACAGTTGTTCACGTTATTCGGGAACGATTGAAGAGTGCTCAGAGTCGACAGAAGAGTTACGCTGATTTCAAAAGAACGAGTGTTGATTTTCAGGTAATATCTTACACTAATAACTCTTTTCCAAATTTAGTAAAATTATAGTATCAATCTGATTGAATGATATACAGATTGGCGAGCACGTCTTTATTAAAATCTCTCCGACAAAAGGCGTGATGCGATTTGGGAAATGAGGCAAGTTGAGTCCTCGTTACGTTGGACCATTCCCTGTATTGGGCAGAGTAGGAGAAGTCGCGTATCGACTCGCGTTACCTCCGCACCTAGTAGGCATTCATGACGTATTTCACGTATCGATGCTGAGAAAGTACGTCAGCGATCCAGGAAGATTTAACGGTGACCGAAGAATCAGGTCAGATTCTAGACCGCAGAGATCAAATTTTGAGAACAAAGCGAATTCCACTCGTTTTGATCCAATAGCAGAATCATGGGTCGCATGAAGCTACCTGGGAGCGCGAAGCTGATATTCGTGCTCAGTACCCTCGATTATTTATATAGGATACGTATTTAATTTTCACTTACAAATTCATTTCAGTTGGTCACATGAATGTTGCTAAAAATAAAATAAAATGTTTCATTTATAATTTTTTAATGTTTTATTGATGCACCCTGCAACGACGGTATACAAAGAACCACATTCCATGTACTATATCTAGACATTGATATCAATTTATAAAATAACCTAATTATATTTCACGCATTAAAATACAAGTCTTTATAAAATTAAGGTTTTGAGAATGTTAAAGATAATTTGAATAATAAATAATAAAATTGCAAAATTGTGAAGCAATGACACTTAAACAATAAGACATCTGAGCTTATTGCCACATGTCCCAAGTGCAAAATGCAAGGCCATCTATGGGCCGATATAATACTTTTCCACAAAATGCACTACAGGATAGAGCTAAAATTCATCAAAATAAAATTTTTTAACCTAGCAATATACATAAAAAAAGTCAATAATTATTTTTATACAACCCCTATATAGGCTAAGAACACCTAAGTACCAAAATAGTTTATATAAAACTTAAGGGGCCTCGAAATATGGGCTAATCAAATCTAGACCTCCTTGCCGCGGCAAGGAATAGTGCTGGCCGCGGCAAGCCTTTATAGTTGCCGCGGCAACTCTGTTGGGATTTTGTGGGTCCGAAACCCATTTTCACTTAGTTCTGTTGTTTCTGCTGAAAGGGTTTTGTTCTTATACTCTCCAAACTCATGTACCAAGCTCTTATGCCTGCATGCACTCCTCCAGATTCAGTTAAATCCGGTTGCATGCCACTTATTTTCTCTAAGCAACCCTCCATTTCCTGTTGTTGTCCTAATTTCAGGCAGATTTTGGGTGTCTTGTAAGGTAAAACCTAGAACTCTAGCTCCATTTGTTCTTTTCTTGTCTTTTTTATTATCAAAATGCCTCCTAAAAAGATTGGAGTCTCTAAACCTCCAAAGGCCTCAGCTCAAGCAAAGGGCAAGGGCCCTGCTCCTTCACATGAACGATTGATCCACCCGTGGAGCACGAACAACTCATCCCATGGTGGGCTGCGAAGGCTATGGAACCCGAGTGGATCATTGATGATCGCTTACTGACACCGAACGACCAGACTGCATGGTCGATTCGTTATATAGAACAGGCGCGGTTAGACGCCTTATATCAACCATTTTTATTATTAAAATGCCTCCTAAAAAGACTGGAGTCTCTAAACCTTCAAAGGTCTCAGCTCAAGCAAAGGGCAAGGGCCCTGCTCCTTCACATGAACGATTGATCCACCCGTGGAGCACGAACAACCCATCCCATGGTGGGCTGCGAAGGCTATGGAACCTGAGTGGATCATTGATGATGCTTACTGACACCGAACGACCAAACTGCATGGTCGATTCGTTATATAGAACAGGCGCGGTTAGACGCCTTATATCAACCATTCCATAACCAGTTCTATCCACGTCTCGTCCGTCTCTTTTACCAAAATCTCAAAGTACCACTAACGGTTGGTCAGTTGGAAACTGAAATTGATAATAGAAGATTTTATTTCAATCTACAACACATAGCCCAAGCTATGGATTGTAGTTCTAATTTTGATGACAGTCTAGGACTGCAAATGCTAAGACAGCGGGATGTGAAGTTCCATCACATTACCACTAAAATGACTAATGGGCAGACCTTTTCTGCTCGCAGCCTGGCAGTCCGTCGAAGCCAACTACCACTGAAAATGTGGTTTTTAGATTGTGTGTTTCGCTGCAATTTGTACCCAATGCAGCATGAGAGAGAGCACAGAGATACGCTCTTACAAGCTCTCTTCGCTGCCTATGAAAACCGATGGTTAAATGCCCCGAGGGTAGTATGGGAAGGCATTAAATATGCCAACATCCATCTACAAAGCAATATCGCAAATCTCATGCCATCCTGTCCCTATCCTTGCCTGATTTCTCGCCTTTTAGAAGGCCATTTTGATAGTGTGAATGAAATCCCGTATCAAATCCCGTTGGGTGAAGAGGTCCGCACCGATAATATGCGGGTCTTTAGCCCTGCCATATGGAGAAATGTTTGTCAAAGATCCTCTCATGCCGTGAGCAACCGCCAAGCCAAACAAATCCGTCATCCTCCCCAATCTCAACAAGAAATACCTTCAACTCCAACCCATGACGTTCCTATTCCCCCTCAACCACAAACCGAATTAGTTCCTCCGCACAAGGAACATATACTAATGCTGATTTGGTCCTACTCATGCGTGAAAACCATGAACAAACTCTCCTCCAATTCAATAATTTGTATCGAAACCATTATATGCTTCATCAACGCATAGATTATATTGAGAAAGCAACCAACATAATGATGGAGCATACATTCCAAACCGCTGCAAACCCTTACATTGGGCGGGCACGCAATTTTGTCTCCCAATACACCCGCAATGCAGCATTACTGGTGCCGGAATTCCAACAAGATTTTCAGCAGCAAGATGCGGGTCCTTCCTCTGCTGGTCAGCAACAGCCAAGCCCCCAGCCCGGTAAAATATAAGCTCACAAGCTTGTAGTTTATATAGTACAATTTTTTTTTTTTTATTAACTTGAATTCATCTCTAATAAGATTGCTTATTTCTGACAAATTGGATATTAGATACCTTATGCCACTGATTAATGATTAATGACTATTGTTATTCTGATATTTGAGGTTCTATCAGTTTTGTTTCGATTGTGAATTGTCCCTTAAAATTTCTACTGTCTACTACCTTACTTTATATAATCCTAGTAGTCATGTGCCACATGCAGTGGAATGAAACCATTGATAAATGTTGTTATTACTAAAATTGCAGTTCTATCTATTAGATGAAGATTTTGATTTCGGTTCTATCTGGTTGAGTTTGATCTTGTCTTAGTGTTAAAATTTTGTTTGTAAGCACCACATGTGGTGTAGGCATTCTTGCATTGATATTCGCTATTGCAGTATTCAGCTGCTGCCCATTGTTGTCTCGGTTTATTTTCGAGGACGAAAATTCCTTAAATCGGGGAGAATGTAACGATTCCCAGATCTGACACAGTGGAAATAAGAGTCCGGTCAGGTCAACACTCATGTACTAAAAGTTAAGTTTAGCACAATAACCTTACACACTAGCCAATCCAATCGCTGTTATAACATATTTAAATATTAAAACTAGCCCAAGACTAGAAAAAATATCCCTCCTAGCCCAAGACCAGATTAAAACTAACCCAACTAGCTTATACACTATATCTATGTATATGACTTATAACATATAATTCATACACCCTAAACTGTAAATGTAGTTTAGTTGTCATTTATGGGATACACGGAGACAAAAGAAACCAGCTTAGCTTGAATGTAAACCAAAGTAGCTTATAAGCTACTTGCATTCTCTTTCACCTACACGACATGGTGAGTCATTGCTCGCTCCATGCACGCAAGGTACAGCTCCTCCGTTATAAAAATAACATAGCTTACTTCATTTCTGGGTTATATTCTTACTACATTTTCAATTTCAACCAATTATACCGAAATCGATAAGCAATCGTAGTCATATGTAGGAAAGCTACACCACCTTGAACCCTTGTACATTCCCCTGAGAACTTTAGAACTAAAATGACGATACGATCAACCGATGAGAATCAGTTCTCCGATATCAAGTGCAGTGCACTACGTTGGCATCGTTAGCAATCCATCCGTGAATCGATAAAAAGGTAAACACAAGGCGCCTTCCTCAATTAAAAATAACATATAGAGAATCCGAGTTATTACTCCGTGGTATAGATTCTATCATCAGCAACATGAAATAGATCCTGCTGAAATAATTATCAAAGGGTGTAGTCGGGATTTTCTCTGTAGACCTGATAAGCTGATAAATATATATATCAATCTAAATGGCTGCAAATTTCAGATTTACCTCATGCTATCTATAGATTTAGATAGATATATATTCATACTATATATATATATATATATATATATATATATATATATATATATAACAAAACAAAGTTAAACAGAAGAAACCAAGTTGAACCACGGCAAGCCTAGCTTGCCGTGGCAACCTCCAACAGCTAAGGGTTTGGGCTGTTCTTTGTACATTTCGGACCTTGAATCCCTTATGGGTTCTGGTGATTACATATGTGGGTTTTGGGCGCACAGTGAGCCATCTATTAAACGCTAGCTTTTAATATAAAAATTATTTTTGTTAGGTGCAACATGCTGCACTAATTGTGAAGAAATAGATCCGCATGATGTTCTCGGATGCCTGAACGTGCATCGACAACAATAACCGTGAGACTCTACACAAGTAGGGAAATTATTTTGTTTACCTATCTTTGATTCCCTTACATTCATCTCTTATGGCATGTTTTGGATCATATCTAAATAGAACGAGATAAATATATATCTATATAGTGTTGAACTAAACTTATATAAAGAACAAGATCGTTAAAAGAGAATGACCTGCTAATTATAAACCGTATCAATTCTGAATGAAGGGGAGCTGAGTTGAATTATTATCTATGGTGTTAATGGTAAATGCATGTCAAGGATACCTGCATAATAGTTGAACAAATAAAACTAAAGCATGTAAGCTCAGTACCTATATCTAAGGCATTTGATTAATACAGAGGTAGAATCTCATGCTAAAAAAGTTTAGTTTACCTTCTGTTATTGCATTTCAGTTTAATCATGCACGTTCTTGAATATTTATGCATAGTTCATATGGCATTTGGCATTATTCAGATCTGCTATCCTTTATACGTCTTTGCTTGCCACACTATTGCTTTGTTTAAATTAAGTGATCCCGCCTTCTCGGGAGCTTGAAAGTGTAGTGTATCAAATTATCCCGCTAACTCGGGGAGCTTGATTTTCTTGGTCCAAGTGATCCCGATAACTCGAGAGCTTGATAAGTGATCTCGCTAAATCGGAAGCTTGAGTTATTCTGGTCCAAGTGATCCCGCTAACTCGGGAGCTTGACCTTGTTGATTTCCTGTTTTCGCTTGCATATCTTGTTTCAGCTTGATTTCTCATATCTGTCGCATCGTGCATAAATTCAGTACATCAGCATGTTAAAATAATCATATGCTTTAGTTCAGTTATGCTTCTACATGCGAATGTGATAAATATCAATGTATGTGAACAATATAATATTCTCTACTGAGCTTTGATGATAGCTCATTCCACGACTTAAATGTCTTAGCTGCAGAAGCTGATCCGGAGCACGTTACAGATCCCACCTACGTGCCCGACGCGGAAGAAGGAGAAGACGACGACGAAGACGAGGAAGACGAATTCCCAGAAGGGTTCTTCCCAAAATAGGTTTATCGATGGGAGAGGAGAGAGGGGAAAGGAAAGAGAGATAAATTTTTAGACATGTATAAATGATATATGGAAGTTTAAGATAGATGTTGGGATGCATAGGTTTTCTTTCCACTGTTTAGATGACAGGTGGCCATCATCGGTGGAAAGCTATACATCGTATCTTTTGTTATGTTTATATTGTTGCTAGTTTTCTATCAGTTATTTGCCATATTATCCATTGTAAGAGTTAACACATTGCTTCCGCAATTGCGTCACGTTAAAAGAAAGAAATAACCCCTTGACGAAAGCACAATGTCAAGTGATCTGATGGCGCAATCTTTCCCAGTTTAGAGACAGGGAAACGTCGGGCTGTCACACCGGACATGGCGTGATGAGAGATTTCAATGCTTTCATTTCAGATTGGGAGTTGCTAGATATCCCTCTTACGAGAGTTGCTGGTCCCATCTTCAGGAAGTCCCCTCTTTAAGGTGACTCGATCGTTTCCTATGCTTTTGAATGGATGGACGTATTTTCGGCAGCCAGACTTGAAGGTCTTGCCTAGGCTGTGTCAGACCACCGACCTTTTCTGCTAACGTGCGACTCTAGGGGGAGAGGGTCGTCCCTATTTCGATTCGAGAATATGTGGCTATTGGATGAACAGTTTAAAGAGTTGGTTCCTTCGTGGTGGAGTGAGTCGGTCCTTGCAGGGACTACCTTATTCCGGTTCACTTCCAAGCTCCACCGTCTAAAGGGACGCATCAAGGCTTGGAATAGAGAGGTGCATGGACTAGTTCACATAGCGAAAGAGGGGCTTTACTCCTTCGGCTGAACGAGATTGACAATCTCGAGGAGTTGAGGGCTCTTTCGGATGAGGAAAGACTTGAGCAGACGCAAAAGAAGCAGGAGTTCAATGACAAATGCGTATCAAGAGGTGTCGAGACAAAATCCAAGGTTCTTGGTCGAGGGGGATCACAACACAAAATTCTTTCATGCGGTGGCCAATGTGCAATACAAAATCAATTACATCAGCAACATTGTGGTTGATGGGGTCCCATATTCTGAGCTGGAGTAGATCCAACACAAAGTTGTCAATTACTATTCTAATCTATACACTGACGAGGAATTTCTTCGACCGGAGCTGGACGGGCTAACGTTCAATTCCATCTAGGAGGACGAGCGCACCGATATAGAGAAACCTTTTTGCGAAGAAGTGGTGTGGCGGGCCATCAGGTTTGGTGGGAAAAACAAATCCCCGGGCCTTGACGGCTTCACAATGGAATTCTATCGTACAGTTTGGCCGACCTTGAAAACGGAATTGATGGAGATATTTTGTGAGTTCCATGCCAACGGATTCATTGGCCGATGCCTTAACTCCCCCTTCATAACACTCATCCCCAAAAGAAGTGGGGCTGAGGATATATGAAATCATCTCCAAAGTTCTAGCCAATAGAATCAAACCGATAATGGGCAAGATTATTTCGGACAATCAAGGAGCGCTTGTTTAGGGAAGACCATTGGACCTAGTCGTGGTTGCCTAATAGGTGATGCACTCAACCCATCTCTCTCGTCAACCTACTGCCCTTTGGAAGGTGGATATGGAGAAGGCCTATGATCTTGTCAGTTGAGACTGCCAAGACTACATGTTTGGCAGATTTGGGTTCGGGCCGACCTGGAGGATATGGATGCGTGCCAGTTACTCATCGACATGATTTTCGGTACTGATCAATGGCATGCCCGTTGGGTATTTCAACAGCTCTAGAGGTCTCCACCAGGGAGACCATATTTCCCCCTTCCTATTCAATATGGTGGGTGAAGCCCTGACTGGTCTCATTGCGTGCGCGAAACTGATGCAGCTCATCGGGGGTTACAGTGGGGATCATAGGGCCGAGCTATCCCGCACCTCCAATACGCCAATGACACCATCCTATTTGGACACGTTGGTGTAGAGTTCAGTAACCTGACAGACATTCTTGTCGTATATGAGGCTGTATCCGGACAACGCATCAACTTTCACAAATCAGCGATTACGAGAATTGGTACTAGGGAGTAGTAGATGGATGAATTAGTGGCAACCGTCAACTGTCTATTCGAGAAGCTCCCTATCAAGTATTTAGGCCTGCCACTGGGCCTCAAAAAACCATCAGCGCGGGCGTGGGAGCCGGTAGTTTAGCGGTTTGAGCAGCGATTGTCTTCGTCGAAAGGTAAACTCCTAAGCAGTGGAGGTCGCCTCCTCCTGGTTAAATCCGTTCTCTCCAGCTTTCTACGAGTCAATGTTCAATTGCCCGACAGGGGTCATCCATTGGTTAGAGAAAATACAAAGAAACTTTCTTTGGAAATGTTCGAGTTTAGACAAACGCTTCCATCTAGTGAACTAGGAGACCTGCCAGCCCTCCATGTCTAGCGGAGGACTTGGCCTTCGAAGTTTGAGGGGATCTAATGTTGCACTTCTAGGGAAATGGTTCTGGCGCGCTCGTTTGGAGAGCGAAAGAGGAAGCTTTTGGAGAACAATGCTGGTTGAGAAGTACGGGCAATCGATTGGGAATTGGGGCATCAACACCACGGTCCACAGAGGTACATCAGCGTGGTGGAAAGCCATCTGCGGAATTTGGGCTTTGTATGCCAGATGGATTCGATTCAAATGGGGTTGTGACACCCGAATTCGGTTTTGGGAGGATGCTTGGGCTGATGACAACCACCTTAAATCAGCATTTCCGGACATCTATGCCATATCCACTACCCAGGAGGGGGCTGATCAATGATTTTGTCTCTGACTACAACGAGGGAAGGATATGGGAGGTCTCCACTCGTAGGTTCCTAAGGTGTCATGAGATGGCCCCCTTCACCAAATTGTTGTCCACGCTCTACGGTATCCTCCCAAACTCTCAACACCAAGACCAGCGGGTATGGGCCACAAGCAAAGACGGCAGTTTAACCGTCAAGGGGTATTATCGAATGCTTACGAGTCATCCTCTAATCAGATTCCAAGGAGCGACGGTGTGGAAAATGGACATCTCACCCAAAGTTAGATTCTTTGCATGAACATTGCTCAAAGGTAAAATCCTAGCCATCGATCAACTCATTGGTCGGGGAAAGGAGATTCCCAACTAATGTGTAATGTGCCATCAAGAGGAAGAATCAGCTGCGCATTTGTTCCTGGCCCACAAGGTCTGGGGTGTGATTCTCTCTTCGTTTGGTATGGCCTGGGCTACCCCACCAACTACACTCCAGCAGTGTCAGTCTTGAGTGGCCACTTTAGGAATATTAGAAAGTGGCTTTTTTCATTGTCTGCTAGAGTATGTGGCTCGAGAGGAATAAACATAGGCCGACGGGGATGGTCATCAAGTTTGTCAGAGATTTTATGTGGTGGAGGAACTATCGGTTACTGTCAACTATGATATTGAGACGCTTCCTATTAAATATTTGGGGTTGCCTCTGGGCATTAAAAAAATTTTGGCGCGGGTGTGGGATCCGGTGGTTCAGCGGTTTGAAAGAAGGTTATCGTCATGGAAAGGCAAACTGTTAAGCAGTGGGGGTCGTCTGCTGTTGGTTAAGTCTGTTATCTAGCATCTCCATTTTCTTCATGTCTATGTTCCATTGTCCGGCCGGGGTTATCTATCGCCTTGAACAAATCCAACGTAATTTTCTTTGGGAAGGCTCAGGTCTTGGCAAACGGATCCATCTGGTGAATTGAGAAACCTGCCAGCTCCCTTTGTCTTGTGGTCGGTTAGGTATTCGAAATTTGAAGGACTCCAATGTGGCTCTCCTGGGCAATTGGTTATAGCGTGCTGGTCTGGATAGGGAAAGAGGTAGTCTGTGGCGGGTAGTGTTGGCTGAAAAATATGGGGTGGTCTCTTGGGGGAATTGGGTATCAGCACCACCATACGCAGAGGGTTTTCGGCGTGGTGGAAGGCTGTTTGTGGCACATGGCCTAAGTATTCTAAATGGATCAGATACAAGTGGGGTTGTGGCTCTCGGATCAGGTTTTTGGAGGA
Organism: Chloranthus sessilifolius; assembly: GCA_021018995.1. NCBI lineage: Eukaryota > Viridiplantae > Streptophyta > Magnoliopsida > Chloranthales > Chloranthaceae > Chloranthus > Chloranthus sessilifolius. The sequence goes on from CM037586.1 coordinate 33,505,971, forward strand.
TTGTTGAACTGATGGTGTCAGCCTTAAAGCATTCTTTCCTGATATGTATTCCATCTCCACTAATCAGGGAGGTATGATTTGCGATTTTGAATTCGAAACTGGCGGGGGTAGGATTTGGGAGGTCTCCACCCACTGGTCTCTTAGGTGTGATGAGATTGTCTCCTTCACCAGATTGTTGTCCCTCATCTATGCAATCCATCCTAATGTACAACGTCAAGACCTACAGACTTGGGCGGGCAGCAAGGATGGCAGGTTCAACGTCAAGTCCTACTTTCGTTTGCTCACGTGTCGGCCTCTCATAAAATTCCAAGGAGCGTTTCTGTGGAAGATGGGGATCCCTCCTAAGGTTCGATTTTTTGCTTGGCTAGTGGTCAAGGGGAAAGTCCTGACGGTTGATCAGCTCATCCGTTGGGGAATGGAGCTGAACAATTTATGTGTTATGTGTCACCAAGATGAAGAGTCGGCTGCCCATCTGTTCCTCCATTGTCATCTGGCCTTTAAGGTATGGGGTGTTATTCTAGGGTTCTTCGGCATCAGCTGGGTTACTCCTCAAACCATTAGCCAACATCTCTGCCCCTGGTTTTCACTCGGCTCAGAGGCTTAGGTTCAGAACTATTGGAGGGTAGCATTTTTTGCAGTTTGTTGGCACTTATGGCTTGAAAGGAATCAACGAACCTTTGCTAGCAATTTGCATCCGGTGGGGATGATCATCAAAGTTGTTAGGGATTGTATATCTTGGTGGGTTTCCCTTTGTGGGGACATCAATGGGGAGCTGTCTACGCCCTAGGATCCGGGCTAGAGCTACTGTTTTTTCCTTGCCTTTGTGGGATGTGGAGGGGTTGGATCCCTTTGTAAGCTTGTCGTCTTTTCTGTTGTTTTCTTCCTTTTCGTCGGTGTATGTTTTTCAGCGTCTTGTTGGTTTCTAATATACTTCTCTATTACCGATAAAAAAAAAAAGTATTGACAACTTCGTCAAAGATCTTCACCTTTTTAGGCCTGTCAATAGTCAGATCAAACCCACATGGATCAAAATCTCGGTTTCGGTTTCGTTCACCACATGAATCGTAAATTAGTCAAATTTGGGTAAATTTCAGAATTTTTGAAAATATGCTCTGAACTTTGCCGAACTTTATTTTTTTGGTTTTTTTAAACTTTTTCACATTATTAGAAGACATTTGCACTAATGAGGCTAATTTCGACCGTTTAAAGTTACATATGTCTATTATCATAAAATTTGGAACATAAAGTGACTTCATTACTTGAACTCGAGAAGCCAACTACTCAAAGTCACATAGAGTTTTTGACAGGTTCTTTTTCATCAGCATCGCGAGCGTTATTGTGTTGTCGTGGCATATAATATTGTCCGTATGCATAGCCATATGTGACGCGGGACGGAAATACTAAAATGCGTGAATATGATTTTTTATGTGATTTGTCGAAATTAAATAAAATTAATTCAAGATTAATCTCAAAACTTTCACGATACCTTCAGGTTCGTAGAATTCCGATGGGTAAATCACGCGAGATCCGAATAGGGTGTCCAGTCCGATACGCAAGTCCCGTTAGATTTGAGGCGAGATCGGGCCTAGAGATAGGACTCTAGCTCTTTCAGGCTTGGGCGTTCATCTTCGATCTGATACTGGAACTAGGGTTGTAGGATTGGATAGGTTTGATGGCTCATATGAAAACTGGGGTTTTGATGGAAATAGGTTTTGGGTTTTGGATTAGGGATTCAATATGAGTAATGGATTATAAGAAAAAGACAGAAAATATATGGCAAAGATAATAAAAGATTAAAGCGAATAGATGCCAAAAGATAACGGTTGGGAATCGCTCCATTGGCCTCACACCAAACCCATCTCAGGAAGAAGAATGTTTAACCAATAATGCATTCAAAATATTCAATAACTAAATAAAAAAAGTGTTTACAAACCTCTTTATAAAGGCCACCAATAATTAATTCAGAATAAATAGAAATCTTTTGCTGGACATTGTCGTCAACGGTGCGTTGTGGGACCTTTAACAACGTGCTGTTGGAATTTTCACAGCACGCTGTTGTAACAGCGTGCTGTTGGAATTGTCACAGCACGCTGTTGTAGCAGTGCTGCTATGTTGCTTTCCCAATGATGGATACAGCCTTCTTTTCTCCCTTGAAGCTGCGGTACTCGAGCTTTCTCTACGCTTCTTCCGACGCCGGTAAAATTGATGTGGTCCAAATCCGATATCCATATATGTAACGTCCCCCTCAATTCTCCTGGACCAAATAGTTTTCATCACCGATGAAATGCGCTCGTGGTAGATATCAATCAAATCGGGGTTCATTCGGCGAACCTCATTCTCATGGAATGAGGTCCACCGTCTTGTGTTTTCGGACTCCGATTTTCCAACCCATTTAATCAAGTACTTCTGGAATCCCCCGTCTTGTATGGGTACAGCGTGATCATTTATTATATCCTCTATCTCATTGCTTCTCTGTCGGCTTGGGGATGGAAGAGGTATGAGTTGCAAGGTTGGGTTGGGGCTGGGGCTGGGGCTATGAGGTGGCTGGAGTGAGTTTTCAGGAGGTGGGGTGAAACCCAAGAAAGGAACTAAGTCCTCAACATTGAACTTTGAACTAACTCCTGTACCTAGAGGAAGCTCAAGTACGTATGCATTAGGACCACTCTTAGCTAAAATTCTAAAGGGTCCGGTACATTGGGATTGGAGCTTCTTTGCAGATCCCGATGGGAACCGCTCAGGCCTGACTCAGACCATCACATAATTCCCCATGTGATATTCTTTAAAACGCTTGTGAGCATCTACCAACATTTTGTATTGACTATTGCTTGAAGTAATCTTGTGTCTAATTTCGGCATGCAAGTTATGAATGTATTGTGCAAATGCATCGGCAAACTCTGACAGTCTATGGGATGCAGACATGGGGATAAAATGTAGGGGGGTCCTAGGCCCATGACCATATACTACCTCAAAAGGACTCATGCCTATGGACCTATTGACAGAATTATTATAGGAAAATTCAGCTGTGGGTAAAATGGTATCACAAGTCCTAACATGATCACCGACAAGACTACGCAGGAGATTCCCAAGGCTCCTATTAGTGCTTTCGGTTTGGCCATCCGTTTGAGGGTGATAAGCCGTTGAAAATTAAAGCATTGTGCCCATCATGTGCCAAAGGATCTTCCAAAAATAGCTAGTGAATTTAACATCCCTATCAAACACAATGGTTTTGGACAACCCATGAAGATGCACTACCTCTGTGAAAAATAATTTAGCAATATGGGATGCATCAAATGTTTTGGAACAAGGAATGAAGTGGGCCATCTTGAAAAATTGATCCACTACGACAAAGATGGAATCTTGCTTCCTTGGAGTTTTGGGAAGTCCAAGCACGAAGTCCATTGAGAGGTCTTACTACGGTGTGTGTGGCACGGGTAATGGGGTGTACAAGCTGGTATTTTGTTTAGTCTGTTTTGACACTTGGCAAGTACGACAATGTTTGATGACTCGGGCGACATCTCTCATTAGGCTAGGCCAAAAGAACCTATCCTCTACGAGCGCAATAGTTTTATTATGCCCGAAATGTCCGGCCATCCCTCCAGCATGTAACTCCCAAATGAGAAAGTCACGCAATGAAGTGCGAGGGATGTAAAAGCGATTGCCTTTAAACAAGTACCCATCGTGGATAGTGTACACGGGGTGTGTGTTGGTCGGGTCACTATGAGAGCAATGTACTGAACCCCAAAATCTAGGCACTCGGGGTACTCATCCTTTAACCTTTCGAACCCGACTACCTCGATGCTCATTGTGCGCAAAGTCACCACTCAACGACTAAGTGTATCAGCGGCCCTATTTTCAGCACCGACCTTATGCTTTAGCACGAATGTAAACCCTTGAAGGTACTTGACCCACTTCGCGTGCCTTAGGTTCAACTTCTTCTATGAAACAAGAAAGCGAAAGGCTTCATGGTCGGAGAACAACACAAATTCATGCGCTCTAAAGTAATATTTCCAATATCAAAAAAATCGGACGAGTGCATAGAACTCCTTGTCGTAGCTGGAGTATTTTTACTTTATCTCATTAAGTTTTTCACTAAAATAGGCCACTGGGTGACCCTCTTAGCCCTCTTGGCTAAGCACTCCTAAGCTCACACCCGATGCGTCGCATGCGACTTCGAAGACTTTGGCAAAGTCTGATAATCGCATGACGGGTGCATTACTCATCCGTTGTTTGATCTCGATAAAGGCTTTCATTGCCACCTTGCCCCATTTAAAGTTTCCCTTTTTCATGCAATTTGTGATTGGGGCCATGAGGGTGCTAAAGCTTCTGATAAAGCGACGATAAAAAGTAGCCAAACCATGGAAGCTATGGACATCGTGTATGTTCTTGGGTTCAGGACACTCCACAATGGCTTTGACCTTTTCGGGGTTCGCGACTATTCTATCGTCCGAGATAATGAATCCTAAGAAGACAACGGAACGTTGCATGAAGGTGCGCTTCTTGAGATTTGCAAATAACTTCTCGCCCTTGAGGGTCTCACAAACCAACCTAAGGTGGTTCAAGTGTTGATCCTTGTCATGGTTATAAATCAAGATGTCATCAAAATACACAAGGAGTGTACCTAGAAACGACCTCAACACTTGGGTTATGAGTCTCATGAAAGTACTCGGGGCATTAGAAAGCCCAAATGGCATGACCGTCCACTCATAAAGACCATCCTTGATCTTAAAGGCGGTTTTCCATTTGTCACCTGGGTGGATTCGGACTTGATGGTAGCCACTCTTAAGATCTATCTTTGAAAAGATAGTGGCACCCACCATCATTCAAACATGTCATTGAGCCTTAGTATGGGAAACCGATACTTAACCGTAATCGTATTGATTGCTCGGCTATTCACACACATGCGTCATGTACCATCTTTCTTAGGAGTGAGTAGGCAGGTACGACACACGGGTTCATGCTCTCTTGGATGAACCCCTTCTGAAGGAGCCGAGTCAATTCAGTGTGCTCAACCTGATTCAACCTGTAGTGGGGCTGGTTCGGTAAGGTAGATCCGGGAACCAAGTCCATTGCGTGTTGGATATCATGCAGGGGAAGGAGCTTGTTGGGTAAGTCTTCAGGGAAGACACCCGTAAACACTTTAAGGATAGACTCAACCTCCTTGGAACACTCGCTCACTGACTCGGGGAGCACTCTCAACGGTGATGACTATGTACTACGTACACCACACTCCTCTAACGACGCTTTCTCGAATTCAGAATAGCTCACAATATTAATTGATTTAGAAGACTCGCCCTTCTTCTCGACTTTACTGGTCGATAGTGTTTTGGGAGGCAAAGGATGTAAAGTAATTTTTTTGCCCTTATACATGAACGTGCATATGTTTGATCGACCAGAAAGAGTCACGTCCATATCATAGAGCCACGGCCTTCCCAAAATGATATGGCCCACATCCATCGGCACCACATCACACTATAAGGTGTCTGAATATGAACCTAACTGAATCAGTACACAACACTTTTTTGACTTGGGAATGAATGAAGAGTTGATCATGCGACTTTATAAGGTCTCGGGTGGGCTTCAGGTGTAAGCCCCAAGTGGCGTACGACATGAGTTGAAATTATGTTAGTGTAACTACTGCTATCCATGATGACCCTACAATTCTTTTCACCAAATCTGGCAAAGGTGTGGAAGATGTTCTCCCATCGTCAGTCATCATTTTCATCCCGTTGAGGTTGTGCAAAGGCACCTCACAACTAAGGCATGGCTAATAACATCACCCTCCTCATCATTGGGTATGCTACTCGGCTCAAAAACTTCTTCAACTACTACCTCATCATCGTCCTCTCCCTCAATGAAGAGAGTCCTTTGGGGGTCTTTTGTAGGGCAATGGGCTGCAAAGTGTCCCATCCCATGACATTTATAATACTTTACTTAAAAACTGTCCCTTGAGTATTATCCGACTATACCTTTTCCCTTTTCAAACCTCGTATTGGTAGGGGCAGGTTGTGTATGTTTGGGAGGAGGATTAAATCGTCCCTCATTGGATCGTTGACCACTATATTGTGGCTCGGTTCTCTTCACCACCGAAGTTTTTAAGTGTCGTTCAAGATCTTGCACAACGGCATAGCATCTTTCAAGAGTTTCTCCGGGGTGAGATATTGATTCTTTTTGCGAAATCTAGAGTGTGATTTCAGGGTCTTCCAATACCTTGGCCCTCATCATGAACTCTTCAAATTTGGCAATGTAATCGGTCACGGGCATACCACCTTAGCGTAAATTTTGCCACTGATCGAGGAGGCGTTGGTGGTATGATAAAGGAACATACTTCTCAGTAAGTTGTTCCTTCATGCCTTTCCAACGGGTAATGGAAGGACAACCCTCATTCACCCTGATGCGCTCGACATTGAGCTAGAAAAGTCGAGCCTGACCAACCAATTTTATTTTAGTAAGCCTGACGCAACGGTCGTCATTCATGGCATACCAATCAAAGTGTTGGTCCATGTCGGAAAGCCAATCGAGGAAGACAGTAGGGTTTATTCTTCCGTCGAAAGTCAGAATCTCAACTCGGACATTCTTGAGGAGTTGAACTTCGGGGTCATAGTCATCTCTACGATGATCCCTACGGTTCCGGTTCCGATTGTCTTGGCGACCATCGCGTTCAAAGTGAGGACCTTCATGCTCTTGGCGTTGATCCTGAAGTTCATCTTCCGCTTCTAATTGGTTGATTCGATCACGCAATCGACCATTAGAAATCCCTAAGGATGTTTGGGCCTGCTCTATGGTATTTAATCGCGCATTGATTGCACTCAATTCTTCTTGCATAGCTCTAAGAGTATCGAAAACCTCATCCGAAGACATGGTGATCACAAAGGTCTATTAGGGTTTTAATATGGAATGCAATATAGACTTAAAAGAAAAAAAATGTAATAAAATAATTATGATAACCAAAGATGCCATAACCTAGAAAACCTAGGGCTTTGATACCAAAATTGGCGTGGGACGAGAACCCTAAAATGCGTGAATATGATTTTTGATGCAATTTGTCGAAATTAAATAGAATTAATTTAAGATTAATCTCAAAACTATCACGATACCTTCGAGTTAGTAAAATTCCGATGAGTAAATCACGCGAGATCTGAATAGGGTGTGCAGTCCGATGCGCAAGTCCCGTTAGATTTGAGGCAGGATCGGGCCTAGAGATAGGACTCTAACTTTTCTAGGTTTGAGCGTTCGTCTTCAATCCGATGTAGGTTCACGGGTTCGAACTAGGGTTGTAGGATTGAGTAGGTTTGATGGCTCGTATGAAAACTAGGGTTTTGATGGAAATAGGTTTTGGGTTTTGGATTAGGGATTCAATATGAGTAATGGATTATAAGAAAAAGACAGAAAATATATGACAAGGATAATGAAAGATCAAAGAGAATAGATGCCAAAAGATAACGGTTGGGAATCGCTCCCTTGGCCTCACACCAAACCCATCTCGGAAAGAAGAATATTCAAGCACTAATGCACTCAAAATATTCAATAACTAAATAAAAAAGTGTTTACAAGCCTCTTTATATAGGCCACTAATAATTAATTCGGAATAAAACAAGTCCTAAAAGAAATAAAACTAAAAAGGCAGTTTTCCGCTTAAAATAGAAAATCTTTTGCTGGACGTTGTCGTCGACGGCACACTGTGAGACCTCTAACAGTGTGCTGTTGGAATTTTCATAGCGCGCTATTGTAACAGCATGCTGTTGGAATTTTGACAACGCGTTGTTGTAACAGTGTGCTGTTGGAATTGTCACAGCGCGCTAATGTAATAGTGCTGCTGTGTCGTTTTCCTAATAATGGTTTCAGCCTTCTTTTCTCCCTTGAATCTGTGGTACTCAGGCTTCCTCTACGCTTCTTCCGACACCGGTAAAACTGATGTGGTCCAAATCCGATGTCCATGCATGTAGCGTCCTCGTCGATATGCCTCGTGCTGAGATGCTTCTTGTAGTTGATCATGCTGGGGATAATAGTATGCATACGATTCACCAAATATCTTTGAAACGAAATTCTCATTTCCCGGCGTGGTTGAGGATACTGTGAGTTGATGTAAGATTGGTCGGTGGGTTGAAACCCAAACCCACCAAAGCTACTAATTGTAGAGTTGATGGCGTCTTGATCATGTGGAGTTTGGTAGGATTCTGATCATCCTCTACCTTCCAACCCCCCGCATCTAAATGTGGAGTGTCATACATAGTCATGTCATCATCAGTCCACTGTGCAACTCTGCCTGAAAACTGCCCGTAGAAAGTACCTCCATCACCACTGTAACTATCAACCCCACTATGTGCCCTCTCCACCGCCACCGTCATCACTACCTCCCCATCGTCATCACCACCACATCATCACCACTACCACCTCCCTCATCGTCATCTCTAGGAGGTGATCCTAGGTGACAAAGTCTTCGCTTTCTATTAGATTGTAAGGGTTGGTCTTTGATAGTTGTTTCAGCTTGATCTAACCATTATGTGCCCTCACTATCCAAAACTGGAGCTTCTCTCTTCAATCTACTCTGTCAATGGATCATCTTTCGAAAAAATGTAATCAAATTCGATCGGTTTAAAATATTCCTCCTCTACATAAGACAAATGCAAAATTAATTAATACATCTTATGAAACATTATAATTGAAATTCATGAATCATTTTGAACGTAAATTTGATTTTATTAGATATTCTTACCATGACTCGCTCTTTTGATGTTTCTGACCCTCATATTATATTGGACGTAGACTAAATATTCAAATCTCTCCATGGTTAGTCTATTCCTCGTCTTTGATTGGATAAGAGAGAATGTGCTCCAATTTCACTCACAATTGGAGGAGGGTGATTGATCGGTGCTGAAATATGACCAAAAGTCACACTTTAAATCCTATATTTAACTGTTCAATGAAAGCATCTGATGGTTGTTGTGAGGTTTTGATGTTTACAGGTGTTTCCGACAGTTAGATTGCTCAAGTGCATAAAAGAAGGAAATTACAGGCTAAAAAAGGAAATATGGACAAAAAGGTCCAAAGAAGCATTGAGAGCCATGAAGAGAATCAACTTCCATCAAGAAAAGAAAGACTTTGCATTGAAGAGTCAATCGATTGAGGCATTATGGTCAATCGATTGACAGATGGAGAAAAACTCAACCCTGGAAAGTCAATCGATTGAGACATAATATTCAATCGGTTGAGATATGAAGCGCGTATGTTCTAAGGGAATTCGAACTCTAAGTCAATCGATTGAGATTTCTGCCTCAATCGATTGAGGCAATTAGGGTTAGTTTCAATCGGATATTATAAATAAGAGGCTTACGGCTTTGAAAAGGGGAGTTGTTTTGTTTTAGAGAGAGAGCCTTTTGAATAGAGAGTTTTTATTTTCTTAGAGAGTTATTATTTTTGAGAGAAAGTTGTGTAATAACTAGAGACTTTTGTAAGAAGAGTTTTCTGAGAGTATTTAAAATTGTGTTCTTCTTTTTACACCTTCTTTGCTCTTTACATTGGGAATGATTTTGAATACAATTGAAGATCTTGCAACAAGGATGAGAGGCTAAAGGCTGTAGGTCAAGGAGGATGCGATCCCCAGATAAGTACCTATATTTTATGTTTAATGCCATAGTTTGATAATTTCATCATCAAATCGTATTTCTTAAAGTTTAGTGATTCTGTTTTTAGTGTTTTGATCTAAAATACCATGAGATCGCTATGCTTTTCACATGATTCATACCCTTGATTATTTGAGTCATTGTTTTTAGATAGGGTATGCCGGGTTAATGATCACGCTTAATTACTACTCATGTTTCTCTTAGAATGATGGTGTGTTGATGTTCATAAAATTGTGGGTTTAAAAATAGAAAAGGGTATAAATCTGGGGTAGCAAATTCCTTGATCTTGTTTTTAAAATTTGTTCTTAGATTTCTCATTACATAATTTTTAGATTAATTTGTTTTCTTTCTTGCAATTAGAAAAGTGTTAACTCTTGGTAAAAATTAAAATCTGCCCCTTGGTACTTCCTCGGGGATATTTTCTAAATCTCTAGGAAGAATTGAATAAAATTTCAGATTTCCCTGTGGGTTCGACACCCTTGTTCTTGCCTTACTAGAACAGATCTTGTACACTTGCAAGGGTTTATTTAAAATTGATCAAGTTTTTGGCGCCGCTGCCGGGGAAATCGGCGAAATTTTGGTTAATTCCGATTAGAGATTTTATTTTTTTATATAGCAGTCAACCGATTGAGAATAACCCCTCAATCGATTGACTCTATTTTGTGTGTGTGTGTTTGCTTGTCAGTCAATCGATTGAGCCTTGTTCTCAATCGATTGATTGTGTGTGTTTTTAGCAATAATTGTGTCTCAATCTATTGACACAACTCTGTCAATAGATTGAAAGCTGAAAAAAAAAAAATATAAAAAAAAAAAAATATTCTTTCCCTAATTTTCTTTCTTAGATTAGATTTTGTGATCTTCTTTTAGGAAGTTTTTATTTTTAGGAAGTTTATATTTTTATTTATTTTTTTTATTTTTAGGAAGATTATATTTTTAGTTTAGAAATTTTCTTTTAGGAAAAGTTTTTTTTTTTTTTTGGTTTTTAATTTCTAATTTCTGATTTTCGAATTTAGATTTTATTTTATTTTATTTAAAAAAAAAAAAATAATAATAATAATAATAATAAAATAAAATAAAATAAAATAAAAATAAAAATAAAAATAAAATTTTTTTTTTTTTTTTTAGTGGTCTTCTTTCCTTTTCCTTTTTACTTTGCTCTCTGTTGATAGCAGCATTCAATCAATTGAAGCTACTTTCTCAATCGATTGATACTGAGCCACTTTCTGTGGGCTCTCTACTTTTCTCTCAATCGATTGACATTCCTATGTCAATCAATTGACAGAATTCTTGAGTGTTTTTAATCTTTGAACCTCAATCGATTGGGATAAGTCTCTCAATCGATTGACTGATAAAATCTTTTTCTGATGTTCTGTGTGCTTTCTGACTCTTGGAACCTAAATCGATTGAGAGTATCCCCTCAATCGATTGACTGACAAGTCATTTGTGAGAAATTTTTTGTGCTTCTGTCAATCTATTGAGACCACAGTCTCAATCGATTGAGTCTGCTTGAGGACTTATTTTGGGTTCTTCAAACCTTTGATTGTTGGTGTGGTGTATGAGCTTTACTCGTTCTCATCACCCACATTTGCTACCGTTTAATCCGGAGATCGAACGATCTTTGCGAGACAATCTTAGAATCCAAAGGAATCAGTATCATCCTACTGATACCATGGCTAATCAAGAGCAAGAAATGAATGAAAACAACAATCAGAATGGCAACAATGTGAATAATGGAAATAATGGGAACAATAATTACTATGGGGGACCTAGAACACTTGAATACTATAATGATCCTGGTTTTTACGAGGATCAGGAGTGTATCATGCATGCTCCCATTCCAGGGAATCATTATGAATTCAAATCAGCAATGATTCAAATGCTACCAATATTCCATGGTTTGGCAAATGAAAATCCGCACGTTCATCTGAACGAGTTCACTGGGGTATGCAAAATGTTCAGAGTCCACAATGTTACTGATGAGATAGCGAAGCTCCGACTCTTTCCGTTCTCTTTAAGAGACAAGGCAAAAGCGTGGTTCTATTCTTTAGAACCGCAATCTATTCAGAGTTGGGCCGAGCTACATCATGGGTTCCTCAAAAAGTATTTTCCCATGACTAAAGCCATAGAGATGCGTCAAAAGATCCTTTTCTTTTCCCAACAACCTACAGAGACATTCCATGAATGCTGGGAACGTTTTAAGGAGTTAATCAGAAGTTGCCCTAACCATCAAGTCCCAAGGTGGCAACAAGTCCAAAGTTTCTACAATGGACTGATTCCTGAAGAAAGACGCATGGTTGATGCATCTTGCGGTGGATCTTGTGCCACGAAAGAGGCCGATGAGTTGTGGGCATTGTTTGAGAAATTGTATCAAACCTCGATACAAAGTGCGACACTGGGGCGAACCACTTTGGACTTAGCACCTAAATCTCATGTGTTGACCAAAGACAGATTGTATGAGGTCAACAATAATAACTCTGATCTATCAACCAAGGTTGATATGCTATCCAAACAGATGACAATGTTGTTAGCTGCAACCAAGCAAGCTAAAGTTCCTGTCACCCCCACTGTATGCTCAATTTGTGAACACCCAGGTCATATGGCTAATGAGTGCCCAACTACCTTGACATTCCTTCCTGATGAATCTACTCTTCCAGAGCAGATAAATGTCACTCAATCTTATCAGCGGCAAGGTAGAAACGTGTACTCGAATACCTACAACCCAGAGTGGAAAAATCACCCCAACTTAGGATGGGGTGGATCAAACCAAACTGGTCAGGTCAACCAGCAATACCGAGCCAATCCTATGAATGGACAACAAGTTTTTCCACAAAATTTTCAAAGAAAATTTCCGTCCACAACAGAATTTTCGAGAATTCTAATTTTCACCGAATTCTAACTTTCAGAATGCTCCATATTCTCATCCAAATTCGATTTAGGAAAATCGAATTTCAATCGAATCCTAATCAATCTCATACAAGCACTTCAAAGGATTACGATCCGAAGAAAAGGTAATGCGCATGATGCAATCTTTTCAACAGATGATAATCGACCAAGTCGATCAATTGGCAAATCAACGAGTCGACGAGAGGAGGGTAAGCTTCCCACCAACCCATCGAATCCTCGCCAAGCATCATCCGATGAAGGACCATTAAATAGTCAACAGCTTGAAAGTCATTCGCGTGTTGAAGTGGACGGGAAGTTCATAATCAAGTGGAATTGCCTGTGGAAGCAGAGGAAAAAAGTGAAGCAGACAAAGAGCAGGAAGCAGATACAAAGAAAGAGTCAGAGAGAAGAGCGGAGAAAGAGAGAAGAAAAGAGAAGGAGGAAGAGAAAAGAAGAGAGAAGGGAAAAGAAAAGGTGATAGAGGATGAGTCTCCCTCAACTGTCCAACAAGGACAAGATTCAGAAGGGGAACCCGCACCTTTTGTCCCAAAGGCAACCATTTCCTCAATGCCTAACTCCTCCATCAAGAATGGGAAAGGGACCAACAAAAATGGAAGATATTTTCGAAACATTTAAGCAAGTAAAGATAAACCTTCCATTGCTTGAAACGATCAAGCAAGTGCCTGAGTATGCAAAGTTTTTCAAAGATTTATGCACTCGGAATAGAAGGGCACGTAATCATGTTTCGAGGAAAGTGTTCTTGACTAATCAAGTCAGTTCTATATTGCAATTGGAAACCCCACAAAAACTAAAAAACCCTGGAGTTCCTACTGTTCCATGTGTCATTGGTGGGCAACCAGTTGGGAAAGCGTTATTGGATTTGGGAGCCAGTGTTAATTTAATCCCATATTCATTGTACGAGAAACTTGGACTGGGTGAATTGAGACCCACAACGGTCACACTGCAACTGGCAGATAGATCAGAAAGACGCCCGAGGGGCGTTATTGAGGATGTCTTGGTTGGAATAGATAAATTTGTCTTTCCAGTGGATTTTGTTGTTTTGGACATGGACACACCTGTTAAGTCACTTAATCAAATCCCCATCATCCTTGGACGTCCGTTTCTCGCTACGGCCAACGCGTGCATTAATTGTCGAACAGGAGTCATGGACATTTCTTTTGGAAACATGAAGGTTCGATTGAATATCTTCCATGCGATGAACCATTTCCCAAACGAAGATGAAGTCGAATGTTTTTACATCGATCAGATAGATGAAGTGGTGGATGAGGCATTACCTTCAATGCTTACCAAAGAGGAATTTGAAAATGCTTTGTTGGCCATCTATGAAGAGAAAGGATCAGAAGAGAAGCAGTCCGACGAGAGAGAGTCTAGCTCATCATACCAGGATGATCACTTAGCTGCGAGTGTGCCTGAGATAGAATCATTACCTGTTGAGGTGGAGGACATGTTGCCTCCATCACTTGAGCAACATGTCCTCCAAGTATGCTTTTCTGGGACCTCATGAAACACTTCCAGTAATAATCTCATCCACGTTGTCGGCAGAACAAGAAAAAGAATTGTTGAAGGTGCTGAAAGAGCACAAGGAAGCTATCGGTTGGACTCTCACTGATCTCAAAGGGATTGACCCATCGGTATGTATGCATAAAATACATTTGGAAGATGAGAGTAAACCTTCAAGGGAACCACAGCGGCGACTTAATCCAAACATGCAAGAAGTCGTTCTAAAAGAAGTCATTAAACTCCTTGATGCTGGAATCATCTATCCGATTTCTGATAGTGAATGGGTTAGTCGGTCAAATTGTTAGAAAAAAGTCCGGAATCACTTTGTGAAGGAAGCTGTGAAGGAGAATTGGTCCCCACTCGAGAAACTCTGGATGGCGGTATGCGCATTGATTTTCTAAAATTAAACACCGCCACCGAAAGGATCATTTTCCCCTTAGTTCATTGATCAAATCCTTGAGAAGTTAGTGGGCAAGAGTTTTACCGCTTTTCTTGATGGGTATTCGGGATACAATCAGGTGCCTGTCTACCCAGCTGATCAAGAAAAAACAACGTTCACATGCCCTTATGGTACGTTTGCATACCGCAGGATGCCATTCGGCCTATGTAATGCCCCGGCCACATTTCAACGGTGTATGTTGGCCATATTTTCAGATATGATCGACAAATTCATTGAAGTATTCATGGACAACTTCTCGGTTTTTGGGAGAACCTTTGATTCTTGTTTGAATCATCTTTCACAAGTGCTGCAACGTTGTGTTGACTCCAAACTTGTTCTTAGCTGGGAGAAGAGCCATTTTATGGTTAAACAAGGGATTGTTCTGGGGCACATTGTTTCACAGAAAGGAATCGAGGTGGATAGAGCAAAAGTTGATCTAATTGCTAACTTGCCACCACCCAATAGTGTTCGACAAATTCGATCATTTTTGGGTCATGCAGGATTTTATCGAAGGTTTATTAAGGATTTCAGCAAGGTGGCTAAACCATTGTGCACCTTGCTTGGCAAAGATGTTCCTTTTGAATTTACTGAGGACTGCATGCAAGCATTTTTGAAATTGCGAGAGCTCTTATCCAATGCACCAATCATTCAGCCACCGGATTATTCTCTCCCATTCGAACTCATGTGTGATGCATCTGATTCATAATTGGAGCTGTCTAGATAGAGGGTGAATAAATTACCTCACGTAATTTATTATGTTAGCAAGTCATTAATTGATGCCCAACTCAATTACACCACCACCGAGAAAGAATTATTAGCTGTGGTGTATGCTCTAGACAAGTTTCGTTCCTATTTGCTTGGATCAAAAATAGTGGTCTTTTCAGATCATTCCGCTCTGAAATATCTTCTAGCAAAGAAGGATACTAAACCAAGATTAATCCGTTGGATCCTTTTGCTCCAAGAGTTCAATTTCGAGATTAAGGATAAGAAGGGGGTTGAGAACGTGGTGGCTGATCATTTGTCGAGAATTCTACCTGAAGAATCTGCAATACCTGAGACCATCCGTGACACGTTTCCGGATGAACATTTGCTAGCAATTGATATAGCTTATGCAAAGGTTCCATGGTTTGCGAACATTGTGAATTATCTGGTTACTGGCAGAATCCCCACTGAGTGGGGTAAGAATGATAAGAATCTTTTTTTCTCCCAAATAAAATACTATTTTTGGGATGAACCATGTCTGTTCAAATTCTGTTCAAATCAGCTCATCAGGAGATGTGTACCAGAAGAGGAGCAAATGAGCATCCTACACTTGTGTCATGCTGGGGCCTGTGGCGGCCATTTCGGAGGACAGAAGACCGCCCAGAAAATCCTTCAAAGTGGATTCTACTGGCCCTCTATCTTCGTATTTGCTCAATTTTGCAAGGAATGCCGACGATGTCAACAATTGGCAATATTTCAAAGCGGAATATGATGCCTTAATCCAATTACATTTGTTGAAATTTTTGATGTTTGGGGGATTGACTTTATGGGTCCCTTTCCCCCATCCTTTGGGTTTTCATATATTCTAGTGGCTGTTGATTATGTCTCGAAATGGATAGAAGCTGTGGCAACCCGATCGAATGATCATAAGGTTGTGGTCAAATTCCTCAGCGAAAATGTGTTTACTCGATTCGGGATTCCAAGAGCAATCATCAGCGATGGCGGTTCGCATTTTTGTAATAGCCATTTTGCCACCTTAATGAAGAAGTACGGCGTCACTCACAAAGTTGCTATGCCGTACCATCCACAGACTAGCGGTCAAGTGGAAGGTCTAATCGAGAAATTAAGCGAATTCTAGAAAAAACGGTCCGACCGGATAGAAAAGATTGGTCAAACCGGCTCTCCGAGGCTCTGTGGGCATATCGGACCGCATTCAAGACTCCGATTGGAATGTCTCCGTTTCGAATTGTTTACGGGAAAGCTTGCCATCTTCCTGTCAAATTGGAGCATAAAGCATTCTGGGTGATAAAAAGATTTAATTCTGACATGCAAGCAGCTGGGTCACATCGCCGATTGCAATTGAATGAATTGGAGGAATTACGCTACGAAGCGTATGAGAATTCGAAAATGTACAAGGAAAGGTATAAAAAGCTGCATGATGCATCCATTTCTCGAAAAGAATTTCACGTTGGCCAAAAAAGTTTGGTTATTCAATTCCCGACTGAAGCTCCACCCGGGAAAATTAAAATCTCGATGGGAAGGCCCATTTCAGGTAGTGTCCATTAGTGCGCATGGTGCCATAGAAATTCGGAGCCTTGTTGACAATCGCATTTGCAAAGTTAATGGGCAAAGACTCAAACCAATGTTTGAGCCGATCACCCAGTTACAGATTGAGGCGATGCACCTCCGTGATCCTGGGGCGATTCTCGAAAGGTCGGTAGCCGACATGTAAACTCAGCGCTTCCTGGGAGGCACCCCAGTTGTTGTTGTAAAAAAAAAAAAAAAAAAAAAAAAGAGAGAAAGGAGCCCACAGTCAATCGATTGACTGTGACTCCTCAATCGATTGAAGGGTCTGTGAAAGTCAATTGACTGAGATTCCTCAATCGATTGAAGAGTCTGTGTCAATCGATTGAGCTTCATCATCAATTTTTTTTAGTCTTTTGTCTCAATCGATTGAGAATTTGGCCTCAGTCGATTGACGTCTTAAGAGTTTGTGCATTTGTGTTGGAAGTTGAACCGCCACCCGACAACTCTTGTCATGGCAGCTGCCGTCTCGGGTTGGTTTTTCGTGGCCCTTTAATGCCCTTCCGTTTCCAAGGACACCAACCGGCGCTATCAATCCTCAATCGATTGACACCTTAGTGTCAATCGATTGACATTAAGGTGTGGAGTAATGGCACACGCCCTGTCTCCCTGTGCGGTTAGCCGCTACCGCTCCTCCTCGCGACGGTAGTCCATGCATCCTCAATCGATTGAGCGATGACGCCTCAATCGATTGAGGCTCACACTATATATATGGTCCTCCCCACCCGGGGAGTCTTCATTCAATTCGGCCTAATTTTCAAGCGAGATCTTATCTCTTCCTTATTTTTGATCCCATGGCTGCCCTTATCCGACCACCACGCCCACCCACGATCCGTCACGCATCCCTAACGAGCATTATGTCGATCGCCAATTCCAAACGGAGAATTTTTTCGACTTGGTGAAGTATCGGAACATCGCGGAATGCGCACGGTCGATCGAATTCATCGAGGCCCTCCGTTTGGAAATGCTACTGACCCCACCACCCATCGATGTCGCCCCACGCATCATTCGCCTATTCTATCAAAAGATGGTGTGGGTGCCCGAGACCCTCTCCCCAACCGGCTTGCCGTTTATCACCATTGAGGTAGATAATTGGCAATATAATCTCCATGCCGCTGATCTTGCCCGTGCCTTTAATTTCACGAGGCTCGTCCGTCAACCACCACCTTCCTTCTATCGAGCGTAGCCAAGATGATATGATCAACAATATGTGGTGGTCGTCGTGGGACCGGTCAGGCCACAAAGCGCGCTGTGTTGCCCATGGATATCCTCTTTTGGGATATAGTTATGGCCAATAACCTTTTGCCACATGGCACCAAGACCGAGCGGACTTTGGGTCGGGTGAAGGCGCTCTACGCGGCACACACCAATACTTGGTTTGATGCGCCTGGGTTGATGCTCGCGGAGATGTACCGCCATAGTGATATCGCCAGCCATTGCATTCGCCAAGCGTGCGATTCTCCTCCACTTCCCACACTATGTGATGCACCTTCGGATCACCTTGGCTGCCCCATCTATGACGCGATGAGGAGATGGGCGACATGCAATTCTATCAATATGGTGTGAATGTGTGGGTCAAGAGTATCAAGCGATCATCCGCGTGCAATCGGCCCGTTGAGGATGCTCCTCCTCCTCCCCGTCCAAACCCCGCACAGCGCCAACGTGGCGGTGTTAGGCGACCTCGTCCAAGAGGTCCCGATTTTGATGCCGAGGCGTTCGCCTTTGAGGTGCGGATGGATGGGCTGAATGCACGGCTTGGTGGTGGATAGGCGGTCCCGGTTTCAAACCGCTTCCTCCTTATGCGGATGGTCATGAGTCATTCCCGGATCGTGCCAACAATTTCATCGACGGCACGAGAGCGGCAATGAACGAGGGGCGGGAACCGGAAGATGAAGATGAAGATGATGGTGATGATGTGTGATTGTCTTGGTTTGGTGTGGAGTTTTCTTTTCTCTGTTTGGTGTTTTTGTTTTTGTTTTTGGTTGTTGATGTATCGGATCGGTGGCTGCAAGTTTAAATGCTAATGTTTGTTTTGTTGTGAGCATATTATTGTGTTTGGTTTCGTTTTCTCAGCCAATCGATTGAGATCTCTCTCAATCGATTGAGCTACTTCATGCCCTCCTAAATTTTCCTCACAATCGATTGAGACTTCGTCTCAATCGATTGACTGATGCACCTAAATTTGGACATTCCTGGTTTTGGTCTCTATTTTTAGCATGGTTCATCAATCGATTGACATTTAGGTGCCAATCGATTGACACTTACTTGGTCACCTACCAAACCCTATTTGCCGAATAGGGGAGTTTCTCCAAATATTTGATGTGGAGCTCGGATTTACCATCTTTGCCCTCTCTTGTCAATCGATTGACACAAACATATCAATCGATTGACTGAGACTCCTTTCTAAATATTTCTCCATGCACCGACTTCCGAATTTTTTTGTTTCTTTTAAAGTGTCCTCTTTAGGAAATTCTTAGCTATTTAGGGCACTTGCCGGGTCCTCCTTTAGTCCATATTTGCGCTTCCGTCTCGCTTGTCGCTATGTCTTCCATCCGTCTCTCGACGTACCGCAAATTCAAAAGTTCATGGAACCCGCACGCAAACGTGCCCGATACACCGCTCCACCACCCATCGATTGGTCCACCCATACCATCATCCACCTTGATGATGAATCTGTCATCATCACCCCTACCCCACCCTTATCACCACACTCGCCACACCAATTCCACCCGTCGCCTTGGAATTTCGAAGAAATATGGCTACGCTTTTCCAAAGCCACGGGCAAATCTACCATGGCGGACTAGAGGATTTGTTTTTGGTCTTTACGGTCTAATTTTACATGTCTTTCCGGCAGGGTTGTTTTTCTGTTTTTGTTTGGTTTGTTTTCGTTTTGAATTCGTTTGTTTCGTGTTGCATCATGTTAGAATTTTGCTTTACGTTGTTATAATTTTTTTTATTATTTTTTTTTAATAATAATATAGTTTCGTATTTGTGTTTTCTCTCTTTCCCTTGCTCGGTTGTTTTTGTCCTTTGTTTGCATAGAGCAGGTTTGGGGGAGGCCTTCTTCCCTTTCTCCACATCATCACCAATGAGTACATTGGCCCGTTCAGGTTTGGGGGGGTAATTGTTCTTCTTATAAAAAAAAAAAAAAAAAGAGAACCTTTTAGCTGTTCTCGGATTTTTGAATGTTTATCAGTCAATCGATTGAGCATACTGTCTCAATCGATCAACTGATAAACATTAAAGGATATAAGAATATGTGGCTCAGTCAATCGATTGAGTCCACTCAGTCAATCGATTGAGAATTTGGTTTCAATCCATTAAGAGGTTGGCAAAAGTCGTAATCTAATTGATTATTCATATTTGTGAGCATGAAGATTCTTCCTGAAATTTCTTTAATCCATGCTATCATACCATGGTTATTTTATGAGTGCCCATAAGGTGTAGATATTGAACATTAATGATCATGAATCATGCTTAAAAATAATTGTTTTCATCACTCGCTTTCAATCTCAAAATCGGAGGATTAAGTGTGTAACATGGAATCCTAAAGATCACAAAGAAAGACTAAAACCTTGAAAGTTTTTGAAACACTTGTCCTTGCTCTTAATGAGTGCTGAAATAAATTCGGAGTATCTTTGAAATCCTTGTTCCAATTATTATAACCCATTGATTTGTGATTGTTATAACATTACACTAGAAATCATTGTGTACTAACTTGAGGCAAATGGGCATATTTTACCATCATGAAAGGAAATGATCTAAGGCCATCATTGGTTCGTCTGTGCTTAAAATGACCCACCTTATAAATTTATCCTTCTAGTACACCTTTGAGCTTATTGGAAATTTACCTTTATACATTCTTTGATAAGCTGCAATAACCTTTAACCCCTTACCGCTTCTGAAAATTCAGCTTGCCCTTACTTATTTCTGAGAAATTAGGAACAAGGGATGAAAATGAGTGAAACGAGAGTAAGTGGGGATTATATGTGTTATAGTGTGTACTGAAACAAAAAAAAAAGAGAAAAGGAAATTGTAAAACAATGAAAAATATATTGAGAAGAATGGTGAGAGACTAGAAAAGAAAAAGAAAAAAAAATACAAAATCAGTAGTTGTTTCTTTTCCAATTTCTCAGAAATTTTTGAATCCATCCTTCCTTTCTTCTCTTAACCTTAACCCGAGCCCCATTACAACCTTAGAAAAGACCTTTTTGATCCAATCATGAGTGATGAAATGCCTTGTGGAGAGTAAGTACACAATTGTCTATGGTGCTTGATATATGCATGCTTAAAATACAGATATCTTTCTTAATGAGATTGCCCTTATAATTCTTTGATACACCGTATATCTTTAAACTTGTGAGATTTTCTTCTAATTGTGTTACAATTCCATCTCATTCATCGGAAGTGATTTCATTCTGAGTATATACCCATGGTGAGGATTGGAGTCTAGACATGTGATCTAAAAGTTCCAGTTTAAAGCTTTTTCCTCTGACATAAGAACTTTGGGCAGTGATGATCTCATGACATTGAGGCATGAAATATGAACATTAGAAGACAATGGTCTGAACTGAATGTGGCATAAATGGAATGAACGTGGTTAGATGTATTTTTTTAAGAAAAAAAAAAAAAAAAAAAAAAAAAAAAAAAAAAGAGATTTTTCAGGAGCATCTAATTGCTAAAGGACATGATTAATCAATCCTGATAGCCTTGAAGTTTGTAGGTACCTTCACTGAAAACCTTCAGGAGACGCAACTCCTCCACTAGGGATCACCTAGGGGTTTAAAGGCTTGTTGCACATGCTAAGTGCAATCGTGTTCCCTACGAAAGTGGCATTTAAATTTTTAGGATGTTAGTTTATTTTTATATTTATCATTCTCTTTGCTCGAGGACTAGCAAAGTGTAGGTTTGGGGGTGTGATCGGTGCTGAAATATGACCAAAAGTCACACTTTAAATCCTATATTTAACTGTTCAATGAAAGCATCTGATGGTTGTTGTGAGGTTTTGATGTTTACAGGTGTTTCCGACAGTTAGATTGCTCAAGTGCATAAAAGAAGGAAATTACAGGCTAAAAAAGGAGATATGGACAAAAAGGTCCAAAGAAGCATTGAGAGCCATGAAGAGAATCAACTTCCATCAAGAAAAGAAAGACTTTGCATTGAAGAGTCAATCGATTGAGGCATTATGGTCAATCGATTGACAGATGGAGAAAAACTCAACCTCGAAAGTCAATCGATTGAGACATAATATTCAATCGGTTGAGATATGAAGGCGTATGTTCTAAGGAATTCGAACTCTAAGTCAATCGATTGAGATTTCTGCCTCAATCGATTGAGGCAATTAGGGTTAGTTTCAATCGGATATTATAAATAAGAGGCTTACGGCTTTGAAAAGGGGAGTTGTTTTGTTTTAGAGAGAGAGCCTTTTGAATAGAGAGTTTTTATTTTCTTAGAGAGTTATTATTTTTGAGAGAAAGTTGTGTAATAACTAGAGACTTTTGTAAGAAGAGTTTTCTGAGAGTATTTAAAATTGTGTTCTTCTTTTTACACCTTCTTTGCTCTTTACATTGGGAATGATTTTGAATACAATTGAAGATCTTGCAACAAGGATGAGAGGCTAAAGGCTGTAGGTCAAGGAGGATGCGATCCCCAGATAAGTACCTATATTTTATGTTTAATGCCATAGTTTGATAATTTCATCATCAAATCGTTTTTCTTAAAGTTTAGTGATTCTGTTTTTAGTGTTTTGATCTAAAATACCATGAGATACGCTATGCTTTTCACATGATTCATACCTTGATTAGGTCATTTGAGTTTTAGATAGGGTATGCCGGGTTAATGATCACGCTTAATTACTACTCATGTTTCTCTTAGAATGATGGTGTGTTGATGTTCATAAAATTGTGGGTTTAAAAATAGAAAAGGGTATAAATCTGGGGTAGCAAATTCCTTGATCTTGTTTTTAAAATTTGTTCTTAGATTTCTCATTACATAATTTTTAGATTAATTTGTTTTCTTTCTTGCAATTAGAAAAGTGTTAACTCTTGGTAAAAATTAAAATCTGCCCCTTGGTACTTCCTCGGGGATATTTTCTAAATCTCTAGGAAGAATTGAATAAAATTTCAGATTTCCCTGTGAGTTCGACACCCTTGTTCTTGCCTTACTAGAACAGATCTTGTACACTTGCAAGGGTTTATTTAAAATTGATCAGTGATGTTTGACTTAGCACTCGAATTTCTATCCTCCTTAAATTGGGGGCCTTCTTCACATCACCGAAGTTAATCCGCCATTCAACTGCATTGAATGATGTAGATACATCAAATTTAATGGACTATAAACTCTCATAAGTAAAATAAAATCCAATTTACTCGACTTCTCATTATAGATCTCGGATAATGCTAAAAAGGTAGTGTCTTCAAAGAAAGTCACATCTGTAGTAACAAAGAACTTCCTTGAGATGGGATCGTAATGTTGGTGATGTTATTTTTATTGTATGGGTAAGTAACTTTGGGTGTGTGTGTAGTTAAGTGTATTTTAAGTTGTACAATTTACTTAACTCGGGAACCATATAATACGTGAACATGCTAAGATAATATAAATAGTATTTTGCATTGGGATTTAAGTCATATTGACTCAACCCTAATTACTCTCTACTTTTCTCTTCCTCTCTTTTCTTCTTCCGCCCTCCTATTACTAAACCCTAACCGTAAATTACAGTTTTGTCTTGGTATCAAAGCAAACAAAACTCTAACCCTAAAAATTTTTATAGCCCTATTGAAGCCATCCACGTCATCGTTGATGTTAGCATGACGTCATCATATTGATGTCAGCAGGGTCAACCGGTGACCTCTGTTCTCAAAGTTTTTTTGAGGGTTTTTTATCGTTTTTTCCCCCTCCATTTTTCTTCTTGCTTGAAGTGATTTGAGGTCGGGAACATGGAGTTTCGAAGGTTAGTCTCATGATCTTGACATACCATTGCTCATTGGAAGGGGGTTCGCTCATGTGTTACTCCCTATCCTATTGTCCAGTATGTATGCTAGCATGGAGATCTTTCCTTTACCGGGCTTTTATCTGGGGCATCCTGGTTAAATGGAATGGGGCCTAGTGGCTATGAGCACGTCCCTTCTGTCTACTAGGAGGGTCCACAGAAGTATGTTCCATGTTCTTTTCTTTGTGTTCTATAATATGATATTTTTGGATAATAAGATAACAAAATGTTATTACTGATGCTAGTAATCAAAATTTTCCTGATTCTCAAAAATTTTCCAGAGAACTAGGCAAGCTCGATCTTGCAAATTAGAAGTAGTTCCAATGTTATTCCCATTGATCTCTCAAGTTCTGACCCTTCCTTTCGATATTGAAAGCTTAACTACTGCTCTTTACCCTTGGAATAAGGATTGATCTGGTTGGATATTTGATGAGACAATGATTCCAAAGCACACGCCGGTGGTGCTCCGTGTTGGGGATTGGATTTGCTCGGTTTGCCGGAATGTGAATTTCAGACGCAGATCAGTTTGCCACCGTGTTGGTTGTGTGTCTACCCGTACTGATGGGGTTATGGTTAAACCGTCCACCGGGGATCGGTTTAATCGCCAGACCATTCACAACCATTAGTTGGTGCTCAGTGTCAGCCAGGCCAGAGACCTTAGGCACGGCTGGAGTATCGCTGGTAAAAGCTTCAGACGTGTTGCTGAAGCAGTTACCGTGACTTTTCTTTCACATCACCAAGGGCAATCCTTTGCGGAGGTCGTTGGACGGGGTGGCCAGTTTAAAAGGGGGAATGTGGCCGGAGACGGCGGCAGTGGAGCCTTACAGATTGATAATTGAGGTTCCATTACAATGGTGGAGAGTAAGGTGGAATGGCTGGAGTTTAGGTCCACCCAGTTTGACTCACTCGCCAGGAATCTACAGAATTATTGGGTGGTGTTATATTGCATTAAAGACACACTTTCTTTGTTCCATTTACACTGTTGGTTACAATGTTCTTTGCTGGATGCAAAAAGACCGACTTTATCGGCAATCACTAGTACAAAATTTCTGCTAAGATTCCCTTATGAGGAGGGAGCTATCGATCTTTGCCGCACAAAAACTTTTCGGATATATGGGGCTTCGGTTGAGTGTCGTTTTTGGGAACCTGATGTGGGGGATTTTCAGCTATAGAGGTGGGAGGGAGGGGTCTAGAGTAGAGTTATCGGGCTGCCTATCCATGCGTGGACCATCGAGATTCTCAGGGGGATCAGGGACAAGTGTGGTCGCTTCATCCTCACGTACCGGAGCTCCGTTAACTTGTGGGATACGTGCGGGGTGCGAATTCTGGTGGTTGTGGACTCCTAGCAGCATATCCTCAGGTCGTGCAATCTCTGCCTCGGCAGCCAGGAAATCAGGGTCTTCATAGAAATGGCGTTGATGGAGCGGGTGCTCATGTCGCAGCAGTCGAGCGATGAACCCACGGGAACCCGGAACGCCGGGGTAGACATTCGGTGGTACCCCTGAAGAAATCTCGTCGGGCATCGAACCAGTCCGGGACGGGGTAGAGAGGATCGGGGGGATGTAGCGTGGTGCTCGGAGGGCCCGTCATGATTCAAGCGTGGGCGGTGTACAGGGGTCATCCACGGCGACGGGAGTCAGATCACCTCTGGGCTGCCCGTATGACTCATGGTTTGGGTGGGGATCTCGAAGAGGGAGAGATTGCGGGGGTTGAACTGGTAGGGACCGACAACCTTAATGCACCAAACAAGGAGATAGGGGACCTCGGCGAGGAGAATTGCTCACCAGAGCAGGGCCTCCACTTCGTTTCACAGGAGGTAGCGATGCATCTTGTCCGCTGGACTGACGAGAGAACATTCTTACACCGCGAGGTCTCCTACGGCCGAGATTGAGTCATACTGCTATCTTCCTGATGGATACCTGCAAAAGACGGGGGTTGGTGAGATGCGTGGTTGCCGGCGGTGCGAGAGGTTGTCAGTGTACGTACCAGGGATCCGATGGCGACCGAACCAGCTTTGGGTGGCTTATTAAGGAAACAAAGCATAGGGATCAAAAAGGAGATTAGGGTTTATATTCGAAGGAGATGGCGGGGATCTCGAGGGGTGTTAATTCCTGCGGGCTCGACACGTGTTCTTCAAGCTGTGATATTTGGAAGCAAAAAGGACAGTTGACTCTCGACATCTCAATAGGGGAGAGTTGGGGTCCTTTATGTTGGTAGCATCACGTGACCTCCCAGACACGCACTCACATGGTATCGCATGGGGCACTTACTTTTTGGACCCGTGGGGCTTTCACTTAAGTTTGGCGGGTGGATCCCACGGGACAATGGGCCACTTTGTGGTTTGGACCAGATCCACTGGCCCGGCTGCCTAGGGCCTTTGGAGTTCTGGTGGATCAGATTGCGATAGGGTCTGGGGACGGACTGCAGCGGCACAAATGGGACCCGGTAACTATTGGTCCATGTCCAGCCTTGGAAATTCCTGATCATAGAGAGGGCGACTCACAGAGCTCATTTGAAGACATTGGCAAGAAACATGGGGGATGAGACTGAAGAGGAATTATGTTTGGTAAATGACATCGACCGACTAATTCGGGTCGGGCATGACCTCGGGATGTCTTTCAAGGGTTCCAATGAGGCGCTTCGGAAGGTGTAACAATCCATTCTAGTCAGCTACAACGGGTCAAAGTCGAGGCGAAGGGTCGGGGCTCGAGAATTGGCAAGATTGCAGTGGGGAATGTTGGACGGGAGGGAGCGGAGGGGGTTTAACTCTTGGCGTCTCTGACATGGGAGAGGTTGTGTTGTTTCATTATGAAGATTCTTTCATGGAACGTGTGGGGTATCAGCGATGGGAGTAAATGGGTCGGGGTTAAACAGCTCATCGAATCAGTCAAACCTGTCGTTGTTACTCTACAGGAAACAAAGTAGGGATGTTGTGATGGTAGGAAAGTTGCTTCGGTGCTTGGTGGGAAACGTAGGAGTGGCTGAGTGTAGATTCTGATGGTGCATCAGGTGGTATCCTGGTGGCGTGGAACAGTCAGCTATTCGACAAATTGGATGAGGAGTTGGGCTTATACTCGGCATCCGTGGTGCTTCGGAATAAGGAATCAGGAAAACGTGGATGTTTGCTGGTATATATGGGCCGACTGCTGATAGGGACAGGGAAGAATTCTAGTTGGAACTAGCGACACTTGTAGCCAGATTGGATTTTCCCTTCTGTCTTAGGCCCTGTTTGATAGCGATGAAACTTCAAAGAGGAAATGAAATCAATTTCTTAGTTGGTTTCTTAGGAAATGATTTCCTCTAGAAATAGATTTTTTACTGTTTGATTAGTGTGTTTGAGAAATGAATTTCATTGGAAATTGATTTCTCTTGTTTGATTAGTATCTTTGCAAATGAATTTTTAAGTTTTGATCATTTATTATTAAAATCATAATTAAAATCAAATATTAACCAATAATTTTTTTAATGATATTCTATTACATTGCAAATTAATATCATCGTATATAAGTCACAGTTTGAAAAGTCAAACTCAAATAAAAGGCCAAACTTTAACCAAACTTAAAATTTTGATAAAAAAAAATATGTAAAGCTAAATAATAAAGTTATAAATGCTTGTATCTAATGTAAGTTTATACGAAGAAATGAAATTAAATTTTTATAAAAGTCAAACTTCGACCAAAATTTTAACTTTGATCAAGAGAAAATTTTGCAATGTACCAACAAGTTATAAAAGTCCAACTGCAAATTAATATAACAATATTCATATATATCGTTAGGTTACACTAGTCAAAATTTGATCAAATATCCACTTTTAAAAAAAGTCAAACTTTGACCAAATATAAAACTTTGATTAATAAAAAATTTTAAAACTAAAATACAAAGTTATATGGTAAATGCTAGTATGTATTATATATTGAAACAAAATTAAAATTTTAAACTTGAAAGAAAATTCAATTTTTAAAAAAAGTCAAACTTTGACTAATTTTTTAAACTTTGATCAATAAAAAATTTGACAATCTACCGACAACCTACAAATTAACATAACAGTATTCGTATCCATCGCTAGGTTACACTAGTAAAAACTTTGACTAAATATCAACTTTTTAAAAAGTCAAACTTTGACCAAATGTAAAAAAAAGTCAAATAAATTTTCATAATGTACTAGAAAGTAATAAATTAAAAAAATGATAATCTCATTAGGGATACAGAAGTTCAAAAAAATTAAATTATGTTTAAAAGTCAAAGTTTGACCAAATATCAAACTTTGACTGATTAAAATTTACATTACCAAAATATAAATAACAATAGTAATAATTGCTATCTACTTTCAAGATATACTTCTCAACTTTTGACTAAAGTCAAAATTTGAATAAAGTTAAACTTTGACTAAAATTCAAACTTTGACCAATAAAAATGAGGCAATATATTTTCAAGTTATAAATTAAAATAATGATAGATATTTTTAATTATAATATTTCACTAATAAAAATTTAAAACATTTTATAGAAAATTAAACTTTGACCAAGAAAAAATTATACTGATACGATATAAATTTATGTAGTGATAGACTCTATCTATAAGTAGGTTTCGACTTTGACTAAAAGTAAAAATTGTATAAAAGTCAAAGTTTGACCAAAAGTCAAAGTTTGACTAAAGATCAAATTATTGACTAATACAATTGAAAATCTAGTATCAACACGACAATATTCTTTTTTTGCCATCAAATTATTAGAGTTTAAGTTTAATAAAAAATAAATTTTAATTAAAAGTCAAAGTTTGACCTTAAGTCAACGTTTGACTCCTAAAATTTTGATAATATATTACTAACTTACAACTTATTATCATGTTTCAGTAGTTAAAGTTTGATCAAAAGTCAAAACTTTATATAACTTATAAATCCAATTAAAGTTTGATTAAAACTCAAACTTTGACCAAAGTCAAATGTTAGTTGAAAAAAGTATGATGTAGATACTGTGGTGGTCATAGTGATCGTGCCGGTATGATAATCATAGAAATTGAAGTTACTTTTTAATAGTAAAAAAATAATTTTTTTTTTGTTTTTAAGGTTTTTACGAGTAACTTTAGATTTGCAATGACAAAAACTTATTATTTTGTTAGTAGGAAACTCAATATCAGCCATTTAAACGGTTGAAATGGTTTCCTCCTAAAATGATTTGGTGTATGGAAATTCAATTTCCATGCGGGGTGACTCAATTTCATTTCCATCTCCTTAAATAGCTATCAAACAATAACAATTGGAAACTAAATTTTATTTCCACCATGAAATTACATTTCCATGTTATCAAGCATGGCCTTAGAGGAGACTTCAATGGAATCAAATGGAGTTTCGAGAAACAAGGGGGGCCACCAGACTATAGTGTTATGAGGGAGTTCAATTCGCTCATTTCAGAGTGGGAACTGATGGATGTGCCGTTAACGGGGCTCTCTTTACGTGGTCGAATCTCCAATCGAGTCCATCGATAAGTAGGCTCGACAGATTCTATGTACCACCGAGTGGATGGATATTTTCTCGGGGGCTAGGCTGGAATGTTTAGCTCGGACTGTGTCGGACCATTAACCTCTGATTCTTACCTGTGAGTCGCATGAGAGTGGGTCGACACCGTTCCATTTCGAAAACATGTGGCTGGTGGACAGGGATTTTCAGGTGCTGGTATCGGTTTGGTGGAACAAACCGATATCACAAGGGACGACTGAGTATAATTTTTTATCCAAGTTACAGCGGGGTGCAAACAGTGGAAGAAGGAGGTTTCCGAGCTGGTTCAAGAAAAGCGGGAAGCCTTGTTGCTACGGTTTAAACAATTAGACGACTTAGAGGAATTGCGGATTTTGACGGAAGAGGAAAGAGAGGAACAATACATGAGGAAAATGGAGTTTAATAATGCGTGCTTGACCGAGGAGATTAAATGGAGGCAAAAGGCTAAGGTTCGTTGGCTCAAAGAGGGTGATGCTAACACCAAGTACTTCCATGCGGTCACTAATGCGCGGAACAAAACGAATTACTTGGGTAAGGTTGTCGTTGAGGGGGTGACCTACTCGGAGAAGGACCAGATCCGTGAGCACATCGTTGAGTTCTACAAAAACATGTACAATGATGAGGGGTGGCACCGACCTCAATTGGATGGGATTCGATTTCGTTCTATCGATGAGGAGGAATGGTTGAGCATGCACCAACAATTCTGCAAATAGGAGGTGTGGAGGGTGGTTAGGTGGGGGGCTAAAACAAAGCTCTAAGACCCGACGGTTTCCCCATGAAATTCTTTAAATTTTTTTAGGCTACCATCAAGGGGGAACTAATGGAGGTTATGCACGAGTTTCACGCTTCCTACTGCATAGGGAGGAGTCTAAATTCTACTTCCATTGCGCTCATTCCCAAGAGGGAGAGGACTGTTGATATTGCTGACTTCCGGCCTATTTGTCTCACCAATTGCTTATACAAGATTATATCTAAGGTCATGAGTCGGATTATTTCGGTCAATCAGGGAGCTTTCGTAGGAGGAAGACATCTTGTGGATCTGGTTGCGATGGCTCAGGAAACCATTCACTTGGCGCATCATGATCGTCGACCGGCTACCTTGTGGAAAGTTGATATGGAGAAAGCATACGACCGGATCAGTTGGGATTGTCTCGACTATATGCTCGACAGGTTGGGGTTTGGCATTATATGGAGGAAATGGATGAGGGGTTGCTATTCGTTGGCTTGGTTTTCAGTTTTGATCAATGGCACACCGGCACGATATTTTAAAAGCTCAAGAGGTGTTCGCCAGGGGGACCCGCTCTCACCTTTCCTTTTCAACATGGTGGGCGAAGCTTTATCAAGCCTTATATCGCAGGCTCGCCGCCTCAATCTGATATCAGGCATTAAGGTGGGAGCTCACGGTCGCTATATTTCCCACCTACAATTGGCGGATGATACGATTATTTTTGGGAAGGCAGAGATCTCCGAATTCAGGTCTTTGGCAGATGTCCTATCCATTTATGAGGCGGTATCGGGATAGCGTATTAATCTCTCGAAGTCGACGATCACGGGTATTGGTACGGATGATAGGCTGCTGGAGGAGGAGAGGGAGAGAGTGGGAACCGGTTGTGCAGCGGTTCCAACAGCATTTGTCTGCGTGGAAAGGAAAATTGTTGAGTAGTGGACGACGGTTCGTGTTGGTCAAATTGGTATTATCATCGATGCCTATTTTCTACATGTCTATGTTTCAATGCCCGAAGGGAGTTCTCAACCGCCTAGAACATATTCAGCAGAACTTCCCGTGAGAGGGTTCAGGTATGGACAAACGGTATCACCTTGTTAATTACAAAACTTGCCAGCTGCCCTTAAGCAATAGGGGCCTTGGTATTCGCAGCCTGCTCTGGACCAATATTGCATTGCTCGGGAAGTGGTTCGGGCGTGCGGGGAGGGAGGAGGAGAGGGAGAGTCTGTGGCGGTTGGTGTTGGTCAAGAGATACAAACATTCTTATGGTGATTGGGGTATCAGTCATGTGGTGCACAGAGGATCCTCGCCTCAGTGGAAAAGTATCTGCGGAAGTTGGGAGACCTATGTCAGAGGTGTACGCTTTAGGTGGGGTTGTGGTAACCGTGCCTATTTCTAGGAGGATGTGTGGCTGTGGAGTGGACCCCTTGCAGCTTCTTTCCCGGACATTCATGCCATTGCTGTGAACCCCCTGGGCAGGATTGCCAAGTTTGTCTCGAATTCTGAGGGGGGTAGACTGTGGGAGGTGGTTACTAGAAGGCTCTTGAGACAGGAGGTGATCTCTTACTCTAATTTATTGCTTACGCTATATGAGGCTAGGCGGCACTCTAGCGGTCAAGATCAAATGGTTTGGGCCCCAAATAAAGATGGAACTTTCATGGTTAAGTCCTTTTATAGGATGCTTACGAGGCGTCCGTTGATCAGATTTTTAAGGGGCTGAATTTTGGAGGAAAGCCATTCCTCTCAAAGTTAAATTCTTTGTGTGGACGGTATTCAAAGGAAATATCCTAACGATAGACCAACTAATTCGGTGGGGGAAGGAGATCCAAAACTATTGCGTTATGTGTAACAAGGAGGAGACTGCCCCTCATCTACTGATTCACTGTGGTGTGGCACAGGAGATTTGGAGCATTGTTTTAAAGTTCTTCGGTATGAGTTGGGTGATGCCAGAGACGCCGTATTCCCTCTATCTGATGTGGGCTGCCACTAATGTGGACGGTCATCTCAAGGAATATTAGTCCGCTGTCACGTTCGCGGTCTTTTGGGGCTTATGGCGTGAGAGGAATTTGCGCATTTTCGAGCATAAAAGTCAGCCGGTGGGGATGGTCGTGAAGTTCATAAGAGACCTTGTGTGGAGTTGGGTATCAGTCGAAGGGCCTGGCACTCAAGAGAGGTCTTTCCTTTGGGACCCGGGCTAAGTCGAGCTGAGGGGACTGGAATTAGTGGTGTTTTCGTGTTCTATTGTGGTCCTATGTCTCTATTTTTTGTCCTTTTCTATTTTTGGTCGTCTAGTTGTATTGGTATTTCAGCATCTTACTGTTCTTCAATATATTTACTTTACTGATAAAAAAAAATCTCTACAATAGATACTGTCGCCATACCTCATATTGTTCGTTGTACTCTTTCTCATCCTATTTGAAAGGCTGCAATGGTGGAGGGAATGAATGCTCTTGAAAGCAATCACACCTGTGAGATGGTTCCTCTTCCTCCGGGTAAGAATATAGTGGGATGCAAGATGGTTCCCCTTCAGTCGCTCTAGCTTTGACATCTACTTTCCACTTTCAAGAATATCGCAATATATTTTGAGGAGACCTTTACGATTATCTATAAAGGAGACGCCCAAAGTTTCCCCCAGCCTAATCAATCTTTCCCCTTCCATAGTCGTCTGCCCGACCTTCATGGCCTGTATGGACTCACCTTCATATGTATACTACTCAATAGTATTAGAATCTTTTGAAACAAATCGGATCGCAACGTTCTTTAATTTCTTGTTTGGTGCTTGACGCAATGGGGTGTCATTTACAATCGGACCTGCACGTAGTCCCGCTGCATCTACACTCAAAGCCCATAGAATAATTAGTAAAACAAGAGATCAGCCCGAGCCCTTAAAGCCCATACTGTTTAATAGACTCAGCGTAAGAAAAGGCCCAAAAACCGGCCCACGATCGATATTGGGCACATCCTCCTTAGGCCACGGTCCAATGGCCCACATGTTGTTACCAGAATTCATGAAGTCAACATCACCAGCCGCCCGTACACCTTCGTTGTTGTCCATGGGACTAACGTGAGTAGCCGAGTCGGCATCGCGTCAGTCATCCATACTTCTCCCTTCTCTGCCACGTGCCTGTTTCATACCGTCAGAGACATCTTTTCCATTATTTGCTCCTTACTCCGAATATGCACATCAAACGGTGGAGAAACCCTCCCGCAACTTGGCTGTCACTTGGTTAAGGAATGGGGCCCACTGGATTCTCGCGAACTTCACCTACCCCTTCCCTCTCATTAATGTACAACCCCCATGCATTAACATCAGTCGTCGCCCCTCCCGCCATGTTCTTGCTTTTTGTACGCGAGACTACTTCCCATCTTTTCATCTGCCACATGCAACCTTAGAATAGGACTCACTAAATGCATTCACCTTGTAAAACGCTTCAGCTCCAAATTGCCCCTTCCCGATAACTATCCTTGGTCCTCTCATGTCTCGAAGAAGCTGAGAGCATTAGACTAATCTGAGTCGTCTGATCCCCCATCTCTTCGTTATAAAGCTTCCCATTGTCCTTTTGCAATCTGGGCAGTTGTTGAGCTTCAGCAATCGCTAAATTCCATTGGCCCATAACCTTCTTTGCCTTTCGGCCCATTTGAAGATGCCACGAAGATGCGATCTAGCAGTGGGACCCCTCGGCGGAGTGATCCGTTATCGCTGTCGTACACCTGCCAGGTTGGCGCCCGACCCTCGTGCGCTGGAATACTGGGAGCACCATCGACTTCCTTCTTTCCCGTTTCCCATCAATCCCCCCTCCTCGCGCTGGAAGACTCTACTATTGCTACTACTGTCTATGAAGGCATCTCTCTTTGCACTCCATTTTTTATCCTTTCGCTTCTGCAAGTTAGAAAGAAGATGATCGGCGTCATTTACCTTTTCTAGAAAAATTTATGCCTCTTATTTTACCAAAAGGTCGTCTCTGCCAGAGCTCTCACTTTAGCAGAGAACAAATGGTCAGGTTCCTACTATCTTCATAAGCGTACGTCGAAGAGGAGCATACTGTAGAAACCCCATTTTCGAACTTTCGCATTTATGGACCAGTGTTGACTTATATTGCCCCATTCTGTCTCGAGAAGCGTTAATCAAGTCACCGTCGCTAAGCCCGGCGCACTTCGCAGACCCATGAAGGCTCATTTTATTTTTCGCAAGCCCGGACACCGAAACATAGATTTCAAGGGTCCTGAATTGCGCATATGGAATTATGCATGTAATCTGAATTGCACATACACCCCTGCATGTGTAATTTAATTGTACATTCACTCCTGCATGTGCAATTCAAGTGCACAGCCACCCTTGCTTATACAATTCCCCAAGGCATCCTACAGCTACCAAAATCTAGAAATTCCTTGGAATTGTACACCTACCCTTGAGTGTGCAATTGAATTGCACAAGCACCCTCGGTTGTGCAATTCAGATTGCACAAACACCCTTGCTTGTGTAATTCTTAAACCTCCTCACTGCCAACCCACTTCTAGAATGTTCCTGAAATTGAACACTCACTTCCACGTGTAATTGAATTGCACAAGCACCTGTGCATGTGCAATTCAAATTGCACAAGCGCAGGCGTGTGTGCAATTCACGGAGTAATGTAAAAGGGGGGCTCTGGCCTCATTCTCTAGACAGCAACACTACAGCTCCAGAGTGACTTCAACTTATAGGTTTCTGAAATTTGGCCTCGGTCTACCTATAAACTCTAAAAATTAGAAGTTAGCTTGAAGGATCGAAACTGGCTTGATCCCTTGAGTACCTCTGAGGACTCGTAGACCCTAGGATTAGATTAGACCCAATCCTTAGGAACCGTCTGATCATTCTAGCCTAGAGCCACGTAGGATCTAACCACCCACATTGTTTTCAAAATTCGCATGGCCTTTAAACCTTTTTGCCCATGGGAGATCAGAGGGGGTACTTGGTGATACGGGTTCAATCCTCTCCAAGATCATAACGGGCCTAACCACTTTTAGTTTAGGATATTAAACCTTAGATTAGCAGGCTTTTTAGGAATAGGAATCCCCAGCCTCAACCCAATCAATCCAGCCGCCAGGATCAGCTGACTGATACTTGGTTGAAGGAGAATTTCCCACAATAATAGTAAGTGATCAAAGGTTAAAGATGGTCCCTCTTTATATGAAATAAATGCGAAGCTGAGATACTATTCACAATTCAGTGAAGGACACATGCGCATTGGAAAATACGATCTCTGAATCTGACCTGCTAGTATAATTTCATTGCATTTTCAGGATTAAACCTGGCTGGCCTGCTAAACCTGAATCTGGTCTGTGCAGAATAAACGTGCATTTTCATTTTCATATAGGCCCTTTGTCTGAAAACATGGAGTTACATGCATCAACAAGAAGATGGGGGTACTAATAAAGATGATCTCAGAATAGGTCTTCAAAAGATGGAGCTAAATAGGGCTTCAAAGCAACTCGAAATGAGGTTTTGTTACAGTGGCAAACTGATCGATATAGGTCTTAGAGAACTTCTTAACTTCCTGCAATCACATGAAAGGGTATTGGAAGCATGTTGAAAGTAAAACATATAAACTAAATTGGAAAATTAAATAAATTAACACATTATTTAATTATTTCCATACAGAATTGGGTAAATACAAGGTAGATATCCCTGGAAGGAAGGGTGAGCCACTTCATATTATGAAAATATGGGGGATCAGGGAACACTTGGATGCCTCATAAAGCTCAAACAGTTTAGGTGGCTACCGATTGAACATGGGGTCAAACAAGGTTTGTAAAGGCCAACGCTATTCCTTCAGGAGAGGGATCCAAACCTTCATGCAGGATATAAAGAGAATGAGAAGAACCCAACCTGTGATATCTGCTTTCGAGCAAATTGCAAATTATGTAACATAGGAGTGGAAGCACTGTGATATCTGAATATGAACTTGGGGACGCTACATATCTGCTTTCAAGTGAATTGAGCAAACTGCGAATTACTTTCTGGTGTCTCTGTATTTTGTTGGTATATCAATGAAATTTTTTATCACTAAAAAAAATTAAAGATGCTTTTCCACCAGTTGGATGTCGGACATAAATCAGTGTTCTTGATGCACCAACCTTGACAGAACACTTTGTACTCGGTTGAATTGATTTTTTCCAGTGTGCCATTTTTTAGAGCCAAGGCGCGAAAGCTATTTTGCCAGTGTGGAAAAAGAATATCTACAATCAAAGCACATAAATGAGACAAAATGAATTAATAAGAACATCTACAATCAAAGCACGCAAATGAGTGAGAATGAACATCCATTATACTGTCAAAAAATAAGTACTAGAGGTCATGTAACAAATGCAAGCAATCAGGAAAAAATGAATTAATAGGTTGCAAAATAATCAAAATATGCAGCGAACAGCCCAAGACAGCCCAAGACAGAGTCTATTTCATAAGGCACGTCGAAATAGAATTGGCAACATAAGGCACATCAGATTTTTTTTGCAATTTAAGGCACATTAGATTTAATTTTGTAGTTCTCGGTACCTTGGAAAATAATTTGCAAAATGTAGGTCATCAGAATAATATTTGTAAAACGTAGGTCATCAGAATAATATTTGCAAAATATATAGGTCATCAGAATAATTTTTGCAAAAAATAAAACATCAAAATAAAATTTGCAGATTTGGGTTTCCAACAACTTAAAAAAAAGGAATCTTCAATCCCTTGAAAACAATCGCTTTGGCCTTCAAAACACATAAGCCCACTTATGAAAAAGAATTATTTGTTAAATACATTAAAGCCAGAGAAGTTTGGAGCAATTTAGGTTGATCGATGAACCCCGCCTGCAATAGCTCGAGGAAGAAAACGATGGAAGTT
Organism: Chloranthus sessilifolius; assembly: GCA_021018995.1. Lineage (NCBI taxonomy): Eukaryota > Viridiplantae > Streptophyta > Magnoliopsida > Chloranthales > Chloranthaceae > Chloranthus > Chloranthus sessilifolius. Next base: position 33,542,791 of record CM037586.1, read on the forward strand.
GAGATTCAAGAAAAAATGAATTAATAGGTTGCAAAATAATCAAAATCTGCAGCCTGTCCAAGAAAATTTTTGTAGTTCTATGAACCTTAGGAAACAATTAGTAAAACGTAGGTCATCAAAATAATATTTGCAAAATATAGGCCATCAGAATAATATTTGCAAAAAATAGAACATCATAATAGAAATTTGCAACATAGGTACATCAGATGTTTTTTACAATTTAAGGCACATTAGATTTAATGATAGGTCATCAGAATTTTTAAATATTATTCTGATGACCTAAAATTTTTAAATATTATTATGATGACCTACTTTTTGCCAATATTATTTTGAAAACCTACGTTTTACAAATTATTTCCTAAGATTACGAGAACTGCAAAATTAAATCTAAGGTGCCTTAAATTGAAGATAAAAAATTTGATGTACCTTATGTTGCAAATTCTATTATGTTGTTCTACTTTTTGCAAATAGTGTTCTGATGGCCTATATTTTGCAAATATTATTCTGATGACCTACGTTTTCAAATTATTTCTTAAGGTTTCAAGAACTGTAAAATTAAATCTAATGTATCTTAAATTGCAAAAAAAATAAATTGATGTGCTTAATGCTGCAAATTATATTCTGATCTATTTATTACAAATATTATTCGGATTACCTATATTTTGTTGAATTTCAAATACTTTCCAGAAGTTCAAATCCTTATTCCCAAACACACCGTTAGGGACATTTCTAAGATATGTGTCACATGATATCTTCAATGTTGTCAAATGGTATCTTCAATGTTGGCACCCCAACAATCCAGTTAGCGAGGCACCCATTGAAAAAATAAGGGGTTGAATCAGGTTGAGTTAGGTCGACTCAGGTCAGGTGCAACATCAGGTCAGATGAGGTTAAGCATATGCCATTTTCTCATTGGACAACTATAATTTGACCTGACCTGACTCAACCCGTTGCTTATGATTTAAACAAAAGACTTTGATATCATTGAAACATGAGCCACGTGGAACTCATCTAACCTGTGTAACTTGAAGGTCATGATGTAAAGATCATTATGTCAAAGATTAGCATAAAATTACACAAATTTGTATCATCTTATTCAACATAATCAAAGCCCATCATATAACTGTATTTCTTGCCAATCTTCATCTCGGCTGCTCTAACTTGGATCGAAACCTAGTGGGTTGGAATTGGTTTTTCACTGGGATCATCTTTCCCTCCTGGACCTACCTGTTTTGAAGCCTCGATGATGGTATTTTGCAACTCGACTTCCATCGTCTTCTTCCTCGAACTATTACAGGCGGGATTCATCAATTAACCTAAATTGCTCCAAACTTCTAAGGATTTGATTGATTTTGTGCAAAGATTCTTTTTCATAATTGGGCAGATTTGACTTGAAGGCCAGAGCGATTGTTTTCAAGGGATTGAAGATGTCTTGTTTGTGAAGTTGCAGGAAACCCAAATCTTCAAATTCTATTCAGATGTTCTATTTTTTACAAATTCTACTAGGATGACCTACATTTAGTAAATTATTTCCTAAGGTTTCAAGAGCTGCAAAATTAAATCTAATGTCCCTTAAATTGCAAAAAAAATTTCATGTGTCTTATGTTGCAAATTCTATCCTGATATTCTATTTTTTGCAAATATTATTTTGATGACCTACGTTTTATAAATTATTTCCTAAGGCTTCGAGAACTGCAAAATTAAATCTAATGTGCCATAAATTGCAATAAAAAAATCTGAAGTGCCTTATATTGCAAATTCTATTATGATGTTCCATTTTTTGCAAATATTATTTTGATGACCTATATTTTGCAAATATTATTATGATAACCTAAGTTTTGCAAATTATTTCCTAAGGTTTTGAGAATTGCAAAATTAAATCTAATTGTACTCGTAGTTTATGAGGTACATTCATATGTAACAAAAATCTGACCTTCAATACTATAGATAAGGTTAAAGTAGATGAAAGCCTACAAGAAAATTTTTGTCACCATGTCAAAACACAATTAGCAGTCACTGATCAACAATAATTAAGTTTAGATTTCCTGAGTTAAACTCGGTTACCACACCCATCTCAATAATAGTAAACCTGCCTCAACTACGAGTAAATATACTTGTCCAAAATCTGCACTATTTTCTATAATATTGTCAATAAGAACTCAATAACTTATGCTCCTTAATCAAGTGTTAAACCTATAAAAAATTAAGTAGCACATCTTGATGATCAGTAGTGTCAGAGTTTATTCACCGCAACAACGACAGGAGAATAGAAGCAGTAACAAAACCAGTAGGACTGGATCAAAACCGAGCAGTAGTAGCAAAATGAGATCTCAAAAGAGCACTGGATCATGATGAAATTGTGCTTTAAAGACTAAGGGTTGCAACAACAACTAGAGGTCAGAATCATCAGGGAATCCTTCAGGTCAGTGACTCAACAGTCACCTCACGATCATACATTTCCAATTCCCAGCAATAGGAGTTTGCATGATCCTCTTAGTTTCTAGGAATGCCCAGCTGACATTGATTTCATGAGGTGAACAAAACTCCAATTTGTAAGAGACAATCTGAGAGCAAATCTTAATTGAGGTTTATGACTTTATTATATATCTCTCTCTCTCACACATACACACACAAGTGCGCGCGCGATCCGCACAGAGAGAGAGAGAGAGAGAGAGAGAGAGAGAGAGAGAGAGAAATGTGAGATTCGGTTGCTCAAAATACATGTCATGTGAATTAAAGTAGGCGTTTCTCATGGAAAGCATTAATAAATGCTTCTTATAACCCATTTTGCCTAAAACCAAGTTTAGGAATTTCAATTCTTAACTGATATAAAAATGGCTCTTGATGCCAGAAATTCAATTGCTACTATCATTATTTATTTGTTGTGAGTCTTTGCTACCAAACATGAAGGTTGCAATTCAATTATTATTTGTTTTTAATGTGTTATGCTTTCCAAAGTCTTTGTTTGTATATAATTTTGACTAATGAATGATGAATTTTGTGAAATTATTTTGACTCTCTCAACCAACTTGTGAGTTGATTAGAGTTGGGTCCAATTTGATTTTGAATAATTGATGTCAAAATGTTTGATCGTTTAAGTAACAAGAAACTGATACTATTTATATAATTCCAACATGACACATCTTCAGCTTGGTTAGCATGACGTTAGAATTTCCTATTCTTATCATTGCTTTCTCGAGTGTTATTTTGTTATTTCTCGTAGAACCAGCAGAGTGGTGCTCAAATGTTTAGGAGTCTTCATCACCAATTGCAGCTCCTTGTTGGGAAACCACTTATAAAGGCCAAACCCAATGTATGTATTTACACTACTGTGAATTGAATTTTATTTCTATTTAATGTTAATCTTATATGAATTGGATTTTATTTAGAGTCCTAGAGTAAAAGCACTTTTTTTGGTGATACTTCCTTCATAGTTGGCATTTTTTGGTGATACTTCCTTCATAGTTGGCATGGGCAACAATAAGACCTCCCTTTAATTTTTATATGCAATTTTGGTTTCTCGATTTCACCAGAATTGGTGTTTCTTCTATTGTTGTTCATTGCTCTATTTTTGTAGAGGTACAATTTAAAAATAACTTGTGATCATAGCAGAAGAAGAACAAAGATGGGAAGCTTATTTTGACAAGGAAAATGTCAGAAAAAGGCGATGGTCCCTTGAAGCATATTGGAAGTTCATAGGGAAACATGGTACTGGAGGAAATTGGAAAGATAGGAAGCTCCCCTTCACAAAGTTGTTATTGTTTAAAATGAGAAATTGGGTTATAGTTATCATTTTGTGTATGTGAGTGTTTTTTTTTTTACTTTTTATTTTTTTCTGTGAAATTGATTTTGTAATTTGCTCAGGTTTGATGAGAAGTGGTAAGTATTGTAGATTAAGATGGCTTAAGCATCTAAGGCCCAACAGAATTCGTGAGAATCCCATAGAGAAAACAAGTCCTTAAATACATGTTGATGGTTTTTTTGTGGGATTTAAAGGAAAAATGGCCATCGATGTTCATGTTTATAATGCTATAAGTAATTTTTTATGCACCTTTAGTTGCACGACTTAAATGAAAGAGTTGGTATTATGGTGGCATGTGTCATGAGGAGAGACACTTTCTACGTCTTCTAAGCCGTCTGGTTTGAGCAATTAGGATCTATAGACGAAATTTTACGTAAATATGAACACTTCATATAGATTTATGGTAATACAATGATATTTGATGTGGATGAATATGTGTTATAGGGAATGAAAATTTATTTAAATGAATGAGCTTTGAGTATATGAATGTGTTTAAGCAAATGGAAATGAAAATGAATATGCATGTTATGGATTTGTACTCCTGGGCAATATCGGATGAAAAAAAAAATTAGGGTAGACGGCCAAAAGGCGTCTCCAATAAAACAAAGTTAATTTATTAGATACGGCGTCAAGCTGTCTCCAACGTGCATTCATCTAGTCTACTAAGCATGGCTATGGAGATGGTTAATGGCGGTCTCCAATAAGCTCAATTATTAGGGACAGCTAAAAGCCGTCTCTTCCGAGACATTGGAGACATGGGTATCTGAGACTACATGGAAGTCATCTCCAATACAATTTGAGACTGCTTGGTCATCTTTGAAGTCAGTCGTCTCTAATACACATACTTTCACTAACTTGTATGCTCATAAATAATTATGGACCTCTTAGAAAGAGATGAACCCCACCGGGCACTTGGGTACACGTACTTAAAATCAACTCGTAAGATAGCTAAGCAGCATATCTTTGTAGCAGTCTAATTCATCAATGTTTATTTTAAATATGTTATTAATTTAGTATATATTTTAACATTTTTTTAAAATATTAAATATATTTTTAGTCCCTGAAATTTTTTCAAAAGTTATGAAAATTAATCCGGAAGGTACCAAAAGGAAAATAGATCTGGATCGTCGGATTCAAAGCAATCAATGAGTTCTAAACATTGGAGTGCTCATTTAAATTGTTAGGCGCCAAGAGCAGCCCTCCCTCATTTAAATTGGGTGCGCTAAATTGGGTGCGCACGAGGGCCAATAAGGGTATTTATGTAATCTTACATTCCCCCACCGACTAACCATTCGACCGTTGTCGATGGCATCACCGAAAATACCCTTCATTATGTTGACCGACTCTGGAGAAACACCTCTCTCTCTCTCTCTCTTTGATCGACCCTCTCCAAAATTTAGGGTTTAGGGTTTCCGATCCATGGGTAACATTCTCTCTCACATTCCCTCCTTTTCTCTCTCTCATACCCTCATTCTCTCTCTCTCATTCCCTCATACTCTCTCTCTCTCCAATTCCTTTCCCAAACTTAGGGTTTATAGGGTTTGCGATCGGGAATGGGTTCAGGAAGATCGTCTCTCTCTCTCTCTGTCTTGACCCTCTCCAAAATTTAGGGTTTAGGGTTTCTGATCCGCAATGGGTTCTCTCTCCTCCTCTCTATCTCATTCCCTCATTCTCTCTCTCTCTCTCTCCAAAGTCTCTCCAAAACTTAGGGTTTAGGGTTTGCCATCGGGTATAGGTTGCAGGAAGATCGTCTCTTCATCCGATGCTTTCTGGAATCCCGCCATTTTATGGTAAGCGGCTACTAAGGATCTTTGAGGCGATGTGGAGAATTTTTTGTAAGGATGTTTCGAAGAGATTCTCAGCGGAGCAAGTACTCAGTAAGCAATTCTTTCGTTTTAGTCTTGTATAAGATAATTTACGGGCGTGGATTGTATTTTTTCACTGTTTTCTTTGTTGATTTTGAGTTTTGATACTGAATCTTTGATTTGTCAGCTTATTTATTTTTTGTTGGGTCGGAGTTTTGATGCTGAATCTTTCGTTTTAGTTTTATTTTTTATATTTTTTTATGCTAAATCTTTGTATGTTTTGTTATAGTATTTTGAATTTTAGGGTCCTACATGAACATCTCTGTTTGTTGTTTAATTTTTAGGGTTTTGGAATGAGGTTTCTCTGCTTCTTGGGGAATTTTGATGCTTTTGATCTTTTTTGTTTACTTGGCTTCTCAGAATTTAGTTCTTACTATTTTATGGATTTGTTCATGCTTTTTTTAGTTGTTTCTTGGCACTTTTCTGTTTGTTTAGGTATTTTACAGGAGAACCATGTTGTTTTAGTAGGGGTTTTAGAGTTTCTAATCCCATAATTATTATTATATTTTGTCAGCATACTTTTCTTCCTATGGCGTGCGATCATAGCTGTTCGATCAACAATGATTTATAAGTAGTGATAAGGTTTCCTCTGTTTTTTTCATTCAACTCAACTGTTTGTAGGGTTTGTTTGTTCAATCAACATCATTTTCATGCTTTTTCCCATATTTTGATGAATTTGTCTGCATCCATTTTTTTTTTCAGTTCCTTTAGTGTATTGATTTTGTTGCATGAAATATGGAGGGGAAGTTCCGCATTGCTTATGTTATAATAATATTGATTAAAGAGGGATCTAGTATTTTTATGATATGTTCCCATCTAAAATGTTTTTTTAGAAAACCTGGGTAAGTTCCAAAGAAATATTGCAAATTTCTCATGGAGCCTCATCCATTTTTTTTTTCAGTTCCTTCAGTGAATTGATTTTGTTGCGTGAATAAAATCACGGTGAATAACTATATGTAAAGCACACTTGATATTTTTGTTATTTAAGGTTTGTTTAGAATACCCCACCGACGTGGCGGGATACCCACGACTGACTCGGTAGGATATCTGTGACCGGTACGGCGGCTAATCCGTATACAGTAAGCACATCCCAGGGATATAGATTTGATAATAGACCCCGCTACCTATGAGAAAGAGGCTTGGGCAGTATTCCCAGGGAATACAAATTAACAACTGTCTAGTTAGACGACGATGGTGGGTATTCCATCGGGGCTCGATGCTATATTGCTCGGGGACTATCTAAGTTAAAGAGTTAAGTTATTAGGCCGAATTCACAACTAAACGAGTAAGGTGAGAATGAACAAAACCATGCAAAGTAAGTAGTTGTATTCATCATTTTCTTCATTTATTTCGATTGTCTTTCCAAATAGTAACATCAGATAAATTGTATTTTAAAACTGCATAACATATATGTGAGAATTAATCTATATGTTCTTTACGTTTCTCTACTGAGATAGGATGTAGCTCACCCCTTAGACTATACGTCGCAGGTCCAACACTAGCGGCAACACAGGCTTCGAGAGACGTTGATCCAGAAGGTTCGGATTACGTGGCCGGAGAAGAGTTAGAACCTCCTCCTGAGGAATTCTTTTAGAAGTTCCTTACGTTTTGAGTTGTGAGTAGAGAGTACTCGTGGCTTGGCATGTCAAGTCCTTTCTTTTAAATGTAATTGAATACTATACTTTCCTTTTGGCGAACCATCGCGGGTGATAAGATTGTCATCAATGGTTCGGGACAGTTCCTCTGCTCATGAATTAGCATGAGACCGGAACTGTCTGTTGGCTGCTAGACTTTATTGAAACATGGAGACTTAGTTAGTTTAAAGCTTTGGTATTTTTAAATTCTTGGCTTTTACTTGTTACATGATGTTCCGCATAGATTTAAGGTGCATGACCTCGAGGGTTGTGCTGATGGCACGGATTTTGAGGTGCCAAAATTTGGGCTGTCACAGTTGGTATCAGAGCCGTTCTTCTAGAAATTCTGACAATCATTCTTTTGTCAGAGCATAGGGACTTCTGCTGACGAAAGTTAATTTCATATGTAGATCGTGATGTCTTCGGGAAGGAGAGGTCGACCAAGGGGTAGTCATGATAGGAACTTACGCAGTAGAGGTGAGTTCATCTCGCCAACGAACAGAGTACCGTTGGGAGAAAGAGAAATTCTCGAGAGTAGTAGTCAAGGGAACAGAGACCAGGCCGAAAATCATGATCAAGACAGTCAGGGTCAAGATCAGAGAGAACAAGATAGGATCAGGGAGAGAAATGAAGAGAGAGAGGAGCGTCAGAGGATGATGCACACTATGGAAACCATGGCGGCTGCCATGGCAACATCCTTGTCGGCTCAAAATACTGGTAATCAAAGATCACCACCTACATCTTGAGTACCAACACCCCCAAAGACTTCAAAGATTTACGTAATTTCAAGGATGAGACCTCCTAACTTTTTCGTGGCAAGCATACTATGGCTGCTGAAAATTGGCTAAGTGAGATGGAAAAGCTTTTCAACGTACTCACTTGCACGGAAGATGAGAGCGTCCGTTGGGCAGCGTACATGTTAGATGGGGAGGTTGGACCTTGGTGGAAGTCTGTGTCGCAAAATAGGGCTCAGGAGACCCCAAATGTACCATGGACGTGGAATGAATTCATGGAAGAATTCAATAAACAGTATTTCCCCGAAGTGGTGAGAAATCAGATGAAAGTACAGTTTTTATAACTCCAACAGAGAAATATGACAGTAAGGGAGTACGGAGTGGAGTTCATGAGACTTGCTCGTTTCGCTCCTGACTACGTGGTTACAGAAGCAATGAAAACAAAGAGGTTTCAACAGGGTTTGAGGCCAGATATTCGAGGAGGAGTTGCTCCATTTCAGCTAAGAACCTACGGAGAGGTTATGAGTAAGGCACTAGTGGTGGAAGAAGAGAACAACAACCGCTACCGTCAAAGGGAACAACAGGGAAGAACGAACGTGGATCAGAACAGAACTGAGAACTACGAGCCAATAAACAAAAAGCCGAGGTTCGTAGTACAGAATCAGAGACAACCGTTTCAAGCAGGATATGGGAGACTGACACAACAGAGCACATATCAAAGGTTTCCATTACTGGCATCAGGGAGACCGATGAGGTATGAGAGTCCTGCCATTTCTACTGGAGCTACGGTAACACAAGGTTTCTCACAAGCTGCATCTTCAACACCAAAGGATACTTGTGCCAAGTGTGGCAAGTCCCACAAAACGGCTGATTGCAGGCAAGGGATGCGAGGTTGTTTTAAATGTGGCAAGATGGGCCACGTGATTAAGGACTGTCCTGAGGCAAACAAGGAGAAGACAGCTTCAGCTTCGATGTCACGACCAATTCAAGCAAGGAAACCGGTCGTGCAAGGGAGGGCCTACGCAGTCACCGCCCAAGAAGCAGGGAACGTACATGATGTCATTCAAGGTAAAGTTCCTTTTAAAATAAAGAAATTTCTATTCTTTTTAAAATTTTAGATAGAGAAGGTGCATTCTTTTATAAATAGTATAAATTCATTACTAAAACTTAAATTAATGTGTAAGGTGTGTGCTATAAATATGTGTATGGCTGTATGTTATAGGTAAATTACCCGTTTATGAGAAAGGATGCTATGTAGCATACGACACAAGAGTGTTGATAGACCCAGGGTCTATCCACTCATTCATTACTCCGAGATTTGCGAAAAGAATAAAGATTGCTCTAGAGATATTGAATTTTGTCCTCTCAGTATCAATCCCGACTAGAGAGTTAGTGAATACAGAGCAAATTTGCAAATCGGTAGTGGTGAGTGTTCAGGACGGCGACACCTATGAATTAGATGCGCAATTAATCTTGTTGGACATGCAAGGATTTGACATAATCCTTGGCATGGAGTAGTTATCACAACACTGCGCGACGATAGATTGCAAGAACAAAGTCGTTATCTTCAGGCCTAACACTAGGAGATCGTTCAGATTTCGAGGGGAGAGATCAAAACACCTACCACTTATCTCAGCAGTCAGAGGCGAACGCATGATCAGAAAAGGCTGCAGCGGTTACTTGGCATTCTTGAAGACGGATAAGAGAAGGATGTCATTTCGAAAATCGCAGTGGTACGAGAGTTTGAAGATGTGTTCCCAGATGAATTGCCAGGGCTACCTCCTGAGAGGGAAGTGGGATTCGCTATCGACTTAGCGCCAGGAATGGAGCCTGTTTCAAAAGCACCATATCGAATGGCTCTTGCTGAGTTGAAGGAATTGAAAGAACAGTTGCAAGAACTCATGGATAAAGGGTTTGTGAGACCGAGTGTGTCTCCTTGGGGAGCACCAGTCTTATTTGTAAAGAAGAAAGATGGGTCAATGCGTTTATGCATTGACTATCGACAGTTAAACAAACTCACTGTGAAGAACCGATACTCGTTGCCGAGAATTGATGACTTGTTTGATCAACTGTAAGGAGCAAGATATTTCTCTAAGATCGACCTCAGGTCGGGATACCATCAGTTGAGAGTTAAGGCCGAAGATATTCAGAAAACTACATTCAGAACACGGTATGGACACTACGAATTTTTAGTGATACCGTTTGGGTTGACAAATGCACCGGCGCCATTTATGGACTTAATGAACCGGGTGTTTAAACCACATCTGGATTCTTGCGTCGTGGTGTTTGTTGACGACAATTGTGATATATTCCAAGTCAGAAGAGGAGTATGAGAAACATCTAAGACTCGCTCTACAAACCTTGCGTGAACACCAACTTTACACCAAACTCAGCAAATGCGAATTTTGGTTAGAAGAGGTTAGCTTTTTGGGACATGTCGTCTCCAAGCATGGTGTCACAGTGGACCCGTCCAAAATTGAAGTAGTAGTGAATTGGGAACAGCCTAAGACAGTGACTGATGTCCGTAGTTTCCTTGGACTGGCAGGTTACTATCGACGTTTTGTTGAGGGGTTTTCAAAATATCGGGAAGGGAAGGGTAGGGGTTGCAGGGTGGGGCTGACATTTGGGCTCGAGGCTTGGAAGGGGTTTTGAGGGGGTGGGGCTGGAGCCAAAGAAGGAACCAAGTCCTCTATATTGAATGTAGAGCTGACCCTTATATCTGGTGGAAGCTCGAGAACGTATACATTAGGTCCGCTCCTTGCCACAATTTTAAAAGGCTCAGCACTGCGGGCTTGAAGTTTCTTTGCCGCTCCCAATGGGAACTGCTCAGGCCTAACCCGAACCATCACATAATCTCCAACCTGGAATTCCTTAAAGCGCCTATGCACATCCGCATATATTTTGTATTGTTCATTGCCTATATTAATTCTTTTTTTAATTTCGGCATGCAATTCATGTATATGCTGTGCAAATGAATTGGCTAACTCGGAAACTCGATGGGATGCAGACATGGAAATAAGATCAACAAGTGTTCTAGGCCTATAACCAAGGACGACCTCAAAAGGACTCATACCTAGGGACCTATTGACTGAATTGTTGTATACAAACTCGGCTACAGGCAAAATAGAATCCCAAGTCCTAGGGTGATCACCAATAAGACAACGGAGAAGATTACCTAAGCTCCTATTGGTGGACTCCGTTTGGCCATTTGTTTGAGGATGATAGGCCGAAGAAAATTGGAGCATGGTAACCATCATGTGCCATAAAGTTTTCTAGAAATAACTGATAAACTTCACATCTCGATCCGAAATAATCGTCTGGGATAACCCATGTAGACGTACAACCTCCTCGAAAAATAATTTGTCTATGTGAGCCGCATCGGAGGTTTTGGAGCATGGTATGAAGTGGGCTATCTTGGAAAAGCGGTCCACTACCACAAAAATAGAATCGTGCTTCCGTTGGGTCTTTAAAAGTCCGAGCACGAAATCCATAGAGATGTCTTGCCACGGGATATGAGGCACGGGTAAAGGGGTGTACAAGCCGGTATTCTGTTTGATATGCTTTACAACTTGACATGTACTATATTATTTTACGACCCTAGAGACATCCCTCATAAGGCTAGGCCAATAAAACCTATCCTCAACGAACAAACTGGTTTTATCACGCCCAAAATATCTAGTAATCCCTTCGACATGTAACTCTCCGATGAGGAAGTCATGCAATGAAGTACGAGGGATGCACAAACGATTCCCTTTGAACAAATACCCATTCAGCAGGGTATACTCAGAGTTAATGTTATTCGGATTTTCAAGGACAATAGTGTATTCTGCCCCGAAATCTAGGCAATCAGGATAATCTTGCTTCAACTGCTCAAATCCGACGACCTTGGTGCTCATAGACTACAAAGTCGCCACTCGATGACTAAGCGCATCAGCAGCCTTGTTCTCGGCACCGGCCTTATGCTTCAAGACAAATGTGAACCTTTGAATGTACTCGACCCACTTCGCATACCTCGGGTTCAACTTTTTCTGGGAAGCTAGGAAACGTAAGGCCTCGTGATCAGAAAACAGCACAAATTCCTACGATCTCAGGTAATATTTCCAATACTACAGAGATTGGACGACCGCATAAAACTCCTTGTCATAGGTGTCAATCATGCCTAACTTGTTAGTAATATTTTTGAGAAGATTTCTTCCCACAGCCATAGATAGAATGTCTAACAGCTGACCTTTTGTATTGACTTGAGGGATGCTAAACTCCCGGGCTTCCACTTTCTCTCTTATTAAATGATAATGAAGTTTGATATGGTGAGTGTGTTCATGGTAGACCGGATTCTCAGTTATGTATTTTGCAGCTTCATTGTCTCCATACAACAACATTGGAAGAGTAATATTCATGCCAAGAACCACAAGAATAAACTGAATCCGCATTCCTTCTCTTGCACTTTGAGACATGGCCCTGTACTCACCTTCACAACTTGAGTTTGAAACCTGCTTTTTTTACTTTTCCAGGTTAGCAAGCTCCCCCCCCCCCCAAGAAATACTTTGTGACAAATCTCCTATCACTAAGTGAGCCCGCCCAATCTGAGTCTATGAACACTAAAACATCCAAGTGACCTCTGTTTCTATGGAAAAGAACTCTATCTAGGCGTCTGTTTAAAATCTCTGGATCCTGTAAACGACATCACTAGAACAATTTTGGGAACATGCATGTGCTGATTCACTACATTTACAGCATAAGCAATAAATAGCTGTGTCATGGTGAGGTAGATAAGTTTTCCCACTTATTGATATTTTTTATATCCTTTAAGTGCTCACCCCCTTCTCCACTATTCCTATGATTATGTTCCATAGGAGTTGTTGCAGGCCTACAGCCCAACATGCCTACACGACTCAAAACATCATGAGTATACGTTTTATTTGATAGAACAATCCCCTCTATTGACCTTGCCACGTCAATTCCTAAGAAATACTTTATGGGGCCCAAGTCTTTGATATAAAACATTGTACTCAAGTACTCTTTTAGCCTCATAATTTCATCACTGTCATTCTCCGTGACAATGATATCACCCACATACACAGAGCAATAGTCTTCACACCCCTCTTGACAAATAGGGTATGATCATAATGGCTCCTCTGATATCCATAATTTATTACAACGCCATTAAATTTTTTAAACCATGCCCTTGGTGACAATATCAATCCATAGATGACTTTCCTAAGCCTACACATTTTATCATTCTCCCCCTCACATGTAAGACTAGGGGAAAGGCAATATAGACTTCCTCTTTTAAATTATTATGCAAGAATCGATTTTTCGCATCTAATCGATGTAGTGGCCAATCATTGCATGCTGCAAGGGATATGAGCACCATTATTGTATTTGATTTTGTTACAGGAGCGAAAGTGATGGGGACATCCAAGTCAAACCGCCCTTTATCGTGTACCGGAGACGTAAGAAGAAGCCTAAGACCCTTAGAGCTATTCAACCCATTTCGCATGCCTCGGATTTAGATTCTTTTGAGAGTCAAGGAAGAGTAAAGCTTCATGGTCGGAGAACAACACAAATTCATGCGGCCTAAGGTAATGCTTCCAATACCATAAGGAACGAACGACCGCATAGAACTCCTTGTCATAGGTGGAGTATTTTTGTTTCACCTCATTAAGATTTTTACTAAAATAGGCCACTGGGTGACCCTCTTGGCTAAGCACTCCTCTTATACCCACACCCGACGTGTCGCATGCGACTTCGAAGACTTGAGAAAAGTCCGGCAAGCTCATGATGAGTGCATTACTCATCCTTTATCTAATCTCAGCAAAAGCTTTTGCCGTGGGCTTGCCCCATTGAAACTCTCCCTTTTTCATGTAATTAGTGATTGGGGCCATGATGGTGTTAAAGCTCTGATGAAGTGACGATAGAAAGTAGCCAAGCCATGAAAGTTACAGACATCGTGTACGCTCTTAGGTTCAGACCACTCCACAATGGCTTTAACCTTTTCAAGATTTTTGGCCATTCCATCAACCAAGATAATGAATCCTAAGAAGACAATGGAACGTTGCATGAAGGTGCGCTTCTTGAATTTCACAAATAACTTCTCGCCCTTTAGGGTTTCGGAAACCAACCTAAGGTGGTTCAAGTGTTGTTTATTGTCATAACTATAAATCAAAATGTCATCGAAATACACAACGAGGAATTTGCCTAGAAACGTCCTGAACACTTGGGTCATGAGTCTCATGAAAGTACTTGGGGCGTTAGAAATCCCAAAAGGTATGAACATCCACTCATAAAGACCATCCTTAGTCTTAAAGGCGTTTTTCCACTCATCATCGGGGCGGATTTGAACTTGATGGTAGCCACTCTTAGAAAAGATAGTGGCACCAACCATCATATTTAGCATGTCATCGAACCTCGGTATGGGAAACCGATACTTGACCGTAATTTTGTTAATCACCCGATTATTCACACACATTCGCCAACTTCCATCCTTCTTAGGTGTGAGTAGCGTGGGTACAACACAAGAGCTCATGCTCTCTTGAATGAATCCCTTTTGAAGGAGGTCATTAATTTGTCGTGGTAACTAGGCATGCTCAACCGGATTCAACCTGTAGTGGGGCAGGTTCAGTAAGGTGGATCGGAGAACTAAGTCTATAACGTGTTGAATGTCACGCATCGGAGGGAGTTCGTTCGGTAAGTCTTTGGAGAAGACATCCATAAATTCTTTCAAGTCGACTCAACCTCCTTGGGGTGTTTGCCTATAGACTCGAGAGCTTTCTCGATAGTGATGGTAATGTAGACCACGTTCTCATCCAAAGAAGCCTTTTCAAACTCTGAAGGGCTCACAATATTAATGGATTTAGATGTCTTGCCCTTCATCTCGACTTTATTGGTTGATAGCGTTTTAGGAGGCAAAGGATGTAAAGTGATCTTATTACCCTTATACGTGAACATGTATATGTTTGATCGACCAAAAAGGGTCACGTCTATGTCGTAGAGCCACGACCTAGCCAAAATGATATGACCGACAGCCATCGGCACCACATCACACCATAAGGTGTTCGAGTAAGAATCCAATTGAATCGATACATGACACCTTTCTGACACGAGAATGGATGGAGAGTCAATCCATGCAACTTGATAGGGTCTTGGGTGGGCTTCGGGTGTAAGCCCCAAGCAACGTATGGTGTGAGTTGGCACTACATTGGTGCAACTACCACTATCCACGATGACCTTATAACTTTTGTCACCTAATTTGGCAAAGGTGTGGAAGATGTTCTCCCTTCGCCAGTCATCCTTCTCATCCCGTTGAGGTTGTGCAAGGGCACACCTCACAACTAAAGCACGACCACTATCATCACCCTCCTCATCACTGGGTGTGATATCCTACTGAAACACTTCTTAAACCACTACCTCACCTTCATCCTCCTCTCCCTAAGTGAAGAGATTCCTTTGGGAGTCTCTGGTAGGGCATTGGGCGGCAAAGTGTCCCATCCCATGACACGTATAGCATTTAACTTGAGAGCTACCTTTGAGGACTCCCCGACTATACCTTTTTCCTTTTGAAACCTCTTATTAGTAAGGGCAGGTTGTGTAGGTTTGGGAGGTGGGTTTCCAACATTAAATCGTTCCTCTCCAGAGCGAAGACCATTGTTTTGTGGTTCGACTCGTTTCATCACCGTTGTTTTCAAATAACGTTCAAGATCTTACACAACGGTATAACATCTTTCAAATGTTTCTACGAGGTGAGAAATCAACTCCTTTTGCAAATCAAATCGCAATCCGGTGCGGAATCTAGAAAGGGTAATTTCAGGGCCTTCCGATACCTTGGCCCTCATCATGAACTCTTCGAACTTGCTAATGTACTCGGTCACAGGTATACCACCTTGGCATAAGTTTTACACTTGGTCGAGGAGGCGTTGGTGGTATGATAAAAGAGCATATTTCTCAGTAAGTTGGACCTTCATGTCGTCCCAATGGGTAATGGGAGGACAACCCGCATTCACCCTTATGCGCTCGACGTTAGCCTAGAAGAGTCGAGCTTGCCCAATTAATTTCATTTTAGCCGGCTTGACAAAACGATCGTCATTCATATCATACCAATCACAATGTTGGTCAATGTCGGAAAGCCAATCAAGAAAGACTTTAGGGTCTGGACTTCCGTCGAAGGTTGGAAACTCAACTTGGACATTTTTGAGGAGTTTTGCATTGCAGTCGGAGTCATCTCGACAATGATCTCTTCAGTTCCTATTCCGATCATCTTGGCGATCATCGCGTTCAAAGCGTGGACCTTCACTCTCTCGTCGGTGCTCATCAAACCTATCTAACTAGTTGATTCGATCACACAGCCTACCATTAGAAGCCCCTAGGGCTGTCTGGGTTTGCTCTATGGTATTTAGTCACTCATTAATTGCACCCAACTCTTTTCGCATATCTTTAAGAGTATCGAGAATCTCATTTGAGTCCATGGCGATCATAGATGTCTATTAGGGTTCTAATATGGAATGCAGTATGGACTCACAAAAGAAAAGAATGCAACAGAAGAAAATATGACAAGAAATTATGCCCTAACCTAGAAACCAAAGGCTTTGATACCAAAACTGACGTGGGACGACAACCCTAAAATGCGTGCATGATGATTTAATAGATTTTATCAAAATTAAAAAAGATTAAATAACCTTAATCGCAAAATTATCTAATACCTTAGGATTTTGAGAATTCTGGTAGGCGGATCACACGAGATCCGGATAGGGTTTAATCTGATGCGCGAATCCCGTTAATTTTACGGCAAGATCGGGCCTAGAGGTAGAACTCTAGCTTTCCATGCTTGGGCGTTCATCGTTAATCCGATGTAGCGTTGCTAATTCTCACTAGGGCTTT
Organism: Chloranthus sessilifolius; assembly: GCA_021018995.1. Classification (NCBI taxonomy): domain Eukaryota; kingdom Viridiplantae; phylum Streptophyta; class Magnoliopsida; order Chloranthales; family Chloranthaceae; genus Chloranthus; species Chloranthus sessilifolius. The sequence continues at coordinate 33,559,700 of CM037586.1, forward strand.
GGGATTGGGTAGATTTAAGGGCTCAGATGAAAACTATGGTTTTGGTTGAATTAAGGTTTCATAATAGATGAACAAAATAGATCAGGGTCTATAAGACAAAACAGAGATAGGCAGATAGAAAAGATAATAAAAGATAAAGAAGATGATAAATAGGAATCACTCCCTTGGCCTCACACCAAACCCATCACGAGGAAGAAAAATCTCTCTCCATTCAAGCAAAAGTTCATTCAATATATTCAGAAGCTAAACCAAATTATGTTTATTTTATGACTCTTTAAATAGGCAACCAACTAATAACTCGAATTAAAAGAGTCATAAAATAACAAAAGACTAAAAAAGGAAAATATTTGCTGAAAAATAAAAACCTCCGATGCTTGGCGGATAGCTCCACGGGCATCCGTCCTGGAGGTCACGGATGTCCGTCGCCTATAGGGTCCCGAATCACGAACGCCCGTGAATATATCGGAGTTTCGTTGCGCAAAAATAGTGGGGTCTTCAATTTACGGACGTTCGTCCTGAACCCACGGATGTTCGTTAGGTCTTCACGGATGGCTTGTGCCTCCTTTTCTCCCTTGAAGCTATAGTACTCGGGCTTCCTCTTAATTTCTTCCGACGCCAGTAGAAGCGATGTGGTCCAAAACTGATGTCTATGTATTCGGCGTCCCAGTCATGTCCTAGCCTCTTTGAAATCACTGACCATCGTCGACCTTTGATTAATAAGTGTTGACCACCATTCAGCCAACATTGATTTTTTTAAATATATAATTAGTACCATAAAACTTTCATGATGGAATTTTTCTTTCAGAATTTCATACTTGATTTGCCTTCATCTATGTATATGGTTTTCATATTTAATTGTCGGTTTATTTTTACCAATGACATCATTGGAGGGTGTGTGGAAAGCAAAATATTTTGCGATAATTGTACAAATTCTGTAAGTTCCATCCATATTCCATGACACGTGCCTGAAAGATTCTGTAGTTACCTATTTTATTGTGCTTTGTTAGTGTGCTGCCTTCACTTTTTTTCATTTTCCTTAGAATAATACAGCAAATAATATCAACATAATTCCCCAGTGTAGGCTAATAACTGTAAGTACTGTAAGGCAGCATATTGCCAAGAAAAACTTGTCAAGTAGTTGATAAAGATTGAATATTGCCAAATACTATTATCTGCCATTTGCAATTGAGTCCTTGTCACATCCACTAGTCGTAACATGCACCTTTCTGCTTCTTGGAGCATTGTATTGCTTTTGAAAATTACTGATATTCATGCAATGCATTTACATTCATGTGTTTATAATAAAAATAGTGATTTGCAACTTTTCTTGGGTTGCGATTGCTTATTATTGTTTGATTTTTAAATTTGCAGTCAAGAAAAGAAACCTAGATGCATCTTTCCTCTCTACTAATATAAAATTGCTTATTTTATGGCCTACATCTTCCATCTCTACTAATATAAACTTGCTTATTTTAGGCCTGCATTAAACACCTTGTGTGTGTGTGTGTGTGTGTGTGGGTGGGTGGGTGGGTGGGTGGGGTGGGGTGGTGGGTGTGTGTGTGTGTTGGGAGGAGGGGGGGGGGGGGGTGCATGCGTGCGTGTGCATTTTTCATCTCTACTATTACAAAATTTGCAGTCAAGAAAAGAAACCTAGATGCATCTTTCATCTCTACTATTATAAAATTGCTTATTTTTATGGCCTGCATTAAACACCTTGTGTGTTTGTGTGTGTGTGTGTGTGTGTGTGATGCATCTTTCATCTCTGCTAATATAAAATTGCTTATTTTATGGGTTGCATTAAACACCTTGTGAGTGTGTGTGAGTGTGTGTTTGTGTGTGTGTGTGTGTGTGTGTGTGTGTGTGTATATATAATTTTTTGGTAAGTTAGCACGCATAATCAACAATTCAATCTGATAATTGATCCACACAATTGGAAATTGATTCTATTATCATGGATGTTGACTTTTGTCATCTACAAAGGACAGTTACGGATTTTTTTGATTCGCAATGGTTTGTCTTCCCTTTTCAAAGAAGGTCCAGCAGCTTATAGAACTTACTATTTGAGGTGATTTTGTTACTTTTAGTTTTTGTTTCAATAACGAAAAGGGTTGATATGATTAAATCTGTTATTATCATGGATGTTGACTTTTGTCATCTACAAAGGACAGTTACGGATTTTTTTGATTCGCAATGGTTTGTCTTCCCTTTTCAAAGAAGGTTCAGCAGCTTATAGAACTTACTATTTGAGGTGATTTTGTTACTTTTAGTTTTTGTTTCAATAATGAAAGGGTTGATATGATTAAATCTGTTATTATCTTTGTGTTCATTATTGTGTTCTTTATAAAGTATCAATCCTTTGATTGGAGGTAATATTTTTCTTACTATATTATCCATTTGTTAACAATGTACAAGCAAAAAAAAAAGGAAAATACTATTTATAGGTCAATAGTTACTAAGTTTCTAGTTTGTTGATACTAATACAAATTCGTAAAAGGCCTGGAAATATCTGGATACAACAACAATAGTGAGTATCAAAGCAAAGTATATAGGCCTATGGAGGCTAAGCTTCAAGACTTTGGAGAAAAAAATTTACTTATTCAATCAATCATGGTGTAGATGTCACATTTGTAATTTGTTCCTATATGACTTGAAAATAACTACTTCAATTGACTCAAAATACTATTATTGAACACCGATAATATCTATCCAAAGTCATGCAACTCAAAAGTAAACTAACATATGTCTATAGCAACTACTAATAGAAAGAGTTCAAAACAGAAAATGACTTCTAACATAGAGAGATTTCTTATAAGTTCTATCAAAACTAGTACTCTAACCTTAAACCTTAAACGTTGTAACACTGATTGGTTAAGAGACAGACATTCTAAGCAAACTTCCTAAAATTTTTAACACCAAAATAACTAATGAACAGTCATTTCTGTCACCACTACCTTATATGCCTCAGTTAACTGCATTGGCTTTGACCTTCCTTGACCCAGCCTTGACCTTATTTTGGTACTAGAACATATGTGAAATGGAACTAGGATGGACCAAGGTACTTGTGGAAGTAACCACCATTAACGTCATTATGGTCGGGCATGACCATAGGGTCAGAAGTGAATTACAATTTGGACGATTCCCCCCCCCCCCCCCCCCCCACCACGCACACACAAAGGGGGTGAAAAATGACGGAAAGAAAATCATTACATAGGAGACTTCTGGCGTTTGGGTGGTTATGGAAAACTTAGTTGAAATAAGTGAGATGTTGGTTATAAATAGCTTAGTTGGTTTAAGGTAGTTAGTGTTAGTGCGTTGTTATTTCACATTGAAGTGGTGTGTAGTGAATAGTATTGGGTGTGCATGTAATATATGTTGTTTAATATTAAGGCTATTTAGGTGCATTTACCTCATTCACTCATTACCTTAAACTCCTCTCGCACTCTCTCTCCCCTCCTCTCTCTTCTCTCTCTATCCTCCCTTCTCTAACCCTAGACCTATCAAAACCTAACCCTAATCCTTACATCCTACCTTATTAATCCTAATATCACATAATGCAACTTGGTATCATAGTCGAGATCCATCAGTACACGTCTTCCCTGCTAACATTATCATGATGTCATGCTGATATCAGCAAGGACTCCAGCTAACGTTTTCATGATGTCATGCTGATTTCAGCAAGGACAAACATGTTGACCTCCATTTGGCTAAAAAATTAGCTGGTTCACTTCTTTTTTCTTTCCCGGTTATTTTTCTCTCTTGGAGCGAGAGGATCTAAGATTTTTTTCCTTGTTTTTTGAAAGGATCTTGGGTACATCTATAAATTTGATGTTTCTCGTTTTTGAAGCACTGGATTATTGTGGAGACTTGATCATCATCGGAGACACCTTGAAATACCATGTTGGAATTTTCTAAACAGATTTGGTTCCATTTGGTAGAGATCAAGGTTTTTCTATCCATTCCCATGAATCTTCAAGTCACGGTTCTGGTGCTTTGGTTCAAGTATCCTTTTTTTTACATCTTTCTACTGAAATTGCAGTTAGATTATTGTGATTTGATTACAAAATAGGTGAAGTTCATGGTTACCACTTATTGGTGAGTGACATAGAAATAGGGAATTCCAAGTTCGGTAATAAGGGATGAGAGCCACAACATCGCAAACATCCGATAGGCTATGGCCCGATACTCAGCCTATTACTGTAGCGAGATACGACATTCCGCTTATTATTTTCCCATACTACGAGGTTGCTTCCGTGGAAGGCACAATATCTAGTCAGAACATCTCCAACTCGGTGCAGATCGGCATCCAGAAATAGAGGATGCCCTTGAGCCTAAGAAACAGGTGCAACATGTGTTTGCAAGAGAATGATAATATAAAGTATGAACCCCCTTTTTTTTTTATATTATTGGGTAGTGTGGAAAGTTCGGTGTGTTTTGCTGCAGTCTTTTAATGTGATGTGAGTCTTTCTTAGGGAATGTAATCAGTTGTCTCCACAGTGGAAAGGAATACACTATGAAGGTTTGAAAGGGGATTTCTGGGGCATTGCAATTTATGCCCTGATGTGGGCTATATGGTTGGTTGGAGAGAAATTAAAGAATTTTTAGAAGGGTCCGTAAGCCAGTTCAGTTTATTGTGAAGGACGTTAGAGGATGGATGGCCAGTTGGGTTAGTTTTGCACATAATGAAGAGGAGAGCAGTGGGCTGGATTTTAACGAGGAATAGATAGTTTGTTTTTCGCGTAATCGTCTCTGGCTGGGGGTGAGATCCACGGCTGTTTTTGGGATAAGCTTCATGTCTCTAGGGAGTGGATGAGGCAGGGGTCTTGATCAGTTTCTCGTTGTTCTGCTGTAAGTATTTTTAATGTCTTTTTTAATAATATTTCTTTGCCACCATTCAAAGAAAAATAAAAAATAGAAGATGCCATTGAGCCTAATAAACAATCCCACGTCTAGGATTAGCCTAAACATATCTCAATATCTAATGAACAACAACCATATGAGCGGTCTGTGGAGCACGCATGAACTGACTAACAAGGCTGACATCAAAGGTAAGATTTGGATGGGACAAAGTAAGATAGATCAATCATCCTACAAGACATTGGTATTCATGGAAAATCAAGTAGTAATTTCCCTTTTTTTCGGTATGTGTCACTGAGAAGATCTAATGCATATTTTCTTTGAAAATGGAAAATTTCTCTCCTCGAGCGTGCAATCTCTCACCCCAAAAATTCTTCAAAGTGCCCAATATGTTTACCTCCAAATTCCGGCCAAGTTCCCTTTTTACATGGGTGTGAACTCATGGTGTTCTCTCGTAAGAATAATGTCATCAACATAAAATAGTCCGCCCATCTAGCTAATGTGAATAAAGACAATATGATCTGATTGGCATCTCTGAAATCCCTTCTCCAAAATAGCACCACTAAATCGATGGAATCATGTACAAGACGACTGCTTCAAACCATAGATGGATCAGATATATTTGGATGGGTTGCCCAGATATAGAGTCGGCTGCCCACCTGTTCCTCCTTTGTCAGCTGGCCTTTAAGGTATGGGGTGTGATTCTAGGGTTCTTCGGCATCAGCTGGGTTACTCCATCTGGTGGGGATGATCATCAAAGTTGTTAGGGATTGTATATCTGGGTGGGTTTTCCCCTGTGGGGACATCAATGGGGAGCTGTCTACGCCCTGGGATCGGGGCTAGAGTTGCTATTTTTTCCTTGCCTTTGTGGGATGTGGAGGGTATGGATCCCTTTGTAAGCTTGTCGTCTTTTCTATTGTTTTCTTCCTTTTGGTCGGTGTATGTTTTTCAGCGTCTTACTGGTTTCTAATATACTTCTCTATTACCGATAAAAAAAAAAGTATTGACAACTTCGTCAAAGATCTTCACTTTTTAGGCCTGTCAATGGTCAGGTCAGGCCAGCATGGATCAAAATCTCGGTTTCAGTTTTGTTCACCACACGAACCGTCAATTAGTCAAATTTTGGGTAAATTTCAGAATTTCTGAAAACATGCTTCGAACTTTGCCGAACTTTATTTTTTTGGTTTTTTAAAACTTTTTCACATTTTTATAAGACATTTGCACTAGTGCGGCTAATTTCGACCGTTTAAGTTACATAAGTCTATTATCATAAAATTTGGAACATAAAATAGGCAAAAAATGACTTCATTACCTGAACTCGAAAAGCCAACTACTCAAAGCCACATAGAGTTTCTGACTGGTTCTTCTTCATCAGCATCTCGAGTGTTATTGTGTTGTTGTGGCCTATAATATTGTCCATATGCATAGCCATATGTGACGCGGGACGGGAACCCTAAAATGCGTGAATATGATTTTTGATGCGATTTGTCGAAATTAAATAAAATTAATTCACCATTAATCTCAAAACTATCATGATACCTTCGGGTTTATAGAATTCTGATGGGTATATCACGCGAGAACCGAATAGGGTGTCCAGTCTGATGCGCAAGTCCCATTAGATTTGAGGCGAGATCGGACCTAGAAATAGGACTCTAGCTTTTTCAGGCTTGGGCGTTCGTCTTCGATCCGATGTAGGTTCACGGGTTCGAACTAGGGTTGTAGGATTGGATAGGTTTGATGGCTCGTATGAAAACTAGGGTTTTGATGGAAATAGCTTTTGGGTTTTGGATTAGGGATTCAATATGAGTAATGGATTATAAGAAAAAGACAGAGAAAATATATGGCGAAGATAATAAAAGATTAAAGAGAATAGATGCCAAAAGATGACGGTTGGGAATCGCTCTTTTGGCCTCACACCAAACTCATCTCGGGAAGAAGAATATTCAAGCAATAATGCATTCAAAATATTCAATAACTAAATAAAAAAGTATTTACAAGCCTCTTTATATAAGCCACCAATAATTAATTCGAAATAAAAAAAGTCCTAAAAGAAATAAAACTAAAAAGGCAGTTTTCTGCTTAAAATAGAAAATCTTTTACTGGACGTTGTCGCTAACAGCGCGCTGTGGGACCTCTAACAACGCGCTGTTGTAACGTGCTGTTGGAATTTTCACAGCGCGTTGTTGCAACAACGTGCTGTTGGAATTGTCATAGCGCGCTATTGTAACAATGTTGCTGTGCTATTTTCCCAATGATGGTTTCAGCCTTCTTTTCTCCCTTGAAGCTGCGGTACTTAAGCTTTCTCTACGCTTCTTTCGGCGTCGGTAAAACTGATATGGTCCAAATTTGATGTTCATGTATGTGGCATCCCCCTCAATTCCTCTAGACAAAATAGTTTTCATCACCGATGAAACGCGCTCATGGTAGATGTCAATCATAACGGGGTTCATTCGGCGGACCTCATTCTCGTGGAATGAGGTCCACCGTCTTGTGTTTTCGGACTCCAATTTTTTGACCCTTTTAACCAAGTACTTTTGGAATCCCCCATCTTGTGTGGATATGTCATGATCATTTATTATGTCCTCTATCTCATAGTTTCTCTGTCGGCTTGAAGATGGAAGAGGTACGGGTTGCAAGGTTGGGTTGGGGTTGGGGTTGGGGCTATGAGGTGGCTGGAGTGAGATTTCTGGAGGTGGGGCGAAACCCAAGTAAAGAACCAAGTCCTCAACATTGAACGTTGAACTAACCCTCGTACCTGGAGGAAGCTCACGTATGTATGCATTAGGACCACTCTTAACCAAAATTCTAAAGGGTTTGGCGCCTCAGGATTGGATCTTCTTTGCAGATCCCAATGGGAATTGCTCAGGCCTGACTCGGACCATCACATAATCACTCACGTGATATTCTTTAAAACGCCTGTGAGGATCTGCAGACAATTTGTAATGACTATTGCTTGGCATGCAAGTTATGAATGTGTTGTGCAAATGCATCGACAAACTCTAACACTCTATGGGATGCAGACATGGGGATTAAATTTAGGGGGGTCCTAGGCCTATGATCATGTACTACCTCAAAAGGACTCATGCCTATGGACCTATTGACAGAATTATTATAGGCAAACTCAGCTGTGGGTAAAATGGTATCACAGGTCCTAACGCTATCATCGACAAGACTACGCAGGATAGTCCCAAGGCTTCTATTGGTGCTTTCGATTTGGCCATCCGTTTGAGGGTGATAAGCCGTCGAAAATTAAAGCATTGTGCTCATCATGTATTAAAGGGTCTTCCAAAAATAGCTAGTGAATTTAACATCCCTATCAAACACAGTGGTTTTGGGCAACCCATAAAGATGCACTACCTCCGCAAAAAATAATTTAGCAATATAGGATACATCAGAGATTTTGGAACAAGGAATGAAGTGCGCCATCTTGGAAAATCGATCCACTACGACAAAGATGGAATCTTTCTTCCTTGGAGTTTTGGGAAGTCCAAGCACCAAGTCCATTGAGAGGTCTTGCTACGGTGTGTGTGGCACAGGTAATGGGGTGTACAAGCTGGTATTTTGTTTAGTCTGTTTTGACACTTGGCAAGTACGATAATGTTTGATGACCCGGGCGACATCTCTCATCAGGCTAGGCCAAAAGAACCCATCCGCTATGAGCGCAACAGTTTTATTACGTCCGAAATGTCAGACCATCCCTCCAGCGTGTAACTCCCAAATGAGAAAGTCACGCAATGAAGTGCGAGGGATGCAAAGGCGATTGCCTTAAAACAAGTACTCACTGTGGATGATGTACATGGGGTGTGTGTTGGTCACGTCACTAGGAGAGCAGTGTACTCAACCCCAAAATCTAGGCACTCGGGGTACTTATCCTTTAACCTTTCGAACCCAACGACCTCGGTGCTCCTTGTGCGCAAAGTCACTACTCGACGACTAAGTGCATCAGTGGCCCTATTTTCAGCACTGGCCTTATGCTTTAACACGAATGTGAACCCTTGAAGGTACTCGACCCACTTCGCGTGCCTTGGGTTCAACTTCTTCTGTGAAGCAAGAAAGCGTAAGGCTTCATGGTTGGAGAACAACACAAATTCATGTGGTCTAAAGTAATGTTTCTAATATCAAAGAGATCGGACGACCGCATAGAACTCCTTATCATAGGTGGAGTATTTTTGCTTTACCTTATTAAGTTTTTCACTAAAATTGGCCACTGGGTGACTCTCTTAGCTAAGCACTCCTCCTATGCTCACACCCGATGCGTCGCATGCGACTTCGAAGACTTTGAAAGAGTCTAGCAATCGCATGACGGGTGCACTACTCATTCGTTGTTTGATCTCACAAAGGCTTTCATCACCGTCTTGCCCCATTTAAAGTCCCCTTTTTTCATGCAATCTGTGATTGGGGCCATGAGGGTGTTAAAGCTTCTGATGAAGCGACGATAAAAAGTAGTCAAACGATAGAAGCTGCGGACATCGTGTATATTTTTAGGTTCGGGACACTCCACAATGGCTTTAACCTTTTCGGGCTCCGCAACCATTCCATCGACCGAGATAATGAATCCCAAGAAGATAACGGAACGTTACATGACGGTGCACTTCTTGAGATTTGCAAACAACTTCTCGTCCTTGAGGGTCTCACAAACCAACCTAAGGTAGTTCAAGTGTTGAACCTTGTCATGGCTATAAATCAAGATGTCATCAAAATATACAAGGAATTTGCCTAGAAACGGCCTCAACACTTGGGTCATGAATCTCATGAAAGTACTTGGGGCGTTAGAAAGCCCAAATGGCATGACCGTCTACTCATAAAGACCATCCTTGGTCTTAAAGGCGATTTTCCATTAGTCACCGCGGCGGATTTGAACTTGATGGTAGCCACTCTTAAGATCTATCTTTGAAAAGATAGTGACACCCATCATCATGTCAAGCATGTCATCGAGCCTGGGTATGGAAAACCGATACTTAACCGCAATCTTATTGATTACTTGGCTATCCACATAGATGCGCCAGGCACCATCTTTCTTAGGAGTGAGTAGGGCTGGTACGGCACACGGGCTTATGCTCTCTTGGATGAACCCCTTCTGAAGGAGCTCATTGACTTGCGAGTCAATTCGGTGTGCTCAACTAGATTCAACCTGTATTGGGGCAGGTTCGATAAGGTAGATCCAGGAACCAAGTCTATTGCATGTTGGATATCACGCAGGGGAAGGAGCTCGTTGGGTAAGTCTTCAGGGAAGGCATCCGTAAACTCTTTCAGGATCGGCTCAACCTCCTTAAGACACTCGCTCACTGACTCGGGAGCACTCTTAACGGTGACGACTATGTACTATGTACACCATACTCTCCTCTAACGACGCTTTCTCGAATTCAGAAGGGCTCACAATATTAATTGATTTAGAAGACTTGCCCTTCTTCTCGACTTTATTGGTCGATGGTGTTTTGGGAGTCAAAGGGTGTAAAATAATCTTTAATCTTTTTGCCCTTATATATGAACGTGCATATGTTTGATCGACCAGAAAGAGTCGCGTCCATGTCCTAGAGCCACGACCTTCCCAAAATAATATGACCCACATCCATCGACACCACATCACACTATAAGGTGTCTGAATATGATAACTGAATCGGTACACGATACGTTTTCGACACGGGAATGGATGAAGAGTTGACCATGTGACTTTATAAGGTCTCGGGTGGGCTTCAGGTGTAAGCCCCAAGCGGCGGACAACATGAGTTGAAATTACATTAGTACAATTATCGCTATCCACGATGACCCTACAATTCTTTTCACCAAATCTGGCAAAGGTGTAGAAGATGTTCTCCCTTCGTCAGTCATCATTTTCATTCCGTTGAGGTTGTGCAAGGGCACCTCACAACTAAGGCATGACTAATAACATCACCCTCCTCATCACTGGGTGTGCTACCTGGCTCAAAAACTTCTTCAACCACTACCTCATCATCGTCCTCTCCCTCAATGAAGAGAGTCCTTTGGGGATCTTTCGTAGGGCATTGGGCGGCAAAGTGTCCCATCCCATGATATTTATATCACTTTACTTGAGAACTACCCCTTGAGGATTCTCCGACTACACCTTTTCCCTTTTCAAACCTCGTATTGGTAGGGGCAGGTTGTGTATGTTTTGGAGGAGGATTAAATCGTCCCTCACCAAATCGTTGACCACTATATTGTGGCTCGGTTCTCTTCACCACCGAAGTTTTCAAGTACCGTTCAAGATCTTACATAACGACATAGCATCTTTCAAGAGTTTCTACGAGGTGAGATATTAATTCCTTTTGCAAATCAAGTCACAATTCGATGCAGAATCTAGAGAGAGTGATTTTAGTGTCTTTCGATACCTTGACCCTCATCATGAACTCTTTGAATTTGGCAATGTAATCGGTCACGGACATACCACTTTGGCGTAAATTTTGTCACTGATCGAGGAGGCGTTGGTGGTATGATAAAGAAACATACTTCTCAGTAAGTCGCTCCTTCATGTCTTCCCAACGGGTAATGCAAGGATAACCCTCATTCACTCTGATGCGCTCGACATTGAGCCAGAAAAGTCGAGCTTGACTAACCAATTATATTTTAACGTACCTGATGCAACGGTCATCATTCATGGCATACCAATCAAAGTGTTGGTCCATGTCGGAAAGCCAATTGAGGAAGACAGTAGGGTCCATTCTTCCGCCAAAAGCCAGAATCTCAACTCGGACATTCTTGAGGAGTTGAACTTCGGGATCATAGTCATCATCTCTACGATGATCCCTACGATTCCGGTTCTGATTGTCTTGGTGACCAACGCGTTCAAAGTGAGGACCTTCACGCTCTTGGCGTTGATCCTGGAGTTCATCTTTCGCTTCTAATTGGTTGATTCGATCACGCAATCGACTGTTAGAAATCCCTAAGGATGTTTAGGCCTGCTCTATGGTATTTAATCGTGCATTGATTGCACTCAATTCTTCTCGCATAGCTCTAAGAATATCGAGAATCTCATCCGAAGCCATGGTGATCACAAAGGTCTATTAGGGTTCTAATATGGAATGCAATATGGACTCAAAAGAAAAATAATGTAATAAAATAATTATGACAAGCAAAGATGCCATAACCTAGAAAACTTAGGGCTCTGATACCAAAACTGGCGTGGGTCGGGAACCCTAAAATGTGTGAATATGATTTTTGATGCGATTTGTCGAAATTAAATAAAATTAATTCAAGATTAATCTCAAAACTATCACGATACCTTCGGGTTCGTAGAATTTTGATGGGTATATCAGCGAGATCCGAATAGGGTGTCCAGCCCGATGCGTAAGTCCCGTTAGATTTGAGGTGGGATCGGGCCTAGAAATAGGATTCTAGCTTTTCCAGGCTTGGGCGTTCATCTTCGATCCGATGTAGGTTCACGGGTTCGAACTAGGGTTGTAGGATTGGATAGGTTTGATGGCTCGTATGAAAACTAGGGTTTTGATGGAAATAGCTTTTGGGTTTTGGATTAGGAGTTCAATATGAGTAATGAATTATAAGAAAAAGACAGAGAAAATATATGGCAAAGATAATAAAAGATTAAAGAGAATAGATGCCAAAAGATGACGGTTGGGAAACGCTTCCTTGGCCTCACACCAAACCCATCTCGGGAAGAAGAATATTCAAGCAATAATACATTCAAAATATTCAATAACTAAATAAAAAAGTGTTTACAAGCCTCTTTATATAAGCCACCAATAATTAATTCGAAATAAAAAAGTTCTAAAAGAAATAAAACTAAAAGGACAATTTTCTACTTAAAATAGAAAATCTTTTGCTGGACGTTGTCGTCGAAGGCGAACTGTGGGACCTCTAATAGAGCGCTGTTGTAAAAGTGTGCTGTTGGAATTTTCATAGCGTGCTGTTGGAATTGTCACAGCGCGGGGTTGTAACAGTGTTGCTGTGCTATTTTTCCAAAAATGGTTTCAGCCTTCTTTTCTCCCATGAAGCTGCAGTACTCGAGCTTTCTCTACGCTTCTTCCAACGCCGGTAAAACTGATGTGATCTAAATCCGATGTCCATATATGTGGCTTCCCCGTCTATATGCCTCGTGCTGAGATGCTTCTTGTAGTTGATCATACTGGGGATAATAGTATGCATACGATCCACCAAATATCAGTGAAACAAAATTCTTATTTCCTGGCTTGGTTGAGGATACTGTGAGTTGATGTAAGGTTGGTCGATAGGTTGAAAACCCAAACCTACCAAAGCTACTAATTGTAGTGTTAATGGCGTCCTGATCATGTGGAGTTTGGTAGGATTCTGATCGTCCTCTACCTTCCAACCCCCCGCATCTAAATGTGGAGTGTCATACATATATAGTCATGTCATCATTAGTCCACTGTGCAACTTCGCCTGAAAACTGCCCGTAGAAAGTACCTCCATCACCACTGTAACTATCACCCCCACTCTGTGCCCTCTCCACCGCCACCGTCATCACCACCTCCCCACCGTCATCACCACCACCTCCCCCATCGTCATCACCACTACCACCTCCCTCATTGTCATCTCTAGGAGGTGATCCTAGGCGACAAAGTCTTCACTTTTTATTAGATTGTGAGGGTTGATCTTCGATAGCTCTTTCAGGTTGATCTAACCATTCTGTGCCGTCACTATCCAGAACTGAAGCTTTTCTCTTCAATCTACTCAATGGATTATCTTTCGAGAAAATGTAATCAAATTCGATCATATTAAAATATTCCTCCTCTACATAAGACAAATACAAAATTAATTAATACATCTTATGAAACGTTATAATTAAAATTCATGAATCATTTTGAAAGTAAATTTGATTTTATTAGATATTCTTACCACGACTTGCTCTTTTGATGTTTCTGACCCTCATATTATAGTGGACGTAGACTAAATGTTCAAATCTCTCCATGGTTAGTCTATTCCTCATCTTTATATGGATAAGAGAGAATGTGCTCCAATTTCACTCACAATTAGAGGAGGGCGTTGTTTGACTTAGCACTCAAATTTCAATCCTCCTTAAATTGGGGGCCTTCTTCACATCACCAAAGTTAATCCATCATTCAACTGCATTGAATGATGTAGCTACATCAAATTTAATAGGCTATAAACTCTCATAATTAAAATAAAATCCAATTTACTCGACTTCTCGTTATAGATCTCAGATAACGCTAAAAAGGGAGTGTCTTCAAAGAAAGTCACATCTGTAGTAACAAAAAACTTCCTTGAGATGGGATCGTAATGTTGGTGATGTTATTTTTGTTGTATGGGTAAGTAACTTTGAGTGTGTGTATAGTTAAGTGTATTTTAAGTTGTACAATTCACTTAACTCGGGAACCATGTAATACGTGAACATGCTAAGATAATATAAATAGTATTTTGCATTGAGATTTGAGTCACATTGACTCAACCCTAATATCTCTCTACTTTTCTCTTCCTCTCTCTTCTTCCTCCTTCCTATTACTAAACCCTAACCCTAAATTACAATTTTGTCTTGGTATCAGAGCAAACAAAACTCTAACCCTAGATATTTTTATAGCCCTATTGAATCCATCCACGTCATCGCTGACGTTAGCATGGCATTATCATGTTGACGTCAGCAGGGTCAAACGGTGACCTCTTTTCTCAAAGTTTTTTTGAGGGTTTTTTATCGTTTTTTTCCCCTCTCCATTTTCTTCTTGCTCGAAGTGATTTGAGGTCGGGAACATGGAGTTTCGAAAGTTTTTCTAAAGAAGTGTGTTGTCATTTTTTGAATCCCCGAGATCCGTGAAGGCTTAAAGAAGCTCGGGACTGGACCAGGTTGGACTGGAATGACCATACAAGATTGATGGTGTACTCCTTTTTTTATTTTGGATATATTTTGGTGTTGTTTAATCGATTCTCGTGAATCCTTCTTTTACCGTCCAACCACATAAATCTCCTCTGTTCGAGTGTTGGTCGCCTTTTCGTCTAGCAAGATATGGCTTATATGAAAGCTCATTTCATTTGCAGACTGAGAGTTCAAGTTTCATTGAATTCGAAGTTCATTTGAAGGAGTTTTGGATGTTTTAGTGGTTGCTATAGGCTATGTTCGCCTGTTTTGTTGATTTTTTTGTTGATTAAGAAAATTGCTACCCATCATTTTTGAATGTTATTTTGGGATTAATCATTGGGTTGTGTAGGCATTCTCCCTATTTGGAAGCTGTGGGTTTTCTATTTTTTAAATTATTTTTATTTCGGCATCTCTTAATCATGGACGAGAATAAATCCGGGATCATTGGTGGGGGAGATATCTCTCATAACTTATAAATTATTACGAAGAAAATGAATGGGGCCAATTATCTTTCATGGTCACAGTCTGCTGTTATGTACTTATGGATGAAGAAAAATTTGGATTACATTTACGGGACCATCCCAAAACCCAAAGAAGATAATCCTAAGTATATTGATTGGGAAAGTGACAATCTAACTGTCATGATATGGCTGCTACACTCGATGCAACCAGACATTAGTCATTCTTTTATGTATGCCAATGATGCTAAACAATTATGGGAGGCTGTGAGGGATACATTCTTGCAAAAACAAAACCTCACAAAAATACATCAAATTAGTAACAACACCATGAAACAAGGTGATAAGACTATTGGAGAGTATTACACTCAAAATGAGGAGTTTTTGGATGAACTAGCCCAGTATTAAGAAGAACTGTGCAGCTCGTGTGCTAACAAGGCTAGTAAAAATATTAAAAGGAAGAGAGTGTTTAACTTCCTAAGAGGGTTTAAACCTGAATATGAGAATGTAAAATCAAACAGTCTAGAAAGAGGAGTGTTCTCCTTCATCAATAAACAAAATAAATTCTAAGTCTAGGTCTTCATCGATATCTT
This sequence comes from Chloranthus sessilifolius, assembly GCA_021018995.1. Taxonomy (NCBI): domain Eukaryota; kingdom Viridiplantae; phylum Streptophyta; class Magnoliopsida; order Chloranthales; family Chloranthaceae; genus Chloranthus; species Chloranthus sessilifolius. Next base: position 33,575,407 of record CM037586.1, read on the forward strand.
CAATCCATCACGAGATAGATACATAGTATGCTATCTTCATTGGAGATTTGAGAAATATGAAATAGGGGACGACGGATGGGAGAATCCCTCCAAAAGCCGGTTCCATCTGATCTACAAGTACGAGTTATTACTAGTGCAAGAACCTCGTCAATGAATCTTAAAACGAATTCTTCTTCTCTAGTCTCAAAGATGAATTAAAATATCAAATCCATTCTCCTGGTAACTAGTTATAAAGTATCTAATCGTGAGTTAGATATCGCCAAATTCCTTAGAATTTGGTGATCATAGATTGCATCTTTGTAATGATTTTACCATTGGATTTAACCAATATCCTAGGATTTAGTCAATATATGGTAAATTTATCATTAGATTTCTTCACGATCTCGTATTATAATCGTTTGATCAAAAGTCAAAGAGTCCACCTTTAGATCTAACCAAACCCATAAGATCTAGTCAATATATAATAAATTCATCGTTGGATCTCGTTACGATTTCTTATTATAATTGTTTGACCAAAAGTCAACGAGTCCACCATTAGATTTGACCAAAATCATAAGATCTGATCAATATATAATAAACCCATCGTTGGATCTTGTTACAAATTCGTATTATGATCGTTTGACCAAAAGTCAATGAGTCTACCATTAGATTTGACTAAAACCACAAGATCTGGTCAATATGTAAAATCCACCGTTGAATCTCCTTACGATCTCGTATTATGATCGTTTGACCAAAAGTCAATGAGTCCACTATTAGATTTGACCAAAAACCACAATATCTGGCCAATATGTAATAAATTCACCTTTAGATCTCATTACGATCTCGTATTATGATCGTTTGATCAAAAGTTAACGAGTTCACTGTAAAAGAATTTTGATCCCGAGGTTAAGATCCAAACCCTACATTTGAGGGAATGATAACCTGAACCGCGAGAGAAACTCTAATTTTGGGATGCGATCCAAATCCAATAAAGCTATTCGTTATGAGTCATTGTATATAAATATTTTAGGTGTCGAAATCCAGAATCGTTCTTTGGATTCATGATTGTAACCCGCACGAGTATCGAATTTATAATTGCAATCCGAGGCTACCGAGAGTTATGCGAGGGGTTATACCCACGACTTAACTATCTCTAAGTACACAAGAAATTGGGTATGTGTCGTAACGCATAATCCCAAATTGCAACTTTAAATCATACTTGGATAAGAGCCGTAACTCTTATTCTAAGTGTATCACCTTTAGGTAAGGGTCGTAGCTCTTATCCTAAGTATATCACCTTTAGGTAAGAGTCGTAGCTCTTATCCTAAGGTATCCACCCAACCTTATTCCTCTCCGTAAATTTTAAAAATAATAAAAAAGAAAGGGAAAGAATCCCGGAGATACCTTAAAGTCTTTTGTAAGAAAATTAAAGTCGAAAATATTTTCGACAAGATTTTCGCTTCAGAATCCCCCTGGGCAAGAACGGATCTGCTATTTATATAGATTTATGATAGTAGTTATAAGAAGTTATAATCCTCTGATTTCCGTAAGAATTTCCCGAAATTAAGGGTCATGAGGGCTGCATGGATCTTAACTTTCATGCGGATTTAGAAAAGATCATTCTCCATATATCTGGCGTATGTAAGTAATTATTTTATAACTACCTAGGCAGGTTTGTGCCTAAATATGTTATCTAGGTATACCAAAAAAAAATAAAACATATGTTATCTAGGCAAGTATGTGCCTAGATATGTTATCTAGGCAGGTATGTGCCTAGATATGCTACTTTGGCAGGTATGCGCTTAGATATGTTATCTAGGGAGGCATGTGTCTAAATATGCTACCTAAGCTGGTATGTGCCTAGATATGCTAACTGAGCAGGTATGTGCCCAGACATGTTATCTAAGTAGGTATGTGCCTAAATATGCTACCTAGGTAGGTATGTGCCTAGATATGCTACCTTGGCAAGTATGTGCCTAGGTATGTTACCCGGGCATGTATGTGCCTAGATATGTTACCTAGGCAGATATATGCCTAGATATGTTATCTAGGCAAGTATGTGCTTAAATATGTTATCTAGGCAGGTATGTGCCTAAATATGCTACTTAGGCAGGTATGTGCCAAGATATGCTACCTGGGTAGGTATGTGCCTAGATGTGTTATCTAGGTAGGTATGTGCCTGCGTGGGCCATAAAATGAAAAAGAGTGAAAGAGATGATATGTGTGGGCCATATTCTTTGACATAACTTAGGACTTTAAGTTCTAGTTAGAGTGGATTTGCATAGGTCATACTTTTTTATCTCACGTAGAACTTTAAGTCGTAGTTAGAGTAAATTTATTAAAAAGAAAAACTATAAATAGAGCTTCCTTTCTTAATTTTTTCCATTAATTAATTCTATCTGATTTTTGAGACTAAGTAGAAGAAGTTCCTGATTCCAAAAATTGAGCTTCCTTTCTTAATTTTTTCCATTAATTAATTCTATCCGATTTTTGAGACTAAGTAGAAGAAGAACTTCCTGATTCCAAAAATTCTGAGTCAACAGCCGTAAACCTAAAAATCCATTGTATAATTAGCTGGTTTGCCGAAACCTCTCAATTCAGTTCTGAGTCGATCAAGTGAAACTCAATTCAGATCCGAGTCGACCAAATGGAACTCAGTTCAGATCCCGATAGAAATCAGTAAAAATCTGAAAGCATCTCAATTCAAATCCTGCATCCACCAAGTAGAACCCGTCGCTGCTTGTACTTTCAAAGTTCCTAGGATTTCTCTTCAGTTGAGGGTTTTAGATTAAAATTTTCTTACTCAAATGGGTTTGAGAGGAGGAAAAAGTGGATCTGATGAGGTTTTTGCTGAGATTTGCTTTGCGGACCAATCATGTTCTTGATCAGGTTCTTGTTGATGTCGGGGATTCTTGCATTTGCTTTCATTTTCCATCTCGTCTGGATCATTTCGAATCTGAATTTGTGTTAGTATCTTCTATCTTCTAATAAATAATATTCATTAACTACTTTCAAACTTATAACTATTGTGTTAGTATCAGGTGTTGAAAATGTGCAAGCAATGCATATGTGATGTTTGATGAAATGTTAGGTTATTGATGGAAGTTATGATTGTTCTGCATATATGACACAATTTTGGCCTTCTTATATACTTATGTTATATTTATATACTATTCTTAAGTGACTGATTCGAGCACTCGAGTGAAAGACGTTAAAAAAGCATTTCTCTATTGATATGTTTGTATAAATTCCAATTAATATGTTTGTAGAAATTCCAGTTCATAAAAAATGGACAGTAGCATTGACTAAACTTATGATGCTTTCATTCTTGTATCATTCTCCATATCAAACTACCCTAAACCCAAACCTTACCTGTTAACTAGAAAAGCTCACAACCAGTGCGATCAAATACAACAGTGATGGAGATGCTGTAGGAAACACGGGAAAACTGGTTTTGGAAGGCCATTCAGATACCACACTGGGAATTTTTTTTTCAAATATATGGGTAACTGTTGGCTTTCTATAACCAATATTTACGAAATTCCTAGTTATGTCACATGTCGTTACTCTTTACAAGAACTACTTCAAGTGACCCTCTCCAATTTGGATTTGTGGCGCTTGGATGTGGTGGTGAATATATACTTTCAGCTACACACCAAACTGGGAATTATAATTTACTATGGGCATATTTAATAACATTCTCAAAGGTTTCCCATTGGAAACATCACCCATCTAGTGAGAAGGGAATGAGGCTGCTGATTTACTCGCGAATTCTGGGCTTAAAATTACTGCACACACACCCCATTTTTTTGTTCTCTACCCTTGTTAAAGACTTCAAAGAAGCTACCCTGTTACAAACATACTGAGCATATCTCTACAGTAGGCTGCTCTATGGCCGTTCTCTTTCAGCCACATCATGCCAAATCATAAGCTAGTTTTTGCTTGCTTCTTTCCTTCACTTGCAATCTGGGTGGAAAGCCCCCTTTTCACATGTGTGTGTGTGTGTGTGTGTGTATATATAAATATTGATCTTTAACATTAACAGATATTTTTTTTTGTTGACTCCAAGTAAGTTCAAAACAGAAGGAAACAACTAGCAACTCAGGAATGCGTGAGTGTTGAAACAAGTGCTCTTCTACATCATAGGTCCAAGGTATGTTCTTCATCCCTATGTTTGATTACTTCTAGAATTTCTCATTTAAATAGTACATTGTAGATCTATGTTCTGGTAGTCGTAAAAAAATCAACGCAATATTCTGATGGTTCTGGTGCACTCCATGAGTGGCGACGTAGCCCATTGTAAACACAAAATAAATTGTGTTTACAATGCCTTTATATAGGCAAACCAAACCCTAGGTAATTAAAAATCATAAAAATATAAAACACTAAAATGACAAATTTTGCAATAGAAAATTGAAATTCGTTGTTTGGCGGACATGTTTCACGGACATCCGTTCTATAGGCCACGGACGTTCGTCGCCTACAATGCACAAATAAATAGAAGATTCAATTCACGGACGTCTGTCACCTTCGAAAACAGAAAGCTTTTGTTTCACGGACGTACTTCCTGAAGCCACGGACGGGTATGGAGTCGTGGCACGGAAATCCATGCGGTTCTAGTGCTTTCGTAACACTTTCACGTTCTTCTTTCGCATTCGAAGCGACTGCTTGAATCGGATGCCCCCATCAATTCTCCCTAGGTTAGCAGGATTCATCCCCAATGAATATTGGTTGTGTTACATATCGAGGAGATCCAGATTGATCTGCTGAAATTCTTCCCTTTTTATCCACGTATTCGCCGAATCTGCTTTGCTCTTCCACTTGACAAGGTATTTCTAAAGTAGACATAATCTGGTGGTAGACATAATCTGATTCTCCGAAATTTCTTCAATGATCTCACGAGATGGTCATGCGGGTGGAGGTAATGGAATGGGGAGAGGATCAGGGTTAGCATCAGAGGTAGAAGGTTCAAATGGGTTCGGCGGTATATGTGCAGGGCAGTGGAACAGAACAAGATCCTCCACATTAAAAGTTGTACTAATACCCAAATCCGACACTAATCCTACGATGTAAACGTTAGGACCAGCACACTTCAAAATCCTATAGGGTTCAGCACCACGAGCTTGTAACTTCTTAGCGATCCCTTGAGGGAAGCGCTCAGGTCTATTCTTAACCATCACGAAATCATCTTCATGATACTCTTTTAACCTTTGATCAGAAGCTGCAGAAATTTTGTATTTTTGCTCAAGTCTCTTCCGAACCATCACGAAATCATCTTCATGACACTCTTTTAACCTTCGATGAGAATCTACATAAATTTTGTGTTTTTCATTGCTGACATTAATTCATTTTTTAATCTCACCATGAAGTTCATGAATTAGGTCTATGGGCGTCCTAGGTTTGTAACCATGCACAATTTGAAATGGACTCATACCTGTGGTTCTATTAACCGAATTATTATATGCAAACATGCTCACCTACAAGTAGGATGGAATCTCAACTCCTAACATGCTCACCTACAAGACACCTTAAAAGATTGCCTAAACTCTAATTCACTACCTTGGTTTGCCCATCTGTTAGGGGGAGATATGCTAACAAAAATTGAAGCCTAGTCCCCATTTTATTCCACAATGTCTTCCAAAAATAACGGACAAACTTGACATCCCTATCCCATTATGGTTTCAGGCAAACCATGCAGGCGAACAACCTCGTTAAACAAAAGTGTTGCAATGTTACTTGCATTTGAGGTATTTGCACACGCGATGAAATGTGCCAATTTCGAGAAACGGTCCACGATTACAAACACCGAATCATGCTTGCATGATATGGTGTAACTTTGTTTTTTTATTCCTTAACTATGTTCTTTTAACCACTTTTTATACTTTTGGCTTTCAAAACCTGTTACACCATATCATGCACTAAAAGTAAACATTAATAATTAAATCAGCCAAAAGTAATTAAATCTGAGACTATTTGAAAGTAGAGGTTCTCAGCTTTCCAACAAACCAAGAAACGTTCAAATCCGAGTTGTACATAAAAAATTATGATGAAATGAAGTTTACGGAAAAGTGTAGGAATATCCAATCTCGACTAGTCAAGTTTGGACGAAATACAATAGAAATTGGACCGGTTGAGTTGGTTAAAGCTTCAGAAATAAAGGTGGACTGGTCCAAATGCAATTTGGACGGATCAAGATTCAGAAAACTCAAAATATAAGAAGTGGACTGGTTGAAACTGATTTCGACCAGTCGATGTCCAGTAGTAAGACAACATAAAATCCAAGCCAAATTGGACCAGTTAAAGTGCATTTTCGACCAGTTGAGAGATCCAGAAGCAACTTCAGAAATATTTAATTGGACCGGCCGAATTTCACTTTTGACCAATCGAAAATCAATAGAGAATGGGGGGTTTGCGAAGCCTGAGAAGAACAATTAAATCGACCGGGCGAGTTCCATTTTCAACCGGTTGAAATAAGGTTTTTGCTGCAAATTTTCAGGCACGACAACCTGGTTTCTTCCGAAAATCAAGACTTTGAGAATACTTTCCCTCCTAGCTCGAGTCTAGGTCAGTTTAGAGGATATCTTCCGTGTTTAAACATTGTACTAGGGCCTTATGATCTATAAATAAGGACCCTAGGTTTAGGAATAGGATAACTTTTAGCCTAGAGCTTTTCGCTCACAGTTTTTAGGAGATCCTTGTTAGTTACATTTACTTTTAGTTTTTCCTTTCAAGGTCTTTAGTTTAGTTTTACTTTATGATTTGCGAGAGTTTGTGAGATTGAGGGCTTTGTAAACGATTGCACGATAATCGATTCAACGATGATGAGGATCAGAGCTGCGATGTGGAGCTAAATCCCAACGCTTGAGATCTCTTATAAAATCAAAGATAAGTAGTTAATTTAATTTCTATTTCTTTTCTAAACCTGAATTTCTGTGGTCATGATTGCATGATTGGGATCTACGTTGTTACGATAGATGATTTTAAATCGATTTATTTCTATTTTTGATAATTCTAATGACCTTGTAGGGATTAGGATTAGTACTTGTAATCTAGTTTGATAGGTTTCATACAATGATGCTTACGGATTAGATCGCTAAAGATTAGACGGTTCATATTGTCCTGACTGGTCTGTGACTATGAATATGATCTGATACTTTTAGTTGGCTTTTAGCTTGTAGCGAAGAGAAGGTTGATTACCCAGAATTCAGATTAGATTAGGAATAGGATGCGAGTTATTTACGAATCTGCGATTAAAGGGATCCTAGGCTGTTTTATCAATATTTTCCAAATCTGTTTTACTCGCTTTTTTTTTAGATAACTTAATTAGAAACTTTCCTTTTATAAACCTCTCTTTTAGTCAAGGCTTTAGTTTAGATAAATGATTAGTCATTGTGGTTCGACACCCTTGTACGCACCCTATTACTTCGAACTTGTGCACTTACAAGGTTTTAGATTTTAAATGATCAGGTATGCATCGAAAGTATAAGCCACTTGTCATAATCACACATTAGTCATCTTCTCCATTTGTTCTTTTTCTTTTTTGCAGGAATAGGCAGCTGGTGGGCTAAAAACTACTAAAAGTTAATTTAATGTAGGTAAGGGAAGTGTGGTTCGGCCCCCTTAAATGTACAAATATTAGATGCATAACGAAAGAGTAGGACAGTGAATGGCAGAAGCAAACGTTTCAGAATATGTCTAGAAGCAAGAGCATTCGTTTGGAAATTATTAAAAATAAGTAAGACAAACTAATGTAGTTTAGATATGAGATTTTCAGATGATTATATTTTTAACAATATTTTGATTCCAAAAAAATTAAAAATTACAAATACACGATGCCTTTTTAGACTTTATTGAGTCTTGTTGAGGATGGCAGTCAAAGAGGCAAGAGTATAAGATGGAGTGGGGTCCTGAAGGAGGAAATGCTAACTTTGTTGGATTTGTCTTTTAACAATTAACAATTTTAGTAATTGGCAATTACTAAAATTATATATCTCAAGCAAGAAGATGATTATCTTCTTGCTTGAGATATATAATTTAAGTGCAAATTCTTTAGAGAAAGACAAGAAGTTTTTCTTTTGAAAAACTTTGCTTACTCAATTGACTATATTGTTTGATTTTCACAATAAAATTTCTCTGCCTAGAAGTTCATTTATTTATTTAGCTTGGTATTAGGTAGTCATTTTAGCTGTTAAGTGTTCTCATTTTTGTCCCTTCTCAGGTATGATCAATAAGTTAATTGTGTATCACAATGTTATAGATTGTGAATTATTTATTCTTTTTTGTTCCAAATAGGTTTTATCTCCTATGTTAAAAATTGTATGTCATGAAGTTATATTGTCCATACCTTGAACCATAAATAGTGTTTGCAATAGACCATATTGTTATATACGTATATGGCAGATGGAATGCCCCATACAATGTCATGTAGTCATGAGTATTTCTTTTTCAATTGAATTTGGAGCATTGGATGCAAATATGACACTTATTTTGAGGAGTCTTGGTGCCAGACGGACATGTGTGATGTGTCGCCATTTCGGCATCCATGTTTCTAACCAGTTTTTCTTTTCTATCTCTCTCTTTAAGTATCAAATATTATTTTGATGGGCCATTGATCTCAAAAGGGAGGGCTACTGCAGCTCATCTGACTAAATGCGCCAGTGATACTTGATGTGACCTGCTCTCTTGAAATGGAAATTTTTTCATCAATTACAGCGTCATTCATTGGTCCACACAGTGGCAGCAGGGAGTAAAGCCATAGCTGTTGCAAGGATTTACGAAACTGAAAAAAGGAAGTGCAAAGTTGCACATCTTGCAGTCAAGTAGTGGCAAAACAGGGGCTTAATAGGGGCTGAAATGCAATGGCTACCATTTCTCGATAAAAGATCTGCGCAACTCCCAATTCTCAGCAGATTTTCTTTTCTATTTTATCACTGCTCCTCTTATTTATTTTCAGCCATTTTGGACCATCAATTTCAGCTTTGTACTGGGCCTTATTTATGGCCCTGAACTTTCCAACAAATCTGAACCTTCTTGGACCCTCTTTCTGGCCCAACAACCAACCCAGTTTGCTGCCTCTTGGGTCTCTTAAAGACCCAAGTAAGGGTCCATTTTCTGGACTCTTTCTTCCCTCTCCTTTTCATCTTCCACATCCCTTGTTTCCCATTATCTTTCCTTACTTTAATTCTTGGTTCACATCATCATGTTTTCTCAGTAAATATTAAAAATCTAATATTTATTACTTGGGCTTATCAAAGGCGCAGTTTTTTTGTCCCAAGGAGTGAGGGTCATGATGTATGGTGTGGTAGAACTTGTTCTGGCCAAATTGATGGTGATTGATAAAGCTTTAATTATTATTTGTCACTCTTTTCTTGGTCATGTAGTGATTACTTGAACATTACATTACACTGAGCAAGTGAGCAGTATTGATGCGACTTATATCCTTGCAAATATGAACATTAAATGGTTAATTCCCTTTTCATATTACACCATATTAAAGTACATATGGATATTTCTATGGTGGCTTGTCATGACTGTTATTGACCTAGGCTAATTTAGTTTTGACTGGCCAGTTAAAATGAGGAAGAATAATTTCATTATGCTCCTTCTCCATTTGCACTTAAAAAGCTGGTCGTATATAATTTCATTATGTTCATGCATGACACTATTTATCGCACATTTCATTATGTTCATGCATGGCACTATTTATCGCACATTTCATTATACTCATGCATGACACTATCTATATATGTCCATGCATATTACTATCTATCGCACATTCAGGTTTATTCATGTTATTATCTATTAGTGTTTATGTATGTCACTCTCTATCGTGCATTCATATTTATTCATTTTTATGCATGTCACTATATATCGCGCATTTATATTCATGCATGTCACAATCCTTTGCGCATTCATTTTCAGGCATGTCATTGTCTGTCTGGCATTCACGTTCAAGCATGTCACTATCTATATATAGTGTTCAAGTTCATTCGTGTTCATGCATATCACTATTTATTGTGCATTCATGTTCATGTAAGTCACTATCTATCCTTGGTAGTGCTGGTCATTATCTAGCACGCATTCAAGTTCATGCATGTCACTATCTATCGCGCATTCATGTTAAGTTATGTTCATACATGCCACTATCTATCGCGCATTCATGTTAATTTATGTTCATGCATGTCACTATCTATCGGGCAATCATGTTCATTCATGTTCATAGATATGAAACTACTAATCACACATTCATGTTCATCCATGTTACTATCTTTCACTCATTCATGTTTATTTATTTCCATGGATGTTAGACTATCAATCGCGCTTTCAAGTTCATGCATGTCATAATCTATCACACATTCATGTTCATTTTTATCGGTATCTATCCATGTTCATGCATGTCACTATCTATCGCGCATTCAAGTTTATTCATGTTCATGCATGTCATTATCTATCTATGTTCATGCATGTCACTCTCTATTGTGCATTCAAGTTCATTCGTGTCACTATTTATAAATATTCATGCATGTCACTATCTATCACGGATTTATATTTTTAAATATTACTATCTATCGCCCATTCATTTTCATGCATGTAACTGTCTATCCATGTTTATGCATGTCGCTATCTATCACTCATTCTTTTTCATTCTTGTTCATGCTTGTCACAGTCTATCACGCATTGATGTTCATTCATGTTCAGGCATGTCACTATCTATCACGTATTTAAGTTCATGCTTGCTACTATCTATCGCACATTCATGTTTATGGATGCCAAACTATAAATTGTGCATTTATGGTCATTCATGTCACTATCTGTCGAACATTCATATTCACACATGTCACTATCTATCCATATTCACACATGTCACTATCTATCTCACATTTATATTCATTCATGTTCATACATGTCACTATCTATCACGTATTTATGTTCATGAATGTCACTATCTATCACGCATCTATTTTTATACATGCAACTATCTATCGCATATTTATGTTCACGTATGTCACTGTCGATTCATGTTAATGCATATCACTATCTATCGTACTTTCATGTTCATTCATGTTCAATCATTTTTATGCATGCCACTTTCTATTGCGCAATCACGTTCATGCATATTACTATCTATCCATATTCATGCATGTCACGATTTATAGCGTATTAATGTTCATACATGTCACTACTTATTGCACATTCATGCCTATTCATGCTCATGCATATGTCAATCTATCGGGCATTCATGTTCATGCATGTCACTATCCATCGCGCATTCATTTTTATTCATATCACTATCTATCAAAGATAATACATGTTTCTATCTCTCAATTACGATCATTCCTGTTCGGGCATGTTACTATCTATCGTGCGTTAATGTTCATTCATGTTCATGCACGTCGTTGTATATTGCGCATTCATGTTCATTCATGTCACTATGAATCGTGAATTTATATTCATGCATGTCACTATCTATCCTTGTTCATGTATGTCACTATCTATCGCGTATTCATATTTATACATATCACTATCCATCACACATTCATATTCATTCATGTTTATATATGTCACTATCTATCGTGCATTCATATTTATGCATGTCCCTTTCTATCGTATATTTTTATTCATTCATGTTCATGCATATCACTATCTATGCATATTCATAAATGTCACTATCTATCACGCATTCACGTTCATGCATATCACTATCCATCACAAATTCATATTCATATATGTCACTATCTATCGCGCATTTATGTTTATACATGTCACTATCTATCATGAATTCATGTTCATGCATGTCACTATCTATCTTAGTTCATGCATGTCACTATCTAACCATGTTCATTTATGTTACTATCTATCATGCATTTATATTCAAATATATCCATATATGGTACTATCAATCCCGCATCCATGTTAATGCAGGTCACTATCTATCGCATAGGATTTTTTATGGATGTCATTATCTATCGCACATTCATGTTCATGAATGTCAAACTATCTATCTCATAATCATAATCATTCCTGTTCTTGAATGCCACAATCTATCGCACAATTATGTTTATTTAAGTTCATTCACGTCACTATTTATCCACGTTCCTGTATGTCACTATCTATTGCCCATTCATGTTCATGCATGTCACTATCATTTACACATTAATGTTTATGTATGTTGCTATCTATCGTGTATTTATGTTCATGCGTGTCACAATCTATCTTGCATTCAAGTTCATGTATGCCACTATCAATCGCAAATTTATATTTACAGATGTCAAACTATCAATAGCGCAATCATGTTTATTGATGTCACTATTTATCCATGTTTATGCTGTCACTATCTAACGCTCATTTATGTGTTCATGCATGTCACTATTTATCAATGTTCATGTTTGTCACAATCTATCGCATTCATGGTCATTCGTGTACATGCATGTCACTATCTATTGTGCATTTATGTTTAATAATATTCATGTATATTACTATTTGTCACGGATTCATGTTCTTGTATGTAACTATCTTTCGCGCATTCATTCTATTCATGTTAATGCATGTTTCTATATATTGCGTATTTGTGTTAATGCATATCACTATATATCGCGTATTCATGTTCTGGCATGACACCATCTATCTATATTCATGCATGTCACTATCTATTGCGCATTCTTATTCATTCAAGTCATTTTCTATCCGTGTTCATGCATGTCACTATCTATCGCACATTTATTTTTATTCATGTTCATGCATGTCACTAGCTATCACGTATTTGTGTTCATACATGTCACTATTTATTTATGTTCATACATGTCACTATCTATCATGCATTCATATTTATTCATACTCTTGCATGTCACTAACGATCGCGTATTCATGTTCATTCATGTTCATGCATGTCACTATCAATTATACATTCGTGTCCATACATGTCACTATCTATCGCGCATTTATGTTCATTCATGTTACTATCTAACGCACATTCATGTTCATGTATGTGACTATCTTTCGCACTTTCATGTCCATTAATCTTCATGAACAACACTATCTATCGCACATTCATGCTCATGCATGTCATTGTTTATAGCGCTTTCATGTTCATACACATCCTTATCTGTCCATGCTCATTCATGTCATTATCTATCAGGCATTCATTTTCTTTCATGATCGTGCATGTCAGTATCTATCGCGCATTTATATTTATGGATGTCACTATCTATCACACAATCATATTCATGTTCATGCATGTCACTATATACCAAGAAATCATGTTTCCTTAATTTCATGCATGTCACTATCTATTCACGTTCACGCATGTCACTATCTATTGCTCATTCATAATTTCATGCATGTCACTATCTATTTACGTTCACGCATGTCACTATCTATGTCCATGCATGTCACTATATATCGCGCTTATATTTTAATGCATGTTACTATCTATCTATGTTCCCGTATGTCACTATTTATCAATGTTCACGCATGTCTTAATCTTTCGCGCATTCATTTTCAGGCATGTCATTGTTTGTCTTGCATTCACGTTCTTGCTTGTCACTATCTACTACACATTCATGTTATGGATGTCAAACTATCAATTACGCATTCATGTTCATTCATGTCACTATCTGTCGCACATTAATATTCGCACATGTCACTATCTATCGCACATTTATGTTCTTTCATATTCATGCATGTCACTATCTATCACGATTCATATTCATGAATGTCACTATCTATCACGCATTCATTTTCATTCTTGCAACTATCTATCGCGCATTTATGTTCACGTATGTCACTGTCTATCCATGTTAATACATGTCACTATCTATCGTGCTTTCATATTCATTTATGCTCAATTAAAATTCGTGCATGTCACTTTCTATCGTGCAATCATGTTCATGCATGTCACTATCTATCTCACAGTCATGTTCATGCATGTCACTGTCTATCGCGCATTAATATTTATACATGTCACTATCTATCGCACATTGATGATGACGGATGTGAAACTATCTCTCGCGCAATCACGTCGTTCATGTTCTCTGATGTCGCTTTCTATCGCCCATTAATATTGATTTATGTTCATATGCGTCACTATCTATCTACGTTCATGTATGTCACTATCAATGGCCTATTCATGTTCGTTCATATTTATGCACGTCACTATCTATCCCGTATTCATATTAATACATGCCACTATCTATCATGCATTCATATTCATGTATGTCACTATCTATGGCGCATTCATATTTATGAATGTCAGACTAGCATTCGTGTATTCATGTTCACTCCTGTCACTATTTATGCACATTCATTTTCACGCATGTCACGCGCATTCATTTTCAGAAATGTGACTATCTTTTAGCATTCATGTCGATTCATGTTTATAAACGTCACTATATATAGCGCATTCATGCTCATGAATGTCACTATCTATTGCGAATAATGTTCATGCATGACACTGTCTATCTATATTCATGTATGTTACTATCTATCGCATATTCAGGTTTATTCATATGATTATCTACTAGTGTTTCTGCATATCACTATTTATCGCGCATTCATATTCATTTATTTTTATACATGTCATTATCTATCGCGCATTCATGTTCATTCATTTTTATACATGTCACTATATATCCCGCATTCTTATTTATGTATGTCACTATCTATCCAAGTTCTTGTATGTCACTATTTATCAATGTTCATGCATGTCATAATCTTTCACGCATTCATTTTCAGGCATGTCATTGTCTATCTTGCATTCACGTTCAAGCATGTCACTACTTATCGAGGGTTAAAGTTTATTCATGTTCATGCATGTCACAATTTACCGTGCATTCATGTTCATGCAAGTCACTATCTATCCTTGGTAGTGCTTGTCATTATCTATTGAGCATTTAGGTCTATGAATTTCACTATTTATCGCACATTTATTTTAATTTATGTTCATATATGTCACTATCTATCAGGCATTTCTATTCATGCATGCCACTATCTATCGGGCAATTATGTTCATTGATGTTTATAGATATCAAACTATCAATCGCGCATTTATATTCATACATGTCACTATCTTTCATTTATTCATGTTATTTCATTTTCATAGATGTCAGACTATCAATCGCGCTTTCAAGTTTATGCATGTCACAATCTATCACACATTCATGCTCATTCATGTTATTATCAATTTGTGTTCATGCATGTCGCTATCTATCACTCATTTTTGTTCATTCTTATTCATGCTTATCACAGTCTATCACGCATTGATGTTCATTAATGTTCATACATGTCACTATCTATCGCGTATTCAAGTTCATGCTTGTCAGTATCTACCACACATTTATGTTATGGATGTCAAACTATCAATTGCGTATTCATATTCATTCATGTCACTATCTATCGTACATTCATATTCGCGCATGTCACTATCTATTGTACATTTATGTTCGTTCATATTCATGCATGTCACTATCTATCGCGCATTCATGTTCATGAATGTCACTATTATTACGCATTCATTTTCATACATGCAACTATTTATCGTGCATTCATGCTCACGTATCTATCGTTCTTTTATTTTCATTCATGCTCAATTATGCTCATCCATATCACTTTCTATCACACAATCATGTTCATGCATGTCACCATCTCTTACATTCATGTTCATTCATATTCATGCATGTCACTATCTATCGTACATTGATGATTACGGATGTGGAACTATCTCTTGTGCAATCATATTCGTTCATATTCTCTGATGTCACTTTCACCTATAATATTGATTTATGTTTATGCACATCACTATCTATCTATGTTCATGCATGCCACTATCAATCGCCTATTCATGTTCGTTCATGTTCATGCACGTCACTATCTATCCCGCATTCAGGTTAATGCATGTCACTATTTATCGTGTATTCATATTCATGCACGTCACTATCTATAACACATTCATGTTTATAGATGTCAGACAAGCATTCGTGCATTCATGTTCACTCATATCACCATTTATTGCACATTCATTTTCACGCATGTCACGCACATTTATTTTCAGAAATGTGACTATCTTTTTAGCATTCATGTCGATTCATGTTTATGAACGTCACTATATATAGCGCATTCATGTTCATGAATGTCACTATCTATTGCACATAATGTTCATGCATGACACTATCTATCTATGTCCATGCATGTCACTATCTATGGCATATTCTGGTTCGTTCATATGATTATCTATTAGTGTTTATGCATGTCACTATCTATCGTGCATTCACGTTCATTCATTTTTATGCATGTCACTATTTATCACGCATTCTTGTTTATGCATGCCACTATCTATCCATGTTCTTGTATGTCACTATTTATCAATGTTCATGCATGTTACAATCTTTCACGCATTCATTTTCAGGTATGTAATTATCTGTCTTGCATTCATATTCAAGCATGTCACTATTTATCGCGTTTTAAAGTTCATTCATGTTTATGCATGTCACTATATACCGCGCATTCATGTTCATGCAAGTCACTATCTATCCTTGGTAGTGCTTGTCATTATCTATTGTGCATTCAGGTCTATGCATGTCACTATCTATCGTGCATTCATGTTAATTTATATTCATGCATTGTCACTATCTATCGGGCATTTTTATTTATGCATGTCATTATCTATTAGGCAATCGTGTTCATTGATGTTTATAGATATTAAACTATCAATCGCGCATTCATGTTCATGCATGTCACTATCTTTCATTCATTCATGTTCCTCTATTTTCATGGATGCCAAACTATCAATCGCGCTTTCAAGTTTATGCATGTCACAATCTATCACACATTCATGTTCATTCATATCATTATTAATTCGTGTTCATATATGTCACTATCTATCCATGTTCATGGATGCCACTCTCTATTACACATTCAAGTTCATTCGTGTCATTATTTGTGAATGTCCATGCATGTCACTATCTATCATGAATTCATATTTTTGAATATCACTATCTTTCGCCCATTCATTTTCATGCATGTTACTATCTATTCATGTTCATGCATGTCGCTATTTATCGCTCATTCTTGTTCATTCTTATTCATGCTTGTCACAGTCTATCACGCATTGATGTTCATTAATATTCATGCATGTTACTATCTATCGCGTATTCAAGTTCATGCTTGTCACTATCTACCGCACATTCATGTTATGAATGTCAAACTATAAATTGTGCATTCATGTTCATTCATGTCACTATTTGTCGCACATTTATATTCACGCATGTCACTATCTATCGCACATTTATGGTCGTTCATGTTCATGCATGTCACTATCTATCGCGCATTCATGTTCATGAATGTCACTATCTATCACGGATTCATTTTCATGCATGCAACTATCTATTGCGCATTCATGCTCATGTATGTCACTGTCTATCCATATTAATGTATGTCACAATCTATCACGCTTTCATATTCATTCATGCTCAATTATGCTCATGCATGTCACTTTCTATCGCGCAATCATGTTCATGCATGTCATTATCTATTGCGTATTAATATTCATACATGTCACTATTTGTCGCACATTGATGATCACGGATGTGAAACTATCTCTCGTGCAATCATGTTCGTTCATGTTCTTGGATGCCACTTTCTATCGCCCAATAATATTGATTTATGTTCATGCACATCACTATTTATCCATGTTCATGCATGCCACTATAAATCGCCTATTTATGTTTGTTCATGTTCATACACATCACTATCTATCGCGCTTTCAGGTTAATGCATGTCACTATCTATCGTGTATTTATGTTCATGCATGTTACTATCTATGGCGCATTCATGTTTATGAATTTCAGACTAGCATTCGTGCATTCATGTTCACTCATGTCACTATTTATCGCGCATTCATTTTCACGCATGTCACGTGCATTCATTTATAGAAATGTGACTATCTTTCTAGCATTCATGTTGATTCATGTTTATGAACATTATTAAGCAGTGAAAAATATCATTTTTCACCTTCAAACCTGACCTTTGGAAGACCCTTGAGGTGTTTAATAATGTGTGTTAAGTATGTTTTGTAGATAAGTAATAAATTACAACCTTAGCACAAACAGCCAACCAAAAGGGCCAAATAAGCAATCTGCAGCCTCAGCCTGTGCTTAAACTCCAATGATCCATAAAGCCTTAGAAACTCATGGAAGGCCATAGACCCAACTGGGTGCACCTGAGACCAAGTATAATGCCAAGGGATGAAAATTGAATCCACCCAGAGATGGCTGAGGGCGAGACAGATGAAAGACATCACATTAGAAGTGTGTACCAACCAAGGAAGCATAGAAATAAAGCCATCGAGAGGTTCTCTTTAGCTGCCGAGAGGATCTGGTGCCTAAATTAGAAGATCTCGAGAGGATTCGAATCCTGTCAAGAGGATACCTGGAGGTACAAAGGAAGCTGAGAGGATCGATTTACATGTCGAGAGGATGAAAGAACCTGTCGAGCTCCTGTTGGAACCTGTCAAGAACCCGCCATGCAGTACACCCAATCCTGTCGACAACTTCCAGGTGTAGTCGTCGAGAGGATGAAAGGAAGCTGTCGACAGGATCTGCGACAACCAATCGACGAGTCGACCGGAACTTGTCGAGGAGATGAAAGAGATGATCGTCAATCCTATCGACAAGCATCACCAATTCTCTCAATAGGTCTGCAAACCTGTCGATTTGCATTCAGAGCCAAACAGAACCTGTCGAGAAGATCCCAAAACCTCTCGACACTCGATTTGGGGAACTTCTCAGTTCTGTCTTCAGCAGCTGTCCATGTCAGAAGCCTGTCCATGTGTTCTAAAGCACGACAACGACCCCTAGGGGTATTTTTGGCACACAATGGGCCACACGTGAAAATCCTAACGGTATCACATGTACTTGTCAGATGAGAACCAATGAGAGAAGAGATTCTAGAAGAAAAATTGGCCACATCAGTATAACAGAATTATTCCCTTACATTCTGATTGGCTAAAATGGATCTGTGGACAGAGGAGGAGAGTATAAAAGCTTGGAGAAAATGCAGAATAGACAATCCAGAAATTGAGAAAACCAGAGCTTAGGGCGAGATCAATCTTTCCAAAATTCTCCCTTCTTCCTTTCCTCCTCTCTTTAGCCAATCATGAGTGGTTAAACTCAGTAGTTAGGGTAAGGTCTTAAGCTGAAAATTGAGAGATTCAAAGGCATTGTAAGGAACTGTAAGATGCATAGATTGCAGATCTGAGCACAGTTGTGTTATAGTTTTATAATATAATTATGGATTTTAAAGGTGATTCTGATCTATATTTCACTTTTTTGTATTTGTTTTCCTTGGGTTGGATATTCCTGTAGATGTTAGCCTATGAGAGTCTCATATCCTGACATCTACAGCATTTGCAATGATTTTCCTGTTCTACTCAAGATCTTTGAAGCGGAACAATTTTTAGGATGGTCTATGACCATTAAAGTGGACAGATTATAGCCTTAGGATTGCTTCAATTCTCTAATTGAGATTAGATTCTTATATCTCACCTCTACCAGGGTAACCTGGGAAGCTGAGAGCCAGAAAAGAGGATTATAGCAAATCAGATCTTAGGATTGCCATTGATTCCTTTGATTTTTAGTGAGAGACCAATACCCCTAGCTGCTGTTCTCATCTTTTGATTTTTCATCTCTTCTATATCTCCCCTGATCTCTGTGTTGAATTAGATTTGGATCAGTAGCATTTAATTTTGTAGTTTATAGTTAAAGTGATAAAACCCCAAAACCTCTCCTCTTTCTTAGATTAGAATAGAGTGTCAGCTCCACTATGGATCTAGAGATTTACTGAAAGTTAGACCACATTTCCCTGTAGACATATCCTTACTTACCATTTTAAAACTTGCTGCAATAGCCCTGAATACTTGCAGGTCTGTGAGTCTGTTTGGCTTGGTGTATGTGCAATCCATAGATTCTATAATTGTTTGATTTTAAACCCCTTTTTAGCACAAGATAAGCAGGCCAACAAACATCACTATATATCGCGCATTCATGTTCATGAATATCACTATCTATTGAGCATAATATTCATGCATGGCACTATCTATCTATGTCCATGCATGTCACTATCTATCGCACATTTAGGTTCATTCATGTGATTATCTGTTAGTGTTTATACATATCACTATCTATCGCACATTCAGGTTCATTCATGTGATTATCTATTAGTGTTTATGCATGTCACTATCTATCGCACATTCATATTTATTAAATTTTATGCATGCCACTATATATCGCACATTCTTATTCAATCATGTCACTATCTATCCAAGTTCTCGTATGTCATTATTTATCAATATTAATGCATGTTACAATTTATCACTATTATCAATATTCATGCATGTCACAATCTTTCATGCATTCATTTTCAAGCATGTCATTGTCTGTCTTGCATTCATGTTCAAGCATGCCACTATCTATCACATGTTAAAGTTCATTCACGTTCATGCATGACACTATTTACCACGCATTCATGTTCATGCAAGTCACTACCTATCCTTGGTAGTGCTTGTCATTATCTATTGCGCATTCAGGTCTATGCATGTCATTATCTAATACACATTTATGTTAATTTATGTTCATGCATGTCACTATCTATTGGGCATTTCTATTCATGGATGCCACTATCTATCGAGCAATCATATTCATAGATATCAAAATATCAATCGTGCATTCATATTCATGCATGTCACTATCATTTATTCATTCATGTTCATTCATTTTTATGGATGTCAGACTATTAATCGCGCTTTCAAGTTTATGCATGTCACAATCTATCACACATTCATGTTCATTCATGTCATTATCAATCAGTGTTCATACATGTCACTATCTATCACACATTCAAGTTCATTCATGTTCATGCATGTCACTATCTATTATGAATAATGAGTTCATGCATGTCACTGATATCCATGTTCATGCATGTCACTCTCTATTGCTCATACAAGTTCATTCGTGTCACTATTTATGACTGTTCATGCATGTCAATATCTATCGCGGATTCATATTTTTGAACGTCACTATGTATCGTCCATTCATTTTTATGCATGTTACTATCTATCCATGTTTATGCCTGTTGCTATCTATCGCCCATTTTTATTCATTCTTGTTCATGCTTGTCACAGTCTATCACGCATTAATGTTCATTCATGTTCAGGCATGTCATTATCTATCGCGCATTCAAGTTCATGCTTGTCACTATCTATCGCGCATTCATGTTTATAGATGTGAAACTATCAATCGCGCATTCATGTTCATTCATGTCACTATCTGTCGCATATTCATATTCATGCATGTCATTATCTATCCATGTTCACACATGTATGTCATTATCTATCGTATATTTATGTTCATGCATGTTACTATCTATTGTTCATTCATGTTCAAGAATGTCACTATATATCGCGCATTTATTTTCATGCATGTAACTATCTATCGCGCATTCATGTTCACGTATGCTACTATCTATCCATGTTAATGTATGTCACTATCTATCGCGCTTTTATATTCATTCATGTTTAATCATGTTCATGCATGCCACTTTTTATCGTGCAATCATGTTCATCCATGTCACTATCTATCCATGTTCATGCATGTCACGATCTATAATGCATTAATATTCATGCATGCCACTACTTATTGTGCATTCATGTCTATTCATGCTTAAGCATGTGCCAATCTATCAGACATTCATGTTCATGCATGTCATTATCTATCGTGCATTCATTTTCATTCATGTCACTATCTATCTATGTTAATACATGTTTCTATCTATCTCTCACTTACGATCATTCCTGTTTGGGCATGTTACTATCTATCATGCATTCATGTTCATTCATATTCATGCACGTCATTGTATATTACGCATTCATGTTCATTCATATTCATGCACGTCATTGTATATTACGCATTCATGTTCATTCATATTACTAATAATCGCAAATTCATATTCATGCATGTCACTATCTATCCTTATTCATATATATCACTATCTATTATGCATTCATATTTATATATATCACTATCCATCATGCATTTATATTCATTCATGTTCATGTATGTCACTATTTATCGTGCATTCATATTTATGCATATCCCTTTCTATCACGTATTTTTATTCATTCATATTCATGAATGTCATTATCTATCGCGCATTCATATTCATGCATGTCACTATCTATCGTGCATTCATGTTCATACATGTCCATGCATGGCACTATCAGTCACGTATCCATATTCATGTATGTCACTATCTATCGCGCAGTATTATTCATGCATGTCACTATCTATCACGCATTCATATTCATTAATGTCAAACTATCTATCGCATAGTCATGATCATTCATATTCTTGGATGTCACAATTTATGGCGCAATCATGTTCATTCATATTCATGCATGCCACTATCTCTCCATGTTCATGCATGTCACTATCTGTCGCCCATTCATATTCATTCATATTCATGCATGTCACTATCATTTGCCCATTAATGTTCATGTATGTCACTATCTATCGTGTATTTATGTTTTTACGTGTCACAATCTTTTATGCATTCAAGTTCATGCATGTCACTATCAATCGTGAATTTATGTTTATGGATGCCAAAATATCAATAGTGCTATCATGTTTATTGATGTCACTATCTGTCACATATTTATGTTCATGCATATCACTATTTATCTATGTTCATACAGTCACTATCTAACGCGCATTCATGTGTTCATGCATATCACTATCTATCAATGTTCATGCTTGTCACAATCTATCACATTCATGCTCATTTATATACATACATGCCACTATCTATCACGCATTTATGTTCAATCATATTCATGCATGTTACTATCTATTACGGATTCATGTTCTTGCATGTAACTATCTATCGCGCATTCATGTCTATTCATGTTCTGACATGACACTATCTATTTATGTTCATGCATGTCACTATCTATTGCACATTCTTGTTCATTCATGTCATTTTCTATCCGTATTCATACATGTCACTATCTATCACACATTCACTTTCATTCATATTCATGCATGTCGCTATCTATCACGCATTTATGATCATGGATGTGACTATTTATTCACGTTCATGCATGTCACTATCTATCACGCTTTCATATTCATTCATGCTCATACATGTCACTATCAATCGCGCATTCATGTTCATGCATGTCACTATCAATTACATATTTGTGTCCATATATGTCACTATCTATCGTGCATTTATATTCATTCATGTTACTATCTAACGCGCATTCATGTTCATATATGTGACTATCTTTCTTGCTTTCATGTCCATTCATGTCCATGAACGTCACTATCTATCGCGCATTCATGTTCATTAATGCCACTATTTGTCGCACATTTATTTTCATACATGTTACTATTTATCCATGTTCACGCTATCACTATCTATCGCACATTCATGTTCATTCAAGTCACTATTTATCAATGTTCATATATGCCACAATCTATCGGATATTCATGTTCATTCGTGTGCATGCATGCCACTATCTATCACACATTTATGTTCAATCATGTTCATGCATGTTTCTATCTGTCGCGGATTCATGTTCTTGCATGTAACTATCTTTCGCACATTTATGTCCACTAATGTTTATGCACATCTCTATACATTACATTCATGCTAATGAATGTCCCTATATTTCGCGCATTCATGTTCTGCCATGGCACTATCTATCGCACATTCATATTTATTCATGTCATTATCAATCCATATTCATGCATGTCACTATTTATTGCACATTCATATTCATTCATGTTTATGCATATCACTATCTATCGCGTATTCGTGTTATGCATGTCACTATTTATTCACATTTATTCATGTCACTATCTATTGTGCATCTATCTTCATTCATGTCACTAGATACCCATGTTCATACATGTCACTATCTATCGCTCATTCATATTCATTCATGCTCATACTTGTCACTATATATCGTGCATTTATGTTCATTCATATTCATGCATGCCACTATCTATTGCGCATTCGTGTCCATGCATGTCAACTTAATGCTCATTTATGTTTATTCATGTTCATGCATGTTACTATCTAACACACATTCATATTCATGTATGTGACTATCTTTCGTGCTTTCATGTCCATTCATGTTCATGCACGTCACTATCTATCGCGCATTCGCGCTCATGCTAGTAACTGTTTATAGCACATCCATGTTCATGCATGTCCATATTTGTCCATGTTCATGTATGTTACTATCTATTGTGCATTCTTTTTCTTTCATGTTCGTGTATGCCACTATCTTTAGCGCATTCATATTCATGGATGTCACTATCTATTGTGCAATCACGTTCATTCATATTCATGCAAGACACTATCTACCAAGAAATCATATTCCTTCAATTTCATGCATGTCACTATTATACAACCGTGAGATTTTTGACGACCCCGTCGTGACGTGTAACAGATGCCCTATTTGAAACCTACACGTTGTAGTATGACTATGGGTCCGGTCGGACGTGTGCCAAAAACGTAACACAAAGAACCGATAGTGGTCAACACTGATAAAACACTCTGAGGGCTGTAGGACCTATGAAAATGTTGGTAGCAAAATTCATATTATGCAACGCCTATACACTTAAACTTAGATCATGTGAGAATTGACGCTGAGATCATAACCACACATATAGTGCTCATACCTATCTATTGTATAGCAGTAGTACATGTGACATTAAAGGGCTACTAAGCTAGCCCAAGTTAAATGAAGGAACCCCCATGATTACATATAAACCGTGGGGCTAATATCTTAGGAGGATAAGCCTCTTTTGGCTTGGCTTATCTGCCTATACAAAGTAAAGGCCCATGTGGCCATGACATGGAAACCCTGCCCAAATGGGTTGTAACTTCTAAAATGTATAGGAGGTGGATATAAACAGAAAACTTTATTTTATATGGGATACACTCCTTCACCAATTGCTAGACGTATATGGAAGCTTAACTTGATAGGCTTATAAGCTGCTTGCTTTGCAATTGCAGTACACGGCTGCATGAGTCATTATTGACTCTCATGCACGCAAGCTGCAAATCTAGTATAAAGGTGCCATTGACATCTTCCCCAGCATACATTAAACCCTTAAGAAAACCCAAAATATAGATCTCTTAGCTCTGTCTTTCCAGCATATTCTTCCAAGCATCACCACGAAAGGATTGCAAATCACTTCTAACCTCACCTTCCGTATGCATCCTTTTGGTTAAAAGGATTGCAAATCACTTGATCTCGGAGAGAAACCAATCGGTCATAGGTCGTGCAAGCTCTTGCCAGATTGGCAACATCTCTATACACTCGACACCGCATCATCGTAACCGCAAATCCACTAAAAGGTACAATAACGAACACAGTACTGTATCAAAATTTATACGATACGCGATCTAAGGTGTCGAGCGCCTATGATTGCATCGGCAGCACAGTAGTGAACACTAAGTGTTGTTTGTTTGCTGAAGTGAAGTGAACACTAAGTGTTGTTTGTCTGCTGAAGTGAAGTGAACACTATATCGCGATAATTATAATCTATATAGAGAAATAGCGGTATCGATATATATATATATATAAGCAACAAACCACAAGGCACCAAATATAGAAAAGCAAGAGACGTACCACGGTAGGCTGGCCTCAAGCTTGCCGTGGAAAGCTTGTGAGCTTGCCGCGGCAAGTTCGTCAGATGGGCTGATTGCCGCGGCAACCCTTGAGGCTTGCCGAGGCAAGCCTAAGTGGGCTGCTACACTTATTTCAAGGGCCTTTGGTCTTTGTGTGGATGTATGAGGGTATGTGTGAATGTATAAAAGATGTAAAACATGTATGTTGGGTCTCATATGACCCATTCCACCATTGGTAATACTAAGGTCCATTCCATTTACCTTATATAGGTGCAACATGGTGCATATAAATAGTTTTGAGAAATTTAGACGATAATGATGGTCTCGGATGCCTGAGCGCACATCCAAACAGATTCAAGGAAGTGTATGTGATAAGGTAGGAAATTTACTCGATTAATGTATATTTGGTTTTCCTTATTTGCCTATAGAGTGCACATTAATACTAATGCTCATATATGACTACATATAACAAAATGCTATAAAGAAGATGTAGTACACTCTCGGATGAACTGCTAATCCGACACTAGAAAGAACTGCTTAGTAAAAATTTATAAAGATGGCTAGTCATTTAGTGATCAGGAATACATGAGAATTTGTCCATTGTAGGAATAGACATGAATCCATAACAGGTTGGTGAAATTATATCATTATAACTACGAAGTGTTATATCAGTTGTGGATACATATCAAGGCAGTTTTGAACTTAAAATAGGATTACTTATGCTAGTTGAGAGAAAATGCTTGGTTACAAATAACTAGCTGAGAGAAAATGTTTGTTTAACAAATAAATAGATAAGTATGTGTTATGTGCATACCATCATACCATACCATGTGTAATCATGTCTCATTATTTATGCCATCCTTGATGTCCTGTGTACAAAAATTTAATTCAGTTTTGAGTCAAGTGATCCTGCTAACTCAGGAGCTTGCTTTATCTTGATACAAGTGATCCCGCTAACTCGGAAGCTTGACAAGTGATCCCGCTAACTCGAGAGCTTGTTTTGTCATTAGTTCAAGTGATCCCGCTAACTCGGGAGCTTGACAAGTGATTCCGCTAACTCGGGAGTTTGTTTCTTTCGGTTTTGTACATGTAGATTGTTTCAGCTTGATTCCCTATACTTGTTACTTGTTACAACATGAGTTAGTGTGGTATTTTTTTCTAGCATGTCAGCATGATCATGTCATCGCATAATATTGACTTGTTTATATTATATATTTGATAAATACTGCTTCAAGTTTAGTATATGCCTCAAGAAGTAAATTGGTAAATCTAATATATAATTAGCAATGTAAATGCCCCTACTGAGCTTTGATGATAGCTCATTCTATGACTTAAATATCTTAGTTGCAGATCCATATCCCAGCACGCAGCTGACCCTACTTACGTGTTGGACGAGGAGGAAGGAGACGACAAAGAAGATGAGGAGGACAATTTTGTGGAAGACTTCTTCCCAAAATAGGTTTGTGGCTTGTGGCTTGTGGCTTGAGAGAGAGAGAGGTAGAGATAGAGGTGTTGGATAAACTTGTATTAACTGCGTATGATGTTTCGAGATATGTATTTTGGGATGTATAGGTTTCTTTCCATTATTTAGATGACAGGTGGCTGTCATTGGTGGAAAGCTATACATCAGATTAGTCATATTATTGCTAGTTTCTGCTTAGAACAGTAAAAGTTAGTTTATTTTACCATATTATTGCCTGTCAGAGTAAGTACAATGCTTCCGCATTTGTAACACTCATATTAGGTGATCCGACGATGCGATGGTTCCAATATACTATGAAGGGAAGCGTCGGGTTGTCAGATGACGAGGCGCACTCTCTAAAAAATAGAGTCGCCACTCGAAGCTTTTGGAGTCCTGAGAAACCTAGATCAATATTAAACGCACCGAAGTGTCAAATATGATTTTGATTCACCAGTCTATGCCAAAGGCTCTTGGGTAGTGGCTTTGGTTATCGATCGGGAAGGTGTTAGGCACCCGATCAACCCGCTCATAAGCGGTCTCAACTATGGCGGGTCTATGTGAGACTGGTTTATATAATATATATGTATATATATATATATATAATTATATATATAAAAAGAAGAAAAATGAGCTGTACTTCCCTTTACCTGAAGGCACACAGATCCTATTGAGCCCTTCCCGCTTGCCAAATTTTGGGTAGAGGAATAGAGGGGAGAGCCGGAGCTCTCAGGCCCTTGTAGCACCGATGTGGTTCTTCGCGCGAGAGCGTAGCCAGTGAGCTTCCGATAGCAAACAGGTTAGGAGATGTTTTCTAATCTCTAAGGCTTGGTAGCCACGAAGTAGAGGAAGAAGGCTAGGGGGTAACTCTAGCTAAATCTCAAAGATTGATGGTGGAAAATGATGTTTAATGGGCGAAGATCAATTTTAGAATTTGTATGGGATTGGGGCACCAAAGTGGGGAAAATGTCTCTCTTAATCTTTTATCTCTTTTGAAATTTTTTCGAGCCTTTAATCCAAGGGAGGGGCTCTCTATTTATAGAGAAAGGGAGGATTAGTGTGAGGTTAAAGTCCTAATTGGATTAGCAATTAGGTAATGGATAATCTAAGGTTTTTGGGTCCTAAAGGGTGATAACTTAAGCTAGCTAATAGGGTGATAGCATATAACTTATATACTCTGTCCATAAGACTTTTGCTCTGAAGAGATTAGCCCTAATTTTTCTAGCAGACGTGGCACTGTTTCAATCCTTGGATGCCTGGAGATATACGCCTCAAAATCCATGCCTCGGGAAGTGTACCCTAGCCTTGAGAAATTCCTAAAAAGTCCTTCAGTTAAAATTGAGAAGTGGAAAACTCGAGCTTCGCGGGGCTAGCATCTGCATTAGTTCATTCACACAGTTGCAGAGCCATCGCGGAGTAGCATTTAGCTTGTGAGAAGTGCATACTCGCGTAGACAATCTTCGGTTCATCGCGCAGTTCATTTATGCTGCCTTACTATCGCAGAGATGATCTGGAGCGCCAAACTCTTCGCGCAGATAGAGCTTCAGAAGCTCTCTCTTCCTAAGTGCTCACGCAGTAAGGCAGCTACGCTCGCATAGTAACTGATTAGGCTCCAGGGTGCGCGAGAGCTGTGCGAAAGAAATTTTGGGTGTCTCTCTCTTCTTTGGCTAAGCGAGAACTCTGCGAGGTGACAGATTATTCTTTGTGCATATGAACTCGCTATGTTCTGCACGCTGCTTTGGGCTCGATCTTCACGAGCGCTTCGCGAGGACAAATTCTGAGAGTTTTAAACTGCATGATCTTCACGACGTCTTTTCTGTTCTCCTCTTAAGTGCGCGGCCGATCTATGCGAGGGCAACTTTCACTGCATCATTAGCTTCGCGAGGGGGGTTCTCAACTCTGCGAGATGATTCTTTTGTCACTCTGATGTATTACATTTGCTGCTGTTGCAGCTTCCTCCATTCTCAGCTAACTTCTTCCATCTGCTAGGCTTTTGGTTGATGAATACCAGCAATTGAATCACCATGGTGAGCACTACCAGGGTGTTCCATTAGACTTTGGCTCGACTGCCATCTTTACATGTATTCTCTCTTTTTTGGACCAATAAGCATGGATTTTATATTAGCTGCATAGATTATTGCTAACTACAAAATAAACTTAAAACATGATTATTAGTGAGCTTCAAGGTCCAGCAAAGGCTAGGTTAAAAGGTGAAAAGTGGTATTTTTCAGTGAATAACACACCCCCAAATCTAATCTTTGCTAGTCCCTAAGCAAAGGAAAATTTAAAATAATTACTCTAAAAATTTAAATGCCACTTTCGTAGGGAGCACATATACATTTAGCATATGTACCAAGCATTTTGAACCCCTACGTGATCCCTAGTGGATGAGTGAAGTCTCTCCTGAGGGTTTTCAGTGAAGATACCCACAAACTTCTCAATGAAACAGTTAGTAAAAGTGCAAGATAATCAAGTTAGCTATTAAGAAATAGAGCATTTCTTCACCTTTGAATCAATACAAATGTGAGAAATTTAAATACATGGTATGCACAAACATTTAATCATCACAAACTTCTCATGAATGCATAACATTTCCAATTAGTTCACAACAAGGGGGACAACACCTGTATGTCAGCACTGAGCTCATCATTAATTCAAAAATTAGGTTAGGTCATGCCCAATACATTCAATGTCAGACCCAATGCTCTCCAGGGCATACTCTCACAATGAACCTTGAGGGTTTACATTTCTCTCAAGCTCAAGAGCAGTTACAGCCCCGAAATGGGTCTATAGGCATGAGCATCGACAAAGCATCTAAGTGCTGATATCATTGGCTAATCCTCCCCATAGATTGGGCAACTCCTCATCTCTGCATGATAGCTCATTCAACTGTGGATTAGAAGGTCTTTTGACTGGGTTGTGATGTGGCTTATGGTATGGATTATAAAGAATGGAAGGTTAGGAAGGGATTCAAAATTAAGAAGGCAGTAGGTGAAGGAGGTGATTCATCACTTCACCTTCTTTAATCCAGCATATTTCATTTTTTTTTAAATTCTCCAAACTTGAAGTGGCCAACTTCTCCTCCTATTTTTGATTTTTCAAATGAAATTTTCCTCTTTGACCCCTCTCTTATTCCTCTTCAAAATATTTATTTATTTATTTATTATCATTTTTTTATTTTTAGGTTCAATTAGACCATAAGATCTTTATTTCTCTGACCTGCCACTTCCTTCCTCAACTGCTACACTGCTAAGCTCTTAGGTTTCTTCTCTTCTCCATTCACCCAATGTTGACCTTATCTTATCCATCTTCATCTCCTTTTCCTTTACCTTTTAATTCCTCAGAGTGAGGGTAAGTTTGAATCAGGTCCATAGGTTCAGGTACAAGTACTCAAGTGTATTTTGATAGAAAATTACAATTTAAGGCTCGAAGGGTGTATGCACAAGGACAGTTGATTAGGGGTTGGTCTGTTTAGGCTCAAACTATCCAAGAGAATGCCTTGATCCTTTCCTAAGTATCATGAGTGCTGTTAATTGTTTCGACTTGGAGATGCCTAACTTCTAATGAGGGCATGCCTTAGCCAGTCCTTTGGGCTGGAAGAATTGCCTCGGTCACTCCTCAAAGAAAGGAAGAAAATTTTGTGTATGCAAAACTCACTAGTTATGGTCTTCTATTGAGTTCTTAGGCATGTCCTTATCTTTTTCTCTCTTTAGTGATTGACTAAGTGCTGATGCAAGTGAGTTTTTCTAGTGTTCACCTCATGGAAACGTTGAAATTTAATCAGTTTATAATGCCTAAAGGTCTACAAAAATTTTAAATTTTTTTAATTTTCATGATTCTTAGGTGAACATGGCTCCATTCATGTCTTTACTTACTTGACTCTGCTGCACTTGGGTTAACTACTTCATTGGCAGAACCTGCCACACCTCCAAACCTATGAGGAGCAGTGTCCTCACTGATTCAAAGGTGAGATGTGCAGCAGGTATAAAACATGGAAATTAATTACCAAAAACTACAAGAGAGAAAAGCAGAACACATAACAAATAACAAAAAAAAGAATAAACATACAAAAAAAAAGTGATAGATGTCGGGAAAAGACATTTTATTATAGATACAAAAGTAAACAGATTACGAAAAAAAAATAAAAATTATAAACCTAAGAACAATCTAAGCAGAACATCCTGTCAAATAAAATGGTTTGTCCTCCTGGCTCAGGGATATCCTCAACTTGCTGTGAAAGAGGAACTGTAAACAAGGAGGAGGGGAAAGACGAGGATCATGGAGATGGGTGTTGAGCAGGTGGTGGGGGGTTTGAAGAAGATGGTGGGGGAGATGCAGGTGGTTCGATTTTTTGCTTCTTCTTTCTCTTCTCCTTTTTCTTCTCCTCCTTGGCCAGGATCCTCTGGACCTCCTCGTACTCATCCCAGAGGAATTGTAGTGGGTCAGGCTCCTTAGGCGGTGGCGGGTCCAACCACATCAGGTAGAATTTGTTTGGCAGATTTGTGGGTTTATCATCCGCCATAGTTAAGAGTAGGGAGGGACTTTTGAGTATAGAGGAGAATGAATGGGATGAAGATGAACTACCCTTGTATTTAAAGTACTTGGGCGGTGGAATATGAAAAGGCATATTAAATATAGCCTCCTTCCAAGTTCAATTGCCATAAAGAAATTGAAGGAAGGTAGTTGGCAATGAATTGTGATTATTATCGGGAATGGTAAGTCGCACAATTCATTATGGGGAATGAATTTGCACAGTAAACGTTGGTCTATTTTTAGCAATTGGATTTAAGGCAATCTCAAGTTTCGCAAAGTTTCCCACAGGTGTTCGAGGAGTAGAATTCTCGCGCAGAAGAACATAGCTCCGCGAGTACATAATCAAAACTGTGTATGCCTCGCGAAGTTACTTCGCGGAGTAGACGTTGGGACCGAGCGCACGAAGTAGTTTCTCATTTCTCGCGGGGCCTAACTGGTGATCTCTGCGAAGAAGAACACATTTGGAGTTTCAGAGGTCGCGCACCATACAATATGTTGAATATTACTTTTCGCGCCCTCATTACTCCACGAGAAAGCTTTGAAATGGCTCGTGATTACGAAAATGAGGCCATTTAACCCCGCGAGAGACCAACACTCAACCTCTTTACAATATTTGTGCTCAGGCCTGTGCATGCACAATGTCGTGCACCCATTCAGTAGCCATTAGCATCAACCCTTCACATGTATCCTTTTTCCAAATGATAATAACCTCCCTAATACTAGCACATGCATAGAAAAAAATTCCAAATGATAAAGCACCTTGCTAAAAATAGATTCTAAACAGTTGCATTGCTAGTACTTCACTCACATAGCAGTAACAATCATACATCTCCCATGTTAATGACAGGAATGAACAAAGACTCAAAATAGAATAAACAAAGCATATGAAAACAAACAAATTTTCCTAATGAAAAACAGTAAATGATAGGTTCCTAATCAAGCAAAAATATACAGCAATTTTTTTTAAACAAATATGGCACATATAATACAAAGCTATATAGATCACTGAGCAGTGGGAGGTTCATGTAGGTGAATGGTCTGAGGAAGCTCCACTAGTTGTTCTATACAAATCTTAAGCCTCTGACCATTTACTTTCATGATCTGCCCTGACTTTGGATCCAAGATCTCTACAGCACCAGATGGGGAGGCTTTGATGACAGTGTAAGGTCCATCCCATCTGGATTTCAGCTTCCCTAGAAAGAATTTAAGTCTGGAGTTAAAAAGTCAAACCTTGGTGCCAGCAATATAGTCCTTCCTTAACAACTTCTTGTCAAAGAATGATTTTGATCTCTCCTTGTATATTCTGACATTTGCATAAGCTTCTAGCCTCATTTCATCAAGTTCTGTCATTTGCAACTTCCTATGAGAACCAGCAGAAGTTAAATCTAAATTCATTGCTTTAATAGCCCAATAAGCTATGTGTTCTAACTCCACAGGTAGGTGGCAGGACTTGCCATACACCAGCCTAAATGGGGACATGCCAATAGGGGTCTTATAGGCAATCCTATAAGCCCACAAAGCATCATTCAGCTTTGGTGCCCAATCCTTCCTATCAGTTCTCCCAGTTTTCTCCAGAATATGCTTAATCTCCATATTGAAAATTTTAACTTGCCCACTGGTTTGTGGGTGGTAGGGAGTTGCAATTCTGTGTGTAATAGAATACCTTTTGAGCAGATTCTCAAAACGTTTGTTACAGAAGTGGCTCCCCCAATTACTAATAATAGCTCTGGGGATACCAAATCGTGAGAAGATATGGTCCTTCAAGAATTTAAGGACAATTGTGCGGTCATTGGTCTTTGTGGCAATAACTTCTACCCATTTGGACACAGTCCACTGCCACAAGTATGAAATTCAATCCCATAGAGGAAGAAAAGGGGCCCATAAAATCAATGCCCCAGATGTCAAAAATTTCTACAACTATGATAGGCTGCAATAGCATAGAATCTCTCTTGGAAATGCCTCCCATCCTTTGACATCTCTCACAGGCCTTGCAATGCAAGTTTGCATCTTTGAACAAAGAAGGCTAATACAAACCACATTGGAACACTTTTGCTATAGTCTTTTTACCACTGAAATGACCTCCACAGGCTTGCTCATGGCACATTGAAAGAATGTAGTGGAAGTCATTTTTAGTCACACATCTCCTAATGACCTGGTCTGCACAATGCTTGTAAAGGTATGGATCCTCCCACAGAAATTGTCTAACCTAAGAGAAGAACAGGTCTTTGTCCATTTAGACCAGTGTGGAGGGATCTTACCAAAAGCAAAAAAATTGATAATATGTGCAAACCAGGGCACACTGGACTGCACAACAAAAAGCTGCTCATCGGGGAACAACTCATTAATAGGTGTTGCTACACATTCATCCAAGATAATCTTAGAGAGGTGGTCAGCCGCCACATTCTCAACTCCCTTCTTGTCTTTGATCTCAAGATTAAACTCTTGTAAGAGGAGAATCCATCTGATCAACTTAGGCTTTGCATCCGTCTTAGCCAATAGATATTTCAGGGCTGAGTGATCTGTAAAAACTACAATCTTAGACCCCAACAAGTAGGGTCTAAACTTGTCCACAGCAAGCACTACTGCAAGTAGCTCCTTCTCAGTTGTAGTGTAGTTTAGCTGAGCTTCAACTAGTGTTCTGCTGGCATAATAGATCACTACAGGCAGCTTATCTTTCCTCTGTCCTAAGACAACACCTATGGCTAAGTCTAATGCATCACACATCAGCTCAAAGGGGAGCGAGTAATATGGGGCCTGGATTACAGGGGCAGTCGTGAGGCACTTTTTCAAAGCCTCAAAGGCCCTAAGGCACTCAGCAGAAAATAAAAATGGCACATCCTGGTAAGGCAGGTGGCATAATGGTTTGACAATCTTGCTGAAGTCCTTGATGAACCTCCTGTAAAAATCAGCATATTCGAGAAATGATCTAATTTGCTTGACAGTCCTGGGTGGGGGTAGATGGGAAATCAAATCTACTTTAGCCTTGTCCACCTTAATTCCTACTGTCTTCTGTCATGAGAATTTGGGCCTCCCTCTCAAACAGACTCTAAACACTTTTCAGGCTTTTAATCAGATTATCCTAATCCAGTAGATTGGATAATTCTTCTTCTACCAGACCATCTAGTACATCTACTACACATCAGTCCTCAATATCAATCTGAGGCACTATAGCAGCATGGTACACATTTAAATGGGCCTTCATGTTCCCAAAGGTAACCTCCATTACCCCTGACCTGCATTGTATGCAAGCATTTGCGGTAGCCAAGAATGGTCTGCCAAGGATAACAGGAATTGGGGTTTTGCTTTTGTAAGGGTCCATGTCTAAAACAAGAAAATCAGTTGGATAATAGAATTTTTCCACCCCAAGTAAGACATCCTCTACCACACCCACAGGTCTCCTCTCAGACCTGTCAACCAGTTGGAGCACAACTGATGTAGGTTTAAGCTCCCCCAAACCTAGCTCCTCATACACTGAATAAGGGAGTAAGTTTACACTGACTCCTAAATCCAAGAGGGCTTTTCCAATGGTGTGGTTTCTGATTATGCAGGGGATAGTAGGTACCCTTGGGTCTTATAACTTTTCTAGTGTGGTAATGGACAGAACTGACTCAACATGCTCGACAGTTAAAACTCTTTTAGACAATTGCACCCTTGCTTTTCTCTTTTGAGTACAGAGGTCCTTTAAAACTTAGCATAAGCAGGGACCTGTTTTATAGCATTAAGCAAGGGCAAGTTGATCCTGACCTGCTTGAAGGTCTCCAGCATTTCCTCTATCTGAGCATTCCCTTTATCAAGAGGGGATGGGCCAGCTAGAGCTTGAGGAAATGGTAGCTGTGGCACTGCTGGTGCCACTACTGCATGCCTATTGCCATCATGGTCATAGTTTTTTCTTTTTCTTTTATCTTCATTTATTTCTTTATGTTGGGGCTCAGCATTAGCCCCATTATTTTTCCCTAGCTGATCCACAACAGGGGACACAAGCCTCAGCTCTAACACTAGCAATCCTTTCATTTTCAGTTTCATTTTCTGTGACCTCTTCCTGTTCCTTGCCCACTAAATTATCAACCACCCTGTCACTTCTAAGGATAGTTATGGCATCAGCATCCTCATGGGTAAAGGGTATTTCTCCAATCAAGAGCTGCCCTTTTGAATTGGCTAGGGGCTGACTAGGCAATTTTCTTTCCTCCCTCATGTTCAGAGCATTACAAATCTGACCTAGCTGGTCCCCAATCTTCTTGATGCTCTGTCCATGAGAATTGATAGTTTGCACCAAGCTTCCCAAATTCTGCATTGAAGCTAGCATCTGCTCTTTAAGTGAAGAGGATCTGGGCTGTTGTGGGGGCAGGGCCAACTGGTTAGACTGTGGGGCACGTAATAGAAAATTTTGTCTTGGTGGGTAATCTTGACTAAACTGGTGCTGGGGTCTGTAAGGAGCTACCATTTACTGCTGGTGGGTTTGAGGATAAGAATCTTTTCTCCACCTTAGATTTGGGTGATTCCTCCAAGAATACCCAGCAAGCTGCTACCCAAAAGTTTGAGCAACATTAGCATGCTCCATAACAAAATCATGAAATTGGTTGACAGATGGACAATCATGAATAAAATGTGTGGAAGATTGGCATATCAGACATGCTTCCTCCACCTATGCAACCATTCGGGGCTACATCACATTCATCAATTTGTCAAACTTCAAGCTTAGGTTATCCACCTTTCTCTCAAGATCACCTTGCACCTTTACTTCATATATTCCACCTCTAGGGGTGTCTTCTTTCACCATCTTAGCTAGAATCTGATTGTCATTGCATGACAGAGATTCCTGCTGCATAGAATTTTCCCCTATTATGTCAAACGGCTCCCGTGCTTCCTCAGCTGTCTTGTGGAGGTAACTACTACCACAGAAAGCATCTACCGTATCCCTACTCTTGACATTAATCCTTTGATAAAACACTTGGATAAGTTGCCACATTGGGATTTGGTAGTGGGGGCATTGTTTTAACATTTTCTGAAATCTTTCCCAAGCTTCAGAAAAATTCTCAGTTGAGGACTAAGTGAGTGACAAAATATTTGTCCTCATCTGGCTTGTTTTGTTCATGGGAAAGAACTTAGCCAGTAATTTGGTTTGAAGGTCACTCCATGACTATATGTTGTTGGCTAGGAGCTTTGATAGCCATGTGCTGGCTTTAACCTTTAGTGAGAAAGGAAAAAGCCTCAATTTAGTTGCCTCAGGCCCCAAGCCAGCAATGTTGAAGGTAATGCAAAGTGTTAAAAATTGGTCGATATGCTTGTAGGGATCTTCTTTACTCAGCCCATGAAATGAAAGCAGCATACTGATGGTGGAGGATTTATTTCATACTTCCCCTCAATAGAGGAAAACTGAATGCAGAAGGGGGAGGTGTACTTCCCAGGTGCATTGTATTCTTTTAATGTCCTCTGCCTCTCAGCCATGATAGCTGGTTCAGTTTTACTAGTAGGGCCCTGTGGTGTGTGTCTAGGTCTAAGGATCCTTTTAACCTCTGGATTTGGAAGTTCTAGCTCAGGGTTTAAAGACCTTCTACTATGCATATACTCACACCCACAGTAAATACAGAAAATGCTCACAAGCACACACAAAGAATATTTCAATAAAAAATCAACAGCTACTCAGATTTACACTAAACAAATACAGGGAAGTAAGCATAAATAGACTGAGATTTAGGGGGAAGGAAGTGCAAACAGAGCTAGCTACACTCTAGCTGCCACTTTAGCTTCTCCCTTCTTCTGTTGTCCATTTCTGCAAAATTCCATAAAGAATTAGTAGTACTTTTATTCTAGATTAGTCACAGCTACAAAGAATTGATTAGTCTAAATTATAATACAACTCAGGTCTACTAAAAATATCAATATCCCCAATAGCGGATATTGATCTGGCTACAGATCTGACAATGCTAAAGAAAGGGAGTTGGGTGTCACGACTATACTAAATTAATCCTAAAAATAAAGAAATATAATGTAGCCCTATCCTAAAGAAATGGCTAAAAAGAAGATGGTGATGGTGTGTACCAGAATAAAATACAAAAGTTGTGAGAAGTAAGCAGGTTAAGCTAGAATTACAACAGTGATGTAACTCAGATTTAGTCTTTCTCTGCAGTGTCCCTTACTAAGATGCTATTAAAAGCCTCAACAAGGTAAAAATATCTGGTTTAACCCATGCCATTTGGGGCGCTCTTAGGGCTATACTCTATTCACTTTAATGATCATAGGGTATCCGATAGAGTCTGTCAAATCCCACTGGTTAAAACAGACATTGTCAATCTAACCCAGAGGAGTAGACTGATCATTCCCCCAGCCACTGGGCTAGATCAAGCCATGAATACTATTGCAGCACTATGTAATGCTAGTGCTATAAGCTCCCCAGATCTGCGTACAGACCTGACTGACATCCATAGGTATTCCAACCCATAAGATCCTAAGTGCTTTGCTAAGGCCAACTGCTCACTAGTGCCCATAAAAAGGACCATGCAACAGGTTGAATAAGGCTTTAGATTCAGCTGGTCATTACTACAAATGGCCTGTAATGACTCAGCCTCAAGTTGCAAGTACTACAAAGATATCATATCTAACATCTAATGTCAGCTAGGTAAAACAGAGGGGAGCCAGTTCTTGTACAAACCTCCTCATAAGGCTCTAGAAGCTCATATGCAGGGGAGAAGAATCTTTCTCAAACATGTGAATAGACACAACCTTAGGGCTATACTCTGTCCACTTGAATGGTCACAGGGTATCCCATTGGTTTATCCATACCACAGAGGCCTGAGAAAGAACATGAAGACTGCTGCAACCACTATGGTCCATAGGCCTTCGAGCTCCCTAGATCTCACTACAAATCCAGCATTGCTTTCCATGGGGCTATTAAACTAAGGAAAATCAGATGATAAATAATAGATTTACTAGAAACTGAATGGGTTAGTCCCAAATACATGGATCATATTCAATTATGCATTAAAACGACAATCCATTGATGAACACAAAACTTACAATGAACTGTCTCCAGGCTGCAGCCTATACACAACTGCTCATCCACAATCCTAATGTATACCAAAAACTATTACAAACTGAAATAAAACTAAACCTAGCTGCTTACAGGGGGTTAGCCACCAAGTGTTGGGCTAAGAGAGAAGAAAAATAAGAAAAAGAGATGATCAAACCCTAACCCTAGCCTGCTGGAGTTCTCAGCCGACAGAGGATGAAGGAAAGACAAAAATAATAAACTCTAAGTACAACTTATATACTTTGTCCATAAGGCTTTAGCTCTGAAGAGATTAACCCTAATTTTTTCAACAGACGTGGCACTTTTTTAACCCTTGGATGCTTGAAGATATGCACCTCGAAATCCATGCTTCGGGAAGTGTGCCCTAGCCTTAGGAAATTTCCAAAAAGTCGTTCAGTTAAAACTGAGATTTGGAGAACCCGAGCTTCGCGAGGCTGACATCTGCATTAGTTCATTCGCACAGTTGCAAAGCCATCGTGGAGTAGCCTTTAGCTGGTGAGAAGTGCTTACTCGTGCAGTCAATCTTCGTTTTATTGCGCAGTTCATTTGTGCTGCCTTGTTGTCGCAGAGATGATCTAGAGTGCCAGACTCTTCGCGTAGATAGAGCTTCAGAAGCTCTCTCTCGCTGAGTGCTCATGCAGTAAGGCTCCTGCGCTCGCATAGTAACTGATTAGACTCCATGGTGCGTGAGAGCCGCGCGAGAGAAATTTTAGGTGTCTCTCTCTTCTTTGGCTATGCGAGAACTTCACAAGGTGACAGATTGTTCTTTGTGCATATGAACTCACTATATTCTGTGCGCAGCTGCTTTGGGCTCGATCTTCGTGAGCACTTCACGAGGACAAATTCTGAGAGTTTTAAATCATGAGATCTTCGCGATGTCTTTTTTGTTCTCCTCTTGACTGTGCGGCCGATCCGCGCGAGGGCAACTTTCACTACATCATTAGCTTCGCGAGGGAGATCCTCAACTCTGCAAGATGATTCTTTTATCATTCTAATGCATTGCATTTGTTGCTGTTACAGCTTCCTCCATTCTCAGCTAACTTCTTCAATCTACTAGGCTTTTGATCGATGATAACCAAAAATTGAATTACCATGGTGAGCACTACCAGGGTGTTCCATTAGACTTTGGCTCGGCTGTCATCTTTACATGTATTCCCTCTCTTCTTTGGACTAATAAGCATGGATTTTGTATTAACCTGCATAGATTATTGCTAACTACAAAACAAACTTAAAACATGATTATTAGTGAGCTTCAAGGTCCAGCAAAGGCTAGGTTAAGAGGTGAAAAGTGGTACTTTTCAGTGAATAACACTTGGCCATGGGATAAGTTAGGAATTCTTGAAGGTATTCTTAGTTTAAGAAGGTTTCCTTGATAGGGTTTCAGTTGCCGTAATACATTTCTTCCTTGGGAAATTTTGACTATACATGCCCCACTTATTCTATTTTTTTATTCTTTTTACTTTTTTAGACAATCTTTTTTTTTTTTTTAGGTTTTTCTTTCCATTTTTTTTTGGATTTTTGAGGGTGACTCTTTTTCTCCTTTTTTGTTGGTACATATACACATTTTTCTTTTTTCTGGGAGGGGTGAGAAAGAAAGGGTATGAGTGTTTAGGGACGCTTTTAGCTACATGGCTTTGAAATGATGGCATCTTTTGTTAAATCTTTAAGCAGTCACATATCCATCTTATCAATACTTACCTTGCTGCGGAGACTCATAGTAAAATCGGCGTACATATCTAGCATTGATGGGCTCAGGAATGTGATCTCCGTCCATGGTGGCGAGGCGGATTGCGTATCCCAAGAGTAATTCTCGGACAACAAAGGGTCCTTCTCAATTAGGCTTGAATTTCCCTCTCGAATCAGTGTGGATAAAAGGAAAGATTTTCTTGAGTACAGTATCACCCACTTTCAAATCTAGAATGCAAATATGTTTGTTATAAGCGCGTGCAATTCACCCTTGATAAACTTGGGTATGACACAAGGCTAGGAGCCTTTCCTCATCGAGTAGGTTCAATTGCTCAAAATGGGATCTCTCTCTTTCAGCTTCTGATAGACCAAATTTGATGAGGATATGGAATGAAGGTACTTCAACTTCGACTGGCAAGACGGCCTCGATTCCATACACAAGGGAGAATGGTGTTGCCCCTGTAGCGGTACGGATCAACATTTGGTAGGCCCATAATGCGAATGGTAACACTTCACTCTAATCTCGATAGGTGATGACCATTTTCTCAAGGATGCAGATGACTGTCTTAACAGCTAGATAAATCGACAGCTCATGCTCGACCAAATTGGTATCAAAACTAGGTATCTCATACGACAATGCAAAGACGTCTTGTTATGACCAAAGGAAATCAATCATGCTTTTTCTTTCCTCAGGAGACAGCGACGTTTCGATCATAATGATTCTAGGAACCTCCTCGGTACCCAAATTGACATCTTCAGTCTATTCAACAATCGGGAAGGGCCATGCTCAAAATCGACAAATTGGTCAAGGAGCTCACTAGGACACTTCTCAGAGGGGATCTCCTCGTCCAGACTCGTAATTCCTACCACTTATATTTTTACAGGAAAAGTGTTGATTTCATGTGGGACAGGTTTTTTTTATTAAGGCATCATTTTCTTTAATTTTATTAGGAATTTTGAAAGGTAATATTTTTGAATTTTTCAATTTCTTTTATTTTGTTTAGATATTTTCTTTTTCTTCAGAGATGGGTCCTTGGCAAAGCAGATCTCTATATACACATGGTATTGTCTGCCAAAGGCTCTTCAAAATATCACATGACCTGACGCATTTTGATCCTGGTGAAGTGCCCCCTAGATGATGTGTGGGACAAATTCCCTTAATGGAACCATACCTGTGAGAGATTTAGCATCACAGAGGCGTGGCCATTTATATGGTCCGACTGGGATTGACAAACTGAGTGATGTTTACGAGCATTGAACCCTCGCATAAGATTCTTGATACGACCTATTGGTTTACCCAGAAAAGGGTGGTACGACATGGAGAGCTCAGTCCATGAGTTATTGAAAGAAAGGTTAAATGGCCTTGACTTCAAAATAACCTTTGATGATGCGAATGGCATCACTAGTCCTAGGTTCATAATGGTGAATGAGGATGATTTGCACGGCTTTGAGAGGATGGATGTGAACGATTTTAAGCTGTTGAGTGCAAATGATTTCATCCTTGGGGGGATGAGTAACCTTGGGTTTATTGAGCTGACTGATTTTGGATTAACTGGAATGGTGGATTTTAGCTTGTGGGGAATGAATGAATTCGGATGTTGGGATCTGGATAGGTTAAAGAATGATCCCTAAGGATTATGGATAACGCAATTATGACATTTGGTGGCAAGTTCCTCATCTCGAACCAATGGTGGGGTCCCGACAATTTCTTTAAAGCACAATTGCCTCCTTTGCAAAATAGAAGAAGGTACAGTGACTTCCAACTTTGGAGATCCAATGGTCAATTGGGCATTGCTCTCTTTGTTTTCTAGTACTTGTGTATTCATAGTTGACGCCCACCACGCGGTAAACCCAAATTTCGAGTCCATAAAAGTGCAAGAGACACAAGCCTTTTCATCATTTATCATTGCCATATCATACGACCCCAACCTTTGGGTCATCACTTGCTCCTTTTTATTGAGGGGAGAAATCTTCAACAAGTTATCCTTTCCCAATCCCGTTGAAGCCTCAACATTAAGAGTGATAGAAAGACTCTTAGCATGGTATGTCGATGCGATGCTTTGGGCATTGTGGGCCCACGGATGGTCTGAATAGGGAGTGAGCTTAACGACCATGATTGCCATGGGCTCTACATGAAGCTTGATATCGATATCACCCACTATCGGTCTCATTCGGCTTCTTGGTGCCCCGGTGCATGGTTCCCTATATAAGTTGAGACCGATAAAAGACATGCTGAAAGTTAATCCTGATCCTTTACTACCCTTTTTTCTTCTTTGGAGGGGTTCAAAACTGTTCGGGCCTTTATGTGAAACCATTTGGCCATTACGGGCAATGGTATTCTTCTGCCTTTTTGCCATGAGAGTTGAGTCTCCAATTAGGAGAATTTCTTTGGCCAGCATCATGGGTATTTCCAAAGGCATTATTGGCAGACTTTCAACAGCCACCTCGATTTGTAACTCTTTTGACTCTAGTGCCTCTCGACTTTCGAGTAACCATTCTAAAGAAGTTATGAGGTGTTCATTGACTTACTCCTTCCATTTTCTATGAGGGTAGAGGTACGCCTCTCCTTGGAGATGACTTTTCCTTGGTCCTTCATCCTCATCTCGATCCAATGCCTCCCCGGGCTCATCTAACGATTGTGGCTCATTGGAGAATTTGTCACTATCGTGGGGCTTTGGATTAGATGAAGGCAATAGGTCTTTGAATTGGCGTCTCCAAGTTTTCTTGGGTCGCACACTAGTTCACATAGATGAGAGACATTTGAGTAGGTCCAGGGTTGGACCTTCATAGTGCACCAATTTGGAGAAGCGAGAACTCAATATATTAGCTTATAATCCTCACTTTCAAATGTCTCATCCTCATCCTCTTGGTCATCAAAGAACCACTTACCATCAACGATGTCTCCATCGTTCGACAGTTTGATAGGTTGACCTTTTTGGGGGTGAGGGATTGAAACTAATGCCCGCCCCATGTAGGCTTCGCTATTTTGGACCTCATCCTCCTTATACTGATTGAAATTGGCAGCCGGTTGGGGATTGAAATTGGCAAATGCCTCGGTGTAGACCCCACTATTTTTGGCTTCCTCCTCCTATTGGTTATCCGTGTCAACGAATGGGGGAGGGATGAGGTCATCTTATTGATTCTGAGTGGGCTGCGTGGGGGTCTGATGGGGCCATTGCAGACAGGGAAAGCTTTGATGAGTGGCTTGTTGGGTAAGGGGGTGGATGAATGGTGGTTTTCGATGGATTGAGTGGGTGTCGGATGGGTCCATTGTGCATTTTGGGATTTTTAGGGAATGAGTGAATGGGTAATAGGATGTTAAAATTGGGGATTTTAGATGGTTGGAGATGCCTTCCCGTGTTGGGATGGGTACGACCGACGTGGATGGGTATGGCTCATGTCGGGTTGGGGAGTTGGAAATAATGGTTTTATAATTTGAGGAGGAATGGGGATTTGTTTGGTG
The DNA here is from genome assembly GCA_021018995.1 of Chloranthus sessilifolius. Classification (NCBI taxonomy): domain Eukaryota; kingdom Viridiplantae; phylum Streptophyta; class Magnoliopsida; order Chloranthales; family Chloranthaceae; genus Chloranthus; species Chloranthus sessilifolius. The sequence goes on from CM037586.1 coordinate 33,619,243, forward strand.
TAAGTGAAGGTGGGGAATTGGGAAAATGATGGAGGATTTGAAAATATCACCCTCGGGTTTAGGCCTTGATGGGCTCGGGTGTAGGGTATCGGGCCTTGATGGGCTTGGGCCTGGGGTATTGGGACTTGATGGGTTTGGGCCATTGGGCCTTAAACGGTTTGGGTCATTAGGTGTTGGTGGGTATGGGCCATTAGGGCTTGGTGGGTATGGACATTGGGCCTTTGTGGGTCTGCGCTATTTGGCTTTGCTGGGTTTGGGCCATTGGGCTCTGATGGGTATGAACCATTAGGCCTTGGTGGGTATGGGTCATTGGGCCTTGGTGGATTTGGGCCATGGGGCCTTGATGGGTATGGGCCTTGATGGGTCTGGGCCATTGGGCTTTGGTAGGTTTGGCCATGGGGCCTTGATGGGTATGGGCCATTGGGCCTTAGTGGGTATGGGCCATTGGGCCTTGGTGCGTTTGAGCCATGGGGCTTTGATGGGTATGCGCCATTGGGCCTTGGTAGGTCTGGGCCGTTAGGCTTTGCTAGGTTTGGGTCATGGGGCCTTGATGGGTATTAGCCATTGGGCCTTGGTGGGTTTGGGCCATTGGGCTTTGATAGGTTTGGGCCATGGGGCCTTGTTGGGTATGGGCCATTGGGATTTGATAGGTTTGGGCTATGAGGCCTTGATGGGTATGGGCCATTGGGCTTTGGTGGGTTTGGACCATTGGGCTTTTGTAGGTTTGGGCCATTGGGCCTTGGTGCCCACTCACATGACCCCATGGTTGGTGGGGGTCTTGAGTGGTATGAATGATAGGGGATTGATTGGTGTTTTGGAAAAAAGATGCATGAAGACTTTGGAGGGTATGGGATGGGTTTAGAGATGTGTGGATGATTGGGTGAGGCTTTGAGAGGCCTTCCAAATTGTGTAGGCCCTAACAATTTCATTCATCATGGTCATGGGATTGGGTGAGGGGGTGGATGTAGATGGTCCATCCGATGTGGAGAGGGTATGGGGAAAATTGGGCAGGACCTGGGTAGATGAGGGGAAATTAGTCATGGCTTGGGTAGACGAAAAATTGGGCATATCTTGGGTAGATGGGGGGGTATGTGGTGGATTTGGAAAATTTGGTAAGATATGGGTGGATGTGAAAATAATAGGTGTATTTTGGGTAGGTGTATGGGAAAAATGGGGTGTATTTGGAGAGGGTGTGGAAGGAAAATTAGGCATGGTTTGGGTGAATGTGGGAAAAATGGGAGAAGTGAAAAATTGTGGCATATGTTGGGCTAATGTGGAGGGAAAATTGGCCGTATGTGGAGTGGATGTTGGAGGAAAATCGGTGTTTGTTGGATGGATGTTGATTGGGGAAAGTTGGACATGGATTGGGTAAATGAGGGAAAATTGGGTATTGTAGGTGGGTGTGGAAAATTGGCATGACCTGGGTAGATAGGGATATATGTGGTGGATTTGGATTGGAGGGAAAGTGTGGAGTGGATATGGGAGAATTAGGCATGGCTTTGGTATATGTGGAGGGAGAATGAGGTAGATTTGGGATGAATGGGGATGAAAAAATGGGCATAGTTGGAGGTGAATGGGGATGAAAAAATGGGCATGGTTGGAGGTGAATGGGGAAAGAATGGTGGGGGAATTGGGTATGGATGCCTCAAGTGAGGCCCGAAAAATTTCCTCCTTCCCCTACGAGAAGATGGAGGGTAAAGGTGATGCCATTGTACCGGCACCACAAGCTAGATGTATTTTTTGGTTTTTGATTGATTTTTTATTTTTTTAGTTTTTTGGATAAAACTAATGAACCTTTATAGGATGAGTTCCAGGGCCTTGGAATTCCCGTTTCTGGTGGTATTTGTACCCTAAATAAATCTCACGGTGGGATCCCGATGCTTTGGAAGAATCAAAGGGGGACCCTTTGATCTATTCAAGGCACGGGAATCAATGCAAACAACCCGATCCCCCAGAGCAAGTCAATAAGAGGTTACCCTCTTTTGATCGGCAGAGGCGTATTGGGTGTCGGAAAGTGCGAGACCTATTGGAGGTATTAAACCACTCTGCGCATGTATTACATGCACCAAACTAAACCTAAGAAAAACTAAGCTTGACTCGTATTTTACATGCCCCAGGTATAAACAGTGGGGCCAAATATTTTTGATAGCAAAACAGCAACTCGAAATTGGTCTTTTTCTGTTGGTTTTCTGAAAGCAATGCTTCCGCGGACCGCTCTCTTAGTTGCAATGGATCTCTCCTCACCAAACCTAGGGATACAAGGTCGATTCGGGACTACTAACTGTTGGGGTTTTTGTTTCTGTAGGTGTCTAAATGCTTATGTTTATTTAAAATGGTGAGATGGTAAAAATCAAAATACAAAGATGGAGTAAAATGGTTATGAAATCAGCAACCTAAAGTATACACAGTATGCAAGATACAGGGCTATTATAGCAAGTTTTGATAAGTAAGAGTTTGTCCCACAGGGAGTGATGATCTGAAACCTCAAGGGTTGTATAGTAGTCTCCAGATCTAGCTATAGATCTAGCAATTCTAACAGAAAGGGTGTTTAAGTGTCACTAAGCTATACTAAAAATCAGGAAAAACATGAATAAACTACAGCTAAAGAAAGGGATAAAGAAGGGTGATGATGCGTGATAAAATAAAGATAAAATATGAAGTAAACAGCTAGGAAAAAATTAGTTATGCAACTCAGTGTTAGTCATGAATCAGTAGCAATCCTTGCTGATGTGCTATAAAAAACATCTACAAGGTAGAAGAATCCATCTCAACCCATGCCATTTAGACTGCTCTTAAGGCTATAATCTATCCACTTAAATGGTCACAGACTATCCAATAGAGTCTATTAAATCCCATTGATTGAATCAAAAAAGCTAACCTAATCCAAAGGAGTGAACTGATCTTAAGACTATAATCTGTCCACTTAAATGGTCACAGACTCTCTAATAGACATCCTCCAACCAATGAATTAAATCCAATCATGAACATCATTGTAGACAATATGTTTGCCTGGCTAAAACCACCCCAAATCTGTTACAGATCTGACAGACATTCATAGGTGTTCCAACCCAAAAAATCTTATGTGTGTGGCAAAGGCCATCAGCACAATGCTTGGACACATAGGAAAGCAACAGGTTGAATAGAGACTTAAATACAGCTAATCATTGCTACAAAAGGCTTGTAATGACTAAGCCCTCAAGTCTGCAATCTCCACAACAACTCAGATCTATACACTAGTGATGCAAAACAGAGTAGGTTTGGCTTTGCACAATCTCTCACTAGGCTATAAGTTCAAGCGCAGAGAAAAAGAATCCATCTCAGATCTGTGACCAAAACTTGCCCTAGGGTTATAGTCTATCTACTCTAATGGTCACATGCTATCCACAAAGGCTCCCTTACCCACAAATGATGAGATAGAACATGTAAACTGCTGCTACCACCGTTGTCCCAGGGCTACAAGGTTAAGCTCCCATGAGCCTTTCAATAAGCTCAAATCCTAAATGCATGCTACAGCCTAAACCAAACTGCAGGCAAATAGGAAAATAACAGATTGAATAAACATTAAAATAGGCATTGCATTGATTGAAATGAAACTTACAATGTTCTGCCCTCAAGGCAGCAGCCTGTGTAAACCCCAAATCAGCTCACTCTATTTCATACAAAACCAATTGCAAAACATGAAATAAAACTAACTATTACATAGAACCTAGCCTAGCATTGCTGCTGTGCTAAGGCAAGAAGAAAATGGAAAAAGGAAACTAAACCCTAAATGAGCATACGAAACCCTTGCTCAGATCTCAGGCTATTCCTGGATCTAAAATCCTAAGTGAAACTGGCTAATCTTGGCTCGAAACCCTAATGCTAGGTGATCACAGGTTAACCCTGGATGTCTTACAAAACAGGAGGATGTTCTATTTATAAGTAATCCTTGAAATTTGGTGTGCCCTAGAAGTAAGGGTGAGGATGTGTGGAGTTGATTATGTGGCCCATCTGCGACCCTTGAGTACCTTGGGATGTGTGGAATAGATGGCACCTCGAGAGGTGTGCTCTAGAAATGTGAAATGTTCAAACAGTCCCTGAGAATTGGAAACAGGTGGGTGAGAAGTTGAAATCTCGAGCTTCGCGCAGCAGACTTGAGTGTAGAAGTAGACTCACGAGGCTCTGCTATGAATAGTGCATCTCGCGTGGCTGCAGCTTCAGGTCATATAGCTCGCTAGGTTCTCGCTAAGTTGTCGCGATGCTGAAGTTCATGCTGAAGAGGCTCGTGAGGTTCAACGTTGTGTGCAGCTTTTTGCTGCTCGCGAGGCTCAGAACCGCGTATCGCGTGGCTGGTTTTGACATTGAGGCACGCGAGATCTGCGTGACAGGTTCACGTGAAGCCCGCGAAGTTCCAGAAGAGTGCTCTTTAAAGGCTCGCAAGGTTTCAACTGCACCATGTGATAGAGTGATTTTCAGCTTCCAGCTATGCGACTTCTTCGTGAGATATCTTCTGAAGCTCATTTTCCACTGAGCTGCGCGACCACTACGCGAACGATTTAAATGCTACTGGCCTACAAACCTCACGACAGCTGCGCGAGGTCACTTCTGAGTGAAATGAACCTCGCGATAGGTTCAAGTGAAGCCTCGCGAGGGCTTATCTCTATTACATTGATGTTGTGCTTAGCCTGCTGCAGCAGCCTCCCTAACTTGGGTTCACCTTCTTCTCATCCATTAGACTTCTAGGACCCACCTTGGAATGCAATATGGTCACCATGGTGTATTCTCTGGTTTTACCTCAACCCACAGATTGGCATCAAATTCATTCTTCTTGGCTTGAAAAAGCATGGATTGTACATTAAGCTCTTATTTTCCTATTTTCTACAAAACATAACAAAAACATATTATTTTTATGTGCTCCAAGGTTCATCAAAGGCTAAGTTAAGGGGTGAAAAGTGATACTTTTCAGGGCTTAACACACCCTCAAACCTAATCTTTCCTAGTCCTCGAGCAAAGGCAAAATTAAAAATATTTATTCAAAATAGAAACTGCCACTTTCTCAGAGAGCACGAATGCACTTAGCATATGCACTAAGCCTTTTAAACCCCTAGGTGATCCCTAGTGAAGGAGTGAAGTCTTCTGAGGGTTTTCAGTGAAGATAACCACTAACTTCACCATTAAACTAGTTAAAAATAGTGCATCCAATGATAAAATGGATTTAAATAAATAAAGCTTCATTCCACACCCATTCTTTAAAAATCATAGAAAATTACAGTAGTAATGCATGCTATTAAAACTAAAATTCTGCATGTAATGCATCACCACTATTCAATTCACATCAGAATTACATTGTGCACAAATTAGCATTAAGCTCACTAGTGATTCAAAAATTAGGTATGTATAAAACCCTAATGAGATTAAAATTCAGGCCCAATCCTTATCGGGGTTATCTCTCACAATAAAAATATAAGGGTGTTCATATTCTCAAAAGCTCAAGATCAGTCACAGCCCCCAAATGGGATTGCAAGCATGAGCATGGGCATTGTATCTAAGTTCTAACATCCTCAAATATTTTCACCATAGATTAGATAGCTCCTCATCTTCACATGACAGTTTATTTCACTTTGGATCAATAAGGTCTTGTTGAATGGGATGTAATGTGGATTATGAGTGAGGGATATAAAGAATGAAGGGGTAAAAATGGAATCAAAATTGAGAAATCAACAAGGGAAGGAGTGATACATGACTTCACCACCTTCATTTCAGCACAACTTCATCTTACTTGATATATTTCAGAATCAAAGTGGCTAGCTTCTCCTCTTCTTTTCAATTTTTAGATGATGTTCTTCTCTAGACTTCTATTTCTTTTTCTCTTTTCTTTTTTAATTATTTTTTTATACTTTTAGGATTTTTATGATGAACTGCCACACAAATACCACTGATACATTATTGTTCATAAGTTATTTTTCTTCTCCTTCCACCAAATATTGGACCACTCTCACTATCTTCAACTCCTTCTCCTTGACCTTCTGAATTCTCAGAGTGAGGGAAAGGCTGAATCAGGTCATGAGGTTAAGGTGCAAGTACTCTGGTGTTTGTTGAGGAAAAATAGGATTTTTAAGGCTCAAAGAGTATATGCAAAAGGACAGTTTTAAAAGGTTAGATTGGCAGGCTCAAACTTGTCCAAATGAAGGCCTTGGGTCATTTCCTTAGTGTCATAAGTTCTGTCAATCCGTTTTGATTTGGAGGTGCCTAACTTCTAGTGAAAAGCGATCGAATCAATCAGTACTTAGAGCAGAAAAAATGTCAAAAATACTCTTCAAAAGAAATTGGATAGGCCCAAATCTCAGTGTATGGTCCTCACATTAACCCATGGGGTGTATTTCTACCTTTTTCTCGCCTCTCTAGTTCACTAAGTGCTAACTGAAAATAATTTCTGATATTAGTTTCATGATGGTGCAAAAAATTTCAAAGATTTTTAGTTTTAAAAGTCTGCAAAATTTTTAAATTTTCACAAATTTCCTCATTCTAACAAATTAGGTGGGAATTGACTTTATTCATCTCAATTAAACCAACACTGCTGCACTAAAGTTAACTATTTCATTGGTAAGTCTACTCTGCCACACTCCCAAACCTAAGTTAAACAACGTCCTTACTGTTTCATGCAACATGTATAGGGGCAGTAGGGTTGGCAAAAGAAAAATACACTAACCAATAGCAGAAAATGACGAGGAAACAAAGCTAAAAGACTACAAAAAATTAAACTAAGGAGGAAAAGAAAATATACAGAAGCTGAATACTGGGAAAACAAAGCAACTACACTAAATCCTAAAAACAACTATATGTCACAGAAATGACACTAAAAACAATAGGTATATAAAAGCATAAACTAAGCTAAACACCTAAAACAATAAAATCCCACATACAATTTCCTAGACATGATTTGTGTATGAATCTAAATGGATGGGAAATAAAAATCAACATGAATAGCATACATTTAAAAGTCGGATTCAAACAAAATCAGATCAAACATAATATATACAAACAGTCTAGATGGGGGTGCATGAATGACAGAAATTTAGGTCACCCATCTGGAACTCAGCTGAATTGGAAGGAACTGAAAAGTAAAAATGAAAGGCTATACCTTTGCATTTGTATCAAACCTGGTGTCCTTCCAGCTTAGGAATTGGAGTTGCATGAGAGATACAGGGAGCCTCTCCAGCTCCACTTCAGGTGGAGAGGCAATAACATGTAGCAAAGGTGCCTTAGATGGCTTGAGGGCAGTTGTCTAAGCGAAGTAGTGCACTCACCCCACTGAGAAGCCCAAAATAGTACTTTGCAGCACATAGGTGGGGGGGGGGCTCCTGAGTCCATGCTTCAAAATTTTCAGGAAATACCTCAGCCAAAGTCCAACAGATTGGGCAAGGTCTCATCTACTATCTCACCAATGACTGCAACTGTTTAACAAATCTCATTTCCTCTTTCATATCGTTCCCCTTATAAGAGGGAGGAGGACCTTTACAAATTTGAGGAAATGGCAAATAAGGTACCGCTGGTCCTCATCTGCTGACACATAATTTTTATTTATTTATTTATATTTATTTATTTATTTTTTTGGATTACAACTGTGCTTTATTCAACTAAATAAAATCTAAAACAGAAAATGAAGAAAGATTTCGAAAATTACACAAAGACTAAAGCCGGCATTTATTTAAATACTACATCTACAAAGAATATAGCTCAACAAAAATACAGATTACTATACTAGATCAAAACTCCCTGACAGCGACGCCAAAAACTTGTTGGGGTTTTTATTTTTCTAGGTGTCTAAATGCTGATGTTTATATAAAATGGTGAGATGGTAAAAATCATAATACAAAGATAGAGTAAAATGGTTATGCAATCAGCAACCTAAAGTACACAACCGACAAGATACAAGGCTATTGTAGCAAGTTTTGATAAGTAAGAGTTCGTCCCATAGGGAGTGATGATCTGAAACCTCGAGGGTTATATAGTAGTCTCCAGATCTGGCTACAGATTTGGCAATTCTAACATAAAGGGTATTTAAGTGTCCCTAAGCTATACTAAAAATCAGGAAAAATAGAAATAAACTACAGCTAAAGAAACGGATAAAAAAGGGTGATGATGTGTGTGATAAAATAAAGATAAAATATGAAAAAGTAAATAGCTAGGGAAAAATCAGTTATGCAACTCAGTGTTAGTCATGAATCTATAGCAATCCTTGCTGATGTGCTATCAAAAATATCTACAGGGTAGAAGAATCCAACTCAACCCATGCCATTTAGACTACTCTTAAGGCTATAATCTGTCAACTTAAATGGTCACAGACTATCTAATAGAGTCTGTCAAATCCCATTGATTGAATCAGAAAAGCTAACCTAATCCAAAGGAGTGGGCTGATCTTAAGGCTATAATCTGTCCACTTAAATGTTCACAGACTATTCAATAGATATCCTCCAACCAATGAATTAAATCAGGCCATGAATACCATTGTAGACACTATATTTGTCAGGCTACAAGCACCTTAGATCTGTTAAAGATCTGACAGACATTCATAGGTATTCCAACCCATAAAATCTTATGTGTATAGAAAAGGCCATCAGAACAATGCTTGGACACATAGGAAAAGCAACAGGTTGAATAGAGACTTAAATACAGCTGATCATTGCTACAAAAGGCCTACAATGACTCAGCCCTCAAGCCTGCAATCTTTATAAGAACTCAGATCTACACACTAATAATGGTGATACAAAACAGAGTAGGTTTGGCTCCGCACAATCTCTCACTAGGCTACAAGCTCAAGTGCAGAGAAAAAGAATCCATCTCGGATCTGTGACCAAGACTTGCCCTAGGGCTATAGTCTGTCCACTCGAATGGTCACAGGCTATCCACAGAGGCTCCCTTACCCACAAATGATGAGATAGAACATGTAAATTGCTGCTACCACCATGGTCCCTAGGCTACAAGCTCAAGCTCCCATGGGCCTTTCAATAAGCTCAAATCCTAAATGCATGCTACAGCCTGAATAAAATTGTGAGCAAATAGGAAAATAATAGATTGAGTAAACATTAAAATAGGCATTGCATTGATTGAAATGAAACTTATAATGTGCTGCCCTCAAGGCAGCAGCTTGTGCAAACCCCAAATCAGCTCACTCTATTCCATACAAAACTGATTGCAAAACATGAAATAAAACTAACTATTACATAGAACCTAGCCCAGCATTGGTACTGTGCTAAGGCAAGAAGAAAATGGGAAAAGGGAAAAATGAAACTAAATCCTAAATGAGCATAGGAAACCCTTGCTCAGATCTCAGGATATTCCTGGATCTAAAACCCTAAGTGAACCAGGCTAATCCTTGCTCGAAACCCTAATCCTAGGTGATCATAGGTTAACCCTGGATGTCTTACAAAATAGGAGGATGTTTTTTTTATAAGTAATCCTTGAACTTTGGTGTGCCCTAGAAGCAAGGGTGAGGATGTGTGGAGTTGATTAAGTGGCCCATTTGTGACCCTTGCCTGCCTTGGGATGCATGGAATAGATGGGCACCTTAGGAGGTGTGCCCTAGAAATGTGAAATGTCCAAACTGTCCCTGAGAATTGGAAACAGGTGGGTGAGAAGTTGGAATCCCGAGCTTCTCGCAGCAGACTTGAGTGGAGAAGTAGACTCGCGGGGATGGATTTGCTGTGAAGGGAGCTCGCGAGGCTCTGCTCTGCTGTGAATGGTGCATCTCACGTGGCTACAGCTTCAGGTGATTGAGCTCGCTGGGTTCTCGCTAAGCTATCGCGATGCTGAAGTGCATGCTGAAATGGCTCACGAGGTTCAACGTTATGTGTAGCTTTCTACTGTCGAGAGGCTCAGAACCGTGTCTCGTGTAGCTGGTTTTGATATTGAGGCCCGCGAGATCTGGGTGATAGGTTCATGTGAAGCCCACGAAGTTCTAGAAGTGTGCGCTTTAAAGGCTCGCGAGGTTCCAACTGAACCACACGACAGAGTGATTTTCAGCTTCCAGCTGCGTGACTTCTTTGCGAGATATCTTCTGAAGCTCATGTCACTGAGCTACGCGACAACTGTGCTAACGATTTAAATGCTGCTGGCCTGCAAACCTCGCGATAGCTATGCGACGTCACTTCTGAGTGAAATGAACCTCGCAATAGGTTCAAGTGAAGCCTCATGAGGGCTTATCTCTGTTACATTGCTGTTGTGCTTAGCGTGCTGCAGTAGCCTCCTTAATTTGGGTTCACCTTCTTCTCATCTATTGAACTTCTAGGATCCCACCTTGGCATGCAATATGGTCACCATGGTGTGTGCCACCATGGTGCATTCTCTGGTTTTGGCTCAGCTCCATAGATTGGCATCAAATTCACTCTTCTTAGCTTGAAAGAGCATGGATTGTACATTAAGCTCTTATTTTCCTGTTTTCTACAAAATATAACAAAAATACATTATTTTTATGTGCTCCAAGGTCCTATCAAAGGCTAGGTTAAGGGGTGAAAAGTGATACTTTTCAGGGCTTAACACTAACGCTCTCCCCAAGGGTTTTAAGCTTTGTAACAGGATCGGTCCCCCAACCTATATACCACCGGCGCAAGCACCTTCTCAGATACTAGATGGGGTGATACTTTTTCGGATCATCACCACTAGGGGCTGCCGCTGTACTAAGAACCGGGTGTTTATATCTTTGCCTAAAATTCTCAACCCTTGAAAATCTAACCCCATAAAAATTCAATTAAGTCTCCTTTCTTGGTTCAATTTTAATTTCAGATTTTAGAGGAGTTTTCTTAAAGTCCAAAAACGAGTGGTGATGGTCCCGTGCCGCCTCTACGGGCCGGCGTCCACTAATGAAATATGATTGTGAAAAGTAAAAGCTCACGTAGGCCCGCCAAACAGCTAAGGCGTGTAAATGTGCAAATAAGCCTGCCAATCGGTTAAGACATGTAAATGACGGAAAAGTAAATGAATCATAAAGACAATGCTCAAGTAGGCTCGTCAATCTGTTAAAGCACGTAAATGACGGGAAACTAAATAAGTCATAAAGACAATACTCAAGTAGGCCCACCAATCGGCTAAGGCACGTAAATGACGAAAAAGTATGGGTAAGTAAAAATTAGTGAATCGTAGGGGTAAGTACAAGCAAGAAAGAAACAAAAAGTTAGTAAAACTAAGGAAAACACATGCAAAAGGGGCCAACTTCAAGTAGAAGCTCTAAACATCCCCAGCAGAGTCATCATCTGTGGAATCATGAGATTTTTGACGATCTTGTCGCGACGATGCACACTTTCTAAAAAATATAGTCGCCACCCGGAGCTTTTGGTGTCCCGGGAAACCTAGATCGATATTAAATGCATCGAAGTGCCAAATATGACTCTGATTCACTGGTCTACCCCAAAGGCTCTTGGGTAGGGTCTTCAGTTATCGATCGGGAGGGTGTTAGGCACCCGATCACCTGCTCATAAGTGGTCTCTACTATGGCCTGGTCTATGTGGGGCTGATTTATATAATATATATATATATATATATATATATATATATATATAAAATGAACGACACTTTCCCTTGCCCGAAGACACACCGATCCTATTGAGCCCTTCCCGCTTGCCTAAATTTGGGCAACGTAATGACTCAATTGTAGGATGGAGGAAAAGCCAAAGAAGGTAGAGGAATAGACGGGAGAGCCGGAGCTCTCGGGCCCTTGTAGAACTGATGTAGTCTTTCGCGCAAGAGCGTAGCCGGCGAGCTTCCGATAGCAAACGGGTTAGGAGATGGGTTCTAATCTCTAAGGCTTGGTAGCTAATAAGTAGAGGAAGAAGGCTGGGGGGTAGTTCTAGCTAAATCTCAAAGATTGATGGTGGAAAATAATATTTAATGGGAAAAGATCAATTCTGGAATTTGTATGGGATTGGGGCACCAAAGGGGGGAAAATGTCTCTCTTAATCTTTTCTCTCTTTTAGAATTTTTTCAAGCCTTTAATCCAAGGAGGGTGGGCTCTCTATTTATAGAGAAATGGAGGATTAGTATGGGGTTAAAGTCTTACTTGAGTTAACAATTAGGTAATATGCAATCTAAGATTTTTAGGATTTCTAGAGCTTAGAGAAGAGGCATTTGTGTTTAATGGTAGATGATAGGGTGGTGACTTGAATGTCAAAAGGGTGATAACTTAAGCTAATAGGGTTACTAGGGTCCTAAAGAAACACACCCCAGACTTTGGAATGATTCACAATTCAAACATCCAATATCAATTTTGGCCATTTTTTGAAGGAAAACCAGGCCCAAACTATTGGAAATTGAAGACTCGCAGGGGCCCGACCCAATTTTGCAATTTCCTTGCACAAATCTGCATTCTTCAAATTGCCATAACTTTTGATTTACAACTCCAAATTAGGTGATTCTTAGCTCGTTAGAAAGATGAGAATCTCTACTTTCTAATAATATAGGCTTTAGGTTGGGAAACTATCTGGCTATTTTGGTTAGTTCGAAATTGGCTCTATGGGTCCGAATTTACAATTTTTTATATAAATCTGTAATCTTAATTTTGCCATAACTTTTGATGTACAACTCTAAATTAGGTGATTCTTAACTCGTTGGAAAGATGAGAGACTCTACTTTCTAATGGTATAGGCCTTAGATTAGAAAATTATTTATAAAAACTTTGGTACTCCTCTTTCTAACTGCTATTCAGGAGGGTTCGAATCAGGCCCAAAAAGGATTCTAATGGGTCTGGGAAAGCTATGGTTAATTTGTAAGGGTTCGGGATGATTCCTAAGGGTTTTGAGATGATTCCTAAGGGTTTAAAAATAATTTCGGAAGCTCGAGATATGCCTTTCTCGAAGTATGTGTCCATCGGGCCTTGGGCCAAATTTAGATGTCTACGACTATTTATCCACGTTCATGCATATCACTATCTATCGCGCATTCATGTTAATTTATATTCATGCACGTTACTATCTATCGCGCAATCATGTTCATGTATGTCACTATCTATCGGGTATTTATGTTCATGTATGTCACTATCTATCATGCATTCATGTTTATGCATGTCATTAACTATTCATGTTAATGCTCGTCCCTATCTATCATGCATTCTTATTCATTCATGCTCTTGCATGTCACTATCTATCCATGCACATGCATGTCACTATTTATCACGCATTAATGTTCATTCATGTTCATACATGTCACTATCTATCGCACATTTATGTTCATGCATGTCACTATCTATCCATGTTCATACATGCCACTTCTAATACGCATTCACGTTCATTCATATTCATGCGTGTCACTATCAATCACGCATCCTAGTTCATTCATATCACTATCAATCATGCATTCATGTTCCTTCAAGTTCATGCACGTCACTATCTATCGCGCATTCATATTCATGTATATCACTGTCTATCTCGCATGCATGTTCATGTATGTCACCAACTATCATGCATTCATGTTCATGCATGTTACTATCTATCCATGTTCATGCATGTCACAGTCTATCGTGAATTCATATTCATTCATGTCACTACCTATCCATTATCATATATGTCACTATGTATCATGCATTCATGTTTATTCATGTTCATGTATGTCACTATCTATCTATATTAATACATATGACTATCTATCGCGTATTTTTGTTCATTCATGTTCATGCATGTCACTATCTATCGCGTACTCATGTTAATGCATGTGACTACCTATCCATATTCGTGTATGTCACTATATATCGCACATTCATATTCATATATTTTACGATCTATTGCGCATTCATATTTTTGTATATCACTATCTATCCTGTACTCATATTCATTTAAATTCATGCATGTCATAATCTATCACGCATGTCGCTATCTATCACGCATTAATGTTCATTCTTGGTCATGCATGTCACTATCTATTACGCATTTATGTTCATTGATATTCATGGATGTTACTATCTATCGCGCATTTATGTTCATACATGTAACTATCTTTCGGGCATTCATATCTATTAATATTTATGCACGTCACTATATATCGAGCATTAATATTCATAAATGTCATTATCTATCTCACATTTATTTTCATGCATGGCACTATCTATCAATATTCATACATGTCATTATCTATGATACATTCATATTCATTTATATAATTATCTATCTGTGTTTATGCATATTACTATCTATCGTGCATTCATATTCATACATGTCACTATCTATGGCGCGTTCCTATTTATTTATGTTACTATCTATCCAATTTCATGCATGTCGCTATTTATCCATGTTCATGCATTGTCACAATCTATCGCGCATTCATATTGAAGCCTGTCATTATCTATCGCGTATTCATATTCAATCATGTCACTATCTATCCATGCTCGTGCATGTCGCTTTCTTCTGTGCATTCATGTTCATGCATGTCACTCTCTATCGTGCGTTAATGTTCATTCATGTAATTGAATGTCACTATCTATCACACATTTTTGTTTATACATATCACTATCTATCCATGGTATTGCTTGTCACTATCTATCGCGCATTCATGTTCATAAATATTATTATCTATCGCATATTCATGTTTAATATTGTTCATCCATGTCATTGTCAACCACGCATTCAAGTTTATTTATGTTCATATATGTCAAGATCTATTGCGCATTCATGTTCATATATATTATTATCTATCCATATTCATGTATGTCACTATCTATCGTGGCTTCATGTTTATTCATATCACTATCTATCCATATTCATATATGTCACTATATATCGGCTTTCATGTTCATTCATATTCATGCATGTCACTATCTATCCATATTAATATATGTGACTATTTATCGTACATTCTTGTTCATTCATGTTCATACATGTCACTATTTATCGCACACTCATGTTAATGCACGTGACCACCTATCCATGTTCGTGCATGTCACTATATATCGTATATTTATGTTCATGTATTTTAAGATCTATCGCGCATTCATATATTTACAGATCACTATCTATCGCACACTCATATGCATTTAAATTCATGCATGTCACAATCTGCCACATATGTCGCTATCTATCGCGTATTAATATTTATTCTTGGTCATGCATACAATATCTATCGTGCATTTATGTTTATTCATATTTACGAATATTACTATCTATCGCACATTCATGCTCATACATGTGACTATCTTTTAAGTATTTATGTCCATTAATGTTTATGCACGTTACTATATATCGCGCATTAATATTCATGAATGCCACTATCTATCTCGCATTCATTTTCATGCATGACACTATCTATCAATGTTCATACATGTCATTATCTATGACACATTCATATTTATTTATGTAATTATCTATCTGTGTTCATGCATGTTACTATTTATCATGCATTAATATTCGTGCATGTCACTATCTATCACACATTTATGTTCATGTATGCCACTATCTACCCATGTTTATGCATGTTGCTATTTATCCATGTTCATGCATGTCACAATCTATCGCGTATTCATGTTGAAGCCTGTCATTATCTATCGCGTATTCATGTTCAATCATATCACTATCTATCCATATTCGTGCATGTCACTTTCTTTTATGCATTCATGTTCATGCATGTCACTCTCTATCGCACGTTAATATTTATTCATATAAATGAATGTCACGATCTATCACACATTTATGTTAAAGCATATCACTATCTATTCATGATAGTGCTTATCATTATCTATCGTATATTCATGTTCATGCATGCCATTATCTATCACACATTCATGTATAGTTATATTCTTCCATGTCATTATCAATCGCGCATTCATATTCATTTATGTTCATACATGTTAAGGTTTATCGCGCATTCATATTCATGATGTCACTATCTATCCATATTTATGTATGTCATTATCTATCGTAGATTCATGTTTATTCATGTTTATACATGTCACTATCTATCCATATTAATACATGTGACTATCTATCGCGCATTCTTGTTCATTCATGTTCATGCATATCCCTATTTATCGTGCACTCATATTAATACATGTGACTACCTATCCATGTTCATGCATGTCACTATATATCGCGCATTCATGTTCATGTATTTTACTATCTATCGCGTATTTATCTTTTTGCATATCACTATCTATCATGCACTCATATTCATTCAAATTCATGTATATCACAATCTATCACGTATGCCACTATCTGTCGCGCATTAATATTCATTCTTGATCATACATGTCACTATCTATTGTGTATTTATGTTCATTCATATTCATGGATGTTACTATCTATCGCGCATTCATGTTCATACATGTGACTATCTTTCGGACATTCATGTCCATTAATGTTTATGCACATCACTATATATCGTGCATTAATGCTCATGAATGTCAGTATCTATCTTTCATTCATTTTCATGCATGGAACTATCTATTAATATTCATGCATGTCATTATCTATGGTACATTCATGTTTATTCATGTAATTATCTATCCGTGTTCATACATGTTATTATTAATCGTGCTTTTATGTTCATGTATGTCACTATCTATCTATGTTCATGCATTCGCTATTTATCTATATTCATGCATGTCAAAATCTATCGCGCATTCATGTTAAAGTCTTTCATTATCTATCGTGTATTCATATTTAATTATGTCACTATTTATCCATATTTATGCATGTTGCTTTCTTTTGCGCATTCATGTTCATGCATATCACTCTCTATCGCGCGTTAATATTCATTCATGTACATGAATTTCACTATTTATCGCGTATTTATGTTCATACATATCACTATCTATCCATGGTAGTGCTTGTCCTTATCGATCGTGCATTCATATTCATGCATGTCATTATATATTGCGCATTCATGTTTAATTATGTTCATCTATGTCATTGTCAATCGTGCATTCATGTTCATTTATGTTCATGCATTCCACTGTCTATCGTCATTCATGTTAATTCACGTTCATGCATATCATTATCTATCACGCATTCATGTTCTAGTATGTCACTATCTATCACGCATTCATGTTTATTCATATTCATCCATGTCACTATCGATCGTGCATTCATGTTTATTTCTGTTCATACATGTATCTATCTATCACGCAGTCATGTTCATTTATGCTGATACATGTCACTATCAATCATATATTCATGTTCATGCATGTCACTATCTATCATGCAATCATGTTCATTAATGTTCATGGATATCAAACTAACAATCGAGCATTCATGTTCATGCATACCACTATCTTTCGCTCATTCTAGTTCATTTATTTTTATTAATGTCAGACTATCAATCGCACATTCATGTTCATACATATCACTATCTATCGTACATTCATATTTATTTTTATCTCTATCTATCTATGTTCATGCAAGTCAGTATCTATCGAACATTCTTGTTCATGCATGTCACTATCTATCCATATTTATGCATGCTACTATCTATAGCGTATTCAAGTTCATTCATGTACACTATCTATCAATATTCATGCATTTCACAATCTATCGCGTATATATGTTCATGCATGTCACTATCTATCACCCATTCATTTTCATGCATGTCACTATATATCCATGTTCTTGCATGTCACTATTTATCGCTTATTCATGTTCATTCTTATTTTTACATGTCACAATCTATCACACATTCATGTTCATTTATGTTCATGTGTGTCTCTATCTATCCATGTTCATGCATGTCACTATCTATCGCACATTCATATTCATTTGTATTCATGCATGCCACTATCTATCGTGCATTTATATTCTTTCATCTTCCTGCTACAATCTATCTCTCATTCAAGTTAAAGCATGTGACTATCTTTCGTGCATTCATTTCTGTTCATGTTTATGCACATCACTAAATATCGCGCATTCATGTTCATGAATGTCACTATCTATTGCGCATTTATATTCATACATAACACTATCTATCTATATTGGTGTATGTCACTATCTATCACACATTCAAGTTCATTTATATCATTATCTATCCGTGTTCAGGCATATCACTCTCTATCACACATTCATGTTCCTGCATGTTACTATCCGTCGTACATTCATGTTCATGCTTGTCACTATCTATCATGCATTCATGTTCATGTATGTCACCATCTATCACATGCTCATATCCATGCATGTCACTATCTATTGCACATTTATATTCTTATATGTCACTATCAATCCATGGTAGTACTTGTCACTATCTCTCGCCCATTCATGTCCATGAATGTCATAATCTATGATGCATTCATATTCAAGTACATTACTATCTATCGCGCATTAATGTTTATTCATGTTCATGCATGTCACTATCTATCATGCATTCATGTTCATTTATATTCATGCCTGTCACTATTTATCATACATTCTTATTCATTTTTATCACTATCTATCTATTTTTGTGCATATCATTATCAATCACATATTCAAGTTCATTCATATAAATGTATGCCACTATCTATCTTGAATTCATGTTCATGCATGCCACTAGCTATCCATGTTCATGCTTGTCACTATCTATTGTGCATTCAAGTTCATTCATATCATTATCTGTCAATGTTCATATAAGTCACTATCTATCTCGCATTCGTATTCATGAATTTCCTTATCTGTCGCCCATTCACTTTCATACATGTCATTATCTATCCATGTTCATGCATGTCACTATCGATTGTTCATTCATGTCCATTCTTGTTCCTACATGTTAAATCTATCACGCATTCATGTTTATAAATGTCATACTATCAATCCTGCATTCATGTTCATTTATGTCACTATCTGTCACACATTCATGTTCACGCATATCACTATCTATCTATATTCATCCATTTCACTATCTATGACATATTTATGTTCATTCATATTCATACATGTCACTATCACTCATTCATGTGAATGAATGCTACTATCTATCGCACGTTCATATTCATGCATGCAACTATCTATCGCACATTTATATTAATGTATGTCATTATTTATCCATGTTCATGCATGTCACTATCGATCGCGCATTCATATTCATTCATATTTATGCATGTCACTTTCTATCACGCATTCATATTCATACATGCCACTATCTATCCATATTCATGCATGTCACTATCTGTCGCGCATTCATGCTCAGGCATGTCTCTATCTATCAAGCGTTCATGTTCATTCATATTCATGCATGTCACTATCCATCGCGCATTAATTTTTATGCATGTCACTATCTATCCATGTTCATCCATGTCACCATCTATTGTGTATTTATATTCATGCATGTTACTATCGATCATGCATTCATGTTCATGTATGTCACTATCTTTCACGCATTCATGTTCATTCACGTCACTGTTTATCGCGCATTCATGTTCATGCATGTCACTATCTTTCGCGAATTCAGGTTTATGCATGACACTATCTATTCTTGTTCATGCATTATTAATCACTGAATTATGTCACTTTCCACCTCCTTACCTAGCCTTTACCAGACCTTAGAGCTGTTTAATAATTGATTTTTGAGTATGGTTTTATAGTTAGTAATAATCTGCAGTATAGTGTAGCAATCCATGTAACAAGTGCTAATAAGAGAGGAATTAGAGACAAGCAGTGGAGCTGATGAAAATATAAATATTGAACCATGGTGGTCCCCACCATATGGGTTGTTCAACATGCCTTGAAGCCCTAGAAGTCATGCAATGAGAGACAAGTGGGACCCATGCCTAATGGAGTGCTATAGTAGACTAGACATACCAGCTGAGAAGCAAAAGCTTCATCTTGAGTAGTCTTGAGCAGATATGAAGCCTTCAGGTCTATCCTCTTGAGATGTCTCGAGCAGAACATACATCTAGATCAATACACTCAAGCAGCTATCGAGCATTCTCGAGCAATTCATGTCTATAGCAACAACACACTCGAGCAGTTCAAACCCCTACTGAAGCTAGCCTCTCAAGCAGTTTCAAAGAGTGCAACATTCCAACCTGTCGAGCAATCTCGAGCACATCATGGCTGCAACAGTTTGTCCTCTCTAGCAGATAAAACCTTCTGAATTCATCCACTTGAGAAGTCTTCAGACAGAAGCCTATCTACTTATGTCCTCTCTTAAAACCTTCAGAACTATCCTCCACAATATCCTTCAGGAGCCATCCACTCGAGCAGCTGTCGAGTAGACCAAGACTTTAACACTCCAGCCTATCGAGCAGCCTTCAGAAGTAGCCATCCTCTCGAAGCTCAGACCCTAGCAGAAATTTATGGACTTCAAGGGCATTTTTGAAACTTCCACAACACATGGGACACATGTCCAAGTATGTACTACGTTCCTAATAGAATAGGGGCAATACTTGACTGCAATTGAGCCATGTCAACAGATGCTAACTATTTTGATTCTCCTTCCCTCTCATTGGCCAAAGCATAAAGTAACCTTTTGGGATTGTATAAATACCATGTAAAGAATGTAAAAAAGGGAGGGATCGCACCCCATGAGAGCTGAGCTCATTTCTAGGGTTTAGGTCATCTTCCTTTTGCTCTTCTCCTCTCCTTAGCTTAGCATGTCTGGCTAAATCTATGTAGCAGTTAGGGCTAGTTTTATTGTACATGGCTTTGTAATAACATTGTGAAGAGCTTGGAGTCTTGTAGAGACTATAGACTTTAGAGTTATATCATTGTAAGTTTGTTTTTGGTAATGAATAGCTGGTTTTAATGATTCATTTGATCTGCAATCTCTTATGATTTTTATTATATATTTATAGATTTTATGCACCTATGGATGCATGAGCTTGTAGCCTTGCAAACATAATTTCTGTAATGATTTATTGTTTCATCTTTAACCCCCATGACTAGATAATATCTATGAGATATCCTGTGACCATTTGAGTAAACAGGATATAACCCTAAGACAGTTCATATCTCAGGGTTGAGTTGGATTCTTCTTCTTTATATTTGTACTTGTAGGTAAATGAAGGATTGCTGCAGATCTAACTCTTCCTCTATTTTACATTGCTTTTTATAGTAAAAATTTATCCCTAACTGCCTACTTATATATTTTCTGTTTATTTCATCAAACCATTTTTATTCTTCTTTAAATCCCTTTCTCTTATTTCTAATTTTTGTATTTATTTCTATTTTAGTTAGTAACAACCCGAAAACCACCCTCTCTTGACCCTATTTTATTATATTAAGATAGATTAGGTTTAGAGTTGCCAAATCTGTAGCAGATCTGGAGTTTTATTATCTTTAGATCCATAACTCCCTGTGGGACAACCCTTACTTCATTTAAAACTTACTGCAACAGTCCTGTATCTTACCCTATTTTTATCCCTCTTATTTTGTTTCTACCCTTCTTTATTTTTATCATATTTTGATCACCTTTGTAATAAAGAACATAAGAAAATCAGAGACAACACACATGTCACTATCTATTGCGAATTCATGTTCATGCATGTCACTATCTATCCTTAATCATGCATGTCACTATCTATCCATGTTTATACATGTCACTATCTACCGTGCATTCATGTTTACACATGTTCATGCTTGTCACTATCAATTGCACATTAATATTTATGTATGTCACTATCTATCGCACATTTATATTTATGAATGTTAAACTATCTATCACATAATAATATTCATTCACGTTCTTGAATGTCACTATCTATTGTAGAATTATGTTCATTCATGTTCATGCATGTCACTATCTATCCACGTTCATGCGTGTGACAATCTATAGCCCATTCATGTTCATTCATGTTCATACACGTTACTATCTATCGCGTATTCATATTCATGCATGTCACTATTTATCGTGCATTCATGTTCATGCATGTAACAATCGATCATGCATTAATGTTCATTCTTGTTCTTGCATGTCACTATCTATCCTGCATTTAAGTTTATTTATGTACATGCATGTTACGATCTGTCACGCATTCATGTTCATGCATGTGACTATCTTTCGCACATTTATGTCCATTCATGTTTATGAACGTCACTATATATCGTGCATTAATATTCATGAATATCACTATCTATCACACATTCATGTTCATGCATGGCACTATCTATCTATATTTATACATATCACTATCTATCGCAGATTAATGTTCATTCGTGTTATTATCTATCTGTGTTCATGCATGTCACTATCCATCGCACATTTATTTTCGTAGATGTTACTATCTATCGCGAATTTATATTCATGCATGTCACTATCTATCAATGTTCGTGCATATCACTATTTGTCCATGTTCATGCATGTCATAATCAATCGCACATTCATGCTCATACAAGTCATTATCTATCGCACATTAATGCTCTTGCATGTCACTATCTAGCCACGTTCATGCATGTCACTATCTATCGTGTATTTATGTTCATTCATGTTCATGTATGTCACTATTTATCGCACATTCATATTTACGTCTGTCACTATCTAGTCACATTCATGCATATCACTATCTCGCATTTATGTTCATTCATGTTCAGACATGTCAATATCTATCATGCATTTATACTCATATATGCCACAATTTATCGTGCATTCATGTTCATTCATGTCACTATCTATCGCGCATTCATGTTCATGCATGTCACTATCTATCGCGCATTTATGTTCATAAATGTCACTATCTATCGCGTATTTATGTTCAACCCAGTCGCAATCTATCTATGGTTTTCCTTGTCACCATTAGTCGCGTATTTATTTTCGTGCATGCCCTTATTTATCGCGCATTATTGTTCAAGTATGTCACAATCTATCGTGCATTCATTTTATTCATGTTCATACATCTCACTATCTATCGCGCATTCATATTTATTTATGTTCATGCATGTCACTATCCATCGCGCATACGTATTCATGCATGTCACTATCTATCACGCAATCATGTTCATTCATATTCATAGATGTAAAACTATCAATCACGCATTCATATTCATGCATGTCACTATCTTTCGCTCATTCATGTTGTTTCAATTTCATATATGTCAAACTATCAATCGCGCATTCATATTCATGCATGTCACCATCTATCACACATCCATGTTCATTTTTGTCACTATCCATCCATATTCATTTATGTCACTATTTATTGCGCATTGAAGTTCATTCATGTTTATGCATGTCACTATCTATCATAAATTCATGTTCATATATGTCACTATCTATCTATGTTCATGCATGTCACTATCTATTACGTATTCAAGTTCATTCACGTCACTATTTATTATGGTTCATACATGTCACTATCTATCATGTATTCATGTTTGTGTATGTCATTATCTATCACTCATTTATGTTCATTCACGTTCATGCATGTCACAATCTGTTGCATAATAATATTCATGCATGTCACTATATCGCGTATTTAGGTTTTTGGATGTCAAACTATCAATCTTGTATTCATGTTCATTTATGTCACTATCTGTCCCACATTCATTTTCACGCATATCACTATATATCCATGACCATTTATGTCACTATCTATTGGGCATTCATGTTCTTGCATGAAACTATCTATCGCGCATTCATATTCACGTTAGTCACTATCTATCTATGTTCATGCATGCCACTATCTATCATGTATTCATGTTCGTGCATGTCACTTTCTATCGCGCATTAATGTTCATATATGTCACTATCTATCACGCATTCATATTTATATATGTCGCTACTTATCGCGCATTTATGTTCATTCATGCTCATACATGTCTATAACTATCATGCATTCATGTTCATTCATATTTACGTATGTCTCTGTCCATCACGCATTTATTTTTATGCATATCACTATCTATTTATATTCATGTATGTCACCATCTATCGCACATTTATGTTTATGCATGTTACTATCTATCGTGTATTCATGTTCCTGTATATCACTATCGTTCATGCATTTGGGTTTATTTATGTTCATGCGCGTTATTATATATCGCACATTCATATTCTTTCATATTACTATCTATCATGAATTCATGTTCGTGCATGTCACTATCTATTCCTATTCATGCATGTCACTATCTATCAATGTTCATGCTTATCACTATCTATCGCAAATTCATGTTCATATAAGTTCATGCATGTCACTATCAATCGCGCATCCATGTTCATGCATGTCACTATCAGTCGCGTATTCATGTTCCTGTATATTATTATCTGTCGCATATTCTAGTTTGTGCATGTAACTATCTATCTATCATCATGCATGTCACTATCTATTGCATATTTTTGCATGTCACTATCTAGCCACGTTCATACATGTTACTATCTATCGCGCATTCATGTTTATTTATATTTATGCCTATCACTATCTATCGCACATTCATGTTGACGCATGTCACTATCTATCACACATTTATATTCGTTCATATTCAAGCATGTCAGTATCTATCACATATTCATGTTCATGTATGTCACTATCTATCGCGCATTCATATTCATTCATGTTCATGCATGTCACTATCTATCGTGTGTTCAAGTTCATCAATGTCACAATTTATCATGCATTCATGTTCATGCCAATCATAATCTATCCATGGTTGTGTTTATTACTATTAATCGCTCATTCATTTTCGTGCATGTCATTATCTATCGCGCATTATTGTTTAAGTATGTCACAATCTATCGCGCATTCATTTTATTCATATTCATGCATCTCACTATCTATTGGGCATTCATGTTCATTTAAGTCCATCCATGCCACTATCCATCGTGCATTCTAGTTCATGCAGGTTACTATCTATCGCACAATCATGTTCATTCATGTTCATGAATGTCAAACTATCAATCGAGCATTTATGTTTATGCATGTCACTATCTTTTACTTATTCATGTTCATTCATTCTCATAGATGCCAGACTATCAATTGCGCATTCATATTTATGCATGCCACTATCTATCGCATATTCATATTCATTTTTGTCACTAACTATCCATGTTCATTCATGTCACTATCTATCGCGCATTCAAGTTCATTCATATTTATATATGTCACTATCTATTGTGAATAATATTTATGCATGTCATTATCTATCCATGTTCATGCATGTCACTATCTATTATGCATTCAAGTTCATTCATGTCACTATTTATTTTGGATAATGCATGTCACTATCTATCAGGTATTTCTGTTCATTCATGTTCGTGCATGTCACTATCTATCGCGCATTTATGTTCATTCATGTTCGTGCATGTCACTATCTATCGCGCATTTATGTTCATTCATGTTCATCCATGTCACAATCTATCGCATAATAATGCTTACTCATGTCACTATCTATCGTGCATTTAGGCTTTTGGATGTCAAACTATCAATCACGCATTCATCTTCATTCATCACACTATCTATCGCACATTTATGTTCCCGCATATCACTATATATCTATGATTATTCATGTCACTATCTATTACATATTCATGTTCTTGTATGAAACTATCTATCGCACATTCATATTCATGTAAGTTACTATCTATCCATATTCAGGCATGTCACTATCTATCGTGTATTCATGTTCATTCATTTTCATTGATGTCACTCTCTATCGCGCATTCATGTTCATGCATGTCACTATTTATCTATGTTCATGCATGTCACTATCTATCGTGTATTCATATTTATATATGTCACTGCTTATCGCGTATTCATGTTCATTCATACTCATGCATGCCTATAACTATCATGCATTCATGTTCATTCATGTTTACGCATGTCACTGTCCATCACATATTTATTTTTATGCATATCACTATCTATCGCACATTCATGTTTACGCATGTCACTATCCATCACAGATTTATTTTTATGCATATCACTATCTATCCATGTTCATGCATGTCACTATCTATCGCACATTAAGTTATTATCTATCCATATTCAGGCATGTCACTATCTATCGTGTATTCATGTTCATTCATTTTCATGGATGTCACTGTCTATCGCGCATTCATGTTCATGCATGTTACTATCTATCTATGTTCATGCATGTCACTATCTATCGTGTATTTATATTTATACATGTCACTACTTATCGCGTATTCATGTTCATTCATACTCATGCATGTCTATAACTATCATGAATTCATGTTCATTCATGTTTACGCATGTCACTATCCATCACACATTTATTTTTATGCATATCACTATCTATTCATGTTCATGCATGTCACTATCTATCTATCCATGTTCATGCATTCATATTCATGTATGTTACTATCTATCGCGCATTCATATTCATGCATGTCACTATCGTTCACATATTCATATTCATTCACGTTCATGTATGTCACTGAATATCGCGCATTCATATTTATGTTTGTCACTATCTATCGCGAATTCATGTTTGTGCATGTCACTCTCTATTCTAGTTCATGCAT
Organism: Chloranthus sessilifolius; assembly: GCA_021018995.1. Classification (NCBI taxonomy): domain Eukaryota; kingdom Viridiplantae; phylum Streptophyta; class Magnoliopsida; order Chloranthales; family Chloranthaceae; genus Chloranthus; species Chloranthus sessilifolius. The sequence goes on from CM037586.1 coordinate 33,645,574, forward strand.
GTCACTATCTATTAATATTCATGTTTGTCACTATCTATCGCGCATTCATATTTATACAAGTTCATGCATATCACTATCAATTATGGATCCATATTCATGCATGTTATTACCTATCACGTATTCATGTTAATGCATGTCACTTTCTATCGCTCATTAATATTCATGCATGTCACTTGTTAAACTTTCTATCACGCAAATATGTTCATTCATGTTCTTAGATGTCACTATCTATCACGCAATCATATTCATTCATATTCATGTATGTCACTATCTATCCACATTCATGTGTGTCACTATCTATTGCCCATTCATATTCATTCATGCTCATGCATGTCACTATTTATCGCACATTTATGTTCATATATATCACTATCTATCATGTATTCATATTCATGTATGTCACTATCTATCGTGCATTCAGATTCATGGATGTCACTATCTATCATGCATTCAAGTTTGTTCATGTCCCTATCAATCATGCATTCATATTCATTCATATAACTATCTATCGCATATTTATATTCACGCACGTCACTATCTATCCATGTTCATACCTGCCACTATCTATCAAGCATTCATGTTCATACATGTCACTATCTATCGTGCATTTATTGTCATTCCTCTTCATACATGTTACTATCTATCTCGCAGCCATGTTCATGCATGTGACTATCAAGCCACTTTCATGTCCATTCATGTTTATGCATGTCACTGAATATCATGCATTCATGTTTATTAATGTCGTTATCTATCTCGTATTCATGTTCATACATGGCACCATCTATCTATGTTCATGCATGTAACTATCTATCACATTCATGTTCATTCATGTCATTATTTATTCGTGTTCATACATGTCACTATCTATTTTGTATTCATATTTATTCATGTTTATGCATATTACTATCTATCACGCTTTCATATTTATGAATGTCACTGTCTATCCATGTTCATGCATGTCATAATCTGTCGCGCTTTCTTATTAATGCATGCCATTATCAGTCGCGCATTTATGTTTATGCGTGTCACTATCTATCTATGTTTAACCATGTCACTATCTATCATGCATCCATATTTATGCATGTCCCTATCTATCACGTGTTTATGCTCATTCATGCTCACGTATGTCACTATCTATCATGCATTCATGTGCTTGCATGTCACTATCTATTCATGGTAGTGCTTGTCATTATCTATCGCGCATTCTCGTTCATGCATATCATTATCTATCACGCATTCATACGCAAGTATGCCACAATCAATCACGCATTCATGTTTATGCATATTACTATCTATCACGCATTCATATTTGTTTATGTTCTTGAATGACACTATCTATCGTGCATTCCTATTCATGCATGTCACTATCTATCACCCAATCACATTCATTCATATTCATGGATGTCAAACTATCAATCGTGCATTCATGTTTATGCATGTAACTATCTATCATATGTTCATGTTCATTTTTGTTACTATCTGTCCATATTTATGCATGTCACTATCTATCAGGCATTCAAGTTCATTCAGGTTCATGCATGTCACTATCTATAACAAATTTATATTCATTCATGTCACTATCTATCCACATGATATGGATATCACTATCTATTGCGCATTAGAGTTTATTCATGTCATTATCTATAACATTCATGTTCTTGCATGTTACTATCTATTGCCCATTCATTTTCATAGAAGTCACTATCTAATCATATTCATGCATGTCACTATCTATCACTTATTCATAGTTATTCTTTTTTGTAAATGACATAATCTATCACAAATTCATGTTCATTCAAGTTAATGCATGTCACTATTTATCATACATTCATATTCACACATATTACTATATATTTATTTTCATGCATGTCACTATCTATCATGCTTATTCATGTTCATGTATGTCACTATCTATCCATATCATGTATTTTACTATCTATCAATATTCATGCATGTCACTATCAATCGTACATTCATGTTCATTCATGTTCATCAATGCCACAATCTATCACGCATTTATATTTATTCATGTTACTATCATCGAGCTTTCATGTTCATGCATCTGACTATCTTTCATGCATTCATGTCCATTCATGTCTATGCACGCTACTATATATCGCACATTCATGTTCATGAATGTCACTATCTATCGCACATTATGTTTATGCATGACACTATCTATTGTGCATTCATATTTATTCATATTCATGTGTTACTATCTATCACGCATTTATCTTCATGTATATCACTATCTATCCATTTTCTTGCATATCATAATTTATTCATGCTCAAGCATGTCATAATCTTTCGCGCATTTTTTTTATGCATACCATTATCTATCGTATATTAATATTCATGCATGTCACTATCTATCTATGTTCATGCTTGTCACTATCTATCATACATTCATGTTCATGCATGTCACTATCTATTGTGCATTCATGTATCTCACTATCTCTCATACATTCATGTTCATGCATGTGTCTATCTATCCATGGTAGTGCTTGTCACTATCTATCGTGCTTTCTTGTTCATGCATGTCGTTATCTATTGTGCATTCATGTTCGGTATGTCACTATCTATCACACATTCTTCACTACGTGAAAATGAGAAAAAAAAAACACCAGTGGTATGAAAAGAACAACGGCTACAAGCAGTAGTAAAACAATTGACGGCTTAAAGCAATTGTTTAGTACCTTATAAGTGTTGTATTTTAAGAAAAGGATAGGCGGATAATTGTAAATTTTTAAAAGGGTAAACTTGTCCTTTTAATAAACATATGGTATAAATATTAAAAAAAACCCCAAGAAAGGTCAAACGTAATTCCAAATCCTAGCTTCTCTTTCTCCTTTCCTCTATCACCAAACCCTAGCTACTCCCATCGGACCATTTTCTTGCACAGAAGAAGAAGAAGAAGAAGAAGAAGAAGAAGACGACATGGGGTTATCTTGTAATGGTGAACTCAACATGGGGTTAGTTCCTACTCACCAAACTTTCTATTTTTGTTACTGTTTCATCGAGGTAGGACACTGGGAATTTTTATACTCAAAGATGGAGTAGCTAGTTAGAGTAGCTACTAGAGCATATATCTGGTTTTCATTCATTCAAGGTAGAGAAGTTAGAATAGCTAGTTAGAGTAGGGTATGTTTCTTTGTTTCATTATCAGTTCTTTCATATCTATTTATTTTTTCAAATGGGTTTCAGATGGTAGCAACCACATCGAATGATGGAGGCAAGGAAGAAGAAAGTGATGGCGATGATGACAACAACGACAAGCGATGATTTGGGGGAAGAAATTCGTGAGGTGGGAGAAGATGCGGGTGTGGTTGGGGGAAGAAATTGATGGTCAAATGATCAATCGGGTAATCTTTGCTTCTTCTTCTTGGTTTGATTTTATTCTTACAAAATCTTGAAAATGAAATGCAATTTTTCTCTTCATCAAGCTCCTTGATTTTTTTTTATTTTTTATATTTTTTTAAAATGAAACTAATCTACTTAATTTCGGTTCAGCCATTCATCCAATCGTTCAAAATTCATCATCTTCTCTCCCCCTTCTTGCTTTGCATTCAGAATTTATATTGTGAATTCAAAACTGTCTCATATAGGATCTATGCTGTTAGAACTAATATCTAATCCACACATGCTTTTGAAACTTAATAGGATCTATGCTATTAGAACTAATTGGATTCGACGGTATTAAAATCATTATATGCTTACATAAGGCGTCCCTGCTATCTCAACTTTTGCTCTTCGTTTGATCAAATTGCAACCTTACTGTTTGACAAAATGTCTTTGAGAAAAATGTTTATATATTCAAAGGCACACAACTTCTTCAGACTTCCTCTAGAATTCTGCTCCATTGCTACTCCAATGCCTACTCCAGACCTGCCCCAATATAGTGGCAGTGGGACTGCTTGATATCGATTTGGTTTGCGTTTGTGCTTTGTCCCCTTTCCGATTCTTTTGTAGGAATTAGATCTATCAATGTAGATGGCTGCTTTGTATGCGCCCCTGGTTGGGGGTGCTTGGATGTTTGGTGGTGTTCTGTGTGCTGGTTGTGGGGTCTCTCGCATCTCGCGCTGTCTTTGGTGCCTTTTGTTCTCTGTTTTCTATTATTTTTCTTCGGTAATATCTCTCATAAAAAAAAGGTTTTATGTATAGGAAACACAAAAGCAAGAGCTGCAATGCAAATTGCTTAAATACGAGAATTTTAAGTACAATAAATGATTATCTTAGAGGCTATATGCCGAAAACCCTTGTGATTAATAAATAAAAATATAATTTGCATTGCAATCTCTCTTAAGCCTTAACTATCAATCCTCTACTAATGATGATTACTGCAACAGAAGACAGGTTTACATGGTGTTAATTAGATCCCACAATTCCCACCCAGTCCCCCAAATAGAAAAGTATAGCCCCAGTTGTTGGGATCCCCCATATTGTTAAACTCTCCAACATCATAGCAATCAGGTTTATCTGCATATAGTTTGCTCTCACTTACATTAGGAACATAGAGGTTGTCTTCACCATTCACCAACAAGATCTTTCTAAATATGCATGCCCTGTCATAGTGTCCTTGGTCTTCTTTGGGAAAATGGCCACTTCCCATTTCTGGGTAAACTTGCTTTGAAGAACTATAAACCTGACCTCCCATTTGAATTAAACTAGCACTTTCAGCCAAACTGGTGAAAATTGCCTTTGGCCAATACCCCACTCTTATATCATTTTCTCCAATTTGCAACCACCAGTTCCCACTCTGTGGATCCTACGATTATTAAAACAAGATAGAAATATAAGTTTGCTATGACACAGCTGTAATTAGTAGTCTAACTATAATACACGGGATGATTAGTTTTTTAAATTTGAGTTTAGCTTTTTTCAAAGAAGGGAGCATTCATTATAATATATATGGTCTAAAATGGTTTGAAATTTTGAATTAGTAGTCTGTCCAAAGTGTGTAGCAGTACCAGATCGAAGATTTCAAATCCTTGGACCTCCTTATCATTGTATATGGCATAGAGGGAGCTCACCCTTGAGCCTAAGATAAAGCCCTCATCGTATCAAAATCATTGAGTCGGAAAAATCATACTCATTATATTTTTCATCTAAGGAAGTGTAATATTGATCTCCCAACAATCATTTTTTTGAGCTGTACAAAAGTCACAAGATGTTCTACCACGTCAACTTAATTGGATTGGTAAAAATTTGTGCCAAGTGGCACTATATAAACTTAAAATGTAAGAAGGTGAGGTTTCTATCTCATAAGGAAGATGAGGAGGGTTGATCCCACATATAGTGGTGCCTTTGTCCACTAAGGTACCACATACACAATGCAATGGGTGTGCATTTGAGAGGTGTGTAGCCTTTAAAAGATTCCATAGATCCGGTGGTGCACATCAATCTTCTATTTTTCACATGAAAGACTCCAAGCCATAGTCATCAAGTTGGGGTTTTGCATAAATATATAGTACTATAGAAGTGAGGTATTGTTTCTATTTTCTTTTTCGCTCTTTTTACATTTGATAGTGAATCAACAGATAAATTTCTTTTTTTGTGCCTTGTCTATGTAGGATTATTTATTTATTTTTTAGCTTTTTTAGAATATTTAAATCAGTTGGAGGACTTATAGTTACTTCATTATAGCCCTTATTGATCTTTGAAGTCGTGTAATGTATGGCAGATATGAGATACGTGTAATTTGAGAAGGACTATTTTTTGCATTTAGGGAAAATGTGTTGGTGCTGGAGTAGTTGGTGAAGCAAGTGCCGAGTGAGATGCTTATTAGAAGTATGAATATTATATTTGGGCAACCTTATAGTTGCTTGTATAATATTTGTATAGTATCATTCTTTTGCATAAGTGATGAAGAACAGTGTTTCCACATGATGGCTCTTGTTATTGTTTCATAAATTGACGAGTTTCTTTCTTTGTCCATCGATAATAAAAGAGGTAAGAATATTGTCAATATTGATTAGACATGTTTATTGCTGAAATGGTTACATTTTTATGAAATACAAGTTCGTTTATGGGTTGCTGCCCTAGTGTGATAAGTGTTGGGTTCCTTGTAATGAGGTTGTTTTTTTTAATATATAAGCATGGGATTTGAAACCCTGGCCTTACTAAGGAGTTAATATATATCCAAATGATGAAGAATTCTTTACAGAAAGAAGATAATTTCAGTATTTAATTTATACTATATACGATAGTATCAATGGTTAACCATTATTTTAGGGAATTGGCGTTAGAATGGAATGGGGTGTGTTCCATTATGATTGAGGGAATGAACCCTTGTGGCACTTGGATTCAATTTAGAATAGTATTTCTAAATAATATCAATAAAAAGGTAGTTTCTATCTCCGCTTGTAGTCATTCATCCTAGTTTACTGCATTTTTTAACGTGTTGATATACTTTTGGCTGATTTTAGTTCTTCTTGGAATCATCTGCTTTCCGTAAGGAGTGCTCTTGTTGATTCTGTGGCTGCCATCAACTTTACGCATCTTCTTCCTAAACTTGGATGCCTGCTATCTATGGTCGATTTATCTTAGGAGGAGCGAAAAGCAAAAGGAAGTGATATAGACGATAAACAAAAGCGAGTCAAGCCCAACAATTAATGCTTGTAGTTCTTAGCACCGGACCAACCAGAAAGTTGAGGCTGCTCAACTCATCGGCAATCAATGCATGTGCTCATTGATCGGCAGATCAATTGATAGGACCATCTTGTATAGCCAAAATATTAAATTAGTTAGGATCATCATCTTTCCCAAACATAACAGGACTGAAAAAGAAAGGGAATAATCACATACCTATAGGGATCCAACAATTGCTATTTCAGGAATCACAATGAAGAGCTCTAGTGCCTGAAGATTTGATGTTGAGCTTCACTGAAGAAGAAAGTGTCTAAGAACCTTAGATGTGACAACTCGACATGATACTGCAAGAAATTTTGCCACATGTTGAATAAAAGAAATTGAAAAGCATATTTACGGCACCATTTTCCACACGGTCCTATCCACCTAATCCACTTATGCCAATTCGATCGGTCGATGCAATAATCATCCATCTCTTGCTAGATACCCACACTAGGCAGATAGTTTTTTTGCACGGTCCCCTACTAGTTGTCCGTTTTTTACTTCAACCTTAATTTTGGTCATTTCCATCAAATCTTAGATGTCCTTGCACACTATACGACCTCACCCATCTTTGTCATTTGGTATTCAAAAACAAATTCATGATAAATATTGAATTGGATTGGAGAGGAAACCTTATAGGCATTTGACATTCTAAATTTAAACTCCGTAATGATGGATTTACATAAATATGATTGTTGTCGGGTGTGTATTGAAAAATGGCGTTGATGGGCCTCATTGTGCAGAAATTTGTTTCTTTCATTTGTCTTGGGTTGTTCTAAGCCGGTACATATCAGCACACAAAAATTTACTTACCTGCTATATACACATGTGTGAACTGTGCAATGGTCTTTTCCAAACCCAATTCCATCTCTTGTTATCCATTTCTTTTTCCCGAACCAAATTCCATGCAGAATTAAACGAGAAATTCCCAGGTACAGAGCTTCACTAAAGTTCCCATGATTTCCTTTGGGTTAGAAACAAGTGCAGTTACGTGTGTGTGTATGTGTGTGTGTGTGTGTGTGTGTAAGGTAGTTAGGCCGTTATGGTCCATTGCTTGGTGAAATGCTAAAAGGCTTAGGTTGTTAAGCATGAAGACATGGCTTCTAGTGCTGCTCATTTAATTAAAGGTGTGATTTTTTCATTTATTTGTGCATATAGACATAACTTTTGGGTGATGAACAATTTCATTAGTTGATGCATGATAAACAAATGTGTAGCAGCTCTGCTGGAAATGTGATGTTTTATTCTACTGTCATATGTGATCGATCAATGCAGGGAAGATTTTTTGGCTTTTTCACGTAGTTCCCCACCGTTGATAAAAATGATTGTATCACCAACATATTATAAGTGCAAATTTTCTAATTCATTCCTGGACGAATTGAAACCAAGTAACCCACTGCTGGCGCCGTCTGAAATAGAGCACTCATCCCTTCAGCCACAATTAGAAAAAAGGAATGGAGGTAAGGGGTCGCCTTGGCGAATTCCCCTTTGAGCTGGAAAAACACCTTCAGCTGACCTGCTAACCAACACCAACATCCAAGCCAATGAAATACGGCCCTTGATCCAATCAATCCATTTATTACTGAACCCCATCCGCTTTAACAAGTAGAGAAGAAAATCCCAATCTACATTTGACTAAGCCTTTTCAAGGTCTACTTTAAAAATGAATCCCTTTTCTTCTTGGTATGAAAGCTGTGAACACATTCCTGGGCTATGAGAACGCTGTCTGGCGGCCTTGAATGAAAGCTGATTGAATATGAGAGATGAGCTGAGGAAGAACTCTTTTGAGGCAATTAGCTAGCATTTTTGTGATGATTTTGTATAACCCGTTCAGAAGGCTTACGGTCTAAAGTCCCCCATTTCCTTGGCACCCTCGGAGGACATGCCACTATATTTTGTCTTTGGTCCTTCTTTGGTATTAGATGTTGATTCTGACTCCATGTTTATATTAATAATCTATTTTGATCATTTTTGCAACTTGTATTAATTTATATGGATACCCTGCTTCCAAACAGCTTATAATTCCATATATGTCTCCTGTAAAGTTTAAGATCCCAAACATCTGGCAATGAATTTATTCATAATTCCATGATTCAAACTGAAGAAGTCACTCGTTGGTAAATTCTTTTCTGCTGTGTCGAGAGTTATTGGAGAACTGTAGTTTACAGGTTGGTCCTTGATGATTTCAGAATTTGGGACCTGACGCTTATCACGTGTGGACATGTTATAGGTATGTCATGAGTCCCCCAATAAGGAAAGCAAGGCACAATAGATCCCTTCAAGGGATCTATTGTGCAGGTTTCTCTCTCTTTGGACGAGATTTGGTTCATATCTCATATACTCTATACGCATATATAATAGAGCCCTTCATATATTAGCTGTTTTTTGTATATCAAGTTCTATTGAATACGGGATGCTGGGTAATATTTTATATATATTGTGGCCTCACATCTTCCTTTTGATTTATACTTTTTCTGATGTGCAACTTGTAGGAACGGATCATTGTGGAATCAACTCCCAAAGCTTTGGGTGTTGATGACTTCCGGAAAATTTCAAATGGTGTTAATGGTATGATGAACTTTTGGTTGTCTATTGTGCACAGTCATGGCCTGCTTGAAATGTTGTTGCATATTGCTTTCACATGTATTTGTTTTATTGAAATTCTCTCTCTCTCTCTCTCTCTATATATATATATATGGTTAAGGAGTCCCTAGGTTAATGTTTTGGGGTTGAATGTGGCATGTGATCTAAATAAAATCGTTTTGGATCCCGAGACACGTAGGATGTGATATGAAAAAAACTTTTTTGACCTTTAAAAACATTGTCAAATATTGGATAGTGTCCAACATACTTGGTGCATTGAATTTCTTTCCAACTTTGACCATGTTTTGAACGATGCATTGAATTACTGGACGAGCTTTTGGTTGTTAAAGATATTAAATAATGGTTGCTGTATTTGATACCTATCTCATTAGGAACATGAGTGCTTAGTAGAAGGGCCTCTAAATAGCTTGAAGCAGAGTATGGTTCAGTATGGTTCAATTTCAAAAGCTTCAGAAGGTAATTTATCTATCAGAATGCTTACCATTTTATCTATTTTCTCCCCTTCCTCTCATTTTTTTTTAAAATGTGCTTTGTTGGAAATAATTAGTGATTATGTTGGAAATAACTAGTGATTGAGAATAATTGTTAATGTAATTTGATGACTCCATTCTTTGTGTAAAACAGAAATACAACTACTGCAGGCTCTTTTTTGGCAGTGGGACTGGTATTGTGCCTAATGAGCACTTTATTTCCATCAATTCATCAAACTCAAATGCTGATAAAAGAGGCAGCCGCACTAACAGTTTGAAATTAGGTTAACCTAATTTTTTTTATTCTATTTTCTTTTTCCTTCTAGTGATTCGATTCCTAGAGTCGAAGAGTCAAATCTTTCTACTTTAGAAGCTGAAAATAGGTTTCTTTCTCCACTCTCTGTAGACTGATTTGTAAATGATAATGTTACAATGATATTTCAGTTATGAAACTTTATTTATCACTTAAAAGAAGATCTATCTTGTTTCTTTTTGTATTTTTACTGCTTGTGTAATGGTTATTGGGCCTCCTTTGGATGTTTATTCAGAGATCGGAATCCGATCATTGATCGGAAACATTAATTCTTTATATGCAAGTGAAAGATTCTGTGCTAATTTTATTCTGAACTTAATTTATATTACTATTATTTTTTAAATTAATGTATTATTTTTTAAATATATATATATATATATATATATATATATATAAACGACAGTCGAAAATCGTCGTTCTTCTTCTTATCTATGACCGTCATTGTATGAGAGAAAAACGACAGTCATAATCGGTCGTAAAAAAAATAGGGTGAGCATTTTTTTTTTAAAAACGACATAAAAAACAACAACTCAAAACCGTTGTTTGTGGTCGACAGTCGAAGACAGTCGCTATTTTGATGAAATAAACGACGGTCTAAATATGTCGTTGAAAAATACTACTGCTTTTTCTAGGACAGCTCACTCGACGGTCTAAAACTGTCGTTTTTTGAGAAAACGACAGTCATGGGCTGTTATTTTTTTTGGATTTTCACGTAGTGCTTATTTTTGGATGTCAAACTATCAATCATGTATTCATGTTCATTAAAGTCACTATCTGTCGCACATTCAAATTCACGCATGTCACTATCTATCCATGTTCATGCATGCCACTATCCATCGTGCATTTATGTTCATTCATTTTCATGCATATCACTATCTATCGTGCGTTAATGTTCATGCATGTCACTCTCTATCGTGCATTCTTATTTTTGGATGTCAAATTATCAATCGCACATTTATGTTCATTCATGTCACTATCTATTACGCATTCACGTTCATTCATGCCACTATCTGTCGCACATTCATATTAATACATGTCACTATCTATCCATGTTCATGCATGTCACTATCTATCGCGCATTTCTGTTCATGTATATCACTATCTATCAATGTTCATGTATGTCAATATTTATCGTGCATTCATGTTAATTCGTGTTCACGCATGTCACTATCTATCACGCATTTATGATCACTCATGTTACTATCTATCGAACTCTCAGGTTCATGCATGTGACTATCTTTCGCGCATTCATGTCTATTAACGTTTATGCACATCACTATATTTCACACATTCATGTTCATGAATATCACTATCTATCGCGCATTATGTTCATGCATGACACTATCTATCATATATTCATGTCATTATCTATCGATATTTATGCATGTCACTATCTATCATATATTTATTTTCATGCATGTCACTATTTATCGCGCATTCATGTTCATGCATGTCACTATCTATCCATGTTCTAGCAGTTCATATTTACCTAAGTTCAAGCAGATCACAATCTTTTGTGCATTTATTTTTATGCATGTCATTATCTATCGTGCATTCATATTCATGTATGTTACTATTTATCCATGTTCATATATGTCACTATATATCGTGCATTCATGATCATGCACCACTATCAATTGCGCGTTTATGTTCATTCATGTTCATGTATGTCAGTATCTATCGTGCATTCATGTTCATATGTATTATTATCTATCGGGCATTCATGTTCAAGTATGTCACTATCTATCGCGCATTCATGTTTATTCATGTTCTGCATGTCACCATTTATCGCGCATTCATGTTCATTTATGTTCATGCTTGAAACTATTTATCGTGCATTTCGTTTCATGCACGCCACTATCTATCGCGCAATAATATTCATTTATGTTCATGGATGTTAAACTATCTATCACGCATTCTTATTTATGCATGTCACTATCTTTCGCTCATTCATGTTGTTTCAATTTCATATATGTCAAACTATCAATCGCGCATTCATATCCATGCATGTCACTATCTATTACACATTCATATTCATTTTTGTCACTATCCATCCATATTCATTCATGTCACTATCTATTGTGCATTGAAGTTCATTCATGTTCATGCATGTCACTATATATCGTGAATTTTAGTTCATGTATATAGTATCTATCCATGTTTATGCATGTCACTATCTATTGCGCATTCAAGTTCATTCATGCCACTATCTATCAATATTCATGTCTGTCACTATCTATCACCCATTTATTTTCAGACATGTCACTATGTATCCATGTTCATGCGTGTTACTATCTATCGCTCATTCATATTATTCTTGTTCATGCATGTCATAATCTATCGCGTATTCATATTCATGCATGTCACTATCTATTGCGCATTCTTGTTCATATATGTCACTATCAATCGCGTATTCATGTTTATGGATGTCAACCAATTAATCATGCATTCCTGTTTATTGATATCAGTATCTGTCGTGCATTCATATTCACGAATGTCACTATCTATTCATGTTCATACATATCGCTATCTATCGCACATTTATGTTCATTCATGTTCAAGCATATCAGTATCTATCTCGCATTCATGTTGATGAATGTCACTATCTATCACGCATTCATGCTCATCCATGCAACTGTCTATCGCTCATTCATGTTCACGTATGACCCTATCTATCAATGTTCATGCATGTCACTATCTATTGCGCGTTCATATTCATTCATGTTCATATATATTACTTTCTATTACGTTTTCATGTTCATGCATGTCACTATAAATCCATGTTCATGCATGTAATCTATCGCATATTCATGTTCATGCACGTCACTATCTATCGCCATTCATTTTCATGCAAGTCACTATCTATCGCCATTCATTTTCATGCAAGTCACTATCTATCCATATTCTTTCATGTCACTATCTATCACTTATTCATATTCATTCTTGTTCATACATGACACAATCTATCATGCATTCATATTTATTCATGGTCATGCATGTGATCTATCGCGTATTCATGTTCACGTATGTCACTATCTATCTCGCATTCATAGTTTTAGATATCAAACAATCAATTGTGCATTGATGTTCATAGCATCAGAGAAACAAATGACCTATCTCACACAGTTGAGATGCTACCTCGCGCAGTTCAAATTCACTAGTAAAGTCTTCTCGAGTGGCTTTTACATACAGCACAATAGAGCTCGCGAAGAAGTTGCGCAGCTCAGTGAAGGGATTATCACAAAGTAGCCTCTCGCACAGCAGTCACGCACTTCAGATGCAACCAACACATAAAGGAACTCGTGAAGTAGTTGCGCACTAAGCCTTCAGAAATATAGCTCGCAAAGCTCTCGGGAGGATCAAGATTTAAAGTAGCCGTGCACACTACCTCGCGAGACCAATTTGCATGAATAGTATCAACAACCTCACGGAGTTCTCGCGTGGCTCTAAAGGAGAGAGACACCCAAAAGTTCTCTAGCACAGCTCTCGCGTGATTGGAAGCTCAACCCTTTGTCGAACAAGATGTAAAAGCATCTGCGTGAGTACCTTGCGATAGGAGATTCTGAAGCTCTATTGCACGAGCAAGCCAAGTACTGCAAGCTCTTTCGGCGAGTGCATTCAAAGCCAGATCAGCTGCGCGATCATCCAAAGTCCACCTGTGCCAGTGAACAAATCTTTCAAAGTTAATTCTTACCTCGTGAGGACTCTGCAAGCTGCATGAAGGAACGAAAGAGTAAAAAGCGATTGCATGACATAATTAATATGTAGAAGGCAGCCTCGCGAAGCTCAGGCCCCCCACTTCTCAGTCTTAACTCTAGGGACCCTGGGGATTTCCCCAGGTCTAGGGCATGCATCCTGAGGCCTAAATCCCGAGGCACACGTCCCAAGACATCCAAGGCTTATAACAGTGCCACATCTACTAGAATAATTAGGGTTTACTCTTCACTGAGCCAAGGCATTAGGACTGAGTATATAAGTTGTGCTTGTTCCTTAGAATAGGGATCTCTCCTTCAACCTCTATCGGCTGTGAGCTCAAGCAGATTAGGGTTAGGGTTTAATCACTTCTTTTTTCATTTTTTCTTCTCTCTTAGCTCAGCACTTATTTGTTAAACCTTTATAAGCAGTTAAGTACAATTTTATTTAGTCTTGTAATGGGTCATATAAACATTGGGATTTTGTGAAGAGCTGTTGTGCACAAGGCTGCTGCCTTGAGAAATTGCATTTTAGGTAATTTTGATCAATGAGATTTGTACTTTGAATGTTTATTCAATCTATTATTCTCCTATTTGCCCATAGTTTTGTTTAGCTATAACATGCATTTAGGATTTGAGCTGATTGAAAGACCCATAGAAGCTTGAGCTTGTAATCCTCGGACCATAGTGGCAGCAGTAGTTTACATGTTCCTTCTCAGATTCCTGTGGTAAGGATAACCTCTATGGATAGCTTATGACCATTTAAGTGGACAGACTATAACCCTAGGGTGATTCCAAGCCACAGATCTGAGAAGGATTCTTCTCCTCTACACTTGAGCTTGTAGCCTTGTGAGAGGTTATTGTAGGAACTAGCTCTCCTTTGTTTTACTTGACCAATATCAGATGTTAGACCTGGTTTCTCTGTAGTGATTGCAGACTTGTGAGCTCAGTCATTACAGATCTTCTGTAGTAATGACCTGCTATTTTAAAGTCCCCAAATAGTCCTTGGACAACTGTGGTCTCCACTATTTTTTTTAAGAACTATTTGTACCTAGAATGCCTGCCAGATTTATAACAGATTTGGGGAGCTTGTAGCCTGACAAACATAGTGTCTGCAATAGTTTTAATGTTTTGATTTGATTAGTTGGGTGGACATCTATTGGATAGTCTATGACATGCATGTTACTATTTGTGCACATTCATGTTCATACATGGCCTTATCAATTTGTATTCATATTTATGAATGTCAACCAATTAATCACGCATTATTATTGATCTCTAAGCCTTTAGAAAAGTCATTCATATTCATAGAATGTCACTATCTATTCATGTTCATGCATATCGCTATCTATCGCTATTATATTCATTCATGTTCAACCATATCATTATACAAAATATTAGCCTTACAAGCACTAACTGAATGTCAATTATATAAATTATGCTCATCCATGCTTTTTAATACACATACAAAACATATGACCTATCTTTGGGTTATATGCATGTCAAGAAGTTTTTTTTTTGTTATCTTGTCTTTTATGCACACTACAAATGTAGTGTTGGCTTACAGGAAAGTATAACTTAGAGTAGCTTATAAGCTACTTGCATGGCGGATTTAGAACACGACTCCAATGAGTCATTAGGAGTTTCATGCACGCAAAGTAGATTTAAACCGGTATAAAATCCCCGCTAAGAAGCTGTCTTTCTTCTTTTTGCTTCAGCTTGTTAATGGAAACTTTGACAAATCCAATAACGAAATTCTGAAAATGAAAACCAAAATAGTAAGATTTATTCATGGTCATGCATTGTGACATGATCATCACGATTTATCTTCACATATAACTATCGTAACCACCAAAAGGTACATATACTCTCACCTTTTTATATGCAAATTGGTGGAACCTAAACTATTGATCAGTGGTGTTGATTTTATCAACAGCACAGAAATGAATTGAATTGATTCTTTGAAAATTTTCTCTAATGACTGATAAACTAATATAAATATATATCAAGCTATATTTTCTGCCAAATTAATAAATATAGATAGATATATATACCTTTATATGTATATATATATATATATATATATATATATATCTATAAGTAAACAACAAAGGCACCAATACATACAAAGAACACAGAAGAACCCAGTTGAAATATAGGCAAGACACTCTGTGAGTGGCTTCAAGCTTCTTCATAAGTGCAGGTGCACACTACCCTTGAGACCAATGCATGCAGCGGCAACAACCACGGACATAGGTTTTTAGAGAGCCCAAAGTTCTCTAGCATTGGACCTTGGGTGATGAAGTCAGTGATTACCTAATTGGGTCTTGGCGCACAGCGAGTCATCTATAAACTACTAGTTTTATTAAAATAAATTTATTTTCCTAGTATTCAAAGGACTTAAGCGATTTAAGAAACTATAATCACATGAGGATCTTTCAGAATTCTTACTGTGAGACTTGACCTTTGGGGTAGGAAAATTTATTTTGTTTACCTATCATTGGTTTACATTCATCTTACATAGCTGTTTTGATCATATCTAGATAGGGACATAAATATATATCTAGATAATTAAAGATGCATCATAATTACGTATCAATTCATGTGAATGCATGTCAATGATAACTGCATGCCAAATGAAACTAAAGCATGTTTATATCTAAGGCATTTGAGTAATACAGAGGTAAAATATCATGCTAAGTTTAGTTTACCTTATGTTATTGCACTTCAGTTTAAACATGCACGTTCTTAAATATTTATGTATAGTTCATATGGCATTTGGCATTATTCAGATCTGCTATCTTTAAATTAAGTGATCCCGCCTTCTCAGGAGCTTGAAAGTGTAGTGTAGCAAGTGATCCCGATAACTCGGGAGCTTGATTTTCTTGGTCCAAGTGATCCCGGTAACTCGGGAGCTTGATTTTCTTGGTCCAAGTGATTTAGGTAATTTTGACAAGGATTTGTACTTAATATTTATTCAATCTATTATTCTCATTTGCCCATAGTACTCCATGATTTAGGATTTGAAAGTGATTGAAAGCTCAGGGAGCTTGACCTTGTTGATTTCTGACCCTCGCATATCTTGTTTTGACTTGATTTCTCTCTCATCGTGCATAAATGATGATACATCTATGTCATATTAATCATATGCTTTAATTCAGTTATGCTTCTACATGTGAATGTGATAAAATATCAATGTATGTGAACAATATATTATTCTCTCGAGCTTTGATAGCTCATTCCATGACTTAAATGTCTTAGGCTAGCTGACTTTGATTTACTTGATCCCACCTCGTGCTGACGAGAAAAAGAAGGGAAGGCAGCGAGTGACGAATTCCCAGAGGAGTTCTTCCCAAAATAGGTTTGTAGCTTGGGAATATGAGAAAAAGGGTAGAGAGAGGAAAGAGAGAGATAAAATCTAGACTTGTATAAATGATATGGTAGTTTCAGAGATATGTAGGGATGTATAGGTTTTCTTTTCATTGTTTAGATGACAGGTGGTCGTCATCGATGAAAAGCTATACATCAGATCTTTTGTATTTTGTTTATAGTGTTGTTAGTCTATCTATCACTTTATTGCCATATTATCCATTTGTCAGAGTTAAAACACATTGCTTCCGCAATTGCGTCACTTTAAGTTAAAGAAATAACCCCTTGATGAAATGATCATGTCAGGTGATCCGATAGCTCGACCATTCCCAGTTTAGAGATGGGGAAACGTCGGGCTATCACACTATTGGATAGTCTATGAACATTAAAGTGAATAGGTTATAGCCTTAAGGGACCAGGTTGAATCACAAGAGTGAGTTGGATTCTTCTTCCTTGCTGAGGTTTTATATAGCACTTCAGCAAGGACTCCTACAGAAGCAAATCTAGATTTGAGTTACCAAAACTAATTTAAACTTAGCCTAGTAGGTTACTTCCCACCATTTTATCTTTATTTTAATACACCATCACCACTTTCTTCATAACCCTTTCTTAGGATAGGACTGCACCTTATCTCTTTTCTTTTAGTAGGTAATTTAGTATAGTTGTGACACCCAACTCCCTTTCTTTAGGATTATCAGATCTGTAGCCAGATCTGGAGGCCTACTATTATAGCCCATTTTGGGTTCTAGATCAATTTTTCTATGAGACAAACTCTTACTTACTTAAAACTTGCTACAATAGTCCTGTATCTTGCAGGCTGTGTACCTTAGGTTACTATTTTCATAGCCATTTCACCCCATTTTTGTATTCTAATTCTTACCATCTCTCATAACCTAAAAAAAAAACACCTGGTACACGAAAATAACAACACAGCAACAGAGAAATTGAGAGCAGATGGGCTTGAGAAAAGGCTAGCAGCCTCCAGAGAGGTCACAAAGGCCACAAGGGAACTCTATGAAAGTAAAGTTCTGTTTGCTGAAAAGAAGGCAAAATTTCTTGAAAGGAGAGTTGCTGAATTGACTGGCACAGAACCTGCACAAGCCACTGCCCCTCCAGCTAGTTCAACTGCTGCAGCTGATAAGGATGTGAGAGCAAAAGGAGTCCAAGTCAAGGCTAAGGCTTATGAAATTTAGAGGATTAGATTTACACATGTACTTAGTTAGGATGTTGTTTTCGTCAACCTCTTTGTAATTAGTTTCCCTTGCAATGTATAGATTTCTCTGTTATATATAAAATTTTGCTTTAGTATAATTTGTGTCATTTACTTTCTGTCTTTATATTTGTTTGTGTGTTTTAATGGTTTGTGTGTGTTTTGTTTACTGTTACTTACTTTGTTTGATGTCTGATTTTAACCTGTTGCCCTTACCCTTTATCTTTGAAGCAGTGAGGACACTGCTCCTCATAGGTTTGGGGGTGTGGCATGTTATGCCAAATGAACTAGTTAATGGAAGTGCAGCAGGGTTTAATAAAAATTGAGAAAATAAAGTAAATTCCCACCTGATTTTTGAAAAAGAGGAAATTAAAAAAAAAACTTTTTAAAGTTGAAATGTGTCGTAGTTCTAACATTTATCATGAAGCGAATGTCAAGAATTTTCAAAAATTAATGTTTAGTGAACTTGAAATGAGAGAAAATTGTGAAGATATACCCCAGGAATTTGATAGAAAGCCATACCTAGTGAGATTTGGGCCTGAATTTTTTTTCTTTGAAGAGTGGCTTGGCAATTTTTCTGCTCTAAGGACTGACTGAATTTACCTTTGCTTAATAGAAGTTAGGCAAATCCAAGTTAAAATAGCTTGACAATATTTATGACATTGAGGACATGAAGTAGGGCCATCCCTTGGACATCTTGAGCTTAAAATGTCCCACCTTTGAACTGTCCTTGATACACACCATTTGAGCCTTAAACAAATTCTAGTTTTTCTTTGATAAAAACCAGAAAAGTTGAACCCAAAACCCCTTGACCTGTTTCAGTTCACCCTTAATATGAGAAATCAGGAAATGGAAGGAGAAGCGAGGTTAGAGGAGCAAGGTTTGATGTTTGGTTGAAAGAAAATAAAACACAGTTTATGGTAGTTGTGGCATTTCATCCCATAAAAATATTTTAAAAAAAAATATTGGGAAAAATACAAAAAAAAGAAAAATAGAAAAGCAAAACAAAAATGAGAGAGAAGTTACTTCATTGGAAACATTGAAATGAGGATTAGAAATTGATCACTTCAAATCTGCAAATTCAAAGAAGATGAAGCTTGTGCTGAATTGAAGAAGGTGTACATGTCACCTCCTTACTTTACTGATTTCTCAATTTTGAAGCTTTCCTTACCCTTTATTCTTCATAAACCTCACCCATAAGCCACATTACAACCCAATAAAAGCCCCTACTGATCTGAAATGGATTAAGCTGTCATGTGAAGATGAGAATTTGTATAATCTATGATAAATAAAGTTAGAGGATTTCAGAAACAAGAGCAATGCCTATGCTCATGCTTGCAGTCCTATTTGAGGGCTATAACTGCTCTTGAGCTGTATGAAATGATACACCCTTCTATTTTGAGTAACAGCCCTGGTGAGCTTTGAGTCTAAAATTAGGTTTGTTGGGGGCATTATCAAAACATAATTCTCAATTTGATAGTAAGCTCTACATTCATTTTCATACAAAATACCCTGACATGAGCTGAGTGATTGTGAAGAAATTACAACAAAATTTTAGTTTTAAACTGTTGTGTTTCTGCCAAGAATCCTCTAAAATTGAATGAACAAGGTGTGGAATGAATTTTATTTTGCTTGAATTTTAGTTTAACATGATGCATTGATATTAACTTATTCATTGGAGAAGTTTGTGGATAACTTCATTGAAAACCCTCAAGAGACTTCACTCCTCCACTAGGGATCACCTAAGGGTTTAGAAGGCTTGATGCATATGTTAAATGCATCTGTGCTCCCTACAAAAGTGACATTTTTCATTTTCAATAATTATTTTTACTTTCTCTTTTGCTCAGAGACTAGCAAAGTTTAGGTTTGGGGGTGTGTTAAGCAGTGAAAAATACTATTTTTCATCTCCTAACCTGACCTTTGATGGACCTTGGAGCTGACTAATAATGTGTTTTGAGTGTATTTTGTAGATAAGCAATAAATTACAGTCTTAGTTTAGACATCCACCTACAATGTCCAAAGAATCTGCTCATATATCTCAACATGTGTTCAGATAGCCCAAAGCCAGCCAAGCAACCCACAGAGCCTTAGAAGTTCATGAGAATATCTTGAGTCCAACTGGGTATGCTTGGAACCAAGAGCAGTTGCAAAGAATGAAGATTAAACCCACCAAGAGGCTACTGAGTGTTGAACAAATGATGAACAACAACACAGGATTGTATACCTGCTGTGGAAACAAAGGACACAACCTGTCAAGAGGATAAGCTAACCTGTCGACAGGTTTGGATGCTTAGAATAAAGCTGACGAGAAGTTCTGAAAACAAAAGCCAACCTGTCAAGAGGAACGGAGTTGGAAATATGAACATCTCGCGAGGTTCCATTACCTATCGAGAGGTTGGAGGTACAATTACGGATCCTGTCAAGAGGATACCTCGAGCTGCAGATGAAGTTGAGAGGTTCTCGATACTTATCGCGAGGTTCAACTAAACCTGTCGAACAATGCAAGGCAACCTATCGACAACTTACCTGAAGCTATGCCCATTCTCGCAAGGATTGAGCCAACCTATCGAGCACTCAACTAAAGACAGTATAACAAGTCGACTGGTTGACTATAACCTGTTGAGAGGATGAATGAAGAACTTGACAAAAGGTGAAGATGTACTCTAATCCTGTCGACCAGTTCACATGAACCTGCCGAGATGTACTCCAATCCTGTTGAGAAAGCTCCAAACCTATCAAGAGCTACTCCATCTTATCGAAGTGAATGCTGGGAAGACTCATGAACTTGTTGAGAAGTCTCCAATCCTGTCGACTAGTCAACCAAACCTGTCGAAAACCATTTCAACCTGTCGAGAGGTTCTCAGAACCTCTCAACATTCGAATTAGGAACTTCTCAGTTCCTTTCACAGCAGCCGCCACACGCTAATGCTTTGTGCACACATTCCAAAGCACGTCAGTGACCCCTGGTATGCAACTGGGCACGAATGGGAACCCTAACTACTTCACATGCACTTGTCCAGTTTGGACCAATCAGTGAAGAGCTTCTAGAAGAGAAATCAGCCACATTGGCAGCTGGGGATAACAGAATTATTATTTTGAGCTCTGATTGACTGAAACAAATCTGAAGAGAAAGAGAAGAGTATAAGAGCTTGAAGAAATTAGAGGGCTATCATCCAAAAATTGGGAGAACTAAAGCCAAATCCGATCTCCATCTTCCCTCCAAAAATCCACTCTTTCTTCCTTCTTTCCCCATTCTTCTCTTAGATAATTATGGTTGGCTAACCCTCTTTGCTAGCTAGGGTGAGGTTGAGAGCTATAAATTGAGAGGTCCAAAGCTTTGTAGGGGGATTAGGTGTTGCACAGATTGCAGATCTGAGAACAATTCATTGTAAGTTGTATTGATTCAGTCGTTGTTGAATGAAAAGTTAATTTAGATCCATAGATCTTTTGATTGCCATTTGATTTCCCTAGATCTAATATTGCTGTGGATGCCTAAGCTTGTAGCCTTGCATCCACAGCATCTGCAATGGTTTAGATGTTCCAATTAAGATCCCTAAATTGGAATAATCTCTGGGATGATTTGTGACTATTCAAGTGGACAGATCATAGCCTTAGGATAGCTTCAATTCTCTGGTTGAGAATGGATTCTTATACCTTGCATTTGAGCTTGTAGCCTGGTGAAGGATTGCTATAAACCAGCTCCCTACACTGCTTTTGAACCAAACAATTTTCAGTAAAGACCAAAATCCCTAGCTGCTATTCTCCACCTCTTTATTTTAATCTTTTCCCCATATTCCTTTAACTCTATGTTTAATCAAATCTGGATCATTTGCATTTGACTTTTTGTAATTTTTAGTGATAAACCTTAAAGATCTCTCCTCTTTCTTATTTTGATTTTAGTTTAAATTAGGATAGAGTGCCAGATCTTCTATAGATCTAGAGATTTATCATAGTTTAAATCACATTTCTCTGTGGACATACCTTGAGTTACCTATTAAAACTTGCTGCAACAGCCCTGGTTCTTGCAGGACTGGCTGCTTACCTTGATCCCTCATTGTTGTAATTTGTGCAGTTAATTAGCTGTTTTAACCATTTATTAATTGCAAGGTGAGCAGCACAACAACCCTTGATGGGTCTGGGCCTAGGTCTGATGGGTCTAGGCCATGGGCCCTTGGTGGGTCTGGGCCATGGGCCCTTGGTGGGTCTGGGCCATGGGCCCTTGATGGGTATGGGCCATGGGCCCTTAATGGGTCTGGACCATGAGCCCTTGATGGGTGGCCATGGGCCTTGATGGGTATAGGTCATGGGGTTTTGGGCCATTGGACCTTGGGGTATATAGGTAGTGGGGGTTTGGATGGTGTGGATGATGGGGGGTTGATCATGGCCCCGATAAAAATGGGCATGACCTGGGTAAATGGGGGTGTGTGGGGATCGAATGCGGCATGGATAGATGTGGGTGGATTGGGTATGCGTCGAGCGGATGAAAAATAGGGCATATTAGTGAAGGTGGAGGATGGGGCCTGATTTTGAATGGGTGTGGATGGAAAATGAGATGGGTTGGGCATAGTAATGGATGAGGGTATGGCTTGGGAAAATAATGGGGAATGGGGGGTTGGATTTTAGATATTTTGAGAAGTGGTGGAAGGGAAAATAGGGGCACCTAACGGGCCGGTGATGGTGAGGGTTGATTGGGTGAGGGGGATGGAAGAAAAAGCCTCTTTGGTATGGGAATGAGTTGGAGAATGTGGCGGGGATGAGTTAGGATCGGCATAAGTAGGTCCACAGCCCATGACATAGCTCGGTATCTGGTCGGGTACGGATGTCTCGGATGGGCCCCGTAAAACTTTCTCCTTCTCCTACGGGATGACGGAGGGTACGATGATGCCGTTGTGCCGGCACCAACAAGACTAATTTTTTGAATTTTGAATTTTATTTTTTTTTAATTTTTATTTGTGAAAAGAAATAAGGATTCCCGGGCCTTTTGAATTCCCTTCTTAGGTGGCTCTCGTACCCTAAATAGGTCCCGTGATAAAGGCTCTAAAGCGCCTTGGAAGAATCAAAGGGTAACCCCTTGATCTATTAAAGGCACGAAAACCAATGCAAATAACCCGATCCCTCGAAATGAGTCGAAAAGAAGTCACCTTCTCTTGACCGGCGATAGCGTATTGGGTGTCGGAGATTGCGGGGCCTAAACAGAAGCACTAAAGACACTGATCGGGGAGTCCAGGGTGTGAAGCAGGTCACAGATTCAAGCTGTTGCTGTCTAAACCAAACCTGGCGCAACTATTAGGTGCGCCAGAGCAAAATTGTCCAGAATAAAGCTGACACAACTAATACATGTGCTAGTGTATTTCTGGGGATTTTTGCTTTGGCGCATGTATTAGTGGCACCAGGCAATCAGAGGGCTCCAGATAGTTTGATAGCAGCACTTTCAGCCCAAAATGAGTTTCCTAACAGGTTTTTTCGAGGATTGACTATTTGTTAATCACTAATTTACACCATTTTTATATCCTTTAAACTTAGCTTCTGTTAGTAATTAGACTAACTAATAATTACTCTTAGTGTTGTTTTGCAGTTAGGAAGAATTTGCATCCTTAGTGTAATATCTTAGTTAAAAGAGCCAATAAGAGGAGTTTTGGAATCAATCAAAGCACATTGGAGGCGCTTTGAGGGTCACTTTCAGCAGCTACATATCAGATGGCTGCAATGCATTCTCAAAGTGCTGCAATGAACACTCTTGAGCAGCAATGTAGGAGAATGAATGCACACATGAACTCCATCTTCAGTTGTAGCATCCATCAAAAGGGTTCAGCATTACTTGGAACAGCTGCACAATGGAATAGTCATAAAGCTTCAGTAGTTGCACTAGCTAGCTGCACCTCATCTACACAGAAGTTGCACACTTCTAGCAACTACAACATTTCCAATTGCAGCAGCAAATTATTCAAGCATGTAAGAGTTGTAGCAAAGAGGAAACAAACTTGTTGAGCTCCTTCAAACCCTCATGCATTGGACCTGTCGACTTCAGCAAGCTAAGCCTTCAGCACCTCTAGAAAGGATGGAGCTCACCATTAAATCTGTCAACAAGAAGAATACCTTCAGCTGTATAGAGGACCAACAATCTATTAAGAGCAGCAGTGTAGCCATGTAGTTTAGACCAACAGCAGTAGCATGTTCTTGAAATTGATGAGATTTAGCAGCCAGCACATTGGGGATCCTTTACACCTTGAACCTGTCAACTCAGAGTTTAATCCTCTCGAATGAAGTATAAAATACAGCAGCTAAACCTTGTAGATTGGTGCTGAATCAGAGACCTGTCAACCATTTGCTTTGGAAGCTTCAGAACCTGTCGAGCACTCCAAAGAAATTGTTGAAAACTCCACTTCATCCTATCGACATCTTCATTGGAGCACAGCAGCAACCTCTCGAATTCAAGGTGCATTTCCGTCAACCTGTTGACACCTTCCTCAGAACCTTCAGCCAACTGCTCGAGCACTTCATTGCATTGTAGCCAACATCTCGAGCAGATCAAGTGCACTCCAACTCGTCAACACCTTCAAGTTGCACCTCCACTTCCTGTCGAGCACTTCAGCCACAGCTTCAGCTCACCTCTCGAAACCTCCATTTCATCCTCTCGAGATTTTAAGACCTAGCTTCAGAACCTATCAACCAAACAGCATTGAACCTATCAAGATTCACTCCCAACCTCTCGACACCTCAGTTGACGGTGCTGCATATCCTCAGCAACCTGTCGAACAGCAGCTGCACTTCAAGATCCTCTCTACCAGCTCCAGCCAACCTCCCACATGCTCACGAAAAGGTGCCTACAGTCTTCATACACCAGTCCCACATCCTCTCGACTTCAATCACACCCTCAGGAGTAACCTCTCGAACAGTGGGTCTCATCCTCTCAAAAGGATTACTCACACCATCAGTACGTCATGAGCTGCAGCCCTATCCTCCCATGCAAACCTATCTCAAAAACTTGTTGGTTTACTTTTAGAGTGTTGTCTTATTATTGGTGAGAAAACAGTGAAAGAAATATAAATAAAAAAGTGAAGGAATAATAATTGGTTAGAACAGAAAATATGAAATACACAGCCTTCAAGATACAGGGCTGTTGTAGCAAGTTTTGAGTAAGAGTTTGTCTCACAGAGAAATTGATCTAGAACTCAAAATGAGTTATGTTAGTAGGCCTCTAGATCTTACTACAGATCTGACAATCTTAGAGAAAGGGAGTTGGGTGTCACAACTACACTAAACTATCACTAAAATAAGAGAAATAAAGTGCAGTCCTATCCTAAAAAAAGGGTTATGAAGAAGGTGGTGATGGTATGTGTTAAAATAAAGATAAAATGATGAGAAGTAAGCAGTTAGGCTAGGGTTAAATCAACTATGTAACTCAGACTTAGGGCTGTCTCTATAGCAAATCTCTCATATGGCTATAAGCACATCTACAAGGAAGAAGTATCCAACTCAACCCTTATGGTTTGACCTGGTTTCTTAAGGCTATAACTTGTCCACTTCAAGGGTCATAGACTATCGAATAGAGAAGATCAAGCCACATGGACTAAATCAGAAAACCAATCTGATCCACTAGAGTAGACTGATCTTAAGGTTATAACCTGTCCACTTAAATGGTCACAAATTATCCAATAGATGTCCTCATTCCAATGGATCAAATTAGAATATGAAAATCATTGCAGACACCATGTATGTCAAGCTACAAGCTCAGGAATCCATGGAGGCAAATAGTTCTTGAACAAACCAGTGGAAACCACTATAATTCAAAAGCTATTTGGGGACTTTAAATACAGCTGGTCATTGCTATAAAAGGCTTGCAATGACTTAGCTCACAAGTCTGCAATCTCTACAAGGAAATTAGATCTAACCTCTGATGTTGGTCAAGTATAACAGAGGGGAGCTTGTTCCTGCAACAACCTCTCACAAGGCTACAAGCTCAAGTACAGAGGAGAAGAATCCTTCTTAGATCTGTGGCTTGGAATCACCCTAGGGCTATAGTCTGTCCACTTAAATGGTCACAGGCTATCCACAGACGTTATCCACACAATAGAAAACTGAGCTGGAACATGTATATTGCTACTGCCATCATGGTCCCAGGGCTACAAGCTCAAGCTCCCATGGGTATTTCAAATAAGCTCAAATCCTAAATGCATGGCATAGATTGAACAAAGCTATGGGTAAATAGAAAAATAACAGATTGAATAAATAATTAAAATATAAATTTCATTGATCAACACAATACTTACAATGAGATTTCTCAAGGCAGCAACCTTGTGTAAAACAACTCATCAACTAATCCCAATGTACAAAAAACCCATTACAAAACTGATAAAACTAAACCTAATTGCATGTAGAGAATTTAGCCAGCAAGTGTTGGGCTAAGAGAAGAGAAAAATAGAAAAAGAGATGATTAAACCCTAATCCTAGCCTACTCAAGCTCACAACTGAGAGAGGTTGAAGGAGAGATGTCTGTTCTAAGTTAAATTTATAACTTAAATACTCAATCCTAATGCCTTAGCCAATACAAGATTAAACCCTAATTTTTAGGGCAGATGTGGCACTGTTACAACCCTTGGATGCCTTTGGATGTGTGCCCCAAGATTAGAGTCTCGGGATGTGTGTCCTAGACCTGGGAAAATCCCCAAAAGGTCCCTGAATAAAGACTGAGAAGTGGAGAGCCCGAGCTTCGCGGGGTAGACTTTTACTCTTTAGTTCATTTGTGCAGCTACTGAGTACTTTGCAAGGTGGAATTTGTCTTGGAAGGTCCCGTTCTCGCACAGAAGATCTTTAAATGGTCGCGCAGCTGCTTTGGCCTTTAATGCACTCGTGAGGAAGAAATTACAGTGCTTAGCTTTGCTCATACAGTAAAGCTTCAGAATTTTCTGTCGCGAGGGTGCTGTGTGGAAGATTTTAAATCTCGCTTGACTTCTTGTCAAAGGACTAACATAGCTCGCTCGGTAGAGGTTTGAGCTTTTAAAAGCGCGAGAACAGTGCGAGGAAATATCTGGAGCTCTCTCTCCTCTTAAACCACGAGAGGACTTCGTGAGCTTGCGATTGTTCTTTGTGCCACTTAGCCTCGCGAGATAGTGCGTGCGACTGATATTCGGTTTATTTCTTGTGAGAGCTTCACGAGCTAGATTTCTGAAGGGTTAGTGCGTGAGTGCTGCACAATGTCTTGGAGTGTTGAAAGCAGATCAACCGCGTGACTTCTATGTGAAGCAATTTTCTGAAGTTCATTCCTCTATTGGACGCACGAGGTCTTCACAAATTTTCTTATGCTACATGTAACATTTGTGTGAGGAAGCTTTGCTGCAGCCTTCAACAGCACGAGGCATGTTATTCACTGAAAATTATCACTTTTTACCTCTTAACCTAGCCTCTGATAGACTTTGAAGCAGACTAATAATCATTTATTAAGTGCGTTTTGTAGTTAGCAATAATCTATACAGCTTAACACAAAATTCATCCTTATTGACCCA
Organism: Chloranthus sessilifolius; assembly: GCA_021018995.1. Taxonomy (NCBI): domain Eukaryota; kingdom Viridiplantae; phylum Streptophyta; class Magnoliopsida; order Chloranthales; family Chloranthaceae; genus Chloranthus; species Chloranthus sessilifolius. The sequence goes on from CM037586.1 coordinate 33,673,365, forward strand.
AATAAGAGGAAGAATACATGCAAAGATGATAGCTGAACCAAAGCCTAATGGAATACCCTGGTAGTGCTCACCATGGTGACTCATGTGCTGGTGAACATTGACCAAAAGCCTAGCGAATGAATGAAGTTGGCTGAGAATGGAGAAATTGCAAAGGCAGCAAGTGCAATGCATCAGAGCATAGAAAGATAGATCTAGCAGAGTTGAGAAGCTCCCTCGTGAAACTAAGGATGCAGTGAAAGATTCCCTCGCCCAGATAGGACACACAGTTAAGAGGAGAGCTGTAAAGACATCGCAAAGATCTCGCGGATTGAAATCCTCAGAATTTGTGGTCGTGATGCTCACATGGAGATCAACCCTTAAAGCAGCCAAGCAAAGAACATAATTAGTCCATGTGTGAACTGAACTAAAATTCACCTCGCGGAGTTCGTGTGTGGCCCTGGAAGAGAGAGACGCCCAGAATTCTCCTCGCACAGATCTTGAGCACTCTTGAAGCCTTACCAATTACCACACGAGTGCAGGAGCATAACTGCGCGAGCACCCAGTGAGAGAGAGAGCTTCTGAATCTCTACTGCATGAGAAGTCTAAGCACTCCAAAGCATCTCTACAACAACAGTACAGTGCAAAGGAACTGTGTGATTAATTAATGCAACTGTGCAAATCAATGAATGTATATGCCAGCCCCGTGAAGCACGAGCTCCCCACTTCTCAATTTTAACTCAAGGACCTTTTGAAAATTTTCCAGGGCTAGGCATAAATCTCGAGGCATAAATTTTGAGGCGCACATCTCAAGGCATTCAAGGGATGTAACAGTGCCACGTCTGCTAAAAAAATTAGGGTTAATCCATTTAGAGCCAAGGTCGTATGGACAGAGTATATAAGCTACACTTAGAGTTTAGTTTTATCATCAACCCTTCTTTTCATTCTCTATCGGCTGAGAGCTCTAGCAGGCTAGGGTAAGGGTTTGATCACCTCTTTTTTCCTTTTTTCTTCTTTCTTAGTCCAGCACTGGCTGGCTAATCCCTCAATAAGTAGTTAAATTTAGTTTATTTCAGTTTATAATAGGTTTTATATACATTATGATTTTGGATGAGCAGTTGCGTACAAGCTGCAGCCTGGAGACAGTTCATTGTAAGTTTTGTATTTATCAATGGATTGCTGTTTTTATGCCTAATCGAATCTAAAGATCTTATGATTTCTTTAGATGTCTATAGGATCCAAGAATTTGGGTCTAGCCCATTCAGTTTCTAGTAAATCTATTATTTACCATCTGATTTCTCTTAGTTTGATAGCCCCATAGAAAGCAATGTTGGATCTATAGTGAGATCTGGGGAGCTCGGAGGCCTATCGACCATGGTGGTTGCAGCAGTCTTAATGCTCTTTCTCAAACCTCTGTAGTATGGAAAGACAAATGGGATACCCTGTGACTATTTGAATGGATAGAGTATAGCCCTAAGGTTGTGTTCAGCCACATGTTTGAGAAAGGTTCTTCTCCCCTACACATGAGCTTCTAGAGCCTTGTGAGAAGGTTTGTACAGGAACTGGCTCTCCTCTGTTTTACCTAACTGACATCAGATGTTAGATCTGATCTCTCTGTAGTAATTGTAGCTTGTGGCTGAGTCATTGCATGCCATTTGCAACAATGCCCAGTTGAATCTAAAGCCTTATTCAACCTGTTGAATGGTCCTTTTTGTGAGCACTAGTGAGTCGTTGGCCTTAGCAAAGTACTTAGGATCTTATGGGTTGGAATACCTATAGATGTCAGCTAGATCTGTACGCAGATCTGGAGCTTGTAGCACTGGCATTACATAGGGCTGCAATAGTATTCACGGCTTGATCTGGTCCAGTGGATGAAAAAATGATAAGTCCACTCCTCTGGACTAGATGGGCAACTTCTGATTTAACTAATAGGATTTGACAGACTCTATAGGATAGGCTGTGACCATTTGCGTGGATAGCCTATACCCTTAAGAGCACCTCAAATGGCATGGATTAAATTAGATATTTCTACCTTGTCAAAGCTGTGTCTCAGCAAGAGCACTGCAGAGATAGACTAAATCTGGGTTAAACTAGATATTACTGTTTTAACTCTGAACTTAACCTGCTTACTTCTCACCAATTTATATATTTTATTTTGGTACACATCATCACCATCTTCTTCTTAACCCTTTCTTTAGAATAAGGCTATATTTTATCTCTGTTATTAGGATTAATTTAGTGTAGTCGTGACACCCAGCTCCCTTTCTTTAGGATTGTCAGATCTGTAGCCAGATCTGGAGGCCTACTATTATAGTCCATTTTTAGGTTCTAGATCAATTTCTCTATGGGACAAACTCTTACTTATCAAAACTTGCTATAATAGGCCCTATATCTTACAGGTCTAAGAGTACTCTAGTTATGCTGAATCCATTCTTTTATTTCATTTTGTTTTTAATTGGTTTCCACCACACAATAAATAAAGCATACTGGGGCTCAACAACAAGTTTTTAGCGCCGCTGCCGGGGATGTTGATCTTTTTAGTAGACCTGAGTTATACTATAATTTAGATTTCCAAATTCTTTGTAGCTGTACCTAAACTAGAATAAAAGTAATGCTGATTCTTTATGGAAATTTGCATAAATGGACCGCAAAAGAAGAGAAAAGCTAGAGCTGCATTTGGAGTGAAGCTAGCTCTGTTTGCACTTACTTTCCCCTAAAATCTCAATCCATTTATATTTACTTCCCTGTGTTTGTTTAGTGTAAATCTGTATAGTTGTTAATTTTTGTTTGAAATATTATGTGTGTGCTTGTGAGCATTTTCTGTACTTACTGTGAGTGTGAGTATATATATGGTAAAAGGTCTTTAAACCCTGAGCTAGAACTGTCAAATTTAGAGGTTGTAAGGATCCTTAGACCTAGATGCACCCCACAGGGCCCTGCTATTGAAACTGAACCAGCCATCATGGCTAAGAGGCAGAGAACATTAAAGGAGTACAATGCACCTAAAGAGTACACCTCTCCCTTCTGCATTCAATTCTCCTCTGTTGAAGGGAATTATGAGATTAAATCCTTCACAATCAATATGATGCCTTCGTTTCATGGGCTTAGTTAAGAAGATCCCTACAAGTATATAGACCAATTTTTTGCTCTTTACACTACCTTCAATATTACTGGCTTGGCTACCAAACTGAGACTTTTTTCTTTCTCACTAAAAGACAAAGCCAGCACATGGCTATCAAAGCTCCTAGCCAATAGCATACAGTTATGGAGTGACCTTCAAACCAAATTCCTCGCTAAATTCTTTCCCATGAACAAAACCAGCCAGATGAGGACAAATATTTTGTCATTCACTAAGAGTCCTCAATTGAGGATTTTTATGAAGCTTGGGAAAGATTCCAGGAGATGTTAAAATAATGTCCCCCCACCACAAAATCCGAATGTGGCAGCTTGTCCAAGTGTTTTATCAAGGAATTAACTCCAAGAGCAGAGATATAGTGGATGCTTCCTGTGGTGGTAGTTACCTCCACAAGACAGCTGCAGAAGCGTGAGAGCTGTTTGACATAATAGGGAAAAATTCCATGCAGCAGGAGAATCTGTCACGCAATGATAGCCAGACTCTAGCTAAGATTGTAAAAGAGGCCACTCCTAGAGGTGGAATATATGAAGTGAAGGTGCAAGGTGATCTGGAGAGGAAGGTGGACAACCTGAGCTTGAAATTTGACAAACTCATGAGTGTGATGCAACCCCAGGTGGTTGCACAGGTGGAGGAAGCATGTCTGATATGCCAGTCTCCTACATATTCGATTCATGATTGTCCATCTGCCACCCAGTTTCTAGATTTTATTATGGAGCAAGCCAATGCTGGTCAAACTTTTGGGCAGTAGCCTGCTGGGTATTCTTGGAGGAACCACCCAAATCTGAGGTGGAGACAAGATTCATATCCTCAACCCCAGTAGCAGTAATTGGTAGCTCCTTACAGACCCCAGCTCTAGTTTAATCAAGGTTACCCACCAAGGTAAATTTTTTTGTTACCTGCCCCACAGTCTAACCAGTTGACCCTGCCCCCATAATAGTCCAGATCCTCTTCATTTGAAGAGCAGATGTTGGCTTCAATATAGAATTTGGGGAGCTTGGTGCAAACTGTCAATTCTCATGGACAGTGGTGCATCAAGAAGATTGAGGACCAGCTGGGCCAGATTTGTAATGCTTTGAATAGGAGGGAAGAAGGAAAATTGCCTAGTCAGCCCCTGACAAATCTGAAAGGTCAGTATATGATTGATGATGCATCCACTACTCAGTAGGAAGCTAGTGCTCAGTGAGCAAAAGGTTGATAATAAGTGTATCATATGTGTGAAATTTCAGTTTTGATTTTTGTTCTTTAGAATCCTGTCAGTTGTGTTTTTAGTATTATGATGATTTGCTTGTCTTATTGTATCTGTTTTTGAATTTTGTGTTGAGTTTTGTGTTGAATACATGTGCATTTTTGTCATTTGAATTTGTTGTTTATAAATGTGGATGATTGGTTGAGGTGTTCTCATCTTAATTACATTGAACTTGATTTGAAAAACTATCTTTAAGTTTCTACAATGTTGATGAATTAATGTTGTTAATGGGTACTTATGTATCTTGTTGAAATGAAGTACTTCTCACTGGGTTGATGCTCATGCACAGTGGTTGGGTGCACAATAGCAGGGATGCACCAACCCATGTGTTGCACTGAGCTAATGAGTAAATGTTGAGAAGAAATGTTGTCCCGCAGAGCTAGAAGGCTCAAATGTGTTGGGCGAGCCATCACTTGGCTTCCTCACACTAAAAGCCTAAGCAATGGCTATAAAAATTTCTCGCAGAGCTGCCTTTCTACTCCGTGAGCTCAAGCTGTAAGAGAAGTTTGGCCTCAGTGTTGTTCTGCCCAAGCACCACGCGAGATAAATTTCTGAGGCAACACAAGGCCTCGCGCACTAAGGTCAATGATTCAGATCTGCAAGTTTTCATGTGAGGCAGTTTGTTCTTCTGCGTGACAGACCGTCTCGCAATCTGAAATGCCAACTGCGTGAAAATTTTACTCCACGATAGCCTGTTGCCAACTCCGCGAACCGCGGGATTTGCTCTAAAAACTCAGCGAAGTCTCTCATTTTCTTCTTTTCATCTATCTACCCTAATTACCCCGCACTAAGACTGAAATCCCCTTTCTCTTCTTTCTTCTCTACTCTTGAACCCACACTCACCCCCTCATCCATTACCTTTACCTCCATGCCAGGTCCACCTTCAACCCAAACACTATAGCCCATCACAAGCCCACTACCCCTACCTGACCCTATACCTCCAACCACCATAGCCACAGCCACCCTACCTAATTTTCCAGCCCATCCTAGCCCACCTATCAAGACCCCATACCAAAAGAAAAGGAAAACTTCCAAAACCCCTACTGCACCCCAACCCACCTATATAAACCCAAATAATTTCAATCCCTAAAACCATAACCATTCCAAACACCATACCCACACCATATGAACTTGAAGCCCATACCTTCGAAGTCCTACATTATTCCATTGCGACTTCCCCACCTTTTGTACCCATCACTAGTGAGCCTGTAAACCAATCCATTCCCTTCTCCCATGATCGTGAGCCATTTTCAGGAGAAGAATTTTCTACTATGATGTCCACTATCCTAGGTGACATTGGACATCAACCTTGAGTATACACCCCTCCCAGACTCACCTCACCCTCCACACTTTATTCCATATCCGACACCACCACAGGTCACTACCTTCACTCATAGACCCACATCTCTCTTCCAACCAGTTTCACCTATCCAACCCACACCCAATACCATATCAGACCTCTTACCCCAAATCTTACACCTCTTACTCTCCCTATACTCCCAAATGTTGGCCAATACCCAAACCAAAGTTACAATTGAGGCCAATCTTCATTCACTTCACTCCACCTTACCTAACCCTACCTCCATCCCAACCATTTTACAATCCATCCAAGCAACTTTAACCACTCTCAACGAACCTCCCCAATAGTCAACTCTCCCTGCATCAATCCATTATCCCCCACCTACTCTTACAACCATTGAACCTCTCCCAGAAACTTCTCCCAACACCTTTAGAGATGCCTCCACCCAAACTGAACCTGACCCTCAACCACCTATACCAGAGCCTACCCTTTAAGTCCCTCACCCTCTGCCCTCCTCCCCACTTATGTCCTCATCCGGTTCCCTTCCATTACAGGCTGGCCCTTCTTCCATTTCTAATCTACCAATATATCCTATCTTTACTACCCCCATGCTCCCTTACTCCACCCTCATCAGAGCCATGAAAGCCAATGCCTAAATAAAAAGAGATGTAGTTCAGGGCATGGCTGACTTGAAAGCTACAGTGCGACAGTCCCTCCTTGAAGAAATTAAGCTTCTGAGGCTTGCTCATAAGGTCGAGAAAAAGGAAATCAAGAAAGGATTGAGAGAAAATATGGTCCAATACAACGAGGCAAAGAACAGAGTCGAGAGTCAGGAGGATGTCATCAAGGAACTGAAAGAGAAACTGTGGCTAACTGAGGAGCGAGCTTATGATTATGGAGTGACTATTGCAGCTTTAGAGAAAAGGACAAATGCACAAACTGACAGAGAATTGGCAGAGGCTCTTTTTAAAGAACTAAACCCAGATATACCACTCCAACAAACAGCTCCTGATGCAACGGGTCCTAGCCCAGTCAAACCTAGACTCAAAATCAAGGAACCTACCCAAAAACCTTCCCCCACTCCAGCAAGATAAAGCATAGCCAAGCCTAGGAAATCTACTTCCAAAAGACCACTGTCTAAGGCTGCCACTTTGAAGCAAGCAAAGGGGAAGGAAATCCAGGAACCACCTCCTGAGGCCACAGACTCAGATGGCTAATAAATTTTGCACATGTATTTAGTTAGGAAGTAGTGTGTAATTTTTTGTGTAGTTTACTTTCACCTACTTTGTACATACTTTAGCTATATAATAACTTTGCTCTTTATTTTGTTCTATCTAGTTTCCAATCTGTCTTTCTTTATTTTTGTCTGTTTATTTTTATGATTGTTTGCTATGTGTTTTTCTCTCTTGTAGTTTCTGCTCTGTTAATGTCTATGTCTTAAGCCTGCTACACATCCACTTATAACTTTGAATCAGTGAGGACACTGCTCCTCATAGATTTGGGGGTGTGGCAGGCTCTGCCAATGAAGCAGTTAACTTTAGTGCAGCAGAGTTGGTTTAATTGGGATGAATAAAGTCAATTCCCACCTAACTTGTTAGAATGAGAAAATTTGTGAAAAATTTTAAAAAAATTTGCAGACATTTTGAAACTAAAAATTTTAAAATCTTTGCACCACTATGAAGCTAACATCAGAAAATTTTTCAGTTAGTACTTAGTGAGCCTAAGAGGAGAGAAAAATGTGAAAATACACCCCATGAGTTAATTTGATGACCATACCTAGTGAGATTCGGGCCCATCATTTTCTCTAGAAGAGTGTTTTTAGCATTATTTCTGCTCTAAGGACTGATTTAGTGAAGACCTTTTCACTAGAAGTTAGGCACCTCCAAATTAAAATCGATTGATAGCACTTATGACACTAAGGAAATGATCCAAGGCCTTCATTTGGATAGTTTGAGCCTGAAAATCCAACCTTTAAAAAACTGCCCTTTTCCATACACTCGTTGAGCCTTAAAAATCCTACTTTTCTTTGATAAATATCAGAGTACTTGCACCTTAATCTCTTAATCTGATTCAATTGTACCTTCACTCTGAGAATTCAGAAGGTAAAGGAGGAGTTGAAGATAGTGAGAGTGGTCCAACATTTGGTGGAAGGAGAAGAAAAGTAACATATGAATAGCAATGTATCAGTGGTTTTTGTGTGGCAGTTCATCATAAAATATATATATATATATATATATATATATATATATATATATATATATATATAAAAGGGAAAAAGAAAGAGAAGTCTAGAGAAGAACATCATCTAAAAAGAAGAGGAGAAGTTGACCACTTTGATTCTGAAATATATCAAGTAAGATGAAGTTGTACTGAAATGAAGGTAGTGAAGTCATTAATCACTCCTTACCTTGCTGATTTCTCAATTTTGAATCCCTTTTTACCCCTTCATTCTTTATATCCCTCACCCATAAGCCACATTATAATCCATTCAAAAAAAACTTGTAGATCTAATGTGAAATGAATTGTCATGTGGAGATGAAAAGTTGTCTAATCTATGGTGAAAAGTCATGAGGATGTCAGAAATCAGAAGCTTTGCCTATGTTCATGCTTGCAAACCCATTTGGGGTATGTAACTGCTCTTGAGCTTATGAGAATGTAAACACCCTTTTGATTTTCATTGTTGAGAGATAGTCCTGGTGAGAATTGGGTCTGAATTTAAATTCATTGGAGTTGTTTCCGGCCTGATTTTTGAATTTAAGGCAAGCTTTGTACTGATTCTATGCACATTATATTCCATATGTGAACTCATTGGTGGTGATGCACATGCATGTTGATCTTGAGTTTAAATGACTGCATTACTGCTGTAATTTCCTCTAATTTTAAAGGATAGGTGTGGATTGAGGCTTTATCCATTGAAATTTATTTTTGTCATTGACTGCACTATTTTTAACTGTTTTAAGGGTGAAGTTTGTGGGTACCTTCACTGTAAACCCTCAGGAGACTTCACTCCTCCACTAGGGATCACCTAGGGGTTTAAAAGGCTTGGTACATATGCTAAATGTATCCGTGCTCCCTACGAAAGTAGCATCTAAATTCTTAGAATAGTTGTTTTCAATATTCTTTTGCTCAGGGACTAGCAAAGATTAGGTTTGGGGGTGTATTATTCACTGAAAAGTACCACTTTTTACCTCTTAACCTAGCCTCTGATAGACCTTGAAGCAAACTAATAATCATTTGTTAAGTATGTTTTATAGTTAGCAATAATTTGTACAGCTTAACACAAAATCCATCCTTATTGGCCTAAAGAAGAGGAAGAATACATGCAAAGATGACAGCTGAACTAAAGCCTAATGGAACACCCTGGTAGTGCTTACCATGGTGACTCATGTGCTAGTCATCATTGACCAAAAGCCTAGCTAATGAATGAAGTTGGTAGAGAATGGAGAAACTGCAAAGGCAGCATACATCAGACCAAAGAAAGATAGATTTAGTAGAGTTGAGAAGCTCCCTCGTGAAGCTAAGGATGCAGTGGAAGATGCCCTCACCCAGATAGGACGCGCAGTTAAGAGGAGAGCTGTAAATACATCACGAAGATATCGTAGATTAAAATCCTTAGAATTTGTGATCGCAATGCTCTCGCGAAGATCAGGCCTTAAACCAATCGTGCGAAGAACATAGCGACTCCATGTGTGAACTGAACTAAAATTCACCTCACGGAGTTCGTGCATGACCCTCGAAGAGAGAGATGCCCAAAATTCTCCTCGCGCAGATCTCGCGCACTCTAAAGCCTTACCAATTATCACGCGAGCACAGGAGCATAACTGTGAGATGCGAGAGCACCTAGCGAGAGAGAGAGCTTCTGAAGTTCTATTACGCGAGAAGTCTAGGGACTCTAAAGCATCTCCGCGACAGCAGTGCAGCGCAAAGGAAGTGTGTGATTAACTGAAGATTCACTGTGCGAGTGAGCACTTCCCACCAACCAAAAGCTACTCCACGAAGGCCCTGCAACTCTGCGAATCAATGTATGCATATGTCAGTCCCATGAAGCACGAGCTCCCCACTTCTCAGTTTTAACTCAAGGACCTTTTGGAATTTCAAAAGGCTAGGGCACACATCCCGAGGCATGGATTTTGAGGTGCACGTCTCAAGGCATTCAAGGGATGTAACAGTGCCACGTCTGCTAGAAAAATTAGGGTTAACCCTTCAAAGCCAAGGTCGTATGGACAGAGTATATAAGTTACACTTAGAGTTTAGTTTTATCATCAACCCTTTTTTTCATCCTCTGTTAGTTGAGAGCTCCAGCAGGCTAGGGTTAGGGTTTGATCACCTCTTTTTCTCTTTTTTTCTTTTCTCTTAGCCTAGCACTTGCTGGCTAATCCCTCGGTATGCAGTTAGGTTTAGTTTATTTCAGTTTGTAATAGGTTTTATATACATTAGGATTTTGGATGAGCAGTTGTGTACAGGCTACAGCCTGGAGACAGTTCATTGTACATTTTGTATTTATCAATGGATTGTTGTTTTAATGCCTAATCGAATCTAAAGATCTTATGGTTTCTTTAGATGTATATAGGATCTATATATTTGGGACTAGCCCATTCAATTTATGGTAGATCTATTATTTATCATCTGATTTCCCTTGGTTTGATAGCCCCATGGAAAGCAATGCTGAATCTGTAGTGAGATCTGGGGAGCTCAGAGGCCTGTAGACCATGGTGGTTACAGTAGTCTTAATGCTCTTTCTCAGACCTCTGTGGTATGGACAGACCAATGGGATACCCTGTGACCATTTGAGTGGACAGAGTATAGCCCTAGGGTTGTGTCCATCTACATGTTTGAGAAAGGTTCTTCTCCCCTGCACATGAGCTTCTAGAGCCTTGTGAGGAGGTTTATACAGGAACTGGCTCCCCTCTGTTTTACCTAGCCGACATCAGATGTTAGATCTGATCTCTCTGTAGTAATTGTAGCTTATGGCTGAGTCATTGCAGGCCATTTGTAGCAATGCCCAGCTGAATCTAAAGCCCTATTCAACCTCTTGGATGGTCCTTTTTGTGGGCACAAGTGAGCCATTGGCCTTAGTAAAGCACTTAGGATCTTATGGGTTAGAATACCTATGGATATCAGTCATATCTGTGCGCAGATCTGAGAAACTTGTAGCACTGATATAACATAGTGCTGCAATAGTATTGACGGCTTGATCTGGTCAGTGGATGGGGAAATGATCACTCCACTCTTCTGGACTAGATGGGAAACTTCTGATTTAACTAATGGGATTTGACAGACTCTATAGGATAGGCTGTGACCATTTGAGTGGATAACCTATAGCCTTAAGAGCACCCCAAATGGCATGGGTTAAACTAGATATTTCTACCTTGTTGAAGCTTTTGATATTGTCTCAGCAAGGAGTACTGCAAAGACAGACTAAATCTGAGTTACATTTCTATTTTAACTCTGAACTTAACCTGCTTACTTCTCACCAATTTTTATATTTTATTTTAGTACACACCATCACCATCTTCTTCTTAACCCTTTCTTTAGGATAGGGCTATATTTTATTTATCTTTTGTTAGGATTAATTTAGTGTTGTCGTGACACCCAGCTCCCTTTCTTTAGGATTGTCAGATCTGTAGCCAGATCTTGAGGCCTACTATTATGGCCCATTTTTGGGTTCTAGAATAATTTCTCTGTGGGGCAAGGTCTTACTTATCAAAACTTGCTATAATAGGCCATGTATCTTGTAGGTCTAGGAGTACTCTAGTTGTGCTGAATCCATTCTTTTATTTTATTTTGTTTTTAATTGGTTTCCAGCACACAATAAACAAAGGACACTGGGGCTCAACAACAAGGCATCATTTCTACTGTGCAAGATAACACCATTTCTCCTCTGCTGCTATGTAGCTGCTGCTGTTGCAGCCTTCTCTCACATCCCATATATCTTTCCTCTGCTAGACTTCCTTGGTCCACCATGACATGCAAAATAGTCACCATGGTGTGTACCACCATGGTGTTCCATCATTTCTTTGGTGCAGCAGTCACCCTTGACTTGAATTATCTCTCTTTTTTGCACCAAAGGCATGAACTTTATGTTAAGTTGAACAAATTATTACTAACTATAAAACATGTTAAACAAAAAGTTATTAATCAGCTTCAAGGTGTAGTAAAGGCTAGGTTAAGAGGTAAAAAGTGATATTTTTCAGTGAATAACACACCCCCAAACCTAATCTTTGCTAGTCTTCAAGCAAAGCAAAATTTAAACAATTACTCTAAGAATGTAAATGCCACTTTCGTAGGGAGCACGGATGCATTTAGCTTATGCATCAAACCTTTTGAATCCCTAGGTGATCTCTAGTGGAGGAGTGAAGTCTCCTAAGGGTTTTCAATGAAGGTACCCACAAACTTCTCAATGAAAACAATTAACAATAGTGAAACCTCACCAATCAGTATTCAACAATTAGAGCATCAGTCCACCCTTGATTCTTTTCAAAATGTGAGGATTTTCACAAATGAAATGCACAGACCCTTTAACATAAAAACTCTTACATGTATGCACATCAGTTCCAATCAGCTTACAACAGGAAAAACAAGTATATGTCAGTACTGAGCTCACCATCAATTCATAAATTAGGTTTAAGTCATGCCCAATACATTCAATGTCAGACCCAATGCTTACCAGGGCAGTCTCACACAAAGAACTTTGAGGCTTTTTTCATTTTCACACAAGCTCAAGAGCATTTACAAACTCCAAATGAATCTGCAAGCATGAGCATAGGTAAGGCTTCTAAGTTCTGACATCACTAACTATTTCTCACCATAGATTGGACAACTCCTCATCTCCACAAAACAGCTCATTCAACTTAGGATCACAAGGTCTTATGACTGGGTTGTAATGTGGCTTATGGGTGTAGGTTACAAAGAATGGAAGGATGAAAAGGATGCAAAATTGGGAAATCAGCAGGTGTAGGAGGTGATTCATGACTTCACCTTCTTTCAATCTCCACATATTTCATCTTCTTTGATATTTTTCAAACTTAAAGTGGCCAGCTTCTCCTCTTATTTTGACTTTTTCCAATGAAATTTCCTCTTAACTCCTCTCTATTCTTTTTCATTAATTTTTTTTTTCTATTTTTTCCTTTGAATATATTTTTCTTCTCTTTTTATTTATTTTTTTCCTGAAATGCCACCCTCTTCTTCCTAACTGCTATACTGCTGTTCTCCTTGTGTGTTTCTTCTCCATTCACTAAATGTTGACCCTAGCTTATCCATCTTCAATTCCTTCTCCTTTACCTTTTGAATTCTCAGAGTGGGGGTAGGTTTTGAATCAGGTCCACAGGTTTAGGTGCAAATACTCAGGTATATTTTATAGAAAACTGGAAATTAAGACTCAAAGGGTGTATGACAAGGGCAATTTACTAGGATTAGGTATTTTAAAACTCAAACTGTCCAAGAGAAGGCCTTGATCCTTTTATAAATGTCATGGGTACTGTCAGCTATTTCAACTTGGAGATGCCTAACTTCTAGTGGGGAAAAGACTCAGCTAGTCTCTAGAGTAAAAAGAGTTGCCTAAGACACTCCTCAAAGAGAAAAAAAATAAAAATTGTAGGCCCAAGTCTCACTAGGTAGGTCTTTCATTGAACTCATAGGCATGTCCTTCCCCTTTTCTCTCTTTAATGGTTCACTAAGTGCTGACACAAGTGAGTTTTCTTGGTGTTCACCTCATGGAAATATTAAAATTTAAAAGTTTTTAGTGCCTAAAAGTCTGCAAAATTTTTAAATTTCCTCATTTTCAAAGTTCCTTAGGAGAACTTAGGTCTATTTCTATCTTACTTCCTTGGTTCTGTTGCACTTAGGTTAACTACCTCATTGGCAAACCTTGCCACACCCTCAAACCTATGAGGAGCAGTGTCCTCACTTATTCAAAGATAAGGAATATATGTAGTAGGGTGTTGTGATAAAAATCAGACACAAAACAAAGCAAGGAACAAAAGCAAACAAAAACTCACACAAATAACTAAAACAAACAAACAAACTTTGCAAAACTAGGTCAAGGTGACTCAAGCACTGGCTAAACCTGTCCCCATATACTGAAAAATCATCCATGAAGATTTCCAGGAATTTGTCAATCATATCAGAGAAAATTGTATACATGCACCTCTGAAATGTGGCTGGGCATTACACAGTCCAAAAGGCATCCTCCTGTAAGAAAAGGTGCTAAAGGGACATATGAAAGTAATTTTTTCTTGGTCTTGAGGATACACAGGGATTTGGTTATACCCTGAGTATCCATCAAGAAAGCAGTAAAATATCTTCCCAGCCAATTTATCTAGAATTTGGTCAATGAAAGGGAGAGGGAAGTGGTCTTTCTGGGTCTTGGAGTTGAGTTTTTTATAATCAATGCAAACTCTCCAGCCAGTGGTCTCCCTGGCTGGCATCAACTCCTCAGAATCAGTAGTAATAACTATTATGCCTGACTTTTTGGGTACCACCTGGATGGGTGACACCCACTCTGAATCTGAGATGGGATAAATCATCCCTGCATCCAACAGTTTTACTATCTCCTTCAAGTCCACCTCTTGCATGTGAGGATTAAGCTTCCTCTGCATCTCCCTAGAGGGTTTTGCACCCTCTTCTAAGTAAATTTTGTATATGAAAATTGAGGCATCAATGCCCCATAGATCAGCAATTATCCACCCCATTGCCTTTGTGTGCTTCTTGAGAACACTCAATAATTTCTCTTCCTGTTCACTGGAAAGAGGAAGAGATAATCACTAGAAGCTTTTTATTTTGCCTGAAGAAAGCATACTTTAATGTGTCTGGGAGCTGCTTAAGCTCCAGATCAGGGAGACTTTTAATGGAAGGCAACAAAGGTGTCTTGGTGGTTTGAGGAAGGGGCAGCAATGTAGGTTTCCAGTTGGAATGCTGCACTAGGCCCACAGAAGACTCTCCTTTGGTACTGTCTTCTGTCATGAGAGCTTGGGCCTCCTCAACCCTACTCCAAATATTTTCTAGGTTTTTAGAAACATTATCTCAATCCAGCAGATTGGATAATTCTTCTTTTATAAGGCCATCTAGTACATCTATTACACAGCAGTCCTCAATGTCTATCTGAGGTTGCCTAGCAGCATTGTATATATTTAATTGGGCCTTCATATTCCCAAAGGTCACCTCCATCAATCCTGACCTGCATTAAATGTAAGCATTGGCAGTGTCCAAGAATGGCCTTTCAAGGATGACAGGAATTACTATTTTACTTTTGCAAGGGTCCATGTCCAAAACTAGGAAGTCAACAGAATAGTAAAACTTGCTCACCTCCACTAAAACATCCTCCACCACACCCACAGGTCTCCTCTCAGAGCTATCAGCCAGTTAGAGCACAACTGATATGGATTTTAGCTCCCCCAAACCGAGCTCCTCATACACAGAATATGAGTGCAGGTTCAAATTGGCCCCTAAGTCCAAGAGGGATCTACCAATGATATGGTTTCCAATTATGCAGGGGATAGTAGGTACCCTTGGGTCCTGTAATTTCTCAAGTGTGGCAATGGATAGAAATGACTCAACATGCTTAACAGTAAAAATCTTTTTGGACAACTGCACCCTTGTCTTTCTTTTCTGTGTGCAGAGGTCCTTCAAGAATTTAGCATAGGCAGAGACCTATTTTATAGCATCAAGCAAGGGCAAATTGATCTTGACCTGCTTGAAGGTCTCCATCATTTCCTCTATCTGAGCATTCCCCTTATCAAAAGGAGATGGGCCAACAAGTGCATGAGGAAATGGCAGTTGTGGGATTGCTGGTGTCACAGCTGCATGCCTAAACATATCATAGTCAAATATTTATTTTTAGCGTTGCTAATCCACAGTAGGGGATGAATTCCTTGGTTCTTCAACACTCACATTTCTTTTATTTTCACTCTCCATGGCCTCCTCAACTACCCTGCCCACTAAGTTGTCAACCACTCTACCACTCCTTAGAGTAGTGATTGCATTAGCCTCCTCATGGATAGAAGAGCCTTCTCCAATCGTATACTGCCCTTTAGGGTTGTCCAAGGATTGACTTGGTAATTTTTCCTCCTCTCTCCGATTCAAAGCATTACAGATTTGACCCAGCTGATTTTTTATTTTTTTAATTCTTTGGTCATGAGAGTTCACAGTTTGGACTAGGTTTCCTAGATTTTATATTGATGTCAGCATTTTCTCTTCAAAGAAAGAGGATCTGGACTGTTGTGGGGGCAAGACCAACTGATTGGGCTGAGGGACAGGCAACTGAAAATTTTGCCTTGGTGGATAACCTTAGTTAAATTGGTGCTAAGGTCTGTATAGAGCTGCCAACTGCTGCTGTTGGGGTTGAAGGTATGTATCTTGTCTCCACCTCAAATTTGGGTAGTTTCTCCATGTGTACCTAGTAAGTTGCTGCCTATATGCTTGGGCAGCATTGGCATGCTCCATAACTAAATCAGGGAATTGGTTGGCTAATAGACATTCTTGCAGTGAATGTGTGGAAGATTGGCATATCAAACATGCCTCTTCCACTTGTGCAGCCATCGTAGGCTGCATCACATTCATTAATTTGTCAAACTTTAAACTCAGATTGTCCACATTCCTCTCCAATTCACTTTGCACCTTAACCTCATACATTCTACCTCTAGGGGTAGATTCTTTCACCAACTTAGCTGGGGTCTGGCTGTCATTACAAGACAGTGACTCCTGCTGCATGGAATTCTCACCAATAATGTCAAACAACTGCCATGCCTCATCAGCTGTCTTGTGGAGGTAACTATCACCACATGAGGCATCCACCATATCCCTACTTTTGGGATTAATTTCTTGGTAAAATACACAAGTTGCCACTGTAGAATTTGATGGTGGGGACATTATTTTAACATCTCTTGAAACCTCTCCCATGCCTCACAAAAATCTTCAATTGAGGACTGAGTAAATGACAATATGTTTGTCCTCATCTGACTAGTTTTATTCATGGGAAAGAATTTAGCCAGAAATTAAGTTTTGGAGGTCACTCCGTGTCTGGATGCTATTGGCTGGGAGCTTAGAGAGCCAGGTGTTGACTTTGTCCTTTAGGAATTAAGGAAAAAGTCTAAATTTAGTGGCTTTAGGTCCCAGGCTAGAAATGTTAAATGTGGTGTAAAGTGTCAAGAATTGGTCAATGTGCTTGTAAGGATCTTCCTTACTGAGCCCATGAAAAGATGGCAGCATGTAAATGGTGGAGGACTTGATTTCATAGTTTCCCTCAATTGAAGGAAATTATATGCAAAAGGGAGATGTGTAATCCCCAGGTTCATTATATTCCTTCAGAGTTCTCTGCCTCTCAGCCATGACAATTGGCTCAGTTTCAATAGTAGGGATTGTTGTGGTATTTTTCAGTCTAAGGACCCTTTCAACCTCAAGATTTGGATGTTTCAACTCAGGGTTTAAGGACCTTCTACCAAGCATACACACACAAAATCAGCAGGTAAAGAAGATGCTCACAGCGCGCACAAAAAAAATTTGTAAAACAAAAATTACAACTATACAAATTTACAACTAAACTATTGATAGGGGATTTCAACACAAATGGACTGAGATTTAGGGTAAAAGAAGTGCAAACAGAGCTAGCTAAACTCTAGTAGCAGCTCTAGCTTTTCCCTATTGCTGTTGTCCAAGTCTGCAAAGATTTTAATAAAAATCAGTAGTATTTTTTATTCTATTTAAGGCACAGCTACAAAGAATTTTCTATTCTAAATTATAATGCAACTTAGGTTTACTAAAAAGATCAATATCCCCGACAGCGGTGCTAAAAACTTGTTGGTTTACTTTTAGAGTGCTGTCTTATTATTGGTGAGAAAACAGTGGAAGAAATATAAATCAAAAAGTGAAGGAATAAAAATTGGTTAGAATAGTAAATCTGAAATACACAGCCTACAAGATATAGGGCTGTTGTAGTAAGTTTTGAATAAGTAAGAGTTTGTCCCACAGAGAAATTGATCTAGAAACCAAAATGGGTTATGTTAGTCGGTCTCTAGATCTGGCTACAGATCTGACAATCTTAGAGAAATGGAGTTGGGTGTCATAACTATACTAAACTATCACTCAAATAAGATAAATAAAGTGCAATCCTATCCTAAAGAAAGGGTTATGAAGAAGGTGGTGATGGTGTGTGTTAAAATAAAAATAAAATGATGGGGAGTAAGCAGTTAGGCTAGGGTTAAATAAGCTATGTAACTCTGACTTAGGGCTATCTCTGCAGCAAATCCCTCAGATGGCTACAAGCACATCTGCAAGGAAGAAGTATCCAACTCAACCCTTATATTTTAACCTGGTCTCTTAAGGCTATAACCTGTCCACTTCAATGGTCACAGACCATCGAATAGAGAGGATCAAGCCACATGGACTAAATCAGAAAACCAATCTAATCCACTAGAGTAGACTGATCTTAAGGTTATAATTTGGCCACTTAAATGGTCACAGATTATCCAAAAGATGTCATCCACCCAATGGATCAAATTAGAACATGAAAACCATTGTAGACACCATGTATGCCAGGCTTCAAGCTCAGGCATCCATGGGGGCGAATAGTATTTGAACAAACCAGTGGAAACCACTGTAATTCAAAAGCTATTTGGGGACTTTAAATGCAGCTAAACTGGTCATTGCTATAAAAGGCTTGCAATGACTCAGCTCACAAGTCTGCAATCTCTACAGGAAAATCAGATCTAACCTTTGATGTTGGTCAAGTATAACAGAGGGGAGCTTGTTCCCACAACAACCTCTCACAAGGCTACAAGCTCAAGTGCAGAGGAGAAGAATCCTTCTCATATCTGTGGCTTGGAATCACTCTAGGGCTATAGTCTGTCCACTTAAATGGTCACAGGCTATCCATAGAGGTAATCCCCACCACAAAGAATTGAGCTGAAACATATATATTGCTACTGCCACCATGGTCCCAGGGCTACAAGCTCAAGCTCCCATGGGTATTTCAAATCAGCTCAAATCCTAAATGCATGGCATAGATTGAACAAAACTATGGGCAAATAGAAAAATAACAAATTGAATAAACAATTAAAATATAAATTTCATTGATCAACACAATACTTACAATGAGATTTCTCAAGGTAGCAGCCTTGTGCAAAACAACTCCTCAACTAATCCCAATGTGCACAAAACCCATTACAAAACAGATAAAACTAAACCTAATTGCTTATAGAGAATTTAGCCAGCAAGTGCTGAGGTAAGAGAGAAAAAAAAATGGAAAAAAGATGATCAAACCCTAACCCTAGCCTGCTCGAGCTCACGACTGACAGAGGTTGAAGGAGAGATGCTTGTTCTAAGTTAAATTTGTAGCTTAAATATTCAGTCCTAATGCCTTAGCCAACAAAAGTTTAAACCCTAATTTTTACGATAGATGTGGCACTGTTGCAACCCTTAGATGCCTTGAGATGTGTGCCCCGAGATCAGGGTCTCAAGATGTGTGCCCTAGACCTGGAGAAATCCCTAAAAGGTCCCTGGTAAAGACTGAGAAGTGGAGAGCCAGAGCTTCGCGGGGCAAACTTTTGCTCTTCAGTTCATTCACATAGCTGCTGAGTGATTCGTGAGGTGGAATTTCTCTTGGAAGGTCCCTTCCTTGCACAAAAGATCTTTAAATGGTCGCGCAGCTACTTTGGCCTTTAATGCACTCGAAAGGTAGAAATTGCAGAGCTTAGCTTTGCTCGCGCAATAAAGCTTCAAAATTTTCTGTCTCGAGGGTGTCGCGTGGAAGATTTTAAATCTTGCTCGGCTTCTTGTCAAAGGACTAACACAGCTCGCTCGGTAGAGGTTTGAGCTTTTAAACATGTGAGAATTGCACAAGGAAATATTTGAAGCTCTCTCTCCTCTTGAACCACGCGAGGACTTCGTAAGCTTGAGGTTGCTCTTTGTGCCACTTGGCCTCACGAGATAGTGCACGTGACTGATATGCGGTTTGTTCTTCGCGAGAGCTTCGCGAGTTAGATTTTTGAAGGTTTAGTGCGCGAGAGTTGCGCAAAATCTTGGAGTGTTGAAAGCAGATCAACCGCGCGACTACTTCACGAAGTAGTTCGCTGAAGTTCATTCCTCTACTGGGCGTGCAAGTTCTTCGCAATTTTTCTTATGCTGCATGTAACATCTATGTGGGGAAGCTTTGCTGCAGCCTTCAATAGTGTGAGGCAACATTTCTATTGTGCGAGATAACACCATTTCTCCTCTGCTGCTATGCAGCTGTTGCTGTTGCAGCCTTCTCCTCTAACATCCATATATCTTTCATCTGCTGGACTTCCTTGGTCCACCCTGACATGCAAAATAGTCACCATGGTGTTCCATCATTTATTTGGTACAGCAGTCACCCTTGACTTAAAATTCTCTTATTTTGGCACCAAAGGTATGAACTTTGTGTTAAGCTGCACAAATTATTACTAATTACAAAATAAACTAAATAAAGAGTTATTAGTTAGCTTTAAGGTGTAGTAAAGGCTAGGTTAAGAGGTGAAAAGTGATACTTTTCAGTGAATAACAATAGATCCTCACTACCTTCAGCCCACCTCTCGAAGCTCGAAGCCGCTGATATTTAAAATAGCAAAACTGACATCTTTCTGCTGTAGTTTATGATCTTTCAAAGTTAATCCAGCTCGAGCCCCATCGAACTACATTAACCTTTAAATACCAAACTAATTAGGTTACTTCTGCTACAGCCATTTGATTAAACATCTTCAAAACCTCAGCAGTTTAGCAAGTCGGGTTCCATTTGGGGGCTGTTTTTGTAATAAGCAGCAACATGGTTATTTTTGGCAGTCAATAGGATTGAAAATTTAATTTGGGGCATTCTCAATTGTTTTGGTAATAGCTACAGTTGGAATTATTTTTTGGTCAGTAAGGGCATTTTTGGGAACTCCAAAGCATAAGAGATCTCTGCACATGGGCAAACTATTTTTCAACCTACGTGAGGGAATTCCTAGCAGGAAGCAAACTACTTCAGCTGCATAACATAAATGGATCTCTCTCTCTTGTCTCTGATTGGTTGGAATGCTAAGCACATGGATTAGCATAAATTGAAATCAAAATCTCTCCTCTGATTGCCTACAATCCAAAGCACATAGATCACTACATTTGTATAAATAAGCCTCCTTGCTGTAATAATTTCTCAGCAAGAAAACCATAGAATAGCTTTAGTTCTCCTTGACTCATTTAGGTTTAGTTTTAGTTTTATTTTCCCTTTTTCTCTTCCACCTTTCTCTAATCCAGCCTGTTGGATTAGATCTAGATAGCAGTTCAGATTTAATTTTTAATTGTAATTTGGCATGAAGATGTGTGGATTGATGCACAGACTATAGATCTTAGAACAAGGTTATTGTAAGTTGTTTGATTCAATAAATTATTGATTTTAATGTCCAATTAAATTTAAAGATCTTGTGGTTTCATTAGATGTCTATAGGATTCATGTATTTGGAAATAGCCCATTTAGTTTACTAGTAGATCTATTTATTGTCATCTGATTTTCCTTGGTTTAATTCCCTGTGCATGCCTGAGCTTGTAGCCTTGCATCCACAACATTTGTAAGGATTTTAATGTTCTAATTGAAACCTTTGATTTAGAGAAAATCCCTAGGATGATCTGTGACCATTAAAGTGGACAGATCATAGCCTTAAGATCAATTCAAACCTCTGGTCTAGATTGGATTCTTCTACCTTAATCCTTTGATTTGGAGGAAATCCCTAGAATGATGTATGACCATTCAAGTGGACAGATCATAGCCTTAAGATCAGTTCAAGTCTTTGGTTTAGAGTGGATTCTTCTACCTTGCACTTGAGCTTGTAGCCAAGTGAAGGACAGCTGCAAATTCACATGCCTTGATCTGTTAGAACAATGAAAACCAGTCCCTAGCTGTCTATTTCCCCCCATTTTATATTTTATTTTACCATCCATCTTCCTCAATCTTTTAGATTTAGTTTTATAATTTTGTTTTGTAGATTAGATTTAGTAACACCTAAAACACTCTCTTTCTTCTTAGATTAGGCTAGAATTGCCAGATCTGTAGCCAGATTTGGAGGTCTACTATACTACCTTCTGGGTTTTAGATCACTACTCCCTATGAAACAAACTCTTATTAAAACTTGCGACAAAAGGACCCTGTATCTTGCTGGTCTTAGATATTTTAGGATTGCTGAATCCATCCTTTGTTTTACTTTGATTTTAATTTGCTTTCACCACACACAATAATCTATACCTGAAATATCCGCAACAAGTTTTTGGCACTGCTGCCGGGGAGTTTTGATCTATTTAGTAGATCTGAGTTTTTTATTTTGTAGATATGATTTTTCTTTAGTTTTTAATTCTGTTTTATTTTAGAACTGTATAGCGCATTCTAATTGTTTGAATAAATGTCTGCTGCAGTTTTTGTATAGAAAATTTATTTTAATACTACAGTATTTCTGAAATTTTTTGAGTTTTTATTCTTTACCTTTTAGCTGTTTGAATAGATGTTGTTGTTTCCTTTTGCATTTCGTGC
The DNA here is from genome assembly GCA_021018995.1 of Chloranthus sessilifolius. Lineage (NCBI taxonomy): Eukaryota > Viridiplantae > Streptophyta > Magnoliopsida > Chloranthales > Chloranthaceae > Chloranthus > Chloranthus sessilifolius. The sequence continues at coordinate 33,695,527 of CM037586.1, forward strand.
AGAACTAGGGCAGTAGCCTGAGTTTTTTTTTCTTCTTTTTCTCTTGCTTATTACATTCAATATGCTTGAATAAGGTACTGCTGCAGTCTTTGAGTTTTTCCAGATCTAGAGCAGTAGCCACAAGAGGAGCTTATGGATTGCAGCTGGAGCAGATCTACCTCAGTTCGCATTTCCTCTCCTTTGTGTCCATTTTCAATTTTTAATTCTTAAAACTAGCAGCTTTGTTGTGTTTAGTGTTTGCCTTTGTTTTAATTTCTGTTGTCATTTAGGCATGCTGATTTTTTTTGTAAAATAATAAAAATAACTAAAAAAGAAAATTTTAGATTTATTTTTCCTTATTGTTTATATTTTTTTCAGCAGTAGTAAATAAGGGCTCTTGTTGGGAGCTGTTCCAAAACAAATAAAAAATAGAAAATTACAAAAACATAAATTTTTTTCAAATGGACTATTTTTATTTGTTAGCATTCATAAACCCCCATCTAGAACTGCTGAGATCATGTTTTTAAATTTTGAGGATTCATGAAGGTTAATGAACAGTGGATCATATTTTTGCTTTGTAAATTTAATGGAGCCTCTGATTTTATTTACTTCCAAGACCTTTCACCATTAATGGGTCTCAGCTGTGTATGAATCCTGTTTTTATTATGTGCACACTCATGCTTCATTACTTTGAAATTCTTTTTTATTCATACACATCATCAACACAACGCTCAATCTTAGGAATCTTGCTTTTCACCGTGTTATTCTTGTTGATCATTTTGCAAATTCACATAGATTCATAAGTAGCAAACTGGTTCATCCTTTCGGATAACAAATTTCCCTTATCATAGATGACTCTAGATTTAGTCTTAGGATTTTCTATTTTAGGAATTTTAGTTTAAATACTGTTTTTAGATTGTTGATTTTTCTTTCCTAGGTTAATATGTGTCCTAGTTTTACTGTTTTTCTTCATTTTTATAGTTTTGTATTCAGTTTCTAACTCTGTTTTTCTATTTTTGTATCTGAAATTCTGTTTTAGCAATTATTTTCTCCCATTTGTATATCATTTTTTCCATTTTTCTATTCATATATTCAGTTTTGCATTTTTCTTTCTTTTGCTGCATATAGTTTTTTTTTTTCCTGCTTATTTTTCTTTCTTCTTTTACCCTGCTGTCCCTGGTTACTCAGTGTGTAAACATTGAGGACAATGTTCATCTTAAGTTTGGGTGTATGGCAGGGTATGCCAATGGAATAGTTAATGCTAGTGTAACAGTTGTGAAATTTTTATTTTTTTTTGAAAATAAAGTGATTTCCCACCTAATTTTTGAAAAAAAAAAACGGAAATTAAAGACTTTTTAAAACTGAAATGTGTTATAATTCTAACATTTTTCATGAAGTAAATGTCAATAATTTTTTTAAAAAAAATTGATGCTTAGTAAACTTGAAAAGAGAAAAAATTGTGAGGATATACCCCAGGAATTTGATGGAAGACTATACCTAGTGAGATTTGGGCCTGATTTTTTTTTTTTAAAGAGTGTTTTGGTAATTTTTCTGTTTTAAGGACTGATTGAATCTAGTCTTGCTCATTAGAAGTTAGGCAAATCCAAGTTAAAACAGCTTGACAGCATTCATGACATTGATGACATGATGATGTAAGGCCATCCCTTGGACAGTTTGAGCTTAAAAATCCTCACCTTTGAACTGCCCTTGATACACACTATTTGAGCCTTGAAAATCCAAGTTTTTCTTTGATAAAAACCAGAAAATTTGAACCCAAAACTTAGTGACCTAATATAGCCTAACCCTTATCCTGAGATTTTAGAGGGTAAAAGTGGAGTTGAAGAAGGTAGAACTGGTTTGATTGTTGGTTGAAAGAGAAGGAAACACATTTGATGGCAGTTGTGGCATTCCAGCCCATAAAAGAAAAAATTGAGAAAAATATAAAAGAAAAAGCATACAAAAAGAAGAAGAAAAATAGAAAAACAAAACAAAAGAATGAGAAAGAGCAGTCACTTCATTGAAAAACTGAAAAGAAAATCAGGAACTAATCACTTCAAATTTAAAAATTCAAGAAGTAGATGGAATAATGCTGCAAATCACCTCCTTACCTTACTACTCAATTTTGAGTCCTTTATTCCCCTTTGATTTTTTATAAACTTCACCCATAAGCCTCATTACAACCTAATAAAAAGTCCTTACTGATTTGAAATTATAATTGAGCTGTCATGTGGAGATGAGGATTTGTGTCATCTATGGTGAAAAGAGTTAGAAAATTTTAGAAATCAGAGCAATGCATATGCTCATGCTTGTAGTCCTATTTGAGGGCCGTAACTGCTCTTGAGCTGTGAGAAATGATGCACCTTTTAATTTTATTTTGAGTGACAGCCCTGGTGAGACTTGGGTTTGAAATTGAGTTTGTTTGGGGCATTATCAAAACAGAATTCTCAAATTGATGGTGAGGTTTGCATTAATTTTTATGCACAATACCTTAACATAAGCTGATTGAGGGTGAAGGAATTACAGCAAAATTTCAGTTTTAAACTGCTATTTTTCTGCTGAGAATCCTTTAAAATTGAATGAACAAGGTGTGGAATGAATTTTATTTTATTTAAACTCTGTTTTAGTATGTTGCATTAGTATTAACTAATTTTATTGGAGATGTTTGTGGATACCTTCACTGAAAACCCTCAGGAGACTCCACTCCTTTACTAGGAATCACCTAGGGGTTTAAAAGGCTTGGTGCATGTGCCAAATGCATCCGTGTTCCCTACGAAAGTGGCATTTAGTTTTATAGGATAATTGTTTTAAATTTTACTTGGCTCAAGGACTAGCAAAGGTTAGGTTTGGGGGTTTATTAATCATTGATTTACACCACTTTTATGCCTTTTAAATTTAGCTTTATTTAATAATTAGAGTAACTAATAATTACTTTTAGTGTTGTTTTTCAGTTAGGAAGAATTTGCATACTTAGTGCAATTTCTCAGTTAAAAGATCCAATAAGAAGAGTTTTAGAATCAATCAACAGCTGAGAGTGAGAGATGAATGGAATGGCTTCAGCTCTATGCACATTGGAGGTGCTTTAAGGTTCACTTTCAGCAGCTACATGTTAGATGGCTGCATTGCATTCTCAAAGTGCAGCAATTATGTAGGAGAATGAATGCACACATGAACTCCATCTTCGGTTGCAGCATCCATCAAAAGGGTTCAGCATTACTTGGAACAGCTGCACAATGGAATAGCCATAAAGCTTCAGCAGTTGCACTAGCTAGCTGCACCTCATCTGCACAGAAGTTGCACACTTCCAGCAGCTACAACATTTCCAATTGTAGCAACAAATTATTCAAGCATGTAAGAGTTGCAGCAAAGAGGAAACAAACCTGTTAAGCTCCTTCAAACCCTCAGGCATTGGACATGTCGACTTCAGCAAGCTAAGCCTTCAGCACCTCCAGAATAGATGGAGCTCACCATTAAATCTGTCAACAAGAAGTATACCTTCAACTGTCAAGAGGACCAGCAATCTTTCAAGAGCAGCATTGCAGCCATGTAGTTTAGCCCAACAGCAGCAGCATGTTCTTGAAAATGATGAGATTTAGTAGCCTGCACATTAGGGATCCTTTACACCTTGAACCTGTCAACTCGGAATTTAATCCTCTCGAATGAAGTATAAAATATAGCAGCTAAACCTTGCAGATTGGTGCTGAATCAGAGACATGTCGACCATTTGCTTTGGAAGCTTCAGAACCTGTCGAGCACTCTAAAGATATTGCTGAAAACTCTACTTCATCCTGTCAACATCTTCATTGGAGCACAGCAGCAACCTCTCGAATTGAAGGTGCATTTCCAGCAACCTGTCAATACCTTCCTTAGCACCTTCAGCCAACTGCTCGAGCACTTCATTGCATAGCAGCCAACATCTCGAGCAGATCAAGTGCACTCCAACCTGTCGACACCTTCAAGCTGCACTTCCACTTCCTGTCGAGCACTTCAGCCACAGCTTCAGCTGACCTCTCGAAACCTTAACTTCATCCTCTCGAGATTTTCAAACCTAGCTTCAGAACCTACCGACCAAACAACATTGAACCTATCGAGATTCACTCCCAACTTCTCGACACCTTACCTGAAGCTGCTGCATATCCTCAGCAACCTGTCAAACAGCAGCTGCACTTCAAGATCCTCTCAACCAACTCCAGCCAACCTCCCACATCCTCACGAAAAGGTGTCTGCAGTCTCCATACACCAGTCCCACATCCTCACGAAAAGGTGCCTGCAGTCTCCATTCTCCATACACCAGTCCCACATCCTCACGAAAAGGTGCCTGCAGTCTCCATACACCAGTCCCACATCCTCTCGACTTCAAGCACACCCTCAGCAGTAACCTCTCGAACAATGGGTCTCCTCCTCTCGAAAGGATTGCTCACACCATTAGTACCTCATGAGCTGCAGCCCTATCCTCCCATGCAAACCTATCAAGTGGATCCTCACTACCTTCAGCCCACCTCTTGAAGCTCAAAGCTGCGAATATTTAAAACTGCAAAACTGATATCTTTCTGCTGCAGTTTATGACCTTTCAAAGCTAATCCAGCTCGAGTCATATCGAACTACATTGAGCTTTAAATACCAAACTAATGAGGTTACTTCAGCTACAGCCATTTGATTAAACATCTTAAAAACCTCACTAGTTTAGCAAATCGGGTTCCATTTGGGGGCTATTTTGGTAATAAGCAGCAACATGGTTATTTTGGGCAGTCAATAGGATTGAAAGTTTAATTTGGGGCATTCTCAGCTGTTTTGGTAATAGCTGGAATTATTTTTTGGTCAGCAAGGGCTTTTTTGGGAACTCCAAAGCATAAGAGATCTCTGCACATGGGCAAACTATTTTTCAAATAAAGTGAGGGAATTCCTGGCAAGAAGCAAACTACTTCAACTGCATAACAGAACGTGTCTCTAGGAACATGGTTTTATTTTTATTCCTTGGGGCATCTGATGAGGAGCATTTTCAATTTAACATGGATGCTCATATGAACCTTAGACTATTCATATATAAATACTAAATTGAACCTTAGACCATTTATTTAAGACAAAATTGAAATGAAAACAAGAGAATTACACTTTAAGATTTACTTATACCATAGAGGACTACAATATGAGGAGCAAATTGTTCAATTTAAACAAAACATGTTGTATCATACACACATCAGAATTTCTACAATCATTCTAGATATATAATAGCTAAGGTATCATAAATAGGCATGCTGATTTGAGATTAATTCAAGTAAATATAAAACTATAATGTAGTACATAAACTATGATTAATATTTTACCAGGCTGAGGATCTGTTTGTTGTTGGCCCGCTGAGGATGTACCAGCTTCCTATTGTTGTTGTTGGAAGTTTTGCTGGAATTCTAGGACCAATAATGCTGCGTTGCGGGTATACTGGGAGACCTATGTAGTTGCGCGCCCGCCCAATGTAGGGGTTTGTAGCAGTTTGAAAAGTATGCTCCATCATGATATTCGTCGCTTCTTCAACATAATCGATACGTTGATGGAGCATGTAGTGATTTCGATAAAGATTATCAAATTGTAGGAGGGTTTGCTCATGGTTTTCACACATGAGCTGAACAAGGTCGGCGGTGGAGTAGGTCCCTTGAGCCGGAGGGACTGAATCAGGTTGAGGTTGGGTTTGCGATTGAGGTGGGACGGGGATTTCTTGGGGTACTTCTGGTTGGACTTGGGGAGGACGACGAGTTTGTTTTGCTTGGCGGTTATTTACCGCCTGAAAAGAGCGTTGGTAGATATTTCTCCAAATTGCTGGGCTAAAGACCCGCATGTTATCGGTGCGGACCTCTTCGCTAACGGGGATCTGATAGGGAATGAGATTGGCACTATCAAAGTGTCCTTCAAACATGTGGGAGATCAGTCTAGGGTAGGGGCAGGAAGACATAGGAGGTGAAGCGTTGCTTTTTAGATGTTCATTGGCATACTTAATGCCTTCCCAAACCACCCTAGGAGCATTTATCCATCGTCCTTCATAGACGGCAAAAAGAGCTTGCAAGAGAGCATCTCGGCGCTCTCTTTCATGCTGCATGGGGTACAAATTAGATCAAAATATACAATCCAAAAACCACATCCGTTGTGGTAACTTGCTGCGACGTACGGCAAGACTATGGTCAGAAGCGGTCTGACCATTAGTCATTTTCGAGGTGATGTGGTGAAATTTTACATCCCTCTGCTGGGGTATTTGTAGTTCAGAAGTGGCGTCATAGTCAGCATTACAGTCCATTGCTTTCGCTATGTGTAGAATATTGAAATAAAATTTATGACCATCAATTTTGGTCTGTAATTGACCGACAGTGGGGGTGACGACCAGATTTTGGTAAAATAATCGGACTAACCGGGGGTAAAATTGGCTATGGAACGGTTGATACAAAGCACTTAACTGTGCTTGTTCGATATAGCGAAGTGACCATGCCGTCTGGTCATTTGGGGTCAGAAGTTTATCGTCCACGATCCATTCTGGTTTCATCGCTTTCGCAGCCCACCACGGAATGGGCTGTTCCAACGCTTCAGGTGGATTGATTTGCTCGGGTAAGGAAGAAGGGCCTTTGCCCTTTTCTTGAACCGAGGACTTCGAGGGTTTAGACACGCCTACTTTTCTAGGAGGCATGGTGCAATTGAAAAGACAATAAAAGACAATAGGAGTTAGTTCTAGGTCGTTTTACCTCACAAAGCACCGGAAATCAGGAATTAGAGAGATTTGTGAAGTAGATCAGGAGCATTCAACGGCTGTGGATTTGTTTTGAAGGTGTGCACGCATGAATCCTTGCTTGGAAAGTCGAAGAACAAGGCTCTAACTGGTTTCCTTAACTGAAAATAACAGAAAGGGGGTTTTCGGACCCACCACATACGAACAGGGTTGCCGCGGCAACTCTTTAAGCTTGCCGCGGCAAGTCACTTGCCGCGGCAACACTTAGCCCTTGTCGTGGCAAGGAGGTTCAGTTGGTGAAGGGCCCGGATTTCAGGGCTCCTGAGATGTGGTGTCCTATTTTTTTATACCTGCTGTGTATTCTTAACAGTTAGGGGGTCTGTAGAAAAATATTTGTTGGCATTTTTGATGTATTTTTCTATATAAAAATATTTTATTTTGATGAAATTTGAGCCATTTTACAAAATTGTGTATAAAAAGATTATAAAACTTATTATATTAGTCTATCAATGGCCTTAAACAAATCAAGTGTGGTATGTGGTAGTAATTTGGGATACACCCTTGCTTAGGTGTCCCATAGGTGTCACTGTTTCACTTTATTTTCATCATTTTATACAATTTACTTTTCTAATTTACTTGCATTTTAATGTTAATATAAAATAATACTATTTTATGACACTTCATTTATATTCGACATTGGATATGATTTTATATATAGGGGTGCAGGGTATATTAATAATAATTTTTAAAACATAAAATAAAACTCATAATAGAAATAAATTAAATTCATTTGACTATGTATCCGTATCAGGTAAGGGGATTTTCCAATACATACCCTATGTAAATAAGTGAGGGTATTGAGCACGAATATCAGCTTCGCGCTCCCAGGTGGCTTCATGCGACCCATGATTTTTCCATTGAATCAACACGAGTGGAATCTATTTTGTTCTCAGAATTTGATCCCTGCGGTTCAAATTCTGACCTGGTTCTTCGGTTACTGTTAGGTCTTCTTGAATGTCCAACGGTTGATAATCTAACACATGCGTCGGGTCACTGACGTATTTTCTCAGCATCGAGACGTGAAATACGTCGTGCATGCCTGCCAGGTGCGGAGGTAACGCGAGTCGATACGCTACTTCTCCTACTCTACCCAGTATAGGAAATGGTCCAACATAACGAGGACTTAGCTTGCCTCATTTCTTGAACCGCATCACGCCTTTAGTCGGAGAGATTTTTATAAAGACGTGCTCGCTAATCTGTAAATCATTTCATCAAGCTACTAATATAGTTTGAATCAATTGTGAAAAAGTTTATCAGGATCAAATATTACCTGAAAATCAACATTGGTTCTTTTGAGATCAGCGTAACTCTTCTGTCGACTCTGGGCACTCTTCAATCGTTCCCGTATCACGTGAACAACTGCATTGGTGCTTTCTATTAGGTCAGGGCCTAAAATTAACGGCTCTCCAGCTTCTTCCCAGTTAATCGGAGATCTACATTGGCGTCCATACAATGCTTCAAATGGTGCCAAACCGATGCTTGACTGGAAACTGTTATTGTATGCGAATTCGATCAGGGGTAAGTGTTTATCCCATGATCCTTGAAAATCGAGCATACAGGCCCTTAACATGTCTTCAATCACTTAATTAACCCTCTCCGTCTGCCCGTCGGTCTGAGGATGAAATGCTGTACTGAAGTATAACTTGGAACCCATACCTTCGTGGAAACTTTGCCAAAATCGAGAAGTGTATAAAGGATCTCGATCTGACACAATGCTTACGGGTATCCCATGTAGTCGTACAATCTCTCTCAGATAGAGTTCAGCTAATTTCGACGATGTATATCGTGTACTATAAGGTAAGAAATGCGTTGATTTGGTGAGACGATCAACAATCACCCAAATGGCGTTGTAACCCTTCTGAGTACGGGGCAAACCAAGAATGAAGTCCATGGAAATATTCTCCCATTTCCACTCTGGAATAGGCAATGGCTGTAGCAGACTAGCAGGATGTTTGTGCTTGACCTTTACTTGTTGACATGTCAAACACTTTGCAACATATTCCGCTACATCACGTTTTAGACCATTCCACCAAAACGTTTTCTTTAGATCCTGATACATTTTCGTGCTATCAGGATGAATAACGTATGTTGATTTGTGAGCTTCTTCGAGGATTTCTTGACGTAAAGCATGATCATCTGGTACATATACTCGTCCTCGAAATAATAAAGACCCATCCTGTTTGATTGAGAATTCTGGCTGTAGTCCACTTTGTACCCCTTGTCGGATTGAAATAAGCTCTGCATCTTGCATCTGAAGCTCTCTAATCCTATTGAAAAGTGGAGCTCGGATCATCACTGTAGCAAGTAAACCTCCATTTGCTGTTGTTCGAAGAGTGGCACTCGATGATACAATATCATTGAGTAGTTTCCATCTTTATAATCTTATCACAAGATGAGATAGCTGAGTGGAGGATTTACAGCTAAGTGCATCAGCTACAACATTGGCTTTACCGGGATGGTAATGAATCGAACAGTCGTAGTCTTTCAAGAATTCCATCCACCTTCTCTGTCTCAACTTTAACTCTTTCTGAGTGAAGAGATATTTAAGACTTTTGTGATTGGTGAAAATCTCGAAGGTTTCACCGTACAGATAGTGTCTCCAGATTTTTAATGTGAAGATGACCGCTGCTAATTCCAGGTCAGGAGTGGGATAATTCTTCTCGTGATCTTTTAATTGACGAGAACCATACGCAATTACACGCTCCGATTGGTTCAATACACATCCTAATCCACTGTATGAGGCATCACTGAAGACAACATAACCACCACTGCTAGATGGTAATGCTAGAACAGGTGCGGAAGTAAGTCTTCTTTTCAATTCTTAGAAACCTTGTTCACATGCCTCAGTCCACTCGAATTTAACATTCTTTCGAGTTAGTTGAGTGAGTGGTCCAGCAAGTCGTGAAAATCCTTTCACAAAGCGTCGATAATAACCTGCAAGACCAAGGAAACTTTGGATCTCGGTTACGGTTTGTGACTGCTTCCACTATACTACAGCTTCAATATTTGTAGGATCAACCATGATACCTGCTTCAGATATAATATGCCCCAGAAAACTGACTTGATTCAACCAGAAGTTGCATTTACTGAATTTAGCATACAACTGCGAATCTCTCAGTGTTTGTAATGCCAGACGTAGATGATCTTCATGCTCTGTCTTTGTCTTGGAATAAATAAGTATATCGTCAATGAATACCACAATACACAAATCAAGATAAGGTTTGAAGACTTTGTTCATCAGGTCCATAAATGCAGCTGGTGCATTGGCCAAATCAAAGGGCATGACTAGAAACTCGTAGTGACCATAACGTGTTCGAAAAGCTGTCTTCGAAATATCTTCAGCTTTTACCTTCATCTGGTGATAACCCGATCGTAGATCAATTTTTGAAAATAATCGCGCTCCTTGTAACTGATCAAAGAGATCGTCGATTCGAGGAAGCGGATATCTATTCTTGATTGTCAGTTTGTTGAGTTGGCGATAATCAATGCAGAGACGCATTGAACCGTCCTTTTTCACGAATAACACCGGTGCACCCCACGGAGACACACTCGGTCTGATAAAGCCTTTATCAAGAAGCTCCTGTAATTGCTCCTTGAGTTCTTTCAACTCTGTCGGCGCCATTCTGTATGGTGCTTTTAATACTGGGTCGGTACCTTGAGCTAACTCAATTGCGAATTCAACTTCTCTGTCAGGTGGTAGTCCTGGCAGCTCATCAGGAAACACGTCAGGATATTCACAAGCAATAGGTACATTTGAAAGTGAAATTTCCTTCTTTTTCTACTCATCACTTTGTACTAATGCAATATACCCTTGAGCACCTTCATCAAGCAATTTTCATGCTTGAATTGCAGATATCAATGAAAGATTCGTTTTCGGTATGCCATAAAATTTAACTGATACCTTCTTTTGTGGGCGAGAGGAGACAATCTTCTTGCGATAGTCAATGTTTGCATGGTGAGTGAACAACCAATCCATGCCAAGGATCACGTCATATCCTTGCATCGGTAATAGGATCAAATCAGCTACTGCTTCATATCCCTAATAATCCTTGACGGAAACGATAATTGACCGGTATACTTTGCCAGTCGTGATAAATTGTCCAGTCAGAAGTGTAACATTGAGAATAAAGTCGAGAGGTTCTGGAATACCTCCTAACTTCTTCAACTTTTCACCAAACTGGGGTGTAACAAACGAGTGTGTAGATCCGGGATCTATCAAGACTCGTGCATCGTAACATAAATAAGCATCTTTTGGATATACTTATAAGATACCTAAAGTATACAAACTAGTGTTAGCTAGATTACTTATAAGTATTAAATAATATAATAATATATTACTGGAGGAATTTAGAATGTAATATTCCTAATTTACAATATGCACCTTCTTTATCTAAAATGTTCATTAATTGAAATTTAATAATATAAAAATAATGGACAACCATACCTTGAATGATATCATGGCTAGTTCTCGCATCTGTTACAGTAACAACGTAAGCTCGGCCTTGTACCGTAGGCCGTGCCGATCGTAACATGGGTCCTGCCTTTGCTGCTATTCCGACCGTTTCTGGGCATTCTCTGATCCAATGTTCCATCTTACCACATCGAAAACATGCACCAGAAGCTTTACGACACTCATCGGTTTTGTGTGCCTTCCCACATTTCTCACAAATATCATTGGAGGTAACTGATGAAGCCGTATAAGATCCCGTACGAGATCCTGTCGGTCGTGCTTGAGAAAACCCAGATGTACTTCGAGCCGTTGAAAAAGATGGATTCTGAACACGTGGAATCCTTGGTGGTGCGGAGAACATCGATGGATTATAAGGTCGTGCAGATGCTCCGCAGCTTGGTTTGTGCAGTGCATCCTTGGAATTGTGGTCGCTATTAATTTGACCCGAGGACCGTGGAGCTTTCCGCCTTCCGCTTTCATCTCTCCTTTTGAACATGGTGTCCACATCAGTTTCTGCTATTAATGCCAATTTCATCACATGAGCATAAGTCGTCGCCTGAAACAACGAAATGCGCTCTTTGATCAGAGGTTTCAAACCCCTCTCAAACTTTTGGGTTTTCATCAGCTCGGTGGCTACTAATAACGGTGCGAAGCGAGAAAGATGAGTAAATTCTGACTCATATTCTCTAACGGTCATCTGTCCTTGTACCAATGTTGCAAACTGTACCTCGAGCTTATACCTCTCAGGTGCTGGAAAATATTTTTTATTAAAGGCCTCAGTGAATTCTGCCCATGTCTATGGTACACCAGGCATCCGTGTTCTTTCAACAGACTGCCACCATGGCTCTGCCTCACTTTCCAATTTATACGCTGCCCAACTTACTTTCTCTTCTTCGGTACAAGTGAGTCTTTGCAGCACTTTCTTGATCTGTGTTAACCACTTCTCAGCCTCCATTGGGTCATACTGACCGTAGAAACTTGGTGGTCGAAGTCAAATAAAGTCCGCAAAACCCTCGGGACGTCGAACAGCAAGCATGGCCATAGTGTTGACCATGGTGTCCATTAACTGCGGATGATGTCCCGTATTGTGTTCAGCACTACGAACACTTCCCATCAGTGGAGTATTTATAACTGGCGAAGTTTGCTCTGACGGAGTATGCTCTGCAACATTTTCCATTGTCGTTTGACTTTCAACCAGATGGACATTTTCACCACTTCTTGAAGCAATGTCATGCTCGTATCCGTCTACCGGAATAACATTTGGCCCAATACGATGAGGCAACGGTGGTCTACCTCTACCTCTTCCATGACGCGGAGGCATCGTAACCTATTCAGATAAAAAACTTGATCAACATACAACTCGATCTAATTCCTACTTCTATCCTATTAACAAATAGTTTATCATATTTGTATATGTCAGAGTTTAGTCTCCAATGACTTAACGTCGGGAACCTATGACAGCCCGACGTTTCCCAGTCTCTCAACTAGAAAAAGTCAGACCATCGGATCACCCGATATGATCCTTTCATCAAGGTTTCCTTATTTTACATCAAAGTGATACAAAATGCGGAAGCAATGCAATTAAACTCTGACAATTAATAAAGATGGCAAAATAACTGATAAATAGAAACTAGAAACTAATATATGCGATGAACAGAAAACAAAGGATCTAGTGTATAGCTTTTCACCGATGACGGCCATCCGTCATCTAAATAGTGAAAAGAAACCTATACATCCACACATCTCCTCAGAAATCTAAAACCAACATATATCATTTATACAGACCAAAATATCTTTTTCCTTTCTCTCTCTCTCTCTCTATCCCAATGCCCCATATCCCAAACAACAAACCTAAATACGGGAAGAACTCCTCTGGGAAGTTGTCTTCCTCATCGTCTCCTTCCCCCTCCTTCAGCACGTATGTAGGGTCAGCCGCGTGCTCAGGGTCAGGCTCTGCAGCTTCCTTTCCCCTAAATCTCAGTCCATTTATATTTAAATCTCTTGTTATTTGTTTAGAGTAAATCTATGTAGTTGTTAATTTTTGTTTGAAATATTTTTTGTGTGTGCTTGTGAGCATTTCTGTACTTACTGTGGGTGTGTGTATATGTATGGTAGGTCTTTAAACCCTGAGCCAGAACCTCCAAATCTAGAGGTTGAAAAGATTCTTACACTTAGACACCCCTCATAGGGACCTACTGTTGAAACTGAACCAGCCATCATGGCTGAGAGGCAGAGAACATTAAAGGAGTACAATGCACCTGGGGAGTATACCTCTCCCTTCTACATTCAATTCTCCTCTATTGAAGAGAATTATGTGATTAAATCCTCCATAATCAATATGCTACCTTCATTTCATGGGCTTAGTAAAGAAGATCCCTACAAGCATATAGACTATTTTTTAGCACTTTGCACTACTTTCAATATTGTTGGCTTAGGACCTGAGGCCACTAAACTGAGGCTCTTTCCTTTTTCACTAAAGGATAAAGCCAACAGCATACAGTCATGGAGTGACCTTCAAACCAAATTTCTGACTAAGTTCTTTCCCATGAACAAAACCAGCCAGATGAGGACAAGTATTCTGTCATTTACTCAGTCCTCAACTGAGGATTTTTATGAAGCTTGGGAAAGATTTCAGGAGTTGTTAAAACAATGCCCCCACCACCAAATCCCAATGTGGCAACTAGTGCAAGTATTCTACCAAGGAATTAATTCCAAGAGTAAGGATATGGTGGATGCTTCCTGTGGTGGTAGCTACCTCCACAAGACAGCTGAGGAAGCTTGAGAGTTGTTTGACATAATAGGAGAAAATTCCATGCAGTGAGAGTCTCTATCACGCAATGAGAGCCAGACCCCAGCTAAGATGGTGAAAGAGGCCATCCCTAGAGGTAGAATATATGAAGTAAAGGTGCAAGGTGATCTGGAGAGGAAGGTGGACAACCTGAGCTTGAAATTTGACAAACTAATGAATGTTATGCAGCCCCGGATAGTTACACAGGTGGAGGAAGCATGTCTGATATGCCAATCTCCCACACATTCTATTCAAGATTGTCCATCTGCCAACCAGTTTCTTCATTTTGTTATGGAGCATGCCAATGCTGCTCAAACTTTTGGGTAGCAGCCTGTTGGGTATTCTTTGAGGAACCACCCAAATCTGAGGTGAAGACAAGATTCATATCCTCAACCTCAGTAGCAGCAAGCTGTAGTTTCTTACAGACCCCAACACCAGTTTAATCAAGGTTACCGACCAAGGCAAAAAATTTTGTTACCTGCCCCACAGTCTAACCAGTTGGGCCTGCCCCCACAACAGTCCAAATCCTCTTCATTGGAAGAATAGATGCTGCCTTTAATAAAAAATTTGGGAGCCTGGTACAGACTGTTAATTCTCATGAACAGAGCATTAAAAAGATTGCGGACCAGTTAGGTCAGATTTGCAATTCTTTAAATAGAAGGAAGGATGGAAAATTGCTTAGTCAGCCCCTGACAAATCCAAAAGGTCAGTATTTGATTGGTGATGCATCCTCTATTCAGGAGGAAGCGAGTGCTCAGTGATCTAAAGGGTGGTAACAAGTGTACCATATGTATAAAAAATATTGTTTTGATTTGTGTTCTTCAGAATTCTGTCAGTTGTGTTTTTTGTATGATGTTGCATTGCTTATGTCACTTTGTCTATGTTTGAATTGTGTGATTAAATACATGTGCATATGTGTCATCTGAATCAGCTGTGTATGTTTGTTAATGAATGTTTGAGGTGCCCTTATCATAATTTGCATGAAGTTGAGCTGAAAAAAATTATTTTTAGGATTCTGCAATGTGGATGATCTAATGATTGAAAATGGGCATATATTTTTCATGATTGAAATGAAGTACCTGTCTGAGGGTTGGTGCTCATGCATAGTGGTTGGGTGCACAACAGCATGGATGCACTAACCAATGTGTTGCATTGAGCTAACAGAGTAAAGGTTGTGAAGAAATGCTGTTGCACAGATCTAGACGACTTAAATCTGCTGCGCGAACCATCTCTTAGCTTGCTTGCGCGCTAAAACACCTGAGCAATGGCTATAAAAGTACCTCACGGAGTTACTTTCTGCTCCGCGAGCCCAATCTGAGTGTAAAAGTGTGCCATATGTGGTGTTCTACGCGACTGCTACACGAGGTAACAATTTTGAAAGGTAATAGCTCTCGCGCACCAAAACCATTGATTCAGCCCCGTGAATTTTAATGTGAGGTAGTTTGTTCTTCCGCGCAACAGAGCATCTCACAGAATTAGATGCCAACTGTGCGAAAATCCTACTCTGTGCGAACCTGTTACCAACTCCGCGAACCGCGAGATTTACTCTATAAACTCAGCGAAGCCCCTCATTTTCTTCATTTCATCTGTCTGTCCTAGTTTCCCAGCACCAAAATTGAAATCCCCTTTTTCTTCTTTCTTCTCTACTCTTTAAGCCACACCACCTCAGGCATTTTTCTCTCACCATTTTCTTCCCCAGCTACTCCTGGTCACTTCGAACAAGGTTTGGGGGATTTGAGCCACTGTGCACATTTTTAGGTAGAACCCTAGCTCTCAAATGGTATGATCTCCATTTCTCCTTCTATGCTATGACTGATTTATTTATTAGAGAAAAGAAGGGCATAAGTTTAGAGCTTCTATGCTTACTCAGTGTGATTTGCATTTTCTAAGATTGGTGAGCCCTAATATTCACGATCTTAGCACCTATAGCCACGGGTTCAAAATTTATAGATACACTAGCTGCCATGCTGAACCTGTCTGCTAGTGGCAGCCCTATGGCCATTAGAAAATCTTCAAGGATTGCAGAGGCCTCCACATTGGAGACCTCTGAGGTGCCCTCACCTATCGTTGAGCCAACAATTCTAAAAGGAAAGAAGCAATATGCCCCAAAGAAGAGGGCCAGAGAGCACCCACCTTTTAAAGGCCCTGAAAAATCAAAGAAAAAATAGAAAAAGGGTAAAGCTGTGACCCATGAGATCCTTAAGGTTGATGAGGAAGAGACTACTGAACACCTCAGGGTCCCTTCTGAATTTGTGGAAGCAATCCAGCTGAAGGCTGAAACTATTTTTTACAAAGTCTATTTTGAGGAGCTACCAGAGACCTTTGCCTCTATTGAATATCTGACCAAGACATCTCTGCTGCCACTATTGAGGCCCTTAATGTAGCTGGTTTTCCTAAGATTAGTAAGATTATTTTATCAGAATATGAGGTTAAAAATTAGTGATGATGGGAACCCAGCACTACTGATATTAATTGATGATTTCGAGATGCTATTCAACCAGGCAGACATTATAAAAATACTGGGGATACCAATCAAGTATAGCCCTGAGTATGGCTTGGGTCCTCCTTTGACTACCACCATTACTGAGATAGCCAGGGAGTTAACTGGAGGAATCAATGCCTCAGGTGACTCAATTAGGAAGAGGGATCTACACCCCAACCTCAAGCTCATGGATGCAGTATTGAGGAAAAATATTTATTGCCCTGGGCATGAGTAGGAGAGGAGGTCCCCCATAGTTGATGCCGTCTTCTCATTTCACAGAAACCACTACTTGGATGCTGCCAAGTTAATTTTTGAGGGGATTAAAGATTTATATAAGAAGGTGAAAATAATAAAGAAACCTCATGCCCTTCCCTACAGCAGATTGAACACTGCATTGCTGAAGTGGGAGAAATACCCCTTTAAAAGAGAGGAGGAGACTGTGGCCCTAAACCCCAAAAAGAGTGGAAAGAAATTGTGGGGAATCAGTGACACCATGATGGAGAAGAAGAAAAAGAAGAGGGAGGAGTTACTGAGAGAAGCAGCCCCCATCATTCATGAAGCAGCTGCTATTGCTACATCCTCCACCTCACTTGTGCCAGCCAGCATAACCATCACCTCCCCAGCCATTCCCTCTACCTCCATGCTAGCTCCAACCCCCTTAATACCACCTTTACCTACACTCATTGCCACACCACCTACACCTTCAACCCAAACATCACAGCCCCACACAAGCCTACTACCCTTACCTGATATTATATTATCAATCACCATAGCCACTGACACCCTACCCATTTCTATACCCTTACCTATTTTTCCAGCCCACCTGTCAAGACCCCATACCAGAAGAAAAAGAAAACTACCAAAACTCCTATTGCACCCCATCCCACATATATCTCCCAAACAATTCCAATCCCTGAACCCACAGCCATTCCAGACCCCATACCCACACCCTATGAACCTGAAACCCATACCTTTGAAACCCCACATTATTTCCCACCCTTTATACCTATCACTGGTGAGCCTGTAGACCAATCCATTCCATTATCCCATAATCATGAGTCATTTTCAGGAGAGGAATTTTTCACTATGATGTCCACTATCCTAGGAGACATCAACCTAGAGTATACCCCTCTCCCAGACTCACCTCACCCTTCACCCCACCACATCAGACATCAACCCAGGCCACTTCCTTTACTCATAGACCCACTTCTCCCTTTCAACCAATTCCCCCTATCCAACCAACAGTCACTATCATACCTAACCTATTACCCAAAATCCTACACCTCCTACTCTTCCTTCAGTCCCAAATGTTGGCCAATACCCAAACCCAAGACTCCATAGAGGCCAATCTTCATTCCCTTCATTCCACCCTACCAAACCCTACGTCCATCCCAACCATTTTACAATCCATCCAAGCAACTTTAACGAATCTAACCCAACCTTCCCAACTGTCACCCCACCCTACATCAATCCATAATCCCCCACCTACTCCTCCTCCCATTGTACCTCCCCCAGATACTCCTCCCATCCTCTCTAAAGATGCATCCACCCAAATAGAACCTGAAGCTCAACTACAACCCATCCCTGCATCTGCCCTTACTGTCCCTAACCTTACACCTTCAACCCTACCCCTGTCTTCACCCTCTCCCTCTCCATTGCTGGCTAGCACTTCCTCCTACATTGATCAGCCTATATTCCCTGCCTCTTCTAATCCCCAGCCACCTTAATACACCCTCCTCCGAGTCATGAAAGCCAATGCTTACTTAAAGAGGGATGTAGTTTAAGGCATGGCTGACCTGAAAGCTACAATGCGCTAGCCCCTCCTTTGACCAAATTAAACTCCTAACGCTTGCTCATAAGGTTGAGAAAAAGGAAATCAAGTAAGGATGGAGAGAAATTATGATCCAATACAACCAGGAAAAGAAAAGAGTCGAGAGTCAAGAAGATATGATCAAGGAACTGAAAGAGAGACTGAGAATGACTGAGGAGAGAGCTTTTAATTACTGAGTAACTATTGCAGCTTTGGAGAAGACCGCAAATGCACAAGCTAATAGAGAGTTAGTAAAAGCTCTTTTTAAGGAATTAAACCCAGATGCACCTCTCTAGCAAGCAGCTCTAGATGCAAAGGTACCTAGCCCAGTCAAACCTGGACTCAAACTCAAAGAACCTACCCCAAAGCCATCACCCACTCCAGCATGAAAAAGCATAGCCAAGCCTAGGAAACCAACTTCAAAAAGACCACTATCTAAGGCTGCTACTTTGAAGCAAGAAAAGGGAAAATGAATCCAAGAACCACCTACTGAAGCCAAAGACTCATATGATTAATTTTGCACATGTAATTAGCTAGAAATTAGTATATAATTTTGTAGTTCTTTCCCTTACTTTGTACCCATTCGTGCATATCAATAGAAATTTCTTTTTGTTATATGATGTTGCCTTCCCTGTGTGTTTATGTATTGTTCGTTTTGTGTTATTTGTTTTTCTTTCTTGTACTTTTATTTTCTTTTAATTTCTATGTCTTAGACCTGCTGCACATCCATATCTTACTTTGAATCAATGAGGACACTGCTCCTTATAGGGTTGGGGGTGTGGCAGGATCTGCCAATGAAGCAGTTAACCTAAGTGCAACAGAATCAAATGAGCAAGAAAGAAATGGAGCCATGTTCACTTAAGAATCATAAAAATTAATAAATTTAAAAATTTTTGCAGATGTGAACACTAGAAAAACTCACTTGTATTAGTACCTAGTGAATCACTAAGGAGAGAAAAAGGTAAGGACATGACTAACAGTTCAATGGAAGACCATTACTAGTGAGATTTGGGGCTACAATTTTATTTTTTTTTCTTCCTTTGAGGAGTGACTCAGGCAATTCTTTTAGCTCTAAGAACTGGCTGAGTCAATGCCCTCACTAGAAGTTAGGCACGTCCATGTTGAAACAACTTACAGCACTCATGACACCTTAGAAAGGATCAAGGCCTTCTCTTGGACAGTTTGAGCTTAAACAGACCAACCCCTAATAAACTGCCCTTGTGCACACACCCTTCGAGCCTTAATTTCCAATTTTTCAAAATACACCTGAGTACTTATACCTGAACCTATGGACCTGATTCAAACCTACCCTCACTCTGAGAAATCAGAAGGTAAAGAAGAAGGAGCTGAAGATGGACAAGATAAGGTCAATATTGGGTGAATGGAGAAGAGAGACCAAAAGCTTAGCAGTGTAGCAGTTGAGGAGAGAGGTGGCAAGTCAGAAAAAAAAAAGGAAAATGCATCCAAAAAGAAAGAAAAATAATAATGAAGAGGAATAAGAAAGGAGTCAAGAGGAAAAAGTTCATTGAAAAAAAATCAAAGAAACAAGAGGAGAAGCTGGTCACTTTACTTCTGAAGAATTTTAAAGAAAATGAAAGGTGCTAAATAAAAGAAGGTGAAGTCATGAATCACCTCCTTTACCTACTGACTTCTAAATTTTGAATCCCTTTTCAACCCTTTATTATTTATAACCATCCCATAAGCCACATTACAACCTAGTCAAAAGGCCCTATGATCCAAATTTGAATGAGTTGTCATGCTGAGACAAAGAGTTGTCCAATCTATGATGAGAATTAGCCAATGATGCCAGAATTTAGGTGCTTTGCCTATGCTCATGCTTACTGACTCATTTGGGGCATGTAACTGCTCTTGAGTTTGAGAGAAAATGAAAGCCCTCAAGGTTCCTTGTGAGAGTTTGCACTGGTGAGCATTGAGTCTGATATTAAATGTATTGGGCATGATCTATAACCTAATTTTTGAATTAATGATGAGCTCAGTACTGACCTACATGTGATGTTTTCCCCTGCTGTGAGCTAATTGAAAGTGATGTGCATCTATGTAGAAGCTGTAGTGATTGAATGTCTGTGCATATCATATGTTCAAATTCCTCACATTTTTCTTATTGAATCAAAGGTGAACTGATGCTCTGTATCTTGATAACTAACTTTATAATTTTACACTTCTATTAACTATTTTATTGAGAAGTTTGTGGGTTTCTTTACTGAAAACCCTCAGGAGACTTCACTCCTCCACTAGGGATCACCTAGGGGTTTAAAAGGATTGGTACATATGTTAAATGTATCTGTGCTCCCTATGAAAGTGGCATCTAAATTCTTAGAATAGTTATTTTAAATTTTCCTTTACTTAGGGACTAGTAAAGATTAGGTTTGGGGGTGTATTATTCACTGAAAAGTACCACTTTTCATCTCTTAACCTAGCCTTTGATGGACCCTGAAATAGACTAATAATCATTTGTTAAGTGTGTTTTGTAGTTAGCAATAATCTGTGTAGCTTAGTACAAAATTTTTACTTTTTGGTCCATAGAAGAGAGAGAATATATGCAAAGATGACAACTGAGCCAAAGCTTAATGGAACACCTTGGTAGTGCTCACCATGGTGACTCACTTGCTGGTCATCATTGACCAAAGTCTAGCAGATGGATGAAGTTAGCTGAGAATTGAGGAAACTGCAATAGCAGTAAGTGCAATGCATCAGAGTATCAAAAGACAAATCTCGTAGAGTTGAGGAGCTTCCTCACAAAGCTAAGGATGCAGTGAAAGATGCCCTCGCGCAGATAGGGCGCAAAATCAAGAGGAGAGCTGTAAAGACATTGCGAAGATCTCACAGTTTAAAATCTTCAGAATTTGTGATCGCAAAGTTCTCGCGGAGATCAAGCCTTAAAGCAGCCACGCGCAGAACATAGTGAGGCCACATGTATACTGAACAAAAGATCACCTTGCGAAGTTCTTGCGTAGCTCTTGAAGAGAGAGACGCCCAGAATCCTCCTCGCACAAATCTCACGTACTCTGAAGCCTTACCAATTACTACGCGAGCGTAAGAACATAACTGCGCGAGTACTCAGCGAGAGAGCTTATGAAGCTCTACTACATGAGAAATCTAGGTGCTCAAGATCATCTCTGCGATAGCATTACAGCGCAAAGGAACTGTACGATTAACTGAAGATTCACTGTGTGAGTGAGCACTTCCCACCAGCCAAAGGCTACTCCGCGAAAGCTCTGCAACTATGCGAATGAATTGATGCATATGCCAACCCTATGAAATATGGACTCCCCACTTCTCAATTTTAATACAAGGACCTTTTAGAAATATTCTAAGGCTAGTGCACACTTCCCGAGGTACGGATCTCGATGTGCACATCTCAAGGCATTCAAGGGTCGTAACAGTGTCGCATCTGTTAAAAAAATTAGGGTTCATCTCTTCAGAGCCAAAGCCTTATTGACAGAGTATATAAGCTACACTTAGAGTTTAGTTTTAACCATCAATCCTTCCTTCAATCTCTGTCGGTTGAGAGCTCCAGCAGGCTAGGACTAGGGTTAGGGTTTGATTACCTCTTTTTCTCATTTTTCTTCTCTCTTAGCCCAACATTTGTTAGCTAATCCCCTTGTACGCAGTTAGGCTTAGTTTTATTTCAGTTTTGTAATAGGTTTTATATACATTGAGATTTTTGATGATCAGTTGTGTACAGGCTGCAGCCTGGAGGCAATTCATTGTAAGTTTTGCGTTTATTAGATTGTTGTTTTAATGACTAATTGAGTCTAAAGATCTTATAGTTTTCTTAGATGTCTATAGGATCTGTGTATTTAGGATGAACCCATTCAGTTTCCAGTAGATCTATTTTTTATCATCTGATTTCCCTTCGTTTGATAGCCCCATGAAAAGCAAAGGGGGATCTGTAGTGAGATCTGGGGAGTTCGAAGTCCTGTGGACCATGGTGGTTGCAACAGTTTACATGTTCTTTCTCAGACCTCTATTGTATGGACAGATGAATGGGATACCTTATGACCATTTGAGTGGACAGAGTATAGCCCTAAGGTGATGTCTAGCCACATGTTTGAGAAGGATTCTTCTCCCCTACACATAAGCTTTTAGAGCCTTGTGAGGAGGTTTATACAGGAACTGGCTCTCCTCTGCTTTACCTAACCGTTATCAGATGTTAGATCTGATTTCTCTGTATGAATTGCAGCTGGAGACTGAGTCATTGCAGGCCTTTTGTAGTATGACCAGTTGAATTTAGAGCCTTATTCAACCTGTTGCATGATTCTTTTTATGGGCGCCAGTGAGCCGTTGGCCTTGGCAAAGCACTTAAGATTTTATGAATTGGAATACCTATGGATGTCAGCCAGATCTGTGCACAGATCTGGGGAGCTTGTAGCACTGACATTACATAGTACTATAATAATATTCATGGCCTGATCTGGTCCAATGGTTGGGGAAATGATCAGTCCACTCCTCTAGATTAGAATAGCAACTTCTGGCTTGATCAATGGGATTTGACAGACTCTATAAGATTGGCTGTAACCATTTGAGTGGACAGCCTATAGCCTTAAGTGCACCCCAAATGGCATGAGCTAAGTTGGATATTTTTACCTTGTTGAGGCTTTTGATAGTGCCTCAGCAAGGAACACTGTAGAGATAGACTAAATCTGAGTTATATTACTGGTTTAACTCTAAACTTAGCCTGCTTACTTTTCACCATTTTTATATTTTATTTTGGCACACACCATCACCATCTTCTTCTTAACCCTTTCTCTAGGATAGGGCTATATTTTATTTCTCTTTTGTTAGGGTTAATTTAGTGTAGGTGTGACACTCAACTCCCTTTTTTTAGGATTGTCAGATTTATAGCCAGATCTGGAGGCCTACTATTATAGCCCATTTTGGGTTCTAGATCAATTTCTCTGTGGGACAAAGTTTTACTTATTAAAACTTACTACAATAGGCCCTGTATCTTACAGGTCTAGGATTATTTTAGTTGTGCTGAATCTATTCTTTTATTTTACTTTGATTTTAATTTGTTTTCACCACACAATAATCAGTACCTAAACTAAAGCCCCAATCCACAAAATAAAACAACATCCACCACCTCCCGCTTCAATCCATTTCACCAAAACGTCTTCTTCAAATCCTGATACATTTTTGTGCTACCAGGATGAATAACATTAGCTGACTTATAAGCCTCTTCGAGAATCTCATGACGTAAGGCACTATCATTTGGTACACATACTCGGCCTTGAAATAATAAGGACCCATTGTCCTTAATAGAAAAGTTTGGCTGAAGCCCACTGAGTACTCCCTGTTCGATGGCAATAAGCTCTGCATTATGCATCTGGAGTTCTCTGATCCTATCGAAGAGTGTAGATCGGATCATCACCGTCACAAGCAACTCCAATTGATGTTGCCCTAAGTGTGGCACTAGATGAAACTAAGTCATTGAGCAATTTCCATCTTTGTAGCCGTGTCACAAGATGGGGTAGCTAAGCAGATGACTTCCGACTTAGTGCATCAGCCACTACATTGACTTTGTCGGGATGGTACTAGATAGAATAGTCATAGTCCTTCAAGAATTCTATCCATCTTCTCTGCCTCAAATTCAGCTCTATCCAGGTAAAGAGGTACTCGAGACTTTTATGATCAGTGAAAATCTTAAAGGCTTCACCATAAAGGTAGTGCTGCCAGATCTTCAATGTAAAAATGGCCACTGCTAGTTCTAGGTCATTAGTGGGGTAGTTCTTCTTGTGATCAACTGTCGGGAACCATAAGCAATCACAAGTGCCCTTTGATTCAATACATAGCCTAACCCACTATACGAGGCATCATTGAAGACAACAAACCCACCACTGCCTGAAGACAACAAACCCTATCACTGAAGACAACAATCCTTAATCCGATGTCCCATCTTTTCATAATGAAGGTGCACCCCAAACGCTTTACGGAATTCATCTGTCTTGTGGGCCTTCCCATGCTTTCCACAGATATCAGTTGAAGCTACTGACAAAGCTGTATACAAACCCGTGAGGGAAACTGCTGGTCGTGCTCATGAACCTCCAGCTGTACCTCTGGCTATAGTTTGGACGGGCTGGTTCAAAACATGTGGAATCCTAGGTGATAATGGTGGTAGATTTATGAAATTGTAGGGCCGTGTGTAAGCTACTGCAGTAGGTTGGAATGTTGGCTTCATGGGGTATCATGATCTCTTACATGCTTGACCGAAACTAAAAGCCTGAGCTTGAGCTTTTCTACTTTTATTTTATTTCCCCTCTCCTCTTGAACATATTCTCGACATCGGTCTTTGCTATAAGGGCAAACTTCATCACATGTGAATATGTCGTTGCCTGAAACAATAACATTCTCTCCTTGATAAGGGGCTTCAAACCCCGCTCAAACTTCTGTGTCTTCATGAGCTCGGTGGCTACGAGTAATGGTGCAAATCAAGAAAGGTGAGTAAACTCTACTTCATACTCTCTAACAGTCATCTGACCCTATACTAAGGTCACAAACTGGACCTCCATCCGATATCTCTCGGGTGATGGAAAATACTTTTCATTGAAGGCTTCAGTGAAAGTGGCCCAAGTCCAGGTACTCTGGGTATTCTCATCCTTTCTACAGACTGCCACTAGGGCTTTGCTTCACCTTCCAATTGATATGCTGCCCAGCTAACCTTTTCGACCTCAGTGCATGTAACCCTCTGAAGCACCTTCTAGATCTATGTTAGCCATTTTTCAGCCTCCATTGGGTCGTGTTGACCATAGAAACCTGGCGGTCGAAGGCATACAAACTCTGCAAAGCCCTCTGGGGGTCTTCTCTCTGCTAGCATGGCCATGGTGTGTACCATGGTTTCCATCAACTGTGAATTTTGTCACACATTTTGCTGGACTCCCGGAGCAGGCCCCATCTGGTTAACATCTGCTACAGTAGGAGTATTCTCAGTAACATTCTCCATTGTAGTTCTGCTTTCCGCCATATGCACATTTTCTCCATTTCTCGAGGTAGCGTTGTGCTCATAGCCTACCACTAGAATTGCATTCGGGCTAGTGCGATGGGGTAACGATGGTCTACCCCTTCCTCTCCCTCTTTGTAGAGGTATCGCAACCTATTATAATCAAGCAACAACTTGACCAGATAAACATAGTCTCAACCTAGACCCTAACACCGAACAAACATCAGAAACTTTACCACCTATGACATCCTGACTTTTTCCCTTATCCTATACGGGAAAGGTCGCGTCATCGGATCACCTAACATGTTCCTGTCATAAAAGTGTATCGTGTTGTATACATAGTATTGCATTTGAGGAAGTAATTTAATAACTCAGATATGAAGATAATATGGCAAAAACTGATATTCATTCATCTATTAAAATAGTATACTAAGTGATATAAACAAGAACTAACTGATGATATGTATAACTTTTCACCAATGACGGCCACCCGTCATCTTAACAATGGAAAGAAAATCTATACACGAAGTACCAAATATCTCAAAAACATAATATTGTTGTTTTATACAAGTTTCAAAACAACTCTCTCTCTCAAGCATTCTTCCTCTCTAACCTACTTAGGAAAGAATTCCTCAGCTAATTCTTCTTCCTCGTCCTCCTCGTCCTCTTCTTCGTCCTCTTCCTCTGGTTGATACGTGGGATCACCCTCGTGCTCAGGGTCAAGATCTGCAGCTAAGACATAAAGTCGTAGGATGAACTATCATCGAAGCTCAACAGGGAAAATAACAATGCTAACTTATATGTTAGGATGCCAATTCACTTCTTGATGCATAAAATACAAATCTAAGCACATTATATCTTATCTTGTATCTATTCTAGCAACATATAGTATAAACAAATAATTAATCATATGAATAATTTATCATGCTGACAGATTCATGCTGAAACAAGGAATCATGCTTAAACAGATTTAGCTTAAACAAGCTATCAAATGAAAAATATACATAGACAAGAAACAAGAGAATCAAGCTCCCGAGTTAGCGAGATCACTTCGACCGAGACATCAAGCTCCTGAGTTAGCGGTATCACTTGTCAAGCTCCCAAGTTAGTGGAATCACTTAGACCAAGACACCAAGCTCTCGAGTTAGCGGGATCACTTGTGTTCAAGAATTACATAGTCAAGCTCTCGAGTTAGCAGGATCACTTGGCTTAAAATGAAACAAGTGAGAACAAGGACTCAAGGATAACAAGACGTGAAAATTTCATGGTATCATGTACATGAGAGCATCATGAACAGATAACATATAATCATATATTGAAACTGAACTAGCATAAATTGACACTCGCATACTCAAAGCATAACTAAAACTCATAGCATGTTCATAGCATAACTGACTCGCATATTCATACATAAACTTTAACTCATAGCATACCCATAGCATAAACTGAACTAGCATGGTTGACTCTCGCATGCTCATACATAACTGAACTCAGAGCATACTCATAGCATAACCATACATATCCATACATCTAAACTGAACTAGCATAATCATTCATAGCCATTGCTTCGAAACTGATCTTATCATCATTCGTTCATAACTATCCATCAGACTCAAACTAGTATATTTATACCTAAGCATTCATCGAACTGAAACTAGCATAAGAATACGTCGAAACTAACATGAGCATGAACGTAATCACGTATATATAATAACTTGCTATTCATATGCAAATAAGAAACCAAACTATAAATTAGCAAGGTCAACTCCCTACTTTGAAATCAAGCTTACGTGTTACTTGTTACATGTGCACGCATGCATCCAAGCTAAAATCCATCATTACGACCTCTTCATGCACCAAGCACCTATGATGCATGTTGATATTTTTAGCATGTATACTGGGTCACTGTAGACCCCATATGTGTAATAAAATGATTACTAGACCTAAGATTCAATACACTGTACACATACACAGGCAAAAGGCATCACAAACAGACACACAGGACAAATACACAGGCTTGCCTCGGCAAGTTGTAGGGTTGTCGCGGCAAGCCCATCAGCTATGCACCTTACCATGGCAAGCTTGTGGGGGTTGCCGCAGCAAGCCTGATGCACAAGCTTGTTGCAGTTTCCATCTGCTCTTTTCTTTCTTTTGTGCTCTTAGTTTGCTAGTCTTCTACTCTTACATACAATATATTTTCTTTTATACGTTGTACCGAGAATCTGTTTGTATTTATTAAATCAGTATGAAAGTTTCAGAGTGTGATAATCAACACTTTCTACTTTGAAACCTTCACACAAATCACTGAGTTGTCGATCTGATCTCATGGAGTCGGCACCTTTACCTATAGTTAATGTGAAATGAATTAATAAAACGAACTTAATCTACTACGTGGTTCATTTATGGCGTACCTTTTGGTGGATTCTCAGTTACGACAACGCCGAAATGGTGTTGGTGTCGAGTTCATCAAGTTCGTGAAATATTTATAAAAGCAAAGGCCGCAATGAACTCTCCGAGACCAAGCGGTCGTCTGCTGCAATTCTCACGACTGAATTGCAGGGTTACCTTGTGATCCATGATTCTGAATCCAAGGGTTTGAAGCGGTTGAAGTGAGACGTGGGTTTGAGAACTAGAAGAAGGGTTTCATCTACTATGAGATTTTATTGATTTTGCAGGTCTGTTTGCTATGGAATTTAGATTTCTTCAAGGCTCGAAGCAGGAAGAAGGAAGAAGGTAGTGACGAGCTCTTGTAGTGGGTTTGCACTTTGCATGCATGGAGTCTAAAGGTGACTCATGTCATGAGTCAAGAGGCGAGATTAGGATTATAAGCTAATAAGGGTTGGAATCCCATGTAGTGCCCACATTAACTTTTCAGTATATATGCATATAAGCCATAATAAGCTTCACTTTAGTGTAATGAAATTACACTGTATAGGGTGTATGGCTGGGTACTAATATAAAGTGTAAACCTGCCACACCTTATTAGGTGTATAGCCTGGTGTATAGCTCCCATGTATAGCTGCTACACATTTATATAACAAAGTTATATATATATATATATATATATATATATATATATGTAAAATAGTGTAAAATCAAGTGTATTATATAATACACCGATATAGGTATATGGGATAGTACAATTTGAAGTGTATACCTCATACACAGCTATAGGTGTATGGGTTTATGCCAAAAATCCAAGTGTACATTTGCTACACTTATATTAAGTATATGGATCATTTAGATCCGATACATGTACATATGTTAGGTACACACACCTGACCTGACCTGCATCCATACCCAATATCGTTTGTTATAATGAACATGAATGCGCGATATATAGTGACGTGCAGGAACATGAATGAACATGAATGCGCGAAAGACAGTGAAATGCATGAACATGAATGCACTATAGACAGTAACATGCATGAACATGAATGAGTATAATTGTGCAATAGATTGTGGCATGCATGAACAAGGATTGATAGTTACATGAATGAAAATGAATGCGTGATGGATAGTGATATGTATGAACATGAATGCGTGATAGAAAGTGACATGCTTGAACATGGATTAATAGTGGCATGCATGAACATGAATGCATAATAGAAAGTGATATGCATGAACATGAATGCGCGATAGATAGTAACAAGCATGAACATGGATGCGTGATTGATAGTGACATACTTGGATATGTATGAACATGAATGCGCGATAGATAGTGACATGCATGAACAAGGATAGATTGTGACATGTATGAACTAGGATATATAGTAACATGCGTGAACATGAATTCGCGATAGATAGTGACATGCTGACTTTTGGATTATGATATACTATATTTATGTTAAATTCAAGTCTTAATCTATTGCATGTGCACAATGGAAACCATAGTACTAGTATAGGATCGTTCCCACGAAGAAGTTTGTTATATAATTTATTTAGTTTTATCCTTTATTCAAATATGTATCTTTAAAAGCTGCTATTTATCTTTCAGATCTAATCTATGGGAGAAATATGAATAAAAGAATGGTTGTTTAATTTAAATGCATAAAATAAATCCTAATCCTCTTTCCTCAGATTAAGGTCAATCTTAATATTTAGCTATCAAATATTTATAGATTTAAATAGTATCATTACACTATACTTCTAGTCTCTTAGCATTGGTCATCAATCAAGTTTAAGATCCTATCAATATGAATTTAATCTAATCAATAACTTCCTATAATATGGGCGTCAATCAAACCTTAGAAAATTGAAGATGGAAAAGTAAAACTATTACACTAATTTGCAAATTCTAAGAGTCATCAATTCAAATCAAAACTTGAAGATGTTTATAAAGCAAATAAATCTAAATTAAAAAGTAAAGTAAAATATATCCTTCACCCCTCAGCCGCAGTCGTCAATTGCTTCTGAGAAATTATAGATATCTACACTAGTCTTCAGCACTCAATTACAGTTGTCAATTGCTCTTGAGAAACCTCTGATATCTAATCTATGCCAAGCTCTCTTATTTATAGATCATAAGGAGTCGGTTTACAAAGATCTAATTTTAATAAAATAAACTACTAAAAATATAAGTTTCGTAATATAACTTTAATTCCTAATTTTATCTTTCCTTTGCTTCAGCGATTGATATACTTCTAGAACTTTCTTTATACTTCAACAACAGAGTCCTTCCAAAGCTTCTTTATCGATTTCCTCAGATCTGTGATTCGCCAGACTTCTAATTCAAGAGATCTTCTATTTCTAGTTCATGGCGGTGATAGTTATCACGTGATCAGCAGTAGTGAACTAAGCTTTCTGTAAAATTGCTAATAACAATTTTCTGTTCTTTCTTCTTTAGTGGAAAATCATAAATTATAATTTTCTACTTTCAATGGGGTTCATAGAGGGAAAATTGTAAAAGACAATTCTTCAGTTTTGTCATTTTCTATAAAATCGTAAATGACAATTTTATACTTCTTCATATTGCTCACTCTTATGACTTTGATAGACTTGGCAGATGATTCTATGGAAAATTGTAAATACTTCTCTTCCTTAAGTGGTTTCTTCTGTAAAATCATAAATTATAATTCTTTGGCTTTCATAGTCTCTTACTCTGAGAAAATCGTAAATAGCGATTTTTCATTCTTTTCAGTAGGTGAAGCTTTTGTCTTTCAATCTATTATCATTCTTACTATTTTTTGAGTTACTTTTGATAAATACTAATACTTTGGCTCTATTTTACTACTTTTCCTTAATATCTGCATATCAATAACTTATTAATAGCAAATTATGGTCTAGCATCACTAAGTTAAGGGTGATAAATGGTAAATTATGTGACTGATCATACTTCCAAACTTAAGTTTTGCTAGTCCCTAGCAAACAAGGAAAAATAAAATATTTAAACTATGAATTTAAATGCCACTTTTGTAGGGAGCACGATTGCATTTAGCAGATGCAGGAAGCCTTTGAACCCCTAGGTGATCCCTAGTGGACGGGTTATAGCTTCCTGAAGGTTTTCAGTGAAGTTCTACAAACTTCAAATATTTTTTGTAATACCCCGATAATCTGAACCTGCTATATCGGGTATATCAGGTTAATTCTCGATCATGGATGTTGGTACACATCCCGTATGGGTCGTCAGTGCTGACTAAAAAAATCGACCTCATGCAAGATAGTGCAACCACATAGAGCTGAACACCACACACTTGCTTCTGTGTCGATCGTATGCCAGGGATAAATCCAGTATCGGATCCGATGCCAAATTGGCCAAGCGTAGATACGCAAACCCACACATTTGGTTGAATATACAAGTCTCACACTAGAAACAAACCTCTTGAGGATTATTAAGCCGTTGGTATTGGGCCTCACCATGTAATATCTTTAGGGCTAAACTACTTAAGACCCAAAAAGTTGGACGTATGCAAAGAAGCCCTTTTTGCACTCTAGAGATATTTAGTACACCGTGGTAGGTGTAGGGGCTCTCCATGGGAACCAATCCAGCACATTAAGGGTCATGCACGCTAAGTCTATATGCATGAGGAGTTACCATTGGGTAACAGCAACTAAAAGGAAAAACTCTCTCTATTTTTACCTCGCCTCCACATCATGAACCACATGATGGCTTGTACACCACTGTGGTGTGTGTAGCCTATACACCCTATCTAATACCAGGGGGTATAAAACCCATGTCACACGCATAAGCATGCATATCCTTCGTTGAAACCGAGGGTGAGTGAACGAGAGATTAGAAACTAGCCTCTTTCTCCCTCCGGAACTCAACCTTCAAATCTAGCACTAGCCACCAATCTGTAGTGGTAATTCAAACCATAGATCAAAGGCACCGGATATATTCCAAGCTTCACCAAAAATTCAACCACGCCGATCTACGTACTACGCGTAAAAGATATGAACTGCATGTAAAAGGTATGTATGGCATCGCAATTACATAGATCTAATGCTATAGTATCTAGGATCGAGAGTCGATGATAGGTTGATGGCATGCAACGATTTTTGATGATCGTACATAAAAGAAAATGATGGTCGAAAGCGTTGCATGCGGCAAAAATTGATGGCTAAAAGTCC
Organism: Chloranthus sessilifolius; assembly: GCA_021018995.1. NCBI lineage: Eukaryota > Viridiplantae > Streptophyta > Magnoliopsida > Chloranthales > Chloranthaceae > Chloranthus > Chloranthus sessilifolius. The sequence goes on from CM037586.1 coordinate 33,727,327, forward strand.
ACCTCAATCTAAGTTTTGTGTGTGATGATCATGGTGTGCATCATGATCACATGTACGAGAATCAAAGGGAAAAGAGTCCAAGATTTGAGCGTGAGAATGTGCAGAAGAAGTGAGTTGGGTGATAAAAACCACCCGAGCTAAGCAAGAAATAGTGGGGCGATCCCACTGCAGGAGGTAGGAAGCAAAAGAAATAAAGAGCTCGCCCAGGCGAGTTCTTAGACCAAAAAGTTCAGGCATTTCTCGCCTGGGCGACTAAAACATCCAGATAGGGCAGCACGGGTGACTTTTAAAGTCACAGAGTGAGGGCCTTAAGGACACGCGACCTAAACTCCTTGGCAAGCTCGCCTGGGCGACTTTCACAAACCAAAAGTTTCAGGCAAAACTCGCCAGGGTGACTTGAAGGGACGCTTAGCATTTTGAAAGTCGTCGGGCGACTTTTATAAGCTAAAAGTTTCGGGCGGAAATCGCCCGGGCAACTTTTAAGTGAAGCCTCTGGGCGATTTTAATTAGTAGCCCATGCGACTTCATTTGTCTTTAATACGAACGACCTTGGAGCTTTTCTGAAGTGTAACTTCAAGCACCACTTGAAGAGACAACTTTGGGTACCCCTTGGAATTGATTTCGGCAGCCGAACAAAATTTCATACTTAACTGGATCTAGTTAGATCATGACCAAATCCTTTAGGAAATGGCCCAATTGGGTTGGGGACCTGATCATGAATAGGAACTTATGAGTCTGCTTTAAATTAGGTGGAGCAAGGAATGGTCGAACACATAATTTAACCGGTTCTTTTTGCAAAGTTTTAAGGTAGAGAACAAACCTATGCTGAAATTGCTTATTTTGATTTGAGTTCTACACATGATGTGTAATTTATACTTACAAATCTCACAATCATTATATATATTTTCTCGTTGGTAAACAGTACACATGATTTATTCATTTCTCACATGAGTTAGCATATGCCATCTTGATTCTGTTATTATTGGCTCCCTGAACATGTACTTGCTAGAACTTGAACCGTATCAATATATGTGATTTCGCCTAAGTATGTACACCACGTACCTTTATCGTGTCTTTGATCGAGTGACCCTGTTAACGTAGCTCAGGGGCTTACTGGTCTCAGGGGTTTGACATTTCGTTCAAGCGACCTTATTAACGAAGCTCAAGGGCTTGAAATACTTGTCCCAAGTGACCTTGTTAACATAGCTCAAGGGCTTGGAGTCTTGGCTCAAGTGACCCTGTTAACGTAGCTTAGGGGCTTGGTAGCTGACACATTTTTATAAGAATTTCCATCATCTTCTTTGTCTACTTGACATGCACCACTTCGAGCACCCTTACTTGCATATCTAAAATGAGGCATATTTTGTTTTATATTGTCAAAGTCATGATTCTTGCTTGCTTATGTAAATTATTAAGGGAATTATTTTTATATTAATTGCATCAAGAATGTATGAAATTGAATATGATAATTGAGCCATTTCGCAACTATTATTCCCTATTGAGCTTGGATGAAGCTCATCCCTCGACTATACGTCACAGTTGCAAGTGAGGGAGCTGAGCATGAATTCGGTGAAGAGGAGAACTTGAGCTATACCCCGGGAGAGGAGGAGGATCAGCCCGAAAAGCATTTCCTGCAGCTGTAGAGACATTTTGCTTCGGTATATGAGGAGATGATTTTGGGTTTATTTTGGGTTTGTTTTGGGTTCATTTTGGGGATTTTGATAAACTTTATTACATGACTTGTAATCGAATTCACTAGACTTTGTGATCCACAGTTTAGATGAAGGATGGCCTTCATCGGTGGATTAATTGCTTCTGACGCATAGCTTTTAGATAAACTTATTTTGTGGGTCATGTATTTACTGCCTTTACCTTCATAGCTCTGTTTGTTTCCTTTGAGCACTTTGATCTTTGTTTTGTGCTTACCTAAATGGATGGCGCGATCTTCCTGACTCATTTATGTGTAAGACCGAGCTGTCATGTAGTGATGGTTGCATCTCGATACCATAATAGCACTGTAATTTAGATCATGCTCAATTTGACGGCATGGATTTTTAGGTAAGGAAATCTGGGCTGTCACAGGTGGTATCAGAGCCCTAGGCTGTATGTCTGATGGGCATATAGAGCTATGAAACTTGAGTCCATAAGTCTTAGGTTAGACTCTTAAAGTTTCCTAGATTGAGCTGATGTAATACTTGTGTGACCATCGCTGGCCAACATTCCTCTGAGAAGAGGAGGACCGAGAATAGGAAATACCGGAGGCGCAAATGGCAACCAGGGATTTGTCATGGAACCCAATAGCAATCCACTCGGCAACAACAACAATGCCTCGGGAGTGGACAACAAGTTTAGGAATGCCCCCGAAGTTGGAAGGGAAGCTGGGACTAATCAGCAGTTGTTGGAAAATGTCGCAAATGCCATGACCCTACTCACGAAAAGACGCCATCCAGCCGAGTTCTCGGAGTTTAGGAGATTAAGGCCTCCGAGCTTCCATGGTCAAACGGACCCGTTTGAGGCGGAACAATGGTTGAACCAAGTGGAGAAGGTACTCCAGAGAGTTAGGTGTACTGAAGAAGAAAAGATGAGCTGGGCATCGTTCCAACTCGAGGGAGAGGCGGGCCCTTGGTGGAAGTCCGTAGAAAGAACTCGCGCACCAGAAATCCCATGGACATGGGCTGCGTTCATGGAAGTGTTACACGAGAAATACTTTCTGGCCACAGAAAGGCAACAAATGGAGATAAAATTTGCAAACTTGGTACAAGGTGAGATGACAGTTTGGGAGTATGAAGCGGAGTTCACGAGGCTCTCTTGTTTTGCACTAGAGTTAGTGGCTACTGAGTTAATGAAAACTCGAAAGTTTGAATACGGATTGAAACCAACCGTTAAAGAAAGGATATCACTTTTTGAAGCAGTCACTTACGATCGAGTGGTTAGGTTGGCCCTTATCACAGAAAAGGATGTGGATAGTATGATCAAGAGAAGGGAAGAGCAAAACAGAAACAAAAGGACTCAGTCACACACATTTACTGCCGATCAAGACAATAAAAGACTGAGATATTGGATGTCTCCACCATCTCATCCCACCACTACTGCAGCATCCCAACCACCTTATTCAATTTCTTTGCCACCTTTACCTCCTAGGCCTCCACAACCTTTCGCTACCCCCAATACTACAATAGTAGAATTCCCAAGAGCCCAATCGACTGCCTCCTCCATACCTCAGATTGTATGTCCAAAGTGTGGAAGGTCACACAAAACTGATGAGTGAAGAAAGACTACCGGGGAATGCTTTAGATGTGGCCAAATAGGTCACCTTATCCAGAATTGTCCACAATCGGGGGGACTACCAACGCTACGGCACCAATCACAGGCTCTACTCTACCCACAATACAAGGAAGAGCCTATGCAGTTTCGGCACACGACCCCCAAACTGACAACAATATCATCCAAGGTATGTTTTCAACACATTATCAGGTTACTTACTCGCCTTTTAGATAAAGAAGATGCATGAATAAGAATTCTCTAGGACCTCTATATTTTATGTTATAACAAATTTTATATGTACTACTAATGTCGTCATAAATATCACAAATCTAGGTTTTGTCCGTTTGAGTAAAAGCTGCGATATATATGCCTATCTAGCACGTGTGTTGATAAACCCGGGGTCTACACACTCATTTATGACACCAGCTATGGCCAAGGAGATAGAGTACACACTGGAACCCTTGAATTTTATCTTGGCGATTTCTATCCCGATGAGGAGTTCATAGTGTTCAGACACGGTGTGCCGATCCGTAGTTGTCTCTATGGAATACCGTCAAACTATGGCCGACCTCATCTTGCTCGAAATGCGAGAATTTGACATCATCCTCATCATGGATTGGCTCACTAAACTCTGAGATAAAATTGATTGTAGAGAGAAATCAGTCACCCTTTACTCCAAAAAGGAAAAACCATTCAAAGCCATTGGAATTCGACCAGTCGTAGTGCCATTTATATAAGCGATTCGAGCCAAACAACTGATCAGTAGGGGTTGCCAAGGCTTCCTTGCTTTTGTACTAGGACAAGAGGACGAAAAGGTCGACATTGAAAATATTCCTATTATCTGCGACTTTCCCGATGTCTTCCCTGAGGAGTTACCAGGGTTACCGCCAGAAAGAGAAGTTGCATTCACAGTTGATTTAGCTCCAGGCATGGAACCAGTCTCCAAGGCCCCATATCGAATGGCACCGGCCGAGCTAAAAGAATTGAAGGAGCAATTGCAAGAATTACTTGATAAGGGATTCATTTGACCAAGTGCGTCTCCATGGGGAGCACCCGTGTTATTTGTCAAAAAGAAGGATGGATCTTTACGATTGTGCATAGATTATCGATAATTGAACAAGCTCAATGTAAAGAATTGGTACCCACTCCCAAGGATAGAGACATGTTTGATCATTTGCAAGGAGCAAAGTTTTTCTCTAAGATAGATTTACGATCGGGTTGTCATCAGATGAAGGTGAGAGCTGAAGATGTCCCCAAAATGGCTTTTTGCATTAGGTATGGTCATTACGAGTTCCTTGTAATGCCTTTTGGGTTGACTAATGCACCTGCATCCTTTATGAATCTTATGAATCAGATATTCAAACCCCATCTGGATCAGTTTGTGGTTGTCTTTATTGATGATATACTTATCTATTCCAAGTCACGAGAAGCCCACTAACAACATCTGAGGTTAGCACTCCAGACATTACGAGATCACCAATTATACGCAAAGCTCAGAAAATATGAATTTTGGTTGGAATAGGTGAGCTTTCTGGGACACATCATCTCAGAATCAGGTGTGACAGTGGATCCATCCAAAGTTGAAGTAGTAGTGAACTGGAAACAACCTACGACTGTCACTGAGATTTGTAGTTTCCTTGGACTCGCTGGCTATTACTGCAGATTCGTGGAAGGGTTCTCGAAGATCGCTGGATCACTCACCCAACTCACGAGAAAGAACAACAAATTTGTGTGGATCGAGGCATATAAAAATAGCTTTCAAGAGATCAGGCAAAGATTGACGTCTGCACCCGTCCTCACTCTACCTGATGGCAGCGGAGGCTTTGTAATATTCACTGATGCATCACACACAGGGTTGTGCTGCGTACTAAACCAGCATGAAAAAGTGGTAGCATATGGGTCAAGACAGCTGAAGGATCATGTGAAGAATTATCCTACCCATGACTTAGAATTGGCCGCGGTTATCTTCCCCCTAAAAATTTGGAGGCACTATCTATATGGTGAAACCTTCCAAACTTTCATCGATCATAAGAGATTGAAGTATCTCTTCACCCAAAGAGATCTGAACCTAAGACAGAGAAGGTGGATGGAATCATTGATGGACTATGACTACTCGATACAATACCATCTGGGGAAGGCCAATGTGGTGGCCGATGCATTAAGTCCGAAGTCATCCGCTCAACTGGCGCACTTGGTGGCAAGAATGCATGGATGGTAGCTGTTCAACGACGTAACCTCTTGCGACACCACTTTTGAACTAAAGGAATCTGGAGCTTTGATAGCTAGTATTAAGATTCACTCAACAATTTCGATAGGATCAGAGAAGCATCAGATGTGGAACTCATGACTATTAAGCAAGGGGTACTTAGCGGGAATCACCCGAATTTCTCAATCAAGGATGACGGGTCCTTGACATTCAGAGGATGAATGTGTGTACCAACGGATGAACAGCTAAAGCGTGAAGTGCTAGAAGAAGCCCATAAGTCTATGTACACCATACATCCGGGCAACACCAAAATGTATTAGGATCTTAAATGAAATTTTTGGTGGAAGGGAATTAAAAAAGACACTGCAGACCATGTGGCTAAATGCCTTGTATGCCAGCAAGTTATAATAGATCATCGACACCTAGCGGGCTTACTTCAACCATTACTGATTCTCGAGTGGAAATGGGAGAATATTTTCATTGATTTTATTCAAGGGCTACCAAGAACGCAGAAGGGCTACAATGCTGTTTGGGTGATTGTTGATCGTTTAACAAAATCAGCTCATTTTCTACTGTACAACACAAAATATACGGCTGATAAACTTGCACAAATGTATTTGAAAGAAATAGTTTGACTACAAGGCATTCCCTCTAGTATTGTGTCAGACTGGGATCCACGCTATCTTCTCACTTTTGGCATAGGTTTCAGGATGGAATGGGCTCAAAGTTGGAATTCAGTTATGCATTTCACCCACAAACAGACGGGCAAATGGAGAGAGTGAACTAGGTCATCGAAGATATGTTGAGAGCCTGCACGTTAGAGTTCCAAGGATCGGGGGACAAACACTTTCCACTGATCAAATTCGCATATAATAATAGTTTTCAGGCAAGTATCGGTATGGCTCGGTTCGAAGCACTCTATGGTCGCCAATGTAAATCTCCACTTAACTGGGAAGAAATTAGAGATCGTGTGTTGTTGGGCCCAGATTTAATCAAAAGCACAAATGAAACTCTTCACGTCATTCACGAACGATTAAGGGTTGCTCAGAGTTGATAGAAGTTACCCTGACCTCAAGAGAACCGATGTTGACTTTTAGGTAAATTAGGTGATGAAGTGTTTCAAATTTTCAATTCATCGTGTGTGTTACTAACACTAGGATAAAAATTCAGGTGGGAGATCATGCATTCCTCAAAATCTCGCCAACTAAAGGGATCATGCGTTTCAGAAAATGCAGAAAATTAACTCCTCGATACATCGGACCATTTCAAATCATGGGCCGTGTTGGCGAAGTTGCCTATTGACTCGCTTTACCGCCACATCTATCCAATGTGCACAATGTCTTCCATGTATCGATGTTACGCAAGTACATATGCAACCTGACACACGTGTTAGACTATGCGCCGATTGAAGTTCAAAGGACCTAACCATGCCTGAGGAACCAGTCTAGATATTGGATCGCAAAGAACAAGTGTTGAGGACAAAACGCATACCTCTGGTCCTAGTGCAATGGCATCATCACTCCACCGCCGAAGCAACATGGGAACTCGAATCCGATATTCGCGAGCACTATCCCCACCTCTTTTCATGAGGCAATTAATATAATGAACTGCTGGAACTTATTTTGACAGAATTAAAGTTTTAATCTCATGCGTTTGTTACATATATTGTTATTCTCTAGCATGTTTGGGTGTATAAGTTCAACTCTTTAAACTATAAACATTACTACACGGTCAAGCTTCGTCAAATGGGTATGACTGTTGGCCATCAAATCATACAATTTACTACCAAAGAGAAGTGCTGTTGTTCTGTGGTGAATAAGCATTAATCTATTTAATGCCAAATTTTTTGCACCACTCCAGAATGGTGTCAATTTCAAGCTATTGAAAGCTCAACATATGTGACCTACAATACTAGAAATCTTGGATGGACTTGATTCAATGCAGGTTCATACTAAGGCTCATGAAAAGGCATGAGAAATGACCGAAATGGGCCAAATCCGCCTAGCTGGCCTTATATCTCGTCGGGAGACAGCTACAGCAACTCCGCGAGGCAAAAGAATGCCTCACCTCTTCGCTGGGCGACTCTAAAGGCGCCTTTCATTAAAGCACTCGCCCGGGTAACTTTTAGTATTCGTTGGGCGATATCTCTGCCTACTTAAAGGTGTTGAAACCTTTTTTTTCACCCATTTCAATGCACAACAATTGGGGGCTTTGGGGTTTGGGTTTTTCGCTTCATCTTCTCCGGCGAACACCTCCTTCTGCCGGGCGGCCATTGCCATTTCCACAGACCAGATCGCCTCATTCCGCATCTTTCACCTTCGATTTCTTCTACCTCCATTTTGATACGATTATGGTAACTCCGCCAATTCTACTTCAAAATTTGTGATTCTCTACCCGTATACCCACATTGTACATGGATTCTAAGAAGCAATCCATGTCCAAGCCACGGCGCGAAAAAGTGCCTATTTCTAAGGCCAAAGGACCCACCATCACCACCCCCAAAAGATCAACCATCCGAATTGTAGGCCAAAAAATCTTTCGGACCCGAGTGGTCTTTTGAGGGTAGTCTGTTTAACGACCAACCCACTACCACGTTGGCCAGAAATTACATAATTAAAGCCTGTTTACAGGCCCTTCTCCGACCAGTAAATGATCACTATTATCCCCGCTTGGTTAAAATGTTCTCCCAAAACTTTCACTTTCAGCCCGAACCACCGAGACTTTGCACAAAAATTTATGGGCACAGTTTTGAGTTCGACGTCGACCACATCGCCACAGTGATACATGCCCCCACCACTTTCCTTCCGAATGGGAGTTTTGAACCACCCATCGGCGACGTACCATTCCCCAATATTGTCACAAACCTATCTGACGGGGAGCAAGGCATAGGAAAATCAATTAAGGCCACACACTTACCCTCTACCCTGTTGACCACGACCGTGAAAGAAGGGGAAAAATCCTACAAGCATTGTACGCTGCAGCGGGCAGCCATTGGTTTAATGCACCCGCCGTCGTATTCAAGGGCATCAAAAATAGCCACAAAGGAAAGCTATCGGCCAAAAAGAAACCATCCCCAATCATACACTACACCCACCTCATATCACGTATGATAGAACAATACGACCATCCCAATAACAAGTTTGAGATCTCCTCGGATGAAGTACGCCTGAAGGATAATATCAAGCACTACAATCTGGATGATTGGAGCCTACGCTTCAAGAGTTTGCAAAGGAGTCTTGCTACTTGACACCAACAATGTGTACACTACAATCTGGATGATTGGAGCCTAAGCTTCAAGAGTTTGCAAAGGAGTCTTGCTACTCGACACCAACAATGTGTACACTACAATCTGGATGATTGGAGCCTAAGCTTCAAGAGTTTGCAAAGGAGTCTTGCTACTCGACACCAACAACGCGTATCTCAGCAGTAGCAAGAACAGCCACCTCTGCCTTAGCAAGCTCCTGATCAACCTCAACAGCCACCGCCTCACCGCGATGTCCTTACTTTGTCCGAAATTCGTCCGCTTGGCAAAGATTCAGCACCAACAAACTCTAAGCCTACTCGCCGCCCTGCATCAAGATAACCAATCAATCCATCTTTGGCTTGTTCGCCAAGACCAAATCCTCGCTCGTCTCGTAGAGAAAGCATACCCGCCCAGAGATTCATATGCTTCGGCATTTATTGGGGAAGCCTCAGCTGCAGGAACTGCCCCATCCACCTCCATGCCTTCACACAATGTGGAACAACTCGCTGATCCGCCAGTTCAGCAACCGGATCTATGACGATCCAAAAAGTTTTGGGTATGCTATCTAACTCATTTTCTAAACAAGCACACAGAGATAATTACTTGCATTTTCAAACACTCAAGTATCAATTACTATAAAATAGGATATGGCTTGCATTTATTCATATAGCACAACAAAAGTTCACATATGTGCCTTTCATTTACATAGTCACCTACTTAGAAATAGTAATTTCCAAAACTCTCCTCAAATAAGTTACAGGACGTGGGTTACACACCAGTGATCACACCTAAATTTAACTATTATTCCATTTTAACAGACATTTTGTATACCTTTGCAATGCCTTAAAGGGGTGCATTTCCCATCGCACAAACCCACCCTAGCTACCCTAGGAATGATTGAGTACAGACACTATACAAATTACAGACATAATCAATCTAGAATAATTATGGTGATTTTCGAGGACGAAAATCCTATTTAAGGGGGGGAGGATGTAATACCTCGATAATCTGAACCCGGTATATCGGGTATATCTGGTTAATTCTCGTCCCGTATGGGCCGTCAGTGCTGACTAAAAAAATTGACCTCATGCACGATAATGCAACCACATAGAGCTGAACACCACACACTTGGTTCTGTGTCGATCGTATGCCAGGGATAAATCCCGTATCTGATCCAATCTCAAATCGGCCAAGCGTAGACGATATGCAGACCCACACATATTTGGCTGAATATAAAAATCTCACACTAGACACAAACCTCTTGAGGATTATTAAGCCGTTGGTATTGGGGCTCACTATGTAATATCTTTAGGGCTAAACTACTTAAGACCCAATTAGTTGGACTCATGCAAAGAAACACTTTTTGCACTCCAGAGATATTAAGTACACCGTGGTAGGTGTAGGTGCTCTACACGGGAACCAATCCAGCACATTAAGGGCCATGCACGCTAAGTCTATGCATGAGGAGTTACTGTTGGGTAACAGCAACTAAAAGGAAAAACTCTGTTTTTACCTCACCTCCACATCATGAACCACATGATGGCCTGTACACCACTGTGGTGTGTGCAGCCTATGCACCCTATCTAATACTAGGGGGTATAAAACCCATGTCACACGCATAAGCATGCATATCCTTCGTTGAAACCGAGGGTGAGTGAACGAGAGATTAGAAACTAGCCTCTTTCTCCCTCCGGAACCCAACCTTCAAATCTGACACTGACCACCAATCTGTAGTGGTAATTCAAACCATAGAACAAAGGCACCGGATATATTCCAAGCTTCACCGAAAATTCGACCACGCCGATCGTATGAACTGCGCGTAAAAGGCACGGACTGCACGTAAAAGGTATGTATGGCGTTGCAGTCGCATAGATCTTATCCTATAGTATCTAGGATCGAGAATCGATGATAGCTTGATGGCATGCAACGATTTTCGATGATCGTACGCAGAAGAAAATGATGGTTGAAAGCGTTGCATGTGGCAAAAATTGAAGGCTAAAAGTCCACCTCAATCTAAGTTTTGTGTGTGATGATCATGGTGTGCACCATGATCACATGTATGAGAATCAAAGGGAAAAGAGTCCAAGATTTGAGCATGAGAAAGTTCAGAAGAAATGAGCTGGACGATGAAAACCGCTCAGGCTAAGCAAGAAATAGCGGGGCGATCCCACTGCAAGAGGTAGGAAGCAAAAGAAATAAAGAACTCGCCCGGGCGAGTTCTTTAGACCAAAAAGTTCGGGCGTTTCTTGCCCGGGCAACTAAAACATCCAAAAAGGGGCAGCGTGCGCGACTTTAAAGTAGTCGGGCAAGGGGCTTAAGGACGTGCGACCTAAACTCCTCGACAAGCTCGCCCAGGCGACTTTAGCAAGCCAAAAGTTTCGGGCGAAACTCGTCAGGGCGACTTGAAGGGACACTTAGCATTTTGAAAGTCGTTGGGCAACTTTTATAAGCTAAAAGTTTCGGGCGGATATCCCCCGGCGACTTTTAAGTGACGTTTGGGGTTTTTAAGTGAAGCTACCGGGCGATTTTAATTAGTAGCCCGGGCGACTTCAGGCGTCTTTAATACGAACGACCTTGGAGCCTTTCTGAAGTGTAACTTCAAGCACCACTTGAAGAGACAACTTTGGGTACCACTTGGAATTGATTTTGGCAGCCGAACAAAATTTCTTACTTAACCGGATCTAGTAAGATCACGACCAAATCCGTTAGGAAATGACCCAATTGGGTTGGGGGCCTGATCATGAATAGGAACTTATGAGTCTCCTTTGAATTAGGTGGAGCGAGGAACGCTCAGACACGCAATTTAATCGATTTTTTTTGCAATGTTTAAGGTAGGGAACAAACCTATGCTGAAATTGCTTATTTTGAGTTGAGTTTCACACATGATGTATAATTTATACTTATAAATCTTGCAACCATTATACATATTTTCTCATTGGTAAACAGTACACATGATTTATTCATTTCTTACATGATTTAGCATATGTCATCTTTATTCTGTTACTATTAGCACCCTGTACATATACTTGCTAGAGCTTGAACCGTATCAATATATGTGATTTCGCCTAAGTATGTACACCACGTAGCTTTATCGTGTCTCTGATCGAGTGACCTTGTTAACGTAGCTCAGGGGCTTAATGGTCTCAGTGCAAGCGACCCTGCTAACTTGCTCAAGGGCTTGACGTTTCGTTCAAGCAACCTTGTTAACGAAGCTCAAGGGATTGAAATACTTGTCCCAAGTGACCTTGTTTACGTAGTCCAAGGGCTTGGAGTCTTGGCTCAAGTGACCCTGTTAACGTAGCTCAGGGGCTTGGTATCTGGCACATTTTTATAAGAATTTCCGTCATCTTCTTGTCTACCTGACATGCACCACTTCGAGCACGCTTACTTGCATATCTAAAATGAGGCATATTTTGTTTTATATTGTCAAAGTCATGATTCTTGCTTGCTTATGTAAATTATTAGATCTAATCTAACAGGCTGGATTAGGGAGAGAAGGGGGAAGAGAAAAAGGGAAAAACCTAAAACTAAACCTAAATGAGCTAAGGAGAACTCAGGCTATTCCTTTATTCCTATTTTTCTTGTTGAAGAAAAATATCAAAATAGATTAATATTTATACATATACATCGATCCATGTGCCTTGAGTTGCAACCAATCAGAGAGCAGAGAACTCAGTTCTGTTATGCACAGCTGAGGTGTCTTGATTTCAGCCAAGGAAAATTGCATGTGGACTATTGTCCCATGTGCAGAGTTTTGTGCCCAGCTGATGTGTTCTTGCAGCTCTTAAAAATGCTCCTGCCGGCTATTGATATTTGCTAATGGAACCCTAGATAAATCCCTGAGATGTGTGGGACATTGGGATGTGTGCCCTAGAAGTATTGGAATCCCCAAAATGTCCTTTAAGTGTGAAATAGATGGCTGGAACCCGTGCTTCGATAGGTTGGAGCTTCAGAACTTCAATCTTGAGAGGTTCAGGCAACTGTTCCATAGGTTGAATGGGCTTCAGGTATGCATTCGACAGGTTCTCGATAGGTTCTAACAGGAGCTCGACAGGTTCATTCAACTATTCGACAGGATGCTCGATAGGTTCATTTTCAGCATCAGAACCTCTCGACAGGTTCAAACAACCATTCGATAGGTTGTGACAGGTTCAAACAACCATTCGATAGGTTGCGACAGGTTCAAACAGCCATTCGATAGGTTGCGAAAGGTTCAATTTTAACACATAGTAGCTCGTGGAGTCTATTTTCAGCGCATAACAGCTCTATAATTCACTCGTGGGGTTCCTTTCAGCTACTACATAACACTCAAGTGCTTTAGTTCTAACAAAGAATAGCTCGTGTAGTTCATTTTAAGCTACATTTAAACACCTCGAGTGGTTGCACGAGCCCTCTAAATTGCTCGAATTCTTCAAGTTTGCAGTTGTGTTGCTCATGGGGCTTCCATCATCAGCTCGAGTAGATGATCTTCAACACTTAAAGTATTTGAGTGCATTAATGTTGTAGCTGTAATATGCCACTTGAATTACTTTGCAGCTATTCGCATAGAATGCCTTGAGCTGCTGATTTGCTGCTATCTTCCATCCAAGGTGCAGCCTTGCTACAAACACAAAATGTTGTATTACTGCATAACACCTTGTTAACCTTTGGGCTTCACCACTCTCTCTCTCAGCAGGTCTTCAAGGCCCCCAAAGCATGCTAAAAAACCCCAATAGTGTGAACCACCATGGTGCCTTTTCAATAAATCCATCAGCTCCATTGTTAAACAAAAAATTCCTTCTTCTTGACTTCAAAAGCATGGATTGCAGCATTAAGCTCTTATTTTACTGTTATCTGTAAAAACACACTTAAAATACATTATTAACATGTTCAAAGGTTCATCATAGGTCAGGTTAAGGGATAGAAAGTGGTATATTTCAGTGCTCAACAGTAGCTCGGGCAACTTCAGGCGTCTTTAATACAAACGACCTTGGAGCTTTTCTGAAGTGTAACTTCAAGCACCACTTGAGAAGACAACTTTGGGTACCACTTGGAATTGATTTCGGCAGCCGAACAAAATTTCTTACTTAACTGGATCTAGTAAGATCACAACCAAATCCGTTAGGAAATGACCCAATTGGGTTGGGGGCCTGATCATGAATAGGAACTTATGAGTCTGCTTTGAATTAGGTGGAGCGAGGAACTCTCAGACACGCAATTTAACTGATTTTTTTTGCAATGTTTAAGGTAGGGAACAAACCTATGCTGAAATTGCTTATTTTGATTTGAGTTCTACACATGATGTAATTTATACTTACAAATCTCGCAACCATTATACATATTTTCTCATTGGTAAATAGTACACATGATTTATTCATTTCTTACATGATTTAGCATATGCCATCTTGATTCTGTTACTATTGGCACCCTGTACATGTACTTGCTAGAGCTTGAACCATATCAATATATGTGATTTCGCGTAAGTATGTACACCACGTACCTTTATCGTGTCTCTGATCGAGCGACCTTGTTAACGTAGCTCAGGGGCTTAATGGTCTCAGTGCAAGTGACCCTGCTAACTTGCTCAGGGGCTTGACGTTTCGTTCAAGCAACCTTGTTAACGAAACTCAAGGGCTTGAAATACTTGTCCCAAGTGACCTTGTTTACATAGTTCAAGGGCTTGGAGTCTTGGCTCAAGTGACCCTGTTAACGTAGCTCAGGGGCTTGGTATCTGGCACGTTTTTATAAGAATTTCCGTCATCTTCTTTGTCTACCTAACATGCACCACTTCGAGCACACTTACTTGCATATCTAAAATGAGGCATATTTTGTTTTATATAGTCAAAGTCATGATTCTTGCTTGCTTATGTAAATTATTAAGGGAATTGTTTTTATATTAATTGCATCAAGAATGTATGAAATTGAATATGATAATTGAGTGATTTCACAACTATTATTCCCTATTGAGCTTGGATAAAGCTCATCCCTTGACAAAACGTCACAGTTGCAGGTGAGGGAGCTGAGCGTGAATTCGGTGAAGAGGAGAACTTGAGCTATACCCCGGGAGAGGAGGATCAGCCCGAAAAGCATTTCCCGCAGTTGTAGAGACATTTTGCATTGGAATATGAGGAGATGATTTGGGGTTTATTTTGGGTTTGTTTTGGGTTCATTTTAGGGATTTTGATAAACTTTATTACGTGACATGTAATCAAATTTACTAGACTTTTTGATCCACTGTTTAGATGAAGGACGGCCTTCGTCGGTGGATTAATAGCGTCTGACGCATAGCTTTTGGATAGACTTATTTTGTGGGTCATGTATTTACTGCCTTTACCTTCATAGCTCTTTTTGTTTCCTTTGTGCACTTTGATCTTTGTTTTGTGCTTACCTAAATGGATGGATTGCTCGATCATCCTAACTCATTTACGTGTAAGATCGAGCTGTCATGTAGTGATGGTTGCATCTTGATGGCTTAATAGCATTGTAATTTAGATCATGCTTGATCTGACGATGCAAATTTTTAGGTAAGGAAATCCGGGTTGTCACATTTTTAGGTTTTTCAAAACTAAAAATTTAAAATATATATACTAATTACTCAGTCAATCATTATATGTTTGTTATTTTTAAAAAATTTTAAATCTTTTATCCTTAGCTTTTCATCATCATAATTATCCTATATCAGAACTCAATAATTTCAATTTGGTATAGCGTGGAGTGTGTGCATATCAGTGAAGAGTTTATTCATCAAAATTTTTTCTAAACTGCAGTTTTTAGAAAATATTTTCATCCAAACTCTCACTTATTGGCATACTCTAAAAAATAATCGAAACTTTTGGTTCTCACAATAATGTAGATATATATGCAAAAATCTGATAATTACTAAGCAGAGAAATCTCATAGAAAGGATAATCAATTCTGTTCATATGACTTCTTTATTCATTCATAGTATCTATTTCATATATCTCTACTAGACTTATATTTTTATAAATCGTAAATCTCAAAGGTCTTTCCTTCGGCTTGTAATGGGGCTTTGGATTTTTGAAAGGTTAAAAAAAAAAGGTAAAGAGGATTCAAAAGTTTTATGAGAATTTAGCTCTTCTTTTTCTTTTTCTTCTTCTTCAATTTTTCAGCTTCAGTAAGTATCCTTATTTTGGATATCTTCTTCCTATTTTTTTTTTTTTCTATTTTCTTTTTGAAATCCCAATCTCACGGAATCGTATTTTATGATTTCTTTTTTTTTTTTTTTCCTTTTTCCCATTTTTTTCATACAATTATATTTCTTTTTTAGTCATACCCTTTTTAGCAAATCCTTTGTTTGGTAAGCATATACTCCTTTCACTCCCTCTTCTCCCCTTCTTTTACATTCTAAACTCTCAGAAATTATAAGGGTTAAAGGTAGAAAGCTTTGGTTAGTACATATGGTTACAGGTTTATAAAATTTCGGTATAAAGAAATTCGATTTTAGGCTTCTAAAATGCGTTCAAAGGTTATAATGTTCTGAGATTTTTGGTTTTTTAGCTCTGGTTTACAAAAGATGGCCTTTAGTCATTTTCACGATTTACTAATATGGATGTCTTATTGCTTTGATGTACTTAATAAATAATTCTAAACAAATAAATTATCATATTTAGAGAATATATTGATTCTAAGTTCAACAATTTGAGATTACAGATAGTAGAGAAGCTCAAGAAAATTTTAGCATGAATAAATACAGTCTCTCTTTATCAGAATAGAAGAGGAAAATAGGCTCTATAGCTCACTGATTATATAATTTTGAAACTATAATCTAAAATATTTGCAGTTCAAATCAATCGTATAGTTTCAAACATTCATCTGATACAATGTTCTAGAGATGCTTTACTTGAATTGCAACTATTTTAATTTTAATTTTTGAACTACTACTATGATGGGGTGCTAAGTATTTTAGATTTTCATATTTCTATTATAATTTGCATACAATAATTAACTTCAAAATTTTAAAATTTTCTAAAAAAGAAAAAAAATAATAAAAAACTACTATACTATGTACTGTATCCCCTCCGAACTTAAATAGGACAATGTCCTCATTGTGCAAAACATGGGACATATATAAAATTTTTACCTTATTCTACCGCTATGTTAGTAATTGAGTTTATAATCTACAAAAGGAATCAACAATCTTCTCCCCCCCCCCCCCCCCAGACTTACGAGAAAAATACTTCCGATTTAATAGAACTACTATGTTAAATGTTAGTAAAAATATTAGTAAAAATATTAGTCAAAAGAAAACTCTATGTATTAAATATGTACAATAAAAATGTTCCAAAATTATAAAAATTTTCCTACCTGTGAGGCTTGTATTTTTCGAGATTTTTACTCACTAGGTGATGCAGGATATGGGACAATTGATGTGGAATGTACATGTGGTATATCTACCAGGTTGTTAATGTTGTCTTCATCAGAGTTAGACATTTCTACGGTGCTGCAATCAGAATCATTTTCTTGTTCTGGCTCTACTTCCTCCTCCAGTGGTGCTTTTGGTTCTCCCTTTTCTGTTTCCTCTGGCTCATGTGTTGCTTTCAAGGCCTACAGTTCTGTTTCTAGCATAGCCTGTTTGTGTTGAAGTTGGCGAATTACAACATACTTTGCATCATTTTCCATCCTCAGTTTTTCAAAAATAACCTTCTCTATTTTTACTGTGGTCCAAAAGTTTTTTATGAGTGACTCAATCTTGCTCTTTTTTAGCACAAATGAGCATCAGGGACTCCTTTTCCTCTTGGAGTTTAAGTTATTTCCCTTGAGCTACGGTGAGTTCTTGAGTATCCTCTTTTCTTACATTGTTTAAGGTCTGTTCATAATCTTGATGGGCTTTTTCTCTTGCATTTTCCCAATCATCTGGGTTGTCAATGAATTCTATCACTTGCTCTGTAAGTTGAAGAATTTTATCCTGATATTCTTTTTCCTTCCTTTCCCATCCTTGATGATTTTCTTTCAGTATCCTATTCTCTTCCTGTATCTGTGCTACTTGGTTTCTAAGGGCTGTAGTTTCTTCTTGGATTTTCTTAATTGTTTCTTTTATTCAATACCCACGATATTCCTTGATTGCCTTCTTTTTTATGTTTGCAATCATTTCTTATTCTTCCTCTACAGTAGGCAGTTGTCTCGTAACCCATTTCTCAATACTTGGATTTCTTCCATCATTCTCTTTACAACATCTGACAATTGAACATTTGAAATTTGCCATTGCTCTACTTCTTTTAGTCTCCTTTCCAAATCAGTTTGTTTAGTTATTAGGGCTGTTGAAGTAGGATCTAGAACTATCGTTGCCTGATGTAAGAGTGCGCTGAAGCTCTCTCTTGGGGCTTCAATGTGTAACCTTCATTCTGCAGCTAGGGATACTATCACTGTGGTGGTGGTAATCAGGGAATCAACTAGGGATGGAATTGTGAATCCTTGGCTTGCTCCTATAGTTTGTGACATAGGAGTTTCTACAGTGTGTATTTCTTCTGGTGCCCTAATTTCTACTTCCTGTGTAGTGTTAGGAATTATTGGCTTGGTTCCTGCAACATTAGAGACTGTTGGTGGGATAGCAGATTCCACCTGTTCTGTGTCATGGCTAGAAGTAGCCAACTCAATAAGTTGTTCCTCTCTCTGAGGCGATGTTGTAATAGTACTAGGTAATGTGTTTGCCTCTGTTAAAGGAGGCAAAACAGGCCCTGTTGGAGAGTTCAGAGTGGGGGTCGAACATACTAGCTTGGTCTGTGATTGGTATCCTCTCCATGGATACCCTTTCTTGAATTGGAGAACTACTTTTTTCCTTCTCAGGTGGTGGAGTAGTACTCTCACCTTCTTCCATTACCACTGTTCCAATTGTCTGTTATATAATATTTTCTCCTCTTTCCTTGGGAATTGATGGCTCTATTGGGACAGAGGGGAGATTTTGGGTTCGAGGGGCTAGTGGTATTTTCTTTTTATTTGTAGTATTTAGAGTTCTCCTATAGGACTGGACCGTTAAGTCTTCTTCTAGTCTTGGTAAGGTTTTCTCTATGGGAGTAATACTATAACCCACGTTCATCAATAGATTGGTTATAAAACCTCCAAATGGTATGGTCAACTTCTTCGTTTGATATTTTTCTTGACCTAATTTCTCCCTTACGGTCATGATGACTTTAAGAAGATATGAGGGTATATTGAACCAATAGCGATTTGCCATAAGGAATAATGCCTTGGCAAAGAATGTTCTTCTCTGAGTTCCATGCCTGGTGGGATGAATGATCTTATGTATCAACACATCAAAGAAGTGAAGGGACAAACTCCTCGCTTCTAAGTCTTTTCTAAGGAAAAAAGACTTATCTTGTGAGGGTTTTCCTAATAGTTCTGTTGCCATATCAGTGAAACAGGGGAGGGTCTCGGGTGGCATTCTCAATAGATTGGCTTCTGGGTTATCTCGTGATAATTGTTGAACTTCTAAAGGAACATGCATCACCTGGCAATCATTTCTTATGTAATTTTGACTGGGAGTCCATCTATACTGGTGGAGATAATTAAAGATGACCCTTGGGTACTTTTGGTCATATTTTTATAAAAGAGTCGCACCAATCTAGGATAGATCGGTGTGACTCCTGGCTCTAGAAAATAGTTTAGCCCGACATCCTTAAAGTATTTGATTGCTTCTCCTCCCATCTCCAATTTGTCTGAGGCATCAGCATCAACTGCAACCTCAGCTCCCACGGTGTGCTACATTGTCGCAGTAGGGAGTTTATCTACTGGTGTTTCGGAGGATGCTCGCCTTTTGCCTTTGTCTATTTTGGGTCCCTTTTTTGGGACAGACAAAGGATTCCTCTCGGTTGTGTCTGCAGGACCTTCTCGGATAACAACTCCTAAAGACTTGGTCTTCTTTTGAGGACGGTCTGTTGCTTTTAATTTACCTTTTATGGCAGCAGACCGTACAATACATTGAATGATTGGGTTGTTATCGAAAGTATTACCTTCATCTTCTTCTTCTCTCTGTCTTTTCCCTCGTTCATTCGTCATGCTGTTCTTTTCTGCAAAAATTAATCAACCAATGTTAATCAAGATTTCAGAACCCCGTTTTGAATAAACAACCCATGCAAATGCTTCTCTATCAAAAATCATTTCCTTACCTTGTTGATGAATAAAATCCTAATTCCAAAAGTAGAATTTTTTTCTTAGGGTTTTCTTTGAATGAATCAAAAATAGAAGGAGACTTTAAGGAATATATGGCTGGAGTGGTTATCAGAACGGTTGAGATTCAGGATATTTGAAAAAGAGAGGGAAGAAAGGAGAGGAAAAACTGAAGGATTTGAAAATAGGACCGTCATATCCTCTTTTAAGAATATATGCGTCCTATTTTCAGTGATGACTTGCTAAGCCGGTCATTACTGAATTTTAACCTCGAATCGTAAGTCGATTCTGGTCTTTTAAAAAAATCGCAATCATTGTCTTTTTAAACTATAAACAATCGTAAATCCATATGATTGTCTACTTATATTATACAATAGGTAAAAATTACGATCTATCATTTAGTGAAACAGGTCGTATTATGATACCTAAAAAAAAATGAAATAGTTTACATAATTTACATATTGTGCTATGGATCAGTCGGTAGTGCGACGATCTATGAAGGTTTTGAAATTGGATTTTAGGGAGCAGCTATCTCCCCTAGGAAAGCTTGGCCTCTAGGATTATTTACAGGTTGTGTGGGTAATTGTCCACTTTCCCTCCTTGCCACATGCAAGGCTAGTTGACCTATTTTCAAGCTTTGTGATGGACTAGGTATGTGAGTGAAGGGTCTGAGAGAATTGAGCAAGTTGGTGCAAATCCCTTGAATATTGATGTGACTGTTATTACAAATCCTGAAGGATTTGAACAATCGTAGCATCAGGCATGTTGCTCCATGGTCCAATTTGGGGTTATGCTACCTGCATTTGAGGTCTTTGGTGAAAAGCTTGGGTCTGTAGAAATCAGGGTTGCGCAATTGTTGGTGCTAGTTGTGCTCCCACCATAGAATCATAGTTAAATCCTGGGTGATTTCTCCATGACGGCTTGTAGGAATTCCCGTAATCTCCCCTCTAAAAAGCGATTGCTTATTCAGTTTCCACCACCTCTTGGTATTGTGGCACAACAGTGTTTTCCGTATATGTATGAGTCTGGCAATTAGAGTGGTTTGCCGTAGACCTTTCCAGAATGTTAGGGTTGGAATTCATGAGTGTAGCAATTTTTTGCTCAAGTGCTAAAACTTTTGTACTCATGCCATCCTTAGTTTTAACTTTTTCTTTATTGATCTCATACACCCCCCCTCTTGCAAGCGGGGTATGACGAGCAATCTATGGATCAGTCTGTAGCAAAGCCTGCTTTTGCTTTGAAGTGTTGGCCAACTTTTCAAATAAATTTTAGGTATGCTAGCCATTTTGAGTCATGAAGGCTCCTCCGCTCACGACATCAACGATGGTGATTAGTCTCGATGGGTCCACAGTAAAAGCTTTGTGCTACAGACTAGTTCGGTACCTCGTGATGAGGGCACTTTCGTAGCAAATCCTTCATCCATTGCCAACTCTCATGAAATAATTCTCCAAGTTTTTGCCTGAAGCCTTAAATTGCTTGGAGAATTTAGTTTGTTCTACCAATTGGAAAGTATTCGGCCAAAATTTTGGACTATATGTCTTCCCAAGTGGTTATACTCCCGGTAGGTAGTGAGACGAACCACGCCTTCGCCCTATCTTAAGAGAGAAAGGAGACAGACGCAGTCTTATAGCTTCTTTATTGGTCATGGTCTGTAGCATTGTGCAGATTTCTATGAAGTCCCTCAGGTGCTGGTAGGGATCTTCTCTATCAAGCCCATGAAAAGTTAGTAGAGTTTGGATTTTGTGGGGGTTGATGTCATAGTTTTGACCTTCAGCTGCCTCTGGTATAACTATACAAGACGGCTTGGTCAAAACTATTGGACTAAAGTGTGCTTCGATTGAAAGTTCGCTAGCCATAGTTCTAGAGGCTCTTATAGAGGCTCGGCTTGATGCTAGTTTGCGCAAGAGAGTTCATTCAATTTCTGGGTCATATTTGAAAGAGTCTAGTCTGCTAGGCTGGGTATGATGCATACACCGGAAACTAAATATATATTTTTTTTGTATATAAAACTTATATGATTTTTATTTTAGAAGAGCAGAGAGAAAGAACAAATCTAGGCCTCTGGCTTCTGTTATCCGGAGAAGTTGGAACCTTGATTTGCCGCTCCGAATAAACCTGCAAACGAGTAAGAAGTGAAAAAAAATTAAAAATATAAAGAAATATAAAAAGAGAAAGATAAATATTGGTTTCTAAAAGAATAGAAATATTAGATAAAAACTTGAAAGAATTAGATAATTTCACTTCCACGACAGCAGCGCCAAAAACATGACTTGTGGATTATGATGTATTATATTTATATTAAATTCAAGTCTTAACCTGTTGCAAGCACACAATGGAAAATCATAGTACTAGCATAGGATCGTTCCCACGAGGAAGTTTGTTATCTAATTTCTTTAGTTTTATTCGTTATTCAAATCCTTATCTTTAAAAACTGCTATTTATCTTTAAGATCTAATCTACTGGAGAAATATGAATAAAAGAATGGTTATTTAATCTAAATGCAAAAAATAAATCCTAATCCTCCTTCTTCAGATTAAGGTTGTCAATCTTAATCTTTAGCTATCAGATATTTATAAATTTAAACAGTACCGTTATTGTGATAGCCCGAATTTCGGAACCCCAAAATCCGTGCCATCAGCACGACCTTCAAGGCCGTGCCCTGGGTTCCTTACAAAACATTGATATATACAAGCCAAAACTATAATTGAGGCACACGTAGCTACTCTAAATAAAATCTCAAAAATAATCAAGGTATCGCAAGGCAGTCCTTGTCCCATGCCAATTCATGGACATAAGAACTTACCCAAACCATTAGTGATAACAGTTCATCCTAGACGTTTTGCCAAAGAAACGGTATTTAAAAACATTTGAAATAAAGAGGCTTTACCTACCAAGCCATACCTAATACTCTCAACTCACTCTCAAAGTATGCAGTGGGTTTCCTAGAAGAATTCCTCAGGAGGAGGTTCTGACTCTTCTGTGGGCACGTAATCCGAAACCCTTGGATCAGCTTCTCCAGAAGTCTTTGTTGCCGCTAGTCCTGGACCTGCGACGTATAGTCTAAGGGGGGTGAGCTACATCTTAGCTCCGTAGGGAAACAAAAAGAACATATAGATTGACCTTCACATATATGTCAGCAGTTTAACAAGCATAAAATTATCGAGTAATCACTTATGGACAACAATTGAAATAACTGGAAATAAACTAATGATTTTGACCATTACTTAGCATGGCTTTGTTTAATCTCCTTATTAGTTTAGTTGTGAATTTGGCCTAATCACTTAAATCTTAACTTAAGTAGTCCCCGAGCAATATAGCATCGAGCCCCGATGGAATACCCATCATCGTCGTCTAACTAGACAGTTATTATATGTATCCCCTGGGAATACTGCCCAAGTCCCTTTCTCATAGGTGGCGGGGTCTATTTTTAGATCTATATCCCTGGGATGTACTATGAAAGTACGAATTTGCCGCCGTACCGCTCACGGATATCCTGTCGAGTCAGTCGTGGGTATCCCGCCACGTCGGTGGGGTATTCTAATCAAACCTTAAATAATAAAAATATCAAATGTGCTCTACATATAGTTATTCACCGTGATTGTGCTAATTATATTACATCAGGCCTTATCACATTACTTACGTTTCTCTGTTAGTTTTCATCTACATCCCTGGGATGCCCCTTATTTCCATCGCATCCTTCTTTGTTTTAACTATATGATTTTTCGTCCCCTGGGGACCTCAAGACTTTCATGTTATAAACTCACTCACACACCCTTTTTCATGAGGATCATGCAGTATTTGACTATTTAAATGGATTACACTACATATATGAATTTCACGAAATAATGCACATGTTTCAAGAATATTCCCTACCTCGACGAATTTCAAAGCACGCCTTCTCGTAGAGGTTTATACTTCATGATCATGCGTCAAACCTACATTTCAAATTAGCATAGGCTTAGAAAGGACACTAGAACCATTGGGGTGTACAACCCCCATGTTTCTTGTACCTATAATTTCAAGAACTAAGTGGTCACTGGACCTCGCGCGAGCGGTCACTTGACCTCGCTCGGGCGGTCACTTGACCTCGCTCGAGCGGTCATAGACCTCGCTCGAGCGGTTAAATCGAGGTCGCTCGAGCGGTTAAATCGAGCCACTGAAGCATTACTGGGGACCTCGCTCGAGCGAGCTTCCCCTTAGTTTTGGGGACCGCTCGAGCGAGCCCAGAGCTATATTTTTCCTATTCATCCTCGCTCGAGCGAGTCATTTAGACCGCTCGAGCGAGGAGCGATGATTTTTACTCCTCGATCCGATTGAGAACACAATTCCTCTCTTCATTCAAACCTTAACATCATTAAAAACATTCAACCAACATCCTTCCTATTATTTAAAACATGCCTAAGCATCTATCATGCCTTTTACATACCTCCGACGATGAGTCTTGCGCAAGTTTGATGATTTAAGATTCGAAATTCTACTAGGCAAACAGGCCTCCAATGTTCCTCCTCCAGCCTTTTCTTCAACTCATCTGCCGATTTGAGTCCCAACGAAACCCTAGTTCTTCACTAGGCTCTTCTTCTCTTTCTCTTTGTATTCTCCTCTCTATTTAGGTTTAAATAGAGTTACGCAAGGGCTCTTCTCTCCTCTCTCTTTCACTTTTATACATATAAGTTAGGGAAAAACTAGTGTGTTTCCCACGTACACACATAGTATCTATGGTTCGTTTTGGTCTCCTTGTGAAACACATATACCTATATGTAATGCATGACGTGCACTCATCCCAAAAATCTGGGGTTGTGACAGTTATACTATATTTCTAATCTCCTAGCATTGGTCGTCAATCAAGTCTAAGATCCTATCAATACAGATTTAATCTAATCAACAACTTTCTAAAATCTGGGCGTCAATCAAACCTTAGAAAATTGAAGATGGAAAAGTAAAATTATTACACTAATCTGTAAATTCTAACCTGAGTCATCAATTCAAATTAAAACTTGAAGATGTATATAAAGCAAATAATCTAAATTAGAAAGCAAAGTAAAATATATCCCTCACCCTTCAGCCGCAGTCGTCAAGTGCTCCTGAGAAATTATAGATGTCTACACTAATCTTCAGCACTCAATTGCAGTCGTCAATTGCTCTGGAGAAACCTCTGATATCTAATTTATTCTAACTAGTATACACTACTGATCGGAAGAAAATCCAACCTCAGGCGTCAATTGATGCTAAATTTCTTTGATGCTTATTCCTATGTTGAGCTCTCTTATTTATAGATCATAAGGAGTTGGTTTACAAAGATCTAATTTTAATAAAATAAACTACTAAAAATACAAGTTTCCTAATATAACTCTAATTCCTAATTTTATCTTTCCTTTTCTTTAGCTGTTGGTATACTTCTAAAATTTTCTTTATACTTTAGCAACACAGTCCTTCAAAGTCTTCTTTATCAATCTCCTCAAATTCGTGATTCGCCAAACTTTTAATTCAAGAGATCTTCTATTTCTGGTTCATGGCGGTGATAGTTATCACGTGATCAATAGCAATAAACTAAGCTTTCTGTAGAATTGCTAATAATGATTTTTTATTCTTTTTCTTTATTAGAAAATCGTAAACTATAATTTTCTGCTTTCAATGGGGTTCATAGAGGGAAAATTGTAAAAGACAATTCTTCAGTTTTGTCATTTTCTGTAAAATCGTAAATGACAATTCAATACTTCTTCATACTGCTCACTCTCATGACTTTGATAGACTTGGCGGACGATTTTCTACAAAATCATAAATACTTCTCTTTCTTAAGCAGTTTCTTCTGTCGAATCATAAATTACAATTCTTTGGCATTCAAAGTCTCTCACTCTGGGAAAATCGTAAATAGGAGTTTCAACCCATAAAATCCTACGTGTATTGTCAAGGCTAGCGGCACATTGATGCCCACACAAAGGAAAAGCAACAGGTTGAATAAGGACTTAAGCATAATTAAGCATTGCTACAAAAGGCCTGCAATGACTCAGCCTCCCAATTCACAATCACTACAAACAATCTAGATCTAACATCTGATAGTGGCCAAGTAAGACAGAGGGAGTCTGTTCCTACACAATCTCTCACTAGGCTATAAGCCCAAGTACAGAGAGAAAGAATTCATCTCAGATCTGTGACTAAGATTGCCCTAGGGCTATAGTCTGTCCACTCAAATGGTCATAGGCTATCTATAGAGGCTCCCTTACCCACAAATGCTTAGATAGAACATGAAAACTACTGTTTGCTACCATGGTCCCCAGACTACAAAAGCTCAAGCTTCTATGGGCCTTTCAATAAGCTCAAATCCTAAATATATGCTATAGCCTAAACAGAACTACGGACAAATAGGAAAATAACAGATTAAGTAAGCATTCAAACATAAATTCCATTGATCCGATCTTACTAACAATGAAATCTCTCAAGGCAGCAACCTTGTGCACAACAGCTCAACACCAAATCCCAATGTTTAAATGACCTATTACAAAACTTAAATAAAACTACACCTAGATGCTTATCAAAGATTTAGTCAGCAAGTGCTGGGCTAAGAGAGAAGAAAAAATGGAAAAAGAGGTTATCAAATCCTAACCCTAATCCTAACCCTAGTCTGCTTGAGCTCTCAACCGACAGAGGTTGAAGGAGAAAGTGAATGATAGTTTTTAAGTTATAAGCGCAGCTTATATACTTAGTCCTAATACTGTGGCTGAGAGAAGAGTAAACCCTAATTTTTAAAGTAGATGTGACACTGCTACAACCCTTGGATGTCTTGAGATACGTGCATTATAATCCGTGCCTAGGGATGTGTGCCCTAGACCTGAGAAAATCTCCAAAAGGTCCTTGAGTTAAGATTGAGAAGTAGAGAGCCCGAGCTTCGCGAGATTGGATTTTGCATATTGCTTCTGTCGCACTGCTACAAAGTGTTCGCGAGGTAGAGTTTAGCTTTGAATATTGCTGTCTCGCGTAGTAGAGCTTTCACTGATCGTACAGCTGCTTCAGCTCTATGTGCACTCATGCAAAAGGATCTTCAATGCTTAGCTTGCTCGTGCAAAAGAGCTTCAGGAACTTTAGTCGCGAGGTACTCGCATAGATGACTTTGCGTCTCGCTTGGTATAGGTTTAAACTTTTAAACACGCGATAGCTGCGCGAGAGAAGTTCTGGGTGTCTCTCTCTTCCAGAACCATGCGAGAACTTTGTGAGGTATTTGCTGTTATTTATGCCAATTGGTCTCACGAGGTAATGTGCATGACTGCATTAAGGCCTGATCCTCATGAGAGCTTCGCGAGTAGTATTTCTGAAGGTTTAGTGCGCGAGAGCTCCTCAAGTTTCTTGACATGTAGCTAGCAGTTGAAGTGCACGACTATTGCGCGAGATGAGCTTTGTGATAACCCCTTCCTTGAGCTACACAACTTCTTCACGAGCTCTATTATGCTGCATGTCTTAGCAGCGTGAGGGAGCTCCGCCAGTGAATTGAATAGCGCGAGGCTGCACCTCAGCTGTGCGAGATAGGTCCTTTGCTCCTCTGCTGCTATGCATATGCCTCTGTTGCAGCTTCCTCTACTCTCACCTATTCTTCTTTCATTTGCCAGACTTTCTTGGTCCATTGTGACATGCAAGATAGTCACCATGGTGTGTACTACCATGGTGTTCCATCACTTTCTGGTTCAACTGTCATCTTTAGCTTGAATTCTCTCTTCTGGGCACTAAAAGCATAGACTTTGTGTTAAGCTATACAAATTATTCCTAACTACAAAATAAGCTAAAAAGGAGTTATTAGTCAGCTTCAAGGTCCAACAAAGACTATGTTAAGAGGTGAAAAGTGGTACTTTTCAGTGAATAATACACCTCCAAACCTAATCTTTGCTAGTCCCTGAGCAAAGCAAAATTTAAACAACTACTCTAAGAATGTAAATGTCACTTTCGTAGGGAGCACGGATGCATTTAGTTTATGCATCAAGCCTTTTAAACCCTTAGGTGATCCCTAGTGGAGGAGTGAAGTCTCCTGAGGATTTTTAGTAAAGTTACCCACAATCTTCTCAATGAAATAGTTAACAAAAGTATAAACAGTTGTCAATCAGTTTAAAATAAATACAGTTCATTTCACCCTTGCTCTGTCAAAATTACGAGAGTCCCAAAGTAGTATAAACAATTTAACACCTCAGTCATGCATGCTTTCTCATTACATCCAATTAGCTGACACCAAGAAAAATAAAATGTGCAAAACAGTACTGAGCTTACCAGTACATCAAAATTCAGGTTCAAACAATGCCCCAATGATTTCAATCTCAGACTTAATGCTTACCAGGGCTGTCTCTCATTTATGAATTTAGGGGTGTATCATTTCTCATAAGCTCAAGAGCAGTTACATACCCTAAATGGGTTTGCAAGCATGAGCATGGGCATTGCTTCTAATTTCTGACATCATACAGTACTCTCACCATAGATTAGACATTCCCTCATCTTCACATGACAGTTCATTTGACTTTTGATCAATAAGGGCTTTTCATGGATTATAATATGGCTTATTGGTGAGGGTTGTAAAGAATAAAAGGGATTCAAAATTGAGAAATTAACACAGGTAGGAAATGATTCATCACTACACCTTCTTCATTTCAGCACAACTCCATCTTCTTTTCAAATGTTAGAGCTAAAGTAACCAACTTCTTCTCTTCTTTTCAATATTTCCAATGAAATTCTTCTTTTGACTTCTCTTTTTTTTTCTTTTTTTCTTTTTTTTTCTTGGGTTTATATGTATATATTTTTTATGATAATTGCAGCCACACATCTACAACTGCTACACTATTGGTTACAGATCTCCTTCTCTCTTCTTCTCCTTTCACCAAATGTTAAACTTTACTCACCTATCTTCAATATCCTCTCATTTACCTTCTAAATTCTCAGAGTGAAAGTAGGGCTGAATCAGGTTAAAGGGTTTAGGTTCAAGTACTTTGGTGTTTATTGAAGAAAAAGGGGTTGTAAGGATCAACAAGTGTATGCACAAAGGTAGTTTCACAGGTTTGATCTTTTAGGCTCAAACTGTCCAAATGAAGGCCTTGATCCTTTCCTTAGTGTCACGATTACTGTCAAATAGCTTCAACTTGGGGTGTATAACTTTTAATGAAAAGGGCTTGACTCAGTCAGTCCTTAGAACAGAAAAAATAGTCATAGACACTCCTTAAAAAAAAAAATTATTGGCTCAAAGCTCACTGGGTATGGTCTTCAATTGAACTCAAAGGAGTATGCTTTCACCTGATGTTCACCTCATAGAAGTATTAATTTTCAAGTTATTTTAGTGTTAAAAAGGTCTGCATAGTTTTTAAATCTCCTCACTTTTAACATTACTTAGGTGAAATTCATTCTATTTATTCCTCACTTAGTTAAGACTACTGTACTTAGGTTAACTAGATCATTGGCAATCCTTGCCACCCCCAAACCTATGAGGAGTAGTGTCCTCATTGATTCCAAGAGAGGAGGGCATGTGTAGCAGGGAACAAAGACAAAGCATATAAAAGCAAGGCACACACAAACAACTAAAACAAACAAACTAATTATGAAGCAGAAATGAAACCAAATAGAACATAATAAAAAGGAATTTCATTTAAGCAGCAAACTATGTACAATGTACAGGAGAAGTAAGCTACAAAGGGTGGGTCCCAACTAAGTATATGTGCAAAACTAATCATATGAATCCTCTATTATAGCAGGTGGATCTTAAATTCCTTTGCCCTTTGCTTGCCTCAAAGCAGCAGCAGACTGTGACCCTTTGGAAGTAGTGCATCTTGGCTGGGAGGTGCTTTTGTTTTTGGGAGTGGGCTTTGGTTTTTGAGGGTGGAGTTTATGGAGTGCAGAATGGCTGTAATTGATGATTAGGATTGGGTATCGGCATATATTTGAGCTTGGATGAAAAGTAGTAGGTTAAAGATATGGGATAGGTAATCAGGGGTGGGGGGAGGAATTAGTTGAAAAGGGGAAGTGAGTGCATGAGTGAAAGTGATGGCCTGTGGCGGAGGGGTGAAATGGGGAGGGGGAGGTAAGTCCAGGAGAGGTGTAAACTCATAGTTGATGTCCTCTATGATAGAGGACATCATGGCAGAGTATCCCTCTTCGAAAAGAGGGATTTGGTCATGAGTAGGTGGAAATGGAATGGAATGGTCTACGAGTTGAAAGAATTCAGGGGGAAAAGGTGTGGAGGTTTCAATGGCCTGGGTGGGGTGTAGTGGTGAGCTATGTGGGATTTCAAGCGTGGGAGGCTCAGGTTCAAAGGCTTGGGCTGGTGAGGATGGTGGTAGGCCAATGGTTGGGTCTGGGATAGTGGAGGTTTCAGGAATTGGGATGGTTTGGGGGATATGGGGAGGTTGGGGTTGCTTCTGTGCCTTGGTTGATCTTCTTTTCTTTTTATAAGTTGCCAGCACAGGTAAGGATGGTTCAGGGATTGGTATGATTTCTTCAGATGTGGAATGGATGGGTGAGCTTGGTGTGGCTGATGTGATGGGTGATGGTATGGTTAAGGTAGCAGCAGGTATGAAGGCTATGGGGATGGGTAAAGTGAGTTGGGATGAGGGTAATGGGACTGTGGAAGGTTGTGGGGCTGGGATAGTGGCTGCTATGAAAGGTGAAGGGGTGGCTGGTAAGGGAATGGCTACAGATGTGGTGGTGGTGCTGGCTGACACAAATGAAAGGGCTGCCTGAGAGAAGGAACTAGAGCTTGACCACAACAAGATCAGAGAGGTTGCTCCTATATCAGCCTTCTTCTTCTTCGTCTTCTCAATGAGAGTACCACTAATCTCCCATTGCTTTTTGCCACAATTTTTGGGATTTAGGGCAATGGTCTCTTCATTCATTTAAAATTGATACCCTCTAAGCTTTAGCAAGGTTGTAATAAGCCTGCAATAGGGAAGGGAATGGGGTTTCTTCTTGGTTTTCACCTTCTCCACAATGTCAGTCATCCCCTCAAAAATTAACTTGGAAGCATCCAAGTAATGCCCCTTGTGGAAGGAGAGTAGTGCATCAACAATAGGGAACCTCCTCTCCTGCTCATGGCCAGAATAATATCCATTTTTCCTGAGCACCCCATCCATATATCTGAGGTGGGGGTACAGATCTCTCTTCCTGATTGATGCTCTAGATACAGTGACCCCTCCAGTCAGCTCCTTAGTAATCTCTAGGATGGTGGCTGTCAAAAAGGGACCCAAGCCACATTCAGGGTTATACTTGGCTGGTATCCTAATATCCTAGCAATGGTAACTTGATTGAACAACATCTCAAATTTATCTATGAGCACTAGAAGTGCTGGTTCATCCTCAGTTTTGACTATGATATTCTGGTAAAATAATTGCACTAGTCTAGGGAAGATTAGTTGTATTGGGGGTCTTAGTAGGGGTAGAAATGAGGCTTTGGTGAGGTACTCCATGGAGGCAGCTGTTTTAGATAGCTCCTCAAAGAAAGCCTTATCAAATATTGTCTCAGGCTCTAGCTTAATTGCTGTAACAA
Source organism: Chloranthus sessilifolius (assembly GCA_021018995.1). Classification (NCBI taxonomy): domain Eukaryota; kingdom Viridiplantae; phylum Streptophyta; class Magnoliopsida; order Chloranthales; family Chloranthaceae; genus Chloranthus; species Chloranthus sessilifolius. Next base: position 33,758,643 of record CM037586.1, read on the forward strand.
AATTAGATGGAACCCTGAGGTATTCATTATCTTCTTCCTCTTCAATTCAGGGACCTCAGGGGGTACTCCCTTGCTCATTTTCTGTTTCTTCTTTGATTTCTCAGGGCTCTTAGATGGAGGGTGCTCTCTGGCCCTCTTCTTTGGGGCATACTTCTTTTTGGCACCCTAGGCAACAGAGGTCACACCTTAGCCTTTCTTCACAGTGTTCACCATTGGGGGCTCCTCAGAGGGTGCAGTTACTACAGGAGTCTCCACATTGGAGGTCTCTGCAATCCTTGCAAATTTCTGAGTGGCCACAGGGCTCCCAGCAGGTGGTGGGGTTACCAAAGCAGACAAGGTGTCTGAGAATCTTGAACCCATGACAATATCTATTCAGTTTCTCAAAATTAGGGTTTCAAAATCCCAGTAATTGTAATGCACTCTTCACAAATAAAATAGACCCCAAATTGCTGTCAACTTACACTAAAGTACTGTTGAATTTAATCAATCGAGAGAGAGCGAGAAATCTTACCAAATGATAGCTAGGGTTTCACTTCACACCTTGCACAGATACTAAAATCCCCCCAAACCTAGCTCAAAGTGACCAGAGGGTGATGAGGAGAAAAAATGTATGAGGAAACTAGCTGAGGTTAAGTGGAAAGGGTAGTATAGAAGAAAGAAGAAAAGGGGGAGCTCGGCAGAGCACAAGGAAAACTAGGGCAAAGTGAAATAAAATGACGAAAATAAGGAAATCACTGGGTTTATAGGGCTTAACCTGTGCTTCACGCAGCTGTCGCTAAGTTCTCGCGGAGCACATTCCTCGCTTAGTACACAACTAACCTCGCGAGAGGTTCACTCACAAAGAAAAGCATTCCTCGCGAAGACAAATTTAAAAGCTTCAGGTGCCTCGTGAGGCTCTTTGCAGAGTAAAATTCAGGCTCAAGCGCGCGAAGCAATCGCTCATATCTCACGCAGCTAGAGTAGCGAAGTCTCGCGAGCATTAAAAAATATTAGTCTCAAGCATCTCACGGGGCTCACTATTAGGCTGCGAGCATTAAAATATGAGTCTCAAGCATCTCGCGAGGCTCGCTATTAGGCTGTGACATATGCCCATGTGCTCGCGAAGCTCTCGCACGATACAAAATATTCATTAAAACTCCGTGAGAAAGCTTTAGGTGGCTCGCGAGCTTGAAATTCAGTCTATTTAGCTTCGCGAGCTTCAAATTTAGGCTATTCTCTGAGCTAGTGCCCCGACTTGTGCATGTACACTGTCATGCACCCATTGCAGTGTGCATCAATACCAGTACATGACATGTACTCCAATTCATCATGACAGTTTAGTTACTCTTTATCAACATTGAAATATCACATATTCAGAATTCCAAGGACAATAATTCAGATCAAATTCAAGAAATGTATTGTGAGAGTATCTCAACTATCACCAACAGACATGAGCATCAAAATTTAGATGACAAACATGCACGAGTACTAAAAGAACAATTACAAAACACAATCAAACACAATTTCTAAGTAACTCAAAGTAAAACACACAGTCAATACATATGGTACACACATTCTCTTGGTTCTTCACCACTCACCTTCACTTTTCACGACCTCCTCACTTTTCAGTTGCCTTGTCCTACACACATTCTCTTAGGATTAATTCTTTGGTAAAATACTTGCACTTATTACCATATTAGAATTTAGTGGTGGGGGCATTGTTTTAACATCTCCTAGAATCTCTCCCATGTTTCATAAAAATCCTCAGTTGATGACTGAGTAAATAACAAAATACTTTTTCTCATCTGGCTAGTCTCGTTCATGGGAAAAAATTTAGCCAGGAATTGGCTTTGGAAGTCACTCCATTTTTGTATGTTGTTGGCTGGGAGCTTAGAGAGCCCTGTGCTAGATTTGTCCTTTAAGGAAAAAGAAAAAAGCCTCAGTTTGGTGGCTTCAAGTCTCAAGCCAGCAATATCGAAAGTGGTATAAAATGCCAAAAATTGGTCAATATGCTTGTAAGGATCTTCCTTACTAAGCCCATGAAAAGATAGCAGCATATTGATGGTGGAGGACTTGATTTCATAGTTTCCTTCCACTGAAGAGAATTGTATGCAGAAGGGAGAAGTGTAATCCCCTGGTGCATTGTACTCCTTCAAGGTTCTTTGCCTCTCAGTCATGTTAGCTTGCTCAGTTTCAATAGTAGGGCCTTGTGTGGTGTTTCTTGGTCTGAGGATCCTTTCAACCTCAGGATTTGGAGGTTCCAACTTAGAGTTTAGGAACCTTCTTCCAAGCATACACCCACAAACTCAGCAAGTAAGGAAAATGCTTACAACACTCAAAGAATTTCTAAACTAAAATAACAACTAACAAATTTATACTAAATTAATTACAAGGAATTCAACATTAAAGGACTAGGTTTCAGGGTAAAAGAAGTGCAAATAGAGCTAGCTAGACTCCAGCTGTAGCTCAAGCTTTTCCCTTCTGTTGTTGTCCAATTCTGTACGATTCTAAAAAGAATTAGTAGTATTTTTATTCTACTATGGCACAGCTACAAAGAATTTTCTAAAATATAATATAATATAACTCAGGTCTACTAATAAGATCAATGTCCCCTGGCAGCGGTGCTAAAAACTTGTTGGTTTACATATTTTCTCTAGATTAGTGTGTGCTGATCTTATTGTGTGGTGAGAATAAATTAAAAAAAAAAAGTAAAATAAAATAAAAGATAGAAATAGCACAACTGAAGTAATCCTAAGCCTGCAAGATACAGAGCTATTGTAGAAAGTTTTGATAAGTAAGAGTTTGTCCGACAGAGAAATTGATCTAGAACCAAAATGAGATATAATAGTAGGCTTTCAGATCTAGATACAAATCTAACAATCCTAAAGAAAGAGAGTTAAGTGTCACAACTATACTAAATTACCTACTAAAAAAGAAGAGAAATAAAGTGCAGTCCTATCCTAAGAAAAAGTTATGAAGAAGATGATGATAGTGTGTTAAAATAAAGATAAAAGGGTGAGAAGTAAGGAGTTTAGGTTAAAGTTCATTCAGTTATGTAACTCAGATTTAGGGCTCTCTCTGCAGCTAGTCCTTGTTGAAGTGTTATCAATAACCTCAGCAAGGTAGAAGAATCTAACTTAACCCATGCCATTTGGAGTGCTCTTAAGGCTATATAGTCTGTCCACTCAAATGGCCACAACAGTCTATCCAATAGAGTCTGTCAAATCCCATTGATCAAGCGAGAAAAGCTAACCTAATCCAAAGGAGTGAGCTGATCAAACCTCCTCCAATGAACCAAGTCAGGCCGTGAATACCATTGCAGACACTATGTCTGCCAGTGCTCCAAGCTCCCCAGATCTTTGCACAGATCTGGTTGGCAGTCATAGGAGTTTCAACCCATAACATCCTATGTGTATTGTCAAGGCCAGCGGCACATTGATGCCCACACAAAGGAAAAGAAATAGGTTAATAAGGACTTAAGCATAGCTGATCATTGCTACAAAAGGCCTGTAATGGCTCAGCCTCCTAGTCTGCAATCACTACAGAGAAGCTAGATCTACTATCTGATAGTAGCCCAGTAAGACAGAGGGGAGTCTGTTCCTACACAATCTCTCACTTGGCTATAAGCCCAAGTACAGAGAGAAAGAATCCATCTCAGATCTGTGACCAAGATTGCTCTAGGGCTATAGTCTGTCCACTCCAATAGTCACAGGCTATCCATAGAGGCTCCCTTACCCACAAATGGTGAGATAGAATATGAAAACTACTGTTTGCCACCATGGTCCCCAGGCTATAAAAGCTCAAGCTTCCATGGGCCTTTCAATAAGCTCAAATCCTAAATGTATGCTATAGCTTGAGCAGAACTACAGACAAATAGGAAAATAACAGATTGAGTAAGCATTGAAACATAAATTCTATTGATCTGATGTTACTAATAATGAAATCTCTCAAGGCAGCAACCTTGTGCACAATAGCTCAACTCCAAATCCCAATGTTTAAATGACCTATTATAAAACTTAAATAAAACTACACTTAGATGCTTACCAAAGATTTAGCCAGCAATTGTTGGACTAAGAGAGAAGAAAAAAATGAAAAAAGAGGTAATCAAACCCTAACCCAAACCTTAGTCTCTTGAGCTCTTAGTCGACAGAGGTTGAAGGAGAAAGTGAATAATAGTTTCTAAGTTACAAGCATAACTTATATACTTAGTCCTAATACTGTCGCTGAGAGAAGAGTAAACCCTAATTTTTCAACTAGATGTGGCATTGTTACAACCCTTAGATGTCTTGGGATGCGTGCATCAAAATTTGTGTCTTGAGATATGTGCCCTAGATCTAGGGAAATCCTCAAAAGGTCCTTGAGTTAAGATTGAGAAGTAGAGAGCCTAAGCTTTGATAGGTTGGCTTTTGCATATTGCTTCTGTCGTGCAGCTGTAGAGTGTTCATGGGGTAGAGTTTAGCTTTGAATATTACTATCTTGCACAGTAGAGCTTTGGGTGATCACACAGCTGCTTCAGCTCTGTGTGCACTCGCACAGAAGGATCTTCAATGCTTAGCTTGCTCGCGTAGAAGAGCTTCAAGAACTTCAGTCGTGAGGTACTCGCGCAGATGCCTTTGTGTCTTGCTTGGTACAGGTTTAAACTTTTAGACGCGTGAGAGTTGTGCGAGAGAACTTCTGGGCATCTCTCTCTTCCAGAACCACGTGAAAACTTCACGATATCTTTACTATTGTTCATGCCAATTGGTCTCACGAGGTAATACGCGTTGCTGCAATAAGGCCTGATCCTTGCGAGAGCTTCGCGAGTAGTATTTCTAAAGACTTAGTGTGCGAGGGCTCCGCGAGTTTCTTGACATGTAGCTTGCAACTGAAGTGCGCGACTACTGCGCGAGATGAGCTTTGTGATAACCCCTTCCTTGAGTTGCGCGACTTCTTTGCAAGCTCTATTATGCTGTATGTCTTAGCTGTGCGAGGGAGCTTTGCCAATGAATTGAACAGCGCAAGGCTGCACCTCAGCTGTGCGAGATAGATCCTTGGCCCCTCTGCTGCTATGCACATGCCTCTGTTGTAGCTTCCTCCACTCTCACCTATTCTTCTTTCAACTGCTGGACTTTCTTGGTCCATTGTGACATGCATGATAGTCACCATGGTGTTCCATCACTTTCTGATTCAGCTGTCATCTTTTACTTGAATTCTCTCTTTTCTTGGCACCAAAAGTATAGACTTTGTGTTAAGCTACACAAATTATTTCTAACTACAAAATAAGCTAAAAAGGAGTTATTAGTCAGCTTCAAGGTCTAGCAAAGGCTAGCTTAAGAGGAAAAAATTGGTACTTTTTAGTAAATAACAACATGCATGAACGAGGATAGATAGTTACATGCATAAACATGAATTCGCGATAGAGTGTGACATGCATGAACATGAACGCACGATATATATAGTGACCTCCAAGAACATAAATGAACATGAACGCACGAAAGATAGTAAAATGCATGAACGTGAATGTGCTATAAACAGTAACATGCATGAACATGAATGAGCATAATTGCGTGATAAATTGTGACATGAATGAACATGGATTGATAATGACATGAATGAAAATAAATGCGTGATGGATAGTGACATTCATGAACAGGAATGAATATTAATGCACGATAGATAGTGACATGCATGAACATGGATTGATAGTGATATGCATGAACATGAATACGCGATAGAAAGTGACATGCATGAATATGAACAAACATGAATGTGCTATGGATAGTGGCATGCATGAGTATAGATAGATAGTGACATATGTGAACATCAATGTGTGATAGTTGGATGGATGAATATGAATGCACGAAAGACACTGCTATTTATCAACATGAATGCATGATTGATACTAATAAGCATGACATGAATGAACATAAATGCGCATTAGATAGTGACATGTATGAACATGGATAGATAGTGACATGTGTGAATATGAATGTGTGACAGATACTAAAATGAATGAACATAAATACGCGATAGATAATGACTTGCATGAACATGAATGTGCGATAGATAGGGACATGTATGAAAGTTGATAGATAGTGACATGCACGAATATGAATGCGCAATAGATAGTGACATGTATGAATATGAATGCGCGATAAATAGTGACATGTATTAATAGGGATATAAAGTGACATGCATGAACATAGATTGTAATGACATGCATGAAAATGAATGCGCGAAAGATTGTAATATGCTTGAACATAGATTAATAGTGACATGCTAGAACATGGATAGATAGTGACATGCACGAACATTAATGCGCTATAGTTAGTGACATGCATAAACATGAAAGTGCGATAGATAGTGACAGGTATAAACAATGATAGATAATGACATGAATGTCAGATAGATAGTGAAATGCATGAATATAGATTGATAGTGTCATGCATGAATAAAATGTGCGATAGATAGTGACATTCATGAACATGAATGCACAACTAGATAATGACATTCATAAACATAAATGCGCGCCTAGATAATGACATGCATAAAAATAAAGATGCGAAAGATTTTGATATGTTTGAACTTGGATAGATAGTGACATGCAGGAACATGAATGAGCATAAATACGCGAAAGACAATGAAATGCATGAATATAAATGCGCTATAGATAGTAAACATGCATGAACATGAATGAGCATAATTGCGCGATAGATTGTGAGATGCATAAACATGCATTGATAGTGACATGAAAGAAAAATAATGCATGATGGATAGTGACATGCATGAATATGAATGAACATGATTGCATGATAGATAGTGACATGCTTGAATATGGATTGATTGTGACATACATGAACATAAATGCTTGATAGAAAGTACTATGCATGAACATGAACGAACATGAATGTGCGATGGATAGTGACATGCATGAACATAGATAGATAGTGACATACGTGAATATCAATGCATGATAGATAGTTGTATGGATGAACAATGTACGATAGATAGTGACATTCATCAATATGAATGCGTGATTGATATTGACAAACATGAACATTAATGAACATAAATGTACGATAGATAGTAACAAGCATGAACATGGATAGATAGTGACATGCGTGAATATGAATGTGCGACAGATACTTAAATGAATGAACATGGATGCGCAATAGATAGTGACATGTATGAGCATGAATGCGCGATAGATAAGGACATGCATAAACATTGATATATTGTGACATGAACAAGCATTAATGCACAATAGATAGTGACATGAATGAACATGGATGCGTGATAGATTACATGAATAAACATGGATAGATAGTGACATGCATGAACTTGAATGCGCAACAGATAATGACAAGCATGAAAATAAATGCGCGAAAGATTATAATATGCTTGAACATAGATAAATCGTAATATGCTAGAACATAGATAGATAGTGACATGCACGAATATTAATACGCGATAGTTAGTGACATGCATGAACATGAATGTGCGATAGATAGTGAAAGGCGTAAACACCGATAGATAATGACATGAATGTTGGATAGATAGTGACATGTATGAACATAGATTGATAATGCCATACATGAATAAAATATACAATAGATAGTAATATTCATGAACATGAATGTATGATATATAGTGACATGCATAAATATGAATGGACATGAATGCACGAAAAATAGTCCCATGCATAAATATGAAAGCGCGATAGATAGTAATAAGAATGAACATAAAAATATGATAGATAGTGGCATACATGAACATGAATGAATATGAATACATGGTAGATAGTAACATGTATGAATATTGGTAGATAGTGACATGCATGAACATAATGATAGATAATGACAGGCATGAATATAGATAGATAGTAACATGCATGAATATAAATACACGATAGATAGTGACAGGCATGAAAATGGATAAATAGTGACATGCATGAATATGAATGTGCGACAGATAGTGACATGAATAAAAATAAATGCACAATGGATAGTGACATTCATGAAAATGAATGCACTATAGATAGTGACATGCATAAACTTTAATTGATAGTGATATGCATGAACATGAAAGCGCAATATAAAGTGACATGTATGAAAATGAACGAACATTAATGCGCGATAGATAATAACATGTATGAATATGGATAGATAATGACATACGTGAATATAAATGCACAATAGATAGTTCTATGGATTAACATGAATGCGCAATAGATAGTAACATTCATCAACATGAATGCGCGATAGATAATGATAAGCATGAAAATGAATAAATATAAATACGTGATAGATAATGACATACATGAACATGGATAGATAGTGACTTACGTGAATATGAATGAGCGTCAGATAGTGACATGAATGAACATGAATACGCGTGACATGCATGAACATAAATGTGCGATAGATAGAGACGTGCATGAACTTGAATACGCAATAGATTGGGACATGAATGAATATGAATGAGTGATAGATAGTGACATGCATTTTACGTGGATAGATAGTGACAGCATGAACACGAATGAACATGATAACAACAGATAGTAAAATGCATGAACATAAATGCGCAATTGATAGTCTGACATCAATAAAAATAAATGAACATGAATGAGCGATAGAAAGTGACATGCATGAACAAGAATACGCGATAGATAGTGACATGCATAAACATAAATGAGCATGAATGTGTGATAGATAGTAACATGCATGAACATGATTAAACGTAAATGCGCGATATATAGTAACATGCATGAACACGTATAAGCATGAATGCGTGATAGATAGTGACATGCATGAACATTAAAGAACATAAATGCGTAATACATAGTGACATGCATGTATATGAATGCACGATAGATAGTGATATGCATGAATATGGATAGATAGTGACATGAATGAACATGAATGAGCGATAGAAAACGACACGCATGAAAATAAAGACGCGAAAGATTGTGATATGCTTGAACTTAGATAAATAGTGACATGCATAAACACGAATGAGCATGAATGTGCGATAGATACTGATATGCATGAACATTAAAGAACATGAACCCATAATGCATAGTAATATCCATGAATATGAATGCGCGATAGATAGTGACATGCATGAATTTAAATGCGTGACCAGATAATGGCATGCATGAAAATAAATATGCGAAAGATTGTGATCGGCTTGAACTTGGATTAATAGTGACGTGCAGGAATATGAATGAGCATGAATGTGCGAAAGACAATGAAATGCATGAACATGAATGGCTATAGACAATAAAATGCATGAACATGAATGAGCGTAATTGTGCGATAGATTGTGAGATGCGTGAACATGGATTGATAGTAACATAAATGAAAATTAATGCGTGATGGATAGTGACATGCATGAATATGAATGAACATTATTGCACGATAGAGAGTGACATGCTTGTGACAATGAAATGCATGAACATGAATGCACTATAGATAGTGACATGCATAAATATGGATAGATAGTGATATGCATGAACATGAATGCGCGACCAGATAATGGCATGCATGAAAATGAATATACGAAAGATTGTGATCGGCTTGAACTTGGATTAATCTTGACATGCAGGAACATGAATGAGCATGAATGCATGAAAGATAATGAAATAATGAACATGAATGCGCTATAGACAATAAAATGCATGAACATGAATGAGCATAATTATGCGATAGATTGTGAGATGCATGAACATGGATTGATAGTGACATGAATGAAAATTAATACGTGATAGATAGTGACATGCATGAATATGAATGAATATTATTGCACGATAGAGAGTAACATGCTTGAACATGAATTGATAGTGACATACATGAATATGAATGCGCGATAGAATGTTACATGCATGAATATGAACGAACATGAATGCGCGATGGATAGTGACATGCATGAACATATATAGATAGTGACATACGTGAACATCAATGGGCGATAGATAGTTGCATGGATGAACATTAATGTACGATAGATAGTGATATTCATCAACATGAATGTGTGATTGATACTGAATGTTAATGAACAATAATGCACGATAGATAGTGACATGCGTGGATATGAATGTACGACAGATACTGAAGTAAATGAACATGAATGCATGATAGATAGTGACATGTATAAACATGAATGCGTGATAGAAAGGGACATGTATGAACGTTGATAGATAGTGACATGAATGAACATGAATGTGCAATAGATAGTGATATACATAAACATGGATGAGCGATAGATAGTGACATGCATGAACATAGATAGATAGTGACATACATAAACTCTAATGCACGATAGATAATGACATGCGTGAAAGTGAATGTGCGAAAGATTGTAATATGCTTGAACATAGATAAATAGTAACATTCTAGAATATTGATGGATAGTGACATGCACGAACATTAATGCGTGATAGTTAGTGACATGTATGAACTTGAGTATATGATAGATAGTGAAAAGCATAAAAACCGATAGATAATTACATGAATATTGGATAGATAGTGACATGCATGAACATAGATTGATAATGGCATGCATGAATAAAATACACGATAAATTGTGATATTCATGAACATGAATGCGTGATATATAGTGACGTGCATAAATGTGAATGGACATGAATGCGCGAAAGATAGTAACAAGAATAAACATAAACACGTGATAGATAGTGACATGCATGAATACAAAAGAACATAAATGCATGAACATTGATAGATAGTGATATACGTGAACATGAATATACGACAGATAGTGACATGAATGAAAATAAATGCGCGATAGATAGTGACATGCATGAACATGAATGCATTATAGATAGTGACATGCATGAACTTGGATTGATAGTGACATTCATGATCATAAATGCGTGATATAAAGTGACATGTATGAACATTAATGCGTGATAGATAATGACATGCATGAACATGAATAGATAGTGACATACGTAAATATAAATGTATGATAGATAATTGTATAGATTAACATGAATGCGCAATAGATAGTGACATTCATCAATATGAATGCGCGATAGATACTGACAAGCAGGAACATGGATGAACATAAATGCGCGATAGGTAGTGACATGCAAGAACATGAATAGATAGTGACTTGCATGAATATGAATGAGCGACAGATACTGACATGAATGAACATGAATGTACGATAGATAGTGACATGTACGAACATGAATGTGCGATAGATAGTGATGTGCATGAACTTGAATGAGTGATAGATAGCGACATGAATGAACATGATTAGGTGATAGATAGTGACATATATGAACGTGGATAGATAATAACATGCATGAACATAAATGAACATGATTGCACAATAGATAGTGACGCGCATGAACATGAATGAACTTGAATATGTGATAGATAGTGACATGCATGAACATGGATAGATAGTGATAAAAATACATGTGAATGTGCGACAGATAGTAAAATGCATGAACATGAATGCGTGATTGATAGTCTGACATCAATGAAAATAAATGAACATGAATGAGCGATAGAAAGTGACATGCATGAACAAGAATGCACGATAGATAGTGTCATGCATGAACATAAATGAGTATGAATGTATGATAGATAGTAACATGTATAGACATGATTAAATATAAATGCGAGATAGATAGTAACATATATGAACACGAATGAGCATGAATGCGTGATAGATAGTGACATGCATGAATATATATAGATTATGATATGCAAGAATATGAATGTACGATAGACTGTAACTTGCATGAACATGGATAGATAGTGACTTGCGTGAACATGAAAGTGCGACAGATAGTGACTACAATGGACATAAAGGTGAGATAGATAGTTTGACTTCCATAAACATGAATGCGCGATAGATAGTGACATGCTTGAATATGAATGCACGATTATGACATGCATGAATATGAATACACGATTGATAGTGACATGCCTGAACAAAAATATGAGAATAACAGAGACGCGAATGAACATGAATTAACATGAATAGCCGATAGATAGTGACATGCATGAATGTGGATAGATAGTGGCATATATGAATATTAATGAACAAGATTGTGAGATTGATATTGGATATCAATAAACATGATTGCGCGATAGATAGTTTGATATCAACAAACATGAATGTGCGACACATAGTGACATACATGAATATTAAAGCGCACTAAATAGTGACATGCATGAACATGAATGTGCGATAGATAGTGACATGTATGAACATGGATGCACGATTAATAGTGACATACTTAGATATGTATGAATATGAATGCGCGATAGATAGTGACATACATAAATAATGATAGATTGTGATATGCATGAACAAGGATAGATAGTGACATGCGTGACTATGAATTTGTGATAGATAGTGACATGCATGAACATGAATGCGCGATATATAGTGACGTGCATGAACATGAATGCGTGAAAGATAGTGACATTCATGAACATGAATGATGAATATATAGTGACGTGCATAAATATGAATGCGTGAAAGATAGTGACATGCATGAATATGAATGAGCGATAAATTATAACATGCATGAGCCTGAATGAACATGAATGCGCGATATATAGTGGCGTGTATGAACATGAATACATGAAAGATAGTGACATGCATGAACATGAATGCATGATAGATAGTAGCATGCATGAGCCTGAATGAACATGAATGCACAAAAAGTAGTAATATTTATGAACATGAATGCATTATAGATAGTGACATGCATGAATATTAATGTGCGACAGATAGTGACATTCATGAACATGGATAGATAGTGATAGACAACATAAATGAATAAGAATGCGTAATAGATAGTAACCTGCCTAAATATGAATGCGCGATAGATAGTGACATACATGAATATGAATGAATATAAATATGCGATAGATAGTGCCATGCATAAATATGAATGTACGATATATAGTGACATACATAAACAAAGATAGATAGTAACATGTATGAACATAAATTCGTGATAAATAGTGACATATATAAACAAGAATGCGCGATATACAGTGACGTGTAGGAACATGAATGAACATAAATGCATAAAAGATAGTGACAAATATGAATATGAACGCGCTACAAATAGTAACATGCATGAACATGAATAAGCATAACTGCACGATAGATTATGACATGCATGAACATAGATTGACGACGACATAAATGAAAATGAATACGTGATAGATAGTGACATGCATGAATATAAATGAACATAAATGGATGATAGATAGTGATATGAATAAACATGGATTGATAGTGACATATATGAACATGAATGCGTGATAGAAAGTGACATGCATGAACATGAACGAACATGAATGTGCGATGGATAGTGAACATGGATAGATAGTGACATACGTGAACATGAATGTGTGATAGATAGTTGCATGAATGAACATAAAAGTATGATAAATAGTGACATTAATCAATATGAATGCGCAATAGATACTTACCAACATGAACATGAATGAACATAAATGCTCGATAGATAGTGATGCATATGAAAATGGATAAATAGTGACATGAATGAACATGAATGCATGATAGTGACATGCCTGAATATAAATACTTGATAGATATTGACATGCATAAACATGAATGTGCGACAGATAGGGTTATGCATAAACATTGATAGATAGTGACATGAATATACATAAATACGCAATAGATAGTGGCATGCAAGAACATGGATAGATATTGACATGCATGAACATGAATAAACTAAAATGTGCGATAGATAGTGGCACACACGAATAAAGATAAATAGTGATAAAATTGAATATGAATGTTTGACAGATAGTGATATGCATGAAGATGAATGCGCAATTGATAGTCTGACATGCATGAAAATGAATGAATATGAATGAGCGAAAGATAGTGGCATGCATGAACGTGAATGCGTGATTGATAGTTTGACATCCATGAATATGAATGAATATGATTGCGTGATAGATAGTGATGTGCATGAACATTGATAGATAGTGACATGCAAAAATTTGAATGCGTAATAGATAGTAATAGGCATGAATATTGATAGATAGTGGCATGTATGAATATAAATACGCGATAGATAGTGACATACATGGATAGATAGAAACATGCGTGAATATGAATGTGTGATAGCTAGTGATATGAATGAATATGAATGCGTGATATATATCCTGCATTCATGTTCATGCATGTCACTATCCATATTCATATGGATAGTGCCATGCATGAACATGAATGAACATCAATGCGCAATATATAATGACAAGCATGAACATGAATAGATAGTGACATATGTGAATATGAATGCCCGATAAATAGTGGCATGGATGAACATAAATGTACGATAGATAGTGACATTCATTAACATGAATGCGCGATAGATACTGACAAGCATGAACATGAATGAACATAAATGAACATAAATACGCGATAGATAGTGACATGCATGAATATGGATAGATAGTAACATGCATGAATATGGATAGATAGTAACATGCATGAATATGAATATGCGACAGATACTGTCATGAATAAATATGAATGCGCGATAGATAGAAGCATGTATGAAGATGAATGTGCGATAGATAGTGACATGCATGAACTTGAATGCGCAATAGATAGTGGCATGCATGAACATTGATAGATAGTGACATGAATGAATATGAATGCACAATAAATAGTGACATATATGTACATGGATAGATATTGACATGCATGAATATGAATAAACTAAAATATGCGATAGACAGTGACACGCATGAACATGAATAAACTTGAATGCGTGATTGATAGTGACATGTATGAACATGGATAGATAGTGACAAAAACAGACATGAATGTGCGACAGATAGTATAATGTATGAATATAAATGCATGATTGATAGTTTGGCATTCATGAAAATGAATGAACATAAATGAGCAATAGAAAGTGACATGCACGAAAAGCAATACGCAATAGATAGTGACATGTATGAACATAAATAAATATGAATACGCGATAGACAGTGACATGCATGAACATGAATAAATATTAATGCATGATAGATAGTGACATACTTAAATATGAATGCACGATAGAAAATGACATGCATGAACATGAATGCACGATAGATAGTAAAAATCACTTCCATGGATAGATAGTGTCATACATGAACATGAATGCACGATAGATAGTGACATGCATGAACATGAACGAATATGAACACCCATTACATAGTGACATACATGAACATAAATGTGAGATAGATAATGACATGGATGAACATGAATGCGCGACTAGATAATAACATGCATGAAAATGAATGCGTGAAAGATTGTGATATGCTTGAACATAGATAAATAGTCATAACAAGAACATAAATAGAATGTTTTACGCAAGAATATGAATGCGCGATAAATAGTGACATGCATGAACATAAATGAATATAAATGCGCAATAGATAGTGACATGCCTAAACACTGATAGATATTGGCATGAATATACAATAGATAGTGCTACACATGAACATGAATGCACGATTGATAGTCTAACATCTACAAAAATGAATGAACATCAATGAGCAAAAGATCGAGACATGCATGAACATGATTGCGCAATTGATAGTATGACATCTATGAACATGAATGAACACGATTGTGTAATAGACAGTGACATGCATGGACAAGAAGGCGCGATAGATAGTGACATGCATAAATATAAATGAACATGAATATATGATATATAGTGACTTACTTAAACATGAATGCATGATAGATAATGACATCCATGAACATGAATGCACGATAGATAGTGACAAGTACTAACTTGGACAGATAGTGACATGCATGAACATGAATGCTCGATTGATAGTGACATGCAAGAACATGAACGCGTGATAGATAGTGACATATTAAAATATGAGCGTGCGATAGGAAATGACATGCATGAACATGGATAGATAGTGACATACATGAACATGAATGCATGACAGGTATTGACATACATAAACATGAATGTACAATAGATTATGACATGTGTGAACATGGATAATTAGTGACATGCATGAAAATGGATAGATAATGACATACATGAACATGAATGTGTGATAGTGACATGCATGAACATGAATGTGTGATAGATAGTGACATGCATAAATATGAATGCGCGATAGATAGTGACATGCATGAGCACGAATAGATAACGACAGAAATGAATATGAATGTACGATAGATAGTGACATGCATGAATATAGATAGATAATGCTATACAAGAAAATGAATGCATGATAGATAGTGACGTTCATGAACATGAATGTGTGATAAATAGTAATATGCATGAATATAATTGAACATAAATGAGTGATAGATAGCGACATACATTAATACGAATGAGGATGAATACGCGATATATAGTGACATGTATGAGCGTTGATAGTTAGTGACATGCACGAATATGAATGCACGATAGACTGTGACTTACATGAATATGGATAGATAGTGACTTGCATGAACATGAAAGTGCGACAGATAGTGACATTAATGAATATGAAGGCGCAATATATAGTTTGGCATCCATAAATATAAATGTGCGATAGATAGTGACATGCATAAATATGAATATACGATAGATAGTGATATGCATGAATATGAACGCACGATTATGACATATATGAATATGAATGCATGATTGATAGTGATATGCCTGAACAAGAATATGTGAAAAATAGTGACATGAATGAACATGAATAAACATGAATGGGCGATAGATAGTGACACACATGAATGTGGATAGTTAGTGACATGCATGAACATGAATGAACATAAATACACGATAGATAGTGACATGTTTGAACGTGGATTGATAGTGACATACATGAATATGAATGCGTGATAGAAAATGACATGCATTAATATAAATGAACATGAATGTGCGATGGATAGTGACATGCATGAACATGGATAGATAGTGACATGCGTGAACATCAATGCGCGATAAATAGTTGCATGAAAGAACATGAATGTGCGATAGATAGTGACATTTATCAACATGACTGCGTGATTGATACTGATAAGCATGAACATGAATGAAAATAAATGCGCGATAGACACCATACATGAACTTGGATAGAGAGTGGCACGCATGAATATGAATGTGTGACAGATACTGAAATAAATGAACATGAATGCGCAAATGATAGTGGCATGCATGAACATGAATGCGTGATAGATAGGGACATGCATGAACTTTGATAGATAATGACATGAACGAACATAAATACACAATACATAGTGACATTCATGAAAATGGATGTGCGATAGATAATGACATGAATGAACGTGGATCGATAGTTATATGCATGAACTTGAATGCACGATAGATATGAATGCTCAAAAGATTGTAATATGCTTGAACATGGATAAATAGTGACATGCTAGAACATGGATTGATAGTGACATGCACGAACATGAATGTACGATAGTTAGTGATATCCATGGACATGAATGTGTGATAGATAGTGACAAGTGTAAACACCAGTAGATAATGACATGAATATTGAATAGATAGCGACATGCATGAACAAAGATTGATAGTACTAGGCATGAATAAAATGCGCGATAGATAGTGACATTCATGAACATGAATGCGTGATATATAGTGACATGCATAAATGTGAATGGACATGAATGAGCGAAAGATAGTCCCTTGCATGAACATGAAAGCGCGATAGATAGTAACAAAAATGAACATAAATACGTGATAGATAGTGACATGCATGGACACGAATAGATAATGACAGGAATGAACATGAATGGGAGATAGATAGTGACATGCATGAATATAGATAGATAGTTGTTATTCACTAAAAAGTACTACTTTTCAGCTCTTAACCTAGCCTTTGCTATACCTTTAAGCTAACTAATAACTTTTTGTTTAGCTTGTTTTATAGTTAGTAATAATTGTGTAGGTTGATACAAAGGGCATGCCTTTGGTGTCCAAAAGAGAAAGAATTAAAGCGAGAGAGGACTGTTAAGCCAAGGACTGATGGAATACCATGATGGTACACACCATGGTGACTAGTTTGCATGTCAAGGTGCACCAAAGAAGTCCAATAGATGAGATAGATGAGAGTGGAGGAAGCTGCAACAGTAGCATATGCATAGCAGCAGAGCAGTAGAGTCATTCTCTCGCGTAGTCAGAGATACTACCTCGCGTGTTTAAATCCGCAGCAAAGCTTCCTTGTGTAGTTGTTACATGCAGCATAAATGAACTTGCGAAGAACTCACGTGCCCAGTGGGGAAATGAACCTCAGAGAACTACTTCGCGCAGCAGTCACCCTTTTGATCAGCTTTCAGCACTCTAAAACTTCGCGCAGTAATCGCGTATTAAACCTTCAAAAATCCAACTGGCGAAGTTCTCGTGGGGATCAAGTCTTATATCAGTCACATGCATAAAAGAGTCAAGAAAGCTCACGCAGCTCAAGAGGAGAGAGAGCTCTAGAAACTTGCTCGTGTAGTTCTCGCGCACGTAAAAGCTAAAAGTCTACCTGGCGAGCTGTGCTATGCACTAATCAAGGAGCCGAGCAAGATCAAAGATCTTTTACGTGAGACCCTCGAGATCAAAAATTTTGAAGGTCCACTATGCGACCAAAACCCAAGCATGCAAACTATATCTCGCGACTGCATTTCAGACCAAAGCAACTGCACGATAATCTAAAGTCTTTTGTGCGAGCTAGGAGCTTTTCATGCCAAATGCTACCTCGCGAGAACTTTGCAAATCGCATGAATGAATTAATGAGCCAAAGTCAGCCCTGCAAAGCTCGGGCTCTCCACTTCTCAGTCTTTATTCAAGTGCCTTTTGGGGATTTTCCCAGGTTCAGGGCACACATCCCGAGGCTCTAATCTT
Source organism: Chloranthus sessilifolius (assembly GCA_021018995.1). Taxonomy (NCBI): domain Eukaryota; kingdom Viridiplantae; phylum Streptophyta; class Magnoliopsida; order Chloranthales; family Chloranthaceae; genus Chloranthus; species Chloranthus sessilifolius. Next base: position 33,777,508 of record CM037586.1, read on the forward strand.
GATGCACGCATCCCAAGGCATCTTAGGATTGTAACCAAGCCACATCTTCCCTAAAATTAGGGTTTATTCTTCTCTTAGCCAAAGCATTATAGACTAAGTATATAAGCTATAAATGTAACTTAGAAAAATATCTCTCCTTCAACTTCAGTCAGCTGTGAGGTCGAGCATATTAGGGTTAGGGTTTGATCACCTCTTTTTTTATTTTTTTCTTCTTCCTTAGCCCAACACTTGCTGGCTATGCTCTCTGTAATCAATTAGGCCTAGTTTTATCAATTTTTGTAATGGGTCTTGTGAACGTTGGGAGTTGTTGATGAGCTGTTATGCACAAAGTTGCTGCCTTGAGGACATCTTATTGTAAGTATTGATTTAATCAATGAATGTCTATTTTAATGCTTATTCAATCTATTATTTTTTTATTTGCTTATAGTTTTGTTCAATCTATGCTATGCATTTAGAATTTGAGCAGATTTGAAATACCCATGGAAGCTTGAGCTTGTAGCCCTGGGACCACGGTGGTAGCAGCAATTTTCATGTTCCATCTCAGTCGTCTGTGGTGTGGATAACTTCTGTGGATAGCCTGTGACCATTCAAGTGGACAGACTATAGCCCTAGGGTGATTCCAAGCTACAGATCTGAGAGGGATTCTTTTCCTCTGCACTTGAGCTTGTAGCCTTGTGAGAGATTGTTGTAAGAACAAGCTCCCATTTGTTTTACTTGACCAACATCAAATGTTAGATCTGATTTCTCTGTAGAGATTGCAGGCTTGTGGGCTGAGTCATTGCAAGCCTCTAATAGCAATGATCAGCTGCATTTAACTCTCCAAATCACTTTTGAATTGTTGTGGTTTCGGCTGGTTCTTCAAGAACTATTTGCTCCCATGAGTGCCTAATCTTGTAGCCTGGCATACATGGTGTCTGTAATGATTTTCATGATCTGATTTGAGCCATTGGGTGGAGGACATCTATTGAATAATATGTAACCATTTAAGTGGACAGGTTATAGCCTTAAGATCAGTCTATTCAATTGGATCAGATTGGTTTTCTAATTTAATTCATGTGATTTGATCCTCTCTTTATTGGACAGCCTGTGACCATTTAAGTGGATAGGTTATAGCATTAAGAGGCCAGGTCAAACCGTAATGGTTGAGTTAGATACTTCTTCCTGGCAGATGTGCTTGCAGCCATCTGAAGGACTGCTAGAAAGACAACCCTAAATCTGAGTTACATAACTGTATTAACCTTTGCTTAATTATCTACTTACCATCATTTTTATCTTTATTTTAACACACACCATCACCACCTTCTTCATAACCCTTTCTTTAGGATAGGACTGCACTTTATTTATCTTATTTTAGTGATAGTTTAGTGTAGTTGTGACACCCAACTCCCTTTCTCTAGAACTGTCAGATCTGTAGCGAGATCTGGAGGCCTACTAATATAACCCATTTTGGCTTCTAGATCAATTTTTCTGTGGGATAAACTCTTACTCAAAACTTGCTACAATAGCCCTGTATCTTACAGGCAGTGTATTTCAGATTTGCTATTTTAACCAATTTCTATTTCTTCACTTTTGATTTATTTTTATTCACCACTATTTTTTCACCAATAATAAGATAGCACCTGAGGTAACTGACAAGTTTTTGGTGCAGCTGTCGGGGATATTGATCTTTTTAGTAGTCCTGAGTTGTATTATAATTTAGAATAGAAATTTCTTTGTAGTTGTGCCTTAAATAGAATAAAAAGTACTACTGATTTTTGTAGAATTTTTACAGAATTGGATAGCAACAGCAGGGAAAAGCTAGAGCTGCATTGCTGGTATTGATAGATGATTTTGAGATATTATTTAACCAAGCAGCCATTACTGAGATTCTTGAGATTCCAGCGAAATACAACCCAGAGTGTGGTTTGGGTGCACCATTGACAGCCACAATCCTAAAAATTACCAAGGAGTTCACTGGAGGGATCACAGCCTCTGGGGTATCAATAAGGAAGAGAGACTTGCACCCCTAGTTTGAGGTTTATGGATGGGGTGCTGAGAAAGAATGTCTATTGCACTGGACACCAACAGGAGAGGAGGTTCCCCATTGCTGATGCCCTCTACTCCTTCCATTGCAACCACTACACAAATATTGCAAAGCTCATATTTAAAGGAATGAAGGATATATATGAAAGAGTGAAGAGGGAGCAAAAACCCCATTCCTTGCCCTACTGCAGGCTCATTATATCCCTGCTGCAGTTGGGAGGCTACCACTTCAACATGAATGAGGAAACTCTCAGTTTGGCCCCCAACAAGTGTGGCAAGAAGCAGTGGGGGATTACTGGTACCATGATTGAAAAGGAGGAGGAAGAGCTCAGCTGAGCCCCAATTCAAGAGAGGCTGCCATACATGGCATACCCACCACCATTGCTATTCTCAGCAGCCACCCCTACAACAGTCACTACTTCAACTCCTACAGCTCTCAGCCTAGCCATCCCCACCATCCAATTCCCATCACCCCCTATTCCACCATCATCAGCTGTCAATAGTACTTCCACACCCACCCCATTCCCTTGCCACCCATTGTACCAACCATCCATACATCCAGTATCTCAGCAACAACAACCTTATTACCTCAGCAACCCTCCATATTTATCATCTCTACCTCAGCCAATTTTACCCATTCCCACAACCACCACTACATCACCTATATCAACCATCCCTGAACCAATTCTACCCATTTTCCCTGAACACCCCAGCCCACTTGTAAAAGTTACATACACCAAAAAGAAAACCTTACAGACCACCAAAGCCCCCACTCAACCTCCCCACCCCATTACCTCCCTAGCCCCTACACCCTTACCTCAGTCCATTCAAATTCAAGAGCCCCCAACCACCACTGATCTACCATCACCATCACCTCCATCTCCATTCCACCATGCTAAACCTGTGCCTCCACTCCCTGAAATCCCACACAGCTCCCCACTAGCCTCAACTCAGCCCACTGAACCCTCTACCACAATTGAACCTGATACACTTGAACCTTTGGGTCAATCTATTCCTTATCCCCCCTCCCATGACCAAGACCCCTTCTCATCAAAGGGGTACTCAGCAATGAACTCTATCATAGGGGACATCAACTATGAGTTCACCCCTCTCCCGCATTCACCACAGCCCCATCACTTTACCCCTACCACTACTTCACCACAGCCAACCAACTTCCATCATGCACCCACTTCATCATTTCAACCAATTCCAACCACCCAATCCTCTGCCACTATCATAGCTAATCCCCTACACCAAATCCTTAACCTCCTCCTTTCCCTTCAAATCCAAGTGATGGCCAACACCCAAACCCAAACATCCATAGAGGCCAACCTACAAAGCATGAACTCCACCCTCCAGAACTAGGCCTCTATTCAAACTAGTTTACAAGCCATTCAATCAACCTTATCAATCTTAACCCAACCTTCCCAACAACTATTTATCCCTCCACCTACCCACATATCTATACCAACCCTATCTCCCCAACCCTTAACCTTAGCAGCAACACCTGTTGCTGCTACACACATTGAACCTGTTCCAGAAGCCCCTACAATAACATTTACCAATGCCTCAATCCAAACTGACCTTGAACCTATCCCCAACCTGCAACTCCACCTGCAGTAGCAACATCTGATGCTACCACAGATGTGGAAAACCTAATCCCCACCTCCTCAATTCCAACCCAAACTAACCCTGAGGTAATAGACCTCACATAACCTAAACTTGAAGTCCACCATCTAATACCCTCTACCTCCACCCTACCCATGCCATCATTCATCCCTTCATCATTGCTGGCTGGCCCTTCTTCCTCTGCAGAGAATACCATCCTACCTGCATCCTCAAACCCTATGCTCCCATACTCCACCCTCTTAAGAGAAATGAAGGAAAATGCCTACATCAAGAGAGATGTGACTAGAGGCATGACTGACCTCAGAACCATAGTTAGGCAGCCCCTCCTAGATCAAATCAAATTTTTGGAACTCACTTATAAGATAGAGAGAAAAAGGATAAAATATGGATGGAGGGAGATATTGCTCAAATACAATGAAGAGAAAAATAGAGCTGAGGGGATGGGAGATGTAATCAAGAACTTACAGGAGACACTTAGAAGGATGGAGGAAAGAGTCAATGATTATGCTAGGACTGCTGCAGCATTATAGCAGACCTTATCTGAGATTGGTGATAGAGATTTAGCAGAAGCAGCTACCAAACTCTTCACAGCTGTAGCTCCCCCCTAGCTACTGCTCCTAAACCTAAAGAGGTCAAAAAAATAAAGCCTGGAATCAACATCAAAGAGCCTGCATCAAAGCCTGGGCCCACTCCCAAGAAGAGGAGCAACACCAAGCAGAGGAGGACTACTTCAAAGAGATCCCAGTCCACTGCTGCTGCTTTCAAGAAAGCAAAAGGCAAAGGTGTCCAAGACAAGGTTGATGCAGCAGAAAATTTAGATGATTAGACTCTGTACATGTAGTTAGTTAGGCTATTTTTGTATAATCTTTTTGTAATTATTTTTATTAATATTATACAATTCCCTGTTTTATAAATGAATGTCTTTTTGTTAGATTTTGTCTGAATTTTGTTTGGGGTACTTTATTTATGTTGTGTGTTTATTTGTTTTACTTGTTTGTGTGAGTGTGGTGTGTTACTTTTACTTACCTTATTTGCTGTCTTAATTTTATAAAAACATATCCAAAAAAAATGAAATAAGTAATATATATAATGAAAAAGAATAGAGAAGAGTCAAGAGGCATTTTCATTGGAAAAGTAAAAATAAGAGGTGAAACTAGCCACTTATTTCTCAAAGAAGATGAAATATGCTGAAAGTAAAAGAATGTGAAGTCATGAATCACCTCCTCCACCTGCTGATTTCTCAATTTTGCATCCTTTTCATCGTTCCATTCTTTGTAACCTGCACCCAAAAGCAACATTACAACCCAGTCATAAGGCCTTGTGATCCTAAGTTGAATGAGCTATTATATGGAGATAAGGAGTTATCCAATCTATGGTGAGAAATAGTCAATGATGCCAGAATTTAGAAACCTTGCCTATGCTCATGCTTGCAGACCCATTTGGGGACTGTAACTGCTCTTGAGCTTGTGTGAAAATGAAAACCCTCAAAGTTGTTTTTGAGAGACTTCCCTGGTAAGCATTGGGCTTGACATTGAATGCATTGGGTATTGTCTAAACTTAATTTTTTAATTGATAGTGAGCTCAGTACTGACATTCATTTACTATTTTTCTTTGTGTAAGTTGATTGGAAATGATGTGCATACATGTAAGAGTTTTTAATGATTGAGTAGTTTGTGCATTTTATTTGTTTTAAATTCCTCACATTTTGAAAAGAATCAAGGCTGGACTGATGCTCTGTTTATTGAAAGCTGGTGTGATGAATTTTTACTTTTGTTAACTGTTTCATTGAGAAGTTTGTGGGTTCCTTCACTGAAAACCCTCAGGAGACTTCACTCCTCTAGGGATCACCTAGGGGTTTAAAAGGCTTGATGCATAAGCTAATTGCATTCGTGCTCCCCACAAAAGTGGCATTTACATTCTTAGAGTAGTTGTTTAAATATTGCTTTGCTCAAGGACTAGGAAAGACTAGGTTTGAGGGTGTGTTATTCACTGAAAAGTACCACTTTTCAGCTCTTAACCTAGCCTTTTCTACCCCTTGAAGCTGACTAATAACTCTTTGTTTAGCTTGTTTTGTAGTTAGTAATACTTGTGCAGCTTGATACAAAGTGCATGCCTTTAGTACCTAAAAGAGAAAGAATTAAAGCGAGAGAGGACTGCTGAGCCAAGGACTAATGGAACAACAAGGTGTGCACACCATGGTGACTAGTTTGCATGCCAAGGTGGACCAAAGAAGTACAGCAGATGAGAGAATTATACTTGAGAGTGGAGGAAGTTGCAACAGTAGCATATGCATTGCAGCAGAGCAGCAAAGTCATTCTCTCGTGAAGTCAGAGATGCTGCCTCGCGTGTCTAAATCTAATGCAAAGCTTCCTCACATAGTTGTTACATGCAGCATAAATGAACTCGCGAAGAACTCACGCGCCTAGTGGAGGAATGAACCTCAGAAAACTACTTCCCGCAATAGTCACACGTTTGATCTTCTTTCAGCACTCCAAGACTTCGCGCAGCAGTCGCGCATTAAACCTTCAAAAATCCAACTCGCAAAGTTCTCACGGGGATCAAGTCTTATATCAGCCGTGCGCGCAGTCTCACAAAAGAGTCAAGAAAGCTCGCACAGCTCAAGAGGAGAGAGACCTCCAAAAATTCGGTTGCACAGCTCTCGCGTGCGTAAAAGCTAAAAGTCTACCTGGCGAGCAGTGCTATGCACTAATCAAGGAGCTGAGTGAGATCAAAGATCTTTTGCGCGAGACCCTCGCGACAGGAAATTCTGAAGGTCCATTGCCTGACAAAAACCCAAGCATGCAAACTCTACCTCGCAACTGCATTTCAGGTCAAAGCAACTGCGCTATAATCTAAAGTCTTTTATACAAGCTAGGAGCTTTCCAAGCCAAATGCTACCTCGCGAGCACTCTACAAATCACGCGAATGAATTAATGAGCCAAAGTCAGCCCCATGAAGCTCGGGCTCTCTACTTCTCAGTCTTTCCTCAAGGACCTTTTAGAGATTTCCCCAAGTCTAGGGCACACATCCCGAGGCCCTGATCTTGATGCACATATCCCAAGGCATCTTAGGGTTGTAACCAAGCCACATTTGCCCTAAAATTAGGGTTTATTCTTCTCTTAGCCAAGGCATTATGGACTGAGTATATAAGCTATAAATGTAACTTAGAAAAATATCTCTCTTTCAACATCAGTCAGCTGTGAGCTCGAGCAGATTAAGGCTATAGTTTGATCACCTCTTTTTCTATTTTTTTCTTCTTCCTTAGCCCAACACTTACTGACTATGTTCTCTATAATCAATTAGGCCTAGTTTTATAACTTTTTGTAATGGGTCTTGTGAACATTGGGAGAAATTGATGAGCTGTTATGCACAAGGTTGCTACCTTGAGGACATCTCATTGTAAGTATTGATTTAATCAATGAATGTCTATTTTAATCCTTATTCAATCTGTTACTTTTCTATTTGCCCATAGTTTTGTTTAATCTATGCCATGAATTTGGGATTTGAGCTGATTTAAAATACCCATGGAAGCTTGAGCTTGTAGCCTTGGGACCATGGCAGTAGCAGTAATTTTTATGTTCCATCTCAGTCCTCTGTGGTGTGGATAACCTCTGTGGATAATCTGTGACCATTCAAGTGGACAGACTATAGCCCTAGGGTGATTCCAAGCCATAGATCTGAGAGGGATTCTTTTCCTCTGCACTTGAGCTTGTAGCTTTGTGAGAGGTTATGAATGTCTGATAGATATTGACATGAATGAACATGAATGCACGATACATAGTAACATGTATGAACATGTATACGCGATAGATAGTGACATACATAAACTTAAATGAGCGATAAATAGTGACATGAATGAACATGAATGCGCAATAGATAGTGACATTCATGGACATGGATAGATATTGACATGCATGAACACGAATGAACATAAATGTGTCATAGATTGTGACACGCATGAACATAAATAAACTTGACTATGTGATAGATAGTGATAAAACTATACATGAATATGTAACAGATAGCAAAATGCATGAACATGAATGCGCGATTGGTAGTCTGACATCAATGAAAATGAATGAACATGAATGAGCGATAGAAAGTGACATGCATAAACCGAAATACGCGTAGATAGTGACATGCATGAATAAGAATAAACATAAATGCACAATAGATAGTGACTTACTTGAACATAAATGCATGAGCATGAATACGCAATAGATAGTAATAAGCACTACTATAGAAAGATAGTGACATACATAAACATGAATGCGCGATAGATAGTGACACTTATGAACACGAATGAATATGAATGTGCGATAGATAGTGACATGTATGAACACGAATGAATATGAATGTGCGATAGATAGTGACATACATGAACAAAAATGTGTGATAGATAGTGACAGGCATGAATATGGATAGATAGTTACATGCATGAACATAAATGTACGACAAATAGTGATATGAATGAAAATAAATGTGCGATGGATAGTAACATATATGAACATAAATAAACATAGATGCACTATAGATAGTGACATGAATGAACATGAATGCGCGATATAAAGTGACCTGTCTGAATATGAAGGAACATGAATGCGCAATAGATAATGACATGCATGAATATAGATTGATAGTGACATACGTCAACAGGAATGCACGATAGATAGTTGCATGGATTAACATGAATATGCAATAGATAGTGACATTCATCAAAATGAATGGGCGATAGATACTGACAAGCATGAACATGAATGAACATAAATGCGCGATAGATAATGACATGCATGAACACAGATAGTGACTTGCGTGAATATGAATGTGCGACAGATACTGACATGAATGAATATAAATGTGTGATAGATAGTGACATGCATAAATATGAATATGCGAAAGATAGTGACGTGAATGAACATAAATGCACAATAGATAGTAACATTCATAAACATGGATAGATATTGGCATGCATGAACATGAATGAACTTAAATGCACCATAGATAGTGACACGCATGAACATAAATAAACTTGACTGCATGATCGATAGTGACACGCATGAACATGAATAAATAGTGATAAAACTACTCATGAATGTTCGACAGATAGTAAAACATATAAACATGAATGCACGATTGGTAGTCTGACATCGATGAAAATGAATGAACATGAATGAGCGATAAAAAGTGACATGTATAAACCGAAATGCATGATAGATAGTGACATGCATGAATACGAATAAAGATCAATGTGTGATAAATAGTAACATACTTGAACATAAATGCACGATAGAAAATGACATGTATGAAAATAAAAATGCGATAGATAGTAATCAGCACTACCATGGATAAATAGTGACATGCATGAACACGAATGAACATAAATGTGCGATAGATAGTGACATACATAAACATAAATACGCGATAGATAACGGCAGGTATGAATATGGATAAATAGTGACATGCATGAAGATAAATATGTGACAAATAGTCATATGAATGAAAATAAATGCGCGAGGGATAGTGACATGTATGAACATAAATGAATATGAATGCACTATAGATAGTAACATGTATGAATATGAATGCGCGATCTAAAGTGACATACATAAATATGAACAAACATGAATGCACGATAGATAATGATATGCATGAATAGGGATTGATAATGACATACGTCAACAGGAATGCATGATAGATAGTTGCATTGATAAACATGAATGTAAAATAGATAGTGACATTCATCAAAATGAATGTGCAATAGATACTGACAAGCATGAGTATGAATGAACATAAATGTGCGATAGATAGTGACATGCATGAACATGGACAGATAGTGACTTACGTGAATATGAATGTACGACAGCGACTGACCTGAATGAATATGAATGTGCGATAGATAGTGACATACATGAACATAAATACGTGATAGATAGTGACGTGCATGAACTTAAATGCGCGATAGATAGCGACATGAATGAACATGAATACGCAATAGATAGTGACATTCATGAACATGGATAGATATTGACATGCATGAACAGGAATGAACTTAAATGCGCCATAAATAGTTACACACATGATGAATGAACTTGACTGCGTGATAGATAATCACACACATGAACATGGATAGATAGTGATAAAACTACACATGAATGTGCGGCAGATAGTAAAATGTATGAACATAAATGTGCGATTGGTAGTCTGACATCAAGGAAAATAAATGAACATGAATGAGCGATAGAAACTGACATGCATGAACCGGAATGCGCGATAGATAGTGACATGCATGAATATGAATAAACATCAATGCGTGATAGATTGTGACTTACTTGAATATGAATGCACGATAGAAAATAACATGCATGAACATAAATACGTGATATATAATAACATGGACGACCTTGGATAGATAGTGACATACATAAACATGAATGCACGATAGATAGTGACATTCATGAACATGAATGCGCGATAGATAGTGACATGCATGAATATGAATAGATAGTTTCATGCATGAACATGAATGTACGACTAGATAATGACATACATTAAAATAAAGGCACGAAAGATTATGATATGCTTGAGCTTGGACAGATAGTGATATGTAGGAACATGAATGAACATGAATGTGCGAAAGATAATGAAATGAATGAACATGAATGCGCTATAGACAGTAATACGCAAGAACATGAATGAGCATAATTGCGCGATAGATTGTGAGATGCAAGAACATATATTGATAGTGACATGAATGAAAATGAATGCGTGATGGATAGTGACAAGTATGAATATGAATGAACATGAATGCATGATAGATAGTGACATGCTTGGACATGGATTGATAGTGACATGCATGAACATGAATGCGCGATAGAAAGTGACATACATGAACATGAACGAATATGAATGTGCGATAGATAGTGGACATACATGAACATGGATAGATAATGATATAAGTGAGTATCAATACACGATAGATAGTTGTATGGGTGAACATGAATGCGCGATAGATAGTGACATTCATCAATATGAATGCGTGCTTGATACTGACAAGCATGAGCATGAATAAATATAAATGCGCGATAGATAGTGACATAGATAAACATGGATAGATAGTGACATGCGCGAATATGAATATATGACAGATACTAACATGCACAAATATTAATGCGCGATAGTTAGTGACATGCATAAACATGAATGTGCGATAGATAGTGAAAGGCATAAACACCGATAGATAATGACCTGAATGTTGGATAGATAGTGATATGCATGAACATAGATTGATAATGCCATGCATGAACAAAATATGCAATAGATAGAGTCATTTGTGAATATGAATACGTGATATATAGCGACATGCATATACGTGAATGGACATGAATGCACGAAAGATAGTCCCATGCATGAACATGAAAGCGCGATGGATAGTAATAAGAATGAACATAAATACGCGATAGATAGTGACATGCATGAACACGAATGAACATGAATGTGCAATAGATAGTGACATGTATAAACATTGATGGATAGTGACATGCATGAACATAAATACGCGATAGATAGTGACAGGTATAAACATGGATAGATGGTGACATGCGTGAATATGAATGTGAGACAGATAGTGATATAAATAAAAATGAATGCGTGATATATAGTGACATACATGAATAGGAATGAATATGAACGCACTATAGATAGTGACATGCATGAATATGAATGAATATGAGCGCACTATAAATAGTGACATGCATAAATTTGGATTAATAGTAACATGAATGAACATGAAGGCGCGATATAAAAGGACATGCATGAACATGAACGAACTTGAATGCGCGATAGATAATGACATGAATGAACATGGATAGATATTGACATACATGAATATGAATGCACGATAGATAGTTGCATGGATGAACATAAATGCACAATAGATAGTGACATTCGTCAATATGAATGCGCGATAAACACTGACATGCCTGAACATGAATGAATATGAATGCGCAATAGATAGTGACATGTATGAATATTGATAGATAGTGACTTGCATGAATATGAATGTGCGACGGATACTGATATGAATGAATATAAATATGCGATAGATAGTGACATGCATGAACATAAATGTGTGGTATATAGTGGCGTGCATGAACTTGAATACGCAATAGATAGTGACATGAATGAAAATAAATGAGTGATAGATAGTGACATGCATGAACATGGATAGATAGTGACATGTATGAACATGAATGAATGTGATTGTGTGATAAATAGTGACACACATGAACATGAATGAATTTGAATGCGTGATAGACAGTGATATGCATAAACATGGATAGATAGTGATAAAAATGCACATGAATGTGCGATATATAGTAAAATGAATGAACACGAATGTGCGATTGATAGTCTGACATAAATGAAAATGAATGAACATGATTGATCGATAGAAAGTGACATGCATGAACAGGAATGCGCGATAGATAGTGACTTGCACAAACATAAATGAACATGAATGCGCGATAAATAGTGACATATATGAACATGAACAAACATCAATGCGTAATAGATAGTGACATACTTGAGCATGAATGAACAATAGAAAATGACATTCATGAACATTAATGCGCGATAGATAGTAACAAGTACAACCATGGATAGATAGTGAGATACATGAATATGAATGCGCGATAGATAGTGACATATATGAAAAAGAATGGGTGATAGATAGTGACATGTATGAACATGAACAAATATGAATGCGAATTATATAGTGAAATAAATGAAAATGATTGCGCGATAGATAATGACATGCATGAACATCGATAGATAGTGACATACATGAACATGAATGTGTGACTAGATAAAGATATGCATGAAAATGAAGGAGCGAAAGATTTGATATGCTTCAACATGGATAAGTAGTAACATACAAAGACATGAATAGATAGTAGCATGCATGAACATGAATGCGCAATAAATAGTAGCATACAAGAACATAAATGAACATGAATATACGATAGATAGTGACATGCATAAACACCGATAAATAATTATATGAATATATGATAGATAGTGCAAAGCATGAACATGAATGCACGATTGATAGTTTGACATCTATGAAAATGAATGAACATGAATGATCAAAAGATAGGAACATGCATAAACATGAATTCACGATTGATAGTTTGACATCAATGAACATGAATGAACATGATTATGTGATAGACAGTGACATGCATGAATAAGAATTTGTGATAGATAGAAACATGCCCGAACATAAATAAACATAATTGCGTAATAGATAGTAACATTCATGAACATGCATAAACATGAATGTGCGATTGATAGTGGCTTACTTAAACATAAATGTCCGATAGATAATGACATCCATAAATATGAATACGCGATAGATAGTGACAAGTACTATCGAGGATAGATAGGGACATTCACGAACATGAATGCGCAATTGATAGTGACATGCAAGAATATGTATGAACATCAATGTGCGATAGATAGTGACATATATGAATATGAGTGCACGATAGATAGTAACATGCATGAACATGGATAGATAGTGATATGCACAAACATGAATGTGTGACAGATAATGACAAGCATAAACATGAACGCGCAATAGATTGTGACATGCATGAACATAGATAAATAGTGACATGCATGAACATATATAGATAGTGAAATGCAATAAAATAAATGTGCGATAGATAATGACATGCATGAATATAAACGAACATGAATGCGTGATAGATAGTTTCATGCTTGAGCAAAATAGATAATGACAGAAATGAACATAAATGTGTAATAGATAGTGATATGCATGAATATAGATAGTTAGTGTCATGCAAGAACATGAATGCACGGTAGACAGTGACATTCATGAACGTGAAGGCGTGATAAATAATAACATGCATGGACATGATTAAATATAAATGAGCAATAGATAGCGACATGTATAAACACGAATGAGCATGAATGTGCAATAGATAGTGACATGTATGAACATTGATAGATTGTGACATGCATGAATATGAATGAACGATAAACTATGACTTGTATGAACATAGACAGATAGTGACTTGCGTGAACATAAAAGTCCGACAGATAGTGACATTAATGAACATGAAGGTGCGATAGATAGTTTGACATCCATAAATATGAATGCACGATAGATAGTGACATGCATGAATATGAATGCACGATTGTGGCATACGTGAATATGAATACATGGTTGATAGTGACATGCCTGAACAAGAATATGCAAAAAATAGAGGCGCGAATGAGCATGAATTAACATGAATGGGCGATAGAAAGTGACATGCATGAACGTGGATTGATAGTGACATGTATGAACATTAATGAACCAGATTACGAGATAGAAAGTGATGTCTAAGAACTAGATTGCGCGATTGAGAGTGACATACATTAACATGAATGCATGATAAATAGTGGCATTCATGAACATAGATGCGCGATTCATAGTGACATACTTGGACATGTATGAACATGAATGTGTATTAGATAGTGACATGTATGAATATGGATAGATTGTGATATATATAAAAAAGGATAGATAGTGACATGCATGACCATAAATTTATGATAGATAGTGACATGCATGAACATGAATGCATGATATATAGTGATGTCTATGAACATGAATGCACGAAAGACAGTGACATGCATGAACATGAATATACGATATATAGTAACATGCATGAGCCTGAATGAACATGGATACGTGATAAGTAGTGACATGAATGCGCGATAGATAGTGATATGTATGAATATTAATGCGTGATAGATTGTAACATTAATGAACATGAATAGATAGTGATATATATGAACATGAATGAATAAGAATGCGTAATAGATAGTGACGTGTCTAAATATGAAAGCGCGACATACATGAATATGAATAAATATGAATGCATGATATATAGTGACATGCATGAACAATGATAGATAATGACATGCATGAATATGAATTCGCGATAGATAGTGACATGCATGAACAAGAATGCGTGATATATAGCGACATGCAAAAACATAAATAAAAATAAATGCGCGAAAGATAATGACAAGCATGAACATGAATGCTCTATAGATAGTAATATGCATGAACGTGAATGAGCCTAATTGCACGATAGATTGTGACATGCATGAATATAGATTAATAGTGACATGAATGAAAATGAATGCACGATAAATAATAACATGCATGAACAAGAATAAACATGAATGGATGAAAGATAGTGACATGAATGAAGATGGATTGATAGTGACATGCATGAATATAAATGCGCGATATAAAGTGACATGCATGAACATGAATGCAGGATGGAAAGTGGCATACATGAATATGGATAGATAGTGCCATACGTGAACATGAATGCGCGATAGATAGTAGCATGGATGAACATGAATGCGTGATAGATTGTGACATTAATTCATATAAATGCGTGATAGATATTGACATGCATGAACATGAATGCACGATAAATAGTGACATAAATGAACATGAATGTGTGAAAGGTAGTGACATGCATGAACATGAATGTGCGATAGATAGGGACATACATTAACATTGATAGATAGTGAGATGAATAAACATGAATGCGAAATAGATAGTGATATGTATGAATATGGATAGATATTGACATGTATGAACATGAATGAACTAAAATGCATGATAGATAGTGACAAAATAGAAAATGAATGTGTGACAGATAGTGACATGCATGAAGATGAATGCACGATTGATAGTCTGGCATCCATGAAAACAAATGAACATGAATGAGCGAAAGATAGTGACATGTGTGGACATGAATGCGCGATTGATAGTTTCACATCTATGAACATGAATGAACATGAATGCGCGATTGATAGTTTCACATCCATGAACATGAATGAACATAATTGTACGATAAATAGTGACATGCATGAACAGGAATGCGTAATATAGATAGTGACATGCAGGAACATAAACGAACATGAATGGACAATAGATAGTGACATGCATGAACAAGAATGCGTAATAGACAGTGACATGCAGGAACATAAACAAACATGAATGCACGATAGATAGTGACATGCATGAATATGTATAAACATGAATGCGCGATAGATACTAACATACTAGAACATGAAGGCACAATAGATAATAATATGAATGTTGGATAGATAGTGACATGCACGAACCTTAATGCACGATAGTTAGTGACATGCATGAACAAGAATATGCGATAGATAGTGGCAGGCATAACATCAATAGATAATGATATGAATCTTAGATAGATAGTGACGTACATAAATATGGATTGATAGTGTCATGCATGAACAAAATGCGTGATAAACAGTGACATTCATGAAAATGAATGTGTGATATATAGTGACGTGCATAAACGTGAATGGACATGATTGCGCGAAAGATAGTGACATGCATGAACGTGAATGAACATGAATGGGCAATAGATAGTGACGTAAATGAACATGAATGAACATGAATGGGTAATAGATAGTGACATGCATGAACGTGGATTGATAGTGGTATGCATGAACATGAATAAATAAGATTGTACGATAGATAGTAACATCCAAGAACATGAATTGCACGATTGATAGTTTAACATCCACGAACATGAATGTGCGACACATTGTGACATGCATGAATATTAATGCGCGATAGATAGTGACATGAATGAATATAAATGCATGATAGATAGTGACATGCATGAACATAAATGCTCGATAGATAGTGACAGACATGGATATGGATAGATAGTGACATTGTGTGAACATGAATGTAATAAATAGTAATATGAATGAAAATAAATACGCGATGGATAGTGACATACAAGAACATAAATGAACATGAATGCAGTATAGATAGTAACATGAATGAACATGAATGCGCGATATAAAGTGACATACATGAATATGAACGAACATGAATGCGCGATAGATAATGACATGCATGAATATAGATTGATTGTGACATACGTAAAGAGGAATGCATGATAGATAGTTGCATGGATGAATATGAATGTACAATAGATAGTGACATTCATCAAAATTAATGCGCGATAGATACTGACAAGAATGAACATGAATGAACATAAATGCATGATAGATCACATACATGAACATGAATAGATAGTGACTTGCGTGAATATGAATGTGTGATAGATACTGACATAAATAAACATGAATGCACGATAGGTAGTAACATATATGAACATGAATATGCGATAGATAGTGACATACATTAACTTAAATGCATGATAAATAGTAACATGAATGAGCATGAATGCACAATAGATAGTGACATTCATGGACATGAATAGATATTGACATGCATGAACACAACATAAATGCGCCTTAGATTGTGACACGTATGAACATAAATAAACTTGACTATGTGATAGATAGTGATATGAATGAACATGGATAGATAGTGATAAAACTACACATGAATGTGTGATAGATAGCAAAATGCATGAACATGAATGCGCGATTGGTAGTCTGACATCAATGAAAATGAATGAACATGAATGAGCGATAAAAAGTTACATGCATAAACCGGAATGCGCGATAAATAGTGACATGCATGAATATGAATAAACATCAATGCGCAATAGATAGTGACTTACTTGAACATGAATGCACGATAGAAAATGATATGCATGAACATGAATGCGCGATAGATACTAATAAGCACTACCATAAAAAGATAGTGACATACATGAATATAAATGCGCGATAGATAGTGACATGTATGAACACGAATGAACATGAATGTGTGATAGATAGTTATATATATGAACAAAAATGCACGATAGATAGTGACAGGCATGAATATGTATAGATAGTTACATGCATAAATATAAATGTGCGATAAATAGTGATATGAATGAAAAAGAATGTGCGATGGATAGTGACATATATGAACATAAATAAATATAAATGCACTATAGATAGTGACATGAATGAATATGAATGTGCGATATAAAGTGACATGCATGAATATGAAGGAACATGAATGCGCGATACATAATGGCATGCATGAATATAGATTGATAGTTACATACGTCAACAGGAATGTACGATAGATAGTTGCATAGATTAACATGAATATGCAATAGATAGTGACATTCATTAAAATGAATGGGCGATAGATACTGACAAGCATGAACATGAATGAACATAACTGCGCTATAGATAATGACATGCATAAACATAGATAGATAGTAACTTGCGTGAATATGAATGTGCGACAGATACTGACATGAATGAATATGAATATGCTATACATAGTGACATGCATAAATATGAATACGCGATAGATAGTGACGTGCATGAACTTAAATGCACAATAGATAGTGACATGAATAAACATGAATGTATAATAGATAGTAACATTCAAAAACATGGATAGATATTGACATGCATGAACATGAATGAACTTAAATGCGTCATAGATAGTGACATGTACGAACATAAATAAACTTGATAGCGAGATAGATAGTGACACGCATGAACATGGATAGATAGTGATAAAACTACACATGAATATTCGACAGATAGTAAAATACATGAACATGAATGCGCGATTAGTAGTCTGACATCGATGAAAATGAATGAACATGAATGAGCGATAGAAAGTGACATGTATGAACCAGAATGCGTGATAGATAGTGACATGCATGAATACGAATAAATATCAATGTGTGATAGATAGTAGCCTACTTGAACATAAATGCATAATAGAAAATGACATACATGAAAATGAAAGCGCGATAGATAGTAATAAGCACTACCATGGATAGATAGTGACATATATGAATATCAATGTGCGATAGATAGTGACATGCATAAACAGGAATGAACATGAATATGCGATAGATAATGACATACATGAGCATAAATGCGCGATAGATAACGACAGGTATGAATATGGATAGATAGTGACATGTATGAATAAAAATATGCGACAAATAGTGATATGAATGAAAATAAATGCGCGATGGATAGTGAAATGTATGTCACTATAGATAGTGACATGTATGAACATGAATGCGCGATATAAAGTGACATGCATTAATATGAATGAACATGAATGCACGATAGATAATGACATGCATGAATAGGGATTGATAGTGACATATGTCAACAGGAATGCACGATAGATAGTTGCATTGATGAACATGAATGTAAAATAGATAGTGACATTCATCAAAATGAATGCACGATAGATACTGACAAGCATGAATATGAATGCATGATAGACTGTCTTGTATAAACATAGATATATAGTGACTTCCGTGAACATAAAAGTGTGACAGATAATGACAATAATGAACATGAAGGCGCGATAGATAGTTTGATATTCATAAACATTAATGCGCGATAGATAGTTTGATATTCATAAATATGAATGCACGATAGATAGTGACATGCATAAATATGAATGCACGATAGATAGTGACACGCATGAATATGAATGCACGATTGTGACATGCATGAACATAAATATACGATTGATAGTGACATGCCAGAATAAGAATATACGAAAAATAATGACATGAATGAACATGAATGAGCGATAAATAGAGACATGTATGAACGTGGATAGATAGTGACTTCTAAAAACGTGAATGAAAATGATTATGCAATTGATAATTTAACATTCATGAACATGAATGTGCGATATATAGTCACATGCATGAATATTAATACGTGATAGATAGTTACATGCATGAACATGAATGTACATGAATGAACTTGAATGTGTGACAGATAGTGACAAGCATGAAGATAGTTGTATGATTGATAGTGACATACTTAGACATGTATGAATATGAATGCGTGATAGATTGTGACATGCATGAGCAAGGATAGATTATGACATGCATGAACTAGCATAGATAGTGACATGCACGAATATGAATTCACAATAGATAGTGACATGCATGAATATGAATGCGCGATATACAGTGATGTGCATGAACATGAATGTGCGAAAGATAGTGACATGCATGAACATGAATGGGCGATAGACAATAACAAGCATGAGCATGTATGAACATGAATGCGTGAAAAGTAGTGACATGCATGATATTGAATGCGCAATAGATAGTGACATGCATGACCATTAATGCACGATAAATAGTGACATTCATTAATTTAAATAGATAGTGATATACATGAACATGAATGAATAAAAATGCATAATAGATAGTGGCGTGCCTAAAATGAATGCACGATAGGTTGTGACATACATAAACGTAAATGAATATAAATACGCGATAGATAGTGTGCTATGCATAAATATGAAAGCGTGTAGATAGTGACATGCATGAACTAGGATAGATAGTTACATGCATGCACATTAATTCACATTAGATAGTGACATACATGAACATGAATGCGCGATATATAGTGATGTGCAGAGACATGAATGCACGAAAGACAGTGAAATGCATGAACATGAATGCGCTATAGACAGTAACATGGATGAACTTGAATGAGCATAATTACACAATAGATTGTGACATGCATGAACATGGATTGATAGTGATATGAATGAAATTGAATGTGGGATGGATAGTGATATGCATGAATATGAATGCACAATAGATAGTGACATGCTTGTACATGAATTTATAGTGACATGTATGAATATAAATGCGTGATAGAAAGTGATATGCATGAATATAAACGAACTTGAATACGCGATGGATAGTGGCATTCATGAACATGGATAGATAGTAACAAATGTGACATCAATGCGTGATAGATAGTTGCATAGATGAACATTAATACACGATAGATAGTGGCATTCATCAACATGAATGCATGATTGATAATGATAAGCATGAATATAAATGAATATAAATCGGTGATAGATAGTGACATGCATGAAAATAGATAGATAGTGACTTACGTGAATATGAATGAGCAGGAATGCACGATAGATAGTGACATGCATGAACATGAATGCATGATAGATAGAGGTATGCATGAACATTGATAGATGGTGACATGCATAAACATGAATGAGCAATAGATAGTGACATGCTTGAACATGAACGCGCAATAGATAGTGACATGCATGAGCATAGATAGATAGTGACATGCATGAACTTGAATGTGCGATAGATAATGACATGCACAAAAATGAATGCACAAAAGATTATAATATGCTTGATCATTGATAAATAGTGAGATGCTAGAACATAGATAGATAGTGACATGCAAGAACATTAATGCGCGATAATTAGTGAAATACATAAACATTAATGTGTGATAGATAGTGATAGGTGTAAAGACCAATAGATAATGACATGAATGTTGGATAGATAGAGACATACATGAATATAGATTGAGAGTGCCATGCATGAACAAAATGTACTATAGATAGTGGCATTCATGAACATGAATGCGTGATATATAGTGATGTGCATAAACGTGAATGGACATGAATGTGTAAAAGATAGTCTCATGCATAAACATGAAGGCGCAACAAATAGTAATAAGAATGAATATAAATACGCGATAGATAGTAACAAGAATGAATATAAATGTGCTATAGATAGTGCCATGTAAGAACATAAATGCGCGATAGATAGTGACATGTGCGAACATAAATGTGCAATAAATAATAATATGAATGAAAATAAATGCGCGATGGATAGTGTGACATACAAGAACATATATGAACATGAATGCACTATAGATAGTGACATGAATGAACATGAATGCGTGATATAAAGTGACATACATGAATATGAACGAAAATGAATGTGCGATAGATAATGACAACCATGAATATAGATTGATAGTGACATACGTCAAGAGGAATGCATGATAGATAGTTGCATGGATGAATATAAATGTACAATAGATAGTGACATTCATCAAAATTAATGCGCGATAGATAGTGACATGCATTACCTTAAAGGCGCAAAAAATAGTGACATGAATGAATATGAATGCGCAATAGATAGTGACATTTATAGACATGAATAGATATTGACATGCATGAACACGAATGAACATAAATGTGCCATTGATTATGACACGCATGAACATAAATAAACTTGACTATGTGATAGATAGTGATACGGATGAACATGGATAGATAGTGATGAAACTACACATGAATGTATGACAGATAACAAAATGCATGAATATGAATGCGCGATTGATAGTCTGACATCAATGAAAATGAATGAACATGAATGAGTGATAGAAAGTGACATGCATAAACCGAAATGCGGGATAAATAGTGACATGCATGAATATGAATAAACATCAATGCGTAATAGATAGTGACTTACTTGAACATGAATGCACGATAGAAAATGGCATGCATGAACATGAATGCGCGATAGATACTAATAATCACTACCATAAAAAGATAGTGACATACATGAATATGAATGCGCGATAGATAGTGACATATATGAACACGAATGAACATGAATGTGCGATAGATAGTAAAATACTTGTACATGATTGATAGTGACATGTATGAATATGAATGTGTGATAGAAAGTGATATGCATGAATATAAACGAACTTGAATACGCGATGGATAGTGACATGAATGAACATGAATAGATAGTAACATATGTGACATAAATGCGTGATAGATAGTTGCATGGATGAACATTAATGCACGATAAACAGTGGCATTCATTAACATGAATGCGTGATTGATAATGATAAGCATGAATATAAATGAACATAAATCGGTGATAGATAGTGACATGCATGAAAATAGATAATAGTGACTTACGTGAATATGAATGTGCGACAGATACTGAAATGAATGAGCAGGAATGCACGATAGATAGTGACATGCATGAACATGAATGCATGATAGATAGAGGTATGCATGAACGTTGATAGACGGTGACATGCATAAAACATGAATGCGCAATAGATAGTGACATACTTGAATATGAACGCACAATAGATAGTGACATGCATGAGCATAGATAGATAGTGACATGCATGAACTTGAATGCGCGATAGATAATGACATGCACGAAAATGAATGCACGAAAGATTATAATATGCTTGAAGATTGATAAATAGTGAGATGCTAGAACATAGATAAATAGTGACATGCAAGAACATTAATACGCGATAGTGACATACATAAACATTAATATGTGATAGATAGTGACAGGTGTAAACACCAATACATAATGGCATGATGTTGGATAGATAGTGACATACATGGATATAGATTGAGAGTGCCATGCATGAACAAAATGCGCTATAGATAGTGGCATTCATGAATATGAATGCGTGATATATAGTGACGTGCATAAACGTGAATGGACATGAATGCGTAAAAGATAGTCTCATGCATGAACATGAAAGCGCAATAGATAGTAACAAGAATGAACATAAATGCACGATAGATAGTAACAAGAATGAATATAAATGTGTTATAGATAGTGCCATGCATGAACATAAATGCGCGATAGATAGTGACAGGCATGGATATGGATAGATAGTGACATTGTGTGAACATGAATGTGTAATAAATAGTAATATGAATGAAAATAAATGCGCAATGGATAGTGACATACAAGAACATAAATGAACATGAATGCAGCATGGATAGTGACATGAATAAATATGAATGCGCGATATAAAGTGACATACATGAATATAAACGAATATGAATGCGTGATAGATAATGACATGCATGAATATAGATTGATAATGACATACGTCAAGAGGAATGCATGATAGATAGTTGTATGGATGAATATGAATGTACAATAGATAGTGACATTCATTAAAATTAATGCGCGACAGATACTGACAAGCATGAACATGAATGAACATAAATGCAGGATAGATAGTGACATATATGAACATGAATAGATAGTGACTTGTATGAATATGAATGTGTTATAGATACTGACATGAATGAACATGAATGCGCGATTGATAATAACATATATGAACATGAATATACGATAGATAGTGACATACATTAACTTAAATGCATGATAAATAGTGACATTCATGGACATGAATAGATATTGACATGCATGAATACGAATGACCATAAATGAGCCATAGATTGTGACATGCATGAACATAAATAAACTTGACTATGTGATAGATAGTGATACGGATGAACATGGATAGATAGTGATAAAACTACACATGAATGTGTGACAGATAGCAAAATGCATGAACATGAATGCGCGATTGGTAGTCTGACATCAATGAAAATGAATGAACATGAATGACTGATAGAAAGTGACATGCATAAACCGGAATGCGCGATAGATAGTGACATGCATGAATATGAATAAACATCAATGCGCAATAGATAGTGACTTACTTGAACATGAATGCACGATAGAAAATGACATGCATGAATATGAATGCGCGATAGATAGTAATAAGTACTACCATAAAAAGATAGTGACATACATGAATATGAATGCGCGATAGATAGTGACATGTATGAACACGAATGAACATGAATGTGCGATAGATAGTGACATACATGAACAAAAATGCACGATAGATAGTGGCAGGCATGAATATGTATAGATAGTAACATGCATGAACATAAATGTGCAACAAATAGTGATATGAATGAAAATAAATGTGCGATGGATAGTGACATATATGAACATAAATAAACATAAATGCACTATAGATAGTGACATGAATGAATATGAATGCGCGACATAAAGTGACATGCATAAATATGAAGGAACATGAATGCGCGATAGATAATGACATGCATGAATATAGATTGATAGTGACATACGTCAACAGAAATGCACGATAGATATTTGCATAGATTAACATGAATATGCAATAGATAGTGATATTCATCAAAATGAATGGGCGATAGATACTGACAAGCATTAACATGAATGAACATAAATGCGCAATAGATAATGACATGCATGAACATAGATAGATAGTGACTTGCGTGAATATGAATGTGCGACAGATACTGACATGAATGAATATAAATATGCTATCTGCTCAAATGGAGAAATCCTTCTTGCTTCCACTCTCCACATCGCGTTTGATCGCCATCAGCTCATCATCGGTCATCTGAAGCTTCCTGATATTCTCGAAGAGCGTAAGGCATAGTATAAGTGTAGCCACTAATGCTCCCGAGCCTTTCACATCGAACCCTGGGCTGCCCAAAGCCATATCTTCCAAAAGCTTCCATCTCTATATCCGACTGACAAGATGTGATAAGTGCACTGAAGACCTACTAAGAGCAGAAGATATTCGCTTCTGATGATACTAAATCATAAAGTCCTTCAAGAACTCCATCCATCGTCACGCCTCATATTCAAGTCTTTTGAGTGAATAGGTACTGAGACTCTTGTGATCGGTGAATATATGAATATCTCATGAGAGGTAATGTCTGCATCTTTAAGGTGAATATAACTATAACTTGAGGTCATGGATAGTCTTTCATGGTCCTTTAGACGAGAACCGTATGCAATGACGCTGTGTTGATTACACATAATCATATAAGAAGCATCATTGTACATAGAAGCCTCCACTGAAAGGTATAGCAAAATGAACTAGTCAATGACGCTTGTGAAGCTTTACACTACTTGTCCAATCGAACTTTGCATTCTTTCTGAAGTCGTGTGATAGATATCTTGAATCGATAAATGATAGTACCTGCCAAACCAAGGAAACTTTGACCTCTCAGAATTATCGTAGTGCTCCTCCACCACAGAATCGATCTTTGTAGGATCCACTGAGATACCCGCTTCAGAGACGATGTGGCCCAAGAAACTAACCTGATCAAGCCAAAACTCACACTTACTGAGTTTAGCATACAACTGATGGTCCCTGAGTGTTTGAAGAGCCATTCGTAGATGCTGCATATGCTCCTCTCTAGTTTTCGAATAGATGAGGATGTCATCTATGAAAACTACCACAGACTTATTAAGATGTGGTTTGAACACATGGTTTATCAGGTCCATGAAAGATGCAGACGCATTTGTCAACCCAAAAGGCATCACTAAGAACTCATAGTGGCCATATCGCATACGAAACGCAATTTTGGATATATCTTCCGCCTTGATCTTGAGCTAGTGATAGCCTGACCTCAGATCAATCTTCGAGAAGAACTTTGCACCTTGCAATTGATCAAACAAGTCATCTATCCACAGAAGAGGATAACGATTCTTAATCATCATCTTGTTGAGCTGCCGATAATCAATACACAGACGCATCGATCCATCCTTCTTTTTCATAAAAAGAACCGATGCGCCCCATGGAGAAACATCATAATGAAGCTTTTATCAATGAAAGTCCTTTGAGCTCTTTCAATTCAGCAGTACCATCCGATATGGAGCTTAGACAACGGTTAGATGATGCAAACTCAATCTCTCGATCAGGTGGTAATCCAGGTAAGTCCTCTGAAAAGACATCAGGATACTCACAGACCACCGTGATAAAAGCCAAGTCATTCTTCTTTTTTGTAGAATCTTGCAAGTAAGCTAGATACACGCTACAACCATTCCTCATCATGCGCTCGGCCTTAATGACTGAAACCAATGGCACAACCTTTGATTTAACTCCACAGAATAAGAAGGATTTTGGTGGTGAAACATCACATCTTCGTAGAAAGTCCACCGCATAAGTGCCAACCAATCCATTCCAGAATAACATCGAACCCTTCCATGCTCAAATGTATGGTCATGCTTCATACTCATCAATCATCACGATGAATGACATGTAGATCCGTGCTCACGAACTTCCCGTAAGGATCTTCATGTCAAAAATGAAGGCAAGGGTTAGTGATACCCAACTGGAGAAAGAGGAGTAATAACATGTAGACCGGGGTCTATCAAACTTCGCTTCAATTTTACTCATGTCGACGACTCATCATAAGAGTACATTAAAAAGTTTGTTAATTGCAATGATTCCAATGTTGTTTAAAATTTATTCAATGAATTTAAACATTATAGAACCAATGCATTGACATCTCAACTTTAATGATACCTTGGATCATGTTATTCGACGTTGGGCATCTGACGCAAGCTCGACCTGAATGTAGGTCGTCGATCTGACATAGAGCGAAGTTCTTCCCTTGTCACGTAACGTTGATCATGTGACCAATGACACTTGAAGCATGTTGTAATCCTCCGCCTTATGTGGTTTCACATCGAGTACATGGAGTAGGAATAGGAGCATATGGTCGAATGAACTGAGCCACAGAAGCTCCACATGAGTGCTCTGAAAGGTCGCTGAAGAACTCGGTCTGATAGGAAGACGACATTAGTAACAAAACCGAATATGATGGCTGACTAGGATAGGGAGGAGGTTTAGAGAAGCTCGGCTTTTTGTTCACCTACTCAGACGCAATCAACTATCCCTGGCCAAACCGATTTCTATTTCCCTGCTCTCGCCTTAGATACTATTTTTGAATGTCTTCCTCTCCAATGAGAGCCTTTACCATGACGTAGATACGTCCATCTCCCACATCGACACTCTCCGAATATTCGCTCAAACCTCTCAAATTTGAGCCCTCATCACCAATGGCCAATGAAGGCAACTGCAAGTCTATCAAATGTGCCATACGAACGACATCTCGCTGGTCTTATAAATCGGACTTTAGCACGATATCTTTGAAAAATAATGCGTTGAACGATATAACATGCCCAAGTCCATGGAGTATTGGGGTAGTCCCGCTTGCATCTTGGAGATGATTTACCAATGCCTCGCCAAAATTTGAAGGATGACATTTTCTCAACAACAGAATGAACACCTCAAAATCTTTTCCATCTCATCAAGCCATACCTCGATCGAATGCCTTGAGAATGTAGGAGGTCTCATCCTGAACTGAATCTCGGCGATGTGGCCGCCAAGATCTATGTGATCTATGGCTGCAGCCTGTTGAGCCATGTTGTTGGCCAAGGCCACCAACAACTGGTCAACATTTCTCTCCGCCTACCGGTCCCAACGGATCAACGTAGAGTGAGCCACTGTCCCTCTGAGGTACGCCCTCATTGATCTCCTCAAGATGAGCCATGCGAGGTCCTTCTCTACCTCGGCCTCTACCTCTGAACCATGGAGGCATGCTGATATGTCATTGTTGAAAAACAATAACAATAGATCAGTATCGATTGTTAACACAATCTAACCCTTAGTCCCAAGACTCTGAACCTAGAGTCTCTCTCTGATACCAACTGTGACGACCCGACTTTTTCAATCCCTAAGGTATAGGAAAGTCCGGTTTATCAACTTATTGATTTCTCAATAAGCCGTAACAAATAGAAGCCGACAGCATAACAAAGATCTAAAAATAGAGGCAAAGCATAAAGTAAGCAAAGACAAAAGCTTAACAAAATAATATATCACCCTGAGGAACCAGGAGGAACCACCGGTGATGAACAATCCAACACTTAAAATAGTGGTTCCTAATAATGGTTCCTCGAGTGATATCAAAAAGATAAAAAATAAAGGCCTAGGGCCCAATATTAAAAGAATAATTCTAAACAAAAGTACCCAAAAGATAATCTAGAATCAAGGAAAAAACTCCTCTGCAGGCGTATCCAATTCCTCCTCAGGAATATAATCAGAGTCCTCTAGATCCTCAGATCCTCAAATCCTAGGTCAGTCTTAGCACCTGTGACGTATAGTCGAGGGTGAGCTAACAACAAAGCCCAATAGAGGAAACATGTTTGTTTGCATTTCATTTTAAGTAAAGGTTTTCAAAGACAGAAATCGAATCAAATATGGTTTTCAAAAGATGCCATGCAAACTAAATCTCTAGTTCTAATCATGAGGTCAAAACTAATATAATTCATCTGATGTGTTCAAAAACTTCTGAATTAGCATGCTTCTTGTCTTAAAATTATAACTTAATTTTATCTCCCAAATTACATATAGCATGAGAGCAGACTAAGTCACCGATGGGAAACCCTACTAACCATCGTCATTTTCTGAAGTGCAACAAGCCCATACTATGAGGGAAACTTGCGCCAAAATAAATACCATCAACACGGTTAATAAAATTTAGGGTTTCGTTCGTATGTGCCTCAAATCGAATGCAAATGCTAACTTATATCAAAGCTTATATACATAACATATTTATTGATTTTTTGGAGTTTTGATTCGAAATTCACATTCAAAAATAGCTGAGGTTCTGAAGTTCAAATTTCTGAGTTCTTAGTCATAACAAAGTTTTTCAAATTCTTATTTGTGTCATAATTCAAAGTTCTTATTCATGCTGTGTTAGACAAATATTTCAAAAATTATGCTCTATATCAAACAGCCTATACTTATAATAGAATGCAAATCAGGTGTCCATACCTCAACAAAGACGGTCCCAAAACAAGCAAAACAATTCCTAAAGGACTCTAATTCAAAACCTACAAAGATTAACACTCTTAATATTGGACCAAAAGTCAAACCCAAAGCTTGCCAAGAAAAATCGACAAAAAAAATTCAAAGGATGAACAGTGAAAATTGACCTTGATTTTCAATTCGATGGTAATTCCAAATTGACCCTGAATTGAAATTAATTTAATTCTCCAAAATGTATTAAATTTGGATTTTCGGACCCTTTTTCTTTCTCTCAACCACAGTTTGTTTATCTAAATAAAAACACCATTTTCTACTCTAAAGCAAAACATAAATTTAATTACTTCATGGAGGTTTAAATGCCTACCTCTTAACGTTTAATCCATCGATCCCGTTGCACCAAAATCACGCACCAGAACCAATCTTCAAGGTTTAACAGGTTAGAACCTCCAATCAGTCCATCACAAGGTTGCCTCAAAAGCAACAACTAATAATTCACACAGAACCTACCACTCTCCCCTATCTCTCTTCTCAATACATTTAACAGATCAAAATAACAACACAAGTCTTTTCAACGGTTGAGATGAGGAGAGGGGTTTACAATTTCTCAAGACCTAGGATCAAAGGTGGAGGGCAAAGGTTGTAAGTTCTTAATTCAAACGAGAGAGAGAGAAGTGTAACTTCTCTTCAAAGCTCTCTCTTATAATACAAAAACAAAGAACAAAAATATCTAGATTTTTCTATTTGCAATCCTATCCACTTAATTTGCATTTGTTTTCGGTGTTAAACACAAACACCTAACTTATAGTGTAAGTCATCGATTACATGACTTTTATAAGTCACGAGACAAAATCCTTTGGCCATTATTCTTATCATACCCTTAGCTAAACAAAAACCCAGAAAAATCCCGTAACATTTCTAGGCACGCTTAGTAAACAAAAATAGGCTAAAAATATCAGGGATATTACATTAAAAGATAGTCTCATGCATGAACATGAAAGCGCAACAGATAGTAACAAGAATGAACATAAATGCGCGATAGATAGTAATAAGAATGAACATAATGTGCTATAGATAGTGCCATGCATGAACATAAATGCGCGATAGATAGTGACAGGCATGGATATGGATAGATAGTGACATGTGTGAACATGAATGTACAATAAATAGAAATATGAATGAAAATAAATGCGCGGATAGTGACATACAAGAACATAAATGAACATGAATGCACTATAGATAGTGACATGAATGAACATGAATGCGCGATATAAAGTGACATACATGAATATGAACGAACATGAATGCGCGATAGATAATGACATGTATGAATATAGATTGATAGTGACATACGTCAAGAGGAATGCATGATAGATAGTTGCATGGATGAATATGAATATACAATAGATAGTGGCATTCATCAAAATTAATGCGCGATAGATACTGACAAGCATGAATATGAATGTACATAAATACAGGATAGATAGTGACATACATGAACATGAATAGATAGTGACTTTCGTGAATATGAATGTGTGATAGATACTAACATGAATGAACATGAATGCGCAATAGATAGTAACATATATGAACATGAATACGCGATAGATAGTAACATACATAAACTTAAGTGCGTGATAAAGTGACATGAATGAACATGAATGTATAATAGATAGTGACATTCATGGACATAGATAGATATTGACATGCATGAACGCGAATGAACATAAATGCGCCATAGATTGTGACACGCATGAACATAAATAAACTTGACTATGTGATAGATAGTGATACGGATGAACATAGATAGATAGTGGTAAAACTACACATGAATATATGACAGATAATAAAATGCATGAACATTAATGCGCGATTGGTAGTCTGACATCAATGAAAATGAATAAACATGAATGAGCGATTGAAAGTGGCATGCATAAACCGGAATGCGCGATAGATAGTGACATGCATGAATACGAATAAACATCAATGCGCAATAGATAGTGACTTACTTAAACATGAATGCACGATAGAAAATGACATGCATGAACATGAATGCGTGATAGATAGTAATAAGCACTATCATAGAAAGATAGTGACATACATGAATATAAATGCACGATAGATAGTGACATGTATGAATACGAATGAACATGAATGTATGATAGATAGTGACATACATGAACAAAAATGTGCGATAGATAGTGACAGGCATGAATATGGATAGATAGTTACATGCATGAACATAAATATACGACAAATAGTGATATGAATGAAAATAAATGTGCGATGGATAGTGACATATATGAACATAAATAAACATAAATGCACTATAGATAGTGATATGAATGAACATGAATGCGCGATAGATAATGACATACATGAATATAGATTGATAGTGACATACGTCAACAGGAATGCACGATAGATAGTTGCATGAATTAACATGAATATGCAATAGATAGTGACATTAATCAAAATGAATGAGCGATAGATACTGACAAGCATGAACATGAATGAACATAAATCCGCGATAGATAATGATATGCATGAACATGGATAGATTGTGACTTGCGTAAATATGAATGTGCGACAGATGCTGACATGAATGAATATAAATGTGCGATAGATAGTGACATGCATAAACATGAATATGCGATAGGTAGTGATGTGTATGAACTTAAATGCACAATAGACAGTAACATGAATGAACATGAATGCACAATAGATAGTGACATTCATAAACATGGATGGATATTGGCATGAATGAACTTAAATGCGCCATAGATAGTGACACGCATGAACATAAATAAACTTGACTGTGTGATCAATAGTGACACGCATGAACATGGATAGATAGTGATAAAACTACTCATGAATGTTCGACAGATAGTAAAATACATAAATATGAATGCGCGATTGGTAGTCTGACATTGATGAAAATGAATGAACATGAATGAGTGATAAAAAGTGACATGTATGAACAGGAATGTATGATAGATAGTGACATGCATGAACACAAATAAATATCAATGTGTGATAGATAGTTACATACTTGAACATGAGTGTACGATAGAAAATGACATGCATGAAAATAAAAATGCGATAGATAGTAATCAGCACTACCATGGATAGATAGTGACATGCATGAACACGAATGAACATAAATGTGCGATAGATAGTGACATACATGAACATAAATACGTGATAAATAACGATAGGCATGAATATGGATAGATAGTGACATACATGAAGATAAATATACGCTAAATAGTGATATGAATGAAAATAAATGCGCGATGGATAATGACATGTATGAACATAAATGAACATGAATGCACTATAGATAGTGACATGTATGAATATGAATGAGCGATCTAAAGTGACATGCATGAATATGAACAAACATGAATGTACGATAGATAACGACATGCATGAATAGGGATTGATAGTGATATACGTCAACAGGAATGCACGATAGATAGTTGCATTGATAAATGTGAATGTAAAATAGATAGTGACATTCATCAAAATGAATGCATGATAGATATTGACAAGTATGAATATGAATAAACATAAATGTGCGATAGGTAGTGACATGCATGAACATGGATAGATAGTGACTTACGTGAATATGAATGTGCGACAGATATTGACCTGAATGAACATGAATATGTGATAGATAGTGACATACATGAATATGAATACGTGATAGATAGTGACGTGCATGAACTTAAATGTGCGATAGATAGTGACATGAATGAACATGAGTGCGCAATAGATAGTGACATTCATAAACATAGATAGATATTGACATGCATGAACTGGAATGAACTTAAATGCGCCATAGATAGTTACACGCATGAACATGAATGAACTTAACTGCGTGATAGATAGTGGCACGCATGAACATGGATAGATAGTGATAAAACTACACATAAATGTGCGGCAGATAGTAAAATGTATGAACATGAATGCGCGATTGGTAGTCTGACATCAATGAAAATAAATGAACATGAATGAGCGATAGAAGCTGACATGCATGAACCGGAATGCACGATAGATAGTGACATGTATGAATATGAATAAACATCAATGCGTGATAGATTGTGATTTACTTGAATATGAATGCACGATAAGAAATGACATGCATGAACATAAATACGTGATATATAATAACAAGGACGACCTTGGATAGATAGTGACATACATGAATATGAATGCACGATAGATAGTGACATTCACGAACATGAATGCGCGATAGATAGTGATATGCATGAACATGAATGCGCGACTAGATAATGACATACATTAAAATAAAGGAGCGAAAGATTATGATATGCTTGAGCTTGGATAGATAGTGATATGTAGGAACATGAATGAACATGAATGCACAAAAGATAATGAAATGAATGAACATGAATGCGCTATAGACAGTAACACGCAAGAACATGAACGAGCATAATTGCGCGATAGATTGTGAGATATAAGAACATGGATTGATAATGATATGAATAAAAATGAATGCATGATGGATAGTGACAAGTATGAATATGAATGAACATGAATGCATGACAGATAGTGACATCTTGGACATGGATTGATAGTGACATGCATAAACATAAATGCGCGATAGAAAGTGACATGCATGAACATGAACGAGCATGAATGTGCGATGGATAGTGACATACATGAACATGGATAGATAATAACATAAGTGAATATCAATGCACGATAGATAGTTGTATGAATAAACATGAATGCGCGATAGATAGTGGCATTCATCAATATGAATGCGTGCTTGATACTAACAAGCATGAACATGAATGAATATAAATGCGCGATAGATAGGGACATGGATAAACATGGATAGATAGTGACATGTGCGAATATGAATATATGACAGATACTGACATGCACAAATATTAATGCGCGATAGTTAGTGACATGCATAAACATGAATGTGCGATAGATAGTAAAAGGCGTAAACACCGATAGATAATGACCTGAATGTTAGATAGATAGTGACATGTATGAATATAGATTGATAATGTCATGCATGAATAAAATGTGCGATAGATAGAGTCATTCGTGAATATGAATGCGTGATATATAGCAACATGCATATACGTGAATGGACATGAATGCACGAAAGATGGTCCCATGTATGAACATGAAAGCGCGACGGATAGTAACAAGAATGAACATAAACATGTGATAGATAGTGACATACATGAACACGAATGAATATGAATGCGCAATAGATAGTGACATGTATAAACATTGATAGATAGTGACATGCATGAACATAAATACGCGATAGATAGTGACAAGTATAAACATAGATAGATGGTGACATGCGTAAATATGAATGTGAGACAGATAGTAACATGAATGAAAATGAATGCGCGATATATAGTGGCATGCATGAATATGAATGAACATGAACGCACTATAGATAGTGACATGCATAAACTTGGATTAATAGTGACATGTATGAACATGAAGGTGCAATATAAAAGGACATGCATGAACATGAACGAACTTGAATACGCGATAAATAATGACATGAATGAACATGGATAGATATTGACATACATGAATATGAATGCACGATAGATAGTTGCATGGATGAGCATAAATACGCAATAGATAGTGACATTCGTCACTATGAATGAGCGATAAATACTGACATGCCTGAACATGAATGAATATAAATGCGTAATAGATAGTGACATGTATGAATATTGATAGATAGTGACTTGCATGAATATGAATGTGCGACGGATATTGATATGAATGAACATGAATGCGCGATAGATAGTGATATGCATAAACATGAATGTATGGTATATAGTAACGTGCATGAACTTGAATGCACGATAGATAATGATATGAATGAAAATAAATGAGCGATAGATAGTGACATGCATGAATATGAATGAATGTGCTTGTGCGATAAATAGTGACACGTATGAACATGAATGAACTTGAATGTGTGATAGACAGTGACATGTATGAACATGGATAGATAGTGACAAAAATGCACATAAATGTGTGACAGATAGTAAAATGAATGAACACGAATGTGCGATTGATAGTCTGACATAAATGAAAATGAATGAACATGATTGAGCGATAGAAAGTGACATGCATGAACAGGAATGCGCGATAGACAGTGACTTGCACAAACATAAATGAACATAAAAGCACGATAAATAGTGACATATATGAACATGAACAAACATCAATGCACGATAGATAGTGATATACTTGAGCATGAATGAACTATAGGAAATGACATGCATGAACATTAATGCGCGATAGATAGTAATAAGCACAACCATGGATAGTGAGATGCATGAATATGAATGCGCGATAGATAGTGACATATATGAAAAAGAATGGGTGATAGATAGTGACATGTATGAACATGAACAAATATGAATGCGCATTATATAGTGAAATGAATGAAAATAAATGCGCGATAGATAGTGGCATGCATGAACATGAATGTGTGACTAGATAAAGATATGCATGAAAATGAAGGAGAGAAAGATTATGATATGCTTCAACATGGATAAGTAGTGACATGCAAAGACAGGAATAGATAGTAACATGCATGAACATGAATGTGCAATAAATAGTACCATACAAGAACATGAATGAACATGAATATACGATAGATAGTGACATACATAAACACCTATAAATAATGATATAAATGTACGATAGATAGTGCCAGGCATGAACATGAATGCACAATTGATAGTTTGACATCTAAGAAAATGAATGAACATGAATGAGCAAAAGATAGGAACATGCATGAACATGAATGCACGATTGATAGTTTGACATCAATGAACATGATTGTGTGATAGACAGTGACATGCATGAATAAGAATTTGCGATAGATAGAAATGTGCCTGAACATAAATGAACATGATTGTGTGATAGATAGTAACATTCATGAACATGCATAAACATGAATGTGCGATTGATAGTGACTTACTTGAACATAAATGCCCGATAGATAATGACATCTATAAACATGAATACGCGATAGATAGTGACAAGTACTATCGAGGACAGATAGGGACATACACGAATATGAATGCGCGATTGATAGTGACATGCAAGAACGTGTATGAACATCAATGCGCGATAGATAGTGACATATATGAATATGAGTGCACGATAGATAGTAACATGTATGAACATGGATAGATAGTGATATGTACGAACTTGAATGCGCGACAGATAATGACAAGCATAAACATGAACGCGCGATAGATTGTGACATGCATGAACATGGATAAATAGTAACATGCATGAACATATATAGATAGTGAAATACAATAAAATAAATGTGCGATAGATAGTGACATGCATGAACATAAACGAACATGAATGCGTGATAGATAGTTTCATACATGAGCACAAATAAATAATGACAGAAATGAACATGAATGTGCAATAGATAGTGACATGCATGAATATAGATAGATAGTGT
The DNA here is from genome assembly GCA_021018995.1 of Chloranthus sessilifolius. NCBI lineage: Eukaryota > Viridiplantae > Streptophyta > Magnoliopsida > Chloranthales > Chloranthaceae > Chloranthus > Chloranthus sessilifolius. The sequence continues at coordinate 33,814,022 of CM037586.1, forward strand.
CATGCAAGAACATGAATGCACGATAGAGAGTGACATTCATGAACATGAAGGCGTGATAAATAATAACATGCATGGACATGATTAAACATAAATGAGCAATAGATAGCGACATGTATGAATACGAATGAGCATGAATGTGCGATAGATAGTGACATGCATGAATATGAATGAACGATAGACTATGACTTGTATGAATATGGATAGATTGTGACTTACGTGAACATAAAAGTCCGACAGATAGTGACATTAATGAACATGAAGGTGCGATAGATAGTTTGACATCTATGAATATGAATGCACAGTAGATAGTGACATGCATGAATATGAATGCACGATTGTGACATATGTGAACATGAATACATGGTTGATAGTGGCATGCCTGAACAAGAATATGTAAAAAATAGAGACGTGAGTGAGCATGAATTAACATGAATGGGCGATAGAAAGTGACATGCATGAACGTGGATAGATAGTGGCATGTATGAACATTAATGAACCAGATTACGAGATAAAAAGTGATGTCTAAAAACTAGATTGCGTGATTGATAGTGACGTGCATTAACATAAATGCGCGATAAATAGTGACATTCAGGAACATAGATGCGCGATTCATAGTGGCACACTTGGACATGTATGAACATGAATGCGCGTTAGATAGTGACATGTATGAACACGGATAGATTATGACATATATGAAAAATGATAGATAGTAACATGCATGACCATGAATTTGTGATAGATAGTGACATGCATGAACATGAATGCGCAAAAGACAGTGACATACATGAACATGAATGTACGATATATAGTAACATGCATGAGCCTGAATGAACATGGATGCGTGATATGTAATGACTTGAATGCGCGATAGATAGTGACATGCATGAACATTAATGCGCGATAGATTGTAACATTAATGAACATTGATAGATAGTGATATATATGAATATGAATGAATAAGAATGCGTAATAGATAGTGACATGTCTAAATATGAAAGCACGATAGATAGTGACATACATGAACATGAATAAATATGAATACACGATATATAGTGACATGCATGAACCAGGATAGATAATGACATACATGAATATGAATTCGCAATAGATAGTGACATGCATGAACAAGAATGCGTGATATATAGCGACGCATGAATGCAGAAAGGAATGAAAATGATAAATAAATGCATAGTGAATGAGCCTAATTGTATGATAGATTGTGACATGCATGAACATGGATTGATAGTGACATGAATGAAAATGAATACATGATGGATAATGACATGCATGAATAAGAATGGATGAAAGATAGTGACATGAATGAAGATGGATTGATAGTGACATGCATGAACATGAATGCGCGATATAAAGTGACATGAATACAGGATGGAAAGTGACATACATGAATATGAATAGATAGTGCCATATGTGAACATGAATGTGCGATAGATAGTAGCATGGATGAATATGAATGCGTGATAGATGGTGACATTAATCCACATGAATGCGTGATAGATATTGACAAATATGAACATAGATAAATATAAACACACGATAAATAGTGACATGCATGAACATGGATAGATAGTGACATGAATGAACATGAATGTGTGAAAGGTAGTGACATGCATGAACATGAATGTGTGATAGATAGGGACATATATTAACATTGATAGATAGTGAGATGAATAAACATGAATGTGGAATAGATAGTGACATATATGAATATGGATAGATATTGACATGCATGAACATGAATGAACTAAAATGCATGATAGATACTGACAAAATAGAAAATAAATGCGTGACAGATAGTGACATGTATGAAGATGAATGCACGATTGATAGTCTGGCATCCATGAAAACGAATGAACATGAATGAGTGAAAGATAGTGACATGTGTGGACATGAATGCGTGACTGATAGTTTCACATCTATGAACATGAATGAACATGATTGTACGATAAATAGTGACATGCATGAACAGGAATGCGTAATAGATAGTGACATGCAGGAACATAAATGAACATGAATGCACGATAGATAGTGACATGCATGAACAAGAATGCGTAATAGATAGTAACATGCAGGAATATAAACGAACATGAATGCACGATAGATAGTGACATGCATGAACATGTATAAACATGAATGTGTGACAGATAGTGATATACTAGAACATAAAGGCACAATAGATAATAATATGAATGTTGGGTAGATAGTGACATGCACGAACCTTAATGCACGATAGTTAGTGACATGCATGAACAAGAATATGCGATAGATAATGACAGGCATAACATCGATAGATAATGACATGAATGTTAGATAGATAATGACGTACATGAATATAGATTGATAGTGCCATGCATGAACAAAATGCGTGATAGACAGTGACATTCCTGCACATGAATGTGTGATATATAGTGACGTGCATAAACATAAATGGACATGATTGTGCGAAAGATAGTCCCATGCATGAACATAAAAGCGCGATAGATAGTAATAAGAATGAACATAAATGCGCGATAGATAGTGACGGGCATGAACACGAATGAACATGAATGTGTGATAGATAGTGATATGCATGAACATTGATGGATAGTAACATGCTTAAACATAAATGTGTGATAGATAGTGACAGATATGCATATGGATAGATAGTGACATGAGTGCATATAAATCTGCGATAGATAGTGACAAGAATGAAAATGAATGTGCGATGGATAGTGACATGAATGAACATGAATGAACAAGAATGCACTATAGATAGTGACATGCATGAACTTGGATTGCTAGTGACACACACAAACATGAATGCGCGATAAAGTGGTGTACATAAAAATGAACGAACATGAATGCGCGATAGATAATGACATGCATGAACAAGGATATATTGTGACATACATCAACATGAATGCACGATAGATAGTTGTAAGGATGAATATTAAAGTACAATAGATAGTAACATTCATCGATATGAATGCGCGATTGGTACTGACAAGCATGAATATGAATAAATATAAATACGAGATAGATAGTGACATGCATGAATATTGATAGATAGTGACTTGTGTGAATATGAATGTGCGACAGAACTGATATGAATGCACGATAGGTACTGACAAGCATGAACATGAATAAATATAAATGCGAGATAGATAGTGACAAGCATGAACATGGATATATAGTGACTTGCGTGAATATGAATGTGCGACAGATACTGACATGATTGAACATGAATGTGAGAAATATAGTGATATACATGAACGTGAATGCACGATAGAGAATAACGTGCATAAACTTAAATACACGATAGATAGTGACATGAATGAACATGAATGTGTAATAGATAGTGACATGTATGAACATAGATAGATATTGACATGCATAAATATGAATAAACTTAAATATACAATAGATAGTGACACGCATGAACATGAATGACCTTGAAGGTGCGACATATAGTAAAATGCATGAGCAGGAATGCGCGATCGATAGTCTGACATCAATCAAAATGAATGAACATGAATGAGTGATAGAGAGTGATATGCATAAACAATAATGCACAGAAGATAGTGACATACATGAATATAAATGAACAGGAATGCGCGATAGATAGTGGCATACATGAACATGAATAAACATTAATATGCGATAGATAGTGACATACTTAAATATGAATGCACGATAAAAATGACATGCATGAACATGAATGCGTGATAGATAGTAACAAGCACTACCATAGATAGATAGTGACATGCATGAACATGAATGCGCAATAGATAGTGACAAGCATGAACATAAAAGAACATGAACGCGCATTACATAGTGACATGTATGAACATGAATACGCAATAGATAGTGACATGCATTAATATTAATGCGTGACTAGATAATGACATGCATAAAAATGCAGGTGCAAAAGATTGTGATAGGCTTGAACTTGGATAAATAGTGACATGTAGGAACATGAATAAACATGAATGCGTAAAAAATAATGAAATGAATGAACATGAATGTGCTATAGACAGTAACACACATGAATATGAATGAATATAATTGCGCGATAGATTGTGAGATGCAAGAATATGGATTGATAGTAACATGAATGAAAATGAATGTGTGATGGATACATTCATGCATGAACATAAATAAACATGAATGCATGATAGATAGTGGCATACTTGGACATGGATTGATAGTGACATGCATGAACATGAATGCGCTATAGAAAGTGATATGTATGAAAATGAATGAATATTAATGCGCGATAGATAGTGACATGCATAAATATGGATAGATAGTGACATAAGTGAATATCAATGCACAATAGATAGTTGCATGGATGAACATGAATACATGATAAATAGTGACATTCATCAACATGAATGCGTGCTTGATACTGACAAGCATGAACATGAATGAACATAAATGCGCAATAGATAATGACATGGATGAACATGGATAGATAGTGACATGCACGAATATGAATGCGTGACAGATACTGACATGTATGAATATTAATACGCGATAATTAGTGACATGTATGAACATGAATGTGCGATAGATAGTGAAAGACGTAAACACCGATAGATAATGACCTAAATATTGGATAGATAGGTCATGAACATAGATTGATAATGCCATGCATGAACAAAATGTGCGATAGATAGAGTCATTCGTGAACATGAATGCGTGATATATAACAATGTGCATATACGTGAATAGACATGAAAGCGCGACGGATAGTAACAAGAATGAACATAAACGCACGATAGATAGTAACATGCATGAACACGAATGAACATGAATGCATAATAGATAGTGACATGTATGAACATTAATAAATAGTGACATGCATGAACATAAATGTACGATAGATAGTGACATGTATGAATATGGACAGATAGTGACATGTGTGAACATGAATGTGCGACAGATAGTGACATGCTTGAATAAATGCGCGATGAATAGTGACATGCATGAAAATGAATGAACATGAATGCACTATAGATAGTGACATGCATGAACTTGGATTAATAGTGACATGTATGAACATGAAGGCGCGATATAAAGGGACATGCATGAACATGAACGAACTTGAATGCGCGATAGATAATGACATACATGAATATGGATAGATAGTGTGACGACCCGACTTTTCCAATCCTTATGGTATAGGAAAGGCCGGTTCATCAACTTATTGATTTCTCAATAAGCCGTATTCAAACAGAGGCCGGCACATAACAATGATATAAAACAGAGGCAAAGTAGAGATAATTCATAATTCAAAAGCTTGTAATAACAAATCTATCACGATGAGGAACCAAAAGGAACCACCGGTGATGGGCAATCCAACACCTAAACTAATGGTTCACGATGATGGTTCCTCAAGTGATATCAAAAAGAACAAAATAAGGCCTAGGGCCCAATATTCAAAACAATATTCAGACAAAATACCAAAATACAGGATCTAAAGGTCAAGGGAAGAACTCCTCAGCAGGCAAGTCTAATTCCTCCTCAGGAATATAATCAGAATCCTCCAAATCAGTCTCAGCACCTGTGACGTATAGTCGAGGGTGAGATAACAGCAAAGCCCAATAGAGGAAACAAATCTATTTGTATTTCATTATAAGTAAAGGTTTTCAAAAGACAGAATTCGGATCAAATATGGTTTTCAAATGATGCCTTGCAAACGAAATCTCCAGTTCTAATCTTGAGTTAAAACTGAATACATAAATCTGATGTGCTCGAAAATCTTCTGAATTAGTATGCTTCTTGTCGTAAATTTATAACTTAATTATATCTCTCAAATTCCTATAGCATGAGAGCAAAGTGTATACCGATGGGAAGACCCTACTGACCATCGTCGTTCATGAATTAATCTTCTCTTGCACTCTCTCTCTCTTATAACCAAACCTAAGCAACTATAATATCTAGATTTTTTGTATTTGTAACTTATCCACTTAAGTTGAGAACATATCTGGTGTTAACCACCAACACCAACCCAATAGTATAAGTTATCGATTTCATGACTTGCACACCTCTCGAGACCAACTCCTTTGGCCATTAGTCTTACCATAGCCTTAGCTTACCAAAAGTCCAAAAATATTCTACAGTATTTTCCGGGCACGCTTACCGAGGTAAACGAAAATATGCCGAAAATATCAGGGATATTACAGATAGTGACATACATGAATATGAATGTACGATAGATAGTTACATGGATGAATATAAATGCGTGATAGATAGTAATATTCATAAACATGAATGCGTGATAGATATTGACAAGCATGAATATGAATAAACATAAATGCGCGATAGATAGTGACATACATAAATATGAATAAATATAAATGCGCGATAGATAGTGACATGTATGAACATGGATATATAGTGACTTATGTGAATATGAATGTGTGATAGATACTGACATGAATGAACATGATTGCGCGATAGATAGTGTCATGCATGAACATGAATGCGGGATAGATAGTGACATGCATGAACTTGAATGCGCGAAAGATATTGACATGAATGAACATGAAGGCGCAATAGAGAGTGACATATATGAACATAGATAGATATTGACATGCATGAATATGAATAAACTTAAATGCGTGATAGATAGTGACACGCATGAACATGAAAGAACTTGAATGTGTGATAGATAGTGACATATCTAAACATGGACAAATAGTGACAAAAATGCACATGAATGTGTAACAGATAGTAAATGCATGAACATGAATGCGCGATTGATAGTCTGACAATAATAAAAATGAATAAACATGAATGAACGATAGTAAGTGACAAGCATGAACAAGAATGCGCGATAGATAGTGAGACCCATGAACATGAATGCGCGATAAATAGTAACATGCATGAACATGAATAAACGTCAATGTGTGATAGATAGTGATATACTTGAACACGAATGTGCGATAAATAATGACATGCATGAACATGCATACACGATAGATAGTAACAAGCACTATCATGGATAGATAGTGACATGCATGACCATGAATGCACGATAGATAGTGACATGCATGAACATGAACGAACATGAACGCGTATTTCATAGTGACATGCATGAACATGAATGTACAATAGATAGTGACATGTATGAATATAGATAGATAGTGATATCCATGAACATGAATGCATGACTCGATAATGACATGCATGAAAATGAAGCCGCGAAAGATTATGATATGCTTGAATGTGGATAAATAGTGACATGCAAAGACATGAATAGATAGTGACACGCATGAATATGAATGCGTGATAGATAGTGACATTAATGAATATGAATAAATATAAATGCATGATAGATAGTGAAATACATAAATACCGATAGATAATGACATGAATATACGATGGATAGTGCCAAGCATAAATATGAATGCGCGATTGATAGTCTGACATCCACGAAAATGACTAAATATGAATGAGCGAAAGATAGGGACATGCATGAACATGAATGGGCGATTGATAGTTTGACATCAATGAACATGAATGTACACGATTATGCGATAGACAGTGATATACATGAACAGGAATGCGCAATAGATAATGATATGCACAAACATAAATGAACATGATTGCATGATAGATAGTGACATTCATGAACATGCACAAATATGAATGCACGATAGATAGTTACTTAATTAAACATGAATGTGCGATAGATAATAACACCCATGAACATGAATGCACGATAGATAGTGACAAGCACTATCGTAGATAGATAGTGACATGCATGAACATGAATGAGCGATTAATAGTGGCATGCAAGAACGTGAATGAACATTAATGCGCGATAGATAGTGACATATATGAATATGAGTGTGCAATAGATAGTGACATGTATGAACAGGGATAGATAGTGACATGCACGAATATGAATGCACGATAGATAATGAGATACATAAATATGAATGCGCGATAGATTATGACATACATGAATATGGATAAATAGTTACATACATGAACATGGATAGATAGCGACATGCTTGAACATGAATGTGCGATAGATAGTGACATGCATAAATATGAATAAACATGAATGCGCGATAGATAGTGTCATGCATAAACACAAATAGATAATAACAGGAATGAACATGAATGTGCAATAGATAGTGATATGCATGAATATAGATATATAGTGATATGCAAGAACATGAATTTATGATAGATAACGACATTCATGAACATAAATGCATGATAGATAGTAACTTGTATGGACCTGATTAAACATAAATACGTGATAGATAGTAATATGCATGAACACAAATGAACATGAATGCGCGATAGATAGTGACATGCATGAACATTGTTAGATTGTGACGTGCATGAATACGAATGCACGATAGACTGCGACTTGCATGAACATGAATAGATAGTGACTTGTGTGAATATGAAAGTGCGATAGATAGTAATATTAATGAACATGAAGGAGCGATAGATAGTTTGACATTCATATACATGAATGCGCGATAGATAGTGATATACTTGAATATAAATACATGATTATGACATACATATACATGAATACACGATTGATAGTGACATGTCTGAATAAGAATACGTGAAAAATAGTGATATGAATGAATATGAATGGGCAATAGATAGTGACATGCATGAACGTTGATAGATAGTGGTATGCATGAACATGAATGAACAAGATTGTACGATAGATAGTGACATCCAAGAACATGAATTACATGATTGATAATTTGACATTCACAAATATGAATGTACGACACATAGTGACATGCATGAATATTAATGCGCGATAGATAGTGACATGCATGAACATGAATGCGTGATAAATAGTGACATGCATGAACATAGATGCATGATTGATAGTGATATACTTGGATATGTATGAACATGAATGCACGATAGATAGTGACATTCATAAATAAGGATAGATTGTAACATGCATGAACAAGGATAGATAGTGACATGCATGACCATGAATTCGCGATAGATAGTAACATGCATAAATATGAATGCGCGATATATAGTGACGTACATTGATCAGCTTATTTTATGTATTAAAATTATGTTAAATTTAAACCTTAACCTATTGCAAGCGAATAATGGAAATCATAGTACTAGCATAGCATCGTTCTCATGAGAAAGTTTGTTTATCTATTTATTTCTTATTTATATATTTTATTTAAATTCCTATTTTAAAAACTTTTACTTATCTTTTAGATCTAATATACTGGAGAACTATGAACAAAAGAATGGTTTCTTAATCTAAAATATATAAAATAAATCTAAATCATCCTTCTTCTGATTGATGTTGTCAATCCCAATCTTTAGCTATTAGATATTTATGAATTTAAATAATACCATTATACCATATATCTAGTTTTCTAGTATTAGTCATCAATCAAGTCTAAGATTCTATCAATACAGATTTAATCTAATCAACAACTTCCTCAAATCTGGGCATCAATCAAATTATAAAACTGAAGATGGAAAAGTAAATACCGTTATATTAATCTGCAAATTCTAACCTGAGTCGTTAATTCAAATTAAAACTTGGAGATGTTTGCAAAGCAAGAAATAAAAGAAAATAAAATCTAAACTAGAAAGCAAAGTAAAATATATCTTTCACCCCTCAGCCGCAGTCGTCAATTACTCCTAAGAAACTACAGATATCTATAGTAATTTTTAGCACTCAATTACAGTGGTCAATTGCTCTTGAGAAACTTCTGATATCTAATATATTCGAACTATTTTATACTACTGATCGAAAGAAAATCCAACCTCAGGCGTCAATTGATGCTGAAATTCTTCGATGCCTTATTCCTCTGTCGAGCCCTCTTATTTATAGATCATAAGGTGTGACGACCCGACTTTTCCAATCCTTACGGTATAGGAAAGGCCGGTTCATCAACTTATTGATTTCTCAATAAGCCGTATTCAAACAGAGGCCGGCACATAACAATGATCTAAAACAGAGGCAAAGCAGAGATAATTCATAATTCAAAAGCTTGTAATAACAAATCTATCACGATGAGGAACCAAAAGGAACCACCGGTGATGGGCAATCCAACACCTAAACTAATGGTTCACGATGATGGTTCCTCAAGTGATATCAAAAAGAACAAAATAAGGCCTAGGGCCCAATATTCAAAACAATATTCAGACAAAATACCAAAATACAGGATCTAAAGGACAAGGGAAGAATTCTCAAAGCAAGTCTAATTCTCCTCAGAATATAATCGTAATCCTCCAAATCCTCGATCCCAAATCGGCCTCAAAGACTGTGACGATAGTGGAGGGTGAGCTAACATCAAAGCCCAATAAAGGAAATAGATCTAGTTGCATCTCATAATAAGTAAAGGTTTTCAAAGATGTAATCGATCAAATATGGTTTTCAAATGATGCTTTGCAAACGAAATCTCCAGTTCTAATCTTGAGTTAAAACTGAATACATAAATCTGATGTGTTCGAAAATCTTCTGAATTAGTATGCTTCTTGTCGTAAATTTATAACTTACTTATATCTCTCAAATTCCTATAGCATGAGAGCAAAGTATATACCGATGGGAAGACCCTACTGACCATCGTCGTTCATGAACCCTTTTTCTGAATGCAACAAGCCCCTACGCAATGAGGGAAACTTGCGCCAAAGTTATACCGTCAACACGGTTGGTAGAATCTAGGGCATCGTTCTGACGTACCTCAAATCAAATGCAAATGCTAACACATATCAAGGCTTATTATTCATATCATATACTGATTTTTTTCAAAGTTCTAATTCAAAGGTCTGATTCAAAGATTAACTGAGGTTCTGAGGTTCGAATTACAAAGTTCTTAATTTTAGCAAAGTATCCAAATTTTCAGATTTGTGTCATATACTCTGAGTTTTGTCTTTTTTTTTTTACTGATGTCCATAACAGATTTCAAATACATGCTGATGTTAATAACAGATTTCAAATACATGCTTCTCAAGCGAAATAGTCAAAACAGTCCCTACTTATAATAGAATACAAATAATGTGTAGGGTTCCCCTACCTTAACAAAGAGCTTCAAAAATCACGCATAAACAAATTCTCACCAAGGACTCCCAACAAATAAACTACATATATTAACACTTTCGTTAATATAAGACCAAAAATCAAACTAAAACTTCATGGATTAAAAATCCAATAAAAATTCTGAATGCCAAAAACAGGACAGAAACAAAATTTGTGGGTCAAATCTGAAATTCGATGGTCGAATTCAATTTCGACCCTTGAATTCAAAGCTGCACATCAGTCCCAAAAATGGGAAAAATCTGCACATCAGTCTGTGGCCATCAGATTTTAGATTGAACCACAGCCATCAGATCACACAGATTTTTCTCACTCTCCACATCACTCTTCTCTTTCAATATATCAAACTGATCCTAAGACAATTTCAAAGCTAATCAATGGTTGAGATGTGAAGAGGAGGTCTCAATCTCTCTAGATCTAGGATCAAACGAGCAAGGTCTTTAGAAGCTTAAATTCCAACGAGAGTGGGAGAGTTAATCTTCTCTTGCACTCTCTCTCTCTTATAACCAAACCTAAGCAACTATAATATCTAGATTTTTTGTATTTGTAACTTATCCACTTAAGTTGAGAACATATTTGGTGTTAACCACCAACACCAACCCAATAGTATAAGTCATCGATTTCATGACTTGCACAGCTCTCGAGACCAACTTCTTTGGCCATTAGTCTTACCATAGCCTTAGCTTACCAAAAGTCCAAAAATATTCTACAGTATTTTCCGGGCACGCTTACCGAGGTAAATGAAAATATGCCAAAAATATCAGGGATATTACATTCACCCCCCCTTAGGAATTTTCGTCCTCGAAAATTGAAGACAACACACCACAAAAAGGAAACGAAGCAGAAACAAGGTGCACAAAGGCGATGGGCCTCACAGGCACGCAAGTCAAGGGATGAAATCGTAACATGGATGTACTACATGCGGCACCTGAAGGGCCATAGAGGGTTGCATCCGTACATGGGTGCCCACCCCGTGTGTCACGTGCCGGGAATCCGTCACACCATGACGTAGAAAAGATGCACACAAAAGAACTAAACAAACAAGGATCCTACCACAAAATAGATATAGTATCAAGGGACAGCCCACACACGGAAATGTAACAGCCAACAAAAGCCGAAGGTGCTAACAGAATTCATAGCCAACAGTGTACTCACCGAACAACCAAAACTAGCAAAACAGAGCCAAAACAGAAAATATAGATGGAAAGGCAAAAGTTAGAACCACTAGGTTGCAAGATAATGCATGCAATAAGAAAATAAATACATGCCCCAAAAATGATGGGGTTGTTCCTGCATTGAGGGACACAGTCGAAGTGGGTGTGGGGTGGTGGAGCCAATCGAGTAGGTGGTCAGACGGCTTGTGGGGCGGGCTGCGAGAGTGGGCAGAAACCAGTCAGAGTATAAAAATACAGCCCAAAACCCAACAAAGCAGAAAGCAAAACTGCACAACCTCATGAAGCTAAAGTTCTCCTCATGAAATGAAAAGCCATGCGAGCTTAAAACACCGCCCTCGCGAGAGTTTAAACCTTCGAATTTTGAGCAATCACCCATGATGTAACCTCTCATAAATGAAGTGCACCAACCCTATCATTGGTGGTCAAATCACACAAATGTTTCGCCATAAATCCACCTACCCCAATTCGCAATGTTTCTCAGCATAAAGTGTTGGTAAATACCTATTTATGACAGCAAACCAACAATGTGCTCAGGAAAAATTTTGCAACACACCAAATTTTTAACACATGAAATTTTAATACACCGAGTATGTTTAACACATCGAAATTTTCAAAATGGACAAAATTTTGAAATCTATAATTGATCTGGGTCTAAATGGACCTAGTTTGAGCCCGTTGCTATCCAATCATGAACTCGATCATGACAGAGAGTAAGGGCAAATGGCGCAGATCGATCATGATGCACTATAACACACCAGAATTTTGGTCTAAGGTCCCAAAAATTATTCTAATGTCCATAAGTGAGGGACGTTTATACGGACCGACGCAGAAAATAACGTGATCAGCCACAAGTTCTCACAGAAATAATTTTATATTTCTACATAAAACCAAGAATGTCAGTAATATTGATGTATATAACCAAATGATTACATATAACCGAAAATATCATACACCCACACAAAATGAAAAAATTCAAGCAAATAGGCTCGGAAATTGGTCCTGAGCTCACTTCACGCCCCAAGTGGCTTCCTCCGGTGTGGGATTCCGCCCTTGTACAAGAACCAAAGGAATCCTTTTAGTGCGTAGGATCTGCTCCTTGCGATCCAAAATCTGAATCGGGTCCTCAATCACCTTCAAACCATCCTGAAGCTCGATGGGTTGGTAATCAAGCACATGAGTCGGGTCACGTATGTATCGACGGAGCATCGAAACATGAAAGACATTGTGCATGCTAGACAATTGCGCGTAGCGCCACTCGATATGCAACCTCTCCGACTGGCCTAAAATTTCAAAAGGCCCAACGTCTAGGACTCAACTTCCTCGCAACCTCATAACGCCTTTCAGAGGCGTAAATCCAACAAAGACATTCGCGCCAACCCGAAAAATTAATTATTAGTGTAAATCACAACATGGACTTTATACCAAGTGAAAAATACACTTTAAGGCGCTTAACTACCTCAAAATCCACGTGTCGCTTCTTGAGATCAGCAGAGCTCTTTTGACGACTCGAGCTACTCAGAGTGCTGTCACAGATCAACCGAATCGTCTATCTCAGTCCAATAATGAGCTTCTCACCCACTTCTTCCCGCTTTAACGCGATCGACACGCCTCCCATATAGAGCCTCAAACGGAGCCATACCAATGCTAGCCTGAAAGCTATTGTTGTAGGCGAACTCAATCAAAGGCAAGTGTTGGTCCCATGACCCGTGAAAATCCAACATGCAAGCTCTCAACATGTCCTCAATAATCGATTCACTCGCTTCACCGCCATCCGTCAGTGGGTGAAATGCGAACTAAAGTCAAGACGAGAACCCATTCCTCCCGAAATTTCGCCAAAAGTGTGAAGTAAACAACGGTCTGCTCGACACAATACTAGCTGGTATCCCATGCAGTCTAACAATCTCCTTCAAGTATAATTCTGCAAGTCTACTAGCTGTATACGAGATATTGTATGGCAGGAAATGAGCAGATTTGGTCAGCCGATCGACAATAACCCAAATGGCATTGTTTTTCCTCAGTGTTTTCGGCAAACCTAAGATGAAGTCCATCGAAATGGCTTCCCATTTCCATTCAGGCACAGGTAAAGGCTGTAATAACCCTGCTGGATTCTGATGATCAACCTTAACCTGCTGACAAACCAGGCACCGCGATACGTACTCAGCGACGTCACGTTTCAAACCTCGCCACCAGAAACTCTTCATCAAGTCCTGATACATCTTGGTGCTACCAGGATGTATGGCATACATGGATTTGTGAGCCTCTTCTAGAATAGTGTCCCGAAGCTCTGAGCTTGTCGGTACACATACACGGTCACGAAACAACAAGGTTCCATCTGCTCGAATGGAGAAATCCTTCTTACTGCCATTCTCGACATCTCGTCTAATCGCCATCAGCTCATCATCGATCATCTAAAGCTTTCTAATATTCTCGAAGAGCGTAGGGCGTAGTACAAGAGTAGCCATCAATGCTCCCGAGCCTTTTACATCAAACCGTGAGCTGCCCAAAGCCATATCTTCCAATAGCTTCCATCGCTGAATCCGGCTCACAAGATGTGATAACTGAACTGAAGACCTTCTACTGAGAGCATCAGCAACGACATTTGCCTTTCCTGGATGGTACTGAATCGAGCAATCATAATCTTTCAAAAACTCCATCCATCGTCGCTGCCTCATGTTCAAGTCCTTCTGAGTGAACAGGTACTTGAGACTCTTATGATCGGTGAATATATCAAATATCTCACCGTAGAGGTAATGTCGCCAGATCTTGAGAGCAAATATAATTGCTGCTAACTCGAGATCATGCGTCGGATAATTTCTCTCATGGTCCTTCAACTGTCTAGAACCATAAGCAATAACCCGCTCGTGTTGATTAAGCACGCAGCCTAATCCGCCATAAGAAGCATCATCAGACACGGCTGAAGCTCCACTACCGGAAGGTATAGCAAATACTGTCGTAGTCAAGCGACGCTCAACTCCCCGAAAACTCGCCACACCGCCTCGCCCAATCGAACTTTGCATTCTTTCTTGTAAGCTGTGTAAGCGGACCAGATAATTTCGAGAAACCCTCGACAAATCTCCGATAGTACCCTGCCAAACCAAGAAAACTCAGAATAAATGTAGGTCGCTCCCGCTCACCACGTAATCGATCTTTGTAGGATCCATCAAATGCCCGACCAGACAACATGGCCTAAGAAATCGACTGATCTAGCCAAAACTCACACTTGCTGAGTTTGGCATATAACTGATGGTCCCTGAGTGTTTGAAGAGCCATCCTTAGATGTTGCACATGCTCCTCTCTGGTTTTCGAATAGATGAGGATGTCATCTACGAAAACTACCACAGATTTGTCAAGATGTGGTTTGAACACCCTGTTCATCAGATCCATGAAAGATGCAGGCGCATTTGTCAATCCAAATGGCATCACTAGAAACTCATAGTGGCCATAACGCGTCCGAAATGCAGTTTTGGATATATCTTCCACCTTAATCTTGAGCTGATGATAGCCTGACCTCAGATCGATCTTTGAAAAGAATTTGGCACCTTCCAATTGATCAAACAAGTCATCTATCCACGGAAGAGGATAACGATTCTTAATCGTCATCTTGTTGAGCTGCCTATAATCGATACACAGACGCATCGATCCATCCTTCTTTTTCACAAATAGAACCGGTGCACCCCAAGGAGAAACACTCGATCGAATAAAGCCTTTGTCTAACAACTCCTGAAGCTGTTCCTTGAGCTCCTTCAACTCAGCAGGCGCCATTCGATAAGGAGCCTTGGACAATGGTTCTGTACCCGGAGCTAAGTCGATTGCAAACTCAATCTCTCGGTCCGGTGGCAATCCAGGCAATTCATCAGGAAAAACATCGGGAAACTCACTAACTACTGTAAGAAGTGCAATGTCCCGATCTTTCTCCTTACTATCTTGCAAGTAAGCAAGATATCCACAGCATCCGTTCCTCATCATGCGCTCAGCTCTGATGGCTGAAATAATAGGTGCAACGTTCGATTTGACTCCGCAAAATCGAAAGGATTTCATCTTCGGTGGTCGGAAGGTTACGATCTTCCGTAAACAGTCCACATTCGCATGGTATGCAGACAACCAATCCATCCCGAGAATCACGTCGAACCCTGCCATTTTCAGCGTAATCATGTCGGTCATTGTCTCGTGGTCATCAACCATCACGATCACAGACTTGCACACTGTATCCGTGCTGACCGAGCTTCCCGTAGGAACTTTCACATCCAAGACAAACGCAAGGGGTTTGGGTACGATGCCCATCTTCTCAGAAAAGAGGAGTAATGAACGAGTGACTAGACCCAGGGTCTATTAGTACTCGTGCTTCAATTTTACTTGAGTCGCTTCCACAACTCATCATAAGTGTACCTTAATTAAAAAGTTTGTCATTACTTATATATACTTATATGCAATGATTTTATTGTATTTTCAATTTATTGACAGAATATATAATTGAATCAACATAATTAATACCAAAAGTAAAATCTTGAATTTAAAATACCTTGGACCACGTATTCGACGTTTGGGCATTCTATCGACAGACTCGACCTTGAACTGTAGGTCGCCGATCAAGTAGAGACCGTCAGAATCCCTTTCTCAACATCAGACAATCCTTGATCATATGACCAACCAGTCCACACCTGAACCATCCTCCAGTATTCCGTCTACAATCCTCAGTTTTATGTGGTTTCCCACATCTTGCACACAATGAAGTAGAAACAGAGTAATCGTTGATCCTTTGTTGAGAGCCACGTAAGCTCCACCCAAAGAGTGCTCCCACCAATGAATGGTTGTCCCGGTGACGAACTCGGTCTCGATATAAAGACGCATTGGTCCCAAGCAACAAATTGGTCTAGAGTATGATGGCTGACTAGGGTAGGAGGAGGTCTCGAGAACCTTGGCTTTTGTTCACCGCCTCAAGCACTCGCCCCCTCGCCAAACCGATTCTTATTTCTCGCCTCGCCAAGTATTGTTTTTTGAATGTCCTCCTCTCGCTATGAGGGCCTTTGTCATGACGCCAAAGATACGCTCCATCTCCCACATAGACACCCTCTCCTAAATGTTCGGCCTCAATCCTCTTCGAAATTTCTCGAGCTCTCATCACCGGGCCACGCGTAAGGTGCAAATCTGGAGAGTCTATCAAACTCAGCATTTACAAGCACGCATATCTCATCCTCGCTTTACCAATGAATCGGACCTCCCAATCGATGACGACGCATTTATCTTTGGAAAATACCGATCGCTTGAACGCTCCACAAACTCGCCAAGTCCATGGAGTATTAGGGTAGTCTGCTCTCTCATCCTAGAAACAGACTTCCACCACCGGTGGCCTCTCCCAAAAGTTTGAAAGATGCCCAACAGATTTCTTTCTCAACATCTGACACCGCAACACTTCAAATATCTTCGATCTCATCAAGCCACGCCTCGGCTTCCATCGGATCTGCTCGCCTCGAGAATGTAGGAGGTCTCATCCTCCCGAACTCGCAAATCCTCCCGGTGATGTCCGCCGCCAAAGATCTCTGTCTGTCTATCAATGGCTGCAATCTGTTGAGCCATGTTGGTGGCCAAGGCTGCCAGCACCTGGTCCACATTTCCTCCCTGTGGCCTACCAGCTCCTGTGGCCTCTCATTCGCACTGGCAACTCTTCCTCCGCCACGTGAGGTACCTACACCTCACGTGGTCCCTCTCTACTCGGCTCCGCCTCGAATCATGGAGGCATGCTGATCTGTCATTGTTGAAAAGCAATAACAATTGATCAATAAGATTGTCAAGACAATCTATCCCTAGTCCTAAGACTCTGGACCTAGAGCATAGCTCGATACCAATCGACGACGACTTTTCCAATCCTTAAAGATAGGAAAGGCCGGTTCATCAACTTATTGATTTCTCAATAAGCCGTATTCAAACAGAGGCCGGCACATAACAATGATCTAAAACAGAGGCAAAGCAGAGATAATTCATAATTCAAAAGCTTGTAATAACAAATCTATCACGATGAGGAACCAAAAGGAACCACCGGTGATGGCCAATCCAACACCTAAACTAATGGTTCACGATGATGGTTCCTCAAGTGATATCAAAAAGAACAAAATAAGGCCTAGGGCCCAATATTCAAAACAATATTCAGACAAAATACCAAAATACAGGATCTAAAGGTCAAGGGAAGAACTCCTCAGCAGGCAAGTCTAATTCCTCCTCAGGAATATAATCAGAATCCTCCAAATCCTCAGATCCCAAATCAGTCTCAGCACCTGTGACGTATAGTCGAGGGTGAGCTAACAGCAAAGCCCAATAGAGGAAACAAATCTATTTGTATTTCATTATAAGTAAAGGTTTTCAAAAGACAGAATTCGGATCAAATATGGTTTTCAAATGATGCTTTGCAAACGAAATCTCCAGTTCTAATCTTGAGTTAAAACTGAATACATAAATCTGATGTGTTCGAAAATCTTCTGAATTAGTATGCTTCTTGTCGTAAATTTATAACTTAATTATATCTCTCAAATTCCTATAGCATGAGAGCAAAGTGTATACCGATGGGAAGACCCTACTGACCATCGTCGTTCATGAACCCTTTTTCCGAATGCAACAAGCCCCTACGAAATGAGGGAAACTTGCCTAAAGTTATACCACAACAACACGGTTGGTAGAATCTAGGGCATCGTTCTGACGTACCTCAAATCAAATGCAAATGCTAACACATATCAAGGCTTATTATTCATATCATATACTGATTTTTTTCAAAGTTCTGATTCAAAGGTCTGATTCAAAGATTAACTGAGGTTCTGAGGTTCGAATTACAAAGTTCTTAATTTTAGCAAAGTATCCAAATTTTCAGATTTGTGTCATATACTCTGAGTTTTTTTTTTTTTTTTTTTTTTTTTTTTTTACTTCTGATGTCCATAACAGATTTCAAATACATGCTGATGTTAATAACAGATTTCAAATACATGCTTCTGCCGAAATAGTCAAAACAAATTCCTACTTATAATAGAATACAAATAATGTGTAGGGTTCCCTACCTTAACAAAGAGCTTCAAAAATCACGATAAACAAATTCCTCACCAAGGACTCCCAACAAATAAATACATATATTAACACTTTCGGTGTTAATATAAGACCAAAAATCAAACTAAAACTTATGGATTAAAAATCCAATAAAATTCAATGCCAAAACAGATGTAAACAAAATTTGTGGGTCAAATCTGAAATTGATGGTCGAATTCAATTTCGACCCTTGAATTCAAAACGCACATCGCCCAAAATGGGAAAAATCGCACATCATCAGGGCCATCGATTTTAGATTGAACCACGCCCATCGATCACATGATTTTTCTCACTCTCCACATCACTCTTCTCTTCAATATATCAAACCGATCCTAAGACAATTTCAAAGCTAATCAATGGTTGAGATGTGAGGAGCCGGCCTCAATCTCTCTAGATCTAGGATCAAACGAGCAAGGTCTTTAGAAGCTTAAATTCCAACGAGAGTGGGAGAGTTAATCTTCTCTTGCACTCTCTCTCTCTTATAACCAAACCTAAGCAACTATAATATCTAGATTTTTTGTATTTGTAACTTATCCACTTAAGTTGAGAGCATATCTGGTGTTAACCACCAACACCAACCCAATAGTATAAGTCATCGATTTCATGACTTGCACACCTCTCGAGACCAACTTCTTTGGCCATTAGTCTTACCATAGCCTTAGCTTACCAAAAGTCCAAAAATATTCTACAGTATTTTCTGGGCACGCTTACCGAGGTAAACGAAAATATGCCGAAAATATCAGGGATATTACATAAGGCGTCGGTTTACAAATTCTAAATCTAATAAAAGAAGTAAAAACTATCCTAATATAACTCTACTTCTAATTTCGTCTTTTCCTTTCTTTCTTTAGTTGATGCGCTTCTAGAAGGCTCTTTAATATTTAGCAGCAGAGTCCTTCGGAGTATATCTTCATCAATCTTCTCAGATCCATGATCAACTGAACTTCTAATTGTAGGAGTCTTCTAATTCTGTTCATGGCAGATATAACTCTCACGTGATCAGTAGTAATAATAATAAATAGGAAAGCTTCTATTTTTGAAAATCATAGATAACAATTTCTTCTATTATAGCTTCTTTAGAAAATCATAAATCATGATTTTCTCTTCTTTCATGGCTTTTGTACTGGACGATTTTTTATTCACGATTCATTGTCTTTCTGTATCGTCTTTATTCTTTTGTCGCTTCTGAAGAATTGTCTTTTTAAAGAATTGTAAAATTATGATTTCTTATTTCTTTCTTTCTTCTTTTTACTTCAGAAGTAGCGTAAAATCATTAAATACGATTTCTCAGCTTTCTTGTATTAGCGAATCGTCTTTACATGCTCAATCGTCATTCTTACTACTACTTGAGTTCGCTTTGATGAATATTAATACTTAGGCTCTCTTTTACTGTTTATCTTTAATATCTACACATCAGTAACTTATTAGTAGTAAACTAAAGCCTAGCATCACTAAGTTAAGGGTGATAAAATGATAAATTATGTAACTGATCAGACCCCCAAACTTAAGTTTTGCTAGTCCCTAGCAAACAAAGAAAATTAAACTATCCTAAAACTAAAAGTTTAAATGCCACTTTTGTAGGGAGCACGATTGCATTTAGCAGATACAACAAGCCTTTAAACCCCTACATGATCCCTAGTGGAGGAGTTGTAGTCTCCTGAAGGTTTTCAATGAGGTTACCTACAAACTTCTAATATTTTTAGATTTTTTCAAAATATTTTTCAAAATTAAAAATTGAAAATATAGATTTTTATATACTAATTACTTAGTCAATCATTAGATGTTCATTATTTTTTAAAAATTTTCAAATCTTCTATCCTTAGCTTTTCATCATCGTAATTATCCTCTATCAGAACTCAATAAGTTCTATTCGGTATTGCGTGGAGTCTATGCATATCAATGAAAAGTTTATTCATCATAGATTTTTCTAAACTTTAGTTTTTAGAAAATATTTTTATCCAAACTCTCACTTATTGGCATAATCTAAAAAATAATCGAACTTTTGGGTTCTCACAATATTATTTATATATATATATATATATATATATGCAAATTTCATCAGACAATTAACTAAGAAGAAAAATCTCATGGAAAGGATAATCAGTTATGTTCATATGACTTCTCCATTTATTCATAGTATTTATTTTATATATCTCTACTAGACTCATATTCTTACAAATCGTAAATCACAAAGGTCTTTCCTTCGGCTTATAATGGGGCTTTGGATTTTCAGAAGGTTTCAAAGAAAAAGGTAAGGAGGATTCAAAATTATTTATGAGAATTTAGATCTTCCTTCTCTCCTTCTATATTTTTCAGCTTAAGTAAGTATCCTCATTTTGGATAACTTCTTCCCATTTCGTTTCTAGTATAAATCCCATTTTTCTTTTCAGGTTGGAAGCTTTTTTGCTTCTCTTTTTTTTTTTTTTCATGAAATCGTCTTTTTACGATTTCTTCTATTTCTTTCTCATATTTTCATACGATTGTATTTCTTTTTACTTGTACCCTTTTCAGTAGCTCCGTTATCTATTACGCATATACTCCTTTCACTCCCTATTCTCCCCTTTTATATTATAAACTCTCAGAAATTATAAGGGTCAAGGATAGAAAGTTTTGGACAGTACATATGGTTAGAGGTTTATAAAATTTTGGTACAAAGAAATTTAGTTTTTAGGCTTCTAATATGAGTTGAAAGGATAAGATATTTTGAGATTTTTATCTTTTATGATCTGGCTTAATAAAAGATGGCCTTTGGTCATATTCACGATTTACTAATATGGATGTCATATTACTTTGATATATTTAATAGACAGTTCTAAACAAATAAATCATCATATTTACAGAATATTTTGATTCTAAGTTCAGCTTTATGAGATTTCAAATAGTAGAAGTTCAAGGAAAATTAAGCATGAATAAAAACAATCTCACTTTTTCAGAATAAAAGAGGAAATAGGCTCTATAGATCACTGATTATATGATTTTGAAATTATAATCTAAAATATTTACAGTTCAAATCAATCGTATAGTTTCAAATATTCATCTGATACAGTATTCTTGTAACGATCCACAGAATTGACACTACAGTGGTGAGTGTCCGGTCAGACCTCACTAGGATAGCCTTAGAATCTAAAACAAATATAACCTTCAGCAAAAGACATACAAGAATAGTAAAATAAAAAGGGTTAAACTAGCGTATTTCTCACGGGTATTAATAAACAAAAGAAAAAGGGAGGGTTTTTATTGCATTTTAGTGTTAACAACAGACAAGAAGTTTTTCTTTGTTTTTTTATTTTTGTTTTATATGAACTACCCTTACATAGCTATATGGGCTTAGCATAAAAGATTTCCCTTGCGGAGCTTATAAGCTACTTGCATGCTTAGCCGTTACCACAAGTAGCTGGTAAGCTACTTGCATGCTTTCAAATATATACGACTCCAATGAGTCATGCGATTTGCGCATGCACGCAAGGTCAAGTAGCTATACATAGATAGCACCAAAGAACTGCGATTGTTGCCTTCAATTTTGAATGAAAGTATAGCTAGCAGATCCTGAAAATTTGCTCGATATATCAGAAAATTATAAGGAGGCATGGCTGTTATGCACTCGATATTTGGCTCTGATTTGTCGATTCAGTCGAACCGGTAGAAGCAAACAAGCACGAATCCAGTAGACATCACCCACCAAAAGGTATGCTATCGAGTTAATTTACAATACATGATCATCACAACCGAGTACAGTTTGCTGCACTTCAAAACTGCATAGGAAGTTTATAGATATAAATATAAGAATGCAGATTCAGATTCAAGGATTCAGAGATGTAAACTCTATAAGAATCGATATGTTCAAAGTCATAAAAAAATCTATAGAAGTGATATACATATATCTATATATATATATATATATCAATGGGAGTATAATTCACATGAACTGAAGTGCAGATTTCTGCACTTCAGATCTGTGTAAACAAATCTGTGGAGATAGATTTAAAATCTCCAATGAAATTATAGTTATAATATATATATTATGAATATATAATATATAACATATAATATCTATAAGCCTAAGAGAAAAATAAACAGAGAAACAGCAGAGTAAAATGCCAAGAAGAAGACATACCTGAAGCTGGCAAGCCAGGCTTGCCGCGGCAAGACCCCATGCTGAGTGGCTTGCCGCGGCAAGCACCAAGTGTTGCCGCGACAACCTCCCTCCAGCCGTGAATTTGGGTTGTGCCTGTGTTGTGTTGTACTTTGGACCTTAGGTCCACAGACGAATTGGATGCACTATGTGTGTTGGTGCACTGTTGATGCACTATGCATCATCTATACATGATTCATTTCTAAAAATTAAATCTATTTTCTTAGATTTAGTGCCACATGGTGCACTTAACCATTGAAGAACTGAGCGTTGCATGGTGATCTCGGATGGTTGATTGAGCATCAACATTAGTACGTGTAAAACACTTGACGCACACCGGTAGGGAATTTAAGTTGGTATTTTATAGTTGTATAAGTAACATCACTAGTTTTCATAGAAAAGTTAATGAATATTCATTATGGTACTGAATAGTATAATAGGAGATACAAAATGGAGTTTTGAGGTAAGCTGATGGACTTGATTTGCTCTGAAATATAAAAGTTTGAATTGCTCGCATTCTGATTTGAAAAGTGATATAATATAGATAGCTCTACATTGAAAATAAATATAGCATCCGTAAGATCAAGATTATCTTGTACATTAGTTTAGCAAATTAATGCTATTATAAAACTGTGATAGTATTTAATACACTGCATTATAAGCCATGCATGCAAATACATTCTTGGTCAATTTACGTGAGTCAGTACTCAGATCCTGTTAAATTCAATATCTTGATACGCTATTGCTCTAGTGTGAATCAAGTGATCCCGCTAACTCAGGAGCTTGAAATGCTCTAGTCCAAGTGATCCCGCTAACTCAGGAGCTTGAAATGCTCTGGTCCAAGTGATCCCGCTAACTCGGGAGCTTGACAAGTGATCCCGCTAACTCGAGAGCTTGACCTTGTTGATGTCCTGTTTTCGCCAGCATGTATTTTCAGTTCAGTTTGTTTGCTTCTCACACTTGCATCTCATGCCTATTCACAGCATATGTACAATATATCTACAACATATCAGTATAATGAATGATTTTATCTTCTTGATGAAAACAAATGATAAACTGTCAATATAGAATACAATGCACTATTCTCTACTGAGCTGTGGATGATAGCTCATTCCTTGATTTAAATATTTTAGCTACAGAGCCCGATCCTGAGCAGGCGGCTGATCCGACGTATGTGCCTGAGGAGGAGGGAGACGGAGACGATGATGACGACAGCGACAGCGGGAAAGACGACTTCCCAGAAGAGTTTTTCCCGTAGATAGGTTTGTTACTTGGGATTGGGATATGGGGCTTTGGGAGATAGAGTTAGAGAGAGAGAGGAAGGAAAATGATATATTTTTGGGTCTATATAATGATATATTTATGGTGTTAGATTTTTGATGGGATGTTGGTTGGATGTATGGGTCTCTTTTCACTATTTAGATGACGGACGACCGTCATCGGTGAAAAGCCATACATCAGATACATTACTTCTGTTTATTGTATATATTAGTTTCTAGTTTCTACCTTTCAGTTATTTTGCCATCTTTGTTAATATCAGAGTTCAATTACATTACTTCCGCATTTTTGTATCACTTTGATGTAAAATATAGAACCCCTTGATGAAAGGATCATATCAGGTGATCCGATGGCACGACCTTTTCTAGTTGAGTAACTGGGAAATGTCGGGCTGTCACAGGTGGTATCAAAGCTCCCGGCGTTAAGTCATTGGAGACTGAACTGAACTCTGACATATACAAATATGGTAAACTATCTGTTTTAGGATAGAAGTAGGAATTAGATCGAGTAGTATGTTTGATTAACGTTTTATCTGAATAGGTTACGATGCCTCCGCGTCGTGGGAGAGGCAGGGGTAGACCACCGTTGCCTCATCGAACTGGGCCAAATGCTATTCCAGTAGATGGATACGAGCATGACATTGCTTCAGGCAGTGGTGAGAATGTCCATCTGGCCGAAAGTCGAACGACAATGGAGCATGTTGCAGAGCATACTCCGTCAGAGCAGACTCCGCCAATTATTCATACACCACCGATGGGAAGTGTTCGTGGTGCTGAACAAAATACGGGACACCATCCGCAGTTAATGGAGACCATGGTCAACACTATGCCCATGCTTGCTGTTCGACGTCCCGAAGGTTTTACGGACTTTATTCGACTTCGACCACCGAGTTTCTACGATCAGCATGACCCAATGGAGGCTGAGAAATGGTTAACACAGATCGAGAAAGTGCTGCAGAGAGTCACGTGTACCGAAGAAGAAAAAGTAAGTTGGGCAGCTTACAAACTGGAAAGTGAGGCAGAGCCATGGTGGCAGTCCGTTGAAAGAACAAGGATGCAAGGAGTACCATGGACGTGGGCCGAATTCACTGAGGCCTTTAATGAAAAATATTTTCCAGCACCTGAGAGGTATAAGCTCGAGGTATAATTTGCAACATTGGTACAAGGTCAGATGACGGTGAGAGAATATGAATCAGAATTCACACGTCTTTCTCGCTTTGCACCGTTGCTAGTAGCCACCGAGCTGATGAAAACCCAAAAATTTGAGAGAGGTTTGAAACCTCTGATCAAAGAGCGCATTTCGTTGTTTCAGGCGACGACTTATGCTCATGTGATGAAATTAGCCTTGATAGCAGAAACTGATGTGGACACCATGTTCAAAAGGAGAGATGAAAAGCAGAAGGCCAGAAAAGCTCCACCACAGTCCTATAGTGCGGGTCAAATTAATAAATGACCACGATTCCAAGGACAGACCGCTTTTCAACCAGCTGCGAGTATCTGCACGACCTTACAATCCATCGATGTTCTCTGCACCACCAAGGATTCCACGTGTTCCGAATCCATCTTTTTCAGCGGCCCGAAGTACATCTGGGTTTTCTCAAGTACGACCGACAGGATCTCGCACGGGATCTTATACGGCTTCATCAGTTGCCTCCAAAGATATTTGTGGGAAATGTGGGAAGGCACACAAAACCGATGAGTGTCGCAAAGCTTCTGGAGCATGATTTCGATGTGGCAAGATGGGACATCGAATTAGAGAATGCTCGGAAACGGTCGGAATAGCGGCAAAGGCAGGACCCGTATTACGATTGGCGCGACCTACGGTACAAGGCCGAGCTTATGCTGTTACTGCAAAGGATGCGCGAACTAGCCATGATATCATTCAAGGTATGGTTGTACATTATTTTTATATTAACATATTTCGATTAATGAACATTTTAGATAGAGAAGGTGCATATCGTAAATTAGGAACCAGTAACATACTATAATGATATTACTTACTACTTAGACGTAATCTAGCTAACACTAGTTTGTATACTTTAGGCATCTTACAAATATATCCAAAGATGCGTATTTGTGTTACGATGCACGAGTCTTGATAGATCTCGGATCTACGCACTCGTTTGTTACACCCCAGCTTGGTGAAAAATTGAAGAAATTAGGAGGTATTCCAGAACCTCTCGACTTTATTCTCGAGGTTACACTTCCGACTGGACAATTTATCACGACTGATAAAGTATACCGATTGATTATCGTTTCCATCAAGGATTACTGGGGATATGAAGCAGTAGCTGATTTGATCCTGTTACCGATGCAAGGATACGACATGATCCTTGGCATGGATTGGTTGTTCAATCACCATGCGAATGTTGATTGTCGCAAGAAGATTGTCTCTTTTCGCCCACAAAAGAAGGTATCAACTAAATTTTATGGCGTACCGTCAACTACTCTTTCGTTGATATCCGCAATTCAAGCACGGCAATTACTCGATGAAGGTGCTCAAGGGTATATTGCTTTTATACAAAGTGATGAGCAGAAAAAGAAGGAAATTTCACTTTCAGATGTACCTATTGCTTGTGAATATCCCGACGTGTTTCCTGATGAGCTGCCAGGACTACCACCTGACAGAGAAGTTGAATTCGCAATTGAGTTAGCTCAAGGTACTGACCCAGTATCAAAAGCACCATACAGAATGGCGCCGACAGAATTTAAAGAACTCAAGGAGCAATTACAGGAACTTCTTGATAAAGGTTTTATCAGACCGAGTGTGTCTCCGTGGGGCGCACCGGTGTTATTCATGAAAAAGGATTGTACAATGCGCCTCTGCATTGATTATCGTCAACTCAATAAATTGACGATCAAGAATAGATATCCGCTTCCTCGAATCGACGATCTCTTTGATCAGTTACAGGGAGCGCGATTCTTTTCAAAGATTGACCTACGGTCAGGTTATCACCAAATGAAGGTAAAAGCTGAAGATATTTCGAAGACAGCTTTTCGAACACACTACGGCCACTATGAGTTTCTTGTCATGCCATTTGGTTTGACCAATGCACCTGCTGCATTTATGGACCTGATGAACAGAGTCTTCAAACCTTATCTTGATCTGTGTATCGTAGTATTCATCGACGATATACTTATCTACTCCAAGACAAAGACAGCATGAAAATCATCTGCGTCTGGCATTGCAAACACTAAGAGACTCGCGATTATATGCAAAATTTAGTAAATGGACTTCTGGTTAAACCAAGTCAGTTTTCTGGGTCACCTTATCTCTGAAGCAGGTATCACGGTTGATCCTGCAAAGATCGAAGCTGTAGTACAGTGGAAGCAACCACAGACCGTAACCGAGATTCGAAGTTTTCTAGGTCTTGCAGGTTATTATCAACTTTTTGTGGAAGGCTTTTCACGACTTGTTGGACCACTCACAGCTCACTCGAAAGAATGTCAAGTTCGAGTGGACTGAGGCATGCGAACAAGGTTTCCAAGAATTGAAAAAGAAACTTACTTCTGCACCTATTTTAGCATTACCATCTGGCAGTGGTGGTTATGTTGTTTTCAGTGATGCTTCATACAGTGGGTTAGGATGTGTGTTGAACCAATGGGAATGTGTAATAGCATATGGTTCTCGTCAATTGAAAGATCATGAGAAGAACTATCCCACTCATGACCTGGAATTAGCAGCGGTCATTTTCGCGTTGAAAATCTGGAGACACTATCTGTACGGTGAAACCTTCGAAATTTTCACTGATCACAAAAGTCTTAAATATCTCTTCACTCAGAAAGAGTTAAATTTGAGACAAAGAAGGTGGATGGAATTCTTGAAAGATTACGACTGTTCAATTCAATACCATCCCGGAAAAGCTAATGTTGTAGCCGATGCACTTAGCCGCAAATCCTCCGCTCAGCTATCTCATCTTGTGACAAGATTACAAAAGATGGAAACTACTCAATGATATCGTATCATCGAGTGCCACTATTCAAGCAACAGCAAATGGAGGTTTACTTGCTACAGTAATGATCCGAGCTCCACTTTTCGATAGAATTAGAGAGCTTCAAATGCAAGATGCAGAGCTTATTTCTATCCGACAAGGGGTACAAAGTGAACTACAACCAGAATTCTCAATCAAATAGGATGGGTCTTTATTATCTTGAGGACGAGTATGTGTACTAGATGATCATACTTTACGTCAAGAAATCCTCGAAGAAGCTCACAAGTCCGCATAAGTTATCCACCCTGGTAGTACGAAGATGTACCAGGATCTAAAGAAAACATTTTGGTGGAATGGTTTAAAATGTGATGTAGCAGAATATGTCGCAAAGTGTTTAACCTGCCAACAAGTAAAGGTCGAGCACAAACATCCTGCTGGTCTGCTACAGCTATTGCCCATTCCAGAGTGGAAGTGGGAGAATATTTCCATGGACTTCATTCTTGGTTTGCCTCGTACTCAGAAGGGTTATAACGCCATTTGGGTGATTATTGATCGTCTCACCAAATCAGCGCATTTCTTACCCTATAGTACGCGATATACAGCATCGAAACTAGCCGAACTCTATTTGAGAGAGATTGTACGACTACATGGAATACCCGTAAGTATTGTGTCGGATCGAGATCCTTTATACACTTCTCGATCTTGGCAAAGTTTCCAAGAAGGTATGGGTTCCAAGTTAGATTTCAGTACAGCATTTCATCCTCAGACCGACAGGCAGACGGAGAGGGTTAATCAAGTGATTGAAGACATGTTAAGGGCCTGTATGCTCGATTTTCAAGGATCATGGGATAAACATTTACCCCTGATTGAATTCGCATACAATAACAGTTTCCAGTCAAGCATCGGTATGGCACCATTCGAGGCATTATGTGGACGCCGATGTAGATCTCCAATTAACTGGGAAGAAGCTTGAGAGTGGTTAATTTTAGGCCCTGACCTGATAGAAAGCACCAATGCAATTGTTCACGTGATACGGGAACGATTGAAGAGTGCCCAGAGTCGACAGAAAAGTTACGCTGATCTCAAAAGAACCAGTATTGATTTTCAGGTAATATTTGATCCGGATAAACTTTTTTATCAATTGATTTAAACTATATTAGTAGTCTGATGAAATGATATACAGATTGGCAAGCACGTCTTTATAAAAATCTCTCCGACTAAAGGCATGATGCGGTTCGGGAAACGAGGCAAGCTCAGCCCTCGTTATGTTGGACCATTTCCTATATTGGGCAGAGTAGGAGAAGTAGCGTATCGACTCGCGTTACCTTCGCACCTGATAGGCATTCATGACGTATTTCACATATCGATGCTGAGGAAATACGTCAGTGACCCGATGCATGTGTTGGATTATCAGCCGTTGGACATTCGAGAAGACCTAACGATAACCGAAGAACCAGGTCAGATTTTGGACCGCAAGGATCAAATTCTAAGAACAAAACGGATTCCACTCGTGCTGATTCAATGGAGAAATCATGGGTCACATGAAGCTACCTGGGAGCGCGAAGCTGATATTCATACTCAGTACCCTCAATTATTTATATAGGGTACGTACTTTAAATGCATATACCTTTACATTTACACCTAGTTAAATAAATTTTGATTTACTTAAACTACTAATTTACTTAGATTATAATGTAAGTGTAAATAGTTTATAAATGTACCCTGGACCCCTATTTGATATCCAATGGCAAGTAGAAATTAAGTGTCATAAAATAATATTGTTTTAACTTGAAGTAAATCGAATCAATGACACCTAAGGGGACACTAAGCAAGGGTGTATCCCAGATCATGCCACATACCCCACTCGAGTTGTTTAAGGCCATTAATAAGCTAATAAAATAAATTTTATAAATTTTATATACACAATATTATAAAATGGCTCAAATTTCATAGAAATAAAATTTTTTAACCTAGAAAAATACATAAAAAATACCAACTACTATTTTTCTACAGACCCCCTACCTGTTAGGAACACAAAAATACAAAAAAATTAAATACCATATCTCGGGAGCCCTGAAAACCGGGCCCCTCAACACCTGAACCTACTTGCCACAACAAGGGCTAAGTGTTGCCGCGGCAAGCATAAAGAGTTGCCGCGACAAATTTGTTCGTATGTGGTGGGTCCGAAAACCCCTTTTCTGGTATTCCAGTTACAGCAACTGGTTTGAGCCTTATTTTTTGACCCCCAAGCATGGATTTATGCATGCATACCTTCCAATCCGGTCTATAGACGTTATATTTACCTGATCTCCTCCACAAAGCATCAGATTTACTGATTTACGCTCATTTCAAGCCTGATTTATGTGGAGGTAAAATAAATCCGATCTTATTCCTTATGTCTTCTTATTGTCTTGTATTTTCTCTTCGATTGCACCATGCCTCCTAGAAAAATAGGCGTATCTAAACCCCCGAAGTCCTCCGCTAAAGAAAAAGGCAAAGGCCCTTTTTCTTCTATCCCCGAGCCAATCGATCCACCAAACATGCCGGAACAGCCCATTCTGTGGTGGGCTGCAAAGGCAATGGAACCTGAATGGATAGTGGACGATAAGCTACTGACCCCGAATGACCAGACTGCATGGTCACTTCGTTATATTGAAAAGTCACAGTTAAGCGCCTTATACCAGCCCTTTCACAATCAGTTTTATCCGCGTTTAGTTCGATTATTTTATCAAAATCTGGTCGTCACCCCTACTGTCGATCAATTACAGACCGAAATAGATGGTCATAAATTTTATTTTAATATCCTACATATAGCAAAAGCAATGGACTGTAATGCTGAGTATGACGTCACTTCAGGACTACAAGTACCACGACAGAGGGATGTGAAATTTCACCACATCACCTCGAAGATGACAGATGGTCAGACCGCTTCGAACCATAGTCTTGCGGTGCGACGCAGCCAATTACCACAACGCATGCGGTTTTTGGATTGCGTCTTTCGATCAAACTTATACCCCATGCAGCATGAGAGAGAGCGCCGAGATGCTCTCTTGCAGGCTCTTTTTGCCGTCCATGAAGGACGTTGGTTAAATGCCCCTAGAGTGGTTTGGGAAGGTATCAAGTATGCTAATGAGCATCTGCAAAGCACCGTGTCACCTTTCATGCCTTCTTGCCCCTACCCTAGACTGATCTCCCGCATGTTTGAAGGACATTTTGATAGTGTCAATCTCATTCCCTACCAGATCCCCGTTGGCGAAGAGGTCCGCACCGATAATATGCGGGTCTTTAGCCCAGCAATTTGGAGAAATATCTACCAACGCTCTTTTCAGGCGGTAAATAACCGCCAAGCAAAACAAATTCAAATTCGTCGTCCTCCTCAAGCCCAACCAGAAATACCCCAACAGATTCTTGTCCCTCCACAACCACAACCACAAGCTCAACCTGACTCGGTTCCGGCGGCACAAGGAACCTACACTACCGCCGACATAGTTCAGCTCATGCGTGATAACCATGAGCAAACCCTCATTCAATTCGATAATCTTTATCTAAATCACTATATGCTCCATCAGCGCATTGATTATGTTGAAGAAGCAACGAATATCATGATGGAACATACTTTTCAAACTGCTGCAAGCCCCTATATTGGGCGGGCACGCAATTTCGTCTCCCAGTATACCCGCAATGCAGCATTGTTAATCCCGGAATTCCAGCAAGATTATCAACAACAACGACAACAACAAGAAGCTGGTACATCCGCAGCGGGCCAACAACAAACCGATTCTCAGCCTGGTAAACTATCACTTCACAAACTCTTAGTTTATGCACTATATTTTAAGATTTATATTTACTACATGTGTATATTCTGATGTGTATGATGTGTCAAATAAAGCATGCTATTATGTGTCTCAAATGCTTGTAGAACTTCTAATATGTGTCGGATATTGATATATGAATGATACTATATATTTTGTTAAATTTGAACAATTTGCTCCAAATATGGTGGTTCTCTATAGGGTATGTAAATCTTTAAGTACAATTTTCTTGTTATCACTTAAAAATTGTAACTTTAATCATGATAAGAAGTAGTCTATGGCTTAATAGAAAATTGTCAAGTGATATATATATATATATTGTTGTAGGTACATGGTCTCTTTTTTCAGTAGCAAATCCATGCTGAAATTTTCCACATAACTCTCATCAGGTACCACAGGGAATAGATATTTTTATGGTATATTTGACACCGTGTTCAGTAAGACCATGTTCAGTAAAACACATGAAATAGAAATGAAATTAGAAGTCAGATGCCACATGAGTATGGTTCAGTCCAAAATTTCTGTTTGATCTCCCAAAGGTAGTGTTGAATTTGGTTTATCGATTCATTTTGTCTTGTGAGAGATTTAGTAGAAATATACCATTTATAGAATGCACATAGTTGGTGACAGTCACCTGTTATCCTGCTAGTCCTAGTTTATTTTCGAGGATGAAAATTTCTAAAATTGGGGAGAATGTAACGATCCACAGAATTGACACTACAGTGGTGAGTGTCCGGTCAGACCTCACTAGGATAGCCTTAGAATCTAAAACAAATATAACCTTCAGCAAAAGACATACAAGAATAGTAAAATAAAAAGGGTTAAACTAGCGTATTTCTCATAGGTATTAATAAACAAAAGAAAAAGGGAGGGTTTTTATTGCATTTTAGTGTTAACCATAGACAAGGAGTTTTTCTTTGTTTTTTTTATTTTTGTTTTATATGAACTACCCTTACATAGCTATATGGGCTTAGCATAAAAGATTTCCCTTGGGTAGCTTATAAGCTACTTGCATGCTTAGTCGTTACCACAAGTAGCTGGTAAGCTACTTGCATGCTTTCAAATATACACAACTCTAATGAGTCATGCGATCTGCGCATGCACGCAAGGTCAAGTAGCTATACATTGACAGCACCAAAGAACTGCGATTGTTGCCTTCAATTTTGAATGAAAGTATAGCTAGCAGATCCTGAAAATTTGCTCGACATATCAGAAAATTATAAGGAGGCATGGCTGTTATGCACTCGATATTTGGCTCTGATTTGTCGATTCAGTCGAACCGGTAGAAGCAAACAAGCACGAATCCAGTAGACATCACCCACCAAAAGGTATGCTATCGAGTTAATTTACAATACATGATCATCACAACCGAGTACAGTTTGCTGCACTTCAAAACTGCATAGGAAGTTTATAGATATAAATATAAGAATGCAGATTCAGATTCAAGGATTCAGAGATGTAAACTCTATAAGAATCGATATGTTCAAAGTCATAAAAAAATCTGTAGAAGTGATATACATATATATATATATATATATATATATATTAATGGGAGTATAATTCACATGAACTGAAGTGCAGATTTCTGCACTTCAAATCTGTGTAAACAAATCTGTGGAGATAGATTTAAAATCTCCAATGAAATTATAGTTATAATATATATATTATGAATATATAATATATAACATATAATATCTATAAGCCTAAGAGAAAAATAAACAGAGAAACAGCAGAGTAAAATGCCAAGAAGAAGACATACCTGAAGCCGGCAAGCCAGGCTTGCCGCGGCAACTTCAAGGGGTTGCTGCGGCAAGACCCCATGCTGAGTGGCTTGTCGCGGCAAGCACCAAGTGTTGCCGCGGCAACCTCCCTCCAGCCGGGAATTTGGGCTGTGCCTGTGCTGTGTTGTACTTTGGACCTTAGGTCCACATACGAATTGGATGCACTATGTGTGTTGGTGCACTGTTGATGCACTATGCATCATCTATACATGATTCATTTCTAAAAATTAAATCTATTTTCTTAGATTTAGTGCCACATGGAGCACTTAACCATTGAAGAACTGAGCGTTGCATGGTGATCTCGGATGGTTGATTGAGCATCAACGTTAGTACGTGTAAAACACTTGACGCACACCGGTAGGGAATTTAAGTTGGTATTTTATAGTTGTATAAGTAACATCACTAGTTTTCATAGAAAAGTTGATGAATATTCATTATGGTACTGAATAGTATAATAGGAGATACAAAATTGAGTTTTGAGGTAAGCTGATGGACTTGATTTGCTCTGAAATATAAAAGTTTGTATTGCTCGCATTCTGATTTGAAAAGTGATATAATATAGATAGCTCTGCATTGAAATAAATATAGCATCCGTAAGATCAAGATTATCTTGTACATTAGTTTAGCAAATTAATGCTATTATAAAGCTGTGATAGTATTTAATACACTGCATTATAAGCCATGCATGCAAATACATTCTTGGTCAATTTACATGAGTCAGTACTCAGATCCTGTTAAATTCAATATCTTGATACGTTATTGCTCTAGTGTGAATCAAGTGATCCCGCTAACTCGGGAGCTTGAAATGCTCTAGTCCAAGTGATCCCGTTAACTCGGGAGCTTGACAAGTAATCCCGCTAACTCGGGAGCTTGACCTTGTTAATGTCCTGTTTTTGCCAGCATGTATTTTCAGTTCAGTTTGTTTGCTTCTCACACTTGCATATCATGCCTATTCACAGCATATGTACAGTATATCTACAGCATATCAGTATAATGAATGATTTTATCTTCTTGATGAAAACAAATGATAAACTGTCAATATAGAATACAATGCACTATTCTCTACTGAGCTGTGGATGATAGCTAATTCCTTGATTTAAATATTTTAGCTGCAGAGCCCGATCCTGAGCAGGCGGCTGATCCGACGTATGTGCCTGAGGAGGAGGGAGACGGAGACGACGACGACGATAGCGGCAGCGGGGAAGACGACTTCCCAGAAGAGTTTTTCCCGTAGATAGGTTTGTTACTTGGGATTGGGATATGGGGCTTTGGGAGATAGAGTGAGAGAGAGAGAGGAAGGAAAATGATATATTTTTGGGTCTGTATAATGATATATTTATGGTGTTAGATTTTTGATGGGATGTTGGTTGGATGTATGGGTCTCTTTTCACTATTTAGATGACCGACGACCGTCATCGGTGAAAAGCCATACATCAGATACATTACTTCTGTTTATTGTATATATTAGTTTCTAGTTTCTACCTTTCAGTTATTTTGCCATCTTTGTTAATATCATAGTTCAATTACATTACTTCCGCATTTTTGTATCACTTTGATGTAAATAAACCCCTTGATGAAAGGATCATATCAGGTGATCCTATGGCACGACCTTTTCTAGTTGAGTAATTGGGAAACGTCGGGCTGTCACAATTCTAGAGATGCTTTAGTTTGAATTGTAACTATTTTTATTTTGATTTTTGAACTACTAATATGATGGATTGCTAAGAATTTTGGATTTTCATATTTTTTTCTATCATAATTCCTATATAATGATTAACTTTCTTAATTTTAGAAAATTCTAAAAATAAAGTAAAAAAAACTCTAGAGGAAAAACTATACTAATATATTTTCAAACTTGATATGTATCCCTCCCAAACTTAAATAGGACAGTGTCCTCATTGTGCAAAATAGGGGACACATAGGAAAAAATTACCTTATTTTATTGCTGGGTTAGATATCGGGTTTATAATCTGCAAAAAAAATAAAAAATCTTCCCCCAAACTTGGGAGAAAAATACTACCGATTTTATAGAATCTAAAAATGACTAGAAACAACAAATATAACTAAATAACTATTTATATATATGAACTACTAACAGAAATATGGAAAGAAAACTAGTTACATCGAAAGAAATTCCTAGGAAAAATTTAGACACACTAAACTAAGACACTGGCAGAAACGTCCGAGATAAGAATTTGTCTTCGATAAAGATCGGTACTGGGCTTCTAAAATGTTGTTGCCCATAACAAAAAGATAGGGTTACGCCCTAGAAGTGGGTGTGTCCAATAGAAAAGGGAAAAGGATGATTAAGAAGACTTAGGAGGTGGCGGTGGAGGATGAGGTGTACGAGGTGAGGATGAAATGGGGGATAGAGGTGGTGTATTGTCATTGTCTTCGTGTTTGGGAAGGAGAGAGATGAGTTCGTCTATCAACCGCCTCTTCTCCTCTATAAGGGCGGAGATTTCTTCGGCTTCTCGTCAAAGGAGCTTATCAAACGCCTCAAAAATTTCTGCCCAACTCAGTGATTTCGTCATGGTGAGAAGGGTGGCTATAAAGTAAGAGGGATGGAATGAATTGGCTTAGGCGGTGCATGCTTTTTATAACCATTCCAAAACCAAGAATTCAAAGAGTTGTCGTAAATGGACGTTATGGTGATGCGTTGAGGAATGCAACCAGTTGGTATGTTCATTAATGGTGAAAGAGGTGTCTCACAACATGAATTGTGGCGACACTATTGTTATCGAAAGTTGTGCCCATACGATAGCTAGGTACTCGGTTAAATTCACGCTGAAATTAATTAATCGTAATCGCTACGATTGTGTAATAGGTATGAGAAATCATAATCACTACAATTTTTTTCGTATCTACCTATTAAAAATATTTATGCTTAATATTGTACATCTAAAAAGTTTACAGAATTGCTACGGATGAGTCGGTAGCACGACATTGCCCATTTGTTTGTCAATCGTATTATGGTTCTTTTAGTGATATTGCGACCACTGTGTCTTTTTCTTGTAAAGTCACCATCAGTTTAAGTCTCTGCCCATTAACCTTAAAAGTACGATTGTCCCTGGGATCCTGAATAGTGACAGCCCCGTGAGGGAATGCTTCTATGACATTATAAGGTCCGTCCAAACGACTTTGTAATTTTTAGGGAACAGTTTTAACCTTAAATTGTATAACCAGACTTATTGGCCCGACTCAAAACTCTTTCTCAAAATATATTTATTGTGAAATGCTTTAGTTTTAGCCTTATAAATTCGAGCATTTTGATAGGTATCATTTCGGATCTCCTCTAACTCATTAAGTTTGATTTTCCGTTCTTCACCTGATGCAATAAGTTCGAAATTAAGTGTCTTAGTCACCGAGAAAGCTCTATGCTCTAATTCGATAGGTAAATGACAAGTCTTACCGTACACCTATCGGAAAGGAGACATACCAATAGGGGTTTTGTAGGCTATTCTATATGCCCATAGAGCATCATGCAGTCTTAGGGACCAATCCTTTCGATCAGGTCTAACAGTTCTTTCTAATATTTTTTTTTTTCTCGGTTAGAAACTTCTACTTGATCACTAGTCTGAGGGTGATTGGGAGTTGTGATTTTATGTGTAACTCTACATTTCTCAAGTAAACTCTCGAAATATCGATTACAAAAATGACAGCCCCGGTCACTTATAATAGCCCGTGGGGTTCCAAATAGTGCAAATATGTTTTCCTTGATAAAAGAGACTACCACCTTATGATCATTAGTCCTTGTGGCTGATGCTTCGATCCATTTGGATACGTAGTCAACGACTACAAAGATAAACATATATCCGTACGAGGGTGGAAAGGGGCCCATAAAGTCTATGCCCCATGCATCAAAGGGTTTTATGACTAAAATCGGTTGTAGGGGCATCATATTCCTTTAGGACATGGCTCCTGATTTCTAGCATCGATCACAGGCGTCATAAAAATTCTGAGCATCTTTGAATAACGATGGCGAATAAAATCTTAATTGCAGTATCTTAGCGGTCGTTTTCTTACCACCATAGTGGTCCCCCACAAGCATATGTGTTCAAAATCGTAGGATATTGTGGGTGTGACTATCGGGCACACATTTTTAGATTATTTGGTCTGAGTGCATTTTAAATAAGCCTGGGTCCTCCTAAATATAATATTTGACGTTAGCAAAGAAAATATATTTATCTTGATTCGACCAGTTTAGGGGGATCTTACCTGTTGCCGAATAATTCACGATAATGACATACTATAGAACTGTTACTTGGATGGCAAAAAGTTGCTCGTCTAAAAAGGTATCGTGGAGAGGTTCTTTACTGATGGTCTTAGGTATCTCGATTCTTGACAGATGATCCACCACTACATTTTCAACTCCCTTCTTGTCCTTTATTTCGAAATTAAATTCCTGCAAAAGTAGGATCCACCAGATTAGTCTCGGTTTGGCATCCTTTTTAGCCAGTAAAATTTTTAGTACAGAGTGATCTGAAAAAATGATAGTTTTTTATCCTAATAGATACGGTCAAATTTTATCTAATACAAATACGACAGCGAGAAGCTCCTTCTTAGTGGTGGTGTAGTTAACTTGCGCTTCAATCAAGGTATGACTCGTGTAATAAACTACATGAGGGATTTTATCTTTTCGTTACCCTAAGACTGCACCTATTGCGTAGTTGAAAGCATCGCACATTACTTCGAAAGATAGAGAATAGTCAGGGGATTGAATGATTGGTGCAGATGAGAGGAGGGCTTTGAGCTTATTGAACGCATCAAGACATGCATCATCAAGGTTGAAAGGTATGTCATTTGCTAATAGGTGACACAAAGGTCTCGAGAATTTTGAAAAATCTTTAATAAAGTGGCGGTAGAAACCAGCATGGCCAAGGAAAGATCAAATCTGTCGCACCAAGGTAGGTGGAGGTAGATTAGCTATCATATCAATTTTAGCCCTGTCAACTTCTATTCCACTTTTGGAGATGATGTGACCTAAGACAATGCCATCTTGGACTATAAAATGGCTCTTTCCCCAACTTAGCACCAGATTGGTCTCTTCGCATATTTCTAAAGCAAGGGCCAGGTGATCAAGACAAGAATCAAAGGTTCGGCCAAATATCAAAAAATCATCCATAAATACTTCCAAAAACTTATTTATCATGTCAGAAAAGATGGCCATCATGCATCTTTGGAATGTTGCTGATGCATTATATAGCCTGAAGGGCATGCGTCGGTAACCAAACGTTTCAAAAGGACACGTGAAGGTGGCCTTTTCCTGGTCCTCCGAATACACCGGTACTTAATTGTATCCTAAATATCTGTCTAGAAAGCAAAAATATTCTTGACCTGTAAGTTTTTCCAAAATTTGGTCAATGAAGGGTAATGGAAAGTGGACCTTGCATGTCATGGAGTTAAGCTTCGGATAGTCAATACATGCATGTCACCCTGTGGTTTCACGTAATGGTACTAGTTTGACAGATGCATTTTCTTTCACGGTAATCCCAGATTTCTTTGGAACTAGCTGAATGGAGCTCACCAATTGGCTGTCAAAAATCGGGTAGATAATACCTGCAACTAACAACTTTACAATTTCCTTTTGTACTACTTTCCTCATGTTTGGATTCAACCATCGCTGACTTTCTTGTGAGGTTTTGGCATTGTCCTCTAAATGAATTCGGTGCATATAAATTGATGGATCAAGCTCTTTAAGGTCGGTGACAGTCCACCTTATTGCATGTTTATGCTCTATAAGTATGGCCAATAGCTTAGTCTCATGTTCCTTGCTAAGAGCAGATGAGATGATTACTGGGAGAGTTTCATGGGGCCCGAGAAATGCGTACTTGATGGTGTTGGGAAGTGGTTTTAAGTCTAAAGACATTGTTTTTTTAACAGATGGTTGTAACGGCTCACTGGAAGTGATGGGTAGAGGTTCTATCCATGGTTTCCATGTTTTGGCAGTGTCCAATATAGACGTTACCTCTTTTATTTGACAGTTTGAGTCTTTTGAATCCGTATACCATAATGTTGTTTATAGCACATCTTTAGATAGGATGAGGGGCAATACTTTTTCTACTAATTCTTCAATTTTATCAATGCTAAAGCATTCCTCGTCGTCAATTGAAGCCATTTGGTTAGCTGCTGAGAAAACATTCAACTAGATTCACATATCTCTAAAAGAGACTTTCATTACTCTAATTTTACAATTTATGCAGGCGTTGGCCATAGCTAAGAATGGTCTTTCGAGTATAACGGGAATTTGTGTTTGGGATTTCAAACTTGGTTCCATGTCTAACACCAGAAAGTCGACAGGAAAAATAAATTTATCGACTCCAACCATGACATCTTCAATTACTCCTACTTATAGACACCCCCATTTTGCCCTCTCGGAGTATATAAGTTTCCCCGATCAACCTTTGACCTCAACTGTGACTCTTCGAAAAGGACTTATCTTCTCCTTTGATTTCGAAACCCTAACATGGGCATCATATGCTGAAACAATAGTATATGGCTGAACATAGGCCAAAACAATAGCTCTGTGGCTCAGGCCCCATGACCCTAATGTGGGACCATATACTGAAAAAATAGTGTATGGCTGAACGCAGGTTGAAATAATAGCTCTGTGGCTCATATCCCATAAAAGAGGGGACCATATGCTGAAACAATAGTATATGACTGGACACAGGCTAAAACAGTAGCTCTGTGACTCAGACCCTATAACCCCAAAGGCGGGAACTATATATTGAAATAATAGTATATAGCTGAAATATAGGCTGAAACAATAGTCTTTCGCTTCGAACCCAACCCAGACCTGGGACAGTCTTGAATTACTCAAATTAAACCATGCGCGCAATTCAATTATGCGCCACGCCACTAGCGCACAATCAGTC
Source organism: Chloranthus sessilifolius (assembly GCA_021018995.1). Lineage (NCBI taxonomy): Eukaryota > Viridiplantae > Streptophyta > Magnoliopsida > Chloranthales > Chloranthaceae > Chloranthus > Chloranthus sessilifolius. Next base: position 33,855,139 of record CM037586.1, read on the forward strand.
TTCGTTAGACCAAACTTTCCCTCCTTTCGACGGCCTCGAGACTTGGTTGCACGCCCTAACCAGTGCGCGTAATTAGAATATGCGCCCAGCCACCGGCGCGTAATTGGTCTATTTCAAAACTGGTCTCTAACTCCGTAGATTGCCAAAACTCAACGATTAAGCACAATGCATGAACCACTTAATCAAATTGTGCGCACTAAAATAGGCGTGCAATTAGTCTAATCAGACTAGGACTGAGACACCCCGATTGAGCCAGTCAGTCGATCACTTATTTAGTCGGTCACCAACTCAAAGTGGTTAAGCGCCTGATACAGGGCACACAATTAAATTAAGCATCCCAGATAGGGAGCGTAATTGAAGTTGACAAACTAATTAAATGCACCCCACAGGGCACGTAATTAGTAAAATACCTATAAATAGACCTCCTTATCTCACTCTAAACACAACAACTCTGAGATTCGAGTTTCGAGTTCTTTGCCTCTAAGCTCAAGGCTTCGAGATTTCCCGTCCTCCGGCGCTTAGGTCCAGGTAATCCCCTAGGTTCTAGTTTCTAGTTCTTAAATTTCTAATTTTCTAATTTTAGGTTCTAGTTCTTAGCTTCTAAGTTCTAGTTCTTAATTTTTATTCTAGTTCTTAATTCTTAAGTTCTAAATTTTAGTCCTTAGTTTATGATCCTAACCTTTTCCAATTATCAATCCCATCACTTTTACATTTGACCTATTTTGAATCCTCAAATGAAGTCGGATTGGTACAAAATTGGTCACGTTTGAAAGCTTATCGAAGTAGCTTTTCAATGAGCTAAAAAATATACAATTCCGATAAGTATTGAAGAAGTTATGGTCAGTTTTTAGAAGCTGCACAAAAAGTGAGATTTTTTAAAACTCCTAGTTGAATTAGGATTAATCTCTTTATTATTTTATTTTAGAAAATAAGATTCATTTCTTTTATTAGAAATAGGATCAGTTCCCTTATCGTTCTAGGACTTTATTATTTTAGAAGAACTAGGAATTAGAGTTACACTAGGATTTCTAGTAAAAGTATATAAATAAGACATTTACCCCCTAGCGATTCAATACATAATTGTAGACATCCAAATTTGGCCCAAGGCCCGATCGAGACACATTTCGAGAGAGGCACATCTTTGTGCTTGTGATGGCATGTATGGAACCCTTAGGAACCTTTCTGAAACCTTAAAAGTCATTCCAAACCCTTAAGAATCACTATAGATCCTTTAGGAGTCTTTCTGAACCATTAAAAACTCATCTCGACCCTTAGAAATCATTTCGGACCTAAACCTAGCTTCCCCGAGCAATGGATGAAGAGTGGTGCACCGGGACTAGCCGTGACTTTCTATTATGATCGAATTTCATACCATTGAAAAGTAGAAGTCCTCAACTTTCCAGCGGGCCAAGGATGACCCCAATCGGAGTTGTATGCGAGAAGATATCGCGTTCGAAGTGTAGGGGCAGAGTTGTAATTTTGTGGAGTTCCCCTTAGGGATTTGGCGCAAGTATTACTTGCGCCAAGCTATAAGGTGGGCCCCACCATGGGCAGCCAACTTCCAGACCTTATAGAAACACTGTTTTACTGTATATATGCTTGACATACCTATTAGTTATGCCAGGCTTATGAATAGTAACCCTATGTTTTTGCCTCAAATTTTGAGATTAGGGTTTGACTTGTTGACTATTTTGACCTTTGGGGTGTGTTTTGCTAGTTCTGTTGTACCCATTCACTATCTATTTACAATCCCTTAAGTGGTAAGCCCTACCCTATCATCCACCATTGGAGCTAACCTTCATACTTTTCAAGGCTCCAAAAACCTTAGGAAACCTTAGATAGCTAGATTACATTGCTAATCTAAGTTAGCCTCTAAATACCATTCTAACCTCTCTTTTTCCTATAAATAGAGAGGCACCCCTCCCTTTACAAAGGCTTGAAAGAATTTGCAAAGTAAGAAATTAAGGAATCGCTTCTTTCTCTCCTCTAGTGCGCTCTTTACACACAAATTCCAGAACCTTCAAACCTTCTAAAAACCTTAGCCTTTCACTTAAAAGCTTTAGTTTAGGTGTGTGCTACCCCCTAGCCTCCCCTCTACCTCTTAGCTATCCACCCTAGGAGTTAAAATCCATCAATAAGTTATACAAGCCATCAAAAGCTCACTGAAGCAAGCCAATGTAAGGCTCCACAGTGGTGCAACAAGGACCCAAGAGCTCTGACTCTCCCCTCTACTCCTCTACCTTCTTGGTTCTTCCTCCATCCTCTCATTTGTGCCGTTACACCGCCAAATTTTTTGTAGGAACAAAGGAGCACAAATAGGATTTTAAGGCCCTTTGGTCAAGAGGAAGGCTTATTTATTTATTTTATATCATTTTTATTTTGGCCATAAGTAGAGACCGCATTAAGCGGGTTGATTGGGTGCCTAACACCTTCCCAATCGATAATCGAAACCCCTACCCAAGTGCCTTTGGCGTAGTCCGAATTCAGAGTCAATTTTTGGCACTTTGGTGCTCTTTAAATTTGATTTGGGTTTCCCAGGACACCAAAAGCTCCGGGTGACGACTCTAAATTTTTATCACGAGCACATCGTTGCGACGGGTTTGACAAAAATCCACGGTTGCATAGATGGCGACTCTGCTGGGGAGGAGTTAGTAGAGCTTCCCCATGAATTTGGCCTCTTTATTTTTTATTTACTAACCATTTATTGCTATTTTTTTTACTCACCCCTCCGATTATGTCATTTTACTTATCTCTACTTTTACGTCATTTACTAGCCTTAGCTGATTGGCGGGCCTATTTGTGCACTGCATTCAATTTCTTTATGTTTTCGTCATTTTAAGTACCTTAGCTAATCGACAGGTCTACTTGTGCATTGTCATTTAATTTTTTTTATTTTTACATCATTTTAACTGCCTTAGCTGTTTGGGGGGCCTACTTGCACCTTTAATTCTGCAATCATATTCTGCTAGTGAATGCTGGCCTATAGAGGGACACGGGATCCTCACCTCCGGTCTTTGAACTTAAGGAAACTTTCTTAAAAGTGAAAAGTAAAATTAAACCAACAAAGGGGATCTAAATTGATTTATGCGAGGTAGATTTTTAAGGGTTGGATTATTTAGGCACACATACAAACTCCCGAGTCTTAGTACGGCAGCCCCTAGTGGTGATGATCAGAAAAAGTCTCAGCCCACATAGTACCTGAGAAAAGTGCTTGCACTTGAGATATATCGGGTAGGTAACCTTCTCATTACCAAGCTTAAAACCTGGGAAAAGAGAGCGTTAGCGAACCTGAATCGACCTTGTAACCCTTAGGTTCGGTGAGGAAGAGAGCCAATTCATTAGAACAGTGTTGCGGATATTTTAGGTGCTGATTATTGTGTGTGGTGAAAGAAAATTAAAATCAAAGTAAAACAGAGGATGAATTCAGCAATCCTAAAATATCTAAGACCTACAAGATACAGGGTCCTTTTGTAGCAAGTTTTAATAAGAGTTTGTCCCACAGGGAGTAGTGATCTAAAACCTTGAAGGCAGTATAGTAGACCTCCAGATCTGGCAATTATAGCCTAATCTAAGAAGAAAGAGAGTTTTTCAAGTGTCACTAGATCTAATCTACAAAACAGAATTATAAAACTAAATCTAAAAGATTGAGGAAGATGGATGGTAAAATAAAATATAAAATAGGGGGAATAGACAGCTAGAGACTAGTTTTCATTGCAAAACAGATCAAGGCATGTGAATTTACAGCTGTCCTTCACATAGCTACAAGCTCAAATGCAAGGTAGAAGAATCCACTCTAAACCAAAGGCTTAAACTGATCTTAAGGGTATGATCTGTCCACTTGAATGGTCACAGATCATCCTAGGGATTTCCTCCAAATCAGCTGTCCTTCACATGGCTACAAGCTCAAATGCAAGGTAGAAGAATCCACTCTAAACCAAAGGCTTGAACTGATCTTAAGGGTATGATCTGTCCACTTGAATGGTCATAGATCATCCTAGGGATTTCCTCCAAATCAAAGGTTTAAGGTAGAAGAATCCAATCTAGACCAGAGGTTTAAATTGATCTTAAAGTTATGATCTGTCCACTTTAATGGTCACAGATCATCCTAGGGATTTCCTCCAAATAAAAGGTTTCAATTAGAACATTAAAATCCCTACATATGCTGTGGATGCAAGGCTACAAGCTCAGGCATCCACAGGGATATTAAACCAAGGGAAATCAGATGGCAATCAATAAATCTACTGATAAACTGAATGGGCTATTCCCAAATACATGAATCCTATGGACATCTAATGAAATCACAAGATCTTTAGATTTAATTGGACATTAAAATCAACAATTTATTGAATCAAACAACTTACAATAACCTTGTTCTCAGATCTATAGTCTGTGCATCAATCCACACATCTTCATGCCAAATTACAATTAAAAATCAGATCTGAACTGCTATCTAGATCTAATCCAACAGGCTGGATTAGAGAGAGAAAGGAGAAGAGAAAAAGAGAAAATAAAACTAAAACCAAACCTAAATGAGTTAAGGAGAACTAAAGCTATTCTATGGTTTCCTTGCTGAGAAATTACAGTAGCAAGGAGGCTTATTTATACGAATGTCATCCATGTGCTTTGGATTGCAGCCAATCAGGGGAGAGATTTTGATTTCAATTTATGCTAATCCATGTGCTTAGCATTCCAATTAATCAAAGAGAAGAGAGAGAGAGATCCAGTTCTGTTATACAGTTGAAGTAGTTTGCTTCCTGCCAGGAATTCCCTCACTTATTTGAAAAATAGTTTGCCAATGTGCAGAGATCTCTTATGCTTTGGAGTTCCCAAAAATCCCTTGCTGACCAAAAAATAATTCCAACTACAGCTATTACCAAAACAACTGAGAATGCCCCAAATTAAACTTTCAATCCTATTGACTGCCCAAAATAACCATGTTGCTGCTTATTACCAAAATAGCCCCCAAATGGAACCCGATTTGCTAAACTAGTGAGGTTTTTAAGATGTTTAATCAAATGGCTGTAGCTGAAGTAACCTCATTAGTTTGGTAATTAAAGCTCAATGTAGTTCGATAGGACTCGAGCTGGATTAGCTTTGAAAGATCATAAACTGCAGCAGAAAGATATTAGTTTTGCAGTTTTAAATATCAGCAGCTTCGAGCTTCGAGAGGTGAGCTGAAGGTAGTGAGGATCCACTTGATAGGTTTGCATGGGAGGATAGGGCTGCAGCTCAAGAGGTACTAATGGTGTGAGCAATCCTTTCGAGAGGAGGAGACCCATTGTTTGAGAGGTTACTGCTGAGGGTGTGCTTGAAGTCGAGAGGATGTGGGACTGGTGTATGGAGACTGTAGGCACCTTTTCGTGAGGATGTGGGAGGTTGGCTGGAGTTGGTTGAGAGGATCTTGAAGTGCAGCTGCTGTTTGACAGGTTGCTGAGGATATGCAGCAGCTTCAGGTAAGGTGTTGAGAGGTTGGGAGTGAATCTCGATAGGTTCAATGTTGTTTGGTCGATAGGTTCTGAAGCTAGGTCTGAAAATCTCGAGAGGATGAAGTTAAGGTTTCGACAGGTCAGCTGAAGCTGTGGCTGAAGTGCTCGACAGGAAGTGGAAGTGCAGTTTTAAGGTTTCGACAAGTCAGCTGAAGTTGTGGCTGAAGTGCTCGACAGGAAGTGGAAGTGCAGTTTGAAGGTGTCGACAGGTTGGAGTGCACTTGATCTGCTCGAGATGTTGGCTGCTACGCAATGAAGTTCTCGAGCAGTTGGCTGAAGGTGCTAAGGAAGGTATCGACAGGTTGCTGGAAATGCACCTTCAATTCGAGAGGTTGCTGCTGTGCTCCAATGAAGATGTTGACAGGATGAAGTAGAGTTTTCAGCAATTTCTTTGGAGTGCTCGATAGGTTTTGAAGCTTCCAAAGCAAATGGTCGACAGGTCTCTGATTCAGTACCAATCTGCAAGGTTTAGCTGCTGTATTTTATACTTCATTCAAGAGGATTAAGCTCTGAGTTGTCAGGTTCAAGGTGTAAAGGATCTCTAATGTGCAGGCTGCTAAATCTCATCATTTTCAAGAACATGCTGCTGCTGTTGGGCTAAACTACATGGCTGCAATGCTGCTCTTGATAGATTGCTGGTCCTCTTGACAGCTGAAGGTATACTTCTTGTTGACAGATTTAATGGTGAGCTCCATCTATTCAAGGCTTCGCTGTCAAGTCTTTGATGTGTCCAATGCATGAGGGTTTGAAGGAGCTCAACAGGTTTGTTTCCTCTTTGCTGCAGCTCTTACATGCTTGAATAATTTGTTGCTGCAATTGGAAATGTTGTAGCTGCTGGAAGTGTGCAACTTCTGTGCAGATGAGGTGCAGCTAGCTAGTGCAACTGCTGAAGCTTTATGGCTATTCCATTGTACAGCTGTTCCAAGTAATGCTGAACCCTTTTGATGGATGCTACAACTGAAGATGGAGTTCATGTGTGCATTCATTCTCCTACATTGCTGCTCAAGAGTGTTCAATGCTGCACTTTGAGAATGCATTGCAGCCATCTGACATGTAGCTGCTGAAAGTCACCCTTAAAGCACCTCCAATGTGCATAGAGCTGAAGCCATTCCATTCATCTCTCACTCTCAGCTGTTGATTGATTCTAAAACTCCTCTTATTGGCTCTTTTAACTGAGAAATTGCACTAAGTATGCAAATTCTTCCTAACTGCAAAGCAACACTAAAAGTAATTATTAGTTACTCTAATTATTAAATAAAGCTAAGTTTAAAGGGCATAAAAGTGATTTAAATCAGTGATTAACAAACCCCCAAACCTAACCTTTGCTAGTCCTTGAGCCAAGTAAAATTTAAAACAATTATCCTATAAAACTAAATGCCACTTTCGTAGGGAACACGGATGCATTTGGCACATGCACCAAGCCTTTTAAACCCCTAGGTGATCCCTATTGGAGGAGTGGAGTCTCCTGAGGGTTTTCAGTGAAGGTACCCACAAACGTCTCCAATAAAATTAGTTAATACTAATGCAACATACTAAAACAGAGTTTAAATAAAATAAAATTCATTCCACACCTTGTTCACTCAATTTTAAAGGATTCTCAGCAGAAAAATAGTAGTTTAAAACTGAAATTTTGCTGTAATTCCTTCACCCTCAATCAGCTTATGTTAAGGTATTGTGCATAAAAATTAATGCAAACCTCACCATCAATTTGAGAATTCTGTTTTGATAATGCCCCAAACAAACTCAATTTCAAACCCAAGTCTCACCAGGGCTGTCACTCAAAATAAAATTGAAAGGTGCATAATTTCTCACAGCTCAAGAGCAGTTACAGCCCTCAAATAGGACTACAAGCATGAGCATATGCATTGCTCTAATTTCTAAAATTTTCTAACTCTTTTCACCATAGATGACACAAATCCTCATCTCCACATGATAGCTCAATTATAATTTCAGATCAGTAAGGACTTTTTATTAGGTTGTAATGAGGCTTATGGGTGAAGTTTATAAAAAATCAAAGGGGAATAAAGGAATCAAAATTGAGAAGTCAGTAAGGTAAGGTGGTGATTTGCAGCATTATTCCATTTACTTCTTGAATTTTCAAATTTGAAGTGATCAGTTCCTAATCTTCATTTCAATTTTTCAATGAAATGGTTGCTCTTTCTCATTCTTTTATTTTATTTTTTTATTTTTCTTTTTCTTTTTGTATGCTTTTTCTTTTCTATTTTTCTCAATTTTTTCTTTTATGGGCTGGAATGCCACAACTGCCATCAAATGTGTTTCCTTCTCTTTCAACCAACTATCAACCAGTTCTACCTTCTTCAACTCCACTTTTACCTTCTAAAATCTCAGGATAAGGGTCAGGCTACATCAGGTCACTAAGTTTTGGGTTCAAATTTTTTAGTTTTTATCAAAGAAAAACTTGGATTTTCAACGCTCGAATGGTGTATATCAAGGGCAGTTCAAAGGTGAGGATTTTTAAGCTCAAATTGTCCAAGGGATGGCCTTACATCATGCCATCAATGTCATGAATGCTATCAAGCTGTTTTAACTTGGATTTTCTTAACTTCTAATGGGCAAGACTAGATTCAATCAGTCCTTAAAGCAGAAAAATTACCAAAACACTCTTTAAAGAAAATTTTTCAGGCCCAAATCTTACTAGGTATGGTCTTCCATCAAATTACTGGGATATATCCTCACAATTTTCTCTCTTTTCAAGTTTACTAAGCATCAATTTTTTTTGAAAAATTATTGACATTTACTTCATGAAAAATGTTAGAATTATAACACATTTCAGTTTTTAAAAGTCTTTAATTTCTATTTTTTTTTTCAAAAATCAGGTGAGAAATCACTTTATTTCAAAAAAAAATAAACTTTTCAACATTGCTGTACTAGCATTAACTATTCCATTGGCATACCCTTCCATACACCCAAACCTAAGATGTGTCCTCAATGTTTACACACTGAGTAACTAGGGGCAGTAGGGTAAAAGAAGAAAGAAAAATAAGCAGGCAAAAAAAATATATATATATGTAGCAAAGAAAGAAAAATGCAAAACTGAATATATGAATATAAAAATGGAAAAAATGATATACAAATGGGAGAAAATAGTTGCTAAAACAGAATTTCAGATACAAAAACAGGAAAACAAAGTTAGAAACTGAATACAAAACTACAAAAATGAAGAAAAACAGTAAAACTAGGATACATATTAACCTAAGAAAGAAAAATTAACAATCTAAAAACAGTATTTAAACTAAAATTCCTAAAACAAAAAATCCTAAGACTAAATCTAGAGTCATCTATGATAAGGGAAATTTGTTATCCGAAAGGATGAACTAGTTTGCTACTTATGAATCTATGTGAATTTGCTAAATTATCAACAGGAATAACACACGGTGAAAAGCAAGATTGATAAGATTGAGCGCTGTGTTGATGATATCAAAAAGAATTTCAAAGTAATGAAGCATGAGTGTACATAGTAAAAGCAGGATTCATACACAGCTGAGACCCATTAATGGTGAAAGGTCTTGGAAGTAAATAAAATCAGAGGCTCCATTGAATTTACAAAGCAAAAATATGATCCACTGTTCATTAACCTTCATGAATCCTCAAAATTTAAAAACATGATCTCAGCAGTTCTAGATGGGGGTTTATGAATGCCAACAAATAAAAATAGTCCATCTGAAAAAAAATTATGTTTTTGTAATTTTCTATTTTTTATTTGTTTTGGAACAACTGGGGCTCAACAAGAGCCCTTATTTACTACTGCTAAAAAAATATAAACAATAAGGAAAAACAAATCTGAAATTTTCTTTTTTAGTTATTTTTATTGTTTTACAAAAAAAATCAGCATGCCTAAATGACAGCAGAAATTAAAACAAAGGCAAACACTAAGCACAGCAAAACTGCTGGTTTTAAGAATTAAAAAGTGAAAATGGACACAAAGGAGAGGAAATGCGAACTCAGGTAGATCTGCTCTAGCTACAATCCATAAGATCCTCTTGTGGCTACTGCTCCAGATTTGTAAAAACTCGAAGACTGCAGCAGTACCTTATTCAAGCATATTGAATGTAATAAGCAAGACAAAAAGAAGAAAAAAAAACTCAGGCTACTGCCCTAGTTCTGCACGAAATGCAAAAGGAAACAACAACATCTATTCAAACAGCTAAAAGGTAAAGAATAAAAACTCAGAAAATTTCAGAAATACTGTAGTATTAAAATATATTTTCTATACAAAAACTGCAGCAGACATTTATTCAAACAATTAGAATGCGCTATACAGATCTAAAATAAAACAGAATTAAAAACTAAAGAAAAATCAGATCTACAAAATGAAAAACTCAGATCTATTAAATAGATCCAAACTCTCCGACAGTGGTGCTAAAAACTTGTTGCGGATATTTCAGGTACAGATTATTGTGTGTGGTGAAAGCAAATTAAAATCAAAGTAAAACAGAGGATGGATTCAACAATCCTAAAATATCTAAGACCAGCAAGATACAGGGTCCTTTTGTCATAAGTTTAAATAAGTAAGAGTTTGTTTTACAAGTAGTGATCTAAAACCTAGAAGGTAGTATATAGTAGACCTTCAGATCTGGCTACAGATCTGGCAATTCTAGCCTAATCTAAGAAAAAAGAGAGTTTTTCATGTGCCACTAAATCTAATCTACAAAACAAAATTATAAAACTAAATCTAAAAGATTGAGGAAGATGGATGGTAAAATAAAATATAAAATGGGGGAAAATAGATAGCTAGGGACTGGTTTTCATTGTTCTAACATATCAAGGCAAGTGAATTTGCAGCTGTCCTTCACTTGGCTACAAGCTCAAGTGCAAGGTAGAAGAATCCACTCTAAACCAAAGGCTTGAACTGATCTTAAGGCTATGATCTGTCCACTTGAATGGTCACAGATCATCCTAGGGATTTCCTCCAAATCAAAGGTTTAAGGTAGAAGAATCCAATCTAGACCAGAGGTTTGAATTGATCTTAAGGCTATGATCTGTCCACTTTAATGGTCACAGATCATCCTAGGGATTTTCTCCAAATCAAAGGTTTCAATTAGAACATTAAAATCCTTACAAATGCTGTGGATGCAAGGCTACAAATGCACAGGGACATTGAATTAAGAGAAATCAGATGACAATAAATAGATCTACTAGTAAACTAAATGGGCTATTTCCAAATACATGAATCTTATAGACATCTAATGAAATCACAAGATCTTCAAATTTAATTGGACATTAAAATAAAACTAAAACTAAACCTAAATGAGTCAAGGAGAACTAAAGCTATTCTATGGTTTTCTTGCTGAGAAATTACTACAGCAAGGAGGCTTATTTATACAAATGTAGTAATCTATGTGCTTTGGATTGTAGGCAATCAGAGGAGAGATTTTGATTTCAATTTATGCTAATCCATGTGCTTAGCATTCCAACCAATTAGATAGAAGAGATAGAGAGATCCATTTATGTTATGCAGCTGAAGTAGTTTCCTTCCTGCTAGGAATTCCCTCACTTAGGTTGAAAAATAGTTTGCCCATGTGCAGAGATCTGTTATGCTTTGGAGTTCCCAAAAATGCCCTTGCTGACCAAAAAATAATTCCAACTGTAGCTATTACCAAAACGGTTGAGAATGCCCCAAATTAAATTTTCAATCCTATTGACTGCCAAAAATAACCATGTTGCTGCTTATTACCAAAACAGCCCCCAAATAGAACCCGATTTGCTAAACTGCTGAGGTTTTGAAGATGTTTAATCAAATATCTGTAGCAGAAGTAACCTAATTAGTTTGGTATTTAAAGCTTAATGTTCTATGGGGCTTGAGCTGGATTAACTTTGAAAGATCATAAACTACAGCAGAAAGATATCAGTTTTGCTGTTTTAAATATCAGCGGCTTCGAGCTTCGAGAGGTGGGCTGAAGGTAGTGAGGATCCACTGTTATTCACTGGAAAGTATCACTTTTCACCTTTTAACCTAGCCTTTACTACACCTTGAAGCTAACTAATAACTCTTTTTTTAGCTTATTTTGTAGTTAGTAATAATTTGTGCTGCTTAACACAAAGTTCACGCCTTTGGTGCCAAAATGAGAGAATTTAAGTCAACGGTGACTGTTGTGCCAAAGAAATGATGGAACACCATGGTGACTATTTTGCATGTCATGGTGGACCAAGGAAGTCCAGTAGATGAAAGATATATGGATGTTAGAGGAGAAGGCTGCAACAACAACAACTGCATAGCAGCAGAGGAGAAGTGGTGTTATCTCGCACAATAGAAATAACACCATTGAAGGCTGCAACAAAGCTTCCCCGCATAGATGTTACATGCAGCATAAGAAAAATTGCGAAGAACTTGCACGCCCAATAGAGGAATGAACTTCAGCGAACTACTTTGTGAAGTAGTCGCGCGGTTGATCTGCTTTCAACACTCCAAGACTTCGCGCAACTCTCGCACACTAAGCCTTCAAAAATCTAGCTCAGGAAGAACAAACCGCATATCAGTCACGTGCACTATCTCGCGAGGCCAAGTGGCACAAAGAACAACCGCAAGCTTGCGAAGTCCTCGCGTGGTTCAAGAGGAGAGAGAACTTTAGATATTTCCTTGTGCAATTCTCGCACGTTTAAAAGGTCAAACCTCTACCGAGCGAGCTGTGTTAGTCCTTTGACAAGAAGTCGAGCAAGATTTAAAATCTTCCACGCGACACCCTCGTGACAGAAAATTTTGAAGCTTTATTGTGCGAGCAAAGCTAAGCACTACAATTTCTACCTTTCGAGTGCATTAAAGGCCAAAGCAGTTGCGCGACCATTTAAAGATCTTCTGCGCAAGGAAGGGATCTTCCAAGAGAAATTCCACCTCGCGAATCACTCAGCAGCTATGCGAATGAACTAAAGAGCAAAAGTTTGCCCCGCGAAGCTCGGGCTCTCCACTTCTCAGTCTTTACTAGGGACCTTTTAGGGATTTCCCCAAGTCTAGGGCACACATCTTGAGGCCCTGATCTCAGGGCACACATCCCAAGGCATCTAAGGGTTGCAATAGTGCCACATCTATCCTAAAAATTAGGATTTAAACTTCTGTTGGCTAAGGCATTAGGACTGAATATTTAAGCTACAAATTTAACTTAGAACAAGCATCTCTCCTTCAACCTGTGTCAGCTGTGAGCTCGAGCAGGCTAGGGTTAGGGTTTGATCATCTTTTTTTTCTTTTTTTTTTTCTCTCTTAGCCCAGCACTTGCTGGCTAAATTCTCTATAAGCAATTAGGTTTAGTTTTATTAGTTTTGTAATGGGTTTTGTGCACATTGGGATTAGTTGAGGAGCTGTTTTGCACAAGGCTGCTGCCTTGAGAAATCTCATTGTAAGTATTGTGTTTATCAATGAAATTTATATTTTAATTATTTGTTCAATCTGTTATTTTTCTATTTGCCCATAGTTTTATTCAATCTATGTCATGCATTTAGGATTTGAGCTGATTTGAAATACCCATGGGAGCTTGAGCTTGTAGCCCTGGGACCATGGTGGCAGTAGCAATATATATGTTCCAGCTCAATTCTCTGTAGTGTGGATAACCTCTATGGATAGCCTGTGACCATTTAAGTGGACAGACTATAGCCCTAGGGTGATTCCAAGCCACAGATATGAGAAAGATTCTTCTCCTCTGCACTTGAGCTTATAGCCTTGTGAGAGGTTGTTGTGGAAACAAGCTCCCCTCTGTTATACTTGACCAACATCAAAGGTTAGATCTAATTTTCCTGTAGAGATTGTAGACTTGTGAGCTGAGTCATTGCAAGCCTTTTATAGCAATGACCAGCTGCATTTAAAGTCCCCAAATAGCTTTTGAATTACAATGGTTTCCACTGGTTTGTTCAAAAACTATTCACCCCCATGGATGCCTGAGCTTGAAGCCTGGCATACATGGTGTCTGCAATGGTTTTCATGTTCTAATTTGATCCATTAGGTGGATGACATCTTTTGGATAATCTGTGACCATTTAAGTGGACAGATTTTAACCTTAAGATCAGTCTACTCCAGTGGATCAGATTAGTTTTCTGATTTAGTCCATGTGGCTTGATCCTCTCTATTCATAGTCTGTGACCATTGAAGTGGACGGGTTATAGCCTTAAGAGACCAGGTCAAAACATAAGGGTTGAGTTGGATACTTCTTCCTTGCAGATGTGCTTGTAGCCATCTGAGGGATTTACTGCAGAGATAACCCTAAGTCAGAGTTACATAGCTGATTTAACCCTAGCTTAACTGCTTACTCCCCATCATTTTATCTTTATTTTAATACACACCATCACCACCTTCTTCATAACCCTTCTTTAGGATAGGATTGCACTTTATTTCTCTTATTTGAGTGATAGTTTAGTGTAGTTGTGACACCCAACTCCCTTTCTCTAAGATTGTCAGATCTGTAGCCAGATCTGGAGACCTATTAACATAACCCATTTTGGTTTCTAGATCAATTTATCTGTGGGACAAACTCTTACTTACTCAAAACTTACTACAACAGCCCTATATCTTGTAAGCTGTATATTTCAGATTTACTATTCTAACCAATTTTTATTCCTTCACTTGTTGATTTATATTTCTTCCACTGTTTTCTCACCAATAATAAGACAGCACTCTAAAAGTAAACCAACAAGTTTCTAGCACCGCTGTCGGGGATATTGATCTTTTTAGTAGACCTGAGTTGCATTATAATTTAGAATAGAAAATTCTTTGTAGCCGTGCCTTAAATAGAATAAAAAATACTACTGATTTTTGTTGAAATCTTTACAGACTTGGACAATAGCAGGGAAAAGCTAGAGCTGCAGCTAGAGTTTAGCTAGCGCTGTTTGCACTTCTTTTACCCTAAATTTCAGTCCATTTGTGTTGAAATCCCCTATCAATAGTTTGGTTGTAAATTTGTATAGTTGTGATTTTTGTTTACAAATTTTTTTTGTGCTTGCTGTGAGCATCTTCTTTACCTGCTAATTTTGTATGTGTATGCTTGGTAGAAGGTCCTTAAACCCTGAGTTGGAATATCCAAATCCTGAGGTTGAAAGGGTCCTTAGACTGAAAAACACCACAACAGCCCCTACTATTGAAACTGAGCCAATTGTCATGGCTGAGAGGCAGAGAGAACTCTAAAGGAATACAATGAACCTGGGGATTACACATCTCCCATTTGCATACAATTTCTTTCAATTGAGGGAAACTATGAAATCAAGTCCTCCACCATTAACATGCTGCCATCTTTTCATGGGCTCAATAAGGAAGATCCTTACAAGCACATTGACCAATTCTTAACACTTTATACCATATTTAACATTGCTGGCCTGAGACCTAAAGCCACTAAACTTAGGCTTTTTCCTTTTTTCCTAAAGGACAAAGTCAACACCTAGCTCTCTAAGCTCCCAGCCAATAGCATCCAGACATGGAGTGACCTCCAAAACTAATTTCTGGCTAAATTCTTTCCCATGAATAAAACTAGTCAGATGAGGAAAAACATAGTCATTTACTCAGTCCTCAATTGAAGATTTTTGTGAGGCATGGGAGAGGTTTCAAGAAATGTTAAAACAGTGTCCCCACCATCAAATTCCACAGTGGCAACTTGTGCAAGTATTTTACCAAAGAATTAATCCCAAAAGTAGGGATATGGTAGATGCCTCATGTGGTGATAGTTACCTCCACAAGACAGCTGATCAGGAATGAATAAATATGACATTTAAGATTTTATTATGTGATCGTTATAGATATATATGTAAAGCATCGATGTTATGAACCAATTTAACATTGAAGATTTTGAAGAAATTCTCTCTTTTTTTTTTTTTTTTTTTTTTAAAGAAGCAAATTCAAGAATTTAAAGGTACGTATGGTTTTCTTACATAACTATAGTTTACAATATACCTTCACTCGAAAAGTTGTGGAAATTACTCGTGAATCTCCGCTTCACGCTCCCATGTGGTTTCCTCTGAAGAATGGTTCCGCCACTTCACGAGTACTAAGGGAATGCTCTTTGTCCGTAAGATTTGTATCGGTTCCTCAACCAAGGATAGGTCTTCTTGGAGCTCAATGGGCTGGTAGTCCAATACGTGAGTCGGGTCCTTAACACATCTTCGTAACATGGACACATGAAATACGTTGTGCATTTCCGATAGCTGCGGTGGCAAGGCTACTCGATAGGCAACCTCGCCAACTCGGCCCAATACCTCAAAAGGTCCAACATAGCGCGGATTCAGCTTCCCACATTTCCCAAAATGCATCACGCCTTTTGTAGGAGAGATTTTAACAAATACATTGTCTCCCACCTTAAACTTAACATGGTTCCTTTTAAGATCAGCGTAGCTCTTCTGACGACTTTGAGCAATGCGTAGTCTCTCACGGATTAACCGAATTGTCTCGGTTGTATTCTCCACGATCTCGGGACGTAAAATGAGTTTCTCACCCACTTCTTCCCAATTAAGCAGAGACTTGCACCGCCGTCCATACAAAGCTTCGTAGGGTGCCATGCCGACGCTAGCCTGGTAACTGTTATTGTAGGCCAACTCGATCAGCGGTAAATGTTGGTCCCATGACCCCTGAAAATCCAGCATGCAAGCACGTAACATATCTTCTATAATCTGATTCATGCTCTCAGTCTGCCCATCGGTCTGAGGATGGAATGTTGTACTGTAATCGAGCCTAGAGCCCATTCCTTCTTGAAATCGTTGCCAAAACTGAGATGTGTACATCGGGTCTCTATCGGATCACGATCTTGACCAAGATACCATGCAGCCTAACTATCTCCTTGATGTATAATTCTGCGAGCTTGTTGGCGGTATACGACGTATTATAAGGAAGGAAGTGTGCGGACTTAGTCAATCGATCCACAATGACCCAGATGGCATTGTGTTTTCTTAATGTTCTTGGCAATCCCAAAATAAAGTCCATAGAAATGGCCTCCCATTTCCACTCAGGTATCGGTAGTGGTTGCAACAATCCTGCCGGATTTTGATGATCCACCTTTACTTGCTGACACACAAGACATCTCGAGACATACACAGCGACATCTTTCTTTAAACCTCTCTACCAGAAGCTTTTCTTTAAGTCATGGTACATCTTGGTACTGCCAGGGTGAATAGCGTACATAGACTTATGAGCCTCTTCCAAAATAGTGTCCCAAAGGTCAGTACTAGTTGGTACGCATACCCAATTTCTAAACAACAAAGTGCCATCATCTTTGATAGAAAAATCTATTTTGCTTCTCCCAATCACATCCCATCTGATAGCCATAAGTTCATCATCCGTCATCTGAAGTCTGGGAATGTTCTCATAGAGGGTGGAACGAATCACTAGCGTAGCCATTAACGCACCTGAACCTTTTACGTCAAATCTCATGCTACTTAGAGCCATATCTTCCAATAGATGCCATCGTCACACCCTTGCAGTGAGATGTGATAACTGAGCAGAGAACTTCCGACGTAACGCATCGCCACTACGTTTGCTTTCCCGGGGTGGTACTGGATGGTACAATCATAATCTTTCAAGAACTCCATCCATCGATGCTGTCTCATATTCAACTCCTTCTGTGAGAAGAGATATTTGAGGCTCTTATGATCGGTGAATATATCAAAGGTCTCCCCATAAAGGTAATGCCTTCAGATCTTCAGAGCAAAAATCACTGCTGCCAACTCAAGATCATGCGTCGGGTAATTCTTCTCATGGTCTTTTAGCTGTCTAGACCCATAAGCAATGACTCTCATTTTGGTTAAGCACACAGCCTAAACCCCCATATGATGCATTACTGTATACTGCAAAGCCTCCCCTACCTGATGGTATAGCAAGTACTGGCGCAGTAGTTAATCATTTCTTGAGTTCCTAAAAACTTTGCTCACACTGCTCTGTCCAATCAAATTTAGTATTCTTCTTCGTAATTTGTGTAAGAGGACCTGATATCTTGGAGAAGCCCTCCACAAACCTTCTGTAGTAGCCTGCCAAACCGAGAAAACTACGAACCTCCGTAACAGTCTTTGGTTGTTCCCAATTCATCACTGACTCAATCTTTGCTGGGCCAACTGTAATACCGGTCTCAGAAATAACATGGCCTAGGAAACTGACCTGCTCAAGCCAAAACTCACACTTACTAAGTTTTGCATATAACTAATGGTCTCTGAGGGTTTGTAGAGCCACTCGCAAATGCTGCTCATGTTCTTCTCGCTTCTTTGAATAGATGAGGATGTCATCTACAAAAACCACTACAGACTTGTCCAAATGTTATTTGAATATCCGGTTCATCAAGTCCATAAATGACGCGGGTGCATTTGTCAACCCAAATGGCATGACCAAGAACTCGTAGTGCCCATATCGGGTTCTGAACGCTGTCTTCTGAATGTCTTCAGACTTAACTTTTAACTGATGGTAGCCTGACCTCAAGTCGATCTTCGAGAAGAACCTTGCTCCTTGTAACTGATCGAATAGATCATCAATTCTTGGAAGTGGATAACAGTTCTTAATTGTCAACTTATTTAGCTGGCGGTAATCGATGCAAAGCTGCATTGAACCGTCTTTCTTCCTTACAAATAGAACCGGTGCTCCCCCGGGGTGACACACTCGGTCTGATAAAGCCCTTATCTAGCAGTTCCTGAAGCTGCTCCTTCAACTCTTTCAATTCTGCAGGCACCATTCAATACGGAGCTTTTGATACTGGTTCAGTACCTGACGCTAACTCAATCGCAAACTCAATCTCTCTGTCAGGTGGTAATCCAGGTAGATCTTCAGGAAAAACATCCGGATACTCACAAGCAATCGTAATATCTGCAATATTTTTCTTCTCCTCCTTATGATCTTGCAAGTAGGCCAGATAACCACAACACCCGTTCCTCATCATACGGTCTGCTCGAATGGTAGAGATAAACGGTATCACACAAGATTTGACTCCGTAAAATCGAAAAGATTTTCTCTTCGACAGGCGGAATGTTACAATCTTCGGAAGACAATCCACTCTCGCATGGTAAGTAGATAACCAATCCATCCCTAGTATCACGTCGAACCCTTTCATGCTCAAAATGATCAAATCAGCCACTGTCTCATGGTCTTCGATCATCACAATCACTGATTGACACATGGTATCGGTGCTCACTGAGTTACCAGTAGGAACTGACACTGCCAAGATGAAATCAAGGGCCTTGGGAATGATGCCCAACTTCTCAGTGAACAATAGAGTAACAAAAGAATGTGTAGACCCGGGGTCTATCAACACTCGCGCTTCGGTTTTGCTTACATCGCTCCCCCGACGCATAAAAAGGGTACCTTAGTTTAGACAAGTGTTTCAATTAAAAGTTTCTAAGCATGTGTGTTCATCCATAACTTATTAATAAATTTTATTACATACCAATTAATTATGTATAAACAAATAGAATAAGAAGACATCTCAACTTTTAATAATACCCTGGAACATGTCGTTCAATGTTCCGGCTTCCTGAGCTGTCACAGCATAAGCTCGACCTTGAACAGTTGGTCGGGTCGATTTCTGAGTTGAAGTTGAACCAGTTCTTCCCTTGTCCTCCTGAGGACAATCCTTAACTATGTGTCTGATTGCGCCACACCAAAAACACGCTCCAGTGTTCCTCCTGCAATCCTCGGTCTTGTGTGGTTTCCCGCACCTTGAGCAGAATACTATCGGATTGAATGAAGAGGTGCGTGAAGTTTGTGGAACTCTGAACGCTCCCGTTATAGCAAGGTTCAAAATACGGAATGACCCTAAAGGTGTAGATATAGTCGGTTTCGGATAGGCACCTTGAGTAGGTTGTTGAGATCCGGGTGTAACCTTCTTCGTTTCCATCGTAGGGCAATCCTTTATCAGATGTCCTAGTATGCCACATCTGAAACGCTCACCTGTGGCCCACCTACATTTCTTTGTCCTGTGATGTTTCCCACAACTTGAGCATGACTCAACCTGTATGGAGGGAGATGTGTGAGTCATCTTACTCAATATTATCATGAGTAATGCTGCCTGCTGAGCCATTGTGTTGATCATCATCTCCAGCAACTGTCTATTCTGCTCATTTTCATCGATGCGTATAGTCTTCAATCTCTTGCGTGGTGCCATTTTGATCTGTCAACATGACACAAGGTTCCAATTAAAAAAGATCGCGATCACCACGGCCCTAGGTTTCGACAAAAATCTAAAACTTCATTCACCTACTATTACCGTACATCTATCATGATCATCAATTATCTCCACTCAAAGTGATAGCAAGATCTACAACTCAGGTTCTAAATATAACCTACAACCCTAGCTGTGAGTCCCTTAAAAGACCTAAGGCCAAAAATTCTACTAACTTTGACAAGGTCCTAATTGAGTCTCTTATGTCCTGATAGAACCTACTGCCATATTCTCGGGTCCCAACAAGACCTAATAACTAGGCTCTGATACCAACTGTGACGACCCAACTTTTCCAATCCCTCAGGTATAGGAAAGGCCAGTTCGCCAACCTATCGAATAAACGATAAGCCGGACAAACAGGACATATCAGAGTAAAGCGCAATAAATATCCATAGCTAAAATAAATACGGAAGCAATTAAAAGTAAAGAACCACCGATGATGGCCGACCATCATCGAAACATGGCTCATAACATAAATCAACGTCAAGTATAAAACTATGATATCCAACTAAAATGGGCCCACAAATTCAAGTCTAACTCTCACCACAAATAAGAAAATCAGTAAGTTCTATACTGGGAAAAACTCCTCAGGAGGAACCTCAAGCTCTTCCTCAGGCACGTAGTCAGGATCAGTCTCACAGCCCTGAATAGCCACGTCAGTACCTGAACCGGTGACGTATAGTCAGAGTGAGCTAAACAACAAAGCTCAGTAGAAGAAAGACATCTACGACATTTTACTTTAACTAACATGGTTTCAAAACCAATATCGGAATATAGCTTGTCAAACATATAAACAGATAATAAACTGAATTTAGGTGCGAAAATCATATGTAAGATTTATTTCTAAATGTGTGAAAACAGTTTCAAGAACAGATGCTGTTTCAATGTCTTAGTTTCTCTAACTTCTATATGCAAAGTTCAGCAATTCATGACTTAATCCTCAACTTAAAATACCTTCCGGGTAAACTATATCTCGAGAGCAGGAATATAGCTGATGGGAACCCCTACCTACCATCGTCGTTCATGAACCCTTTTTCAGGATGCAACAAGCCCCTGCGTAATGAGGGAAACTTGTGCCAGGAAGTTGTTCAGGAATTTTTGAGGGGTCGTTCAGGTCAATCATAAAACAAATGCAGATACTAATATAAATCAGATGCAAGTCTCTTATACGGATTTTAGCTCTCTCAAACCGAGCTCCTCATACACAGAATATGAGTGCAGGTTCAAATTGGCCCCTAAGTCCAAGAGGGTTCTACCAATGATATGGTTTTCAATTATGCAGGGGATAGTAGGTACCCTGGGTCCTGTAATTTCTCAAGTGTGGCAATGGATAGAAATGACTCAACATGCTCAACAGTAAAAATCTTTTTGGACAACTACACCTTTGTCTTTCTTTTCTGTGTGCAGAGGTCCTTCAAGAATTTAGCATAGGCAGGAACCTATTTTATAGCATCAAGGGCAAATTGATCTTGAGGTCTCCATCATTTTCTCTATCTGAGCATTCCCCTTATCAAAAGGAGATGGGCCAATAAGTGTATGAGGAAATGGGAGTTGTGGGATTGCTGGTGCCACAGCTGCATGCCTAACCATATCATGGTCAAATATTTATTTTTTTCTTTTTTCTTCTTTTATTGTTTGTTGTTGGGGCTCAACATCAGCCCCTTTATTTTGCCGTTGCTAATCCACAGCAGGGGATGGATTCCTTGGTTCTTCAACACTCACATTTCTTTCATTTTCACTCTCCATGGCCTCCTCAACTACCCTGCCCACTAAGTTGTCAACCACTCTACCACTCCTTAGAGTAGTGATTATATTAGCCTCCTCATGGATAGAGGAGCCTTCTCCAATCATATACTGCCCTTTAGGATTGACCAAGGATTGACTTGGCAATTTTTCCTCCTCTCTCCTATTCAAAACATTACAGATTTGACCCGGTTAGTTTTTTTTTTTTTTAATTCTTTGGCCATGAGAGTTCATAGTTTGGACCAGGTTTCCTAGATTTTACATTGATGTCAACATTTTCTCTTCAAAGGAAGAGGATCTGGGCTGTAGTGGGGGCAAGACCAGCTGATTGGGCTGAGGGGCATGCAACTGAAAATTTTGCCTTGGTGGATAACCTTAGTTAAATTGGTGCTGAGGTCTGTATGGAGCTGCCAACTGTTGTTGTTGGGGTTGAAGGTATGTATCTTGTCTCCACCTCAAATTTGGATGGTTTCTCCATGTGTACCCAGTAAGTTGCTGCCCATATGCTTGGGCAGCATTAGAATACTCCATAACTAAATCAGGGAATTGGTTGGCTGATGGACATTCTTACAGTGAATGTGTGGAAGATTGGCATATCAGACATGCCTCTTCCACTTGTGCAGCCATCCTAGGCTGCATCACATTCATTAATTTGTCAAACTTTAAACTCAGATTATCCATCTTCCTCTCCAATTCACTTTGTAAAATAACCTCATACATTCTACCTCTAGGGGTAGATTCTTTTACCAACTTAGCTGGGGTCTGGCTGTCATTGCAAGACAGTGACTTCTGCTGCATGAAATTCTCACCACTAATGCCAAACAACTCTCATGCCTGATCAGCTGTCTTGTGGAGTATTCGATTCTGACATCTGAAATTTCTACTCAAATAATTACCAAAAGGGTGAGGTAGGTGTGTGTGCTAGGTTTGTGTCATGGTGAACCGTATGTCTGTTGGAACCCATGTCATCAGTTAGAACACGTTACCAGGCATGTGATCATGCTTTTGAATAAGTATTCGATTCTGACATCTGAAATTTCTACTCAAATAATTACCAAAAGGGTGAGGTAGGTGTGTGTGCTAGGTTTGTGTCATGGTGAAGTATGTTTTCAGGCACGTGACACTTGGGAAGGTATGCATCCATGTACGGATGCAATCCTCTATGGCAGTATGGGATGCCACACGCAGTACATCCAGGTTACTACGGATCCCGACCCTTGAAAGCGTGCTTAGTGAAGCCTACCGCATCGCGACCAAAGTTCTTTTAGACTTTAGACTATTTCGATTTTGCTTTATACTGGTGTTAGGATAAGGACTTACCGCAGCTCGGTTTAGCTATCTGTACATTTTCGAGGACGAAAATTTTTAAGGAGGGTAGAATGTAAAGACCCGTATTTTGAACCCGAGTTAGAGTGACCCCGTGTGTGTATTCGGCTCAGCAACCGACGTCACCATTTGTTTTGTTTTGGATTTTTATCTATATGTGATTGTGCGGACAGATTTTGATTTAGAGCCCATTTGGACCCTCGTGCGAAAGTTGTGCACCGACCTCGGTGTGGCCGCTCAACACTGGGCTTGAGTTTTAAAATTAGAAGTGTATAATACATAAGAGATGTGTGTGTGCTTAACTTTGTGAGCAATCCTATTATAAGAAAGAATTACATTCCCGTATTATACTAGGTTTTGTTAAGAGATGAAGAGACGTGAGTGCCGTGAAGAACCGTAGTCGTTTGATAGTTATCCAACCGTGTGAAACTCCGTCTTCTCTCTTCTTCAATCATCGTAGGAGATCAGTTTAGAAAACCTCCTTCTCTAGAACCCTCTTTGTTGAAAACACTTAAACCTTAGAAAGAACTTGAATCAACCTTGGATTCGTAGTTGGCTATTGGGAGAGGTTGAGATCATTGGGGACGTGTTGGAGTTGTCTCTGTGAACTCGTGGGATCGATCGCGGAGCGAATCGTCGAGGAAACCCGTCGATTTCGTTCCGAAGCTCCATTCGCGTGACTCATTTCTAATCTAGGAATCCTTAGATTAAAGGTACGTTTTAATTAAACTTTTTGATTAAAATCATTAGATTAGTCATGGGTTTTGCTTTGGGATGTATGAGTTTCGATTGGGTGAAAACGAGCGAAATCGCGTCATTGTAGCTCGCTCGAGCGAGCAATTATCATCGCTCGAGCGAGGATACACTAAAATACTCAAAAGGCGTTCCCTGCCCTCGCTCGAGCGAGCTTTTGTCATCGCTCGAGCGAGAAAGTTCTGAAGGATCTTGCTCGAGCGAGCTATTATCATCGCTCGAGCAAGGTATCACCGAACTCTGACATTGTCTTAGTATTTTAGTTATAACATTTTATCCCAAACTCCGATTGAGACGATTTGTTTTGCGTTGGAAAGCTAATGGAAAAATATACAACTTTCATGTTTTGACCAACTCGTGAATCAATCGTCTTGATGGTCCAAAATATATGAGAATGTTACATCAAATTCTAGGATTGGCACAACTTGCCTGTTTTGACTTGTTTTTGAGGAAACACTAAAATAGGTCTATATTATTAGTAATTAGAGTTAATCTTAATGTATGAACGTATATTGTGATGAAGATTGAGGGCGAGAGGCCATCAATTGAACTTTTCTTGACTTCGCGTAACTCTGAGTTTTGGTTGGAGAATCTCATCTTTACAGTATTTTATTTTAATTCACATGAATATTTTGAATTAAAATCTTTGAACTTACATATGCCATTGAAATCACATCTGTAAACTGAAATTGATATGAATGACTGAAAATCTAAATCTACCTGAATCCTGAAACCTGAATCTGCTTAAGCTCTGAAAATCTGAAATCAAGAACCTGAACTATGTATAAGAGACTTGCATTTGATTTATATTAGTATCTGCATTTGTTTTATGATTGACCTGAACGACCCCTCAAAAATTCCTGAATAACTTCCTGGCACAAGTTTCCCTCATTACGCAGGGGCTTGTTGCATCCTGAAAAAGGGTTCATGAACGACGATGGTAGGTAGGGGTTCCCATCGGCTATATTCCTGCTCTTGAGATATAGTTTACTCGGGAGGTATTTTAAGTTGAGGATTAAGTCATGAATTGCTGAACTTTGTATATAGAAGTTAGAGAAACTAAGACCTTTGAAACACTCATACATTCTTGAAACTGTTTTCACACATTTAGAAATAAATCTTACATATGATTTCCGCACCTAAATTGATTTATTATCTCGCTTATATGTTTGACAAGCTATATTCCGGTATTGGTTTTGAAACCATGTTAGTTAAAGTAAAATGTCGTAGATGTCTTTCTTCTACTGAGCTTTGTTGGTTAGCTCACTCAGTTAGTCTTGGACGTGGCTATTCAGGGCTATGAGACTGATCCTGACTACGTGCCTGAGGAAGAGCTTGAGGTTCCTCCTGAGGAGTTTTTCCCAGTATAGAACTTACTGATTTTCTTATTTGTGGTGAGAGTTAGACTTGAATTTGTGGGCCCATTTTAGTTGGATATCATAGTTTTATACTTGATGTTGATTTCTGTTATGAGCCATGTTTCGATGATGGTCGGCCATCATCGGTGGTTCTTTACTTTTAATTGCTTTCGCATTTATTTTAGCTATAGATATTTATTGCGCTTTACTCTGATATGTGCCCTGTTTGTCCGGCTTATCGTTTATTCGATAGGTTGGCGAACCGGCCTTTCCTATACCTGAGGGATTGGAAAAGTTGGGTCGTCACATGATGGAACACCATGGTGACTATTTTGCATGCCATGGTGGACCAAGGAAGTCCAGTAGATGAAAAATATATGGATGTGAGAGAAGGCTGCAACAGCAGCAGAGGAGAAATGCTGCCTTGTTGCTGAGCCCCAGTGTCCTTTGTTTATTGTGTGGTGGAAATCAATTAAAAATAAAATGAAATAAAAGAATGGATTCAGAACAACTAGAGTACTCCTAGACCTGCAAGATACAGGGCCTATTGTAGCAAGTTTTAATAAGTAAGACTTTGTCCTACAGAGAAATTGTTCTAGAACCTAAAAATGGGCCATAATAGTAGGCCTCCAGATCTGACAATCCTAAAGAAAGGGAGCTGAGTGTCATGACTACACTAAATTAATCCTAACAATAGAGAAATAAAATATAACCCTATCCTAAAGAAAGGGTTAAGAAGAAGATGGTGATGGTGTGTATCAAAATAAAATATAAAAATTGGTGAGAAGTAAGCAGGTTAAGTTCAGAGTTAAAATAGAAATGTAACTCAGATTTAGTTTGTCTCTACAGTGCTCCTTGCTGAGACGCTATCAAAAGCTTCAGCAAGGTGGATATATCTAGTTTAACCCATGCCATTTGGGGTGCTCTTAAGGCTATAGGCTATCCACTCAAATGGTCACAGCCTATCCTATAAAGTCTGTCAAATCCCATTAGTTAAATCAGAAGTTGCCCATCTAGTCCAAAAGAGTGGAGTGATCATTTTCCCATCCACTAGACCAGATCAAGCCGTAAATACTATTGCAGCACTATGTAACGCCAGTGCTACAAGTTTTCCAGATCTGTGCACAGATTTGGCTGATATCCATAGGTATTCTAACCCATAAGATCCTAAGTACTTTGCTAAGGCCAACAACTCACTAGTGCCCACAAAATGGACCATCCAAGAGGTTGAATAGAGCTTTAGATTCAGCTGGGTATTACTACAAATGGCCTGCAATGACTCAGCCACAAGCTACAATTACTACAGAGAGATCAGGTCTAACATCTGATGTCGGCTAGGTAAAACAGAGGGGAGCCAGTTCCTGTACAAACCTCCTCACAAGGCTCTAGAAGCTCATGTGCAGGGGAGAAGAATATTTCTCAAACATGTGGCTGGACACAACCTTAGGGCTATACTCTGTCCACTCAAATGGTCACAGGGTATCCCATTGGTCTGTCCATACCACAAAGGTCTGAGAAAGAGCATTAAGACTACTGCAACCACCATGGTCTACAGGCCTCCGAGCTCCCTAGATCTCACTACAGATCCAACATTGCTTTCCATGGGGCTATCAAACCAAGGGAAATCAGATGATAAATAATAGATCTACCATAAATTGAATGGGCTAGTCCCAAATACATGGATCCTATAGACATCTAAAGAAACCATAAGATCTTTAGATTCGATTAGGCATTAAAACAACAATCCATTGACAAATTCAAAATGTACAATGAACTGTCTCCAGGCTACAGCCTGTACACAACTGCTCATCCAAAATCCTAATGTATATAAAACCTATTACAAACTGAAATAAGCTAAACCTAACTGCTTACCAAGGGATTAGCCAGCAAGTGCTAGGCTAAGAGAGAAGAAAAAAAGGGAAAAAGAGGTGATCAAACCCTAACCCTAACCTGTTGGAGCTCTCAGCTGACAGAGGATGAAAAAAAGGGTTAATGATAAAACTAAACTCTAAGTGTAACTTATATACTCTGTCCATACGACCTTGGCTTTGAAGGCATTAACTTTAATTTTTCTAGCAGACGTGGCACTGTTACATCCCTTGAATGCCTTGAGACATGCACTTCAAAATCCATGCCTCGGGATGTGTGCCCTAGCCTTTTGAAATTCCCAAAAGGTCCTTGAGTTAAAACTGAGAAGTGGGGAGCCCATGCTTCATGGGACTGGCATATGCATTCATTGATTCGCGCAGTTGCAGGGCCTTCGTGGAGCAGCTTTTGGTTGGTGGGAAGTACTCACTCGCGCAGTGAATCTTCAGTTAATCGCGTAGTTCCTTTGTGCTGCACTGTTGTCGCGGAGATGCTTTAGAGTCCCTAGACTTCTCGCACAGTAGAGCTTCAGAAGCTCTCTCTCTCTTGCTAACTGTTCTCGCATCTCGCAGTTATGCTCCTGCGCTCGCGTGATAATTGGTAAGGCTTGAGAGTGTGCGAGATCAGCGCGAGGAGAATTTTGGGCATCTCTCTCTTCCAGGGTCATGCACGAACTCCGTGAGGTGAATTTTAGTTCAGTTCACACATGGACTCGCTATGTTCTTCGCACGACTGGTTTAAGGCCTGATCTCCGCGAGAGCATTGCGACCACAAATTCTGAGGATTTTAATCTGCGATATATTCATGATGTCTTTACAGCTCTCCTCTTAACTGCACGTCCTATTTGGGTGAGGGCATCTTCCATTGCATCCTTAGCTTCACGAGGGAGCTTCTCAACTCTGCTAGATCTATCTTTCTATGCTCTGATGTATTACACTTGCTGCCTTTGCAGTTTCTCCATTCTCTGCCAACTTCATTCATTAGCTAGGTTTATGGTCAATGATGACCAGCACATGAGTCACCATGGTGAGCACTACCAGGGTGTTCCATTAGGCTTTGGTTCAGCTGTCATCTTTGCATGTATTCTTCCTCTTCTTTAAGCCAATAAGGATGGATTTTGTGTTAAGCTGCACAGATTATTGCTAACTACAAAACACACTTAACAAATGATTATTAGTTTGCTTCAAGGTCTATCAGAGGCTAGGTTAAAAGGTAAAAAGTGGTACTTTTTAATGAATAACACACCCCCAAGCATAATCTTTGCTAGTCCCTAAGCAAAGGAAAATTTAAAACAACTATTCTAAGAATTTAGATGCCACTTTCGTAGGGAGAACGGATACATTTAGCATATGTACCAAGTCTTTTAAACCCCTAGGTGATCCCTAGTGGAGCAGTGAAGTCTTCTGAGGGTTTACAGTGAAGGTACCCACAAACTTCACCCTTAAAACAGTTAAAAATAGTGCAGTCAATGACAAAAATAAATTTCAATGGATAAAGCCTCAGTCCACACCTATCCTTTAAAATTAGAGGAAATTACAGCAGTAATGCAGCCATTTAAAACTCAAGATCAACATGCATGTGCATCACCACCAATGAGTTCACAACAGGAATTCAATGTGCATAGAATCAGTACAAAGCTTGCCTTAATTTCAAAAATCAGGTTAGATACAACTCCAATGAATTTAAATTCAGACCCAATTCTCACCAGGGCTATCTCTCAACAATGAAAATCAAAAGGGTGTTTACATTCTCATCAGCTCAAGAGCAGTTATATACCCCAAATGGGCTTGCAAGCATGAGCATAGGCAAAACTTCTGATTTCTGACATCCTCATGACTTTTTACCATAGATTAGACAACTTTTCATCTCCACATGACAGTTCATTTCACTTTAGATCTACAAGTTCTTTTTAAATGGGTTGTAATGTGACTTATGGGTGAGGGATATAAAGAATGAAGGGGTAAAAAGGGATTCAAAATTGAGAAATCAGCAAGGTAAGGAGTGATTAATGACTTCACTACCTTCATTTCAGTACAACTTCATCTTACTTGATATATTTCAGAATCAAAGTGGCCAACTTCTCTTCTTTTTAGATGATGTTCTTCTCTAGACTTCTATTTCTTTTTTCCCTTTTTTATATATATATATACTTTTTATGATGAACTACCACACAAAAATCACTGATACACTGCTATTCATATGTTGCTTTTCTTCTCCTTCCACCAAATGTTGGACCACTCTCACTATCTAACTCCTTCTCCTTTACCTTCTGAATTCTCAGAGTGAGGGTACAGTTGAATCAGATCAAGAGGTTAAGGTGTAAGTACTCCGATATTTGTCAAAGAAAAGTAGAATTTTTAAGGCTCAACGAGTGTATACAAAAGGGCAGTTTTTAAAAGGTTGGATTTTCAGGCTCAAACTGTCCAAATGAAGGCCTTGGATCATTTCTTTAGTATCATAAGTGCTATCAATCAGTCCTTAGAGCAGAAATAATGCCAAAAATACTCTTTAAGAGAAAATGATGGGCTCGAATCTCACTAGGTATGGTCCTCAAATTAACCCATGGGGTGTATTTTCACCTTTTTGTCTCCTCTTAGGTTCACTAAGTACTAACTGAAATTTTTTCTGATGTTAGCTTCATGGTGGTGCAAAGATTTTAAAATTTTTAGTTTCAAAATGTCTGCAAATTTTTTTTTTAATTTTTCACAAATTTTCTCATTCTAACAAGTTAGGTGGGAATTGACTTTATTCATCTCAATTAAACCAACTCTGCTGCACTAAAGTTAACTGCTTCATTGGCAAAGCCTGCCACACCCCCAAACCTATGAGGAGCAGTATCCTCACTGATTCAAAGTTATAAGTGGATGTGTAGCAGGCTTAAGACATAGACATTAATAGAGCAGAAACTACAAGAGAGAAAAACACATAATAAACAATTATAAAAATAAATAGACAGAAATAAAGAAAGACAGATTGGAAACTAGATAGAACAAAATAAAGAGCAAAGTTATTATATAGCTAAAGTATGTACAAAGTAAGTGGAAGTAAACTACACAAAAAATTATACACTACTTCCTAACTAAATACATGTGCAAAATTTATTAGCCATCTGAGTCTGTGGCCTCAGGAGGTGGTTCCTAGATTCCCTTCCCCTTTGCTTGCTTCAAAGTGGCAGCCTTAGACAGTGGTCTTTTGGAAGTAGATTTCCTAGGCTTGGCTATGCTTTATCTTGCTGGAGTGGGGGAAGGTTTTTGGGTAGGTTCCTTGATTTTGAGTCCAGGTTTGACTGGGCTAGGACCCGTTGCATCAGGAGCTGTTTGTTGGAGTGGTATATCTGGGTTTAGTTCTTTAAAAAGAGCCTGTGCCAATTCTCTGTCAGTTTGTGCATTTGCCCTTTTCTCTAAAGCTGTAATAGTCACTCCATAATCATAAGCTCGCTCCTCAGTCAGTCGCAGTTTCTCTTTCAGTTCCTTGATGACATCCTCCTGACTCTCGAGTTTGTTCTTTACCTCGTTGTATTGGATCATATTTTCTCTCAATCCTTTCCTGATTTCCTTTTTCTCGACCTTATGAGCAAGCCTCGGGAGCTTAATTTCTTCAAGGAGGGACTGTCGCACTGTAGCTTTCAAGTCAATCATGCCCTGAACTACATCTCTTTTTATGTAGGCATTGGCTTTCATGGCTCTGATGAGGGTGGAGTACGGGAGCATGAGAGTAGTAAAGATAGGATATATTGGTAGATTGGAAATGGAAGAAGGGCCAGCCTGTAATGGAAGGGGACCGGATGAGGACAGAAGTGGGGAGGAGGGCAGAGGGTGAGGGACTTGAAGGGTAGGCTCCGGTATAGGTGGTTGAGGGTCAAGTTCAGTTTGGGTGGAGGCATCTCTAAAGGTGTTGGGAGAAGTTTCTGGGAGAGTTCAATGGGTGTAAGAGGAGGTGGGGGATAATGGATTGATGCAGGGAGAGTTGACTATTGGGGAGGATGGGTGAGAGTGATTAAAGTTGCTTGGATGGATTGTAAAATGGTTGGGATGGAGGTAGGGTTAGGTAAGGTGGAGTGAAGTGAATGAAGATTGGCCTCAATTGTAGCTTTGGTTTGGGTATTGGCCAATATTTGGGAGTGTAGGGAGAGTAAGAGGTGTAGGATTTGGGGTAAGAGGTCTGGTATGGTATTGGGTGTGGGTTGGATAGGTGAAACTGGTTGGAAGAGAGATGTGGGTCTATGAGTGAAGGTAGTGGCCTGTGTTGGTGTCAGATGTGGAGGAGTAAAGTGTGGAGGGTGAGGTGAGTCTGGGAGGGGTGTATACTCAAGGTTGATGTCACCTAGGATAGTGGACATCATAGTATAAAATTTTTCTCCTGAAGATGGCTCACGATCATGGGAGAAGGGAATGGATTGGTTTACAGACTCACTAGTGATGGGTACAAAACGTGGGAAAGTCGCAATGGAATAATGTGGGACTTTGAAGGTATGGGCTTCAGGTTCATAAGGTGTGGGTATGGTGTCTGGAATGGTTGTGGTTTTAGGGATTGGAATTATTTGGGTTATATAGGTGGGTTGGGGTGCAGTAGGGGTTTTGGAAGTTTTCCTTTTCTTTTGGTATGGGGTCTTGATAGGTGGGCTAGGGTGGGTTGGAAAATTAGGTAGGGGGATAGACCTAGGTAGGGTGGCTGTGACTATGGTGGTTAGAGGTATAGGGTCAGGTAGGGGTAGTGGGCTTGTGATGGGCTATAGTGTCTGGGTTGAAGGTGGAGCTGACATGGAGGTAAAGGTAATGGATGAGGGGGTGAGTGTGGGTTCAAGAGTAGAGAAGAAAGAAGAGAAAGGGTATTTCGGTCTTAGTGCAGGGTAACTAGGGCAGACAGATGAAAAGAAGAAAATGACAGACTTCGCTGAGTTTATAGAGCAAATCCCGTGGTTCGCGGAGTTGGCAACAGGTTATCGTGGAGTAAAATTTTTACGCAGTTGGCATTTAAGATCGTGAGACGGTCTGTCACGCAGAAGAACAACTACCTCATATGAAAACTCGCGGATCTGAATCATTGACCTTAGTGCGCGAGGCCTTGTGTTGCCTCAGAAATTTATCTCGCGTGGTGCTTGCGCAGAACAACACTGAGGCCAAACTTCTCTTACAGCTTGAGCTCACGGAGTAGAAAGGCAACTCCGCGAGGAATTTTTAAGCGTGTGAGGAAGCCAAGTGATGGCTCGCCCAGCACATTTGAGCCTTCTAGCTCTGCGGTACAACATTTCTTCTCAACATTTACTCATTAGCTCAGTGCAGCACATGGGTTGGTGCATCCCTGCTGTTGTGCACCCAACCACTGTGCATGAGCACCAACCCAGTGAGAAGTACTTCATTTCAACAGGATACATAAGTACCCATTAACAACATTAATTCGTCAGTATTGAAGAAACTTAAAGATAGTTTTTCAGATCAAGTACAATGCAATTAAGATGAGAACACCTCAACCAATCATCCATATTCATAAATAGCAAATTCAAATGACAAAAATGCACATGTATTCAACACAAAACTCAACACAAAATTCAAAAACAGATACAACAAGACAAACAAATCATCATAATACTAAAAACACAACTGACAGGATTCTAAAGAACAAAAATCAAAACTGAAATTTCACACATATGATACACTTATTACCAACCTTTTGCTCACTGGGCACTAGCTTCCTACTGAGTAGTGGATGCATCACCAATCATATACTGACCTTTCAGATTTGTCAGGGGCTGACTAGGCAATTTTCCTTCTTCCCTCCTATTCAGAGCATTACAAATCTGGCCCAGCTGGTCCTCAATCTTCTTGATGCACCACTGTCTATGAGAATTGATAGTTTGCACCAAGCTTTCCAAATTCTATATTGAAGCCAACATCTGCTCTTCAAATGAAGAGGATCTGGGCTGTTGTGGGGGCAGGGCCAACTGGTTAGACTATAGGGCAGGTAACAAAAAATTTTATCTTAGTGGGTAACCTTGATTAAACTAGAGTTGGGGTCTGTAAGGAGCTACCAATTACTACTGTTGGGTTGAGGATATGAATCTTGTCTCCACCTCAGATTTGGGTGGTTCCTCCAAAAATACCCAGCAGGGTACTGCCCAAAAGTTTGACCAGCATTGGCTTGCTCCATAATAAAATCTAGAAACTGGGTGGCAGATGGACAATCATGAATCGAATATGTAGGAGACTGGCATATCAGACTTGCTTCCTCCACCTGTGCAACCACCTGGGGTTGCATCACACTCATGAGTTTGTCAAATTTCAAGCTCAGGTTGTCCACCTTCCTCTCCAGATCACCTTGCACCTTCACTTCATATATTCCACCTCTAGAAGTGGCCTCTTTTACAATCTTAGCTAGAGTTTAGCTATCATTGCGTGACAGATTCTCCTGCTGCATGGAATTTTTCCCTATTATGTCAAACAGCTCTCACGCTTCCGCAGCTGTCTTGTGGAGGTAACTACCACCACATGAAGCATCCACTATATCCTTGCTCATGGAGTTAATTCCTTGATAAAACACTTGGACAAGGTGCCACATTGGGATTTGGTGGTGGGGGCATTATTTTAACATCTTCTAGAATCTTTGCCAAGCTTCATAAAAATCTTCAATTGAGGACTGAGTGAATGACAATATTTGTCCTCATCTGGCTGGTTTTATTCATGGGAAAGAATTTAGCTAGGAATTTGGTTTGAAGGTCACTCCATGACTGTATGCTATTGGATGGGAGCTTTGATAGTCATGTGCTGGCTTTGTCTTTTAGTGAGAAAGGAAAAAGCCTCAGTTTGGTGGCCTCTGACCCCAAGCTAGCAATATTGAAGGTAGTGCAAAGTACTAAAAATTGGTCTATATACTTGTAGGGATCTTCTTAACTAAGCCCATGAAACGAAGGCATCATATTGATTGTGGAGGATTTAATCTCATAATTCCCTTCAACAAAGGGGAATTGAATGCAGAAGGGAGAGGTGTACTCCCCAGGTGCATTGTACTCCTTTAATGTTCTCTGCCTCTCAGTCATGATGGCTGGTTCAGTTTCAATAGTAGGGCCCTGTGGGGTGCGTCTAGGTCTAAGGATCCTTACAATCTCTAAATTTGGAAGTTCTAGCTCAGGGTTTAAAGACCTTTTACCATACATATACTCACACCCACAGTAAGTACAGAAAATGCTCACAAGCACACATAATGAATATTTCAAACAAAAATTAACAACTACACAGATTTACACTAAACAAACATAGGGAAGTAAACATAAATGGACTGAGATTTTAGGGGAAAGTAAGTGCAAACAGAGCTAGCTTCACTCCAAATGCAGCTCTAGCTTTTCTCTCCTTTTGCGGTCCATTTCTGCAAATTTTCACAAAGAATCAGCATTACTTTTATTCTAGTTTAGGTACAACTACAAAGAATTTGGAAATCTAAATTATAGTATAACTCAGGTCTACTAAAAAGATCAACATCCCCGGCAGTGGCGCCAAAAACTTGTTGCTGAGCCCCAGTGTGCTTTGTTTATTGTGTGATAGAAATCAATTAAAAACAAAATAAAATAAAAGAATGGATTCAGCACAACTAGAGTACTCTTAGACCTACAAGATATAGGGCCTATTATAGTAAGTTTTGATAAGTAAGAGTTTGTCCCACAGAGAAATTGATCTAGAACCCAAAAATGGACTATAATAGTAGGCCTCCAGATCTGGCTACAGATCTGACAATCTTAAAGAAAGGGAGCTGGGTGTCACGACTACACTAAATTAATCCTAATAACAGAGAAATAAAATATAGCCCTATTCTAAAGAAAGGGTTAAGAAGAAGATGGTGATGATGTGTACCAAAATAAAATATAAAAATTGGTGAGAAGTAAGCATGTTAAGTTCATAGTTAAAACAGTAATATCTAGTTTAATCCAGATTTAGTCTGTCTCTGCAGTGCTCCTTGCTGAGACGCTATCAAAAGCTTCAACAAGGTAGAAATATCTTGTGACAGCCTGAATTTCGGCCTCCCCGAAACCCGTGCCGTCAGCATGATCATCTTGACCATGCCCCTCAACTCTACTTGGAACACTGGTATATGAAGCACAATAAACTGAAGTCATATAATTAAAATGCGGAATTGTACAATATATCAAAAGACAGTTCTAACTTCACGCCTCTGCATGAATGTAGAACCGATCTGAACCATCGATGATAGCCAATCATCACAGATGGTTCGTCACAAAAGAATGATATCCTCCATTAACTACATTGTTCTCAAAAATAAGGCCTGACATGCCCAGCCATACCTATCAAGCTCACAAATCTAACTCTCTACACGCCCGCATGCAGAGTCCTCTAGAAGAAGTCTTGGTAGGTGGATCTAATCGGTCTCCAGTCGGATCGACTCACCTGTGGTCAACGCCCTCAAGTCTCTGCACTTTGCTAGTAAAGGTCCCTGTGACATATAGTCAAGAGGGTGAGCTACATCCTAGCTCAATAGGGAACAACACACCGAACATATAAATTATAACTCACATATATTCCATGATATTCATGCATGATGTGACTATGCAAAAGCTGATGAAAAACAGTTTTAAAAGAAACGCATTTTTCTGTTAATTTACACGTGTCTTTTAGTTATCATGAACAACACTGAATAGGCCTAAAGCAAAGGAAAACTTAACCTTTCAACTTAAGTAGTCCCCGAGCAATATAGCATCGAGCCCCGACGAGATACCCTTCATCGTCATCTATATAGACAATTGTAAAAGTATTCCCTGGGAATACAAAATATAGTACCCAGGCCCCTCTCCCCTGGGGATTGGTGGCGGGGTTTCAATAGTCTCGACATCCACAGGATGTCTCACGGATAAGCCTCCATGACCGCCTACGGATTCGCCGCCGTATCGGTCACGGATATTCTGCCGCGTCAGTCGTGGTTATCCCGCCACGTCGGTGGGGTACCCTATCAAACCTCAAATAACAAAAATATCGTGTGCTTTACATATATTTATTCACCGTGTAAGAGTGCTATCTTATATCAGTTAGGCCTTATCAGACTTTATTCAATCTTGGACACATCCCTGGGATGTATCCATGTGTTTGCATCACACTTGATGCTCTTATTACTTCCTCATCCCCTGGGGATCTTTCCCATTTTCATATAACTACTTGTTCTCAATTGCTTGCATCGCACCGATGCCCTTATCATTTTCTCATCCTGGGATGTCTCACCTACATGCTTACTTGGTATCACACACACCCATATCGATAAAAGTTTTTATGATTTAACACACTTGCATTTCTTGGTGTATTTCTCACACACACACACATTTGGATCTTGTAGGGTTTTCACGAGGTTTTGTACAACTAAAACAGTTTTCACTTTAAATCTTATATCACTATTCACATTTTCAAACACCTCAACTTACATTTTTTTAAACACACCTCTTTTTCCCCAAGTTTTAGAAATAACACGTTTAAATTGGATCTTGAGCAATGAAATACTTGAATAGAATTGAGTTCTAAAACATTGAATATCATTTGAGCAATAACATGGAATCAAATTTAATTCTAAAAACATTTGAAATGAAGTCTATATCACTACATACATGCTCTTGTAAAATAAAGTACATGTTCAAGGTGTTCCCTACCTTAGGTCTCTATCGATTCAATGCATCAAGGTCCCACTCGGCTCCTTGTGCCCACTTTCATACGTATCACCTATGATACCATTAAACACACTCGAAACATCACAAAAGATGTAATGAATAAGTCTCAAGACCCCCCTAGAGTCTTGAAGTAAGAATCAAAAGTCAACAAAAACTAGGTCAGTCGACTAGTCGAGTTCCTGGTTCGACTAGTCAAAATCCAACTCGACTAGTCGATTCTCAAAATCGATTAGTCGAGGTCCAATTTCGATTAATCGATTCTCAAAATTGATTAGTCGAGGTCCAATTTCGATTAATCGATTCTCAAAATCGATTAGTCGAAATCCCCTGTTCTAACTGTCCAATGTTCACTTAAATAATTGAACATCCAAAATCGACTAATCGAGTCCAATTCGATTAGTCGAAATCCTTACTCGACTAGTCGAAATCCAATTTCGACTGGTCGATTTCCCTCAACCCATTTTACTCCTCATCGAGGCTCTCAGTCGACTAGTCGACACCCAACTCGACTAGTCGAGATTCAAAGTCGACTAATCGAAATTCAATTCGATTAGTCGAATTCGTGGTCATCTGACTTTTCAACTTCTTGGTGAATTTCGATTAATCGAATCCCAATTTCGATTAGTCGAAATCCCCATTCAAATTCTTTTGGTCGTTCTTCCCAATCTTTTCTCAGTTATTTTCTAAGCAATATTCCTACAATTTCCACCTATTTTAACCCCAATTTATTCTATAAATCTACACCATTTATTCACAAGAATCTCACCTTAAATCAACCTCAAATTGATTTAAATGTAGGGTTGGAAGGTTTGGGTTTCCAGCCTTTTGTTTGAACAGATCCCCCCACGTCGAATCCGGCGCTTTGATCGCAAGAAATCCCCTTCCAACAACTTGCAATAACTCCTCACTAGCTCCTTTACTCCTCTCTTTCTCTCTCTCTCTCTTCTTTGCTCCTCTTAACAACCAAAATATGAAAATTAGGGTTTCTTTTTTTATCTTATCTCTTTTCTCGGTGTGGAGCACATACACACCCATCGGTGTGTGTTACTCTACACACCCCTCTATCTCTCCACTCTTCTACACTGGTTCACACATCACATCCGCTCATCTCATCTTAAGTTCATCAATGAACTATCTCATGGTCAAACCTAAGACCGAACGGACACGGATCCCGAGGTCCTCGTTTGACGTGATTTTTCGGGTTATTACATATCTAGTTTAACCCATGCCATTTGGGGTGCTCTTAAGGGTATAGGCTGTCCACGCAAATGGTCACAACCTATCCAATAGAGTCTGTCAAATCCTATTAATTAAACCAGAAGTTACCCATCTAGTCCAGAGGAGTGGACTGATCATTTTTCCATCCACTGGACTAGACAAGCCGTGAATACTATTGCAGTACTATGTAATGCTAGTGCTACAAGCTCCAGATCTACGTACAGATCTAGCTGATATCTATAGGTATTCCAACCCATATGATCATCCTAAGTGCTTTGCTAAGGCCAACGGCTCACTAGTGCTCACAAAAAGGACCATGTAATAGGTTAAAGAGGGCTTTAGATTCAGCTGGGCATTGCTACAAATGGCCTACAATGACTCAGCCACAAGCTATAATTACTACAGAATGATCAGATCTAACATCTGATGTCAGCTAGGTAAAACAGAGGGAAGCCAGTTCCTGTACAAACCTCCTCACAAAGCTCTTGAAGCTCATGTGCAGGGGAGAAGAACCTTTCTCAAACATGTGGCTGGACACAACCTTAGGGCTATACTCTATCCATTCAAATAGTCACAGGGTATCCCATTGGTCTTTCCATACTACAGAGGTCTGTGAAAGAGTATTAAGACTGCTGCAACCACCATGGTCGATAGGCCTCTGAGCTCTCCAGATCTCACTACAGATCCAACATTGCTTTCTATGGGGCTATCAAACTAAGAGAAATCAGATGGTAAATAATAGATCTACTAGAAACTGAATGGGCTAGACCCAAATACTTGGATCCTATAGACATCTAAAGAAATCATAAGATCTTTAGATTCGATTAGGCATAAAAATAGCAATCCATTGATAAATACAAACTTACAATGAACTGTCTCCAGGCTGCAGCTTGTACACAACTGCTCATCCAAAATCCCAATGTATACAAAACCTATTACAGACTGAAATAAACTAAACCTAACTGCTTACCGAGGGATTAGCCAGCAAGTGCTGGACTAAGAGAGAAGAAAAAAGGGAAAAAGAGGTGATCAAACTCTAACCCTAGCCTGCTGGAGCTCTCAGCCAATAGAGGATGAAAAGAAGGTTGATGATAAAACTAAACTCTAAGTGTAGCTTATATACTCTGTCCGTACAACCTTGGTTCTGAAGGGATTAACCCTAATTTTTCTAGCAGACGTGGCACTGTTACATCCCTTGAATGCCTTGAGATGTGCGCCATAAAATCTATGCCTCGAGATTTGTGCCCTAGCCTTAGAAAATTCTCAAAAGGTCCTTGAGTTAAAACTGAGAAGTGGGGAGCTCGTGCTTCACGGGGTGCTTCACGGGGCTGGCATATGCATTCATTGATTTGCACAATTGCAGGGCCTTCGTGGAGTAGCTTTTGGTTGGTGGGAAGTGCTCACTCACGTAGTGAATCTTCAATTAATCACGTAGTTCCTTTGCGCACTATTGTCGTAGAGATACTTTGGAGTGCCTAGACTTCTCGTGCAGTAGAGCTTCAGAAGCTCTCTCTCCCACTGGGTGCTCGCACAGTTATGCTCCTGCACTCGCGTGGTAATTGGTAAGGCTTCAGAGTGCTCGAGATCTGTGCGAGGAGAATTCTGGACGTCTCTCTCTTCCAGGGACACACACGAACTCTGCGAGGTGACTTTTAGTTCAGTTCACACATGGACTCGCTATGTTCTTCGCTCTGCTGCTTTAAGGCCTGATCTCCGTGAGAGCATCACGACCACAAATTCTGAGGATTTTTATCTGCGAGATCTTCGTGATATCTTTACAGCTCTCCTCTTAACTATGTCCTATCTGAGCGAGGGCATCTTCCACTGCATCCTTAGTTTCGCGAGGGAGCTTCTCAACTCTGCTAGATCTATCATTCTATGCTCTGATGCATTGCACTTGCTGCCTTTGCAGTTTCTCCATTCTCAGCCAACTTCATTCATTCGCTAGGCTTTTGGTCAATGTTCACCAGCACATGAGTCGCCATGGTGAGCACTACCAGGGTGTTCCATTAGGCTTTGGTTCAGCTGTCATCTTTGCATGTATTCTTCCTCTTCTTTGGGCCAATAAGGATGGATTTTGTGTTAAGCTGCATAGATTATTGCTAACTATAAAACACACTTAATAAATGATTATTAGTCTGCTTCAAGGTCTATCAGAGGCTAGGTTAAGAGGTGAAAAGTGATACTTTTCAGTGAATAGCATGCCTCGTGCTGTTGAAGGCTGCAGCAAAGCTTCCCCGCACAAATGTTACATGCAGCATAAGAAAAATCATGAAGAACTCGTGCGTCCAGTAGAGGAATGAACTTCAAAAAATAGCTTCGCACAGAAGTCACGTGGTTGATCTGCTTTCAACACTCCAAGACTTCGTGCAACTCTCGCGCACTAACCCTTCAGAAAGAACAATCGCAAGCTCGCGAAGTCCTCTCATGGTTCAAGAAGAGAGAGAGCTCCAGAGATTTCCTCACACTGTTCTCGCGCTTTTAAAAGCTCAAACCTCTATCGAGCGAGCTATGTTAGTCCTTTGATAAGAAGTCGAGCGAGATTTAAAATCTTCCACACAGCACCCTCGCGACAGAAAATTTTGAAGCTTTACTGTGTGAGCAAAACTAAGCACTGCAATTTCTTCCTCGCGAGTGCATTAAAGGCCAAAGCAGCTGCACGACCATTTAAAGATCTTCTATGCGAGAACGAGACCTTCCAAGACAAATTCCACCTCGCAAAGCACTCAGTAGCTGCACAAATAAACTAAAGAGCAAAAGTCTACCCCGCGAAGCTCGGGCTCTCCACTTCTTAGTCTTTATTCAGGGACCTTTTGGGGATTTTCCCAGGTCTAGGACACACATCCCGAGGCCCTGATCTTGGGGCACACATCCCAAGGCATCCAAGGGTTATAACAGTGCCACATCTGCCCTGAAAATTAGGGTTTAATCTTGTATTGGCTAAGGCATTAGGATTGAGTATTTAAGTTATAAATTTAACTTAGAACAAACATCTCTCCTTCAACCTCTGTCAGTTGTGAGCTCGAGTAGGCTAGGATTAGGGTTTAATTATCTCTTTTTCTATTTTTCTCTTCTCTTAGCCCAACACTTGCTGACTAAATTCTCTACAAGCAATTAGGTTTAGTTTTATCAATTTTGTAATGGGTTTTGTGTACATTGGGATTAGTTGATGAGATGTTTTACACAAGGCTGCTGCCTTGAGAAATCTCATTGTAAGTATTGTGTTGATCAATGAAATTTTAATTTTAATTATTTATTCAATTTGTTATTTTTCTATTTGCCCATAGCTTTGTTCAATCTATGCCATGCATTTAGGATTTGAGCTTATTTGAAATACCCATGGGAGCTTTAGCTTGTAGCCCTGGGACCATGGTGGCAGTAGCAATATACATATTCCAGCTCAGTTCTCTGTGGTGTGGATAACTTCTGTGGATAGCCTGTGACCATTTAAGTTGATAGACTATAGCCCTAGGGTGATTCCAAGCCACAGATCTAAGAAGGATTCTTCTCCTCTGCACTTGAGCTTGTAGCCTTGTGAGAGATTGTTGCAGGAACAAGCTCCCCTCTGTTATACTTGACCAACATCAAAGATTAGATCTAATTTCCCTGTAGAGATTGCAGACTTGTGAACTAAGTCATTGCAAGCCTTTTATAGCAATGACCAACTGCATTTAAAGTCCCCAAATAACTTTTGAATTATAGTGGTTTCCACTAGTTTGTTCAAGAACTATTTGCCTTCATGGATGCCTTAGCTTGTAGCCTGACATACATGGTGTCTGCAATGATTTTTATATTCTAATTTGATCCATTGGAATGAGGACATCTATTGGATAATCTGTGACCATTTAAGTGGACAGGATATAGCCTTAAGATCAGTCTACTCTAGTGGATCAGATTGGTTTTCTGATTTAGTCCATGTGGCTTGATCCTCTCTATTCGATAGTCTGTGACCATTGAAGTAGACAAGTTATAGCCTTAAGAGACAAGGTCAAACCATAAGGGTTGAGTTGGATACTTCTTCCTTGTAGATGTGCTTATAGTCATATGAGGGATTTGCTGTAGAGACAGCCCTAAGTCGGAGTTACATAGCTGATTTAACCCTAGCCTAACTATTTACTTCTCATCATTTTATCTTTATTTTAACGCACACCATCACCACCTTCTTCATAACCCTTTCTTTAGGATAGGACTGCACTTTATTTCTCTTATTTTAGTGATAGTTTAGTGTAGTTGTGACACCCAATTCCCTTTCTCTAAGATTGTCAGATCTGTAGCTAGATCTGGAGGCCTACTAACATAACCCATTCTGGGTTCTAGATCAATTTCTCTGTGGGACAAACTCTTACTCAAAACTTGCTACAACAGCCCTGCATCTTGAAGGCTGTGTATTTCATATTTTCTATTCTAACCAATTATTATTCCTTCACTTTTTTATTTATATTTCTTCCACTGTTTTCTCACCAATAATAAGACAACACTCTAGAAGTAAACCAACAAGTTTTTGAGATAGGTTTGCATGGGAGGATAGGGCTGCAGCTCATGACGTGCTGATGGTGTGAACAATCCTTTTGAGAGGATGAGACCCACTGTTCGAGAGGTTACTCCTGAGGGTGTGCTTGAAGTCGAGAGGATGTGGGACTGGTGTATGAAGACTGCAGGCACCTTTTCGTGAGCGGGAGGTTGGCTGGAGCTGGTCGAGAGGATCTTGAAGTGCAGCTACTGTCAGCTGAGGTGTTGAGAGGTTGGGAGTGAATCTTGATAGGTTCAATGCTATTTGGTTGATAGGTTCTGAAGCTAGGTCTGAAAATCTCGAGGATGAAATGGGGGTTTTGAGAGGTGAGCTGAAGCTGTGGCTGAAGTGCTCGACAGGAAGTGGAGGTGCAACTTGAAGGTGTCGATAGGTTGGAGTGCACTTGATCTGCTCGAGATGTTGGCTGCATTGCAATGAAGTGCTCGAGCAGTTGGCTTCAGGTGCTGAGGAAGGTGTCGATAGGTTGATGGAAATACACCTTGAATTCGAGAGGTTGCTGCTGTGCTCCAATGAAGATGTCGATAGGATGAAGTGGAGTTTTCAGCAATTTCTTTGGAGTTCTCGACAGGTTCTGAAGCTTCCAAAGCAAATGGTTGACAGGTCTTTGATTCAGCACCAATCTACAAGGTTTAGCTGCTGTATTTTATACTTCATTCGAGAGGATTAAACTCTGAGTTGACAGGTTCAAGGTGTAAAGGATCCCCAATGTGCTGGCTGCTAAATCTCATCAATTTCAAGAGCATGCTGCTGCTGTTGGGCTAAACTACATGGCTGCACTACTGCTCTTAATAGATTGTTGGTCCTCTAGACTGCTGAAGGTATACTTCTTGTTGACAGATTTAATGGTGAGCTCCATCCTTTCTAGAGGTGCTGAAGGCTTAGCTTGTTGAAGTCGACAGGTCCAATGCATGAGGGTTTGAAGGAGCTCAACAAGTTTGTTTCCTCTTTGCTGCAGCTCTTACATGCTTGAATAATTTGCTGCTACAATTGGAAATATTGTAGTTGCTGGAAGTGTTCAACTTCTGTGTAGATGAGGTGTAGCTAACTAGTGCAACTGCTGAAGCTTTATGACTATTCCATTGTGTAGCTGTTCCAAGTAATGCTGAACCCTTTTGATGGATGCTACAACTGAAGATGGAGTTCATGTGTGCATTCATTCTCCTTCATTGCTGCTCAAGAGTGTTCATTGCAGCACTTTGAGAATGTGTTGCAGCCATCTGATATGTAGCTGCTGAAAGTGACCCTCAAAGCACCTCCAATGTGCATAGAGCTGAAGCCATTCCATTCATCTCTCACTCGTAGCTGTTGATTGATTTCAAAACTCCTCTTATTGGCTCTTTTAACTGAGATATTAAACTAAGGATGCAAATTCTTCCTAACTGCAAAACAACACTAAGAGTAATTATTAGTTACTCTAATTACTAAC
Organism: Chloranthus sessilifolius; assembly: GCA_021018995.1. Classification (NCBI taxonomy): domain Eukaryota; kingdom Viridiplantae; phylum Streptophyta; class Magnoliopsida; order Chloranthales; family Chloranthaceae; genus Chloranthus; species Chloranthus sessilifolius. The sequence continues at coordinate 33,898,621 of CM037586.1, forward strand.
AGAAGCTAAGTTTAAAGGGTATAAAAATGGTGTAAATTAGTGATTAACAAACAGTCAATCCCCTGAAAAATCAGTTAGGAAACTCATTTTTGGCTGAAAGTGCTGCTGTCAAACTATTTGGAGCCCTTTGATTGCTTAGCGCTACTAATACATGCGCCAAAGCAAAAATCTCCAAAAATACACTAGTAGATGTATTAGTTGTGCCAGCTTTATTCTGGACAATTTTGCTCTGGCACACCTAATAGTTGCGCCAGGTTTGGTTTAGACAGCAACAGCTTGAATTTGTGGCCTGCTTCACACCCTGGACTCCCCGATCAGTGTCTTTATTGCTTCTGTTTAGGCCCCGTAATCTCCGACACCCAATACACCCTCGCCGGTCAAGAGAAGGTGACTTCTTTTTTACTCATTTCGAGGGATCGAGTTATTTGCATTGATTTTCATGCCTTTAATAGATTAAAGGGTTACCCTTTGATTCTTCCAAAGCGCTTCAAAACTTTTGTCACAGGACCTATTTAGGGTACGAAAACCACCCAAGAAGGGAATTCAAAAGGCCCAGGAATCCTTATTTCTTTTCACTAATAAAAATTCAAAAAAATTGAAATTAAAAACTCAAAAAATTAGAGTCTTGTTGGTGCTGACACAACGGCATCATTGTACCCTTCGTTATCCCGTAGGAGAAGGAGAAAGTTTTAAGGGGCCCATCTGAGGCATCCGTACCCGACCCGATACCGAGCTATGTCATGGGCTGTGGACCTACTTATGCCGATCCCAACTCATCCCTGCCACATTCTCCAACCCATTCCCATAGTGAAGAGGCTTTTTCTTCCATCCCCCTCACCCAATCAACCCTCACCATCACCGGCCTGTTGGGTGCCCCTATTTTCCCTTCCACTACTTCCCAAAATATCCAAAATTCAACCCCCCCATTCCCAATTATTTTCCCAAGCCATACCCTCATCCATTACTATGCCCAACCCATCTCATTTTCCATTCACACCCATTCAAAATCAGGCCCCATCCTCCACCTTCACTAATATGCCCTATTTTTCATCCGCTCGACGCATACCCAATCCACCCACATCTATCCATGCCACATTCGATCCCCCACACACCCCCCCATTTATCCAGGTCATGCCCATTTTTATCGGGGCCATGACCAGCTTTCCTCTCTCATCCTCCACATCTATACCTCATACATCTCCCCCATGCATGCCTAATCCATCCACCAATGCCCCACTTCATTTCTCCAATCCACCCCATATCCCACCCCTTACTCGGGTCATGCCCAATTTTATTGGGGCCATACCCAATTTTCCCTCTTCATCCACCCCATCCATGCCCCTCCAACCCTTAAATACCATCTCCATCTGATTCCCCTTTCATGGCCATGATGGAGGAGATGTTCAAAGCCTACAATAGGTGGAAAGCTTCTCAACACATCCCCCCTCATCCATACCACACATCCATGGATCCCTCTGAGACCTTATCAAGCCTCCATGCCTCATTCTCCCATGACCCCCATCATCCACACCATCCAAACCCCCACTACCTACATACCCCAAGGCCCAATGGCCCAAAACCCCATGACCCATACCCATCAAGGGCCCATGGCCACCCATCAAGGGCTCATGGCCCAGACCCATTAAGGGCCCATGGCCCATACCCATCAAAGGCCCATGGCTCAGACCCACCAAGGGCCCATGGCCTAGACCCACCAAGGGCCCATGGCCTAAACCCACCAAGGGCCTATGACCTAGACCCACAAAGGGCCCATGGCCTAGACCCATCAGACCCAGGCCCAGACCCATCAAGGGCTGTTGTGCTGCTTACATTACAATTATTAAATGGTTAAAACAACAGATTAACTACACAAATTATAACAATGAGAGATTAAGGTAAGCAGCCAGTCTTGCAAGAACCAGGGCTGTTGCAGCAAGTTTTAATAGGTAACTCAAGGTATGTCCACAGGGAAATGTGATTTAAACTATGATAAATCTCTAGATCTATAGAAGATCTGGCACTTTATCCTAATTTAAACTAAAATCAAAATAAGAAAGAGGAGAGGTCTTTAAGGTTTGTCACTAAAAATATAAAAAATCAAATGCAAATAATCCAGATTTGATTAAACATAGAGTTAAAGGAATATAGGGAAAAAATTAAAATAAAGAGGTGGAGAATAGCAGCTAGGGATTTTGGTCTTTACTGAAAATTGTTTGGTTCAAAAGCAGTGCAGGGAGCTGGTTTACAGCAATCCTTCACCTGGCTACAAGCTCAAATGCAAGGTATAAGAATCCATTATCAACCAGAGAATTGAAGCTATCCTAAGGCTATGATCTGTCCACTTGAATGGTCACAGATCATCCCAGTGATTATTCCAATTTAGGGATCTTAATTGAAACATCTAAACCATTGCAGATGTTGTGGATGCAAGGCTACAAGCTCAGGCATCCACAGCAATATTAGATCTAGGGAAATCAAATGGCAATCAAAAGATCTATGGATCTAAATTAACTTTTCATTCAACAATGACTGAATCAATACAACTTATAATCGATTGTTCTCAGATCTGCAATCTGTGCAACACCTAATCCCCCTATAAAGCTTTGGACCTCTTAATTTATAGCTCTCAACCTCACCCTAGCTACCAAAGAGGGTTAGCCAACCATAATTAACTAAGAGAAGAACGGGGGAAGAAGGAAGAAAGAGAGTGAATTTTTGGAGGGAAGATGGAGATCAGATTTAGCTCTGGTTCTCCCAATTTCTGGATGATAGTCCTCTAGTTTCTTCAAGCTCTTATACTCTTCTCTCTGTCTTCAGATTTGTTTCAGCCAATCAGAGCTCAAAATAATAATTCTGTTATTCCCAACTGCCAATGTGGCTGATTTCTCTTCTAGAAGCTCTTCACTGATTGGTCGAAACTGGACAAGTGCATGTGAGTAGTTAGGGTTCTCATTCGTGCCCAGTTGCATACCAAAAATACCCTCAGGGGTCACTGACGTGCTTTGGAATATGTGCACAAAGCATTAGCGTGTGGCGGCTACTGTGAAAGGAACTGAGAAGTTCCTAATTCGAATGTCGAGAGGTTCTGGGAACCTCTCGACAGGTTGAAATGGTTTTCGACAGGTTTGGTTGACTAGTTGACAGGATTGGAGACTTCTCAACAGGTTCATGAGTCTTCCTAGCATTCACTTCGATAGGATGGAGTAGCTCTCGATAGGTTTGGAACTTTCTCGACAAGGATTTGAGTACATCTCGACAGGTTCATGTGAACTGGTCGACAGGATTGGAGTACATCTTCACCTTCTATCAAGTTCTTCATTCATCCTCTCGACAAGTTATAACCAACCTGCCGACTTGTTATACGGTCTTTAGTTGAGTGCTCGATAGGTTGGCTCAATCCTTGCGAGAATGAGCATAGCTTCAGGTAAGTTGTCGACAGGTTGTGTAATAGCCCGAAAAATTACGTTAAACTATGACCTCGGGATCCATGCCTGATTGGTCACAAGTTTGACCAATCAGGAGATCAAGAGTTAGCATAGAATGTGATGAACGGACGAGATGTGATGGGTTGAATGCCTATGTGGTGTGTGTTGTGAATGTGAAGTCGCATACACCTACCGCGGTGTATGTGCTCAACACACACACGTGAGGAAAGGGATAAAAGGGTTTAATAACCCTAAATGTGTGTTTTTGGTGGTTGAGAGAGAAGTAAAGAAGAGAGAGAGAGAGGAAGTAAAGAGAGGAGTTATTGCAACTGATTTGGAGGGGGGATTCAAGCGATAAAAGTCGGATTCAACACGGGTTGGATCTGTTAGAGCCAAAGCTGGAACCCTAGCCTTCCAACCATTTGATTTGAAATCAATTTGAGATTGATTCAAGGTAAATTTTTGTGAATAAAATACATAGATCGTAGAGGCTAAGTTGTAGTTGAAAATGGTTAGAATCATAGGATAATGGCTTAGAAAAATAGAGGAAAAAGTATGGAAGAAGATTGAGAAGAACAGCTCGAAAGGGGCTGAATCTGACAATTTCGATTAATCGAAATTGGGTTTCGATTAATCGAAATTGGCCAGGAAGTTGAAAGGTCAGAGGACCCCGATTTCGATTAATCGAATTGGAGTTCGATTAATCGACCTGGGATTTCGATTGATCGATTTGGGTATCGATTAATCGACTGGGAACCTCCAGTGGACCCCAGGGGTTGGAGGAAAGGACTTGAGGGAAATCGACTAATCGAAATGGGATTTCGATTAATCGATTTCAGTTTTCGATTAATCGATTTGGGATCGATTAATCGATTTTAGGAACTCGACTACTCGAATCGAGAATCGACTTTGTGAAACTGAGAATTTCGATTAATCGAATTAGGATTCGATTAATCGAATGAAAACTCGACTACTCGAATTGAGAATCGACTTTGCGAAACAGAGAATTTCGATTAATCGAATTCATTTCGATTAATCAAATGAAAATCTCGATTAATCGATTTGAAAATCGATTAATCGATATTGACTTTTGATTAATCAATTTTGGAAATCGATTAATCGAATCAGATTCGATTAATCGATTTTGGAGTTCGATTAATCGACTGAGAAAATTTATGTTGACCTTGGAGTTTGACTTTAAGATTCTTGGAGGGTCTTAGACCTTCTTTATTGCATCCTTTGTGATGTGTTTCACCTGTTATGTGGTACCATAGGTGGTACGTGTGGACTAGTGCACAAGGAGCCACGTGGGACCTTGATGCAATGATCAAATGAAGACTTGAGGTAGGGAACACCATGAACATGTACCTTATTTTACAAGAGCATGTATGTAGTGATATAGATTTCAATTCAATTGTTTAATTGCTTAAGAATTGTGAAAAGTGTGTGTGCATGTGACATCCATAAGAGTAATTCTAATAAGCCATCCCCAGGGGATGAAGAAGTAAAGAGATGAGAGCATCAGGTGTGATGCAAGTAAATGGATACATCCCAGGGATGTATCCAATGATTGAATCATGTTTGATAGGGCCTAACTGATATAAGATAGCACACTTACACGGTGAATAACTATATGTAAGGCACCGATATTTTTGTTATTTGAGGTTTGATAGGTTACCCCACCGACGTGGCGGGATATCCACGACTGACACGGCAGGATATCCGTGACCGATACGGCGGCGAAACCGTAGGCCAGTGCGGAGGCTTATCCGTACATAGTAAGCACACCCCAGGGGTGTTGATTTGAGACAAGTGAAACCCCGCCACCAATCCCCAGGGGAAAGGGGCTTGGGTACTATATGGTATTCCCAGGGAATACGTTAAAACTGTCTATATAGATGACGATGAAGGGTATCTCATCGGGGCTCGATGCTATATTGCTCGGGGATTACTTAAGTTGAAAGTTTAAGTTTTGCTTTAGGCCTTTTCAGCATCATTCATGAATAAATGAAAACATAAGTAATGAACAGTAAAATGAAATGTTTTTAACTGTTTTCATCAATAACTGCATAGACACATCATGCATGGCATATCATGGAATATATGTGAGTTATAATTTATATGTTCAACCGTGTTTGTTCCCTATTGAGCTAGGATGTAGCTCACCCTATAGACTATACGTCGCAGGTCCACTACTAGCAGCTGCCGAGGCTTCAGGAGACGCTGATCCCGGCGAGTCGGACCTTGCGGCCGGTGACGAGTTGGAGCCACCTCCTGAGGACTTCTTCTAGAGGACTCCGTTGTGCCGCTTTGAGGGCTTTTTAGAGAGATTTTGTACGGCTTGGTATGTCAAGCCTTGATTTTTGTTTAAAACCATGTACATAAGGAGTTGGGATTATTCTTTTGGGACGAACCATCCGTGATGATTTCTATCATCGATGGTTCGGATCGGTTCTCCATTCATGCAGAGGCATGAGGGTAGAACTGTCTTTTGGGAAGTTAATTAATATAGATTTAAATTCTGTAATTTCGTTTATTATACTCTTTGATGCTTGATATACCAGTGTTCCGTGCTTAGCTAAAGGGCACGGTCAAGATGATCGTGCTGATGGCACGGGTTTCGGGGTGCCGAAATCTGGGCTGTCACAGGTTGCCTTGCACTGTTCAACGGGTTCAATTGAACCTCGCAATAAGTATCTAGAACCTCTGAACTTCATCTGCACCTCCAGGTATCCTCTCGATAGGATCCGCAATTGTACCTCCAACCTCTCGATAGGTAATGGAACCTCGCGAGATCTTCATATTTCCAACTCAGTTCCTCTTGACAGGTTGGCTTTTGTTTCGAGAACTTCTTGTCAGCTTTATTCTAAGCATCCAAACCTGTCGACAGGTTAGCTTATCCTCTCGACAGGTTGTGTCCTTTGTTTCCACAGCTGGCATACAATCCTGTGTTGTTGTTCTTTATTTGTTCAACACTCAGTAGCCTCTTGGTGGGTTTAATCTTCATTCTTTGCAACTGCTCTTGGTTCCAAGCATACCCAGTTGGACTCAAGACATTCTCATGAACTTCTAAGGCTCTGTGGGTTGCTTGGCTGGCTTTGGGCTGTCTGAACACATGTTGAGATGTATGAGCATATTCTTTGGACATTTTAGGTGGATGTCTGCACTAAAACTGTAATTTATTGCTTATCTACAAAATACACTCAAAACACATTATTAGTCAGCTCAAAGGTCCATCAAAGGTCAGGTTAGGAGATGAAAAATAGTATTTTTCACTGCTTAACATACCCCCAAACCTAAACTTTGCTAGTCCCTGAGCAAAGGAGAGAGTAAAAATAATTATTGAAAATAAAATATGCCACTTTTGTAGGAAGCACAGATGCATTTAACATATGCATCAAGCCTTCCAAACCCCTAGGTGATCCCTAGTGGAGGAGTGAAGTCTCCTGAGGGTTTTCAATTAAGTTATCGACAAACTTCTCCAATGAATAAGTTAATATCAATGCATCATGTTAAAATAAAATTCAAGCAAAATAAAATTTATTCCACACCTTGCTCATTCAATTATAGAGGATTCTTGGCAGAAACACTGCAGTTTAAAACTAAAATTTTGTTGTAATTCCTTCACAATCACTCAGCTCATGTCAGGGTATTTTGTATGAAAATAAATGTAGAGCTTACTATTAAATTGAGAATTATGTTTTGATAATGCCCCCAACAAACTAATTTTAGACCCAAAGCTCACTAGGGCTGTTACTCAAAATAGAAGGGTGTATCATTTCACACAGCTCAAGAGCAGTTACAGCCCTCAAATAGGATTGCAAGCATGAGCATAGGCATTGCTCCAGTTTCTGAAATCCTCTAACTTTGTTTATCATAGATTATACAAATTCTCATCTCCACATGACAACTCAATTCATTTCAGATCAGTAGGGGCTTTTATTGGGTTATAATGTGGCTTATGGGTGAGGTTTATGAAGAATAAAGGGTAAGGAAAGCTTCAAATTTGAGAAATCAGTAAGGTAAGGAGGTGACACATGTCACCTTCTTCAATTCAGCACAAGCTTCATCTTCTTTGAATTTGCAGATTTGAAGTGATCAATTTCCAATCCTCATTTCAATGTTTCCAATGAAGTGACTTCTCTCTCATTTCTGTTTTGCTTTTCTATTTTTCAATTTTTTTGTATTTTTCCTAATATATTTTTTTTAAATATTTTTATGGGATGAAATGCCACAACTGCCACCAACTGTGTTTTCTTTTCTTTCAACCAAATATCAAACCTTGCTCCTCTAACCTCACTTCTCCTTCCATTTCCTGATTTCTCATATTAAGGGTGAACTGAAACAGGTCAAGGGGTTTTGGGTTCAACTTTTCTGGTTTTTATCAAAGAAAAACTATGATTTTTTTAAGGCTCAAATGGTGTGTATCAAGGGCAGTTCAAAGGTGGGACATTTTAAGCTCAAGTTGTCCAAGGGATGGCCCTACTTCATATCCTCAATGTCATGAATGTTGTCAAGCTATTGAGCAAAGGTAAATTCAGTCAGTCTTTAGAGCAGAAAAATTGCCAAGTCACTCTTCAAAAAAATAAAATTTCAAGCCCAAATCTCACTGGGTATGGCCTTCCATCAAATTCCTGGGGTATATCTCCACAATTTTCTCTCATTTCAAGTTCACTAAACATTAATTTTTAAAAATTCTTGGCATTCAGTTCTTAATAAATGTTAGAACTACGACACATTTCAACTTTAGAAAGTTTTTTTTTTAATTTCCTCTTTTTTCAAAAATCAGGTGGGAATTTACATTATTTTCTCAATTTCTATTAAACCCTGCTGCACTTCCATTAACTAGTTCATTTGGCATAACATGCCACACCCCCAAACCTCTGAGGAGCAGTGTCCTCACTGGTTCAAAGATAAAGGGTAAGGGCAACAGATTAAAATCAGACATCAAACAAAGTAAGTAACAGCAAACAAAGCACATACAAACCATTAAAACATAGAAACAAATATAAAGACAGAAAGTAAATGACACAAATTATACTAAAGCAAAATTTTATATATAACAGAGAAATCTATACATCGCAAGGGAAACTAATTACAAAGAGGTTGACGAAAACAACATCCTAACTAAGTACATGTGTAAATTTATTCCTCTAAATTTCAGAAGCCTTAGCCTTGACTTGGACTCCTTTTTCTCTCACATCCTTATCAGCTGCAGCAGTTGAACTAGCTGGAGGGGCAGTGGCTTGTGCAGGTTCTGTGTCAGTCAATTCAGCAACTCTCCTTTCAAGGATTTTTGCCTTCTTTTTAGCAAACAGAACTCTACTTTCATAGAGTTCCCTTGTGGCCTTTGTGACCTCTCTGAAGGCTGCTAGCCTTTTCTCAAGCCCATCTGCTCTCAATTTCTCTGTTGCTGTATTGTTATTTTCATGTACCATGTGTTTTTTTTTTAGGTTATGAGAGATAGTAAAAATTAGAACACAAAGATGGGGTGAAATGGCTATGAAAATAGTAACCTAAGGTACACACAGCCTGCAAGATACAAGGCTATTGTAGCAAGTTTTAAGTAAGAGTTTGTCTCACAGAGAAATTGATCTAGAACCCAAAATGGGCTATAATAGTAGGCCTCCAGATCTGGCTATAAATCTAACAATCCTAAAAAAAGGGAGTTGGGTGTCACAACTATACTAAATTACCTACTAAAAGAAAAGAAATAAAGTGCAGTCCTATCCTAAGAAAGGGTTATGAAGAAAGTGGTGATGGTGTATTAAAATAAAGATAAAATGGTGGAAAGTAACGTACTAGGCTAAGTTTAAATTAGTTTTGGTAACTCAGATCTAGATCTGTTTCTGTAGGAGTCCTTGCTGAAGTGCTATCAAAAACCTCAGCAAGGAAGAAGAATCCAACTCACTCTTGTGATTCAACCTGGTCCCTTAAGGCTATAACCTGTTCACTTTAATAGTCATAGACTATCTAATAGGGAGGATCAAAACACATGAAGAAAATCAGAAAACTAATCTGATCAAATGGAATAGACTAATCTTACGGCTATAACCTGTCCACTTAAATGGTCATAGACTATCCAATAGATGTCCTCCACCCAAGTAATCAAATCAGAACATTAAAACTATTACAGACACTATGTTTGCCAGGCTACAAGGTCCCCAGATCTGTTACAGATCTGGCAGGCATTCATAGGTACAAATAGTTCTTAAAAAAAATAGTGGAGACCACAGTTGTCCAAGGACTATTTGGGGACTTAAAAATAGCAGGTCATTACTACAGAAGGTCTGTAATGACTGAGCTCACAAGTCTGCAATCACTACAAAGAAATCAGGTCTAACATCTGATATTGGTCAAGTAAAATAAAGCGGAGCTAGTTCCTGCAACAACCTCTCACAAGGTTACAAGCTCAAGTGTGGAGGAGAAGAATCCTTCTCAGATCTGTGACTTGGAATCACCCTAGGGCTATAGTCTGTCCACTTAAATGGCCACAAGCTATCCATAGAGGTTATCATCACCACAAGGATCTGAGAAGGAACATGTAAACTACTACTGCCACCATGGTCCCAGGATTACAAGCTCAAGCTTCCATGAGTCTTTCAATCAGCTCAAATCCTAAATGCATGTTATAACTGAGCAAAACTATGGGCAAATAGGAGAATAATAGATTGAATAAATATTCAAAGTACAAATCCTATTGTCCAAAATTACCTAAAATGTAATTTCTCAAGGCAGCAGCCTTGTGCACAACAGCTCTTCCCAAAAATCCCAATGTTTACATGACCCATTACAAAACTAAATAAAACTGTACTTAACTGCTTACAAAGGACTTAGCCAGTAAGTGCTGAGCTAAGAGAGAAGAAAAAATAGAAAAATAAGTGATCAAACCCTAACCCTAATCTGCTTGAGCTCACAGCCGATAGAGGTTGAAGGAGAGATCCCTATTCTAAGGAACAAGCACAACTTATATACTCAGTCCTAATGCCTTGGCTCAGAGAAGAGTAAACCCTAATTTTTCTAGTAGATGTGGCACTGTTACAAGCCTTGGATGTCTTGGGATGTGTGCCTCAAGATGCATACCCTAGACCTGGGGAAATCCCTAAGGTCCCTAGAGTTAAGACTGAGAAGTGGGGGGCCTGAGCTTCGCGAGGCTACCTTCTACATATTAATTCTGTCATGCAATCACTTTTTACTCTTTCGTTCCTTCGTGCAGCTTGCAGAGTCCTCGCGAGATAAGAATTAACTTTGAAAGATTTGCTCACTCGCACAGGTGGACTTTGGATGATCGCGCAGCTGATCTGACTTTGAATGCACTTGCCGAAAGAGCTTACAGTACTTGGCTTGCTCATGCAGTAGAGCTTCAGAATCTCCTGTTGCAAGGTACTCGCGCAGATGCTTTTACATCTTGTTCGGTAAAGGGTTGAGCTTCCAATCACGCGAGAGCTATGCTAGAGAACTTTTGGGTGTCTCTCTCCTATAGAGCCACGCGAGAACTCCGTGAGGTTGTTGATACTGTTCATGCAAATTGGTCTCACGAGGTAGTGTGCGCGGCTGCTTTAAAGCTTGATCCTCGCGAGAGCTTCGCGAGCTATATTTCTAAAGGCTTAGTGCGCAACTACTTCACGAGTTCCTTTGTGTTGATTGCAGCTGAAGTGCGTGACTGCTATGCGAGAGGGTACTTTATGATAATCCCTTCACTGAGCTGTGCAACTTCTTCGCGAGCTCTATTGTGTTGTATGTAAAAGCCACATGAGAAGACTTTACTAGTGAATTTAAACAGCGAGAGGCAGCATCTCAACTGTGTGAGATAGGTCATTTGTTTCTCTGGTGCTATGAACATCAATGCGCAATTGATTGTTTGATATCCAAAAATATGAATGTGCGATAGATAGTGACATATGTGAACATGAATACGTGATAGATAGTGACATGCATGACCATGAATAAATATGAATGCTTGATAGATTGTGTCATATATGAACAAGAATGAATATAATAAGCGATAGATAGTGACATGAAAGAACATAGATAGATAGTGACTTGCATGAAAATGAATGATGATAGATAGTGACGTGCATGAACATGAATGCGCGATAGATAGTGACATGCATGAACATGGATTTATAGTGACATGCATGAACATGAAAACGTGATAGAAAGTGATATACATGAACATGAATGAATATGAGCGCGCGATAGATAGTGACATGCATGAACATTGATAGATAGGGTCATACGTGAACATGAATGAGCGATAGAAAATTGCATGGATGAGCATGAATTCGTGATAGATAGTGACATTCATCAACAGAATGCGAGATAGATAATGATATGGTTGAACATGAATGAATATAATTGCGCGATAGATAGCGATATGCATGAACATGAATAGATAGTGACATTCGTGAATATGAATGCACGATAGATACTGACATCAATAAACAGGAATGCGTGATTAATTGGTTGACATCCATAAACATGAATACATCATTGATAGTGACATGTATGAACATGAATGTGCAATAAATAGTAACATGCATGAACATGAATGCGCGATAGATTGTGACATGCATGAACAAGAATAATATGAATGAGCGATAGATAGTAACACGCATGAACATAGATAAATAGTGACATGTCTGAAAATAAATGGGCAATAGATAATGACAGGCATGAATATTGATAGATAGTGACATGAATGAACTTGAATGCACAATAGATAGTGACATGTATAAACATGAATAAATAGTGACATACATGAACTAAAATTCACGATATATAGTGACATGCATGAATATGAATGAACTTGAATGTGCGATAGATAGTGACATGCATGAACATGCACAGATAGTGATAAAAATGAACATGAATATGTGACAAATAGTGAAATGCATGAATATGAATGCGCGATTGATAGTCTGACATCTATGAAAATGAATGAACATGAATGAGCGAAAGATAGTGACATGCATAAATAAAGATGTGTGATAGATAGTTTAACATCCATGAACATAAATGAATATTATTGCGCGATGGATAGTGACATGCATGAAACAAAATGCGCGATAGATAGTTTCAAGCATGAACATAAATGAACATGAATGTGCGATAAATGGTGACATGTATGAACATGAATAAACATGAATGCACGATAGATAGTGACATACTTGAATATGAACGCCCGATAGATAATAATACATATGAACATGAATGCACGATAGATACTGACATACATAAACATGAATGAACATAAACGCGTAATTGATAGTGATGCATGATCATGAATGCACGATATATAGTGATATGTATGAATATGGATAAATAGTAATGTACATGAATATGAATGCACGATAGATAATGACATACATGAAAATAAATACACGAAAGATTGTGATCTGCTTGAACTTGGGTAAATATGAACTATTAGAACATGGATAGATATTGACATGCATAAACATGAATGCGTGATAAATAGTCACATGTATAAAAATAAATGCATGATAGATAGTGACATGCATAAGTATCGATAGACAATGACATGAATGTATGATAGATAGTGTCATGCATGAACATAATACACGATAGATAGTGATATTCATGAACATGCATGTGCGACATATAGTGATGTGCATAAACGTTAATAGACATGAATGCGCGAAAGATAGTCACATGGCTGAACATGAGAGTTGGATAGTGGTATGAATGAACGTGAATGCGCAATAGATAGTGACATGAACGAACATAAATATGCGATTGATAATTTGACATCCAAAAATAAGAGTGCACGATAGATAGTGACATGCATGAACATTAACGCACGATAGATAGTGATATGTATGAAAATAAATGAACATAAATGCGCGATAGATAGTGACATGCATGAACATGGATAGATAGTAACATGCGTGAATTTGAATGTGCGACAGATAGTGACTTTAATGAATATGAATACATGATTGATAGTTTGACTTCTAAAAATAGGAATGCATGATAGATAGTGATATACCTGAACATGAATGCACAATAGATAACGACATACATGAATAAGAAAGCGCGATAGATAGTGGCAAGCACTACCATGGATAGATAGTGACATGCATGAACATGAATGTATGAGAGATAGTGAAATACATGAATGCACAATAGATAGTGACATGCATGAACATGAATGCATGATAGATAGTGACAAGCATGAACATAGATAGACAGTGACATGCATGAATATTAATATATGATAGATAATGGTATGCATAAAAAAGAATGTGCGAAAGATTATGACATGCTTGTGCATGAATAAATTATGACATGTAAGAAAATTGATAGATAGTGACATGCATGAAGATAAATGCGTGATAGATAGTAACACATGAACATGAATAAATATGAATGCATAATAGATATTGACAAGCATTAACATAGATAGATAGTGTCATGCATAAACATAATGTGCGATAGATAGTGACATTCATGAACATGAATGTGCGATATATAGTAACGTGCATAGACATGAATGGACATGAATGCGTGAAAGATAGTCAAATGCATGAACATGAAAGCGCGATGATAGTAACATGAATAAATATAAATGCGTAATAGATTGTGGCATTGATGAACACGAATGAACATGAATGTACGATTGATAGTGACATGCATGAATATTGATAGATAGTAAAATATATGATATAGATAGATAGTGACATGCATGAACATGAATAAGCATGATAGATAGTGACATACATGAAAATGAATAGATAGTAATATGTGTGAATATAAATGTGTGATAAATACTGACATGCATTAACTTGAATGAACATGAATTCGTAATAGATTGTGTCATTTACGAAAAAGAATGAATATGAAAAAGTGATAGATAGTGACATGTATGAATATGCTTAGATAGTGACTTCTATGAAAATGAATGGGCAATAGATACTGACATGCAAGAACATGAATGTGATAGATAGTGACACGAATAAACTCTAATGCGCAATAGATAGTGATATGCATGAATGTGGATGGATAGTGACATGAATGAATATAAATTCGCCATAGATAGTGACATGCATGAACCTGAATGAATTTGAATGCCTGATAGATGGTGACATGCATAAATATAGATAGATAGTAACAAAAATAAATATGAACATGTGATAGATAGTGACATGCATAAACATGAATGCACAATTGATAGTTTGACATCCATGAGCATGAATGAACGTGATTGGGTGATAGATAGTGACATGCATGAATAGAAATGCATGATAGATAGTGTCACTCAGGAACATAAACAAATATGAATGCGCGATAGATAGTAATATGCATAAACATGAATGCGTGATTGATTGTGACATACTTGCGCATGAATGCGTGATAGATAATGATATGCATGAACGATAATGCGCGATAGATAGTGACAAGCACTACCATGAATAGATAGTGACATGCAAGAACATGAATGCATGATAGATAGTGACATACGTGAGCATGAATGAGCATAAACACGTGATAGATAGGGACATGCATAAATATGGATGCGTGATAGATAGTGACATGCTTAAACATGGATAGATAGTGACACGCATGAACATAAATGTGCGACTGATAATGACATGCATTAATAAGAAAGTGTGATAGATTGTGACACGCATGAATGTTGATAAATACTGGTATGCATGAACATGGATAGACAGTGACATTTATAAATATGAAAGCGTGATTAATAGTAACATGTATGAACATGAATAAATATGAATACACAAAAAATAGTGACATGTATGAACACGAATAAATAATGACATGAATGAATATGAATGTGATAGATAGTTACATGCATGAACATAGATAGATGGTGTCATGTATAAACATAAATACGGGATAGATAATGACACTAATAAACATGAATGCACGATATTCAGTGACATGCATAAACATGAATGGACATGAATGTGGCTTGATAGTCACATGCATGAACATGACTGCGAGATAGATAGTAACATGTATGAAGAAGAATGATAATAAATGCACGATAGATAGTGACATGCATGAGCACGAATAAATATTAATGTGCGATAGATAATGACATGCATGAAGATTAATAGATAGTGACATGCATGAACATGAATACTCGATAAATAGTGGCAGGTATGAACATGGATAGATAGTGACATGCATGAATATAAATATGCGATAGATAGTGATATGAATGAATATGAATTCGTGATTGATAGGGACATGAACAAACTTGAATGCATGATAGATAATAACATCCATGAATCTGAATACACGATAGATAGTGACATACATGAATATGAATGCACGATAGATAGTGATATATATGAACATAAATGTGCTATAGATAGTGACATGTATGAGCATGAATGAATATGAATGGACAATAGATAGTGACACACATGAATGTGGATAGATAGTGGCATGCATGAATATGAATGAATGTGATTGTGTGATAGATAGTGACATCTAAGAATAAGAATGAACATATTTGCGTGATAGAAAGTTTGACATTTATGAACATGAATGTTTGATAGATAGGGACATGCATAAATATTAATGAGCGATAGAAAGTGACATGCATTAACATGAATACGTGATAGGTAATGACATGCATGAATATGGATGTGTAATTGATAGTGACATGCATGAACTTGTATGAATATGAATGCGTGATAGATAGTGACAAACATGAATATTAATAGATAGTAACATACATGAACTAGAATAGAGAGTGACATATACAAACATGAATTCGCGATAGATAGTGACAAACATAAATATGAATGCGCGATATTCAGTGACATACATGAACATGAATGAACATGAATACGTGAACGATAGTGACATGTATAAACATGAATGCGCGATAGAAAGTAACATATATGAATATGAATGAACATAAATGTACGATAGATAGTGACATGCATAAACACGAATGAAAATGAATATATGATAGTTATAGACATGCATGAGTATGAATGAATATGAATACGCGATAAGTAGTGACATATATGAATATGAATACACGATAAATAGTGACATACATGAACATAGATAGATATTGACATGTATGAACATGAATGTGCGATAAAGAGTGACATCCATGAACATGAATAAATATGAATACAAGATAAATAGTGATATACCTGAATATGGATAGATAGTAACTTACGTGAACATGAATGTGCGATAGATAGTAACATGAATAATCATAGATATATAGTGATATGCGGGAACATAAATGTGCGACAGATAGTGTGATGAATGAAGATGAATGCGTGATTGATAGTTTGACATCCAAAAACCTGAATGCACGATAGATAGTGACATGCGTGAGCATTATTATGCGATAGATTGTGACATGGATGAACATGAATGAACATGAATGCGTGATAGATAGTGACATGCATAAACATGAATGAACAGGAATACGCGATAGATAGTGACATGCATGATCCAAAATAAATAGTGACATGAATGAACTTGAATGCGTAATAGATAGTGACATACATGAACATGGATAGATAGTGACATGCATAAACACTATTCATAATAGATAGTGACATATATAAATATGAATGAACTTGAATGCGCGATAGATAGTGACATGAATAAACATGGATAGTTAGTGACAAAAATGAATATGAATGTGTGATAGATAGTGACATGCATAAATATGAATGCGCAATTGATAGTCTGACATCTATGAGAATGAGTGAACATGAATAAGCGAAAGATAGTGACATGCATTAACATAAATGCTCGATTGATAGTTTGACATTCATGAACATAAATGAACATGATTGTGCGATAGATAGTGACCTGCATGAGTTAGAATGCGCGATGGATAGTGACATGGATGGACTTAAATGAACATGCATGCGCGATAGATAGTGAGCTGCATGAACATGAATAAAATGAATGTGCGATAGATTGTGACATACTTGAACAATAATGCGCGATAGATAATGACATGCACGAAAATGAATGAGCGATTAATAGTGATAAGCACAACCATGGGTAGATTATGACTGGTATGAACATGAATGCATGATAGATTGTGACATTGATGAACTTGAACACGCGATAGATAGTGTGACATGTATGAACATGAATGAACATGAATGCGCGATAGATAGTAACATGCATGAACATGAATGTGTGATAAATACTGACATGCCTGAACATGAATGAATATAAATGTGTGATAGATAGTGACATGCGTCAACATGAATGTGCGATAGATAGTAACAGGCATAAATATAAATGAACATGAATGCGTGATAGATAGTAACATGTATGAATGTGGCTAGATAGTGACATGCAAGAATGCGTAATAAATAGTGACATGCATGATGATAGATAGATCATGCACGAACTGAAATATGCGACAGATAATAACATACAAGAATATGAATACGCGATTGATAGTGACATGCATGAACTTGTATGAACATGAATTTGCGATAAACATGAACATTGATAGATAGTGACATGCATGAACAAGAATAGATAGTGACATGCACGAACATAAATTCGTGATAGATAGTAATATGAATGAATATTCATGCGCGATATATAATAACGCGCATGAATATGAATAAACTAGAATGCATGAACGATAGTGATATGCAGGAATATGAATGCACGATAGATAGTAACATGCATGAATATAAATGTACGATAGATGGTGACATATATGAATATAAATAGATAGTGATATGCATAAATATAAATGCGTGATGGACAGAGACATACGTAAATATGAATGAACATGAATGCATGATAGTTATAGACATGCATGAGTATGAATGAACATGAATGCGTGATAAGTAGTAACATATATAAACATGAATGCATGATAGATAGTGACATATATGAATATTAATGCGCGATAGAAAGTGGCATGCACGAACATGAATGAACATGAATACACGATAGATTGTGGCATGCATGAACATAGATAGATAGTGCCTTACGTGAATATGAATGCGCGATAGATAGTTTATGCAAGAACATGAATGCGCAATAGATAGTGACATAAATGGTCATATATATATAGTGATATGCATGAAAATGAATGTGTGACAGATAGTGACATGAATGAACATGAATATAAGATTGATAGTTTGACATCAAAAAACTTAAATGCGCGATATATAGTGACATGCATGAATATTATTATGCGACAGATTGTGACATGCATGAACGTGAATGAACATGAATGAGCGATAGATAGTGACATGCACGAACATGAATGAATATGAATACATGATAGATAGTGACATGCATGAACCATAATAAATAGTGACGTGAATGAACTTGAATGCGTAATAGATAGTGACATTCATGAACATAGATAGATAGTGACATGCATGAACATTAATTCACGATAGATAGTGACATGTATGAATATAAATGAACTTTAATGCGCGATAGATAGTGACATGAATGAATATGGATGGATAGTGACAAAAATAAATATGAATATGTGATAGATAGTGACATATGAATATGAATGCGCGATTAATAGTTTGACATATATGAAATTGAAACAACATGAATGAGCGAAAGAAAGTGACATGCATGAATATAAATGCACGATTGATAGTTTTATATTCATGAATATGAATGAACATGATTGCGTGATCGATAGTGACATGCATGAATAGGTATGTGCGATGGATAGTGACATGCATAAACATAAATGAATACTAATGCGCGATAGATAGTGAGATGCATGAACATGAATAAAATGAATGCACGATAGATTGTGACATACTTGAACAATAATGCGCGATAGATAAGAGCATGCACAAAAATAAATACACGACTAATAGTGACAAGGAAAACCATAGATAGATTGTGACTGGGTTGAACATAAATGCGCGATAGATAGTGACAATTATGAACCTGAATGAACATGAATGCACGATAGATAGTGATATGCATGAACATGAATGCGCGATAGATAGTGACATAAATGAACATGAATGCACGATAAATTATGACATACATGAGTATGAATGCATGATAGATATTGACATGCCTGAACATGAATGAACATAAATGCGCGACAGATAGTGATATGCATGAATGTGGCTAGATAGTGACAGGCGTAAATATGAATATGCGATAAATAGTTACATACATGAACATGAATGTACATAAATGTACGATAGATAGTGACATGCATGAACGTGTCTAGATAGTGACATGTAAGAATATTAATGTACGATAGATAATGACTTGCATGAACATGAATGTGCGATTGATTATGACATGCATGAACATGGATAAATAGTGATATGCATGAACATTGATAGATAGTGATATGCATGAATATAAATTCGCGATAGATAGTAACATTCATGAACATAAATGTGTGATGGATAGTGACATGCATGAACACAGATAGATAATAACAGGAATGAACATTAATGTGCGATAGATAGTGATATGTATAAACATAGATAGATAGTGCCATGCATGAACATGGATGAGTGATAGATAGTGACATTCATGAATATTAATGCACGATATATAGTGACGTTCATAAACATGAATGGACATAAATGTACGAAAGATAGTCACATGCGTGAACATGGATGCGCGACAGATCGTAACATGCATGTACATGAATAAACTTAAATGCGAGATAGATAGTGATATGTAAAAACAGGAATGAACATTAATGTATGATCGATTATGACATGCATGAACATGAATGCACGGTAAATAGTGACATACATGAATATGAATGTGCGATAGATAGTAACGTGTATGAACATGAATGAACATGAATGGGCTAGAAATTGTCATATGCATGAACGTTGATAGATAGTGACATGCATGAACATGAATGAACATGATTCCGCAATAGATAGTGACATTCAAGAACGTGAATGAATATTATTACGTAATAGATAGTTTGACTTTCATAAATATTAATGTGCGATTGATAGTGACAAGCATGAACATGTGTAAACATGAATGCGCGGTAGATAGTGACGTATATAAACATGGATCGATAGTAACATGCATGATTAAGGATAGATAGTGACATGCATGAACATGAATTCACAATAGATAGTGACATACCTGAACATGAATGCATAATAGATAACGACATGCATGAACAAGAAAGCGCGATAGATAGTGACAAGCACTACCATGGATAGATAGTGACATGCATGAACATGAATATATGAGAGATAGTGAGATACATGAATGCACAATAGATAGTGACATGCATAAATATGAATGCATGATAGATAGTGACAAGCATGAACATAGATAGACAGTGACATGCATGAATATTAATATATGATAGATAATGGTATGCATAAAAAAAAATATGCGAAAGATTATGACATGCTTGAGCATGGATAAATTATGACATGTAAGAAAATGAATAGATAGTGACATGCATGAAGATAAATGCGTGATAGCTAGTAACACATGAACATGAATAAACATGAATGCGCAATAGATAGTGACAAGCATTAACATAGATAGATAGTGCCATGCATAAACATAATGTGCGATAGATAGTGACATTCATGAACATGAATGTGCGATATATAGTAACGTGCATAGACATGAATGGACATGAATGCGTAAAAGATAGTCAAATGCATGAATATGAAAGCGCGATGATAATAACATGAATAAATATAAATGCGCAATAGATTATGGCATTGATGAATACGAATGAACATGAATGTACGATTGATATGACATGCATGAATATTGATAGATAGTAAAATACATGATATGGATAGATAGTGACATGCATGAACATGAATAAGCATGATAGATAGTGACATATATGAAAATGAATAAATAGTACTATGTGTGAATATGAATGTGTGATAAATACTGACATGCATGAACTTGAATGAACATGAATTCGTAATAGATTGTGTCATTTACGAAAAAGAATGAATATGAATAAGTGATAGATAGTGACATGCATAAATATGGTTAGATAGTGATTTCTATGAAAATGAATGAGCAATAGATACTGACATGCAAGAACATGAATGTGATAGATAGTGACATGAATAAACTCTAATGCGCAATAGATTGTGATATGCATGAATGTGGATGGATAGTGACATGAATGAATATAAATTCGCCATAGATAGTGACATGCATGAACCTGAATGAACTTGAATGCCCAATAGATGGTGACATGCATAAATATGGATAGATAATAACAAAAATGTACATGAACATGTGATAGATAGTGACATGCATAAACATGAATACACGATTGATAGTTTGACATCCATGAATATGAATGAACGTGATTGGGTGATAGATAGTGACATGCATGAATAGGAATGCATGATAGATAGTGTCATTCAGGAACATAAACAAATATGAATGCGCAATAGATAGTAATATGCATAAACATGAATGCGTGATTGATTGTGACATACTTGCGCATGAATGCGTGATAGATAGTGATATGCATGAACGAGAATGCGCGATAGATAGTGACAAGCACTACCATGAATAGATAGTGACATGCAAGAACATGAATGCATGATAGATAGTGACATACGTGAGCATGAATGAGCATAAACACGTGATAGATAGGGACATGCATAAATATGGATGCGTGATAGATAGTGATATGCTTAAACATGGATAGATAGTGACACACATGAACATAAATGCGCGACTGATAATGGCATGCATTAATAAGAAAGCGCGATAGATTGTGACATGCATGAATATTGATAAATAGTGACATGCATGAACCCATAGAGAGTGACATTCATAAATATGAAAGCGTGATAGATAGTAACATGCATGAATATGAATAAATATGAATACACAATAGATAGTGACATGTATGAACACGAATAAATAATGACATGAATAAACATGAATGTGATAGATAGTTTACATGCATGAATATAGATAGATGGTGCCATATATGAACATGAATACGGGATAGATAACGATAGTGACATGCATGAACATGAATGTGCGATAGATAGTAACATACATGAATATGAATAAACATAAATGTGCGATAGATAGTGACATGCATAAACATAGATAGATAGTGACATGCATAAAAATAAATACGTGATGGATAGTGACATGCGTAAACATGAATGAACATGAATGCATGAAAGTTATAGACATGTATGAGTATAAATGAACATTAATGCGCGATAAGTAGTGACATGCATGAACATGAATACACGATAGATAGTGACATGTATGAACATGAATGCGCAATAGAGAGTGGCATTTATAAATATGAATGAACATGAATACACGATAGATAGTGACATGCCTTAATATGGATAACTTACGTGAATATGAATGTGCGATAGATAGTTTCATATAAGAACATGAATATGCAATAGATAGTGACATGAATAATCATAGATATATAGTGATATATGAGAACATAAATGTGCGACAGATAGTGTGATGAATAAAGATGAATGCATATTGATAGTTTGACATCTAAAAATCTGAATGCGCGATAGATAGTGACATGCGTGAGCATTATTATGCGATAGATTGTGACATGGATAAACATGAATGAACATGAATGCGCGATAAATAGTGACATACACGAATATGAATGAACAGAAATATGCAATAGATAGTGACATGCATGATCCAAAATAAATAGTTGCATGAATGAACTTGAATGCGTAATAGATAGTGACATACATGAACATGGATAGATAGTGACATGTATGAACATTATTCGCGATAGATAGTGACATATATAAATATGAATGAACTTGAATGCGCGATAGATAGTGATATGAATGAGCATGGATAGTTAGTGACAAAAATGAATATGAATGTGTGATAGATAGTGACATGCATAAACATGAATGCGCAATTGATAGTCTGACATCTATGAGAATGAATGAACATGAATAAGCGAAAGATAGTGATATGCATTAACATAAATGCTCGATTAATGGTTTGACATTCATATGAATGAACATGATTGTGCGATAGATAGTGATCTGCATGAACTAGAATGCACGATGGATAGTGACATGGATAGACTTAAATGAACATAAATGTGCAATAAATAGTGACATACTTAAACAATAATACGCGATAGATAATGACATGCACGAAAATGAATGAGCGATTAATAGTGATAAGCACAACCATGGAAAGATTATGACTGGCATAAACATGAATGCATGATAGATTGTGACATTTATGAACTTGAACACGCAATATATAGTGACATGCATGAACATGAATGCGCGATAGATAGTGACATGTATGAACATGAATGTGTGATAGATACTGACATGTTTGAACATGAATGAATATAAATATGTGATAGATAGTGACATGCGTCAACATGAATGTGCGATAGATAGTGACAGGCATAAATATAAATGAACATGAATGCGCGATAGATAGTAACATGTATGAACATGGCTAGATAGTGACATTCAAGAATGCGCAATAGATAGTGACATGCATGATGATAGATAGATAGTTACATGCACGAACTGGAATATGCGACAGATAATGACATGTAAGAATATGAATACACGATTGATAGTGAGATGGATGAACATGGATGCGCGATTGATAGTGACATGCATGAACTTGTATGAATATGAATTTACGATAGATAGTGACATGTATGAGCTAGAATAGATAGTGACATGCACGAATATGAATTCGTGATAGATAGTAATATGAATGAATATGAATGCGCAATATATAATAACATGCATGAATATGAATAAACCCAAATGCATGAACGATAGTGATATGCAGAAACATGAATGCACGATAGATAGTAACTTGCATAAACATAAATGTGCGATAGATTGTGATATACATGAATATAGATAGATAGTGATATGCATAAAAATAAATGCGTGATGGACAGAGACATACGTAAATATGAATGAACATGAATGCATGATAGCTATAGACATGCATGAGCATGAATGAATATGAATGCGTGATAAGTAGTGACATATATGAACATAAACGCGTGATAGATAGTGACATATATGAACATTAATGTGCGATAGAAAGTGACATGCACGAACATGAATGAACATAAATACATGATAGATAGTGGCATGCATGAACATAGATAGATAGTGACTTACGTGAATATGAATGCGCGATAGATAGTTTCATGTAAGAACATGAATGCACAATAGATAGTGACATAAATGGTCATGGATATATAGTGATATGCTTGAAAATGAATGTGTGACAGATAGTGATATGAATGAACATGAATACAAGATTGATAGTTTGACATCCAAAAACCTAAATGCGTGATATATAGTGACATGCATGAACATTATTATGCGACAGATTGTGACATGCATGAACCATAATATCCATGACCATTTATGTCACTATCTATTGCATGAACCGTAATAGATAGTGACATGCATGAACATGAATTCACGATAGATAGTGACATGCATGAACATGAATGAACTTCAATGCGCGATAAATAGTGACATGAATGAATATGGATGGATAGTGACAAAAATGAACATGAATATGTGATAGATAGTGACATGCATGAATATGAATGCGCGATTGATAGTTTTACATCCATGAATATGATGAACATGATTGCGTGATAGATAGTGACATGTATGAATAGGAATGCGCAATGGATAGTGACATGCGTGAACATAAATGAATATGAATGCGTGATAGATAGTGAGATGCATGAACATGAATAAAATGAATGCACGATAGATTGTGACATACTTGAAAAATAATGCGCGATAGATAAGGGCATACACGAAAATAAATACATAACTAATAGTGACAAGGAAAACCATAGATAGATTGTGACTGGGTTGAACATGAATGCGCGATAGATAGTGGCATGCATGAACATGAATGCGCGATAGATAGTGACATGAATGAACATGAATGCATGATAAATTGTGACATACATGAGTATGAATGCATGATAGATATTGACATGCCTGAACATGAATGAACATAAATGCGCGATAGATAGTGATATGCATGAATGTGGCTAGATAGTGACAGGCGTAAATATGAATGTGTGATAAATAGTGTAACGATTCTCAGATCTGTATACTATACAGTATCGATAAGGGTCCGGTCAGGCATCATAAGACATAACTAATATAGGTAGTTCTGTCACTTGTAGTACTTTGAGAGTTAAATCAAAAACACACACTTACCTCTAAGATGCGATGTTGGTAGGTATGCTTCACACGTGAAGCTAGACCGGTCTACAGGTGCCACACATAAACAAAGCAAACTGGTAACGGTGAATGGCTTTACATACTATTAAAGCCAGGCTTTTATTTTTGTCAAGTATAAAACAAAAACAAAACAAAAGATTCTTGTTTGTTTTATTATATAGTACACTACCAAAGTAGTGTTAGCTTATAGGAAACTTTAACTTAAACTAGCTTATAAGCTACTTGCATGACGGATTTAGAACACGACTCCAATGAGTCATCTCGTGGGAGCATGCACGCAAGGTGGGGTAACCACTATAAACCTAGTATCGAAGAGCCTTCTTCGTTCTTCGATTTCCATTCCTCTGCAATTCAATCCCATTGCTTTCACCTGATGTTCACCTCATAGAAGTATTAATTTTCAAGTTATTTTAGTGTTAAAAAGGTCTCCATAGTTTTTAAATCTCCTCACTTTTAACATTACTTAGATGAAATTCATTCTATTTATTCCTCACTTAGTTGACTACTGCACTTAGGTTAACTAGATCATTGGCAATCCTTGCCACACCCCCAAACCTATGAGGAGCAGTGTCCTCACTGATTCAAATAGAGGAGGGCATGTGTAGCAGGGAACAAAGACACTTAAACAAAGCACACATAGACAAAATTAATACTAAAATAAAATTAACTAAGGAAAGCATATAAAAGCAAGGCACACACAAACAACTAAAACAAACAAACTAATTATGAAGTAGAAATGAAACCAAATAGAACATAATAAAAAGGAATTTCATTTAAGCAGCAAACTATGTACAATGTACAAGAGAAGTAAGCTACAGAGGGTGGGTCCCAACTAAGTACATGTGCAAAACTAATCATCTGAATCCTCTATTATAGCAGGTGGATCTTAAATTCCTTTGCCCTTTGCTTGCCTCAAAGCAGCAACAGACTGTGACCCTTTGGAAGTAGTGCATCTTGGCTTGGAGGTGCTTTTCTTTTTGGGAGTGGGCTTTGGTTTTGGAGGGTGGAGTTTATGGAGTGTAGAATAGCTGTAATTGATGATTAGGTTTGGGTATCAGTAGATATTTAGGCTTGGATGAAAAATAGTAGATTAAAGATATGAGATAGGTAATCAGGGGTGGAGGGAGGAATTGGTTGAAAAGGGAAAGTGAGTGCATGAGTGAAAGTGGTGGCCTGTGGAGGAGGGTGAAATGGGGAGGGGGAGGTAAGTCCAAGAGAGGTGTAAACTCATAGTTGATGTCCTCTATGATAGAGGACATCATGGCAGAGTATCCCTCTTCGAAAAGAGGGATTTGGTCATGAGTAGGTGGAAATGGAATGGAATGGTCTACGAGTTGAAAGAATTCAGGGGGAAAAGGTGTGGAGGTTTCAATGGCCTGGGTGGGGTGTAGTGGGGAGCTATGTGGGGTTTCAAGGGTGGGAGGCTCAGGTTCAAAGGCTTGGGGCTGGTGAGGGTGGTGGTAGGCCAATGGTTGGGTCTGGGATAGTGGAGGTTTCAGGAATTTGGATGGTTTGGGGGATATGGGGAGGTTGGGGTTGCTTCTGTGTCTTGGTTGATCTTCTTTTCTTTTTATAAGTTGCCAGCACAAGTAAGGATGGTTGAGAGATTAGTATGGTTTCTTCATATGTGGAATGGATGGGTGAGCTTGGTGTGGCTGATGTGATGGGTGATGGTATGGTTAAGGTAGCAGCAGGTATGAAGGCTATGGGGATGGGTAAAGTGAAGTTGGGATGAGGCTGGGATAGTGGCTGCTATGGAAGGTGAAGGGGTGGCTGGTAAGGGAATGGCTACAGATGTGGTGGTGGTGCTGGCTGGCACAAATGAAAGGGCTGCCTGAGAGAGGGAACCAGAGCTTGGAGCCACAGAGGCAGCCACAACAACAACATTAGAGGTTGCTCCTATATCAGCCTTCTTCTTCTTCTTCGTCTTCTCAATGAGAGTACCACTAATCTCCCATTGCTTTTTGCCACAATTTTTGGGATTTAGGGCAATGATCTCTTCATTCATTTAAAATTGATACCCTCCAAGCTTTAGCAAGGTTGTAATAAGCCTGTAATAGGGAAGGGAATGGGATTTCTTCTTGGTTTTTACCTTCTCCACAATGTCAGTCATCCCCTCAAAAATTAACTTCGAAGCATCCAAGTACTGCCCCTTGTGGAAGGAGAGTAGTGCATCAACAATAGGGAACCTCCTCTCCTGCTCATGGCCAGAATAATATCCATTTTTCCTGAGCACCCCATCCATTTTTCTGAGGTGGGGGTACAGATCTCTCTTCCTGATTGATGCTCTAGATACAGTGACCCCTCCAGCCAGTTCCTTAGCAATCTCTAGGATAGTGGCTGTCAAAAATGGACCCAAGCCACATTCAGGGTTATACCTGACTGGTATCCTAATGATCCTAGCAATGGTAGCTTGATTGAACATCTCAAATTTGTCTATGAGCACCAGCAGTGCTGGTTCATCCCCAGTTTTGACTATGATATTCTGGCAAAATAATTGCACTACTCTAGGGAAGACCAGTTGCATTGGGGGTCTTAGTAGGGGCAGAAATGAGGCTCTGGTGAGGTACTCCATGGAGGCAAATGTTTCAGATAGCTCCTCAAAGAAAGCCTTATCAAATATTGTCTTAGGCTCTAGCTTAAGTGCTGCAACAAAATTAGATGGGACCCTGAAGTATTCATTATCTTCTTCCTCTTCAATTCAGGGACCTCAGGGGGTACTCCCTTGCTCATTTTCTGTTTCTTCTTTGATTTCTCAGGGCTCTTAGATGGAGGGTGCTCTCTGGCCCTCTTCTTTGGGGCATACTTCTTTTTGGCATCCTAGGCAACAGAGGTCACACCTTAGCCCTTTCTTCACAGTGTTCACCATTGGGGGCTCCTCAAAGGGTGCAGTTACTACAGGAGTCTCCACATTGGAGGTCTCTGCAATCCTTGCAAATTTTTGAGTGGCCACAGGGCTCCCAGCAGGTGGTGGGGTTACCAAAGCAGACAAGGTGTCTAAGAATTTTGAACCCATGACAATATCTATTCAGTTTCTCAAAATTAGGGTTTCATAATCTCAACAATTGTAATGCACTCTTCACAAATAAAATAGACCCCAAATTGCTCTCAACTTACACTAAAGTACTGTCCAATTAAATCAACCGAGAGAGAGCGAGAAATCTTACCAAATGACAGCTAGAGTTTCACTTCACACCTTGCACAGATGCTAAAATCCCCCCAAACCTAGCTCAAAGTGACCAGAAGGTGATGGGAAGAAAAAATGTATGAGGAAACTAGCTGAGGTTAAGTGGAAAGGGTAGTATAGAAGAAAGAAGAAAAAGGGGAGCTCGACAGAGCACAGGGAAAACTAGGGCAAAGTTAAATAAAATGGCGAAAATGAGGAAATCACTGGGTTTATAGGGCTTAACCCGTGCTTCACGCAGCTGTCGCTAAGTTCTCGCGGAGCACATTCCTCGCTCAGTACACAACTAACCTCGCGAGAGGTTCACTCACAAAGAAAAGCATGCCTCACGAAGACAGATTTAAAAGCTTCAGGTGCCTCATGAGGCTCTTCGCAGAGTAAAATTCAAGCTCAAGCGCGCGAAGCAATCACTCATATCTCACGCAGCTAGAGTAGCGAAGTCTCGCGAGCATTAAAAAATATGAGTCTCAAGCATCTCACAGGGTTCACTATTAGGCTGCGAGCATTAAAATATGAGTCTCAAGCATCTCGCGAGGCTCGCTATTAGGCTGTGACATGTCCATGTGCTCGTGAAGCTCTCGCACGGTACAAAATATTCATTAGAACTCCGTGAGAAAGCTTTAGGTGGCTCGCGAGCTTGAAATTCAGGCTATTTAGCTTCGCGAACTTGAAATTTAGGCTATTCTCTGAGCTGGTGCCCCGACTTGTGCATTTACACTGTCATGCACCCATTGCAGTGTGCATCAACACCACTACATGACATGTACTCCAATTCATCATGACAGTTAGGTTACTCTTTATCAACATTGAAATATCACATATTCAGAATTCCAAGGATAATAATTCAGATCAAATTCAAGAAATATATTGTGAGAGTATCTCAACTATCACCAACAGACATGAGCATCAAAATTCAGATGACAGACATGCACAAGTACTAAAAGAATAATTACAAAACACAATCAAACACACAAGCAAATCCTTATTCTAAATCAGTAAATGAACAATTTCTAAGTAACTCAAAGTAAAACACAGTCAATGCATATGGTACACACATTCTCTTGGTTCTTCACCACTCACCATCACTTTTCATGACCTCCTCACTTTTCAGTTGCCTTGTCCTACACACATTCTCTTAGTATTAATTCTTTGGTAAAATACTTGCACTAATTACCATATTAGAATTTGGTGGTGGGGGCATTGTTTTAATATCTCCTAGAATCTCTCCCATGTTTCATAAAAATCCTCAGTTGATGACTGAGTAAATGACAAAATACTTTTTCTCATCTGGCTGGTCTTATTCATGGGAAAAAATTTAGCCAGAAATTGGCTTTGGAGGTCACTCCATTTTTGTATGCTGTTGGCTGGGAGCTTAGAGAGCCATGTGCTAGATTTGTCCTTTAAGGAAAAAGAAAAAAGCCTCAGTTTGGTGGCTTCAAGTCCCAAGCCAGCAATATCGAAGGTGGTATAAAATGTTAAAAATTGGTCAATATGCTTGTAAGGATCTTCCTTACTAAACCCATGAAAAGATGACAGCATATTAATGGTGGAGGACTTGATTTCATAGTTTCCTTCCACTGAAGGGAATTGTATGCAGAAGAGAGAAGTGTAATCCCCTGGTGCATTGTACTCCTTCAAGGTTCTTTGCCTCTCAGCCATGTTAGCTTGCTCAATTTTAATAGTAGGGCCTTGTGTGGTGTTTCTTGGTTTGAGGATCCTTTCAACCTCAGGATTTGGAGGTTCCAACTTAGAGTTTAGGAACCTTCTTCCAAGCATACACCCACAAACTCAGCAAGTAAGGAAAATGCTTACAGCACTCAAAGAATTTCTAAACTAAGATAACAACTAACAAATTTATACTAAATTAATTACAAAGAATTCAACATTAAAGGACTAGGTTTCAGGGTAAAATAAGTGCAAATAGAGCTAGCTAGACTCCAGCTGTAGCTCAAGCTTTTTCCTTGTGCTGTTGTCCAATTTTGTAAGATTCTAAAAAGAATTAGTAGTATTTTTATTCTACTATGGCACAGCTACAAAGAATTTTCTAAAATATAATATAATATAACTCAGGTCTACTAATAAGATCAATGTCCCCTGGCAGCGGTGCTAAAAACTTGTTGGTTTGCAGATTTTCTCTAGATTAGTGTGTGCTGATCTTATTGTGTGGTGAGAATAAATTAAAAATAAAATATAAAATAAAATAAAATATAAAAATATCACAACTGAAGTAATCCTAAGCCTACAAGATACAGGGCTATTTAGCAAGTTTTGATAAGTAACAATTTGTCCCACAAAGAAATTGATCTAGAACCCAAAATGAGATATAATAGTAGGCTTCCAGATCTAGATACATATCTAACAATCCTAAAGAAAGGGAGTTGAGTGTCACAACTATACTAAATTACCTACTAAAAAAGAAGAGAAATAAAGTGCAGTCCTATCCTAAGAAAAGGTTATGAAGAAGATAGTGATAGTGTGTTAAAATAAAGATAAAAGGGTGAGAAATAAGCAGTTTAGGTTAAAGTCATTCAGTTATGTAACTCAGATTTAGGGCTCTCTCTGTAGCTAGTCCTTGCTGAAGTGCTATCAATAACCTCAGCAAGGTAGAAGAATCTAACTTAACCCATGCCATTTGGAGTGCTCTTAAGGCTATAGTTTGTCTACTCAAATGGCCACAACAGTCTATCCAATAGAGTTTATCAAATCCTTTTGATCAAGCCAGAAAAGCTAACCTAATCTAAAGGAGTGAGCTGATCAAACCTCCTTCAATGAACTAAGTCAGGCCATGAATACCATTACAGACACTATGTCTGCCAGTGCTCCAAGCTCCCCAGATCTTTGCACAGATCTGGTTGGCAGTCATAGGAGTTCCAACCCATAACATCCTATGTGTATTGTCAAGGCCAGCGGCACATTGATGCCCACATAAAGGAAAAGCAGCAGGTTAAATAAGGACTTAAGCATAGCTGATCATTGCTACAAAAGGCCTGCAATGGCTTAGCCTCCTAGTCTGCAATCACTACAGAGAAGCCAGATCTAATATCTGATAGCAACTAAGTAAGACAGAGGGGAGTCTGTTCCTACACAATCTCTCACTTGGCTATAAGCCCAAGTACAGAGAGAAAGAATCCATCTAAGATCTATGACCAAGATTGCTCTAGGGCTATAGTCTGTCCACTCAAATGGTCACAGGCTATCCACAGAGGCTCCCTTACCCACAAATGCTGAGATAGAATATGAAAACTACTATCTGCCACCATGGTCCCCAGGCTATAAAAGCTCAAGCTTCCATGGGCCTTTCAATAAGCTCAAATCCTAAATGTATGCTATAGCTTGAGCAGAACTACAGACAAATAGGAAAATAACAGATTGAGTAAGCATTAAAACATAAATTCTATTGATCTGATGTTACTAATAATGAAATCTCTCAAGGCAGCAACCTTGTGCACAATAGCTCAACACCAAATCCCAATGTTTAAATAACCTATTATAAAACTTAAATAAAACTACACCTAGATGCTTACCAAAGATTTAGCCAGCAAGTGTTGGGGTAAGAGAGAAGAAAAAAACGGAAAAAGAGGTGATCAAACCCTAACTCAAACCCTAGTCTCTTGAGCTCTTAGCCGACAGAGGTTGAAGGAGAAAGTGAATAATAGTTTCTAAGTTACAAGCATAACTTATATACTTAGTCCTAATACTGTAGTTGAGAGAAGAGTAAACCCTAATTTTTCAACTAGATGTGGCACTGTTACAACCCTTGGATGTCTTGGGATGCGTGCATCAAAATTTATGTCTTGAGATGTGTGCCCTAGATCTAGGGAAATCTCCAAAAGGTCCTTGAGTTAAGATTAAGAAGTAGAGAGCCCGAGCTTTGCTAGGTTAGCTTCTGCATATTGCTTCTGTCATGCAGCTGTAGAGTGTTCACGGGGTAGAGTTTAGCTTTGAATATTACTGTCTTGCACAGTAGAGCTTTGGGTGATTGCGCAGCTGCTTCAGCTCTGTGTGCACTCGCGCAGAAGGATCTTCAATGCTTAGCTTGCTCGCGCAAAAGAGCTTCAAGAACTTCAGTCGCGAGGTACTCGCGCAGATGCCTTTGTGTCTTGCTTGGCACAGGTTTAAACTTTTAGGCGCGCAAGAGCTGTGCGAGAGAACTTCTGGGCATCTCTCTCTTCCAGAACCACGTGAAAACTTCACGACATCTTTACTGTTGTTCATGCCAATTGGTCTCACGAGGTAATACGCGTTGCTACAATAAGGCCTGATCCTCGCGAGAGCTTCGCGAGTAGTATTTCTAAAGGCTTAGTGTGCGAGAGCTCCGCGAGTTTCTTGACATGTAGCTTGCAACTGAAGTGCGTGACTGCTGCGCGAGATGAGCTTTGTGATAACCCCTTCCTTGAGTTGCGCGACTTCTTTGTGAGCTCTATTATGCTGTATGTCTTAGCTGTGCGAGGGAGCTTTGCCAATGAATTGAACAGCGCAAGGCTACACCTCAACTGTGCGAGATAGATCCTTGGCCCCTCTGCTGCTATGCACATGCCTCTGTTGCAGCTTCCTCCACTCTCACCTATTCTTCTTTCAACTGCTAGACTTTCTTGGTCCATTGTGACATGCATGATAGTCACCATGGTGTTCCATCACTTTTTGATTAAGCTATCATCTTTTGCTTAAATTATCTCTTTTCATGGCACTAAAAGTATAGACTTTGTGTTAAGTTACACAAACTATTTTTAACTATAAAATAAGCTAAAAAGAAGTTATTAGTCAGCTTCAAGGTCTAGCAAAGGCTAGCTTAAAAGAAGAAAAGTGGTACTTTTTAGTAAATAACAACATGCATGAACGAGGATAGATAGTTACATGTATAAACATGAATTCGCGATAGAGTGCGACATGCATGAACATGAACGCGCGATATATAGTGACCTGCAGGAACATGAATAAACATGAATGTGCGAAAGATAGTAAAATGCATGAACGTGAATGTGCTATAGACAGTAACATGCATAAACATGAATGAACATAATTGCGCGATAAATTGTGACATGAATGAACATGGATTGATAATGACATGAATGAAAATAAATTCGTGATGGATAGTGGCATTCATGAACAGGAATGAATATGAATGCACGATAGATAGTGATATGCTTGAACATGGATTGATAGTGACATGCATGAACATGAATACGCGATAGAAAGTGACATGCATGAATATGAACAAACATGAATGTGCTATGGATAGTGACATGCATGAGTATGGATAGATAGTGACATATGTGAACATCAATGTGTGATAGATAGTTGGATGAATGAATATGAATGCTCAAAAGACACTGCCATTTATCAACATGAATGCGTGATTGATACTAATAAGCATGAACATGAATGAACATAAATGTGCATTAGATAGTGGCATGCATGAACATGGATAGATAGTGGCATGTGTGAATATGAATGTGTGACAGATACTAAAATGAATGAACATAAATATGTGATAGATAATGACTTGCATGAACATGAATGTGCGATAGATAGGGACATGTATGAAAGTTGATAGATAGTGACATGCACGAATATGAATGCGCAATAGATAGTAACAAATATGAATATGGATGCGCGATAGATAGTGACATGTATTAATAGGGGATATAAAGTGACATGCATGAACTTGAATGCATGACAGATAATGACATGCATGAAATGAATGCGCGAAAGATTGTAATATGCTTGAACATGGATTAATAGTGACATGCTAGAACATGGATAGATAGTGACATGCACGAACATTAATGCGCGATAGTTAGTGACATGCATAAACATGAAAGTGCGATAGATAGTGACAGGCATAAACAATGATAGATAATGACATGAATGTTAGATAGATAGTGAAATGCATGAATATAGATTGATAGTGCCATGCATGAATAAAATGTGCGATAGATAGTGACATTCATGAACATGAATGCACAACTAGATAGTGACATTCATAAATAATAATGCGCGCATAGATAATGACATGCATAAAAATAAAGATGCGAAATATTTTGATATGCTTGAACTTGGATAGATAGTGACATGCAGGAACATGAATGAGCATAAATACGCGAAAGACAATTAAATGCATGAATATAAATGCGCTATAGATAGTAACATGCATGACCATGAATGAGCATAATTGCGCGATAGATTGTGAGATGCATGAACATGCATTGATGGTAACATGAAAGAAAAATAATGCATGATGGATAGTGACATGCATGAATATGAATGAATATGATTGCATGATAGATAGTGACATGCTTGAATATGGATTGATAGTGACATACATGAACATAAATGCTTGATAGAAAGTACCATGCATGAACATGAACGAACATGAATATGCGATGGATAGTGACATGCATGAACATAGATAGATGGTGACATACGTGAATATCAATGCATGATAGATAGTTGTATGGATGAACAATGTACAATAGATAGTGACATTCATCAATATGAATGCGTGATTGATATTGACAAGCATGAACATTAATGAACATAAATGCACGATAGATATTAAAAAGCATGAACATGGATAGATAGTGATATGCGTGAATATGAATGTGCGACAGATACTTAAATGAATGAACATGAATGCGCAATAGATAGTGACATGCATGAGCATGAATGCGCGATAGATAGGGACATGCATAAACGTTGATATATTGTGACATGAACAAACATTAATGCAAAATAGATAGTGACATGAATGAACATGGATGAGTGATAGATAGTGACATGAATAAACATGGATAGATAGTGACATGTATGAACTTGAATGCGCGACAGATAATGACAAGCATGAAAATAAATGCACGAAAGATTATAATATGCTTGAACATAGATAAATAGTAATATGCTAGAATATGGATAGATAGTGACATGCACAAACATTAATACGCAATAGTTTGTGACATGCATGAACATGAATGTGCGATAGATAGTGAAAGGCGTAAACACCGATAGATAATGACATGAATGTTGGATGAATAGTGATATGTATGAACATAGATTGATAATGCCATACATGAACAAAATGCATGATAGATAGTAATATTCATGAACATGAATGCATAAATATGAATGGACATGAATGCGCGAAAAATAGTCCCATGCATAAATATGAAAGCGCGATAGATAGTAACAAGAATGAACATAAAAATAAGATAGATAGTGACATGCATGAACATGAATGAATATGAATGCATGATAGACAGTAACGTGTATGAATATTGATAGATAGTGACATGCATGAACATAAATATATGATAGATAATGACAGACATGAACATAGATAGATAGTGATATGCATGAATATAAATACACAATAAATAGTGACAGGCATGAAAATGGATAAATAGTGACATGAATGAAAATGAATGCGCGATGGATAGTGACATTCATGAAAATGAATGCACTATAGATAGTGACATGCATAAACTTTGATTGATAGTGACATGCATGAACACGAAAGCGCAATATAAAGTGACATGCATGAACATGAACTTAATGCGCGATAGATAATAACATGTATGAATATGGATAGATAGTGACATACGTGAATATGAATGTACGATAGATAATTGTATGGATTAACATGAATGTGCAATAGATAGTAACATTCATCAACATGAATGCGCGATAGATACTGATAAGCATGAAAATGAATGAATATAAATACGTGATAGATAATGACATACATGAACATGGATAGATAGTGACTTGTGTGAATATGAATAAGCGTCAGATACTGACATGAATGAACATGAATGCGCGGTAGATAGTGACATGCATGAACATGAATGTGCGATAGATAGTGACATGCATGAACTTGAATACGCAATAGATTGGGACATGAATGAATATAAATGAGCAATAGATAGTGACATGCATTTTACATGGATAGATAGTGACAGCATGAACATGAATGAACATGATAACAATAGATAGTAAAATATATGAACATAAATGTACAATTGATAGTCTCACATCAATAAAATGAATGAACATGAATGAGCGATAGAAAGTGACATGCATGAACAAGAATACGCGATAGATAGTGACATGCATGAACATAAATGAGCATGAATGTGTGATAAATAGTAACATGCATAGACATGATTAAACGTAAATGCGCGATACATAATAACATGCATGAACACGAATAAGCATGAATGCGTGATAGATAGTGACATGAATGAATATTAAATAACATAAACGCGTAATACATAGTGACATGCATGAACATGAATGCACGATAGATAGTGATATGCATGAATATGGATAGATAGTGATATGCATGAACATGAATGCTCGACTAGATAATGACACGCATGAAAATAAAGACGCGAAAGATTGTGAGATGCTTGAACTTGGATAAATAGTGACATGCATGAACACGAATGAGCGTGAATGTGCGATAGATACTGATATGCATGAACACTAAAGAACATGAACTCATAATGCATAGTAATATCCATGAATATGAATGTGCGATAGATAGTGACATGCATGAATTTGAATGCGCGACTAGATAATGGCATGCATGAAAATGAATATGCGAAAGATTGTGATCGGCTTGAACTTGGATTAATAGTGACGTGCAGGAACATGAATGAGCATGAATGTGCGAAAGATAAAGAAATGCATGAACATGAATGCGCTATAGACAGTAAAATACATGAACATGAATGAGCGTAATTGTGCGATAGATTGTGAGATGCGTGAACATGGATTGATAGTAACATGAATGAAATTAATGCGTGATGGATAGTGACATGCATGAATATGAATGAATATTATTGCACAATAGAGAGTGACATGCTTGTGACAATAAAATGTATGAACATGAATGCGCTATAGATAGTGACATGCATGAATATGGATAGATAGTGATATGTATGAACATGAATGCGCGACCAGATAATGACATGCATGAAAATGAATATGCGAAAGATTATGATCGGCTTGAACTTGGATTAATCGTGACGTGCAGGAACATGAATGAGCATGAATGCATGAAAGATAATGAAATACATGAACATGAATGCGCTATAGACAGTAAAGTGCATGAACATGAATGAGCATAATTGTGCGATAGATTGTGAGATGCATGAACATTGATTGATAGTGACATGAATGAAAATTAATGCGTGATAGATAGTGACATGCATGAATATGAATGAACATTATTACACGATAGAGAGTGACATGCTTAAACATGAATTGATAGTGACATACATGAATATGAATGCGTGATAGAAAGTTACATGCATGAATATGAACGAACATGAATGTGGGATGGATAGTGACATGCATGAACATATATAGATAGTGGACATACGTGAACATCAATGGGCGATAGATAGTTGCATGGATGAACATTAATGCGTGATAGATAGTGATATTCATCAACATGAATGTGTGATTGATATTGACAAACATGAATATTAATGAACATAAATGCACGATAGATAGTGTGACATGTATGAACATGAATAGATAGTGACATGCGTGAATATGAATGTACGACAGATATTGAAGTAAATGAACATGAATGCATGATAAATAGTGACATGTATAAACATGAATGCGTGACAGAAAGGGACATGTATGAACATTGATAGATAGTGACATGAATGAACACGAATGTACAATATATAGTGACATACATAAACATGGATGAGCGATAGATAGTGACATGCATGAACATAGATAGATAGTGACATACATAAACTCTAATGCACGATAGATAATGACATGCATGAACATAAATGTGCGATAAATAGTGACATGCATAAACATGGATAGATAGTGACATACGTGAACATGAATATATGACAAATAGTGACATGAATGAAAATAAATGCGCGATAGATAGTGACATGCATGAACATGAATGAACATGAATGCACTATAGATAGTGACATGCATGAACTTGGATTGATAGTGACATGCATGATCATAAATGCGTGATATAAAGTGAAATGTATGAACATTAATGAACATTAATGCGTAATAGATAATGACATGCATGAATATGGATAGATAGTGATATACGTAAATATGAATGTATGATAGATAGTTCTATGGATTAACATGAATGCGCAATAGATAGTGACATTCATTAATATGAATGCGCGATAGATACTGACAAGCAGGAATATGAATGAACATAAATGCACGATAGGTAGTGACATGCATGAACATGAATAGATAGTGACTTGCATGAATATGAATAAGCGACAGATACTGACATGAATGAACATAAATGTGCGATAGATAGTGACATGCATGAACATGAATGTGTAGTAGATAGTGATGTGCATGAACTTGAATGAGCGATAGATAGCGACATGAATGAACATGATTAGGTGATAGATAGTGACATATATAAACGTGGATAGATAGTAACATGCATGAACACAAATGAACATGATTGCACAATAGATAGTGACGCGCATGAACATGAATGAACTTGAATATGTGATAGATAGTGACATGCATGAACATAGATAGATAGTGATAAAAATGCACGTGAATGTGTGACAGATAGTAAAATGCATGAACATGAATGCGTGATTGATAGTCTGACATCAATGAAAATGAATGAACATGAATGAGCGATAGAAAGTGACATGCTTGAACAAGAATGCACGATAGATAGTGTCATGCATGAACATAAATGAGTATGAATGTATGATAGATAGTAACATGTATAGACATGATTAAATGTAAATGTGTGATAGATAGTGACATATATGAACATGAATGAGCATGAATGCGTGATAGATAATGACATGCATGAATATATATAGATTATGATATGCACGAATATGAATGTACGATAGACTGTAACTTACATGAACATGGATAAATAGTGACTTGCGTGAACATGAAAGTGCGACAGATAGTGACTATAATGGACATAAAGGTGAGATAGATAGTATGACATCCATAAACATGAATGCGCGATAGATAGTGACATGCTTGAATATGAATGCACGATTATGACATGCGTGAATATGAATACACGATTGATAGTGACATGCCTGAACAAGAATATGCGAATAACAGAGACGTGAATGAACATGAATTAATATGAATAGGCGATAGATAGTGACATGCATGAATGTGGATAGATAGTGGCATACATGAATATTAATGAACAAGATTGCACGATTGATATTGGATATCAATAAACATGATTGCGCAATTGATAGTTTGATATCAACATGAATGTACGACACATAGTGACATACATGAATATTAAAGCGCAATAGATAGTGACATGTATGAACATGAATGTGCGATAGATAGTGATATGTATGAACATGGATGCACGATTAATAGTGACATACTTAGATATGTATGAATATGAATGCGTGATAGATAGTGATATACATAAATAAGGATAGATTGTGATATGCATGAATAAGGATAGATAGTGACATGCGTGACCATGAATTTGTGATAGATTGTGACATGCATAAACATAAATGCGCGATATATAGTGACGTGCATGAACATGAATGCGTGAAAGATAGTGACATTTATGAACATGAATGATGAATATATAGTGACGTGCATGAATATGAATGCGTGAAAGATAGTGACATGCATGAATATGAATGAGCGATAAATTATAACATGCATGAGCCTGAATGAACATGAATGCATGAAAGATAGTGACATGCATGAACATGAATGCATGATAGATAGTAACATGCATGAGCCTGAATGAACATGAATGCACAAAAAGTAGTGATATTTATGAACATGAATGCATTATAGATAGTGACATGCATGAATATTAATGTGCGACAGATAGTGGCATTCATGAACATTGATAGATAGTGATAGACATGAATATAAATGAATAAAAATGCGTAATAGATAGTGACCTGCCTAAATATGAATGCGCGATAGATAGTGGGATACATGAATATGAATGAATATAAATACGCGATAGATAGTGCCATATATAAATATGAATGTGCGACATATAGTGACATACATAAACAAAGATAGATAGTGACATGTATGAACATAAATTCGTGATAGATAGTGACATATATAAACAAGAATGCACGATATACAGTGACATGCAGGAACATGAATGAACATAAATGCGCAAAAGATAGTGACAAATATGAACATGAATGCGCTACAGATAGTAACAT
The DNA here is from genome assembly GCA_021018995.1 of Chloranthus sessilifolius. NCBI lineage: Eukaryota > Viridiplantae > Streptophyta > Magnoliopsida > Chloranthales > Chloranthaceae > Chloranthus > Chloranthus sessilifolius. Next base: position 33,939,704 of record CM037586.1, read on the forward strand.
GTATGAACATGAATGAGCATAATTGCACGATAGATTATGGCATGCATGAACATGGATTGGCGGCGACATAAATGAAAATGAATGCGTGATAGATAGTGACATGCATGAATATGAATGAACATAAATGCACGATAGATAGTGATATGAATGAACATGGATTGATAGTGACATATATGAACATGAATGCGTGATAAAAAGTGACATGCATGAACATGAACAAACATGAATGTGCGATGGATAGTGAACATGGATAGATAGTGACATACGTGAACATGAATGTGTGATAGATAGTTGTATGGATGAACATAAAAGTATGATAAATAGTGACATTAATCAACATGAATGCGCGATAGATACTTACCAACATGAACATGAATGAACATAAATGCTCGATAGATAGTGACGCATATAAAAATAGATAAATAGTGACATGAATGCATGATAGATATTGACATGAACAAACATGAATGTGCGACAGATAGGGTTATGCATAAACATTGATAGATAGTGACATGAATATACATAAATACGCAATAGATAGTGACATGCAAGAACATGGATAGATATTGACATGCATGAATATATGAATAAACTAAAATGTGCGATAGATAGTGACACACACGAATAAAGATAAATAGTGATAAAATTGAACATGATGTTTGGCAGATAGTGATATGCATGAAGATGACTGCGTGATTGATAGTCTGACATGCATGAAAATGAATGAATATGAATGAGCGAAAGATAGTGGCATGCATGAACGTAAATGCGTGATTGATAGTTTGACATCCATGAATATGAATGAATATGATTGCGTGATAGATAGTGATGTGCATGAACATTGATAGATAGTGACATGCAAAAATTTGAATGCGCAATAGATAGTAATAGGAATGAATATTGATAGATAGTGGCATGCATGAACATAAATACGTGATAGATAGTGACATACATGGATAGATAAAAACATGCGTGAATATGAATGTGTGATAGCTAGTGATATGAATGAAAATGAATGCGTGATATATATCATGCATTCATGTTCATGCATGTCACTATCCATATTCATATGGATAGTGCCATGCATGAACATGAACGAACATCAATGAGCAATATATAGTGACAAGCATGAACATGAATAGATAGTGACAATATGAGCATGAATGCGCGATAAATAGTGGCATGGATGAACATAAATGTACGATAGATAGTGATATTCATCAACATGAATGCGCGATAGATATTGACAAACATGAACATGAATGAACATAAATGAACATAAATATGCGATAGATAGTGACATGCATGAACATGGATAGATAGTAACATGCATGAATATAGATAGATAGTAACATGCATGAATATGAATATGCGATAGATACTGTCATGAATAAACATGAATGCGCGATAGATAGTAGCATGCATGAAGATGAATGTGCGATAGATAGTGACATGCATGAACTTGAATGTGCAATAGATAGTGACATGGATGAACATTGATAGATAGTGACATGAATGAATATGAATGCGCAATAAATAGTGACATATATGTACATGGATAGATATTGACATGCATGAACATGAATAAACTGAAATATGAGATAGACAGTGGCACGCATGAACATGAATGAACTTGAATGCGTGATTGATAGTGACATGTATGAACATGGATAGATAGTGACAAAAACAGATATGAATGTGCAACAGATAGTATAATGTATGAATATAAATGCGTGATTGATAGTCTGGCATTCATGAAAATGAATGAACATGAATGAGCAATAGAAAGTAACATGCACGAACAGTAATGCGTAATAGATAGTGACATGCATGAACATAAATAAATATGAATACGCGATAGATAGTGACATGCATGAACATGAATAAATATTAATGCATGATAGATAGTGACATACTTAAATATGAATGCACGATAGAAAATGACATGCATGAGTATGAATGCACGATAGATAGTAAAAATCATATCTATGGATAGATAGTGCCATGCATGAACATGAATGCGCGATAGATAGTGACATGCATGAACATGAACGAACATGAACACCCATTACATAGTGACATACATGAACATGAATGTGAGATAGATAATGACATAGATGAACATGAATGCGCAACTAGATAATAACATGCATGAAAATGAATGCGTGAAAGATTGTGATATGCTTGAACATAAATAGAATGTTTTATGCAAGAATATGAATGCGCAATAAATAGTGACATGCATGAACATAAATGAACATGAATGCACAATAGATAGTGACATGCTTAAATACTGATAGATATTGGCATGAATATACTATAGATAGTGCCACACATGAACATAAATGCACAATTAATAGTCTAACATCTACAAAAATGAATGAACATCAATGAGCGAAAGATCGGGACATGCATGAACATGATTGCGCAATTGATAGTATGACATCCATGAACACGATTGTGTAATAGACAGTGACATGCATGGACAAGAAGGCGCGATAGATAGTGACATGCATAAATATAAATGAACATGAATGTACGATATACAGTGACTTACTTAAACATGAATGCGTGATAGATAATGATATCCATGAACATGAATGCACGATAGATAGTGACAAGCACTAACTTAGACAGATAGTGACATGCATGAACATGGATACGCGATTGATAGTGACATGCAAGAGCATGAACGCGTGATAAATAGTGACATGTAAAAATATGAGCGTGCGATAGGTAATGACATGCATGAACATAGATAGATAGTGACATACATGAACATGAATGCATGACAGATATTGACATACATAAACATGAATGTACAATAGATTATGACATGTGTGAACATGGATAATTAGTGACATGCATGAAAATGGATAGATAGTGACATGCATGAACATGAATGTGTGATAGATAGTGACATGCATAAATATGAATGCGCGATAGATAGTGACATGCATGAACATGAATAGATAACGACAGAAATGAACATGAATGTACGATAGATAGTGACATGCATGAATATAAATAGATAATGCTATGCAAGAAAATGAATGCATGATAGATAGTGACGTTCATGAACATGAATGTGTGATAGATAGTAATATGCATGAATATAATTGAACATAAATAAGTAATAGATAGCGACATACATTAATATGAATGAGTATGAATTACGCGATATATAGTGACATGTATGAACGTTGATGTTAGTGACATGCACGAATATGAATGCACGATAGACTGTGACTTACATGAATATGGATAGATAGTGACTTGCATGAACATGAAACTACGACAGATAGTGACATTAATGAATATGAAGGCGCGATATATAGTTTGACATCCATAAATATAAATGCGCGATAGATAGTGACATGCATGAATATGAATATACGATAGATAGTGATATGCATGAATATGAATGCACGATTATGACATGCATGAATATGAATGCACGATTGATACTGATATGTCTGAACAAGAATATGTGAAAAATAGTGACATGAATAAACATGAATGAGCGATAGATAGTGACACGCATGAATGTGGATAGTTAGTGACATGCATGAACATGAATGAACATGATTGTGCGATAGATAGTGACATCCAAGAACATGAATGAAAATGATTGCGCAATTGATAATTTGACATCCACGTACATAAATGTGTGATGTATAGTGACACGCATGAAAACTAATGTACGATAGATAATGACATGCATGAACATGAATGAATATGAATAAATATAAAAATGCAATAGATAGTGACATGCACAAACATGGATGCGTGAGTGATAGTGACATACTTGGACATATAGGAACATGAGTGCGCGATAGATAGTGACCTATATGAAGAAGGATAAATTAGGACATGCATGAACTTAGAGAGATAGTGAAATGCATGAATATTAATTCGCAATAGATAGTGACATGCATGAACATGAATGCGCGACATACAGTGATGTGCATAAATATGAATGCACGAATGATAGTGATATGCATGAACATGAATGCGCGATAGACAGTAACATGCATGAGCCTGAATGAAAATGAATGCGCAAAAGATAGTGACATGTATGAACATTAATGTGCGATAGATAGTGACATTCATAAATATAGATAGGTAGTGATATACAAGAACATGAATGCATAAGAACGCATAATAGATAGCGACGTGCCTAAATATGAATGTGTGATAGATAATGGTATACATGAATATAAATGAATATGAATACGCGATAGATTGTGTCATGCATAAATATTAATGCGTGAAGGATAGTGACATGCATGAACAGGAATGAACATAAATATACGATAAATAGTGACATGTTTGAACGTGGATTGATAGTAACATACATGAATATGAATGCGCGATAAAAAGTGACATGCATGAATATAAATGAATATGAATGCACGATGGATAGTGACATGCATGAACATGGATAGATAGTGACATGCGTGAACATCAATGCGCGATAAATAGTTGCATGGAAGAACATGAATGCGCGATAGATAGTGACATTTATCAACATGACTGCGTAATTGATACTGATAAGCATGAACATGAATGAAAATAAATGTGCGATAGACACTACATGCATGAACTTGGATAGAGAGTGGAATGCATGAATATGAATGTGTAACAGATATTGAAATAAATGAACATGAATGCGCGAATGATAGTGACATGCATAAACATGAATGCGCGATAGATAGGGACAATAGTGACATGCTAGAACATGGATTGATAGTGACATGTACGAACATTAATGTACGATAGTTAGTGATATCCATGGACATGAATGTGTGATAGATAGTTACAGGTGTAAACACTGATAGATAATGACATGAATATTGAATAGATAGCGACATGCATGAATATAGATTGATGATACTATGCATGAACAAAATGCACGATAGATAGTGACATTCATGAACATGAAAGCGTGATATATAGTGACACGCATAAATGTGAATGGACATGAATGAGCGAAAGATAGTCCCTTGCATGAACATGAAAGCGTGACAGATAGTAATAAGAATGAACATAAATGTGTGATAGATAGTGACATGCATGGACACGAATAGATAATGACAGGAATGAACATGAATGGGACATAGATAGTGACATGTATGAATATAGATAGATAGTTATTATTCACTGAAAAGTACTACTTTTCAACTCTTAACCTAGCTTTTGCTATACCTTTAAGCTAACTAATAACTTTTTGTTTAGCTTGTTTTATAGTTAGTAATAATTGTGTAGGTTGATACAAAGGGCATGCCTTTAGTGTCCAAAAGAGAAAGAATTAAAGAGAGAGAGGAGTGCTGAGCCAAGGACTGATGGAACACCATGATGGTACACACCATGGTGACTAGTTTGCATGTCCAGGTGCACCAAAGAAGTCCAATAGATGAGAGAAGTATAGATGAGAGTGGAGGAAGCTGCAACAGTAGCATATGCATAGCAGCAGAGCAGTAGAGTTATTCTCTCGCGTAGTCAGAGATACTACCTCGCGTGTTTAAATCCGCAGTAAAGCTTCCTTGCGTAGTTATTACATGCAGCATAAATAAACTTGTGAAGAACTCACGTGCCCAGTGGGGGAATGAACCTCAGAGAACTACTTCGCGTAGTAGTCGCGCGTTTGATCAGCTTTCAACACTCTAAAACTTCGCACAGTAGTCACGCATTAAACCTTCAAAAATCCAACTGGAGAAGTTCTCGTGGGGATCAAGTCTTATATCAGCCACATGCATAGTCTTGCGAGACTAATATGCATAAAAGAGTCAAGAAAGCTCACGCAGCTCAAGAGGAGAGAGAGCTCTAGAAACTTGCTCGTGCAGTTCTCACACACGTAAAAGCTAAACGTCTACCTGGCGAGCTGTGCTATGCACTAATCAAGGAGCCGAGCAAGATCAAAGATCTTTTACGCGAGACCTTCGCGATCAAAAATTTTAAAGGTCCACTATGTGACCAAAACCCAAGCATGCAAACTATATCTCGCGACTGCATTTTAGGCCAATGCAACTGCACGATAATCTAAAGTCTTTTGTGAGAGCTAGGAGCTTTCCATGCCAAATGCTACCTCGCGAGAACTCTGCAAATCGCATGCATGAATTAATGAGCCAAAGTCAGCCCTGCAAAGCTCGGGCTCTCCACTTCTCAGTCTTTACTCAGGGGCCATTTGAAGATTTTCCTAGGTCCAGGGCACACATCCCGAGGCTCTGATCTTAATGCACACATCCCAAGGCATCTTAGGGTTGTAATCAAGCCACATCTGCCCTAAAATTAGGGTTTATTCTTCTCTTAGACAAGGCATTATGGACTGAGTATATAAGCTATAAATGTAACTTAGAAAAATATCTCTCTTTCAACATCAATCAGCTGTGAGCTCCAGCAGATTAAGGTTATAGTTTGATCACCTCTTTTTCTATTTTTTTCTTCTTCCTTAGCCCAACACTTACTGACTAGGTTCTCTGTAATCAATTAGCCATAGTTTTATAAGTTTTTGTAATGGGTCTTGTGAACATTGGGAGAAATTGATGAGCTATTATGCACAAGGTTGCTACCTTGAGGACATCTCATTATAAGTATTGATTTAATCAATAAATATCTATTTTAATCCTTATTCAATTTGTTACTTTTATATTTGCCCATAGTTTTATTCAATCTATGCCATGCATTTGGGATTTGAGCTGATTTGAAATACCCATGGAAGCTTGAGCTTGTAGCCTTGGGACCATGGCGGTAGCAGTAATTTTTATGTTCCATCTCAGTCCTCTGTGGTGTGGATAACCTGTGACCATTCAAGTGGACAGACTATAGCCCTAGGGTGATTCCAAGCCATAGATCTGAGAGAGATTCTTTTCCTCTGCACTTGAGCTTGTAGCCTTGTGAGAGGTTATTACAGGAACAAGCTCCCCTCTGTTTTACTTGACCAACATTAGATGTTAGATCTGATTTCTCTGTAGAGATTACAGGCTTGTGAGCTGAGTCATTGCAAGCCTCTAGTAGCAATGATCAGCTGCATTTAAGTCTCCAAATAACTTTTGAACTATTGTGGTTTCCACGGGTTCTTCAAGAACTATTTGCTCCCATGAGTGCCTGAGCTTGTAGCCTGGCATACATGGTGTCTGCAATGATTTTCATGATCTGATTTGAGTCATTGGATGGAGGACATCTATTGGATAATCTTTTACCATTTAAGTAGATAGTATATAGCCTTAAGATCAGTCTATTCCATTGGATCAGACTGGCTTTCTGATTTAATTCATGTGATTTGATCCTCTTTCTATTGTATAACATGTGACCATTTAAGTGGATAGGTTATAGCCTTAAGAGACCAGGTCAAACCATAATGGTTGAGTTAGATACTTCTTTCTGACTGATGTGCTTGCAGCCATCTGAAGGACTGTTGCAAAGACAATCCTAAATCTGAGTTATAACTGTATTAACCTTAGCTTAATTGCCTACTTCCCATCATTTTTATCTTTATTTTAACACACACCATCACCGCCTTCTTCATAACCCTTTCTTTAGGATGGGACTACACTTTATTTCCCTTATTTTTAGTGATAGTTTTGTGTAGTTGTGACACCCAACTCCCTTTTTCTAGGATTGTCAGATCTGTAACCAGATTTGGAGGTTTACTAATATAACCCATTTGGGCTTCTAAATCAATTTCTCTGTGGAACAAACTCTTACTCAAAACTTGCTACAATAGCCCTGTATCTTCCAGACTGTGTATTTTAGATTTACTGTTTTAACCAATCTCTATTTCTTCACTTTTGATTTATTTTTAATCACCACTGTTTTCTCACCACTAACAAGACAGCACCTGAGGTAACCAACAATAGTGCCATGAATGAATGCACGAACATGAATACATGATAGATAGTGATATTCATGAACATGAATGTGTGATAAATAGTAACATGCATGAACATGATTGAACATAAATATGCGATAGATGGCGACATGCATGAACGCGAATGAGCATGAATGCGCGATAGATAGTGACATGCATGAACATTGATAGATTGTGACAGGCACGAATATGAATGCACGATAGACTGGCTTGCATGAAAATAGATATATAGTGACTTCCGTGAACATGAAAGTGTGACAGATAATGACAATAATAAATATGAAGGTGCGATAGATATTTTGACATTCATAAATATTAATGCGCGATAGATAGTGACATGCATAAATATGAATGCATGATAGATAGTGACACGCATGAATATGAATGCATGATTATGACATGCATGAACATAAATACACGATCGATAGTGACATGCCTGAATAAGAATATACGAAAAATAGTGACATGAATGAACATGAATGAGCGATACATAGTAACATGTATGAAGGTGGATAGATAGTGACATCTAAGAACGTGAATGAAAATGATTATGCAATTGATAATTTAACATCCATGAACATGAATGTGCGATATATAGTCACATCCATGAATATTAATGCGCGATAGATAGTTACATGCATGAATATGAATGTACATGAATGAACTTTAATGCGCGATAGATAGTGACAAGCATGAAGATAGATGCGTGATTGATAGTGACATACTTGGACATGTATAAACATGAATGCATGATAGATTATGACATGCATGAGCAAGGATAGATTATGACATGCATGAACTAGCATAGATAGTGACATGCATGAATATGAATTCACGATAGATAGTGACATGTATGAACATGAATGCGTGATATACAGTGATATGCATGAACATGAATGTGCGAATGATAGTGACATGCATGAATATGAATGGGCGATAGACAGTAACAAGCATGAGCCTGTATGAATATGAATGCGTGAAAAGTAGTGACATGCATGAACTTGAATGCGCAATAAATAGTAACATGCATGACCATTAATGCACGATAAATAGTGACATTCATGAATATGGATAGATAGTGATATACATGAACATGAATGAATAAGAATGCATAATAGATAGTGGCGTGCCTAAAATGAATGCGCAATAGGTTGTGACATACATGAATATAAATGAACATAAATGAATATAAATATGCCATAGATAGTGCTATACATAAATATGAAAGCGTGATAGATAGTGACATCCATACACTAGGATAGATAGTTACACGTATGCACATTAATTCGCGTTAGATAGTGACATACATGAACATGAATGCGCGATATATAGTGACGTGCAGGGATATGAATGAACATGAATGCACGAAAGACAGTGAAATGCATGAACATGAATGCGCTATAGACAGTAACATGGATGAACTTGAATGAGCATAATTACATAATAGATTGTGACATGCATGAACATGGATTGATAGTGACATGAATGAAATTGAATGTGGGATGGATAGTGACTGTAATATCCCTGATATTTTCGGCATATTTTCGTTTACCTTGGTAAGCGTGCCCGGAAAATACTGTAGAATATTTTTGGACTTTTGGTAAGCTAAGGCTATGGTAAGACTAATGGCCAAAGGAGTTGGTCTCGAGAGGTGTGCAAGTCATGAAATCGATAACTTATACTATTGGGTTGGTGTTGGTGGTTAACACCAGATATGTTCTCAACTTAAGTGGATAAGTTACAAATACAAAAAATCTAGATATTATAGTTGCTTAGGTTTGGTTATAAGAGAGAGAGAGTGTAAGAGAAGATTAACTCTCCCACTCTCTTTGGAATTTAAGCTTCTAAAGACCTTGCTCGTTTGATCCTAGATCTAGAGAGAGTGAGACCTCCTCTTCACATCTCAACCATTGATTAGCTTTGAAATTGTCTTAGGATCAGTTTGATATATTGAAAGAGAAGAGTGATGTGGAGAGTGAGAAAAATCATGTGATCTAATGGTAGTCGTTTCTTTATGATGGTAAGTGAAAATCGAACCATGGAACTTGGAGCTTGGAGCTTGGAATCAACGGTTTAAACTACAAGAGGTAGGTCGATGAAACCTCCTTGTGTTATTTTGTTTATGTTTGTTTAGAATTAAAGAAGACATGGTCGTGGTTCAATCAAAAATCGATGGCCCGGTGATGTGATTTTTCCCATTTTGGGAATTTTTAGAAAATCATGTGATCGATGGTTGGTTCAATCAAAATCTGATGGCCAGTGATGTCTGATTTTTCCCATTTTGGGACTATTTAGAAAATCATGTGATCGATGGGCGTGGTTCAATGTAAAATCGATGGCCTGCATGATGTGCGATTTTCCCATTTTTGGGACTGTTTAGAAAATCTGTGTGATCGATGGTGTGGTTCAATGTAAAATCGGTACATGATGTGCGATTTTTCCCATTTTGGGGATTTAGAAAATCAGTGTGATCGATGGTCGTGGTTCAATCTAAAATCGATGGCCCGGTGATGTGCGATTTTCCCATTTTGGGACCTTTAGAAAATCATGTGATCGATGGTCATGGTTCAATCTAAAATCTGGCCACACTGATGTCTGATTTTCCCATTTTGGGATGATGTGCTTTGAATTCAAGGGTCGAAATCGAATTCGACCATCAATTTCAGATTTGACCCACAAATTTACATCATCTGTTTTGGCATTCGAGAAAATTTTATTGGATTTTAATCGCAAGTTTTAGTTTGATTTTTGTCTTATATTAACCGAAAGTGTTAATATATGTAGGTTTTATTTGTTGGGAGTCCTTGGTGAGGACTGTTATGTGATTTTGAAGCTCTTTGTTAAGGTAGGGGAACCCTACACATTATTTGTATTCTATTATAAGTAGGGACTGTTTTGACTATTTCGCTTGAGAAGCATGTATTTGAAATCTGTTATGGACATCAGAACCTCAGCATGGATACTTTGCTAAAATTAAGAACTTTGTAATTCGAACCTCAGAACCTCAGTTAATCTTTGAATCAGACCTTTGAATCAGAACTTTGAAAAATCAGTATATGATATGAATAATAAGCCTTGATATGTGTTAGCAATTGCATTTGATTTGAGGTACGTCAGAACGATGCCCTAGATTCTACCAACCGTGTTGACGGTATAACTTACGCATAAGTTTCCCTCATTGCGTAGGGGCTTGTTGCATTCAGAAAAAGGGTTCATGAACGATGGTCAGTAGGGTCTTCCCATCGGTATACACTTTGCTCTCATGCTATAGGAATTTGAGAGATATAATTAAGTTATAAATTTACGACAAGAAGCATACTAATTCAGAAGATTTTTGAACACATCAGATTTAGGTATTCAGTTTTAACTCAAGATTAGAATCGAGATTTCGTTTACAAAGCATCATTTGAAAACCATGTTTGATCCGAATTACATCTTTTGAAAACCTTTACTTATAATGAAATACAAATAGATTTGTTTCCTCTATTGGGCTTTCTTTGTTAGCTCACCCTGACTATCGTCCACAGTCTTTGAGGCGATTTGGGATCCGAGGATTTGGAGGATTGATTATATTCTGAGGAGGAATTAGACTTGCTGGAGGAGTTCTTCCCTTGACCTTTAGATCCTGTATTTTGGTATTTTGCGAATATTGTTTTGAATATTGGGCCCTAGGCCTTATTTTGTTCTTTTTATATCACTTGAGGAACCATCATCGTGAACCATTAGTTTAGGTGTTGGATTGGCCATCACCGATGGTTCCTTTTGGTTCCTCATCGTGATAGATTTATTACAAGCTTTTGAATTATGAATTATCTCGCTTTGCCTGTTTTAGATCATTGTTATGTGCGGCCTCTGTTTGAATCGGCTTATTGAGAAATCAATAAGTTGATGAACCGCCTTTCCTATACCGTAAGGATTGGAAAAGTCGTTAAATCACAGTTGGTATCGAGCTATGCTCTAGGTTGAGTCTTAGGACTAGGATAGATTGTCTTGACAATCTTCGATCAATTGCTATTGCTTTTCAACAATGACAGATCGCATGCCTCCGCTTCGGAGGCGAGGCCGAGGTAGAGAGGGACCTCGTGAGGCTGTAGGTACCTCTCGTGGCAGAGGAAGAGTTGCCACTGGTGCGAATGCAGAGGCCCTGCGACCTGGTAGGCCACAGGGAGGAAATGTGGACCAGGTGCTGGCAGCCTTCCCCACCAACATGCCTCAACAGGCAGACCATTGATAGGCAGACGAGATCTTGGCAGACGGACATTAGCCGGGAGGATTTGCGAGTTCGGGAGGATGAGACCTCCTACATTCTCGAGGCGACGGATCCGATGGAAGCCGAGGCGTGGCTTGATGAGATCGAAGATATTTGAAGTGTTGCGATTATGCAGATGTTGAGAAATGCGTTGGGCATCTTTCAAACTTTTGGGAGAGGCCAGTCCGTGGTGGAAGTCTGTTTCTAGGATGAGAGAGCAGGACTACCCTAATACTCCATGGACTTGGGCAGAGTTTGTGGAGACGTTCAACGATCAGTATTTTCCAAAGATCGTACGTCATCGATCGGGAGGTCCAGTTCATTGAGTGAAACAGATGAGATGTGCATGTGCGATGCGGCGAGTTTGATAGACTCTCCAGTTGCACCCTTGCGTGGGGTGATGAGAGCTCGAGAAATTTGAGAGAGGATTGAGGCCGAACATTCGAGAGGGTGTCTATGTGGGAGATGGAGGCGTATCTTTGGCGTCATGACAAAGGCCCTCATAGCGGAGGACATTCAAAAACAATACTTGAGGCGAGAGCAGGGAAATAAGAATCGGTTTGGCCAGGGACAGCAGAGTGCTTCAGGGCAGGTGAACAAAAAGCCGAGGTTCTCGAGACCTCCTCCCTACCCTAGTCAGCCATCATACTCTAGACCAGCTGTTGCTTCAGGACCAGTGACGTCTTCATATCAGAGACCGCAGAGTTCGTCACCAGGACAACCATTCAGAGCTGGGAGCACTACTGGGAGTGGAGCTTCTGTGGCTCAAGGTTCAACAAAGGGATCAGCAGTTACTCCTGTTTCTACTTCATTGTGTGCAAGATGTGGGAAACCACATAAAACTGAGGATTGTAGACGGAATACTGGAGGATGCTTCAGGTGTGGACTGGTTGGTCATATGATCGAGGATTGTCCTGATGCTGAGAAAGGGATCTGACGATCTCTCAGAAGTCGACGACCTACGGTTCAAGGTCGAGTCTATGCGGTGATCGCGAATGCCCAAACGTCCGAATGACGTGGTCCATTAAAGTTGATTTTACTTTTGGTATTAATTATATTGATTCAATTATATATTCTGTCAATAAATTGAAAATACAATAAAATCATTGCATATAAGTATATATAAGTAATGACAAACTTTTTAATTAAGGTACACTTATGATGAGTTGTGGAAGCGACTCAAGTAAAATTGAAGCACGAGTACTAATAGACCCTGGGTCTAGTCACTCGTTCATTACTCCTCTTTTCTCTGAGAAGATGGGCATCGTACCCAAACCCCTTGCGTTTGTCTTGGATGTGAAAGTTCTCACTTCGGTCAGCACGGATACAGTGTGCAAGTCTGTGATCGTGATGGTTGATGACCACGAGACAATGACCGACATGATTACGCTGAAAATGGCAGGGTTCGATGTGATTCTAGGGATGGATTGGTTGTCTGCATACCATGCGAATGTGGACTATTTACGGAAGATCGTAACCTTTCGACCACCGAAGATGAAATCCTTTCGATTTTGCGGAGTCAAATCGAACGTTGCACCTATTATTTCAGCCATCGGTGGCGCATGATGAGAGCGGATCTTTGTGGATATCTTGCTTACTTGCAAGATAGTAAGGAGAAAGATCGGGACATTGCACTTCTTACGGTGAGTTAGTGAGTTTCGATGTTTTCTGATGAATTACTGGATTGCCACCGGACCAGAGAGATTGAGTTTGCGATCGACTTAGCGCGGTCTGAAGCTATCTAAAGCTCCATATCGGATGGCGCCGAGTTGAAGGAACTCAAGGCGACTTCTGAGTTAGACAAAGGCTTTATTCGACCGAGTGTCTCTCCTTGGGGTGCACCGGTTCTTTTTGTGAAAAAGAAGGATGGATCAATGCGTCTGTGTATCGATTATAGGCAGCTCAACAAGATGACGATTAAGAATCGTTATCCTCTTCCGCGGATAGATGACTTGTTTGATCAATTGCAAGGTGCCAAATTCTTTTCAAAGATCGATCTGAGGTCAGGCTATCATCAGCTCAAGATCAAGGTGGAAGATATATCCAAAACTGTGTTTCGGACGCGTTATGGCCACTATGAGTTTCTAGTGATGCCATTTGGATTGACAAATCTTTGCATCTTTCATGGATCGATGAGCAGGTGTTCAAACCACATCTTGACAAATCTGTGGTAGTTTTCGTAGATGACATCCTCATCTATTCGAAAACCAGAGAGGAGCATGTGCAACATCTAAGGATGGCTCTTCAAACACTCAGGGACCATCAGTTATATGCCAAACTCAGCAAGTGTGAGTTTTGGCTAGATCAGGTCAGTTTCTTAGGCCATGTTGTCTCGGAGTCAGGCATTTCAGTGGATCCTACAAAGATTGATTCTGTGGTGAACTAGGAACAGCCTACGATGGTTACAGAAGTCCGGAGTTTTCTTGGTTTGGCAGGGTACTATCGGAGATTTGTCGAGGGTTTCTCGAAATTATAAAGTCGCTTACCTGACTTACAGAAAGAATGCAAAGTTGATTGGGCCAGGCGGTGTGGCGAGTTTTCGGGAGTTGAGCGTCGCGACTCTGACACCAGTACTTTATACCTTCCCGGTGGTGGGCTTAGCCGTGTCTGATGATCTTCTTATCTTATGGCGGATTAGGCTGCGTGCTTAATCAACACGAGCGGGTTATTGCTTATGGTTCTAGACAGTTGAAGGACCATGAGAGAAATTATCCGACGCATGATCTCGAGTTAGCAGCAGTTATATTCGCTCTCAAGATCTGGCGACATTACCTCTACGGTGAGATATTTGATATATTCACCGATCATAAGAGTCTCAAGTACCTGTTCACTCAGAAGGACTTGAACATGAGGCAGCGACGATGGATGGAGTTTTTGAAAGATTATGATTGCTCGATTCAGTACCATCCAGGAAAGGCAAATGTCGTTGCTGATGCTCTCAGTAGAAGGTCATCAGCTCAGTTATCACATCTTGTGAGCCGGATTCAGCGATGGAAGCTATTGGAAGATATGGCTTTGGGCAGCTCACGGTATGATGTAAAAAGGCTGGGGAGCATTGATGGCTACTCTTGTACTACATATACGCTCTGCGAGAATATTAGAAAGCTTCAGATGACCGATGATGAGTTGATGGCGATTAGACGAGATGTCGAGAATGGCAGCAAGAAGGATTTCTCCATTCGAGCAGATGGAACCTTGTTGTTTCGTGACCGTGTATGTGTACCGACAAGCTCAGAGCTTCGGGACACTATTCTAGAAGAGGCTCACAAATCCATGTATGCCATACATCCTGGTAGCACCAAGATGTATCAGGACTTGATGAAGAGTTTCTGGTGGCGAGGTTTGAAGCGCGACGTCGAGTAATGTCGCGGTGCCTGGTTTGTCAGCAGGTTAAGGTTGATCATCAGAATCCAGCAGGGTTATTACAGCCTTTACCTGTGCCTGAATGGAAATGGGAAGCCATTTCGATGGACTTCATCTTAGGTTTGCCGAAAACACTGAGGAAAAACAATGCCATTTGGGTTATTGTCGATCGGCTGACCAAATCTGCTCATTTCCTGCCATACAATATCTCGTATACAGCTAGTAGACTTGCAGAATTATACTTGAAGGAGATTGTTAGACTGCATGGGATACCAGCTAGTATTGTGTCAGACAGAGACCCGTTGTTTACTTCACACTTTTGGCAGAAATTTCAGGAGGGAATGGGTTCTCGTCTTGACTTTAGTTCTGCATTTCACCCACAGACGGATGGCCAGACTGAGCGAGTGAATCAGATTATTGAGGACATGTTGAGAGCTTGCATGTTGGATTTTCACGGGTCATGGGACCAACACTTGCCTTTGATTGAGTTCGCCTACAACAATAGCTTTCAGGCTAGCATTGGTATGGCTCCGTTTGAGGCTTTATATGGGAGACGGTGTCGATCGCCGTTAAACTGGGAAGAAGTGGGTGAGAAGCTCATTATTGGACCTGAGATAGTTGAACGCACGACCGAGACAGTTCGGTTGATACGCGAGCGACTACGAGTAGCTCAGAGTCGTCAAAAGAGCTACGCTGATCTCAAGAGGCGACACGTGGATTTTGAGGTAGTTAACTGCCTTAAAGTGTATTTTTCACTTGGTATATAGTCCATGTGCTGATTTACACTAATAATTAATTTTTTCAGGTTGGCGCGAATGTCTTTGTTCGGATTTCGCCTACGAAAGGCGTTATGAGGTTCGGAAAGCGAGGGAAGTTGAGTCCTAGGTACGTTGGGCCTTTTGAAATTTTAGGCCGAGTCGGAGAGGTTGCATATCGAGTGGCGCTACCGCCGCAATTGTCTAGCATGCACAATGTCTTTCATGTTTCGATGCTCCGTCGATACATACGTGACCCGACTCACGTGCTTGATTACCAACCCATCGAGCTTCAGGATGGTTTGAAGGTGATTGAGGACCCGATTCAGATTTTGGATCGCAAGGAGCAGATTCTACGCACTAAAAGGATTCCTTTGGTTCTTGTACAATGGCGGAATCACACACCGGAGGAAGCCACTTGGGAGCGTGAAGCTGAGCTCCGGGACCAAGTTCGGAGCCTATTTGCTTGAATTTTTCATTTTGTGTGGACTGTATGATATTTTCCAGTTATATGTAATCATTTGGTTATATATATCAATATTACTGTCATTCTTGGTTTTATATAGAAATATAAAATTATTTCTGTGAGAACTTGTGGCTGATCACATTATTTTCTGCGTCGGTCCGTATAAGCGTCACTCACTTATGGACATCAGAATAATTTTTGGGACCTTAGACCAAATTCTGGTGTGTTATGGTGCATCATGATCAAAATCTCAACATCATGATCACGATCTGCGCCATTTGCCCTTACTCTGCTTGTCATGATCGAGTTCATGATGGGGATACAACGGGCTCAAACTAGGTCCATTTAGACCCACAGATCAATTATAGATTTCAAAATTTTTGTCCGTTTTGAAAATTTCCGATGTGTTAAACATACTCAGGTGTATTAAAATTTCATATGTGTTAAAAATTTTAGGTGTGTTGCAAAATTTTTCACCGAGCACATTGTTGGTTTATTTTTTATTAACACTTTATGCCCGAGAAACATTGCTAATCTGTGGGTAGGTGGATTTATGAAAAACATTTGTGGCGATTTACCACCAATGATAGGGTTGGTGCACTTCATTTATGAGAGGTTACATCATGGGTGATTGCTCAAAATTCAGAGGTTTAAACTCTCATGAGGTCGGTGTTTTAAGCTCATGTAGACTTCATTTCATGAGGAGCTTCGCTCATGGGTTGTGGGTTCTGACTCTGCTTTGTTGGGTTTTGGGACTGTATTTTTATATATAGCAGGTTTACGCCCTCTCATGAGCCCCACATACGACCACCTACTTAGTTGGCTCCACCACCCCACACCCACTTTCTGACTTGTGTCCCCTCCAATCTGGGAGCAACCCCATCATTTTTGGGGCATGTATTTATTTTCTTATTGCATGCATTATCTTGCAACCTGGTGGTTCTAACTTTTGCCTTTCCATCTATATTTTCTATTTTGGCTCTGTTTTGCTAGTTTTGGTTGTTCGGTGAGTACACTGTTGGCTATGAATTCTGTTAGCACCTTCTGGCTTTTTGTTGGCCTGTTACATTTCCGTGTGTGGGCCTGTCCCTTCAGTACTATATCTATTTTGTGGTAGGATCCTTGTTTGTTTAGTTCTTTTTGGGTGTTGCTTTTCTACGTCATGGTGTGACGGTTTCCCGGCACGTGACACTCGGGGTGGGCATCCATGTACGGATGCAACCCACTATGGCCCTTCAGGTGCCACATGTAGTACATCCATGTTACTACGGATTTCATCCCTTGACTTGCGTGCCCTGTGAGCCCATCGCACTGTGCACCTTGTTTCTGTTTCGTTTCCTTTTTGTGGTGTGTGTTGTCTTCAATTTTCGAGGACGAAAATTCCTAAGGAGGGGTGAATGTAATATCCCTGATATTTTCGGCATATTTTCGTTTACCTCGGTAAGCATGCCCGAAAAATACTGTAGAATATTTTTGGACTTTTGGTAAGCTAAGGCTATGGTAAGACTAATGGCCAAAGGAGTTGGTCTCGAGAGGTGTGCAAGTCATGAAATCGATAACTTATACTATTGGGTTGGTGTTGGTGGTTAACACCAGATATGTTCTCAACTTAAGTGGATAAGTTACAAATACAAAAAATCTAGATATTATAGTTGCTTAGGTTTGGTTATAAGAGAGAGAGAGTGCAAGAGAAGATTAACTCTCCCACTCTCTTTGGAATTTAAGCTTCTAAAGACCTTGCTCGTTTGATCCTAGATCTAGAGAGATTGAGACCTCCTCTTCACATCTCAACCATTGATTAGCTTTGAAATTGTCTTAGGATCACTTTGATATAATGAAAGAGAAGAGTGATGGAGAGTGAGAAAATCTGTGATCTAATGGTCGTGGTCGCTTTTATGATGGACTGAAGTGAAAATCTGAATCATGGAACTTGGAGCTTGGAGCTTGGAATCAACGGTTTAAACTACAAGAGGTAGGTCGATGAAACCTCCTTGTGTTATTTTGTTTATGTTTTGTTTAGAATTAAAGAAGACATGGTTGTGGTTCAATCAAAAATCTGATGGCCACAGACTGATGTGCAGATTTTTCCCATTTTTGGGACTGTTTAGAAAATCTGTGTGATCTGATGGCTGTGGTTCAATGTAAAATCTGATGTACGGTGATGTGCAGATTTTTCCCATTTTGGGATATTTAGAAAATCTGTGTGATCGATGGTCGTGGTTCAATGTAAAATCGATGGCCATGATGCTGATTTTTCCCATTTTTGGATTTAGAAAATCTGTGTGATCGATGGCGTGGTTCAATCTAAATCGATGGCCGCGGTGATGTGCAGATTTTCCCATTTTGAATTTATTTAGAAAATCATGTGATCGATGGGCGTGGTTCAATCTAAAATCGATGGAGTGATGTGATTTTTCCCATTTTGGAATGTTTAGAAAATCTGTGTGATCGATGGGCGTGGTTCAATCTAAAATCTGATGGCCTGCATGATGTGCGATTTTTCCCATTTTGGGGTGATGTGCGATTTTGAATTCAAGGGTTGAAATTGAATTGACCATCGAATTCAGATTTGACCCACAAATTACATTTACATCTTGTTTTGGCATTGAGAAAATTTTATTGGATTTTTAATCGCAAGTTTTAGTTTGATTTTTTGTCTTATATTAACACCGAAAGTGTTAATATATGTAGGTTTTTGTTGTTGGGAGTCCTTGGTGAGGACCTGCTTTATGCGTGATTTTGAAGCTCTTTGTTAAGGTAGGGGAACCTACACATTATTTGTATTCTATTATAAGTAGGGAATTTTGACTATTTCGCTTGAGAAGCATGTATTTGAAATCTGTTATGGACATCGAGAACCTCAAAGATGGATACTTTGCTAAAATTAAGAACTTTGTAATTGAACCTCGAACCTCGGTTAATCTTTGAATCGGACCTTTGAATCGAACTTTGAAAATCAAGATATGATATGAATAATAAGCCTTGATATGTGTTATAAATTGCATTTGATTTGAGTACGTCGAGCGATGCCCTAGATTCTACCAACCGTGTTGACGGTATAACTTTGGCGCAAGTTTCCCTCATTGCGTAGGGGCTTGTTGCATTGAAAAAAGGGTTCATGAGCAGCGATGGTCGATGAGGGTCTTCCCATCGGTATACACTTTGCTCTCATGCTATAGGAATTTGAGAGATATAATTAAGTTATAAATTCGACAAGAAGCATACTAATTGAGAAGATTTTGAACACATCGATTTATGTATTAGGTTTTAACTCAAGATTAGAATCGGAGATTTCGTTTACAAAGCATCATTTGAAAACCATGTTTGATCCGAATTACATCTTTTGAAAACCTTTACTTATAATGAAATACAAATAGATTTGTTTTTGGGCTTGTTAGCTCACCCTCGACTACGTCACAAGTCGGACCGATTTGGGATCCGAGGATTTGGAGGATTACGATTATATTCTGAGGAGGAATTAGACTTGCTCACGAGGAGTTCTTCCCTTGACCTTTAGATCCTGTATTTTGGTATTTTGTCTGAATATTGTTTTGAATATTGGGCCCTAGGCCTTATTTTGTTCTTTTTGATATCACTTGAGGAACCATCATCGTGAACCATTAGTTTAGGTGTTGGATTGGCCATCACCGGTGGTTCCTTTTGGTTCCTCATCGTGATAGATTTGTTATTACAAGCTTTTGAATTATGAATTATCTCTGCTTTGCCTCTGTTTTAGATCATTGTTATGTGCCGGCCTCTGTTTGAATACGGCTTACTGAGAAATCAATAAGTTGATGAACCGGCCTTTCCTATACCGTAAGAGGATTGGAAAAGTCGGGTCGTCACAGTGACATGCATGAATATGAATAAATATGAATGCACAATAGATAGTGGCATGATTGTACATGGATTGATAGTGACATGTATGAATATGAATGCGTGATAGAAAGTGATATGCATGAATATAAACGAATTTAAATACGCGATGGATAGTGACATGCATGACATGGATAGATAGTAACATATGTGACATCAATACGTGATAGATAGTTGCATTGATGAACATTAATGCGCGATAGACAGTGGCATTCATTAACATGAATGCGTGATTGATAATGATAAGCATGAATATAAATGAACATAAATCGGTGATAGATAGTGACGTGCATGAAAATGGATAGATAGTGACTTACGTGAATATGAATGTGCGACAGATACTGAAATGAATGAGCAGAAATGCACGATAGATAGTGACATGCATGAACATAAATGCATGATAGATAGAGGTATGCATGAACGTTGATAGACGGTGACATGCATAAACATAAATGCTCAATAGATAGTGGCATGCTTGAACATGAACGCGCAATAAATAGTGACATGCATGAGCATAGATAGTAGTGACATGCATGAACTTGAATGCGCAATAGATAATAATGATATGTACGAAAATGAATGCACGAAAGATTATAATATGTTTGAGCATTGATAAATAGTGAGATACTAGAACATAGATAAATAGTGACATGCAAGGACATTAATGCACGATAGTTAGTGACATACATAAACATTAATATGTGATAGATAGTGACAGGTGTAAACACCAATAGATAATGGCATGAATGTTGGATAGATAGTGACATACATGAATATAGATTGAGAGTGTCATGCATGAACAAAATGCGCTATAGATAGTGATATTCATGAACATGAATGCATGATATATAGTGACGTGCATAAACGTGAATGGACATGAATGCGTAAAAGATAGTCTCATGCATGAACATGAAAGCGCAACAGATAGTAACAAAAATGAACATAAATGCACGATAGATAGTAACAAGAATGAACATAAATGTGCTATAGATAGTGCTATGCATGAATATAAATGCACGATAGATAGTGACAGGCATGGATATGGATAGATAGTGACTTGTGTGAACATGAATGTGCAATAAATAGTAATATGAATGAAAATAAATGGACGATAGATAGTGACATACAAGAACATAAATGAACATGAATGCACTATAGATAGTGACATGAATGAACATGAATGCGCGATATAAAGTAACATACATGAATATGAACGAACATGAATGCGCGATTGATAATGACATGCATGAATATAGATTGATAGTGACATACGTCAAGAGGAATGCATGATAGATAGTTGCATGAAAGAATATGAATGTACAATAGATAGTGACATTCATCAAAATTAATGCGCGATAGATACTGACAAGCATGAACATGAATAAACATAAATGCAGGATAGATAGTGATATACATGAACATGAATAGATAGTGACTTGCGTGAATATGAATGTGTGATAGATACTGACATGAATGAACATGAATGCGCGATAGGTAATAACATGTATGAACATGAATACGCGATAGATAGTGACATACATAAACTTAAATGCGCGATAAATAGTGACATGAATGAACATGAATGCGCAATAGATAGTGACATTCATGGACATGGATAGATATTGACATGCATGAACACGAATGAACATAAATAAACTTGACTATATGATAGATAGTGATACGGATGAACATGGATAGATAGTAATAAAACTACACATGAATGTGTGACAAATAGCAAAATGCATGAATATGAATGCGCGATTGGTAGTCTGACATTAATGAAAATGAATGAAAATGAATGAGTGATAGAAAGTGACATGCATAAACCAGAATGCGCGATAGATAGTGACATGCATGAATATGAATAAACATCAATGCACAATAGATAGTGACTTACTTGAACATGAATGTACGATAGAAAATGACATTCATGAACATGAATGAGCGATAGATAGTAATAAGCACTATCATAAAAAGATAGTGACTTACATGAACATGAATGCGCGATAGATAGTGACATGTATGAATACGAATGAACATGAATGTGCGATAAATAGTGACATACATGAACAAAAATGCGCGATAGATAGTGACAGGCATGAATATGGATAGATAGTTACATGCATGAACATAAATGTGTGACAAATAGTGATATGAATGAAAATGAATATGCGATGGATAGTGACATATATGAACATAAATAAACATAAATACACTATAGATAGTGACATGAATGAACATGAATGCGCGATAGATAATGACATGCATGAATATAGATTGATAGTGACATACGTCAAAAGGAATGTACGATAGATAGTTGCATGGATTAATATGAAAATGCAATAGATAGTGACATTCATCAAAATGAATGGGCGATAGATACTGATAAGCATGAACATGAATGAACGTAAATGCGCGATAGATAATGACATGCATGAACATAGATAGATAGTGACTTGCATGAATATGAATGTGCGACAGATACTGATATGAATGAATATAAATATGCTATAGATAGTGACATACATAAATATGAATACGCGATAGATAGTGACATGCATGAACTTAAATGTGTAATAGATAGTGACATGAATGAACATGAATGCATAATAGATAGTGACATTCATAAATATGGATAGATATTGACATAAATGAACTTAAATGCGTCATAGATAGTGACACGCATGAACATAAATAAACTTGACTGTGAGATAGATAGTGACACGCATGAACATGGATAGATAGTGATAAAACATACATGAACATGAATGCGCGATTAGTAGTCTGACATCAATGAAAATGAATGAACATGAATGAGCGATAGAAAGTGACATGTATGAACCAGAATGCGTAATAGATAGTGACATGCATGAATACGAATAAACATCAATGTGTGATAGAGCGTAATATACTTGAACATGAATGCATGATAGAAAATGACATACATGAAAATGAAAGCGCGATAGATAGTAATAAGCATTATCATGGATAGATAGTGACATATGTGAATATGAATGCGCGATAGATAGTGACATGCATGAACAGGAATGAACATAAATGTACGATAGATAATAACATGCATGAACATAAATGTACGATAGATAGCGACAGGTATGAATATGGATAGATAGTGACATGCATGAACGAAAATATGCGACAAATAGTGATATGAATGAAAATAAATGCACGATGAATAGTGAAATGCATGAATATAAATGAACATGAATGCACTATAGATAGTGACATGTATGAACATGAATGCGCGATATAAAGTGACATGCATAAATATAAACGAACATGAATGCACGATAGATAATGACATGCATGAATAGGGATTGATAGTGACATACGTCAACAAGAATGTACGATAGATAGTTGCATTGATGAACATGAATGTAAAATAGATAGTGATATTCATCAAAATAAATGCGTGATAGATACTAACAAGCATGAATATGAATGCACGATAGACTACTTGCATGAACATAGATATATAGTGACTTCCGTGAACATGAAAATGTGACATATAATGACAATAATGAATATGAAGGCGCGATAGATAGTTTGACATTCATAAAGATGAAAGCATGATAGATAGTGACATGTATAAATATGAATGCACGATAGATAGTGACACGCATGAATATGAATGCACGATTGTGACATGAATGAACATAAATACATGATTGATAATGACATGCCTTAATAAGAATATACGAAAAATAGTGACATGAATGAACATGAATGAGCGATACATAGTGACATGTATGAACGCGAATAGATAGTGACATCCAAGAACATGAATAAAAATGATTACGCAATTGATAATTTAACATCCATGAACATGAATGTGCAATACATAGTCATGTGCATGAATATTAATGCGCGATAGATAGTTAGATGCATAAACATGAATGTACATGAATGAACTTGAATGCGCGATAGATAGTGACAAGCATGAAGATAGATGTGTGATTGATAGTGACATACTTGGACATGCATGAACATAAATGCGTGATAGATTATGACATGCATGAGCAAGGATAGATTGTGACATGCATGAACTAGTATAGATAGTGACATGCATAAATATGAATTCACGATAGATAGTGACATGCATGAACATGAATGCGCGATATACAGTGATATGCATGAACATTAATGTGTGAAAGATAGTGACATGTATGAACACGAATGGGCGATAGACAATAACAAGCATGAGCCTGTATGATCATGAATGCGCAATAGATAGTGACATGCATTACCATTAATGTACGATAAATAGTAACATTCATGAATATGGATAGATAGTGATATATATGAACATGAATGAATAAGAATGCATAATAGATAGTGGCGTGCCTAAATATGAATGCGCGATAGGTTGTGACATACATGAACATAAATGAATATAAATACGCGATAGATAGTGCCATGCATAAATATAAAAGCGTGATAGATAGTGATATACATGAACTAGGATAGATAGTTACATGCATGCACATTAATTTGCGTTAAATAGTGACATACATGAACATAAATACGCGATATATAGTGACGTGTAGGAACATGAATAAAAATGAATGCGCGAATGAAAGTGAAATGCATGAATATGAATGCGCATGGATGAAAATGAATGAGTATAATTACACAATAGATTGTGACATGCATGAATATGGATTGATAGTGATATGAATGAAATTGAATGTGAGATGGATAGTGACATGCATGAATATGAATGAATATGAATGCACAATAGATAGTGACATGCTTATACATGGATTGATAGTGACATACATGAATATGAATGCATGATAGAAAGTGACATGTATGAATATAAGCGAACTTGAATGCGCGATGAATAGTGACATACATGAACATGGATAGATAGAAAGGGACATGCATGAACATGAATGAGCGATAGAAAGGGACGTGCATGAACAGGAATGCGCGATAGATAGTGACATGTATGAACATAAATGAACATGAATGCGTGATAGATAGTGACATGCATGAACATAAATAAATATCAATGCGCGATAGATACTTATATGAATGAAAATGACTTGAACATGAATACACGATAGAAAATGACATGCATAAACATGAATGCGCGATAGATAGTAACAAACACTTCCATTGATTGATAGTGACATGTATGAAAATGAATACGTGATAGATAGTGACAGACATGAAAATATATTAATCAGTGAAAAATACTATTTTTCACCCTTTAACCTGACCTTTGATAGACCTGTGAATAGACTAATCAGTGCATGTTGAGCATATTTTATAAATAGCATTAAAAAGCAATCATAGTACATAAATCTACCCAAAAGTGCCCCACAAAAAGGTCCATCTCTCACTACAGCTCTGACCCAACTATGGCACACAAAAGGGTTCCACACCAATGCCCACTTGGGACATGCAGCAATAGCAAAGTAGCGTTGAAGAAGGAAAAATAGGCTGAAAACAACCTGTCGATAGATTATTGCAACCTATCGATAGGATCTGAAGGCTGAAAAGAAAGAAGTCGTGGAGATTAGAGTATTCGATAGGATCTAGAACCTATTGGGCAGTTGAAAGCAAGTAGGAAGTATCCTATCGAAAGGTCCCCTGGAGCTTAAAGAGATCCTGTCGAAAGGATCCTGGAACCTATCGTGCAAATGTCACTTATCGAATGGTTGTTGTAGCTCAGTTGGTGAACCTATCGAAAGCTGATGGAACCTGTCGACAGGAACTAGAAGTAAACCTATCGAAACTCATTGCACATAGATCAACCTATCGAAAGGATCCTGAATCCTAGTGAAAGGAACAGAAGGCCTGTTTGGTACCTGTCGAAAGCCTCACGAACCTATCGAAATCGACTGAAGGACTTCTCAAAAAAGCTGCTGTGCACACGCTGCAAGTTAGTAACCTGCTACACGTAATCTGAGGCACTTTGATGATCGATGCGAAGTTTCTAAAAGTGCCCTGGAAAACCCTAACTGACCCATGTGCTCTCCCCCAACTCTAACTAACTGAAAGAGCCTTCTAGAAGGGGAATAAAGGAGAGAATAACAGGATTATTCTGGAAGCTATAATTGGCAGGAAAAATGACTCTGAGGCAGAGGACGAAAGCTATAAAAGGAAGGGAAGTCGCCAGAAAGATCAATTCTGGAGATCAGAGCTTGAATCGAAATTCTCTATTCTTCCTTTTCGCCCAACCATGGTTGGCTAATTTCTTTGGAGCAGCAAAGAGGGAGGTTTATTCTGTAATTAGGAAAAGCTGAGAGTGTTATTGAGAGTTGGATGTTACATAGACTGTAAATCTGAGGGCATTTCATTCTATGGTTAGTTTAATTCAATATAATATTGGTTTAACTGCTGTAATTAGATCTATAGTTTCTCTGATTTCATTTGGTGCTCGATCGGTTTTGTGTAGATGGGAATAGCTCACCGACTTAACTGGTAGACCTCTTAGATGTTATTTGATCTCCCTAGATATGATATTCCTGTAATTGCCTGTGTCTGTGGCCTGACAATTGCAGCATTTATAGTGGTTATAATGTTATGATGGAAGCATGAGAATGGAGTGAATCTATTGGATGATTTGTGACCATTGAAGTGAACTGTGACAGCCCGGATTTCGGCACCCCGAAACCCGCACCATCAGTACGATCATCTTGACCGTGCCCCTCAACTATGCACGGAACACTGGTATATCAAGCATAAAATAAATAAGAACAACTTGCGGAATTTAAATCTACATAGAAATACTTCTCAAAAGACAGTTCTACCCTCATGCCTCTGCATGAAGGGAGAACCGATCCGAACCATCGATGATAACCATCATCATGGATGGTTCGCCCAAAAGAATACTCTGATATCCATAGACACAAGGTTTAATCAAAAACCAGGCTTGACATACCAAGCCGTACAATCTCCAACTAAAACCCCTCAAAGTCGCACAGCAGAGTCCTCTATAAGAAGTCCTCTGGAGGTGGCTCTAACTCCTCGCCGGCCGCAAGGTCCGACTCACCGGGGTCAGCGTCTCCTGAAGCCTCGGCAGCTGCTAGTAGTGGACCTGCGACGTATAGTCTATAGGGTGAGCTACATCCTAGCTCAATAGGGAACAGAACACAATTGAACATATAAAATATAACTCACATGTATTCTATGATATGCATGCATGATGTGTCTATGCATTTATTGATGAAAAACAGTTAAAAACACTTCAATTACTGGTAGATTACTCATGTCTTTTAGTTAATCATGAATGATGCTGAGAAGGCCTAAAGCAAAACTTAAACTTCAACTTAAATAATCCCCGAGCAATATAGCATCGAGCCCCGACGAGATACCCTTCATAAATCATCTATATAGATTTTAAATGTATTCCACAGGAATACTAATAGTACCAAGCCCCTTTCCACAGGGATTGGTGGCGGGGTTTCCCATATCTCAATCAACACCCCTGGGGTGTGCTTACTATGTACGGATAAGCCTCACGGCAGCCTACGGTTTCGCCAGCCAGACGGTCCACGGATATCCTAGTGTCGATCGTGGATATCCCGCCACGTCGGTGGGGTAACCTATCAAACCTCAAATAACAAAAATATTGGTACCTTACATATAGTTATTCACCGTGTAAGTGTGCTATCTTATATCAGTTAGGCCCTATCAAGCATGATTCAATCCTTGGATACATCCCTGGGATGTATCCATTCACTTGCATCACACCTGATGCTCTTTTCTCTTTACTTCTTCATCCCCTGGGGATGGCTCATTTGTTTACTCTTATGAATATCACACACACACACTTTTCACAATTCTTTAAGCAGTAAAAATATTTGAATGGAAATTTATATCACTACATACATGCTCTTGCAAAATAAGGTACATGTTCAAGGTGTTCCCTACCTTAGGTCTCCACTTGATCAATGCATCAAGGTCCCACGTGACTCCTTGTGCACTAGTCCACACGTATCACCTATGGTACCATAACACAGGTGAAACACATCACAAAGGATGCAATAAAGAAGGTATAAGATCCCCCAAGAATCTTAAAGTCAAACCAAAAGTCAACATAGTTCACTACAGTCGATTAATCGAATTCCAAAATCGATTAATCGAATCTGATTCGATTAATCGATTTCCAAAATCGATTAATCGAAAGTAAATATCGATTAATCGAAACAATTTCGATTAATCGAAATTCTCCTTTTCGCAAAGTCCATTCTCAGTTCGAACAGTCGAGTTTTCATTCGATTAATCGAATCCAATTTCGATTAATCGAATCCAATTTCGATTAATCGAAATCCTTCTTTTCGCAAAGTAGACCCACTGTTCGAACAGTTGAGTTTCACAAGTTGATTAATCGATTCTAAATCGATTAATCGAAAACCAAAAATCGATTAATCGAAATCCCATTTCGATTAGTCGATTTTTCCTCAAGTCATTTCCTTTAACCCCTGGGGTCCACTGGAGGTTCTCAGTCGATTAATCGATTCCCAAATCGATTAATCGAAATCCAAAGTCGATTAATCGAAATTCAATTCGATTAATCGAAATCGGGGTCCTCCGACCCTTCAACTTCCTGGCCAATTTCGATTAATCGAAATTGTCAGATTCAGCCCCTTTCGAGCTGTTCTTCCCGATCTTTTTCCATCCTTTTTCTTCTATTTTTCTTAGCCATTATCCTATGATTTAACCCATATTTTACTGCAACTTAACCCCTATAATCTATGCATCTTATTTACAAAAATTTTACCTTGAATAGCTCTCAAGTTGATTTCAAATCTAGGGTTGGAAGGCTAGGGTTCCAGCTTTGGTTTCTAACGGATTCCTTGCGTCAAATCCGGCCTCTTTAATGCTTGAATCCTTCTTCCAATCACCCACAATAACTCCTCTCTTACTCCTCTCTCTTTCTCTCTCTTCTTTACTTCTCTCAACCACCAAAACATGAAAGTTAGGGTTTTCAACCCTTTTTATCTTATCTCTTTTCTCGGTGTGGAGCACATACACACTCATCAGTGTATGCCACTCTACACACTCCTCTATCTCTCCACTCTTCTACATTGGTTCACACATCACATTCGCTCATCTCACCATAAGTTTATCAATAAACTATCTCATGGTCAAACCTAGGACCAATCGGGCACGGATCCCGAGGTCCTCATTTGACGTGCTTTTTCGGGTTATTACATCCTCCCCACCTTGGGAATTTTAGCCCTCAAAATCACCCAAAGGTGTGTGGTCGATCTCAACCCCACACTCTGAGGTGAGGTGGATTATTCGACTTAGACACGTTGAGGTATTGATAGTTACGAGTAGAGTGTGAATTTAAATGGAACTTGCAATTACACGATACAACAATGTAGACAACCACACTTTTCATAAATACTTTTTCATTTACGTACAAAAATTTCATTTGTATTAATAATTGAAACTGTTACAAAGCGCCACATAAGTTGGCGTACAAAACTATACATGTATACAATCAAAATGATAAACAAAAAAAATCAGGCTGTCTCCCCTCCAGTCTGGTTGAGTACTGGAGCAGGCTCCTCGGTCGGCGGTGGTGGTGCTGTGGTAGCTGTCGGTGGCGGCGGTGGTGGCGATGGTGGTATCTGGGTAGTCGGAGGTGGCTGCGGCGCGTCGGTAGGTGGAACGGCGGTGGATGTAGAGGCACCCGCGTCATGTAATTGCGTCCTAAAGACCGGGCCCTGATGAAAGGCTGTGGTGCCGGCGGTCCATTCTTCTTCGCGGGCCAGCATATCCATGTAGGTGTGGGGGTAGATGAACTGGAGGGTGTGAAACATGAGGAAATCAATTCTCCGGTTCATCCTCTCGTTATTCGCTTCCATTCTGGCCAACACGTCCTCTATGGTAGGACCGGATGGAGCGGCGCGCCGGCGGTAGGATGAGGTAGGAGTCGCGGGCGCGGAGTGGGCGGGTGGTGTGGGTGTCGCGGCTGTCTGGGAGGTAGCCCTTCCCACGGACGGCTCGTGAGGTGCAGAGCGGGTGTGGGTCCCGCAAGGTGGTGGTGGTGGCGGTGCGCTGCCGTGCGGTTCTGCTGGGCGGGAGCGGACCCGAGCTGGTAGGGTCCGCTTTAGCGAGTTAGAAGCTACGGGTCCATGAAGACTTTGTGAACGCTTCACGCTGATCCGTAGCCCTCACCTCGTGAGGTGAGATGGTGTAGGATGTCTCGTTGGAGTAGCACTCCAACATGCTCGAGATGAGCCGAGCATAGGGCATCTTTTCCTTGGGCCTCATGTTGCCCTTCATCAATTTGCCCTTGATGTACCTCATCCCTTCTAGGATGACCTTGGTAGCATCAAACCATCGGCCACAGAAGGCCGCGTAAAGTGCATGGTGCACTGCTCCGTGTCTTGGCGCATCGGGTAAAGGTTGCATTTTATTATGGAGTCGAGCATCCACATGTAGGGTGGAAGATCGACCCTCTTGATGGAAGTGCCCGACCCCTTCTTGCCATTTGTCATGAGGGTCATGACTTCCTCAAATCGGGGGTCTTCCACAAAGGGTGGGAATAGGGTGGTCTCCGGGGTGAACTCGAGGTAGCACTCGAGCACCTCATGAATGTGACGCCGAGTGATCGTGTAGAGACGACCCTCGATCTTGGTGATGATGTTCCGCCGGTAGGGCCATTGGTTAGCCCTTGGTAGAATAATCTCACCAATCTAGGGTAGTAGGAACCCTGGATTGGTTTGAGAAGATTGCCGAGACCGGCATTATTTATATAGTTTTGAGCCCATTGGGTCTCGCCCGGTACGTCGGGATCGGTGAAAAGGGTAGGGTCGATGGTATATTCGACCTCAAAGGTCTTGGCAGCCCACCACTGCTTGGTTGCTCCACGTTGGTGGGTGGTGGTGGCATGGGGTGGATTCGGGAAGACTCAGAGACGCTTCGTCGAACCGGAGGTGGTCACGGATTCCGACGATGATGGAGTCCTCACGGGCGATGGGGTAGGTGGTGGTGGCGCGGCGTTCTTACGCCTAACCTAGAGCTTAGAAGTCCTTCTTCAAGACAATCGGGTTTTGGTCGGCATATTGGGAAAAATCTAGGGTTTTCTAACTCAAATTGAAAGGAAAACACGAATTTAGGGTTTACCGTGGGTTTTGGATGCGATGGTAGTTGAATCCGATCCGAAACCACTGAAAACGCAAACTCTAGAGTGCTCGGTTGGTTGGAGAAGAAGGAAGAAGGTGAAGCGCCAAAACCCCAAAGCAAGAAATTTTTTTGAATGGGGAATAAAATCCCCAATCTTATATATATAGCCCACAGCTCGATTAATCGAAATTCAGAATCGATTAATCGAGATTCAAAACTAGGTTAAGCCGCGTAAAATCGATTAATCGATTTCCAAAATCGATTAATCGAAAGTCAAATTCGATTAATCGAAATCATTTCGATTAATCGAAATCGTATCTAATTAAAATTTTAAATTTTTAAGCTCACTGGCGCGAGCGATGATTAATCAAATCCATTTCGATTAATCGAATTCAAAATCGATTAATCGAAGTTTCACTTGATTAATCAAATCGTGGTAACTTCTCAATTTCCAGAATTCTTTAAATAATCGATTAATCGAAACTCATTTCGATTAATCGAAACTTCAAAATCGATTAATCGAAACTATCTTTGATTAATCGAAATTGTCTATGTGTATTCACTTTCTTCAAATCTCTTAAGTAAATCGATTAATCAAAATTTAATTCGATTAATCGAAATGTCCAAATCGACTTGTTGATTCCAAATCGATTAATCGAAATGTCCAATTCGATTAATCGAATTTGGTCTTCTATGTATATTCTAACTCTCTTTCACATTTCCAGTCACTGGCACATGCCAGTCGACTAATCGAACAAAATCGATTAATCGATTTGAAATTCGATTAATCGGTTTTGCCCTATTTCTACAAAATTTCAATCTCTTTCTTTCTTTTACTATTTTTTGACAATTTATGACAGATTGGATCAAAATTTCCATTGAATTTCAAGCATAGTGGAGATTTCACAAACATGTTTGTGATTTACATTGAAATTTCACGTCGTTGGAAACAAGGCTGGATATTGTTCCTTCACATCGACCTCTCGTTCCCAAGTAGCCTCTTCTTTTGGATGATTGTTCCACCGAACAAGCACTAAGGGAATCACTTTAGTGCGCAGTACTTGCTCTTTTCGATCCAGAATCTCCACTGGTTCCTCTACCATGCTCATGTCCTCACACATCTCTATAGGTTGCTTTCCTAACACATGAGACGGATCACTCATTTTCTGAGCATCGATATGTGGAAAACATTATGTACTCGATCAAATAGCGGTGGTAAACCAATGCGATATGCAACTTCACCTACTCGTCCCAAAATTTCAAATGGTCCAACATAACGTGGACTTAACTTCCCTCTCTTGCCAAATCTCATTACACCTTTCATAGGTGACACCTTCACAAACACATGCTCGCCCACTTTGTAGTCAACACTAGTCCGCTTCATATCGGCGTAACTTTTCTGTCTA
The DNA here is from genome assembly GCA_021018995.1 of Chloranthus sessilifolius. Classification (NCBI taxonomy): domain Eukaryota; kingdom Viridiplantae; phylum Streptophyta; class Magnoliopsida; order Chloranthales; family Chloranthaceae; genus Chloranthus; species Chloranthus sessilifolius. The sequence goes on from CM037586.1 coordinate 33,972,801, forward strand.
CTCTGTGCTGTCTTCAACCTTTCTCTGATAATTCGGACGACGGTAGCATTATCTTCAAGTAGTTTCGGTCCTAATACAAATTTTTCACCTGTTTCCTCCCAATTGAGGGGTGACTTGCATCGTCGTCCATACAGAGCTTCATACGGTGCCATGCCAATGCTTGAAAATCGTATTATATGCTAACTCGAGCATCGGTAGAGATACTCATCCCAAAGATCCTTGCATATCAAGCATGCACGCTCTGAGCATGTCTTTTATTACTTGATTCACTCGCTCTGTCTGTCCATCAGTTTGAGGATGGAAGGCTGAACTAAAATTTAGCCGTGTTCCCATTCCTTCTTGAAATTTCTTCCAAAACTTGGACGTATATAGTGGATCACGATCTGAAACGATGCTGCTTGGAATCCCGTGTAATCTTACAATCTCCTTCATGTATAAATCTGCCAGTCTTCCTGCTGTATATGTGGTATTGTACGGCAAAAAGTGCGCTGATTTGGTCAATCGGTTCATTTACGCACCCAAATGGCATTGTGTCTCTTGGCAAGACGGGTAATCCAACAATGAAATCCATTGAGAGATCGATTCCCACTTCCATTCTGGTATTGGTAAAGGTTGCAATAGTCCCGCAGGATGTCTATGATCAACCTTCACTTGCTGACAAGTCAAACATCGTGACACATACTCAGCCACGTCTTGTTTCACCCTTCCACCGTAAATTCTTTTTCAAATCTTGGTACATTTTGGTGTTACCAGGGTGGTTAGCATAATGTGACTTATGAGCTTCATCAAGAACCGTTCGTCATAGAACGACATTGTCCGGGATGCATAGACGGCCTTTAAACAGCATAGAACCACCTTCTTCAATGAGAAGTCCGACTACGCTCTTCACCACCGCCTGATGAATCTTTGTTAATGCCGGATCTTTCATCTGTAGATCGTGGATATGCCCAAATATCACTGGCTTTACTGATATGTTAGACAAAAAGGATCCAGTGTCCTTTGACTCAATGTTCGCATCATAAAATGCCAGGTCTTCCAATAATTTCCATCGGTGCATACCCAAAATCAAAGAAGCTAACTGAGCTGAACCCTTTCGACTCAATGCATCGGCTACTACATTCGCCTTGCCTGGATGGTATTGTATAGAGCAATCGTAGTCCTTGAGGAATTCCATCCATCTGCGCTGTCTCATGTTGAGCTCTTTCTGTGTAAACAGATATCGGAGGCTCTTATGATCGGTGAAAATTTTGAAGGTTTCACCATACAAGTAATGTCTCCAAATCTTTAGCGCAAAAATGACTGCTGCCAGTTCCAAGTCATGAGTCGGGTAATTCTTCTCGTGTTCTTTCAACTGTCTTGATCCATAAGCTATCACCTTCTTGTGTTGGTTGAGTACACAACCAAGGCCATTGTGTGACGCGTCGCTGTACACGGCGTATCCTCCACTGCCTGAAGGAATCGCTAACACTGGAGCCGAAGTGAGTCTCGTTTTGAGTTCTTGGAAACTCTTCTCACATGCCTCACTCCACTCAAACCTTGAATCTTTTCGTGTCAGCTTTGTGAGAGGTCCCGATATCTTTGAAAACCCCTCAACGAAACGTCGATAATAGCCTGCTAAGCCCAGAAAACTTCGGACGTCGGTCACTGTTTTTGGTTGTTCCCATTTAACTACTGCTTCTATCTTTGCTGGATCTACCGTGACACCGTGCTTCGAGACGACATGTCCCAAAAAGCTAACTTCTTCCAACCAAAACTCACACTTGTTGAGCTTGGCGTACAATTGGTGTTCACGTAGCGTCTGTAGAGCAATCCTCAAATGTTCTTCGTGTTCGCCTTGGATTTGGAATATATCAATATATCATCAACAAATACTACGACGCAGAGTCCAAGTGTGGTTTAAACACTCGGTTCATCGGATCCATAAACGAATTTGGAGCATTACGTTAATCCAAACGGCATCACAAGCAATTCATAGTGTCCATACCGTGTCCGGAAGTCGCTTCGTATGTCCTCGGCTTTAACTGAATCGATGATACCCAGATCTCAGGTCGATCTTAGAAAAATACCTTGCTCCTTGCAGTTGGTCGAATAGATCGTCTATTCTAGGCAAAGGGTAGCGGTTCTTCACAGTGAGTTTGTTCAATTGCCGATAGTCAATGCATAGCCGCATTGACCCATCTTTCTTCTTGACAAACAAGACCGGTGCTCCCCATGGAGACACGCCGGTCTAACAAACCCCTTGTCCATAAGCTCTTGTAGTTGTTCCTTCAATTCCTTTAACTGGGAGCCATTCTATAAGGTGCTCAGCATAAGTCAATGGCGAATTCTACTTCTTCGGAGGTAATCCGCAATTCTTTTGAAACACGCCAAATAAGTCTCGCTAAACCGCTATCTCGAAATGACGTTCTTTTCCTCCTTGTCCTCTTTAAGAAAGCTAAGTATCCATCGCAACCCTTTCGATCATTTTCTACCCTTATCTGAGATCAAGGCAGATGACGACCTCACTCCTTGAAACCGAAATGATCTTCTTGTGTTGGGTCCGAAAATGACTACCTTGTTCTTCTGATCAACGGTCGCACAATGTCGCGCCAACCATCCCATGCCAAGGATTACATCAAACCCTTGCATGTCTTTCAATATCTGCTTTGCTTCTAGTTCATGCACTTCTAAGCCTTGGACTGCTACGATGATGGATTTGCAAGCTAACTCTGTGTCTACTAACTCTCCAAATGGAATGCATACGTATAGGACGAAATCCAACGTCTCTGGAACAATCTTCATCTTCTTAGCGAAACGTGGAGTGACGAATGAGTGGGTAGACCCGGGGTCTATTAACACTCGAGCGTCATATCCACCGAAGCATCCTTTTTCATATATATTTAGAGTACCTATAGTATACATACACACATACAATAATTTACACATTAATTTACACCCTCAATTTACATACTGCTTTTGGTATTGAGAAAGAATCTATATAATTTCCTAATGCATGCTTCTTCTCTATCTAAAGTTTTAACGAAAAGAAAATTTTCCTTTAATTTTAAAAGGAATCTCACCTTGGATGACGTCATGCACGTTCCCTGCTTCCTGAGCAGTGACTGCATAGGCTCTCCCCTGGATGATTGGTTTCCTTGCTTGAATTGGTCGTGGTGCTGCAACTGAAACCGTTTTTCTTTTATCTGTCTCGGGGCAATCCTTAATCAAGTGGCCCACCTTGCCACATCGGAAACAGCCCCTGGCTCCCAATCTACAATCCACTGTTCTATGAGGTTTGCCACACTTTGCGCAAGTCTCCCGAGGTGCGGAAGAAGCAAAGACGAGAACCACAGTAATGTGATGGCGATGAACATGGCAGGGCTCTCATAGCGAATAGGTCTCCCCGACGCAAGTAATGGAAACCTCTGTTGGTGTTGTTGTTGTTGTTGCCGGTCTTCCGAAACCCCCTTGAACTGTGGTCTCTGATTCTGGCCCATGAACCTCGGCTTTTTGTTCACCGGTTCATAGTGCCCCGTTCTTCCTTGTTCATTTCCTCCTCTGCTGCTCTCTCGTCTATATCATTATTGTTCTCCTCCTCTACGACCAATGCTTTGCTCATGACCTCTTCATAGGTCCTCAGCTGAAATGGAGCTACGCCCCCTCTAACTTCAGGCTTCAAACCTTGCTGAAACCTCTTGGACTTCATCACCTCAGTAGCGACGTAATCCGGAGCAAAACGGGCAAGTCGTAGAAACTCTATCCCGTATTCTCTCACTGTCATCCTCCCTTGTACTAACTGCAAAAATTGTATCTCAAGCTGATTCCTCACCACTCGAAAATATTGTTTGTTGAACTCCTCAACAAACTCCTCCCAAGTCCATGGCGACTCGGGGTCTCGAGCCCGAGTCCGTATCACGGACTTCCACCAAGGCCCAGCCTCCCCATCCAACATGTAAGCTGCCCATCTTACACTCTCGTCTTCCGTGCAAGTTAGCACGCTAAAGACTTTCTCCATCTCCATCACCAGTTCGGCCGCCATTGTGTCCGCCGCCAAAATGAAGGAGGTCTCATCCTCCTAAATTCGAAAAGATGAGGGCAAAGGCAACGCAGTCCTGCTGTGGTGTAGGTGGTGGCACGTTTCTTGATGCATGAGCTGCAAAGGATGCCGCTTGTTGTGCCATGGCATGCCATAGTCTCCATAGTGTGCATCATCCTTTGTCGCTCTTCTCTATCTTCTTATCTTTCTCTCAATCTTTCTTGCTCTCTCGGATCTTGATCCCGATGATCTCGATCCTCACTTACGCCTCGGGCCTCAAGCCTCCTAAAGGCACTGCTTGTAGGAGAGATGTAACCATCTCCACCACGTAAACTCCTTTGATGGTCTCCCCTTGGTCGGCCTCTCCTCTAGTCGACATTACGCATTTGAAACTAAAGTTTCAAGTTAGCGAAGCCCCTATGTTCACGAAAGAACCCTTGTCGAATTGCTAAAAGAAAAGGCTTTGATACTGTGATGACCATTTCAAGACTCAAAACCCGCGCCATCAAGACGATCATCTTGACCGTGCCCCTCAACTATGCACAACACCGTATATCAAGCATAAAATAAATAAGAACAACTTGCGAATTTAAATCTACATAGAAATACTTCTCAAAAGACAGTTCTACCCTCATGCCTCTGCATGAAGGGAGAACCGATCCGAACCATCGATGATAACCATCATCATGGATGGTTCACCCAAAGAATACTCGATATCCATAGACACAAGGTTTAATCAAAACCGTGCTTGACATACCAAGCCGTACAATCTCCAACTAAAACCCCTCAAAGTCGCATGGAGTCCTCTAGAAGAAGTCCTCCGAGGTGGCTCTAACTCTCCGCCGCAGGTCCGACTCACCGGGGTCAGCGTCTCCTGAAGCCTCGGCAGCTGCTAGTAGTGGACCTGCGACGTATAGTCTATAGGGTGAGCTACATCCTAGCTCAATAGGGAACAGAACACAATTGAACATATAAAATATAACTCACATGTATTCTATGATATGCATGCATGATGTGTCTATGCATTTATTGATGAAAAACAGTTAAAAACACTTCAATTACTGGTAGATTACTCATGTCTTTTAGTTAATCATGAATGATGCTGAGAAGGCCTAAAGCAAAACTTAAACTTCAACTTAAATAATCCCCGAGCAATATAGCATCGAGCCCCGACGAGATACCCTTCATCGTCATCTATATAGACAATTTTAAATGTATTCCCTGGGAATACTAATAGTACCCAAGCCCCTTTCCCCTGGGGATTGGTGGCGGGGTTTCACTTGTCTCAATCAACACCCCTGGGGTGTGCTTACTATGTACGGATAAGCCTCCGCACTGGCCTACGGTTTCGCCGCCGTATCGGTCACGGATATCCTGCCGTGTCAGTCGTGGATATCCCGCCACGTCGGTGGGGTAACCTATCAAACCTCAAATAACAAAAATATTGGTGCCTTACATATAGTTATTCACCGTGTAAGTGTGCTATCTTATATCAGTTAGGCCCTATCAAGCATGATTCAATCCTTGGATACATCCCTGGGATGTATCCATTCACTTGCATCACACCTGATGCTCTTTTCTCTTTACTTCTTCATCCCCTGGGGATGGCTAATTTGTTTACTCTTATGAATATCACACACACACACTTTTCACAATTCTTTAAGCAGTAAAAATATTTGAATGGAAATTTATATCACTACATACATGCTCTTGCAAAATAAGGTACATGTTCAAGGTGTTCCCTACCTTAGGTCTCCACTTGATCAATGCATCAAGGTCCCACGTGACTCCTTGTGCACTAGTCCACACGTATCACCTATGGTACCATAACACAGGTGAAACACATCACAAAGGATGCAATAAAGAAGGTATAAGATCCCCCAAGAATCTTAAAGTCAAACCAAAAGTCAACATAGTTCACTACAGTCGATTAATCGAATTCCAAAATCGATTAATCGAATCTGATTCGATTAATCGATTTCCAAAATCGATTAATCGAAAGTAAATATCGATTAATCGAAACAATTTCGATTAATCGAAATTCTCCTTTTCGCAAAGTCCATTCTCAGTTCGAACAGTCGAGTTTTCATTCGATTAATCGAATCCAATTTCGATTAATCGAAATTCTTCTTTTCGCAAAGCAAATTCACTGTTCGAACAGTCGAGTTTTCATTCGATTAATCGAATCCAATTTCGATTAATCGAAATTCTTCTTTTCATAAAGTAGACCCTTTGTCAAGCAGTTGAGTTTCACAAGTTGATTAATCGATTCTAAATCGATTAATCGAAAACCAAAAATCGATTAATCGAAATCCCATTTCGATTAGTCGATTTTTCCTCAAGTCATTTCCTTTAACCCCTGGGGTCCACTGGAGGTTCTCAGTCGATTAATCGAAATTCAATTCGATTAATCGAAATCGGGGTCCTCCGACCCTTCAACTTCCTGGCCAATTTCGATTAATCGAAACCCAATTTCGATTAATCGAAATTGTCAGATTCAGCCCCTTTCGAGCTGTTCTTCCCAATCTTTTTCTTCTATTTTTCTAAGCCATTATCCTATGATTTAACCCACATTTTACTGCAACTTAACCCCTATAATCTATGCATCTTATTTACAAAAATTTTACCTTGAATAGCTCTCAAGTTGATTTCAAATCTAGGGTTGGAAGGCTAGGGTTCCAGCTTTGGTTTCTAACGGATTCCTTGCGTCAAATCCGGCCTCTTTAATGCTTGAATCCTTCTTCCAATCACCCACAATAACTCCTCTCTTACTCCTCTCTCTTTCTCTCTCTTCTTTACTTCTCTCAACCACCAAAACATGAAAGTTAGGGTTTTCAACCCTTTTTATCTTATCTCTTTTCTCGGTGTGGAGCACATACACACTCATCAGTGTATGCCACTCTACACACTCCTCTATCTCTCCACTCTTCTACATTGGTTCACACATCACATTCGCTCATCTCACCATAAGTTTATCAATAAACTATCTCATGGTCAAACCTAGGACCAATCGGGCACGGATCCCGAGGTCCTCGTTTGACGTGCTTTTTCGGGTTATTACATGAACAGATCATAGCCTTAGGATCAAGCCCAATCTCTAGCCTAGATCAGATTCTTCTACCCTGTAGCTGTGCCTATGGCCAGATGAAAGATTAATGCACTCTAAACTCTCTGTAACCCTAGCAGCTCTACCCAATTGCAGTAAGACCAAACTCCAAGCTACTTCTTCCCATTTTCTGTTTTAAATTTCCCTTCACTGCAAGAGTTGTACTCTGGATTCATTTATACAATTTTAATTGGTTTTTGTAGTTTAATTTAAAAGTGACAAACCCTTAGACCTCTCCTCTTTCTTTTATTGATTTAGCATTAGGAAGGGTGTCAGACTTGCTTTAGATCTAGAGATTTGCCTAATTTTCAGTCACATTTCTCTATGGACATACCCTTACCCTTCTTTAAAACTTATTACAATAGGCCCTGAATACTTACAGGTCTGTATGTCTGTTTGTCTTGGTGTGTGCAATAAATAGATCATTTAATTATATAATTTTTAACCCCTTTTTGAACACAAGGTAAGTGGCCAACAAAATGAATGCGTGATAGATAGTGACATGCATGAACTTGAACGAACATGAACGGGCATTATATAGTGGCATGCATGAACATGAATGCAAGGTAGATAGTGACCTGTATGAACATGAATGCGGAACTAGATAACGACATTCAAGAAAATAAATGCGCGAAAGATTGTGATATGCTTGAACATGGATAAATATTGATATGTAAGAACATGAAAAGATAGTGACACGTATGAACATGAATGTGCGATAGATAGTGACATGCATGAACATGAATAAACATGAATGCGCAACAGATAATGACATACATAAACAGTGATCGATAATGACATAAATGTACAATAGATAGTGCCATGCATGAACATGAATGTGCGATTGATAGTCAGACATCTATAAAAATGAATGAACATGAATGAGCGAAAGATAGGGACATATATGAGTATGAATGCGCGATTGATGTATGACATCCATGAACATGAATGAATACGATTGTGTAATAGACAGTGACATGCATTAACAGGGATGCGCAATAGATAGTGACATGCACGAACATAAATGAATATTAATGCACGATAAATAGTGACATTCATGAACATGCATAAATACGAATGCGCAATAGATAATGACATTCATGAACATGAATGAGCGATAGATAGTGGCAAGTACTTACATGAAAAGATAGTGACATGCATGAATATGAATGCGCGATTGATAGTAACTTACAAGAATGCGAATGAACATGAACGCGCTATATATAGTGACATATATGAACATGAGAGCACACTAGATATTGACATGCAAGAACATTGATACATAGTGACATGCATGAATAATAATGCACGACAGATAATGACATGCATAAATATGAATGAACGATAGATTGTGACATGCATAAACTTGGATAAATAGTGACATGCATGAACCTAGATAGATAGTGATATGGATGAACATGAATGCACGATAGATAGTGACATGTCTGAACATGAATAGATAACGAAAGAAATGAGCATAAATAGGAGATAGATAATGACATACATGAATATAGATAGATAGTGTCATGCAAGAATATAAATACACAATAGATAGTGGCATTCATGAATATAAATGTGTGATAGATAATAACATGCATGAACATGATTGAACATAAATGCATTATAGATAGCGATATGCATGAACCCGAATGAGCATGACTGCGTGATAGATAGTGACATACATGAACATTGATAGATTATGACATGCACGAATATGAATGCACGATAGATTTTGACTTGTATGAACATAGATAGATAGTGACTTGCGTAAACATAAAAATGTGTCAGATGTGACATTAATTAACATAAAGGCATGATAGATAGTTTGACATCTATAAACATTAATATGAATGCGCAATATATAGTGACATGTACGAATATGAATGTATAATAGATAGTGACATGTATGAATATGAATGCCCGATTGTGACATGCATGAACATGAATGCATGATTCATAGTGATATGCCTGAACAAGAATATATAAAAAATAGTGACATGAATGAAGATGAATGAACATGAATGGGCGGTAGATAGTGACATACATGAACGTGGATAGATAGTGACATGTATGAACATGAATGAATATAATTGCGCGATTGATAGTAACATCCAAGAACATGAATGAAAATGATTGCGCGATTAATAATTTGACATCCACGAACATGAATGTGCGATACATAGTGACATGCATGAATATTAATGCACGATAGATAGTGACATGCATGAACATAAATGCACATGAATAAACATGAATGTGCGATAGATAATGACATATATAAACATAGATGGACGACTAATAGAGACATACTTGGACATGTATGAACATGAATGTACGATAGATAGTGACATGCATGAATAAGGATAAATGTGACATGCATGAACTAGGATAGATAGTGATATGTATGAACATGAATTCGTGATAGATAGTAACATGTATAAACATGAATGCATGATAAACAGTAACATGCATGAGTCTGAATGATCATGAATGCACAATAAGTTGTGACATGCATGAACATGAATACGTGATAAATAGTGACATGCATGAACATTAAGAAATGATAGATAGTGACATTCATGAATATGGATAGATAATAATATAAATGAACATGAATAAATAAGAATGTGTAATGGATAGTGACGTGCCTAAATATGGATGTGCGCTAAATAGTGACATACATGAACATAAATAAATATGAATGTGCGATAAATAGTGCCATGCATAAATATAAATGCATGAATGAGGATAGATAGTTACATGCTTGACCATGAATTCGCGATAGACAGTGACATACATGAACATGAATGCACGATATATAGTGACTTGCAGGAACATGAATGAACATGAATGCACGAAAGACAGTAAAATGCTTGAACATAAATGCACTATAGACAGTAACATGCACAAACATGAATAAGCATAACTGCACGATAGATTATGACATGCATGAACATGGATTGATAGTGACATAAATGAAAATGAATGCGCGATGGATGGTGATATGTATGAAAATGAATGAACATGAATATATAATAGATTGTGACATGGTTGAACATGAATTGATAATGGCATGCATGAACATGAATGTACAATAGAAAATAACATACACGAATATGGATGAATATGAATGCGTGATGGATAGTGGCATGCATGAACATGGATAGATAGTGACATATGTAAACATGAGTGCGCGATAGATAGTGACATTCAACAATATGAATGCGTGATTGATACTGATAAGCATGAACATTAATGAACATAAATGCGCGATAGATAATGACATGCTTGAATATGAATATACAATAGATATTGAAATGAATGAACATAAATGTGCGATAGATAGTGACATGTATGAACATGAATGCATGATAGATAGGGACATGTATGAACATTGATAGATAGTGACATGAATGCACAATAGATAGTGACATGCATAAATATGAATGCGTGATAGATAGTGACAAGCATGAATATGGATAGATAGTGACATGGAAGAAGTTAAATGCACGACGGATAATGACATGCTTAAAAATGAATGTGCGAAAAAAAGTAATATGCTTAAACATTGATAAAGATAGGGACATGAATGAACATGAATGTGCGATTGATAGTTTGACATCCATGAACATGAATGAATATGATTGTGCGATAGACAATGATATGTATTAACAGGAATGCGCGATAGATAGTGTGACATGCACGAACATAAATAAATATGAATGCATGATAGATGGTGACAGTCATGAACATACATAAACATAAATGTGTGATATATAATGACATCTATGAATATGAATGCACGATAGATAGTGACAAGCACTAACATGGACAGATAATGACATGCATGAATATGAATGCGCAATTGGTAGTGACATGCAAGAATGTGAATTAACATGAACGCCCTATAGATAGCGGCATGCATGAATATGAGAACGCGATAGATAGTGACATGCATGAATATGGATAGATAGTGACATACATGAAAATGAATGCGTAATGGATAACGACATGCATAAACGTAAACGCACGATAGATTGTGATATGTATGAACTTAGATAAATATTGACATGGATGAACATGAATAGATAGTGACAAGCATGAACATAAATACACGATAGATAGTGATATGTCTGAACATGAATATATAATGACAAGAATGAACATGAATGAGCAATAGATAGTTACATGCATGAATATAGATATATAGTGCCATGCAAGAATATGAATGAACTATAGATAGTGACATTCATGAATATGAATGTGTGATAGATTGTAACATGTATAAATATGATTGAACATAAATACGCGATAGATAGTGACAAGCATGAAGACGAATGAGCATAAATGCACGATAGATAGTGACATGCATGAACATTGATAGATTGTGACATGCACGAATATGAATGCATGATAGACTGTGACTTGTATGAACATGGATAGATAGTGACTTGTGTGAACATGAAAGTACATCAGATAGTGACATTAATGAACATAAAGGCGCGATAGATAGTTTGACATCCATAAAAATATTAATATGAATGCGCGATATATAGTGACATGCACGAATATGAATGTATAATAGATAGTGGCATGTATGAATTTGAATGCCCGATTGTGACATACATTAATATGAATGCACGATTGATAGTGACATGCTTGAACAAGAATATACGAAAAATAGTGACATGAATGTAGATGAATGAATATGAATGAACATGAATAGGCGATAGATAGTGACATGCATGAACATGAATAAATATGATTGTGCGATAGATAATGACATCTAAGAATATAAATAAAAATGATTGCGTGATTAATAATTTGACATCCACTAATATGAATGTGCGATATATAGTGACATGCATGAATATTAATGCGCGATAGATAGTGACATGCATGAACATTAATGCATATAAATGAATGTGAATGTACGATAGATAGTGACATTCATGAACATGGATGGACGGTTGATAGTAACATACTTGGACATATATGAACATGAATGCGTGATAGATAGTGGCATGCATAAACAAGGATAGATTGTGATATATATAAATTAGGATGATAGTGACACACATGAACATAAATTCGCGATAGATAGTAACATACATGAACATGAATGCGTGATAGACAGTAACATACATGAGCCTAAATGGACATTGATGCGCGATAAATTGTGACATGCTTGAACATAAATGCACGATAGATAGTAACATGCATAAACATTAATACACGATAGATAGTGACATTCATGAACATGGATAGATAATATAATACATGAAAATGAATGAATAAGAATGCGTAATGGATAGTGACGTGCCTAAATATGAATGTACGCTAGATAGTGACATATATGAACATAAATAAATATGAATGTATGATAGTGTCATGCATCAATATGAATGCGTGATAGATAGTGACATGCATAAATGGGGATAGATAGTTATATGCTTGAATATGAATTCGCGATAGACAGTATGACAGCTCGATGTTTTCCAGTCTCTCAACTAGAAAAGGTCGCGCCATCGGATCACCTGATATGATCCTTTCATCAAGGTTTCCTTATTTTACATCAAAGTGATGCAAAATGCGGAAGCAATGTAATTAAACTCTGACAATTAACAAATATGGCAAAATAACTGATAAATAGAAACTAGAAACTAATATATGCGATGAACAGAAAACAAAGGATCTAGTGTATAGCTTTTCACCAATGTCAGCCATCCGCCATCTAAACAGTGAAAAGAAACCTATACATCCACACAACATCTCCTCAGAAATCTAAAACCAACTTATATCATTTATACAGACCAAAATATCTTTTTTCTTTCTCTCTCTCTATATCCCAATGCCCCATATCCCAAACAACAAACCTAACTACAGGAAGAACTCCTCTAAAAAGTCGTCTTCCTCATCGTCGTCGTCAGCTCCTTTTCCTCCTTCAAAGACGTATGGGTCACCGTTCGTGTGGTCGCTGCAAAGAAGACAATTAAGTCGAGGAATGAGATATCATCCACAGCTCAGTAGAGAATAGTGCATTGTATTCTATATTGACAGTTTATTATTTATTTTCGTAGAGAAACATAAAATAATCCATCATGCTGACATGCTGTACATATGTTGTAAATATGCATGGTATAACAAGTGTGATAAGCAAACTGAACTGAAGATACATGCTGGCGAAAATAGGATATCAACAAGGTCAAGCTCCCGAGTTAGCGGGATCACTTGGACTAGAATATGTCAAGCTCCCGAGTTAACGAGATCACTTGGACTAGAATATGGCTAGCTCCCGAGTTAGCGGGATCACTTGACTCAAGAATTTCAAGCTCCCGAGTTAGCGGGATCACTTGAATTACACTGAAGTAATAACGTGTCAAAAATATTGAATTTAACAGGGTCTGAGTACTGACTCACTTAGATTGACCAAGAAATGTTTGCATGTATGGCTTATGATGCGAGGTATTAAAAACTGTCACAGCTAGATAATAGCATTAAGTTGCTAACTTGCTTTCCAGATGCTCTTGATACATAAAACAAAGCAGCAATTAGAACAAAATAGCAAATAAAATAAAACAGCAAGGCTCATGTTATATAATTAGACTATCCAACTTTTCTTTATTATTATTTTTTTTTCCAAACGAATTTAGGCTATATGCTGTTGGGTTGAGGAGATATTTTAGGCTGAGATACTATGTATAAAACAAGTATATACCACTGCTGGTATATATAAAACTGCTGGTATATATATGGCTGTGTCTAGTTAAAGTCTCAGATTGAATGTCTAACTTAGTAAGGTCCTTAGGGTTCAAGTGGGGATCGTTACATTCTCCCCTATTTTAGAAATTTTCGTCCTCGAAAATCAATCGGGATTATCTGGGTAACAGGTGAATGTCACCATCAATGTTCATTCTATCTGTGGTATGTTTTTACCAAATCTATCACAAGACAAGATGAATCGACAAAACCAAAATCAAAGCTATATCTATGAGAAACTTGAAATTTTGTCATTAACCACACTTCATGTGGCACCTGAGTTCTAATTTCTATTCCATGTGTCTCTAGGAACATAGTTTTATTTTTATTCCTTGGGGCATCTGATGAGGAGCATTTTCAATTTAACATGGATGCTCATATGAACCTTAGACTATTCATATATAAATACTAAATTGAACCTTAGACCATTCATTTAAGACAAAATTGAAATGAAAACAAGAGAATTACACTATAAGATTTACTTATATCATAGAGGACTACAATATGAGGAGCAAATTGTTCAATTTAAACAAAACATGTAGTATCATACACACATCAGTATCATACACACATCAGAATTTCTACAATCATTCTAGATATATAATAGCTAAGTTATCATAAATAGGCATGCTGATTTGAGATTAATTCAAGTAAATATAAAACTATAATGTAGTACATAAACTATGATTAATATTTTACCAGGCTGAGGATCTGTTTGCTGTTGGTCCACTGAGGATGTACCAGCTTCCTGTTGTTGTTGTTAGAAGTTTTACTGGAATTCTGGGACTAATAATGCGCGTATGGGTATACCGGGAGACGATACGCCCGTAATATAGGGGTTTGCGTGATTTGAAAAGTATGCTCCATCATGATATTCGTCGCTTCTTCAACATAATCGATACGTTAATGGAGCATGTAGTAATTTCGATAAAGATTATCGAATTGTAGGAGGGTTTGCTCATGGTTTTCACGCATGAGCTGAACAAGGTCGAATGTGGTGTAGGTCCCTTAAGCCAGAGGGACTGAATCGGGTTGAGGTTGGGTTTGCGATTGAGGAGGGACGGGGATTTCTTGGGGTATTTCTGGTTGGACTTGGGGAGGATGACGAGTTTGTTTTGCTTGGCGGTTATTTATCGCCTGAAGAGAGCGTTGATAGATATTTCTCCAAATTGCTAGGCTAAAGACCCGCATGTTATCGGTACGGACCTCTTCGCTAATGGGAATCTGATAGGGAATGAGATTGACATTATCAAAGTGTCCTTCAAACATGCGGGAGATCAGTCTAGGGTAAGGGCAAGAATACATAGGAGGTGAAGCGTTGCTTTGTAGATATTCATTGGCATACTTGATGCCTTCCCAAACCACCCTAGGAGCATTTATCCATCGTCCTTCATAAACGGCAAAAAGAGCTTGCAAGAGAGCATCTCGGCGCTCTCTTTCATGTTGCATGGGGTACAAATTATATCGAAATATACAATCCAAAAACCACATCCGTTGTGGTAACTGGCTGCGACGTACGGCAAGACTATGGTCAGAAGCGGTCTGACCATTAGTCATTTTCGAGGTGATGTGGTGAAATTTCACATCCCTCTGCCGGGGTATTTGTAGTCCAGAAGTGGCGTCATAGTCAGCATTACAGTCCATTGCTTTCGCTATGTGTAGAATATTGAAATAAAATTTACGACCATCAATTTCGATCTGTAATTGACCGACAGTGGGGGTGACGACAAGATTTTGGTAAAATAATCGGACTAACCGGGGGTAAAATTGGTTATGGAATGGTTGATATAAAGCACTTAACTGTGCTTTTCGATATAGCGAAGTGACCATGCAGTCTGGTCATTTGGGGTCAGAAGTTTATCGTCCACGATTCATTCTGGTTTCATCGCTTTCGCAGCCCACCACGGAATGGGCTGTTCCGGCGCTTCAGGTGGATTGATTTGCTCGGGTAAGGAAGAAGAAAGGCCTTTGCCCTTTTCTTGAGCTGAGGACTTCGGGGGTTTAGACACGCCTACTTTTCTAGGAGGCATGGTGCAATTGAAAAGACAATAAAAGACAATAGGAGTGAGTTCTAGGTCGTTTTACCTCACAAAGCACCGAAAATCAGGCTGAAACGAGAGAAAAATCAGGAATTAGAGAGATTTGTGAAGTAGATCAGGAGCATTCAACGGCTGTGGATTTGTTTTGAAGGTGTGCACGCATGAATCCTTGCTTGGAAAGTCGAAGAACAAGGCTCTAACTGGTTTCCTTAACTGAAAATAACAGAAAGGGGGTTTTCAGACCCACCACATACGAACAGGACCGCGGCAAGTGACTTGCCGCGGCAACTCTTTAAGCTTGCCGCGGCAACACTTAGCCCTTGCCGCAGCAAGGAGGTTCAGTTGATGAAGGGCCCGAATTTCAGGGCTCCTGAGATGTGGTGTCCTTTTTTTTTATACCTGTGTATTCTTAACAGTTAGGGGGTCTGTAGAAAAATATTGGTTGGCATTTTTGATGTATTTTTCTATATAAAAATATTTTATTTTGATGAAATTTGAGCCATTTTACAAAATTGTGTATAAAAAGATTTTAAAACTTATTATATTAGTCTATCAATGGCCTTAAACAAATCAAGTGTGGTATGTGGCAGTAATCTGGGATACACCCTTGCTTAGGTGTCCCATAGGTGTCACTGTTTCACTTTATTTTCATCATTTTATACAATTTATTTTTCTAATTTACTTGCATTTTAATGTTAATATAAAATAATGCTATTTTATGACACTTCATTTATATTCGACATTGGATATGATTTTATATATAGGGGTGCAGGGTATATTAACAATAATGTTTAAAACATAAAATAAAACTCATAATGGAAACAAATTAAATTCATTTGACTATGTATCCGTATCAGGTAAGGGGATTTTCCAATACATACCCTATGTAAATAAGTGAGGGTATTGAGCACGAATATCAGCTTCGCGCTCCCAGGTGGCTTCATGTAAACCATGATTTTTCTATTGAATCAACACGAGTGGAATCCGTTTTGTTCTCAGAATTTGATCCCTGCGGTCCAAAATCTGACCTGGTTCTTCGGTTACCGTTAGGTCTTCTTGAATGTCCAATGGTTGATAATCTAACACATGCGTCGGGTCACTGACGTATTTTCTCAGCATCGAGACGTGAAATACGTCGTGCATGCCTGCCAGGTGCGGAGGTAACGCAAGTCGATACGCTACTTCTCCTACTATGCCCAATATAGGAAATGGTCCAACATAACGAGGACTTAGCTTGCCTCGTTTCTTGAACCGCATCACGCCTTTAGTCGGAGAGATTTTTATAAAGACGTGCTCGCCAATCTGTAAATCATTTCATCAGACTACTAATATAGTTTGAATCAATTATGAAAAAGTTTATCAGGATCAAATATTACCTGAAAATCAACATTGGTTCTTTTGAGATCAGCGTAACTCTTTTGTCGACTCTGGGCACTCTTCAATCGTTCCCGTATCACGTGAACAACTGCATTGCTGCTTTCTATCAGGTCAAGGCCTAAAATTAATCGCTCTCCAGCTTCTTCCCAATTAATCGGAGATCTACATCGGCGTCCATACAGTGCTTCAAATGGTGCCATACCGATGCTTGAAAATCGAGCATACAGGCCCTTAACATGTCTTCAATCACTTGATTAACCCTCTCCGTCTGCCCGTCGGTTTGAGGATGAAATGCTGTACTGAAGTCTAACTTGGAACCCATACCTTCTTGGAAACTTTGCCAAAATCGAGAAGTGTATAAAGGATCTCGATCTGACACAATGCTTACGGGTATCCCATGTAGTCGTACAATCTCTCTCAGATAGAGTTCAGCTAATTTCGACGATATATATCGTGTACTCTAAGGTAAGAAATGCGTCGATTTGATGAGACGATCAACAATCACCCAAATGGCGTTGTAACCCTTCTGAGTACGGGGCAAACCAAGAATGAAGTCCATGGAAATATTCTCCCATTTCCACTCTGGAATAGGCAATGGTTGTAGCAGACCAGCAGGATGTTTGTGCTCGACCTTTACTTGTTGACATGTTAAACACTTTGCAACATATTTCGCTACATCACGTTTTAGACCATTCCACCAAAACGTTTTCTTTAGATCCTGATACATTTTCGTGCTATCAGGATGAATAACGTATGCTGATTTGTGAGCTTCTTTGAGGATTTCTTGACGTAAAGCACGATCATCTGGTACGCATACTCGTCCTCGAAATAATAAAGACCATCCTCTTTGATTGAGAATTCTGGCTGTAGTCCACTTTGTACCCCTTGTCGGATTGAAATAAGCTCTGCATCTTGCATCTGAAGCTCTCTAATCCTATAAAAAAGTGGAGCTCGGATCATCATTGTAGCAAGTAAACCTCCATTTACTGTTGTTCGAAGAGTGGCACTGGATGATACAATATCATTGAGTAGTTTCCATCTTTGTAATCTTTATCACAAGATGAGATAGTTGAGCGAAGGATTTACAGCTAAGTGCATCAGCTACAACATTGGCTTTATCGGGATGGTAATGAATCGAACAGTCGTAGTCTTTCAAGAATTCCATCCACCTTCTTTGTCTCAAATTTAACTCTTTCTGAGTGAAGAGATATTTACGACTTTTGTGATCGGTGAAAATCTCGAAGGTTTCACCGTACAGATAGTGTCTCCATATTTTTAATGCGAAGATGACCGCTGCTAATTTCAGGTCATGAGTGGGATAATTCTTCTCGTGATCTTTCAATTGACGAGAACCATACGTAATTACACGTTCCCATTGGTTCAATACACATCCTAATCCACTGTATGAGGTGTCACTGAAGACAACATAATCACCACTGCCAGATGGTAATGCTAGAACAGGTGCAAAAGTAAGTCTTCTTTTCAATTCTTGGAAACCTTGTTCACACGCCTTAGTCCACTCGAATTTAACATTCTTTCGAGTTAGTTGAGTGAGTGGTCTAGCAAGTCGTGAAATTCCTTTCACAAAGCGTCGATAATAAATTGCAAGACCAAGAAAATTTTGGATCTCGGTTACGGTCTGTGGCTGCTTCCACTGTACTATAGCTTCAATCTTTGTAGGATCAACC
This sequence comes from Chloranthus sessilifolius, assembly GCA_021018995.1. Lineage (NCBI taxonomy): Eukaryota > Viridiplantae > Streptophyta > Magnoliopsida > Chloranthales > Chloranthaceae > Chloranthus > Chloranthus sessilifolius. The sequence goes on from CM037586.1 coordinate 33,991,785, forward strand.
GTGATACCTGCTTCAGATATAATATGCCCCAGAAAACTGACTTGATTCAACCAGAAGTCGCATTTACTGAATTTAGCATACAACTGCGAATCTCTCAGTGTTTGTAATGCCAGACGCAGATGATCTTGATGCTCTGTCTTTGTCTTGGAATAAATAAGTATATTGTCGATGAATACCATGATACACAAATCAAGATAAGGTTTAAAGACTCTGTTCATCAGGTCCATAAATGCAGCTGGTGTATTGGTCAAACCAAAGGGCATGACTAGAAACTCGTAGTGACCATAACGTGTTCGAAAAGCTGTCTTCGAAATATCTTCAGCTTTTACCTTCATCTGGTGATAACCCGATCGTAAATCAATTTTTGAAAATAATCGCGCTCCTTATAACTAATCAAAGAGATTGTTGATTCGAGGAAGCGGATATCTATTCTTGATTGTCAGTTTGTTGAGTTGGCGATAATCAATGCAGAGGCGCATTAAACCGTCCTTCTTTTTCACGAATAACACCAGTGTGCCCCACGAAGACACACTCGGTCTGATAAAGCCTTTATCAAGAAGCTCTTGTAATTGCTCCTTGAGTTCTTTCAACTCTGCCAGCGCCATTCGGTATCGGTCGGTACCTGGAGCTAACTCAATTGCGAATTCAACTTCTCTGTCAGGTGGTAGTCCTGGCAGCTCATCAGGAAACACGTCAGGATATTCACAAGCAATAGGTACATTTGAAAGTGAAATTTCCTTCTTTTCTGCTCATCACTTTGTATTAACGCAATATACCCTTGAGCACCTTCATCAAGCAATTGCCGTGCTTGAATTACAGATATCAATGAAAGATTCGTTATCGGTATACCATAAAATTTAGCTGATACCTTCTTTTGTGGGCGAAAGGAGACAATCTTCTTGCGACAGCCAATGTTTGCATGGTGAGTGAACAACCAATCCATGCCAAGGATCACGTTGTATCCTTGCATCGGTAATAGGATCAAATCAGCAACTGCTTCATATCCCCAATAATCCTTGATGGAAACGATAATTGATCGGTATACTTTGTCAGTCGTGATAAATTGTCCAGTTGGAAGTGTAACATCGAGAATAAAGTTGAGAGGTTCTGGAATACCTCCTAACTTCTTCAACTTTTCACCAAACTGGGGTGTAACAAACGAGTGTGTAGATCTGGGATCTATCAAGACTCGTGCATCGTAACACAAATAAGCATCTTTTGGATATACTTGTAAGATACCTAAAGTATACAAACTAGTATTAGCTAGATTACTTATAAGTATTAAATAATATAATAATATATTACTGGAGGAATTTAGAATGTAATATTCCTAATTTACGATATGCACCTTCTCTATCTAAAATGTTCATTAATTGAAATTTAATAATATAAAAATAATGGACAACCATACCTTGAATGATATCATGGCTAGTTCTCGCATTTGTTACAGTAACAGCATAAGCTCGACCTTGTATCGTAGGCCATGCCGATCGTAACACGGGTCCTACCTTTGCTACTATTCCGACCGTTTTCGGGCATTCTCTGATCCAATGTCCCATCTTATCACATCGAAAACATGCACCAGAAGCTTTATGACACTCATCGACTTTGTGTGCCTTCCCACATTTCTCACAAATATCTTTGGAGGCAACTGATGAAGCCGTATAAGATCCCGTGCGAGATCCTGTCGGTCGTGCTTGAGAAAAACCAGATGTACTTCGAGCCGCTGAAAAAGATAGATTCTGAACACGTGGAATCCTTGGTGGTGCGAAAAACATCGATGGATTATAAGGTCGTGCAGATGCTCCTGCAGTTGGTTGAAAAGCGGTCTGTCCTTGGAATCGTGGTCACTTATTAATTTGACCCGCACTATAGGACTGTGGAGCTTTCCTGGCCTTCTGCTTTTCATCTCTCCTTTTGAACATGGTGTCCACATCAGTTTCTGCTATTAATGCCAATTTCATCACATGAGCATAAGTTGTCGCCTGAAACAACAAAATACGCATTTTGATAAGAGGTTTCAAACCCCTCTCAAACTTTTGGGTTTCATCAGCTCGGTGGCTACTAACAACGGTGCAAAGCGAGAAAGACGAGTAAATTCTGACTCATATTCTCTAACTGTCATCTGTCCTTGTACCAATGTTGCAAACTGTACCTCGAGCTTATACCTCTTAGGCGCTGGAAAATATTTTTCATTAAAGGCCTCAGTGAATTCTGCCCATGTCCATGGTACACCAGGCATCCGTGTTCTTTCAACAGACTGCCACCATGGCTCTGCCTCACTTTCCAGTTTATATGCTGCCCAACTTACTTTTTCTTCTTCGGTACAAGTGATTCTTTGCAGCACTTTCTTGATCTGTGTTAACCACTTCTCAGCCTCCATTGGGTCATGCTGACCGTAGAAACTTGGTGGTCGAAGTTGAATAAAGTCCGTAAAACCCTCGGGACGTCGAACTGCAAGCATGGCCATAGTGTTGACCATGGTCTCCATTAACTGTGGATGATGTCTCGCATTGTGTTCAGCATTACGAACACTTCCCAGCGGTGGAGTATTTATAATTGGCGGAGTTTGCTCTAGCAGAGTATGCTCTGCAACATTTTCCATTGTTGTTCGACTTTCAGCCAGATGGATATTTTCACCACTTCCCGAAGCAATGTCATGCTCGTATCCGTGTATCGGAATAACATTTGGCCCAGTACGATGAGGCAACGGTGGTCTACCTCTACCTCTTCCACGACGCGGAGGCATCATAACCTATTCAGATAAAAAACTTGATCAACATACAACTCGATCTAATTCCTACTTCTATCCTATTAACAGATAGTTTACCATATTTGTATATGTCAGAGTTCAGTCTCCAATGACTTAACGCCGGAAACTCTGATAGCACCTGTGACATCCCGACGTTTCCCAGTCTCTCAACTAGAAAAGGTCGCGCCATCAGATCACCTGATATGATCCTTTCATCAAGGTTTCCTTATTTTACATCAAAGTGATATAAAATGCGGAAGCAATGTAATTAAACTCTGACAATTAACAAAGATGGCAAAATAACTGATAAATAGAAACTAGAAACTAATATATGCGATGAATAGAAAACAAAGGATCTAGTGTATAGCTTTTCACCGATGACGGCCATCCGTCATCTAAACAGTGAAAAGAAACATAGACATCCACACAACATCTCCTCAGAAATCTAAAACCAACATATATCATTTATACAGACCAAAATATCTTTTTCCTTTCTCTCTCTCTCTATCCCAATGCCCCATATCTCAAACAACAAACCTAACTACGGGAAGAACTCCTCTGGGAAGTTGTCTTCCTCATCGTTGTCGTCCTCGCCGTCTCCTTCCCCCTCCTTCGGCACGTATGTAGGGTCAGCCGCGTGCTCAGGGTCAGGCTCTGCAGCTAAGACAATTAAGTCGAGGAATGAGCTATCATCCACAGCTCAGTAGAGAATAGTGCATTGTATTCTATATGGACAGTTTATCATTTATTTTCATAGAGAAACATAAAATAATCCATTATGCTGACATGCTGTACATATGTTGTAAATATGCATGGTATAACAAGTATGATAAGCAAACTGAGCTGAAGATACATGCTGGCGAAAATAGGATATCAACAAGGTCAAGCTCTCGAGTTAGCGGGATCACTTGTCAAGCTCCTGAGTTAGCGGGATCACTTGGACTAGAATATGTCAAGCTCCCGGGTTAGCGGGATCACTTTGACTAGAATATGGCCAACTCCCGAGTTAGCGGGATCACTTGACTCAAGAATTTCAAGCTCCCGAGTTAGCGGGATCACTTGATTTACACTGAAGCAATAACGTGTCAAAAATATTGAATTTAACAAGGTCTGAGTACTGACTCACTTAGATTGACCAAGAAATGTTTGCATGTATGGGTTATGATGCGAGGTATTAAAAACTGTCACAGCTAGATAATAGCATTAAGTTGCTAACTTGCTTTCCAGATGCTCTTGATACATTATTGATGTTAAATATATATATTATTTCTTTTCTTATCAGATTAATAGTAACTCAATAGCAATTTAAGTTTATTTATTTCCTATCAAATCAAGCTTATCAGTTCAAATATCAAAGAGTCAGATTTTTCTACCATTATTCTGATCAGTGCAGACATATGCATGTTGCTCAAAGTTTCTATGAAAACTACGTGACATAATATATCATTATAAAACAGCAACACGGATTCCCTACCTGTGTGTGTCAAGTCTTACATGTACGATCGTCGGTGCTCAGTCACGTATCCGAGATCATTATGCACTTTCATTTCTCCAAATATTGATTAAGTGCTCAATGTGGCACCAAATCTAAGAAAATAGATTTATTTGTTTTAAAAACTAAAAGTCTATAGGTGATACACAGTGTACCCAGACCTCAACAAATATATACCTAAACCTATAAGGACCCAAGGTCCAAAAGCACAAGAGGTAGCCCAGAATTCAGTGCTGCTGGGGGTTGTCGCGGCAACACTCAAAGGGGCGCAGCAAGCCACTCAGCAGAGTGTCTTGCCGGGCTTCAGGTAGTCTTCTTCTTCTTTCTTTGTTTGCTGTTATTCCTCTTGCTCATATATTTATCTATATATTTATATATAAAACTTATATATATATATATTTATGTATTTATCATCATTTATATATATATATATATATATATATATATCTGGTTTATATTTACAGCTTTCTTTGATGAAGCTCAGAAGTGCAAGGATCTGCACTCAACTTCATACTGAAGTAACTTCTAAGTTGAAATTCTTAATGTAAATTTTCTGTACTAAAACAACTATTCAGTAACCTTTTTGTATGCTCACATGGATGGAGGAATCACTAGGCTATGCTTGCTAATCTCAATGACGGATCAGAACTGAGAAAAAAAATGTCTTGTATGTCCTGTTAATTGCTGATTTTTCACAGAATTTCTTTGAAACAGAAGCAGAAAAACCCAGGCTTCTTAGCGGGACTTTCGTACTGGTGTAATATACCTTGCGTGCATGAAGATGAATAATGACTCATGTGAATCGTGTTCCAAAACTTTCATGCAAGTAGCTTACAAGCTGCTTAAGCTAAACTTCCATGCAAACCAGTATACTTGGATACTAGTATTACATATAAAACAAAGTAGCAATTAGAACAAAATAGCAAATAAAACAAAATAGCAAGGCTCATGTTATATAATTAGACTATCCATCTTTTCTTTATTATTATTTTTTTTTCCAAACGAATTTAGGCTATATGCTGTTGGGTTGAGGAGATATTTTAGGCTGAGATACTATGTATAAAATAAGTATATACCACTGCTGGTATATATATAAAGTTGCTGGGGATCGTTACAGTCTCAGATTGAATGTTTAACTTAGTAAGGTCCTTAGGGTTCAGGTGGGGATCGTTACAGACAGTGACATACATGAACATGAATGCATGACATATAGTGACTTGCTGGAACATGAATGAACATGAATACATTAAAGACAGTAAAATGCTTGAACATAAATGCACTATTGACAGTAACATGCATGAACATGAATGAGCATGACTGCGCGATAGATTATGACATGTATGAACATGGATTGATAGTGACACAAATGAAAATGAATGTACGATAGATAGTGACATGCATGAATATGAATGAACATGAATGCACAATAAATTATGATATGGTTAAACAAAGATTGATAATGGTATGCATGAACATGAATGCACGATAGAAAGTGACATGCATGAACATGGACAAATATAAATGCCTGATGGATAGTGGCATGCATGAACATGGATAGATAGTGACAAACATGAACATGAGTGCGCGATAGATAGTTATATAGATGAACAAGAGTTTGTGATAGATAGTGGCATTCATCAACATGAATGTGTGATTGATACTAATAAGCATGAACATTAATGAACATAAATGCGCGATAGATAGTGACATGCATGAACATAGATAGATAGTGATATGCTTGAATATGAATGTACAATTGATATTGAAATATATGAACATGAATGCGCGATAGATAGTGACATGCATGAACATAAATGCGCAATAGATAAGGACATGTATGAAGATTGATAAATAGTCACATGAACGAACATGAATGTACAATAGATAGTCACATACATGAACATGGATGCGCGATAGATAGTGATAAGCATGAACATAGATAGATAGTGACATGAAAGAAGTTGAATGCGCTGATAATGACATGCATGAAAATGAATGCGCGAAAGATCGTAATATGTTTAAACATTGATAAAGATAGGGACATGCATGAGCATGAATGCGCGATTGATATTATGACATCTATGAACATGAATGAATACAATTATGCAATAGACAGTGACATGTATTAATAAGAATGCGCGATAGATAGTGATATGTATGAACATAAATGAATATGAATGCATGATAGATAGTGATATTCATGAATATACATAAACATAAATGTGTGATAGATAATGACATCCATGAATATGAATGCGTGATAGATACTGACAAGCACTAACATGGACAGATAGTGACATGCATGAATATGAATGCGCGATTGATAGTGACATGTAAGAAAGTGAATGAACATGAACGCAGTATAGATAGCGACATGCATAAATATGAGGGCGCGATAGATAGTGACATGCATGAATATGGATAGATAGTGACATACATGAACATAAACATGCAACGGATAATGACATGTATAAACATAAACGCACGATAGATTGTGATATGCATGAATTTAGATAAATATTGACATGCATAAACATGGATAAATAGTGATATGTATGAATATGAATACACGATAAATAGTGATATGCCTGAATATGAATAGATAACAATAGGAATGAACATGAATGGGCAATAGATAGTGACATACATGAATATAGATAGATAGTGCCATGCAAGAATATAAATGTACGATAGATAGTGACATTCATGAACATGAATGTGTGATAGATAGTAACATGCATGAACATGATTGAACATAAATACACGATAGATAGCGACAAATATGAACACGAATGAGCATGAATGGACGATAGATAGTGACATGCATGAAATTGATAGATTGTGACATGCAAGAATATGAATGCACAATAAGCTGTGACTTGTATGAACATGGATAATAGATAGTGACATTAATGAACATAAAGGCGCGATAGATAGTTTGACATCCATAAACATTAATATGAATGCACGATATATAGTGATATGCATGAATATGAATGTATAGATAGTGGCATGTATGAATTTGAATGCCCGATTGTGACATGCATTAATATAAATGCACGATTGATAGTGACATGCTTGAATAAGAATATACGAAAAATAGTGACATGAATGTAGATGAATAAATATGAATGAGCGATAGATAGTGACATGCATGAACGTAGATAGATAGTGACATGTATGAACATGAATGAACATGATTGTGCGATAGATAGTGACATCCAAGAATATAAATGAAAATAATTGTGCGATTAATCATTTGACATCCATGAACATGAATGTGCGATACATAGTGACCTGCATGAATATTAATGCACAATTGATAGTGACATGCATGAATATTAATGCACATAAATGAATGTGAATGCGCGATAGATAGTGACATGCATGAACATGGATGGACGATTGATAGTGACATACTTGGACATGTATGAATATGAATACATGATAGATAGTGACATGTATGAATTAGGATGATAGTGACACACATGAGCATGAATTCACGATAGATAGTGACATATATGGATATGAATGCGTGATAGATAGTAACATGTATGAGACTGAATGAACATAAATACGCGATAAATTATGGCATGCATGAACATAAATGTGCGATAGATAGTGACATGGATGAATATTAATACACGATAGGGAGTAAAATTCATGAACATAGATAGATAGTGATATATATGAACATGAATGAATAAGAATGCGTAATAGATAGTGACGTGCCTAAATATTAATGTGCGATAGATAGTGACATACATGAATATAAACGAATATGAATGTGCGATTGATAATGCTATGCATAAATATGAATGCGTGATAGATAGTGGCATGCATGAATGAGGATAGATAGTTAAATGCTTGAACATGAATTCACTATAAATAGTGACATGAATGCTCGATATATAGTGATGTGCAGGGATATGAATGAACATAATTACGCGAAAGACGGTGAAATGCATGAACATAAATGCGCTATAGATAGTAACATGCATAACATGAATGAGCATAATTGCGTGATAGATTGTGACATGCATGAACATAGATTAATAGTGACATGAATGAAAATGAATGCGCGATGGATAGTGACATACATGAATATGAATACAATAAATAGTGACATATTTTAACATGGATTGATATTGACATGCATGAACATAAATGCGCAATAGAAAGTGTCATGCATGAACATAAATAAACATGAATGCGTGATGGATAATGACATGCATGAACATGGATAGATAGTGACATACGTGAACATGAATGTGCGATAGATAGTTACATGGATGAACATTAATGCGCAATAGATAGTGACGTTCATTAATATGAATGCGTGATTGATACTGACAAGCATGAATATGAATTAACATGAATGCGCAATAGATAGTGACATGCATGAAAATTGATAGATAGTGGCATACTTGAATATGAATGTGCGACAAATATTGAAATGAATGAACATGAATGCACGATAGATAGATGCATGGATAAACATAAATGTACGATAGATAGTGACATTCATCAATATAAATATGTGATTGATACTGACAAGCATGAACATAAATGTGTGATAGATAGTGATATCCATAAACATGGATAGATAGTGACTTGCTTGAATATGAAGGTGCGATAGATATTAAAATAAACGAATATGAATGCCTGATTGATAGGGACATGCATGAACATTGGTAGATAGTAATATGAATGAACATAAATACACACTAGATAGTGACATGAATAAACTTGGATGCGCAATAGATAGTGACACGCATGAACATAGATAGATAGTGATAAAAATACATATGAATGTGTGACAGATAGTAAAATGTATGAACATAAATGTGCGATTGATAGTCTGATATTAATGAACATAAATGAGCGATAGAAAGTGACATGCATGAACAAGAATACGCGATAGATATTGAGATGTACTACTATGAATAGATAGTGACATCCATGAATATGAATGCGCGATAGATAGTGACATGCATGAACATAAATGTCTCATCAATAGTGACATGTATGAATATGAATGAACATGAACGCGCATTACATAGAGGCATGCATGTACCTGAATGCCCGATAGATAGTGACATGCGTGAAAAAAAATACATGACTACATAATGATATACATGAAAATGAAGGCGCGAAAGATTATGATATGCTTAAATATGGATAAATAGTGACATGCAAGGACATGAATAGATAGTGACAGCATAAATATGAATGCGTGATAGATAGTGACATACATAAATATGAATGAACATGCATAAACACAGGTAGATAATGACATAAATGTATAAAAATAGTGGCAAGCATGAACATGAATACGCGATTGATAGTCTGACATATACGAAAATAAATGAATATGAATGAGCGAAAGATAGGAAAATACTTTAATATGAATGCGCGATTGATAGTTTGACGTCAATGATTATACGATAGACAGTGACATGCATGAACATGAATGTGCGATAGATAGTGATATGCACTAACATAAATGAACATGATTACACGATAGATAGTGACATTCATGAACATACATAAATATAAATACGCGATAGATAGTGACTTAGTTGAACATGAATGCGCGATAGATAATGACATCCATGAACATTAATAGGCGATAGATAGCGACAAGAACTACTGTGGATAGATAGTGACATGCATGAACATCAATGTGCAATTGATAGTGACATGGAAGAACATGAATGGACACCAATGTACGATAGATAGTGACATATAAGAACATGAGTGTGTGATAGATAGTAACATGCATGAATATGGAACGATAGTGACATGCACGAATATGAAGGCATGACAGACAATGGCATGCATAAATATGAACGCGCAATAGATTATGACATGCATGAACTTGGATAAATAGTGACATGCATGAACATGTATAGATAGTGACATATATGAACATGAATATATGATAGATAGTGATATGCATAAATATGAATGAACATGAATGCGCGATAGATAGTGGCATGCATGAACATGAATAGATAATAACAAGAATAAACATGAATGTGCGATAGAGAGTGACATGCATGAATATAGATAGATAGTGCCATGCAAGAACATGAATGCACGATAAATAGTGACATTTATGAACATGAATACGTGATAGATAGTAACATACATGGACATAATTGAACATAAATGCGCGATAGATAACGACATACATGAACACGAATGAGCATGAATGCACGATAGATAGTGGCATGTATGAATATTAATAGATTGTGACATGCCCGAATTGAATGAACGATAGACAGTGACTTGTATGAATATGGATAGATAGTGACTTACGTGTATATGATAGTGCGATAGATAGTGACATTAATGAACATAAAGGCGCGATAGATAGTTTGATATCTATAAATATGAATGTGCGACAAATAGTGACATGCTTGAATATGAATGCACGATTGTGACATGTGTTAACATAAATACACGATTGATAGTAACGTGCCTGAACAAGAATACACGAAAAATAGTGAAGCAAATGAACATGAATGAACATGAATGGGCGATAAATAGTGACATGCATGAACGTGGATAGATAGTGGCTTGCATGAACATAAATAAATAAGATTATACGATAGATAGTGACATCTAAGAATATGAATAAACATGATTGCGCGATTGATAGTTTGACATCCACGAACATGAATATGCGATATATAGTGACATGCATGAATATTAATGCACGATAGATTGTGACATGCATGAACATGAATGTGCGACAGATAATGACATCCATGAACATGGATGCGCGATTGATAATGACATCCATGAACATGGATGCATGTCACTGATAGATAGTGACATACATAAATAAGGATAGATAGTGGCATGCCTGAATATGAATTGGTGATAGGTAGCGACATGTTGAACATGAAATGCGCGATATATAGTGATGGGCATAGACATGAATGCGCAAAAGATAGTAACATGTATGAACATGAATGCACGATAGATAGTAATATGTATGAGCATGAATGAACATGAATGCCTGATAAGTAGTGACATGTATGAACATGAATACGCAATAGATAGTAACATGCATGAACATTAATGTGCTACAGATAGTGGCATTCATGAACATGGATAGATAGTGATATACATGAGCATGAATGAATAAGAATGCGTAATAGATAGTAACGTATCTAAATATAAATGTACGATAGATAATGGCATACATTAATATGAATGAATATGAATGGGCGATAGATAGTGCCAATACATAAATATGAATGCACGATAGATAGTGATATACATGAACAAAGATATATAGTGATATGTATGAACATGAATTCACGATAGATAGCGACATGCATGAATATAAATGCGCTATATACAGTGACATGCAAGAACATAAATAAATATGAATGTACGAAAGATGGCGATTGGCATGAACATGAATGTACTATAGATAGTAACATGCATAAACATGAATGAGTATAATTGCACGATAGATTGTGACACGCATGAACATTGATTGATAGTGACATGAATGAAAATAAATGCGCGATAGATAGTGACATGCACGAATATGAATGTCCGACAGATAATGACATGCATAAACATGAACGCGCAATAGATTATGACATGCATGAATGTAGATAAATAGTGACATGCATGAACATGTATAGATAGTGACATACATGAATATAAATATGTGATAGATAGTGACATGCATAAATATGAATAAACATGAATACACGATAGATAGTGACATACATGAACACGAATAAATAATAACAAGAATGAATATGAATGTGTGATAGATAGTGACATGCATAACTCTGGGTATTCTCATCCTTTCTACATACTGCCACTAGGGCTTTGCTTCACCTTCCAATTTATATGCTGCCCAGCTAACCTTTTCGACCTCAGTGCATGTAACCCTCTGAAGCACCTTCTAGATCTATGTTAGCCATTTTTCAGCCTCCATTGGGTCGTGTTGACCATAGAAACTTGGCGGTTGAAGGCGTGCAAACTCTGCAAAGCCCTCTGGGGGTCTTCTCTCTGCTAGCATGGCCATGGTGTGTACCATGGTTTCCATCAACTGTGAATTTTGTCACACATTTTGCTGGACTCCCGGAGCAGGCCCCATCTGGTTAACATCTGCTACAGTAGGAGTATTCTCAGCAACATTCTCCATTGTAGTTATGCGTTCCGCCATATGCACATTTTCTCCGCTTCTCGAGGTAGCGTTGTGCTCATAGCCTACCACTAGAATTGCATTCGGGCTAGTGCGATGGGGTAACGATGGTCTACCCCTTCCTCTCCCTCTTCGTAGAGGTATCGTAACCTATTATAATCAAGCAACAACTTGACTAGATAAACATAGTCTCAACCTAGACCCTAACGCCGAACAAACATCAGAAACTTTACCACCTATGACGTCCCGACTTTTTCCCTTATCCTATCGGATCACCTAACATGATCTTGTCATACAAGTGCATCGTGTTGTATACATAGTATTGCATTTGAGGAAGTAATTTAATAACTCGGATATGAAGATAATATGGTAGAAACTGATATTCATTCATCTATTAAAATAGTATACTAAGTGATATAAACAAGAACTAACTGATGATATGTATAGCTTTTCACCAATGACGGCCACCCGTCATCTAAACAATGGAAAGAAAACCTATACACGAAGTACCAAATATCTCAAAAACATAATACTGCTGTTTTATACAAGTTTCAAAACAACTCTCTCTCAAGCATTCTTCCTCTCTGACCTACTTAGGAAAGAATTCCTCAGCTAATTCTTCTTCCTCGTCCTCCTCGTCCTCTTCTTCTTCCTCCTCTGGTTGATACGTGGGATCACCCTCGTGCTCAGGGTCAAGATCTGCAGCTAAGACATAAAGTCGTAGGATGAACTATCTTGAAAGCTCAACAGGAAAAATAACAATGCTAACTTATATGTTAGGATGCCAATTCACTTCTTGATGCATAAAATACAAATCTAAGCACATTATATCTTATCTTGTATCTATTCTAGCAACATATAGTATAAACAAACAATTAATCATACGAATAATTTATCATGCTGACAGATTCATGCTGAAACAAGGAATCATGCTTAAACAGATTTAGCTTAAACAAGCTATCAAATGAAAAATATACATAGATAAGAAACAAGAGAATCAAGCTCCTGAGTTAACGAGATCACTTGTCAAGCTCTTGAGTTAGCGAGATCACTTCGACCGAGACATCAAGCTCCTGAGTTAGCGGGATCACTTGTCAAGCTCCCAAGTTAGTGGGATCACTTAGACCAAGACACCAAGCTCTCGAGTTAGCGGGATCACTTGTGTTCAAGAATTACATAGTCAAGCTCCCGAGTTAGTGGGATCACTTGGCTTAAAATGAAGCAAGCGAGAATAAGGATTCAAGGATAACAAGATGTGAAAAATGCATGGTATCATGTACGTGAGAGCATCATGAACAGATAGCATATAATCATATATCAAAATTGAACTAGCATAAACTGACACTCGCATACTCAGAGCATAACTAAAACTCATAGCATGTTCATAGCATAACTGACTCTCGCATATTCATACCTAAACTTTAACTCATAGCATACCCATAGCATAAACTGAACTAGCATGGTCGACTCTCGCATGCTCATACATAACTGAACTCATAGCATAACCATACATATCCATACATCTAAACTGAATTAGCATAATCATTCATAGCCATGCGTCGAAACTGATCTTATCATCATTCATACATAACTATCCACCAGACTGAAACTAGTATATTTATACCTAACCATTCATCGAACTGAAACTAGCATAAGAATACGTCGAAACTAGCATGAGCATGAACGTAATCACGTATATATAATAACTTGCTATTCATATGCAAATAAGAAACCAAACTATAAATTAGCAAGGTCAACTCCCTACTTTGAAATCAAGCTTACGTGTTACTTGTTACATGTGCACGCATGCATCCAAGCTAAAATCCATCGTTACGACCTCTTCATGCACCAAGCACCTATGATGCATGTTGATATTACACATATGGGTCACTGTAGACCCCATATGTGTAATAAAATGATTACTAGACCTAAGATTCAATACACTGTACACATACACAGGCAAAAGGCATCACAAACAGACACACAGGACAAATACACAGGCTTGCCTCGGCAAGTTGTAGGGTTGTCGCGGCAAGCCCATCAGCTATGCACCTTGCCACAGCAAGCTTGTGGGGGTTGCCGCAGCAAGCCTGATGCACAAGCTTGTTGCAGTTTCCATCTGCTCTTTTCTTTCTTTTGTGCTCTTAGTTTGCTAGTCTTCTACTCTTACATACAATATATTTTCTTTTATACGTTGTACCGAGAATCTGTTTGTATTTATTAAATTAGTATGAAAGTTTCAGAGTGTGATAATCAACACTTTCTACTTTGAAACCTTCACACAAATCACTGAGTTGTCGATCTGATCTCATGGAGTCGGCACCTTTACCTATAGTTAATGTGAAATGAATTAATAAAACGAACTTAATCTACTACGTGGTTCATTTATGGCGTACCTTTTGGTGGATTCTCAGTTACGACAACGCCGAAATGGTGTTGGTGTCGAGTTCATCAAGTTCGTGAAATATTTATAAAAGCAAAGGCCGCAATGAACTCTCCGAGACCAAGCGGTCGTCTGCTGCAATTCTCACGACTGAATTGCAGGGTTACCTTGTGATCCATGATTCTGAATCCAAGGGTTTGAAGCGGTTGAAGTGAGACGTGGGTTTGAGAACTAGAAGAAGGGTTTCATCTACTATGAGATTTTATTGATTTTGCAGGTCTGTTTGCTATGGAATTTAGATTTCTTCAAGGCTCGAAGCAGGAAGAAGGAAGAAGGTAGTGACGAGCTCTTGTAGTGGGTTTGCACTTTGCATGCATGGAGTCTAAAGGTGACTCATGCAGTCGTGGAGTCAAGAGGCGAGATTAGGATTATAAGCTAATAAGGGTTGGAATCCCATGTAGTGCCCACATTAACTTTTCAGTATATATGCATATAAGCCATAATAAGCTTCACTTTAGTGTAATGCAATTACACTGTATAGGGTGTATGGCTGGGTACTAATATAAAGTGTAAACCTGCCACACCTTATTAGGTGTATAGCCTGGTGTATAGCTCCCATGTATAGCTGCTACACATTTATATAACAAAGTTATATATATATATATATATATATATATATATATATATATGTAAAATAGTGTAAAATCAAGTGTATTATATAATACACCGATATAGGTATATGGGATAGTACAATTTGAAGTGTATACCTCATACACAGCTATAGGTGTATGGGTTTATGCCAAAAATCCAAGTGTACATTTGCTACATTTATATTAAGTATATGGATCATTTAGATCTAATACATGTACATATGTTAGGTACACACCTGACCTGACCTGCATCCATACCCAATATCGTCTGTTATAATGAACATGAATGCGGGATATATAGTGACATGCAGGAACATGAATGAATATGGATGCACGAAAGACAGTGAAATGCAGGAACATGAATGAATACGAATGCACGAAAGACAGTGAAATGCATGAATATGAATGCGCTATAGACAGTAGGAACATGAATAAATATGAATGCGCGAAAGACAGTAACATGCATGAACATGAATGAGTATAATTGTGTAATAGATTGTGACATGCATGAACAAGGATTGATAGTTGCATAAATGAAAATGAATGCGTGATGGATAGTGACATGCATGAACATGAATGCGTGATAGAAAGTGACATGCTTGAACATGGATTAATAGTGGCATGCATGAACATGAATGGATGATAGAAAGTGATATGCATGAACATGAATGCGCGATAGATAGTAACAAGCATGAACATGGATGCGTGATTGATAGTGACATACTTGGATATGTATGAACATGAATGCGCGATAGATAGTAACATGCATGAACAATGATAGATTGTGACATGCATGAACTAGGATATATAGTAACATGCGTGAACATGAATTCGTGATAGATAGTGACATGCTGACTTTTGGATTATGATATACTATATTTATGTTAAATTCAAGTCTTAACCTATTGCAAGTGCACAATGGAAACCATAGTACTAGTATAGGATCGTTCCCACGAAGAAGTTTGTTATATAATTTGTTTAGTTTTATCCTTTATTCAAATCTGTATCTTTAAATGCTGCTATTTATCTTTCAGATCTAATCTATAGGAGAAATATGAATAAAAGAATGGCTGTTTAATTTAAATGCATAAAATAAATCTTAATCCTCCTTCTTCAGATTAAGGTCAATCTTAATCTTCAACTATCAGATATTTATAAATTTAAATAGTATCATTACACTATACTTCTAGTCTCTTAGCATTGGTCATCAATCAAGTCTAAGATCTTAGCAATACGAATTTAATCTAATCAATAACTTCCTATGATATGGGCGCCAATCAAACCTGAGAAAATTGAAGATGGAAAAGTAAAACTATTACACTAATTTGCAAATTCTAACCAGAGTTGTCAATTCAAATAAAAACTTGAAGATGTTTATAAAGCAAATAAATCTAAATTAAAAAGTAAAGTAAAATATATCCTTCACCCCTCAGCCGCAGTCGTCAATTGCTTCTAAGAAATTACAGATTTCTACACTAGTCTTCAGCACTCAATTGCAGTCGTCAATTGCTCTTGAGAAACCTCTGATATCTAATCTATGTCGTGCTCTCTTATTTATAGATCATAAGGAGTCGGTTTACAAAGATCTAATTTTAATAAAATAAACTACTAAAAATATAAGTTTCCTAATATAACTTTAATTCCTAATTTTATCTTTCCTTTGCTTCAGCGGTTGATATACTTTTAGAACTTTCTTTATACTTCAACAACAGAGTCCTTCCAAATCTTTATCGATTTCCTCAGATCTGTGATTCGCCAGACTTCTAATTCAAGAGATCTTCTATTTCTGGTTCATGGCGGTGATAGTTATCACGTGATCAGCAGTAGTGAACTAAGCTTTCTGTAAAATTGCTAATAACAATTTTCTGTTCTTTCTTCTTTAGTAGAAATCATAAATTATAATTTTCTACTTTCAATGGGGTTCGTAGAGGGAAAATTGCAAAAAACAATTCTTCAGTTTTGTCATTTTCTATAAAATCGTAAATGACAATTTTATACTTCTTCATATTGCTCACTCTCATGACTTTGATAGACTTGGCAGATGATTCTCTGGAAAATTGTAAATACTTCTCTTCCTTAAGTGGTTTCTTCTATAGAATCATAAATTATAATTCTTTGGCTTTCATAGTCTCTCACTCTGAGAAAATCGTAAATAGCTATTTTTCATTCTTTTCAATAGGTGGAGCTTTTGTCTTTCAATCTATTATCATTCTTACTATTTTTTGAGTTACTTTTGATAAATACTATACTTTGGCTCTATTTTACTGCTTTTCCTTAATATTTGCATATCAACAACTTATTAGTAGCAAATTATGGTCTAGCATCACTAAGTTAAGGGTGATAAATGGTAAATTATGTGACTGATCATACTTTCAAACTTAAGTTTTGCTAGTCCCTAGCAAACAAGGAAAAATAAAATATTTAAATTATGAATTTAAATGCCACTTTCATAGGGAGCACGATTGCATTTAGCAGATGCAGTAAGCCTTTGAACCCCTAGGTGATCCCTAGTGGACGGGTTATAGCCTCCTGAAGGTTTTCAGCGAAGTTACCCACAAACTTCAAATATTTTTTGTAATACCCCCCGATAATCTGAACCTGGTATATCGGGTATATCAGGTTAATTCTTGATCATGGATGTTGGTACACATCCCGTATGGGTCGTCAGTGCTGACTAAAAAAATCAACCTCATGCAATCCGATGCCAAATCGGCCAAGCGTCGATGATACGCAACCCACACATTTGGTTGAATATTCAAGTCTCACACTAGAAACAAACCTCTTGAGGATTATTAAGCCGTTGGTATTGGGCCTCACCATGTAATATCTTTAGGGCTAAACTACTTAAGACCCAAAAAGTTGGACTCATGCAAAGAAGCCCTTTTTGCAATCTAGAGATATTTAGTACACCGTGGTAGGTGTAGGGGCTCTCCATGGGAACCAATCCAGCACATTAAGGGTCATGCACGCTAAGTATATGCATGAGGAGTTACCATCGGGTAACAGCAACTAAAAGGAAAAACTCTCTCTATTTTTACCTCGCCTCCACATCATGAACCACATGATGGCTTGTACACCACTGTGGTGTGTGCAGCCTATACACCCTATCTAATACCAAGGGGTATAAAACCCATGTCACACGCATAAGCATGCATATCCTTCGTTGAAATCAAGGGTGAGTGAACGAGAGATTAGAAACTAGCCTCTTTCTCCCTCCGGAGCTCAACCTTCAAATCTAACACTAACCACCAATCTGTAGTGGTAATTCAAACCATAGATCAAAGGCACCGGATATATTCCAAGCTTCACCAAAAATTCAACCACGCCATTCGTACGAACTGTGCGTAAAAGGCATGAACTGCACGTAAAAGGTGTGTATGGCATCACAATTACATAGATCTAATGCTATAGTATCTAGGATCGAGAGTCGATGATAGGTTGATGGCATGCAACGGTTTTTGACGATCGTACATAAAAGAAAATGATGGTCGAAAGTGTTGCATGCGGCAAAAATTGAAGGCTAAAAGTCCACCTCAATCTAAGTTTTGTGTGTGATGATCATGGTGTGCATCATGATCACATGTACGAGAATCAAAGGGAAAAGTGTCCAAGATTTGAGCATGAGAATGTGCAGAAGAAGTGAGTTGGGTGATAAAAATCGCTCGAGCTAAGCAAGAAATAGTGGGGCGATCCCACTGCAAGAGGTAGGAAGCAAAAGAAATAAAGAGCTCGCCTAGGCGAGTTCTTTAGACCAAAAAGTTCAGGCATTTCTCGCCCGGGCGACTAAAACATCCAGAAAGGGCAGCACGGGTGACTTTTAAAGTCGCCGAGTTAGGGCCTTAAGGACATGAGACCTAAACCCCTTGGCAAGCTCGCCTGGGCAACTTTCACAAGCCAAAAGTTTCAGGCAAAACTCGCCAGGGTGACTTGAAGGGACGCTTAGCATTTTGAAAGTCGTCGGGTGACTTTTATAAGTTAAAAGTTTCGGGCGGAAATCGCCCGGGCAACTTTTAAGTGAAGCCTCCGGGCGATTTTAATTAGTAGCCCATGCGACTTCAGGCGTCTTTAATACGAACGACCTTGGAGCTTTTCTGAAGTGTAACTTCAAGAACCACTTGAAGAGACAACTTTGGGTACCACTTGGAATTGATTTCGGCAGCTGAACGAAATTTCATACTTAACTGGATCTAGTTAGATCATGACCAAATCTGTTAGGAAATGACCCAATTGGGTTGGGGACCTGATCATGAATAGGAACTTATGAGTTTGCTTTAAATTAGGTGGAGCGAGGAATGCTCGAACACGTAATTTAACCGGTTCTTTTTGCAAAGTTTTAAGGTAGGGAACAAACCTATGCTGAAATTGCTTATTTTGATTTGAGTTCTACACATGATGTATAATTTATACTTACAAATCTCACAATCATTATATATATTTTCTCGTTGGTAAACAGTACACATGATTTATTCATTTCTCACATGAGTTAGCATATGCCATCTTGATTCTATTATTATTGGCTCCCTGAACATGTACTTCCTAGAACTTGAACCGTATCAATATATGTTATTTCACCTAAGTATGTACACCGCGTACCTTTATCGTGTCTTTGATCGAGCGACCCTGTTAACGTAGCTCAGGGGCTTAATGGTCTCAGTGCTATGCTAACTTGCTTAGGGGTTTGACATTTTGTTCAAGCGACCTTATTAACGAAGCTCAAGGGCTTGAAATACTTGTCCCAAGTGACCTTGTTAACGTAGCTCAAGGGCTTGGAGTCTTGGCTCAAGTGACCTTGTTAACGTAGCTTAGGGGCTTGGTAGCTGACACATTTTTATAAAAATTTCCATCATCTTCTTTGTCTACTTGACATGCACCACTTCGAGCACCCTTACTTGCATATCTAAAATGAGGCATATTTTGTTTTATATTGTCAAAGTCATGATTCTTGCTTGCTTATGTAAATTATTAAGGGAATTGTTTTTATATTAATTGCATCAAGAATGTATGAAATTGAATATGATAATTGAGCGATTTCGCAACTATTATTCCCTATTGAGCTTGGATGAAGCTCATCCCTCGACTATACGTCACAGTTGCAAGTGAGGGAGCTGAGCATGAATTCGGTGAAGAGGAGAACTTGAGCTATACCCCGGGAGAGGAGGAGGATCAGCCCGAAAAGCATTTCCTGCAGCCGTAGAGACATTTTATGTCGGTATATGAGGAGATGATTTTGGGTTTGTTTTGGGTTCATTTTGGGGATTTTGATAAACTTTATTACATGACATGTAATCGAATTCACTAGACTTTGTGATCCACAGTTTAGATGAAGGACGGCCTTCATCGGTGGATTAATAGCTTCTGACGCATAGCTTTTAGATAGACTTATTTTTTGGGTCATGTATTTACTGCCTTTACCTTCATAGCTCTGTTTGTTTCCTTTGAGCACTTTGATCTTTGTTTTGTGCTTACCTAAATGGATGGCGCGATCTTCCTGACTCATTTATGTGTAAGACTGAGCCGTCATGTAGTGATGGTTGCATCTCGATACCATAATAGCACTATAATTTAGATCATGCTCAATTTGACAGCGTGGATTTTTAGGTAAGGAAATCTGGGCTGTCACAGGTGGTATCAGAGCCCTAGGCTGTATGTCTGATGGGCATATGGAGCTATGAAATTTGAGTCCATAAGTCTTAGGTTAGACTCTTAGAGTTTCCTAGATTGAGCTGATGTAATACTTGTGTGACCATCGCAGGCCAACACGCCTCTGAGAAGAGGAGGACCGAGAATAGGAAATACCAGAGGCGCAAATGGCAACCAGGGATTTGTCACGGAACCCAATAGCAATCCACTCGGCTACAACAACAATGCCTCGGGAGTGGACAACAATTTTAGGAATGCCCCCGAAGTTGGAAGAGAAGCTGGGACTAATCAGCAGTTGTTGGAAAATGTCGCAAATGCCATGACCCTACTCACAGAAAGACGCCATCCAGCCGAGTTCTCGAAGTTTAGGAGATTAAGGCCTCTATGGTCAAACGGACCCGTTTGAGGCGGAACAATGGTTGAACCAAGTGGAGAAGGTACTCCAGAGAGTTAGGTGTACTGAAGAAGAAAAGATGAGTTGGGCATCGTTCCAACTCGAGGGAGAGGCGGGCCCTTGGTGGAAGTCCGTAGAAAGAACTCGCGCACCAGAAATCCCATGGACATGGGCTGCGTTCATGGAAGTGTTACATGAGAAATACTTTCTGGCCACAGAAAGGCAACAAATGGAGATAAAATTTGCAAACTTGGAACAAGGTGAGATGACAGTTCGGGAGTATGAAGCGGAGTTCACGAGGCTCTCTCATTTTGCACTAGAGTTAGTGGCTACCGAGTTAATGAAAACTCGAAAGTTTGAATACGGATTGAAACCAACCGTTAAAGAAAGGATATCACTTTTTGAAGCAGTCACTTATGATCGAGTGGTTAGGTTGGCCCTTATCGCAGAAAAGGATGTGGATAGTATGATCAAGAGAAGGGAAGAGCAAAACAGAAACAAAAGGACTCAGTCACACACATTTACTGCCGATCAAGACAACAAAAGACTGAGATATTGGATGTCTCCCCCATCTCATCCCACCACTACTGCAGCATCCCGACCACCTTATTCAATTTCTTTTCCACCTTTACCTCCTAAGCCTCCAAAACCTTTCGCTACCCCCAATACTACAATAGTAGGATTCCCAAGAGCCCAATCGACTGCCTCCTCCATACCTCAGATTGTATGTCCAAAGTGTGGAAGGTCACACAAAACTGAAGAGTGAAGAAAGACTACCGGGGAATGCTTTAGATGTGGCCAAATGGGTCACCTTATCCAGAATTGTCCACAATCGGGGGGACTACCAACGCCACGGCACCAATCACGGGCTCTACTCTACCCACAATACAAGGAAGAGCCTATGGAGTTTCGGCACACGACCCCCAAATTGACAACAATATCATCCAAGGTATGTTTTCAACACATTATCAGGTTACTTACTCGCCTTTTAGATAAAGAAGATGCATGAATAAGAATTCTCTAGAACCTCTATATTTTATGTTATAACAAATTTTATATGTACTACTAATGTCGTCATAAATATCACAAATCTAGGTTTTGTCCATTTGAGTAAAAGTTGTGATATATATGCCTATCTAACACGTGTGTTGATAAACCCGGGGTCTACACACTCATTTATGACACCAGCTATGGCCAAGGAGATAGAGTACACACCGGAACCCTTGGATTTTATCTTGGCGATTTCTATCCCGACGGGGAGTTCAAAGTGTTCAGACACGGTGTGCCGATCCGTAGTTGTCTCTATGGAATACCGTCAAACTATGGCCGACCTCATCTTGCTCGAAATGCGAGAATTTGACATCATCCTCATCATGGATTGGCTCACTAAACTTTGAGATAAAATTGACTGTAGAGAGAAATCAGTCACCCTTTACCCTAAAAAGGAAAAACCATTCAAAGCCACTGGAATTTAACCAGTCGTAGTGCCATTTATATAAGCGATTCGAGCCAAACAACTGATCGGTAAGGGTTGCCAAGGCTTCCTTGCTTTCGTACTAGGACAAGAGGATGAAAAGGTCGACATTGCAAATATTCCTATTATCTGTGACTTTCCTGATGTCTTCCCTGAGGAGTTACCAGGGTTACCGCCAGAAAGAGAAGTTGCATTCACAGTTGATTTAGCTCCAGGCATGGAACCAGTCTCCAAGGCCCCATATCGAATAGCACCGGCCGAGCTAAAAGAATTGAAGGAGCAATTGCAAGAATTACTTGATAAGGGATTCATTTGACCAAGTGCGTCTCCATGCGGAGCACCAGTGTTGTTTGTCAAAAAGAAGGATGGATCTTTACGATTGTGCATAGATTATCGACAATTGAACCGTAAAGAATTGGTACCCGCTCCCAAGGATAGACGACATGTTTGATCAATTTCAAGGAGCAAAGTTTTTCTCTAAGATAGATTTACGATCGGGTTATCATCAGATGAAGGTGAGAGCTGAAGATGTCCCCAAAACAGCTTTTTGCACTAGGTATGGTCATTACGAGTTCCTTGTAATGCCTTTTGGGTTGACTAATGCACCTGCATCCTTTATGAATCTTATGAATCAGGTATTCAAACTCCATCTGGATCAGTTTGTGGTTGTCTTTATTGATGATATACTTATCTATTCCAAGTCACGAGAAGCCCACTAACAACATCTGAGGTTAGCGCTCCAGACATTACGAGATCACCAATTATACGCGAAGCTCAGAAAATATGAATTTTGGTTGGAATAGGTGAGCTTTCTGGGACACATAATCTTAGAATCAGGTGTGACAGTGGATCCATCCAAAGTTGAAGCAGTAGTGAACTGGAAACAACCTACGACTGTCACTGAGATTTGTAGTTTCCTTGGACTCGCTGGCTATTACTGCAGATTCATTAAAGGGTTCTCAAAGATCGCTGGATCACTCACCCAACTCACGAGAAAGAACAACAAATTTGTGTGGACCGAGGCATATAAAAACAGCTTTCAAGAGATCAGGCAAAGATTGACGTCTGCACCCGTCCTCACTCTACCTAATGGCAGTGGAGGCTTTGCAATATTCACTGATGCATCACACACAGGGTTGTGCTGCGTACTAAACCAGCATGAAAAAGTGGTAGCATATGGGTCAAGACAGCTGAAGGATCATGAGAAGAATTATCCTACCCACGACTTGGAATTGGCTGCGGTTATCTTCGCCCTAAAAATTTGGAGGCACTATCTATATGGTGAAACCTTCCAAACTTTCACCGATCATAAGAGATTGAAGTATCTCTTCACCCAAAGAGATCTGAACCTAAGACAGAGAAGGTGGATGGAATCATTGATGGACTACTCGATACAATACCATCTGGGGAAGGCCAATGTGGTGGCCGATGCATTAAGTCCGAAGTCATCCGCTCAACTGGCGCACTTGGTGGCAAGAATGCATGGATGGTAGCTGTTCAACGACGTAACCTCTTGTGACACCACTTTTGAACTAAAGGAATCTGGAGCTTTGATAGCTATTATTAAGATTCACTCAACAATTTCGATAGGATCAGAGAAGCATCAGATGTGGAACTCATGACTATTAAGCAAGGGGTACTTAGCGGGAATCACCCGAATTTCTCAATCGAGGATGATGGGTCCTTGACATTCAGAGGACGAATGTGTACCAACGGATGAACAGCTGAAGCGTGAAGTGCTAGAAGAAGCCCATAAATCTATGTACACCATACATCTGAGCAACACCCAAATGTATTAGGATCTTAAAAGAAATTTTTGGTGGAAGGGAATTAAAAGAGACATTGCAGAGCATGTGGCTAAATGCCTTGTATGCCAGCAAGTTAAAATAGATCATCGACACCTAGCGGGCTTACTTCAACCATTACCGATTCTCGAGTGGAAATGGGAGAATATTTTCATTGATTTTATTCAAGGGCTACTAAGAACACAGAAGGGCTACAATGCTGTTTGGGTGATTGTTGATCGTTTAACCAAATCAACTCATTTTCTACTGTACAACATAAAATATATGGTTGATAAACTTGCACAAATGTATTTGAAAGAAATAGTTTGACTACATGGCATTCCCTCTAGTATTGTGTTAGACTGGGATCCACGCTATACTTCTCACTTTTGGCATAGGTTTCAGGATGGAATGGGCTCAAAGTTGGAATTCAGTTATGCATTTCACCCACAAACAGACGGGCAAATGGAGAGAGTGAACTAGGTCATCGAAGATATGTTGAGAGCCTGCATGTTAGAGTTCCAAGGATCGTGGGACAAACACTTTCCACTAATCAAATTCACATATAATAATAGTTTTCAGGCAAGTATCGGTATGGCTCGGTTCGAAGCACTCTATGGTCGCCAATGTAAATCTCCACTTAACTGGGAAGAAATTGGAGATCGTGTGTTGTTGAGCCCAGATTTAATCAAAAGCACAAATGAAACTATTCACGTCATTCACGAACGATTAAGGGTTGCTCAGAGTTGACAGAAGTTACCCTGACCTCAAGAGAACCAATGTTGACTTTTAGGTAAATTAGGTGATGAAGTGTTTCAAATTTGCAATTCATCGTGTGTGTTACTAACATTAGGATAAAAATTCAGGTGGGAGATCATGCATTCCTCAAAATCTCACCAACTAAAGGGATCATGCGTTTTGGAAAATGCAGAAAATTAACTCCTCGATACATCGGACCATTTCAAATCATGGGCCGTGTTGGCGAAGTTGCCTATTGACTCGCTTTACCGCCACATCTATCCAATGTGCACAATGTCTTCCATGTATCGATGTTACGCAAGTACATATGCGACCTGACACACGTGTTAGACTATGCGCCGATTGAAGTTCAAAGGACCTAACCATGCCTGAGGAACCAGTCTAGATATTGGATCGCAAAGAATAAGTGTTGAGGACAAAACGCATACCTCTGGTCCTAGTGCAATGGCATCATCACTGCACCGCCGAAGCAACATGGGAACTCGAATCCGATATTCGCGAGCACTATCCCCACCTCTTTTCATGAGGCAATTAATATAATGAACTGCTGGAACTTATTTTGGCAGAATTAAAGTTTTAATCGCATGCGTTTGTTACATATATTGTTATTCTCTAGCATGTTTGGGTGTAAAGTTCAACTCTTTAAACTATGAACATTACTGCACGGTCAAGCTTCGTCAAATGGGTATGACTGTTGGCCATCAAATCATACAATTTACTACCAAAGAGAAGTGGTGTTGTTCTGTGGTGAATAAGCATTAATCTATTTAATGCCGAATTTTGTGCACCACTCCAAAATGGTGTCAATTTCAAGCTATTGAAAGCTCAACATATGTGACCTACAATACTAGAAATCTTGGATGGACTTGATTCAATGCAGGTTCGTACTAAGGCTCATGAAAAGGCATGAGAAATGACCGAAATGGGCCAAATCCACCTAGCTGGCCTTATATCTCGTCGGGAGACAGCTACAGCAACTCTGCGAGGCAAAAGAACGCCTCACCTCTTCACCGGGCGACTCTAAAGGTGCCTTTCATTAAAGCAGTCGCTCGGGTAACTTTTAGTATTCGTCGGGCGATATCTCTGCCTACTTAAAGGTGTTGAAACCTTTTTTTTCACCCATTTCAATGCACAATAATTGGGGGTTTTGGGGTTTGGGTTTTTCGCTTCATCTTCTCCGGCGAACACCTCCTTCCGCCAAGCGGCCATTGCCATTTCCACAGACCAGATCGCCTCATTCCTCATCTTTCACCTTCGATTTCTTCTACCGCCATTTTGATACGATTATGGAAACTCCGCCAATTCTACTTCAAAATTTGTGATTCTCTACCCGTATACCCACATTGTACATGGCTTCTAAGAAGCAATCCATGTCCAAGCCGCGGCGCGAAAAAGTGCCTATTTATAAGGCCAAAGGACCCACCATCACCACCCCCAAAAGATCAACCATCCGAATGGTAGGCCAAAAAATCTTTCGGACCCGAGTGGTCTTTTGAGGGTAGTCTGTTTAACGACCAACCCACTACCACGTTGGCCAGAAATTACATAATTAAAGCCTGTTTACAGACCCTTCTCCGACCAGTAAATGATCACTATTATCCCCGCTTGGTTAGAATGTTCTACCAAAACTTTCGCTTTCAGCCCAAACCACCGAGACTTTGCACAAAAATTTATGGGCACAGTTTTGAGTTCGACGTCGACCACATCGCCACAGTGATACATGCCCCCACCACTTTCCTTTCGAATGGGAGTTTTGAACCACCCATCGGCGACGTACCATTCCCCGATATTGTCGCAAACCTATCTGACGGGGAGCAAGGCACAGGAAAATCAATTAAGGCCGCACACTTACCCCCCGATATGTGGATATTGGACATTATATTCTACGCTAACCTCTACCCTGTCGACCACGACTGTGAAAGAAGGGGAAAAATCCTACAAGCATTGTATGCTGCAGCGGGCAGCCATTGGTTTAATGCACCCGCCGTCGTATTCGAGGGCATAAAAAATAGCCACAATGGAAACCTATCGGCCAAAAAGAAACCTTCCCCAATCATACACTTCGCCCACTTCATATCACGTATGATAGAATAATACGACCATCCCAATAACAAGTTTGAGATCTCCTTGGATGAAGTACGCCTGAAGGATAATATCAAGCACTACAATCTGGATGATTGGAGCCTAAGCTTCAAGAGTTTGCAAAGGAGTCTTGCTACTCGACACCAACAACGCGTACACTACAATCTGGATGATTGGAGCCTAAGCTTCAAGAGTTTGCAAAGGAGTCTTGCTACTCGACACCAACAACGCGTATCTCAGCAGTAGCAAGAACAGCCACCTCTGCCTCAGCAAGCTCCTGATAAACCTCAATAGCCACCGCCTCACCTCGATGTCCTTACTTTGTCCGAAATTCGTCCGCTTGGCAAAGATTCAGCACCAACAAACTCTAAGCCTACTCGCCGCCTTGCATCAAGATAACCAATCAATCCATCTTTGGCTTGATCGCCAAGACCAAATCCTCGCTTCAGAGAAAAGCATACCACCAATGATCCATATGCTTCGGCATTTATTGGGGAAGCCTCAGCTGCAGGAACTGCCCCATCCACCTCCATGCCTTCACACAATGTGGAACAACTCGCTGATCTGCCGGTTCAGCAACCGGATCTATGACGATCCAAAAAGTTTTGGGTATGCTATCTAACTCATTTTCTAAACAAGCACACAGAGATAATTACTTGCATTTTCAAACACTCAAGTATCAATTACTATAAAATAGGATATGGCTTGCATTTATTCATATAGCACAACAAAAGTTCACATATGTGCCTTTCATTTACATAGTCACCTACTTAGAAATAGTAATTTCCAAAACTCTCCTCAAATAAGTTACAGGACGTGGGTTACATACCAGTGATCACACCTGAATTTAACTATTATTTCATTTTAACAGACATTTTGTATACCTCTGCAATGCCTTAAAGGGGTGCATTTCCCATCGTACAAACCCACCCTAGCTACCCTAGGAATGATTGAGTACAGACACTATACAAATCACAGACATAATCAATCTAGAATAATTATGGTGATTTTCGAGGACGAAAATCCTCTTTAAGGGGGGGAGGATGTAATACCTCAATAATCTGAACCCGGTATATCGGGTATATCTGGTTAATTCTCGATCACGGATGTTGGTACACATCCTAAAAAAATTGACCTCATGCACGATAATGCAACCACATAGAGATGAACACCACACACTTGGTTCTGTGTCGATCGTATGCCAGGGATAAATCCCATATCTGATCCAATCTCAAATCGGCCAAGCGTAGACGATATGCAGACCCACACATATTTGGCTGAATGTATAAATCTCACACTAGATACAAACCTCTTGAGGATTATTAAGCCTTTGGTATTGGGCCTCACCATGTAATATCTTTAGGGCTAAACTACTTAAGACCCAATTAGTTGGACTCATGCAAAGAAACCCTTTTTGCACTCCAGAGATATTTAGTACACCGTGGTAGGTGTAGGTGCTCTACACGGGAACCAATCCAGCACATTAAGGGCCATGCACGCTAAGTCTATGCATGAGGAGTTATCGCTAACAAGAATCAAAAGGAAAACTCTGCTTTTACTTTTACCTCACCTCCACATCATGAACCACATGATGACCTGTACACCACTGTGGTGTGTGTAGCCTATGCACCCTATCTAATACAAGGGGGTATACCCATGTCACATGCATAAGCATGCATATCCTTCGTTGAAACCAAGGGTGAGTGAACAAGAGATTAGAAACTAGCCTCTTTCTCCCTCCGGAACCCAACCTTCAAATCTGACACTGACCACCAATCTGTAGTGGTATTTCAAACCATAGAACAAAGGCACCCGATATATTCCAAGCTTCACCGAAAATTCGACCACGCCGATCGTACAAACTGCGCGTAAAAGGCACGGACTGCACGTAAAAGGTATGTATGGCGTTGCAATCGCATAGATCTTATGCTATAGTATCTAGGATCGAGAATCGATGATAGCTTGATGGCATGCAACGATTTTTGATGATCGTACGCAGAAGAAAATGATGGTCGAAAGCGTTGCATGTGGCAAAAATTGAAGGCTAAAAGTCCACCTCAATCTAAGTTTTGTGTGTGATGATCATGGTGTACACCATGATCACATGTATGAGAATCAAAGGGAACAGAGTCCAAGATTTGAGCATGAGAAAGTTCAGAAGAAATGAGCTGGACGATGAAAACCGCTCGGGCTAAGCAAGAAATAGTGGGGCGATCCCACTGCAGGAGGTAGGAAGCAAAAGAAATAAAGAACTCGCCCGGGCGAGTTCTTTAGACCAAAAAGTTCGGGCGTTTCTTGCCAAGGTGACTAAAACATCCAAAAAGGGCAGCGTGGGCGACTTTAAAGTAGTCGGGCAAGGGGCTTAAGGACGTGCGACCTAAACTCCTCAGCAAGCTCGCCCAGGCGACTTTCGCAGCCAAAAGTTTTGGGCAAAACTCGTCAGGGCGACTTGAAGGGACGCTTAGCATTTTGAAAGTCGTTGGGCGACTTTTATAAGCTAAAAGTTTCGGGCGGATATCCCCCGATGACTTTTAAGTGACGTTTGGGGTTTTTAAGTGAAGCTGCCGGGCGATTTTAATTAGTAGCCTGGGCGACTTCAGGCGTCATTAATACGAACGACCTTGGAGTCTTTCTGAAGTGTAACTTCAAGCACCACTTGAAGAGACAACTTTGGGTACCACTTGGAATTGATTTCGGTAGCCGAACAAAATTTCTTACTTAACCAGATCTAGTAAGATCATGACCAAATCCGTTAGGAAATGACCCAATTGGGTTGGGGGCCTGATCATGAATAGGAACTTATGAGTCTCCTTTGAATTAGGTGGAGCGAGGAACGCTCAGACACGCAATTTAACCGATTTTTTTTGCAATGTTTAAGGTAGGGAACAAACCTATGCTGAAATTGCTTATTTTAATTTGAGTTCCACACATGATGTATAATTTATACTTACAAATCTTGCAACCATTATACATATTTTCTCATTGGTAAATAGTACACATGATTTATTCATTTCTTACATGATTTAGCATATGTCATCTTGATTCCGTTACTATTGGCACTTAGAGCTTGAACCGTATCAATATATGTGATTTCGCCTAAGTATGTACACCACGTACCTTTATCGTGTCTCTGATCGAGTGACCTTGTTAACGCAGCTTAGGGGGTTAATGGTCTCAGTGCAAGCGACCCTGCTAACTTGTTCAGGGGCTTGACGTTTCGTTCAAGCAACCTTGTTAACGAAGCTCAAGGGCTTGAAATACTTGTCCCAAGTGACCTTGTTTACGTAGTCCAAGGGCTTGGAGTCTTGGCTCAAGTGACCCTGTTAACGTAGCTCAGGGGCTTGGTATCTGGCACGTTTTTATAAGAATTTCCGTCATCTTCTTTGTCTACCTGACATGCACCACTTCGAGCACGCTTACTTGCATATCTAAAATGAGGCATATTTTGTTTTATATTGTCAAAGTCATGATTCTTGCTTGCTTATGTAAATTATTTGATCTAATCCAACAGGCTGGATTAGGGAGAGAAGGGGAAAGAGAAAAAGGGGAAAACCTAAAACTAAACCTAAATGAGCTAAGGAGAACTCAGGCTATTCCTTTATTCCTATTTTTCTTGTTGAAGAAAAATAGCAAAATAGATGGATATTTATACATATTCATCGATCCATGTGCCTTGAGTTGCAACCAA
Organism: Chloranthus sessilifolius; assembly: GCA_021018995.1. Classification (NCBI taxonomy): domain Eukaryota; kingdom Viridiplantae; phylum Streptophyta; class Magnoliopsida; order Chloranthales; family Chloranthaceae; genus Chloranthus; species Chloranthus sessilifolius. Next base: position 34,023,065 of record CM037586.1, read on the forward strand.
TCAAGAGCAGAGGACTCAGTTCTATTATGCACAGCTGAGGTGTCTTCATTTCAGCCAAGGAAAATTGCATGTGGACTATTGTCCCATGTGCAGGGTTTTGCGCCCAGCTGATGTGTTCTTGCAGCTCTTAAAAATGCTCCTACCGGCTATTGATATTTGCTAATGGAACTCTAGATAAATCCCTGAGATGTGTGGGACATTGGGATGTGTGCCCTAGAAGTATTGGAATCCCCAAATTGTCCTTTAAGTGTGAAATAGATGGCTGGAACCCGTGCTTCGATAGGTTGGAGTTTCAGAACTTCAATCTTGAGAGGTTCAGGCAACTGTTCCACATTCGACAGGTTCTCAACAGGTTCTAACAGGAGCTCGATAGGTTCATTCAACTATTCGACAGGATGCTCGATAGGTTCATTTTCAGCATAAGAACCTCTCGACAGGTTCAAACAACCATTCGATAGGTTGTGACAGGTTCAAACAACCATTCGATAGGTTGTGACAGGTTCAAACAGCCATTCAATAGGTTGCGACAGGTTCAATTTTAACACAGTAGCTCGTGGAGTCTATTTTCATCGCATAACAGCTCTATAATTCACTCGTGGGGTTCCATTCAGCTACATAACACTCAAGTGCTTTAGTTCCAACAAAGAATAGCTCGTGTAGTTCATGTTAAGCTACATTTAAACACCTCGAGTGGCTGCACCAGCCCTCTAAATTGCTCGAATTCTTCAAGTTTGCAGTTGTGTTGCTCATGGGCTTCCACCATCAACTCGAGTAGATGATCTTCAACACTTAAAGTATTTGAGTGCATTAATGTTGTAGCTGTAATATGCCACTTGAATTACTTTGCAGCTATTCGCATAGAATGCCTTGAGGTGCTGATTGGCTGTTGTCTTCCATCCAAGGTGCAGCCTTGCTACAAACACAAAATGTTGTATTACTGCATAACACCTTGTTAACCTTTGGGCTTCACCACTCTCTCTCTCAGCAGGTCTTCAAGGCCCCCAAAGCATGCTAAAAAGCCCTAATAGTGTGAACCACCATGGTGCCTTTTCAATAAATCCATCAGCTCCATTGTTAAACAAAAAATTCCTTCTTCTTAGCTTCAAAAGCATGGATTGCAGCATTAAGCTCTTATTTTACTGTTATTTGTAAAAACACACTTTAAATACATTATTAACATGTTCAAAGGTTCATCATAGGTCAGGTTAAGAGATAGAAAGTGGTATATTTCAGTGCTCAACAGTAGCCCGGGCGACTTCAGGCGTCTTTAATACGAACGACCTTGGAGCTTTTCTGAAGTGTAACTTCAAGCACCACTTGAGAAGACAACTTTGGGTACCACTTGGAATTGATTTCGACAGCCGAACAAAATTTCTTACTTAACTGGATCTAGTAAGATCACGACCAAATCCATTAGGAAATGACCCAATTGGGTTGGGGGCCTGATCATGAATAGGAACTTATGAGTCTGCTTTGAATTAGGTGGAGCAAGGAACTCTCGGACACGCAATTTAATCGATTTTTTTTGCAATGTTTAAGGTAGGGAACAAACCTATGCTGAAATTTCTTATTTTGATTTGAGTTCTACACATGATGTAATTTATACTTACAAATCTCGCAATCATTATACATATTTTCTCATTGGTAAATAGTACACATGATTTATTCATTTCTTACATGATTTAGCATATGCCATCTTGATTCTATTACTATTGGCTCCCTGTACATGTACTTGCTAAAGCTTGAACCATATCAATATATGTGATTTCACGTAAGTATGTACACCACGTACCTTTATCGTGTCTCTGATCGAGCGACCTTGTTAACGTAGCTCAGGGGCTTAATGGTTTCAGTGCAAGTGACCCTGCCAACTTGCTCAGGGGCTTGACGTTTCGTTCAAGAAACCTTGTTAACGAAACTCAAGGGCTTGGAGTCTTGGCTCAAGTGACCCTGTTAACGTAGCTCAGGGGCTTGATATCTGGCACGTTTTTATAAGAATTTCCGTCATCTTCTTTGTCTACCTGACATGCACCACTTCGAGCACACTTACTTGCATATCTAAAATGAGGCATATTTTGTTATATATGTAGTCAAAGTCATGATTCTTGCTTGCTTATGTAAATTATTAAGGGAATTGTTTTTATATTAATTGCATCAAGAATGTATGAAATTGAATATGATAATCGAGTTATTTCACAACTATTATTCCCTATTGAGCTTGGATAAAGCTCATCCCTTGACTAAATGTCATAGTTGCAGGTGAGGGAGCTGAGCATGAATTCGGTGAAGAGGAGAACTTGAGCTATACCCCAGGAGAGGAGGAGGATCAGCTCGAAAAGCATTTCCTGTAGTTGTAGAGACATTTTGCATCGGTATATGAGATGATTTTGGGCTTGTTTTGGGTTTGTTTTGGGTTCATTTTAGGGATTTTGATCAACTTTATTACGTGACATGTAATCGAATTTACTAGACTTTTTGATCCACTGTTTAGATGAAGGACGACCTTCGTCGGTGGATTAATAGCGTCTGACGCATAGCTTTTAGATAGACTTATTTTGTGGGTCATGTATTTACTGCCTTTACCTTCATAGCTCTTTTTGTTTCCTTTGTGCACTTTGATCTTTGTTTTGTGCTTACCTAAATGGATGGACTGCTCCATCATCCTAACTCATTTATGTGTAAGATCGAGCTATCATGTAGTGATGGTTGCATCTTGATGGCATAATAGCATTGTAATTTAGATCATGCTTGATCTGACGACGCAAATGTTTAGGTAAGGAAATCCTAGTTGTCACATTTTAGGTTTTTCAAAATATTTTTCAAAACTAAAAATTCAAAATATATATACTAATTACTCAGTCAATCATTATATGTTTGTTATTTTTAAAATTTTTTAAATCTTTTATCCTTAGCTTTCCATCATCATAATTATCCTATATCAGAACTCAATAATTTCAATTTGGTGTAGCGTGGAGTGTGTGCATATCAGTGAAGAGTTTATTCATCAAAATTTTTTCTAAACTGCAGTTTTTAGAAAATATTTTCATCCAAACTCACTTATTGGCATACTCTAAAAAATAATCAAAACTTTTGGTTTTCACAATAATGTAGATATATATGCAAAAATCTGATAATTATTAAGCAGAGAAATCTCATAGAAAGGATAATCAATTCTGTTCATATGACTTCTTTATTCATTCATAGTATCTATTTCATATATCTCTACTAGACTTATATTTTTATAAATCGTAAATCTCAAAGGTCTTTCCTTCGGCTTGTAATGGGGCTTTGGGTTTTTGAAAGGTTAAAAAAAAAAGGTAAAGAGGATTCAAAAGTTTTATGAGAATTTAGCTCTTCTTTTTCTTTTTCTTCTTCTTCAATTTTTCAGCTTCAGTAAGTATCCTTATTTTGGATATCTTCTTCCTATTTTTTTTCTTTTCTATTTTCTTTTTGAATCTCAATCTCACAGAATCGTATTTTATGATTTCTTTTTTTTTTTCTTTCCTTTTTCCCATTTTTTTCATACAATTATATTTCTTTTTTAGTGATACCCTTTTCAGCAATTCCTTTATCTGGTAAGCATATACTCCTTTCACTCCCTCTTCTCCCCTTCTTTTACATTCTAAACTCTCAGAAATTATAAGGGTTAAAGGTAGAAAGCTTTGGTTAGTACATATGGTTACAGGTTTATAAAATTTCGGTATAAAGAAATTCGGTTTTAGGCTTCTAATATGGGTTCAAAGGTTATAATGTTCAGGGATTTTTGGCTTTTTTAGCTCTGGTTTACGAAAGATGGCCTTTAGTCATTTTCACGATTTACTAATATGGATGTCTTATTGCTTTGATGTACTTAATAAATAATTCTAAACAAATAAATTATCATATTTAAAGAATATATTGATTCTAAGTTCAGCAATTTGAGATTACAGATAGTAAAGAAGCTCAAGAAAATTTTAGCATGAATAAATACAGTCTCTCTTTCTCAGAATAGAAGAGAAAAATAGGCTCTATAGCTCACTGGTTATATAATTTTGAAACTATAATCTAAAATATTTGCAGTTCAAATCAATCGTATAGTTTCAAACATTCATCTGATACAGTGTTCTAGAGATGCTTTACTTGAATTGCAACTATTTTAATTTTAATTTTTGAACTACTACCATGATGGAGTGCTAAGTATTTTGGATTTTCATATTTCTATTATAATTTGCATACAATGATTAACTTTAAAATTTTAAAATTTTTTGAAAAAGAAAAAAAATAATAAAAAACAACTATACTATGTACTGTATCCCCTTCAAACTTAAATAGGACAATGTCCTCATTGTGCAAAACATGAGACATATATAAAATTTTTACCTTATTCTACCGCTATGTTAGTAATCGGGTTTATAATCTGTAAAATGAATCAACAATCTTCTCCCCCCCCCCCCAAACTTACGAGAAAAATACTTCTGATTTAATAGAACTACTATGTTAAATGTTAGTAAAAATATTAGTCAAAAGAAAACTCTATGTATTAAATATGTACAGTAAAAAGGTTCCAAAATTATAAAAATTTTCCTACCTGTGAGGCTTGTATTTTTTGAGATTTTTACTCACTAGGTGATGCAGGATATGGGACAATTGATGTGGAAGGTACATGTGGTATATCTACCAGGTTGTTAATGTTGTCTTCATTAGAGTCAGACATTTCTACGGTGCTGCAATCAGAATCATTTCTTGTTCTGGCTCTACTTCCTCCTCCAGTGGTGCTTTTGATTCTCCCTTTTCTATTTCCTCTGGCTCATATGTTGCTTTCAAGGCCTACAGTTCTGTTTCTAGCATAGTCTGTTTGTGTTAAAGTTGGCAAATTACAACATACTTTGCATCATTTTTCATCCTCAAATTTTCAAAAACAACCTTCTCTATTTTTACTGTGGTCCAAAAGTTTTTTATGAGTGACTCAATCTTGCTCTTTTTCTCAGCACAAATGAGCATCAGGGACTCCTTTTCCTCTTGGAGTTTAAGTTATTTCCCTTGAGCTACAGTGAGTTCTTGAGTATCCTCTTTTCTTACATTGTTTAAGGTCTGTTCATAATCTTGATGGGCTTTTTCTCTTGTATTTTCCCAAGCATCTGGGTTGTCAATGAATTCTGTCACTTGCTCTGTAAGTTGAAGAATTTTATCCTGATATTCTTTTTCCTTCCTTTCCCATCCTTGATTTTCTTTCAGTATCCTATTCTCTTCCTGTATCTGTGCTACTTGGTTTCTAAGGGCTGTAGTTTCTTCTTGGATTTTCTTATTTTTTTCTTTTATTCAATACCCACGATATTCCTTGATTGCCTTCTTTTTTATGTTTGCAATCATTTCTTATTTTTCCTCTACAGTAGGCATGTTGTCTCGTAACCTATTTCTCAATACTTGGATTTCTTCCATCATTCTCTTTACAACATCTGACAATTGAACATTTGAAATTTGCCATTGCTCTACTTCTTTTAGTCTCCTTTCCAAATTCAGTTTGTTCAGTTATTGGGGCTGTTGAAGTAGGATCTAGAACTATCGTTGCCTGATGTAAGAGTGCGCTGAAGCTCTCTCTTGGGGCTTCAATGTGTAACCTTCGTTATGTAGCTAGGGATACTATCACTGTGGTGGTGGTAATCAGGGAATCAACCAGGGATGGAATTGTGAATCCTTGGCTTGCTCCTATAGTTTGTGACATAGGAGTTTCTACGGTGTGTATTTCTTCTGGTGCCCTAATTTCTACTTCCTGTGTAGTGTTAGGAATTATTGGCTCGGTTCCTGCAACATTAGAGACTGTTGGTGGGATAGCAGATTCCACCTGTTCTGTGTCATGGCTAGAAGTAGCCAACTCAATAAGTTGTTCCTCTCTGAGGCGATGTTGTAATAGTACTAGGTAATGTGTTTGCCTCTGTTGAAGGAGGCAAAACTAGCTTGGTCTATGATTGGTATCCTCTCCGTGGATACCCTTTCTTGAATTGGAGAACTACTTTTTTCCTTCTCAGGTGGTGGAGTAGTACTCTCACCTTCTTCCATTATCACTGTTCCAATTGTCTGTTATATAATATTTTCTCCTCTTTCCTTGGGAATTGATGGGTCTATTGGGACAGAGGGGAGATTTTGGGTCCGAGGGCTAGTGGTATGTTCTTTTTTTTTGTAGTATTTAGAGTTCTCCTATAGGACTGGACCGTTAAGTCTTCTTCTAGTCTTGGTAAGGTTTTCTCTATGGGAGTAATACTATAACCCACGTTCATCAATAGATTGGTTATAAAACCTCCAAATGGTAAGGTCAACTTCTTCGTTTGATATTTTTCTTGACCTAATTTCTCCCTTACGGCCATGATGACTTCAAGAAGATATGAGGGTATATTGAACCAATAGCGATTTTCCATAAGGAATAATGCCTTGGCAAAGAGTGTTCTTCTCTGAGTTCCATGCCTGGTGGGATGAATGGTCTTATGTATCAACACATCAAAGAAGTGAAGGGACAAACTCCTCGCTTCTAAGTCTTTTCTAAGGAAAAAAAACTTATCTTGTGAGGGTTTTCCTAATAGTTTTGTTGCCATATCAATGAAACAGGGGAGCGTCTCGGGTGGCATTCTCAATAGATTGGCTTCTGGGTTATCTCGTGATAATTGTTGAACTTCAAAGGAACATGCATCACCTGGCAATCATTTCTTATGTAATTTTGGCTGGGAGTCCATCTATACTGGTGGAGATAATTAAAGATGACCCTTGGGTACTTTTGGTCATAATTTTATAAAAGAGTCGCACCAATCTAGGATAGATCGGTGTGACTCCTGGCTCTAGAAAATAGTTTAGCCCGACATCCTTAAAGTATTTGATTGCTTCTCCTCCCATCTCCAATTTGTCTAAGGCATCAGCATCAACTGCAACCTCAGCTCCCACGGTGTGCTACATTGTCGCAGTAGGGAGTTTATGTACTGGTGTTTCGGAGGATGCTCGCTTTTTGCCTTTGTCTATTTTGGGTCCCTTTTTTGGGACAGACAAAGGATTCCTCTCGGTTGTGTCTGCGGGACCTTCTCGGATAACAACTCCTAAAGACTTGGTCTTCTTTTGAGGACGGTCTGTTGCTTTTAATTTACCTTTTATGGCGTGGCAGAAGTACAATACATTGAATGATTGGGTTGTTATCGGAAGTATTACCTTCATCTTCTTCTTCTCTCTGTCTTTTCCCTCGTTCATTCGTCATGCTGTTCTTTTCTGCAAAAATTAGTCAACCAATGTTAATCAAGATTTCAGAACCCCGTTTTGAATAAACAACCCATGCAAATGCTTCTCTATCAAAAATCATTTCCTTACCTTGTTGATGAATAAAATCCTAATTCCAAAAGTAGAATTTTTTTCTTAGGGTTTTCTTAGAATGAATCAAAAATAGAAGGAGACTTTAAGGAATATATGGCTGGAGTGGTTATCAGAACGGTTGAGATTCAGGATATTTGAAAAAGAGAGGGAAGAAAGGAGAGGAAAAACTGAAGGATTTGAAAATAGGACCGTCATATCCTATTTTAAGAATATATGCGTCCTATTTTCAGTGATGACTTGCTAAGCCGGTCATTACTGAATTTTAACCTCGAATCGTAAGTCGATTTTGGTCTTTTAAAAAAATCGCAATCATTGTCTTTTTAAACTATAAGCAATCGTAAATCCATATGATTGTCTACTTATATTATACAATAGGTAAAAATTATGATCTATCATTTAGTGAAACAGGTCGTATTATGATACCTAAAAAAAAATGAAATAGTTTACATAATTTACATATTGTGCTATGGATCAGTCGGTAGTGCAACGATCCATGAAGGTTTTGAAATTGGATTTTAGGGAGCAGCTATCTCCCCAGGAAAGCTTGGCCTCTAGGATTATTTACAGGTTGTGTGGGTAATTGTCCACTTTCCCTCCTTGCCACATGCAAGGCTAGTTGACCTATTTTCAAGCTTTGTGATGGACTAGGTATGTGAGTGAAGGGTCTGAGAGAATTGAGCAAGTTGGTGCAAATCCCTTGAATATTGATGCGACTGTTTTTGCAAATCCTGAAGGATTTGAACAATCGTAGCATCAAGCATGTTGCTCCATGGTCCAATTTGTGGTTATGCTACCTGCATTTGAGGTCTTTGGTGAAAAGCTTGGATCTGTAGAAATCGGGGTTGCGCAACTGTTGGCGCTAGTTGTGCTCCCACCATAGAATCATAGTTAAATCTTGGGTGATTTCTCCATGACGGGTTGTAGGAATTCCCGTAATCTCCCCTCTAAAAAGTGATGGCTTATTCAGTTTCCACCACCTCTTGGTATTGTGGCACAACAGAGTTTTCAGTATATGTATGAGTCTGGCAATTAGAGTGGTTTGCCATAGACCTTTCCAGAATGTTAGGGTTGGAATTCATGAGTGTAGCAATTTTTTGCTCAAGTGCTAAAACTTTTGTACTCATGCCATCCTTAGTTTTAACTTTTTCTTTATTGATCTCATACACCCCCCCTCTTGCAAGCGGGGTATGACGAGCAATCTATGGATCAGTCTGCAGCAAAGCCTGCTTTTGCTTTGAAGTGTTGGCCAACTTTTCAAATAAATTTTTGGTATGCTAGCCATTTTGAGTCATGAAGGCTCCTCCGCTCACGACATCAACAGTAGACTGATTAGTCTCAGTCAGTCCCTGGTAAAAGCTTTGTGCTATAGACTAGTTCGGTACCTCGTGATGAGGGCACTTTCGTAGCAAATCCTTCATCCATTGCCAACTCTCATGAAATAATTCTCCAAGTTTTTGCCTGAAGCCTTAAATTGCTTGGAGAATTTGGTTTGTTCTACCAATTGGAAAGTATTCGGCCAAAAATTTGGACTATATGTCTTCCCAAGTGGTTATACTCCCGGTAGGTAGTGAGACGAACCACGGCTTCGCCCTATCTTAAGAGAGAAAGGAGACAGACGCAGTCTTATAGCTTCTTTATTGGTCATGGTCTGTAGCATTGTGCAGATTTCTATGAAGTCCCTCAGGTGCTGGTAGGGATCTTCTCTATTAAGCCCATGAAAAGTTAGAGTTTAGATTTTGTGGGGGTTGATGTCATAGTTTTGACCTTCAGCTGCCTCTGGTATAACTATACAAGACGGCTTGGTCAAAACTATTGGATTGAAGTGTGCTTCGATTGAAAGTTCGCCAGCCATAGTTCTAGAGGCTCTTATAGAGGCTCAGCTTGATGCTAGTTTGCGCAAGAGAGTTCGTTCAATTTCTGAGCCATAGTTCGAAAGAGTCTAGTCTGCTAGGCTGGGTATGATGCATACACCGGAATCTAAATATATATATTTTTTGTATATAAAATTTATATGATTTTTATTTTAGAAGAGCAGGGAGAAAGAACAAATCTAGGCCTCTGGCTTCTGTGATCCGGAGAAGTTGGAACCTTGATTTGCCGCTCCGAATAAACCTGCAAACGAGTAAGAAGTGAAAAAAAATTAAAAATATAAAGAAATATAAAAAGAGAAAGATAAATATTGGTTTATAAAAGAATAAAAATATTAGATAAAAACTTGAAAGAATTAGATAATTTCACTTCCCTGACAGCAGCGCCAAAAACATGACTTGTGGATTATGATGTATTATATTTATATTAAATTCAAGTCTTAACCTGTTGCAAGCGCACAATGGAAATCATCGTACTAGCATAGGATCGTTCCCACGAGGAAGTTTGTTATCTAATTTCTTTAGTTTTATTCTTTATTCAAATCCTTAAAGAACTACAAACAAATAGGAAAATAACAGATTGAGTAAGCATTGAAACATAAATTCTATTGATCTGATGTTACTAATAATGAAATCTCTCAAGCCAGCAACCTTGTGCACAATAGCTCAACACCAAATCCCAATGTTTAAATAACCTATTACAAAACTTAAATAAAACTATATCTAGATGCTTACCAAAGATTTAGCCAGCAAGTGTTGGGCTAAGAGAGAAGAAAAAAATGAAAAAATAGGTGATCAAACCCTAACCCAATCCCTAGTCTCTTGAGCTCTTAGCCGACAGAGGTTAAAGGAGAAAGTGAATAATAGTTTCTAAGTTACAAGCATAACTTATATACTTAGTCCTAATACTGTAGTTGAGAGAAGAGTAAACCCTAATTTTTCAACTAGATGTGGCACTGTTATAACCCTTGGATGTCTTGGGATGCGTGCATCAAAATTTGTGTCTTGAGATGTGTGCCCTAGATCTAGGAAAATCCCCAAAAGGTCCTTGAGTTAAGATTGAGAAGTAGAGAGCCCGGGCTTCGCTAGGTTGGCTTCTGCATATTGCTTCTGTCGTGCAGCTGTAGAGTGTTCACGGGGTAGAGTTTAGCTTTGAATATTACTGTCTTGCACAGTTGAGCTTTGGGTGATCGCGCAGCTGCTTCAGCTCTGTGTGCACTCACGCAGAAGGATCTTTAATGCTTAGCTTGCTCGCACAGAAGAGCTTCAAGAACTTCAGTCGTGAGGTACTCGCGCAGATGCCTTTGTGTCTTGCTTGGTACAGGTTTAAACTTTTAGACGCGCGAGAGCTGTGCGAGAGAACTTCTGGGCATCTCTCTCTTCCAAAACCACGTGAAAATTTCACGATATTTTTACTATTGTTCATGCCAATTGGTCTCATGAGGTAATACGCGTTGCTGCAATAAGGCCTGATCCTCATGAGAGCTTCGCGAGTAGTATTTCTAAAGGCTTAGTCTGCGAGAGCTCCGCGAGTTTCTTGACATGTAGCTTGCAACTGAAGTGCGCGACTACTGCGCGAGATGAGCTTTGTGATAACCCCTTCCTTGAGTTGTACGACTTCTTTGCGAGCTCTATTATGCTGTATGTCTTAGCTGTGCGAGGGAGCTTTGCCAATGAATTGAACAGCGCAAGGCTGCACCTCAGCTGTGCGAGATAGATCCTTGGCCCCTCTGCTGCTATGCACATGCCTCTATTGTAGCTTCCTCCACTCTCACCATTCTTCTTTCAACTGCTGGACTTTCTTTGTCCATTGTGACATGCATGATAGTCACCATGGTGTTCCATCACTTTCTGATTCAGCTGTCATCTTTTGCTTGAATTCTCTCTTTTCTTGGCACTAAAAGTATAGACTTTGTGTTAAGCTACACAAATTATTTCTAACTACAAAATAAGCTAAAAAGGAGTTATTAGTCAGCTTCAAGGTCTAGCAAAGGCTAGCTTAAGAGGAGAAAAGTGGTACTTTTCAGTAAATAACAACATGCATGAACGAGGATAGATAGTTACATGCATAAACATGAATTCGCGATAGAGTGTGACATGCATGAACATGAACGCGCGATATATAGTGACCTGCAGGAACATAAATAAACATGAACGCACGAAAGATAGTAAAATGCATGAACGTGAATGTGCTATAGACAGTAACATGCATGAACATGAATGAGCATAATTGCGCGATAAATTGTGGCATGAATGAACATGGATTGATAATGACATGAATAAAAATAAATGCGTGATGGATAGTGACATTCATGAACATGAATGAGCATAATTGCGCGATAAATTGTGACATGAATGAACATGGATTGATAATGACATGAATAAAAATAAATGCGTGATGGATAGTGACATTCATGAACAGGAATGAATATGAATGCACGAAAGATAGTGACATGCTTGAACATGGATTGATAATGACATGCATGAACATAAATACGCGATAGAAAGTGACATGCAGGAATATGAACAAACATGAATGTGCTATGGATAGTGACATGCATGAGTATGGATAGATAGTGATATATGTGAACATCAATGTGTGATAGATAGTTGAATGGATGAATATGAATACGCGAAGGACACTGCCATTTATCAACATGAATGTGTGATTGATACTAATAAGCATGAACATGAATGAACATAAATTCGCATTAGATAGTGACATGTGTGAATATGAATGTGTGACAGATACTAAAATGAATGAACATAAATACGCGATAGATAATGACTTGCATGAATATGAATGTGCGATAGATAGGGACATGTATGAAAGTTGATAGAACATGGATAGATAGTGACATGTATAAATAGGGATATAAAGTGACATGCATGAACTTGAATGCGTGACAGATAATGACATGAATAAAAATGAATGCGCGAAAGATTGTAATATGCTTAAACATGGATTAATAGTGACATGCTAGAACATGGATAGATAGTGACATGCACGAACATTAATGCACGATAGTTAGTGACATGCATAAACATGAAAGTGCGATAGATAGTGACAGGCATAAACAATGATGGATAATGACATGAATGTCAGATAGATAGTGAAATGCATGAATATAGATTAATAGTGCCATGCATGAATAAAATGTGCGATAGATAGTGACATTCATGAACATGAATGCACAACTAGATAGTGACATTCATAAACATAAATGCGTGCCTAGATAATGACATGCATAAAAATAAAGATGCGAAAGATTTTGATATGCTTGAACTTAGATAGATAGTGACATACAGGAACATGAATGAGCATAAATACGCGAAAGACAATGAAATGCATGAATATAAATGCGCTATAGATAGTAAACATGCATGAACATGAATGAGCATAATTGCGCGATAGTTTGTGAGATGCATGAACATGCATTGATAGTGACATGAAAGAAAATTAATGCATGATGGATAGTGACATGCATAAATATGAATGAACATGATTGCATAATAGATAGTGACATGCTTGAATATGGATTGATAGTGACATACATGAACATAAATGCTTGATAGAAAGTACCATGCATGAACATGAACGAACATGAATGAGTGATGGATAGTGACATACGTGAATATCAATGCATGATAGATAGTTGTATGGATGAACAATGTACGATAGATAGTGACATTCATCAATATGAATGCGTAATTGATATTGACAAACATGAACATTAATGAACATAAATACACAATAGATAGTAACAAGCATGAATATGGATAGATAGTGACATGCGTGAATATGAATGTGCGACAGATACTTAAATGAATAAACATGAATGCGCAATAGATAATGACATGCATGAGCATGAATGCGCGATAGATAGGGACATGCATAAACGTTGATATATTGTGACATGAACAAATATTAATGCACAATAGATAGTGACATGAATGAACATGGATGCGTGTAGATGGTGACATGAATAAACATGGATAGATAGTGACATGCATGAACTTGAATGCGCGAAAGATTATAATATGCTTGAACATAGATAAATAGTAATATGCTAGAACATGGATATATAGTGACATGTACGAACATTAATACACGATAGTTAGTGATATGCATGAACATGAATGTGCGATAGATAGTGAAAGGCGTAAACACCAATAGATAATGACATAAATGTTGGATAGATAGTGACATGTATGAACATAGATTGATAATGCCATACATGAACAAAATACACAATAGATAGTAATATTCATGAACATGAATGTGTGATATATAGTGACATGCATAAATATGAATGGACATGAATGCGCGATAAATAGTCCCATGCATAAATATGAAAGTGCGATAGATAGTAATAAGAATGAACATAAAAACATCATAGATAGTGACATACATGAACATGAATGAATATAAATGTATGATAGATAGTGATATGCATGAACATAAATACATGATAGATAATGACAGGCATGAATATAGATAGATAGTGACATGCATAAATATAAATGCACGATAGATAGTGACAGGCATGAAAATGGATAAATAGTGACATGCATGAATATGAATGTGCGGCAGATAGTGACATGAATGAAAATGAATGCGCGATGGATAGTGACATTCATGAAAATGAATGCACTATAGATAGTGACATGCATAAACTTTGATTGATAGTGACATGCATGAACATGAAAGCGCAATATAAAGTGACATGCATGAACATGAACGAACATTAATGACTGATAGATAGTGAGTGACATACGTGAATATGAATGCACGATAGATGTATGGATTAACATGAATGCGCAATAGATAGTAACATTCATCAACATGAATGCGCGATAGATATTGATAAGCATGAAAATGAATAAATATAAATACGTGATAGATAATGACATACATGAACATGGATAGATAGTGTAATATCCCTGATATTTTCGGTATATTTTCGTTTACCTCGGTAAGCGTGCCCGGAAAATACTGTAGAATATTTTTGGACTTTTGGTAAGCTAAGGCTATGGTAAGACTAATGGCCAAAGAAGTTGGTCTCGAGAGGTGTGCAAGTCATGAAATCGATGACTTATACTATTGGGTTGGTGTTGGTGGTTAACACCAGATATGTTCTCAACTTAAGTGGATAAGTTACAAATATAAAAAATCTAGATATTATAGTTGCTTAGGTTTGGTTATAAGAGAGAGAGAGTGCAAGAGAAGATTAACTCTCCCACTCTCGTTGGAATTTAAGCTTCTAAAGACCTTGCTCGTTTGATCCTAGATCTAGAGAGATTGAGACCTCCTCTTCACATCTCAACCATTGATTAGCTTTGAAATTGTCTTAGGATCAGTTTGATATATTGAAAGAGAAGAGTGATGTGGAGAGTGAGAAAATCTGTGATCTAATGGCTGTGGTCGTTTCTTTATGATGGACTGAAGTGAAAATCTGAACCATGGAACTTGGAGCTTGGAGCTTGGAATCAACGGTTTAAACTACAAGAGGTAGGTCGATGAAACCTCCTTGTGTTATTTTGTTTATGTTTTGTTTAGAATTAAAGAAGACATGGCTGTGGTTCAATCTAAAATCGATGGCCCAGTGATGTCTGATTTTTCCCATTTTTGGGAATTTAGAAAATCATGTGATCGATGCTGTGGTTCAATCTAAATCGATGGAGTGATGTGATTTTCCCATTTTGGAATTATTTAGAAAATCATGTGATCGATGGGCGTAGTTCAATCTAAAATCGATATTGGCCTGATGTGCGATTTTTCCCATTTTGGGAATTTGTTTAGAAAATCTGTGTGATCGATGGTACGTGGTTCAATCTAAAATCATGGCCCGCGGTGATGTGCGATTTTCCCATTTTGGGTGATGTGCGATTTTGAATTCAAGAATTAGAAATTGAATTGACCATCAATTCAGTTGACCTGAACAAATTCTGTTTACATCTGTTTTTGGCATTCGTAATTTTTATTGGATTTTTAATCCATGAAGTTTTAGTTTGATTTTTGGTCTTATATTAACACCGAAAGTGTTAATATATGTAGGTTTTGATTGTTAGGAGTCCTTGGTGAGGATTTTATGCGTGATTTTGAAGCTCTTTGTTAAGGTAGGGAACCCTACATTATTATTTGTATTCTATTATAAGGGACTGTTTTGACTATTTCGCTTGAGAAGCATGTATTTGAAAATATTAACATCAAGATGTATTTGAAATCAATGGACATCAAGTAAAAAAAAAAAAAACTCAGAGTATATGACACAAATCTGAAAATTTGGATACTTTGCTAAAATTAAAAACTTTGTAATTCGAACCTCAGAACCTCAGTTAATCTTTGAATCAGACCTTTGAATCAGAACTTTGAAAAATCAGTATATGATATGAATAATAAGCCTTGATATGTGTTAGCATTTGCATTTGATTTGAGGTACATCAGAACGATGCCCTAGATTCTACCAACCGTGTTGACGGTATAACTTTGGCACAAGTTTCCCTCATAGCGTAGGGGCTTGTTGCATTCAGAAAAAGGGTTCATGAACGACGATGGTCGATGAGGGTCTTCCATCGGTATACACTTTGCTCTCATGCTATAGGAATTTGAGAGATATAATTAAGTTATAAATTTAAGACAAGAAGCATACTAATTCGTAAGATTTTGAACACATCAGATTTATGTATTAGGTTTTAACTCAAGATTAGAACGAGATTTCGTTGCAAAGCATCATTTGAAAACCATATTTGATCCGAATTACATCTTTTGAAAACCTTTACTTATAATGAAATACAAATAGATTTGTTTCCTCTATTGGGCTTTGTTGCTCACCTCGACTCATTATCGTCACAGTCTGAGGCCGATTTGGGATCTGAGGATTTGGAGGATTCTGATTATATTCCTGAGGAGGAATTAGACTTGCCTGCTGAGGAGTTCTTCCCTTGACCTTTAGATCCTGTATTTTGGTATTTTGTCTGAATATTGTTTTGAATATTGGGCCCTAGGCCTTATTTTGTTCTTTTTGATATCACTTGAGGAACCATCATCGTGAACCATTAGTTTAGGTGTTGGATTGGCCATCACCGGTGGTTCCTTTTGGTTCCTCATCGTGATAGATTTGTTATTACAAGCTTTTGAATTATGAATTATCTCTGCTTTGCCTCTGTTTTAGATCATTGTTATGTGCCGGCCTCTGTTTGAATACGGCTTATTGAGAAATCAATAAGTTGATGAACCGGCCTTTCCTATACCGTAAGGATTGGAAAAGTCGGGTCATCACAGATAGTGACTTGCGTGAATATGAATGAGCGTCAGATACTGACATGAATGAACATGAATGCGCGATAGATAGTGACATGCATGAACATGAATGTGCGATAGATAGTGACGTGCATGAACTTGAATACGCAATAGATCGGGACATGAATGAATATGAATGAGCGATAGATAGTGACATGCATTTTACGTGGATAGATAGTGACAGCATGAACATGAATAAACATGATAACAACAGATAGTAAAATACATGAACATAAATGTGCAATTGATAGTCTAACATCAATAAAAATGAATGAACATGAATGAGCGATAGAAAGTGACATGCATGAACAAGAATACGCTATAGATAGTGACATGCATGAACATAAATGAGCATGAATGTGTGATAGATAGTAACATGCATGGACATGATTAAACGTAAATGCGCGATACATAGTAACATGCATGAACACGAATAAGCATGAATGCGTGATAGATAGCGACATGCATGAACATTAAAGAATATAAACGCGTAATGCATAGTGACATGCATGAACATAAATGCACGATAGATAGTGATATGCATGAATATGGATAGATAGTGACATGCATGAACATGAATGCTCGACTAGATAATGACACGCATGAAAATAAAGACGCGAAAGATTGTGATATGTTTGAACTTGGATAAATAGTGACATGCATGAACACGAATGAGCATGAATGTGCGATAGATACTGATATGCATGAACATTAAAGAACATGAATGCATAATACATAGTAATATCCATGAATATGAATGTGCGATAAATAGTGATATACATGAATATGGATAGATAGTAACATGCATGAATTTGAATGCGCAACCAGATAATGGCATGCATGATAATGAATATGCGAAAGATTGTGATCGGCTTGAACTTGGATTAATAGTGACGTGCAGGAATATGAATGAGCATGAATGTGCGAAAGACAATGACCATGAACATGAATGCGGATTAGACAATAAAATGCATGAACATGAATGAGCGTAATTGTGCGATAGATTGTGAGATGCGTGAACATGGATTGATAGTAACATGAATGAAAATTAATGCGTGATGGATAGTGACATGCATGAATATGAATGAACATTATTGCACGATAGAGAGTGACATGCTTGTGACAATGAAATGTATGAACATGAATGTGCTATAGATAGTGACATGCATGAATATGGATAGATAGTGATATGCATGAACATGAATGCGCCACCAGATAATGGCATGCATGAAAATGAATATGCGAAAGATTGTGATCGTCTTGAACTTGGATTAATCGTGACGTGCAGGAACATGAATGAGCATGAATGCATGAAAGATAATGAAATACATGAACATGAATGCGCTATAGACAGTAAAGTGCATGAACATGAATGAGCATAATTGTGCGATAGATTGTGAGATGCATGAACATTGATTGATAGTGACATGAATGAAAATTAATGCGTGATAGATAGTGACATGCATGAATATAAATGAACATTATTGCACGATAGAGAGTGACATGCTTGAACATGAATTGATACTGACATACATGAATATGAATGCGCGATAGAAAGTTACATGCATGAATATGAATGAACATGAATGCGCAATGGATAGTGACATGCATGAACATATATAGATAGTGACATACGTGAACATCAATGGGCGATAGATAGTTGCATGGATGAACATTAATGCACGATAGATAGTGATATTTATCAACATGAATGTGTGATTGATACTGACAAACATGAATATTAATGAACATAAATGCACGATAGATAGTGACATGTATGAACATAGATAGATAGTGACATGCGTGAATATGAATGTACGACAGATACTGAAGTAAATGAATATGAATGCATGATAGATAGTGACATGTATAAACATGAATGCGTGATAGAAAGGGACATGTATGAACGTTGATAGATAGTGACATGAATGAACACGAATGCGCAATAGATAGTGACATACATAAACATGGATGAGTGATAGATAGTGACATGCATGAACATAGATAGATAGTGACATACATAAACTCTAATGCATGATAGATAATGACATACATGAAAGTGAATGTGCGAAAGATTGTAATATGCTTGAACATAGATAAATAGTAACATTCTAGAATATGGATGGATAGTGACATGCACGAACATTAATGCGTGATAGTTAGTGACATGTATGAACCTGAGTATACGATAGATAGTGAAAAGCATAAAAACCGATAGATAATTACATGAATATTGGATAGATAGTGACATGCATGAACATAGATTGATAATGACATACATGAACAAAATACACGATAGATTGTGATATTCATGAACATGAATGCGTGATATATAGTGACGTGCATAAATGTGAATGGACATGAATGCGCGAAAGATAGTAACAAGAATAAACATAAACGCGTGATAGATAGTGACATACATGAATACAAAAGAACATAAATGCATGATAGATAATGACATGCATGAACATTGATAAATAGTGATATGCATGAACATAAATGCGCGATAGAGAGTGACATGCATAAACATGGATAGATAGTGACATACGTGAACATGAATATACGACAGATAGTGACATGAATGAAAATAAATGCGCGATAGATAGTGACATGCATGAATATGAATGCACTTTAGATAGTGACATGCATGAACATGAATGAACATGAATGCACTATAGATAGTGACATGCATGAACTTGGATTGATAGTGACATGCATGATCATAAATGCGTGATATAAAGTGACATGTATGAACATTAATGAATATTAATACGTGATAGATAATGACATGCATGAACATGGATAGATAGTGACATACGTAAATATGAATGTATGATATATAGTTGTATGGATTAACATGAATGCGCAATAGATAGTGACATTCATCAATATGAATGCGCTATAGATACTGACAAGCAGGAACATGAATGAGCATAAATGAGCGATAGGTAGTGACATGCATGAACATGAATAGATAGTGACTAGCATGAATATGAATGAGTGACAGATACTGACATGAATGAACATGAATGTGCGATAGATAGTGACATCCATGAACATTAATGTGCGATAGATAGTGATGTGCATGAACTTGAATGAGTGATAGATAGCGACATGAATGAACATATTGGGTGATAGATAGTGGCATGCATGAATATGAATGAACATAAATGCACGATAGATAGTGATATGAATGAACATGGATTGATAGTGACATATATGAACATGAGTGCGTGATAGAAAGTGACATGCATGAACATGAACGAACATGAATGTGCGATGGATAGTGAACATGAATAGATAGTGACACGCATGAACATGAATGAACTTGAATATATGATAGATAGTAACATGCATGAACATGGATAGATAGTGATAAAAATGCATGTAAATGTGCGACAGATAGTAAAATGTATGAACATGAATGCGTGATTGATAGTTTGACATCAATGAAAATGAATGAACATGAATGAGCGATAGAAAGTGACATGCATGAACAAGAATGCACGATAGATAGTGTCATGCATGAACATAAATGAGTATGAATGTATGATAGATAGTAACATGTATAGACATGATTAAATATAAATGCGCGATAGATAATGACATATATGAACACGAATGAACATGAATGCGTGGTAGATAGTGACATGCATGAATATATATAGATTATGATATGCATGAATATAAATGTACGATAGACTGTAACTTACATGAACATGGATAGATAGTGACTTGCGTGAACATGAAAGTGCGACAGATAGTGACTATAATAGACATAAAGGTAAGATAGATAGTTTGACATCCATAAATATGAATGCGTGATAGATAGTGACATGCTTGAATATGAATACACGATTATGACATGCGTGAATATGAATACACGATTGATAGTGACATGCCTGAACAAGAATATGCGAATAACAAAGATGCGAATGAACATGAATTAACATGAATAGGCAATAGATAGTGACATGCATGAACGTGGATAGATAGTGGCATACATGAATATTAATGAACAAGATTGCGCGATTGATATTGGATATCAATAAACATGATTGCACGATAGATAGTTTGATATCAACAAACATGAATGTGCGACACATAGTGACATACATAAATATTAAAGCGCAATAGATAGTGACATGCATGAACATGAATGTGCGATAGATAGTGACATGTATGAACATAGATACATGATTAATAGTGACATATTTAGATATGTATGAATATGAATGTGCGATAGATAGTGACATACATAAATAAGGATAGATTGTGATATGCATGAACAAGGATAGATAGTGACATGCGTGACCATGAATTTGTGCTAGATAGTGACATGCATGAACATGAATGCGCGATATATAGTGACGTGCATGAACATGAATGCGTGAAAGATAGTGACATTCATGAACATGAATGATGAATATATAGTGACGCGCATGAATATGAATGCGTGAAAGATAGTAACATGCATGAATATGAATGAGCGATAAATTGTAACATGCATGAGCCTGAATGAACATGAATGAGCGATATATAGTGGCGTGTATGAACATGAATGCATGAAAGATAGTGACATGCATGAACATGAATTCATGATAGATAGTAACATGCATGAGCCTGAATGAACATGAATACACAAAAAGTAGTGATATTTATGAACATGAATGCATTATAGATAGTGATATGCATGAATATTAATGTGCGACAAATAGTGATATTTATAAACATGGATAGATAGTGATAGACATAACATAAATGAATAAGAATGTGTAATAGGTAGTGACCTGCCTAAATATGAATGCGCAATAGATAGTGACATACATGAATATGAATGAATATAAATACGTGATAGATAGTGTCATGCATAAATATGAATGTGCGATATATAGTGACATACATAAATAAAGATAGATAGTGACATGTGTGAACATAAATTCGTGATAGATAGTGACAAATATAAACAAGAATGCGCGATATACAGTGACGTGTAGGAACATGAATGAACATAAATGCGCAAAAGATAGTGACAAATATGAACATGAATGCGCTACAGATAGTAACATGCATGAACATGAATGAGCATAATTGCATGATAGATTATGATATGCATGAACATGGATTGACGGCGACATAAATGAAAATGAATGCGTGATAGATAGTGGCATGCATGAATATGAATGAACATAAATGCACGATAGATAGTGATATGAATGAACATGGATTGATAGTGATATATATGAACATGAGTGCGTGATAGAAAGTGACATGCATGAACATGAACGAACATGAATGTGTGATGGATAGTGAACATGAATAGATAGTGACATACGTGAACATGAATGTGTGATAGATAGTTGCATGGATGAACATAAAAGTATGATAAATAGTGACATTAATCCACATGAATGCGCGATAGATACTTACCAACATGAACATGAATGAACATAAATGCTCGATAGATAGTGATGCATATAAAAATGGATAAATAGTGACATGAATGAACATGAATGCATGATAGATAGTGACATGTCTGAATATAAATACTTGATAGATATTGACATGCATAAACATGAATGTGCGACAGATAGGGTTATGCATAAACATTGATAGATAGTGATATGAATATACATAAATACGCAATAGATAGTGACATGTAAGAACTTGAATAGATATTGACATGTATGAACATGAATAAACTAAAATGTGCGATAGATAGTGACACACACGAATAAAGATAAATAGTGATAAAATTGAACATGAATATTTGACAGATAGTGATATGCATGAAGATGAATGTGCAATTGATAGTCTAACATGCATGAAAATGAATGAATATGAATGAGCGAAAGATAGTGACATGCATGAACGTGAATGCGTGATTGATAGTTTGACATCCATGAATATGAATGAATATGATTGCGTGATAGATAGTGATGTGCATGAACATTGATAGATAGTGACATGCAAAAATTTGAATGCGCAATAGATAGTAATAGGCATGAATATTGATAGATAGATAGTGGCATACATGAACATAAATACGCGATAGATAGTGACATACATGGATAGATAGAAACATGCGTGAATATGAATGTGTGATAGCTAGTGATATGAATGAATATGAATGCGTGATATATATCGTGCATTCATGTTCATGCATGCCACTATCCATATTCATATGGATAGTGCCATGCATGAACATGAAGGAACATCAATGTGCAATATATAGTGACAAGCATGAACATGAATGAACATAAATAAACATAAATACGTGATAGATAGTGACATGCATGAACATGGATAGATAGTAACATGCATGAATATGGATAGATAGTAACATGTATGAATATGAATATGCGACAGATACTGTCATGAATAAATATGCGATAGACAGTGACACGCATGAACATGAATGAACTTGAATGCGTGATTGATAGTGACATGTATGAACATGGATAGATAGTGACAAAAACAGACATGAATGTGCGACAGATAGTATAATGTATGAATATAAATGCGTGATTGATAGTCTGGCATTCATGAAAATGAATGAACATGAATGAGCAATAAAAAGTGACATGCACGAACAGCAATGCGCAATAGATAGTGACATGCATGAACATAAATAAATATAAATACGCGATAGATAGTGATATGCATGAACATGAATAAATATTAATGCATGATAGATAGTGACATACTTAAATATGAATGTACGATAGAAAATGACATGCATGAATATAAATACACGATAGATAATAAAAATCACTTCCATGGATAGATAGTGCCATGCATGAATATGAATGCACGATAAATAGTGATATACATAAACATGAATGTGAGATAGATAATGACATGGATGAACATGAATGCGCGACTAGATAATAACATGCATGAAAATGAATGCGTGAAAGATTGTGATATGCTTGAACATAGATAAATAGTCACAAATAAGAACATAAATAGAATGTTTTACGCAAGAATATGAATGCGCGATAAATAGTGACATGCATGAACATAAATGAACATGAATGCGTAATAGATAGTGACATGTCTAAACACTGATAGATATTGGCATGAATATACTATATATAGTGCCACACATGAACATGAATGCACGATTGATAGTCTAACATCTACAAAAATGAATGAACATCAATGAGCAAAAGATCGGGACATGCATGAACATGAATGAACACGATTGTGTAATAGACAGTGACATACATGGATAAGAAGGCGCGATAGATAGTGACATGCATAAATATAAATGAACATGAATGTATGATATATAGTGACTTAAACATGAATGCGTGATAGATAATGACATCCATGAACATGAATGCACGATAGATAATGACAAGCACTAACTTGGGCAGATAGTGACATACAAGAACATGAACACGTGATAGATAGTGACATGTAAAAATAGGAGCGTGCGATAGGTAATGACATGCATGAACATGGATAGATAGTGACATACATGAACATAAATGCATGACAGATATTGACATACATAAATATGAATGTACAATAGATTATGACATGTGTGAACATGGATAATTAGTGGCATGCATGAAAATGGATAGATAATGACATACATAAACATGAATGTGTGATAGATAGTGACATGCATGAACATGAATGTATGATAGATAGTAACATACATAAATATGAATGCGCGATAGATAGTGACATGCATTAACACGAATAGATAATGACAGAAATGAACATGAATGTACGATAGATAGTGACATGCATGAATATAGATAGATAATGCTATGCAAGAAAATAAATGCATGATAGATAGTGACGTTCATGAACATGAATGTGTGATAGATAGTAATATGCATGAATATAATTAAACATAAATGAGTGATAGATAGCGACATACATTAATACGAATGAGTATGAATACACGATATATAGTGACATGTATGAACGTTGATAGTTAGTGACATGCACGAATATGAATGCACGATAGACTGTGACTTATATGAATATGGATAGATAGTGACTTGCATGAACATGAAAGTACGACAGATAGTGACATTAATGAATATGAAGGCGCGATATATAGTTTGACATCCATAAATATAAATGCGCGATAGTTAGTGACATGTATGAATATGAATATATGATAGATAGTGATATGTATGAATATGAATGCACGATTATGACATGCATGAATATGAATGCACGATTGATAGTGATATGCCTGAACAAGAATATGTGAAAAATAGTGACATGAATGAACATGAATGAACATGAATGGGCGATAGATAGTGACACGCATGAATGTGGATAGTTACTGACATGCATGAACATGAATGAACATAAATACACGATAGATAGTGACATGTTTGAACATGGATTGATAGTGACATACATGAATATAAATGCGTAACAAAAAGTGACATGTATGAATATAAATGAACATGAATGCGCGATGGATAGTGACATGCATGAACATGGATAGATAGTGATATGCGTGAACATCAATGCACGATAAATAGTTGCATGGAAGAACATGAATGCGCAATAGATAGTGACATTTATCAACATGACTGCGTGATTGATACTGATAAGCATGAACATGAATGAAAATAAATGCGCGATAGACACTACATGCATGAACTTGGATAGAGAGTGGCATGCATGAACATGAATGCGCGAATGATAGTGACATGCATGAACATGAATGCGCGATAGATAGGGACATGCATGAACTTTGATAGATAATGACATGAACGAACATAAATGCACAATACATAGTGACATTCATGAAAATGGATGTGCGATAGATAATGACATGAATGAACGTGGATCGATAGTTATATGCATGAACTTGAATGCACGATAGATAATGACATGCATGAATATGAATGCGCAAAAGATTGTAATATGCTTGAACATGGATAAATAGTGACATGCTAGAACATTGATTGATAGTGACATGCACGAACATTAATGTACGATAGTTAGTGATATCCATGGACATGAATGTGTGATAGATAGTGACAGGTGTAAACACTGGTAGATAATGACATGAATATTGAATAGATAGCGACATGCATGAACATAGATTGATAGTACTATGCATGAATAAAATGTGCGATAGATAGTGACATTCATGAACATGAATGCGTGATATATAGTGACATGCATAAATGTGAATGGACATGAATGAGCGAAAGATAGTCCCTTGCATGAACATGAAAGCGCGACAGATAGTAACAAGAATGAACATAAATGCGTGATAGATAGTGACATGCATGAACACGAATAGATAATGACAGGAATGAACATGAATGGGAGATAGATATTGACATGCATGAATATAGTTAGATAATTGTTATTCACTGAAAAGTACTACTTTTCAGCTCTTAACCTAGCCTTTGCTATACCTTTAAGCTAAATAACAACTTTTTGTTTAGCTTGTTTTATAGTTAGTAATAATTATGTAGGTTGATACAAAGGGCATGCCTTTGGTGTCCAAAAGAGAAAGAATTAAAGCGAGAGAGGACTGCTGAGCTAAGGACTGATGGAACATCATGATGGTACACACCATGGTAACTAGTTTGCATGTCAAGGTGCACCAAAGAAGTCCAATAGATGAGAGAAGCATAGATGAGAGTGGAGGAAGCTGCAACAGTAGCATATGCATAGCAGCAGAGCAGTAGAGTCATTCTCTCTCATAGTCAGAGATACTACCTTTCTTGTTTAAATCCGCAGCAAAGCTTCCTTGCGTAGTTGTTACATGCAGCATAAATGATCTTGCGAAGAACTCTCGTGCCCAGTGGGGAAATGAACCTCAGAGAACTACTTCGCGCAGTAGTCACGTGTTTGATCAGCTTTCAGCACTCTAAAACTTCGCGTAGTAGTCGCGTATTAAACCTTCAAAAATCCAACTGGCGAAGTTCTCGTGGGGATCAAGTCTTATATCAGTCACATGCATAGTCTTACGAGACTAATATGCATAAAAGAGTCAAGAAAGCTCACGCAGCTCAAGAGGAGAGAGAGCTCTAGAAACTTGCTCGTGTAGTTCTCGCGCAAGTAAAAGCTAAAAGTCTACCTGGCGAGCTGTGCTATGCACTAATCAAGGAGCCGAGCAAGATCAAAGATCTTTTACGCGAGACCCTCGCGATCAAAAATTTTGAAGGTCCACTGTGCGACCCAAACCCAAGCATGAAAACTATATCTCGCGACTGCATTTCAGGCCAAAGCAACTGCACGATAATCTAATGTCTTTTGTGCGAGCTAGGAGCTTTCCATGCCAAATGCTACCTCGCGAGAACTCTGCAAATCGCATGAATGAATTAATGAGCCAAAGTCAGCCCTGCAAAGCTCGGGCTCTCCACTTCTCAGTCTTTACTCAGGGGCCTTTTGGGGATTTTCCCAAGTTCAGGGCACACATCCCGAGGCTCTGATCTTGATGCACACATCCCAAGGCATCTTAGGATTGTAACCAAGCCACATCTGCCTTAAAATTAGGGTTTATTCTTCTCTTAGCCAAGGCATTATAGACTAAGTATATAAGCTATAAATGTAACTTAGAAAAATATCTCTCCTTCAACTTCAGTCAGCTGTGAGGTCGAGCATATTAGGGTTAGGGTTTGATCACCTCTTTTTTCATTTTTTTCTTCTTCCTTAGCCCAACACTTGTTGGCTATGCTCTCTGTAATCAATTAGGCCTAGTTTTATCAATTTTTGTAATGGGTCTTGTGAACATTGGGAGTTGTTGATGAGCTGTTATGCACAAAGTTGCTGCCTTGAGGACATCTTATTGTAAGTATTGGTTTAATCAATGAATGTCTATTTTAATGCTTATTCAATCTATTATTTTTTTATTTGCTTATAGTTTTGTTCAATCTATGCCATGCGTTTAGAATTTGAGCAGATTTGAAATACCCATGGAAGCTTGAGCTTGTAGCCCTGGGACCACGGTGGTAACAACAATTTTCATGTTCCATCTCAGTCGTCTGTGGTGTGGATAACTTCTGTGGATAGTCTGTGACCATTCAAGTGGACAGACTATAGCCCTAGGGTGATTCCAAGCTACAGATCTGAGAGGGATTCTTTTCCTCTGCACTTGAGCTTGTAGCCTTGTGAGAGGTTATTGTAGGAACAAGCTCCCCTTTGTTTTACTTGACCAACATCAGATGTTAAATCTGATTTCTCTGTAGAGATTGCAGGCTTGTGAGCTGAGTCATTGCAAGCCTCTAGTAGTAATGATCAGCTGCACTTAAGTCTCCAAATCACTTTTGAACTGTTGTGGTTTCGGCTGGTTCTTCAAGAACTATTTGCTCCCATGGGTGCCTAATCTTGTAGCCTGGCATACATGGTGTCTGTAATGATTTTCATGATCTGATTTGAGCCATTGGGTGGAGGACATCTATTGGATAATCTTTTACCATTTAAGTGGACAGGTTATAGCCTTAAGATTAGTCTATTCCATTGGATCAGATTGGTTTTCTGATTTAATTCATGTGATTTGATCCTCTCTTTATTAGACAGCCTGTGACCATTTAAGTGGATAGGTTATAGCCTTAAGAGGCTAGGTCAAACCATAATGGTTGAGTTAGATACTTCTTCCTGACAGATGTGCTTGCAGCCATCTGAAGGACTGCTGCAAAGACAACCCTAAATCTGAGTTACATAACTGTATTAACTTTTGCTTAATTGTCTACTTCCCATCATTTTTATCATTATTTTAACACACACTATCACCACCTTCTTCATAACCCTTTCTTTAGGATAGGACTACACTTTATTTATCTTATTTTAGTGATAGTTTAGTGTAGTTGTGACACCCAACTCCCTTTCTCTAGAATTGTCAGATCTGTAGCGAGATCTAGAGGCCTACTAATATAACCCATTTGGGCTTCTAGATCAATTTTTCTGTGGGATAAACTCTTACTCAAAACTTGCTACAATAGCCCTGTATCTTGCAGGCTGTGTATTTCAGATTTGCTATTTTAACCAATCTCTATTTTTTCACTTTTGATTTATTTTTATTCACCACTATTTTTTCACCAATAATAAGATAGCACCTGAGGTAACCAACAAGTTTTTGGTGCAGCTGTCGGGGATATTGATCTTTTTAGTAGACCTGAGTTGTATTATAATTTAGAATAGAAATTTCTTTGTAGCTGTGCCTTAAATAGAATAAAAAGTACTACTGATTTTTATAGAATTTTTGTAGAATTGGATAACAACAGCAGGGAAAAGCTAGAGCTGCATTGCTGGTATTGATAGATGATTTTGAGATATTATTTAACCAAGCAGCCATTACTGAGATTCTTGAGATTCCAGCCAAATACAACCCAGAGTGTGGTTTGGGTGCACCATTGACAGCCACAATCCTAAAAATTGCCAAGGAGTTCATTGGAGGGATCACAGCCTTTGGGATATCAATAAGGAAGAGAGACTTGCACCCTAATTTGAGGTTTATGGATGGGGTGCTGAGAAAGAATGTCTATTGCATTGGACACCAACAGGAGAGGAGGTTCCCCATTGCTGATGCCCTCTACTCCTTCCATTGTAACCACTACACAGATATTGCAAAGCTCATATTTGAAGGAATGAAGGATATATATGAAAAATGAAGAGGGAGCAAAAACCCCATTCCTTGCCCTACTGCAGGCTCATTATATCCCTGCTGCAGTTGGGAGGCTACCACTTCAACATGAATGAGGAAACTCTCAGTTTGGCCCCCAGCAAGTGTGGCAAGAAGCAGTGGGGGATTACTGGTACCATGATTGAGAAGAAGGAGGAAGAGCTGCTAGCTCAAGCAGCCCCACAATTCAAGAGGGAGCTGCCACTTTTGTAGCTGTTACACCCACCAGCTCCCCTGCTATTCATGGCGACCACCCCTCAGATCACTACTTCAACTCCTCTGACTCTCATTGACCATCCGCACCATCCAATTCCCATCACCCCCCATTCCACCATCATCAACTGTCAATAGTACTTCCACACCCACCCATTGTACCAACCATCCATACACCCAGTACCTCAGCAACAACAACCTCATTACCTCAGCAACCCTCCATATTTACATCATCTCAACCTCAGCCAATTTTACCCATTCCGACAACCACCACTACATCACCTATATCAACCATCCCTGAACCAATTCTACCCATTTTTCCTGCACACCCCAGCCCACTAGTAAAAGTCACATACACCAAAAAGAAAATCTTACAGACCACCAAAGCCCCCACTCAACCTCCCCACCCCATTACCTCCCTAGCCCCTACACCCTTACCTCAGTCCATTCAAATTCAAGAGCCCCCAACCACCACTGATCTACCATCACCATCACCTCCATCTCCATTCCACCATGCTAAACCTGTGCCTCCACTCCCTGAAATCCCACACAGCTCCCCACTAGCCTCAACTCAGCCCACTGAACCCTCTACCACAATTAAACCTGATACACTTGAACCTTTGGGTCAATCCATTCCTTATCCCCCCTCCCATGACCAAGACCCCTTCTCATCAAAGGGGTACTCAGCAATGATGGACTCTATCATAGGGGACATCAACTATGAGTTCACCCCTCTCCCGCATTCACCACAGCCCCATCACTTTACCCCTACCACTACTTCACCACAGCCAACCAACTTCTATCATGCACCCACTTCATCATTTCAACCAATTCCAACCACCCAACCCTCTGCCACTATCATAGCTGATCCCCTCCACCAAATCCTTAACCTCCTCCTTTCCCTTCAAATCCAAGTGATGGCCAATACCCAAACCCAAACATCCATAGAGGCCAACCTACAAACCATGAACTCCACCCTCTAGAACTAGGCCTCTATTCAAACTAGTTTACAAGCCATCCAATCAACCTTATCAATCTTAGCCCAACCTTCCCAACAACCATTTATCCCTCCACCTACCCACATACCTATACCCACCCTATCTCCCCAACCCTTAACCTTAGCAGCAACACCTGTTGCTGCTACACACATTGAACCTGTTCCAGAAGCCCCTACAATAACATTTACCAATGCCTCAACCCAAACTGACCTTGAACCTAAATATGAAACCCAACCTGCAACTCCACCTATAGTAGCAACATCAGATCCTACCACATATGTGGAAAACCTAATCCCCACCTCCTCAATTCCAACCCAAACTAACCCTGAGGTAATAGACCTCACAGAACCTGAACTTGAAGTCCACCATTTAATACCCTCTACCTCCACCCTACCCATGCCATCATCCATCCCTTCATCATTGCTGGCTGACCCTTCTTTCTCTGCAGAGAATACCATCCTACCTGCATCCTCAAACCCTATGCTCCCATACTCCACCCTCTTAAGAGAAATAAAGGAAAATGCCTACATCAAGAGAGATGTGACTAGAGGCATGGCTGACCTCAGAACCACAGTTAGGCAGCCCCTCCTAGATCAAATCAAATTTTTGGAACTCACTCATAAGATAGAGAGAAAAAGGATAAAATATGGATGGAGGGAGATATTGCTCAAATACAATGAAGAGAAAAATAGAGCTGAAGGGATGGGAGATGTAATCAAAAACTTACAGGAGACGCTTAGAAGGATGGAGGAAAGAGTCAATGATTATGCTAGGACTGCTGCAGCATTACAGTAGACCTTATCTGATATTGGTGATAGAGATTTAGCAAAAGCAGCTACCAAACTCTTCACAGCTGTAGCTCCCCCCTAGCTACTGCTCCTAAACCCAAAGAGGTCAGAAAAATAAAGCCTGGAATCAACATCAAAGAGCCTGCATCAAAGCCTGAGCCCAGTCCCAAGAAGAGGACCAACACCAAGCAGAGGAGGACTACTTCAAAGAGATCCCAGTCCACTGCTGCTGCTTTCAAAAAAGCAAAAGGCAAAGGTGTCCAAGACAAGGTTGATGCAGCAAAAAATTCAGATGATTAGACTCTGTACATGTAGTTAGTTAGGCTATTTTTGTATAATCTTTTTGTAATTATTTTTATTAACATTATACAATTCCCTGTTTTATAAATGAATGTCTTTTTGTTAGCTTTTGTCTGAATTTTGTTTGGGGTACTTTATTTCTGCTATGTGTTTATTTGTTTTACTTGTTTGTGTGAGTGTGGTGTGTTACTTTTACTTACATTATTTGCTGTCTTAATTTTATAAAAACATATCCAAAAAAAATGAAATAAATAATATATATAATAAAAAAGAATAGAGAGGAGTCAAGAGGCATTTTCATTGGAAAAGTAAAAATAAGAGGTGAAGCTGGCCACTTATTTCTCAAAGAAGATGAAATATGCTGAAAGTAAAAGAAGGTGAAGTCATGAATCACCTCCTCCACCTGCTGATTTCTCAATTTTACATCCTTTTCATCGTTCCATTCTTCGTAACCTACACCGAAAAGCAACATTACAACCCAGTCATAAGGCCTTGTGATCCTAAGTTGAATGAGCTATTATATGGAGATAAGGAGTTATCCAATCTATGATAAGAAATAGTCAATGATGCCAGAATTTAGAAACCTTGTCTATGCTCATGCTTGCAGACCCATTTGGGGACTGTAACTGCTCTTGAGCTTGTGTGAAAATGAAAACCCTCAAAATTATTTTTGAAAGACTGCCCTGGTAAGCATTGGGTTTGACATTGAATATATTGGGCATTGTCTAAACTTAATTTTTTAATTGATAGTGAGCTCAGTACTGATATTCATTTACTGTTTTTCTTTGTGTAAGTTGATTGGAAATGATGTGCATACATGTAAGAGTTTTTAATGATTAAGTAGTTTGTGCATTTTATTTGTTTAAATTCCTCACATTTTGAAAAGAATCAAGGCTGGACTGATGCTCTATTTATTGAAAGCTGGTGTGATGGATTTTCACTTTTGTTAACTGTTTCATTGAGAAGTTTGTGGGTACCTTCACTGAAAACCCTCAGGAGACTTCACTCCTCTAGGGATCACCTAGGGGATTAAAAGGCTTGATGCATAAGCTAATTGCATTCGTTCTCCCCACAAAAGTGGCATTTACATTCTTAGTGTAGTTGTTTAAATGTTGCTTTGCTCAAGGACTAGCAAAGACTAGGTTTCAGGGTGTGTTATTCACTGAAAAGTACCACTTTTCAGCTCTTAACCTAGCCTTTTCTACCCCTTGAAGCTGACTAATAACTCTTTGTTTAGCTTGTTTTGTAGTTAGTAATACTTGTGCAGCTTGATACAAAGTGCATGCCTTTAGTACCCAAAAGAGAAAAAATTAAAGCAAGAGAGGACTGTTGAGCCAAGAACTGATGGAACAACAAGGTGGTGCACACCATGGTGACTAGTTTGCATGCTAAGGTGGACCAAAGAAGTACAGCAGATGAGAGAATTATACTTAAGAGTGGAGGAAGTTGCAACAGTAGCATATGCATTGCAGCAGAGCAGCAGAGTCATTCTCTCATGAAGTCAGAGATGTTGCCTCGCATGTCTAAATCTAATGCAAAGCTTCCTCACATAGCTGTTACATGCAGCATAAATGAACTCGCGAAGAACTCACGCGCCCAGTGGAGGAATGAACCTCAGAAAACTACTTCCCGTAGTAATCACACGTTTGATCTGCTTTCAGCACTCCAAGACTTCGCGCAGCAATCGCGCATTAAACCTTCAGAAATCCAACTCGCGAAGTTCTCGCGGGGATCAAGTCCTATATCAGCCGTGCGTGCAGTCTCGCAAAACTAATATGCATAAAAGAGTCAAGAAAGCTCGCACAACTCAAGAGGAGAGAGACCTCCAAAAATTTGCTTGCACAGCTCTCGCGTGCGTAAAAGCTAAAAGTCTACCTGGCGAGCAGTGCTATGCACTAATCAAGGAGCCGAACGAGATCAAAGATCTTTTGCGCGAGACCCTCGCGACAGGAAATTCTAAAGGTCCACTGCCTGACCAAAACCCAAGCATGCAAACTCTACCTCGCGACTACATTTCAGGTCAAAGCAACTGCGCAATAATCTAAAGTCTTCTATACAAGCTAGGAGCTTTCCAAGCCAAATGCTACCTCGCGAGCACTCTACAAACCACGCAAATGAATTAATGAGCCAAAGTCAGCCCCATGAAGCTCGGGCTCTCTACTTCTCAGTCTTTCCTTAGGGACCTTTTGGAGATTTCCCCAGGTCTAGGGCACACATCCCGAGGCCCTGATCTTGATGCACACATCCCAAGGCATCTTAGGATTGTAACCAAGCCACATCTGCCCTAAAATTAGGGTTTATTCTTCTCTTAGCCAAGGCATTATGGACCGAGTATATAAGCTATAAATGTAACTTAGAAAAATATCTCTCTTTCAACATCAGTCACCTGTGAGCTCGAGCAGATTAAGGTTATAGTTTGATCACCTCTTTTTCTATTTTTTTCTTCTTCCTTAGCCCACCACTTACTGACTATGTTCTCTGTAATCAATTAGGCCTAGTTTTATAAGTTTTTGTAATGGATCTTGTGAACATTGGGAGAAATTGATGAGCTGTTATGCACAAGGTTGCTACCTTGAGGACATCTCATTGTCAGTATTGATTTAATCAATGAATGTCTATTTTAATCTTTATTCAATCTGTTACTTTTCTATTTGCCCATAGTTTTGTTTAATCTATGCCATGCATTTGGGATTTGAGCTTATTTAAAATACCCATGGAAGCTTGAGCTTGTAGCCTTGGGACCATGGCAGTAGCAGTAATTTTCATGTTCCATCTCAGTCCTCTGTGGTGTGGATAACCTCTGTGGATAACCTGTGACCATTCAAGTGGACAGACTATAGCCCTAGGGTGATTCCAAGCCATAGATCTGAGAGGGATTCTTTTCCTCTGCACTTGAGCTTGTAGCCTTGTGAGAGGTTATGAATGTCTGATAGATATTGACATGAATGAACATGAATGCACGATAGATAGTAACATGTATGAACATGTATACGCGATAGATAGTGACATACATAAACTTAAATGAGCGATAAATAGTGACATGAATGAATATGAATGCGCAATAGATAGTGACATTCATGGACATGGATAGATATTGACATATGCATGAACACGAATGAACATAAATGTGTCATAGATTGTGACACGCATAAACATAAATAAACTTGACTATGTGATAGATAGTGATATGGATAAACATAGATAGATAGTGATAAAACTATACATGAATATGTAATAGATAGCAAAATGCATGAACATGAATGTGCGATTGGTAGTCTGACATCAATGAAAATGAATGAACATGAATGAGCGATAGAAAGTGACATGCATAAACCGAAATACGTGATAGATAGTGACATGCATAAATACGAATAAACATAAATGCAGAATAGATAGTGACTTGAACATAAATGCACGATAAAAAATGACATGCATGAACATGAATACACAATAAATAGTAATAAGCACTATTATAGAAAGATAGTGATATACATAAACATGAATGCGCGATAGATAGTGAAATGTATGAACACGAATGAATATGAACGTGCGATAGATAGTGACATACATGAACAAAAATGTGTGATAGATAGTGACAGGCATGAATATGGATAGATAGTTACATGCATAAACATAAATGTGCGACAAATAGTGATATGAATGAAAATAAATGTGCGATAGATAGTAACATATATGAAAATAAATAAACATAAATGCACTATAGATAGTGACATGAATGAACATGAATGCGCGATATAAAGTGACCTGTATGAATATGAAGGAACATGAATGCGCAATAGATAATGACATGTAGATTGATAGTGACATACGTCAACAGGAATGCACGATAGATAGTTGCATGGATTAACATGAATATACAATAGATAGTGATATTCCTCAAAATGAATGGGCGATAGATACTGACAAGCATGAACATGAATGAACATAAATGCGCGATAGATAATAACATGCATGAACATAGATAGATAGTGACTTGCGTGAATATTAATGTGCGACAGATACTGACATGAATGAATATAAATGTGCGATAGATAGTGACATGCATAAACATGAATACGCGAAAGATAGTGATGTGAATGAACATGAATACACAATAGATAGTGACATTCATAAACATGGATAGATATTGGCATGTATGAACATGAATGAACTTAAATGCGCCATAGATAGTGACACGCATGAACATAAATAAACTTGACTGCATGATCGATAGTGACACGCATGAACATGGATAGATAGTGATAAAACTACTCATGAATGTTCGACAGATAGTAAAATATATAAACATGAATGCGCGATTGGTAGTCTGACATCGATGAAAATGAATGAACATGAATGATTGATAAAAAGTGACATGTATAAACCGGAATGCATGATAGATAGTGACATGCATGAATACGAATAAAGATTAATGTGCGATAGATAATAACATACTTGAACATAAATGCACGATAGAAAATGACATGCATAAAAATAAAAACGCGATAGATAGTAATCAACACTATCATGGATAGATAGTGACATGCATGAACACAAATGAACATAAATGTGTGATAGATAGTGACATACATAAACATAAATACGCGATAGATAACGACAGGTATGAATATGGATAGATAGTGACATGCATGAAGATAAATATGCGACAAATAGTCATATGAATGAAAATAAATGCGCAATGGATAGTGACATGTATGAACATAAATGAATATGAATGCACTATAGATAGTGACATGTATAAATATGAATGCGCGATCTAAAGTTACATGCATGAATATGAACAAACATGAATGCACGATAGATAATGATATGCATGAATAGGGATTGATAGTGACATACGTCAACAGGAATGCACGATAGATAGTTGCATTGATAAACATGAATGTAAAATAGATAGCGACATTCATCAAAATGAATGTGCAATAGATACTGACAAGCATGAGTATGAATGAACATAAATGTGCAATAGATAGTGGCATACATGAACATGGACAGATAGTGAATTACTTGAATATGAATGTGCGACAAATACTGACCTGAATGAATATGAATGTGCGATAAATAGTGACATACATGAACATGAATACGTGATAGATAGTGACATGCATGAACTTAAATGCGCGATAGATAGTGACATGAATGAACATGAATGCGCAATAGATAGTGACATTCATGAACATGGATAGATATTGACATGCATGAACAGGAATGAACTTAAATGCGCCATAGATAGTTACACGCATGATGAATGAACTTGACTACGTGATAGATAGTGACACGCATGAACATGGATAGATAGTGATAAAACTACACATGAATGTGCGGCAGATAGTAAAATGTATGAACATGAATGTGCGATTAGTAGTCTGACATCAATGAAAATAAATGAACATGAATGAGCGATAGAAACTGACATGCATGAACCGGAATGCGCGATAAATAGTGACATGCATGAATATGAATAAACATCAATGCGTGATAGATTGTGATTTACTTGAATATGAATGCACGATAGAAAATAACATGCATGAACATAAATACGTGATATATAATAACATGGACGACCTTGGATAGATAGTGACATACATGAACATTAATGTACGATAGATAGTGACATTCATGAACATGAATGCGCGATAGATAGTGACATGCATGAACATGGATAGATAGTTTCATGCATGAACATGAATGCGCGACTAGATAATGACATACATTAAAATAAAGGCACGAAAGATTATGATATGCTTGAGCTTGGACAGATAGTGATATGTAGGAACATGAATGAATATGAATGTGCGAAAGATAATAAAATGAATGAACATGAATGCGCTATAGACAGTAATACGCAAGAACATGAATGAGCATAATTGCGCGATATATTGTGAGATGCAAGAACATGGATTGATAGTGACATGAATGAAAATGAATGCATGATGGATAGTGACAAGTATGAATATGAATGAACATGAATGCATGATAGATAGTGACATGCTTGGACATGGATTGATAGTGACATGCATGAACATGAATGCGCGATAGAAAGTGACATGCATGAACATGAACGAACATGAATGTGCGATAGATAGTGACATACATGAACATGGATAGATAATGATATAAGTGAGTATCAATACACGATAGATAGTTGTATGGATGAACATAAATGCGCGATAGATAGTGACATTCATCAATATGAATGCGTGCTTGATACTGACAAGCATGAGCATGAATGAATATAAATGCGCGATAGATAGTGACATGCATAAACATGAATGTGTGATAGATAGTGAAAGGCGTAAACACCGATAGATAATGACCTGAATGTTGGATAGATAGTGACATGCATGAACATAGATTGATAATGCCATGCATGAACAAAATATGCGATAGATAGAGTCATTCGTGAATATGAATACGTGATATATAGCGACATGCATATACGTGAATAGACATGAATGCACGAAAGATAGTCCCATGCATGAACATGAAAGCGCGACAGATAGTAACAAGAATAAACGTGCGATAGATAGTGCCATGCATGAACACGAATGAACATGAATGCGCAATAGATAGTGACATGTATAAACATTGATAGATAGTGACATGCATGAACATAAATACGCGATAGATAGTGACAGGTATAAACATGGATAGATGGTGACATGTGTGAATATGAATGTGAGACAGATAGTGATATAAATGAAAATGAATGCGCGATATATAGTGACATGCATTAATATGAATGAACATGAACGCACTATAGATAGTGACATACATAAATTTGGATTAATAGTAACATTTATGAACATGAAGGCGCGATATAAAAGGACATGCATGAACATGAACGAACTTGAATGCGCGATAGATAATGACATGAATGAACATGGATAGATATTGACATACATGAATATGAATGCATGATAGATAGTTGCATGGATGAACATAAATGCACAATAGATAGTGACATTCGTCAATATGAATGCGCGATAAACACTGACATGCCTGAACATGAATGAATATGAATGCGCAATAGATAGTGACATGTATGAATATTGATAGATAGTGACTTGTATGAATATGAATGTGCAACAGATACTGATATGAATGAACATGAATGCGCGATAGATAGTAGCATGCATGAACATGAATGTGTGGTATATAGTGGCGTGCATGAACTTGAATGCGCAATAGATAGTGACATGAATGAAAATAAATGAGTGATAGATAGTGACATGCATGAACATGGATAGATAGTGACATATATGAACATGAATGAATGTGATTGTGCGATAAATAGTGACACGCATGAACATGAATGAACTTGAATGCGTGATAGACAGTGATATGCATGAACATGGATAGATAGTGACAAAAGTGCACATGAATGTGTGATATATAGTAAAATGAATGAACACGAATGTGGGATTGATAGTCTGACATAAATGAAAATGAATGAACATGATTGAGCGATAAAAAGTGACATGCATGAACAGGAATGCGCGATAGATAGTGACTTGCACAAACATAAATGAACATGAATGCGCGATAAATAGTGACATATATGAACATCAACAAACATCAATGTGTGATAGATAGTGACATACTTGAGCATGAATGAACAATAGAAAATGACATGCATGAACATTAATGCGCGAAAGATAGTAACAAGCACAACCATGGATAGATAGTGAGATGCATGAATATGAATGTGCGATAGATAGTGACATATATGAAAAAGAATGGGTGATTGATAGTGACATGTATGAACATGAACAAATATGAATGCGAATTATATAGTGAAATGAATGAAAATGATTGCATAATAGATAATGACATGCATGAACATGGATAGATAGTGACATGCATGAACATGAATGTGTGATTAGATAAAGATATGCATGAAAATGAAGGAGCGAAAGATTTGATATGCTTCAACATGGATAAGTAGTAACATGTAAAGACATGAATAGATAGTAGCATGCATGAACATGAATGCGCAATAAATAGTAGCATACAAGAACATAAATGAACATGAATGTACGATAGATAGTGACATGCATAAACACCGATAAATAATTATATGAATGTATGATAGATAGTGCAAAGCATGAACATGAATACGCGATTGATAGTTTGACATCTATGAAAATGAATGAACATGAATGAGTAAAAGATAGGAACATGCATAAACATGAATGCACGATTGATAGTTTGACATGAATGAACATGAATGAACATGATTATGTGATAGACAGTGACATGCATGAATAAGAATTTGCGATAGATAGAAACGTGCCCGAACATAAATGAACATAATTGCGTGATAGATAGTAACATTCATGAACATGCATAAACATGAATGTGCGATTGATAGTGGCTTACTTAAACATAAATGCCCGATAGATAATGACATCCATAAATATGAATACGCGATAGATAGTGACAAGTACTATCGAGGACAGATAGGGATGTTCACGAATATGAATGCGTAATTGATAGTGACATGTAAGAACGTGTATAAACATCAATGCGCGATAGATAGTGACATATATGAATATGAGTGCACGATAAATAGTAACATGCATGAACATGGATAGATAGTGATATACACGAACATGAATGCGTGACAAATAATGAGAAGCATAAACATAAGCAGGCGATAGATTGTGACATGTATGAATATGGATAAATAGTGACATGCATGAACATATATAGATAGTGAAAGGCAATAAAATAAATATGCGATAGATAATGACATGCATGAACATAAACGAACATAAATGCGCGATAGATAGTTTCATGCTTGAGCAAAATAGATAATGACAGAAATTAACATAAATGTGTAATAGATAGTGATATGCATGAATATAGATAGATAGTGTCATGCAAGAACATGAATGCACGGTAGACAGTGACATTCATGAACGTGAAGGCGTGATAAATAATAACATGCATGGACATGATTAAACATAAATGAGCAATAGATAGCGACATGTATGAACAGGAATGAGCATGAATGTGCGATAGATAGTGACATGCATGAACATTGATAGATTGTGACATACATGAATATGAATGAACGATAAACTATGACTTGTATGAACATGGACAGATAGTGACTTGCGTGAACATAAAAGTCTGACAGATAATGACATTAATGAACATGAAGGTGTGATAGATAGTTTGACATCTATAAATATGATATGCACGATAGATAGTGACATACATGAATATGAATGCACGATTGTGACATACGTGAACATGAATACATGGTTGATAGTGACATGCCTGAACAAGAATATGCAAAAAATAGAGACGCGAATGAGCATGAATTAACATGAATGGGCGATAGAAAGTGACATGCATGAACGTGGATTGATGTGGCATGTATGAACATTAATGAACCAGATTACGAGATAGAAAGTGATGTCTAAGAACTAGATTGCGCGATTGATAGTGACATACATTAACATGAATGCACGATAATAGTAACATTCATGAACATAGATGCGCGATTCATAGTGACATACTTGGACATGTATGAACATGAATGTGCATTAGATAGTGACATGTATGAACATAGATAGATTGTGATATATATGAAAAAGGATAGATAGTGACATGCATGACCATAAATTTATGATAGATAGTAACATGCATGAACATGAATGCGCGATATATAGTGATGTCTATGAACTATAGTGACATGCATGAACATGAATATACGATATATAGTAACATGCATGAGCCTGAATGAACATGGATGCGTGATAAGTAGTGACATGAACGCGCAATAGATAGTGATATGTATGAACATTAATGTGCGATAGATTGTGACATTAATGAACATGGATAGATAGTGATATATATGAACATGAATGAATAAGAATGCGTAATAGATAGTGACATACATGAATATGAATAAATATGAATGCATGATATATAGTGACACGCATGAACAATGATAGATAATGACATGCATGAATATGAATTCGCGATAGATAGTGACATGCATGAACAAGAATGCGTGATATATAGCAACGTGCAGAGACATAAATGAAAATAAATACGCGAAAGATAATGACAAGCATGAACATGAATGCTCTATAGATAGTAACATGCATGAACGTGAATGAGCCTAATTGCAAGATAGATTGTGACATGCATGAATATGGATTGATAGTGACATAAATGAAAATGAATGCACGATGGATAATAACATGCATGAACAAGAATAAACATTAATGGATGAAAGATAGTGACATGAATGAAGATGGATTGATAGTGACATGCATGAATATGAATGCGCGATATAAAGTGACATGCATGAGCATGAATGCAGGATGGAAAGTGACATACATGAATATGGATAGATAGTGTCATACGTAAACATGAATGCGCGATAGATAGTAGCATGGATGAACATGAATGCGTGATAGATGGTGACATTAATCCATATGAATGTGTGATAGATATTGACAAATATGGACATGAATGAACATAAACGCACAATAAATAGTGACATGCATGAACATTGATAAATAGTGACATGAATGAACATGAATGCAAGATAAATAATGACATAAATGAACATAAATGTGTGAAAGGTAGTGACATACATGAACATGAATGTGCGATAGATAGGGACATACATTAACATTGATAGATGGTGAGATGAATAAACATGAATGCGAAATAGATAGTGATATGTATGAATATGGATAGATATTGACATGCATGAACATGAATGAACTAAAATGCATGATAGATAGTGACAAAATAGAAAATGAATGTGTGACAGATAGTGACATGCATGAAGATGAATGCACGATTGATAGTCTGGCATCCATGAAAATGAATGAACATGAATGAGCAAAAGATAGTGACATGTGTGGGCATGAATGCGCGATTGATAGTTTCACATCCATGAACATGAATGAACATGAATGCGCGATTGATAGTTTCACATCCATGAACATGAATGAACATGATTGTACGATAAATAGTGACATGCATGAACGGAAATGCGTAATAGATAGTGACATGCAGGAACATAAACGAACATGAATGGACAATAGATAGTGACATGCATGAACAAGAATGCGTAATAGAAAGTGACATGCAGGAACATAAACTGTGACGACCCGACTTTTCCAATCCTTACGGTATAGGAAAGGCCGGTTCATCAACTTATTGATTTCTCAATAAGCCATATTCAAACAGAGGCCGGCACATAACAATGATCTAAAACAGAGGCAAAGAAGAGATAATTCATAATTCAAAAACTTGTAATAACAAATCTATCACGATGAGGAACCAAAAGGAACCACCGGTGATGGCCAATCCAACACCTAAACTAATGGTTCACGATGATGGTTCCTCAAGTGATATCAAAAAGAACAAAATAAGGCCTAGGGCCCAATATTCAAAACAATATTCAGACAAAATACCAAAATACAGGATCTAAAGGTCAAGGGAAGAACTCCTCAGCAGGCAAGTCTAATTCCTCCTCAGGAATATAATCAGAATCCTCCAAATCCTCAGATCCCAAATAAGTCTCAGCACCTGTGACGTATAGTCGAGGGTGAGCTAACAGCAAAGCCCAATAGAGGAAACAAATCTATTTGTATTTCATTATAAGTAAAGGTTTTCAAAAGACAGAATTCGGATCAAACATGGTTTTCAAATGATGCTTTGCAAAACTAAATCTCCGCTTCTAATCTTGAGTTAAAACCGAATACATAAATCTGATGTGTTCGAAAATCTTACGAATTAGTATGCTTCTTGTCGAAATTTATAACTTAATTATATCTCTCAAATTCCTATAGCATGAGAGCAAAGATGGAAGACCCTCACGACCATCGCCGCTTCATGAACCCTTTTTCGAATGCAACAAGCCCCTCACGCAATGAGGAAACTTGCCAAAAGTTATACCCAACACGGTTGGTAGAATCTAGGCATCGCTCGACGCATCTCAAATCAAATGCAATTGCTAACACATATCAAGGCTTATTATTCATATCATATACGATTTTTCAAAGTTACGATTCAAAGGTCCGATTCAAAGATTAATGAGGTTACGAGGTTGAATTACAAAGTTCTTAATTTTAGCAAAGTATCCATCTTTGAGGTTCGATGTCCATAACAGATTTCAAATACATGCTTCTCAAGCGAAATAGTCAAAGCAGTCCCTACTTATAATAGAATACAAATAATGTGAGGGTTCCCCTACCTTAACAAAGAGCTTCAAAAATCACGCATAAGCAGGTCCTCACCAAGGACTCCCATCAAAAAACCTACATATATTAACACTTTCGGTGTTAATATAAGACAAAAAAAAATCAAACTAAAACTTATGATTAAAATCCAATAAAATTTTACGAATGCCAAAAACAGATGACAGAATTTGTGGGTCAAATCGAAATTCGATGGTCGAATTCAATTTCGACCCTTGAATTCAAAATCGCACATCGATCCCAAAATGGGAAAAATACACATCGATCATGGCCATCAAATTTTAGATTGAACCACGACCATCGGATCACTGATTTTCTATGCCCAAAAATGGGAAAAATCTGCACATCGATGCAGGCCATCGATTTTAGATTGAACCACGACCATCAGATCACATGATTTTCTAAAGGTCCCAAAATGGGAAAAATCGCACATTTGTCACTGGCCATCGATTTTAGATTGAACCACGACCATCGAGATCACTGATTTTCTAAACAGGTCCCAAAAATGGGAAAAATGCACATCGATGCATGGCCATCATGATTTTTGATTGAACCTGACCATGTCTTCTTTAATTCTAAACAAAACATAAACAAAATAACACAAGGAGGTTTCATCGACCTACCTCTTGTAGTTTAAACCGTTGATTCAAGCTCCAAGCTCCAAGTTCCATGGTTGATTTTCACTTGATCCATCATAAAGAAACGACCACGACCATTAGATCACTGATTTTCTCCTCTCCACATCACTCTTCTCTTTCAATATATCAAACTGATCCTAAGACAATTTCAAAGCTAATCAATGGTTGAGATGTGAAGAGGAGGTCTCAATCTCTCTAGATCTAGGATCAAACGAGCAAGGTCTTTAGAAGCTTAAATTCCAAAGAGAGTGGGAGAGTTAATCTTCTCTTGCACTCTCTCTTATAACCAAACCTAAGCAACTATAATATCTAGATTTTTTTTGTATTTGTAACTTATCCACTTAAGTTGAGAACATATCTGGTGTTAACCACCAACACCAACCCAATAGTATAAGTTATCGATTTCATGACTTGCACACCTCTCGAGACCAACTCCTTTGGCCATTAGTCTTACCATAGCCTTAGCTAC
This sequence comes from Chloranthus sessilifolius, assembly GCA_021018995.1. NCBI lineage: Eukaryota > Viridiplantae > Streptophyta > Magnoliopsida > Chloranthales > Chloranthaceae > Chloranthus > Chloranthus sessilifolius. Next base: position 34,067,847 of record CM037586.1, read on the forward strand.
CAAAAGTCCAAAAATATTCTACAAGATTTTCCGCACGCCACCGAGGTAAATGAAAATATGCCAAAATATCGTGGATATTACATTCACCTCCTTAGGAATTTTCATCCTCGAAAATTGAAGACAACACACACCACAAAAGGAAAAGAAACGAAACAAGGTGCACGGCGATGGGCCCACAGGTGGCACGCAAGTCAAGGGATGAAATCCGTAGTAACATGGATGTACTAGGGCCATAGTGGGTTGCATCCGTACATGGATGCCCACCCCGAAAGTGTCACGTCGGTCGAAAACACCACACCATGACGTAGAAAAGCAACACCCAAAAAGAACTAAACAAACAAGGATCCTACCACAAAATAGATATAGTACTGAAGGGACAGGCCCACACACGGAAATGTAACAGGCCAACAAAAAGCCAGAAGGTGCTAATGTAATTCATAGCCAACAGTGTACTCACCGAACAACCAAAACTAGCAAAACAGAGCCAAAACAGAAAATATAGATGGAAAGGCAAAAGTTAGAACCACCAGGTTGCAAGATAATGCATGCAATAAGAAAATAAATACATGCCCCAAAATGATGGGGTTGTTCCTGCATTGAGGGACACAGTCGAAAGTGGGTGTGGGGTGGTGGAGCCAATTAAGTAGGTGGTCAGGCGGCAGGGGCGGCTGCGAGAGTGGGCGAAACCAGTCAGATATAAAAAATACAGCCTAAAACCCAACAAAGCAGAAAGTGCAAAATCGCATAACCTCATGAGTTAAAGCCTTCTCCTCATGAAATGAAAAGTCTGAGCTTAAAACACCGACCTCGCGAGAGTTTAAACCTCCAGAATTTTGAGCAATCACCCATGATGTAATCCTCTCATCATAAATGAAGTGCACCAACCCTATCATTGGTGGTCAAATCGCCACAAATGTTTCTGTCATAAATCCACCTACCCCTGAATTCTGGCAATGTTTCTCAGGCATAAAGTGTTGGCTGAAACAGCCTATGACAGTTTAAAAAAATAAACCAACAATGTACTCAGGCTGAAAAATTTGCAACACACCTGAAATTTTTAACACATATGAAATTTTAATACACCTGAGTATGTTTAACACATCGGAAATTTTCAAAATGGACAAAAATTTTGAAATCTATAATTGATCTGTGGGTCTAAATGGACCTAGTTTGAGTATCCCAATCATGAACTCGAGATCATGAGTAAGGGCAAATGGCAGCAGATCAGATCATGACAGCAGATTTTGATCATGACAGCAAATTTTGATCATGACAGACCATAACACACCAGAATTTGGTCTAAGGTCCCAAAAATTATTGTGATGTCCATAAGTGAGTGACGCTTATACGGATCGACGCAGAAAATAACGTGATCAGCCACAAGTTCTCACAGAAATAATTTTATATTTCTATATAAAACCAAGAATGACAGTAATATTGATATATATAACCAAATGATTACATATAACTGGAAAATATCATACAGTCCACACAAAATGAAAAAAAATTCAAGCAAATAGGCTCGGAAATTGGTCCCGGAGCTCAGCTTCACGCTCCCAAGTGGCTTCCTCCGGTGTGTGATTCCGCCATTGTACAAGAACCAAAGGAATCCTTTTAGTGCGTAGGATCGCCTCTTGCGATCCAAAATCTGAATCGGGTCCTCAATCACCTTCAAACCATCCTGAAGCTCGATGGGTTGGTAATCAAGCACGTGAGTCGGGTCACGTATGTATCGACGGAGCATCGAAACATGAAAGACATTGTGCATGCTAGACAATTGCGGCGGTAGCGCCACTCGATATGCAACCTCTCCGACTCGGCCTAAAATTTCAAAAGGCCCAACGTACCTAGGACTCAACTTCCCTCGCTTTCCGAACCTCATAACGCCTTTCAGAGGCGTAAATCCAACAAAGACATTCGCGCCAACTGAAAAAATTAATTATTAGTGTAAATCAGACATGGACTATATACCAAGTGAAAATACACTTTAAGGCGCTTAACTACCTCAAAATCCACGTGTCGCCTTCTTGAGATCAACAGCTCTTTTGACGACTCGAGCTACTCAGAGTCGTCACAGATCAACCGAACTGCCCTGGCGTATGCTCAACTATCTCAGTCCAATAATGAGCTTCACCCACTTCTTCCTGCTTAACGGCGATCGACACCGCCTCCATATAAAGCCTCAAACGGAGCCATACCAATGCTAGCCTGAAAGCTATTGTTGTAGGCGTACTCAATCAAAGGCAAATGTTGGTCCCATGACCCGTGAAAATCCAACATGCAAGCTCTCAACATGTCCTCAAAAATCTGATTCACTCGCCACCGCCATCCGTCTGTCAGGTGAAATGCGAACTAAAGTCAAGACGAGAACCCATTCCCTCCTCGAAATTTCGCCAAAAGTGTGAAGTAAACAACGGTCTCGTCTCGACACAATACTAGCTGTATCCCATGCGCCTAACAATCTCCTTCAAGTATAATTCGCAAGTCTACTAGTCAGATACGAGATATTGTATGGCGTGAAATGAGCAGATTTGGTCACCGATCGACAATAACCCAAATGGCATTGTTTTTCCTCGGTTTTCTGCAAACCTAAGATGAAGTCCATCGAAATGGCTTCCCATTTCCATTCAGGCACAGGTAAAGGCTGTAATAACCCTGCTGGATTCTGATGATCAACCTTAACTCATCGACAAACCGTGCACCGCGATACGCACACGTGACGCCGCTGCTTCAAACCTCGCCACCGTAAACTCTTCATCAAGTCCGATACATCTTGGTGCTACCAGGATGTATGGCATACATGGATTTGTGAGCCTCTTTCTAGAATAGTGTCCCAAGCTCGAGCTTGTCGACACATACACGTCATTTAAACAACAAGGTTCCATCTCGTCAATGGAGAAATCCTTCTGTCGCCATTCTCGATATCTCGCCTAATCGCCATCGCCTCATCATCGGTCATCCAAGCTTTCTAATATTCTCAAGAGCGAGGGCGAAAGTACAAGAGTAGCCATCAATGCTCCCAGCCTTTACATCAAACCGTGAGCCCAAAGCCATATCTTCCAATAGCTTCCATCACGAATCCGCTCACAAGATGTGATAATCGAATCAAGACCTTTCATCGAGAGCATCAAAGAACGACATTTGCCTTTCCCGGATGGTACCAATCGAGCAATCATAATCTTTCAAAACTCCATCCATCGTCCGCCTCATGTTCAAGTCCTTCCGAGTGAACAGTACTTGAGACTTTATGATCGGTGAATATATCAAATACCTCCCCATAGAGATAATGTCTCCAGATCTCCTGAGAGAATATAAGCGCTGCTAACTCGAGATCATGCGCCGGATAATTTCTCTCATGGTCCTTCAACTGCCTAGAACCATATGCAATGGCCCGCTCGTGTTGATTAAGCACACAGACCTAATCCGCCATAAGAAGCATCATCAGACACGGCGAAGCCTCCACTACCGGAAGGTATAGCAAGTACCGTGTCAGAAGTCAAGCGACGCTCAACTCTCGAAAACTCGCCACACCGCTCGGCCCAATCGAACTTTGCATTCTAAGTCGTAAGCGACCAGATAATTTCGAGAAACCCTCGACAATCTCCGATAGTACCTTGCCAAACCAAGAAAACTCGACTTCAATCATCGTAGGTCGTTCCCCACTCACCACGTAATCGATCTTTGTAGGATCCATCGAAATGCCCGACCAGAGACAACATGGCCTAAGAAATCGACTCGATCTAGCCAAAACTCACACTTGCCGAGTTTGGCATATAACCGATGGTCCCCGAGTGTTTGAAGAGCCATCCTTAGATGTTGCACATGTTCTCTCTCGTTTTCGAATAGATGAGGATGTCATCTACTAAAACTACCACAGCATTTGTCAAGATGTGGTTTGAACACCTGCTCATCGATCCATGAAAGATGCAAAGCGATTTGTCAATCCAAATGGCATCACTAGAAACTCATAGTGGCCATAACGCCAAACGCAGTTTTGGATATATCTTCCACCTTGATCTTGAGTCGATGATAGACCGATCGACATCTTTGAAAAGAATTTGCACCTTTGCAATTGATCAAATAAGCCATCTATATCCGCGGAAGAGGATAACGATTCTTAATCGTCATCTTGTTGAGCTGCCTATAATCGATACACGAGCGCATTGATCCATCCTTCTTTTCACAAAAAAGAACCGGTGCACCCCAACGAGAGACACTCCGTCGAATAAAGCCTTTGTCTACCAGCTCCTGAAGCCGTTCCTTGAGTTCCTTCAACTCAGCAGGCGTCATCCGATATGGAGCTTTAGATAGTTACATGCGGCGCTAAGTCGATCGCAAACTCAATCTCTCGGTCGGTGGCAATCCGGGCAATTCATGAAAAACATCGGAAACTCACTAACTCATCAAGAAGTGCAATGTCCCGATCTTTCTCCTTACTATCTTGCAAGTAAGCAAGATATCCACATCCGCGTTCCTCATCATGCGCTCAGCTCTGATGGCTGAAATAATAGGTGCAACGTTCGATTTGACTCCGCAAAATCGAAAGGATTTCATCTTTGGTGGTCGGAAGGTTACGATCTTCCGTAAACAGTCCACATTCGCATGGTATGCAGACAACCAATCCATCCCGAGAATCACGTCAACCCTTCCATTTTCGGTAATCATGTGGTCATTGTCTCGTGGTCATCAACCATCACGATCCACGACTTGCACACTGATCCGTCTTGAGCTTCCGTAGAACTTTCACATCCAAGACAAGCGCCAAGGGGTTTGGGTACGATGCCCATCTTCTCAGAGAAAAGAGGAGTAATGAACGAGTGACTAGACCCAGGGTCTATTAGTACTCGTGCTTCAATTTTACTTGAGTCGCTTCCACAACTCATCATAAGTGTACCTTAATTAAAAAGTTTTTCATTACTTATATATACTTATATGCAATGATTTTATTGTATTTTCAATTTATTGACAGAATATATAATTGAATCAATATAATTAATACCAAATGTAAAATCTGAACTTTAAAATACCTTGGACCACGTCATTCGATGTTTGGGCATTCTGCGATCCGCATAGACTGACCTTGAAGCTGTAGGTGCGTCGACTTCCTGTAAGAGGTGTAGTCTCCTTTCTCAACATCAGGACAATCCTTGATCATATGACCAACCAGTCCACACCTGAAGCATCCTCCAGTATTCCGTCTACAATCCTCAGTTTTATGTGGTTTCCCCCATCTTGCACACAATGAAGTAGAAAGAGGAGTAACTGCTGATCCCTTTGTTGAACCTTGAGCCACAGAAGCTCCACTCCCAGTAGTGCTCCCAGCTCTGAATGGTTGTCCTGGTGACGAACCCTGCGATCTCTGATATGAAGACGTCACTGGTCCTGAAGCAACAGCTGGTCTAGAGTATGATGGCTGACTAGGGTAGGGAGGAGGTCTCGAGAACCTCGGCTTTTTGTTCACCTGCCCTGAAGCACTCTGCTGTCCCTGGCCAAACCGATTCTTATTTCCCTGCTCTCGCCTCAAGTATTGTTTTTGAATGTCCTCCTCTGCTATGAGGGCCTTTCTCATGACGCCAGCATACATCTCCATCTCCCACATAGACACCCTCTCCTGAATGTTCGGCCTCAATCCTCTCTGAAATTTCTGAGCTCTCATCAGCTCAGTGGCCACGTGCAAGGGTGCAAATCTGGAGAGTCTATCAAACTCAGCGCCGTACTCGCGCACAGACATCTCATCCTGTTTCAGCTCAATGAACTGGACCTCCCACTGATGACGTACGATCTTTGGAAAATACTAATCGTTGAATGTCTCCACAAACTCTGCCCAAGTCCATGGAGTATTAGGGTAGTCCTGCTCTCTCATCCTAGAAACAGACTTCCACCACGGACTGGCCTCTCCCAAAAGTTTGAAAGATGCCCAACGTACTTTCTCAACATCATACCTGCGCAACACTTCAAATATCTTCTCGATCTCATCAAGCCACGCCTCGGCTTCCATCGGATCCGTCTGCCCTGAGAATGTAGGAGGTCTCATCCTCTGAACTAACAAATCCTCTGGTGATGTCCTGGTACGACATCTCTGTCATCTATCAATGGGCTGCAATCTGTTGAGCCATGTTGGTGGCCAAGGCTGCCAGACAGTCCACATTTCCTCACAGCCTACCTGGCTCCAGAGGCCTCTGCATTCGCACCAGTGGCAACTCTTCCTCTGCCACGTGAGGTACCTACACCCTCACGTGGTCCCTCTCTACCTCGGCCTCTGCCTCTGAACCGCGGAGGCATGCTGATCTGTCATTGTTGAAAAGCAATAACAATTGATCAATATGATTGTCAAGACAATCTATCCTAGTCCTAAGACTACGAACCTAGAGCATAGCTACGATACCAAGCTATGTGACGACGACTTTTCCAATCCTTACGGTATAGGAAAGGCGGTTCATCAACTTATTGATTTCTCAATAAGCCAAACGAGGCGCAAATAATTCATAATTCAAAAGCTTGTAATAACAAATCTATCACGATGAGGAACCAAAAGGAACCACCGGTGATGGCCAATCCAACACCTAAACTAATGGTTCACGATGATGGTTCCTCAAGTGATATCAAAAAGAACAAAATAAGGCCTAGGGCCCAATATTCAAAACAATATTCAGACAAAATACCAAAATACAGGATCTAAAGGTCAAGGGAAGAACTCCTCGTGAGCAAGTCTAATTCCTCCTCAGGAATATAATCAGAATCCTCCAAATCCTCAGATCCCAAATCAGTCTCAGCACCTGTGACGTATAGTCGAGGGTGAGCTAACAGCAAAGCCCAATAGAGGAAACAAATCTATTTGTATTTCATTATAAGTAAAGGTTTTCAAAAGACAGAATTCGGATCAAACATGGTTTTCAAATGATGCTTTGCAATCGAAATCTCCTGTTCTAATCTTGAGTTAAAACCGAATACATAAATCTGATGTGTTCAAAATCTTACGAATTAGTATGCTTCTTGTTAAATTTATAACTTAATTATATCTCTCAAATTCCTATAGCATGAGAGCAAAGTGTATACCGATGGGAAGACCCTCCGACCATGGCGTTCATGAACCCTTTTTACGAATGCAACAAGCCCCTACGCAATGAGGAAACTTGCGCAAAGTTATCAAATCAACTTGGTAGAATCTAGGGCATCGTTACGACGTACCTCAAATCAAATGCAATTGCTAACACATATCAAGGCTTATTATTCATATCATATCTTGATTTTCAAAGTTACGATTCAAAGGTGATTCAAAGATTAGCGAGGTTACGAGGTTCGAATTACAAAGTTCTTAATTTTAGCAAAGTATCCATGCTGAGGTTCTGATGTCCATAACAGATTTCAAATACATGCTTCTCAAGCGAAATAGTCAAAACAGTCCCTACTTATAATAGAATACAAATAATGTGTAGGGTTCCCCTACCTTAACAAAGGGCTTCAAAAATCACGCTTAAACAGTACTCATCAAGGACTCCCAACAGTCAAATCCTACATATATTAACACTTTCGGTGTTAATATAAGACAAAAAATCAAACTAAAACTTAATTAAAAATCCAATAAAATTTTACGAATGCCAAAAGCAGAATGAAAGCAGAATTTGTGGGTCAAATCTGAAATTCGATGGTAATTCAATTTCGACCCTGAATTCAAAGCGCATCGATCCCAAAAATGGGAAAAATCGCACATCGATGGCCATCAAATTTTAGATTGAACCGACCATCGGATCCTGATTTTCTAACGGTCCCAAAAATGGGAAAAATCACATCTCTGTGGCCATGATTTAGATTGAACCTGACCATCGATCACGATTTTCTAAACGATCCCAAAATGGGAAAAATCTGCACATCGATCTGTAGCCATGATTTTAGATTGAACCGACCATCAGATCACTGATTTTCTAAGATCCCAAAATGGGAAAAATCACATCAGTCTATGGCCATATGATTTTGATTGAACCACGACCATGTCTTCTTTAATTCTAAACAAAACATAAACAAAATAACACAAGGAGGTTTCATCGACCTACCTCTTGTAGTTTAAACCGTTGATTCCAAGCTCCAAGCTCCAAGTTCCATGGTTGATTTTCACTTGAGTCCATCATAAAGAAAGCGACCACGACCATTAGATCACACATTTTTCTCACTCCACATCACTCTTCTCTTTCAATATATCAAACTGATCCTAAGACAATTTCAAAGCTAATCAATGGTTGAGATGTGAAGAGGAGGTCTCAATCTCTCTAGATCTAGGATCAAACGAGCAAGGTCTTTAGAAGCTTAAATTCCAAAGAGAGTGGGAGAGTTAATCTTCTCTTGCACTCTCTCTCTCTTATAACCAAACCTAAGCAACTATAATATCTAGATTTTTTGTATTTGTAACTTATCCACTTAAGTTGAGAACATATCTGGTGTTAACCACCAACACCAACCCAATAGTATAAGTTATCGATTTCATTACTTGCACACCTCTCGAGACCAACTCCTTTGGCCATTAGTCTTACCATAGCCTTAGCTTACCAAAAGTCCAAAAATATTCTACAGTATTTTCTGGGCACGCTTACCGAGGTAAACGAAAATATGCCGAAAATATCAGGGATATTACATAAACGAACATGAATGCACGATAGATAGTGACATGCATGAATACAATAAACATGAATGTGCGATAGATAGTGACATACTAGAACATGAAGGCACAATAGATAATAATATGAATGTTGGGTAGATAGGTGCACGAACCTTAATGCATGGTAGTTAGTGACATGCATGAATAAGAATATGAGATAGATAGTGGCAGGCATAACATCAATAGATAATGACATGAATGTTAGATAGATAGTGACGTATATAAATATAGATTGATAGTGCCATGCATGAACAAAATGCGTGATAGATAGTGACATTCATGAAAATGAATGTGTGATATATAGTGACGTGCATAAAAGCGAATGGACATGATTGCGCGTAAGATAATGACATGCATGAACATGAATGAACATGAATGGACAATAGATAGTAACGTAAATGAACATGAATGAACATGAATGGGCAATAGATAGTGACATGCATGAACGTGGATAGATAGTGGTATGCATGAGCATGAATAAATAAGATTGTACGATAGATAGTGACATCCAAGAATATGAATTACACGATTGATAGTTTGACATCCACGAACATGAATGCGCGAGACATAGTGACATGCATGAATATTAATGCGCGATAGATAGTGATATGAATGAATACGAATGCGTGATAGATAGTGACATGCATGAACATAAATGCTCGATAGATAGTGACAGGCATGGATATGGACAGATAGTGACATTGTGTGAACATGAATGTGTAATAAATAGTAATATGAATGAAAATAAATGCGCGATGGATAGTGACATACAAGAACATAAATGAACATGAATGCAGTATAGATAGTAACATGAATGCGCGATATAAAGTGACATACATGAATATGACGAACATGAATACGCGATAGATAATGACATGCATGAATATAGATTGATAGTAACATACATCAAGAGGAATGCATGATAGATAGTTTCATGGATGAATATGAATGTACAATAGATAGTGATATTCATCAAAATTAATGCACGATAGATACTGACAAACATGAACATGAATGAACATAAATGCAAGATAGATAGTGACATATATGAACATGAATAGATAGTGACTTGCGTGAATATGAATGTGTGATAGATACTGACATGAATGAATATGAATGCACGATAGGTAGCAACATATATGAACATGCATATGCGATAGATAGTGACATACATTAACTTAAATGTGTGAAAAATAGTGACATGAATGAACATGAATGCACAATAGATAGTGACATTCATGGACATGAATAGATATTGACATGCATGAACACGAATGAACATAAATGCGTCATAGATTGTGACACGTATGAACATAAATAAACTTGACTATGTGAGATAGTGATACGAATGAACAAGGATAGATAGTGATAAAACTACACATGAATGTGTGACAAATAGCAAAATGCATGAACATGAATGCGCGATTGGTAGTCTGACATCAATGAAAATGAATGAACATGAATGAGCGATAGAAAGTGACATGCATAAACCAGAATGCGCGATAAATAGTGACATGCATGAATATGAATAAACATCAATGCGTAATAGATAGTGACTTACTTGAACATGAATGCACGATAGAAAATGACATGCATGAACATGAATGCGCGATAGATACTAATAAGCACTACCATAAAAAGATAGTGACATACATGAATATGAATGCGCGATAGATAATGACATGCATGAATACGAATGAATATGAATGTTCGATAGATAGTTACATACATGAACAAAAATGCACGATAGATAGTGACAGGCATGAATATGTATAGATAGTTACATGCATGAACATAAATGTGCGATAAATAGTGATATAAATGAAAAAGAATGTGCGATGGATAGTGACATATATGAACATAAATAAACATAAATGCACTATAGAGAGTGACATGAATGAATATGAATGCGCGATATAAAGTGACATGCATGAATATGAAGGAACATGAATGCGCGATAGATAATGGCATGCATGAATATAGATTGATAGTTACATACGTCAACAAAAATACACGATAGATAGTTGCATAGATTAACATGAATATGCAATAGATAGTGACATTCATCAAAATGAATGGGCGATAGATACTGACAAGCATGAACATTAATGAATATAAATGCGCGATAGATAATGACATGCATGAACATAGATAGATAGTGACTTGCGTAAATATGAATGTACGACAGATACTGACATGAATGAATATAAATATGCTACAGATAGTGACATGTATAAATATGAATACGCGATAGATAGTGACATGCATGAACTTGAATGCACAATAGATAGTGACATGAATGAACATGAATACATAATAGATAGTAACATTCATAAACAAGGATAGATATTGACATGCATGAACATGAATGAACTTAAATGCGTCATAAATAATGACATGTATGAACATAAATAAACTTGACTGCGAGATAGATAGTGACACGCATAAACATGGATAGATAGTGATAAAACTACACATGAATGTTCGACAGATAGTAAAATACATGAACATGAATGCGCGATTAGTAGTCTGGCATCGATGAAAATGAATGAACATGAATGAGCGATAGAAAGTGACATGTATGAACCAGAATGCGTGATAGATAGTGATATGCATGAATACGAATAAATATCAATGTGTGATAGATAGTAACCTACTTGAATATAAATGCATAATAGAAAATGACATACATGAAAATGAAAGTGACATATATGAATATCAATGTGCGATAGATAAGCACTACCATGGATAGATAGTGGCATATATGAATATCAATGTGCGATAGATAGTGACATGCATGAACAGGAATGAACATGAACGTGCGATAGATAATGGCATGCATGAATATAAATGCGCGATAGATAACGATAGGTATGAATATGGATTGATAGTGACATGCATGAACAAAAATATGGGATAAATAGTGATATGAATGAAAATAAATGTGCGATGGATAGTGAAATGCAGGAACATAAATGAACATAATGCACTATAGATAGTGATATGTATGAACATGAATGCGCGATATAAAGTGACATGCATAAATATGAACGAACATGAATGCACGATAGATAATGACATGCATGAATAGGGATTGATAGTGACATACGTCAACAGGAATGCACGATAGATAGTTGCATTGATGAACATGAATGTAAAATAGATAGTGACATTCATCAAAATGAATGCGCGATAGATACTGACAAGCATGAATATGAATGCATGATAGACTGACTTGCATGAATATAGATATATAGTGACTTCCGTGAACATAAAAGTGTGACAGATAATGACAACAATGAACATGAAGGTGCGATAGATAGTTTGATATTCATAAACATGAAGGCACGATAGATAGTTTGATACTCATAAACATGAATGCACGATAGATAGTGACATGCATAAATATGAATACACGATAGATAGTGACACGCATGAATATGAATGCACGATTGTAACATGCATGAACATAAATATACGATTGATAGTGACATGCCAGAATAATAATATACGAAAAATAATGACATGAATGAGCGATACATAGAGACATGTATGAACGTGGATAGATAGTGACATCCAAAAACGTGAATGAAAATGATTATGCAATTGATAATTTAACATTCATGAACATGAATGTGCGATACATAGTCACATGCATGAATATTAATGCGTGATAGATAGTTACATGCATGAACATGAATGTACATGAATGAACTTGAATGTGCGACAGATAGTGACAAGCATGAAGATAGATGCATGATTGATAGTGACATACTTAGACATATATGAATATGAATGCGTGATAGATTGTGACATGTATGAGCAAGGATAGATTATGACATGCATGAACTAGCATAGATAGTGACATGCACGAATATGAATTCACAATAGATAGTGACATACATAAATATGAATGCGCGATATACAGTGATGTGCATGAACATGAATGTGCGAAAGATAGTGACATGCATGAACACGAATGGGCGATAGACAATAACAAGCATGAACCTGTATGAACATGAATGCGTGAAAAGTAGTGACATGTATGAAATTAAATGTGCAATAGATAGTGAAATGCATGACCATTAATGCACGATAAATAGTGACATTCATGAATTTAGATAGATAGTGATATATATGAACATGAATGAATAAGAATGCATAATAGATAGTGGCGTGCCTAAAATAAATATGCGATAGGTTGTGACATACATGAACATAAATGAATATAAATACGCGATAGATAGTGCTATGCATAAATATGAAAGCGTGATAGATAGTGACGTGCATAAACTAGGATAGATAGTTACATGCATGCACATTAATTCGCGTTAGATAGTGACATACATGAACATGAATGCACGATATATAGTGATGTGCAGGGACATGAATGAATATGAATGCATGAAAGACAGTGAAATGTATGAACATGAATGCACTATAGACAGTAACATGGATAATGACATGCATGAATAGGGATTGATAGTGACATACGTCAACAGGAATGCACGATAGATAGTTGCATTGATGAACATGAATGTAAAATAGATAGTGACATTTATCAAAATGAATGCGCAATAGATACTGACAAGCATGAATATGAATGCATGATAGACTGACTTGCATGAACATAGATATAGAGTACTTTCCTTGAACATAAAAGTGTGACAGATAATGACAATAATGAACATGAAGGCGCGATAGATAGTTTGATATTCATAAACATGAATGCACGATAGATAGTGACACGCATGAATATGAATGCACGATTGTGACATGCATGAATATAAATACACGATTGATAGTGACATACCTGAATAAGAATATAAGAAAAATAATGACATGAATGAACATGAATGAGCGATACATAGAGACATGTATGAACGTGGATAGATAGTGACATCAAAGAACGTGAATGAAAATGATTATGCAATTGATAATTCAACATCTATGAACATGAATGTGCGATACATAGTCACATGCATAAATATTAATGCGCGATAGATAGTTACATGCATGGACATGAATGTACATGAACTTTAATATGCGATAGATAGTGACAAGCATGAAGATAGATGCCTGATTGATAGTGACATACTTGGACATGTATGAATATGAATGCGTGATAAATTGTGACATGCATGACCAAGGATAGGTTATGACATGCATGAACTAGCATAGATGGTGGCATGCATGAATATGAATTCACAATAGATAGTGACATGCATAAATATGAATGCGCGATATACAGTGATGTGCATGAACATGAATGTGCAAAAGATAGTGGCATGCATGAATACGAATGGGCGATAGATAGTAGCAAGCATGAGTCTGTATGAACATGAATGCGTGAAAAGTAGTGACATGCATGAACTTGAATGGGCAATAGATAATGACATGCATGACCATTAATGCACGATAAATAGTGACATTCATGAATATTGATAGATAGTGATATACATGAATATGAATGAATAAGAATGCATAATAGATAGTGGCGTTCCTAAAATGAATGCGCGATAGGTTGTGACATACATGAACATAAATGAATATAAATACGCGATAGATAGTGCTATGCATAAATATGAAAGCGTGATAGATAGTGACATGCATGAACTAGGATAGATAGTTACATGCATGCACATTAATTCGCGTTAGATAGTGACATACATGAACATGAATACGAGATATATAGTGACGTGCAGGGACATGAATGAACATGAATGCACGAAAGATAGTGAAATGCATGGACATGAATGCGCTATAGACAGTAACATGGATGAACTTGAATGAGCATAATTACATAATAGATTGTGACATGCATGAACATGGATTGATACTGACATGAATGAAATTGAATGTGGGATGGATAGTGACATGCATGAATATGAATGCACAATAGATAGTGACATGCTTGTACATGGATTGATAGTGACATGTATGAATATGAATGCGTGAAAGAAAGTGATATGCATGAATATAAACGAACATGAATACGCGATGGATAGTGACATGCATGAACATGGATAGATTGTAACATATGTGACATCAATGCGTGATAGATAGTTGCATGGATGAACAGTAATGCGCGATAGACAGTGGCATTCATCAACATGAATGCGTGATTGATAAAGATAAGCATGAATATAAATGAATATAAATCTATGATAGATAGTGACATGCATGAAAACAGATAGATACTGACTTACGTGAATATGAATGTGAGATAGATATTAAAATGAATGAGCATGAATGGATGATAGATAGTGACATGCATGAATATGAATGCGTGATAGATAGAGGTATGCATGAATGTTGGTAGACGGTGACATGCATAAACATGAATGCGTAATAGATAGTGACATGTTTGAACATGAACGCGCAATAGATAGTGACATGCATGAGCATAGATAGATAGTGACGTGCATGAACTTGAATGCGCGATAGATAATAACATGCGCGAAAATGAATGCACGAAAGATTATAATATGCTTGAACATTGATAAATAGTGGGACGCTAGAACATATATAGATAGTGACATACAAGAATATTAATGCGCGATAGTTAGTGACATACATAAACATTAATGTGTGATAGATAGTGACAGGTGTAAACACCAATAGATAATGGCATGAATGTTGGATAGATAGAGATATACATGAATATAGATTGAGTGTGCCATGCATGAACAAAATGCGTTATAGATAGTGCCATTCATGAACATGAATGCGTGATATATAGTGATGTGCATAAACGTGAATGGACATGAATACGTAAAAGATAGTCTCATGCATAAACATGAAAGCACAACAAATAGCAACAAGAATGAACATAAATGCGCGATAGATAGTAACAAGAATGAACATAAATGTGCTATAAATAGTGCCATGCATGAACATAAATGCGCGATAGATAGTGGCAGGCATGGATATGGATAGATAGTGACATGTGTGAATATGAATGTGCAATAAATAGTAATATGAATGAAAATAAATGCACGATGGATAGTGACATACAAGAACATAAATGAGCATGAATGCACTATAGATAGTGACATGAATGAACATGAATGCGCGATAGATAATGAAATGCATGAATATAGATTGATAGTGACATACGTCAAGAGGAATGCATTGATAGATAGTTGCATGTATGAATATGAATGTAAAATAGATAGTGACATTCATCAAAATTAATGCGCGATAGATACTGTCAAGCATGAATATGAATGAACATAAATGCAGGATAGATAGTGACATACATGAACATGAATAGATAGTGACTTGCATGAATATGAATGTGTGATAAATACTGACATGAATGAACATGAATGTGCGATAGGTAGAAACATGTATGAACATGAATACGCGATAGATAGTGACATCATAAACTTAAATGCGCGATAAATAGTGACATGAATGAACATGAATGCGCAATAGATAGTGACATTCATGGACATGGATAGATATTGACATGCATGAATACGAATGAACATAAATGCATCATAGATTGTGACACGCATGAACATAAATAAACTTGACTATGTGATAGATTGTAATACGGATGAACATGGATAGATAGTGATAAAACTATACATGAATGTGTGACAGATAGCAAAATGCATGAACATGAATGCGCGATTGGTAGTCTGACATCAATGGAAATGAATGAACATGAATGAGTGATAGAAAGTGACATGCAGAAATAGGAATGCGCGATAGATAGTGACATGCATGAATATGAATAAACATCAATGCGCAATAGATAGTAATAAACACTAACATAAAAAGATAGTGACATACATGAACATGAATGCGCGATAAATAGTGACATGTATGAACACGAATGAACATGAATGTGCCATAGATAGTGACATATATGAATAAAAGTGCGTGATAGATAGTGACAGGCATGAATATGGATAGATAGTTACAGGCATGAACATAAATGTGTGACAAATAGTGACGTGAATGAAAATAAATGTGCGATAGATAGTGACATATATGAACATAAATAAACATAAATGCACTATAGATAGTGACATGAATGAACATGAATGCGCAATATAAAGTGACATGCATGAATATGAAGGAACATGAATGCGCGATAGATAATGGCATGCATGAATATAGATTGATAGTGACATACTTCAACAGGAATGCACGATTGATAGTTGCATGGATTAACATGAATATGCAATAGATAGTGACATTCATCAAAATGAATGTGCGATAGACACTGATAAGCATGAACATGAATGAACATAAATGCGCAATAGATAATGACATGTATGAATATAGATAGATAGTGACTTGCGTGAATATGAATGTGCGACAGATACTGACATGAATGAATATAAATGTGCTATAGATAGTGACGTGTATGAACTTAAATGTGCAATAGATAGTAACATGAATGAACATGAATGCATAATAGATAGTGACATTCATAAACATGATTAGATATTGACATGCATGAACATGAATGAACTTAAATACGCCATAGATAGTGATACGCATGAACATAAATAAACTTGACTGCGAGATAGATAGTGACACGCATGAACATAGATAGATAGTGATAAAACTACACGTGAATGTTCAACAGATAGTAAAATACATGAACATGAATGCGCAATTAGTAGTCTGACATCGATGAAAATGAATGAACATGAATGAGCGATAGAAAGTGACATGTATGAACAAGAATGCGTGATAGATAGTGACATGCATGAATACGAATAAATATCAATGTGTGATAGATTGTAACATACTTGAACATGAATGCATGATAGAAATGACATACATGAAAATGAAAGCGCGATAGATAGTAATAAGCACTACCATTGATAGATAGTGACATATATAAATATGAATGCGCGATAGATAGTGACATGCATGAACAGGAATGAACATGGATGTGCGATAGATAATGACATGCATGAACACAAATGCGAGATAGATAGCGACAGGTATGAATATGGATAGATAGTGACATGTATGAATAAAAATATGCGACAAATAGTGATATGAATGAAAATAAATGCCCGATGGATAATGAAATGCATGAACATAAATGTACATGAATGCACTATAGATAGTGACATGTATGAATATGAATGCGCGATATAAAGTGACATGCATAAATATGAACGAATATAAATGCACGATAGATAATGATATGCATGAATAGGGATTGATAGTGACATACATCAACAGAAATGCACGATAGATAGTTGCATTGATGAACATGAATGTAAAATAGATAGTGACATTCATCAAAATGAATGCGTGATAGATACTGACAAGCATGAATATGAATGCACGATAGACTGACTTGCATGAATATAAATATATAGTGACTTCCGTGAACATGAAAGTGTGACAGATAATGACAATAATAAATATGAAGGCGCGATAGATAATTTTACATTCATAAACATGAATGCACGATAGATAGTGACATGCATAAATTTTAATGCACTATAGATAATGACACGCATGAATATGAATGCACGATTATGACATACATGAACATAAATACACGATTGATAGTGACATGCCTTAATAAGAATATAAGAAAAATAGTGACATGAATGAGCGATACATAGTGACATGTACGAATGTGGATAGATAGTGACATCCAAGAACGTGAATGAAAATGATTACGTAATTGATAATTTAACATCCATGAACATGAATGTGTGATACATAGTCACATACATGAATATTAATGCGCAATAGATAGTTACATGCATAAACATGAATGTACATGAATGAACTTGAATGCGCGATAGATAGTGACAAACATGAAGATAGATGTGTGATTGATAGTGACATACTTGGACATGTATGAACATGAATGCGTGATAGATTATGACATACATGAGCAAGGATAGATTGAGACATACATGAACTAGTATAGATAATGACATGCATAAATATGAATTAATGATAGATAGTGACATGCATGAACATGAATGCGCGATATACAGTGATGTGTATGAACATGAATGTGCGAAAGATAGTGACATATATGAACACGAATGAGCAATAGACAGTAACAAGCATAAGCCTGTATGAACATGAATGCGCGAAAAGTAGTGGCATGCATGAACTTGAATGCACAATAGATAGTGACATGCATGACCATTAATGCACGATAAATAGTGACATTCATGAATATGGATAGATAGTGATATACATAAACATGAATGAATAAGAATACATAATAGATAGTGGCGTGCTTAAATATGAATGCGCGATAGGTTGTGACATACATGAACATAAATGAATATGAATACGCGATAGATAGTACCATGCATAAATATAAAAGCGTGATAGATAGTGATATGCATGAACTAGGATAGATAGTTACATACATGTACATTAATTCGCGTTAGATAGTGACATATATGAACATGAATGCGCGATATATAGTGACGTGTAGGAATATGAATGAACATGAATGCATGAAAGATAGTGAAATGCATGAACATGAATGCGCTACAGACAGTAACATGGATGAACTTGAATGAGCATAATTACACAATAGATTGTGACATGCATGAACATGGATTGATAGTGATATGAATGAAATTGAATGTGGGATGGATAGTGACATGCATGAATATGAATGAATATGAATGCACAATAGATAGTGACATGCTTATACATGGATTGATAGTGACATACATAAATATGAATGCATGATAGAAAGTGACATGTATGAATATAAACAAACTTGATTGCGCGATGGATAGTGACATGCATGAACATGGATAGATAGTAACATATGTGACATCAATGCGCGATAGATAGTTGCATGAATGAACATTAATGTGCGATAGACAGTGGCATTCATCAACATGAATGTGTGATTGATAATGATAAGCATGAACATAAATGAACATAAATCTGTAATAAATAGTGACATGCATGAAAATAGATAGATAGTGACTTACGTGAATATGAATGTGCGACAGATACTGAAATGAATGAGCAGGAATGCACAATAGATAGTGACATGAATGAACATAAATGCGTGATAAATAGAGGTATGCATGAACGTTGATAGACGATGACATGCATTAACATGAATGCATGATAAATAGAGGTATGCATGAATGTTGATAGACGGTGACATGCATAAACATGAATGCGCAATAAATAGTGACATGCTTGAACATGAACGCGTAATAGATAGTGACATGCATGAACTTGAATGCACGATAGATAATGACATGCATGAAAATGAATGCACAAAAGATTGTAATATGCTTGAACATTGATAAATAGTGAGATGCTAGAACATAGATAGATAGTGACATGCAAGAACATTAATGCGCGATAGTTAGTGACATACATAAACATTAATGTATGATAGATAGTGACAGGTGTAAATACCAATAGATAATGACATGAATGTTGGATAGATAGTGACATACATGAATATAGATTGAGAGTGCCCTGCATGAACAAAATGCGCTATAGATAGTGACATTCATGAACATGAATGCGTGATATATAGTGACGTGCATAAACGTGAATGGAATGTGTAAATGTGACAACCCGACTTTTCTAATCTCTAAGGTATAGGAAAGGCCGGTTCATCAACTTATTGATTTCTCAATAAGCCGTAATAAATTAAAGCCGACAACATAACAAAGATCTAAAAACAGAGGCAAAACATAAAGTAAACAAAGACAAAGCTTAACAAAATAATATATCAGCCTGAGGAACCAGGAAAAACCACCGGTGATGGCCAATCCAACACCTAAAATAGTGGTTCCTAATAATGGTTCCTCGAGTAATATCAAAAAGACAAAAAATAAAGGCCTAGGGCCCAATATTCAAAGAATAATTTTAAACAAAAGTACCCAGAAGATAATCTAAAATCAAGGGAAAAACTCCTCTGCAGGCGTATCTAATTTCTCCTCAAGAATATAATTGGAGTCCTCCATATCCTTAGATCCTAGGTCAGTCTCAGCACCTGTGACGTATAGTGGAGGGTGAGCTAACAACAAAGCCCAATAGAGGAAACATGTCTATTTGCATTTCATTATAAGTAAAGGTTTTCAAAGACAGAAATCAGATCAAATATGGTTTTCAAAAGATGCCTTGCAAACTAAATCTCTAGTTCTAATCATGAGGTCAAAACTATTATAATTCATCTAATGTGTTCAAAAACTTTTGAATTAGCATGCTTCTTGTCTTAAAATTATAACTTAATTTTATCTGCCAAATTACATATAGCATGAGAGCGGACTAAGTCACCGATGGAAAACCCTACTGACCATCGTCGTTCATGAACCCATTTTCTGAAGTGCAACAAGCCCTTACGCTATGAGGGAAACTTGCGCCAAAATAAATACCGTCAACACGGTTGGTAGAATCTAGAGTTTCGTTCGTATGTGCCTCAAATCGAATGCAAATGCTAACTTATATAAAAGCTTGTATACATAACATATTTACTGATTTTTTGGAGTTCTGATTCGAAGTTCACATTAAAAAATAGCTGAGGTTTTGAAGTTCAAATTTCTGAGTTCTTAGTCATAACAAAGTTTTTCAAATTCTTATTTGTGTCATAATTCAAAATTCTTATTCATGCTGTGTTAGACAAATATTTCAGAAATTATGCTCTATATCAAACTGCCTATACTTATAATAGAATGCAAATCAGGTGTAGGGTTCCCCTACCTCAACAAAGACGGTCCCAAAACAAGCAAAAACAGTCCTCACAAAGGACTCTCTAATTCAAAACCTATAAAGATTAACACTCTCAGTGTTAATATTGGACCAAAAGTCAAACCCGAAAGCTTGCCAAGAAAAATCCGACAAAAAATTCAAAGGCCTGAAACAGGGCAAAATTCGACCCTCGATTTTCAATTCGATGGTCGAATTCCAAATTCGACAGTCGAATTGAAATTCGACCCTCGAATTTCTCCAGGTCTGTGGCTGTTAAATTTGGATCTCCGGACTCTTTTTCTTTCTCTCAACCACAGTTTGTTTATCTAAATAAAAATACCATTTTCTACTCTAAAGCAAAACATAAATTTAATTACTTCATGGAGGTTTAAATGCCTACCTCTTAACGTTTAATCCATCGATCCCGTTGCACCAAAATCACGCACCGGAACCAATCTTCAAGGTTTAACAGGTTAGAACCTCCAATCAGTCCATCACAAGGTTACCTCAAAAGCAACAACCAATTATTCACACAGAACCTACCACTCTCCCCTATCTCTCTTCTCAATACATTTAACAGATCAAAACAACAACACAAGTCTTTTCAACGGTTGACATGGGGAGAGGGGTTTACAATTTCTCAAGATCTAGGATCAAAGGTGAGGTAAAGGTTGTAAGTTCTTAATTCAAACGAGAGAGAGAAGTGTAACTTCTCTTCAAAGCTCTCTCTTATAATACAAAAACAAAGAACCAAAATATCTAGATTTTCCTATTTGCAATCCTATCCACTTAATTTGCATTATTTTTTATGTTAAGCACAAACACCTAACTTATAGTGTAAGTCATTGATTACATGACTTTCACAAGTCACGAGACAAAATCCTTTGGCCATTATTCTCATCATACCTTTAGCTAAAAAAAATCTAAAAAAATCCCATAACATTTTCAGGCACGCTTACTGAGATAAATGAAAATAGGCTAAAAATATTAGGGATATTACATTCTCCCCTTCTTAGAAATTTTCGTCCTCGAAAATGTAATAGAAGACACCACAAAACGGAACCAATAGGAAACATGGGTCACAGTGCGCTGGTCTCGCAGGGCACGCAAGTCAAGGGATAGAATCCGTAGTAACATGGATGTACTACATGTGGCATCTGAAGAGCCATAGTGGGTTGCATCCGTACATAGATGCCTACACCCTCAGTATCACGTGCTAGGAAACTGTCTCACAGTGACTCATGAAAACAATTAAAATGAATGCAAAAGCAGGATCCAGAAGAAATAACACGATCCCACCATATGAAAGCAGAAACAGAAATGATAGTAGATGCCCACATAACAAAATCCAGAAGTGCAACACAAAGCCAAAGATGACTATGAGCTAGATGAAAGAACCATATACAGAGATGTGACAAGATCCATAGTGAAAAAATACAACACGAAACAAAACTAACTATGAGATCAAAATCCCAAAACAAAGATATAAAAGAGATATCAAAATTAGAACCACCAGGTTCTAAGATAATCCATGCAGTAATGAAAATAAATATATGCCCCAAAATAAGCAAAAATGACATAATCTCCCAAAGCAACACTAAAACTCCCCGCGGTGGACCACCGATCTGGTCGCCATCATCGCGCCCCCATCATCAAGATCATCCGTCCATCATCCACACTGGCATCGTGGGCATGCCGACCGACTCCCGATGTCGAAGGGTGATGAATGGAGGCTCGGATGTCGGCCATATAAGTGGTATAGTCTGTGGGGAACGCGTGCTGCATCAAATAGGTAAGAGCCCCGCCATGAACATCCAACTCCTGGCGCATAGAGCTGGCATGCTGTGTGAGCTCCTGGATCTGCTGGCTCACCGCAGTCATTTGGCAAGTAAACTCCGAGAGCGTGAGTGCATCGCTCTGTGGGGGCTGATCGTGTGTAGGAGCATCAGGCTCTGGGGCGACGTGCATTGGATCCTCGTCCTCATCTTCATCTGGTGCCACCGTACCCTTAGGAGCTTTGATGAGCCGGTTGTAGGTCTGACCCCCCAATTGACTAGGTTATATAGCTTGAGACCGTCTGTGGACTTCGGCTCAGTAGGGGGAATCTCATAAGCGGGACCCGCTTGATAATTCTCAATCATTATCGAAATTAAACGAGCATATGGGATGCCCTTTTTCGGTTTCTTCACTTGTTTACCCATCTTCTCCCTAGCCTTAACGATCCCTTTAAAGGTGATTTCGGGGGCATTAAACTAACGCTCTTTAAAAGCTGCAAATAATATCTGCTGGATGGGACCTCGACACTCCGATTTGTGACCAAATCATGTCCAACATCTACATACTGTCGGGCATCTGTGACCTGGTGATAGCCTTACTAGATCCATGACGGCCCTGGGTCATTTGTACCATGACCTCCTGGACTGGGACAGATTTGGGAAAAGGAGGACCCAATCCCATAGTCTTGGAATGTGCGGTAGGGCAGCGCATTGCTACGGCAATGTCCTCAAGGTCAAAGGCATAATCGAGCCCGTCAATTGAGGTATATATTTTCTTCCCGTCCTCTCGGCACATGTGTTGATAAACTAAGCGCACCAACCGAGGATAAAAGCGATCACTAAAGGCAGTAGAGAGCGAGGTCAAGCGTGCTTGTTCCAAATAGTCCGATGCCGACTGAGTGGTCGGTTGTTGATCAAACAGTTCAGGGTGAAAAACCCACTCAGTGGCGAACCCCTTAATGCTCCAAAATTCATTGGGCTATTCCCGAATTTGAGGGGGCATAGGTGAAGGAATCGGCTGTGGGGGTGGCTTATCGAACAGTGGTGGCTGTGTAGGTCGGCTTGAAGACGCAGCCCTAAAAGCTGGTCTTTTGGATGTAGGATTTCGGGTGGTTGCTTGTTTCTTTGGTCCTATATTAAAAAGCGAGAGAAACAACACAAAGAAATGCAGAAATATGAACTATAATCCACCAAAGTAGAGGGTTTTACCTCTTGAAATGCTCGAAAGTGATCTCCAAAGCTCAATCCAAGTTCCTTGTGAAATCTGAGGGAAATCCACTTGAATCTGGCCAGGAATAACAAGAAAAAACTCTAAAAACCCAAACCCTAAAAAACCCCAAGTCTATACCCTGTTTGCAAAAGCTCGAAATGGCAAACCCCAAAAACAGACCCCAACTTAAGTCGATAAAATCGACCCTTGATTTCAAATTCGATGGTCGAATATCAATTCAACCCTCGATTTCTCCAAAATGTTCCCAGGCCCAAAATTATACCTCAAAAGCCTGGGTACTGTTTAAAAAAAAATCGACCCTTGATTGGGATTTTCGACCCTCGATTTTCTCGAGTTCCATTTTCCTCCAAAAATTCAAAAATTTTAAAATGAGGGTTCATTCCTTGGGTCAAAACTGACGTCTTTAGAGCCCAGTTCAGTGCAATTATGGAATGTGACATTGCTGGCATCAAATAGAGCCGAATTTAACTTATAAAATCAATTAAATGAATTAGCTAACAAAAAGCCCTATTTATTTCACAAGTCAATTAGGGAGTAACATCCCCAGGTTTGGTCTAAGTCCCCAAAATATTCCGGTTTCCATAAACTAGAGACTTTTTAAGCAGGCAGAAATTTAATATACAATGGATCGGAAAAAAAAATTTGATATATATATAACAAGCACATCATCGAAAGGGCGAAAATATCACACATTCTACACAGAAAATCCCAAAATCTAAGCGAAAAGGGTCGGAAATTGGTCTCGGAGCTCAGCTTCTCGCTCCCAAGTGGATTCCTCCGGTGTAAGATTCCGCCATCGGACGAGAACCAAAGAAATCCTCTTAGTGCGTAGGATCTGCTCCTTGCGATCTAAGATCTGAACTGGGTCCTCAATCACCGTCAAACCATCCTGAAGCTCAATGGGTTGGTAATCAAGCACGTGAGTCGGGTCGCGTATGTATCGATACAGCATCGACACATGGAAGACATTGTGCATGCTGGATAATTGCGGCAATAACGCCACTCGGTATGCAACCTCTCCGACTCGGCCTAATATCTCAAAAGGCCCAACATATTGAGGACTCAGCTTTCCTCGTTTCCCGAATCGCATAACGCCTTTCGTAGGTAAAATTCGAACAAAAACATTATCGTCGGCCTGAAAAGCAATTGTTAGCGACAATTTTCACGCGGAATACGTATCAAGTGATTAATTACACATTAACGTATTCAAGGCTACCTGAAAATCCACGTCTCTGTTTGAGATCGGCGTAGCTCTTCTGACGACTCTGAGCTACTCGTAGTCTCTCACCAATCAACCGAACCATCTCGGTCACGCGCTAGACTATTTCAGGTCCAATAAGTAGCTTCTCACCCACTTCTTCCCAGTTCAACGGCAACCTGCACCGTCGTCCATATAAAACCTCGAATGGAGCCTTACCGATGCTAGCTTGGAAGCTATTGTTGTAAGCGAACTCGATCAAAGGTAAGTGTTGGTCCCATGACTCGTGAAAATCCAACATCCAAGTTCTTAGCATGTCCTTTGATTGACTCGCTCAGTCTGGCCATCCATTTGTGGGTGAAATGTTGAACTAAAGTCAAGACGAGAACCCATATCTTCCTGAAACCGCTGCTAAAAGTGTGAAGTAAACAACGGGTCTCTGTCTGACACAATACTAGCTGGTATCCCATGCAGTCGAACAATCTCCTTAAGGTATAACTCTGCAAGTCTACTGATTGTATACGTAGTATTGTATGATAGGAAATGAGCAAACTTGGTTAGCTGATCGACAATGACCCAAATAGCATTATTCTTTCTCAGTATTTTCGGCAACTCGAGAATGAAGTCCATCGAAATGGCTTCCCATTTCGACTCAGGCATAGGTAACGGTTGCAATAAGCCCACAGGATTCTGATGATCAACCTTAACCTGCTGACAAAGCAAACATCGCGATACGTACTCAACGACGTCGCGTTTCAAACCTCGCCACCAGAAACTCTTCATCAAGTCCTGATACATCTTGGTGCTTCTAGGATATATGGCATACATGGATTTGTGAGCCTCTTCCAGAATGGTGTCCCGAAGCTCAGTACTCGACGGTACGCATACACGATCTCGAAACAACAAGGTCCCATCTGCTCAAATGGAGAAATCCTTCTTGCTTCCACTCTCCACATCGCGTTTGATCGCCATCAGCTCATCATCGATCATCTGAAGGTTCCTGATATTCTCGAAGAGCGTAGGGCATAGTATAAGTGTAGCCACTAATGCTCCTGAGCTTTTCACATCGAACCCTGAGCTGCCCAAAGCCATATCTTCCAAAAGCTTCCATCTCTATATCCGGCTGACAAGATGTGATAAGTGCACTGAAGACCTTCTACTAAGAGCATCAGCAACGACATTCACCTTTCCTGGATGGTACTAAATCGAGCAATCATAGTCCTTTAAGAACTCCATCCATCGTCGCTGCCTCATATTCAAGTCCTTTTGAGTGAATAGGTACTTAAGACTCTTGTGATCAGTGAATATATATCGAATATCTCAACGTAGAGGTAATGTCTCCAGATCTTTAAGGTGAATATAACTGTTGTTAACTCGAGGTCATGCGTCGGATAGTTTCTTTCATGGTCCTTTAGCTGCCGAGAACCATATGCAATGACCCGCTCGTGTTGATTAAGCACACAGCCTAATCCGCCATAAGAAGCATCACTGTATACTATGAAGCCTCCACTCCCGAAAGGTATAGCAAGTACTGGTGCCGTAGTCAATCGTCGCTTCAGCTCCTGAAAGCTTTACTCACACTACTTTGTTCAATCAAACTTTACATTCTTTCTCGTAAGCTGTGTAAGCAGACCTGATATCTTTGAGAAACCCTCGATAAATCTCTGATAGTACCCTGCCAAACTAAGGAAACTTTGGACCTCTGTAACTGTCGTAGGCTGTTCCCAGTTCACCACATAATCGATCTTGATAGGATCCTCTGAGATACCCGCTTCAAAGATGACGTGGCCCAAGAAACTAACCTGATCAAGCCAAAACTCACACTTACTGAGTTTGGCATACAACTGATGGTCCTTGAGCGTTTGAAGAGCCATTCGTAGATACTGCATATGCTCCTCTCTAGTTTTCGAATAGATGAGGATGTCATCTACGAAAACTACCACAGACTTATTAAGATGTGGTTTGAACACACGGTTTATCAGGTCTATGAAAGATGCAGGCGCATTTGTTAACCCAAAAGGCATCACTAAGAACTCGTAGTGGCCATATCGCATACGAAACGCAATTTTGAATATATCTTCCGCCTTGATCTTGAGCTAGTGATAGCCTGACCTCAAATCAATCTTTGAGAAGAACTTTGCACCTTGCAATTGATCAAACAAGTCATCTATCCGCGGAAGAGGATAACGATTCTTAATCATTATCTTGTTGAGCTACCGATAATCGATACATAGATGCATCAATCCATCCTTCTTTTTCATAAAAAGAACCGGTGCGCCCCATGGTGAAACACTCAGTCGAATGAAGCTTTTATCTAAGAGCTCCTGAAGTTGTTCCTTGAGCTCTTTCAATTCAGCAGGCACCATCTGATATGGAGCTTTAGACAACGGTTCTGTACTCGGCGCTAGCTCGATCGCAAACTCAATCTCTCGATCAGGTGGTAATCCAAGTAAGTCCTCTGGAAAGACATCAGGATACTCGTAGACCACCGTGATAAGAGCCAAGTCATTCTTCTTTTCTGTAGAATCTTACAAGTAAGCCAAATACCCACTACAACCATTTCACATCATGCGCTCGGCCTTAATGGCTAAAACCAATGGCACAACCTTTGATTTAACTCTATAGAATCATAAGGATTTCTGCTTTGGTGGTCGAAACATCACGATCTTCCGTAGACAATCCACGCTCACGTGATAAGCTGCCAACCAATCCATTCCGAGAATAACATCGAATCCTTCCATGCTCAACGTAATCAAGTCGGTCACTGTCTCGTACTCATCAATCATCACGATGACTGACTGACATGTTGTATTCGTGCTCACCGAACTTCCCGTAAGGATCTTCATGTCTAAAATGAAGGCAAGGGGTTCGGGAGTGATACCCAACTTCTCGGAGAAAATAGGAGTAATAAACGAGTATGTAGACCCGGGGTCTATCAAAACTCGCGCTTCAATTTTACTCATGTCACCTCTACGACTCATCATAAGAGTACCTTTATTAAAAAGTTTGTTAATTATATGCAATGATTCCAATGTTGTTTAAAATTTATTCGAATGAATTTAAACATTAAAAAATAGAACCAATGCAGAATTGACATCTCAACTTTAATGATACCTTGGATCATGTTATTCGACGTTTGGGCATCCTGTGCAGTCACCGCATAAGCTCGACCTTGAACTGTAGGTCGTGTCGATTTCTGCATAGAGACTGAAGTAGTTCTTCCCTTGTCAGCCGTAGGACAGTCCTTGATCATGTGACCAATCTGTCCACACTTGAAGCACCCCCCAGTGTTCCGTTGGCAATCCTCCGTCTTATGTGGTTTCCCACATCGAGTACATGCTGGAGTAGGAATAGGAGTAACAACTGGTCCCCGCAATGAACCCTGAGCCACAGAAGCTCCACTCGCAGTAGTGCTCCTGGCTCTGAAAGGTCGCCCTGGTGAAGAACTCTGCAGTCTCTGATAGGAAGACGATACTGGTCTTGAAGCAAGAGCCGACCTGGAATATGATGGCTGACTAGGATAGGGAGGAGGTTTAGAGAACCTTGGCTTTTTGTTCACCTACTCAGACGCACTCAACTGTCCCTGGCCAAACCAATTTCTATTTCCCTGCTCTCGCCTCAGATACTATTTTTGAATGTCTTCCTCTCCAATGAGAGCCTTTGCCATTGAGAAGTAGAGAGCCCGAGGTTCGCTAGGTTGGCTTCTGCATATTGCTTGTCGTGCAGCTATAGAGTGTTTACGAGGTAGAGTTTAGCTTTGAATATTACTGTCTTGCATAGTAGAGCTTTGGGTGATCGCGCAGCTGCTTTAGCTCTGTGTGCACTCGCGTAGAAGGATCTTCAATGCTTAGCTTGCTCGTGTAGAAGAGCTTCAAGAACTTCAGTCGCGAGGTACTCGCGTAGATGCCTTTGTGTCTTACTTGGTACAGGTTTAAACTTTTAGACGCGCGAGAGCTGTGCGAGAGAACTTCTGGGCATCTCTCTCCTCCAGAACCACGCAAAAACTTCTTGATATCTTTACTGTTGTTCATGCCAATTGGTCTCACGAGGTAATACGCGTTGCTACAATAAGGCCTGATCCTCGCGAGAGCTTCGCGAGTAGTATTTCTAAAGGCTTAGTGTGCGAGAGCTCCGCGAGTTTCTTGACATGTAGCTTGCAACTGAAGTGCGCGACTACTGCACGAGATGAGCTTTGTGATAACCCCTTCCTTGAGTTGCACGACTTCTTTGCGAGCTCTATTATACTGTATGTCTTAGCTGTGCGAGGGAGCTTTGCCAATGAATTGAACAGCGCAAGGCTGCACCTCAGCTGTGCGAGATAGATCCTTGGCCCCTCTGCTACTATGCACATGCCTCTGTTGCAGCTTCCTCCACTCTCACCTATTCTTCTTTCAACTGCTAGACTTTCTTGGTCCATTGTGACATGCATGATAGTCACCATGGTGTTCCATCACTTTCTGATTCAGCTATCATCCTTTGCTTGAATTATCTCTTTTCTTGGCACTAAAAGTATAGACTTTGTGTTAATTTACACAAATTATTTCTAACTACAAAATAAGCTAAAAAGAAGTTATTAGTCAGTTTCAAGGTCTAGCAAAGGCTAACTTAAGAGGAGAAAAGTGGTTCATAAATAAATAACAAATAGGATAGATAGTTACATGCATAAACATGAATTCGCAATAGAGTGTGACATGCATGAACATGAACGCGCGATATATAGTGACCTGCAAGAACATGAATAAACATGAATGCGCAAAAGATAGTAAAATGCATGAACGTGAATGTGCTATAGACAGTAACATGCATGAACATGAGTGAGCATAATTTGTGCGATAAATTGTGACATGAATGAACATGGATTGATAATGACATGAATGAAAATAAATGCGCGATGGATAGTGACATTCATGAACAGGAATGAATATGAATGCACGAAAGATAGTGACATGCTTGAACATAGATTGATAGTGACATCCATGAACATGAATACGCGATAGAAAGTGACATGCATGAATATGAACAAACATGAATGTGCTATGGATAGTGACATGTATGAGTATGGATAGATAGTGACATATGTGAACGTCAATGTGTGATAGATAGTTGGATGGATGAATATGAATGCGCAAAAGACACTACCATTTATCAACATGAATGCGTGATTGATACTAATAAGCATGAACATGAATGAACATAAATGCGCATTAGATAGTGACATGCATGAACATGGATAGATAGTGACATGTGTGAATATGAATGTGTGACAGATACTAAAATGAATGAACATAAATACGCGATAGATAATGACTTGCATGAACATGAATGTGCGATAGATAGGGACATGTATAAAAGTTGATAGATAGTGACATGCATGAATATAAATGTGCAATAGATAGTGACATGTATGAATATGGATGCGCGATAGATAGTGACATGTATTAATCGGGATATAAAGTGACATGCATGAACTTGAATGCGTGACAAATAATGACATGCATGAAAATGAATGAGTGAAAGATTGTAATATGCTTGAACATGGATTAATAGTGGTAACATGGATAGATAGTGACATGCACAAACATTAATGAGCGATAGTTAGTGGCATACATAAACATGAAAGTGCGATAGATAGTGACAAGCATAAATAATGATAGATAATGACATAAATGTCAGATAGATAGTGAAATGCATGAATATAGATTGATAGTGCCATGCATGAATAAAATGTGCGATAGATAGTGATATTCATGAACATGAATGCACAACTAGATAGTGACATTCATAAATATAAATGCGCGCCTAGATAATGACATGCATAAAAATAAAGATGCGAAAGATTTTGATATGCTTGAACTTGGATAAATAGTGACATGCAGGAACATGAATGAGCATAAATATGTGAAAGACAATGAAATGTATGAATATAAATGCGCTATAGATAGTAACATGCATGAACATGAATGAGCATAAATATGCGAAAGATAATGAAATATATGAATATAAATGCGCTATAGATAGTAACATGCATGAACATGAATGAGCATAATTGCGCGATAGATTGGGAGATGCATGAACATGCATTGATAGTGACATGAAAGAAAAATAATGCATGATGGATAGTGACATGCATGAATATGAATGAACATGATTGCATGATAGATAGTGACATGCTTGAATATGGATTGATAGTGACATACATGAATATAAATGCTTGATAGAAAGTACCATGCATGAACATGAACGAACATGAATGTGCGATGGATAGTGACATGCATGAACATAGATAGATAGTGACATACGTGAATATCAATGCATGATAGATAGTTGTATGGATGAACAATGTACGATAGATAGTGACATTCATCAATATGAATGCGTGATTGATATTGACAAACATGAACATTAATGAATATAAATGCACGATAGATAGTAACAAGCATGAACATGGATAGATAGTGATATGCGTGAATATGAATGTGCGACAGATACTTAAATGAATGAACATGAATGCGCAATAGATAGTGACATGCATGAGCATGAATCCGCGATAGATAGGGACATGCATAAATGTTGATATATTGTGACATGAACAAACATTAATGCACAATAGATAGTGACATGAATGAACATGGATGCGTGATAGATAGTGACATAAATAAACATGGATAGATAGTGACATGCATGAACTTGAATACGTGACAGATAATGACAAGCATGAAAATGAATGCGCGAAAGATTATAATATGCTTGAACATAGATAAATAGTAATATGCTAGAACATGGATAGATAGTGACATGCACGAACATTAATATGCGATAGTTAGTGATATGCATGAATATAAATGTGTGATAGATAGTGAAAGGCTTAAACATCGATAGATAATGACATAAATGTTGGATAGATAGTGACATGTATGAACATAGATTGATAATGTCATACATGAACAAAATACACGATAGATAGTAATATTCATGAACATGAATGCATAAATATGAATGGACATGAATGCGCGAAAAATAGTCCCATGCATAAATATGAAAGCGCGATAGATAGTAACAAGAATGAACATAAAAATAAGATAGATAGTGATATGCATGAACATGAATGAATATGAATGCATGACAGATAGTAATGTGTATAAATATTGATAGATAGTGACATGCATGAACATAAATACATGATAGATAATGACAGGCATGAACATAGATAGATAGTGATAGGCATGAAAATGGATAAATAGTGATATGAATGAATATAAATGTGCGACAGATAGTGACATGAATGAAAATGAATGCGCGATTGATAGTGACATGCATGAACATGAACTTAATGCGCGATAGATAATAACATATATGAATATGGATAGATAGTGACATACGTGAATATGAATGCACGATAGATAGTTATATGGATTAACATGAATGCGCAATAGATAGTAACATTCATCAACATGAATGCGCGATAGATACTGATAAGCATGAAAATGAATGAATATAAATACGTGATAGATAATGACATACATGAACATGGATAGATAGTGACTTGTGTGAATATGAATGAGCGTCAGATACTGACATGAATGAACATGAATGCGCGGTAGATAGTGACATGCATGAACATGAATGTGCGATAGATAGTGACATGCATGAACTTGAATACGCAATAGATTGGGACATGAATGAATATGAATGAGCAATAGATAGTGACATGCATTTTACGTGGATAGATAGTGACAGCATGAACATGAATGAACATGATAACAACAGATAGTAAAATACATGAACATAAATGCGCAATTGATAGTCTGACATCAATAAAAATGAATGAACATGAATGAGCAATAGAAAGTGACATGCATGAACAAGAATACACGATAGATAGTGACATGCATACATAGATAGATAGTGACATACATAAACTCTAATGCACGATAGATAATGACATGCATGAAAGTGAATGTGCGAAAGATTGTAATATGCTTGAACATAGATAAATAGTAACATTCTAGAATATGGATGGATAGTGACATGCACGAATATTAATACGTGATAGTTAGTGATATGTATGAACCTGAGCATACGATGGATAGTGAAAAGCATAAAAACCGATAAATAATGACATGAATATTAGATAGATAGTGACATGCATGAACATAGATTGATAATGGCATGCATGAACAAAATACATGATAGATTGTGATATTCATGAACATGAATGCGTGATATATAGTGACGTGCATAAATGTGAATGGACATGAATGCGCGAAAGATAGTAACAAGAATAAACATAAACGCGTGATAGATAGTGACATGCATGAATACAAAAGAACATAAATGCATGATAGATAATGACATACATGAACATTGATAGATAGTGATATGCATGAACATAAATGCGCGATAGATAGTGACATGTATAAACATGGATAGATAGTGACATACGTGAATATGAATATACGACAGATAGTGACATGAATGAAAATAAATGCGCGATAGATAGTGACATGCATGAACATGAATGAACATGAATGTACTATAGATAGTGACATGTATGAACATGAATGAACATGAATGCACTATAGATAGTGACATGCATGATCATAAATGCGTGATATAAAGTGAAATGTATGAACATTAATACATGATAGATAATGACATGTATGAATTTGGATAGATAGTGACATACGTAAATATGAATGTATGATAGATAGTTCTATGGATTAACATGAATGCACAATAGATAGTGAAATTCATTAATATGAATGCGCGATAGATACTGATAAGCAGGAACATGAATGAACATAAATGCGCGATAGATACTGATAAGCAGGAACATGAATGAACATAAATGCGCGATAGGTAGTGATATGCATGAACATGAATAGATAGTGACTTGCATGAATATGAATGAGCGACAGATACTGACATGAATGAACATGAATGTGCGATAGATAGTGACATGCACGCACAAGAATGTGCGGTAGATAGTGATGTGCATGAACTTGAATGAGAGATAGATAGCGACATGAATGAACATGATTAGGTGATAGATAGTGACATATATGAACGTGGATAGATAGTAACATGCATGAACATAAATGAACATGATTGCACAATAAATAGTGATGCGCATGAACATGAATGAACTTGAATATATGATAGATAGTGACATGCATGAACATGGATAGATAGTGATAAAAATACATGTGAATGTGCGACAGATAGTAAAATGCATGAACATGAATGCGTGATTGATAGTCTGACATCAATGAAAATGAATGAACATGAATGAGCGATAGAAAGTGACATGCATGAACAAGAATGCACGATAGATAGTGTCATGCATGAACATAAATGAGTATGAATGTATGATAGATAGTAACATGTATAGACATGATTAAATATAAATGTGCGATAGATAGTGACATATATGAACACGAATGAGCATGAATGCATGATAGATAGTGACATGCATGAATATATATAGATTATGATATGCACGAATATGAATATACGATAGACTGTAACTTGCATGAACATGGATAGATAGTGACTTACGTGAACATGAAAGTGCGACAGTGACTATAATAGACATAAAGGTGAGATAGATAGTTTGACATCCATAAACATGAATGCGTGATAGATAGTGACATGCTCGAATATGAATGCACGATTATGACATGCGTGAATATGAATACATGATTGATAGTGGCATGTCTGAACAAGAATATGCAAATAACAGAGACGCGAATGAACATAAATTAACATGAATAGGCGATAGATAGTGACATGCATGAACTTGGATAGATAGTGGCATACATGAATATTAATGAACAAGATTGCGCGATTGATATTGGATATCAATAAACATGATTGCGCGATTGATAGTTTGATATCAACAAACATGAATGTGCGACACATAGTGACATACATGAATATTAAAGCGCAATAGATAGTGACATGTATGAACATGAATGTGCGATAGATAGTGACATGTAAGAACATGGATGCACGATTAATAGTGACGTACTTAGATATATAAGAATATGAATGCGCGATAGATAGTGACATACATAAATAAGGATAGATTGTGATATGCATGAACAAGGATAGATAGTGACATGCGTGACCATGAATTTATGATAGATAGTGACATGTATGAACATAAATGCGCGATATATAGTGACGTGCATGAACATGAATGCGTGAAAGATAGTAACATTCATGAACATGAATGATGAATATATAGTGACGTGCATGAATATGAATGCGTGAAAGATAGTGACATGCATGAATATGAATGAGCGATAAATTATAACATGCATGAGCCTGAATGAATATGAATGCGCGATATATAGTGGCGTGTATGAACATGAATGCATGAAAGATAGTGACATGCATGAACATGAATGCATGATAGATAGTAACATGCATGAGCTTGAATGAACATGAATGCACAAAAAGTAGTGATATTTATGAACATGAATGCATTATAGATAGTGACATGCATGAATATTAATGTGCGACAGATAGTAACATTCATGAACATTGATAGATAGTGATAGACATGAACATAAATAAATAAGAATGCGTAATAGATAGTAACCTGCCTAAATATGAATGCGCGATAGATAGTGGGATATATGAATATGAATGAATATAAATACGCGATAGATAGTGCCATACATAAATATGAATGTGCGATATATAGTGACATACATAAATAAAGATAGATAGTGACATGTATGAACATAAATTCGTGATAGATAGTGACATATATAAATAAGAATGCACGATATACAGTGATGTGTAGGAACATGAATGAACATAAACGCGCAAAAGATAGTGAGAAATATGAACATGAATGTGCTACAGATAATAACATGCATGAACATGAATGAGCATAATTGCATAATAGATTATAACATGCATGAACATGGATTGACGGTGACATAAATGAAAATGAATGCGTGATAGATAGTGACATGCATGAATATAAATGAACATAAATGCACGATAGATAGTGATATGAATGAACATGGATTGATAGTGACATATATGAACATGAATGCGTGATAGAAAGTGACATGCATGAACATGAACGAACATGAATGTACGATGGATAGTGAACATGGATAGATAGTGACATACGTGAACATGAATGTGTGATAGATAGTTGCATGGATGAACATAAAAGTATGATAAATAGTGGCATTAATCAACATGAATGCGCGATAGATACTTACCAACATGAACATGAATGAACAAAAATGCTCGATAGATAGTGACGCATATGAAAATGGATAAATAGTGACATGAATGAACATGAATGCATGATAAATAGTGACATGTCTGAATATAAATACTTGATAGATATTGACATGCATAAACATGAATGTGCGACAGATAGGGTTATGCATAAACATTGATAGATAGTGACATAAATATATATAAATACGCAATAGATAGTGACATGCAAGAACATGGATAGATATTGGCATACATGAACATGAATAAACTAAAATGTGCGATAGACTACACACACAAATAAAGATAAATAGTGATAAAATTGAACATGAATGTTTGACAGATAGTGATATGCATGAAGATGAATGCGCGATTGATAGTCTGACATGCATGAAAATGAATGAATATGAATGAGCGAAAGATAGTGACATGCATGAACGTGAATGCGTGATTGATAGTTTGACATCCATGAATATGAATGAATATGATTGCGTGATAGATAGTGATGTGCATGAACATTGATAGATAGTGACATGCAAAAATTTGAATGCACAATAGATAGTAATAGGCATGAATATTGATAGATAGTGGCATGTATGAACATAAATACGCGATAGATAGTGTGACATACATGGATAGATAGAAACATGCGTGAATATGAATGTGTGATAGCTAGTGATATGAATGAATATGAATGCGTAATATATATCGTGCATTCATGTTCATGCATGTCACTATCTATATTCATATGGATAGTGCCATACATGAACATGAACGAACATTAATGCGCAATATATAGTGGCAAGCATAAACATGAATAGATAGTGACATATATGAACATGAATGCTCGATAAATAGTGGCATGGATGAACATAAATGTACGATAGATAGTGACATTCATCAACATGAATGCGCGATAGATGTTGACAAGCATGAACATGAATGAACATAAATGAACATAAATACGCGATAGATAGTGACATGCATGAACATGGATAGATAGTAACATACATGAATATGGATAGATAGTAACATGCATGAATATGAATATGCGACAGATACTGTCATGAATAAACATGAATGCACGATAGATAGTAGCATGCATGAAGATGAATGTGCGATAGATAGTGACATGCATGAACATTGATAGATAGTGACATGAATGAATATGAATGCGCAATAAATAGTGACATACGTACATGGATAGATATTGACATGCATAAACATGAATAAACTGAAATATGAGATAGACAGTGACACGCATGAACATGAATGAACTTGAATGCGTGATTGATAGTGACATGTATGAACATAGATAGATAGTGATAAAAACAGACATGAATGTGCGGCAGATAGTATAATGCATGAATATAAATGCGTGATTGATAGTCTAGCATTCATGAAAATGAATGAACATGAATGAGCAAAAGAAAGTGACATGCACGAACAACAATGCGTAATAGATAGTGACATGCATGAACATAAATAAATATAAATACGCGATAGATAGTGACATGCATGAACATGAATAAATATTAATGCA
Organism: Chloranthus sessilifolius; assembly: GCA_021018995.1. Taxonomy (NCBI): domain Eukaryota; kingdom Viridiplantae; phylum Streptophyta; class Magnoliopsida; order Chloranthales; family Chloranthaceae; genus Chloranthus; species Chloranthus sessilifolius. The sequence continues at coordinate 34,106,178 of CM037586.1, forward strand.
TGATAGATAGTGACATACTTAAATATGAATGCACGATAGAAAATGACATGCATGAATATATTCACACAATAGATATTAAAAATCACATCTATAGATAGATAGTGCCATGCATGAACATGAATGCGCGATAGATAGTGACATGCATGAATATGAACGAACATGAACACCCATTACATAGTGACATACATGAGCATGAATGTGAGATAGATAATGACATGGATGAACATGAATGCGTGACTAGATAATAACATGCATGAAAATGAATGCGTGAAAGATTGTGATATGCTTGAACATAGATAAATAGTCACAAACAAAAACATAAATAGAATATTTTATGCAAGAATATGAATGCGTAATAAATAGTGACATGCATGAACATAAATGAACATGAATGCACAATAGATAGTGCAATGCCTAAACACTGATAGATATTGGCATGAATATACTATTGATAGTGCCACACATAATATGAATGCACGATTAATAGTCTAACATCTACAAAAATGAATGAACATCAATGAGCGAAAGATCGGGACATGCATGAACATGATTGCGCAATTGATAGTATGACATCCATGAACACGATTGTGTAATAGATAGTGACATGCATGGACAAGAAGGCACGATAAATAGTGACATGCATAAATATAAATAAACATGAATGTACGATATATAGTGACTTACTTAAACATGAATACGTGATAGATAATGACATCCATGAACATGAATGCACGATAGATAGTGACATGCATGAATATGAATGCGTGATTGATAGTGATATGCAAGAGCATGAACGCGTGATAGATAGTGACATATAAAAATATGAGCGTACGATAGGTAATGACATGCATGAACATGGATAAATAGTGACATACATGAACATGAATGCATGACAAATATTGACATAAATAAACATGAATGTACAATAGATTATGACATGTGTGAACATGGATAATTAGTGACATGCATGAAAATAGATAGATAATGACATACATGAACATGAATGTGTGATAGATAGTGACATGCATGAACATAAATGTGTGATAGATAGTGCAATACATAAATATGAATGCGCGATAGATAATGACATGCATGAACAAGAATAGATAACGATAGAAATGAACATGAATGTACGATAGATAGTGACATGCATGAATATAGATAGATAATGCTATGCAAGAAAATGAATGCATGATAGATAGTGACGTTCATGAACATGAATGTGTGATAGATAGTAATATGCATGAATATAATTAAACATAAATGAGTGATAGATAGCGACATACATTAATACGAATGAGTATGAATACGCGATATATAGTGACATGTATGAACGTTGATAGTTAGTGACATGCACGAATATGAATGCACGATAGACTGTGACTTACGTGAATATGGATAGATAGTGACTTGCATGAACATGAAAGTGCGACAGATAGTGACATTAATGAATATGAAGGCGCGATATATAGTTTGATATCCATAAATATAAATGAGTGATAGATGACATGCATGAATATGAATATATGATTGGCCCTCTTCTTTGGGGCATATTGCTTCTTCCCTTTTAGAATTGTTGGCTCAACAATAGGTGAGGGCACCTCAGAGGTCTCCAATGTGGAGGCCTCTGCAATCCTTGCAGATTTTCTAATGGCCATAGGGCTGCCACTGGTAGACAGGTTCAGCATTGCAGCTAGTGTATCTGTAAATTTTGAACCTGTGGCTATAGGTGCTCAGATCGTGAATATTAGGGCTCACCAATCTTAGAAAATGCAAATCACACTGAGTAATCGCAGAAGCTCTAAACTTATGCCCTTCTTTTCTCTAATAAATAAATCAATCACAGCATAGAGGGAGAAATGGAGATCATACCATTTGAGAGCTAGGGTTCCACCTAAAAATGTGCACAGTGGCTCAAATCTCCCAAACCTTGTTCTAAGTGACCAAGAGTAGCTGGGGAACAAAATGGTGAGAGAAAAATGCCTGACGTAGTGTGGCTTAAAGAGTAGAGAAGAAGGAAGAAAAAGGGGATAACAATTTTGGAGCTGGGAAACTAGGACAGATAGATGAAATGAAGAAAATGAGGGGCTTCGCTGAGTTTATAGAGTAAATCTCGTGGTTCGCGGAGTTGGTAACAGGTTCGCACAGAGTAGGATTTTCGCACAGTTGGCATTTAATTCTGTGAGATGCTCTGTTGCGTGGAAGAACAAACTACCTCACATTAAAATTCGCGAGGCTGAATCAGTGATTTTGGTGTGCGAGAGCTATTACCTTTCAGAATTGTTACCTCGCGTAGCAGTCGCGTAGAACACCACATATGGCACACTTTTACAATCAGATTAGGCTCGCTGAGCAGAAAGCAACTCCGTGAGGTACTTTTATAGCCATTGCTCAAGTGTTTTAACATGCAAGCAAGCTAAGAGATGGCTCGCGCAGTAGATTTAAGTCATCTAGATCTGTGCGACAGCATTTCTTCACAACCTTTACTCTGTTAGCTCAATGCAACACATTGGTTAGTGCATCCATGCTATTGTGCACCCAACCACTGTGCATGAGCACCAACCCTCAGACAGGTACTTCATTTTAATCATGAAAAATATATGCCTATTTTCAATCATTAGATCATCCACATTGCAGAATCCTAAAAATAATTTTTTTCAGCTCAACTTCATGCAAATTATGATAAGGGCACCTCAAACATTCATCAAAAAACATACACAGCTGATTCAGATGACACATATGCACATGTATTTAATCACACAATTCAAACATAGACAAAGTGACATAAGCAATTCAACATCATACAAAAAACACAACTGGCAGAATTCTAAAGAACACAAATCAAAACAGTATTTTTTATGCATATGGTACACTTGTTACCACCCTTTGGATCACTGAGCACTCGCTTCCTCCTGAATAGAGGATGCATCACCAATCAAATACTGACCTTTTGGATTTGTCAGGGGCTGACTAGGTAATTTTCCATCCTTCCTTCTATTCAATGAATTGTAAATCTGACCTAACTGGTCCTCAATCTTCTTAATGCTCCGTTCATGAGAATTAACAGTCTGTACCAGGCTCCTCAAATTTTTTATTGAAGCCAGCATCTGTTCTTCCAATGAAGAGGATTTGGACTGTTGTGGGGGCAGGCCCAACTGATTAGACTGTGGGGCAGGTAATAAAAATTTTTGCCTTGGTCGGTAACCTTGATTAAATTGGTGTTGGGGTCTGTAAGAAACTACAGCTTGCTGCTACTAAGGTTGAGAATATAAATCTTGTCTTCACCTCATATTTGGGTGATTCCTCCAAGAATTCCCAACAGGCTTCTACCCAAAAGTTTGAGCAGCATTGGCATGCTCCATAACAAAATCAAGAAACTGGTTGGCAGATGGAAAATCTTGAAAGAATGTGTGGGAGATTGGCATATCAGACATGCTTCCTCCACCTGTACAACTATCCGGGGCTGCATAACATTCATTAGTTTGTCAAATTTCAAGCTCAGGTTGTCCACCTTCCTCTCCAGATCACCTTGCACCTTTACTTCATATATTCTACCTCTATGGGTGGCCTCTTTCACCATCTTAGCTGGGGTCTGGCTCTCATTGCGTGACAGAGACTCGCTGCATGAAATTTTTCCCTATTATGTCAAACAACTCCCAAGCTTCCTCATCTGTCTTGTGGAGGTAGCTACCACCACAGGAAGCATCCACCATATCCTTGCTCTTGGAATTAATTCCTTGGTAGAATACTTGCACTAGTTGCCACATTGGGATTTGGTGGTGGGGGCATTATTTTAACAACTCCTGAAATCTTCCCCAAGCTTCATAAAAATCCTCAGTTGAGGACTGAGTAAATGACAGAATACTTGTCCTCATCTGGTTGGTTTTGTTCATGGGAAAGAACTTAGTCAGAAATTTGGTTTGAAGGTCACTCCATGACTGTATGCTGTTGGCTGGGAGCTTTGATAGCTATGTGTTGGCTTTATCCTTTAGTGAAAAAGGAAAGAGCCTCAGTTTAGTGGCCTCAGGTCCTAAGCCAACAATATTGAAAGTAGTGCAAAGTGCTAAAAATTAGTCTATATGCTTGTAAGGATCTTCTTTACTAAGCCCATGAAATGAAGGTAGCATATTGATAGTGGAGGATTTAATCACATAATTCTCTTCAATAGAGGAAAATTAAATGTAGAAGGGAGAGGTATACTCCCCAGGTGCATTATACTCCTTTAATGTTCTCTGCCTTTCAGCCATGATGGCTGGTTCAGTTTCAACAATAGGTCCCTATGGGGGGTGTCTAAGTCTAAGAATCTTTTCAACCTCTAGATTTGGAGGTTCTAGCTTAGGGTTTAAAGACCTTCTACCATACATATACACACACCCATAGTAAGTACAGAAAATGCTCACAAGCACAAAAAAAATATTTCAAACAAAAATTAACAACTACATAGATTTACTCTAAATAAATAACAAGATATTTAAACATAAATGGACTGAGATTTAGGGGAAAGGAAGTGCAAACAGAGCTAGCTTCACTCCAACAACTCTAGCTTTTCCTTCTTCTGTTGTCTATTTCTGCAACATTCCACAAAGAATCAGTAGCACTTTATTCTAAATTAGGCACAGCTACAAAGAATTTGGAAGTCTAAATTATAGTACAATTCAGGTCTACTAAAAAGATCAATTTCCCCAACAGCGGTGCCAAAAACTTGTTAGTTTATTGTGGATTAGGGCTTTAGTTTAGGTGCTAATTATTATGTAGTGAAAATAAATTAAAATTAAAGTAAAATAAAAGAATAGATTCAACACAATTAAAGTAATCCTAGACCTGCAAGATACATGACCTATTATAGTAAGTTTTGATTAGTAAGAGTTTGTCCCACAGAGAAATTGATCTAGAACCCAAAATGGGCTATAATTGTAGGCCTCCAGATCTGGCTACAGATCTGATAATAAAAAAGAAAAGGATTTGGGTGTCACGACTACACTAAATTAACCCTAACAAAAGATAAATAAAATGTAACCATATCCTAAAGAAATGGTTAAGAAGAAGATGGTGATGGTTTGTGTCAAAATAAAATATAAAAATTGTGAGAAGTAAGTAGACTAAGTTTAGAGTTAAAGCAGTAATATAACTCAGATTTAGTCAATCTCTGCAGTGTTCCTTGCTGAGACGCTATCAAAAGCCTCAACAAGGTAGAAATATCTAACTTAACCCATGCCATTTGGGGTGCTCTTAAGGCTATAGGCTGTCCACTCAAATGGTCACAGCCTATCTTATAGAGTCTGTCAAATCCCATTAATCAATCCAGAAGTTGGTAATCTAATCCAGAGGAGTGGACAGATGATTTTCCCAACCACTGGACTAGATCAAGCCATGAATACTATTACAGCGCTATATAATGCTAGTGCTACAAGCTCCCCATATCTACGCATAGATCTGGCTGACATCCATAGGTATTCCAACCTATAAAAGTCTAAGTGCTTTGCCAAGGCCAACGGCTCACTGGTGCCCCTAAAAAGGACCATACAACAAGTTGAATAAGGCTCTAGATTCAGCTGGTCATTATTACAAAAGGCCTGCAATAACTCGGCCTCAAGCTGTAATTACTACAGAGAAATTAGATCTAACATCTAATATCGGTTAGGTAAAATAGAGGGGAGCCAGTTCCTGTACAAACCTCCTCACAAGGCTCTAGAAGCTCATGTGCAGTGGAGAAGAATCCTTCTCAAACATGTGGCTGGACACCACCTTAGGGTTATACTCTGTTCACTTAAATGGTCATAGGGTATCCCATTGGTCTATCCATACCACAGAGGTCTGAGAAAGAACATAAAAACTGCTATAACCACCATGGTTCACAGGCTTCCGAGTTTCCCAGATCTCACTACAGATCCAACATTGCTTTCCATCGAGCTATCAAACCAAGGAAAATCAAATGGTAAACAATAGATCTACTGAAAACTGAATGGGCTCGTCTCAAATACATGGATCCTATAGACATCTAAGGAAATCATAAGATCTTTAGATTCAATTAGTCATTAAAATAGCAATCCATTAATAAACGTAAAACTTATAATGAACTGCCTCCAGGCTACAGCCTGTACACAATTGCTCATCAAAAATCTCAATATATACAAAACCTATTACAAAACTGAAATAAAACTAAACCTAACAGCTTACAAGGGGGGATTAGCCAGTAAATGCTGAGTTAAGGGAGAAGAAAAATGAGAAAAAGATGTGATCAAACCCTAACCTAGCCCTAGCCTGCTGGAGCTCTCAGCCGACAGAGGTTGAAGGAAGGATTGATGATTAAAACTAAACTCAAGTAAAGCTTACATACTCTGTCCATAAGGCTTTGGCTCTGAAGAGATAAACCCTAATTTTTCTAGCAGACGTGGCACTGTTACGACCCTTGAATGCCTTGAGATGTGTGCCTCGAGATCCATGCCTCAAGAAGTGTGCCCTAACCTTGAAAAATTCCCAAAAGGTCCTTGTGTTAAAACTAAGAAATGGGGAGTCCGTGCTTCGCGGGGCTGGCATATGCATCAATTCATTCACGCAGTTGCAGAACTTTCGCGGAGTAGCCTTTGGCTAGTGGGAAGTGCTCACTCGTGTAGTGAATCTTCAGTTAATCACACAGTTCCTTTACACTACAATGCTGTCACGGAGATGATTTGGAGTGCCTATATTTCTTGCGCAGTAGAGCTTTAGAAGCTCTCTCTCGTTGAGGAGGATTCTAGGCGTCTCTCTCTTTCAGAGCTACGCAAGAACTCCGCGAGGTGATCTTTTGTTCAGTATACATATGGTCTCGCTGTGTTCTATGCGCGGCTGCTTTAAGGCTTGATCTCCATGAGAACTTTGCGATCATAAATTCTGAGGATTTTAAACCGCGAGATCTTCACGATGTCTTTATAGCTCTCCTCTTGACTGTGTGCTCTATCTATACGATGACATCTTCTACTGCATCTTTAGCTTCGTGAGGAAGCTCCTCAACTCTGCGAGATCTATCTTTTGATACTCTGATGCATTGCACTTACTACTGTTGCAGTTTCCTCAATTCTTAGCTAACTTCATCCATCTGTTAGACTTTGGTCAATGATGACCAGCAAGTGAGTCACCATAGTGAGCACTACCAAGGTGTTCCATTAAGCTTTGGCTCAGCTATCATCTTTGCATGTATTCTCTCTCTTCTTTGGACCAAAAAGCAGAGATTTTATACTAAGCTGCACATATTATTATTAACTATAAAACACACTTAACAAATTATTATTAGTTTGCTTCAAGGTCCATCAAAGGCTAGGTTAAGAGGTGAAAAGTAATACTTTTTCAGTGAATAACAGTGCAATATGTTGTGAAATGTTTGATCTGCTAGCAAGTGAATGTCGAACACAAACATCCTGCTGAACTATTACAGTCACTGCCCATCCTAGAGTGGAAATGGGAGAACATTTCCATGGATTTAATCCTTGGCTTGCCCGGCATGCAGAAGGGTTATAATGTGATTTGAGTGATTATTGATCGTCTCACCAAATCAATAATCACCCTACAGCACGCGATATACAACATCTAAATTGGCCGAAGTCTATCTAAAGGATATAGTCCAACTACATGGGAAACCAGTGAGTATCGTGTCAGATTGCGATCCTTTATATACCTCATGATTCTGGCAGAGTTTCCAAGAAGGAATGGGTTCCAAGTTGGAATCCAGTTCTGCGTTTCATCCTCAAACCAACGGACAGACGAAAAGGGTGAATCAGGTGATAGAAGATATGTTACGGGCCTGTATGTTAGATTTCCAAGGATCATGGGATAAGCACTTACCCATGATCGAATTTGCATACAATAACAGCTTCTAATCGAGCATCGGTATGGCACCATTTGAAGCACTATATGGACGTTGATGTAAATCTCTGATTAACTGGGAAGAAGCTGGCAAACGTCTTATTTTGGGCCCTGACTTGATAGAAAGTACGAATGTAATTGTTCACGTCATTCATAAAGGACTGAAGAGTGCTCAGAGTCGGCATAAGAGTTATGTTGATCTCAAGTGAACAAGTGTTGATTTTTAGGTAACCAAAATAGCTATATGTATGCTTGTCAAGTTGAATTTCATTTACATGTATTGTATTTCTAACATCTGCCGTACAGATTGGCAACCACATCTTTTTCAAAATATCTCCGACAAAGGGCGTGATGCGATTTGGGAAACTAGGCAAGTTAACTCCTCGCTACGTTAGACCATTCCAAGTTTTGGGCAGAGTTGGTGAGGTAGCATACCGAGTCGCATTACCTCCACATTTAGCCAGCGTACATGACGTATTCCATGTGTCTATGCTGAGGAAGTATGTCAGTAATTCGACACATGTGTTGGATTATCAGCCACTTGATATTAAGGAGGATTTGACGGTGACTGAAGAACCAGCCCCGATATTGGACCGCAGAGACCAAATTTTAAGAACAAAGTGTATTCCACTTGTTCTGGTTCAGTGGTGTATTCATGGTCTAAGTGAAGCCACGTGAGAACGCAAAGCTGATATTCGTGCTCAGTATCCTCACTTGTTTACCTAAGGTAAGCCACTTATTGCATCCGTTAGACTAAATTAGTAAATTACTACTTATGATACAAAATTTTTTCGTATGCGTTACCATTGACCTATTTGTATCATATAAGTCTTAATCAGTTGCAAACTAAGTAGGAAAGAATTTTGCATGCTCCGCACATGACCAATACATATAAATAAGTGAAACTGTTTAACTCAAAACAGTCAAATTACACCCAAACTTGTGCTTCAATGTTAACTAATGAGTTAGTTAAATAACTTGGTCACATATTTTGTAGAAATGAAAATATTTGGACCCTTTCTACTGATAAAAATTAGTGTAACATAATTTTAAATAAGCTATGGGGGTGTTGGACACAAAGGAGTGTCAAAGCTTTGACACAAGACCAATCAGCATGCATGGACTGGACCAGACCAAGACCTGATGGTCTTGCTAAGTTGTCACGGCAACCAGCACTGCACTTAAGTGGGGCCGAAACCCCCAATTTCTATTTTTCTGTTTGGTGGTGGGGTCTCTGTGTTATTTCCCTCCCGAGCTACACACACTCTATTTTCAGTTCAAAATCCCCCGATCTCGCGCCAAATTCGTTGCATGTTGGAGAATCGAACTTGGCATAGCTTCCCCATCTCAATTTCTGCATTTTAGTTCAAATTTGGCGCATCTTTGAGGTAAAAACTCTCATTTTTTCTTCTCTTGCTATTTCCTTTCAATTATTGAAATACCATGCCTCCAAAGAAGACCATGGCTTCCAAAATTACGCCCGTGTGCCCAAAAGCAACGTCAAAGGCAAAGGGCAAACCCCCATCCACATCCAAAGATAAAGTCGATCCACTCATGGATCGTGAAGAACCCGTTCCATGGTGGAACGCGAAAGCAATGGAACCCGATTGGCTGTTTGATGAATCCTTGCTCATACCGACTGACATGACCGCATGGTCATTACGTTACCTTAAACAAGCAGGTCTAGATGCCCTATTCCAGCCAGTACATCCGCATTTTTATCCATGGCTTGTCCGACTATTTTATCAAAATTTAAAAATTGTCGAGTTCCACGGAGAACTAGATACTGAGATCGATGGCCGTAAATTCCATTTCCAACTTCAAGACATAGGCAAAGCTATGGATTGTAGTGCGACATTTGATGCGAGCCAACGTCTCCGAGCCCTCGCCCCACGGACATGCGATTTACTCACATCACCGGCAAAATGATCAAAGGACAAACTGCTCAAGGTCTCTCCATTCGTCGAAGTCAGTTACTATAAAATATGTAGTTTTTAGATGTTGTCTTTAGGAACAATCTATACCCCATGCAACATGAGTGTGAGCGATGCTCTGTTGCAAGCCCTTTTTGTTGTTCATGAAAATTGATGGGTTAATGCCCCGAAAGTTGTTTGGGAGGGTATTAAGTATGCCAGTGTCCCTCTCCTTCATAATGTTACAGCCACTATGCCAGCATGTCCTTATGCGAGTCTTATCTCCCGACTCCTTGAGGGTTGTTAAGACGCCAATAATATGGCACCCTATCAAATACCCCTTGGGGAGGAGCAACGAAACGACCATATTCGTGTGTTTACCCCCGCCAAATGGAAAAACGCGTATCAATGATGTCAACTTGCAGTGAAAACCTGACAACCACCCCATCCATGTGCTCCTTCACAACAACCTAATGCCTCACCCTCAGAACCAAACCTAGAAACACCAATCCCCTCTCAAGAAGAACCAATTCCCTCTCACGGAGAAAGCTTTACACTCGCCGACCTTGCTCAGCAAATGAGAGAAAGCCACCAACAAACCCTCCAACAATTTGATAACCTCCACCGGAATAACTATATGCTCCACGAATGTGTCGACTACATTGAATTTCGAACAATGCCGATCTGCGTCGAACAATTCTGGATGAATCACACAAATCAAGCTATGCTATCCACCCGGGAAGCACAAAGATGTATCAAGATTTGAAAAAGAATTACTGGTGGAGAGGCTTGAAACAAGATGTGGCAGAGTACGTGTCGCGGTATTTGACGTGTCAGCAAGTTAAGATCGATTATCTACACCCCGCAGGCCTATTGCAGCCTCTACCTGTACCGGAATGGAAGTGGGAATCGATCTCTATAGATTTCATCGTTAGGATACCGCGTACTGCAAAGAAGTATAATGCCATTTGGGTAGTGGTCGATTGATTGACCAAGTCAGCGCACTTCTTGCCTGACAACACGATGTACACGGCAGGAAGACTAGCAAAGCTGTATATGAAAGAGATTGTCCGTTTGCATGAGATTCTGAGTAGCATTGTTTCAGACCGTGACCCATTGTATACATCAAAGTTTTGGAAGAAATTTCAAGAAGGAATGGGAATGCAACTAGATTTCAGTACGGCATTCCATCCATAAACCGATGGACAGACTGAGAGGGTCAATCAGATCATTGAGGACATGCTTAGGGCATGTATGTTAGAATTACAAGGATCGTGGGATCAACACCTACCCTTGATTGAGTTCACATATAACAATAGCTTTCAGACGAGCATTGGGATGGCACCATATGAAACACTTTATGGACGGCGATGTAGATCGCCCATCAATTTGGAGGAAACGGGTGAAAATTTTATTTTGGGACCCGAAGTACTTGAAGATAATGCCACCTATGTTCGGATGATAAGGGCCAAACTCAAAGCGGCTCAGAGCAGACAGAAGAGCTACGCTGATATCAAACGGACGAGTGTAGACTTCAAGGTGGGTGAACACGTGTTTGTGAAAGTGTTACCTATGAAGGGGGTGATGAGATTTGGAAAGAGAGGGAAGCTAAGTCCCCGCTATCTGGGACCATTTGAAATTTTAGGTCGAGTAGGGGAAGTTACTTGCCGCATTGGATTGCCACCGTTATTTGATCAGGTACATAATGTATTTCATGTATCTATGCTTAGGAAATACCTTAACGACCCTGATCACGTGTTGAGCGGTCAATCATTTGAGATGCATGAGGACATGACTATGATCGAAGAGCCGGTGGAGATTTTAGATCGAAAGGAACAAGTGTTGCGAACAAAAGTAATTCCATTGGTACTTGTTCGATGGAAGCACCATCCGGTAGAGGAAGCTACATGGAAACAAGAGACCGATGTGAAAGAATAATATCCGGACTTGTTTGCGACAGCTTGAGAGTCAAAATTGTATCACCACAAGCATGTTTGTGGATTTAAACTATATGTTGTAATTCAATGTCGATCTTATGATCAATTTATTTAAGAGAACAATTTTATCCACATAGAGTCTCAAATGCGGTGTTGAACGCGAAATTGGAATTCATCATGGTCACGACATGGCCGTGATGATGTATTTTATAGAACCAATGACCAACTGGTCATAGTTTACCAAGAGAAATCAAGGAGACATAAAAAAAATTTAAATCTAAAGAATCTGATCAAAACCGATTAATCAATTTTCAAATCGATTAATCGATTTGGAATTCGATTAATCGGCTGGCATGTGCCAGTGAGTGGAAATTTGATAAGGATTCAGAAAAATGACAAAGTGAAATTTTGATTAATCGATTTGGGTTTTGATTAATTGATTTATGATTTCGATTAATCGATCTAGGGATTCGACTAATCGAGTAACTTAAGAATTTTAGAAAGATTTGAAGAATGATATACGATTTCGATTAATCAAAGTGAAATTCGATTAATCGATTTGAAATTTCGATTAATCGACCTGGAGGTTCGACTAATCGAGTCACTTAATGAATTTGGAAAAAAAATTGAAGGACCTTACGATTTCGACTAATCGAAGTAAAATTCGATTAATCGATTTTAGAATTTTGATTAATCGAAGTGAATTTCGATTAATCGACTGGCTCACACCAGTGACCTCCAAAACTTAAAAATTTAAATGACTATGATTTCGATTAATCAAAATTGTTTCGATTAATCAATTTTGAGTTTCGATTAATCGATTTTGTGCGGTTGAACCTAGTTTTGAAACTCAATTAATCGACTTTAGAAATCGATTAATCGAACTGGGGCCTATATATATAAATCGAAGGGAATTTATCCCCATTCGAAATCTTTTGGAGTTTTTCTTGCGCGCCTTCTTCTTCTTCTCCAACCGACAGAGCGACCTAGGGTTTTGGGCATTTTGGATCGAATTCGAAGTGAAATCACTTGACATTGGATCAAATACCTAAGGTAAACCCTAGATTCAAGTTCTTCTTAAATTTGAACTGTAAAACCCTAGTTTTCTTCTATTTTTACCAACCATGCCGCCTAAAACCCGATTGTCTTCGAAGAAGGCAACCTCCAAGCTTTTGGTCCAGCATAAAAATGTCGCACCGCCACCACCTACCCCATCACTGGTGAGGACTCCATTACCGTCGGCATCGGATACCACATCCGATTCGACGAGCGCATCTTCGTGCGAGTCTTCGCCCATGCCACCACCACCCACCAATGTACTCCAACCTAACAAGTGGTGGGTGGCTAAAACGTTTGAGATCGAGTACATTATCGATCAAACCCTGTTTACAAACCCCGATGTACTGGGCGAGACCCAATAGGCTCATAATTACCTTGTCAAGGCCGGTCTCGGCAATATTTTAAAACCAATCCGCGGGTCCTACTACCCTAGGTTGGTTCGATTATTTTACCAAGGGCTGACGGACGGCCCTACCGACAACATAGTCATGACCAAGATAGAGGGTCATGACTACACATTCACTCGTCGCCACATCCACGAGGTTCTTGAATATCACCTCGACTTTGTACCCGAGACCACCCTCTTCCCACCCTTCGAGGAAGAGGTGAGATTTGAGGAGATAATGACCCGGATGACAAACGGGAAGAAGTGGTCAGGATCCTCTATTTGGAGGGTCAACCTTCCCCATTATATGTGGATGCTTGATTCCATAATCAAGTGCAACCTCTACCCGTTACATCACGACACTGAGCGGGTGGGATGGTGCAACAGACACTCTACGCGGCCTTCTGTGGCCGTTAGTTTGATGCCACTATGGTCATCCTCGAGGGGATGAGATACATCAAGGGCAAGTTGATGAAGGGCAACTTGAGGCCCAAAGAAAAAATGCCCTATGCTCGGCTCATCTCGAGCATGCTGGAGTGTTACTCAAACGCTCTAGAATACACTATATTACCCCATGAGGAGAGGGCTACGGACCGAGTGAAGACGTTCTCAAACTCTTCATGGAACCGTAGTTATAATTTACTCACCCTATCGACTCAGGGTCTAGCACCAGCACCACCAGCAGCAACAACACCACTAGCACCACCACCACCCCCACCACCACATCAGGACCCACCCGTGGGTGGGGCACACCCAGTTGATCCACCAGCGGAGGGGGCACCCTCCCATACCACCGCCTCTCCTATGCCACCAGCGCACTCTGTGGCAGTCACACCGACGTCTTCTTACCGCCGACGAGCGGCTCGCCCGACACCTACCATCGAGGACGTGTTGGCCAGGATGGAGGCCAACAATGAACTAATGAACCGGTGGATGGACTTTTTGATGTACCACACTATGCGGTACATCTATCCGTTGGACTACCAGCAGCGCCTCGCACAGGAAGAGGCATGGACTGCGGGTCGAACTGCCTTTCATACGGGTCCGGTGTTCCATGCGAGCACATCGGCTGTCGATGCATCCAGCTGCCCGGCTCAAGTGGCCCACGAGATGACCCACCAAGGCAGCCACCGCTCACAGAGCACCCGCCCTAGCATCGATCACCAGAGAGGGGACTAGAGCGTGGCGTCACGATGGTTTCATTTTGTCATCTTTTTGGATATTTTAGTATAGTTGCATTTAAATTCCCAAGTGTAATTACGGAGAAAAGTTAAAGAAACTTGTAAATTTTGAAATTTTTAATGGAATATAATCAGTTTTGGATGTCTTTGCCTTAGTTTTATTTCTTGTACTGTATGATGCTTAAGTTAATTTCGTAAGTAGGTACGTGACACCTCTGTGTGTGTGGGGTACCACACCAGAGCGCCCTTGGGTTATTTTCAAGGACGAAAATTCTCAAGGTGGGGAGAATGTAATATCCCGAAAAATTGAGCATTTAACTTTGACCTTGAGATCCATGCTCGATTAGTCATAGGGTTGACCAAGTGATGGTCAAACAGTGGACTCATGAAGTTATGTACTAATGTGAGATTAGTGTGACCTAAGTGTAGAGTATAGTGTTAAGTGAGAGTCACATACACCTATCTCTGGTGTATGTATTTAACACACAAGCAGGAGAGAGGATATAAAGGTTTAATAACCCTAGAATCCTTTCCTTTTGATTGGTGAGGAAATTAAGAAGAGAGAGAGGGAGAAAGCAAGAGGAGTTATTGAGGAAGGAGTGAATGCAAATCAAACGGCTAATTAAAATATTTATTGTCGGATTCAAAGCGATTTGAGATCGTTGAAGCGGAATGATGGAACCCTAGCCATCAAACCTTTGAAGGATTTATTAAGGTAAGTGTGATTTGATTTTAATACATAGAGAATGGATGAATTAAATTCTGTCTAGCGTGTGTAAAAGGATAGATTAAAGGCTTAGAAAAGAAAAGAAATGAGATTTGGAAGAACAGCCAAAAAGGGGGCTAAATCAGACCAAATCGATTAATCAAAATTGGGATTCGATTAATCGATTTTGGTCTGGAAGTTGAAAAGTTAAGTAAGCCCGATTTCGATTAATCAAATTGGATTTCGATTAATCGATTTGGTAAATGACTAATCGACTGGGTACCTTTAGTGGCTGGAGAAACATGACCTGGGGAAATTGACTAATCGAGTTGAGAAATCGATTAATCGACTTTGGGTTTCGATTAATCGATTTGGGATCGACTAGTCGATTTCGGATTTTTGACCACTGGATTTGAGAATCGACCTTATTATGTTAGAGACTTCGATTAATCGAATTTGAATCTCGATTAATCGATTTTGGGAATCGATTAATCGATTTGGGTTTCGATTAATCAATTTTGGGAATCGATTAATCGAATTATGTTTCGATTAATCGATTTTGAGAATCGATTAATCAACTTGACAATTTTACCTAACCTTATAGTTTTACTTTGAGATTCATGGAGGGTCTAGGACCTTCTTCATTACATCTTTAGTGATGTATTGTATGTGTTATGATGTATCATAGGTGGTACGTGTACAAGCGAGTACAAGGAGCCACGTGGGACCTTGATGCTTGGACCTTCAGAGAATTGAGGTAGGGAACACCTTGAACATGTACTTTAATTATAAGAGCATATATGTAGTGATATATTTATCAGAATTGAAGATGTGTTAACTATGAAAAACTTTGTGAAAATGGGTGTGTGTGATACCAAGAACGTGATAAAGGCATCTGCGTGATGCGAGTAACTAAGATCAAGTAATCTAATGAGAATGAGACATCCCCAGGGGATGAGAAAGGAATAAAGGCATCAGTGGATGCGAGTAAAGTTATACATCCCAGGGATGTATATCTGATTGAATAATTACTATTGAGGCCTAACTGATATAAGATAACACTTTACATGGTGAATAACTATATGTAAAGTACATATTATTTTTATTATTTGAGGTTTATTTAGAATACCCCACTGACGTGGCTGGATACCCACAACTGACGCGGCAGGATATCCGTGACCGGTACAGCGGCCAATCCGTACACCAGTGCAGAGGTCTATCCGTACATAGTAAGCACATCCCAGGGATGTTGAGTTGAGATTTAACCCCGCCGCCTAGTGAAAAGGGGGACTTGGATAGTATTCCCAGGGAATACATTATTTATAACTGTCTATTTAGGCGACGATGGTGGGTATTCCATCGGGGCTCGATGCTATATTGCTCGAAGATTACTTAAGTTGAAGATTTAAGTTTTGCTTTAGGCCTGTTCAGTGTCATTCATGATAAATCAACAGTAAAGTAAGACATGCTAATTACCAGTGAACTTGAATGTAAATCATCAGTTTTTAAACTATTTTTCTAGCAAATACATAGACTCATCATGCTTAGAATATCATGGAATATATGTGAGTTTTAATTTATATGTTCAATGTGTTTATTTTCTATTGAGCTAGGATGTAGCTCACCCCTTTAGACTATACGTCGCAGGTCCTTTGTTAGTAGCAGCGAAGGCTTCGAGAGATGTAGATCTGGGTGATTCGAATCACGTGCCTGGAGACGAGTTGGAGCCTCCTCCCGAGGACTTCTTCTAGGAGACTCTGCTGTGTACTTTGACAGAGAGTAGTTTTGAGAGCAAATTTGTACGGCTTGGTATGTCAAGCCTTTATTTTGTTAAAACAATGTAATTAAATAGATGGATAATTCTTTTGGGCGAACCATTTGGGGTGATCTGTTTATCACCGATGGTTCGGATCGGTTCTCTGTTCATGTAATGACATGAAAGTAGAATTGTCTTTTGTTTGTGTCAGTTGGGCACATTAACTTTTCCGCTTTATGCAGTTAATTGTTTATTTCTTTATTATTGCTTGTTATACCAATGTTTCGTGCATAGTTTTAGGGCACGGTCTGGAGGATCGTGCTGATGGCACGGGTTTTGGGGTGCCAAAATTTAGGCTGTCACACTATCTATCGTACACTTATATTCACGTATGTCACTATCTATGTTCATGCATGTCACTATCTATCGTACATTCATGTTTGTTCATGTTAATGCATGTCAATTTCTATCGCGCATTCATGTTCATACATGTCACTATCAATCCAAGTTCATGAATGTCACTATCTATCATGCATTAATGTTCATTCATGTTCATGTATGTCACTATCCATCAAGTATTTATTTTCATTCATGTCACTATCTGTCGCACATTTATGTTCACGCATGTTTCTATCTATCCATATTCATGCCTGTCACTATCTATCGTGCATTTATATTCTTGCATGTCACTGTCTATCAATATTCATGCATGTTACTATCTGTCATGCATTCAAGTTCATGCACGTCATTATCTATCAATGTCCATGCACATCATTATCTATCCCTGGTAGTGCTTGTCACTATCTATCGCACATTCATGTTCATGCATGTCACTATCTTTCGCTCATTCATGTTCATTCATTTTCATGAATGTCAAATTATCAATCGTACATTCAACTTCATGCATGTCACTATCTGTCGCACATTCATATTCAATTTTGTCACTATCTATCCTTGTTCGTGTGTGTCACAATCTATCGCGCACTTTAGTTCATTCATATTCATGAATGTCAAAATCTATCCATGTTCATACATGTCACTATCTATTACACATTCATGTTCATTCATGTCACTATCTATCAATGTTCATGTATGTTCCTATCTATCATTCATTCATGTTCATGCATGTCACTATCTATCGTGCATTCATATTCATTAATGTCAGTATTTATCGAACATTCATATTCACGCAAGTCACTATCTATCCATGTTCATGCATGTCACTATCTATCGTGTATTTATGTTCATTCATTTTTGTCAGTATCTATCATGCATTCATATTGATTAATGTCACTATCTATGGCGCATTCATATTCATCAATACAACTATTTATCTATATTCATGCATGTCACTATTCATTGTGCATTCATATTCGTTCATGTTCATGCATGGCACTTTCTATTGCGCATTCATATTTATACATGTCATTATCAATTTATATTCATTTATGTCACTGTCAATCAAGCATTCATGTTCATTCCTGATTATGCATGTCACTATCCATCGCGCATTCATTTTCATTCATGTCACTATCAATCTATGTTCATGCATATCACAATCTATCGTATAATTATGCCCATTCATATTCATGCATGTTACTATCTATAGTGCATTCATGTTCATGCTTATCACTATCTTTTGTGCATTCATGCTTATTCATGTTCTTACACGTCACTGTATATCGTACATTCATGTTCATACATGTCACTATCTATCGCGAATTTACATTCATGCATGTCATTTTCTTTCCATGTTTATGGATGTCACTATCTATCACGCATTCATATTTATGCATGACACTATCAATCACGCATTCATATTCACTTGTTCATGTATGTCACTATCTATCGTGCATTCCTATTTAGGCATGTCACTATATATTATACATTCTTATTCCTTCATATTCATGTATATCAATATCTATCTATATTCATGAATGTCACTATCTATCGAGTATTAATGTTCATGTATGTCACTATCTATCGCGCATTCATGTTCATACATGTCACTATTTATTGTGCATTTAAGTTCGTTCAGGCTAATGCATGTTACTATCTATCATGCATTCATGTTCATGCACGTCACTATCTTTTGGGTATTCATGTTTATGCATGTCACTATATATTGCGCATTCATATTTATGCATGTTACAATCTATCCTTATTCATATATGTCACTATCTATCGCGAATTCATATTCATACATGTTCAAGTATGTAACTATTAATCGCGCATTCATGTTCATACATGTCACTATCTTTCGCACATTCATGTTCATGCATGTCACTATTTATCGCGCATTAATATTCATGCATGTCACTATGTGTCACACATTCATGTTAGTGGATGTCAAACTATCAATCACGCAATCTTGTTCATTCATGTTATCGGATGTCACTATCTATTACGCAATCTTGTTCATTCATGTTCATGCATGCCACTATCTGTCGACGTTCATGCTTGTCACTATCTATCATCCATTCATGTTCATTCACGTCACTATTTTTTGTGTATTCCTGTTAAGGCATGTCACTACCAATTGTGCATTCATGTTCACGCATGTCATAATCGTGCCTTCATATTCAAGCATGTCACTATCTATCATGCATTCATGTTTATGGATGTCAAACTATCTATCGCGCCTTCATGTTCATTAATATCACTATCTGTCGTACTTTCATGTTCATGCAAGTCACAGTCTATTGTGCATTCATATTCGTGCATATCACAATCTATCAATATTCATGCATGTCATTATCTATCGCGCATTCATGCTCATTTGTGTTTATGCATGTCGCTATCTATCACGCATTTATGTTCAATCATGTCCATGCATGTTACTATCAATCATGCATTCATGTTTAGGAATGTCACTATCTATCGTGCATTCATATTCTTGTATGGCACTATCTATCACACATTCATATTCATTCTTGTTATTATTTATTCGTGTTCATGCATATCACTATCTATCGTGCATTCATGTTTATTCATATTTATGCATGTCACTATCTATCACATATTCATATTCATGTATGTGACTATCTATACATGTTCATGCATGTCACTATTTATCCATATTCATGCATGTCACAATCTATCGCGCGTTCATGTTTATGCATGTCATTATCTGTCGGACATTCATATTCGTACATGTCACTATCTATCGCGCATTTATTTTCATTCATGTCATATCAATCAATGTTCATGCGTGTCACAATCTATCGTGCAATTATACTCATTCATGTTTATGCATGTTACTATCTATAGTACATTCATGTTCATGTCGGTCACCATCTTTCGTACATTCATATTTATTTATGTTATTGCATGTCATTGTATATAGCGCATTTATATTCATGCATGTCGCTATCTATCGCGAATTCATGTTCATACATATCACTATATATCTTTGTTCATGTATATCACTATCTATCGTGCATTCATATTTATGCATTGACACTATCTATCACCCATTCATATTCATTTTTATTAATGTATGTCACTATCTATCGTACATTTATATTTAGGTATGTTACTATCTATTACGCATTCTTATTCATTCATGTTCATGTATATCACTATCTATCCATGTTCAAGAATGTCACTATCTATCACACATTAATGTTCATGCATGCTACTATCTATCGCGTATTCATGTTCATTCATGTACTTATTAGGCATTCATGCTCATTTATGCTCATATATATTACTATCTATCGCGCATTCATGTTCATACATATTACTATATTTTGCACATTCATGTTTATGCTCATCACTATATATCGCGCATTCATGTTCAACATGTCACTACCTATCACCAATTCATATTCAGGCATGTCACTATCTATCCTTATTTATGCATGTCACTATCTATCATGCATCCATGTTCATAGATGTCATTATCAATCGCGCATCCATGTTCATGGATGTCATTATCTGTCGCACATTCATGTTCATGCATGTCACAATCTATCGTGCATTAATATTCATGCATGTCATTATATATCGCATATTCATGTTCGTGGATGTCAAACTATCAATCGCGTAATCATGTTTATTCATGTTCTTAGATGTCACTATCTATCGTATAATATTATTTATTTATGTTCATGCAAGCCACTATCTATCCACGTTCATGCATGTCACTATTTATCGTCCATTCATGTTCATTTGCTTTACTATTTTTCGTGTATTCTTGTTCAGGCACGTCACTATCAATCGTGTATTTATGTTAACACATGTCACAATCATGCATTCATATTCAAGCATGTCACTACTTGTCACGCATTCATATTTATAGATATCAAACTATCTATCGCGCCTTTATGTTCATTAATGTCACTATCTATCGTACTATCATATACACGTAAGTCACTATCTATCTATGTTCATACAAATCACTGTCTATCGTTCATTCATATTTGGGCATGTCACAATCTATTAATATTCATACATGTCACCACTATCTATCGTGCATTCATGCTCATTCGTATTCATGCATGTTATTATCTATCGCGCATTTATGTTCAATTATGTCCATATATGTTACTATCTATCACGTATTCATGTTCATGAATGTCACTATTTATCGTGCATTCATGTTCTTGCATGGCACTATCTATCTATATTTATGCATGTCACTCTCTATCGCACATTCATGTTCATTCTTATTATTATCTATTCATGTTCATGCATGCCACTATCTATCGCGCATTCATGTTCATTCATATTTATGCATATCACTATCTATCACATATTCATGTTCATATATGTCACTATCTATACATGTTCATGCATGTCACTATTTATCCAAGTTCATGCATATCATAATCTATTGCGCGTTCATATTTATGCATGTCATTATCTGTCATGCCTTCATATTCGTGTATGTCACTATCGTTCCATATTCATGCATATCACTATCTATCACACACTCATGTTCTTATATGTCATTATCTATCGCGCGTTAGTGTTCATTCATGTTCTTCCATGTCACTATCAATCGTGCATTGATGTTCATGCATGTCACTATCTATCCACAGTAGTGCTTGTCACTATCTATCGCCTATTAATGTTCATGGATGTTATTATCTATCGCGCATTCATGTTCAACTAAGTCACTATCTATCGCGTATTCATATTTATGTACGTTCATGAATGTCACTATCTATCGTGTAATCATGTTCATTTATGTTAGTGCATATCACTATCTATCGCACATTCATGTTCATGCATGTCACTGTCTATCGTATAATCATGTTCATTCAAGTTCATTGATGTCAAACTATCAATCGCGCATTCATATTAAAATATTTTCCTATCTTTCGCTCATTCATGTTCATTTATTTTCGTATATGTCAGACTATCAATCGCGTATTCATGTTCATGCTTGCCACTACTTTTATACATTTATGTCATTATCTATCGGTGTTTATGCATGTTCATTCATATTCATGTATGTCACTATCTATCACGCATTCATATTTATACTGTCACTATCTATTCATGTCCTTGCATGTAACTATTTATCCATATTTAAGCATATCATAATCTTTCACACCTTCA
The DNA here is from genome assembly GCA_021018995.1 of Chloranthus sessilifolius. NCBI lineage: Eukaryota > Viridiplantae > Streptophyta > Magnoliopsida > Chloranthales > Chloranthaceae > Chloranthus > Chloranthus sessilifolius. Next base: position 34,128,522 of record CM037586.1, read on the forward strand.
TTTTCATGTATATCATTATGTAGTCATGTATTTTTATTCACCCATGTCACTATCTATCGGGCATTCAGGTGCATGCATGTCTCTATGTAATGCGTGTTCATGTTCATTCATATTCATATATATCACTATCGATGAGGCATTAATGTTCATGTATGTCACTATCTATCGCGCATTCATATTCATGGATGTCACTATCTATTCATGGTAGTACATCTCACTATCTATCGCGTATTTTTGTTCATACATGTCAACTTCTATCGCTCATTTATGTTTATTAATATCAAACTATCAATCGCACATTTATGTTCATACATTTTACTATCTGTCACATATTCATGTGTATTTTTATCACTATCTATCTATGTTCATGCGTGTCACTATCTATTGCGCATCCAAGTTTATGCATGTCACTATCTAGTGTGCATTTATGTTCATTCATATTACTATCTACCAATGTTCATGCATGTCCTTATCAATCGGGCATTCATATTCATTTATTTTAATATCTATTGCACCTTTATATTCAAGCAAGTCACTATCTATCCATGTTCATGGATGTCACTATCTATCGCACATTTATGTTCATGCTTGTCAGTATCAATCACATATTCATGTTGATGAATGTCACTATCTATCACGCATTTATGTTTATCCATGCATCTATCTATCGTGCATTCATATTCATTCATTTCAATATTTGTCGCACATTCATATTCAAGTATGTCACTATCTATCAATTTTCATGCATATCACATCTATCGCGCATTCATGTTAATTTATATTCATTCTTGTCAGTATCAATCATGCATTCATATTAATGAACTTCACTATCTATCGCGCATTAATGTTCATCCATATAACTATCTATTGCACATTCATGTTCAGGTATGTCACTATCTATCCATGTTCATGCATGTCATTATCCATCGCGCATTCATGTTCGTTTATGTTCATGCATGACACTTTCTATTGCGCATTTATGTTCATGCATGTCAATATCAATCCATGTTAAAATATGTTACTATTTATTATGTATTCATATTCATGTATGTCACTATCCATCGCACATTCATTTTTATTCATGTCACTATTAATCTATGTTCATGCATGTCACAATCTATCACGCAATTATGCTCATTCATGTTATGCATGTTACTATCTATAGCGCATTTATATTCATGCATTTCACCATCTTTCGCGTAATTATATTCATTCATGTCCCTGCACATCACTATATATCGAGCATTCATGTTCATGCATGTCACTATCTATCGTGAATTCATGTTCAAGCATTTAACTATCTATCCTCGTTCATGTATGCCACTATCTATCACGTATTCATATTTATGCATAGCATTATCAATCGCACATTCATATTCATTTATGTTCATGCATGTCACTATCTATCGCACATTAATATTTAGGCACGTCACTATCTATTACGCATTCTTATTCATTCATGTTCATGTATATCACTATCTATCTATGTTCATGAATTTCACTCCCTATCGTGTATTAATGTTCATCCATATCACTATCTATCGTACATTTATGTTCATGCATGTCATAATTTATCGCGTATTTATGTTCATTCAGTCTCATGCATGTTACTATCTATCACGCATTCATATCCATATATGTCACTATCTATTGTGAATTCATGCTCATGTGTGTCACTATCATCCTAATTCATACATGTCATAATCTATCCTTGTTCATATATGTCACTATCTATCATGCATTCATGTTCATACATGTCCAAGTATGTCACTATCAATCGTCCATCCATGTTCATGCATGTCACTATCTATCGCGCATTCACATTCATTTATGTGCATTAATATTCATACATGTCACTATCAATTGCGCATTAACATTCATGCAGGTCACTATGTATCGCACATTCATATTCATGGATGTCAAATTATCAATCACAATTATTTTCATTTATATTCTTGAATGTCACTATCTATCGCACAATCATGTTCATTCATGTTCATATATGTCACTATCTATCCACGTTCATACATGTCACTATCTATCGCTCATTCATATTTATTCATCTCTATTCATGTCACTATTTTTCGTATATTCTTATTCAAGCATGTCACTATCAATCGTGCATTCATATTAATGCATGTTACAATCGGGCATTTAAATTCATACATGCCACTATCTAATATACATTTATATTCATGCATATCACTATATATCGTGCATTTATATTAATATTTATGGATGTCAAACTATCTATCGCGCCTTTATGTTCATTAATGTCAGTATCTGAAGTACTTTCATATTCACGCAAGTCACTATCTATCCATGTTCATACAAGTCACAATCTATCGTACATTCATATTCCTGCATGTCACAATCTATCAATGTTCATACATGTCACTATCTATCGTCCATTCATGCTCATTCGTGTTCATATTTGTCATTATCTATCGCGTATTTATATTCATGCATGTTACTATCTATCACACATTCATGTTCATGAATGTCACTATCTATCGTGCATTCATATTCTTGCATGGCACTATCTATCTATATTCATGTATGTCACTATCTATTGCCCATTCATGTTCATTCCTATCGTTATCTATTCATATTCAGGCATATCACTATTTATCGTGTATTCATATTCATACATATCACTATTTATCCATGTTTATGTATGTCAATATTTATCCAAATTCATGCATATCGCAATCTATCATGCGTTTATGTTTATACATGTCATTATCCGTTGCATGTTTATGTTCATGTATGTCACTATCTATCAATGTTTATGCATGTCATTATTTATCGCGCCCTCATATTTATGCATGTCGCTATCTATAGTGCGTTCATGTTCATTCACTTTCTTACATGTCACTATCAATCGCGCATTCATATTCATGCATGTCACTATCTGTCCATGTTAGTGCTTGTCACTATTTATTACGCATTCATATTCATGGATGTCATTATCTATCACACATTCATGTTTATGTATACTCATGAATATCACTATCTATCATGCATTCATATTCATTTATGTTCGTACATGTCACTATCTATCGCGCATTCTTGTTAATACATGTCACTGTCTATCGCATAATTGTATTCATTCATGTTCATAGATGTCATAATATCAATCACGCATTCATGTTCATGCATGTCCCTATCTTTATCAATGTTTAAATATATTACGATCTTTTGCGCATTCATTTTCATGCATGTCATTATCTGTTGCGCATTCAACTTCTTTCATGTCACTGTCTATCTATGTTCATGCTTGTCACTATCTATCGTGCATCCATATTCATGTATGTGACTATCTATTGCACATTCATATTCGTTCATGTGACTATTTATCAATGTTCATACATGTCCTTATCTATTGCGCATTTATGTTCGTGCATGTCACTATCTATCGCGCATTCATGTTCATTCATTTCAATATCAATTATACATTCATATTCAAGCATGTCACTATCTATCTATATTCATGCATGTCACTATCTATCGCGCATTTATGTTCATTAATGTTCATGCTTATTAGTATCAATCACGCATTCATGTTAATGAATGCCACTATCTATCACATATTCATATTCATGTATGTGACTATCTATATATGTTCATGCATGTCACTATTTATCCATATTCATGCATGTCACAATCTATCGCGCGTTCATGTTTATGCATGTCATTATCTGTCGGACATTTATATTCATACATGTCACTATCTATCGCGCATTTATTTTCATTTATGTCACTATCAATCCATATTCATACATGTCATAATCTATCGCGCAGTTATGCTCATTCATGTTCATGCATGTTACTATCTACAGTACATTTATGTTCAAGCATTTTACTGTCTTTAATGTATTCATGTTCATTCATGTTCCAGCAAGTCACTATATGTCATGCATTCATGTTCATGTATGTCACTGTCTATCGCGAATTCATATTCAAACATATAACTATCTATCCTCATTTATGCATGTCACTATCTATCACGCATTCATATTGATGCATGACACTATCTATCGTACATTCATATTTATTTATGTTCATATATGTCACTATCTAGCGTACATTCATATTTAGGCACGTCACTATCCATTACGCATTCTTATTCATTCATGTTCATATATTATATTATCTATCCATGTTCATGAATGTCACTATCTATCGTGTATTAATGTTTATGCATGTTACTATCTATCGTGCATTTATGTTCATGCATGTCACAATTTATCGCTCATTCATGTTCGTTTAGGCTCATGTATGTTACTGTCTATCACGCATTCATGTTCATGTATGTTACTATCTATCGCGAATTCATGTTCATGTGTGTCACTATCATCCTAATTTATACATATCACAATCTATCCTTGTTCATGCATGCCACTATCTATCACGCATTCATGTTCATATATGTCCTAGTATGTTACTATCAACCGTCCATCCATGTTCATGAATGTCACTATCTATCGTGCATTCACATTTACTTATATGCATTAATGTTTATGCATGTCACTATCTATCGCGCATTAATATTCATGCATGTCACTATATATCGCACATTCATGTTCGTCGCACAATCATATTCATTCATGTTCATGCATGTCACTATCTATCGCCTATTCATGTTCATTCATGTTCATTCATATTCATTCATTTACATTTATGTCACTATTTTTCGTATATTCTTATTCAAGCATGCCACTATCAATCGTGCATTCATATTAATGTATGTCACAATCGGGCATTCAAATTCATACATCCCACTATCTATTATACATTCATATTCGTGCATGTCACTATATATCACGTATTCATATTAATGTTTATGGATGTCAAACTATCTATCGCGCCTTTATGTTCATTAATGTCACTATCTGAAGTACTTTCATATTCACGCAAGTCACTATTTATCCATGTTCATATAAGTCACAGTCTATCGTACATTCATATTCCTGCATGTCACAATCTATCAATGTTCATACATGTCACTATCTATCGTCTATTCATGCTCATTCGTGTTCATATTTGTCATTATCTATCGCGTATTTATGTTCATCCATGTTACTATCTATCACACATTCATGTTCATGAATGCCACTATCTATCGTGCATTCATATTCTTGCATGTCACCATATATCGTGCATTCATATTAATGTTTATGGATGTCAAACTATCTATCGCGCCTTTATGTTCATTAATGTCACTATCTGATGCACTTTCATGTTCACACAAGTCACTATCTATCCATGTTCATATAAGTCACAGTCTATCATGCATTCATATTCGTGCATGCCACAATCTATCAATGTTCATGCATGTCACTATCTATCGTACATTTATGCTCATTCGTCTTCATCGCTATCTATCGCATATTTATGTTCAATCATATTTATGCATGTTACAATCTATCACACATTCATATTCATGAATGTCACTATCTATAGTTCATTCATATTCTTGCATGACATTATATATCTATATTCGTACATGTAACTATCTATTGCTCATTCATGTTCATTCTTGTCATTATCTATTCATGTTCAGGCATATCACTATCTATTCATTCTTGTCACTATCTATTCATGTTCAGGCATGTCACTATCTATTTATGTTCATCCATGTCAATATTTATCTAAGTTCATACATATCACAATCTATCTTATGCATGTCGTTATCCATTACGCATTCATTTTCATGTATGTCACTATCTATCCATATTCATGCATGTCATTATCTATCGCGTCCTCATATTCATGCATGTCGCTATCTATAGTGCGTTCATGTTAATTCATATTCTTGCATGTCACTATCAATTGCGCATTCATATTCATGCATGTCATTATCTGTCCATGTTAGTGCTTGTCACTATCTATCGTGTATTTATGTTCATAGATGTCATTATATATCACACATTTATGTTTATGCTTGTTCATGACTGTCACTATCTATCATGCATTCATATTTATTTATGTTCGTGCATGTCACTATCTATCGTACATTCCTGTTAATACATGTCACTGTCTATCGCACAATCATATTCATTCATGTTCATTCATGTCCCTATCTTTATCAATGTTTAAGCATATTACTATCTTTCGCACATTCATTATTAAGCATATCATTATCCGTCGTGCATTTAACTTCTTTCATATCACTATCCATCCATGTTCATGCTTGTCACTATCTATCACGCATTCATGTTTATGCATGCCACTATCTATTGCGCATTCATGTTCGTTCATGTCACTATCTATCAATGTTCATACATGTCCCTATCTATTACGCATTCATGTTCATACATGTCACTATCTATCACACATTCATGTTTATTCATTTCAATATCTATTGTATATTCATATTCAAGCATGTCACTATCTATCCATGTTCATACATGTCACTATCTATCGCGTATTTATATTCATTAATGTTCATGCTTATCAATATCAATCACGCATTCATATTGATAAATGTCACTATCTATCGCGCACTCCTGCTCATCCATGTAACTATCTATCGCGCACTCATGTTCACATATGTCACTATCTATCCATATTCATGCATGCCACTATCCATCACGCATTCATATTCATCCATATTCATGTATGTTACTTTCTATTGTGCATTTATGTTCATGCATGCCATTATCAATTCATGTTCAACCATGTCACAGTCTATTATACATTCATGTTCATTCATTTTCATACATATAACCATCCATCGCGCATTTATTTTCATTTATGTCACTATCAATCCATGTTCATGCATGTCATAATCTATCGTGCAGTTATACTCATTCATGTTTATGTATGTTACTGTCTATAGTGCATTTATGTTCAAGCATTTTACTGTCTTTCGTGCATTCATGTTCATTCATGTTCCTGCAAGTCACTATATATCGTGTATTCATGTTCATGTATGTCACTATCTATCGCGAATTCATGGTCAAGCATATAACTATCTATCCTCATTCATGTATGTACTTATCTATCACGCATTTATATTTATGCATGGCACTATTTATCGCACATTTATATTTATTTATGTTCATGTATGTCACTATCTAGCACACATCCATATTTAGGCACGTCACTATCTATTACGCATTCTTATTTATTCATATTCATTTATATTATTATCTATCCATATTCATGAATGTCACTATCTGTCATTTCTTAATATTCATACATGTCACTATCTATCACGTATTCATGGTCATGCATGTCACAACTTAGCGCGCATTCATGTTCATTCAGACTCATGCATGTTACTGTCTATCATGCATTCATGTTTATACATGTTACTATCTATCACGAATTCATGTTCATACATGTCACTATCTATCCTAGTTCATGCATGTCACATTCTATCCTTATTCATGCATGTCACTATCTATCGTGCATTCATGTTCATACATGTCCAAGTATGTCTCTATCAGTCGTCCATCTATGTTCATACATGTCATTATCTATCGCACATTCACATTATTCATGTGCATTCATGTTCATACATGTCACTATCTATCGTGTATTAATATTCATGCATGTCACTATGTATCGCACATTCATGTTCATGTCAAATTATTAATCGCGCAATCATTTTCATTCATGTTCTTGTATGTTACTATCAATCGCGCAATTATATTCATTAATGTTCATGCATGCCACTATCTACTGCCCATTCATGTTCATTCATCTTCATTCATGTCACTATTTTTCGTATGTTCTTGTTCAGACATGTCACTATGAATCATGCATTCATGTTCATGCATGTCACAATCGGGCATTCATATTCATACATGTCACTATCTATTATACATTCATATTCGTACATGTCACTATATATCGCGCATTCATATTAATATTTATAGATGTCAAACTATCTACCATGCCTTTATATTCATTAATGTCACTATCTGACACACTTTTATGTTTACGCAAATCACTATCTATCCATGTTCATACAAGTCACAATCTATCGTGCATTCATATTCGTGCATGTCACAATCTATCAATGTTCATGTATGTCACTATCTATCACGTAGTCATGCTCATTCGAGTTCATGCATGTCGCTATCTATAATGCATTTATGTTCAATCATATTCATGCATGTTATTATCTATCACACATTCATGTTCATGAATGTCACTATCTATCGTGTATTTATATTCTTGCATGACACTATCTATCTATATTCATGTATGTCACTATCTATCTCCTATTTATGTTCATTTCTTTCGTTACTATTCATGTTCAGACATGTCACTATCTATCGTGCATTCATGTTCATCCATATTACTATCTATTCAGGTTCATGTATGTCACTATTTATCCAAGTTTATGTATGTCACAATCTATCGTTCATTCATATTTATGCATGTCATTATCTGTCGTGCATTATTGTTCATGCATGTCACTATGTATCAATGTTCTTGCATGTCAATATCTAGCGTGCCATCATGTTCATGTATGTCACTATATATAGCGCGTTCATGTTCATTCACGTTCTTGTAAGTCACTATCAATCGTGCATTCATATTCATGCATATCACTATCTTTTTATGTTAGTACTTGCCACTATTTATAGCGCATTCATGTTCATGAATGTCATTATCTATCGCGCATTCGTATTTATGCATGTTCATGAATGTCACTATTTATCATGCATTAATATTCATTTATGTTCGTGCATGTCACTATCTATTGCGCATCCCTGTTAATGCATGTCACTTTCTATTACACAATCATATTCATTCATGTTCATGGATGTCATACATCAATTGCGCATTTATACTCATATATGTCCCTATCTTTCGCTCATTCTTGTTCACTCATTTTTGTAGATGTCAGACTATCAATCGCACATTCATGTTCATGCATGGTACTATCTATCGTACATTTATGTCATTATCGATCACTGTTTATGTATGTCATTATCTGTTGCGCATTCATGTTTATTCATGTTCATGCATGTCACTATCTATCGCACATTCATGTTCATACGTGTCACTATCTATTCATGTTCTTACATGTCACTATTTATCCATGTTCAAGCATATCACAATCTTTCACGCATTCATTTTCGTGGATGTTGTTATCTAGTTTCGCATTCATGCTCATACAGGTCACTATCTATCTTGCATTCATGTTCATGCATGTCACTATGTAATGCGCGTTCATGTTCGTTCATGTCCATGCATGTCACTATCTATCACACATTCATTTTGTTGGCCACTTATCTTGTGTTCAAAAAGGGGGGGGTTAAAAATCATACAATTAAATGATCTATTTATTGCACACACCAAGACAAGCAGACATACAGACCTGTAAGTATTCAGGGCCTATTGTAACAAGTTTTAAAGAAGGGTAAGTAAGGATATGTCCATAGAGAAATGTGACTGAAAATTAGGCAAATCTCTAGATCTAAAGCAAGTCTGACACCCTTCCTAATGCTAAAACAATAAAAGAAAGAGGAGAGGTCTAATGGTTTTTCACTTTTAAATTAAACTACAAAAACCAATTAAAATTGCAGAAGGTACAACTCTTACGTGAAAAATTTAAAAGAAAATGGGAAGAAGCGACTTGGAGTTTGGTCTTCTGCACTTGGATTGAACTAGGGTTACAGAGAGTTTAGAGTGCATTAATCTTTCATCTGGCCATAGGCACAGCTACAGGGTAGAAGAATCTGATCTAGGCTAGAGATTTGGCTTGATCTTAAGGCTATGATCTGTCCACTTCAATGGTCATAGATCATCCAATAGATTCACTCCATTCTCATGCTTCCATCAGAATAATTATAACCAGTACAAATGCTGCAATTGTCAGGCCACAGACATAAGCAATTACAGGAATATCAGATCTAGGGAGATCAAATGGCATCTAAGAGGTCTACCAGTTAAGTGGGTGAGCTATTCCCATCTACACAAAGCCGATCAAACACCAAATAAAACCAGAGAAACTATAGATCTAATTACAGCAGTTAAACCAACATTATATTGAATTAAATTAACCATAGAATGAAATGCCCTCAGATTTACAGTCTATATAACATCCAACCCTCAATAACACTCTCAGCTTTTCCCAATTACAGACTAAACCTCCCTCTTTGCTGCTCCAAAGAAATTAGCCAACCATGGTTGGGCGAAAAGGAAGAATAGAGAATTTCGATTCAAGCTCTGATCTCCAGAATTGATCCCCTTTTTCTGGCGACTTCCCTTCCTTTTATAGCTTTCGTCCTCTACCTCAGATTTATTTTTCCTGCCAATTATAGCTTCCAGAATAATCCTGTTATTCTCTCCTTTATTCCCCTTCTAGAAGGCTCTTTCAGTTAGTTAGAGTTGGGAGAGAGCACATGGGTCGGTTAGGGTTTCCCAGGGCACTTTTAGAAACTTCGTGTCGGTCATCAGAGTGCCTCAGATTACGTGTAGCAAGTCACTAACTTGCAGCGTGTGCACAGCAGCTTTTTTGAGAAGTCCTTCAGTCGATTTCGATAGGTTCATGAGGCTTTCGACAGGTTCCAAATAGGCCTTCTGTTCCTTTCACTAGGATTCAGGATCCTTTCGATAGGTTGATCTATGTGCAATGAGTTTCGATAGGTTTACTTCTAGTTCCTGTCGACAGGTTCCATCAGCTTTCGATAGGTTCACCAACTGAGCTACAACAACCATTCGACTGTTTTTACTTGTTTTGAGACCGTCTTTGTTAAGGTAGGGGAACCCTACACCTTATTTGCATTCTATTATAAGTATAGACTGTTTGATATAGAGCATAATTTCTGAAATATTTGTCTAACACAGCATTAATAAGAACTTTGAATTATGACACAAATAAGAATTTGGAAAACTTTGTTATGACTAAGAACTCAAAAATTTGAACTTCAGAACCTCAGCTATTTTTGAATGTGAACTTCGAATCAGAACTTCGAAAAATCACTAAATAAGTTATGTATACAAGCTTTGATATAAGTTAGCATTTACATTCGATTTGAGGCACATACGAACCAAACCCTAAATTCTACCAATCGTGTTGACGGTATTTATTTTGGCACAAGTTTCCCTCATAGTATAGGGGCTTGTTTCACTTCAGAAAATGGGTTCATGAACGACGATGGTCAGTAGAGTTTCCTATCGGTGACTTAGTCTGCTCTCATGCTATATGCAATTTGGGAGATAAAATTAAATTATAATTTTAAGACAAGAAGCATGCTAATTCCGAAGTTTTTGAACACATCAGATGAATTATATTAGTTTTGACCTCATGATTAGAACTGGAGATTTAGTTTGCAAGGCATCTTTTGAAAACCATATTTGATCCGATATCTGTCTTTGAAAACCTTTACTTATAATGAAATACAAATAGACATGTTTCCTCTATTGGGCTTTATTGTTAGCTTACCCTCGACTATACGTCACAGGTGCTGAGACTGACCTAGGATCTAAGGATCTGGAGGACTCTTATTATATTCCTAAGGAGGAATTGGATATGCCTGTAGAGGATTTTTTCCCTTGATTCTAGATTATCTTTTGGGTACTTTTGTTTAGAATTATTCTTTGAATATTGAGCCCTAGGCCTTTATTTTTTGTCTTTTTGATATCACTCGAGGAACTATTATTAAGAACCACTATTTTAGGTGTTGGATTGGCCATCACCGGTGGTTTTTCCTGGTTCCTCAGGGTGATATATTATTTTGTTAAGCTTTTATCTTTGCTTACTCTATGCTTTGCCTCTATCTTTAGATCTTTGTTATGCTGCCGGCTTTTATTTGTTACGGCTTATTTAGAAATCAATAAGTCGATGAACCAGCCTTTCCTATACCTTAGGGATTGAAAAAGTTGGGTCATCACATTTACACATTCATGTCTATTCATGTTTATGCACATCACTATATATCACGCATTCATGTTCATGAATGTCACTATCTATAGCGCATTTTCTTCATGCATGACACTCTCAATCTATATTCATGTATGTCACTATCTATCCAACATTCATGCCATTATCTATTGGTATATACACCTGTCACTATTTATCACATATTAATGTTTATGTATGTCACTAACTATCACGCACTAATGTTCTTGCATGTCACTATCTATCTATGTTCTAGCATCTCACTATTTATCAATGTTCAAGCATATTACAATCTTTCGTGCATTCATTTTCGTGCATGTCATTATCTATCTCGCTTCAAGTTCATGCATGTCACTATCTATCTATAGTCATGCATGTCACTATCTATTATGCGTTCATATTCAAGCATGTCACTATCTATTGCGCATTCATGTTTATGCATGTCGCCGTCTATCAACGTGCATGCAGACCTCTATCTATAACACATTTCTGTTCATGCATGTCACTATCTATCGTGCATTCCTGCTCATTCATTTTGGTATCTATCACACATTCATATTCACGTAAGTCACTATCTATCTATTTTCATGCATGTCACTATCTATTACCGATTTATGTTCATTTATATTCATGCTTATCATTATCAATCACGCATTTATGTTGATGAATGCCACTGTCTATCGCGCATTAATGTTCATTCATGCAACTATCTATCGCGCATTGATGACACATATGTTACTATCTATCCATGTTCATGCATGTCACTATCCATCGCGCATTCAAGTTCGCTTATATGCATACATGTCACTTTCTATCATGCATTCATAATATTCATGTATGTCACTATCAATCCATGTACAAGCATGTCACTATCTATTGTGCATTCATATTCATTCATATTCATGCATGTCACTATCCATCCCACAGTCAATTTCATTCATATCACTATCAATCCATATTCATGCATGTCACAATCTATTGTGTAATTATACTCATTCATTTTCATCCATGTTACTGTCTATAGCGCATTCATATTCATGCATTTCACTTTCATTCGCGCATTCATTTTCATTCATGTTCCTACACGTCACTATATATCGCGTATTCATGTTCATGTATGTCACTATCTAACGCAAATTAATGTGCATGCATGTAACTATCTATCCTAGTTCATGCATATCACTATCTATCACGCTTTTATATTTATGCATGGCACTATCTATCGCGTATTCATATTCATTTATGTTCATGTATGTCACAACCTATCGCGCATTCATATTTAGGCATGCCACTATCTATTATGCATTCTTATTCATTTATGTTCATATATATCACTATCTATCCATATTCATGAATGTCACTATTTATCGTACATTAATGGTCATGCATGTCACTATCTATCATGAATTTATATTTATACATGTCACTATCTATACTAGTTCATGCATTTCACAATCTATCCTTGCTCATGCATGTCATAATCTATCACGCATTCATGTTCATACATGTCCAAGTATGTCACTATCAATCACACATCTATCTTCATGCTTGTCACTATCTATCGCGCATTAATATTCATGCATGTGACTATTACACATTCATGTTCATGGATGTTAAATTATCAATTGCGTAATCATTTTTATTCATGTTCTTGGATGTCACTATATATCCACGTTCATACATGTCACTATGTATCGCTCATTCATGTCACTATTTTTCATATATTCTTATTAAGGCATGTCACTATCAATCGTGTATTTATGTTCATGCATGTCACAATCGTGCATTCATATTCATGCGTGTCACTATCTATCATGCATTCATATTTATACATGTCACTATCTATCGTGCATTCATGTTTATGAATGTCAAACTATCTATCGCGCCTTCATATTCATTATTGTCATTATCTGTCACACTTTCATGTTCACGGAAGTCACTATATATCTATGTTCATGCAAGTCAGTCAATCGTGCATTCATATTCATGCTTGTCAGTATCTATCGCGCATTTATTTTGATGAATGTCATTATCTATTTTACATTCATGTTCATCAATGCAACTATCTATCGTGCATTCCTGTTGACGTATGTCACTATCAATCCCTATTCATGCATGTCATTATCTATCGTGCATTCATGTTCGTTCATATTTATGCATGTCACTTTATATCGTGCATTCATGTTCATATATGTCACTATCTATAGTGTATTCATGTTCATTTATGTTCATGCATTTTACTATCCATCGCGCATTTATTTTCATTCATATCACTATTTGTCACATATTTTTTATTCATGCATGTCACTATCTATCCATATTCATACCTGTCGCTATCTATCCCGCATTTATGTTCATGCATGTTATTATCTATCATACATTCATGTTCGTTCCTGTTCATGCATGTCACTATCTATCGCACATTCATATTCACATATCACTATCTATCCATGGTAGTGCTTATTACTATCTATCGCGCTTTCATTTTCATGTATGTCATTTTCTGTCATGCATTCATGTTCAAGTAGGTTACTATCTATCACACATTGATGTTTATTCGTATTCATGCATGTCACTATCTATCACGCATTCTGGTTCATATATGTCACTTTCTATCGCTCATTCATGTTCACTCATTTTCATCGATATCAGACTACTAATCGCGCATTCATGTTCATGTATTTTACTATCTGTCGAACATTCATATGTAGTTTTATCACTATCTATCCATGTTCATGCGTGTCACTATCTATCTCGCAGTCAAATTTATTTATGTTCATGCGTGTCACTATCTATGACGCATTTAAGTTCATTCATGTTCATGCATGTCAATATCTATCCATGTTTATGAATGTTACTATCTATTATGTATTCATATTCATTTATGTCACTATCTATTGCGCATTTAAGTTCATGCACGTCACTATCTATCGCGTATTCATATTTACGCATGTCACTATTTATAGCATATTTATATTCATTCATGTTAGTATCTGTCGCACATTCATATTCACGCAAGTCACTATCTATCTATGTTCATGCTTGTCATTATCTATCACGCATTTATGTTCATTCATGTTCATGCTTATCAGTATCTATCGCCCATTCATTTTGATGAATGTCACTATCTATTGCATATTCATGTTAATCCATGCAACTATCTATCGTACATTCCTGTTGACGTATGCCACTATCAATCGATATTCATGCATGCCATTATCTATCGCGCATTCATGTTCCTTCATATTCATGCATGTCACTTTATATCGCGCATTCATGTTCATTCATGTCACTATCTATAGTGCATTTATGTTCATTTATGTTCATATATGTCACTATCCATCGCATATTCATTTTCATTTATATCACTATTTGTCGCACATTTATGTTTATGCATGTAACTATCTATCCATATTCATGCCTGTCACTATCTATCACGCATTTTTGTTCATGTATGTCACTATCTATCGCACATTCATGTTCATTCGTGTTTATATATGTCACTATCTATCGCGCATTCATGTTCATGTAAGTCACTATCTTTTTATGGTAGTACTTATTACTATCTATCGCGCATTCATGTTCATGAAGGTCATTTTCTATCGTGCATTCATGTTCAAGTAAGTCACTATCTATTGTGTATTGATGTTTATTCATATTCATGCATGTCACTATCTATCGCGCATTCCGGTTTATGCATGTCACTTTCTGTCGCTCATTCATGTTCATTCATTTTCATTGATGTCAGACTACCAATCGCGCATTCATGTTCATGCATTTTGCTATTTGTCACGTATTCATGTGTAGTTTTATCACTATCTATCACATAGTCAAGTTTATTTATGTTCATGCGTGCCACAATCTATGGCGCATTTATGTTCATTCGTGTTCATGCATGTCAATATCTATTCATGTCTATGAATGTCACTATCTATTGCGCATTCATGTTCATCCATGTCACTATTTATCGCGTATTTAAGTTTATATATGTCACTATCTATCGCGTATTCATGTTCATACATGTTACTACCTATCGCGCATTCATGTTCATTCATGTCAGTATCTATCACACATTCATATTCACGCAAGTCACTATCTATCTTGCATTTAATTTTGATGAATGTCACTATCTATTATACATTCATATTCATCCATGCAACTATCTATCATGCATTCCTCTTGACGTATGTCACTATCAATCTATATTCATGCATGTCATTATCTATCACGCATTCATATTCGTTCATATTCATGTATGTCACTTTATATCGTGCATTCATGTTCATTCATGTCACTATCTATAGTGCATTCATGTTCATTTATGTTCTTGTATGTCACTATCCATCGCCCATTTATTTTCATTCATATTACTATTTATTGTAGATTCATATTCACACATGTCACTATCTATAGCACATTTATGTTCATTCTTGTTACTATCAATCGCGCATTTATGTTCATTCTTGTTACTATCTATCGCACATTTATGCTCATTCTTGTTACTATCTGTTGCGTTTTCATATTCATGCATGAGACTATCTTTTACGCATTCATGTCCATTCACGTTTATGCACGTCACTATCTATCATGCATTTATGTTCATTCATGTCACTATTTATCCATTTTCATATGTGCCACTATCTATCGAGCATTTATGTTCATTCATGTTCATGTTGGTAAGTATCTATCGTGCATTCATGTTGATTAATGTCACTATTTATCGTACTTTTATGTTCATCCATGCAACTATCTATCACACATTCATGTTCACGTATATCACTATCTATCCATGTTCACTATCCATCGCACATTCATGTTCGTTCATGTTCATGCATGTCACTTTCTATCACGCATTCATGTTCATATATGTCACTATCAATCCATGCTCATTCATATCACTATCTATCGTGTATTTATGTTCATTCATATTCATGCATGTCAATGTTCATGCATGTCATAATCTATCGTGCAATTATGCTCATTTATGTTCATGCATATTACTATGTCACATTCATGTTCATATTTGTCACTACCTTTCGCGCATTTATGTTCATTCATGTTCCTGCACGTCACTGTATATCGCGCATTCTTGTTTATATATGTCACTATCTATCTTTGTTTATGTATGTCACTATATATCACACATTCATGCATGGCACTATCTATCGCGTATTTATATTCATTCATATTCATGTATGTCACTATCTATCGCGCATTCATATTTAGGCAGGTCACTGTCTATTACGCATTCTTATTCATTCATGCCTATCACTATCTATCCATGTTTATAAATGTCACTATCTGTCGCACATTAATATTCATGCATGTCACTATCTATAATGTATTCATGTTCATAAATATCACTACTTTTTGTGCATTTATGTTCATTCAGGCTCATGCATGTTACTATCTATCGTGCATTCATGTTCATGCATGTCACTATCTTTCATGCATTCATGTTCATACACGCCACTATATATCACGCATTCATGTTCATTCAGGCTCATGCATGTTACAATTTATCGCTCATTCATATTCATGCATGTCACTATCTTTCACGCATTCATATTCATACACGTCACTATATATACATCATTCATGTTCATGAATGTTACTATCTTTCACGCATTCATGTTCATGCACGCCACTATATATCGCGCATTCATGTTCATGCATGCCACTATCTATCACAAATTCATGGTCACGCATGTCACTATCTATCCTTGTTCATACATATCACAATCTATCCTTATTTATGTATGTCACTATCTATCGCGCATTCATATTCATACATATCTAAGTATGTCACTATTAATCGTGCATCCATGTTCATACATGTCACTATCTATCGTACATTCATGTTCATGCATGTCACTATCTATTGCGCTTTAATATTCATGTATGTCACTATATGTCGCACATTCATGTTTGTTGATATCAAACTAGTAATCGCGTAATCATGTTTATTGATATCAAACTATCAATCGCGCAATCTTATTCATTAATATTCATGTATGCCACTATCTATCCACGCTCATGCATGTCACTATCTATCATATATTCATGTTCATTCGCGTCTCTGTTATTCGCATATTCTTGTTCAGGCATGTCACTATCAATCGTGTATTCATATTCACGCATGTCATAATCGTGCATTCATATTCAAGCATGTCACTATCTATCGCGCATTCATGTTTATGGATGTCAAACTATTTATCTCACCTTTATGTCCATTATAGTCACTATCTCTCGCACTTTCATGTTCACGCAAGTCACTATCTATCTATGTTCATGCAAGTTACAGTCTATCGTACATTCATATTCGTCCATTATAGTCACTATCTCTCGCACTTTCATGTTCACGCAAGTCACTATCTATCCATGTTCATGCAAGTTACACGAATATATGCTCATTCGTGTTCATATATGTCACTATCTATCGCGCATTTACATTTAATCATGTCTATACATGTTACTATCTATCATATATTCATACTCATTTATGTTCATGCATGAAACTATCTATCGTGCATTCTTGTTCATGCATGTCACTTTCTATCGCTCATTCATGTTCATTTATTTTCATTGATGTCAAACTATCTATCGCGCCTTTTCCTACAAAACAAAAATACCCAGAAAAAAATAAATAAATGAATAAACTTTACCTCTTTCCTTTTTCTTAAGCTCCCCTTACAACCACCATCAGAAACCCCAACCGTAACCCTAGAAGAATCGAGGGTCTTACCCTTCAAATCCAGTTCCTCCACCTCCCCATCGTTTGATTTGTTTTCTCTGAGCCTCCGTTTCCTCTTCTCCTCCCTCCGATTCTCCTGCTCCGCAGTCGCACTTACACCATCACCATCATCTTCCAAAACACTTTCACCGTCCGATTTCTCCAATCCATCATTAGATCTCCCTCCCCTTCCTCTTCCTCTCCCTCTCCCTCTCCCTCTCCCTCTAACCCTAACCCTAACCCTAACCTCGAGCTTTAATCTCTCAGCCATAGCGTGTTTCTCACAATATTCCTCGTCGTCCATTCGTTCGTTCTTGCAACGCCATATTTTGCCATTTTTTTGACGACAACGAATGTCTTCCGGGGGATCGCGTGGACTGTCGTCGTCCTCATTGACGTCGAAAAATCGGGTTGCCATGGTCGGATTTCAAAAAACCGCTTTCTCCCGCCCAAAGTTTTGTCGAAATTTGTGAGAATAGATAGAAAACGAAAGTGTAGAGAGTCGACAGATAGTGGCATGCATGAACATGAATGAACAAGATTGTGTGATAGATAGTGACATTTGATAACATGAATGAACAAGATTGCGTGATTGATAGTTTGACATCCACGAACATGAATGTGTGACATATAGTGACATGCATGAATATTAATGTGCTATAAATAGTGACATGCATGAACATGAATGTGTGAAAGATAGTGACATGCATGAACATGAATGCGCGATTAATAGTCACATACTTGAACATGTATGAATATGAATTCATGATAGATAGTGGCATATATGAATAAGGATAGATTGTGACATGTATGAACATGAATGCGCAATATATAGTGACATGCATAAACATGAATACCCAAAAGATAGTGACGTGCATGAACATGAATGCATGATAGTGACATGCATAAATATGAATTGATACTGACGCGTAAGAACATGAATGCACGATAGATAGTGACATGCATGAGCATAAATAAACATGAATACATAATAGATAGTGACATGCATAAACACCGATGGTAATGACATGAATGTACGATAGATAGTACCATGCATGAATATGAATGTGCGATTGATTGTCTAATGTCTACGAAAATGAATGAATATCAATGAGCGAAAAATAGGGACATGCATGAATATAAATGCATGATTCATAGTATGACATTCATGAACATGAATGAACATGATTGTGCGACGGACAGTGACATGCATGAACATAAATATGCAATAGATAGTGACATGTACAAACATAAATGAACATGAATACACGATTGATAGTGACTGTAATATCCCTGATATTTTCGGTATATTTTCGTTTATCTCGGTAAGCGTGCCCGGAAAATACTGTAGAATATTTTTGGACTTTTGGTAAGCTAAGGCTATGGTAAGACTAATGGCCAAAGGAGTTGGTCTCAAGAGGTGTGCAAGTCATGAAATCGATAACTTATACTATTGGGTTGGTGTTGGTGGTTAACACCAGATATGTTCTCAACTTAAGTGGATAAGTTACAAATACAAAAAAATCTAGATATTATAGTTGCTTAGGTTTGGTTATAAGAGAGAGTGCAAGAGAAGATTAACTCTCCCACTCTCTTTGGAATTTAAGCTTCTAAAGACCTTGCTCGTTTGATCCTAGATCTAGAGAGATTGAGACCTCCTCTTCACATCTCAACCATTGATTAGCTTTGAAATTATCTTAGGATCAGTTTGATATATTGAAAGAGAAGAGTGATGAGAGTGAGAAAATCTGTGTGATCTAATGGTGGTCGTTTCTTTATGATGGATGAAGTGAAAATCGAACCATGGAACTTGGAGCTTGGAGCTTGGAATCAATTTTAAACTACAAGAGGTAGGTCGATGAAACCTCCTTGTGTTATTTTGTTTATGTTTTGTTTAGAATTAAAGAAGACATGGTGGTTCAATGTAAAACTGATGGCCTGATGCATGTGCGATTTTTCCATTTTGGGATCATTTAGAAAATCTGTGATCGATGGTCGTGGTTCAATCTAAAATCTGATGGTGCAGATCGATGTGCGATTTTTCCCATTTTGGGAATTTAGAAAATCTGTGTGATCGATGGCGTGGTTCAATCTAAAATCATACAGATGATGATGTGATTTTTCCCATTTTTGAATTTAGAAAATCTGTGATCCGATGGCGTGGTTCAATCTAAAATCTGATGGCCATCGATGTGTGATTTTCCCATTTTTGGACCGATGTGCGTTTTGAATTCAAGGGTGAAATTGAATTCGACCATCAATTTCAGATTTGACCCACAAATTGCTTTTACATCTGCTTTTGGCATTCAGAAAATTTTATTGGATTTTTAATCTGCAAGTTTTAGTTTGATTTTTTTGTCTTATATTAACACTGAAAGTGTTAATATATGTAGGTTTTGATGTTAGTCCTTGGTGAGGACCTGTTATGCGTGATTTTGAAGCTCTTTGTTAAGGTAGGGGAACCCTACATTATTTGTATTCTATTATAAGTAGGGACTGTTTTGACTATTTCGCTGAGAAGCATGTATTTGAAATCTGTTATGGACATCGTAACCTCAAAGATGGATACTTTGCTAAAATTAAGAACTTTGTAATTGAACCTCGTAACCTCGCTTAATCTTTGAATCGACCTTTGAATCGTAACTTTGAAAATCAGATATGATATGAATAATAAGCCTTGATATGTGTTAGCAATTGCATTTGATTTGAGGTACGTCAGAACGATGCCCTAGATTCTACCAACCGTGTTGACGGTATAACTTTGGCGCAAGTTTCCCTCATTGCGTAGGGGCTTGTTGCATTCAGAAAAAGGGTTCATGAACCATTTACGATGGTCGTAGGGTCTTCCCATCGGTATACACTTTGCTCTCATGCTATAGGAATTTGAGAGATATAATTAAGTTATAAATTTAGACAAGAAGCATACTAATTCAAGATTTTCAACACATCGATTTATGTATTCGCTTTTAACTCAAGATTAGAATCTGAGATTTCGTTAAAAGCATCATTTGAAAACCATATTTGATCCGAATTCGCTTTTGAAAACCTTTACTTATAATGAAATACAAATAGATTTGTTTCCTCTATTGGGCTTTCTTGTGTTAGCTCACCTCGACTATACGCCATGTGCTGAGACTGATTTGGGATATGAGGATTTGGAGGATTCTGATTATATTCCTGAGGAGGAATTAGACTTGCCTGCTGAGGAGTTCTTCCCTTGACCTTTAGATCCTGTATTTTGGTATTTTGTCTGAATATTGTTTTGAATATTGGGCCCTAGGCCTTATTTTGTTCTTTTTTATATCACTTGAGGAACCATCATCGTGAACCATTAGTTTAGGTGTTGGATTGGCCATCACCGGTGGTTCCTTTTGGTTCCTCATCGTGATAGATTTGTTATTACAAGCTTTTGAATTATGAATTATCTCTACTTTGCCTCTGTTTTAGATCATTGTTATATGTGGCCTCTGTTTGAATACTCATTGAGAAATCAATAAGTTGATGAACCGCCTTTCCTATACCGTAAGGGATTGGAAAAGTCGGTCGTCACGGTTGGTATCGAGCTATGCTCTAGGTTCGAGTCTTAGGACTAGGGATAGATTGTCTTGACAATCTTCTTGATCAATTGCTATTGCTTTTCAACAATGTGAGATCGGATGCCTCCGGTTCGAGGCGAGGCCGAGGTAGAGAGGGACCACGTGAGGTGTAGGTACCTCACGTGGCGGAGAAAAGTTGCCACTGTGCGAATCTGCAGAGGCCCACAGCTGGTAGGCCACAGGAGGAAATGTGGACAGTCTTGGCAGCCTTGGCCACCAACATGGCTCAACATGGCTCAGCATTGATAGGCAGAGCGAGATCTTTGGCGGCGGACATCACCGGGAGGATTTGCGAGTTCGGGAGGATGAGACCTCCTACATTCTCGAGCGAGACGGATCCGATGGAAGCCGGCGTGGCTTGATGAGATCGAGAAGATATTTGAAGTGTTGCGATGTACGATGTTGAGAAATCGTTGGGCATCTTTCAAACTTTGGGAGGCGGTCGTGGTGGAAAGTCTGTTTCTAGGATGAGAGGCGGGACTACCCTAATACTCCATGGACTTAGGCGAGTTTGTGGAGACGTTCAACGATCAAGATTTTCCAAAGATCGTCGTCATCGATGGGAGGTCCAGTTCATTGGTGAAATAGGATGAGATGTCGTGGCGAGTAGCTGAGTTTGATAGACTCTCGGTTGCACCCTTGCGTGGCCTTGGTGATGAGAGCTCGAAATTTGAAGAGAGGATTGAGGCGAACATTGAGGAGAGGGTGTCTATGTGGGAGATGGAGACGTATCTTTGGCGTCATGACAAAGGCCCTCATAGCGGAGGAGGACATTCAAAAACAATACTTGGCGAGCAGAAATAAGAATCGGTTTGGCGGGCGGCGAGTGCTTGAGGCGGTGAACAAAAGCCGAGGTTCTCGAGACCTCCTCCCTACCCTAGTCGACCATCATACTCTAGACCATTTGTTGCTTCAGACCGATGGCGTCTTCATATCGAGACCGCGAGTTCGTCACCGGGACAACCATTGTGAGCTGGAGCACTCTGGGAGTGGAGCTTACAGTGGCTCAAGGTTCAACAAAGGGATCAGTGATTACTCTGTTTCTACTTCATTGTGTGCAAGATGTGGAAACCACATAAAAGCGAGGATTGTAGAGAATCTTTGGAGGATGCTTGGTGTGGGACTGGTTGGTCATATGATCAAGGATTGTCCTGATGTTGAGAAAGGATCTGACCACGGTCTCTCGAAGTCGCGACCTACCCTCAAGGTCGAGTCTAGTCTATGCTGTGAATGCCCAAATGCTTAATGAATAGCGTGGTCCAAGGTATTTTAAAGTTCAGATTTTACTTTTGGTATTAATTATATTGATTCAATTATATATTCTGTCAATAAATTGAATATACAATAAAATCATTGTATATAAGTATATATAAGTAATAACAAACTTTTTAATTAAGGTACACTTATGATGAGTTGTGGGGCGACTCAAGTAAAATTGAAGCACAGTACTAATAGACCACGGGTCTAGTCACTCGTTCATTACTCCTCTTTTCTCGAGAAGATGGGCATCGTACCCAAACCCCATGCGTTTGTCTTGGCTGGGAAAGTTCCTACGCGAAGCTCGGTCAGCACGAATACTGTGTGCAAGTCTGTGATCGTGTTGGTTGCTGACCACGAGACAATGACCAACATGATTACGCTGACAATGGCAGGGTTCGACGTGATTCTCGGGATGGATTGGTTGTCCGCATACCATGCGAATGTGATGTTACGGAAGATCGTAACCTTGACCACCGAAGATGAAATCCTTCGATTTTGCGAGTCAAATTGAACATTGCACCTATTATTTCAGCCATCGGTGGCGCATGATGAGAGCGGATCTTTGTGGATATCTTGCTTACTTGCAAGATAGTAAGGAGAAAGATCGGGTCATTGCACTTCTTACAGTAGTTAGTGAGTTTCCCGATGTTTTTCTTGATGAATTGCCTGGGTTGCCACCGGTCCGAGAGATTGAGTTTGCGTTCGACATAGCTCCGGGTACAGAACCGTTATCTAAAGCTCCATATCGGATGGCGCCTGCTGAGTTGAAGGAACTCAAGGAACAGCTTCAGGAGCTGTTAGACAAAGGCTTTTTTCGTCCGAGTGACTCTCCTTGGGGTGCACCGGTTCTTTTTGTGAATTACAAGGATGGATCAATGCGTCGTATATCGATTATAGGCAGCTCAACAAGATGACGATTAAGAATCGTTATCCTCTTCTGCGGATAGATGACTTGTTTGATCAATTGCAAGGTGCCAAATTCTTTTCAAAGATCGATCTGAGGTCAGGCTATCATCAGCTCAAGATCAAGGTGGAAGATATATCCAAAACTGCGTTTCGGACGCGTTATGGCCACTATGAGTTTCTAGTGATGCCATTTGGATTGACAAATGCGCCTGCATCTTTCATGGATCTGATGAACAGGGTGTTCAAACCACATCTTGACAAATCTGTGGTAGTTTTCGTAGATGACATCCTCATCTATTCGAAAACCAGAGAGGAGCATGTGCAACATCTAAGGATGGCTCTTCAAACACTCAGGGACCATCAGTTATATGCCAAACTCAGCAAGTGTGAGTTTTGGCTAGATCAGGTCAGTTTCTTAGGCCATGTTGTCTCGGAGTCAGGCATTTCAGTGGATCCTACAAAGATCGATTCTGTGGTGAACTGGGAACAGCCTACGATTTGCAAAAGTCCGGAGTTTTCTTGGTTTGGCGGTACTATCGGAGATTTGTCGAGGTTTCTCAAAATTATCTCGTCCGCTTACACAAGAAAGAATGCAAAGTTCGATTGGACAGAGCAGTGTGAGCAGAGTTTTCAGGAGTTGAAGCGTCGCTTGACTTCTGCACTTGCTATACCTTCCGTAGTGGAGGCTTCGCCGTAGGATGCTTCTTATGGCGGATTAGGTTGCGTGCTTAATCAACACGGCGGTTATTGCTTATGGATCTAGACAGTTGAAGGACCATGAGAGAAATTATCCGGCGCATGATCTCGAGTTAGCAGCAGTTATATTCGCTCTCAAGATCTGGCGACATTACCTCTACGGTGAGATATTTGATATATTCACCGATCATAAGAGTCTCAAGTACCTGTTCACTCAGAAGGACTTGAACATGAGGCAATGGATGGAGTTTTGAAAGATTATGATTGCTCGATTCAAGTACCATCCGGAAAGGCAAATGTCGTTCTTGATGCTCTCGATGAAAGGTCATCACTCGATTATCACATCTTGTGAGCGGATTCGTGATGGAAGCTATTGGAAGATATGGCTTTGGGCATCTCACGGTTTGATGTAAAAGGCTGGGAGCATTGATGGCTACTCTTGTACTCGCCCTCGCTCTTGAGAATATTAAGCTTCAAATGACCGATGATGAGCTGATGGCGATCAGACGAGATGTCGAGAATGGCGGCAAGAAGGATTTCTCCATTCGGCAGATGGAACCTTGTTGTTTAAATGACGTGTATGTGTGCAAACAAGCTCAGAGCTTCGGGACACTATTCTAGAAGAGGCTCACAAATCCATGTATGCCATACATCCTGGTAGCACCAAGATGTATCAGGACTTGATGAAGAGTTTCTGGTGGCGAGGTTTGAAACGCGACGTCGCTGAGTACGTATCGCGGTGCCTGGTTTGTCAGCAGGTTAAGGTTGATCATCAGAATCCAGCAGGGTTATTACAGCCTTTACCTGTGCCTGAATGGAAATGGGAAGCCATTTCGATGGACTTCATCTTAGGTTTGCCGTAAATACTGAGGAAAAACAATGCCATTTGGGTTATTATTGTCGATCGGCTGACCAAATCTGCTCATTTCCTGCCATACAATATCTCGTATACAGCTAGTAGACTTGCAGAATTATACTTGAAGGAGATTGTTAGACTGCATGGGATACCAGCTAGTATTGTGTCAGACAGAGACCCGTTGTTTACTTCACACTTTTGGCAGAAATTTCAGGAGGGAATGGGTTCTCGTCTTGACTTTAGTTCTGCATTTCACCCACAGACGGATGGCCAGACTGAGCGAGTGAATCAGATTATTGAGGACATGTTGAGAGCTTGCATGTTGGATTTTCACGGGTCATGGGACCAACACTTGCCTTTGATTGAGTTCGCCTACAACAATAGCTTTCAGGCTAGCATTGGTATGGCTCCGTTTGAGGCTTTATATGGGAGACGGTGTCGATCGCCGTTAAAGCCCGGGAAGAAGTGGGTGAGAAGCTCATTATTGGACGAGATAGTTGAGCGCCACGGCCAAGGCAGTTCGGTTGATCTGTGGCGACTCTGAGTAGCTCGAGTCGTCAAAAGAGCTACGCGATCTCAAGAGGCGACACGTGGATTTTGAGGTAGTTAAGCGCCTTAAAGTGTATTTTCACTTGGTATATAGTCCATGTCTGATTTACACTAATAATTAATTTTTTCAGTTGGCCGAATGTCTTTGTTGGATTTAGCCTCTGAAAGGCGTTATGAGGTTCGGAAGCGAGGAAGTTGAGTCCTAGATGCGTTGGGCCTTTTGAAATTTTAGTAGAGTCGGAGAGGTTGCATGTCGAGTGGCGCTACCGCCGCAATTGTCTAGCATGCACAATGTCTTTCATGTTTCGATGCTCGTCGATACATCGTGACCCGACTCACGTGTGATTACCAACCCATCGAGCTTGAGGATGGTTTGAAGGTGATTGAGGACCCGATTGATTTTGGATGCATGAGGCGGATCCTACGCACTAAAAGGATTCCTTTGGTTCTTGTACAATGGCGGAATCACACACCGGAGGAAGCCACTTAGGAGCGTGAAGCTGGGGTCCGGGACCAATTTCGAGCCTATTTGCTTGAATTTTTTCATTTTGTGGGATCATGATATTTTCCGGAATATGTAATCATTTGGTTATATATATCAATATTCTCATTCTTGGTTTTATATAGAAATATAAAATTATTTCGTGAGAACTTGTGGTGATCACGTTATTTTCGTCGGTCCGTATAGCGTCACTCACTTATGGACATCGGAATAATTTTTGGGACCTTAGACCAAATTAGTGTGTTATGGTCATCATGATCAAAATCTGCTGTCATGATCAAAATCTGCTGTCATGATCTGATCTGTTGCCATTTGCCCTTGCTAGTGCTGTCATGATCTGAGTTCATGATTGGGATACAACGGGCTCAAACTAGGTCCATTTAGACCCACAGATCAATTATAGATTTCAAAATTTTTGTCCATTTTGAAAATTTCCGATGTGTTAAACATACTCAGGTGTATTAAAATTTCATGTGTTAAAAATTTCAGGTGTGTTGCAAAATTTTTCAGCCTGAGCACATTGTTGGTTTGTTTTTTTAAACTGTCATAGGCTTTTTATTAACACTTTATGCACGAGAAACATTGCGAATTGAGGGTAGGTGGATTTATGGCGAAACATTTGTGGCGATTTCGACCACCAATGATAGGTTGGTGCACTTCATTTATGAGAGGTTACATCATGGGTGATTGCTCAAAATTCGGAGGTTTAAACTCTCATGAGGTCGGTGTTTTAAGCTCGTGACTTTTCATTTCATGAGGAGAGGGGCTTTAGCTTCGCGGGGTTGTGCAGTTTTGCAGCTCTGCTGTTGGGTTTTTGGGCCTGTATTTTTATATACAGCCTGGTTTCTGCCCACTCTACGCAGCCCGCCCCACAAGCCGCACAGCCACCTACTTAGTTGGCTCCACCACCCCCACACCCACTTTCTGACCTGTGTCCCCTCCAATCTGTGCGCAACCCCATCATTGTTGGGGCATGTATTTATTTTCTTATTGCATGCATTATCTTGCAACCTGGTGGTTCTAACTTTTGCCTTTCCATCTATATTTTCTGTTTTGGCTCTGTTTTGCTAGTTTTGGTTGTTCGGTGAGTACACTGTTGGCTATGAATTCTGTTAGCACCTTCTGGCTTTTTGTTGGCCTGTTACATTTCCGTGTGTGGGCCTGTCCCTTCAGTACTATATCTATTTTGTGGTAGGATCCTTGTTTGTTTAGTTCTTTTTGGGTGTTGCTTTTCTACGTCATGGTGTGACGGTTTCCCGGCACGTGACACTCGAGGTCGGCATCCATGTACGGATGCTACCCACTATGGACCATCAGGTGCCACATGTAGTACATCCATGTTACTACGGATTTCATCCCTTGACTTGCGTGCCCTGTGAGCCCATCGCACTGTGCACCTTGTTTCTGTTTCGTTTCCTTTTTGTGGTGTGTGTTGTCTTCAATTTTCGAGGATGAAAATTCCTAAGGAGGGGTGAATGTAATATCCCTGATATTTTCGGCATATTTTCGTTTACCTCGGTGGCGTGCGGAAAATCTTGTAGAATATTTTGGCACTTTTGCTTAGCTACGGCTATGGTAAGGCTAATGGCCAAAGGACTTGGTCTCGAGACGTGTGCAAGTCATGAAATCCATAACTTATACTATTCGGTTGGTGTTGGTGGCTAACACCAGATATGTTCTCAACTCAAGTCGATAAGTTACAAATACAAAAAACCTAGATATTATACTTGCCTAGGTTTGGTTATAGAGAGAGTGCAAGAGAAGATTAACTCTCCCACTCTCTTTGGAATTTAAGCTTCTAAAGACCTTGCTCGTTTGATCCTAGATCTAGAGATTGAGACCTCCTCTTCACATCTCAACCATTGATTAGCTTTTAAATTGTCTTAGGACCAGTTTGATATATTGAAAGAGAAGAGTGATGTGGAGAGTGAGAAAAATCTGGGTGATCTAATGGCAGTGGTCGTTTCTTTATGATGGACAGAAGTGAAAATCTAAACCATGGAACTTGGAGCTTGGAGCTTGGAATCAACGGTTTAAACTACAAGAGGTAGGTCGATGAAACCTCCTTGTGTTATTTTGTTTATGTTTTGTTTAGAATTAAAGAAGACATGGCGTGGTTCAATGTAAATCGATGGCCCGATGTCTGATTTTTCCATTTTGGGAATTTTAGAAAATCGTGTGATCGATGGTATGGTTCAATCTAAAATCTGATGGCACAGATGATGTCTGCGATTTTTCCCATTTTGGGGAATTTATTTAGAAAATCATGTGATCGATGGTAGTGGTTCAATCTAAAATCGATGGCCTGATGATGTGCGATTTTCCCATTTTTGGACTATTTAGAAAATCTGTGATCGATGGGTGGTTCAATCTAAAATCTGATGGCCCGCAGTGATGTGCGATTTTTCCATTTTGGGATGATGTGCGTTTTGAATTCAAGGGTGAAATTGAATTCGACCATCGAATTTCAGATTTGACCCACAAATTCTGTTTCTGTCCTGTTTTTGGCATTCAGAAAATTTTATTGGATTTTTAATCTGCAAGTTTTAGTTTGATTTTTTTTGTCTTATATTAACACTGAAAGTGTTAATATATGTAGGATTTATTTGTTGGGAGTCCTTGGTGAGGGGAATTTGTTTGTCGTGATTTTGAAGCTCTTTGTTAAGGTAGGGGAACCCTACACATTATTGTATTCTATTATAAGTAGGGAATTTGTTTTGACTATTTAAGCTTGAGAAGCATGTATTTGAAATCTGTTATGGACATCAGAACCTCAGCATGGATACTTTGCTAAAATTAAGAACTTTGTAATTCGAACCTCAGAACCTCAGTTAATCTTTGAATCAGACCTTTGAATCAGAACTTTGAAAAATCAGTATATGATATGAATAATAAGCCTTGATATGTGTTAGCAATTGCATTTGATTTGAGGTACGTCAGAACGATGCCCTAGATTCTACCAACCGTGTTGACGGTATAACTTTGGCGCAAGTTTCCCTCATTGCGTAGGGGCTTGTTGCATTCAGAAAAAGGGTTCATGAACGACGATGGTCAGTAGGGTCTTCCCATCGGTATACACTTTGCTCTCATGCTATAGGAATTTGAGAGATATAATTAAGTTATAAATTTACGACAAGAAGCATACTAATTCAGAAGATTTTTGAACACATCAGATTTAGGTATTCAGTTTTAACTCAAGATTAGAACTGGAGATTTCGTTTGCAAAGCATCATTTGAAAACCATATTTGATCCGAATTCTGTCTTTTGAAAACCTTTACTTATAATGAAATACAAATAGATTTGTTTCCTCTATTGGGCTTTGCTGTTAGCTCACCCTCGACTATACGTCACAGGTGCTGAGACTGATTTGGGATCTGAGGATTTGGAGGATTCTGATTATATTCCTGAGGAGGAATTAGACTTGCCTGCTGAGGAGTTCTTCCCTTGACCTTTAGATCCTGTATTTTGGTATTTTGTCTGAATATTGTTTTGAATATTGGGCCCTAGGCCTTATTTTGTTCTTTTTGATATCACTTGAGGAACCATCATCGTGAACCATTAGTTTAGGTGTTGGATTGGCCATCACCGGTGGTTCCTTTTGGTTCCTCATCGTGATAGATTTGTTATTACAAGCTTTTGAATTATGAATTATCTCTGCTTTGCCTCTGTTTTAGATCATTGTTATGTGCCGGCCTCTGTTTGAATACGGCTTATTGAGAAATCAATAAGTTGATGAACCGGCCTTTCCTATACCGTAAGGATTGGAAAAGTCGGGTCGTCACAGTTGGTATCAGAGCTATGCTCTAGGTTCAGAGTCTTAGGACTAGGGATAGATTGTCTTGACAATCTTACTGATCAATTGCTATTGCTTTTCAACAATGACAGATCAGCATGCCTCCGCGGTTCAGAGGCAGAGGCCGAGGTAGAGAGGGACCACGTGAGGGTGTAGGTACCTCACGTGGCAGAGGAAGAGTTGCCACTGGTGCGAATGCAGAGGCCCTGGGAGCTGGTAGGCCACAGGGAGGAAATGTGGACCAGGTATTGGCAGCCTTGGCCACCAACATGGCTCAAATGATCGCATTGATAGACAGAGAGAGATCTTTGGCACAGACATCAGCCAGGAGGATTTGCCGAGTTCAGGAGGATGAGACCTCCTACATTCTCAGGGCAGACGGATCCGATGGAAGCCGAGGCGTGGCTTGATGAGATCGAGAAGATATTTGAAGTGTTGCAGTGTACAGATGTTGAGAAAGTACGTTGGGCATCTTTCAAACTTTTGGGAGAGGCCAGTCCGTGGTGGAAGTCTGTTTCTAGGATGAGAGAGCAGGACTACCCTAATACTCCATGGACTTGGGCAGAGTTTGTGGAGACGTTCAACGATCAGTATTTTCCAAAGATCGTACGTCATCAGTGGGAGGTCCAGTTCATTGAGCTGAAACAGGATGAGATGTGCTTGATGCGTGGCCGAGTTTGATAGACTCTCCGGTTGCACCCAGACGTGGCCCTGGTGAGAGCTCAAATTTCGAGAGGATTGAGGCCGAACATTCGAGAGAGGGTGTCTATGTGGGAGATGGAGACGATGTCAAGGCGTCATGACAAAGGCCCTCATAGCGAGAGGAGGACATTCAAAACAATACTTGAGGCGAGAGCAGAAATAAGAATCGGTTTGGCCGGGACGCGAGTGCTTGAGCGGTGAACAAAAGCCGAGGTTCTCGAGACCTCCTCCCTACCCTAGTCAGCCATCATACTCTAGACCAGCTGTTGCTTCAGGACCAGTGACGTCTTCATATCAGAGACCGCAGAGTTCGTCACCAGGACAACCATTCAGAGCTGGGAGCACTACTGGGAGTGGAGCTTACGTGGCTCAAGGTTCAACAAAAGGGATCAGCCATTACTCTGTTTCTACTTCATTGTGTGCAAGATGTGGGAAACCACATAAAACCGAGGATTGTATGAGAATCTGGAGGATGCTTGGTGTGGACTGGTTGGTCATATGATCAAGGATTGTCTGATGTTGAGAAAGGGCGGACTCTGACAGTCTCTGAGCGACCCTACGGTTCAAGGTCGAGTCTATGCGGATCAAGAATGCCCAAACGTCGAATGAGCGTGGTCCAAGGTATTTTAAAGTTCAGATTTTACTTTTGGTATTAATTATATTGGTTCAATTATATATTCTGTCAATAAATTGAAAATACAATAAAATCATTGCAT
Source organism: Chloranthus sessilifolius (assembly GCA_021018995.1). Classification (NCBI taxonomy): domain Eukaryota; kingdom Viridiplantae; phylum Streptophyta; class Magnoliopsida; order Chloranthales; family Chloranthaceae; genus Chloranthus; species Chloranthus sessilifolius. The sequence continues at coordinate 34,160,701 of CM037586.1, forward strand.
ATAAGTATATATAAGTAATGACAAACTTTTTAATAAAGGTACACTTATGATGAGTTGTGGAAGCGACTCAAGTAAAATTGAAGCGAGTACTAATAGACCACAGGTCTAGTCACTGCTCATTACTCCTCTTTTCTCCGAGAAGATGGGCATCGCTAAACCCCTTGCGTTTGTCTTGATGTGAAAGTTCCTACGGAAGCTCGGTCAAACGGATACGCAGTGCAAGTCTGTGATCGTGATGGTTGATGACCACGAGACAATGACCGACATGATTACGCTGAAAATGGCAGGGTTCGACGTGATTCTCGGGATGGATTGGTTGTCTGCATACCATGCGAATGTGGACTGTTTACGGAAGATCGTAACCTTCCGACCACCGAAGATGAAATCCTTTCGATTTTGCAGAGTCAAATTGAACATTGCACCTATTATTTCAGCCATCAGAGCTGAGCGCATGATGAGGAACGGATGCTGTGGATATCTTGCTTACTTGCAAGATAGTAAGGAGAAAGATCGGGACATTGCACTTCTTACAGTAGTTAGTGAGTTTCCCGATGTTTTTCCTGATGAATTGCCTGGATTGCCACCGGACCGAGAGATTGAGTTTGCGATCAACTTAGCGCCGGGTACAGAACCGTTATCTAAAGCTCCATATCGGATGGCGCCTGGTGAGTTGAAGGAACTCAAGGAACAGCTTCAGGAGCTGTTAGACAAAGGCTTTATTCGACCGAGTGTCTCTCCTTGGGGTGCACCGGTTCTTTTTGTGAAAAAGAAGGATGGATCAATGCGTCTGTGTATCGATTATAGGCAGCTCAACAAGATGACGATTAAGAATCGTTATCCTCTTCCGCGGATAGATGACTTGTTTGATCAATTGCAAGGTGCCAAATTCTTTTCAAAGATCGATCTGAGGTCAGGCTATCATCAGCTCAAGATCAAGGTGGAAGATATATCCAAAACTGCGTTTCGGACGCGTTATGGCCACTATGAGTTTCTAGTGATGCCATTTGGATTGACAAATGCGCCTGCATCTTTCATGGATCTGATGAACAGGGTGTTCAAACCACATCTTGACAAATCTGTGGTAGTTTTCATAGATGACATCCTCATCTATTCGAAAACCAGAGAGGAGCATGTGCAACATCTAAGGATGGCTCTTCAAACACTCAGGGACCATCAGTTATATGCCAAACTCAGCAAGTGTGAGTTTTGGCTAGATCAGGTCAGTTTCTTAGGCCATGTTGTCTCGGAGTCAGGCATTTCAGTGGATCCTACAAAGATCGATTCTGTGGTGAACTGGGAACAGCCTACGACGGTTACAGAAGTCCGGAGTTTTCTTGGTTTGGCAGGGTACTATCGGAGATTTGTCGAGGGTTTCTCGAAATTATCTGGTCCGCTTACACAGCTTACAAGAAAGAATGCAAAGTTCGATTGGACAGAGCAGTGTGAGCAGAGTTTTCAGGAGTTGAAGCGTCGCTTGACTACAGCACCGGTACTTGCTATACCTTCCGGTAGTGGAGGCTTCGCCGTGTACAGTGACTTGCATGAACATGGATAAGTGTGACTTGCGTGAACATGAAAGTGTGACAAATAGTGACATTAATGAACATGAAGGTGCAATAGATACTTTGACATCTATAAATATGAATGCGCGATAGATGGTGACATGTATAAATATGAATGCACGATAGATAGTGACATGCATGAATATGAATGCACGATTATCACATGCATGAATATGAGTGCACGATTGATAGTCACATGTCTGAATAAGAATATGCGAAAAATAGTGACATGAATGAACATGAATGGACAATAGATAGTGACATGCATGAACATGAATGAATACTATTGCGTGATAAATAGTGACATCCAAGAATATGAATAAAAATAATTATGCGATTGATAATTTGACATCTATGAATATGAATGTGCGATACATAGCCACATGCATGAATATTAATTCGCGATAGATAATGACATGTATGAACATGAATGAGCATGAATGCGCGATAGATAGTGATAAGCATAAATATGGATGCGTGATTAATAGTGACATACTTGGACATGTATAAATATGAACGCGTGATAGATAGTGATATGCATGAATATGAATTCGCGATAGCTAGTGACATGCATGAATAAGAATGTGTGATATACAGTGATGTGCATGAACATAAATGAGTGAAAGATAGTGATATGCATGAAAATGAATGCGTGATAGACAGTAACATGCATGAGCCTGAATGAATATGAATGCGCGATAAGTAGTGACATGCATAAACTTGAATGCGCAATAGATAGTGACATGCATAAACATTAATGCACGATAGATAGTGATGTGCCTAAATATGAATGTGCGATAGATAGTGACATACATGAACATAAATAAATATAAATACGTGATAGATAGTGTCGTGCATAAATATAAATGCGTGATAGATAGTGACATACATGAACGAGGATAGATAGTTACATGCATGAATATGAATTCGCGATAGATAATGACAAGCATGAATGTGACGGCCCAACTTTTCCCCTAATCGTATACAGGAAAGGTCACGTCATCGGATCACCTAACATGATCCTGTCCTACAAGTGCATCGTATCGTATATAAAGTATTATATTTGCAGAAGCAATTTAATAACTCTGATATGAAGATAATATGGCAGAAACTGATATTCATTCATCTATTAAAATTGTAAATTAAGAGATATAAACAAGAACTAACTGATGCTATGTATAGCTTTCCACCGATGACGACCACCCATCATCTAAACAATGGAAAGAAAACCTATACACGAAGTACCAAATATCTCAAAAACATAATACTACTGTTTTATATAAGTTTCAAAACAAATCTCTCTCTCAAGCATTCTTCCTCTCTGAGTTAGAAAAGAATTCCTTAGCGAATTCTTCTTCCTCATCCTCCTCGTCCTCTTCTTCCTCCTCCTCCTCTGGCTGATACGTGGGATCACCCTCGTGCTCAGGGTCAAGATTTGTAGCTAGGACATGAAGTCATAGGATGAGCTATCATCGAAGCTTAACAGAGAAAATAATAATGCTAACTTATATGTTAGGATGTCAATCTACTTCTTGATGCATAAAATATAAATCTAAGCACATCATATCTTATCTTGTATCTATTCTAGCAACATATAACACAAAGAAGTAATTAATCATGCAAATAATTTATCATTCTGACAGATTCATGCTGAAACAAATATAAGGAATCATGCTAAAACAGATTAGCTTAAACAAGCTATCAAATGAAAAACATACATAGACAAGAAATAAGAGAATTAAGCTCCCGAGTTAGTGGGATCACTTGTCAAGCTCCCGAGTTAGCGGGATCACTTGGACTAAGACATCAAGCTCTCGAATTAGTGGGATCACTTGTGTTCAAGAATTACATAATCAAGCTCCCGAGTTAGCGGGATCACTTGGCTTAAAACGAAGCAAGCGAGAACAAGGAATCAAGGATAACAAGACGTGACAAATGCATGGTATCATGTACGTGAGAGCAGTATGAACAGTTAGCATATAATCATATATTGAAACTGAACTAGCATAAATTAAAACTCGCATACTCAAAGCATAACTGAAACTCATAGCATATTCATAGCATAACAGACTCTCACATATTCATACATAAACTTTAACTCATATCATACCCATAGCATATTGACTCTTGCATGCTCATACATAACTGAACTCATAGCATACTCATAGCATAACCATACATAGCCATACATCTAAATTAAAGTAGCATTAATCATTCATAGCCATGCGTCGAAACTGATCTTATCATCGCTCATACATAACTATCCATCAGACAGAAACTAGTATATTTATACCTAACCATCCGTTGAATCGAAACTAGCATAAGCATATGTCGAAACTAACATGAGCATGAATGTAATCATGTACATATAATAACTTGCTATTCATATGCAAATAGGAAACCAAACTATAAATTAGCAAGGTCAACTCCCTACCTTGAAATCAAGCTTACGTGTTACTTGTTACATGTGCACTCATATGTTCACATTTTTAACATCTATACTGGGTCACTATAGACCCCACATGTGTAACAAAATGATTACTAGACCTAAGATTCAATACACTATACACATACATAGGGAAAAGGCATCACAAACAGACACACAGGCCAAATACACAGGCTTGCCTTGGCAAGCTGCAGGGTTGCCGCGGCAAGCCCGTCAGCTATGCACCTTGTCGCGGCAAGCTTGTGGGATTGCCGCTGCAAGCCTGATGCACAAGCTTGCTTCAGTTTCCCATCTGCTCTTCTCTGCTTTCTTTTGTACTCTTAGTATGCTGGCCTTCTACACTTTACATACAATATATTTTCTTTTATACGTTGTACCGAGAATCCATTTGTATTTATTAAATTGGTATGCAAGTTCCAGAGTGCGATAATCAATGCTTTCAACTCTGAAACCCTCACACAAATCATAGAGCTGTCGATCCGATCTCATGGAGTCGGCACCAAAGACCTATAATTAATGTTAAATGAATTAATGAAATGAACTTAATCTATTACGTGGTTCATTTACGGCGTACCTTTTGGTGGATTCTCGGTTACGACGACGCCGAAATGGTGTCGGTGTCGAGTTCGTCGAGTTCATGAAATATTTACAGAAGCTAAGGCCGTAATGAACTCTCCGAGACCAAGCGGTTGTCTGTCGTAATTCTCACGACTGAATTGCAGGGTCACCTTGTGATCCACGGTTCTGAATCCAAGGGTTTGAAGAGGTTGAAGTGAGACGTGGGTTTGAGAGCTAGAGGAAGGGTTTCTTCTACTATGAGATTTTATTGATTTTGCAGGGTCTGTTTGCTATGGAATTTAGATTTTTTCAAGGCTCGAAGCAGGAAGAAGGAAGAAGGTGGTGACGAGCTCTTGTAGTAGGTTTGCACTTTGCATGCATGGAGTCTAAAGGTGACTCATGCAGTCGTGGAGTCAAGAGGCGAAATTAGGATTATAAGCTAATAAGGGTTGGAATCCCATGTAGTGCCCACATTAACTTTTCAGTATATATGCATATACGCCATAATAGGCTTCCCTTTAGTGTAATGCAATTACACTGTTTAGGGTGTATGGCTGGGTACTAATTTAAAGTGTAATCCTGCTACACCTTATTGGGTGTATAGCCTAGTGTATAGCTCCCATGTATAGCTGCTACACATTTATTTAACAAAGTTATATATATATATATATATAATAGTATAAAATCAAGTGTATAGGGATAGTACAATTTGAAGTGTATACCTCATACACAGCTATAGGTATGGGTTTATGTCAAAAATCCAAGTGTACATTTGCTACACTTATATTAAGTGCATGGATCATTTAGATCCGATACATGTTCCCATGTTAGGCACACACACTTGACCTGACCTGCGTCCATACCCGATATCGTGGGTTTAAAACATGGCAGTTGTTACACCCTCTCCTTAAGGATTTTTGTCCTCGAAAATAATTGAAGACAGGGAATGGGATTAAGTCACGATGTATACATTGTTGAAACACTATTAGAGTTTACTAAAGTGACATTAATTGGCATGGCTAGACGAAAGTATATCAATGTTACTTGTGTTATTATAAAAATATGATAATAATGGAAATACCGAGAATAGTGTGATAGGATGATTACATCGACATGAAGAACAAAGTAAACACATAACAGAGTTACAACAATGTTACTATAGAGTAAAAAGAACCATGTGCAGTAATCATACAACAGGTTTACTATTATATCATTATATATGAACAAAAAGACTACATAAAAGTGAGTGTTTTACTCACCAGGCTGTGATCTACTCTGACGCTCTCCAGCTGAGGATGGTCCTGTATCCCTTTGAGCGACTTCTGGCACTAATGTGGCTGCATTTCAGGTGTACGCAGACTCAAAGTTTTGTGCCAGACCAACGTAAGGGGTTGAGGCGGTCTTGAAAGTGTGTTCCATTAAAAGAGTGGTGGACTCTTCAATGTAGTCGACGCATTCATGGAGCATATAGTTATTCCGGTGGAGGTTATCAAATTGTTGGAGGGTTTGTTGGTGGCTTTCTCTCATTTGCTGAGTAAGGTCGGCGAGTGTAAAACTTTCTCCGTGAGAGGGAATTGGTTCTTCTTGAGAGGGGATTGGTGTTTCTAGGTTTGGTTCTGAGGGTGAGGCATTGGGTTGTTGTGAAGGAGCACGTGGATCGGGTGGTTGTCAGGTTTTCACTGCAAGTTGACATCGTTGATATGCATTTTTCCATTTAGCGGGGGTAAGCACACGAATATGGTCGTTTCGTTGCTCCTCCCTAGGGGGTATTTGATAGGGTGCCATATTATTGGCGTCTTAACGACCCTCAAGGAGTCGGGAGATAAGACTCGCATAAGGACATGTTGGCATAGTGGCTGTAACATTACGAAGGAGAGGGACACTGGCATTAACCCATCGATTTTCATGAACAACCAAAAGGCCTTGCAACAGAGCATTGCTCACACTCATGTTGCATGGGGTATAGATTGTTCCTAAAGACAACATCTAAAAACTACATATTTTATGGTAACTGACTTCGACAAACGGAGGGACCTTGAGCAGTTTGTCCTTTGATCATTTTGCCGGTGATGTGAGTAAATCGCATGTCCTTGGGGCAAGGGCTCGGAGACCTTGGCTCGCATCAAATGCCGCACTACAATCCATAGCTTTGCCTATGTCTTGAAGTTGGAAATGGAATTTGCGGCCATCGATCTCAGTATCTAGTTCTTTGTGGAACTCGATAATTTTTAAATTTTGATAAAATAGTCGGACAAGCCATGGATAAAAATGTGGATGTACGGGCTGGAATAGGGCATCTAGACCTGCTTGTTTAAGGTAACGTAATGACAATGCAGTCATGTCGGTCGGTATGAGCAAGGATTCATCAAACAGCCATTCGGGTTTCATTGCTTTCGCATTCCACCATGGAATGGGTTCTTCACGATCCATGAGTGGATCGACATTATCTTTGGATGTGGATGGGGGTTTGCCCTTTGCCTTTGACGTTGCTTTTTTGCACACGGGCATAATTTTGGAAGCCATGGTCTTCTTTGAAGGCATGGTATTTCAAAAATTGAAAGGAAATAGCAAGAGAAGAAAAAATGAGAGTTTTTACCTCAAAGATGCGCCAAATTTAAACTAAAATGCAGAAATTGAGATGGGGAAGCTATGCCAAGCTCGATTCTCCAACATGCAGCGAATTGGGCGCGAGATCGGGGGATTTTGAACTGAAAATAGAGTGTGTATAGCTCGGGAGGGAAATAACACAGAGACCCCACCACCAAACAGAACAACAAAAAAATAGAAATTGGGGGTTTCGGCCCCACTTAAATGCAGTGCTGGTTGCCGCAACAACTTAGTGTGCATGCCTAAGCTTGATCTGGTCCAGTCCATGCATGCTGATTGGTCTTGGTCTGGTCCAGTCCATGCATGCTGATTGGTCTTGGGTCAAAGCTTTGACACTCCTTTGTGTCCAACACCCCCATAGCTTATTTAAAATTATGTTACACTAATTTTTATCAGTAGAAAGGGTCCAAATATTTTTATTTCTACAAAATATGTGACCAAGTTATTTAACTAACTCATTAGTTAACATTGAAGCACAAGTTTGGGTATAATTTGACTGTTTTGAGTTAAATAGTTTCATTAATTTATGTGTTGGTCATGTGCGGAGCATGCAAAATTCTTTCCTACTTAGTTTGCAACTGATTAAGACTTATATGATACAAATAGTTCAATGGTAACACATACAAAAAAATTTTGTATCATAAGTAGTAATTTACTAATTTAGTCTAACGGATGCAATAAGTGGCTTACCTTAGGTAAACAAGTGAGGATACTAAGCACGAATATCAGCTTCGCGTTCTCACGTGGCTTCACTTGGACCATGAATACACCACTGAACCAAAACAAGTGGAATACACTTTGTTCTTAAAATTTGGTCTCTGCAGTCTAATATCGGGACTGGTTCTTCAGTCATCGTCAAATCCTCCTGAATATCAAGTGGCTGATAATCCAACACGTGTGTCGAATCACTGATATATTTCCTCAGCATAGACACGTGGAATACGTCATGTACGATGGCTAAATGTGGAGGTAATGCGACTTGGTATGCTACCTCACCAACTCTGCCCAAAACTTGAATGGTTTGACGTAGCGAGGTGCTAACTTGCCTAGTTTTCCAAATCGCATCATGCCCTTTGTCGGAGGTATTTTGAAAAAGACGTGGTTGCCAATCTGTGCGGCAGATGTTAGAAATACAATATATGTAAATGAAATTCAACTTGACAAACATACATATAGCTATTTTGGTTACCTGAAAATCAACACTTGTTCACTTGAGATCAGCATAACTCTTATGCCGACTCTGAGCACTCTTCAGTCCTTTATGAATGACGTGAATAATTGCATTCGTACTTTCTATCAAGTCAGGGCCCAAAATAAGACGTTCGCCAGCTTCTTCTCAGTTAATCGGAGATTTACGTCAGCATCCATACAGTGCTTCAAATGGTGCCATGCCGATGCTTGATTGGAAGCTGTTATTGTATGCAAATTCAATCATGGGTAAGTGCTTATCCCATGATCCTTGGAAATCTAACATACAGACCCGTAACATATCTTCTATCACCTGATTCACCCTTTTTGTCTGTCCGTTGGTTTGAGGATGAAACGCATAACTGGATTACAACTTGGAACCCATTCCTTCTTGGAAACTCTGCCAGAATCATGAGGTATATAAAGGATCATAATCTGACACGATACTCATTGGTTTCCCATGTAGTTGGACTATATCCTTTAGATAGACTTTGGCCAATTTAGATGTTGTATAGCGCGTGCTGTAGGGTAAGAAATGTGTTGATTTGGTGAGACGATCAATAATCAACCAAATCACATTATAACCTTCTGCGTGCGGGGCAAGCCAAGGATAAAATCCATGGAAATGTTCTCCCATTTCCACTCTAGGATGGGCAGTGACTGTAACAGTCCAGCAGGATGTTTGTGTTCGACATTCACTTGCTGGCAGATCAAACATTTCACAATATATTCCACTGTTATTCACTGAAAAGTATTACTTTTCACCTCTTAACCTAGCCTTTGATGGACCTTGAAGCATATTAATAATCATTTGTTAAGTGTGTTTTGTAGTTAATAATGGTGCATCTTAGTACAAAATCCCTGCTTTTTGGTCCAAAGAAGAGAGAGAATACATGCAAAAATGATAGCTGAGCCAAAGCTTAATGGAACACCTTGGTAGTGCTCACCATGGTGACTCACTTATTGGTCATCATTGACCAAAGTCTAACAGATGGATGAAGTTAGCTGAGAATTGAGGAAACTGCAACAGCAGTAAGTGCAATGCATCAGAGTATCAAAAGAGAGATCTCGCAGAGTTGAGGAGCTTCTCATGGGCTAAAGATGCAGAGAAGATGCCGTCGATGTATATGAGATAGGGCGCATAAAGACATCGTGAAGATCTCACAATTTAAAATCCTCATAATTTGTGATCGCAAAGTTCTCATGGAGATCAAGCCTTAAAGCAGTCGTGCGCAGAACATAGTGAGGCCATATGTATACTGAACAAAAGATCACCTCACGGAGTTCTTGCGTAGCCCTGAAAGAGAGAGACACCCAGAATCCTCCTCGTGCAGATCTCGCACACTCTGAAGCCTTACCAATTACTATGCGAGCGCATGAATATAACTGTGTGAGTACTCAACCAGAGAGAGCTTTTGAAGCTCTGCTGCGCGAGAAATATAGGCACTCCAGATCATCTCCACAATAGCATTGTAGTGTAAAGGAACTGTGTGATTAACTGAAGATTCACTACACGAGTGAGCACTTCCCACTAGCCAAAGGCTACTTCGCAAAAGTTCTACAACTGCGTGAATGAAGTGATGCATATGCCAGCCCTGCGAAGCACGGACTCCCCATTTCTCAGTTTTAACACAAGGACCTTTTGGAAATTTCCCAAGGCTAGGGCACACTTCCTGAGGCATGGATCTCGAGGCACACATCTCAAGGCATTCAAGGGTCGTAACAATGCCACGTCTGCTAGAAAAATTAGGATTTATCTCTTCAGAGCCAAAGCCTTATGGACAAAGTATGTAAGCTTTACTTAAAGTTTTCATCAATCCTTCTTCAACCTATGTCGGCTGAGAGCTCCAGCAGGCTAGGGCTAGGGTTAGGATTTGATCACATCTTTTTCTCATTTTTCTTCTCCCTTAACCCAACATTTACTGGCTAATCCCCTTGTAAGCTGTTAGGTTTAGTTTTATATCAGTTTTGTAATAGGTTTTGTATACATTGAGATTTTTGATGAGCAGTTGTGTACAGGCTGTAGCCTGGAGGTAGTTCATTATAAGTTTTGCATTTATTAATAGATTGCTATTTTAATGACTAATTGAATCTAAAGATCTTATGGTTTTCTTAGATGCCTATAGGATCCATGTATTTGGGACGAGCCCATACATTTCCAGTAGATCTATTGTTTATCATTTGATTTCCCTTGGTTTGATAGCTCGATGAAAAGTAATGTTGGATCTGTAGTGAGATCTGGGGAGCTCGGAAGCCTGCGGACCATGGTGGTTGTAGCAGTTTATATGTTCTTTTTCAGACCTCTGTGGTATGGACAGACCAATGGGATACCCTATAACCATTTAAGTGAACAGAGTATAACCCTAAGGTGGTGTCCAGCCACATGTTTGAGAAGGATTCTTCTCCCCTGCACATGAGCTTCTAGAGCCTTGTGAGGAGGTTTGTACAGGAACTAGCTCCCCTCTATTTTACCTAACCGATATCAGATGTTAGATCTGATTTCTTTGTAGTAATTACAGCTTGAGGCCGAGTCATTGCAGGCCTTTTGTAATAATGACCAGCCGAATCTAGAGTCTTATTCAACCTATTGTATGGTCCTTTTTGTGGGCACGAGTGAGCCGTTGGCCTTGACAAAGCACTTAGGATTTTATGGGTTGGAATACCTATTGGATGTCAGCCAGATCTATGTGTAAATATGGGGAGTTTGTAGCACTGGCATTACATAGTGCTGCAATAGTATTCATGGCCTGATCTGGTCCAGTGGTTGAGAAAATGATCACTCCACTCCTCTGGATCAGATTAGCCTTCTGGCTTGATTAATGGGATTTGACAGACTCTATAAGATAGGCTGTGACCATTTGAGTATACAGCCTATAGCCTTAAGAGTACCCCAAATGGCATGGGTTAAGTTAGATATTTCTACCTTGTTGAGGCTTTTGATAGCGTCTCAGCAAGGAACACTGCAGAAACTGACTAAATCTGAGTTATATTACTGCTTTAACTCTAAACTTAGTCAGCTTACTTCTCACAATTTTTATATTTTATTTCGACACACACCATCACCATCTTCTTCTTAACCCTTTCTTTAGGATATGACTATATTTAAATTTTCTTTTATTAGGGTTAATTTAGTGTAGTCGTGACACCCAAATCCTTTTCTTTTTTATTATCACATCTGTAGCCAGATCTGGAGGCCTACTATTATAACCCATTTTGGGTTCTAGATCAATTTCTCTGTGGGACAAACTGTTACTTATCAAAACTTACTATAATAAGCCATGTATCTTGCAGGTCTAGGATTACTTTAGTTGTGTTGAATCTATTCTTTTATTTTACTTTGATTTTAATTTATTTTCACTACATAATAATCAGCACCTAAACTAAAGCCCTAATCCACAATAAACTAACAAGTTTTTGGCACCGCTGTCGGGAAAATTGATCTTTTTAGTAGACCTGAATTGTACTATAATTTAGATTTCCAAATTCTTTGTAGTTGTGCCTAATTTAGAATAAAGTGCTACTGATTCTTTGTGGAATGTTGCAGAAATAGACAGTAGAAGGGAATAACTAGAGCTGTAATTGGAGTGAAGCTAGGTCTGTTTGCACTTCCTTTCCCCTAAATCTCAGTCCATTTATGTTTAAATCTCTTGTTATTTGTTTAGAGTAAATCCATGTAGTTGTTAATTTTTGTTTGAAATATTTTTTGTGTGCTTGTGAGTATTTTCTACACTTACTGTGGGTATGTGTATATGTATGGTAGAAGGTCTTTAAACCCTGAGCTAGAACCTCCAAATCTAGAGGTTGAAAAGATTCTTAGACTTAGACACCCCCCATAGGGACATACTGTTGAAACTGAACCAGCCATCATGGCTGAGAGGCAGAGAACATTAAAGGAGTACAATGCACCTGGGGAGTATACCTCTCCCTTCTGCATTCAATTCTCCTCCATTGAAGGGAATTATGTGATTAAATCCTCCACTATCAATATGATACCTTCATTTTATGGGCTTAGTAAAGAAGGTCCCTACAAGCATATAGACTAATTTTTAGCACTTTGCACTACCTTCAATATTGTTGGCTTAGGACCTGAGGCCCCTAAACTGAGGCTCTTTCCTTTTTTACTAAAGGATAAAGCCAATACATGACTATCAAAGCTCCCAGCTAATAGCATACAGTCATGGAGTGACCTTCAAACCAAATTCCTGACTAAGTTCTTTCCCATGAACAAAACCAGCCAGATGAGGACAAGTATTCTGTCATTTACTTAGTCCTCAACTGAGAATTTTTATGAAGCTTGGGAAAGATTTCAGGAGTTGTTAAAACAATGCCCCCACCACCAAATCCCAATGTGGCAACTAGTGCAAGTATTCTAGTAAGGAATTAATTTCAAGAGCAAGGATATGGTGGATGCTTCCTATGGTGGTAACTACCTCCACAAGACAGCTGAGGAAGCTTGGGAGTTGTTTGACATAATAGAAAAAAATTTCATGTAGCGAGAGTCCCTGTCACGCAATGAGAGCCAGACCCTAGCTAAGATGGTGAAAGAGACCACCCCTAGAGGTAGAATATATGAAGTAAAGGTGTAAGGTGATCTGGAGAGAAAGGTGGACAACCTGAGCTTGAAATTTGACAAACTAATGAATGTTATGCAGCCTCGGATAGTTGCACAGGTGGAGGAAGCATGTCTAATATGCCAATCTCCCACACATTCTATTCAAGATTGTCCATCTGCCAACCAGTTTCTTGATTTTGTTATGGAGCATGCCAATGCTGCTCAAACTTTTGGGTAGCAGCCTGCTGGGTATTCTTAGAGGAATCACCCAAATCTGAGGTGAAGACAAGATTCATATCCTCAACCTCAGTAGCAACAAGTTGTAGTTCCTTACAGACCCCAACACTAGTTTAATCAAGGTTACCGACTAAGGAAAAAAAATTTGTTACCTGCCCCACAGTCTAACCAGTTGGGCCTGCCCCCACAGCAGTCCAAATCCTCTTCATTGGAAGAACAGATGCTAGCTTCAATAAAAAATTTGGGGAGCCTGGTACAGACTGTTAATTCTCATGAACAGAGCATTAAGAAGATTGAGGACCAGTTAGGTCATATTTGTAATTCTTTGAACAGAAGGAAGGATGGAAAATTGCCTAGTTAGCCCCTGACAAATCCAAAAGGTCAGTATTTGATTGATGATGCATCCTCTATTCAGGAGGAAGCGAGTGCTCAGTGATCCAAAGGGTGGTAACAAGTGTACCATATGTATAAAAAATGCTATTTTGATTTGTGTTCTTTAGAATTCTACCAGTTGTGTTTTTTGTATGATGTTGAATTGCTTGTCACATTGTCTATATTTGAATTGTGCGATTAAATACATGTGCATATGTGTCATCTGAATCAACTGTGTATGTTTGAGGTGCCCTTATCATAATTTGCATGAAGTTGAGCTGAAAAAAATTATTTTTAGGATTCTGCAATGTGGATGATCTAATGATTGAAAATGGGCATATATTTTTCATGGTTGAAATGAAGTACCTGTCTGAGGGTTGGTGCTCATGCACAGTGGTTGGGTGCACAACAGCATGGATGCACTAACCAATGTGTTGCATTGAGCTAATAGAGTAAAGGTTGTGAAGAAATGCTGTCACACAGATCTAGACGACTTAAATTTGCTGTGCAAGCCATCTCTTAGTTTGCTTGCGCGCTAAAACACTTGAGCAATGGCTATAAAAGTACCTCACGGAGTTACTTTCTGCTCCGCCAGCCCAATCTGAGTGTAAAAGTGTGCCATATGTGGTGTTCTACGCAACTGCTACGTGAGTTAACAATTCTAAAAGGTAATAGCTCTCGCGCACCAAAACCACTGATTCAGCCCCGCAAATTTTAATGTGAGGTAGTTTGTTCTTTTGCGCGACAGAGCATCTCATGGAATTAAATGCCAACTGTGCGAAAATCCTACTCTGCGTGAACCTGTTACCAACTTCGTGAACTGCGAGATTTACTCTATAAACTCAGCAAAGCCCCTCATTTTCTTCATTTCATCTGTCTGTCCTAGTTTCTCAGTACTAAAATTGAAATCCCCTTTTTCTTCTTTTTTCTCTACTCTTTAAGCCACACCACCTCAGGCATTTTTCTCTCACCATTTTGTTCCCCAGCTACTCCTGGTCACTTCGAACAAGGTTTGGGGGATTTGAGCCACTGTGCGCATTTTTAGGTAGAACCCTAGCTCTCAAATGGTATGATCTCTCCATTTCTCCCTCTATGCTGTGATTGATTTATTTATTAGAGAAAAGAAGGGCATAAGTTTAGAGCTTCTATGCTTACTAAGTGTGATTTGCATTTTCTAAGATTGGTGAGCCCTAATATTCATGATCTGAGCACCTATAGCCACGGGTTCAAAATTTACAGATACACTAGCTGCCATGCTGAACCCGTCTGCCAGTGGCAGCCCTATGGCCACTAGAAAATCTACAAGGATTGCAGAGTCCTCCACATTGGAGACCTCTGAGGTGCCCTCACCTATTGTTGAGCCAACAATTCTAAAAGGAAAGAAGCAATATGCCCCAAAGAAGAGGGCCAGAGAGCACCCACCTTTTAAAGGTCCTGAAAAATCAAAGAAGAAACAGAAAAAGGGTAAAGCTGTGACCTGTGAGATCCTTAAGGTTGAGGAAGAGACTACTGAACACCTCAGGGTCCCTTCTGAATTTGTGGAAGCATCCAACTGAAGGCTGAAACTATTTTTGACAAAGTCTATTTTGAGGAGCTACCAGAGACCTCTGCCTCCATTGAATATCTGACCAAGACATCTCTGCTGCCACTATTGGGGCCCTTAATGCAGCTGGTTTTCCCAAGATTAGTAAGATTATTTTATCAGAATATGAGGTTAAAAATTAGTAATGATGGAACCCAGCACTACTGGTATTAATTGATGATTTCGAGATGCTATTCAACCAGGCAGACATTGTAAACATATTGGGGATACCAGTCAGGTATAGCCCTGAGTATGGCTTGGGTTCTCCTTTGACTGCCACCATTACTGAGATTGCCAGGGAGTTAACTGGAGGAATCACTGCCTCAGGTGACTCAATTAGGAAGAGGGATTTTCACCCCAACCTCAAGCTCATGGATGCAGTATTGGGGGAAAATATTTATTGCTCTGGGCATGAGCAGGAGAGGAGGTCCCCCATAGTTGATGCCCTCTTCTCATTTCACAGAAACCACTACTTGGATGCCGCCAAGTTAATTTTTGAGGGGATTAAAGATTTATATGAGAAGGTGAAAATAATGAAGAAATCTCATGCCCTTCCCCACTGCAGATTGAATACTGCATTGCTGAAGTGGGGGAAATATCCCTTTAAAAGAGAGGAGGAGACTGTCGCCCTAAACCCCAAAAAGAGTGGAAAGAAACAGTGGGGAATCAGTGACATCATGATGGAGAAGAAGAAAAAGAAGAGGGAGGAGTTACTGAGAGAAGCAGCCCCCATCACTCATGAAGCAGCTGCTACTACTGCATCCTCCACCTCACTTGTGCCAGCCAGCATAACCATCACCTCCCTAGCCATTCCCTCTACCTCCATGCCAGCTCCAACCTGCTTAATACCACCTTTACCTACACTCATTGCCACACCACCTACACCTTAAACCCAAACATCACAGCCCCACACAAGCCCACTACCCTTACCTGATCCTATATTATCAATCACCATAGCCATGACACCCTACCCATTTCTACACCCTTACCTATTTTTCCAGCCCACCCTAGCCCACCTTTCATGACCCCATACCAGAAGAAAAAGAAAACTACCAAAACCCCTATTGCACCCCATCCCACATATATCTCCCAAACAATTCCAATCCCTGAACCCACAGCCATTCCAAACCCCATACCCACACCCTATGAACCTGAAACCCATACCTTTGATACCCCACATTATTCCCCACCCTTTATACCTATCACTGGTGAGCCTATAGACCAATCCATTCCAATATCCCATAATCATGAGTCATTTTCAGGAGAGAAATTTTTTACTATGATGTCCACTATCCTAAGAGACATCAACCTAGAGTGTACCCCTCTCCTAGACTCACCTCACCCTTCACACTTCACCCCTCCACATCAGACATCACCACAGGCCACTACCTTTACTCACAGACTCACTTCTCCCTTTCAACCAATTCCCCCTATCCCCAACCAGCACTCACTACCACACCTGACCTATTACTCCAAATCCTACACCTCCTACTCTTCTTTCAGTCCCAAATGTTGGCCAATACCCAAACCCAAGCCTCCATAGAGGCCAATCTTCATTCCCTTCATTCCATCCTACCAAACCCTACATCCATCCCAACCATTTTACAATCCATCCAAGCAACTTTAACGAATCTAATCCAACCTTTCCAACTGTCACCCCACCCTACATCAATCCATAATCCCCCACCTACTCCTCCTCCCATTGTACCTCCCCCAAATACTCCTCCCATCCTCTCCAAAGATGCATCCACCCAAATAGAACCTGAACCTTAACTACAACCCATCCCTACATCTGCCCTTATTGTCCCTGACCTTACACCTTCAACCCTACCCCTGTCTTCACCCTCTCCCTCTCCATTGCTGGCTAGCACTTCTTCCTGCATTGATCAGCCTATATTCCCTGCCTCTTCTAATCCCCAGCCACCTTACTACACCCTCCTCCGAGCCATGAAAGTCAATGCTTACTTAAAGAGGGATGTAGTTTAAGACATGGCTCACCTGAAAGCTACAATGCGCTAGCCCCTCGACCAAATTAAACTTCTGACGCTTGCTCATAAGGTTGAGAAAAAGGAAATCAAGTAAGGATGGAAAGAAATTATGATCCAATACAACCAAGAAAAGAAAAGAGTCGAGAGTCAAGAAGATATGATCAAGGAACTGAAAGAGAGACTGAGACTGACTGAGGAGAGAGCTTTAAATTATTGAGTAACTATTGCAGCTTTGGAGAAGACTGCAAATGCACAAGCTAATAGAGAGTTAGTAGAAGCTCTTTTTAAAGAATTAAACCCAGATATACCTCTCTAGCAAGCAGCTCCAGATGCAAAGGAACCTAGCCCAGTCAAACCTGGACTCAAACTCAAAGAACCTACCCCAAAGCCATCACCCACTCTAGCACAAAAAGGCACAACCAAGCCTAGGAAACCTACTTTAAAAAGACCACTGTCTAAGGCTACTACTTTGAAGCAAGCAAAGGGAAAAGGAATCCAAGAACCACCTACTGAAGCCAAAGACTCATATGATTAATTTTGCACATGTAAGTTGCTAGGAATTAGTGTGTAATTTTGTAGTTCTTTCCCTTACTTTGTATCCATTTGTGTATATCAATAGAAATTTCTTTTTATTATATGATGTTTCCTTCCCTGTGTGTTTATGTATTGTTTGTTTTGTGTTATGTGTTTTTCTTTCCTGTAGTTTCATTTTCTTTTAATTTCTATGTCTTAGACCTACTGCACATTCATATCTTACTTTGAATCAATGAGGGCACTGCTCTTTATAGGGTTGGAGGTGTGGCAGGATCTGCCAATGAAGCAGTTAACCTAAGTGCAACAAAATCAAGTGAGCAAGATAGAAATGGAGCCATGTTCACTTAAGAATCATAAAAATTGATAAATTTTAAAAATTTTGAAGACCTTTAGGCACTACAAGCTTTTAAATTTTAGCATTTCTATGATGTGAACACCAGGAAAACTCACTTGTATTAGTACCTAGTGAATCACTAAGAAGAGAAAAAGGTAAGGACATGACTAACAGTTCAACGGAAGACCATTACTAGTGAGATTTGGGGCTACAAATTTTTTTTTTTTTTCTTCCTTTGAGGAGTGACTTAGGCAATTCTTTTAGCTCTAAGAATTGGCTGAGTCAATGCCCTCACTAGAAGTTAGGCACCTCCACGTTGAAACAACTTACAGTACTCATGACACCTTGGAAAGGATCAAGGCCTTCTCTTGGACAGTTTAAGCTTAAACAGACCAACCCCTAATCAACTGCCCTTGTGCACACACCCTTCGAGCCTTAATTTCTAATTTTCTTCAAAATACACCTGAGTACTTATACCTGAACCTATGGACCTGATTCAAACCTACCCTCACTCTGAGAAATCAGAAGGTAAAGGAGAAGGATCTGAAGATGGACAAGATAAGGTCAATATTGGGTGAATGGAGAAGAGAGACCAAAAGCTTAACAGTATAGCAGCTGAGGAGAGAGGTGGCAAGTCAGAAAAAAAAAGAAAGGAAAATGCATCCATAAAGAAAGAAAAATAATAATAAAGAGGAACAAGAAAGGAGTCAAGAGGAAAAAGTTTATTAAAAAAAAATCAAAGAAACAAGAGGAGAAGCTGGTCACTTTACTTCTGAAGAATTTTAAAGAAAATGAAAGTTGCTGAACAAAAGAAGGTGAAGTCATGAATCACATCCTTTACCTACTGACTTCTAAATTTTGAATCCCTTTTCAACCCTTTATTCTTTGTAACCATCCCATATGCCACATTACAACCCAGTCAAAAGGCCCTGTGATCCAAAGTTGAATGAGTTGTCATGCTGAGACAAAGAGTTGTCCAATCTATAGTGAGGATTAGCTAATGATGCCAGAACTTAGGTGCTTTGCCTATGCTCATGCTTACTGACCCATTTGGGGCTGTAATTGCTCGAGTTTGAGAGAAAATGAAAACCCTCAAGGTTCTTTGTGAGAGTATGCCCTGGTGAGCATTGGGTCTGATATTGAATGTATTGGGCATGACCTATAACCTAATTTTTGAATTAATGATGAGCTCAATACTGACCTATATGTGATGTTTTCCCCTGCTGTGAGCTAATTAAAAGTGATGTACATCTATGTAGAAGCTGTAGTGATTGAATGTCTATGCATATCATATATTCAAATTCCTCACATTTTTCTTATTGAATCAAAGGTGAATTGATGCTCTGTATCTTGATAGCTAACTTTATAATTTTACACTTCTGTTAACTATTTTATTGAGAAGTTTGTGGGTTTCTTCACTGAAAACCCTCAGGAGACTTCACACCTCCACTAGGGATCACTTAGGGGTTTAAAAGGATTGGTACATATGCTAAATGTATCTGTGCTCCCTACGAAAGTGGCATCTAAATTCTTAGAATAGTTATTTAAATTTTCCTTTACTTAGGGACAAGCAAAGATTAGGTTTGGGGGTGTGTTATTCACTGAAAAGTACTACTTTTTATCTCTTAACCTAGCCTTTGATGGACCCTGAAGCAAACTAATAATTATTTGTTAAGTGTGTTTTGTAGTTAGCAATAATCTGTATAGCTTAGTACAAAATTCTTACTTTTTGGTCCATAGAAAAGAGAGAATATATGCAAAGATGACAACTGAGCCAAAGCTTAATGGAACACCTTGGTAGTGCTCACCATGGTGACTCACTTGCTGGCCATCATTGACCAAAGTCTAGCAGATGGATGAAGTTAGCTGAGAATTGAGGAAACTGCAATAGAAGTAAGTGCAATGCATCAGAGTATCAAAAGACAAATCTCGTAGAGTTGAGGAGCTTCCTCATAAAGCTAAGGATGCAGTGAAAGATGCCCTCACGCAGATAGGGCGCGAAGTCAAGAGGAGAGCTGTAAAGACATCGCGAAGATCTCGCAGTTTAAAATCCTCATAATTTGTGATCGCAAAGTTCTCGTGGAGATCAAGCCTTAAAGCATCCGTGCGCAGAACATAGTGAGGCCATATGTATACTGAACAAAAGATCACATTGCGAAGTTCTTGCGTAGCTCTTGAAGAGAGAGACGCCCAGAATCCTCCTCGCACAAATCTTGCGCACTCTGAAGCCTTACCAATTACTACGCGAGCGCAAGAACATAACTATGCGAGTACTCAGCGAGAGAGCTTATGATGCTCTACTGCACGAGAAATCTAGATGCGCCAGATCATCTCTGCGATAGCATTACAGGGCAAAGGAACTGTGCGATTAACTGCGTGAGTGAGCACTTCCCACTAGCCAAAGGCTACTCCGCGAAAGCTCTGCAACTGTGCGAATGAATTAATGCATATGCCAGCCCTGCGAAACACAGACTCCCCACTTCTTAGTTTTAATACAAGGACCTTTTAGAAATTTCCCAAGGCTAAGGCACACTTCTCGAGGCACGGATCTCGAGGTGCACATCTCAAGGCATTCAAGGGTCATAACAGTGTCACGTCTGCTAGAAAAATTAGGGTTTATCTCTTTAGAGCCAAAGCCTTATGGACAGAGTATATAAGCTACACTTAGAATTTAGTTTTAACCATCAATCCTTCCTTCAATCTCTGTTGGCTGAGAGCTCCAGCAGGCTAGGGCTAGGGCTAGGGTTTGATTACCTCTTTTTCTCATTTTTCTTCTCTCTTAGCCTAACATTTGTTAGCTAATCCCCTTGTACGCAGTTAGGCTTAGTTTTATTTCAGTTTTGTAATAGGGTTTATATACATTGAGATTTTTGATGAGCAGTTATGTACAGGCTGCAGCCTGGAGGCAGTTCATTGTAAGTTTTGCGTTTATTAATAGATTGTTGTTTTAATAACTAATTGAATCTAAAGATCTTATGGTTTTCTTATATGTCTATAGGATCCGTGTATTTGGGATGAGCCCATTCAGTTTCCAGTAGATCTATTATTTATCATCTGATTTCTCTTTGTTTGATAGCCCCAAAAAGCAATGTTGGATCTGTAGTGAGATCTGAGGAGTTCGAAGGCCTGTGGACCATGGTGGTTGCGACAGTTTACATGTTCTTTCTCAGACCTCTATGGTATGGACAGACCAATGGATTACAGTTTACATGTTCTTTCTCAGTTTATCTTATGACCATTTGAGTGGACAGAGTATAGCCCTAAGGTGATGTCTTGCCACATGTTTGAGAAGGATTCTTCTCCCCTCCACATAAGCTTCTAGAGCTTTCTGAGGAGGTTTATACAGGAACTGGCTCCCCTCTGCTTTACCTAACCGTTATCAGACTATCAATCAAGCATTCATGTTCCTGCATTTTACTATCTGTCGCACATTCACATGCATTTTTATCACTATCTATCCATGTTCATGCATGTCACTATCTATCACATATTCAAGTTCATTCAAGTTCATGCGCATCACTATCTATTGTGCAATCATGTTCATTTATATTCATGCATGTTACTATCTATCCACGTTCATATATGTCACTATCTATCACCCAATCATGTTCATTCATGTCGCTATCTATCGCTCGTTCAAGTTCATGCACATCACTATCTACCGCACATTCATGTTCGTGCATGTCACTATCTATCGCACATTCATGTTCATTCATGTCAGTATCTCTTGCTCATTCATATTCATGCAAGTCACTATTTATTCATGTTCATGCATGTCACTACCTATCGCGCATTTATGTTCATTCATGTTCCTGCTTGTCAGTATCTATCGCGCATTCATATTGATAAATGTCACTATCTATTGCGCATTAATGTTAATCCATATAACTATCTATTATACATTCATATTTACGTATGTCACTATCTATCCATGTTCATTCATGTCATTATCTATCGCGCATTAATGTTCATTAATGTTCATACATGTCACTTTATATCACACATTTATCATCATGCATGTCACTATCAATCCAAGTTCATGCATGTTACTATCTATAGTGCATTCATGTTCATTTATGCTCATGCATGTCACTATCTATAGTGCATTTATGTTCATGCATGGCACTATCTATAGCACATTTATGTTCATTCTTGTTACTATCAATCGCGCATTTATGTTCATTCTTGTTACTATCTATCGCGCATTTATGTTCATTCTTGTTACTATCTGTTGCGCTTTCATGTTCATGCATGAGACTATCTTTTACGCATTCATGTCCATTCACGTTTATGCACGTCACTATCTATCATGCATTTATGTTCATTCATGTCACTATTTATCCATTTTCATATGTGTCACTATCTATCGAGCATTTATGTTCATTCATGTTCATGTTGGTAAGTATCTATCGTGCATTCATGTTGATTAATGTCACTATTTATCATACTTTTATGTTCATCCATGCAACTATCTATCACACATTCATGTTCACGTATATCACTATCTATCCATGTTCACTATCCATCGCACATTCATGTTCGTTCATGTTCATGCATGTCACTTTCTATCACGCATTCATGTTCATATATGTCACTATCAATCCATGCTCATTCATATCACTATCTATCGTGTATTTATGTTCATTCATATTCATGCATGTCACTATCTATCACGCATTCATTTTTATTTATGTCGCCGCTAATTCATGTTCATGCATGTCATAATCTATCGTGCAATTATGCTCATTTATGTTCATGCATATTACTATCTGTAGCGCATTCATGTTCATATTTGTCACTACCTTTCACGCATTTATGTTCATTCATGTTCCTGCACGTCACTGTATATCGCGCATTCTTGTTTATATATGTCACTATCTATCTTTGTTTATGTATGTCACTATATATCACACATTCATATTTATGCATGGCACTATCTATCGCGTATTTATATTCATTCATATTCATGTATGTCACTATCTACCGCGCATTCATATTTAGGCAGGTCACTGTCTATTACGCATTCTTATTCATTCATGTTCATGTCTATCACTATCTATCCATGTTCATAAATGTCACTATCTGTCGCACATTAATATTCATGCATGTCACTATCTATAATGTATTCATGTTCATAAATATCACTACTTTTTGTGCATTTATGTTCATTCAGGCTCATGCATGTTACTATCTATCGTGCATTCATGTTCATGCATGTCACTATCTTTCATGCATTCATGTTCATACACGCCACTATATATCACGCATTTATGTTCATTCAGGCTCATGCATGTTACAATTTATCGCTCATTCATATTCATGCATGTCACTATCTTTCACGCATTCATATTCATACACGTCACTATATATACATCATTCATGTTCATGAATGTTACTATCTTTCACGCATTCATGTTCATGCACGTCACTATATATCGCGCATTCATGTTCATGCATGCCACTATCTATCACAAATTCATGGTCACGCATGTCACTATCTATCCTTGTTCATGCATATCACAATCTATCCTTATTTATGTATGTCACTATCTATCGCGCATTCATATTCATACATATCTAAGTATGTCACTATTAATCGTGCATCCATGTTCATACATGTCACTATCTATCGTATATTCATGTTCATGCATGTCACTATCTATTGCGCTTTAATATTCATGTATGTCACTATATGTCGCACATTCATGTTTGTTGATATCAAACTATTACTCACGTAATCATGTTTATTGATATCAAACTATCAATCGCGCAATCTTATTCATTAATATTCATGTATGCCACTATCTATCCACGCTCATGCATGTCACTATCTATCATATATTCATGTTAATTCATGTTCATTCGCGTCTCTGTTATTCGCATATTCTTGTTCAAGCATGTCACTATCAATCGTGTATTCATATTCACGCATGTCATAATCGTGCATTCATATTCAAGCATGTCACTATCTATCGCGCATTCATGTTTATGGATGTCAAACTATTTATCTCACCTTTATGTCCATTATAGTCACTATCTCTCGCACTTTCATGTTCACGCAAGTCACTATCTATCCATGTTCATGCAAGTTATAGTCTATCGTACATTCATATTCGTGCATATCATAATCTATATATATTCATGCATGTCACTATCTATCACGCATTCATGCTCATTCGTGTTCATATATGTCACTATCTATCGCGCATTTACATTTAATCATGTCTATACATGTTACTATCTATCATATATTCATACTCATTTATGTTCATGCATGAAACTATCTATCGTGCATTCTTGTTCATGCATGTCACTTTCTATCGCTCATTCATGTTCATTCATTTTCATTGATGTCAGACTATCAATCATGCATTCATGTTCCTGCATTTTACTATCTGTCGCACATTCACATGCATTTTTATCACTATCTATCCATGTTCATGCATGTCACTATCTATCACATATTCAAGTTCATTCAAGTTCATGCGCATCACTATCTATTGTGTAATCATGTTCATTTATATTCATGCATGTTACTATCTATCCACGTTCATATATGTCACTATCTATCACCCAATCATGTTCATTCATGTCGCTATCTATCGCTCGTTCAAGTTCATGCACATCACTATCTACCGCACATTCATGTTCGTGCATGTCACTATCTATCGCACATTCATGTTCATTCATGTCAGTATCTCTTGCTCATTCATATTCATGCAAGTCACTATTTATTCATGTTCATGCATGTCGCTACCTATCGCGCATTTATGTTCATTCATGTTCCTGCTTGTCAGTATCTATCGCGCATTCATATTGATGAATGTCACTATCTATTGCGCATTAATGTTAATCCATACAACTATCTATCATACATTCATATTTACGTATGTCACTATCTATCCATGTTCATTCATGTCATTATCTATCGCGCATTAATATTCATTAATGTTCATACATGTCACTTTATATCACACATTTATCATCATGCATGTCACTATCAATCCAAGTTCATGCATATTACTATCTATAGTGCATTCATGTTCATTCATGCTCATGCATGTCACTATCTATAGTGCATTCATGTTCATGCATGTCACTATCTATTGCGCATTTATTTTCATTCATGTCACTATTTGTCGCATATTCATGTTCATGTATGTCACTATCTATCTATATTTATGCCTGTCACTATCTATCGCGCATTTATGTTCATGCATATTACTATCTATCAATGTTCATGCATGTCATTATCTATCATGCATTTATGTTCTTTTGTATTCATGCATGTCACTATCTATCACACGTTTATATTTATTCTTGTTACTATCTTTTATGCATTCATGTCCATTCATAATTATTAACGTCACTATATATCACGCATTCATGTTCATGAATATCACAATCTATCGTGTACTTTGTTCATGCATGCCATTATCAATCTATGTTCATGCATGTCACTATCTATCCAATATTCATATCATTATCTATCAGTTTTTATGTTTTTCACTATCTATCGTATACTCAGATTCATACATGTCACTAACTATCACGCATTTATGTTCGTGTATGTCACTATCCATCCATATTCTAGAATGTTACTATTTATCTATGTTTAAGCATATTACAATCTTTCGTGCATTCACTTTCATGCATGTCATTATCTATCGTGCATTAGAGTTTGTGTATGTCATTATCTATCACTCATCCATGTTTATGCATGTCATTATCTATTGCGCATTCGTGTTCATTCATTTCACTATCTATCAACGTTCATGCATGTCCTTTTCTATCACGCATTCATGTTTATAAATGTTACTATCTATCATGTATTCATGTTCATTTACTTCAGTATCTGTTGTACATTCATATTCACGCATGTCACTATCTATCCATGTTCATACATGTCACTGTCTATCGTGCATTTATGTTTATTAATATTTATGTTTGTCAGTATCAATCACGCATTCATATTGATGAATATCACTATCTATCGCGCATTAATGTTCATCTATGCAACTATCTATCACCCATTGATGTTCACGTATGTCACTATCTATATATGTTCATGCATGTCACTATCCATCGCGCATTCATGTTCATTCATATTCGTGCATGTAACTTTCTATCGCGCATTCATATTCATGTATGTCACTATCAATTCATATTCAAGCATGTCACTCTCTATCGTGCAATAATGTTCATTCATATTCATGCATGTTATTATCTATCACGCATTAATTTTTATTCATGTCACTATCAATCCATGTTCATGCATCTCACAATCTATCGCACAATTATGCTCATTCATGTTCATGTATTTCATTATCTTTCATGCATTCATGCTCATTCATGTTCCTGCACGTCATGATTAATCCAAGTTCAAGCCGATCATAATCTTTCGCATATTCATTTTCATGCATGCCATTATCTGGTCGGGCATTCATGTTCATGCATATCACTATCTATCCATATTCATGCATGTCACTATCTATAGCGCATTCATGTTCATGCATTTCATTGTCACAAGCATGTCACTCTCTATCGTGCAATAATGCTCATTCATATTCATGCATGTGATCACGCATTAATTTTCATTCATGTTACTATCAATCCATGTTCACGCATCTCACAATCTATCGCACAATTATGCTCATTCATGTTTATGCATTTTACTGTCTATAGTGCATTCATGTTCATGCTTTTCATTGTCTTTTGCACATTCATGCTCATTCATGTTCCTACACGTCACTATTAATCCAAGTTTAAGCCGATCACAATCTTTCGCATATTCATTTTCATGCATGCCATTATTTGGTCGCACATTCAAATTCATGCATGTCACTATCTATCCATATTCATGTCATTATCTATCGCACATTCATATTCATAGATATTACTATGCATTACCTGTTCATGTTTTTTAATGTTCATGCATATCAATATCTATCGCACATTTATGCTCATTCGTGTTCATGCATTATCTAGTCGAGCATTCATATTCTTGCATGTCACTATTTATTCAAGTTCAAGCATAGCACAATCTTTTGCGTCTTTATTTTCATGTGTGTCATTATCTAGTCGAGCATTCATATTCATGCATGTCACTATCTATCCATATTATCTATCGTGCATTCATGTTCATGCATGTCACTATGTATTACGCGTTTATGTTCTTTAATGTTCATGCATGTCACTATCTATCACGCATTCATGCTTATTCGTGTTCATGCATGTTACTATGTATCGCGCATTTACTTTTAATCATGTCCATGCATGTTACTATCTATCACACATTCATGCTCATTTAATGCATGTCACTATTTGTGACGACCCGACTTTTCCAATCCCTCAGGTATAGGAAAGGCCGGTTCGTCACAGTTGGTATCAGAGACATGGTTTTTAGATTCTCTAAGGACCCATGAGAACTAACCGTGACCCGGTACAGTTCGCATCAGAGTCATGTCGTTAGGTCCAGAATCACTAGTACTGTTTGTAATTGTCTTTACAATCAATGTTGACTGATGTTGTGGTGTTCACAATAACAGATCAGTATGGCCCCAAGATTTAGAGGCAGAGGCAGAGGTAGGACGGTGCCTTTAGAGGACATTCCTGAAGGTGTCGGTACATCAAGGGGAGTTGCCTTCGCATCCGGTTCTAATGCAGTCCCTATAGGAGCCGGAGTTGATAGAGGTCAGGGTGAAAGAATGGAACAAGTGTTGGAAAGTCTGGCCACCAACATTGCTCAGCAGACCGCATCTATGGCTCGTGACGCCGCAATCGCCCGACAAGAGCTGATTTCTGTTGGACAACAACAACAATCATCAGGATTTGCGAATTCAGGAGGATGAGACCTCCAAATTTTTCTCGACGGACCGAGATGGAAGTCAAGGTTGGTTGGATGAGATGGAAAAGATCTTCGAGGTGCTTCAGTGCACCGATGTCGAGAAGGTTAGATGGGCAACCTTCAAACTGGATGGACAGGCTGGACCATGGTGGAAGTCCGTGGCTAGACACCGGGAGCAGGAGTTTCCCAATACTCCTTGGACATGGGCTGAGTTTATCGAGGCGTTCAACGATCAGTACTTTCCCAAGATCGTTAGGGATCAGATGGCAGTTCAGTTCATCGAAATGCGAGGGACAATGTCGGCGTGAGTATGGAGATGAGTTCACGCGACTTTCAAGGTTTGCACCTCAACATGTGGCCACCGATATGATGAAGGCCGAAAATTTCAGGTCTTGGGTCTTAGTATATCTGAGGAGCGTGGCTATGTGGGAAATGGAAACATATGGAGATCTTGTCAAAGGCCCTCATAGCAGAGGAAGAAATTCAAAAGTGGTTTTGAGAAGCGGTCAGTACCGAACAAGGAGGATTGTACAAGGCGTCGGTACTTATGAAAATAAGAGGGCCAAGTTTACAAAGCCGCCATGAACCTTACTCAACCCATTTTCTAGACCAACATTTTCTTCGGACCCACCCTTGTAGATTGGTAGCATCATCACTGTGCAATCCGTGCGACCGGTGGGTTCTAATGCTAGTGGAGCTTGATTGGGGCAGGATCCTCTCGTGCACCATCTTTTGTTTGGTCACTATGTGCCTAAGGTCGGGAAACCACACAAGACCGAGGATTGTAGGAGGAACAACGGGCGTGTTTTCGGTGTGGCGCAAGCGGACACATGGTTAAGGATTGTCCGCAGGAGGACAAGGGAAGAGCTAGTTCGGCTTCTACTCAAAGATCGACCCGACCTACTGTTCAAGGTCGAGCTTATGCCGTGATGGCTCAAAACGCCGAAACGTCGATCCAAGGTATTATTAAAAGTTGAGATGTCTTCTTATTTTATGTGTTATATATAATTGCTTGATATTTAATAAATTTTGTTAATAAGTTATGGATGAATACACATGCTTAGAAACTTTTAATTGAAACGCTTGTCTAAACTAAGGTACCCTTTTATGCATCGGGGAGCGATGTAAGCAAAAAAGCGAGTGTTGATAGACCACAGGTCTACACATTCTTTGTTACTCCATTGTTCTTTGAGAAGTTGGGAATCATTCCCAAGGCCCTTGATTTCATCTTGGCGATGTCAATTCCTACCAACCTCGGAGCACCGATACCATGTGTCAATCGGTGATTGTGATGATCGAAGACCACGAGGCGATGGCTGATTTGATCATTTTGAGCATGGAAGGGTTCGACGTGATACTAGGGATGGATTGGTTATCTACTTACCATGCGGCGTGGATTGTCTTGAAAGATTGTAACATTCCGCCAGAGAGAAAATCTTTTCGATTTTGAGTCAAATCTTGTGTGATACCGCGTTTATCTACGCCATTCGGCGAAGTATGATGAGGAAGCGGGTGTTATGGTTATCGGCCAAGATCATAAGGGGAGAAGAAAAATATTACGGATATTACGATTGCTTGCGAGTATTGGATGTTTTTCACAAGATCTACGGATTACCACGACGGGGAGATTGAGTTTGCGATTGAGTTAGTGCTTGCATCTTGAACCAAGATATCAAAAACTCCGTATCGAATGGCGCTGCGAATTGAAAGAGTTGAAGGAGCGGCTTGAGGCGCTAGATAAGGGCTTTATTAGACCGAGTGTGTCACCACTGGGAGCACCGGTTCTATTTGTAAAGAAGAAAGACGGTTCAATGCGGCTTTGCATCGATTACCGCCAGCTAAATAAGTTGACAATTAAGAACCGTTATCCACTTCCAAGAATTGATGATCTGTTCGATCAGTTACAAGGAGCAAAGTTCTTCTCGAAGATCGACTTGAGGTCAGGCTACCATCAGTTGAAAGTTAAGTCTGAAGACATTCAGAAGACAGCGTTCAGAACCCGATATGGGCACTACAAGTTCTTGGTCATGCCATTTGGGTTGATAAACGCACCCGCGTCATTTATGGACTTGATGAACCAGATATTCAAGTCACATTTGGACAAGTCTAGTAGTTTTGTAGATGACATCCTCATCTATTCAAAGGCCTTGAGAAGAACATGAGAAACATCTGCGAGTGGCTCTACAAACCCTTAGAGACCATCAGTTATATGCAAAACTTAGTAAGTGTGAGTTTTGGCTTGAGCAGGTTAGTTTCCTAGTCCATGTTATCTCTGAGACCGGTATTACGATTGACCAACAAGATTGAGTCGGTGATGAATTGGGAGCCAAAGTTCTGAGAGGTTCGTAGTTTCCTCGGTTTGGCAGGATACTACAGAAGGTTTGTGGAGGGCTTCTCCAAGATATCAGGTCCTCTTACACAACTTACGAAGAAGAATACTAAATTTGATTGGACAGAGCAGTGTGAGCAAAGTTTTCAGGAACTCAAGAAACGATTGACTACTGCGCCAGTACTTGCTATACCATCAGGCAGGGGAGGCTTTGCAATATACAGTGATGCATCATATGGGGTTTTAGGCTGTGTGTTTAACCAGAATGAGAGAGTCATTGCTTATGGGTCTGAGGTGAAAGACCATGAGAAGAATTACCCGACGCATGATCTTGAGTTGGTAGCAGTGATTTTTGCTCTGAAGATCTGGAGGCATTACCTTTATGGGGAGACCTTCGATATATTTACCGATCATAAGAGCCTCAAGTATCTCTTCTCACAAAAGGAGTTGAATATGAGACAGCGTCGATGGATGGAGTTCTTGAAAGATTATGATTGTACCATCTAGTACCACCCCGGGAAAGCAAACGTAGTGGCAGATGCGTTAAGTCGAAAGTTCTCTGCTCAGTTATCACATCTCACAACAAGGGTGCGACGATGGAATCTTTTGGAAGATATGGCTCTAAGTAGCATGAGATTTGACGTAAAAGGTTCAGGTGCATTAATGGCTATGCTGGTGATTCGTTCGACCCTCTGTAGAGAACGATAGCAGACTTGAATGACGGATGATGAACTTCTGGCTATCAGACGGGATGTGATTGGGGGAAGAAAAATAGATTTTTCTATCAAAGATGATGACACTTTGTTGTTTAGAAACCGGGTATGCGTACCAACTAGTACTGAGCTTCGGGACACTATTTTGGAAGAGGCTCATAAGTCTATGTACGCTATTCACCCTGGCAGTACCAAGATGTACCAAGACTTAAAGAAAAGCTTCTGGTGGAGAGGTTTAAAGAAAGATGTCGCTGTGTATGTCTCGAGATGTCTTGTGTGTCAACAAGTAAAGGTGGATCATCGAAATCCGGCAGGACTGTTGCAACCACTACCGATACCTGAGTGGAAATGGGAGGCTATTTCTATGGACTTTATTTTGGGATTGCCAAGAACATTAAGAAAATACAATGCCATCTGGGTCATTGTGGATCGATTGACTAAGTTCGCACACTTCCTTCCTTATAATACGTCGTATACCGCCAACAAGCTCGCAGAATTATACATCAAGGAGATAGTTAGGTTGCATGGTATACCGGTCAGTATCGTCTCCGATAGAGACCCGATGTACACATCTCAGTTTTGGCAACGATTTCAAGAAGGAATGGGCTCTAGGCTCGATTATAGTACAGCATTCCATCCTCAGACTGACGGGCAGTCTGAGAGGGTGAATTAGATTATAGAAGATATGTTACGTTCTTGCATGTTGGATTTTCAGGGGTCATGGGACCAACATTTACCGCTGATCGAGTTCGCCTACAATAACAGTTACCAGGCTAGCATCGGCATGGCCTACGAAGCTTTGTATGGACGACGGTACAGGTTTCCGCTTAATTGGGAAGAAGTGGGTGAGAAACTCATTTTAGGTCCCGAGATCGTGGAGAATATAACCAAGACAGTTCGGTTAATCCGTGAGAGACTACGAATTGCTCAAAGTCGTCAGAAGAGCTACGCTGATCTGAAAAGAAACCATGTTGAGTTTAAGGTGGGAGATAACGTATTTGTCAAAATCTCTCCTACAAAAGGCGTGATGTATTTTGGGAAGCGTGGGAAGCTGAGTCCGCGCTATGTTGGACCTTTTGAGGTATTGGGCCGAGTCGGCGAGGTTGCCTATCGAGTAGCCTTGCCACCGCAGCTATCGGAAATGCACAACGTGTTTCATGTGTCCATGTTACGAAGATATGTTAAGGACCCGACTCACGTTTTGGACTACCGGCCCATTGAGCTCCAAGAAGACCTATCCTTGGTTGAGGAACCGTCTGAATCTTGGATCGTAAAGAACAAATCTTATGGACAAAGAACATTCCCTTAGTACTCGTGAAGTGGCGGAACCATTCTTGAGAGGAAGCCACATGGGGCGTGAAGCGGAGATTGAGCAATTTCCACAACTTTTGAGTGAAGGTATATTGTAAACTATAGTTATGTAAGAAAACCATACGTACCTTTAAATTCTTGAATTTGCTTCTAAAAAAAAAAAAAAAAAAAAAAAAAAGGAGAATTTCTTCAAATTCTTCAATGTTAAATTGGTTCATAACATCGATGCTTTACATATATATCTATAACGATCACACAATAAAATCTTAAATGTCATATTTATTCATTCTCGGTTAGAACCGTATGTACATTGGAACCCGTGTCAGTTAGAACATGTTACCGTGCACGTGATCATGCTTTTGAATAAGTGTTCGATTCGACATAAAATTTCTGCTCAAATAATTACCAAAAGGGTGAGGTAGGTGTGTGTGCTAGGTTTGTGTCATGGTGAAGTATATTTCCAGGCACGTGACACTTGGGAAGGTATGCATCCATGTACGGATGCAATCCTCTATGGCAGTATGGGATGCCACACGCAGTACATCCAGGTTACTACGGATCCCGACCCTTGAAAGCGTGCTTGGTGAAGCCTACCGCATCGCGACCAAAGTTCTTTGACTTTAGACTGTTTCGATTTTGCTTTATACTGGTGTTAGGATAATGACTTACCGCAGTTCAGTTTAGCTATCCGTATATTTTCGAGGACGAAAATTCCTAAGGAGGGTAGAATGTAAAGACCCGTATTTTCAACCCGAGTTAGACTGACCCTGTGTGTGTATTCGGCTCGGCAACCGACGTCACCATTTGTTTTAGATTTTTATCTAGATGTGATTGTGCGGACAGATTTTAATTTAGAGCCTATTTGGACCCTCGTGCGAAAGTTGTGCACCGACCTCGGTGTAGCCGCTCAACACCGGACTTGAGTTTTAAAATTAGAAGTGTATAATACATAAGATGTGTGTGTGTTTTACTTTGTGAGCAATCCTATTATAAGAAGGAATTGCATTCCCGTAATATACTAGGTTTTGTTAAGAGAGGATAGTTACCCAACCGTGTGAAACTCCTTCTCTCTTCTTCAATTATCGTAGGAGATCGGTTTAGAAAACCTCCTTCTCTAGAACCCTCTTTGTTGAAAACACTTAAACCTTAGAAAGAACTTGAATCAACCTTGGATTCGTAGTTGGTTATTGGGAGAGGTTGAGATCATTGGGGGCGTGTTGGAGTTGTCTCTGTGAACTCGTGGGATCGATCGCGGCCCGAATCGTTGAGGAAATCCGTCGGTTTTTATCATCGCTCGAGCAAGGTTGATCCGAACTCCGACATTGCCTTAGTATTTTAGTCATAACTTTTTATTCCGAACTCTGATTAAGACGATTCATTTTGCGTTGGAAAGATAATAGAAAAATCTACAACTTTTATGTTTTAACCAACTCATGAATCAATCGTCTTGATGGTTAAAAAAATATGAGAATGTTACGTCAAATCGCTCGAGCGAGCTATTATCATCGCTCGAGCGAGGTATCACCGAACTCCGACATTACCTTAGTATTTTAGTCATAACATTTTATACCGAACTCCGATTAAGACGATTCTTTTTGCGTTGGAAAGCTAATAGAAACATCTACAACTTTCATGTTTTAACTAACTCGTGAATCAATCGTATTGATGGTCAAAAAAATATGAGAATGTTATGTCAAATCGCTCGAGCGAGCTATTATCATCGCTCGAGCGAGGTATCACCAAACACCGGTATTGCCTTAGTATTTTAGTCATAACTTTTTATCTCGAACTCTGATTGAGACGATTCTTTTTGCGTTGGAAAGCTAATATAAAAATCTACAACTTTCATGTTTTGACCAACACATGAATCAATCGTCTTGATAGTCAAAAAAATATGAGAATGTTACATCAAATTCTAGGATTGGCGCAACTTGCCTGTTTTGACTTATTTTTGAGGAAACGCTTAAATAGGTCTATATTATTAGTAATTAGAGTTTATCTTAATGCATGAACGTATATTATGATGTAGATTGAGGGCGAGAGGCCATCAATAGGACCTTGCTTGACTTCGCATAACTCCGAGTTTTAGGTAGGAGAATCTCATCTTTACAGTATTTTATTTTAATTCGCATGGATATTTTGAATTAAAATCTTTGAACTTGCATATGCTATTGAAATCACATCTGTAAACTGAAATTGATATGAATGACTAAAAATCTAAATCTACCTGAATCCTGAAACCTGAATCTGCTTAAGCTCTGAAAATCTGAAATCAAGAACCTGAACTATGTATAAGAAACTTGCATCTGATTTATATTAGTATCTGCATTTGTTTTATGATTGACCTGAACGACCCCTCAAAAATTCCTGAACAACTTCCTGGCACAAGTTTCCCTCATTACGCAGGGGCTTGTTGCATCTCAAAAGGGTTCATGAACGATGATGGTAGGTAGGGGTTCCCATCGCTATATTCCCGCTCGAGATATAGTTTACTGGAGGTATTTTAAGTTGAGGATTAAGTCATGAATTACCGAACTTTGCATATAGAAGTTAGAGAAACTAAGACACCAAACATCAGATTCGTTTGAAACTGTTTTCACACATTTAGAAATAAATCTTACATATGATTTCCGCACCTAAATTCAGTTTATTATCTGCTTATATGTTTGACAAGCTATATTCCGATATTTGTTTTGAAACCATGTTAGTTAAAGTAAAATGCCGTAGATGTCTTTCTTCTACTGAGCTTTGTTGGTTAGCTCACTCCGACTATACATCACAGGTTCAGGTATTGACGTGGCTATTCACGGCTGTGAGACTGATCCTGACTACGTGCCTGAGGAAGAGCTTGAGGTTCCTCTTGAGGAGTTTTTTCCAGTATAGAACTTACTGATTTTCTTATTTGTGGTGAGAGTTAGACTTGAATTTGTGGGCCCATTTTAGTTGGATACCATAGTTTTATATTTGACGTTGATTTCTGTTATGAGCCATGTTTCGATGATGGTCGGCCATCATCGGTGGTTCTTTACTTTTAATTGCTTCCGAATTTATTTTAGCTATGAATATTTATTGCGCTTTACTCTGATATGTGCCCTGGTTGTCCGGCTTATCGTTATTCGATAGGTTAGCGAACCGGCCTTTCCTATACCTGAGGGATTGGAAAAGTCGGGTCGTCACACTATCTATCGCGTATTGTTGTTCATGCATGTCACTTTCTATTGCTCATTCATATTCATTCATTTTTATTGATGTCAGACTATCAATTGCGCATTTATGTTCATATATTTTACTATCTGTTGTTATCATGTTCATTCATGTTCATGCGTGTTACTATCTATCCACGTAAAATGTATGTCACTATCTATCGCTCATTCATATTCAATCATGTCGCAATCTATTGTGTATTCAAGTTCAAGCACGTCACTATCTATCGCGCATTCATGTTCATGTATGTCACACCATCTATCGCGCATTCATGTTCATTCATGTCAGTATCTGATGCTCATTCATATTCACGCAAGTCACTATCTATCCATGTTCATATATGTCATTATCTATCACGTATTTATATTCATTCATTTTCATACTTATCAGTATCTATCGCGCATTCATGTTGATGAATGTTACTATCTATTGCGCATTCATGTTAATCCATACATCTATCGTGCATTCATATTCACGTATGTCACTATCTATCCATATTCATACATGTTATTATCTATCGCGCATTAATGTTCGTTCATGTTCATGCATATCACTTTATATTGCGCTTTCATGTTCAGGCATATCACTTAATATTGCGCTCTCATGTTCATGCATGTCACTATCAATCAAAGTTTATGCATGTTACTATCTATAGTGCATTCATTTTCATGAATGTCACTATCCATCGTGCATTCATTTTCATTCATGTCACTATCTGTCACACAATCATATTCATGCATGTCACTATTTATCCATTTTCATGCCTGTCACTATCTATCGTGCATTTATATTCATGCATGTCACTATCTATCTATGTTCATGCTTGTCATTATCTATCATGTATTTATGTTCATGCATGTCACTATCTATCAATATTCATACACGTTACTATCTATCATGCATTCATATTCATTCATGTTCATGCATGTCACTATCTATCATATTTTTATGTTTATTCTTGTTACTATGTATCGCGCTTTTATATTTATGCATGGGACTATTTTTCGCGCATTCATGTCCATTCATATTTATGCATGTCACTATATATCACACATTCATGTTCATGAATATTACTATCTATCGTGCATTTTGTTCATGTATGGCATTATCAATCTATGTTCATACATGTCACTATTCATCCAACATTCATGTCATTATCTATCGGTGTTTACGCCTTTCACTATCTATCGCACATTCATGTTCATGCATGTCACAAACTATTGCGTATTAATGTTTGTGCATGTCACTATCTATCCATATTCTAGCATATTACTATTTATCTATGTTCAAGCATATTATAATCTTTCACGCATTCATTTTCATTCTTGTCATTATCTGTCGTGCATTCAAGTTCATGCATGTCACTATCTATCCATGTTCATTCATGTCATTATCTATTGTGCATTAATGTTTGTTCATGTCACAATATATCAACGTTTATGCATGTCCCCTATCTATCGCACATTCATACTCTTGCATGTCACTATCTATTGCGCATTCATGTTCATTCATTTAAGTATCTGTCGTACATTCATATTCACGCATGTCACTATCTATCCATGTTCATGCTTGTTACTATCTATCATGCATTTATGTTCATTAATGTTCATACTTGTCAATATATATCACGCATTCATATTGATGAATGTCACTATCTATCGTATATTATTCATCCATACAACTATCTATCATGCATTGATATTCATGTATGTCACTATCTATCTATGTTCATGCATGTCACTATCCATCGTACATTCATGTTCATTCATGTTCATGCATGATACTTTTTATCAAGAATTTATGTTCATGTATGTCACTATCAATCCATATTCAAGCATGTCACTATCTATCATGCAATCATGTTCATTCATATTCATGCATGTCACTATCGATCAGACATTATTTTTCTTTCATGTCACTATCCATGCATGTTCATGCAGCTCACAATCTATCGCGCAATTATGCTCATTCATGTTCATGCATGTTACTATCTATAGTGCATTTATATTCATGCATTTCATTGTCTTTCACGTATTTATGCTCATTCATGTTCCTGCATGTCACTATCTATCCAAGTTCAAGCATATCAAAATCTTTCGTATCTTTTTATGCATGTCATTATCTAGGCGCACATTTATGTTTATGAATGTCACTATCTAGTTGTACATTCATGTTCATGAATGTCACTATCTATCGCACATTTTATTCATGCATGACACTATCAATCTATATTCATGCATTTCACTATCTATCTGACATTCATGTCATTATCTATCATTGTTTATGCCTGTCACTATCTATCGCACTTTCATGTTTATGCATGTCACTAACTATCGTGCATTAATGTTCGTACATGTCACTATCTATCCATGTTCTAGCATGTCACTATTAATCCATGTTCAAGCATATTATAAACTTTCGCGCATTCATTTTCATGCATGCCATTATCTGTCACGCATTCAAGTTCATGCATGTCACTTTATATCCCTATTAATACATGTCACTATCTATCGCGCGTCCATATTCATACATGTCACTATCTATTGCACATTCATATTCGTGCATGTCACTATCTATCAACTTTCATACATGTCCCTATCTATCACACATTCATGTTCATGCAAGTCATTATCTATCGCGTATTTATGTTCATTCATTTTAGTATCTATCACACATTCATATTTACACATGTCACTATCTATCCATGTTCATGCATGTCACTATCTAATGCGCATTTATGTTCATTCATGTTCATAATTATTAGTATCAATCACGCATTCATGTTGATAAATGGCAGTGTCTTTCCGTATTCATATTCATCCATCTAACTATCTATCACGCATTGATGTTCACATATGTCACTATCTATCCATACTCATGCATGTCACTATCCATAGCACATTCATGTTTGTTCATATTCATGCATGTTACTTTCTATCACGTATTCATATTCATGCATGTCACTATCAATCCATGTTCAAGTATGTCACTATCTATCGTGCATTCATATTCATTCCTGTTTATGAATGTCACTATCCATCACGCATTTATTTTCATTCATGTCATTATCAATCCATGTGCATTCACGTCACAATTTATCGCGCAATTATGCTCATTCATGCTCATGCATGTTACTGTCTATAGCACATTCACGTTCATGCATTTTACTATCTTTCGTGCATTCATGTTTATTCATGTTCCTACAGGTCACTATATATCGCGCGTTCATGTTCATGCATGTCACACTCTATCGCGAATTCATGTTTATGCATGTAACTATCTATCCTCATTCATGCATGTTGTTATTTACTGAAAAGTACCACTTTTATCCTCTTAAGCTAGCCTTTGCTAGACCTTAAAGTTGACTAATAACTCCTTTTTAGCTTATTTTATAATTAGAAATAATTTGTGTAGCTTAACACAAAGTCTATACTTTTAGTGCCAAGAAAAGAGGGAATTCAAGCAAAAGATGACAGCTGAATCAGAAAGTGATGGAACACTATGGTGACTATCGTGCATGTCACAGTGAACCAAGAAAGTCCAGCAGTTGAAAGAAGAAAAGGTGC
Source organism: Chloranthus sessilifolius (assembly GCA_021018995.1). Taxonomy (NCBI): domain Eukaryota; kingdom Viridiplantae; phylum Streptophyta; class Magnoliopsida; order Chloranthales; family Chloranthaceae; genus Chloranthus; species Chloranthus sessilifolius. The sequence continues at coordinate 34,199,631 of CM037586.1, forward strand.
GAGTGGAGGAAGCTGCAATAGAGGCATGTGCATAGCAGCAGAGGGGCCAAGGATCTATCTCTCACAACTGAGGTGCAGCCTTGCGCTGTTCAATTCATTGGCAAAGCTCCCTCGCACAGCTAAGACATACAGCATAATAGAGCTCGCAAAGAAGTCGTGCAGCTCAAGGAAGGGGTTATCACAAAGCTCATCTCGCACAGTAGTCGCGCACTTCAGTTGCAAGCTACATGTCAAGAAACTCGCGGAGCTCTCACACGCTAAGCCTTTAGAAATACTACTCGCGAAGATCAGGCCTTATTGCAGCAACGCGTATTACCTCGTGAGACCAATTGGCATGAACAACAGTAAAGATATGGTGAAATTTTTGCGTGGTTCTGGAAGAGAGAGATGCCCAGAAGTTCTCTCGCACAGCTCTTGCGTGTCTAAAAGTTTAAACCTATACCAAGCAAGACAAAGGCATCTGCGGGAGTAACTCGCGACTGAAGTTCTTGAAGCTCTTCTGCGCGAGCAAGCTAAGCATTCAAGATCCTTCTGCGTGAGTGCACACAGAGCTGAAGCAACTGTGCGATCACCCAAAGCTCTACTGTGCAAGACAGTAATATTCAAAGCTAAACTCTACCCCGTGAACACTCTACAGCTGCATGACAGAAGCAATATGCAGAAGCCAACCTAGCGAAGCTCGGGCTCTCTACTTCTCAATTTTAATTCAAGGACCTTTTGGGGATTTCCTTAGATCTAGGGCACACATCTCAAGATACAAATTTTGATGCATGCATCCCAAGACATCCAAGGGTTGTAACAGTGCCACATCTAGTTGAAAAATTAGGATTTACTCTTCTCTCAGCTACAGTATTAGGACTAAGTATATAAGTTATGCTTGTAACTTAGAAACTTTATTCACTTTCTCCTTCAACCTCTGTTGGCTAAGAGCTCAAGAGACTAGGGTTTGGGTTAGGGTTTGATCACCTCTTTTTCCATTTTTTTCTTCTCTCTTAGCCAACACTTGCTGGCTAAATCTTTGGTAAGCATCTAGGTGTAGTTTTATTTAAGTTTTGTAATAGGTCATTTAAACATTGGGATTTGGTATTGAACTATTGTGCACAAAGCTGCTGCCTTGAGAGATTTCATTATTAGTAACATCATATCAATAGAATTTATGTTTCAATGCTTACTCATTCTGTTATTTTTCTATTTGTCCGTAGTTTTGTTCAAGCTATAACATACATTTAGGATTTGAGCTTATTAAAAGGCCCATAGAAGCTTGAGCTTTTATAGCCTGGGGACCATGGTGGCAGACAGTAGTTTTCATATTCTATCTCAGCATTTATAGGTAAGGGAGCCTCTGTGGATAGCCTGTGACCATTTGAGTAGACAGACTATAGCCCTAGAGCAATCTTGGTCACAGATCTGAGATGAATTCTTTCTCTCTGTACTTGGGCTTATAGCCAAGTGAGAGATTGTGTAGGAACTGACTCCCCTCTGTCTTACTTGGCTGCTATCAGATATTAGATCTGGCTTCTTTGTAGTGATTACAGACTAGGAGGCTGAACCATTGTAGGCCTTTTGTAGCAATGATCAGCTATGCTTAAGTCCTTATTTAACCTGTTGTTTTTCCTTTGTGTGGGCATCAATGTGCCGCTGGCCTTAACAATACACATAGGATGTTATGGGTTGGAACTCCTATGACTGCCAACCAGATCTGTGCAAAGATCTGGGGAGCTTGGAGCACTGGCAGTATAGTGTCTGCAATGGTATTCACGGCCTGACTTGGTTCATTGGAGGAGGTTTGATCAGCTCACTCCTTTGGATTAGGTTAGCTTTTCTGGCTTGATCAATGGGATTTGACAGACTTTATTGGATAGACTGTTGTGCCATTTGAGTGGACAGACTATAGCCTTAAGAGCACTCCAAATGACATGGGTTAAGTTAGATTCTTCTACCTTGCTGAGGTTATTGATAGCACTTCAGCAAGGAGTAGCTGCAGAGAGAGCCCTAAATCTGAGTTACATAACTGAATGAACTTTAACCTAAACTGCTTACTTCTCACCATTTTAACACACTATCACCATCTTTTTCATAACTTTTTCTTAGGATAGGATTGCACTTTATTTCTCTTCTTTTTTAGTAGGTAATTTAGTATAGTTGTGACACTCAACTCCCTTTCTTTAGGATTGTTAGATTTGTATCTAGATTTGGAAGCCTACTATTATATCTCATTTTGGATTCTAGATCAATTTCTCTGTGGGACAAACTCTTACTTATCAAAACTTGCTACAATAGCCCTGTATCTTGCAGGCTTAGGATTACTTCAGTTGTGCTATTTCTATCTTTTATTTTATTTTATTTTTGATTTTTAATTTATTCTCACCACACAATAAGATCAGTACACACTAATCTAGAAAAAATCTATAAACCAACAAGTTTTTAGCGCCGCTACCAAGGGACATTAATCTTATTAGTAGACCTGTGTTATATTATATTATATTTTAGAAAATTCTTTGTAGCTGTGCCATAGTAGAATAAAAATACTACTAATTCATTTTAGAATCTTACAGAATTGGACAACAGCAGAAGAGAAAAGCTTGAGCTACAGCTGGAGTCTAGCTAGCTCTATTTACACTTCTTTTACCCTGAAACCTAGTCCTTTAATGTTGAATTCCTTGTAATTAATTTAGTGTAAATTTGTTAGTTGTTATTTTAGTTTAGAAATTCTTTGAGTGCTGTAAGCATTTTCCTTACTTGTTAAGTTTGTGGGTGTATGCTTGGAAGAAGGTTCCTAAACCCCTAAGTTGGAACCTCCAAATCCTGAGGTTGAAAGGATCTTCAGACTAAGAAACACCACACAAGGCCCTACTATTGAAACTGAGCAAGCTAACATGGCTGAGAGGCAAAGAACCTTGAAGGAGTACAATGCACCAGGGGATTACACTTCTCCCTTCTGCATACAATTCCCTTCAGTGGAAGGAAACTATGAAATCAAGTCCTCCACCATCAATATGCTACCATCTTTTCATGGGCTTAGTAAGGAAGATCCTTACAAGCATATTGACCAATTTTTGGCATTTTATACCACCTTCGATATTGCTGGCTTGGGACTTGAAGCCACCAAACTAAGGTTTTTTTCTTTTTCCTTAAAGGACAAATCTAGCACATGGCTCTCTAAGCTCCCAGCCAACAACATACAAAAATGGAGTGACCTCCAAAGCCAATTCCTGGCTAAATTTTTTCCCATGAACAAGACCAGCCAGATGAGAAAAAGTATTTTGTCATTTACTCAGTCAACAACTGAGGATTTTTATGAAACATGGGAGAGATTCTATGAGATGTTAAAACAATGCCCCCACCACCAAATTCTAATATGGTAATTAGTGCAAGTATTTTACCAAAGAATTAATCCTAAGAGAATGTGTGTAGGACAAGGCAACTGAAAAGTGAGGAGGTCATGAAAAGTGAAGGTGAGTGGTGAAGAACCAAGAGAATGTGTGTACCATATGTATTGACTGTGTGTTTTACTTTGAGTTACTTAGAAATTGTTCATTTACAGATTTAGAATAAGGATTTTCTTGTGTGTTTGATTGTGTTTTGTAATTGTTCTTTTAGTACTTGTGCATGTCTGTCATCTGAATTTTGATGCTCATGTCTGTTGGTGATAGTTGAGATACTCTTACAATACATTTCTTGAATTTGATCTGAATTATTATCCTTGGAATTCTGAATAGTGATATTTCAATGTTGATAAAGAGTAACTTAACTGTCATGATGAATTGGAGTACATGTCATGTAGTGGTGTTGATGCACACTGCAATGGGTGCATGACAGTGTATATGCACAAGTCGGGGCACCAGCTCAGAGAATAGCCTAAATTTCAAGCTTGCGAGCCACCTGAAGCTTTCTCACGAAGTTCTGATGAATATTTTGTACCGTGCGAGAGCTTCGCGAGCACATGGACATATGTCATAGCCTAATAGCGAGCCTCGCAAGATGCTTGAGACTCATATTTTAATGCTCGCAGCCTAATAGTGAGCCCCGCGAGATGCTTGAGACTCATATTTTTTAATGCTCGCGAGACTTCGCTACTGTAGCTGCGTGAGATATGAGCGATTGCTTCGCGCACTTGAGCCTGAATTTTACTCTGCGAAGAGCCTCACGAGGCACCTGAAGCTTTTAAATCTGTCTTCGCGAGGCATGCTTTTCTTTGTGAGTGAACCTCTCGCGAGGTTAGTTGTGTATTGAGCGAGGAATGTGCTCTGCGAGAACTTAGCGACAGCTGCGTGAAGCACGGGTTAAGCCCTATAAACCCAGTGATTTCCTTATTTTCGCCATTTTATTTCACTTTGCCCTAGTTTTCCCTATGCTCTGCCAAGCTCCCCCTTTTCTTCTTTCTTCTATACTACCCTTTCCACTTAACCTCAGCTAGTTCCCTCATACATTTTTTCTCCCCATCACCTTCTGGTCACTTTGAGCTAGGTTTGGGGAGATTTTAGCATCTGTGCAAGGTGTGAAGTGAAACCCTAGCTGTCATTTGGTAAGATTTCTCTCTCTCTCTCTCTCTCGATTGATTTAATTGGATAGTACTTTAGTGTAAGTTGAGAGCAATTTGGTGTACCCCAAATTGCTCTGTGGCCACTCAGAAATTTGCAAGGATTGTAGAGACCTCCAATGTGGAGACTCCTGTAGTAACTGCACCCTCGGAGGAGCCCCAAATGGTGAACACTGTGAAGAAAGGCTAAGGTGTGACCTCTGTTGCCTAGGGTGCCAAAAAGAAGTATGCCCCAAAGAAGATGGCCAGAGAGCACCCTCCATCTAAGAGCCCTGAGAAATCAAAGAAGAAACAGAAAATGAGCAAGGGAGTACCCCGTGAGGTCCCTGAATTGAAGAGGAAGAAGATAATGAATACCTCAGGGTCCCATCTAATTTTGTTGCAGGAATTAAGCTAGAGCCTGAGACAATATTTGATAAGGCTTTCTTTGAGGAGCTATCTGAAACAGCTGCCTCCATGGAGTACCTCACCAAAGCCTCATTTCTGCCCCTACTAAGACCCCCAATGTAACTGGTCTTCCCTAGACTAGTGCAATTATTTTACTAGAATATCAGAGTTAAAATTGGGGATGAACCAGTACTGCTGGTGCTCATAGACAAATTTGAGATGTTGTTTAATCAAGCTACCATTGCTAGGATCATTAGGATACCAGCCAGGTATAACCCTGAATGTGGCTTGGGTCCCCTTTTGACAGCCACCATCCTAGAGATTGCTAAGGAGTTGACTAGAGGGGTCACTGTATCTAGAGCATCAATCAGGAAGAGAGATCTGTACCCCCACCTCAGATATATGGATGGGGTGCTCAGAAAAAATGGATATTGTTCTAGCCATGAGCAGGAGAGGAGGTTCCCTATTGTTGATGCACTACTCTCCTTCCACAAGGGGCATTACTTGGATGCTTCCAAGTTAATTTTTCAGGGGATGACTGACATTGTGGAGAAGGTGAAAACCAAAAGAAACCCCATTCCCTTCCCTATTGCAGGCTTATTATAACCTTGCTAAAGCTTGGAGGGTATCAATTTTAAATGAATGAAGAGACTATTGCCCTAAATCCTAAAAATTATGGCAAAAAGCAATGGGAGATTAGTGGTACTCTCATTGAGAAGATGAAGAAGAAGAAGAAGGCTGATATAGGAGCAACCTCTAATGCTGTTGTTGTGGCTGCCTCTGTGGCTCCAAGCTCTGGTTCCCTCTCTCAGGCAGCCCTTTCATTTGTGTCAGCCAGCACCACCACCACATCTGTAGCCATTCCCTTACCAGCCATCCCTTCACCTTCCATAGCAGCCACTATCTCAGCCTCACAACCTTCCATAGTCCCATTACCCTCATCCCAACTCACAGCCTTCGTACCTGCTGCTACCTTAACCATACCATCACCCATCACATCAGCCACACCAAGCTCACCCATCCATTCCACATATGAAGAAACCATACCAATCCCTCAACCATCCTTATCTGTGATGACAACTTATAAAAAGAAAAGAAGATCAACCAAGGCACAGAAGCAACCCCAACCTCTCCATATCCCCCAAACCATCCCAATTCCTGAAACCTCCACTATCCCAGACCCAACCATTGGCCTACCACCACCCTCACCAGCCCAAGCCTTTGAACCTGAGCCTCCCACCCTTGAAATCCCACATAGCTCCCCACTACACCCCACCCAGGCCATTGAAACCTCCACACCTTTTCCCCCTGAATTCGTTCAACTTGTAGACCATTCCATTCCATTTCCACCTACTCATGACCAAATCCCTCTTTTCGAAGAGGGATACTCTGCCTTGATGTCCTCTATCATAGAGGACATCAACTATGAGTTTACACCTCTCCTGGACTCACCTCCCCCTCCCCATTTCACCCCTCCTCCACAGGCCACCACTTTCACTCATGCACTCACTTCCCCTTTTCAACCAATTCCTCCCCCCACCCCTGATTACCTATCACATATCTTTAACCTACTACTTTTCATCCAAGCCTAAATATCTGTCGATACCCAAACCTAATCATCAATTACAGCCATTCTGCACTCCATAAACTCTACCCTCCAAAACCAAAGCCCACTCCCAAAAAGAAAAGCACCTCCAAGCCAAGATGCACTACTTCCAAAGGGTCACAGTCTGCTGCTGCTTTGAGGCAAGCAAAGGGCAAAGGAATTTAAGATCCACCTGCTATAATAGAGGATTCAGATGATTAGTTTTGCACATGAACTTAGTTGGGACCCACCCTTTGTAGCTTACTTCTCCTGTACATTGTACATAGTTTGCTGCTTAAATGAAATTCCTTTTTATTATGTTCTATTTGGTATCATTTCTGCTTCATAATTAGTTTGTTTGCTTTAGTTGTTTGTGTGTGCCTTGCTTTTATATGCTTTCCTTAGTTAATTTTATTTTAGTGTTAATTTTGTCTATGTGTGCTTTGTTTAAGTGTCTTTGTTCCCTACTACACATGTCTTTCTTTCTTTGAATCGGCGAGGACACTGCTTCTCATAGGTTTGGGGGTGTGGCAAGGATTGCTAATGATTTAGTTAACCTAAGTGTAGTAGTCTTAACTAAGTGAGGAATTAATAGAATGAATTTCACCTAAGTAATGTTAAAAGTGAGGAGATTTAAAAACTTTGCAGACCTTTTTAACACTAAAATAACTTAAAAATTAATACTTCTATGAGGTGAACATCAGAAAATTTTTATATAAACAGTAGTTAGTGAACCAGTAAGGAGAGAAACAGGTGAAAGCATACTCCTTTGAGTTCAATTGAAGACCATACGCAGTGAACTTTGAGCCTATAATTTTTTTTTTTAAGGAGTGTCTATAGCAATTTTTTCTGTTCTAAGGACTGACTGAGTAAAGCCCTTTTCACTAAAAGTTATACACCGCAAGTTGAAGCTGTTTGACAGTAATCGTGACACCACTCTGAAACTTTCATACTGATTTAATAAATACAAACAGATTCTCAGTACAATGTATAAAAGAAAATATATTGTATGTAAGAGTAGAAGACTAGCAAACTAAGAGCACAAAAGAAAGAAAAGAGCAAATGGAAACTGCAACAAGCTTGTGCATCAGGCTTGCTGCGGCAACCCCCACAAGCTTGCCGTGCAAGGTGCATAGCCGATGGGCTTGCCGCGACAACCCTACAACTTGCTGAGGCAAGCCTGTGTATTTGTCCTGTGTGTCTGTTTGTGATGCCTTTTGCCTGTGTATGTGTACAGTGTATTGAATCATAGGTCTAGTAATCATTTTATTACACATATGGGGTCTACAGTGACCCAGTATACATACTAAAAATATCAACATGCATCATAGGTGCTTGGTGCATGAAGAGGTCGTAACGATGAATTTTAGCTTGGATGCATGCGTGCACATGTAACAAGTAACACGTAAGCTTGATTTCAAAGTAGGGAGTTGACCTTGCTAATTTATAGTTTGGTTTCTTATTTGCATATGAATAGCAAGTTATTATATATACGTGATTACGTTCATGCTCATGTTAGTTTCGACGTATTCTTATGCTAGTTTCAGTTTGATGAATGGTTAGGTATAAATATACTAGTTTCAGTCTGATGGATAGTTATGTATGAATGATGATAAGATCAGTTTCGACGCATGGCTATGAATGATTATGCTAGTTCAGTTTAGATGTATGGATACGTATGGTTATGTTATAAGTATGCTATGAGTTCAGTTATGTATGAGCATGCGAGAGTCAACCATGCTAGTTCAGTTTATGCTATGGGTATGCTATGAGTTAAAGTTTATGTATGAATATACGAGAGTCAGTTATGCTATGAGTTTTAGTTATGCTTTGAGTATGCGAGTGTCATTTTATGCTAGTTCAGTTTCGATATATGATTATATGCTATCTGTTCATGATGCTCTCACGTACATGATACCATGCATTTTTCACGTCTTGTTATCCTTGAGTCCTTGTTCTCGCTTGCTTCATTTTAAGCCAAGTGATCCCGCTAACTCGGGAGCTTGACTATGTAATTCTTGAACACAAGTGATCCCGCTAACTCTAGAGCTTGGTGTCTTGGTCTAAGTGATCCCACTAACTTGGGAGCTTGACAAGTGATCCCGCTAACTTAAGAGCTTGATATCTCCGTCGAAGTGATCTCACTAACTCGAGAGCTTGATTCTCTTGTTTCTTGTCTATGTATATTTTTCATTTGATAGCTTGTTTAAGCAAAATCTGTTTAAGCATGATTCCTTGTTTCAGCATGAATCTGTAAGCATTATAAATTATTCATATGATTAATTGTTTGTTTATACTATATGTTGCTAGAATAGATACAAGATAAGATATAATGTGCTTAGATTTATATTTTATGCATCAAGAAGTGAATTGGCATCCTAACATATAAGTTTGCATTGTTATTTTCCCTGTTGAGCTTCGATGATAGTTCATCCTACGACTTTATGTCTTAGCTGTAGATCTTGACCCTGAGCACGAGGGTGATCCCACGTATCAACCAGAGGAAGAGGAAGAAGAGGACGAGGAGGACGAGGAAGAAGAATTAGCTGAGGAATTCTTTCCTAAGTAGGTCAGAGAGGAAGAATGCTTGAGAGAGAGAGTTGTTTTGAAACTTGTATAAAACAGCAGTATTATGTTTTTGAGATATTTGGTACTTCGTGTATAGGTTTTCTTTCCATTGTTTAGATGACGGGTGGCCGTCATTGGTGAAAAGCTATACATAGCATCAGTTAGTTCTTGTTTATATCACTTAGTATACTATTTTAATAGATGAATGAATATCAGTTTTTGCCATATTATCTTCATATCCGAGTTATTAAATTACTTCCTCAAATGCAATACTATGTATACAACACGATGCATTTGTATGACAGGATCATGTTAGGTGATCCGATGACGCGACCTTTCCTGTATACGATAAGGGAAAAAGTTGGGACGTCATAGGTGGTAAAGTTTCTGATGTTTGTTCGGTGTTAGGGTCTAGGTTGAGACTATGTTTATCTGGTCAAGTTGTTGTTGATTATAATAGGTTGCGATACCTCTACGAAGAGGGAGAGGAAGGGGTAGACCATCGTTACCCTATCGCACTAGCCCAAATGCAATTCTAGTGGTAGGCTATGAGCACAACGCTACCTCGAGAAGCGGAGAAAATATGCATATGGCTGAGAGCAGAATTACAATGGAGAATGTTGCTGAGAATATTCCTACTGTAGCAGATGTTAACCAGATGGGGCCTGCTCTGGGAGTCCAACAAAATGTGTGACAAAATTCACAGTTGATGGAAACCATGGTACACACCATGGCCATGCTAGCAGAGATAAGACTCCCAGAGGGCTTTGCAGAGTTTGTACGCCTTCGACCACTAGGTTTCTATGGTCAACACGACCCAATGGAGGCTGAAAATGGCTAACACAGATCTAGAAGGTGCTTCAGAGGGTTACATGCACTGAGGTAAAAAAGGTTAGCTGGGCAGCATATAAATTGGAAGGTGAAGCAAAGCCCTAGTGGCAGTCTGTAGAAAGGATGAGAATACCCAGAGTACCTGGACTTGGGCCGCTTTCACTGAAGCCTTCAATGAAAAGTATTTTCCAGCACCCGATAGATATCGGATGGAGGTCCAGTTTGCGACCTTAGTATAGGGTCAGATGATTGTTAGAGAGTATGTGGCAGAGTTTACTCAGTTTTCTTGATTTGCACCATTACTCATAGCCACCGAGCTCATGAAGACACAGAAGTTTGAGCGGGGTTTGAAGCCCCTTATCAAGGAGAGAATTTTGTTGTTTCAGGCAACGACATATTCACATGTGATTAAGTTTGCCCTTATAGCAAAGACCGATGTTGAGAATATGTTCAAGAAGAGAGGGGAAATAAAATAAAAGCAGAAAAGCTCAAGCTCAGGCTTTTAGTTTCAGTCAAGCGAGTAAGAGATCGTGACACCCCATGAAGCCAACATTCCAACCTACTGCAGTAGCTTACACACGGCCCTACAATTTCATAAATCTACCACCATTACCACCTAGGATTCCACATGTTTTGAACCAGCCCGTCCAAACTATAGCCAGAGGTACAGCTGGAGGTTCATGAGCACGACCAGCAGTTTTCCTCACGGGTTTGTATACAGCTTTGTCAATAGCTTCAACCGATATCTATGGAAAGTGTGGGAAGGCACACAAGACAGATGAATTCCGAAAGCGTCTGGGGTGCGCCTTCATTATGAAAAGATGGGACATCGGATTAAGGATTGTTTTCTTCAGTGATAGGGCTTGTTGTCTTCAGGCAGTGATTTGTTTGTTGTCTTCAGTGATGCCTCGTATAGTGGGTTAGGCTGTGTATTGAATCATAGGGAACTTGTGATTGCTTATGGTTCCCGACAGTTGAAAGATCACAAGAAGAACTACCCCACTAATGACCTAGAACTAGCAGTGGTCATTTTTACATTGAAGATCTAGCAGCACTACCTTTATGGTGAAGCCTTTAAGATTTTCACTGATCATAAAAGTCTCGAGTACCTCTTTACCTGGACAAAGTTGAATTTGAGGCAGAGAAGATGGATAGAATTCTTGAAGGACTATGACTATTTTATCTAGTACCATCCCGACAAAGTCAATGTAGTGACTGATGCGCTAAGTCGGAAGTCATCTGCTTAGCTATCCCATCATGTGACACGGCCACAAAGATGGAAATTGCTCAGTGACTTAGTTTCATCTAGTGCAACACTTAGGGCAACATCAATTGGAGGTTTGCTTGCGACGGTGATGATCCGATCTACACTCTTCGATAGGATTAGAGAACTCCAGATGCATAATACAGAGCTTATTGCCATCAAACAGGGAGTACTCAGTGGGCTTCAGCCAGACTTTTCTATTAAGGATGATGGGTCCTTATTATTTCGAGGCCGAGTATGTGTACCAAATGATAGTGCCTTGCGTCATGAGATTCTCGAAGAGGCTTATAAGTCAGCTAATGTTATTCATCCTGGTAGCACAAAAATATATCAAGATTTGAAGAAGACGTTTTGGTGAAATGGATTGAAGCGGGAGGTGGTGGATGTTGTTTTATTTTGTGGATTGGGGTTTTAGTTTAGGTGCTGATTATTGTGTGGTGAAAACAAATTAAAATCAAAGCAAAATAAAAGAATAGATTCAACACAACTAAAATAATCCTAGACCTACAAGACACAGGGCCTATTGTAGCAAGTTTTAATAAGTAAAACTTTGTTCCACAGAAAAATTGATCTAGAACCCAAAATAGGCTATAATAGTAGGCCTCCAGATCTGACTACAGATCTGACAATCCTAAAGAAAGGGAGTTGGGTGTCACGCCTACACTAACTTAACCCTAACAAAAGAGAAATAAAATATAGCCCTATCCTAGAGAAAGGGTTAAGAAGAAGATGGTGATGGTGTGTGCCAAAATAAAATATAAAAATAATGAAAAGTAAGCAGGCTAAGTTTAGAGTTAAAGCAGTAATATAACTCAGATTTAGTCTATCTCTACAGTGTTCCTTGCTGAGGCACTATCAAAAGCCTCAAAAAAGTAAAAATATCCAACTTAGCTCATGCCATTTAGGGTGCTCTTAAGGCTATAGGCTGTCCACTCAAATGGTTACAGCCAATCCTATAGAGTCTGTCAAATCCCATTGATTAAGCCAGAAGTTGCTATTCTAATCTAGAGGAGTGGACTGATCATTTCCCCAACCATTGGACCAGATCAGGCCATGAATACTATTACATCACTATGTAATGTTAGTATTACAAGCTCCCCAGATCTGTGCACAGATCTGGCTGACATCCATAGGTATTCCAATTCATAAAATCATAAGTGCTTTGCCAAGGCCAACGGCTCACTGGTGCCCATAAAAAGAATCATGCAACAAGTTTGAATAAGGCTCTAGATTCAACCGTCATTACTACAAAAGGCTTGTAATGACTCAGTCTCAAGCTACAATTCATACAGAGAAATCAGATCTAACATCTGATAATAGTTAGGTAAAGCAGAGGGGAGCCAATTCCTGTATAAACCTCCTCACAAGGTTCTAGAAGCTTATGTGTAGGGGAGAAGAATCATTCTCAAACATGTGGCTAGACATCACCTTAGGGCTATACTCTGTCCACTCAAATGGTCATAAGGTATCCCATTTGTCTGTCCATACCATAGAGGTCTAAGGAAGAACATGTAAACTGTTGCAACCACCATGGTCCACAAGCCTTTGAACTCCCCAGATCTCACTACAGATCCAGCATTGCTTTTCATGGGGCTATCAAACGAAGAGAAATCAGATGGTAAACAATAGATCTACTGGAAACTGAATGGGTTCATCCCAAATACATAGATCCTATAGACATCTAAGAAAACCATAAGATCTTTAGATTCAATTAGTCATTAAAATAACAATCTATTAATAAACGCAAAACTTACAATGAATTGCCTTCAGGCTGCAGCCTGTACACAACTAATCATCAAAAATCTCAATGTATATAAAACCTATTATAAAACTGAAATAAAACTAAGCCTAACTGTGTACAAGGGGATTTGCTAACAAATGCTGGGCTAAGAGAGAAGAAAAATGAGAAAAAGAGGTAATCAAACCCTAACCATAGCCCTAGCCTGCTGGAGCTCTCAGCCGACAGAGATTGAAGGAAGGATTGATGGTTAAAACTAAACTCTAAGTGTAAACCCTAATTTTTCTAGCAGACGCGACACTGTTACGACCCTTGAATGCCTTGAGATGTGCACCTCGAGATCCGTACCTCAGGAAGTGTGCCTTAGCCTTGGAAAAATTTTAAAAGGTACTTGTATTAAAATTGAGAAGTGGGGAATCCGTATTTCGCAGGGCTGGCATATGCATCAATTCATTCGCGCAGTTGCAGAGCTTTCGCGGAGTAGCCTTTGGCTGGTGGGAAGTGCTCACTCACGCAGTGAATCTTCAGTTAATCGCACAGTTCCTTTGCGCTGTAATGCTATCGCAGAGATGATCTTGAGCACCTAGATTTCTCGTGCAGTAGAGCTTCATAAGCTCTCTCGCTGAGTACTCGCGCAGTTATATTCTTGCGCTCGCGTAGTAATTGGTAAGGCTTTAGAGTGCGCGAGATTTGTGCGAGGAGGATTCTGGGCGTCTCTCTCTTCAGAGCTATGCAAGAACTTCGCAAGGTGATCTTTTGTTCAGTATACATATGGCCTCACTATGTTCTGTGCGTGGCTGTTTTAAGGCTTGATCTCCGCGAGAACTTCGCGATCACAAATCCTGAGGATTTTAAACTGCGAGATCTTCGCGATGTCTTTACAGCTCTCCTCTTGACTGCGCGCCCTATCTGCGCAAGGGCATCTTTCACTGCATCCTTAGCTTTGTGAGGAAGCTCCTCAACTCTACGAGATTTGTCTTTTGATACTCTGATGCATTCCACTTACTGCTATTGCAGTTTCCTCAATTCTTAGCTAACTTCATCCATCTGCTAGACTTTGGTCAATGATCACCAGCAAGTGAGTCACCATGGTGAGCACTACCAAGGTGTTCCATTAAGCTTTGGCGTAGTTGTCATCTTTGCATATATTCTCTCTCTTCTATGGACCAAAAAGTAAAAATTTTATATTAAGCTACACAGATTATTGCTAACTACAAAACACACTTAACAAATGATTATTAGTCTGCTTCAGGGTCCATCAAAGGCTAGGTTAAGAGATGAAAAGTGGTACTTTTCAGTGAATAACACACCCCCAAACCTAATCTTTACTAGTCCCTAAGTAAAGGAAAATTTAAAATAACTATTCTAAGAATTTAGATGCCACTTTCGTAGGGAGCACAGATACATTTAGCATATGTATCAATCCTTTAAAACCCCTAAGTGATCCCTAGTGGAGGAGTGAAGTCTCCTGAGAGTTTTCAGTGAAGAAACCCACAAACTTCTCAATAAAATAGTTAACAGGAGTGTAAAATTATAAAGTCAGCTATCAAGATACAGAGTATCAGTTCACCTTTGATTCAATAAGAAAAATGTGAGGAATTTGAACATATGATATGCACAGACATTCAATCACTACAGCTTCTACATAGATGCACATCACTTTTAATTAGCTCATAGCAGGGGAAAACATCACATGTAGGTCAGTATTGAGTTCATCATTAATTCAAAAATTAGGTTATAGGTCATGCCCAATACATTCAATATCAGACACAATGCTCACCAGGGCATACTCTCACAAGGAACCTTGAGGGCTTTCATTTTCTCTTAAACTCAAGAGCAGTTACAGGCCCCAAATGGGTCAGTAAGCATGAGCATAGGCAAAGCACCTAAGTTCTGGCATCATTGGCTAATCCTCACCATAGATTGGACAACTCTTTGTCTCAGCATGACAACTCATTCAACTTTGGATCACAGGGCCTTTTGACTGGGTTGTAATGTGGCTTATGCGATGGTTATAAAGAATAAGGGTTGAAAAGGGATTCAAAATTTAGAAGTCAGTAGGTAAAGGAGGTGATTCATGACTTCACCTTCTTTTGTTCAACACCTTTTATTTTCTTTAAAATTCTTCAGAAGTAAAGTGACCAGCTTCTCCTCTTATTTCTTTGATTTTTTTTCAATAAACTTTTTCCTCTTGACTCCTTTCTTATTCCTCTTCATTATTATTTTTCTTTCTTTTTGGATGCATTTTCCTTTTTTTTTCTTTTTTTCTGACTTGCCACCTCTCTCCTCAGCTGCTACACTACTAACCTTTTGGTCTCTCTTCTCCATTCACCTAATATTGACCTTATCTTGTCCATCTTCAGCTCCTTCTCCTTTACCTTCTGATTTCTCAGAGTGAAGGTAGGTTTGAATCAGGTCCATAGGTTCAGGTATAAGTACTCAGGTGTATTTTGAAGAAAATTGGAAATTAAGGCTCGAAGGGTGTGTGCACAAGGGCAGTTAATTAGGGGTTGGTCTGTTTAAGCTCAAACTGTCCAAGAGAAGGCCTTGATCCTTTCCAAGGTGTCATGAGTGCTGTAAGTTGTTTCAACGTGGAGGTGCCTAACTTCTAGTGAGGGCATTGACTTAGCCAGTTCTTAGAGCTAAAAGAATTGCCTGAGTCACTCCTCAAAGGAAGAAAAAAAAAATAAAAATTGTAGCCCAAAATCTCACTAGTAATGGTCTTCCATTGAACTGTTAGTCAAGTCCTTACCTTTTTCTCTCCTCAGTGCTTCACTAGGTACTAATACAAGTGAGTTTTCTTGGTGTTCACATCATGGAAATGTTAAAATTTAAAAGCTTGTAGTGCCTAAAGGTCTGTAAATTTTTTTTAATTTATCAATTTTTATGATTCTTAAGTGAACATGGCTCCATTTCTATCTTGCTAAACTTGCTTCTGTTGCACTTAGGTTAACTGCTTCATTGGCAGATCCTGCCACACTTCCAACCCTATAAGGAGCAGTGTCCTCACTGATTCAAAGTAAGATATGGATGTGCAGCAGGTCTAAGACATAGAAATTAAAAGAAAATGAAACTACAGGAAAGAAAAACACATAACACAAAACAAACAATACATAAACACACAGGGAAGGAAGCATCATATAACAAAAAGAAATTTCTATTGATATGCACGAATGGGTACAAAGTAAGGGAAAGAACTACAAAATTACACACTAATTTCTAGCTAATTACATGTGCAAAATTAATCATATGAGTCTTTGGCTTCAGTAGGTGGTTCTTGGATTCCTTTTCCCTTTGCTTGCTTCAAAGTAGCAACCTTAGACAGTGGTCTTTTTGAAGTAGGTTTCCTAGGCTTGGCTGTGCTTTTTCGTGCTGGAGTGGGTGATGGCTTTGGGGTAGGTTCTTTGAGTTTGAGTCCAGGTTTGACTGGGCTAGGTTCCTTTGCATCTAGAGCTGCTTGCTAGAGAGGTACATCTGGGTTTAATTCTTTAAAAAGAGCTTCTACTAACTCTCTGTTAGCTTGTGCATTTTCGATCTTCTCCAAAGCTATAATAGTTACTCAATAATTAAAAGCTCTCTCCTCAGTCAGTCTCAGTCTCTCTTTCAGTTCCTTGATCATATCTTCTTGACTCTCGACTCTTTTCTTTTCCTGGTTGTATTGGATCATAATTTCTCTCCATCCTTACTTGATTTCCTTTTTCTCATCCTTATGAGCAAGCGTCAGGAGTTTAATTTGGTCAAAGGAGGGGCTAGCGCATTGTAGCTTTCAGGTCAGCTATGCCTTAAACTACATCCCTCTTTAAGGAAGCATTGGCTTTCATGACTCTTTGGATCTAAATGATCCATGCACTTAACATAAGTGTAGCAAATGTACACTTGGAGTTTTGGCATATACCCATACACCTATAGCTGTGTATGAGGTATACACTTCAAATTGTACTATCCCATATACCTATATCTGATTTTATACTATTATATATATATATATATATATATAACTTTGTTAAATAAATGTGTAGCAGCTATACATGGGAGCTATACACTAGGCTATACACCCAATAAGGTGTAGCAGGATTACACTTTAAATTAGTACCCAGCCATACACCCTAAACAGTGTAATTGCATTACACTAAAGGGAAGCTTATTATGGCTTCTATGCATATATACTGAAAAGTTAATGTGGGCACTACATGGGATTCCAACCCTTATTAGCTTATAATCCTAATCTCGCCTCTTGACTCTACGACTGCATGAGTCACCTTTAGCCTCCATGCATGCAAAGTGCAAACCTACTACAAGAGCTCGTCACCACCTTCTTCCTTCTTCCTGCTTCGAGCCTTGAAGAAATCTAAATTCCATAGCAAACAGACCCTGCAAAATCAAGAAACCCTTCCTCTAGCTCTCAAACCCACGTCTCACTTCAACCTCTTCAAACCCTTGGATTCAGAACCGTGGATCACAAGGTGACCTTGCAATTCAGTCATGAGAATTACGGCAGACGACCGCTTGGTCTCAGAGAGTTCATTACGGCCTTAGCTTTTGCAAATTTTTCATGAACTCGACGAACTCGACACTGACACCATTTCGGCATCATCGTAATCGAGAATCCACCAAAAGGTACACCGTAAATGAACCACATAATAGATTAAGTTCATTTCATTAATTCATTTAACATTAACTATAGGTCTTTGGTGCCGACTCCATGAGATCGGATCGACAACTCTGTGATTTGTGTGAGGGTTTCAGAGTTGAAAGCATTGATTATCGCACTCTGGAACTTTCATACCAATTTAATAAATACAAATGGATTCTCGGTACAACGTATAAAAGAAAATATATTGTATGTAAAAGTGTAGAAGGCCAGCATACTAAGAGCACAAAAGAAAGCAGAGAAGAGTAGATGGGAAACCGAAGCAAGCTTGTACATCAGGCTTGCCGCAGCAATCCCACAAGCTTGCCGCGGCAAGGTGCACAGCTGATGGGCTTGCCGCGGCAACCCTGCAACTTCCCGAGGCAAGCCTGTGTATTTGGCCTGTGTCTGTTTGTGATGCCTTTTCCCTATGTATGTGTATAGTGTATTGAATCTTAGGTCTAGTAATCATTTTGTTACACGTGGGGTCTATAGTGACCCAGTATAGATGTTAAAAATGTGAACATGCATCATAGGTGCTTGGTGCATGAAGTGCTTGTAACGATGGATTTTAGCTTGGATGCATGACTGCACATGTAACAAGTAACACGTAAGCTTGATTTCAAGGTTGGGAGTTGACCTTGCTAATTTATAGTTTGGTTTCTTATTTGCATCTGAATAGCAAGTTATTATATGTACATGATTACATTCATGCTCATGTTAGTTTCGACGTATGCTTATGCTAGTTTCGGTTCGATGAATGGTTAGGTATAAATATACTAGTTTCTGTCTGATGGATAGTTATGTATGAACGATGATAAGATCAGTTTCGACGCATGGCTATGAATGATTAATGCTAGTTTAGTTTAGATGTATGGCTATGTATGGCTATGCTATGAGTATGCTATGAGTTCAGTTATGTATGAGCATGCAAGAGTCCATATGCTATGGGTATGCTATGAGTTAAAGTTTATGTATGAATATGTGAGAGTCAGTTATGCTATGAATATGCTATGAGTTTCAGTTATGCTTTGAGTATGCGAGTTTTAATTTATGCTAGTTCAGTTTCAATATATGATTATATGCTAACTGTTCATGATGCTCTCACGTACATGATACCATGCATTTGTCACGTCTTGTTATCCTTGATTCCTTGTTCTCGCTTGCTTCATTTTAAGCCAAGTGATCCCGCTACCTCGGGAGCTTGACTATGTAATTCTTGAACACAAGTGATCCCGCTAATTCGAGAGCTTGATGTCTTAGTCCAAGTGATTTCGCTAACTCGGGAGCTTGACAAGTGATCCCGCTAACTCGAGAGCTTAATTCTCTTATTTCTTGTCTATGTATGTTTTTCATTTGATAGCTTGTTTAAACTAAATCTGTTTCAGCATGATTTCTTATATTTATTTCAGCATGAATCTGTCAGCATAATAAATTATTTGCATGATTAATTACTTCTTTGTGTTATATGTTGCTAGAATAGATACAAGATAAGATATAATGTGCTTAGATTTTTATTTTATGCATCAAGAAGTGGATTGGTATCCTAACATATAAGTTAGCATTATTATTTTCCCTGTTAAGCTTTGATGATAGCTCATCCTATGACTTCATGTCCTAGCTATAGATCTTGACCCTAAGCACGAGGGTGATCCCACGTATCAGCCAAAGGAGGAGGAGGAAGAAGAGGACGAGGAGGATGAGGAAGAAGAATTCGCTAAGGAATTCTTTCCTAAGTCAGAGAGGAAGAATGCTTGAGAGAGAGATTTGTTTTGAAACTTATATAAAATAGTAGTATTATGTTTTTGAGATATTTGATACTTCGTGTGTAGGTTTTCTTTCCATTATTTAGATGACGGGTGCCCATCATCGGTGGAAAGCTATACATAGCATCAGTTAGTTCTTGTATATATCTCTTAGTTTACGATTTTAATAAATGAATGAATATCAGTTTCTGCCATATTATCTTCATATCAGAATTATTAAATTGCTTTCACAAATACAATACTTTATATACGATACGATGCACTTGTAGGACAGGATCATGTTAGGTGATCCGATGACGCAACCTTTCCTGTATACGATTAGGGGAAAAGTCGGGCCGTCACATTCATGCTTGTCATTATCTATCCTTGTTCATATATGTCACTATCTATCACGCATTGCACGACACTATCTATCACGCATTTATATTTATTTATGTTCATGTAAGTCACTATCTATCGCACATTCATATTTAGGCACATCACTATCTATTACGCATTTTTATTCATTCATGTTCATGTATATCACTATCTATCGTGCATTAATGTTCATGCATGTCACTATCTATTGCACATTCAAGTTTATGCATGTCACTACTTATCGTGCATTCATGTTCATTCAGGCTCATGCATGTTATTGTCTATCACACATTTATTTTCATGCATATCACTATCTTTCACTCATTTATGTTCATGCATATCACTGTATATCGCACATTCTTATTCATGCATGTCACTAGCTATCGCGAATTCATATTCATACATATCACAATCTATCCTAGTTCATGCATGTCACTATCTATCGCGCGTCCATGTTTATACATGTCCAAGTATGTCACTATCAATCACGCATCTATATTCATGCTTATCACTATCTATCGCGCATTCATGTTCATACATGTCATTATCTATCGCGAATTAATATTCATGCATGTGACTATATATCGCACATTCATGTTCATAGATGTCAAATTATCAATCGCATAATTATTTTTATTCATATTCTTGGATGTCACTATCTATCACGCAATAATATTCATTCATATTCATGCATGTCACACTATCTATCCACGTTCATACATGTTACTATCTATTGTCCATTCATATTCATTCACGTTCCTATTTTTCGCATATTCTTATTCAGACATGTGACTATCAATCGTGCACTCATCTTCATGCATGTGACAATCGTACATTCATATTCATGCATGTCACTATCTATTGTGCATTCATATTTATACATGTCACCATCTATCGCGCATTCATGTTTATAGATGTCAAAGTATCTATTGCACCTTCATGTTCATTAATGTCACTATCTGTCACACTTTCATGTTCACGCAAGTCACACTTATCCATGTTCATGCAAGTCACAGTCTATCGTGCATTCATATTCGTGCATGTCACTATGTATCATGCGTTTATGCTCATTTGTATTCATGCATGTCGCTATCTATCGTGCATTTATGTTCAATCATGTTCATGCATGTTACTATCTATCACGCATTCATGTACATAAATGTCACTATCTATTATGCTTTCATGTTCTTGCATGGCACTATCTATCTATATTCATACCTGTCATAATCCATCGTCCATTCATGTTCATTCCTGTCGTTATCTATTCATGCTCATGCATGTCACTATCTATCGCGCATTCATATTCAATCATATTTATGTATGTCACCATCTATCTCACATTCATGTTCATGCATATCACTATCTATCCATATTCATGCATGTTACTATTTATCCATGTTCATTCATGTCATAATCTATCATGCGTTCATATTTATGCATGTCATTATTTGTCGCGCATTCATGTCACTATATATCCATATTCATGCATGTCACTATTATCGCGGACTCATTTTCATACATGTCACTATCTATCGCATGCTCATGTTCATTCGTGTTCTTGCATATCACTATCAATCATACATTCATGTTCATACATGTTACTAACTGTCCATGTTAGTGCTTGTCATTATCTATCGCACATTCATGTTTATTGATGTCATTATCTATCACGCATTCATGTTCAAGTAAGTCACTATCTATCGCTCATTCATGTTTGTGCATGTTCATGAATGTCACTATCAATCGTGTATTCATGTTCATTTATGTTCGTGCATGCCACTATCTATTGCGTATTTCTGTTCATGCATGTCACTATCCGTCGCACAATCATGTTCATTTATGTTCATGAATGTCATACTATGAATCATGCATTTATATTCATGCATGTCCCTATCTTTCGCTCATTGATGTTCATTCATTTTCGTAGACATTAGACAATCAATCACACATTCATATTCATGCATGGTACTATCTATCGTACATTCATGTCATTACCTATCGGTGTTTATGCATGTCACTATCTATTGTGTATTCATGTTCATTTATGCTCCTGCATGTCACTATCTATCATGCATTCATATTCTTACGTGTCAGTATCTATTCATATTTATGCATGTCACTATTTATCCATGTTCAAGCATATCAAAATCTATCGCACATTCATTTTCATGCATGTCATTATCTAGTCGCGCATTCATATTCATGCATGTCACTATCTATCTCATATTTATATTCATGCATGTCACTATGTAATGCGCGTTCATGTTCATGCATGTTACTATCTATCCATGAAATTGCTTGTTACTATCTATCATGCATTCATGTCCATGCATGTCATTTTCTATCGTGTATTCATATTCAGTATGTCACTATCTATCGCACATTGATGTTTATTTATGTTCACGCATTTCACTATCTATCATGCATTCATGTCCATGCATGTCATTTTCTATCGTGTATTCATATTCAGTATGTCACTATCTATTGCACATTGATGTTTATTTATGTTCACGCATTTCACTATCTATCATGCATTCATGTTCATTTATGTTCGTACATGTCACTATCTATCGTGCATTCCTGTTTATACACGTCACTTTCTATCGCTCATTCATGTTTATTCAGGTTCATGCATGTCAATATCTATCTATGTTCATGCATGCCACTATCTATTGCGCATTCATGTTCATTAATGTCACTATCTATCAATGTTCATGTATGTAACTATCTATCGCGCATTCAAGTTCATGCATGTCACTATCTATCGCGCATTTATGGTCATACATGTCACTATCTATCGCGCATTCTTGTTCATTATTGTTTACTTTGTGCTAGTCAAATTTTATTGTAAAATGGATGATTAAAATACAGCAGAAGATAAAAGGTGAAATGGAAATGAATTAAGATACTTGTTATATAGCAAGTTTTGAAAGTAAGAGTTTGTCCGACAGGGAGTAGTGATCTAAAATCTAGTAGACCTCCTGCTACAGATCTGCATCAATCTAAACCTATTCTATGAAAACAGAGAAAATAGAGGTGGTTTTTCAGGTGTCACAATTAAATCTAGATCTAACTATAAATTAAAGTAAAATAATTATGGGTTGATAAAATAAAAATATAAAATGGTGAGAAGTAAACAACTGTGGATTATTAGTAATGTAAATCGGATTTAGAACAATGGATATGCAGCTGGTCTTCACTTGGCTACAAGCACAAGTGCAAGGGAGAAAATTTTAATTCTAAACTAGAGACTTAAATTGATCTTAGGGGTATAATCCGTCCACTTGAATGGTCACAGATTATCCCAGGGATCTTATCTAATCATAGGCCTAGAGCTGAAATAAGAAAACTATTGCAGGCACTATGGATGCCAGGCTACAAGCACAAGTATCCATAGGAGTAGCAGATCTGTAAAATTCTAGTGAAAATCACAAGAAAATCACAGCTCAGCTGAGGCATTAAAGTCAGCTGGTCATTGCTTCAAACAACTACAATGACCAAGCTCTCAAGTTTGCAATCTCTGCTAGACTCCAAATCAAAATGCTGAAAAGAGGACTGTAAAACAAAGCACGAATCAAATCTGTAGAAATCCATCACTTGGCTACAAGCACAAGTGACTGGAAAAAGAATCTTTTCTAACCCTTAGATCTGGACCAATCCTATGGGTATATGGTTGCCCACTCAAATGGTCATAGCATATCCCAAAGGTGTGTGCCACGTAAAAGAGTTAAAAATAGAACAAGAAGATCAATGTTGCTACTATGAGTTCCTAGTGATGCCGTTTGGATTGACAAATGCCCCGGTGTCATTCATGGATCTGATGAATAGGGTGTTTAAACCACACCTAGACTCTTGTCTCGTAGTGTTTATTGACGACATCCTGATCTATTCAAAATCAAAAGAAGAGCATGAAAAGCATTTGAGGATAGCCCTACAGACCCTACGTGAACACCAATTGTATGCCAAGCTCAGCAAATGTGAGTTTTGGTTGGAAGAAGTTAGCTTTTTGGGACATGTTGTCTCAAAGCTTGGTGTCACTGTAGATCCAGCAAAGATCGAAGCAGTAGTGAATTGGGAGCAACCAAAGACCGTGATCGACATCCGCAGTTTCCTTGGATTAGCAGGTTACTACCGACGTTTCATTGAGGGTTTTTCGAAGATATCAGGACCACTCACAAGACTTACACGGAAAGAAGCAAGGTTTGAATGGAGTGAGGCATGCGAGAAGAGTTTCCAAGAACTCAAGAAGAGACTCATTTCAGCTCCAGTGTTAGCTATTCCTTCAGGCAGTGAAGGGTTTGCAGTGTATAGCGATGCTTCGTATACTAGTTTGGGCTGTGTGCTTAATCAACACAAAAAAGTGATAGCGTATGGGTCGAGATAGTTGAAAGAGCATGAGAAGAATTATCCAACACATGACCTGGAATTAGCAGCGATCATTTTTGCACTCAAGATTTGGAGACATTACTTGTACGGTGAAACGTTTGAGATTTTCACCGATCACAAGAGCCTCAGATATTTGTTTACATAAAAGGAACTAAATATGAGACAGCGCAGATGGATGAAATTTCTCAAGGACTATGACTGTTCCATACAGTACCATCCAGGCAAGGCAAATATAGTGGCCGATGCCTTGAGTCGGAAGAGTTCAGCTCAATTGGCTAGTTTAATTTTGGGTATGCACAGATGGAAATTATTTGAAGATCTGGCACTATATGATGCAAACATTGAGTCACAAGCTACAAGAGCCTTCTTGGCTAATATCTCAGTGAGACCAGTGATATTTGAATCCATGAACTACAGATGAAAGACCCGGCGCTAAGTTTTGAGGTACGGTTTAGAGGATCGTGCTGATGGCACGGGTTTCAGGGTGCCAAAATCTGGGCTGTCACACTATCTATCGTACACTTATATTCACCTATGTCACTATCTATCTATGTTCATGCATCACTATCTATCACACATTCATGTTTGTTCATGTTAATGCATGTCAATTTTTATCGTGCATTCATGTTCATACATGTTACTATCAATCCAAGTTCATGAATGTCACTATCTATCATGCATTAATGTTCATTCATATTCATGCATGTCACTATCCATCACATATTTATTTTCATTCATGTCACTATCTGTCGCACATTTATGTTTACGCATGTTTCTATCTATCCATATTCATACCTGTCACTATCTATTGCGCATTTATATTCTTGCATGTCACTATCTATCAATATTCATGCATGTTATTATCTATCATGCATTCAAGTTTATGCACGCCATTATCTATCAATGTTCATGCACATCATTATCTATCCCTGGTAGTACTTGTCACTATCTATCGCACATTCATGTTTATGCATGTCATTATCTATTGTGCATTAATATTCAAGTATGTCACTATCTATCGCGCAATCATGTTTATTCATATTCAATCATATCGCTATCTATCGCGCATTTATATTCATTTATGTTCCTGCATGTCACTATCTATCGCGCATTCCTATTTATGCATATCACTATTTATTACGCAATTATGTTCATTCATATTCATAGACGTCAAACTATCAATCATGCATTCATGTTCATGCATGTCACTATCTTTCGCTCATTCATGTTCATTCATTTTCATGGATGTCAAATTATCAATCGTACATTCAACTTCATGCATGTCACTATCTATCGCACATTCATATTCAATTTTGTCACTATTTATCCTTGTTCGTGTGTGTCACAATCTATCGCGCACTTTAGTTCATTCATATTCATGAATGTCAAAATCTATCCATGTTCATGCATGTCACTATCTATTACATATTCATGTTCATTCATGCCACTATCTATTAATGTTCATGTATGCCCCTATCTATTGTGCATTCATGTTCATGCATGTCACTATCTATCGTGCATTCATATTCATTAATGTCAGTATTAATCGAACATTCATATTCACGCAAGTCACTATCTATCCATGTTCATGCATGTCACTATCTATCGCGTATTTATGTTCATTCATATTTATCAGTATCTATCGTGCATTCATGTTGATTAATGTCACTATCTATAGCGCAATCATATTCATCAATGCAACTATCTATCGCGCATTCATGTTCACATATGTCACTATTTATCTATATTCATGCATGTCACTATTCATTGTGCATTCATATTCGTTCATATTTATGCATGTCACTTTCGATCGCGCATTCATGTTCATGCATGTCACTATCAATTCATATTCATTTATATCACTGTCAATCAAGCATTCATGTTCATTCCTGATTATGCATGTCACTATCCATCGCGCATTCATTTTCATTTATGTCACTATCAATTTATGTTCATGCATGTCACAATCTATCGTATAATTATGCCCATTCATATTCATGCATGTTACTATCTATAGTGCATTCATGTTCATGCTTGTCACTATCTTTTGTGCATTCATGCTTATTCATGTTCTTACACGTCACTGTATATCGTACATTCATGTTCATGCATGTCACTATCTATCGCGAATTTACATTCATGCATGTCACTTTCTTTCTATGTTTATGGATGTCATTATCTATCACGCATTCATATTTATGCATGGCACTATCAATCACGCATTCATATTCATTCTTGTTCATGTATGTCACTATCTATCGTGCATTCCTATTTAGGCACGTCACTATATATTATGCATTCTTATTCATTCATATTCATGTATATCAATATCTATCTATATTCATGAATGTCACTATCTGTCGGGTATTAATGTTTATGTATGTCACTATCTATCGCGCATTCATGTTCATACATGCCACTATTTATTGTGCATTCAAGTTCGTTCAGGCTAATGCATGTTACTATCTATCATGCATTCATGTTCATGCACGTCACTTTCTTTTGGGTGTTCATGCTCATGCATGTCACTATATATTGTGCATTCATGTTCATGCATGTAATATCCCGATATTTTTGAATCCGAGTTTGACTGATTTCGTGCACAAGTCCGGCACGATGACCAATGTCACCATAGTTTTATTTAATAATAAGTCATTAAATAATATTTGGGTAGCTTTGTGTGGAAGGATTAGAGTTCAGAGTGTGATTGGGCAGTTAGTGTGAAAGCCGTGCACGGACTTCCGGTGTGCCGCTCAACACCAAAACCCAACCTTAAGATAAGAAGATAGAAATTGCAACTAAATATCCTTGATATTTAGTTAGTTTTTCATTCGGTTATAAGAGATAGGAGGTTGGTTGCTTAATGGCTAAGCTTTGCCATTTGAAATTTTTGTAGAGAGAGAAAGGGAGTGAGAGTTGAGAGAACCGACCCAACCTATTTGAGCATCATCACCTTTGAAACCCTTGCGGTATTTCGATTGTGCAATCACCTACAAGCTCCGCACACTCCGTACCTTCCTATGGATCATCTCACGATCTTCGTTTGTGTTTTGAAGAGATGGAGATCAATCGTTGAAGAAATCCGACGATTTTGCTTCAAAACCCTCTTCGGCATTATTTCTTAAATCTGTGGGATTAATCGGCAAAAAGGTTAGTTTTTCTTTTGATTTTAATGGTTTAGATTGTAGAATAAATCTTCTTTTAGTTTAGTGTATGTGTGTGTGCAAAAATAAAGCGAATCCGACAAGATTTGAGGGGAAAAATAGACCAAGAAAGCAACATGAAGGGTTCTGAACCCGAGAAATTCGAGGGTCGAATTTCAATTCGATGGTCGAATTTGGGTTTTTAAGCCTGATGCATTTTTGGGAAATTCGATGGTCGAATTTGAATTCGATGGTCGAATTTGGTCCGACACTGCTTTGGTATTTTGGTCATAACTCTTTATCCTGAACTCAGATTAATACGATTTTTGAGGCGTTGGAAAGAAGACAACGAGCCCTATAACTTTCATGAATTGACCAATTTATGAATCGAATGTTATAAAGGTCAAAAAGTAGGGTGAAGTAGGGACAAGTTTTTACATGAGTCAATGTTACCTTAAACTTTTTGTTTACTTAAGCTGAGAAAAATTTTAGAAACTTTGGCTTATATGATAATTAGTCGGTAACATGTGTATACATGAATGTTTGTAATGTAGATTAAAGATTGGAGATCGTCGAGTGAGCTTTTAATTTGCCTCTGATATGCTCGACTCTAAACTAAGGTAGGGAAAACTTGATATCATGTGCATTATTTCATAAACATGTGTGTTATGTTATGATACGTTCTTCGATCCTATTTTGTGATTTCCGTTTATGATTTTGAAGAAATGAGGCATGTGTTTATGTATGACTTAAAAACATGTGAGACTTATGGAATCCTCGAGATTCATTTGATATGTGTATAAGAGACTTTCACACTTTGTTCCGACTTCTGATATAAATTATAATTATCACTTCACATGGCGATAAGCTATATGTATGCACTTTTGGATTTAAGGTTATGTGAATACCCGACGTGGCGGTATAACTGGTGGACGGCGGCGGATTTCCGTGACGATGTGCCAATCCGTACACCCTTTGTGATATGTACTTTGTGATTCCTCGATAACGATAATTATGTTCGGCCAAGTGTCCAACTCTACGGGACCTTGGATTTATGTGCAAATGACTCATGTGAGTGACGATGGTGGGTATTCCATCGGGGGCTTGAGGCTATAGTTCCTCATTCTAGTACTTTAAGTAAACACTTTTAAGTTTTTCTTCTTTCTTATGTCGGAATAGAAATGTGAGCATGTTCATGATTCCATTAGCATTGCATATGTATGTTAAGGTTATGAAATCACCTCTCTGCATGTGTTCAAAACAACTTTGTGTACGTTATGCCATAAGATATGTGTTTGATGTTATGATAAGCATGTTATTAGTTTTTTTCCTACTGAGCTTGGATGAAGCTCATACCCCGACTATACGTCACAGGTGCTGACACTGCCTTAGGATCTGACGATCGTGATTTGGAGAACTCTGACTACATTCTTTGAGGAGGAGTTGGAGACCCCAGCAGAGGAGTTCCTTCCTTGATCGAGATAGGTCATTTTGGTACTTTTGGATTAGAATTTTTTTGAATATTGGGCCCTAGGCCATTGTTTTATCTTTTGGATATCACTTGAGGAACCATCAATAGGAACCATTGTTTAGGTGTTTGGATTGGCCAACACTGGTGGTTCTTTCTGGTTCCTCTTGGTGATATTTTTTGTTAAAGCTTTTAAGCTTTTGTTCTTGTTTTATTAGCTTTACTTCTATTTAGATCTATGCTTATGTCGACTTTGTTTGAAATACGACATTGAGAAATCAATAAGATGATGAACCGCCTTTCCTATACCTTAAGGATTGGAAAAGTCGGGTCACGTTAGTATCAAAGCTTAGGCTTTAGGTCTTATGGGAGACGTGGAGCCATATCGCTAAGTAGGAAATGACATTAGGTCTCTAAACATAGGCTATGAGTGTTAGAGTTCTCAGACATCGAGACCATCATTAATTGAAACCTTTGTTTCATTTTTGACGGATCGATATGGCGCTCGCAAAGAGCCAAAATCAGACGATGACGATAATGATCGCGAGCAAACTAAGCATTTGTTGGCGACAATGGGTAACGATGGCCCAACAAATCGCTCTACTCACGTTATTATAGACATCAGCACACCTCTCCATCCACACAAAGTTGAGTTATGCTCATGTGGTGGTAAGCAAGACAAGATGAGATGTAGAAGGATCACAAAGTGCGTGTTTTAGGTGTGGGACGCATTGGACATCGATAAGAGATCTTGAATTGGAGAGAGATTTACAACATCGGCAACAACTAGAGCATTAGTAGTACGACAAGCCTTACGTATCTCTTCATTTGTACCGATTGATATGTGCGCAAGATGCGGAAAGAAGCATAGGATGGAGAAATGCAGCTCGCCTTTGGGGGCATGCTTTAGATGTGGTCGGAAGGACATCCGTGAAGGATTGCAGCGGATCAAAGGAATATGGCTTCAACATCTATTCCGGGACCATCAACATCACACGATGCTCAACCAACGAATGAAGTCATCCAAGGTATAATCCATTATTGATTGTCGAGAGTTTACCTTATTCTCATGTGATGAATGTTCTTAGAAGTTATATGCTATTGTGACATTTTGGGTAATATCATAATCCTATCTTATATACACTTAAATGAAAATATAGGCATAAAACCTGAATACTTTACACTTGTATTAGAGTGTTGGCATATGTGAAATTGAGGCATGAGTATTAATCGACCCTGGGTCTACTCACTCCTTTATTATCCCGATGTTCTCAACACGTTTGGGCATTACACCTGAGACATTAGACTTTATATTAGTGGTGACAGTTCCTACGGGTAGTTTAGTGAAGACCGACACCATGAACAAATCAGTCATCATTTGCGTGGAGGATCTTGAGACTAGGGCAGATTTGATATTATTGAATACGGTGGGTTTTGACAAGACGTGATACTGGGAATGGATTGGCTATCCACTTACCATGCAAGCGTTGATTGCCTGAGGAAAGTAGTAACTTTTCGTCCTCCTATGGGAAAGTCATTTCGATTTTACGGAGTGAAGACTAGAATAGCACCTTTTATATCAGCTATTCGAGCTGAATGTCTGATCAAGATTTTGGGCTTCCAATATATATATTTATAGTTCATATAGGCATACAAATTTTGGAAAATTGTACCTACATGTTTGTGTTTACTTTAGCTAAATGACATGAGATCAATCGGGCCATGTCTAGCTTGGTTGATGACTTATAATAGCAGATTATAGGTGTTAGCCCTACGGCTGAGCCTGAGATTAGCATTAAATATGTTCGGGCTTTGAAAAGGTCGATATGGAATAAAGACCAACTTTAAAAAAATTAATTATGGAAAAAATTTTGAAGTACACAGTTACTGCAAAATTTGAACCTCGAATTTAACATTCGAAGGTCAAATTTTGTATGGTCACTGATAGGGTTTTTAAGGTTTCTTTGGATTTTCTTCCTTCTTGGGAAAAATCAAGGGGATTAGGCTGTGTGCTTAATCAAAATGAGTGAGTCAGTGCTTATGGTTCTAGGCAATTGAAAGACCATGAGAGAAATTATCTGATGCATGATCTCAAGTTTGCAGCAGTTATATTCGCCTTGAAGATCTGGAGACATTACCTCTACGGTGAGATATTTGATATATTCACCGATCACAAAAGTTTCAAGTACCTATTCACTCAGAAGGACTTGAATATGAGGTAGCGACGATGGATGGAATTCTTGAAGGACTACGATTGCTCGATTCAGTACCATCCGGGAAAGGTAAACGTAGTTGCTGATGCTCTTAGTAGGAAGTCTTCAGTGCAGTTATCACATCTTGTCAACTAAATCTAGATGGAAGCTTTTGGAGGATATGGCTTTGGGCAGCTCACGGTTCGATGTAAAAGGCTAGCGAGCATTGATGGCTACACTTGTATTATGTCCCACGCTCTTCGAGAATATAAGGAAGCTTCAAATGACCGATGATGAGCTGATGGCAATCAGACAAGATGTCGAGAATGGCAGCAAGAAGGATTTCTCCATCCGAGCAGATGGGACCTTGTTGTTTCACGACCGTGTATGTGTACCGTCGAGTATAGAGCTTCGGGACACCATTCTGGAAGAGGCTCACAAATCCATGTATGCCATACATCCTGGTAGTACCAAGATGTATCAGGACTTGATGAAGAGTGTCTGGTGGCTAGGTTTGAAATGCGATGTCGCTGAGCACGTATCGCGGTGCTTGGTTTGTCAACAGGTTAAGGTTGATCATCAGAATCCTGCAGGCCTATTGCAGCCTTTACCCGTGCCTTAGTGGAAATGGGAAGCCATTTCGATGGATTTCATATTTCGAGGAAGAACAATGCCATATGGGTCATTGTCGATCGGCTAACCAAGTCTGCTCATTTCTTGCCATACAATACCACGTATACAACCAGTAGACTTGCAGAGTTATACCTGAAGGAAATTGTTAGACTGCATGGGATACCGGCTAGTATTGTGTCGGATCGAGACCCATTGTTTACTTCACATTTTTGGCAGAGATTTCAGGAGGCCATGGGTTCTCGTCTTGACTTTAGTTCGGCGTTTCACCCACAGACGGATGGCCAGACTTAGCGCGTGAACCAGATCATTGAGGACATGTTGAGAGCATGTATGTTAGATTTTCATGGGTCATGGGACCAACACTTGCCTCTGATCGAGTTCGCCTACAACAATAGCTTTCAGGTTAGCATTGGTATGGCTCCGTTCAAGGCTTTATATGGACGGCGGTGTCGATCACCGTTAAACTGGGAAGACGTGGATGAGAAGCTCATTATCGGACCTAAGATTGTAAAGCGTACGACTGAGACAGTTCGGTTGATTCGTGAGAGACTACGTGTAGCTCAGAGTCGTCAGAAAAGCTACGCCGATCTCAAGCGGAGACATGTGGATTTTCAGGTCGGCAACAATGTGTTTGTTCGAATCTCGCCTACGAAGGGTGTTATGCGATTTGGAAAAAGAAACTAAGTCCTCGATGCGTTGGGCCTTTTGAGATATTAGGCAGTCGGAGAGGTTGCATCTCTGATGGCGCTTCACGCAATTGTCGAAACATGCACAACGTCTTCCATGTGTCCATCTTCTTGTGAATACATCTGTGCGACAAACTCACGTGCTTGATTACCAACCCATCGAGCTTGGATGGTTTGGCCGGTGATCGAGGACCCGGCTTAGGATTTTGGATGCAAGGCGAGATCCTACGCACTAAGAGGATTCCTTTGGTTCTCGTCAGATTGAGGAATCATACACCAGAGGAAGCCACCTGGGAGCGCGAAGCTGAGCTCCGAGAACAATTTCCGCACCTTTTTGATTGATTTTATTTAAACAATGCATAAGGGAGGTCTTGTATTTAGACTTTTGTAATGTACTTACTTGCTTTATATATATATAAAATTTTGGCGAGTAATTTTGGCGGTCCAATGTATATTAAATTTGTGCCTGCTTAAACATACCTACTTTATGGAAAATCGAAAAAAAAATTTTAGGCCTTTGACCAAAACCAGGGATGTTACTCCCTCAATTGCTGGTGGAATTAATAGGGCCTTTTATAGTTAATTCATTTAATTGTTTTTCTAAGTTAAAATTGGCTCTATTTGATGCCAGAGATGTCGCTTTCCATAATTGCACTAAACTGGGCTCTAAGGAGGTCGATTTGGACCCAAAGAATGGACCCTCATTTTAAAAATTTTGAATTTTGGAGGAAAATAGAACTCGAGAAAACCGAGGGTCGAAAATGCAATTCGAGGGTCGATTTTACATGAACAGTGCACACTCTGTTTAAGGCCAAAATATAGCCTCAAAAATTTTTGAGGAAATCGAGGGTCGAATTTTTATTTTTTTTTTCGACTTAAGTGGGGTCTGTTTTGGGGTTTGGCATTTCGGGCGTTTGCAAACAGAGTAAAGGCTCGGGGTTTTCGAGTTTTGGGCCTTTTCTTGATGTTCTTGGCTGGATTCAAGGGGATTTCACTTTGATTGCACAAGGGGCTTGGATTTCTTGCATTGGAGACCACATTGGAGGCATTTCAAGAGGTAAAACCCTCATTATTTTGTGTTTTGGTGCCTCATTTTCTTGCATAGTTTGGGTTTTTTGTCTTCTTTAATTTGTGGAACCTAAGAAACAAACGACCACACGGGTTCCTACATCCAAAAGACCGGCTTCTAGAGATGGCTCTTCACGCCAACCTTCATAGTCAGCTCAACCACCACCACGGCCGACTCCAACCCCTGTTCAACCTGCACAACCTATGCCCCTCAAATTCGGGAGCAACCGAATGAGTTTTGGAGCATTAAAGGCTTTGCTACTGAGTGGGTTTTTCACCCTGAACTGTTTGATCAACAGTCGACCACTTAGTCGGCATCGGAGTATTTAGAGAAAGCCCAAATTAACCTCGTTATGTACCGCCTTTAGTGACCACTTCTACCCCCGTCTTATGCGTTTGTTTTATCAGCGCATGTGTAAGGACGATGGTCAAAAAAAAAAAAAAAAAAAAAAAAAAAAAAGTTATACCTCAATTGATGGGCGTGACTACGCCTTCGACCTAGAGGACATTGCCTTCGCAATGCGTTGCCCACTTACACATTCATCGAATATGGGTTTGGGTCCTCCTTTCCCTAAATCTGTTCCTGTTAAAGAGGTTATCAAGCAAATGACCCAAGGTCGTCATGGGTCTGGTCATTCTATCGCCCGTTCACACATGCCCGACTCCATGTGGATCTTAGACATGATTTTCAAAGCAACCCTTTACCCATTCGGACACCGTCGGCGTCGGGTCCCACCCAACAACTTTTATTATTTGCTTTTAAGGGCGTTGGTTGATCTTAATCATATTTAAGGGGATTATTAAAGCTCGTGAAAAGATGGGCAAGCAAGTGAAGAAACCGAAAAAGGGCATTCCATATGCTCGTTTGATTTCAGTTATGATCGAAAATTATTGTGCGGGCCCAGCTTATGAGATTCCCCCTACTGAGCTGAAGTCCATGGATGGTCTAAAATTGTATAAACTCGTTAATTGGGATCCAACGCACGTTGCCCCAGAAACTGATGTTCCTGCACCCGATCAGCCCCCACAGGGCGACGTACTCACGCTGTCAGAGTTTACTCGCAAGATGACTTCTATGAGCCAGCCGATTCAAGAGCTCACACATCATACCAGCTCCATGCGTCGGGAGTTGGAGGTTCATGGCGGGGCTCTGACGTATCTCATGCAGCATGCATTCCCCACAGATTATACCACGTACATGGCCGACATTCGAGCGTCCGTTCACCACCCGTCGACATCAGGCGCAGGTCCCAATGAGGGTGTTGTTGGTTTGGATGATGCCGACGCTGATGATGGGGACGATGACCAGGAATAGGCTTATCCGACTGCTGCGGGGGAGGACTAGACCAACCTATGTGTTGTTATGTTGTTTTTGTTGTCTTGTTCATAGATTGCATTTATTTTTATGGATGCTCTAGAACCTTATGGTTCTATCTTTTGCTATTTCTTATACACTTTTGTTTTGTGGTATGGAGCGCTAAGCTCCATTTTGTTTCGTTATGTACTCTTCGATCTATGGATGCTCATGTAGTTTATAGCCATCTTTGTTTGGTTGTGAACTTATGGACTTTGATATCTGAGCATGTGCTTTCATCCATGGTTGTTCTTTCTCTTCACTTGTGGTTGTGCCTTTGGTTCTTTTGCATTTTGTTTTGGTATTTATCTGGTTTTGTGATTCGATTTACTCGACCCTATCACTTAAATCACCTGTTTTGTGTCCTTTCTGTTTTGATTTGTACACCATGAGTCACGGTGAGGTTGTTTCCCGACACGTGACACTGAATGTAGGCATCCATGTACTGGATGCAATCCACTATGGCACTTTGGGTGCCACATGAAAGTACATCCGGTTACTACGGATCCCATCCCTTGACTTGCGTGCCCTGTGAGGCTATCGCACTGTGGCCCATGTATTTTTTTGTTTTAGATTTGTATTTTCGGTTCCGTTTCGCCTGAAAGGTTTGGATGGGTTTCTTTCTCGCTTTGTTTCGTTTGTCTTCTCCATTTTCGAGGACGAAAATTCCTAAGGAGGGGAGAATGTAATATCCCGATATTTTTGAATCCGAGTTTGACTGATTTCGTGCACAAGTCTGGCACGATGACCAATGTCACCATAGTTTTATTTAATAATAAGTCATTAAATAATATTTGGGTAGCTTTGTGTGGAAGGATTAGAGTTCAGAGTGTGATTGGGCAGTTAGTGTGAAAGCCGTGCACGGACTTCCGGTGTGCCGCTCAACACCAAAACCCAACCTTAAGATAAGAAGATAGAAATTGCAACTAAATATCCTTGATATTTAGTTAGTTTTCATTCGGTTATAAGAGAGAGGAGGTTGGTTGCTTAATGGCTAAGCTTTGCCATTTGATATTTTGTAGAGAGAGAAAGGGTGAGTTGAGAGAACCGACCCAACCTATTTGAGCATCATCACCTTTGAAACCCTTGCGGTATTTCGATTGTGCAATCACCTACAAGCTCACTTTTACTCCGTACCTTCGCGCGCTTGTGGTGATCATCTCACGATCTTCGTTTGTGTTTTGAAGAGATGGAGATCAATCGTTGAAGAAATCCGACGATTTTGCTTCAAAACCCTCTTCGGCATTATTTCTTAAATCTGTGGGATTAATCGGCAAAAAGGTTAGTTTTTCTTTTGATTTTAATGGTTTAGATTGTAGAATAAATCTTCTTTTAGTTTAGTGTATGTGTGTGTGCAAAAATAAAGCAAATCCGACAAGATTTGAGGGGAAAAATAGACCAAGAAAGCAACATGAAGGGTTCTGAACCCGAGAAATTCGAGGGTCGAATTTCAATTCGATGGTCGAATTTGGGTTTTTAAGCCTGATGCATTTTTGGGAAATTCGATGGTCGAATTTGAATTCGATGGTCGAATTTGGTCCGACACTGCTTTGCTATTGTGGTCATAACTTTTTATCCTGAACTCGGATTAATACAATTTTTGAGGCGTTGGAAAGAAGACAACGAGCCCTATAACTTTCATGAATTGACCAATTTATGAATCGAATGTTATAAAGGTCAAAAAGTAGGGTGAAGTAGGGACAAGTTTTTACATGAGTCAATGTTACCTTAAACTTGCCTGTTTCGCCTAACTGTGAGAAAATTTTAGAAACTTTGGCTTATATGATAATTAGTCGGTAACATGTGTATACATGAATGTTTGTAATGTAGATTAAAGATTGGAGATCGTCGAGTGAGCTTTTACTTTGCCTCTGATATGCTCGACTCTAAACTAAGGTAGGGAAAACTTGATATCATGTGCATTATTTCATAAACATGTGTGTTATGTTGTAATCGTTCTTCGATCCTATTTTGTGATTTCCGTTTATGATTTTGAAGAAATGAGGCATGTGTTTATGTATGACTTAAAACATGTGAGACTTATGGAATCCTCGAGATTCATTTGATATGTGTATAAGAGACTTTCACACTTTGTTCCGACTTCTGATATAAATTATAATTATCACTTCACACGGCGATAAGCTATATGTATGCACTTTTGGATTTAAGGTTATGTGAATACCCGACCGACGCGGCGGTATAACCGTGACTGACGCGGCAGGATATCCGTGACCGGTACGGCGGCCAATCCGTACACCCTTTGTGATATGTACTTTGTGATTCCTACCGTATACTTGGTAATTATGTTGACCAAGTGTCCAACTCTCACGGACCTTGGATTTATGTGCAAATGACTCATGTGAGTGATGATGGTGGGTATTCCATCGGGGGCTTGAGGCTATAGTTCCTCATTCTAGTACTTTAAGTAAACACTTTTAAGTTTTTCTTCTTTCTTATGTCGGAATAGAAATGTGAGCATGTTCATGATTCCATTAGCATTGCATATGTATGTTAAGGTTATGAAATCACCTCTCTGCATGTGTTCAAAACAACTTTGTGTACGTTATGCCATAAGATATGTGTTTGATGTTATGATAAGCATGTTATTAGTTTTTTTTTTCCTACTGAGCTTGGATGAAGCTCATACCCCGACTATACGTCACAGGTGCTGACATTGCCTTAGGATCTGACGATCGTGATTTGGAGAACTCTGACTACATTGCTGAGGAGGAGTTGGAGACCCTAGCAGAGGAGTTCCTTCCTTGATCGAGATAGGTCATTTTGGTACTTTTGGATTAGAATTTTTTTGAATATTGGGCCCTAGGCCATTGTTTTATCTTTTAGATATCACTTGAGGAACCATCAATAGGAACCATTGTTTAGGTGTTTGGATTGGCCAACACTGGTGGTTCTTTCTGGTTCCTCTTGGTGATATTTTTTGTTAAAGCTTTTAAGCTTTTGTTCTTGTTTTATTAGCTTTACTTCTATTTAGATCTATGCTTATGCTGTCGACTTTGTTTGAAATACGGCTTATTGAGAAATCAATAAGATGATGAACCGGCCTTTCCTATACCTTAAGGATTGGAAAAGTCGGGTCGTCACAATGCATGTCACAATCTATCCTTGTTCATATATGTCATCACTATCTATCGCGAATTCATATTCATACATGTTCAAGTATGTGACTATTAATCGCGCATTCATGTTCATACATGTCACTATCTTTCGCACATTCATGTTCATTCATGTCACTATTTATCGCGCATTAATATTCATGCATGTCACTATGTGTCACACATTCATGTTCGTGGATGTCAAACTATCAATCACGCAATCTTGTTCATTCATGTTATCGGATGTCACTATCTATCACGCAATCTTGTTCGTTCATGTTCATGCATGCCACTATCTGTCGACGTTCATGCTTGTCACTATCTATCATCCATTCATGTTTATTCATGTTCATTCACGTCACTATTTTTTATGTATTCTTGTTAAGGCATGTCACTACCGGTTGTGCATTCATGTTCACGGATGTTATAATCGTGCCTTCATATTCAAGCATGTCACTATCTATCATGCATTCATGTTATGGATGTCAAACTATCTATCGCACCTTCATGTTCATTAATGTCACTATTTGTCGCACTTTCATGTTCATGCAAGTCACAGTCTATTGTGCATTCATATTCGTGCATATCACAATCTATCAATATTCATGCATGTCATTATCTATCGTGCATTCATGCTCATTCGTGTTCATGCATGTCGCTATCTATCACGCATTTATGTTCAATCATATCCATGCATGTTACTATCAATCATGCATTCATGTTTAGGAATGTCACTATCTATCGTATATTTATATTTAGGTACGTTACTATCTATTACGCATTCTTATTCATTCATGTTCATGTATATCACTATCTATCCATGTTCATGAATGTCACTATCTGTCGCACATTAATGTTCATGCATGTTACTATTTATCGCGTATTCATGTTCATACATGTCACTACTTATCAGGCATTCATGTTCATTCATACTCATATATATTACTATCTATCGCGCATTTATGTTCATACATGTTACTATCTTTTGTGCAGTGATGTTTATGCCCATCACTATATATCGCGTATTCATGTTCAACATGTAGCACCTATCACCAATTCTTATTTATGCATGTCACTATCTATCATGCATCTATGTTCATGGATGTTATTATCAATCGCGCATCCATATTCATGGATGTCATTATCTGTCGCACATTCATGTTCATGTATGTCACAATCTATCGTGCATTAATATTCATGCATGTCACTATATATCTCATATTCATATTCGTGGATGTCAAACTATCAATTGCGCAATCATGTTTATTCATGTTCTTAGATGTCACTATCTATCGTATAATCTTATTTATTTATGTTCATGCAAGCCACTATCTATTCACGCTCATGCATGTCACTATTTATCGCCCATTCATGTTCATTTACTTCACTATTTTTCGTGTATTCTTATTCAAGCACGTCACTATCAATCGTGTATTTATGTTAACACATGTCACAATCGTGCATTCATATTCAAGCATATCACTATCTGTCGCGCATTCATATTTATAGATATCAAACTATCTATCGCGCCTTTATGTTCATTAATGTCACTATCTATCGCACTACCATATACACGTAAGTCACTATCTATCCATGTTCATACAAGTCACTGTCTATCGTTCATTCATATTCGGGCATGTCACAATCTATTAATATTCATACATGTCACTATCTATCGTGCATTCATGCTCATTCGTGTTCATGCATGTCGTTATCTATCGCGCATTTATCGTGTATTCATATTCATATATATCACTATTTATCCATGTTTATGCAAGTCAATATTTATCCAAATTCATGCATATCACAATCTATCATGCGTTTATGTTTATACATGTCATTATCCGTTGCATGTCTATGTTCATGTATGTCACTATCTATTCATATTCATGCATGTCACTATCTATCGCGCCCTCATATTTATGTATATCGCTATCTATAGTGCGTTTATGTTCATTCACTTTCTTATATGTCACTATCAATCGCGCATTCATATTCATGTATGTCACTATCTGTCCATATTAGTGCTTGTCACTATTTATCACGCATTCATATTCATGGATGTCATTATCTATCACACATTCATGTTTATGTATATTCATGAATATCACTATCTATTAGGCATTAATATTCATTTATGTTCGTACATGTCACTATCTATCGCGCATTCTTGTTAATGCATGTCACTGTCTATCGCATAATTGTATTCATTCATGTTCATAGATGTCATAATATCAATCGCGCATTCATGTTCATGCATGTCCCTATATTTATCAATGTTTAAACATATTATGATCTTTCGCAATTTCATTTTCATGCATGTCATTATTTTTCGCGCATTCAACTTCTTTCATGTCACTATCTATCTATGTTCATGCTTGTCACTATCTATCACGCATCCATGTTCATGTATGCACTATCTATTGCACATTCATTCATGTGACTATTTATCAATGTTCATACATGTCCTTATCTATTGCGCATTTATATTCATGCATGTCACTATCTATCGCGCATTCATGTTCATTCATTTCAATATCAATTGTACATGCATATTCAAGCATGTCACTATCTATCTATGTTCATGCATGTCACTATCTATCGCGTATTTATATTCATTAATATTCATGCTTATTAGTATCAATCATGCATTCATGTTGATGAATGCCACTATCTATCACGCCCTCTTGTTCATCTATATAACTATCTATCGCGCACTCATGTTCACGTTTGTCACTATCTATCCATGTTCATGCATGCCACTATCCATCACTCATTTATATTTGTCCATGTTCATGCATGTCACTTTCTATCATGCATTCATGTTCATGCATGCCATTATCAATCTATGTTTAACCATATCATAATTTATTGTGCATTCATGTTCATTCATATTCATGCATGTCACTATCTATCGCGCGTTCATTTTCATTTATGTCACTATCAATCCATGTTCATACATGTCATAATCTATCGCGCAGTCATGCTCATTCATGTTCATGCATGTTACTGTCTATAGTGTATTTATATTCAAGCATTTTACTGACTTTAATGTATTCATGTTCATTCATGTTCCAGTAAGTCACTATATGTCATGCATTCATGTTCATGTATGTCACTGTCTATCGCGAATTCATATTCAAGCATATAACTATCTATCCTCATTTATGCATGTCACTATCTATCACGCATTCATATTGATGCATGACACTATCTATCGTACATTCATATTCATTTATATTTATATACGTCACTATCTAGCGTACATTCATATTTAGGCACGTCACTATCCATTACGCATTCTTATTCATTCATGTTCATGTATTATATTATCTATCCATGTTCATGAATGTCCCTATCTATCGTGTATGAATGTTTATGTATGTTACTATCTATCGTGCATTTATGTTCATGCATGTCACAATTTATCGCGCATTCATGTTCATTTAGGCTCATGTATGTTAATGTCTATCATGCATTCATGTTCATGTATGTTACTATCTATCGCGAATTCATGTTCATGTGTGTCACTATCATCCTAATTTATACATATCACAATCTATCCTTGTTCATGCATGCCACTATCTATCACGCATTCATGTTCATATATGTCCAAGTATGTCACTATCTATCGCGCATTCACATTCATTTATATGCATTAATGTTCATGTATGTCACTATCTATCGCTCATTAATATTCATGCATATCACTATATATCGCACATTCATGTCCGTGGATGTCAAATTATTAATCGCACAATCATTTTTATTTATATTCTTAGATGTCACTATCTATCGCACAATCATATTCATTCATGTTCATGCATGTCACTATCTATCGCCTATTCATGTTGATTCATCTTCATTCATATTCATTCATCTACATTCATGTTCATCTACATTCATGTCACTATTTTTCATATATTCTTGTTCAAGCATGTCACTATCAATCGTGCATTCATATTAATGTATGTCACAATCGGGCATTTAAATTCATACATGCCACTATCTATTATACATTCATATTCGTGCATGTCACTATATATCGTGCATTCATATAAATGTTTATGGATGTCAAACTATCTATCGCGCCTTTATGTTCATTAATATCACTATCTGATGCACTTTCATGTTCACACAGGTCACTATCTATCCATGTTCATACAAGTCATAGTCTATCATGCATTCATATTCGTGCATGTCACAATCTATCAATGTTCATATATATCACTATCTATCGTGCATTTATGCTCATTCGTTTTCATGCTTGTCGCTATCTATTGCGTATTTATGTTCAATCATATTTATGCATGTTACAATCTATCACACATTCATATTCATGAATGTCACTATCTATAGTTCATTCATATTCTTACATGGCACTATATATCTATATTCATGCATGTAACTATCTATTGCTCATTCATGTTCATTCTTGTCATTATCTATTATGTTCATGCATATCACTATCTATTCATGTTCATCCATGTCAATATTTATCTAAGTTCATACATATCACAATCTATCGTGCGTTTACGTTTATGCATGTCGTTATCCATTACACATTCATTTTTATGTATGTCACTATCTATCCATGTTCATGCATGTTGCTATCTATAGTGCATTCATGTTAATTCACATTCTTGTATATCACTATTAATTGCACATTCATATTCATGCATGTCATTATCTGTACATGTTAGTGCTTGTCACTATCTATCGTGCATTCATGTTCATAGATGTCATTATATATCACACATTTATATTTATGCATATTCATAACTGTCACTATCTATCATGCATTCATATTTATTTATGTTCGTGCATGTCACTATCTATCACGCATTCCTGTTAATACATGTCACTGTCTATCGCACAATCATATTCATTCATGTTCATGCATGTCCCTATCTTTATCAATGTTTAAGCATATTACTATCTTTCGCACATTCATTTTTAAGCAAGTCATTATCCGTCGTGCATTAAACTTCATCCATGTCACTATCTATCCATGTTCATGTTTGTCACTATCTATCACGCATTCATGTTTATGCATGTCACTATTTATTACGCATTCATGTTCGTTAATGTCACTATCTATCAATATTCATGCATGTCCCTATCTATTGCGCATTCATGTTCATACATGTCACTATCTATCGCACATTCATGTTCATTCATTTCAATATCTATTATATATTCATATTCAAGCATGTCACTATCTATCCATGTTCATACATGTCACTATCTATCGCGCATTTATGTTTATTAATGTTCATGCTTATCAGTATCAATCACGCATTCATGTTGATGAATGTCACTATCTATTGTGCACTCCTGCTCATCCATGTAACTATCTATCACGCACTCATGTTCATATATGTCACTATCTATCCATGTTCATACATGCCACTATCTATCACGCATTCATATTCATCCATATTCATGTATGTTACTTTCTATTGTGCATTCATGTTCATGCATGCCATTATCAATTCATGTTCAACCATATCACAATCTATTATACATTCATGTTCATTCATTTTCATACATATCGCCATCCATCGCGCATTTATTTTTATTTATGTCACTATCAATCCATGTTCATGCATGTCATAATCTATCGTGCAATTATGCTCATTCATGTTTGTGCATGTTACTGTCTATAGTGCATTTATGTTCAAGCATTTTACTATCTTTCTTGCATTCATGTTCATTCATGTTCCTGCAAGTCACTATATATCTGCATTCATGTTCATGTATGTCACTGTCTATCGCGAATTCATGGTCAAGCATATAACTATCTATCCTCATTCATGCATGTACTTATCTATCACGCATTTATATTTATGCATGCCACTATTTATCGTACATTCATATTTATTTATGTTCATGTATGTCACTATCTAGCGCGCATTCATATTTAGGCACGTCACTATCCATTTCACATTCTTATTTATTCATGTTCATTTATATTTTTATCTATCCATATTCATGAATGTCACTATCTATCATTTATTAATGTTCATGCATGTCACTATCTATCACGTATTCATGTTCATGCATGTCACAACTTATCGCGCATTCATGTTCATTCAGACTCATACATGTTACTATCTATCATGCATTCATGTTTATACATGTTACTATCTATCACGAATTCATGTTCATGCATGTCACTATCTATCCTAGTTCATGCATGTCACATTCTATCCTTATTCATGCATGTCACTAT
The DNA here is from genome assembly GCA_021018995.1 of Chloranthus sessilifolius. Classification (NCBI taxonomy): domain Eukaryota; kingdom Viridiplantae; phylum Streptophyta; class Magnoliopsida; order Chloranthales; family Chloranthaceae; genus Chloranthus; species Chloranthus sessilifolius. The sequence goes on from CM037586.1 coordinate 34,243,575, forward strand.
CTATCGTGCATTCATGTTCATACATGTCCAAGTATGCCTCTATCAGTCGTCCATCTATGTTTATACATGTCATTATCTATCGCACATTCACGTTTATTCATGTGCATTCATGTTCATGCATGTCACTATTTATCGTGCATTAATATTCATGCATGTAACTATGTATCGCACATTCATGTTCGTAGATGTCAAATTATTAATCGCGCAATCATTTTCATTCATGTTCTTGGATGTTACTATCAATCGCGCAATTATGTTCATTCATGTTTATGCATGTCACTATCTATCCACTTTCATGTATGTCACTATCTATCGCCCATTCATGTTCATTCATCTTCATTCATGTCACTATTTTTCGTATATTTGTTCAGGCATGTCACTATGAATCATGCATTAATGTTCATGCATGTCACAATCGGGCATTCATATTCATACATGCCACTATCTATTATACATTCATATTCGTACATGTCACTATATATCGCGTATTCATATTAATGTTTATAGATGTCAAACTATCTATCATGCCTTTATGTTCATTAATGTCACTATCTGACACACTTTTATATTTACGCAAGTTACTATCTATCCATGTTCATACAAGTCACAATCTATCGTGCATTCATATTCGTGCATGTCACAATCTATTAATGTTTATGTATGTCACTATCTATCACAAAGTCATGCTTATTCGGGTTCATGCATGTTGCTATCTATAATACATTTATGTTCAATCATGTTCATGCATGTTATTATCTATCACACATTCATATTCATGAATATCACTATCTATCGTGTTTTTATATTCTTGCATGACACTATCTATCTATATTCATGTATGTCACTATCTATCGCCCATTTATGTTTATTTCTTTCGTTATCTATTCATGTTCAGACATGTCACTATCTATCGTGCATTCATGTTCATCCATATCACAATCTATCCAGGTTCATGCATGTCACTATTTTTCCAAGTTTATGTATGTCACAATCTAACGTTCATTCATATTTATGCATGTCATTATCTGTCACGCATTATTATTCGTGCATGTCACTATGTATCAATGTTCTTGCATGTCAATATCTAGCGCGCCCTCATGTTCATGTATGTCACTATATATAGCGCGTTCATATTCATTCACGTTCTTGTAAGTCACTATCAATCGTGCATTCTTCTTCATGCATGTCACTATCTTTTCATGTTAGTACTTGTCACTATCTATCGCGTATTCATGTTCATGAATGTCATTATCTATCGCGAATTGGTATTTATGCATGTTCATGAATGTCACTATTTATTGTGCATTAATATTCATTTATGTTCGTGCATATCACTATCTATTGCGCATCCCTGTTAATGCATGTCACTGTCTATAACGCAATCGTATTCATTCATGTTCATGGATGTCATACATCAATCGCACATTCATACTCATATATGTCCCTATCTTTCGCTCATTCATGTTCATTCATTTTTGTAGATGTCAGACTATCAATCGCACATTCATGTTCATGCATGACACTATCTATCGTATATTTATGTCATTATCGATCATTGTTTATGTATGTCATTATCTATTGCGCATTCATGTTTATTCATGTTCATGCATGTCACTATCTATCGCACATTCATGTTCATACGTGTCACTATCTATTCATGTTCTTACATGTCACTATTTATCCATGTTCAAGAATATCACAATCTTTCGCGCATTAATTTTCGTGGATGTCGTTATCTAGTTCCGCATTCATGTTCATACAAGTCACTATCTATCTTGCATTCATGTTCATGCATGTCACTATGTAATGCGCGTTCATGTTCATGTATGTCACTATCTATCACGCATTCATTTTGTTGGCCACTTACCTTGTGTTCAAAAAGGGGTTAAAAATCATACAATTAAATGATCTATTTATTGCACACACCAAGATAAGCAGACATACAGACCTGTAAGTATTCAGGGCCTATTGTAACAAGTTTTAAAGAAGGGTAAGTAAGGATATGTCCATAGAGAAATGTGACTAAAAATTAGGCAAATCTCTAGATCTAAAGCAAGTCTGACACCCTTCCTAATGCTAAAACAATAAAAGAAAGAGGAGAGGTCTAAGGGTTTGTCACTTTTAAATTAAACTACAAAAACCAATTAAAATTGCAGAAATGGATCCAGAGTACAACTCTTACAGTGAAGGGAAATTTAAAAACAGAAAATGGGAAGAAGCAGCTTGGAGTTTGGTCTTACTGCAATTGGGTTGAAATTGCTAGGGTTCTGAGAGAGTTTAGAGTGCATTAATCTTTCATCTGGCCATAGGCACAGCTACAAGGTAGAAAAATCTGATCTAGGCTAGAGATTTGGCTTGATCTTAAGTCTATGATCTGTTCACTTCAATGGTCATAGATCATCCAATAGATTCACTCCATTCTCATGCTTCCATCAGAATGTTATAACCAGTACAAATGCTGCAATTGTCAGGCCACAGACACAAGCAATTACAGGAATATCAGATCTAGGGAGATCAAATGGCATCTAAGAGGTCTACCAGTTAAGTGGGTGAGCTATTCCCATCTATACAAAGCCGAACGAACACCAAATGAAACCAGCGAAACTATAGATCTAATTACAGCAGTTAAACCAACATTATATTGAATTAAATTAACCATAGAATGAAATGCCCTCAGATTTACAGTCTATGTAACATCCAACCCTCAATAACACTCTCAGCTTTTCCCAATTACAGACTAAACCTCCCTCTTTGCTGCTCCAAAGAAATTAGCCAACCATGGTTGGGCGAAAAGGAAGAATAGAGAATTTCGATTCAAGCTTTGATCTCCAGAATTGAACCCCTTTTTCTGGCGACTTCCCTTCCTTTTATAGCTTTCGTCCTCTACCTCAGATTTTTTTTTCCTGCCAATTATAGCTTCCAGAATAATCCTGTTATTCTCTCCTTTATTCCCCTTCTAGAAGGCTCTTTCAGTTAGTTAGAGTTGGGAGAGAGCACTTGGGTCGGTTAGGGTTTCCCAGGACACTTTTAGAAACTTCGTGCCGGTCATCAGAGTGCCTCAGATTACATGTAGCAGGTCACTAACTTACAGCGTGTGCACAACAGCTTTTTTGAGAAGTCCTTCAGTCGATTTCGATATGTTCGTGAGGCTTTCGACAGGTTCCAAACAGGCCTTCTGTTCCTTTCACTAGGATTCAGGATCCTTTCGATAGGTTGATCTATATGCAATGAGTTTCGATAGGTTTACTTCTAGTTCCTGTCGACAGGTTCCATCAGCTTTCGATAGGTTCACCAACTGAGCTACAACAACCATTCGATAAGTGACATTTGCACGATAGGTTCCAGGATCCTTTCAATAGGATCTCTTTAAGCTCCAGGAGATCTTTCGATAGGATACTTCCTACTTGCTTTCAACTGCCCAATAGGTTCTAGATCCTATCGAATACTCTGATCTCCACGACTTCTTTCTTTTCAGCCTTCAGATCCTATTGATAGGTTGCAATAATCTATCGACAGGTTGTTTTCAGCCTATTTTTCCTTCTTCAACACTACTTTGCTGTTACTGCATGTCCCAAGTGGGCATTGGTGTGGAACCCTTTTGTGTGCCATAGTTGGGTCAGAGTTGTAGTGAGAGATGGACCTTTTTGTGGGGCACTTTTGGGTAGATTTATGTACTATGATTACTTTTTAATGCTATTTATAAAATATGCTCAACATGCACTTATTAGTCTATTCACAGGTCTATCAAAGGTCAGGTTAAAGGGTGAAAAATAGTATTTTTCACTGATTAATATATTTTCATGTCTGTCACTATCTATCACGTATTCATTTTCATACATGTCACTATCAATCAATGAAAGTGTTTGTTACTATCTATCGCGCATTTATGTTTATGCATATCATTTTCTATCGTGTATTCATGTTCAAGTCATTTTCATTCATATAAGTATCTATCGCGCATTGATATTTATTTATGTTCATGCATGTCACTATCTATCACGCATTCATGTTCATTTATGTTCATACTTGTCACTATCTATCGTGCATTCCTGTTCATGCACATCCCTTTCTATCGCTCATTCATGTTCATTGATTTTCATGGAAGGCAGACTATCAATTGCACATTTATGTTTATGCATTTTGCCATCTGTCGCTCATTCATGTCCATTTTTATCACTATCTATCCATATTCATGCGTGTCATTATCAATCATGTATTCAAGTTTATTAATAATATTTATGTGTCACTATCTATCGCGCATTTAAGTTCATTCATGTTCATCCATGTCAATATCTATCTATGTTCATGCATGCCACTATCTATTACGCATTTATGTCACTATTTTTCGATGTTCATGCATAACACTATCTATCCCGCATTTAAGTTCATGCATGTCACTATCTATCGCTCATTCATGATCAAGCGTGTCACTATTTATCGTGTATTTATATTCATTTATGTCAGTATCTGTCACACATTCATATTCATGCATGTCACCATCTATCCATGTTCCTGTATGTCACTATCTATCGCGTATTGATATTTATTCATATTCACGCTTGTCAGTATCTATCGCGCGTTCATGTTGATGAATGTCATTATCTATCGCGCATTTATGTTCATCCATGTAACTATCTATCACGCATTCATGTTCACGTATGTCACTATCTATCCATGTTCATTCATGTCACTATCTATCACACATTCATATTCGTTCATGTTCATGCATGTCACTTTCTATCACGCATTCATATTCATCCATGCAACTATCTATCGAGCATTCATGTTCACATATGTCACTATCTATCGTGCATTCATGTTCATGCATGTTATTATCCATCGCGCATTCATTTTTATTCATGTTAATATTTGTCGCACATTCATGTTCACGCATGTTTCTATCTATCCATGTTCATGCCTGTCACTATCTATCGCGCATTTATATTCATGCATAATACTATCTATCAATGTTCATACATATCACCATCAATTGCATATTCATGTTCATTCGTATTCATGTATGTCACTATCTATCGTACATTTATGTTCATTCAAGTTACTATCTGTCGCGCTTTCATGTTCATGCATGTGATTATCTTTTGTACATTCATGTCTATTCACATTTATGCACGTCACTATGTATCGCGCATTCAGGTTCATTAATGTCACTATCTCATGCATTTTGTTCATACATGACACTATCAATCTATGTTCATGCACGTCACTATCTATCCAACATTCATGTCATTATATATCGGTGTTTATGCATGTCTCTATGTATCTCGCATTCATATTCATTCATATTTAATTTCATTCATGTCACTATCAATCCATGTTCATGCATGTCACAATCTATTGTGTAATTATGCTCATTCAAGTTCATCCATGTTACTGTCTATAGCGTATTCATGTTCATGTATTTCACTGTCTTTCGTGCATTCATGTTCATTCATGTCCCTGCATGTCACTATATATCGCGCATTCATATTCATTGATGTCACTATCTAATGTGAATTAATGTGCATGCATGTAACTATCTATCCTAGTTCATGCATGTCACTATCTATCACGCTTTCATATTTATGCATAGCACTATCTATCGCGTATTTATATTCATTGATGTTCATGTATGTCACAACCTATCGCACATTCATTTTAGGCACGCCACTATCTATTCTTATTCATTCATGTTTATATATATCACTATCTATCCATATTCATGAATGTCACTATTTATCGTGCATTAATGATTATGCATGTCACTATCTATTGAACATTCAAGATCATGCATGTCACTACTTTTCACTCATTCATGTTCATACAGGCTCATGCTTGTTACTGTTTATCGCCTATTTGTGTTTATGCATGTCACTATCTTTCACACATTCATGTTCATGCACATCACTGTATATCGCGCATTCATGTTCATGCATGTCACTATCTATCATGAATTCATATTCATGCATGTCACTATCTATGCTAGTTCATGCATGTCACAATCTATCACGCATTCATGTTCATACATGTCCAAGTATGTCACTATCAATCATGCATCTATCTTCATGCTTGTCACTATTTATCACGCATTCAAGTTCATTCATGTATATTCATGTTCATGCATGTAACTATTTATCGCGCATTAATATTCATGCATGTGACTATGTATCGCACATTTATGTTCATGGATATTAAATTATCAATTGCATAATCATTTTCATTCACGTTCTTGGATGTCACTATCTATCCACGTTCATACATGTCACTATGTATCGCTCATTCATGTTCATTTATGTCATTACTTTTCGTATATTCTTATTCAGGCATGTCACTATCAATCGTATATTTATGTTCATGCACGTCACAATTGTGCATTCATATTCATGCGTGTCACTATCTATCGTACATTCATATTTATACATGTCACTATCTATCGTGCATTCATGTTTATGAATGTCAAACTATCTATCGCGCCTTTATGTTCATTATTGTCATTATCTGTCACACTTTCATATTCACGGAAGTCACTATATATATATATATATATATATGTTCATGCAAATCAGTCTATCATGCATTCATATTCATGCTTGTCAGTATCTATCGCGCATTCATTTTGATGAATGTCACTATCTATTTTACATTCATGTTCATCAATGCAACTATCTATCGTGCATTCCTGTTGACGTATGTCACTATCAATCCCTATTCATGCATGTCATTATCTATCGTGTATTCATGTTCGTTCATATTTATGCATGTCACTTTATATCGCGCATTCATGTTCATTTATGTTCATGCATTTCACTATCCATCGAGCATTTATTTTCATTCATATCACTATTTATCGCATATTTTTGTTCATGCATGCCACTATCTATTCATATTCATTCTTGTCACTATCTATCGCGCATTTATGTTCATGCATGTCATTATCTATCGCACATTCATGTTCATTCTTGTTCATGCATGTCACTATCTATCATGCATTCATATTCATATATATCACTATCTATCCATGGTAGTGCTTATTACTATCTATTGCGCTTTCATTTTCATGTATGTCATTTTCTATCATGTATTCATATTCAAGTATGTTACTATTTATCACACATTGATGTTTATTCGTATTCATGCATATCACTATCTATCATACATTCTGGTTCATACATGTCACTTTCTATCACTCATTCATTTTCATCGATGTTAGACTACTAATCGCGCATTCATGTTCATATATTTTAATATCTGTCGAACATTCATGTGTAGTTTTATCACTATCTATCTTGCAATCAAGTTTATTTATGTTCATGCGTGTCACTATCTATGTCGCATTTAAGAACATTCATGTTTGTGTATGTCAATATCTATCCATGTTTATGAATGTCACTATCTATTATGTATTCATGTTCATTCATGTCACTATCTATTGCGCATTTAAGTTCATGCACGTCACTATCTATCGCATATTCATATTTATGCATGTCACTATCTATAGCATATTTATATTCATTCATGTCAGTATCTGTCGCACATTCATATCACGCAAGTCACTATCTATCTATGTTCATGGATGTCATTATCTATCGCACATTTATATTCATTCATGTTCACGCTTGTCAGTATCTATCGCCCATTCATTTTGATGAATGTCACTATCTATTGCATATTCATGTTAATCCGTGCAACTATCTATCGTGCATTCCTGTTGACTATTGTCACTATCAATCTATATTCATGCATGCCATTATCTATCGCGCATTCATGTTCCTTCATATTCATGCATGTCACTTTATATCGCGCATTCATGTTCATTCATGTTACTATCTATAGTGCATTTATGTTATTTATGTTCATATATGTCACTATCCATCGCACATTCATTTTCATTCATATCACTATTTGTCGCACATTTATGTTCATGCATGTAACTATCAATACATATTCATGCCTGTCACAATCTATCGCGTATTTTTGTTCATGTATGTCACTATCTATCGCACATTCATATTTATTTGTGTTCATACATGTCACTATCTATCGCGCATTCATGTTCATGTATATCACTATCTTTTTATGGTAGTGCTTATTACTATTAATCGCGCATTAATGTTCATGCATGTCATTTTCTATCGTGTATTCATGTTCAAGTAAGTCACTATCTATTGCGCATTGATGTTTATTTATATTCATACATGTCACTATCTATCGCGTATTCCGATTTATGCATGTCACTTTCTATAGCTCATTCATATTCACTCATTTTTATTGATGTCAGACTACCAATCGCGCATTCATATTCATGCATTTTGCTATCTGTCACGCATTCATGTGTAGTTTTTTCACTATCTATTCATGTTCATCCGTATCACTATCTATCACATTGTCAAGTTTATTATTGTTCATACGTGTCATAATCAATGGCGCATTTATATTCATTCGTGTTCATGCATGTCAATATCTATTCATGTCCATGAATGTCACTATCTATTTCACCACATTCATATTCATTCATGTCACTATTTGTCGCGCATTTAAGTTAATGTATGCCATAATCTATCGCACATTAATTTTGATGAATGTCACTATCTATTGTACATTCATATTCATTCATGCAACTATCTATCATGCATTCCTCTTGACGTATGTCACTATCAATCTATATTCATGCATGCCATTATCTATCGCACATTCATGTATATCACTTTATATCGCGCATTCATGTTCATTCATGCCACTATCTATAGTGCATTCATATTCATTTATGTTCTTGTATGCCACTATCCATCGCGCATTTATTTTCATTCATATTACTATTTATTGCACATTCATGTTCTCACATGTCACTATCTATCCATATCCATGCCTGTCACTATCTATCGCACATTTATGTTCATGCATGACACTATTTATAGCACATTTATGTTCATTCTTGTTACTACCAATCGCACATTTATATTCATTCTTGTTACTACCAATCGTACATTTATGTTCATTCTTGTTACTATTTGTTGCGTTTCATGTTTATGCATGAGACTATCTTTTACGCATTCATGTCCATTCACGTTTATGCATATCACTATATATCACACATTCATGTTCATGAATGCCACTATCTATAGCGTATTTTGTTCATGCATGGCACTCTCAATCTATATTCATGTATGTCACTATCTATCCAGCGTTCATGCCATTATCTATTGGTGTTTACACCTGTCACTATCTATCACACATTAATGTTTATGTATGTCACTAACTATCGCGCATTAATATTCTTGCATGTCACTATCTATCTATGTTCTAGCATCTCACTATTTATCAATGTTCAAGCATATTATAATCTTTCGTGCATTCATTTTCGTGCATGTCATTATCTATCGCACATTCAAGTTCATGCACGTCACTATCTATCTATGCTCATGCATGTCACTATCTATTGCGCGTTCATGTTCAAGTATGTCACTATATATTGCGCATTCATGTTTATGCATGTCACCATCTATCAACGTTCATGCATACCTCTATCTATCATGCATTCATGTTTATACATGTCACTATCTATCGTGCATTCCTGCTCATTCATTTTAGTATTTGTCACACATTCATATTCACGTAAGTCACTATCTATATATTTTCATGCATGTCACTATCTATCACCGATTTATGTTTATTTATATTCATGCTTATTATTATCAATCACGCATTCATGTTGATGAATGCCACTGCCTATCATGCATTAATGTTCATCCATGCAACTATCCATCACGCATTGATGTCACATATGTTACTATCTATCCATTCATGCATGTTACTATCCATCGCGTATTCAAGTTCGTTTATATTTATGCATATCACTTTCTATCATGCATTCATATTCATACATGTCACTATAAATCCATATTCATGCATGTCACTATCCATCACGTATTCAAGTTCGTTTATATTCATGTATATCACTTTCTATCATGCATTCATATTCATACATGTCACTATAAATTCATGTACAAGCATGTCACTATCTATTGTGCATTCATATTCATTCGTATTCATGCATTTCACTATCCATCCCACATTCAATTTCATTCATGCCACTATCAATCCATGTTCATGCATGTCACAATCTATTATGTAATTATGCTCATTCAAGTTCATCCATGTTACTGTCTATAGCGCATTCATGTTCATGCATTTCACTGTCTTTCGTGCATTCATGTTCATTCATGTTCATTCATGTCCCTGTACGTCGCTATATATCGCACATTCATATTCATGTATGTCACTATCTAACGCGAATTAATGTGCATGCATGTAACTATCTATCCTAGTTCATGCATGTCACTATCTATCACGCTTTCATATTTATGTATAGCACTATCTATCGTGTATTTATATTCATTTATGTTCATGTATGTCATAACCTATCTTGCATTCATTTTAGGCATGCCACTATCTATTATGCATTCTTATTCATTCATGTTCATGTATATCACTATCTATCCATATTCATGAATGTCACTATTTATCGTGCATTAATGGTCATGCATGTCACTATCTATTGTGCATTCAAGTTCATGCATGTCACTACTTTTCACGCATTCCTGTTCATACAGACTCATGCTTGTTACTGTTTATCGCCCATTCGTGTTCATGCATGTCACTATCTTTCGCACATTCATGTTCATACACACTACTGTATATCGCGCATTCATATTCATGCATGCCACTATCGATCGTGAATTCATATTCATGCATGTCACTATCTATGCTAGTTCATGCATGTCATAATCTATCCTTACTCATGCATGTCACAATCTATCACACATTCATATTCATACATGTCTAAGTATGTCACTATCAATCATGCATCTATCTTCATGCTTGTCACTATCTATCGCACATTCAAGTTCATTCATGTACATTCATGTTTATGCATGTAACTATCTATCACGCATTAATATTCATGCATGTGACTATGTATCGCACATTCATATTTATGAATGTTAAATTATTAATTGCATAATCATTTTCATTCATGTTCTTGGATGTCACTATCTATCCACGTTCATACATGTCTCTATGTATTGCTCATTCATGTTCATTCATGTCATTATTTTTCGTATATTCTTATTCAGACATGTCACTATCAATCGTGTATTTATGTTCATGCATGTCACAATCGTCCATTCATATTCATGCGTGTCACTATCTATCGTGTATTTATATTTATGCATGTCACTATCTATCGTGCATTCATGTTTATGAATATCAAACTATCTATCGCTCCTTCATGTTCATTATTGTCATTATCTGTCACACTTTTATGTTCACGGAAGTCACTATATATCTATGTTCATGCAAGTCAGTCCATCGTGCATTCATATTCATGCTTGTCAGTATCTATCGCGCATTCATTTTGATGAATGCCACTATCTATTTTACATTCATGTTCATCAATGCAACTATCTATCATACATTCCTGTTGACGTATGTCACTATCAATCCCTATTCATGCATGTCATTATCTATCGTGCATTCATGTTCGTTCATATTTATGTATGTCACTTTATATCGCGCATTCATGTTCATACATGTCATTATCTATAGTACATTATGTTCATTTATGTTCATGCATTTCACTATCCATCGAGCATTTATTTTCATTCATATCACTATTTATCGCATATTTTTGTTCATGCATGTCACTGTCTATCCATATTCATTCTTGTCGCTATCTATCGCGCATTTATGTTCATGCATGTCATTATCTATCGCACATTCCTGTTCATACATGTCACTATCTATCGTGCATTCATATTCATATATGTCACTATCTATCCATGGTAGTGCTTATTACTATCTATCGCGCTTTTATTTTTATGTATGTAATTTTCTATCATGCATTTATGTTCAAGTAGGTTACTATCTATCACACATTGATGTTTATTCGTATTCATGCATGTCACTATCTATCACGCATTCTGGTTCATACATGTCACTTTCTATTGCTCATTCATTTTCATCGATGTCAGACTACTAATCGCGCATTCATGTTCATGTATTTTACTATCTGTCGAACATTCATATGTAGTTTTATCACTATCTATCCATGTTCATGCGTATCACTATCTATCTCGCAGTCAAGTTTATTTATGTTCATGCGTGTCACTATCTATGACGCATTTAAGTTCATTCATATTCATGCATATCAATATCTATCCATGTTTATGAATATTACTATCTATTATGTATTCATGTTCATTCAGATCACTATCTATTGCGCATTTAAGTTCATGCACGTCACTATCTATCGTGTATTCATATTTACGAATGTCACTATCTATAGAATATTTATATTCATTCATGTTAGTATCTGTCGCACATTTATATTCACGCAAGTCACTATCTATCTATGTTCAGGCATGTCATTATCTATCGCGCATTTATGTTCATTCATGTTCATGCTTGTCAATATCTATCGCCCATTCATTTTGATGAATGTCACTATCTATTGCATATTCATGTTAATCTATGCAACTATCTATCGTGCATTTCTGTTGACGTATATCACTATCAATCTATCTACATTCATGCCATTATCTATCGCGCATTCATGTTCCTTCATATTCATGCATGCCACTTTATATCGCGCATTCATATTCATTCATGTCACTCTCTATAATGCATTTATGTTTATTTATGTTCATATATGTTACTATCCATCGCACATTCATTTTTATTAATATCACTATTTGTCGCACATTTATGTTCATGCATGTAACTATCTATCCATATTCATGCCTGTCACTATCTATCGTGCATTTTTGCTTATGTATGTCACTATCTATCGCACATTTATGTTCATTCGTGTTCATACATGTCACTATCTATCGCGCATTCATGTTCATGTATGTCACTATCTTTTTATGGTAGTGCTTATTAGTATCTATCGCGCATTCATGTTCATGCATGTCATTTTCTATCGTGCATTCATGTTCAAGTAAGTCACTATCTATTGCGCATTGATGTTTATTCATATTCATGCATGTCACTATTTATCGCGCATTCCGGTTTATGCATGTCACTTTCTATCGCTCATTCATGTTCATTCATTTTCATTGATGTCAGACTACCAATCGCGCATTCATGTTCATCCATTTTGCTATTTGTCACACATTCATCTGTAGTTTTATCACTATCTATCACATAGTCAAGTTTATTTATGTTCATGCGTGTCACAATCTATGGCGTATTTATGTTCATTCGTGTTCATGCATGTCTATATTATATTCATATTCATTCATGTTCATGCATGTCACTATTCATCGCGCATTCATTTTCAAACATGTCACTATCTGTCGCACATTCATTTTCACGCATGTCACTATCTGTCCATGTTCATACATGTCACTATCTATCGTGCATTTATGTTCATGCATGTCACTATCTATCAATGTTCATACATGTCACTATCTATTACGCATTCATGTTCATGCATGTCACTATCTATTACGCTTTCATGTTCATGCATAGGACCATCTTTCGTGCATTCATGTCTATTCACGTATATGCACATCGTTATATATCATACATTCATGTTCACGAATGACTCTATCTATCGCAGATTTTGTTCATGCATGGCATTATCAATCTATGTTTATACATGTCACTATCTATCCAATATTTAGGTTATTATCTACCGGTATTTATGCCTTTCACTATCTATCACACATTCATGTTCATGCATGTCACTAATTATCACGTATTAATATTCATGCATGTCAGTATCTGTCGCACATTCATATTCGCGCATGTCACTATCTATCCATGTTTATCCATGTCATTATCTATCGCGCATTTATGTGCATTCATGTTCATGCTTGTCAGTATCTATCGCCCATTCATTTTGATGAATGTCACTATCTATTACATATTCATGTTAATCTATGCAACTATCTATCATGCATTTCTGTTGACGTATGTCACTATCAATCTATATTCATATATGCCATTATCTATTGCGCATTCATGTTCCTTCATATTCATGCATGTCACTTTATATCGCACATTCATATTCATTTATGTCACGAATATTCATGCTTGTCAGTATCAAGCACGCATTCATATTGATGAATGTCACTATCTATCATGTATTCATGTTCATCCATGCAACTATTTATCAAGCATTGATATTCAATTATGCCACTATCTATCCATGTTTATGTACGTCACTATCTATCGCGCATTAATATTCATTTATTTTCATGCATGTCACTTTCTATCACACATTCATGTTCATGCATGTCACTATCAATCCATGTCCAAGCATGTCACTATCTATCATGCATTCATGCTCATTCATGTTCATGCATGTCACTATCCATCACGCATTCATTTTTATTCATGTCACTATCAATCCATGTTCTTGCATCTCACAATCTATCGCGCAATTATGCTCATTCATGTTCATGTGTGTTACTGTCAATAGCACATTCATGTTCATTCATTTTATTAATTTTCGTGTATTCTTGTTCATTCATGTTCCTATATGTCACTATTTATCCAAGTTCAAGCCTATAATAATCTTTTATGCCTTCATTTTCATGCATGTCATTATCTAGTAACGCATTATCTATCTATTGCGCATTCATGTTCATGTATGTCACTATGTAATGCGCGTTCATGTTCTTTCATGTTCATGCTTGTCACTATCTATTGCGCATTCATGTTCATACATGTTACTATCTATCCATGGTAGTGCTTGTTACTATCTATCACGCATTGATGTTCATGCATATCATTTTTATCTTGCATTAATGTTTAAGTATGTCACTATCTATCGCACATTGATGTTTATTCATGTTCATGTATGTCACTATCTATCGCGCAGTCCTGTTCATTTATATTCATACATGCCACTATCTACCGTGCATTACTGTTTATGCATGTCACTCTCTATCACTCATTCATGTTCATTCACTTTGATTGATGTCAGACTATTGATCGCGCATTCATGTTCATGCATTTTACTATATGTCGCACATTCAAGGTCATTCATGTTCATGCGTGTCACTATCTATTGTGCATTTAAGTTCATTCATATTTATGCATGTCAATATCTATCTATGTTCATACATGTCACTATCTATTACACATCCATGTTCATTCATGTCACTATCTATCGTGTATTTAAGTTTATGCACGTTATTCTCTATCGTGCATTTACCTTCATGCATATCACTATATTTCTCACATTCATGTTCAATCATGTCAGTATCTGTCACACATTCATATTCACACAAGTCACTATATATCCATGTTCATGCTTGTCACTATCTATCTTGCATTTATATTTATTCATGTTCATGCTTGTCAGTACCTATCGTGCATTCATATCAGTTCTGTCGCACATTCGTATTCACGCAAGTCACTATCTATCGATGTTCATGCATGTCACTATCTATCTTGTATTTATATTCATTCATATTCATGCTTGTTAGTACCAATCACGCATTCATGTTATTATCTATTGTACTTTAATATTCATCCTTGCAACTATTTATCGTGCGTTTATGTTGACGTATATCACAATATATCCTTGTTCATGCATATCATTATCTATCGCGCATTCATGTTCGTTCATTTTTATGTATACCACTTTATATCGTGCATTCATGTTTGTGCGTGTCACTGGCAATCCAAGTTCATGCATGTCACTATCTACAGTGCATTCTTGTTCATTCATGTTCATTCATGTCACTATCTATCACACATTCATTTTCATTCTTGTCACTATCTGTCGCACATTTATATGCACTCATGTCACTATCTATAATATTCATATCTGTCACTATCTATCACACGTTTATATTTAAGCATGTCACTATCTATCAATGTTCATGCATATCACTATCTATCACACATTCATCTTCATTCGTGTCCATGCCTGTCACTATCTATCGCGCGTTTATGCTCATTCTTATTACTATCTATCACGCTTTCATGTTCATGCATGGGACTATCTTTCGCGCAATCATGTCCATTCACGTTTATGCACGTCACTATATATCACACATTCATGTTCATGAATGTCACTGTCTATCACACATTTTGTTCATGCATGGCACTATCAATCTATATTCATGTACATCACTATCTATCTAGCATTCATGTCATTATCTATTGATGTTATGCCTGCCACTATCTATTGCATATTCTTGTTCATGCATGTCACTAACTATCGTGCATTAAGGTTTGTGCATGTCACTATCTACCCAACATTCATTATTATCTATTGTGCCTTCATGTTCTAGTATGCTACTATCTATCGCGCATTCATGTGTATATATGTTCATGCATGTCACTATCTATCGTGCATTCATGTTCGTTTATATTCCTACATGTCACTATCTATTATGCATTCTTGTTCATGCATGTCACTATCTATCGTGCATTCATGTTCGTTTATGTTCCTGCATGTCACTATCTATTACACATTCCTGTTCATGCATGTCACTATTTATCGTACAATCATGTTCATTCATGTTCATAGATGTGAAACTATCAATCGCGCATTCATGGCCACACATGTCACTATCTTTCACTCATCCATGTTCATTCATTTTCATGGATGCGAGGCTATCAATCGTGCATTCATCTTCATGCATGTCACTATCTATCACACATTCATTTTCTATTTTTTCACTATCTATCATGCATTTTAGTTCATTCATGTTCATGCATGTCAATATCTATCCATATTCATATATGTCACTATCTATTCCGCATTCATGTTTATTCATCTCACTATCTATCAATGTTAATGTATGTCCCTATCTATCGCACATTCATGTTCATGCATGTTACTTCCTTTCATACATTCATGTTCATTCATGTCACTATCTATCTATGTTCATGCATGTTACTATTTATCATGCGTTTATGTTCATTCATGTTCATATTTGTCAATATCTATTACGCATTCATGTGGATTAATGTCACCATCTATCACGCATTCATGTTCATCCATGCTACTATCTATCGCGCATTCATGTTCACGTATGGCACTATCTATCCATATTCATGTATGTCACTTTCCATCCTGCATTCATGTTCATGCATGTCACTTTATATCGCGCATTCATGTTCATGCATGTCACTATCAATCCATCTTCATTCATGTCACTATCTTTCATCCATTCATGTTCATTCTTGTTCATGCATGTAATTATCCATCGTGCATTCATTTTCATTCATGTCACTATCAATTCATATTCATGCATGTCACAATCTATCGTGCAATTAGGCTCATTCACGTTCATGCATGTTACTATTTATAGCGCATTCATGTTCATGCTTGTCACTATCTTTCGCGCATTTATTTTCATTTATGTTTCTGGACGTCGCTATATATCACGCATTCTTGTTCATGCATGTCACTATCTATCGCGAATTCATATTCATGCATGTCATTATCTATCCTTGTTCATGCATGTAACCTATATATCATGCATTCATATTTATTCATGTTCATGTATGTCACTATCTATCACGCTTTCATATTTAGACACGTCACTATCTATTACGCATTCTTATTCATTCATGTTCATATATTGATCTATCTATCCATGTTCATTAATGTTACAATCTATCACGCATTAATGTTCATACATATCACTATCTATCGCGCATTCATATCACTACTTATCGCATCTATGTTCATTCAGACTCATGCATGTTACTATATATCGTATATTCATGTTCATGCATGTCACTGTCTTTCGCGCATTCATGTTCATAGACATTACTATATATCGCGCATTCATATTCATGCATGTTACTATCTATCACAAATTCATGGTCATGCATGTCACTATCTATCCTTTTTCATACATATCACAATCTATCCATGTTCATACATGTCACTATCTAACGCGCATTCATGTTCATACATGTCCAAGTATATTACTATGAATCGCGTATCTATGTTCATGAATGTCACTATTTATCGTGCATTCATGTTAATGCATGTCACTATCAATCGCGCAATCTAGTTCTTAGACATCACTTTCTATCTCGTAATTTGGTTCATTAATGTTCATACATGCCACTATCAATCCACGTTCATGCATGTCACTTTCTATCGCCCATTCATGTTAATTCATGCTCATTCGCGTCTCTATTTTTTGCATATTCTTGTTCAAGCATGTCACTATCAACCATGTATTCATATTCACGTATGCCACAATCATGCATTCATATTCATGCATGTCACTATCTATCGTGCATTCATATTTATGGATGTCAAACTATCTATCGCACCTTCATGTTCATTAATGTCACTATCTGTCAAACTTTTATGTTCACGCAAGTCACTATCTGTCCATGCTCATACAAGTCATAGTCTATAGTTCATTCATATTCATGCATGTCACAATCTATCAATGTTCATGTATGTCACTATCTATCGCACATTCATGCTCATTCGTATTCATACATGTCGCTATCTATTGCTCATTTATGTTTAATCATGTCCATACATGTTACTATTTATCACGCCTTCACGTTTATGAATGTCACTGTCTATCGTGCATTCATGTTCTTGCATGACACTATCTATCTATATTCATACATGTCACTATCTATTGTACATTTATGTTCATTAATGTCATTATCTATTTGTGCTCAAGCATGAAACTATCTATCGCGCATTCATGTTTGTTTATGTTCATGCATGTCACTATTTATCACACATTTATTTTATTGCATTTCACTATCTATATATGTTCATGCATGCCACAATCTATCGCGCATTCATGTTTATGCTTGTCATTATCTGTCACGCATTCATGTTCATGCATATCATTATCTATCCATGTTCATGCATGTTACTATCTATCATGCACTCATATTCATATATGTCAATACTATCTATCGCGCATTGATGTTCATACACGTTCTTGCATGTCACTATCAATCGCGCATTCATGCTCGTGAATGTCCCTATCTGTCCTCGATAGTACTTGTCACTATCTATCGCGTATTCATGTTTATGGATGTCATTATCTATCAGGCATTTATGTTTAAGTAAGCCACTATCAATCGCACATTCATGTTTATGCATGTTCATGAATGTTACTATCTATCACGCAATCATGTTCATTTATGTTCTTCATTCATGTTCATTGATGTCAAACTATCAATCGTGCATTCATGTTTATGCATGTTCCTATCTTTTACTCATTCATGTTCATTCATTTTCATAGATGTTAAACTATCAATCGTGCATTCATGTTCATGTCTGGCACTATCTATCATACATTCATATCATTATTTATCGGTGTTTATGCATATCACTATCTATCGTACATTCATGTTCATTTATGTTCTTGTATACTACTATTTATTGCGCATTCATGTTCATGCATATTACTATCTATTCATGTCTTTACATGTTACTACTTATCCATATTGAAGTATATCATAATCTTTCGCTCCTTCATTTTCATGCATATCTCTTTATCTAGTCACACATTCATGTTCATGCATGTCACTATCTATCCATATTCATTCATGTCATTATCTATCGCACTTCACTATATAATGCGCATTTATATTTGTTCATGTTCATACATGTTACTATCTATCACCCATTCTTTTTCATATATGTCACTATCTATCGCGCATTCATATTTATGCATCTCACTATCTATCCATGGTTGTGCTTGTTACTATTTATCCCGCATTAATGTTCATGTATGTCATTTTCTATCGTTCATTCATACTCAAGTATGTCACTATCTATCACGCATTGATGTTTATTCATGTTCATATATGTCACTATTTATCGCGCATTCATGTTCATTTATGTTTGTGCAAGTCACTATCTATTGCGCATTCCTGTTCATGCATGTCACTTTCTATTGCTCAATCATGTTCATTCATTTTCATTTATGTCAGACTATCAATCGCACATTCGTGTTCATTCATTTTACTATATATCGCACATTCATGTGCATTTTTGTCACTATCTATCTATGTTCATGCATATCACTGTTTATCACGCATTCAAGTTCATTAATGTTCATGCGTATCACTATTTATCACACAATCACATTCATTCATGTTCATGCATGTCACTATCATCTATCCATGTTCATGCATGTCACTATCTATCGCTCATTTATTTTCATTCATGTCACTATCTATTACGCATTCAAGTTCATGCACGCCACTATGTACCACACATTCATGTTCATGCATGTCACTATCTATCGCATATTCATATTCATTCATATCAGTATCCGTCGCACATTCATATTCATACAAGTCACTATCTATCAATATTCATACATGTCACTATCTATTGCGCATTCATATTCATTCATGTTCAGACATGTCAGTGTTTATCGCACATTCATATTGACGAATGTCACTATCTATTGCGCATTTATGTTCATCCATGCAACTATCTATCGTGCATTCATATTCATGTATGTCAATATCTATCCATGTTCATTCATGTCATTATCTATCGCGCATTCAAGTTCGTTCATGTTCATGCATGTCCTTTTATATCGCGCCTTCATATTCATACATATCACTATTAATCCAAATTTATGCATGTCACTATCTATAGTGCGTTCATGTTCATTTATATTCATGGATGTCACTATATATCGTACATTCTTTTTCATTCATATCACTATCTATCTCACATTCATTTTCACGCATGTCACCATCTATCCATGTTTATACCTGTCACTATCTATCGTGCATTTATGTTCATGAATGTCACTATCTATCAATGTTTATACATGTCACTATCTATTGCGCATTCATGTTCATTCGTGTTCATGCGTGTTACTATCTATCGCGTGTTTATGTCCATTCTTGTTACTATCCGTCGCGCTTTTATGTTCATGCATGGGACTATCTTTCGTGTATTCATGTCCATTCACGTACATGCATGTCGCTATATATCACGTATTCATATTCACGAATGACTCTATCTATCGCATATTTTGTTCATGCATGGCATTACGAGGATGATGTCAAATTCTTGCATTTCGAGCAAGATGAGGTCGGCCATAGTTTGATGGTATTCCATAGAGACAACTACGGATTGGCACACCGTGTCTAAACACTTGGAACTCCCTGTCAGGATAGAAACCACCAAGATAAAATCCAAGGGTTCCGGTGTGTACTCTATCTCCTTGGCCATAGCTGGTGTCATAAATGAGTGTGTAGACCCCGGGTCTATCAACACACGTGCTAGATAGGCACATATATCGCAGCTTTTACTCAAACGGACAAAACCTAGATTTGTGATATTTATGACGACATTAGTGGTACATATAAAATTTTTTATAACATAAAATATAGAGGTTCTAGAGAATTCTTATTCATGCATCTTCTTTATCTAAAAGGCGAGTAAGTAACCTGATAATGTGTTGAAAACATACCTTGGATGATATTGTTGTCAGTTTGGGGATCGTGTGCCGAAACTGCATAGGCTCTTCCTTGTATTGTGGGTAGAGTAGAGCCCGTGATTAGTGCCGTAGCGTTGGTAGTGCCCCCAATTGTGGGCAATTCTGGATAAGGTGACCTATTTGGCCACATCTAAAGCATTCCCCGGTAGTCTTTCTTCACTCTTCAGTTTTGTGTAACCTTCCACACTTTGGACATACAATCTGAGGTATGGAGGAGGCGGTCAATTGGGCTCTTGGGAATCCTACTATTGTAGTATTGGGGGTAGCGAAAGGTTTTGGAGGCCTAGGAGGTAAAGGTGGCAAAGAAATTGAATAAGGTGGTCGGGATGCTACAGTAGTGGTGGGATGAGATAGTGGAGACATCCAATATCTTAGTCTTTTGTTGTCTTCCTCGGCGGTAAATGTGTGTGACTGAGTCCTTTTGTTTCTGTTTTGCTCTTCCCTTCTCTTGATCATACTATCCACATCCTTTTCTGTGATAAGGGCCAACCTAACCACTCGATCATAAGTGACTGCTTCAAAAAGTGACATCCTTTCTTTAACGGTTGGTTTCAATCCGTATTCAAACTTTCGAGTTTTCATTAACTCGGTAGCCACTAACTCTAGTGCAAAATGAGAGAGCCTCGTGAACTCCGCTTCATACTCCCAAACTGTCATCTCACCTTGTACCAAGTTTGCAAATTTTATCTCCATTTGTTGCCTTTCTGTGGCCAGAAAGTATTTCTCGTGTAACACTTCCATGAACGCAGCCCATGTCCACGGGATTTCTGGTGCGCGAGTTCTTTCTACGGACTTCCACCAAGGGCCCACCTCTCCCTCGAGTTGGAACGATGCCCAACTCATCTTTTCTTCTTCAGTACACCTCTCTGGAGTACCTTCTCCACTTGGTTCAACCATTGTTCCGCCTCAAACAGGTCCGTTTGACCATAGAAGCTCGGAGGCCTTAATCTCCTAAACTCCGAGAACTCGGCTGGATGGCATCTTTCCGTGAGTAGGGTCACGGCATTTGCGACATTTTCCAACAACTGCTGATTAGTCCCAGCTTCCCTTCCAACTTCAGGGGCATTCCTAAAATTGTTGTCCACTCCCGAGGCATTGTTGTTGTTGCCGAGTGGATTGCTATTGGGTTCCGTGACAAATCCTTAGTTGCCATTTGCGCCTCTAGTATTTCCTATTCTCGGCCGTCCTCTTCTCAGAGGCATGTTGGCCTGCAATGGTCACACAAGTATTACATCAGCTCAATCTAGGAAACTCTAAGAATCTAACCTAAGACTTATGGACACAAATTTCATAGCTTTATATACCCATCAGACATATAGCCTAGGGCTCTGATACCACCTGCGACAACCCAGATTTTCTTACCTAAAAATCCATGCCGTCAAATTGAGCATGATCTGAATTACAGTGCTATTATGGTATCGAGATGCAACCATTACTACATGACAGCTCGGTCTTACACATAAATGAGTCAGGAAGATCGCGCCGTCCATTTAGGTAAGCACAAAACAAAGATCAAAGTGCTCAAAGGAAACAAACAGAGCTATGAAGGTAAAAGCAGTAAATACATACCCACAAAATAAGTCTATCTAAAAGCTATGCGTCAGAAGCTATTAATCCACCGATGAATGCCGTCCTTCATCTAAACTGTGGATCACAAAGTCTAGTGAATTCGATTACATGTCATGTAATAAAGTTTATCAAAATCCCTAAAATAAACCCAAAATCATCTCCTCATATACCGACACAAAATGTCTCTACAGCTGCAGTAAATGCTTTTCGGGCTGATCCTCCTCTCCCGGGGTATAGCTCAAGTTCTCCTCTTCACCGAATTCACGCTCAGCTCCCTCACTTGCAACTGTGACGTATAGTCGAGGGATGAGCTTCATCCAAGCTCAATAGGGAATAATAGTTGCGAAATCGCTCAATTATCATATTTAATTTCATACATTCTTGATGCAATTAATATAAAAACAATTCCCTTAATAATTTACATAAGAAAGAAAGAATCATGACTTTGACAATATAAAACAAAATATGCCTCATTTTAGATATGCAAGTAAGGGCGCTCGAAGTGGTGCATGTCAAGTAGACAAAGAAGATGATGGAAATTCTTATAAAAATAAAATTGTGTCAGCTACCGAGCCCCTAAGCTACGTTAACAGGGTCACTTGAGCCAAGACTCCAAGCCCTTGAGCTACGTTAACAAGGTCACTTGGGACAAGTATTTCAAGCCCTTGAGCTTCGTTAATAAGGTCACTTGAATGAAATGTCAAACCCCTGAGCAAGTTAGCAGGGTCGCTAGCACTGAGACCATTAAGCCCCTGAGCTATGTTAACAGGGTCGCTCGATCAAAGACACGATAAAGGTATGCGGTGTACGTACTTAGGCGAAATCACATATATTGATACGGTTCAAGTTCTAGCAAGTACATGTACAGGGAGCCAATAATAACAGAATCAAGATGGCATATGCTAACTCATGTGAGAAATGAATAAATCATGTGTACTGTTTACCAACAAGAAAATATATATAATGATTGTAAGATTTGTAAGTATAAATTATACATCATGTGTAGAACTCAAATCAAAATAAGCAATTTCGGCATAGGTTTGTTCCCTACCTTAAAACTTTGCAAAAAGAACCGGTTAAATTACGTGTTCGAGCATTCCTCGCTCCACCTAATTTAAAGCAGACTCATAAGTTCCTATTCATGATCAGGCCCCCAACCCAATTGGGCCATTTCCTAACGGATTTGGTCATGATCTAACTAGATCCAGTTAAGTATGAAATTTTGTTCGGCTGCCGAAATCAATTCCAAGTGGTACCCAAAGTTGTCTCTTCAAGTGGTGCTTGAAGTTACACTTCAGAAAATCTCCAAGGTCGTTCGTATTAAAGACGCCTGAAGTCGCATGGGCTACTAATTAAAATCGCCCGAAAGCTTCACTTAAAAGTTGCCCGGGCGATTTCCACCCGAAACTTTTAGCTTATAAAAGTCGCCTGACGACTTTCAAAATGCTAAGCGTCCCTTCAAGTCACCCTGGCGAGTTTTTCCTGAAACATTTGGCTTGCGAAAGTCTCCCGGGCGAGCTTGCCAAGGAGTTTAGGTCGTGCGTCCTTAAGGCCCTCACTCGGCGACTTTAAAAGTCACCCGTGCTGCCCTTTCTGGATGTTTTAGTTGCCCGGGCGAGAAATGCCTGAACTTTTTGGTCTAAAGAACTCGCTCGGCGAGCTCTTTATTTCTTTCGCTTCCTACCTCCTGCAGTGGGATCCCCCCACTATTTCTTGCTTAGCTCGGGCAGTTTTTATCACCCAACTCACTTCTTCTGCACATTCTCACGCTCAAATCTTGGACTCTTTTCCCTTTGATTCTCGTGCATGTGATCATGATGCACACCATGATCATCACACATAAAACTTAGATTGAGGTGGAATTTTAGCCTTCAATTTTTGCCGCATGCAACGCTTTCGACCATCATTTTCTTCTATGGACGATCGTAAAAAACCGTTGCATGCCATCAACCTATCATTGACTCTCGATCCTAGATACTATAGCATAAGATCTATGTAATTGCGATGCCATACATACCTTTTACGTGCGATTAGCCTTTTTACGCATAGTTCGGCTTGGAATATATCCGGTGCCTTTGATCTATGGTTTGAATTACCACTACAGATTGGTGGTTAGTGATAGATTTGAAGGTTGAGTTTCGGAGGGAGAAAGAGGCTAGTTTCTAATCTCTCGTTCACTCACCCTTGGTTTCAACGAAGGATATGCATGCTTATGCGTGTGACATGGGTTTTATACCCCCTGGTATTAGATAGGGTGTATAGGTTGCACACACCACAGTGGTGTATAGGCCATCATGTGGTTCATGATGTGGAGGCGAGGTAAAAATAGAGAGTTTTTCCTTTTAGTTGCTGTCACCCGATGGTAACTCCTCATGCATAGACTTAGCATGCATGACCCTTAATGTGCTGGATTGGTTCCCATGTAGAGCCCCTACACCTACCACGGTGTACTAAATATCTCTAGAGTGCAAAAAGGGCTTCTTTGCATGAGTCCAACTTTTTGGGTCTTAAGTAGTTTAGCCCTAAAGATATTATATGGTGAGGCCCAATACCAACGGCTTAATAATCCTCGAGGTTTGTTTCTAGTGTGAGACTTGTATATTCAACCAAATATGTGTGGGTCTGCATATCATCTACGCTTGGCCGATTTGGCATCGGATCCGATACGGGATTTATCCCTTGCATACGATCGACACAGAAGCATGTGTGTGGTGTTCAGCTCTATATGGTTGCACTGTCTTGCATGAGGTCGATTTTTTTAGTCAGCACTGACGACCCATACGGGATGTGTACCAACATCCATGATCGAGAATTAACCCGATATACCCGATATACCAGGTTCAGATTATCGGGGTATTACAAAAAATATTTGAAGTTTGTGGGTAACTTCACTGAAATCTTCAGGAGGCTATAACCCATCCACTAGAGATCACCTAGGGGTTCAAAGGCTTACTACATCTGCTAAATGCAATCGTGCTCCCTACGAAAGTGGCATTTAAATTCATAGTTTAAATATTTTATTTTTTCTTGTTTGCTAGGGACTAGCAAAACTTAAGTTTGGAAGTGTGATCAGTCACATAATTTACCATTTATCACCCTTAACTTAGTGATACTAGACTATAATTTGCTACTAATAAGTTGTTGATATGCAGATATTAAGGAAAAGCAGTAAAATAGAGCCAAAGTATTAGTATTTATCAAAAGTAACTCAAAAAATAGTAAGAATGACAATAGATTGAAAGACAAAAGCTCCACCTACTGAAAAGAATGAAAAATCGCTATTTGGGATTTTCTCAGAGTGAGAGACTATGAAAGCCAAAGAATTATAATTTATGATTCTACAGAAGAAACTGCTTAAGGAAGAGAAGTATTTACAATTTTCCAGAGAATCGTCCACCAAGTCTATCAAAGTCATGAGAGTGAGCAATATAAAGAAGTATAAATTGTCATTTACGATTTTATAGAAAACGATAAAACTGAAGAATTGTCTTTTGCAATTTTCCCTCTATGAACCCCATTGAAAGCAGAAAATTATAATTTATGATTTTCCACTAAAGAAGAAAGAACAGAAATTTGTTATTATCAATTTTACAGAAAGCTTAGTTTACTACTGTTGATCACATGATAACTATCACCGTCATGAACCAGAAATAGAAGATCTCTTGAATTAGAAGTCTGGCGAATCACGGATCTGAGGAAATCGATAAAGAAGATTTGAAAGGACTCTGTTGTTGAAGTATAAAGAAAGTTCTAGAAGTATATCAACCGTTGAAGTAAAGGAAAGATAAAATTAGGAATTAAAGTTATATTAGGAAACTTATATTTTTAGTAGTTTATTTTATTAAAATTAGATCTTTGTAAACCGACTTCTTATGATCTATAAATAAGAGAGTTCGGCATAGATTAGATATCAGAGGTTTCTCAAGAGCAATTGACGACTACAATTGAGTGCTGAAGACTAGTGTAGATATCTATAATTTCTCAGAAGCAATTGACGACTGCGGCTGAGGGGTGAAGGATATATTTTACTTTGCTTTCTAATTTAGATTTATTTGGCTTTGTAAACATCTTCAAGTTTTGATTTGAATTGACGACTCAGGTTAGAATTTGCAAATTAGTGTAATAGCTTTACTTTTCCATATTCAATTTTCTAAGGTTTGATTGATGCCCATATTATAGGAAATTATTGATTAGATTAAATTCGTATTGATAGGATCTTAGACTTGATTGATGACTAACGCTAAGAGACTAGAAATATAGTGTAACGATACTATTTAAATTTATAAATATCTGATAGGTAAAGATTAATACTTTAATATGAAGGAGGATTAGGATTTATTTTATGCATTTAAATTAAACAACCATTCTTTTATTCATATTTCTCCTATATATTAGATCTAAAAGATAAATAACAGTTTTTAAAGATAAGGATTTGAATAAAGGATAAAACTAAAGAAATTATATAACAAACTTCCTCGTGGGAACGATCCTATACTAGTATTATAGTTTTCATTGTGCACTTGCAATAGGTTAAGACTTGAATTTAACATAAATATAGTACATCATAATTCAAAAGTCAGCATGTCACTATCTATCGTGAATTCATGTTCACGCATGTTATTATATATCCTAGTTCATGTATGTCACAATCTATCCCTGTTCATGCATGTCACTATCTATCGCGCATTCATGTTCATACATATCCAAGTATGTCACTATCAATCACGCATCCATGTTCATGTTTGTTACTATCTATCGTGCATTCATGTTCATGCATATCACTTTCTATCATGCATTCATGTCCATGCATGTCACTTTCTATCACGCATTCATGCTCATGCATGCCACTATTAATCCATGTTCAAGCATGTCACTATCTATCGTGCATTCATGTTCATGCATGTCACTATCCATCACGCATTCATTTTCATTCATGTAACTATCAATCCATGTTCATGCATATCACAATCTATTACACAATTATACTTATTCATGTTCATGTATGTTACTGTCTATAGCACATTCATGTTCATGCATTTCACTGTCTTTCATGCATTCATGTTCATTCATGTTCCTGCACATCACTATATATCGCACATTCATGTTCATTGTAACAGACGATATTGGGTATGGATGCAGGTCAGGTCAGGTGTGTGTACCTAACATATGTACATGTATCGGATTTAAATGATCCATATACTTAATATAAGTGTAGCAAATGTACACTTGGATTTTTCGCATAAACTCATACACCTATAGCTGTGTATGAGGTATACACTTCAAATTGTACTATCCCATCGGTGTATTATATAATACACTTGATTTTACACTATTACATACATATATATATATAACTTTGTTACATAAATGTGTAGCAGCTATACATGGGAGCTATACACTAGGCTATACACCTAATAAGGTGTAGCAGGATTACACTTTAAATTAGTACCCAGGCATACACCCTAAACAGTGTAATTGCATTACACTAAAGTGAAGCTTATTATGGCTTATATGCATATATACTGAAAAGTTAATGTGGGCACTACATGGGATTCCAACCCTTATTAGCTTATAATCCTAATCTCGCCTCTTGACTCCACGACTACATGAGTCACCTTTAGACTCCATGCATGCAAAGTGCAAACCCACTACAAGAGCTCGTCACTACCTTCCTCCTTCTTCCTGCTTCGAGCCTTGAAGAAATCTAAATTCCATAGCAAACAGACCTGCAAAATCACTAAAATCTCATAGTAGATGAAACCCTTCTTCTAGTTCTCAAACCCATGTCTCACTTCAACCGCTTCAAACCCTTGGATTCAGAATCGTGGATCACAAGGTGACCCTGCAATTCACTCAAGAGAATTGCGGCAGACAACCGCTTGGTCTCGGAGAGTTCATTGCGGCCTTAGCTTTTACAAATATTTCACGAACTTGACGAACTCGACACCAACACCATTTCGGCATCGTCGTAACTGAGAATCCACCAAAAGGTACACCATAAATGAACCACATAATAGATTAAGTTCGTTCTATTAATTCATTTCACATTAACTATAGGTAAAGGTGCTAACTCCATGAGATCAGATAGACAACTCTGTGATTTGTGTGAGGGTTTCAAAGTAGAAAGTGTTGATTTTCACACTCTGAAACTTTCATACTGATTTAATAAATACAAACAGATTCTCGGTACAACGTATAAAAGAAAATATATTGTATGTCAGTGTAGAAGACTAGCAAACTAAGAGCACAAAAGAAAGAAAAGAGCAGATGGAAACTGCAACAAGCTTGTGCATCAGGCTTGCTGCGGCAACCCCCACAAGCTTGCCGTGGCAAGGTGCATAGCTGATGGGCTTGCCGCGACAACCCTACAACTTGTCGAGGCAAGCCTGTGTATTTGTCCTGTGTGTCTGTTTTGTGATGCCTTTTGCCTGTGTATGTGTACAGTGTATTGAATCTTAGGTCTAGTAATCATTTTATTACACATATGGGGTCTACAGTGACCCAGTATACATGCTAAAAATGTCAACATGCATCATAGGTACTTGGTGCATGAAGAGGTCGTAATGATGGATTTTAGCTTGGATGCATACGTGCACATGTAACAAGTACCACGTAAGCTTGATTTCAAAGTAGGGAGTTGACCTTGCTAATTTATAGTTTGGTTTCTTATTTGCATATGAATAGCAAGTTATTATATGTACGTGATTACGTTCATGCTCATGTTAGTTTCAACGTATTCTTATGCTAGTTTCAGTTCGATGAATGGTTAGGTATAAATATACTAGTTTCAGTCTGATGGATAGTTATGTATGAATGATGATAAGATCAATTTCGACGCATAGATATGAATGATTATGCTGGTTCAGTTTAGATGTATGGATATGTATGGTTATGCTATGAGTATGCTATGAGTTCAGTTATGTATAAGCATGCGAGAGTCAACCATGCTAGTTCATTTTATGCTATGGGTATGCTATGAGTTGATGTTTATGTATGAACATGCGAGAGTCAGTTATGCTATGAACATGCTATGAGTTTTAGTTATGCTTTGAGTATGCGAGTGTCAGTTTATGCTAGTTCAGTTTCGATATATGATTATGTGCTATCTGTTCATGATGCTCTCACGTACATGATACCATGCATTTTTCACGTCTTGTTGTCCTTGAGTCCTTGTTCTTGCTTGCTTCATTTTAAGCCAAGTGATCCCGCTAACTCGGGAGCTTGACTATGTAATTCTTGAACACAAGTGATCCCGCTAACTCGAGAGCTTGGTGTCTTGGTCCAAGTGATCCCACTAACTTGGGAGCTTGACAAGTGATCCCGCTAACTCAGGAGCTTGATGTCTCGGTTGAAGTGATCTCGCTAACTCAGGAGCTTGACAAGTGATCTCGCTAATTCGAGAGCTTGATTCTCTTATTTTTTGTCTATGTATATTTTTTCATATGTTAGCTTGTTTAAGCTAAATCTATTTAAGCATGATTCCTTATTTCTGCATGAATCTATTAGCATGATAAATTATTCGTATGATTAATTGTTTGTTTATACTATATGTTGCTAGAATAGATACAAGATAAGATATAATGTGCTTAGATTTGTATTTTATGCATCAAGAAGTGAATTGGCATCCTAACATATAAGTTAGCATTATTATTTTTCCTGTTGAGCTTCGATGATAGTTCATCCTATGACTTTGTGTCTTACCTGCAGATCTTGACCTTGAGCACGAGGGTGATCCTACGTATCAACCAGAGGAGGAGGACGAGGAAGAAGAATTAGCTGAGGAATTCTTTCCTAAGTAGGTCAGAGAGGAAGAATGCTTGAGAGAGAGAGTTGTTTTGAAACTTGTATAAAACAGTAATATTATATTTTTGAGATATTTGGTACTTTGTGTATAGGTTTTCTTTCCATTGTTTAGATGACGGGTGGCCGTCATTGGTGAAAAGCTATACATAGCGTCAGTTAGTTCTTATTTATATCACTTAGTATACTATTTTAATAGATGAATGAATATCAGTTTCTGCCATATTATCTTCATGTCCGAGTTATTAAACTACTTCCTCAAATGTAATACTATGTATACAACATGATGCATTTGTATGAAAGGATCATGTTAGGTGATCCGATGACGCGACCTTTCCCGTATACGATAAGGGAAAAAGTTGGGACGTCATAGGTGGCAAAGTTTCTGATGTTTGTTCAGTGTTAGGGTCTAGGTTGAGACTATGTTTATCTGGTTAAGTTGTTGCTTGATTATAATAGGTTGTGATACCTCTACGAAGAGGGAGAGGAAGGGGTAGACCATCGTTACCCCATCGCACTAGCCCGAATGCAATTCTAGTGGTAGGCTATGAGCACAACGCTACCTCGAGAAGCGGAGAAAATGTGCATATGGCGGAGAGCAAAACTACAATGGAGAATGTTGCTAAGAATACTCCTACTGTAGCAGATGTTAACCAGATGGGGCCTGCTCCGGGAGTCCAGCAAAATGTGTGACAAAATTCACAGTTGATGGAAACCATGGTACACACCATGGCCATGCTAGCAGAGAGAAGACCCCCAGAGGGCTTTGCAGAGTTTGTACGCCTTCGACCGCTAGGTTTCTATGGTCAACACAACCCAATGGAGGCTGAAAAATGGCTAACATAGATCTAGAAGGTGCTTCAGAGGGTTACATGCACTGAGGTCGAAAAGGTTAGCTGGGTAGCATATAAATTGGAAGATGAAGTAAAGTCCTAGTGGCAGTCTGTAGAAAGGATGAGAATACCCATAGTACTTGGACTTGGGCCGTTTTCACTGAAGCCTTCAATGAAAAGTATTTTCTAGCACCCGAGAGATATCTGATGGAGGTCCAGTTTGCGACCTTAGTATAGGGTCAGATGACTGTTAGAGAGTATGAGGCAGAGTTTACTCACCTTTCTTGATTTACACCATTACTCGTAGCCACCGAGCTCATGAAGACACAGAAGTTTGAGCGGGGTTTGAAGCCCCTTATCAAGGAGAGAATTTTGTTGTTTCAGGTAACGACATATTCACATGTGATGAAGTTTGCCCTTATAGAAAAGATCGATGTCGAGAATATGTTCAAGAGGAGAGGGGAAATAAAATAAAAGCAGAAAAGCTCAAGCTCAGGCTTTTAGTTTCGGTCAAGCGAGTAAGAGACCGTGATACCCCATGAAGCCAACATTCCAACCTACTGCAGTAACTTACACACGGCCCTACAATTTCATAAATCTACCACCATTACCACCTAGGATTCCACATGTTTTGAATCAGCCCGTCCAAACTATAGCCAGAGGTACAGCTGGAGGTTCACGAGCACGACCAGCAGTTTCCCTCACGAGTTTGTATACAGCTTTGTCGGTAGCTTCAACCGATATCTATGAAAAGTGTGGGAAGGCACACAAGACAGATGAATTTCGTAAAGCATCTAGGGTGCGCCTTCATTATGAAAAGATAGGACATTGGATTAAGGATTGTTGTCTTCAGTGATAGGGTTTGTTGTCTTCAGGCAGTGGTGGGTTTGTTGTCTTCAGTGATGCCTCGTATAGTGGGTTATGCTGTGTATTGAATCAGAGGGAACTTGTGATTGCTTATAGTTCCCGACAGTTGAAAGATCACGAGAAGAACTACCCCACTAATGACCTAGAACTAGCAGTGGTCATGTTTACATTGAAGATTTGGCAGCACTACCTTTATGGTGAAACCTTTAAGATTTTCACTGATCATAAAAGTCTTGAGTACCTCTTTACCTGGACAGAGCTGAATTTGAAGCAGAGAAGATGGATAGAATTCTTGAAGGACTATGACAATTCTATCTAGTACCATCCCGACAAAGTCAATGTAGTGGCTGATGCGCTAAGTCGAAAGTCATTTGCTTAGCTATCCCATCTTGTGACACGGCTACAAAGATGGAAATTGCTCAATGACTTAGTTTCATCTAGTGCCACACTTAGGGCAACATCAATTGCAGGTTTTCTTGCTATGGTGATGATCCGATCTACACTCTTCGATAGGATCAGAGAACTCCAGATGCATGATGCAGAGCTTATTGCCATCAAACAGGGAGTACTCAGTGGGCTTCAGCCAGACTTTTCTATTAAGGACAATGGGTTCTTATTATTTCGAGGCCGAGTATGTGTACCAAATGATAGTGTCTTGCGTCATGAGATTCTCGAAGAGGCTCATAAGTCAGCTAATATTATTTATTCTGGTAGCACAAAAATGTATGAGGATTTGAAGAAGATGTTTTGGTGAAATGGATTGAAGCGGGAGGTGGTGGATGTTGTTTTATTTTGTGGATTGGGGCTTTAGTTTAGGTGCTGATTATTGTGTGGTGAAAACAAATTAAAATCAAAGTAAAATAAAAGAATAGATTCAACACAACTAAAGTAATCCTAGACCTGCAAGATACAGGGCCTATTGTAGCAAGTTTTAATAAGTAAACTTTGTCCCAAAGAGAAATTGATCTAGAACCCAAAATGGGCTATAATAATAGGCCTCCAGATCTGGCTACAGATCTGACAATCCTAAAGAAAGGGAGTTGGGTGTCACACCTACACTAAATTAATCCTAACAAAAGAGAAAAAAAATATAGCCCTATCCTAGAGAAAGGGTTAAGAAGAAGATGGTGATGGTGTGTGCCAAAATAAAATATAAAAATGGTGAAAAGTAAGTAGGCTAAGTTTAGAGTTAAAGCAGTAATATAACTCATATTTAGTCTATCTCTGTAGTGTTCCTTGCTGAGGCACTATCAAAAGCCTCAACAAGGTAAAAATATCCAACTTAGCTCATGCCATTTTGGGTGCTCTTAAGGCTATAGGCTGTCCACTCAAATGGTTACAGCCAATCTTATAGAGTCTGTCAAATCCCATTGATCAAGCCAGAAGTTGCTATTCTAATCCAGAGGAGTGGACTGATCATTTCCCCAACCATTGGACCAGATCAGGCCATGAATACTATTATAGCACTATGTAATGTCAGTGCTACAACCCCAGATCTGCTGACATCCATAGGTATTCCAATTCATAAAATCCTAAGTGCTTTGCCAAGGCCAACGGCTCACTGGTGCCCATAGGAAGAACCATGCAACAGGTTGAATAAGACTCTAGATTCAATTGGTCATTACTACAAAAGGCCTGCAATGACCCAGCCATGTTAAGGCATGTCACTACCAATTGTGCATTCATGTTCACGCATGTCATAATCGTGCCTTCATATTCAAGCATGTCACTATCTATTATGCATTAATGTTTATAGATGTCAAACTATCTATCGCGCCTTTATGTTCATTATTATCACTATCTGTCGCACTTTCATGTTCATGCAAGTCACAGTCTATTATGCATTCATATTCGTGCATATCACAATCTATCAAAATTCATGCATGTCATTATCTATCGCGCATTCATGCTCATTCGT
This sequence comes from Chloranthus sessilifolius, assembly GCA_021018995.1. Classification (NCBI taxonomy): domain Eukaryota; kingdom Viridiplantae; phylum Streptophyta; class Magnoliopsida; order Chloranthales; family Chloranthaceae; genus Chloranthus; species Chloranthus sessilifolius. The sequence continues at coordinate 34,278,047 of CM037586.1, forward strand.
GTTCATGCATGTTGGTATCTATCACGCATTTATGTTCAATCATGTCCATGCATGTTACTATCAATCATGCATTCATGTTCAGGAATGTCACTATCTATCGTGCATTCATATTCTTGTATGGCACCATCTATTTATAGTCATGCATGTCGCTATCTGTCGCACATTCATATTCATTCTTGTTATTATTTATTCGTGTTCATGCATGTCACTATCTATCGTGCATTCATATTTATGCATGTTACTATCTATCACATATTTATATTCATGTATGTCACTATCTATACATGTTCATGCATGTCACAATCTATCGCGCGTTCATGTTTATGCATGTCATTATCTGTCGGACATTCATATTCGTGCATGTCACTATCTATCGCGCATTCATTTTCATTCATGTCACTATCAATAAATGTTAATGCATGTCACAATCTATCGTGCAATTATACTCATTCATGTTTATGCATGTTACTATCTATAGTACATTCATGTTCATGCCGGTCACCATCTTTCACACATTCATATTTATTTATGTTCTTACACGTCACTGTATATAGCGCATTTATATTCATGCATGTTGCTATTTATCGCGAATTCATGTTTATATATATCACTATATATATTTGTTCATGTATATCACTATCTATCGTGAATTCATATTTATGCATTGGCACTATCTATCACCCATTCATATTTATTCTTATTAATGTATGTCACTATCTATCGTACATTTATATTTAGGTACGTTACTATCTATTACACATTCTTATTCATTCATGTTCATGTATATCACTATCTATCCATATTCATGAATGTCACTATCTGTCGCACATTAATGTTCATGCATGTTACTATCTATCGCGTATTCATGTTCATACATGTCACTACTTATCAGGCATTCATGTTCATTCATGCTCATACATATTACTATCTATCGCGCATTCATTTTCATATATGTTACTATCTTTTGCGCATTCATGTTTATGCCTGTCACTATATATCGCGCATTCATGTTCAACATGTCGCTACCTATCACCAATTCATACTCAGGCATGTCACTATCTATCCTCATTTATGCATGTCACTATCTATCATGCATCCATGTTCATGGATGTCATTATCAATCGCGCATTCATGTTCATGAATGTCATTATCAATCGCGCATTCATGTTCATGAATGTCATTATTTGTCGCACATTCATGTTCATGCATGTCACAATCTATCGTGCATTAATATTCATGCATGTCAGTATATATCGCATATTCATGTTCGTGGATGTCAAACTATTAATCACGCAATCATGTTTATTCATGTTCTTAGATGTCACTATCTATCGTATAATCTTATTTATTTATGTTCATGCAAGCCACTATCTATCCACGTTCATGCATGTCACTATTTATCGTCCATTCATGTTCATTCATGTTCATTTGCTTCACTATTTTTCGTGTATTATTGTTCAGGCACGTCACTATCAATCGTGTATTTATGTTAACAAATGTCACAATCGTGCATTCATATTCAAGCATGTCACTATCTGTCGCGTATACATATTTATAGATATCAAACTATCTATCGCGCCTTTATGTTCATTAATGTCACTATCTATCGCACTATCATATTCACGTAAGTCACTATCTATCCATGTTCATGCAAGTCACTATCTATCGTTCATTCATATTTGGGCATGTCATAATCTATTAATATTCAAGCATGTCACTATCTATCGTGCATTCATGCTCATTCGTGTTCATGCACGTCATTATCTATTGCGTATTTATGTTCAATTATGTCCATGTATGTTACTATCTATCACGTATTCATGTTCATGAATGTCACTATTTATCGTGCATTCATATTCTTGCATGGCACTATATATCTATATTCATACATGTCACTCTCTATCGCGCAGTCATTTTCATTCATATTTATGCATGTCACTATCTATTACATATTCATGTTCATATATGTCACTATCTATACATGTTCATGCATGTCACTATTTATCCAAGTTCATGCATGTCATAATCTATTACGCGTTCATATTTATGCATGTCATTATCTGTCATGCCTTCATATTCGTGCATGTCACTATCTTTCCATATTTATGTATGTCACTATCTATCGCACACTCATGTTCTTATATGTCACTATCTATCACGCGTTAGTGTTCATTCATGTTCTTCCATGCCACTATCAATTGCGCATTGATATTCATGCATGTCACTATCTATCCACAGTAGTGCTTGTCACTATCTATCGCATATTAATGTTCATGGATGTCATTATCTATCGCGCATTCATGTTCAACTAAGTCACTATCTATCGCGTATTCATATTTATGTATGTTCATGAATGTCACTATCTATCGTGCAATCATGTTCATTTATGTTAGTGTATATCACTATCTATCGCACATTCATGTTCATTATTGTCACTGTCTATCGTGCATTCATATTAAAGTATTTTTCTATCTTTCGCTCATTCATGTTCATTTATTTTGGTATATGTCAGACTATCAATCGCGTATTCATGTTCATGCTTGCCACTATCTTTATACATTTATGTCATCATCTATCGGTGTTTATGTATGTTCATTAATATTCATGTATGTCACTATCTATCACGCATTCATATTTATGCGTGTCACTATCTATTCATGTCCTTGCATGTCACTATTTATCCATATTTAAGCATATCATAATCTTTCGCGCCTTCATTTTAATGTATATCATTATGTAGTCATGTATTTTTGTTCACGCATGTCACTATCTTTCGGGCATTCAAGTGCATGCATGTCTCTATGTAATGCGTGTTCATGTTCATTCATATTCATACATGCACTATCGATGGAGCATTCATGTTTATGCATGTCACTATCTATTCATGGTAGTATATCTCACTATCTATCGCGTATTCTTGTTCATGCATGTCACATTCTATCGCTCATTTATGTTCATTAATATCAGACTATCAATCGCGCATCTATGTTCATACATTTTACTATCTGTCACACATTCATGTATATTTTTATCACTATCTATCTATGTTCATGCGTGTCACTATCTATCGCACATCCAAGTTTATGCATGTCACTATCTAGTGTGCATTTATGTTCATTCATATTACTATCTACCAATGTTCATGCATGTCCCTATCAATCGGGCACTCATATTTATTTATTTTAATATCTATCGCACCTTCATATTCAAGCAAGTCACTATCTATCTATGCTCATGAATGTCACTATCTATCGCACATTTATGTTTATTCATGTTCATGCTTGTTAGTATCAATCACATATTCATGTTGATGAATGTCATTATCTATCGCACATTTATGTTTATCCATGCATCTATCTATCGTGCATTCATGTTTATTCATTTCAATATTTATCGGACATTCATATTCAAGTATGTAGTGACATCTATCAATTTTCATGCATGTCACTATCTATCGCGCATTCATGTTAATTCATATTCATGCTTGTCAGTATCAATTACGCATTCATATTAATGAACGTCACTATCTATCGCGCATTAATGTTCATCCATGTAACTATCTATCGCACATTCATGTTCACGTATGTCACTATCTGTCCATGTTCATGCATGTCATTATCCATCGCGCATTCATGTTCGTTTATGTTCATGCATGACACTATTACGCATTTATGTTCATGCATGTCAATATCAATCCATGTTAAAATATGTCACTATTTATTGTGTATTCATATTCATGTTGTCACTATCCATCGTGCATTCATTTTTATTCATGTCACTATTAATCTATGTTCATGCATGTCACAATCTATCACGCAATTATGCTCATTCATGTTATGCATGTTACTATCTATAGCGCATTTATGTTCATGCATTTCACCGTCTTTCGAGTAATTATGTTCATTCATGTCCCTGTACATCACTATATATCGAGCATTCATGTTCATGTATGCCACTATCTATCGTGAATTCATGTTCAAGCATTTAACTATCTATCCTCGTTCATGCATGCCACTATCTATCATGCATTTATATTTATGCATAGCATTATCAATCGCACATTCATATTCATTTATGTTCATATATGTCACTATCTATCGCACATTAATATTTAGGCGCGTCACTATCTATTACCCATTTTTAATTCATTCATGTTCTTGTATATCACTATCTATCTATGTTCATGAATTTCACTCCCTATCGTGTATTAATGTTCATCTATGTCACTATCTATCGCGCATTCATGTTCATGCATGTCATAACTTATCGCGTATTTATGTTCATTTAGTCTCATTCTTGTTACTATCTATCACGCATTCACATTCATATATGTGACTATCTATCATGAATTCATGCTCATGTGTGTCACTATCATCCTAATTCATACATGTCACAATCTATCCTTGTTCATACATGTCACTATCTATCATGCATTCATATTCATGCATGTCCAAGTATGTCACTATCAACCGTCCATCCATGTTCATGCATGTCACTATCTATCGCGCATTCATATTCATTTATGTACATTAATATTCATGCATGTCACTATCAATTGCGCATTAATATTCATGCAGGTCACTATGTATCGCACATTCATGTTCATGGATGTCAAACTATCAATCGCACAATTATTTTCATTTATATTCTTGGATGTCACTATCTATCGCACAATCATGCTCATTCATGTTCATACATATCACTATCTATCCACGTTCATGCATGTCACTATCTATCGCTCATTCATATTTATTCATCTACATTCATGTCACTATTTTTCGTATATTCTTATTCAAGCATGTCACTATCAATCGTGCATTCATATTAATGCATGTCACAATCGGGCATTCAAATTCATACATGCCACTATCTATTATACATTCATATTCATGCATATCACTATATATCGCGCATTCATATTAATATTTATGGATGTCAAACTATCTATCGCGCCTTTATATTCATTAATGTCACTATCTGAAGTACTTTCATATTCACGTAAGTCACTATCTATCCATATTCATACAAGTCACAGTCTATCGTGCATTCATATTCCTGCATGTCACAATCTATCAATGTTCATACATGTCACTATCTATCATGCATGCATGCTCATTAGTGTTCATGTTGTCGCTATCTATCGCCTATTTATGTTCAATCATGTTCATGCATGTTACTATCTATCACACATTCATGTTGATGAATGCCACTATCTATCATGCATTCATATTCTTGCATGGCACTATCTATCTATATTCATGTATGTCACTATCTATTGCCCATTCATGTTCATTCCTAGCGTTATTTATTCATATTCAGGCATATCACTATTTATCGTGTATTCATATTCATACATATCACTATTTATCCATGTTTATGCATATCAATATTTATCTAAATTCATGCATATCACAATCTACCGTGCGTTTATGTTTATACATGTCATTATCCGTTGCATGTTTATGTTCATGTATGTCACTATCTATCCATGTTCATGCATGTCACTATCTATCGCGCATTCATATTCATGCATGTCGCTATCTATAGTGCGTTCATATTCATTCACGTTCTTACATGTCACTATCAATCGCGCATTCATATTCATGCATGTCACTATTTGTCCATATTAGTGCTTGTCACTATCTATCACGCATTCATATTCATGGATGTCATTATCTATCACACATTCATGTTTATGTATATTCATGAATGTCACTATCTATCATGCATTCATATTCATTTATGTTCGTACATGTCACTATCTATCGCGCATTTTTGTTAATACATGTCACTGTCTATCGCATAATTGTATTCATTCATGTTCATAGATGTCATAATATCAATCGCGCATTCATGTTCATGCATATCCCTATCTTTATCAATGTTTAAACATATTACGATCTTTCGCGCATTCATTTTCATGCATGTCATTATCTGTCGCGTATTCAACTTCTTTCATGTCACTATCTATCTATGTTCATGCTTGTCACTATCTATTGCGCATCCATATTCATGTATGACACTATCTATTGCACATTTATATTCATTCATTTCAATATCAATTGTACATTCATATTCAAGCATGTCACTATCTATCTATGTTCATGCATGTGATCTATCGCGCATTTATGTTCATTAATGTTCATGCTTATTAGTATCAATCACGCATTCATGTTGATGAATGTCACTATCTATCACGCACTCTTGTTCATCTATATAACTATCTATCACGCACTCATGTTCACGTTTGTCACTATCTATTCATGTTCATGCATGCCACTATCCATCACGCATTTATATTTGTCCATGTTCATGCATGTCACTTTCTATCGTACATTCATGTTCATGCATGCCATTATCAGTCTATATTTAACCATATCATAATTTATTGTGCATTCATGTTCATTCATATTCATACATGTCACTATCTATCACGCATTCATTTTCATTTATGTCACTATCAATCCATGTTCATACATGTCATAATCTATCGCGCAGTTACTGTCTGTAGTGCATTTATGTTCAAGCATTTTACTGTCTTTAATGTATTCATGTTCATTCATGTTCCAGCAAGTCAATATATGTCATGCATTCATGTTCATGTATGTCACTGTCTATCGCGAATTCATATTCAAGCATATAACTATCTATCCTCATTTATGCATGTCACTATCTATCACGCATTCATATTGATGCATGACACTATCTATCGTACATTCATATTCATTTATGTTCATATATGTCACTATCTAGCGTACATTCATATTTAGGCACGTCACTATCCATTACGCATTCTTATTCATTCATATTTATATATTATATTATCTATCCATGTTCATGAATGTCACTATCTATCGTGTATTAATGTTTATGCATGTTACTATTTATCGTGCATTTATGTTCATGCATGTCACAATTTATTGGACATTCATGTTCATTTAGGCTCATGTATGTTACTGTCTATCACGCATTCATGTTCATGTATGTTACTATCTATCGTGAATTCATGTTCATGTGTGTCACTATCATTCTAATTTATACATATTACAATCTATCCTTGTTCATGCATATCACTATCTATCACGCATTCATGTTCATATATGTCCAAGTATGTTACTATCAACTGTCCATCCATGCTCATGAATGTCACTATCTATCGTACATTCATATTCATTTATATGCATTAATGTTCATGCATGTCACTATCTATCGCGCATTAATATTCATGCATGTCACTATATATCGCGCATTCATGTTCGTGGATGTCAAATTATTAATCGCGCAATCTTTTTTATTTATATTCTTAGATGTCACTATCTATCGCACAATCATATTCATTCATGTTCATGCATGTCACTATCTATCGCCTATTCATGTTCATTCATCTTCATTCATATTCATTCATCTACATTCATGTCACTATTTTTCGTATATTCTTGTTCAAGCATGTCACTATCAATCGTGCATTCATATTAATGTATGTCACAATCGAGCATTCAAATTCATACATGCCACTATCTATTATATATTCATATTCGTGCATGTCATTATATATCGCGCATTCATATTAATGTTTATGGATGTCAAACTATCTATCGCGCCTTTATGTTCATTAATGTCACTATCTGATGCACTTTCATGTTTACACAAGTCACTATCTATCCATGTTCATACAAGCCACAGTCTATCATGCATTCATATTCGTGCATGTCACAATCTATCAATGTTCATGCATGTCACTATCTATCATGCATTTATGCTCATTCGTCTTCATGCTTGTCGCTATCTATCGCGTATTTATGTTCAATCATATTTATGCATGTTACAATCTATCACACATTCATATTCATGAATGTCACTATCTATAGTTCATTCATATTCTTTCATGGCACTATATATCTATATTCATGCATGTAACAACTATCTATTGCTCACTCATGTCCATTCTTGTCATTATCTATTCATGTTCAGGCATATCACTATCTATCGTGTATTTATGTTCATGCATGTCACTATCTATTTATGTTTATCCATGTCAATATTTATCTAAGTTCATACATATCACAATCTATCGTGCGTTTACGTTTATGCATGTTGTTATCCATTATGCATTTATTTTCATGTATGTCACTATCTATCCATGTTCATACATGTCACTATCTATCGCGCCCTCATATTCATGCATGCGCTATCTATAGTACGTTCATGTTAATTCACATTCTTGCATGTCACTATCAATTGCGCATTCATATTCATGCATGTCATTATCTGTCCATGTTAGTACTAGTCACTATCTATTGTACATTCATGTTCATAGATGTCATTATATATCACACATTTATGTTTATGCATGTTCATGACTGTCACTATCTATCATACATTCATATTTATTTATGTTCGTGCATGTCATTATCTATCGCGCATTCCTGTTAGTTAAGGAAACCAATTAGAGCCTTGTTCTTCGACTTTCCAAGCAAGGATTCATGAGTGCACACCTTCAAAACAAATCCACAGCCGTTGAATGCTCCTGATCTACTTCACAAATCTCTCTAATTCCTGATTTTCGGTGCTTTGTGAGGTAAAACGACCTAGAACTCACTCCTATTGTCTTTTATTGTCTTTTCAATTGTACCATGCCTCCTAGAAAAGTAGGCATGTCTAAACGCCCGAAGTCCTCGGCTCAAGAAAAGGGCAAAGGCCCTTCTTCCTTACCCGAGCAAATCAATCCACCTGAAGCGCCGGAACAGCCCATTCCATGGTGGGCTGCGAAAGCGATGAAACCAGAATGGATCGTGGACGATAAACTTCTGACCCCAAATGACCAGACTGCATGGTCACTTCGCTATATCGAACAAGCACAGTTAAGTGCTTTGTATCAACCGTTCCATAACCAATTTTACCCCCGGTTAGTCCGATTATTTTACCAAAATCTGGTCGTCACCCCCACTGTCAGTCAATTACAGACCGAAATTGATGGTCGTAAATTTTATTTAAATATTCTACACATAGCGAAAGTAATGGACTGTAATGCTGACTATGACGCCACTTCTGGACTATAAATACCCCGGTAGAGGGATATGAAATTTCACCACATCACCTCGAAAATGACTAATGGTCAGACCGCTTCTGACCATAGTCTTGCTGTACGTCGCAGCCAGTTACCTCAATGGATGTGGTTTTTGGATTGTATATTTCGATATAATTTGTACCCCATGCAGTATGAAAGAGAGCGCCGAGATGCTCTCTTGCAAGCTCTTTTTGCCGTCTATGAAGGACGATGGATAAATGCTCCTAGGGTGGTTTGGAAAGGCATCAAGTATGCTAATGAACATCTACAAAGCAACGCTTCACCTCCTATGTCTTCCTGCCCCTACCCTAGACTGATCTCCCGCATGTTTGAAGGACACTTTGATAGTGTCAATCTCATTCCCTATCAGATCCCCGTTAGCGAAGAGGTCCGCACCGATAACATGCGGGTCTTTAGCCCAACAATTTGGAGAAATATCTACCAACGCTCTTTTCAGGCGGTAAATAACTGCCAAGCAAAACAAACTCGTCGTCCTCCCCAAGTCCAACCAGAAATATCCCAAGAAATCCCCGTCCCTCCTCAATCGCAAACCCAACCTCAACCTGATTCAGTCCCTCCGGCTCAAGGGACCTACACCACCGCCGACCTTGTTCAGCTCATGCGTGAAAACCATGAGCAAACCCTCCCTACAATTCGATAATCTTTATCGAAATCACTGCATGCTCCATCAACGTATCGATTATGTTGAAGAAGCGACGAATATCATGATGGAGCATACTTTTCAAACTGCTGCAAACCCCTACATTGGTAGGCGCAACTTCGTCTCCAAGATACCAATAGCAGCATTATTGGTCCCGAATTCCAAAGAAAACTTCCAACAACAACAGAAGTCTGGTACATCCTCGTAGACCAACAACAAACAGATCCTCAACCTGGTAAAATATTAATCATAGTTTATGTACTACATTATAGTTTTATATTTACTTGAATTAATCTCAAATCAGCATGCCTATTTATGATAACTTAGCTATTATATATCTAGAATGATTGTAGAAATTTTGATGTGTGTATGATACTGATGTGTGTATGATACTACATGTTTTATTTAAATTGAACAATTTGCTCCTCATATTGTAGTCCTCTATGGTATAAGTAAATCTCAAAGTGCAATTCTCTTGTTTTCATTTCAATTTTGTCTTAAATGAATGGTCTAAGGTTCAATTTAGTATTTATATATGAATAGTCTAAGGTTCATATGAGCATCCATGTTAAATTGAAAATGCTCCTCATCAGATGCCCCAAGGAATAAAAATTAAACCATGTTCCTAGAGACACATGGAATAGAAATTAGAACTCAGGTGCCACATGAAGTGTGGTTAATGACAAAATTCTAAGTTTCTCATAGATATAGCTTTTGTAATAACCCAGATTTTTGAATTTTATTTAATGGTATTAGATGATGTACCACACAATGCGTGGTGCTAACGCTCCACACTGGAATATACCCACTTTAGAAATAGTCTAATTTTTATATACATATCAATATTAGACTCATTGCGGAGTACATGTCGATACGATTCCAACGATATATAATTTGTCGATTTTCGATAAGAATATAAAAAGTTATGCCCGTTTGAAGAGTGAAGCGGGTTAAAGGGCACAATTGTAAATTCGGGAGAGAATCACCATTTACCTTGGTGCTTACACAAAGCGCTGGAGCAAAACCTCTTCTCAAGCTTTTCAAGTCACGTATGAATTAGATATATATTTACTTCTTCTCTCAGTTGTCTTTCTTTATTCCTTCTTCTCTGCAAAAGCTCTGACAGTGCCATCTTTCATAATTCCTCGTCGGATCTCTATCGATTTTCGATCTTATCAGAGAATCTTACACCATCAAAGTTTCTCATCGCTGTGACCAATTTATCGTAAGAAAGGAATTCTCGCGAAAAGACTCGGGCATATCGTCTCTCGAATCCGATCTCCATCAACCCAAATCATCGTAGGATTCGAATCACGCTTCAACAGGTGGGTGCCTCTAAATCCATCTTAAATTATTCAGTTATTTCTTAAAAAGAAAACCCTAATTTTTCCTTGAGTTTTGATAAATTTTGGGTCTTAAAAACATAGAAATTAGGCCCAAAATCGATAGGATCATTTTTCCCAGATTTTCGTGAAATTCGGCCAAACTCTTCAACAGACACAGCCTCGGTATGTTGGCCATAACTTTTTATCCCGAACTCCGATTAAGATGATTCTTTTTGCGTTGGAAAGCTAATAGAAAACTCTACAACTTTCATGTTTTGACCATCTCATGAATCAATCGTCTTGATGGTTAAAAAAATATGCGAATGTTACGTCAAATCGCTCGAGCGAGCTATTATCATTGCTCGAGCGAGGTATCACCGAACTCCGACATTACCTTAGTATTTTAGTCATACCTTTTTATCCCGAACTCTGATTAAGACGATTCGTTTTGCGTTGGAAAGCTAATAGAAAAATCTACAACTTTCATGTTTTGACTAACTCATGAATCAATCGTCTTGATGGTCAAAAAAATATGAGAATGTTACGTCAAATTCTAGGATTGGCGCAACTTGCCTGTTTTGACTTGTTGTTGAGGAAACGCTTAAATAGGTCTATATTATTAGTAATTAGAGTTTATCTTAATGCATGAACGTATATTGTGATGTAGATTGAGGGCGAGAGGCCATCAATAGGACCTTGCTTGACTTCGCATAACTCCGAGTTTTAGGTAGGAGAATCTCATCTTTACAGTATTTTATTTTAATTCGCATGGATATTTTGAATTAAAATCTTTAAATTTGCATATGCCATTGAAATCACATCTGTAAACTGAAATTGATATGAATGACTGAAAATCTAAATCTACCTGAATCCTGAAACCTGAATCTGCTTAAGCTCTGAAAATCTGAAATCAAGAACCTGAACTATGTATAAGAGACTTGTATCTGATTATATTAGTATCTGCATTTGTTTTATTATTGACCTGAACGACCCCTCAAAAATTCCTGAACAACTTCCTGACACAAGTTTCCCTCATTACGTAGGGGCTTGTTGCATCCTGAAAAAGGGTTCATGAACGACGATGGTAGGTAGGGGTTCCCATCGGCTATATTCCTTCTCTCGAGATATAGTTTACTCGGGAGGTATTTTAAGTTGAGGATTAAGTCATGAATTACTGAACTTTGCATATAGAAGTCAGAGAAACTAAGACCTTTGAACACGCATCATTCTTGAAACTGTTTTCACACATTTAGAAATAAATCTTACATATGATTTCCGCACCTAAATTCAGTTTATTATCTGCTTATATGTTTGACAAGCTATATTCCGATATTTGTTTTGAAACCATGTTAGTTAAAGTAAAATGCCGTAGATGTCTTTCTTCTACTGAGCTTTGTTGGTTAGCTCACTCCGACTATATGTCACAGGTTCAGGTATTGACGTGGCTATTCAGGGCTGTGAGACTGATCCTGACTACGTGCCTGAGGAAGAGCTTGAGGTTCCTCCTGAGGAGTTTTTCCCAGTATAGAACTTACTGATTTTCTTATTTGTGGTGAGAGTTAGACTTGAATTTGAGGGCCCATTTTAGTTGGATACCATAGTTCTATATTTGACATTGATTTCTGTTATGAGCCATGTTTCGATGATGGTCGGCCATCATCGGTGGTTCTTTACTTTTAATTGCTTCCGCATTTATTTTAGCTATGGATATTTATTGCGCTTTACTCTGATATGTGCCCTGTTTGTCCGGCATATCGTTTATTCGATAGGTTGGCGAACCGGCCTTTCCTATACCTGAGGGATTGGAAAAGTCGGGTCGTCACAGTTGGTATCAGAGCTTAGATATTAGGTCTTGTTGGGACCTGAGAATATGGCAGGAGGTTCTATCAAGACATAAGAGACTCAATTAGGACCTCGCCAAAGTTAGTAGATTTTTGGCCTTAGGTCTTTTAAGGGACTCACAGCTAGGGTTGTAGGTTATATTTAGAACCTGAGTTGTAGATCTCGCTATCACTTTGAGTGGAGATAAGTGATGATCGTGATAGATGTACGGTAATAGTAGGTGAATAAAGTTTTAGATTTTTGTCGGAACCTAGGGCCGTGGTGATCGCGATCTTTTTTAATTGAAACGCTTGTCTAAACTAAGGTACCCTTTTTATGCATCGGGGGAGCGATGCAAGCAAAACTGAAGCGCGAGTGTTGATAGACCCTGGGTCTACACATTCTTTTGTTACTCCATTGTTCGCTGAGAAGTTGGGAATCATTCCCAAGGCCCTTGATTTCATCTTGGCAGTGTCAATTCCTACGGGCAACTCAGTGAGCACCGATACCATGTGTCAATCAGTGATTGTGATGATCGAAGACCACGAGACAGTGGCTGATTTGATCATTTTGAGCATGGAAGGGTTCGACGTGATACTAGGGATGGATTGGTTATCTACTTACCATGCGAGCGTGGATTGTCTTCGAAAGATTGTAACATTCCGCCCGCCGAAGAGAAAATCTTTTCGATTTTGCGGAGTCAAATCTTGTGTGATACCGTTTATCTCTGCCATTCGAGCAGACCGTATGATGAGGAACGGGTGTTATGGTTATCTGGCCTACTTGCAAGATCATAAGGAGGAGAAGAAAAATATTACAGATATTACGATTGCTTGCGAGTATTCAGATGTTTTTCCTGAAGATCTACCTGGATTACCACCTGACAGGGAGATTGAGTTTGCGATTGAGTTAGTGCCGGGTACTGAACCAGTATCAAAAACTCCGTATCGAATGGCGCCTGTAGAATTGAAAGAGTTGAAGGAGCAGCTTCAGGAACTGCTAGATAAGGGCTTTATTAGACCGAGTGTGTCACCCTGGGGAGCACCGGTTCTATTTGTAAAGAAGAAAGACGGTTCAATGCGGCTTTGCATCGATTACCGCCAGCTAAATAAGTTGACAATTAAGAACCGTTATCCACTTCCAAGAATTGATGATCTGTTCGATCAGTTACAAGGAGCAAGGTTCTTCTCGAAGATCGACTTGAGGTCAGGCTACCATCAGTTGAAAGTTAAGTCTGAAGACATTCAGAAGACAGCGTTCAGAACCCGATATGGGCACTACGAGTTCTTGGTCATGCCATTTGGGTTGACAAACGCACCCGCGTCATTTATGGACTTGATGAGCCGGATATTCAAGTCACATTTGGACAAGTCTGTAGCGGTTTTATAGATGACATCCTCATCTATTCAAAGACGCGAGAAGAACATGAGCAACATCTGCGAGTGGCTCTACAAACCCTTAGAGACCATCGATTATATGCAAAACTTAGTAAGTGTGAGTTTTGGCTTGGCGGTGTCATTTCTAGGCCATGTTATCTCCGAGACCGGTATTACAGTTGACCCAAGATTAGTCGAGTGATGAATTGGGAAACCAAAGAACCGTTCTGAAGAGGTTCGTAGTTTCCTCGGTTTGGCGGGATACTCTGAAGGTTTGTGGAGGGCTTCTCCAAGATATCGGTCCTCTTACACAACTTACGAAGAAGAATACTAAATTTGATTGGGCCGAGCGGTGTGAGCTAAGTTTTCGGGAACTCAAGAAGCGATTGACTCTTTGCGCGATTGCTATACCATCGGTGGGAGGCTTTGCAATATCACGGTGATGCATCATATGGGGTTTAGGGTGTGCTTAACGAATGAGAGAGTCATTGCTTATGGGTCTAGGCAATTTGAAAGACCATGAGAAGAATTACTGACGCATGATCTTGAGTTAATGATGATTTTTGCTCTAAAGATGCAGGCATTACCTTTATGGGGAGACCTTCAATATATTTACCGATCATAAGAGCCTCAAGTATCTCTTCTCACAAAAGGAGTTGAATATGAGGACGTCGATGGATGGAGTTCTTCAAAGATTATGATTGTACCATCGGTACCACCGGAAAGCAAGCGTAGTGGCGGATCGTTAAGTCGAAAGTTCTGCTTTCGGTTATCACATCTCACCACAAGGGTGCGACGATGGCATCTTTGGAAGATATGGCTCTAAGTAGCATGAGATTTGGCGTAAAGGTTCAGTGCATTAATGGCTGTGGTGATTCGTTCGACCCTCTATGAGAACATTCGCAGACTTGAGATGACGGATGATGAACTTATGGCTGTCGACGGGATGTGATTAGGGGAAGCAAAATAGATTTTTCTATCAAAGATGATGGCACTTTGTTGTTTAGAAACCGGTATGTACTGCCAACTAGTCTTGAGCTTGGGACACTATTTTGGAAGAGGCTCATAAGTCTATGTCGCTATTCACCTGGCAAGCGTACCAAGATGTACCAAGACTTAAAGAAAAGCTTCTGGTGGAGAGGTTTAAAGAAAGATGTCGCTGGGTATGTCTCGAGATATCTTGTGTGCCAGCAAGTAAAGGTGGATCACCGAAATCCGACAGGACTATTGCAACCACTACTGATACCTAAGTGGAAATGGGAGGCCATTTCTATGGACTTTATTTTGGGATTGCCAAGAACATTAAGAAAATACAATGCCATCTGGGTCATTGTAGATCGATTGACTAAGTCCGTGCACTTTCTGCCTTAAAATACGTCGTCGTATACGGCCAACAAGCTCGCAGAATTATATATCAAGGAGATAGTTAGGCTGCATGATATACCGGTCAGTATCGTATCTGATAGAGACCCGATGTACACATCTCGGTTTGTAGCGATTTCAAGAAGGAATGGGCTCTAGGCTCGATTATAGTACATTCCATCCTCGACCGATGGGCGGGGAGAGGTGAATCAGTTATAGAAGATATGTTACGTGCTTGCATGTTGGATTTTCAAGGGTCATGGGACCAACATTTACGCGATCGAGTTCGCCTACAATAATACGCATGGCACCCTCTGAGCTTTGTATGGACGACAGTGCAGTCTCCGCTTAATTGGGAAGAAGTGGGTGAGAAACTCATTTTAGGTCCCGAGATCGTGGAGAATACAACCAAGACAGTTCGGTTAATCCGTGAGAGACTAATTGCTCAAAGTCGTCAAGAGCTACTGATCCGAAAAGAAACCATGTTGAGTTTAAGGTGGGAGATAACGTATTTGTCAAAATCTCTCCTACAAAAGGCGTGATGCGTTTTGGGAAGCGTGGAGTCCGCTGCTATGTTAGACCTTTCGAGGTATTGGGCGAGTCGGCGAGGTTGCCTGTCGAGTAGCCTTGCCACCGTAGCTATCGAATGCACAACGTGTTTCATGTGTCCATGTTACGAAGATATGTTAAGGACCCGACTCACGTATTGGACTACCAGCCCATTGAGCTCCAAGAAGACCTATCCTTGGTTGAGGAACCGTCTGAATCTTGGATCGTAAAGAACAAATCTTACGGACAAAGAACATTCCCTTAGTACTCGTGAAGTGGCGGAACCATTCTTTAGAGGAAGCCACATGGGAGCGTGAAGCGGAGATTCGCGAGCAATTTCCACAACTTTTCGAGTGAAGGTATATTGTAAACTATAGTTATATAAGAAAATCATACGTACCTTTAAATTCTTGAATTTGCTTCAAAAAAAAAAAAAAAAAAAGGAGAATTTCTTCAAATTCTTCAATGTTAAATTGGTTCATAACATCGATGCTTTACATATATATCTATAACGATCACACAATAAAATCTTAAATGTCATATTTATTCATTCTCGATTAGAACCGTATGTCTGTTGGAACCCGTGTCATCAGTTAGAACATGTTACCAGACACGTGATCATGCTTTTGAATAAGTGTTCGATTCTGACATTAAAATTTCTGCTCAAATAATTACCAAAAGGGTGAGGTAGGTGTGTGTGCTAGGTTTGTGTCATGGTGAAGTATATTTCCAGGCACGTGACACTTGGGAAGGTATGCATCCATGTACGGATGCAATCCTCTATGGCAGTATGGGATGCCACACGCGCGGTACATCCAGTTACTACGGATCCCGACCCTTGGCGTGCTTGGTGAAGCCTACCGCATCAGCGACCAAAGTTCTTTGACTTTAGGCATTTTTGATTTTGCTTTATACTGGTGTTAGGATAAAGACTTACCGCAGTTCGGTTTAGCTATCCGTATATTTTCGAGGACGAAAATATTATAAGGGGGAGAGAATGTAATAACCCAGATTTTTGAATTTTATTTAATGGTATTAGATGATGTACCACACAATGCGTGGTGCTAACGCTCCACACCGGAATATACCCACTTTAGAAATAGTCTAATTTTTATATACATATCAATATTAGACTCATTGCGGAGTACATGTCGTCTGATTCCAACGATATTTAATTCGTCGATTTTTGATAAGAATTCAAAAAGTTATGCCCGTTTGAAGAGTGAAGCGGGTTAAAGGGCACAATTGTAAATTCGGGAGAGAATCACCATTTACCTTGGTGCTTACACAAAGCGCTGGAGCAAAACCTCTTCTCAAGCTTTTCAAGTCACGTATGAATTAGATATATATTTACTTCTTCTCTCAGTTGTCTTTCTTTATTCCTTCTTCTCTCCAAAAGCTCTGACAGTGCCATCTTTCATAATTCCTCGTCGGATCTCTATCGATTTTCGATCTTATCAGAGAATCTTACACCATCAAAGTTTCTCATCATTTGTGACAATTTATCGTGAAAGAATTCTCGCGAAAAGACTCGGGCATATCGTCTCTCGAATCCGATCTCCATCAACCCAAATCATCGTAGGATTCGAATCACGCTTCAACAGGTGGGTGCCTCTAAATCCATCTTAAATTATTCAGTTATTTCTTAAAAAGAAAACCCTAATTTTTCCTTGAGTTTTGATCAATTTCGGGTCTTAAAAACATAGAAATTAGGCCCAAAATCGATAGGATCGTTTTTCCCAGATTTTCGTGAAATTCGGCCAAACTCTTCAACAGACACAGCCTCGGTATTTTGGCCATAACCTTTTATCCCGAACTCCAATTAAGACGATTCTTTTTGCGTTGGAAAGCTAATAGAAAAATCTACAACTTTCATGTTTTGACCAACTCATGAATCAATCGTCTTGATGGTTAAAACAATATGAGAATATTACGTCAAATCGCTCGAGCGAGCTATTATCATCGCTCGAGCGAGGTATCACCGAACTCCGACATTACCTTAGTATTTTAGTCATAACTGTTTATCCCAAACTCCGATTAAGACGATTCGTTTTGCGTTGGAAAGCTAATAGAAAAATCTACAACTTTCATGTTTTGACCAACTCATGAAGCAATCGTCTTGATGGTCAAAAAAATATGAGAATGTTACGTCAAATTCTAGGATTGGCGCAACTTGCCTGTTTTGACTTATTGTTGAGGAAACGCTTAAATAGGTCTATATTATTAGTAATTAGAGTTTATCTTAATGCATGAACGTATATTGTGATGTAGATTGAGGGCGAGAGGCCATCAATAGGACCTTGCTTGACTTCGCATAACTCCGAGTTTTAGGTAGGAGAATCTCATCTTTCTGATATTTTATTTTAATTGCATGGATATTTTGAATTAAAATCTTTAAATTTGCATATGCCATTGAAATCACATCGTAGCTGAAATTGATATGAATGATGAAAATCTAAATCTACGAATCACTCAAACACGAATCGCTTAAGCTCAAAATCTGAAATCAAGAACACTATGTATAAGAGACTTATATCGATTATATTAGTATCTCGGCATTTGTTTATTATTGATGAACACCCTCAAAAATTCTGAACAACTTCACACAAGTTTCCCTCATTACGTGAGGGCTTGTTGCATCTGAAAAAGGGTTCATGAACGACGATGGTAGGTAGGGTTCCCATCTATATATTCGCTCTCGAGATATAGTTTACTCGGGAGGTATTTTAAGTTGAGGATTAAGTCATGAATTCTTGAACTTTGCATATAGAAGTCGGAGAAACTAAGACATCAAACACCGATTCTGTTTTCACACATTTAGAAATAAATCTTACATATGATTTCCGCACCTAAATTCAGTTTATTATCTGCTTATATGTTTGACAAGCTATATTCCGATATTTGTTTTGAAACCATGTTAGTTAAAGTAAAATGCCGTAGATGTCTTTCTTCTACTGAGCTTTGTTGGTTAGCTCACTCCGACTATACGTCACAGGTTCAGGTATTGACGTGGCTATTCAGGGCTGTGAGACTGATCCTGACTACGTGCCTGAGGAAGAGCTTGAGGTTCCTCCTGAGGAGTTTTTCCCAGTATAGAACTTACTGATTTTCTTATTTGTGGTGAGAGTTAGACTTGAATTTGAGGGCCCATTTTAGTTGGATACCATAGTTCTATATTTGACATTGATTTCTGTTATGAGCCATGTTTCGATGATGGTCGGCCATCATCGGTGGTTCTTTACTTTTAATTGCTTCCGCATTTATTTTAGTTATGGATATTTATTGCGCTTTACTCTGATATGTGCCCTGTTTGTCCGACTTATCGTTTATTCGATAGGTTGGCGAACCGGCCTTTCCTATACCTGAGGGATTGGAAAAGTCGGGTCGTCACAGCTTTGATTTTGGTTTTGTCGATTCATCTTGTCTTGTGATAGATTTGGTAAAAACATACCACAGATAGAATGAACATTGATGGTGACATTCACCTGTTACCCAGATAATCCCGATTGATTTTTGAGGACTAAAATTCCTAAAATAGGGGAGAATGTAACGATCCCCACTTGAACCCTAAGGACCTTACTAAGTTAGACATTCAATCTGAGACTTTAACTAGACACAGCCATATATATACCAGCAGTTTTATATATAAATAATCAGTTTTATATATATACCAGCAGTGGTATATACTTGTTTTATACATAGTATCTCAGCCTAAAATATCTCCTCAACCCAACAGCATATAGCCTAAATTCGTTTGGAAAAAAAAATAATAATAAAGAAAAGCTGGATAGTCTAATTATATAACATGAGCCTTGCTGTTTTGTTTTATTTGTTATTTTGTTCTAATTGCAGCTTTGTTTTATATATAATACTAGTATCCAAGTATACTGGTTTGCATGGAAGTTTAGCTTAAGTAGCTTATAAGCTACTTGCATGAAAGTTTTGGAACACGACTCACATGAGTCATTATTCATCTTCATGCACGCAAGGTATGTTACACCAGTACAAAAGTCCCGCTAGGAAGCCTGGGTTTTTCTACTTCGGTTTCAAAGAAATTCTGTGAAAAAGCAGCAATGAACAGGACATACAAGACATTTTTTTTCTCAGTTCTGATCCATCATTGAGATTAGCAAGCATAGCCTAGTGATTCCTCCATCCATGTGAGCATACAAAAAGGTTAGTGAATAGTTGTTTTAGTACAGAAAATTTACATTAAGAATTTCAACTTAGAAGTCACTTCAGTATGAAGTTGAGTGTAGATCCTTGCACTTCTGAGCTTCATCAAAGAAAGCTGTAAATATAAACCAAATATATATATATATAAATGATGATAAATACATAAACTAGAAGAGATATATAAGTTATATATATAAATATATAGATAAATATATGAGCAAGAAGAATAACAGCAAACAAAGAAAGAAGAAGACTACCTGAAGCCCGGCAAGACACTCTGCTGAGTGGGTTGCCACGGCAAGGTGCTTGCCACGGCAACCCTTTGAGTGTTGCCGTGGCAACCCCCAGCAGCACTGAATTCTGGGCTACCTCTTGTGCTCTTGGACCTTGGGTCCATATAGGTTCAGGTATATATTTGTTGAGATCTGGGTACACTGTGCATCACCTATAGACTTTTAGTTTTAAAAATAAATAAATCTATTTTCTTAGATTTGGTGCTACATGGAGCACTTAACCAATATTTGGAGAAATGAAAGTGCATAATGATCTCAGATACGTGACTAAGCACCGACGATCGTACATGTAAGACTTGACGCACACAGGTAGGGAATCCGTGTTGCTGTTTTATAATGATATATTATGTCACGTAGTTTTCATAGAAACTTTGAGCAACATGCATGTCTGTACTTATCAGAATAATGGTAGAAAAATCTGATTCTTTGATATTTGAACTGATAAGCTTGATTTGATAGGAAATAAATAAACTTAAATTTCTATTGAGTTACTATTAATCTGATAAGAAAAGAAATAATATATATATTTAACATCAATAATGTATCAAGAGCATCTGGAAAGCAAGTTAGCAACTTAATGCTATTATCTAGCTGTGACAGTTTTTAATACCTCGCATCATAAGCCATACATGTAAACATTTCTTGGTCAATCTAAGTGAGTCAGTTATCAGACCCTGTTAAATTCAATATTTTTGACACGTTATTGCTTCAGTGTAAATCAAGTGATCCCGCTAACTCGGGAGCTTGAAATTCTTGAGTCAAGTGATCCCGCTAACTCGGGAGCTTGAAATTCTTGAGTCAAGTGATCCCACTAACATGGGAGCTGGCCATATTCTAGTCCAAGTGATCCCGCTAACTCGGGAGCTTGACATATTCTAGTCCAAGTGATCCAGCTAACTCGGGAGCTTGACAAGTGATCCCGCTAACTCAGGAGCTTGACCTTGTTGATATCCTATTTTCGCCAACATGTATCTTCAGTTCAGTTTGCTTATCACACTTGTTATACCATGCATATTTACAACATATGTACAGCATGTCAGCTTAATGGATTATTTTATGTTTCTCTATGAAAATAAATGATAAACTGTCAATATAGAATGCAATGCACTATTCTCTACTGAGCTGTGGATGATAGCTCATTCCTCGACTTAATTGTCTTAGCTGTAGAGCTTGACCCTGAGCACGCGGCTGACCCTACATACGTGCCGAAGGAGGAGGGAGACAACGAGGACGACGACGATGAGGAAGACGACTTCCCAGAGGAGTCCTTCTCGTAGTTAGATTTGTTGTTTGGGATATGGGGCATTGGGATAGAGAGAGAGAGAGAAAGGAAAAAGATATTTTAGTCTGTATAAATGATATATGTTGGTTTTAGATTTTTGAGATGTGTGGATGTATAGATTTCTTTTCACTGTTTGAATGACGGATGGCCGTCACTGGTGAAAAGCTATATACTAGATCCTTTGTTTTCTGTTCATCGCATATATTAGTTTCTAGTTTCTATTTATCAGTTATTTTGCCATCTTTGTTAATTGTCAGAGTTTAATTACATTGCTTCCGTATTTTATATCACTTTGATGTAAAATAAGGAAACCTTGATGAAAGGATCATATCAGGTGATCTGATGGCGCGACCTTTTCTAGTTGAGAGACTGGGAAACGTCGGGCTATCACACTGTCTATCTCGAATTCATATTCAAGCATATAACTATCTATCCCCATTTATGCATGTCACTATCTATCACACATTCATATTGATGCATGACACTATCTATCGTACATTCATATTTATTTATGTTCATATATGTCACTATCTAGCGTACATTCATATTTAGGCACGTCACTATCCATTACGCATTCTTATTCATTCATGTTCATGTATTATATTATCTATCTATGTTCATGAATGCCACTATCTATCATATATGCATGTTACTATCAATTGTGCATTTATGTTCATGCATGCCATAATTTATCGCGCATTCATGTTCATTTAGGCTCATGTATGTTACTGTCTATCATGCATTCATGTTCATGTATGTTACTATCTATCGCGAATTCATGTTCATGTGTGTCACTATCATCCTAATTTATACATATCACAATCTATCCTTGTTCATGCATTCCACTATCTATCACACATTCATGTTCATATATGTCCAAGTATGTTACTATCAACCGTCCATCCATGTTCATGAATGTCACTATATATCGTGCATTCACATTCATTTATATGTATTAATGTTCATGCATGCCATTATCTATTGCGCATTAATATTCATGCATGTCACTATATATGGCATATTCATGTTCGTGGATGTCAAATTATTAATTGCGCAATCATTTTTATTTATATTCTTAGATGTCATTATCTATCTCATAATCATATTCATTCATGTTCATGCATGTCACTATCTATCGCCTATTCATGTTCATTCATCTTCATTCATATTCATTCATCTACATTCATGTCACTATTTTCCGTACATTCTTGTTCAAGCATGTCACTATCAATCGTGCATTCATATTAATGTATGTCATAATTGGGCATTCAAATTCATGCATGCCACTATCTATTATACATTCATATTCGTGCATATCACTATATATCGCGCATTCATATTAATATTTATGAATGTCAAACTATCTATCGCGCGTTTATGTTCATTAATGTCACTATCTGATGCACTTTCATGTTCACACAAGTCACTATCTATCCATGTTCATACAAGTCACAGTCTATCATGCATTCATATTCGTGCATGTCACAATCTATCAATGTTCATGCATGTCACTATCTATCGTGCATTTATGCTCATTCGTCTTCATGCTTGTCGCTATCTATCGCGTATTTTTGTTCAATCATATTTATGCATGTTACAATCTATCACACATTCATATTCATGAATGTCACTATCTATAGTTCATTCATATTCTTTCATTGCACTATATATCTATATTCATGCATGTAACAACTATCTATTGCTCACTCATGTCCATTCTTGTCATTATCTATTCATGTTCAGGCATATCACTATCTATCGTGTATTTATGTTCATGCATGTCACTATCTATTTATGTTTATCCATGTCAATATTTATCTAAGTTCATACATATCACAATCTATCGTGCGTTTATGTTTATGCATGTTGTTATCCATTATGCATTTATTTTCATGTATGTCACTATCTATCCATGTTCATACATGTCACTATCTATCGCGCCCTCATATTCATGCATGCGCTATCTATAGTACGTTCATGTTAATTCACATTCTTGCATGTCACTATCAATTACGCATTCATATTCATGCATGTCATTATCTGTCCATGTTAGTACTTGTCACTATCTATCATGCATTCATGTTCATAGATGTCATTATATATCACACATTTATGTTTATGGATGTTCATGACTGTCACCATCTATCATGCATTCATATTTATTTATGTTCGTATATGTCACTATCTATCGCGCATTCCTATTAATACATGTCATTGCCTATCGCACAATCATATTCATTCATGTTCATGGATGTCATACTATCAATCGCACATTCATGTTCATTCATGCCCCTATCTTTATCAATGTTTAGGCATATTACTATCTTTCGCACATTCATTTTTAAGCATGTCATTATCCGTCATGCATTTAACTTCTTCCATGTCACTATCTATCTATGTTCATGCTTATCACTATCTATCACGCATTCATGTTTATGCATGTCACTATCTATTGTGCATTCATGTCACTATCTATCAATGTTCATGCATGTCCCTATCTATTGCGCATTCATGTCTATACATGTCACTATCTATCGCAGATTCATGTTCATTCATTTCAATATCTATTGTATATTCATATTCAAGCATGTCACTATCTATCCATGTTTATATGTCACTATCTATCGCGCATTTATGTTCATTAATATTCATGCTTATCAGTATCAATCACGCATTCATATTGATGAATGTCACTATCTATCGCGCACTCCTGCTCATCCATGTAACTACCTATCGCGTACTCATGTTCACATATGTCACTATCTATCCATGTTCATGCATGCCACTATCCATCACGCATTCATATTCATCCATATTCATGTATGTTACTTTCTATTGTGCATTCATGTTCATACATGCCATTATCAATTCATGTTCAACCATGTCACAATCTATTATACATTCATGTTCATTCATTTTCATACATATCACCATCCATCGCACATTCATTTTCATTTATGTCACTATCAATCCATGTTCATGCATGTCATAATCTATCGTGCAGTTATGCTCATTCATATTTATGCATGTTACTGTCTATAGTGCATTTATGTTCAAGCATTTTACTGTCTTTCGTGCATTCATGTTCATTCATGTTCCTGCAAGTCACTATATATCGTGCATTCATGTTCCTGCAAGTCACTGTCTATCGCGAATTCATGGTCAAGCATGTAACTATCTATCCTCATTCATGCATGTACTTATCTATCACGCATTTATATATATGCATGACACTATTTATAGCACATTCATATTTATTTATGTTCATGTATGTCACTATCTAGTGCACATCCATATTTAGGCATGTCACTATCCATTACACATTCTTATTTATTCATATTCATTTATATTATTATCTATCCATATTCATGAATGTCACTATCTATCATTTCTTAATGTTCATGCATGTCACTATTTATCACGTATTCATGTTCATGCATGTCACAACTTATCGCGCATTCATGTTCATTCAGGCTCATGCATGTTATTGTCTATCATGCATTCATGTTTATACACGTTACTATCTATCGCGAATTCATGTTCATACATGTCACTATCTATCCTAGTTCATGCATGTCACATTCAATCCTTATTCATGCATGTCACTATCTATCGTGCATTCATGTTCATACATGTCCAAGTATGTCTCTATCAGTCGTCCATCTATGTTTATACATGTCATTATCTATCGCACATTCACGTTTATTCATGTGCATTAATGTTCATGCATGTCACTATCTATCGTGCATTAATATTCATGCATATCACTATGTATCGCACATTCATGTTCGTGGATGTCAAATTATTAATCGCGCAATCATTTTCATTCATGTTCTTGGATGTTACTATCAATCGCGCAATTATATTCATTCATGTTCATGCATGTCACTATCTATCCACGTTCATGTATGTCACTATCTACTGCCCATTCATGTTCATTCATCTTCATTCATGTCACTATTTTTCGTATATTCTTGTTCAGGCATGTCACTATGAATCAGGCATGTCACTATGAATCATGCATTCATGTTCATGCATGTCACAATCAGGCATTCATATTCATACATGTCACTATCTATTATACATTCATATTCGTACATGTCACTATAGATCGCGCATTCATATTAATGTTTATAGATGTCAAACTATCTATCATGCCTTTATGTTCATTAATGTCACTATCTGACACACTTTTATGTTTACGCAAGTCACTATCTATCCATGTTCATACAAGTCACAATCTATCGTGCATTCATATTCGTGCATGTCACAATCTATCAATAATCATGTATGTCACTATCTATCACGCAGTCATGCTCATTCGGGTTCATGCATGTCGCTATCTATAATGCATTTATGTTCAATCATGTTCATGCATGTTATTATCTATCACACATTCATGTTCATGAATGTCACTATCTATTGTGTATTTATATTCTTGCATGACATTATCTATTTATATTCATGTATGTCACTATCTATCTCCTATTTATGTTCATTTCTTTCGTTATCTATTCATGTTCAGACATGTCACTATCTATCGTGCATTCATGTTCATCCATATCACTATCTATCCAGGTTCATGCATGTCACTATTTATCCAAGTTTATGTATGTCACAATCTATCGTTCATTCATATTTATACATGTCATTATCTGTCGTGCATTATTATTCATGCATGTCACTATGTATCAATGTTCTTGCATGCCAATATCTAGCATACCCTCATGTTCATGTATGTCACTATATATAGCGCGTTCATGTTTATTCACGTTCTTGTAAGTCACTATCAATCACGCATTCATATTCATGCATGTCACTATCTTTTCATGTTAGTACTTGCCACTAACATGAATGTCATTATCGCGCATGCATGTTCATGAATGTCATTATCGCGCATGCATGTTCATGAATGTCATTATCGCGCATGCATGTTCATGAATGTCATTATCTATAACATGAATGTCACTATCGCGCATTCATGTTCATGAATGTCATTATCTATCGCGCATTCGTATTTATGTATGTTCATGAATGTCAATATTTATCGTGCATTAATATTCATTTATGTTCGTGCCTGCCACTATCTATTGCGCATCCCTGTTAATGCATGTCACTGTCTATTACACAATCATATTTATTCATGTTCATGGATGTCATACATCAATCACGCATTCATACTCATATATGTCCCTATCTTTCGCACATTCATGTTCATTCATTTTTGTAGATGTCAGACTATCAATCGCACATTCATGTTCATGCATGGCACTATCGATCGTACATTTATGTCATTATCGATCACTGTTTATGTATGTCATTATCTATTGCGCATTCATGTTTATTCATGTTCATGCATGTCACTATCTATCGCACATTCATGTTCATACGTGCCACTATCTATTCATGTTCTTACATGTCACTATTTATCCATGTTCAAGCATATCACAATCTTTTGCGCATTCATTTTTGTGGATGTCGTTATCTAGTTCCACATTCATGTTCATACAGGTCACTATCTACCTTGCATTCATGTTCATGCATGTCACTATGTAATGCTCGTTCATGTTCGTTCAAGTTCATGCATGTCACTATCTATCGAGCATTTATTTTGTTGGCCACTTACCTTGTGTTCAAAAAGGGGTTAAAAATCATATAATTAAATGATCTATTTATTGCACACACCAAGACAAGTAGACATACAGACCTGTAAGTATTCATGGCCTATTGTAACAAGTTTTAAAGAAGGATAAGGGTATGTCCATAGAGAAATGTGACTGAAAATTAGGCAAATCTCCAGATCTAAAGCAAGTCTGACACCCTTCCTAATGCTAAAACAATAAAAGAAAGAGGAGAGGTCCAAGGTTTGTCACTTTTAAATTAAACTACAAAAACCAATTAAAATTGCAGAAATGGATCCAAAGTACAACTCTTGCAGTGAAGGGAAATTTAAAACAGAAAATGGGAAGAAGCAGCTTGGAGTTTGGTCTTACTGCAATTGGGTAGAGCTGCTAGGGTTACAGAGAGTTTAGACTGCATTAATCTTTCATCTGGCCATAGGCACAGCTACAGGGTAGAAGAATCTGATCTAGGCTAGAGATTTGGCTTGATCTTAAGGCTATGATCTGCCCACTACCAACCGTGTTGACGGTATTTATTTTGGCGCAAGTTTCCCTCATAGCGTAGGGGCTTGTTGCACTTCAGAAAATGGGTTCATGAATGACGATGGTCAGTACGGTTTCCCATCGGTGATTTAGTCCGCTCTCATGCTATATGTAATTTGGGAGATAAAATTAAGTTATAATTTTAAGACAAGAAGCATTCTAATTCAGAAGTTTTTGAACACATCAGATGAATTATATTAGTTTTGACCTCATGATTAGAACTGGAGATTTAGTTTGCAAGACATCTTTTGAAAACCATATTTGATCCGATATCTGTCTTTGAAAACCTTTACTTATAATGAAATGCAAATAAACATGTCTCCTCTATTGGGCTTTGTTGTTAGCTCACCCTTGACTATACGTCACAGGTGCTGAGACTGACCTAGGATCTGAGGATCTGAGGATCTGGAGGACTCTGATTATATTCCTGAGGAGAAATTGGATACGCCTGCAGAGGAGTTTTTCCCTTGATTCTAGATTATCTTTTGGGTACTTTTGTTTAGAAATTATTCTTTTAATATTGGGCCCTATGCCTTTATTTTTTATCTTTTTTATATCACTCGAGGAACCATTATTAGGAACCACTATTTTAGGTGTTTGATTGTCCATCACCGATGGTTCTTCCTGGTTCCTCAGGGTGATATATTATTTTGTTAAGCTTTTATCTTTGCTTACTCTATGCTTTACCTCTTTTTTTAGATCTTTGTTATGCTGCCGGCTTTTGTTTGTTACGGCTTATTTAAAAATTAATAAGTCGATGAATCGGCCTTTCCTATACCTTAGGGATTGAAAAAGTCGGGTCGTGACATTTACGCATTCATGTCCATTCACGTTTATGCACGTCACTATATATCACACATTCATGTTCATGAATGTCACTATCTATAGCGCATTTTGTTCATGCATGACACTCTCAATCTATATTTATGTATGTCACTATCTATCTAGCATTCATGCCATTATCTATTGGTATTTACACCTGTCACTATCTATCACACATTAATGTTTATGTATGTCACTAACTATCGCGCACTAATGTTCTTGTATGTCACTATCTATTTATGTTCTAGAATCTCACTATTTATCAATGTTCAAGCATATTACAATCTTTCGTGCATTTATTTTCGTGCATGTCATTATCTATCTCGCATCAAGTTCATGCATATCACTATCTATCTATAGTCATGCATGTCACTATCTATTATGCGTTCATGTTCAAGCATGTCACTATCTATTGCGCATTCATATTTATGCATGTCGCCGTCTATCAACGTTCATGCATACCTCTATTTATCACGCATTTATGTTCATGCATGTCACTATCTATCGTGCATTCCTGCTCATTCATTTCAGTATCTGTCGCACATTCATATTCACGTAAGTCACTATCTATCTATTTTCATGCATTTTACTATCTATCACCGATTTATGTTCATTTATATTCATGCTTATCATTATCAATCATGCATTTATGTTGATGAATGCCACTGTCTATCGCGCATTAATGTTCATTCATGCAACTATCTATCGTGCATTGATGACACATATGTTACTATCTATCCATGTTCATGCATGTCACTATCTATCG
This sequence comes from Chloranthus sessilifolius, assembly GCA_021018995.1. NCBI lineage: Eukaryota > Viridiplantae > Streptophyta > Magnoliopsida > Chloranthales > Chloranthaceae > Chloranthus > Chloranthus sessilifolius. Next base: position 34,307,711 of record CM037586.1, read on the forward strand.
CGCATTCAAGTTCGCTTATATTCATACATGTCACTTTCTATCATGCATTCATATTCATGTATGTCACTATCAATCCATGTGCAAGCATGTCACTATCTATGGTGCATTCATATTCATTCATATTCATGCATGTCACTATCCATCCCACATTCAATTTCATTCATATCACTATCAATCCATATTCATGCATGTCACAATCTATTGTGTAATTATACTCATTCATTTTCATCCATGTTACTGTCTATAGCGCATTCATATTCATGCATTTCACTTTCATTCGCGCATTCATTTTTATTCATGTTCCTACACGTCACTATATATCGAGTATTCATGTTCATGTATGTCACTATCTAACGCAAATTAATGTGCATGCATGTAACTCTCTATCCTAGTTCATGCATATCACTATCTATCACGCTTTTATATTTATACATGGCACTATCTATCGCGTATTCATATTCATTTATGTTCATGTATGTCAAAACCTATCGCGCATTCATATTTAGGCACGCCACTATCTATTATGTATTCTTATTCATTCATGTTCATATATATCACTATCTATCCATATTCATGAATGTTACTATTTATCGTATATTAATGGTAATGCATGTCACTATCTATTGCGCATTCATGATCATACAGGCTCATGCTTGTTACTGTCTATCGCCCATTCGTGTTCATACATGTCACTATCTTTCACACATTAATGTTCATGCATATCATTGTATATCGCGCATTCATGTTTATACATGTCACTATCTATCGTGAATTCATATTTATGCATGTCACTATCTATACTAGTTCATGCATGTCACAATCTATCCTTGCTCATGCATGTCATAATCTATCACGCATTTATGTTCATACATGTCCAAGTATGTCACTATCAATCACGCATCTATCTTCATGCTTGTCACTATCTATCGCACATTCAAGTTCATTCATTTATATTCATGTTTATGCATGTAACTATCTATCGCGTATTAATATTCATGCATGTGACTATGTATTGCACATTCATATTCATGGATGTTAAATTATCAATTGCATAATTATTTTTATTCATGTTCTTGGATGTCACTATCTATCCACGTTCATACATGTCACTATGTATCGCTCATTCATGTTTATTCATGTCACTATTTTTCGTATATTCTTATTAAGGCGTGTCACTATCAATCGTGTATTTATGTTCATTCATGTCACAATCGTGCATTCATATTCATGCGTATCACTATCTATCGTGCATTCATATTTATGCATGTCACTATCTATCGTGCATTCATGTTTATGAATGTCAAACTATCTATCGCGCCTTCATATTCATTATTGTCATTATCTGTCACACTTTCATGTTCACGGAAGTCACTATATATCTATGTTCATGCAAGTCAGTCTATCGTGCCTTCATATTCATGCTTGTCAGTATCTATCGCGCATTTATTTTGATGAATATCACTATCTATTTTACATTCATGTTCATCAATGCAACTATCTATCGTGCATTCCTATTGACGTATGTCACTATCAATCCCTATTCATGCATGTCATTATCTATCGTACATTCATGTTCATTTATATTTATGCATGTCACTTTATATTGCGCATTCATGTTCATACATGTCACTATCTATAGTACATTCATGTTCATTTATGTTCATGCATTTCACTATTTATCGCGCATTTATTTTCATTCATATCACTGTTTATTGCATATTTTTGTTCATGCATGTCACTATCTATTCATATTCATACATGTCGCTATCTATCGTACATTTATATTCATGCATGCTATTATCTATCGCACATTCATGTTCACTCCTATTCATGCATGTCATTATCTATCACGCATTCATATTCACATATGTCACTATCTATCCATGGTAGTGCTTATTATTATCAATCGCGCTTTTATTTTCATGTATGTCATTTTCTATCATGCATTCATGTTCAAGTATATTACGCTCTATCACACATTGATGTTTATTCGTATTTATGCATGTCACTATCTATCACGCATTCTGGTTCATACATGTCACTTTCTATCACTCATTCATGTTCATTCATTTTCATTGATGTCAGACTACTAATCGTGCATTCATGTTCATGTATGTTTTATCACTATCTATCCATGTTCATGCGTGTCACTATCTATCTCGCAGTCAAGTTTATTTATGTTCATGCGTGTCACTATCTATGACGCATTTAAGTTCATTCATGTTCATGCATGTCAATATCTATCCATATTTATGAATGTCACTATCTATTATGCATTCATGTTTATTCATGTCACTATCTATTGCACATTTAAGTTCATGCATGTCACTATCTATCGCGTATTCATATTTACGTATGCCACTAGCTATAGCATATTTATATTCATTTATATCAGTATCTGTCGCACATTCATATTCATGCAAGTCACTATCTATCTATGTTCATACATGTCATCATTATCTATCGCACATTTATGTTCATTCATGTTCATGCTTATCAGTATCTATCGCCCATTCATTTTGATGAATGTCACTATCTATTGCATATTCATGTTAATCCATGCGACTATCTATCGTACATTCCTATTGACGTATGTCACTATCAATCTATATTCATGCATGCCATTATCTATCGCGCATTCATGTTCCTTCATATTCATGCATGTCACTTTATATCGCGCATTCATGTCACTATATATAGTGCATTTATATTTATTTATGTTCATATATGTCACTATCCATCGCATATTCATTTTCATTCATATCACTATTTGTCGCACATTTATGTTTATGCATATAACTATCTGTCCATATTCATGCCTGTCACTATCTATCGCGTATTTTTGTTCATATATGTCACTATCTATCACACATTCATGTTCATTCGTGTTCATACATGTCACTATCTATCGCGCATTCATGTTCATGTAAGTCACTATCCTTTTATGGTAGTGCTTATTACTATCTATTGCGCATTCATGTTTATGAATGTCATTTTCTATCGTGCATTCATGTTCAAGTTACTATCTATTGTGCATTGATGTTTATTCATATTCATGCATGTCACTATCTATCGCGCATTCTGGTTTATGCATGTCACTTTCTATCGCTCATTCATATTCATTCATTTTCATTAATGTCAGACTACCAATCGCGCATTCATGTTCATACATTTTGCTATTTGTCACACATTCATGTGTAGTTTTATCACTATCTATCCATGTTCATCCGTATCGCTATCTATCACATAGTCAAGTTTATTTATGTTCATGCGTGTCACAATCTATGGCGCATTTATGTTCATTCGTGTTCATGCATGTCAATATCTATCCATGTCCATGAATGTCACTATCTATTACGCATTTATGTTCATTCATGTCACTATTTATCGCGCATTTAAGTTTATGTATGTCACTATCTATCGCGTATTCATGTTCATACATGTTACTACCTATCGCGCAGTCATATTCATTCATGTCAATATCTATCACACATTCATATTCACACAAGTCACACTATCTATTCATGTTCATGTATGTCACTATCTATCCTGCATTTATGTTTATTCATGTTCATGCTTGTCAGTATCTATCGCGCATTAATTTTGATGAATGTCACTATCTATTGTACATTCATATTCATCCATGCAACTATCTATCATGCATTCCTCTTGACGTATGTCACTATCAATCTATATTCATACATGTCTGATCTATCGCGCATTCATGTTCGTTCATATTCATGTATGCCACTTTATATTGCGCATTCATATTCATTCATGTCACTATCTATAGTCCATTCATGTTCATTTATGTTCTTGTATGTCACTATCTATTGCCCATTTATTTTCATTCATATTACTATTTATTGCACATTCATGTTCACACATGTCACTATCTATCCATATCTATGCCTGTCACTATCTATTGCGCATTTATGTTCATGCATGGCACTATCTATAGCACATTTATGTTCATTCTTGTTACTATCTATCGTGCATTTATGTTTATTCTTGTTACTATCTGTTGCACTTTCATGTTCATGCATGAGACTATCTTTTACGCATTCATGTCCATTCACGTTTATGCACGTCACTATATATCATGCATTCATATTCATGAATGTCACTATCTATAACGCATTTTGTTCATGCATGACACTCTCAATCTATATTCATGTATGTCACTATCTATCCAACATTCATGCCATTATCTATTGGTGTTTACACCTGTCACTATCTATCACACATTAATGTTTATGTATGTCACTAACTATCGCACATTAATGTCCTTACATGTCACTATTTATCTATTTTCTAGCATCTCACTATTTATCTATGTTCTAGCATCTCACTATTTATCAATGCTCAAACATATTATAATCTTTCGTGCATGTCACTACCATCTATGCTCATGCATGTCACTATTTATTGCGCGTTCATGTTTAAGCATGTCACTATCTATTGCGCATTCATGTTTATGCATGTCACCGTCTATCAACGTTCATGTATACCTCTATCTATCACGCATTCATGTTCATGCATGTCACTATCTATCGTGCATTCCTGCTCATTCATTTCAGTATCTGTCGCACATTCATATTCACGTAAGTCACTATCTATCTATTTTCATGCATATCACTATCTATCACCGATTTATGTTTATTTATATTCATGCTTATCATTATCAATCACGCATTCATGTTGATGAATGCCACTGTCTATCGCACATTAATGTTCATCCATACAACTATCTATCATGCATTGATGTCACATATGTTACTATCTGTCCATGTTCATGCATGTCACTATCCATCGCGTATTCAAGTTCGTTTATATTCATGCATATCACTTTCTATCACGATTCATATTCATACATGTCACTATCAATCCATGTACAAGCATGTCACTATCTATTGTGCATTCATATTCATTCATATTCATGCATGTCACTATCCATCCCACATTCAATTTCATTCATGTCACTATCAATCCATGTTCATGCATGTCACAATCTATTGTGTCATTATGCTCATTCAAGTTCATCCATGTTACTGTCTATAGCGCATTCATGTTCATGCATTTCACTGTCTTTCGTGCATTCATGTTCATTCATGTCCCTGCATGTCACTATATATCACGCATTCATGTTCATGTATGTCACTATCTAACGCAAATTAATGTGCATGCATGTAACTATCTATCCTAGTGTATGCATGTCACTATCTATCACGCTTTCATATTTATGTATAGCACTATCTATCGCGTATTTATATTCATTTATGTTCATTTATGTTCATATATGTCACAACCTATCGCGCATTCATTTTAGGCATGCCACTATCTATTATGCATTCTTATTCATTCATGTTCATTTATATCACTATCTATCTATATTCATGAATGTCACTATTTATCATGCATTAATGGTCATGCATGTCACTATTTATTGCGCATTCAAGTTCATGCATGTCACTACTTTTCACACATTCATATTCATACAAGCTCATGCTTGTTACTGTCTATTGCCCATTCGTGTTCATGCATGTCACTATCATTCGCACATTCATGTTCATGCATATCACTGTATATCGCGCATTCATTTTCATGCATGCCACTATCTATCGTGAATTCATATTCATGCATGTCACTATCTATGCTAGTTCATGCATGTCATAATCTATCCTTGCTCATGCATGTCATAATCTATCATGCATTCATGTTCATACATGTCCAAGTATGTCACTATCAATCACGCATCTATCTTCATGCTTGTCACTATCTATCGCGTATTAAAGTTCAGTCATGTACATTCATATTCATGCATGTAAACTATCTATCACGCATTATTATTCATGCATGTGACTATGTATCTCACATTCATGTTCATGGATGTTAAATTATCAATTGTATAATCATTTTCATTCACGTTCTTGGATGTCACTATCTATCCACGTTCATACATGTTACTATGTATCGCTCATTCATGTTCATTCATGTCACTATTTTTCATATATTCTTATTCAGGCATGTCACTATCAATCGTGTATTTATGTTCATGCATGTCATAATCATGCATTCATATTCATGTGTGTCACTATCTATCGTGCATTCATATTTATGCATGTCACTATCTATCGCGCATTCATATTTATGAATGTCAAACTATCTATCGCGCCTTCATGTTTATTATTGTCATTATTTGTCACACTTTCATGTTCACGGAAGTCACTATATATCTATTTTCATGCAAGCCAGTCTATCGTGCATTCATATTCGTGTATGTCACAATCTATCAATGTTCATGCATGTCACTATCTATCGCGCATTCCTGCTCATTCGCATTCATGCATGTCGCCATCTATCACGTATTTATGTTCAATCATGTTCATACATGTTACTATTTATCACACATTCATGTTCGTGAATATCACTATCTATCATGTATTCATGTTCGTGCATTCATTCATGGCACTATTGTTAGTTACCTCAGGTGCTGTCTTGTTAGTGGTGAGAAAACAGTGGTGATTAAAAATAAATCAAAAGTGAAGAAATAGAGATTGGTTAAAACAATAAATCTGAAATACACTGCCTGCAAGATACAGGGCTATTGTAGCAAGTTTTGAGTAAGTAAGAGTTTGTCCCATAGAGAAATTGATTTAGAAGCCCAAATGGGTTATATTAGTAAGCCTCCAGATCTGGTTACAGATCTGACAATCCTAGAAAAAGGGAGTTGGGTGTCACAACTACACAAAACTATCACTAAAATAAGGGAAATAAAGTGCAGTCCCATCCTAAAGAAAGGGTTATGAAGAAGGCGGTGATGGTGTGTGTTAAAACAAAGATAAAAATGATGGGAAGTAGGCAATTAAGCTAAGGTTAATACAGTCAGGAAGAAGTATCTAACTCAACCATTATGGTTTGACCTGGTCTCTTAAGGCTATAACCTATCCACTTAAATGATCACATGTTATACAATAGAGAGAGAGGATCAAATCACATGAATTAAATCAGAAAACAAATCTGATCCAATGGAATAGACTGATCTTAAGGCTATATACAATCCACTTAAATGATAAAAGATTATCCCATACATGTCCTCCACCCAACGGCTCAAATCAGATCATGAAAATCATTGCAGACACCATGTATGCCAGGCTACAAGCTCAGGCACTCATGGGAGCAAATAGTTCTTGAAGAACCAGTGGAAACCACAATAGTTCAAAAGATATTTGGAGCCTTAAATGCAGTTGATCATTGCTACTAGAGGCTTGCAATGATCAGCTCACAAGCCTGCAATCTCTACAGAGAAATCAGATCTAACATCTAATGTTGGTGAAGTAAAATAGAGGGGAGCTTGTTCCTGCAATAACCTCTCACAAGGCTACAAGCTCAAGTGCAGAGGAAAAGAATCCCTCTCAGATCTATGGCTTGGAATCACCCTAAGGCTATAGTCTATCCACTTGAATGGTCACAAGTTATCCACACCACAGAGGATTGAGATGGAACATAAAAATTACAGCTACCGCCATGCTCCCAAGGCTACAAGCTCAAGCTTCCATGGGTATTTCAAATCAGCTCAAATCCCAAATGCATGGCATAGATTGAATAAAACTATGGGCAAATAGAAAATTAACAGATTGAATAAGGATTAAAATAGATATTCATTGATTAAATCAATACTTACAATGAAATGTCCTCAAGGTAGCAACCTTGTCCATAACAGCTCATCAATTTCTCTCAATGTTCACAAGACCCATTACAAAAACTTATAAAACTAGGCCTAATTGATTACAGAGAACATAGTCAGTAAGTGTTGAGCTAAGGAAGAAGAAAAAAATAGAAAAAGAGGTGATCAAACTATAACCTTAATATGCTCGAGCTCACAGCTGACTGATGTTGAAAGAGAGATATTTTTCTAAGTTACATTTATAGCTTATATACTCAGTCCATAATGCCTTGGCTAAGAGAAGAATAAACCCTAATTTTAGGGTAGATGTGACTTGGTTACAACCCTAAGATGCCTTGGGATGTGTGCCCTAGACCTAGGGAAATCTCTAAAAGGTCCCTGAGTAAAAACTGAGAAGTAGAGAGCCCGAGCTTCATGGGGCTGACTTTGGCTCATTAATTCATTCGCATAAATTGTAGAGTGCTCGCGAGGTAGCATTTGGCTTGGAAAGCTCCTAGCTTGTATAGAAGACTTTAGATTATCGCGCAGTTGCTTTGACCTGAAATGCAGTCGTGAGGTAGAGTTTGCATGCTTGGGTTTTGGTCAGGCAGTGGACCTTCAGAATTTCCTGTCGCGAGGGTCTCGTGCAAAAGATCTTTGATCTTGCTCTGCTCCTTGATTAGTGCATAGCACTGCTCGCCAGGTAGACTTTTAGCTTTTACGCACACGAGAGCTGTGCAAGCGAATTTTTGGAGGTCTCTCTCCTCTTGAGCTGTGCGAGCTTTCTTGACTCTTTTGTGCATATTAGTTTTGCGAGACTGCGCGCACAACTGATATAAGACTTGATCCTCGCGAGAACTTCGCGAGTTGGATTTCTGAAGGGTTAATACGCGACTGCTGGACAAAGTCATGGAGTGCTGAAAGCAGATCAAACGTGTGACTACTGCGGGAAGTAGTTTTCTGAAGTTCATTCCTCCACTGGGCGCGTGAGTTCTTCGCGAGTTCATTTATGTTGCATGTAACAGCTATGTGAGGAAGCTTTGCGACTTCACGAGAGAATGACTCTACTGCTCTGCTGTAATGCATATGCTACTGTTGCAACTTCCTCCACTCTCAAGTATAATTCACCATGCTGTGCACCACTTTGTTGTTCCATCAGTCCTTGGCTCAGTAGTCCTTTCTCGCTTTAATTCTTTCTCTTTTGGGTACTAAAGGCATGCACTTTGTATCAAGCTACACAAGTATTACTAACTACAAAACAAGCTAAACAAAGAGTTATTAGTCAGCTTCAAGGGGTAGAAAAGGCTACGTTAAGAGCTGAAAAGTGATACTTTTCAGTGAATAACTAATCTTTGCTAGTCCTTGAGCAAAGCAATATTTAAATAACTACTCTAAGAATGTAAATACCACTTTTGTGGGGAGCACGAATGCAATTAGCTTATGCATTAAGCCTTTTAAACCCCTAGGTGATCCCTAGAGGAGTGAAGTCTCCTGAGGGTTTTCAGTGAAGCTACCGACAAACTTCTCAATGAAACAGTTAACAAAAGTAAAAATTCATCACACTAGCTTTCAATAAATAGAGCATCAGTCCAGCCTTGATTCTTTTCAAAATGTGAGGAATTTAAACAAATAAAATGCACAAACTACTTAATCATTAAAAACTCTTACTTGCACATCATTTTCAATCAACTTACACAAAGAAAAATAGTAAATGAATGTCAGTACTGAGCTCACTATCAATTAAAAAATTAAGTTTAGACAATGTGCCCAATACATTCAATGTCAAACCTAATGCTTACTAGGGCAGTCTCTCAAAAATAACTTTGAGGGTTTTCATTTTCACACAAGCTCAAGAGCAGTTACAGTCCCCAAATGGGTCTGCAAGCATGAGCATAGGCAAGGTTTCTAAATTTTGGCATCATTGACTATTTCTCACCATAGATTGGATAACTCCTTATCTCCATATAATAGCTCATTCAATTTAGGATCACAAGGCCTTATGACTGGGTTGTAATGTTGTTTTTGGGTGCAGGTTACAAAGAATGGAACGATGAAAAGGATGCAAAATTGAGAAATCAGCAGGTGGAGGAGGTGATTCATGACTTCACCTTCTTTTACTTTCAGCATATTTCATCTTCTTTGAGAAATAAGTGGCTAGCTTCACCTCTTATTTTTACTTTTCCAATGAAAATGCCTCTTGACTCCTCTCTATTCTTTATCATTATATATATTAGTTATTTTATTTTTTTTGGATATATTTTTATAAAATTAAGACAGCAAACAAGGTAAGTAAAAGTAACACACCACACTCACACAAACAAGTAAAACAAATAAACACACAGCAGAAATAAAGTACCCCAAACAAAATTCAGACAAAAGCTAACAAAAAGACATTCATTTATAAAACAGGGAATTGCACAATGTTAATAAAAATAATTACAAAACAATTATACAAAAATAGCCTAACTAACTACATGTACAGAGTCTAATCATCTGAATTTTCTGCTGCATCAACCTTGTCTTGGACACCTTTGCCTTTTTCTTTCTTGAAAGCAGCAGCAGTGGACTTGGATCTCTTTGAAGTAGTCCTCCTCTGCTTGGTATTGCTCCTCTTCTTGGGAGTGGGCTCAGGCTTTGATGCAGGCTCTTTGATATTGATTCCAGGCTTTATTTTTCTGACATCTTTGGGTTTAGGAGCAGTAACTAGGGGGGAGCTGCAACTGTGAAGAGTTTGGTAGCTGCTTCTGCTAAATCTCTATCACCAATCTCAGATAAGGTCTGCTGTAATGCTGCAGCAGTCCTAGCATAATCATTGACTCTTTCCTCCATCCTTCTAAGTGTCTCCTGTAAGTTTTTGATTACATCCCCCATCCCCTTAGCTCTATTTTTCTCTTCATTGTATTTGAGCAATATCTCCCTCCATCCATATTTTATCCTTTTTCTTTCTATCTTATGAGTAAGTTCTAAAAATTTGATTTGATCTAGGAGGGGCTGCCTAACTGTGGTTCTAAGGTCAGTCATGCCTCTAGTCACATTTCTCTTTATGTAGGCATTTTCCTTCATTTCTCTTAAGAGGGTGGAGTATGGGAGCATAGGGTTTGAGGATGCAGGTAGGATGGTATTCTCTGTAGGGGAAGAAGGGCCAGCCAGCAATGATGAAGGGATGAATGATGGCATGGGTAGGGTGGAGGTAGAGGGTATTAGATGGTGGACTTCAAGTTCAGGTTCTGTGAGGTCTATTACCTCAGGGTTAGTTTGGGTTGGAATTGAGGAGGTAGGGATTAGGTTTTTCACATCTGTAGTAGCATCAGATGTTGCTACTACAGGTGGGGTTGCAGGTTGGGGTTCATGTTTAGGTTCAAGGTCAGTTTGGGTTGAGGCATTGGTAAATGTTATTGTAGGGACTTCAATGTTCATCAGGTGTAGCGGTTGGTCTAGGTATGTGGGTAGGTGGAGGGATAAATGATTGTTGGGAAGGTTGGGTTAAGATTGATAAGGTTGATTGAATGACTTGTAAACTAGTTTGAATAGAGGCCTAGTTCTGGAAGGTGGAGTTCATGGTTTGTAGGTTGGCCTCTATGGATGTTTGGGTTTGGGTGTTGGCCATCACTTGAATTTGAAGGGAAAGGAGGAGGTTAAGAATTTGGTGTAGGGGATCAGCTATGATAGTGGCAGAGGGTTGGGTGGTTGGAATTGGTTGAAATGATAAAGTGGGTCCATGATAGAAGTTGGTTGGCTGTGGTGAAGTAGTGGTAGGGGTAAAGTGATGGTGGTGTGAACTCATAGTTGATGTCCCCTATGATAGAGTCCATCATTGCTGAGTACCCCTTTGATGAGAAGGGGTCTTGGTTATGGGAGGGGGGATAAGGAATGGATTGACCCAAAGGTCAAAGTGTATCAGGTTTTATTGTGGTAGAGGGTTCAGTGAGCTGAGTTGAGGCTAGTGGGGAGCTGTGTGAGATTTCAGGGAGTGGAGGCACAGATTTAGCATGGTGGAATGGAGATGGAGGTGATGGTGATAGTAGATCAGTGGTGGTTGGGGGCTCTTGAATTTGAATGGACCTGAGGTAAGGGTAGGGGCTAGGGAGGTAATGGGGTGGGGAGGTTGAGGGGGCTTTGGTCTCAGGTTTTCTTTTTTGTATATGTGAATTTTACAGGTGGGCTGGTGTGTGCAGGGAAAATGGGTAGAATTGGTTCAGGGATGGTTGATATAGGTGATGTAGTGGTGGTGTGGGAATGGGTAAAATTGGCTGAGATAGAGATGATATAAATATGGAGGGTTGCTGAGGTAATGAGGTTGTTGTTGCTGAGGTACTGGGTGTATGGATGGTTGGTACAATGGGTGGCAAGGGAATGGGGTGGGTGTGGAAGTACTATTAACAGTTGATGATGGTGGAATGGGGGGTGATGGGAATTGGATGGTGGGGATGGCTGGGTTGAGAGCTGCAGGAGTTGAAGTAGTGATCACGAGGGGTGGTGCTGAGGAATAGCAAGCAGTGGTGGGTAACATGATGTAGTGGCAGCTCCCTCTTGAATTGTGGGGCTCCTTGAGCTAGCAGCTCTTCCTCCTTCTCAATCATGGTACCAGTAATCCCCCACTACTTCTTGCCACACTTGCTGGGAGCCAAACTGAGAGTTTCCTTATTCATGTTGAAGTGGTAGCCTCCCAACTGCAGCAGGGATATAATGAGCCTGCAGTAGGGCAAGGAATGGGGTTTTTGCTCCCTCTTCACTTTTTCATATATATCCTTCATTCCTTCAAATATGAGCTTTACAATATCTGTGTAGTGGTTACAATGGAAGGAGTAGAGGGCATCAGCAATGGGGAACCTCCTCTCCTGTTGGTGTCCAGTGCAATAGACATTCTTTCTCAGCACCCCATCCATAAACCTCAAACTAGGGTGCAAGTCTCTCTTCCTTATTGATACCCCAGAGGCTATGATCCCTCCAGTGAACTCCTTGGCAATTTTTAGGATTGTGGCTGTCAATGGTGCACCCAAACCACACTCTGGGTTGTATTTGGCTGGAATCTCAAGAATCTCAGTAATTGCTACTTGGTTAAATAATATCTCAAAATCATCTATCAATACCAGCAATGCAGCTCTAGCTTTTCCCTGCTGTTGCTATCCAATTCTGTAAAAATTCTACAAAAATCAGTAGTACTTTTTATTCTATTTAAGGCACAACTACAAAGAAATTTCTATTCTAAATTATAATACAACTCAGGTTTACTAAAAAGATCAATATTCCCGACAGCTGCACCAAAAACTTGTTGGTTACCTCAGGTGCTATCTTATTATTGGTGAAAAAATAAATCAAAAGTGAAGAAATAGAGATTGGTTAAAATAGCAAATCTGAAATACACAGCCTACAAGATACATGGCTATTGTAGCAAGTTTTGAGTAAGAGTTTATCCCACTGAAAAATTGATCTAGAAGCCAAAATGGGTTATATTAGTAGGCCTCCAGATCTGGCTACAGATCTGACAATTCTAGAGGAAGGGAGTTGGGTGTCACAACTACACTAAACTATCACTAAAATAAGATAAATAAAGTGTAGTCCTATCCTAAAGAAAGGGTTATGAAGAAAGTGGTGATGGTGTGTGTTAAAATAAAGATAAAAATGATGGGAAGTAGACAATTAAGCAAAGGTTAATACAGTTATGTAACTCAGATTTAGGGTTGTCTTTGCAGCAGTCCTTCAGATGGCTGCAAGCACATCTGCCAGGAAGAAGCATCTAACTCAACCATTATGGTTTGACCTGGCCTCTTAAGGCTATAACCTATCCACTTAAATGGTTACATATTATTCAATAGATGTCCTCCACCCAATGCTCAAATCAGATTATGAAAATCATTACAGACACCATGTATGCCAGGCTACAAGATTAGGCACCCATGGGAGCAAATAGTTCTTGAAGAACCAGCCGAAACCACAACAGTTTAAAAGCGATTTGGAGACTTACATGCAGCTGATCATTGCTACTAGAGGCTTGCAATGACTCAGCTCACAGGCCTGCAATCTCGACAGAGAAATCAGATCTAACATCTAATGTTGGTCAAGTAAAACAAAGGGGAGCTTGTTCCTACAACAACCTCTCCTAAGGCTACAAGCTCAAGTGCAGAGGAAAAGAATCCCTCTCAGATCTGTAGCTTGGAATCACCCTAGGGCTATAGTCTGTCCACTTGAATGGTCATAGGCTATCCACAGAAGTTATCCACACCACAGACGACTGAGATGGAAAATGAAAATTGCTGCTACCACCGTGGTCCCAGGGCTACAAGCTCAAGCTTCCATGGGTATTTCAAATCTGCTCAAATTCTATAAGCTTGAACAAAACTATAAGCAAATAGAAAAATAATAGATTGAATAAGCATTAAAATAGACATTCATTGATTAAACCAATACCTACAATAAGATGTCCTCAAGGGGGCAACTTTGTGCATAACAGCTCATCAACAACTCTCAATATTCACAAGACCCATTACAAAAATTGATAAAACTAGGCTTAATTGATTACAGAGAGCATAGCCAGCAAGTGTTGGGCTAAGGAAGAAGAAAAAAATGAAAAAAGGGGTGATCAAACTCTAACCCTAATATGCTCGACCTCACAGCTGACTGAAGTTGAAGGAGAGATATTTTTCTAAGTTACATTTATAGCTTATATACTTAGTCTATAACGCCTTGGCTAAGAGAAGAATAAACCCTAATTTTAGGGCAGATGTGGTTTGGTTAAAACCCTAAGATGCCTTGGGATGTGTGCATCAAGATTAGAGCCTCGGGATGTGTGCCCTGGACCTGAGAAAATCTCCAAAAGGCCCCTGAGTAAAGACTGAGAAGTGGAGAGCCCGAGCTTTACAGGGCTGACTTTGGCTCATTAATTCATTCATGCGATTTGCAAAGTTCTCGCGAGGTAGCATTTGGCATGGAAAGCTCCTAGATCTCACAAAAGACTTTAGATTATCGTGCAGTTGCATTGGCCTGAAATGCAGTCGCGAGATATAGTTTGCATGCTTGGGTTTTGGTCGCATAGTGGACCTTCAAAATTTTTTATTGCGACGATCTCGCGTAAAAGATCTTGCTCGGCTCCTTGATTAGTGCATAGCACAGCTCGCCAGGTAGACTTTTAGCTTTACGTGTGTAAGAACTACACGAGCAAGTTTCTAGAGCTCTCTCTCCTCTTGAGCTGCGTGAGCTTTCTTGACTCTTTTATGGATGTTAGTCTCGCAAGACTATGCATGTGGCTGATCCCCACGAGAACTTCGCCAGTTGGATTTTTGAAGGTTTAATGCACGACTATTGCGCGAAGTTTTAGAGTGCTGAAAGCTGATCAAACGCGCAACTACTACGCGAAGTAGTTCTCTGAGGTTCATTCCCCCACTGGGCACGTGAGTTCTTCGCGAGTTTATTTATGTTGCATGTAACAACTACGCAAGGAAGCTTTGCTGCGGATTTAAACACGCAAGGTAGTATCTCTGACTATGCGAGAGAATGACTCTACTGCTCTGCTGCTATGCATTTGCTACTGTTGCAACTTCCTCCACTCTCATCTATACTTCTCTCATCTATTGGACTTCTTTGGTGCACCTTGACATGCAAACTAGTCACCATGGTGTGTACCATCATGGTGTTCTATCAGTCCTTGGCTCAGCAGTCCTCTCTCGCTTTAATTCTTTTTCTTTTGGACATTAAAGGCATGCCCTTTGTATCAACCTACACAATTATTACTAACTATAAAACAAGCTAAACAAAAAGTTATTAGTTAGCTTAAAGGTATAGCAAAGGCTAGGTTAAGAGCTGAAAAGTAGTACTTTTCAGTGAATAACAACTATCTATCTATATTCATACATGTCACTATCTATCTCCCATTTATGTTCATTCCTGTTATTATCTATTCGTGTCCATGCATGTCACTATCTATCACGCATTTATGTTCATTCTTGTTACTATCTGTCGCGCTTTCATGTTCATGCAAGGGACTATCTTTCGCTCATTCATGTCCATTCACATTTATGCATGTCACTATATATCACGCATTCGTGTTCATGAATGTCACTATCTATCGCGCATTTTGTTCACGCATAGTACTATCAATCTATGTTCATGCATGTCGCTATCTATTCAATATTCATGTTATTATCTACCGGTGTTTACACCTGTAACTATCTATCACACATTCATGTCCATGGATATCACTAACTATCGTACATTAATGTTCGTGCATGTCACTATCAATCCATATTCTAGCATGTCACTATTCATCCATGTTCAAGCATATTACAATCTTTTGCGCATTCATATTCATGCATGCCATTATCTATCATGCATTCAAGTTCATGCATATCACTATCGATCCACGTTCATTCATGTCATTATCTATCACACATCCATTTTCATGAATGTCACTATGTATTGTGCATTTATGTTCGTTCATGTCATTATCTATCAAAGTTTATGTATGTCCCTATCTATCGCTCATTCATGTTCATGCATGTCACTATCATTCGCCCATTCATATTCATTTATTTCAGTATCTGTCACACATTCATATTCATGCATGCCACTCTCTATCCAAGTTCATGCATGTAGTGTCTATCGCGCATTTATTTTCATTCATGTTCATGCTTATCAGTATCAATCACGCAGTCATGTTGATAAATGTCACTATCTATCGCGCATTCATGTTCTTCCATGCAATTATTTATTGCGCATTGATGTTCACGCATGTCACTATCTATCCATGTTCATGCATGCCACTATCAATCGCGCATTCATGTTCATTTATATTCATGCATGTCACTTTCTATCGCGCATTTATATTCATGCATGTCACTTTCAATCCACGTTCAAACATGTCACTATCTATCGTGTATTTATGTTCATTCCTGTTCATGCATGTCACTATCCTTCACGCATTAATATTTATGCGTGGCACAATCTATCGCGCATTCATATTCATTTATATTCATGCATACCATTATCTATCACATATTCATATTTAGGCACATCGCTATCTATTACGCATTCTTATGCATTCATGTTCTTGTATATCACTACCTATCTATATTTATGAATGTCACTATCTATCGCACATTAATGTTCATGCATGTCACTATCTTTTGCGCATTCAAGTTTATGCATGTCACTACTTATTGTGCATTCATTTTCATTCAGGCTCATGTATGTTACTGTCTATCGCGCATTCTTGTTCATGCATATCACTATCATTCGTGCATTCATATTTATGCACATCACTGCATGTCGCGCATTCATGTTCATGCATGTCTATTGCGAATTCATATTCATGCATCTCACTATCTCTCTAAGTTCATGCATGTCCTAATTTATCCTTCTTCATATAGGTCACTATCTATCACGCACTCATGTTCCTATATGTCCAAGTATGTCACTATCACTCACGCATCCATATTTGTGCATGTTACTATCTATTGCATTTTTATGTTTATTCATATTCATTCATGTTCATACATGTCACTATCTATCGTGTATTAGTTTTCATGCGTATCACTATACATCACACATTCATGTACGTGGATGTCAAATTATCAATCGCGCAATCATTTTCATTCATGTTCTTGGATGTCACTATCTATCGCACAATCATGTTTATTCATGTTCATGCATATCACTAACTATCCACATTCATGCGTGTCACTATCTATCGCCCATTCATGTTCATTCATATCACTATTTTTCACATATTCTTATTCAGGCATATCACTATCAATCTGCATTCATATTCATGCATGTCATAATCGTGCATTCGTATTCATGCATATCACTATTTATCGTTAATTCATATTCATGCATGTCACTATCTATCGCGCATTTATATTTATGGATGTCAAACTATATATCGCGCCTTCATATTCATTAATGTCACTATCTGTCGCACTTTCATGTTCATGCAAGTCACCATCTATCCATATTCATGTAAGTCACAATCTATCGTGCATTCATATTCGTGCATGTCACTAACTATCAACGTTCATACATGTCACTATATATCGCGTATTCATACCCATTCGTATTAATATATGTCGCTATCTATCACTCATTTATGTTCAATTATATTCATGCATATTACTATCTATCACACATTCATGTTCATGAACGTCACTATCTATCATGCATTCATTTTCTTGCATAGCATTATCTATCTCTATTCATGCATGTCACTATCTATCGTACATTCATGTTTATTTATGTCTTTATCTATTCTTGTTCATGCATGTCACTATCTATCGCGCATTCATATTTATGCATGTCACTATCTATCACACATTTATGTTCATGTATGCCACTATCTATCACACATTCATATTCATGTATGTCATTATCTATCTATTTTCATGCATGTCACTAATTATCCATGTTCACACATGTCATAATCTATTGTACATTCATGTTTATGTATGTCAATATCTGTCATGCATTCATGTTCATGTATGTCACTATCTATCTATGTTCATGCATGTCATTACCTATAGCACGCTCATATTTTTACATGTCACTATCTATCACGCGTTCATGTTCATTCATGTTCTTGCATGTCACTATCAATCGCGCATTCATATTCATGCATGTCACTATCTGTCCAAGTTAGTACATGTCACTATCTATCGTGCATTCATGTTCATGGATGTCATTATCTATCACGCATTCATGTTTAAGTAAGTCACTATATATCGTACATTCATGTTCATTTATATTTATGCATGTCACTATCTATCGCGCCTTCTTGTCCATGCATGTCACTGCCTATTACACAATCGTGTTCATGGATGTCATACTATCAATTGCGCAATCATGTTCATGCATGTCCCAATCTTTCACTCATTGATGTTCATTCATTTTTGTAGATGTTAGACTATTAATCGTGCATTCATCTTCATGTGTGGCACTATCTATAGTATATTCATGCCAATATCTATCAGTATTTAGGCATGTCACTATCTATTGTGCATTCATGTTCATTTATGTTCATGCATGTCACTATTTATTGCGCATTCATATTTTTGCATAAAACATTCTATTTATGCTCTTGTTTGTGACTATTTATCTATGTTCAAGCATATCACAATCTTTCACGCATTCATTTTCATGCATGTTATTATCTAATCGCGCATTCATGTTCATCCATGTCATTATCTATCTCACATTCATGTTCATGTATGTCACTATGTAATGGGTGTTCATGTTCGTTCATGTTCATGCATGTCACTATCTATCGCGCATTCATATTCATGCATGGCACTATCTATCCATAGATGTGATTTTTACTATCTATCGTGCATTCATGTTCATGCATGTCATTTTCTATCGTGCATTCATATTTAAGTATGTCACTATCTATCATGCATTAATATTTATTCATGTTCATGCATGTCATTATCTATCGCGTATTCATATTTATTTATGTTCATGTATGTCACTATCTATTACTCATTATTGTTCGTGCATGTTACTTTCTATTACTCATTCATGTTCATTCATTTTCATGAATGCCAGACTATTAATCACGCATTTATATTCATACATTATACTATCTGTCGCACATTCATGTCTATTTTTATCACTATCTATCCATGTTCATACATGTCACTATCAATCACGCATTCAAGTTCATTCATGTTCATGTATGTCACTGTCTATCTCATATTTCAGTTTATTCATTTTAATGCATGTCAATATCTATCCATGTACATATATGTCACTATTTATTACGCTTTCATATTCATTCATGTCACTATCTATCAATGTTCATGCATGTCACTATCTATTGCGCATTCAAGTTCATGCATGTCACTATCTATCGCACATTCATCTTCATGCATGCTACTATCTATCGCGCATTCATGTTTATTCATGACAGAATCTGTCGCATATTCATATTCATGCATGTTACTATCTATCCATATTCATGCATGTTGCTATCTATCTATGTTCATGCATGTCACTATCTGTCGCGTATTTATGTTCATTCATGTTCATGCTTGTCAATATCTATCGCGCATTCATGTTGATGAATGTCACTATCTATCATACATTTATGTTCATCCATACTACTATTTATCGCGCATTCATGTTCACATATGTCACTATCTATTCATGTTCATGCTTGTCACTATATATTGCGCATTGATGTTCGTTCATGTTCATGCATGGCACTATCCATATGAATATGGATAGTGACATGCATGAACATGAATGCACGATATATATCATGCATTCATATTCATTCATATCACTAGCTATCACACATTCATATTCACGCATGTTTCTATCTATCCATGTATGTCACTATCTATCACGTATCTATGTTCATGCATGCCACTATCTATCAATATTCATGCCTATTACTATCTATTGCGCATTCAAGTTTATGCATGTCACTATCTATCAATATTCATGCACATCACTATCTATCACGCAATCATATTCATTCATATTCATGGATGTCAAACTATAAATCACGCATTCACGTTCATGCATGTCACTATCTTTCGCCCATTCATATTCATTCATTTTCATGCATGTCAGGCTATCAATCGCGCATTCATCTTCATACATATCACTATCTGTCAAACATTCATGTTCAATTTTATCACTATCTATCGCACATTTTAGTTTATTCATGTTCATGCATATCAATATCTATCTATGTGTGACGACCCGACTTTTCCAATCCTTACGGTATAGGAAAGGCCGGTTCATCAACTTATTGATTTCTCAATAAGCCGTATTCAAACAGAGGCCGGCACATAACAATGATCTAAAACAGAGGCAAAGCAGAGATAATTCATAATTCAAAAGCTTGTAATAACAAATCTATCACGATGAGGAACCAAAAGGAACCACCGGTGATGGCCAATCCAACACCTAAACTAATGGTTCACGATGATGGTTCCTCAAGTGATATCAAAAAGAACAAAATAAGGCCTAAGGCCCAATATTCAAAACAATATTCAGACAAAATACCAAAATACAGGATCTAAAGGTCAAGGGAAGAACTCCTCACAGTCTAATTCTCCTCAGAATATAATCGAATCCTCCAAATCCTCGGGATCCCAAATCGGCCTCAAAGACTGACGATAGTCGAGGGTGAGCTAACAAGAAAGCCCAATAGAGGAAACAAATCTATTTGTATTTCATTATAAGTAAAGGTTTTCAAAAGACGATTCGGATCAAACATGGTTTTCAAATGATGCTTTGTAAACGAAATCTCGCTTCTAATCTTGAGTTAAACCAATACATAAATCGATGTGTTCGAAAATCTTCTTAGTATGCTTGTCGAATTTATAACTTAATTATATCTCTCAAATTCCTATAGCATGAGAGCAAAGTGTATACCGATGGGAAGACCCTGGAAGACCACCATCGTCATCATGAACCCTTTTTCAATGCAACAAGCCCCTACGCAATGAGGGAAACTTGCGCCAAAGTTATACCCAACACGGTTGGTAGAATCTAGGCATCGCTCGACGCACTCAAATCAAATGCAATTGCTAACACATATCAAGGCTTATTATTCATATCATATAATGATTTTTCAAAGTTACGATTCAAAGGTCCGATTCAAAGATTAACTCGAGGTTCGAGGTTCAATTACAAAGTTCTTAATTTTAGCAAAGTATCCATGCCGAGGTTCCATGTCCATAACAGATTTCAAATACATGCTTCTCAATAGTCAAAACAAATTCCTACTTATAATAGAATACAAATAATGTGTAGGGTTCCCCTAACAAAGAGCTTCAAAATCACGCATAAAATTCTCACCAAGGACTCCAACAAATAAAATCATATATTAACACTTTCTGTTAATATAAGACAAAAATCAAACTAAAACTTGCATTAAAAATCCAATAAAAATTTTGAATGCCAAAAGGATGAAAAGCAATTTAGGGTCAAATCTGAAATTGATGGTCGAATTCAATTTCGACCCTTGAATTCAAAATCACATCATCCCCAAAATGGGAAAAATCGCACATTAGACCTGTGGCCATCGATTTAGATTGAACCACCATCGATCACAGATTTTCTAAATAAATACCAAAATGGGAAAAAACATCATGGCCATCAGATTTTAGATTGAACTACATCGATCGATCACAGATTTTTCTAAATTCCAAAAATGGGAAAAATCTGCTCATCAGGCCTAATCGATTTAGATTGAACCACGTACCATCGATCACACAGATTTTCTAAATTCCCAAAATGGGAAAAACACATCATGGTCAGATTTTAGATTGAACCACACCATGTCTTCTTTAATTCTAAACAAAACATAAACAAAATAACACAAGGAGGTTTCATCGACCTACCTCTTGTAGTTTAAACTGCTGATTCCAAGCTCCAAGCTCCAAGTTCCATGGTTCGATTTTCACTTCACCATCATAAAGAAACGACCATTACGCATTAGATCACATGATTTTCTCTCTCCACATCACTCTTCTCTTTCAATATATCAAACTGATCCTAAGAAAATTTCAAAGCTAATCAATGGTTGAGATGTGAAGAGGAGGTTTCAATCTCTCTAGATCTAGGATCAAACGAGCAAGGTCTTTAGAAGCTTAAATTCCAAAGAGAGTGGGAGAGTTAATCTTCTCTTGCACTCTCTCTCTCTCTTATAACCAAACCTAAGCAACTATAATATCTAGATTTTTTGTATTTGTAACTTATCCACTTAAGTTGAGAACATATCTGGTGTTAACCACCAACACCAACCCAATAGTATAAGTTATCGATTTCATGACTTGCACACCTCTCGAGACCAACTCCTTTAGCCATTAGTCTTACCATAGCCTTAGCTTACCAAAAGTCCAAAAATATTCTACAGTATTTTCCGGGCACGCTTACCGAGGTAAACAAAAATATGCCGAAAATATTAGGGATATTACATTCACCACTCCTTAGGAATTTTCGTCCTCGAAAATTGAAGACAACACCCACCACAAAAAGGAAACGAAATAGAAACAAGGTGCACAGTGCGATGGGCTCACAGGGCACGCAAGTCAAGGGATGAAATCCGTAGTAACATGGATGTACTACATGTGGCACCTGAAGGGCCATAGTGGGTTGCATCCTTACATGGATGCCCACCCCGAGTGTCACGTGCTGGGAAACCGTCACACCATGACGTAGAAAAGCAACACACAAAAGAACTAAACAAACAAGGATCCTACCACAAAATAGATATAGTACTGAAGGGACAGGCCCACACACGGAAATGTAACAGGCCAACAAAAAGCCAGAAGGTGCTAACAAAATTCATAGCCAACAGTGTACTCACCGAACAACCAAAACTAGCAAAACAGAGCCAAAATAGAAAATATAGATGGAAAGGCAAAGTTAGAACCACCAGTTGCAAGATAATGCATGCAATAAGAAAATAAATACATGCCCCAAAAATGATGGGGATGCTCCTTTGGAGGGACACAGTCGAAGTGGTGGGGTGGTGGAGCCAACTAAGTAGGTGGTCGCGGCTTGTGGGCATGAGAGTGGGCGTAAACCAGTCAGATATAAAAATACAGCCTAAAACCCAACAAACAGAGTCAAAAGCACAACCCATGAGCGAAAAAAGCCCTCCTCCTGAAAGCTCAGACGAGCTTAAAACACCCACTGAGAGTTTAAACCTCTGAATTTTGAGCAATCACCCATGATGTAACCTCTCATAAATGAAGTGCACCAACCTATCATTGGTGGTCAAATCGCCACAAATGTTTCGCATATAAATCCACCCACCAATTCGCAATGTTTCTGCATAAAGTGTTGATAAAATTATGACATTAAAAAATAAACCAACAATGTGCTCAGTGAAAAATTTTTGCAACACACCGAAATTTTTAACACATATGAAATTTTAATACACCAGTATGTTTAACATCGGAAATTTTCAAATGGACAAAAATTTTGAAATCTATAATTGATCTGTGGGTCTAAATGGACCTAGTTTGAGCCGTTGTATCCCAATCATGAACTCTATCATGACAAGAAGGGCAAGCAAATGGCGCAGATCGATCATGACAGAGATTTTGATCATGATGAGATTTTGATCATGATGACACCATAACACACCATTTGGTCTAAGGTCCCAAAATTATTCTCATGTCCATAAGGAGTGACGCTTATACGGACCGACGCAGTAAAATAACGTGATCACCCACAAGTTCTCACGTAAATAATTTTATATTTCTATATAAAACCAAGAATGACAGTAATATTGATATATATAACCAAATGATTACATATTACTGGAAAATATCATACAGTCCACACAAAATGAAAAAATTCAAGCAAATAGGCTCGGAAATTGGTCCCTGAGCTCGACTTCACGCTCCCAAGTGGCTTCCTCCTCGTGTGATTCCGCCATTGTACAAGAACCAAAGGAATCCTTTTAGTGCGTAGGATCTCGCTCCTTGCGATCCAAAATCAATCGGGTCCTCAATCACCTTCAAACCATCCTCAAGCTCGATGGGTTGGTAATCAAGCACGTGAGTCGGTCACGATGTATCGACGAGCATCGAAACATGAAAGACATTGTGCATGCTAGACAATTGCGGTAGCGCCACTCGATATGCAACCTCCGACTGCCTAAAATTTCAAAAGGCCCAACGCACTAGGACTCAACTTCCTCGCTTCAACCTCATAACGCTTTCAGAGGCGAAATCCGAACAAAGACATTCGCCAACTCGAAAAATTAATTATTAGTATAAATCAGCACATGGACTATATACCAAGTGAAAATACACTTTAAGGCGCTTAACTACCTCAAAATCCACGTGTTTCTTGAGATCAGTAGCTCTTTTGGCGACTCGAGCTACTCAGAGTCGCCAGATCAACCCGGCTCGATTCAACTATCTCTCAGTCTAATAATGAGCTTCTCACCCACTTCTTCCCGCTTAACCGATCGACACCGCTCTCCCATATAAAGCCTCAAACGGAGCCATACCAATGCTAGCCGAAAGCTATTGTTGTAGGCGAACTCAATCAAAGGCAAGTGTTGGTCCCATGACCGTGAAAATCCAACATGCAAGCTCTCAACATGTCCTCAATAACTGATTCACTCGCTCACCGCCATCCGTCTGGGTGAAATGCGAACTAAAGTCAAGACGAACCCATTCCTCCGAAATTTTGCCAAAAGTGTGAAGTAAACAACGGGTCTCTGTCGACACAATACTAGCCGGTATCCCATGCGCCTAACAATCTCCTTCAAGTATAATTCGCAAGTCTACTAGGATTTAGATATATTGTATGGCGAAATGAGTAGATTTGGTGAGTCGATCGACAATAACCCAAATGGCATTGTTTTTCCTCAAGATGTTTTCAAACCTAAGATGAAGTCCATCGAAATGGCTTCCCATTTCCATTGAGGCATGTAAAGGGCAATAACTGCGGATTACGATGATCAACCTTAACTCGCCGACAAACGTGCACCGCGATACGTACTCAGCGACGTCGCGTTTCAAACCTCGCCACCAGAAACTCTTCTTCAAGTCCTGGTACATCTTGGTGCTACCAGGATGTATGGCATACATGGATTTGTGAGCCTCTTCTAGAATAGTGTGTCCCGAGCTTGCTTGTCGGTACACATACACCATCACGAAACAACAAGGTTCCATCTCGCTCAATGGAGAAATCCTTCTTGCGCCATTCTCGACATCTCGTCTAATCGCCATCATCATCATCGGTCATCCAAGCTTTCTAATATTCTCAAGAGCGTAAGGCGTAGTACAAGAGTAGCCATCAATGCTCCCGAGCCTTTTACATCAAACCGTGAGCTGCCCAAAGCCATATCTTCCAATAGCTTCCATCGCTGAATCCGGCTCACAAGATGTGATAACTGAGCTGATGACCTTCTACTGAGAGCATCAGCAACGACATTTGCCTTTCCTGGATGGTACTGAATCGAGCAATCATAATCTTTCAAAACTCCATCCATCGTCCGCCGCTTTGTTCAAGTCCTTCGAGTGAATAGTGCATTGAGACTCTTATGATCGGTGAATATATCAAATATCTCACCGAGGTAATGTCGCCAGATCTTGAGAGCGAATATAAATCGCTAACTCGAGATCATGCATCGGATAATTTCTCTCATGGTCCTTCAACCTAGAACCATAAGCAATAACCCTCGTGTTGATTAAGCACACAGCCTAATCCGCCATAAGAAGCATCATCAGACACGGCCTCCACTACCGGAAGGTATAACAAGCATCGTAGTAGTCAAACGACGCTCAGCCTCCAAGCTGCTCACGCTCGCCCAATCAAACTTCGCATTCTTTCTCGTGAGCAGCGTAAGTGGACCCGATATCTTCGAGAAACCCTCGACAAATCTCTGGTAGTACCCTGCCAAACCAAGGAAACTTCGGACCTCTATAACTGTCGTAGGTTGTTCCCATGTCACCACAGAATCTATCTTTGTAGGATCCATCGAGATACCCGCCGTAGACTACGTGACCCAAGAAACCGATCGATCTCAAGCAAAATTCACACTTCGAGTTTTTGGCATACCGATGGTCCCCCGAGTGTTTGAAGAGCCATCTTCGATCTTGACATGCTCTCTCGTTTTCGAAAGATGAGGATGTCATCTACGAAAACTACCAGATTTATCAAGATGTGGTTTGAACACCTGCTCATCGTGTCTATGAAAGATGCAAAGCATTCGTCAATCCAAATGGCATCACTAAAAACTCATAGTGGCCATAACGCGTCCGAAACGCAGTCTTGGATATATCTTCCTCCTTGATCTTGAGCTGGTGATAGTCTGACCTCAGATCAATCTTCGAAAAGAACCTTGCACCCTGCAACTGATCAAATAAGTCATCTATCCGCGGAAGAGGATAACGATTCTTAATCGTCATCTTGTTGAGCTGCCTATAATCGATACACAGACGCATTGATCCATCCTTCTTTTTCACAAAAAGAACCGTGCACCCCAAGGAGAGACACTCTCAATAAAGCCTTTGTCTAAATCCACGTCGCTCCTTGAGTTCCTTCAACTCGGCAGCGCCATCCGATATGGAGCTTTAGATAATGGTTCGCACCTGCTAAGTCGATCGAACTCAATCTCTCTGGTGGCAATCCGGGCAATTCATCGAAAACATCGGAAACTCACTAACCATCGTAGAAGTGCAATGTCCCGATCTTTCTCCTTACTATCTTGCAAGTAAGCAAGATATCCACGATCCGCTCTCATCATGCGCCAGCCTGAAATAATAGGTGCAACGCTCGATTTGACTCGCAAAATCGAAGGATTTCATCTTCGGTGGCCGGAAGGTTACGATCTTCCGTGAAATCCACATTCGCATGGTATGCGACAACCAATCCATCCCGAGAATCACGTCGAACTCGCCATTTTCAGTGTAATCATGTCGGTCACTGTCTCGTGGTCATCAACTATCACGATCACAGACTGGCACACTGTATCCGTGCTGACCGAGCTTCCCGTAGGAACTTTCACATCCAAGACAAATGCAAGGGGTTTGGGTACGATGCCCATCTTCTCAGAGAAAAGAGGAGTAATGAACGAGTGACTAGACCCAGGGTCTATCAGTACTCGTGCTTCAATTTTACTTGAGTCGCTTCCACAACTCATCACAAGTGTACCTTAACCAAGAGTTTGTCATTATTTATATATACTTATATGCAATGATTATATTGTATTTTCAATTTATTGATGTAATATAATTGAATCAATATAATTAATACCAAAAGTAAAATCAACTTTAAAATACCTTGACCACGTCATTCGACGTTTGGGCATTCTGTGCAGTCACCGCGTAGGCTCGACCCTGAACTGTAGGTCGCGTCGACTGCAAGAGACCGTCAGAGTCCGTCCCTTTCTCAACACATCAGACAATCCTTGATCATATGACCAACCAACGTCCACACCAAGCATCCTCCAAGATCTACAATCCTCGCTTATGTGGTTTCCCACATCTTGCACACAATGAAGTAGAAAGCAGAGTAATCACGATCCTTTGTTGAACCTTGAGCCATAGAAGCTCCACTCCCAGTAGTGCTCCCAGCTCTGAATGGTTGTCCTGGTGACGAACTCTGCGGTCTCTGATATGAAGACGTCACTGGTCCTGAAGCAACAGCTGCTCTAGAGTATGATGGTTGACTAGGGGAGGAGGTCTCGAGAACCTTGGCTTTTTGTTCACCTTCCCTGAAGCACTCTGCTGTCCCTGTCCAAACCGATTCTTATTTCCCTACTCTCGCCTCAAGTATTGTTTTTGAATGTCCTCCACTGCTATTAGGGCCTTTGTCATGACGCCAAAGATACGCCCATCTCCCACATAGACACCCTCTCACAATGTTCGGCCTCAATCCTCTCGAATTTCTCAGCTCTCATCGGTGGCCACACGCAAGGGTGCAAACTGGAGAGTCTATCAAACTCAGCCGTGCTACATGCACATCTCATCTCGTTTCACCAATGAATCGGACCTCCCACCGATGACGTCGATCTCTTTGGAAAATACCGATCGTTGAACGCCTCCACAACTCGCCCAAGTCCATGGAATATTAGGGTAGTCCCGCTCTCTCATCCTAGAAACAGACTTCCACCACGGATCGCCTCTCCCAAAGTTTGAAAGATGCCCAACGATTTTCTCAACATCCACTAATCGCAACACTTCAAATATCTTCTCGATCTCATCAAGCCATGCCTCGGCTTCCATCGGATCCGCTCGCCGAGAATGTAGGAGGTCTCATCCTCCTAACTCGCAAATCCTCCCGGCTGATGTCCGTCCGCCAAGATCTCTGCTCTGCCTATCAATGGCTGCAGTTGAGCTACATGTTGGTGGCCTAAGGTCCAAAGACTGGTCCACATTCCTCTCTACCGGCCTACTCAGATTCGCATGCAGCAACTAACTTCTTCCTCGCCACGGAGGTACCCACACCCTCTCTGGTCCCTCTCCTACTCGCCTCGAATCATGGAGGAGCATCCGATCATCATTGTTGAAAAGCAATAATAATTGATCAAGAAGATTGTCAAGACAATCTATCCTAGTCCTAAGACTCGAACCTAGAGCATAGCTCGATATTAACCGAAATTCGATTTTCCAATCCAGATAGGAAAGGCGTTCATCAACTTATTGATTTCTCAATAAGCGTATTCAAACAAGAGGCCACATAACAATGATCTAAAACAGAGGCAAAGGTAGATAATTCATAATTCAAAAGCTTGTACGATGAGGAACCAAAAGGAACCACGGTGATGGCCAATCCAACACCTAAACTAATGGTTCACGATGGTTCCTCAAGTGATATCAAAAGAACAAAATAAGGCCTAGGGCCCAATATTTAAAACAATATTCGACAAAATACCAAAATACAGGATCTAAAGGTCAAGGAAGAACTCCTCAACAAGTCTAATTCTCCTCAGGAATATAATCAGAATCCTCCAAATCCTCAGATCCCAAATCAGTCTCAGCACCTGTGACGTATAGTCGAGGGTGAGCTAACAGCAAAGCCCAATAGAGGAAACAAATCTATTTGTATTTCATTATAAGTAAAGGTTTTCAAAAGACAGAATTCGGATCAAATATGGTTTTCAAATGATGCTTTGCAAACGAAATCTCCAGTTCTAATCTTGAGTTAAAACTGAATACATAAATCTGATGTGTTCGAAAATCTTCTGAATTAGTATGCTTCTTGTCGTAAATTTATAACTTAATTATATCTCTCAAATTCCTATAGCATGAGAGCAAAGTGTATACCGATGGGAAGACCCTACTGACCATCGTCGTTCATGAACCCTTTTTCTGAATGCAACAAGCCCCTACGCAATGAGGGAAACTTGCGCCAAAGTTATACCGTCAACACGGTTGGTAGAATCTAGGGCATCGTTCTGACGTACCTCAAATCAAATGCAATTGCTAACACATATCAAGGCTTATTATTCATATCATATACTGATTTTTCAAAGTTCTGATTCAAAGGTCTGATTCAAAGATTAACTGAGGTTCTGAGGTTCGAATTACAAAGTTCTTAATTTTAGCAAAGTATCCATGCTGAGGTTCTGATGTCCATAATGTATTTCAAATACATGCTTCTCGCGAAATAGTCAAAACAAATTCCCTACTTATAATAGAATACAAATAATGTGTAGGGTTCCCCTACCTTAACAAAGAGCTTCAAAATCACGCATAAACAAATTCCTCACCAAGGACTCCCAAATAAAACCTACATATATTAACACTTTCGTTAATATAAGACAAAAAATCAAACTAAAACTTGCGATTAAAATCCAATAAAAATTCAATGCCAAAAACAGATGTAAACATTTGTGGGTCAAATCTGAAATTCGATGGTCGAATTCAATTTCGACCCTTGAATTCAAAACTGCACATCAGTCCCAAAAATGGGAAAAATCTGCACATCAGACTGTGGCCATCAGATTTTAGATTGAACCACAGCCATCAGATCACACAGATTTTCTAAATTCCAAAATGGGAAAAATCGCATCACCTGGCCATCAAATTTTAGATTGAACCATTACCATCGATCACATGATTTTCTAAACAAATTCCAAAAATGGGAAAAATCTGCACATCAGTCTGTGGCCATCAGATTTTAGATTGAACCACAGCCATCAAATCACATAGATTTTCTAAACAGTCCCCAAAATGGGAAAAATCTGCACATCAGTCTGTGGCCATCAGATTTTAGATTGAACCACAGCCATGTCTTCTTTAATTCTAAACAAAACATAAACAAAATAACACAAGGAGGTTTCATCGACCTACCTCTTGTAGTTTAAACTGTTGATTCCAAGCTCCAAGCTCCAAGTTCCATGGTTCGATTTTCACTTTCACCATCATAAAGAAACGACCCACGCCATTAGATCACACGATTTTCTCACTCTCCACATCACTCTTCTCTTTCAATATATCAAACTGATCCTAAGAAAATTTCAAAGCTAATCAATGGTTGAGATGTGAAGAGGAGGTCTCAATCTCTCTAGATCTAGGATCAAACGAGCAAGGTCTTTAGAAGCTTAAATTCCAAAGAGAGTGGGAGAGTTAATCTTCTCTTGCACTCTCTCTCTCTTATAACCAAACCTAAGCAACTATAATATCTAGATTTTTTGTATTTGTAACTTATCCACTTAAGTTGAGAACATATCTGGTGTTAACCACCAACACCAACCCAATAGTATAAGTTATCGATTTCATGACTTGCACACCTCTCGAGACCAACTCCTTTGGCCATTAGTCTTACCATAGCCTTAGCTTACCAAAAGTCCAAAAATATTCTACAGTATTTTTCGGGCACGCTTACCGAGGTAAACGAAAATATGCCGAAAATATCAGGGATATTACACTATGTTCTTGCATGTCACTATCTATTGCGTATTTATGTCACTATCTATCAATGTTTATGCATAACCCTATCTGTCGCACATTCATGTTTATGCATGTCATCAATATCTATCAAGTATTTATATTCAGACATGTCACTATCTATCATGCATTCATAGAACATTCATGTCACTATTTATCCATTTTCATATGCGTCACTATCTATCGAGCATTTGTATTCATTCATGTTAATGTTGGTAAGTATCTATCGCGCATTCATGTTGATTAATGTCACTATTTATCATACTTTTATGTTCATCCATGCAACTATCTATCGCACATTCATGTTCACGTATGTCACTATCTATCCATGTTCACTATCCATCGCACATCCATGTTCACTATCCATCGCACATTCATGCATGTCACTTTCTATCACGCATTCATGTTCATATATGTCACTATCAATCCATGTTCATTCATATCACTATCTATCGTGCATTTATGTTCATTCATATTCATGCATGTCACTATCTATCAAGCATTCATTTTCATTTATGTCACCGTCAATCCATGTTCATGCATGTCATAATCTATCGTGCAATTATGCTCATTCACGTTCATGCATGTTATTAGCTGTAGTGCATTCATGTTCATATTTTTCACTATCTTTTGTGCATTTATGTTCATTCATGTTCCTGCACATCACTGTAGATCATGCATTCTTGTTTATATATGTCACTATCTATCACGAATTTATGTTCATACATGTCACTATCTATCTTTGTTTATATATGTCACTATATATCGCACATTCATATTTATGTATGGCACTATCTATCGCGTATATATATTCATTCATATTCATGTATCCCACTATCTATCGCGCATTCATATTTAGGTAGGTCACTATCTATTACGCATTCTTATTCATTTATGTTCATGTCTATCACTATCTATCAATGTTCATGAATGTCACTATCTGTCGCACATTAATATTCATGCATGTTACTATCTATAATGCATTCATGTTCATAAATATCACTACTTTTTGTGCATTCATGTTCATTCAGGCTCATGCATGTTACTATCTATCATGCATTCATGTTCATGCATGCCACTATCTTTCATGCATTCATGTTCATACACGCCACTATATATCAAGCATTCATATTCATTCAGGCTCATGCATGTTATAATTTATCGCTCATTCATATTCATGCATGTCACTATCTTTCACGCATTCATATTCATGCACGTCACTATATATTCATCATTCATGTTTATGAATGTCACTATCTTTCACGCATTCATGTTCATGCACGTCACTATATATCATACATTCATGGTCACGCATGTCACTATCTATCCTTGTTCATGCATATCACAATCTATCCTTATTTATGTATGTCACTACTATCGCGCATTCATATTCATATATATCTAAGTATGTCACTATTAATCGTGCATCCGTGTTCATACATGTCACTATCTATCGCACATTCATGTTTATACATGCCACTATCTATTGCGCTTTAATATTCATGTATGTCACTATGTGTCGCACATTCATGTTTGTTGATATCAAACTATCAATCGCGCAATCATGTTTATTGATATCCAATATCAATCGCGCAATCTTGTTCATTAATATTCATGTATGCCACTATCTATCGCCTATTCATATTAATTCATGTTCATTCGCGTCTCTGTTATACGCATATTCTTGTTCAGGCATGTCACTATCAATCGTGTATTCATATTCACGCATGTCATAATTGTGCATTCATATTCAAGCATGTCACTATCTATCGTGCATTCATGTTTATGGATGTCAAACTATCTATCTCACCTTTATGTCCATTATAGTCACTATCTATCGCACTTTCATGTTCACGCAAGTCACTATCTATCCATGTTCATGCAAGTTACAGTCTATCGTATATTCATATTCGTGCATATCATAATCTATATATATTCATGCATGTCACTATCTATCACGCATTCATGCTCATTCGTGTTCATATATGTCACTATCTATCGCACATTTATATTTAATCATGTCTATACATGTTACTATCTATCATACATTCATACTCATTTATGTTCATGCATGACACTATCTATCATGCATTCTTGTTCATGCATGTCACTTTCTATCGCTCATTCATGTTCATTCATTTTTATTGATGTCAGACTATCAATCATGCATTCATGTTCATACATTTTACTATCTATCGCACATTCACATACATTTTTATCACTATCTATCCATGTTCATGCATGTTACTATCTATTGTGCTTCACTATCTATCACATATTCAAGTTTATTCATATTCATGCGCGTCACTATCTATTGTGCAATCATGTTTATTTATGTTCATGCATGTTACTATCTATCCACGTTCATATATGTCACAATCTATCACCTAATCATGTTCATTCATGTCGCTATCTATCGCTCATTCAAGTTCATGCACATCACTATCTACCGCACATTCTTGTTCGTGCATGTCACTATCTATCGCACATTCATGTTCATTCATGTCAGTATCTGTCGCTCATTCATATTCATGCAAGTCACTATCTATTCATATTCATGTATGTCACTACCTATCGCGCATTTATGTTCATTCATGTTCCTGCTTGTCAGTATCTATCGCGTATTCATATTAATGAATGTCACTATCTATTGCGCATTCATGTTAATCCATAAAATTATCTATCATACATTCATATTTACGTATGTCACTATCAATCCATATTCATACATGTCATTATCTATCACGCATTAATGTTCATTAATGTTCATACATTTCACTTTATATCACGCATTTATGATCATGCATGTCACTATCAATCCAAGTTCATGCATGTCACTATCTATAGTGCATTCATGTTCATACATGTCACTATCTATAGTGCATTTATGTTCATTCATGTTCATGCATATCACTATCTATCGCGCATTTATTTTTATTCATGTCACTATCTGTCGTATATTCATAGTCACGTATGTCACTATCTATCACGCATTTACGTTCATGCATATCACTATCTATCAATGTTCATGCATGTCATTATCTATCATGAATTTATATTCTTTTGTATTCATGCATGTCACTATCTATCACGCGTTTATGTTTATTCTTGTTACTATCTTTCGCGCATTTATGTCCATTCACATTTATGCACGTCACTATATATCACGCATTCATGTTCATGAATATCACAATCTATCATGTATTTTGTTCATGCATGCCATTATCAATCTATGTTCATGCATGTCACTATCTATCCAATATTCATGTCATTATCTATCGATTTTTATGCTTTTCACTATCCGTCGTATACTCAGGTTCATACATATCACTAACTATCACGCATTAATGTTCGTGCATGTCACTATCCATCCATATTCTAGAATGTTACTATTTATCTATGTTCAAGTATATTACAATCTTTCGTGCATTCACTTTCATGCATGTCATTATCTATCGTGCATTAGAGTTTATGTATGTTACTATCTATCTATGTTCATGCATGTCACTATCTATCGCTCATCCATGTTTATGTATGTCACTATCTATTACACATTCGTGTTCATTCATGTCACTATCTATCAACGTTCATATATGTCCCTTTCTATCATGCATTCATGTTTATACATGTCACTATCTATCATGCATTCATGTTCATTTACTTCAGTATCTATCGTTCATTCATATTCATGCATGTCACTATCTATCTATGTTCTTACATGTCACACTATCTATCGTGCATTTATGTTCATTAATATTCATGTTTGTCAGTATCAATCACACATTCATGTTGATGTATATCACTATCTATCGCACATTAATGTTCATCCATGCAACTATCTATCGCCCATTAATGTTCACGTATGTCCACTATCTATATATGTTCATGCATGTCACTATCCATCGCGCATTCATGTTCGTTCATATTCATGCATGTAACTTTCTATCGCGCATTCATATTCATGTATGTCACTATCAATTCATGTTCAAGCATGTCACTCTCTATCGTGTAATAATGTTCATTCATATTCATGCATGTCACTATCTATCACGCATTAATTTTCATTCATGTCACTATCAATCCATGTTCATGCATCTCACAATCTATCGCACAATTATGCTCATTCATGTTCATGCATTTTACTGTCTATAGCGCATTTATGTTCATGTATTTCATTATCTTTCATGCATTCATGCTCATTCATGTTCCTGCACGTCATTATTAATCCAAGTTCAAGCCGATCACAATCTTTCGCATATTCATTTTCATGCATGCCATTATCTGGTCGCGCATTCAAATTTATGCATGTCACTATCTATCCATATTCATGCATGTCACTATCTATCGCACATTCATATTCATGGATATTACTATGCATTATGCGTTCATGTTCTTTAATGTTCATGCATATCAGCATCTATCGCACATTCATGCTCATTCATGTTCATGCATGTCACTATTTATCCAAGTTCAAGCATATCACAATCTTTCGCGTCTTTATTTTCATGCGTGTCATTATCTAGTCGAGCATTCATGTTCATGCATGTCACTATCTATCCATATTCATGCATATCACTATCTATCGTGCATTCATGTTCATGCATGTCACTATATATTATGCGTTTATGTTCTTTAATATTCATGTATGTCACTATCTATCACGCATTCATGCTTATTCGTGTTCATACATGTTACTATATATCGCGCATTTACGTTTAATCATGTCCATGCATGTTACTATCTATCACACATTCATGCTTATTTATGTTCATGCATGCCAC
Source organism: Chloranthus sessilifolius (assembly GCA_021018995.1). Taxonomy (NCBI): domain Eukaryota; kingdom Viridiplantae; phylum Streptophyta; class Magnoliopsida; order Chloranthales; family Chloranthaceae; genus Chloranthus; species Chloranthus sessilifolius. The sequence goes on from CM037586.1 coordinate 34,343,524, forward strand.
TATCTATCGCGTATTCTTGTTCATACATGTCACTTTCTATCGCTCATTTATGTTCATTCATTTTTATTGATGTCAGACTATCAATTGCGCATTTATGTTCATGTATTTTACTATCTGTTGTTATCATGTTCATTCATGTTCATGCTGTCATTATCTATCCACGTAAAATGCATGTCACTATTTATCGCTCATTCATATTCATTCATGTCCCAATCTATTGCGTATTCAAGTTCATGCACGTCATTATCTATCACACATTCATGTTCATGCATGTCACTATCTATCGCGCATTCATGTTCATTCATATCAGTATCTGACGCTCATTCATATTCAAGCAAGTCACTATCTATCCATGTTCATGTATGTTATTATCTATCACATATTTATATTCATTCATTTTCATCCTTATCAGTATCTATCGCGCATTCATGTTGATGAATGTTACTATCTATTGCGCATTCATGTTAATCCATACAACTATCTATCGTGCATTCATATTCACGTATGTCACTATCTATCCATATTCATACATGTTATTATCTATCGCGCATTAAGTTCATGTTCATGCATGCCACTTTATATTGCGCTTTCATGTTCATGCATGTCACCATCAATCAAAGTTTATGCATGTCACTATCTATAGTGCATTCATTTTCATGAATGTCACTATTCATCGCGCATTCATTTTCATTCATGTCACTATCTGTCGTACATTCATATTCATACATGTCACTATTTATCTATTTTCATGCCTGTCACTATCTATCTATGCTCATGCCTGTCATTATCTATCATGTATTTATGTTCATGCATGTCACTATCTATCAATATTCATACACGTTACTATCTATCATGCATTCATATTCATTCATGTTCATGCATGCCACTATCTATCTTATTTTTATGTTCATTCTTGTTACTATCTATCGTGCTTTCATATTTATGCATGGGACTATTTTTCGCGCATTCATGTCCATTCATATTTATGCATTCATGTTCATGAATATTACTATCTATCGTGCATTTTGTTCATGTATAGCATTATCAATCTATGTTCATACATGTCACTATCTATTCAACATTCATGTCATTATCTATCAGTGTTTAAGCCTTTCACTATCTATCGCACATTCATGTTCATGCATATCACTAACTATCGCGTATTAATATTCGTGCATGTCACTATCTATCCATGTTCTAGTATATTACTATTTATCTATGTTCAAGCATATTATAATCTTTCGCGCATTCATTTTCATGCTTGTCATTATCTGTCGCGTATTCAAGTTCATGCATGTCACTATCTATCACGCATCCATGTTCATTAATGTCACTATCTATTGTACATTAATATTTGTTCATGTTGATATATCAACGTTTATGAATGTCCCTATCTATCGCGTATTCATGCTCATGCATGTCACTATCTATTACGCATTCATGTTCATTCATTTAAGTATCTGTCGCACATTCATATTCACGCATATCACTATCTATCCATGTTCATGCTTGTTACTATCTATCGTACATTAATGTTCATGTTTGTCAATATCAATCACGCATTCATATTGATGAATGTCACTATCTATCGTACATTGTTCATCCATACAACTATCTATCATGCATTTATATTCACGTATGTCACTATCTATCTATGTTCATGCATGTCACTATCTATTGCACATTCTTGTTCGTTCATGTTCATGCATAGTACTTTCTATCAAGCATTTATATTCATGTATGTCACTATCAATCCATATTCAAGCATGTCACTATCTATTATGCAATCATGTTCATTCATATTCATGCATGTTACTATCCATCATGCATTATTTTTCTTTCATGTCACTATCAATGCATGTTCATGTATCTCACAATCTATCGCGCAATTATGCTTATTCATGTTCATGCATGTTACTATCTATAGTGCATTTATATTCATGCATTTCATTGTCTTTCGCGTATTTATACTCATTCATGTTCCTGTATGTCACTATTTATCCAAGTTCAAGCATATCAAAATCTTTCGCATCTTTATTTTTATGCATGTCATTATCTAGGTGCGCATTTATATTTATGAATGTCACTATCTATTGTGCATTCTTGTTCATGAATGTCACTATCTATCGCACATTTTATTCATGCATGGCACTATCAATCTATATTCATGCATTTTACTATCTATCTAGCATTCATGTCATTATCTATCATTGTTTATGCTTGTCACTATCTATCACACTTTCATGTTTATGCATGTCACTAACTATCGCGCATTAATGTTCGTACATGTCACTATCTATCCATGTTCTAGCATGTCACTATTAATCCATGTTCAAGCATATTACAATCTTTCGCGCATTCATTTTCATGCATGTCATTATCTGTCACGCATTCAAGTTCATGCATGTCACTTTATATCTCTATTAATACATGTCACTATCTATCGCGCATCCATATTCATACATGTTACTATCTATTGTGCATTCATGTTCATGCATGTCACTATCTATCAACTTTCATACATGTCCCTATCTATCGCACATTCATGTTCATGCAAGTCATTATCTATCGCGTATTTATATTCATTCATTTTAGTATCTGTCACACATTCATATTCACAAATGTCACTATCTATCCATGTTCATGCATGTCACTATCTAATGCGCATTTATGTTCATTCATGTTCATGCTTATTAGAATCAATCACGCATTCATGTTGATAAATGGCAGTGTCTTTCGCGCATTCATATTCATCCATCCAACTGTCTATCACGCATTGATGTTCACATATGTCACTATCTATCCATACTCATGCATGTCACTATCCATAGCACATTCATGTTTGTTTATATTCATGCATGTCACTTTCTATCGCGTATTCATGTTCATGCATGTCACTATCAATCCATGTTCAAGCATGTCACTATCTATCGTGCATTCATATTCATTCCTGTTCATGAATGTCACTATCCATCACGCATTTATTTTCATTTATGTCATTATCAATCCATGTTCATTCATGTCACAATTTATCGTGCAATTATGCTCACTCATGTTCATGCATGTTACTGTCTATAGCACATTCACGTTCATACATTTTACTATCTTTCGCGCATTCATGTTTATTCATGTTCCTGCAGGTCACTATATATCGCGCGTTCATGTTCATGCATGTCACACTCTATCGCGAATTCATGTTTATGCATGTAACTATCTATCCTCGTTCATGCATATTGTTATTTACTGAAAAGTACCACTTTTCTCCTCTTAAGCTAGCCTTTGCTAGACCTTGAAGCTGACAAATAACTTCTTTTTAGCTTATTTTGTAGTTAGAAATAATTTGTGTAACTTAACACAAAGACTATACTTTTAGTGCCAAGAAAAGAGATAATTCAAGCAAAGGATGATAGCTGAATCAGAAAGTGATGGAACACCATGGTGACTATCATGCATGTCACAATGGACCAAGAAATTCCAGTAGTTGAAAGAAGAATAGGTGAGAGTGGAGGAAGCTGCAACAGAGGCATGTGCATAGCAGCAGAGGGGCCAAGGATCTATCTCACATAGCTGAGGTGCAGCCTTGTGCTGTTCAATTCATTGGCAAAGCTCCCTCGCACAGCTAAGACATACAACATAATAGAGCTCGCAAAGAAGTCACGCAACTCAAGGAAGGGGTTATCACAAAGCTCATCTCGCAGCGATAGTCGCGCGCCTTGATTACAAGCTATCATGAACTCATGAGCCTTTAGAAATACTACTCGCGAAGCTCTCGCGAGGATCAGGCCTTATTGTAGCAACGCGTATTACCTTGTGAGACCAATTGGCATGACCAACAGTAAAGAGATCATGAAGTTTTCGCGTGGTTCTGGAAGAGAGAGATGCCCAGAAGTTCTCTCGCACAGCTCTCACGCGTCTAAAAGTTTAAACCTGTACCAAGCAAGACACAAAGGCATCTGCGCGAGTACCTCGCGACTGAAGTTCTTGAAGCTCTTCTGCGTGAGCAAGCTAAGCATTGAAGATCCTTCTGCGTGAGTGCACACAGAATAAGCACAGGCGATCACCCAAAGCTCTACTGTGCAAGACAGTAATATTCAAAGCTAAACTCTACCCCGTGAACACTCTACAGCTGAACGACAGAAGCAATATGCAGAAGCCAACCTAGCGAAGCTCGGGCTCTCTACTTCTCAATCTTAACTCAAGGACCTTTTGGGGATTTCCCTAGATCTAGGGCACACATCTCAAGACACAAATTTTGATGCACGCATCCCAAGACATCCAAGGGTTGTAACAGTGCCACATCTAGTTGAAAAATTAGGGTTTACTCTTCTCTCAGCTACAGTATTAGGACTAAGTATATAAGTTATGCTTGTAACTTAGAAACTATTATTCACTTTCTCCTTCAGCCTCTGTCGGCTAAGAGCTCAAGAGACTAGGGTTTAGGTTAGGGTTTGATCACCTCTTTTTCCATTTTTTTCTTCTCTCTTAGCCCAACACTTGCTAGCTAAATCTTTGGTAAGCATCTAGGTGTGTAGCAAGGCAGCACCTTGGATGGAAGACAGCAGCAAATCAGCACCTCAAGGCATTCTATGCGAATAGCTGCAAAGTAATTCAAGTGGCATATTACAGCTATAACATTAATGCACTCGAATACTTTAAGTGTTGAAGATCATCTACTCGAGCTAATGATGGAAGCCCATGAGCAACACAACTGCAAACTTGAAGAATTCGAGTAATTTAAAGTGCTGGTGCAGCCACTCGAGGTGTTTAAATGTAGCTTAAAATGAACTACACAAGCTATTCTTTGTTGGAACTAAAGCACTTGAGTGTTATGTAGCTGAAAGGAACCCCACGAGTGAATTATAGAGCTGTTATGCGCTAAAAATAGACTCCACGAGGGGTTATTTTGAACTCCACGAGCTACTGTGTTAAAATTGAACCTGTCGCAACCTATCGAATGGCTGTTTGAACCTGTCGCAACCTATCGAATGGTTGTTTGAACCTGTCACAACCTATCAAATGGTTGTTTGAACCTGTCGAGAGGTTCTGATGCTGAAAATGAACCTATCGAGCATCCTGTCAAATAGTTGAATGAACTTGTCAAGCTCCTGTTAGAACCTGTCAAATGCATACCTGAAGCCCATTCAACCTGTGGAACAGTTGCCTAAACCTCTCAAGATTGAAGTTCTGAAGCTCCAATCTATTGAAGCACGGGTTTCAGCCATCTATTTCACACTTAAAGGACATTTTGGGGATTCTAATACTTCTACGGCACACATCCCAATGTCCCACACATCTCAGGGATTTATCTAGGGTTCCATTAGCAAATATCAATAGCCGGCAGGAGCATTTTTAAGAGCTGCAAGAACACATTAGCTGGGCATAAAACTCTGCACATGGGACAATAGTCCACATGCAATTTTCCTTGGTGAAATGAAGACACCTCAGCTGTACATAACAGAACTGAGTCCTCTGCTCTCTGATTGGTTGCAACTCAAGGCACATGGATCGATGCATATGTATAAATATCCATCTATTTTGCTATTTTTCTTCAGCAAAAAAAGTAGGAACAAAGGAATAGCTTGAGTTCTCCTTAGCTCATTTAGTTTTAGTTTTAGGTTTTTCCCTTTTTCTCTTCCCCCTTCTCTCCCTAATCCAGCCTGTTGGATTAGATCTAATAATTTACATAAGCAAGCAAGAATCATGACTTTGACAATATAAAACAAAATATGCCTCATTTTAGATATGCAAGTAAGCATGCTCAAAGTGGTGCATGTCAGGTAGACAAAGAAGATGACGGAAATTCTTATAAAAACGTGTCAGATACCAAGCCCCTGAGTTATGTTAACAGGGTCACTTGAGCCAAGACTCCAAGCCCTTGGACTACGTAAACAAGGTCACTTGGGACAAGTATTTCAAGCCCTTGAGCTTCGTTAACAAGGTTGCTTGAACGAAACGTCAAGCCCCTGAGCAAGTTAGCAGGGTCGCTTGCACTGAGACCATTAAGCCCCTGAGCTACGTTAACAAGGTCACTCGATCAGAGACACGATAAAGGTACGTGGTGTACATACTTAGGCGAAATCACATATAGTGATACGGTTCAAGCTCTAGCAAGTACATGTACAGGGTGCCAATAGTAACAGAATCAAGATGACATATGCTAAATCATGTAAGAAATGAATAAATCATGTGTACTATTTACCAATGAGAAAATATGTATAATGGTTGCAATATTTGTAAGTATAAATTATACATCATGTGTGGAACTCAAATCAAATAAGCAATTTCAGCATAGGTTTGTTCCCTACCTTAACCATTGCAAAAAAAATCGGTTAAATTGCGTGTCTGAGCGTTCCTCGCTCCACCTAATTCAAAGGAGACTCATAAGTTCCTATTCATGATCAGGCCCCAACCCAATTGGGTCATTTCCTAATGGATTTGGTCGTGATCTTACTAGATCCGGTTAAGTAAGAAATTTTGTTCGGCTGCCGAAATCAATTCCAAGTGGTACCCAAAGTTGTCTCTTCAAGTGGTGCTTGAAGTTACACTTCAGAAAGGCTCCAAGGTTGTTCGTATTAAAGACGCCTGAAGTCGCCCGGGCTACTAATTAAAATCGCCCAACGGCTTCACTTAAAAACCCCAAACGTCACTTGAAAGTCACCCGGCTGCTTTAAAAGTCACCCGTGCTGCCCTTTCTGGATGTTTTAGTCGCCCGGGCGAGAAATGCCTGAACTTTTTGGTCTAAAGAACTCGCCCGGGCGAGCTCTTTATTTCTTTTGCTTCCTACCTCCTGCAGTGGGATCGCCCCACTATTTCTTGCTTAGCTCGGGCGGTTTTTATCACCCAACTCACTTCTTCTGCACGTTCTCACGCTCAAATCTTGGACTCTTTTCCCTTTGATTCTCGTACATGTGATCATAATGCACACCATGATCATCACACACAAAACTTAGATTGAGGTGGACTTTTAGCCTTCAATTTTTGCCGCATGCAATGCTTTCGACCATCATTTTCTTTTATGTACGATCGTCAAAAGCCATTGCATGCCATCAACCTATCATCGACTCTCGATCCTAGATACTATAGCATAAGATCTATGTAATTGCGCTGCCATACATACCTTTTACGTGCAGTTCGTGCCTTTTACGCGCAGTTCGTACGATCGGTGTGGTTGAATTTTTGGTGAAGCTTGGAATATATCCGGTGCCTTTGATCTATGGTTTGAATTACCACTACAGATTGGTGGTTAGTGATAGATTTGAAGGTTGAGTTCCGGAGGGAGAAAGAGGCTAGTTTCTAATCTCTCGTTCACTCACCCTCGGTTTCAACGAAGGATATGCATGCTTATGCGTGTGACATGGGTTTTATACCCCCTGGTATTAGATAGGGTGTATAGGCTGCACACACCACAGTGGTGTACAGGCCATCATGTGGTTCATGATGTGGAGGAGAGGTAAAAATAGAGAGTTTTTCCTTTTAGTTGCTGTTACCCGATGGTAACTCCTCATGCATAGACTTAGCGTGCATGACCCTTAATGTGCTGGATTGGTTCCCATGTAGAGCCCCTACACCTACAATGGTGTACTAAATATCTCTAGAGTGCAAAAAGGGATTCTTTGCATGAGTCCAACTTTTTGGGTCTTAAGTAGTTTAGCCCTAAAGATATTACATGGTGAGGCCCAATACTAACAGCTTAATAATCCTCAAGAGGTTTGTTTCTAGTGTGAGACTTGTATATTCAACCAAATGTGTGGGTCTGCGTATCATCTACGCTTGGCCGATTTGGCATCGGATCCGATACAAGATTTATCCCTGGCATACGATCGACACAGAAGCAAGTGTGTGGTGTTCAGCTCTATGTGGTTGCACTGTCTTGCATGAGGTCAATTTTTTTAGTCAACACTGACGACCCATACGGGATGTGTACCAACATCCATGATCGAGAATTAACCTGATATACCCGATATACCAGGTTCAGATTATCGGGGTATTACAAAAAATATTTGAAGTTTGTGGGTAACTTCATTGAAAACCTTCAGGAGGCTATAACCCGTCCACTAGGGATCACCTAGGGGTTCAAAGGCTTACTGCATCTGCTAAATGCAATCGTGCTCCCTACAAAAGTGGCATTTAAATTCATAGTTTAAATATTTTATTTTTTCTTGTTTGCTAGAGACTAGCAAAACTTAAGTTTGGAAGTATGATCAGTCACATAATTTATCATTTATCACCCTTAACTTAGTGATGCTAGACCATAGTTTGCTACTAATAAGTTATTGATATACAGATATTAAGGAAAAATAGTAAAATAGAGCCAAAGTATTAGTATTTATCAAATCGATGGTCGAATTTTGCCCTGTTTCAGTCCTTTGAATTTTTTGTCGGATTTTTCTTGGCAAGCTTTCGGGTTTGACTTTTGGTCCAATATTAACACTGAGAGTGTTAATCTTTGTAGGTTTTAAATTAGAGAGTCCTTTGTGAGGACTGTTTTTGCTTGTTTTGGGACCGTCTTTGTTGAGGTAGGGACACCTGATTTGCATTCTATTATAAGTATAGGCTGTTTGATATAGAGCATAATTTTTGAAATATTTGTCTAACATAGCATGAATAAGAACTTTGAATTATAATACAAATAAGAATTTGAAAAACTTTGTTATGACTAAGAACTCAAAAATTTGAACTTCAGAACCTCAGCTATTTTTGAATGTGAACTTCGAATCAGAACTCCAAAAAATCAATAAATATGTTATGTATATAAGCTTTGATATAAGTTAGCATTTGCATTCAATTTGAGGCACATACGAACGAAACCCTAGATTCTACCAACCGTGTTGACGGTATTTATTTTGGCGCAAGTTTCCCTCATAGCGTAGGGGCTTGTTGCACTTCAAAAAATGGGTTCATGAATGACGATGGTCAGTAGGGTTTCCCATCGGTGATTTAGTCCGCTCTCATGCTATATGTAAGGGTTTTGTCACGTTTAACTAAAAGCAAATAAAGAAAAGAACTAACTAACTGATCCAGATCCAAGTTGGGGAAGTGATTAAAATAAATCAAATGGAGAAATAATAACTTTCTGTGATTTCGCCTTTGAATTTTAATGGAGAATCTGCAACTAAACAGAGTTGATTCAATCTTCATCTGGCTACCAGCACAGATGTAAGAGAAATAAATCTGAATTAAGGAAGGGGTTTAGACTTATGGTTATGATCTGTCCACTTAAATGGTCACAGATCATCCAATAGTTGTTGACCTATCCTCAATTCAGAACATGAACATCACTGCAAGTGCTGTCAGAACTAGGTTACCAACGCTAATTCGCACAGGAGTAATGTAGCAAGGCAAATTGCATGCAAAGTGGTGAATCTAGAGGAGTCTAATGCACTAAGGTGATCAATAAGAACCCTTGACATGAATCCAATGGAGAAAACACAGTTCTGACAAAGAACCTTTTAAATTCAATCTTACAATTACGAACGCGGCTAGACCCTCGGACTTGCGATCTTGAATCCAATCTCCTTGGAGTTACAAATAGCTCTCGAAACTCTCAAAAGCAAATACAAAAGAAGCTATTACGAGTGGGACAAGCTATCTGACCGGAAGCGGGAAATAGAAATGAACTCAAACTGGATACCCAAATTGGGCAAATCGTTCGTCTATTTATAGTTTTCCCTAAGCCACCTGAGATGTGTATCAACCAATGAGAATTGGATACATCTGTATCAACCAATAGAGTCGAGCACCGTGATCCGGATGTTACGCCAACCAGAAATGCATGATCTGCTTCTGCCAATCTCGAATCAGAGGCATCAATTCTGTTTTGTAATTCAATAATCTGTTTGGCCTTCTTAAAGTTCCCGGCATGAAATTTCATCTTTGGGTGTTCACATGGGGTGGAATATGCCTTTGTTTCGTGCTCAGAATATTCCGGAATGTCCTTGGGTTTTAAAACGCATTGAGGTGCGTGCAAAATTTCCTGAAATACCCTTGGACGAGCAAATCCTCGAATGCCATTTCGCATAGTTTAAGGGCTTTTTCGCAAAGTAGTTTGGCTCGAATCTCTCTTAAAAGCATTTTGGCTCCAAAGATCTCTTTTAAAAGCATTTTGGCTCTGAGGAGATCTTTTCGCAAAGGACTTTGGCTGTGAGAGATCCTTTCGCAAGGACTTCTCTTCGTTCATAAGCATTTTGGCGGAGGTCTTTTATGGACTTCTCTTCTTTTCGCAAAGTTCAAAGTTCTTTGCGAATAGTAGATGTTCTTTAATTGAACTTTTAGCTTCCATTCTTCTTCTGAATGGATCCTTCTTCTTCTTCGTGTCTTTTCTTGCTCTTTTAGGACCTTTTTAGCCATTCTTGAGGCTATTTCTTCACTCCCTTTGAGTTTGACATGCGTTGTCGACTTTTTGATCATTTTAGGATGGTTTTGATTTGGACTGTCTTTTGGTTATTTGCAATATGAACACTAAAGCACTTATTTAGTCCTCTCAAGGGTCTTTCAAGGCTCATGTTTAGGGGTAAAAATGGTATTTTCACTACTTATCACACCCCCAAACCTAAGCTTTGCTAGTCCACGAGCAAAGAAACATAAAAAACAAAGTAAAGAGCCACTTTTGTAGGAAGCACAGTGCATTTAGCATATGCAACAAGCCTTTAAACCCCTAGGTGATCCCTAGAGGAGTGAAGTCTCTGAGGGTTTTGGTGAAGGTACCCACAAACTTCTCCATGAAACTTGATTAACATCGATTGCAATATTATCAAATGAGCAATCAAGGAGGGGTTAGTTACTCTTGAATCAATGATGAAAGAAAATTTGATTATTGTTTGTGAATTTAAACATTTATAAACCTCATGAATGTTTCAATATTTCCAATCTGTGATGAGTCATAGAAAATCATACAAATGTGCGTGAAGCTCATCCTATGGATAAAAATTAGGTTATAAGTCATACTTAAGGTGCTCAAGTTCCAACCCAAATACTCACGGGGTATACTCTCATGCCAGTGTTTTTGTTGAGGGTTCATTTTCACTCAAGCTCAAGAGCGTTACATCTCCCAAGCTGGATCTGTAAGCATGAGCATAGGCATGATTCGTAGGCAATGGCATCATTGACATCTCCTCACCTTAGATTGGGTCACTTCTCATCTCCACATGACAGCTCACTCAACTTTGGATCACAAGGGCTTTTAATCTAGGTTTGTTTGTATGGCTTATGGAGTGAAGTTTCAAGGAAAGGCAATTTGAACAGAGGTTTGAATTTGAGAACTCGGGAAGTGCGGAGATGGTTCATGACTCCACCTTTTTGAGTTTAGCTTCTTTTCTTCTTCGAGATTCTCACATTCCAGTGATCAGTTCTTTCTTTGATCTTGCATTTTTCAACATAAGGTCCCTTTTTGCCTTTTTTGCTTGCAACTTTTCACATTGTTTGTTTCTTTTCTCGGTCACCATATTGCCTGTTTTGAGGTATTTTCTCTTCATTTTCTTGATGTTGCCGAAATGGTCCATCTTGATTCTTTCTCCTTTACCTCCACGAATTCTCGAGTGAGGAAGGCTGAATTAGTTCCATAGGTTCTGCAAGTACTTTTGAGTATTTTTGATGAAGAATTGTAGGATTCTGCTCAAATGGGGTACAAACAGGGCAGATTTTTCTTGGTTGGTTCTGTTAGGTTCAATTTGTCTAAAGAAGGCCTTGATCTTTTCCTCAGTTTCACGAGTCTGTTACTTGTTTTAATTTGGAGTTTCCTAACTTCTAGTGGATCTAATGCCTCAAATCCTTTGAATCGGAAAAAAATTGCCTCGATCACTCTTCAAGGAGATGGAAAATATATGGGCTCAATTCTCACTTTGGTTATGGTTTTCCTTGAGCTTTTAAGTATATCTTTACCTTTTCTCTTCCTTTTGACTTACTACGTCTGATACCGGTATGTTTTTATGGTGTAATCATCATGGAAATGTAGAATATCGCAAGGTTTAAATGTCTAAATTTGGCAAAGGAATTTTAAATTTTCTAGTTGTCATGATTCTTAAGTAAATTAATACATTTCCTAATTACTTAGGTGATTCTCTGCCCTTATGTTAACTATTCCTAGGCAGACTTGTCTCGCCACACCCCCAAACCTATGGGGAACAGTGTCCTCACCGGTTCAAAGGTGGTGGACAATTATTAGGGAAGGCAATGAAACAACAATAATCTGGCGATTCTGACAAAGCACATCGAAATTTGGATAGAAAATAAAAGGAAAAAGGGAAAGGGAGTAGGGGAGGGTTGTAAGTTTTTACGAAATAGGGAGAACAAAAGCAATTTGGTTAGGCGACTTATAATGAAAAAATTGCAATAGAATAAAAGCGAAAATAAGAAAATAAGAAAGAGACAATTGATGAATTGGGCTTGTAAACCGGTAGTGTTGATTCTCCTACTTCCTCATTCTTCTTAACATGGCGACTTGTGGTCCGTGCTTTCTTGCCAAAGTTGTGAGGAGGAGTACCTCAAAGGGCTCTTCCCTATCAATGTCAAACTTGGCTCTTAAGAGGGTCAGTAATGAGTCTTCCAAAGGAGGCCAGAATCTTCCTTCCTTTTTACCTTGGCACTCACATCAGCCATTGCTTTCCGGGATCGATGGGGGCATTGAAGAATTGCCCTTAGAGAAGTGAAAGAGGGCTTCTAAGATGGGGGTTCGCCTCTCTTGGGTGTGCCGAGTAACATAAAAACTCTCTCGAGTATGGAATCCAAGAGATAGATATTGGAGGCGGATCTCTTCTCACTATTGATTGCAGAACCCACCATGCCTGTGTCAAATGGGCAGCCATATCTCTGAAAGAGGCAACTTCAGAGCATCAAGGGTCCATCAGATTGAATTGAAAAGGTATCCCTAGGGCATGTCCAATGTCCTCGGCGATCCTGATTAAGTCACAGTTGTCTATAAAAATAACTAGGGTTGGCACATCAAGATGTTCCTCTGTGACTGTGGTGAGGTTACGATACCATGCTTTGTCATCCTTGGGTAAATTTTCTGTAATGGAGTGAGGATGGTGCCGAGGAAGCCTCCACGAGATATCTTAAAGATAGCACGCAATCGGTTTGGAGGAGAAAAAGTTTCATCCACCAATAGCTGGTATGAGCTCGGGCATCAATGAATGGGTTAGGCAAAACCAAAGGAATGGGTAATGGGGACTGGACTGGGCTCGAGGCAGGTGGGCTCCTCATGGCGATTTTTTTTTCTTTTCAACCCTATCTGCTTTGTCCATTGAAAGTTTTCTCTTGCAGACTTCTTGGCTTTGCCTTTGGCTTTTGGGGTGTTTTTGCCTTCTTGGTCAAGATTTAGGGAACATGGCACAAGAAGAGATTTCTCGGTTTTTCCCATATTTAAAATGGCCTCAAATGTAGCTTAAGTACCGCAATCACAGAAAGAATAAGAGTAGAAGCGCACGCGATCCGAGGGTTTCCTCTGTGTGAGTTTCTTTGTTTCTGAAAAGATCGCATTGTGATCTACACCTTTGATTTCCGACAAGAGAAAAGGCGCAGAGGATTAGAATAGATGGTGGAGTCTTTACCTTGCGAAATGTTTGTAAAGACTCCTCCACCACTCATCAATGATGTCAACATGGAAACATTCCTCAGAGAATTGAGGTTGAGTAACATTATACACATTCAATTTAACTTTCATATTTCCAAAGACACCTCCATGATGCGGACTGCATTGAATGCATGCATTAGTCAGTAGCAGTGAATGGTCTTCCCATAATGACAGGGATGGCGGTGGTACTTTTGGTTGGTTCCATGTCCAACAAAAAGTCTAGGTAGAAAAACTTGTCTACTCCTACCAAAACATCTTCAATCAACCCCATAGGTTTCCTTCGGATCTCGACTGTTGTAACACCACTTGAGTGGGTTTCAATTCTCCCAAACCTAGCTTCTCATAAGCAGAGCGGAGTTGACACTAGCCAGGATCTAGCAAGGCTTTCTCAATGGTGTGCTCCCCAATGATGCAGGGATTGTGGGGATTCGTGGTCTTGCATCTTAGGTGGTGTTGCAATTGATAGCACTTGGTTGATTTTCTCCACAAAGAAAGGCCTTCTTGGATAAATGTATCCTAGATTGCCTTTTGTGGGTGCACACCTCTTTGAGAAATTTTGCATAGCGAGGGACTGTTTGATTGCATCAAGCGGTAGATTAATTTTAACTTGCTTGAATGTCTCCATCATTTCCTCAATTTTTGTGTTTCCTTTGTCAAAAGGAGAAACTGACTTCATTGCATGGGGAAATGGGAGGTGAGGAACAAATTTCTCCTCCTCATCTTTTCAACAATTTTGTTATTTTTACATTTTTCATTTTTTTGAATTTTTACGATGTAAATCATGACCATATTGCTATCCAAATTTGTTTTTTACTTGTTTTGGATCGGCTCAACAAGAGCCCTTATTTACTACTGAAAATAATGAGAAACAACTCGTAGATTTTCTATTTGTGTTTTCACTTCTTTTATTTTGTATTTGGTTTTGTAAAAAAATCAGATGCCTAAAAGCGAAGAAATTATAATCAAAACAAACATTAAACACAATGAGAACTGGTTCTCAAGAATTTAAAATAAAAATGAATGCAAAGGAGAAGGATGCAAACTCAAGCAGATCTGCTCCAGCTTTGGTCGATGCTCCTTGTTGACTGCTCGGATCTGCAAACATCCAAAAGCGCTAGATACCTTATTCAAATCTTGACAAAAATAAAAGAAAACTCAAAGCACGCCCCCAAATTTGACAAAAGACAAAAGAGTGGCGCATTTAATCAAATAACTAGAAGGCAAAGAATAAAAACCGAAAAAAATAAAAAAAATTTCTGAAAGAAAGTTTTCTATACAAAACTGCTGTAGACATTTAATCAAGCACTTGGAATGCAAAGTGCAGGTTTAAAGAAAAAATTAAAATAAAAATCAAATCTACAAAATAAAAAAACTTAGGTCTACCTATTTTAGAACAAACTTCCCCGGCAACGGCGATTTGGGAGATAAAATTAAGTTATAATTTTAAGACAAGAAGCATGCTAATTCAGAAGTTTTTGAACACATCAGATGAATTATATGAGTTTTGACCTCATGATTAGAACTGGAGATTTAGTTTGCAAGACATCTTTTGAAAACCATATTTGATCCGATATCTGTCTTTGAAAACCTTTACTTATAATGAAATGCAAATAAACATGTTTCCTCTATTGGGCTTTGTTGTTAGCTCACCCTTGACTATACGTCACAGGTGCTGAGACTGACCTAGGATCTGAGGATCTGAGGATCTGGAGGACTCTGATTATATTCCTGAGGAGAAATTGGATAGGCCTGCAGAGGAGTTTTTCCCTTGATTCTAGATTATCTTTTGGGTACTTTTGTTTAGAAATTATTCTTTTAATATTGGGCCCTAGGCCTTTATTTTTTATCTTTTTTATATCACTCGAGGAACCATTATTAGGAACCACTATTTTAGGTGTTGGATTGTCCATCACCGATGGTTCTTCCTGGTTCCTCAGGGTGATATATTATTTTGTTAAGCTTTTGTCTTTGCTTACTTTATGCTTTGCCTCTATTTTTAGATCTTTGTTATGCTGTCGGCTTCTATTTGTTACAGCTTATTGAGAAATCAATAAGTTGATAAATCGGCCTTTCCCATACCTTAGGGATTGAAAAAGTCGGGTTGTCACAGTTGGAATCAGAGAGACTCTAGGTTCAGAGTCTTAGGACTAAGGGTTAGATTGTGTTAACAATCGATACTGATCTATTATTATTATTTTTCAACAATGATAGATTAGCATGCCTCTGCGGTTCAGAGGCAGAGGCCGAGGTAGAGAAGGACCTCGCATGGCTCATCTTGAGGAGATCGATGAGGGCATAGGTACGTCGAGAGGGAGAGACAGAGTGGCTACCGATCCTAACGCTGATCCGTTGGGAACTGGTAGAGGCGGAGGAGGAAATGTTGACCAGTTGTTGGCGGCCATGGCCAATAACATGACTCAACAGACTGCGGCCATAGATCAACAAACTGGGATGCTGGCAGCCAGACATCAGCCAGGGGGATTCGCCGAGTTCAGGAGGGTGAGACCTCCTACATTCTCAAGGCAGACAGATCCGATGGAAGCCGAGGTATGGCTTGATGAGATGGAAAAGATTTTTGAGGTGTTACAGTGTATAGATGTTGAGAAGGTACGCTGGGCATCCTTCAAACTTTTGGGCGAGGCCAGTCCGTGGTAGAAATCTGTCTCCAGGATGTAAGTGCAGGACTACCCCAATACTCCATGGATTTGGGCAGAGTTCGTGGATACATTCAACGATCAGTATTTTCCAAAGATCGTGCGTAACCAGTGAAAAGTCCAGTTTATAAGACTGGAGCAGAACGAGATGTCAGTGAGCAAGTATGGCGCAGAGTTTGATAGACTTGCCCGATTTGCACCATTACACGTGGCCACTGAGCTGATGATGGTTCAAAATTTTCAGAGAGGTTTAAGGCCGAATATTCAGGAGAGGATGTCGATGTGGGAGATGGAGACGTATACGCGCATCATGGCAAAGGCTCTCATTGGAGAGGAAGACATTCAAAAACAATATCTGAGGTGAGAGCAGGGAAATAGAAATTGGTTTGGCCAGGGACAGTTGAGTGCGTCTGAGTAGGTGAACAAAAAGCCAAGGTTCTCTAAACCTCCTCCCTATCCTAGTCAGCCATCAAATTCCAGGTCGGCTGTTGCTTCAGGACCAGTATCGTCTTCCTATCAGAGACAACAGAGTTCTTCACTAGGGCGACCTTTCAGAGCCGGGAGCACTACTGCGAGTGGAGCTTCTGTGGCTCAAGGTTCATTGCGGGGACCAGCTGTTACTCCTATTCCTACTCCAGCATGTACTCGATGTGGGATACCACATAAGGCGGAGGATTGCCGACGGAACACTGGGGGATGCTTCAGGTGTGGACAGATTGGTCACATGATCAAGGATTGTCCTACAGCTGAGAAGGGAAGAACTACTTCAATCTCTACGCAGAAATCTACGTGACCTACAGTTCAAGGTCGAGCTTATGCGGTGACTGCACAGGATGCCCAAACGTTGAATAACGTGATCCAAGGTATCATTAAAGTTGAGATGTCAATTTTACATTGGTTCTATTATTTAATGTTTAAATTCATTCGAATAAATTTTAAACAACATTGGAATCATTGTATATAATTAACAAACTTTTTAATAAAGGTACCCTTATGATGAGTCGTACAGACGACATGAGTAAAATTGAAGCGCAAGTTTTGATAGACCCCGGGTCTACACACTCGTTTATTATTCCTCTTTTCTCCGAGAAGTTGGGTATCACTCCCGAACCCCTTGCCTTCATTTTAGACATGAAGATCCTTACGGGAAGTTCGGTGAGCACGGATACAGCATGTCAGTCAGTCATCGTGATGATTGATGAGTACGAGACAGTGACCGATATGATTACGTTGAGCATGGAAGGGTTCGACGTTATTCTCGGAATGGATTGGTTGGCAGCTTATCACGCGAGCATGGACTGTCTACGGAAGATCGTGATGTTCCGACCACCAAAGCGGAAATCCTTCTAATTCTGTGGAGTTAAATCAAAGGTTGTGTCGTTGGTTTCAACCATTAAGGCCGAGCGCATGATGAGGAATGGTTGTAGTGGGTTCTGACTTACTTACAAGATTCTACAGAAAAGAAGAATGACTTGGCTCTTATCACGGTGGTCTGCAAGTATCCTGATGTCTTTCTAGAGGACTTACCTGGATTACCACCTGATCGAGAGATTGAATTTGCGATCGAGCTAGCGCCGGGTACAGAACCGTTGTCTAAAGCTCCATATCGGATGGTGCCTGCTGAATTGAAAGAGCTCAAGGAACAACTTCAGGAGCTCTTAGATAAAAGCTTCATTCGACTAAGTGTTTCACCATGGGGCGCACCGGTTCTTTTTATGAAAAAGAAGGATGGATCGATGCATCTATGCATCGATTATCGGTAGCTCAACAAGATAATGATTAAGAATCGTTATCCTCTTCCGCGGATAGATGACTTGTTTGATCAATTGCAAGGTGCAAAGTTCTTCTCAAAGATTGATTTGAGGTCAGGCTATCACTAGCTCAAGATCAAGGCGGAAGATATATTCAAAATTGCGTTTCGTATGCGATATGGCCACTACGAGTTCTTAGTGATGCCTTTTGGGTTAACAAATGCGCCTGCATCTTTCATAGACCTGATAAACCGTGTGTTCAAACCACATCTTAATAAGTCTGTGGTAGTTTTCGTAGATGACATCCTCATCTATTCGAAAACTAGAGAGGAGCATATGCAGCATCTACGAATGGCTCTTCAAACGCTCAGGGACCATCAGTTGTATGCCAAACTCAATAAGTGTGAGTTTTGGCTTGATCAGGTTAGTTTCTTGGGCCACGTCGTCTCTGAAGCAGGTATCTCAGTGGATCCTACAAAGATTGATTCTGTGGTGAACTGGGAACAGCTACAACAGTTACAGAGGTCCAAAGTTTCCTTGGTTTGGCAAGGTACTATCGGAGATTTATCGAGGGTTTCTCAAAGATATCATGTCAGCTTACACAGCTTACGAGAAAGAATGCAAAGTTCGATTGGACAAAGTAGTGTGAGCAAAGCTTTCAGGAGCTGAAGCGTCGATTGACTACGGCACCAGTACTTGCTATACCTTTCAGGAGTGGAGGCTTCGTAGTGTACAATGATGCTTCTTATGGCGGATTAGGCTGTGTGCTTAATCAACACGAGCGGGTCATTGCATACGGTTCTCGGCAGCTAAAGGACCATGAAAGAAACTATCGGGCGCATGACCTCAAGTTAGCAGCAGTTATATTCGCCTTAAAGATCTGGAGACATTACCTCTACGGTGAGATATTCGATATATTCACCGATCACAAGAGTCTCAAGTACCTATACTCAAAAGGACTTGAATATGAGGCAGCGACGATGGATGGAGTTCTTGAAGGACTATGATTGCTCAATTTAGTACCATCCAGGAAAGGCGAATGTCGTTGCTGATGCTCTTAGTAGAAGGTCTTTAGTGCACTTATCACATCTTGTCAGCCGGATATAGAGATGGAAGCTTTTGGAAGATATGGCTTGGGTAGCTCAGGGTTCGATGAGAAAAGCTCGGGAGCATTAGTGGCTACACTTATACTATGCCCTATGCTCTTCGAGAATATCAGGAAGCTTCAGATGACCGATGATGAGCTGATGGCGATCAGACGCGATGTGGAGAGTGGAAGCAAGAAGGATTTCTCCATTTGAGTGGATGGGACCTTGTTGTTTCGAGACCGTGTATGTGTACCGTCGAGTACTGAGCTTCGGGACACCATTCTGGAAGAGGCTCACAAATCCATATATGCCATATATCCTGGAAGCACCAAGATGTATCAGGACTTGATGAAGAGTTTCTGGTGGCGAGGTTTGAAACACGACGTCGCTGAGTACGTATCGCGATGTTTGGTTTGTCAGCAGGTTAAGGTTGATCATCAGAATCCTGCGGGCTTATTGCAACCTTTACCTGTGCCTGAGTGGAAATGGGAAGCCATTTCGATGGACTTCATTCTCGGGTTGCCGAAAACACTGAGAAAGAACAATGCTATTTGGGTCATTGTCAATCAGCTAACCAAGTCTGCTCATTTCCTACTATACAATACTATGTATACAGCCAGTAGACTTACAGAGTTATACCTTAAGGAGATTGTTTGACTGCATGGGATACCAGCTAGTATTGTGTCGGACAGAGACCCATTGTTTACTTCACACTTTTGGCAGCGGTTTCAGGAAGATATGGGTTCTCATCTTGACTTCAGTTCAGCATTTCACCCACAGACAGATGGCCAGACTGAGCGAGTCAATCAGATCATAGAGGACATGCTGAGAACTTGCATGTTGGATTTTCACGGGTCATGGGACCAACACTTACCTTTGATCGAGTTCGCTTACAACAATAGGTTCCAAGCTAGCATCGGTAAGGCTCCATTCGAGGTTTTATATGGATGATGGTGCAGGTTGCCATTGAACTGGGAAGAAGTGGGTGAGAAGCTACTTATTGAACTTGAGATAGTCGAGCGCACGACCGAGATGGTTCGGTTGATTCGTGAGAGACTACGAGTAGCTCAGAGTCGTTAGAAGAGCTACACCGATCTCAAACAGAGACGTGGATTTTCAGGTAGCCTTGAATACGTTAATATGTAATTTAATCACTTGATATGTATTCCGCGTGAAAATTGTCGCTAACAATTGCTTTTCAGGTCGGCGATAATGTTTTTGTTCGAATTTTACCAACGAAAGGCATTATGCGATTCGAGAAACGAGGGAAGCTGAGTCCTCGATACTTTGGGCCTTTTGAGATATTAGGCCGAGTCGGAGAGGTTGCATACCAAGTGGCGTTACTATCGCAATTGTCCAGCATGCACAATGTCTTCCATGTGTCGATGCTGTATCGATACATACGCGACCCGACTCACGTGCTTGATTACTAACCCATCGAGCTTCGGGATGGTTTGACAGTGATTGAGGACCCAGTTCAGATCTTAGATCACAAGGAGCAGATCCTACGCACTAAGACGATTTCTTTGGTTCTCGTCCGATGGCGGAATCATACACCGGAGGAATCCACTTGGGAGCGAGAAGCTGAGCTCCGAGACCAATTTCTGACCCTTTTCGCTTAGATTTTGGGATTTTCTGTGTAGAATGTGTGATATTTTCGCCCTTTCGATGATGTGCTTGTTATATATATATCAAAATTTTTTTTCCGATCCATTGTATATTAAATTTCTGCCTGCTTAAAAAGTCTCTAGTTTATGGAAACCGGAATATTTTGGGGACTTAGACCAAACCCGGGGATGTTACTCCCTAATTGACTTGTGAAATAAATAGGGATTTTTGTTAGCTAATTCATTTAATTGATTTTATAAGTTAAATTCTGCTCTATTTGATGCCAGCAATGTCGCATTCCATAATTGCACTGAACTGGGCTCTAAAGACATCAGTTTTGACCCAAGGAATGAACCCTCATTTTAAAATTTTTGAATTTTTGGAGGAAAATGGAACTCGAGAAAATAGAGGGTCGAAAATCCCAATCAAGGGTCGATTTTTTTTTAAACAGTACCCAGGCTTTTGAGGTATAATTTTGGGCCTGGGAACATTTTGGAGAAATCGAGGGTCGATTTTATCGACTTAAGTTGGGGTCTATTTTTGGGGTTTGCCATTTCGGGCTTTTGCAAACAGGGTATAGACTTGGGGTTTTTGAGGGTTTGGGTTTTTGGAGTTTTTTCTTGTTATTCCTGGCTTGATTCAAGTGGATTTCCCTCAGATTTCACAAGGAACTTGGATTTTCTTGCTTTGGAGATCACTTTCGAGCATTTCAAGAGGTAAAACCCTCTACTTCGGTGGATTATAGTTCATATTTCTGCATTTCTTTGTGTTGTTTCTCTCGCTTTTTAATATAGGACCTAAGAAACAAGCAACCACCCGAAATCCTACATCCAAAAGACCAGCTTTTAGGGTTGCGTCTTCAAGCCGACCTACACAGCCACCATTGTCTGATCAGCCACCCCCACAGCCGATTCCTTCACCTATGCCCCCTCAAATTCGGGAACAACCCAATGAATTTTGGAGCATTAAGGGGTTTGCCACTGAGTGGGTTTTTCACCCTGAACTATTTGATCAACAACCGACCACTCAGTCGGCATCGGACTATTTGGAAAAAGCACGCTTGACCTCGCTCTGTACTACCTTTAGTGATCGCTTTTATCCTCGGTTGGTGTGCTTAGTTTATCAACACATGTGCCGAGAGGACGAGAAGAAAATATATACCTCAATTGACCAGCACGATTATGCCTTTGACCTTGAGGACATTGCCGTAGCAATGCGCTGCCCTACCGCACATTCCAAGACGGTAATGCGCTGCCCTACCGCACATTCCAAGACTATGGGATTGGGTCCTCCTTTTCCCAAATCTGTCCCAGTCCAGGAGGTCATGGTACAAATGACCCAGGCCGTCATGGATCTAGTAAGGCTATCACCAGGTCACAGATGCCCGACAGTATGTGGATGTTGGACATGATCTTTAAGGCAGCCCTGTACCCGTTTGGTCACAAATCGGAGCGTCGAGGTCCCATCCAGCAGATATTATTTGCGGCTTTTAAAGAGCATTGGTTTAATGCCCCTGAAATCACCTTTAAAGGGATCGTTAAGGCTAGGGAGAAGATGGGTAAACAAGTGAAGAAACCGAAAAAGGGCATCCCATATGCTCGTTTAATTTCGATAATGATTGGCTTATGAGTTCCCCTCTTGAGCGAAGTCCTGACGCTCTCAAGCTGTATAACCTAGTCAATTGGGGTCAGACCTACAACCGGCTCATCAAAGCTCCTAAGGGTATGGTGGTACCAGATGAAGATGAGGACGAGGATCCAACGCACGTCGCCCCAGAGCCTGATGCTCCTACACACGATCAGCCCCCACAAAGCAACGCACTCACACTCTCAGAGTTTACTTGCCAGATGACTGCGGTGAGCCAGCAGATCCAGGAGCTCACACAGCATGCCAGCTCTATGCGCCAGGAGTTGGATGTTCATGGCGGGGCTCTTACCTATTTGATGCAGCACGCGTTCCCCACAGACTATGCCACTTATATGGCCGACATCCGAGCCCCCGTTCATCACCCTTCGACATCGGGCGTCGGTCCCAACATGCCTACTGATGCCGGTGTGGATGATTCGGACGACGATGCTGATGATGGGGACGGCGACCAGGATCAGGCTGGTCCAGCTGCTGCGGGGGAGTTTTAGTGTTGCTTTGGGAGATTATATCGTTTTTGCTTATTTTGGGGCATGTATTTAATTTCATTACTGCATGGATTATCTTAGAACTTGGCGGTTCTAATTTTGATATCTCTTTTATATCTTTGTTTTGGGATTTTGATCTCATAGTTAGTTTTGTTTCGTGTTGTATTTTTTCGCTATGGATCTTGTCACATCTCTGTATATGGTTCTTTCATCTAGCTCGTAGTCATCTTTGGCTTTGTGTTGCACTTCTGGATTTTGTTATGTGAGCATCTACTATCATTTATGTTTCTTCTTTCATATGGTGGGATCGTGTTATTTCTTCTGGATTCTGCTTTTGCATTCATTTTAATTGTTTTCATGAGTCACTGTGAGACGGTTTCCCGGCACGTGACACTCGGGGTGTAGGCATCTATGTACGGATGCAACCCACTATGGCTCTTCAGATATCACATGTAGTACATCCATGTTACTACGGATTCCATCCCTTGACTTGCGTGCCCTGCGAGATCAGCGCACTGTGACCCATGTTTCCTATTGGTTCCATTTTGTGGTGTGTTCTATTACATTTTCGATGACGAAAATTCTTAAGAAGGGAGAATGTAATATCCCTGATATTTTTGGCCTATTTTAATTTATCTTAGTAAGCGTGCCTGAAAATGTTACGGGATTTTTCTAGATTTTTATTTAGCTAAGGGTATGATGAGAATAATGGTCAAAGGATTTTGTCTCGTGACTTGTGAAAGTCATGTAATCGATGACTTACACTATAAGTTAGGTGTTTATGCTTAACATCGAAAATAATGCAAATTAAGTGGATAGGATTGCAAATAGAAAAATCTAGATATTTTGGTTCTTTGTTTTTGTATTATAAGAGAGAGCTTTAAACAGAAGTTACACTTCTCTCTCTCGTTTGAATTAAGAACTTACAACCTTTGCCTCACCTTTGATCCTAGATCTTGAGAAATTGTAAACCCCTCTCCCCATCTCAACTGTTGAAAAGACTTGTGTTGTTGTTTTGATCTGTTAAATGTATTGAGAAGAGAGATAGGGGAGAGTGGTAGGTTCTGTGTGAATAATTGGTTGTTGCTTTTGAGGCAACCTTGTGATGGACTGATTGGAGGTTCTAACCTGTTAAACCTTAAAGATTGGTTCCGGTGCGTGATTTTGGTGCAACAGGATCGATGGATTAAACGTTAAGAGGTAGGCATTTAAACCTCCATGAAGTAATTAAATTTATGTTTTGCTTTAGAGTAGAAAATGGTATTTTTATTTAGATAAACAAACTGTGGTTGAGAGAAAGAAAAAGAGTCCGGAGATCCAAATTTAACAGCCACTGACCTGGAGAAATTCGAGGGTCGAATTTGGAATTCGATCATCGAATTGAAAATTGAGGGTCGAATTTTGCCCTGTTTCAGGCCTTTGAATATTTTGTCGAATTTTTTTTGGCAAGCTTTCAGGTTTGACTTTTGGTCCAATATTAACACTGAGAGTGTTAATCTTTATAGGTTTTGAATTAGAGAGTCCTTTGTGAGAACTGTTTTTGCTTGTTTTAGGACCGTCTTTGTTGAGGTAGGGGAACCCTACACCTGATTTGCATTCTATTATAAGTATAGGCTGTTTGATATAGAGCATAATTTCTGAAATATTTGTCTAACACAACATGAATAAGAATTTTGAATTATGACATAAATAAGAATTTGGAAAACTTTGTTATGACTAAGAACTCAAAAATTTGAACTTCAGAACCTCAGCTATTTTTGAATGTGAACTTCGAATCAGAACTCCAAAAAATCAATAAATATGTTATGTATACAAGCTTTTATATAAGTTAGCATTTGCATTCAATTTGAGGCACATATGAACGAAACCCTAGATTCTACCAACCATGCTGACGATGTTTATCTTGGCGCAAGTTTCCCTCATAGCGTAGGGGCTTGTTGCACTTCAGAAAATGGGTTTATGAACGACGATGGTCAGTAGGGTTTTCCATCGGTGACTTAGTCCGCTCTCATGCTATATGTAATTTGGGAGATAAAATTAAGTTATAATTTTAAGACAAGAAGCATGTTAATTCAGAAGTTTTTGAACACATCAGATGAATTATAATAGTTTTGACCTCATGATTAGAACTAGAGATTTAGTTTGCAAGGCATCTTTTGAAAATCATATTTGATCTGATTTCTGTCTTTGAAAACCTTTACTTATAATGAAATGCAAATAGACATGTTTCCTCTATTGGGCTTTATTGTTAGCTCACCCTCGACTATACGTCACAGGTGCTGAGACTGACCTAGGATCTAAGGATCTGGAGGACTCCGATTATACTCCTGAGGAGGAATTGGATACGCCTACAGAGGAGTTTTTCCCTTGATTCTAGATTATCTTTTGGATACTTTTGTTTAGAATTATTCTTTGAATATTGGGCCCTAAGCCTTTATTTTTTGTCTTTTTGATATCACTCGAGGAACCATTATTAGGAACCACTATTTTAGGTGTTGGATTGGCCATCACCGGTGGTAATTCCTGGTTCCTCAGGGTGATATATTATTTTGTTAAGCTTTTGTCTTTGCTTACTCTATGCTTTGCCTCTATTTTTAGATCTTTGTTATGCTGCCGGCTTCTGTTTGTTTCGGGTTATAGAGAAATTAATGAGTTGATGAACCGGCCTTTCCTATATACCTTAGAGATTAGAAAAGTCGGGTCGTCACATTTACACATTCATGTCCATTCACGTTTATGCACGTTACTATATATCACGCATTCATGCTCATGAATGTCACTATCTATAACGCATTTTGTTCATGCAGGGCACTCTCAATCTATATTCATGTATGCCATTATCTATCCAACATTTATGCCATTATCTATTGGTACTTACACCTGTCACTATCTATCACACATTAATGTTTATGTATGTCACTAACTATCACGCATTAATGTTCTTGCATGTTATTATCTATCTATGTTCTAGCATCTCACTATTTATCAATGTTCAAGCATATTATAATCTTTCGTGCATTCATTTTCATGCATGTCATTATCTATCGCGCATTCAAGTTCATGCATGTCACTATCTATCTATGGTCATACATGTCACTATCTATTACGCATTCATATTCAAGCATGTCACTATCTATTGCGCATTAATGTTTATGCATATCACCGTCTATCAACGTTCATGCATACCTCTATTTATCACGCATTCATGTTTATGCATGTCACCGTCTATCAACGTTCATGCATACCTCTATTTATCACGCATTTATGTTCATTCATGTCACTATTTATTGTGCATTCCTGCTCATTCATTTCAGTATCTGTCGCACATTCATATTCACGTAAGTCACTATCTATCTATTTTCATGCATTTTACTATCTATCACCGATTTATGTTCATTTATATTCATGCTTATCATTATCAATCACGCATTTATGTTGATGAATGCCACTGTCTATCGCGCATTAATGTTCATTCATGCAACTATCTATCGCGCATTGATGACACATATGTTACTATCTATCCATGTTCATGCATGTCACTATCTATCGCGCATTCAAGTTTGCTTATATTCATACATGTCACTTTCTATCATGCATTCATATTCATGTATGTCACTATCAATCCATGTGCAAGCATGTCACTATCTATTGTGCATTCATATTCATTCATATTCATGCATGTCACTATCCATCCCACATTCAATTTCATTCATATCACTATCAATCCATGTTCATGCATGTCACAATCTATTGTGTAATTATGCTCATTCAAGTTCATCCATGTTACTGTCTATAGCGCATTCATGTTCATGCATTTCACTGTCTTTCGTGCATTCATGTTCATTCATATTCCTACACGTCACTATATATCGCGCATTCATGTTCATATATGTCACTATCTAACGCGAATTAATGTACATGCATGTAACTATCTATCCTAGTTCATGCATATCACTATCTATCACGCTTTTATATTTATGCATGGCACTATCTATCGCGTATTCATATTCATTTATGTTCATGTATGCCACAACCTATCGCGCATTCATATTTAGGCACGCCACTATCTATTATGTATTCTTATTCATTCATATTTATGTATATCACTATCTATCCATATTCATGAATGTCACTATTTATCATGCATTAATGGTCATGCATGTCACTATCTATTGCGCATTCAAGTTCATGCATGTCACTACTTTTCGCACATTCATGTTGATACAGGCTCATGCTTGTTACTGTCTATTGCTCATTCATGTTCATGCATGTCACTATCTTTCTCACATTCATGTTCATGCACATCATTGTATATCGCGCATTCATGTTCATGCATGTCACTATCTATCGTGAATTTATATTTATGCATGTCACTATCTATACTAGTTCATGTATGTCTCAATCTATCCTTGCTCATGTATGTCATAATCTATCACGCATTCATGTTCATACATGTCCAAGTATGTCACTATCAATCACACATCTATCTTCATGTCTGTCACTATCTATCGCGCATTCAAGTTTATGCATGTAACTATCTATCGCACATTAATATTCATGTATGTGACTATGTGTCACACATTTATGTTCGTGGATATTAAATTATCAATTGCGTAATCATTTTATTCATGTTCTTGGATATCACTATCTATCCACGTTCGTACATGTCATTATGTATCGCTCATTCATGTTCATTCATGTCACTATTTTTTGTATATTCTTATTAAGGCATGCCACTATCAATCGTGTATTTATGTTCATGCATGTCACAATCGTGCATTCATATTCATGCGTGTCACTATCTATCGTGCATTCAAATTTATGCATGTCACTATCTATCGTGCATTCATGTTTATGAATGTCAAATTATCTATCGTGCCTTCATATTTATTATTATCATTATCTGTCACACTTTCATGTTCACGAAAGTCACTATATATCTATGTTCATGCAAGTCAGTCTATCGTACATTCATATTCATACTTGTCAGTATCTATCGCGCATTTATTTTGGTGAATGTCACTATCTATTTTATATTCATGTTCATCAATGCAACTATCTATCGTGCATTCCTGTTGACGTATGTCACTATCAATCCCTATTCATGCAAGTCATTATCTATCGTGCATTTATGTTCGTTCATATTTATGCATGTCACTTTATATCTCGCATTCATGTTCATACATGTCACTATCTATAATGCATTTATGTTCATTTATATTCATGCATTTCACTATCTATCGCGCATTTATTTTCATTCATATCACTATTTGTCGTATATTTTTATTAATGCATATCATTATCTATCCATATTCATACCTGTCGCTATCTATCGCGCATTTATGTTCATGCATGTCATTATCTATCCCACATTCATGTTCATTCCTGTTCATGCATGTCACTATCTATCGCTCATTCATATTCATATATGTCACTATCTATCCATGGTAGTGCTTATTACTATCTATCGCGCTTTCATTTTCATGTATGTCATTTTCTATCATGCATTCATGTTCAAGTTTGTTACAATCTATCACACATTGATGTTTATTCGTATTCACGCATGTCACTATCTATCACGCATTCCAGTTAATACATGTCACTTTCTATCGCTCATTCATGTTCATTCATTTTCGTCGATGTCAGACTACTAATTGCGCATTCATGTTGATGTATTTTACTATCTGTCGAACATTCATGTGTAGTTTTATCATTATCTATCCATGTTCATGCGTGTCACTATCTATCTCGTAGTCAAGTTTATTTCTGTTCATGCGTGTCATTATCTATGATGCATTTAAGTTCATTCATGTTCATGCATGTCAATATCTATCTATGTTTATGAATGTCACTATCTATTATGCATTCAAGTTCATGCACGTCACTATCTATCGCGTAATCATATTTATGCATGTCACTATCTATAGCATATTTATATTCATTCATGTCAGTATCTGTCGCACATTCATATTCACGTAAGTCACTATCTATCTATATTCATGCATGTCATTATCTATCGCGCATTTATGTTCATTCATGTTCATGCTTGTCTATCGTACATTCATTTTGATGAATGTCACTATCTATTGCATATTCACGTTAATCCACGAAACTATCTATCGTGCATTCCTGTTGAAGTATGTCACTATCAATCTATATTCATGCATGCCATTATCTATCGCGCATTCATATTCTTTCATATTCATGCATGTCACTTTATATCGTGCATTCATATTCATTCATGCCACTATATCTATAGTGCATTTATGTTTATTTATATTCATATATGTCACTATCTATCGCACATTTATTTTCATTCATGTCACTATTTGTCACACATTTATGTTCATGCCTGTAACTATCTATCTATATTCATGCCTGTCACTATCTATCGCGCACTTTTATTCATGTATGTCACTATCTATGGCACATTCATGTTCATTCATGTTCATACATGTCACTATCTATCATGCATTCATGTTCATGTATGCCACTATCTTTTTATGTTAGTGCTTATTACTATCTATTGCGCATTGATATTTATTCATATTCATGCATGTCACTATCTATCGTGCATTCCTATTTCTGCATGTCACTTTCTATCACTCATTCATGTTCATTCATTTCCATTGATGTCGGACTACCAATCGCGCATTCATGTTCATGCATTTTGCTATCTGTCACACATTCATGTGTAGTTTTATCACTATCTATCCATGTTCATCCGTATTACAATCTATCACATAGTCAAGTTTATTTATGTTCATGCGTGTCACAATCTATGACGCATTTATGTTCATTCGTATTCATGCATGTCAATATCTATCCATGTTCATGAATGTCACTATCTATTGCGCATTCATGTTCATTCATGTCACTATTTATCGCGCATTTAAGTTTATGATGCCACTATCTATCACGTATTCATGTTACTACCTATCGCACATTCATGTTCATTCATGTCAGTATCTATCACACATTCATATTCATGCAAGTCACTATCTATTCATGTTCATGTATGTCACTATCTATCCTGTATTTATGTTCTTGACAATTTCTATCGCGCATTAATTTTGATGAATGTCACTATCTATTATACATTCATATTCATACATGCAACTATCTATCAATGCATTCCTCTTGACGTATGTCACTACCAATCTATATTCATGCATTTCATTATCTATCGCGCATTCATGTTCATTCATGTCACTATCTATAGTGCATTCATGTTCATTTATGTTCTTGTATGTCACTATCCATCCCGCATTTATTTTCATTCATATTACTATTTATTGCACATTAATATTCACACATGTCACTATCTATCCATATCCATGCCTGTCACTATCAATCGCGCATTTATGTTCATGCATGGCACTATTATAGCACATTTATGTTTATTCTTGTTACTATCTATCGCGCATTTATGTTCAATCTTGTTGCTATTTGTTGCGCTTTCATGTTTATGCATGAGACTATCTTTAGCGCATTCATGTCCATTCACGTTTATACACATAGGGATATATCACGCATTCATGTTCATGAATGGCACTATCTATAGCGCATTTTGTTCATGCATGGCACACTCAATCTATATTCATGTATGTCTCTATCTATCCAACATTCATGCCATTATCTATTGGTGTTTACACCTGTCACTATCTATCACACATTAATGTTTATGTATGTCACTAACTATCGCGCATTAATATTCTTGTATGTCACTATCTATCTATGTTCTAGCGTCTCACTATTTATCAATGTTCAAGCATATTATAATCTTTCGTGCATTCATTTTCGCTCATGTTATTATCTATCGCGCATTCAAGTTCATGTACGTCACTATCTATCTATGCTCATGCATGTCACTATCTATTACGCGTTCATGTTCAGGCATGTCACTATCTATTGCGCATTCATATTTATGTATGTCACCGTCTATCAACATTCATGCATACCTCTATCTATCACGCATTCATGTTCATGCATGTCACTATCTATTGTGCATTCATGCTCATTCATTTCAATATCTATCGCACATTCATATTCACGTAAGTCACTATCTATCTGTTTTCATGCATGTCACTATCTATCACAGATTTATGTTCATTTATATTCATGCTTATCTTTATCAATACGCATTCATGTTGATGAATGCCACTGTCTATCGCGCATTAATGTTTATCCATGCAACTATCTATCACGCATTGATGTCACATATGTTACAATCTATCCATGTTCATGCATGTCACTATCCATCGCGTATTCATGTTCGTTTATATTCATGCATATCACTTTCTTTCATGCATTCATATTCATACATGTCACTATCAATCCATGTACAAGCATGTCACTATCTATTGTGCATTCATATTCATTCATATTCATGCATGTCACTATCCATCCCACATTCAATTTCATTCATGTCACTATTAATCCATGTTCATGCATGTCACAATCTATTATGTAATTATGCTCATTCAAGTTCATCTATGTTACTGTCTATAGCACATTCATGTCCATGCATTTCACTGTCTTTCGTGCATTCATGTTCATTCATGTCCCTGCACGTCACTATATATCTCGCATTCATGTTCATGTATGTCACTATCTAACGCGAATTAATGTGCATGCATGTAACTATCTATCCTAATTCATGTATGTCACTATCTATCACGCTTTCATATTTATGCATAGCACTATTTATCGCGTATTTATATTCATTTATGTTCATGTAGGCACGCCACTATCTATTATATATTCTTATTCATTCATATTCATGTATATCACTATCTATCCATATTCATGAATGCCACTATTTATCGTGCATTAATGGTCATGCATGTCACTATCTATTGCGCATTCAAGTTTATGCATGTCACTACTTTTCGCACATTCATGTTCATACAGGCTCATGCTTGTTACTGTCTATTGCTCATTCGTGTTCATGCATGTCACTATCTTTCGCACATTCATGTTCATGCACATCACTATATATCGCGCATTCATGTTCATGCATGTCACTATCTATCGTGAATTCATATTCATGCATGTCACCATTTATGCTAGTTCATGCATGCCAAATCTATCCTTGGTCATGCATGTCACCATCTATGCTAGTTCATGCATGTCATAATCTATCCTTGGTCATGCATGTCACAATTTATCATGCATTCATATTCATACATGTCCAAATATGTCACTATCAATCATGCATCTATCTTCATGCTTGTCACTAACTATCGCATATTCAAGTTCATTCATGTACATTCATGTCCATGCATGTAACTATCTATCGCGCATTAATATTCATGCATGTGACTATGTATCACACATTCATGTTCATAGATTTTAAATTATGAATTGCATAATCATTTTCATTCACGTTCTTTGATGTCACCATCTATCCACTTTCATACATGTCTCTATGTATCGCTCATTCATGTTCATTCATATCATTATTTTTCTTATATTCTTATTCAGGCATGTCACTATCAATCGTGTATTTATATTCATGCATGTCACAATCGTGCATTCATATTCATGCGTGTCACTATCTATCGTGCATTCATGTTTATGAATATCAGACTATCTATCGCGCCTTCATGTTTATGAATATCAAACTATCTATCGCGCCTTCATATTCATTATTGTCATTATCTGTCACACTTTTATGTTCACGGAAGTCACTATATATCTATGTTCATGCAAGTCAGTCTATCATGTATTCATATTCATGCTTGTCAGTATCTATCACGCATTCATTTTGATGAATGTCACTATCTATTTTACTTTCATGTTCATCAATGCAACTATCTATCGTGCATTCCTATTGACGCATGTCACTATCAATCCCTATTCATGCATGTCATTATCTATCGTGCATTCATGTTCGTTCATATTTATGCATGTCACTTTATATCGCGCATTCATGTTCATACATGTCACTATCTATAGTGCATTATGTTCATTTATGTTCATGCATTTCACTATCCATCGCACATTTATTTTCATTCATATCACTATTTGTCGCATATTTTTGTTCATGCATGTTACTATCTATCCATATTCATACCTGTCGTTATCTATCGCGCATTTATGTTCATGCATGTCATTATCTATCGCATATTCATGTTCATTCCTGTTCATACATGTCACTATCTATCGCACATTGATATTCATATATGACACTATCTATCCATGGTAGTACTTATTACTATCTATTGCGCTTTCATTTTCATGTATGTTATTTTCTATTATGCATTTATGTTCAAGTAGGTTACTATCTATAACACATTAATGTTTATTCGTATTCATACATGTCACTATCTATCACGCATTCTGGTTCATACATGTCACTTTCTATTGCTCATTCATGTTCATTCATTTTCATCGATGTCAGACTAATAATCGCGCATTCATGTTCATGTATTTTACTATCTGTCGAACATTCATGTGTAGTTTTATCACTATCTATCCATGTTCATGCGCGTCACTATCTATCTCGCAGTCAAGTTTATTTATGTTCATGCGTGTCACTATCTATGAAGCATTTAAGTTCATTCATGTTCATGCATGTCAATATTTATCCATTGAATGTTACTATCTATTATGCATTCATGTTCATTCATGTCACTATCTATTGCGCATTTAAGTTCATGCACGTCACTATCTATCGCATATTCATATTTATGCATGTCACTATCTATAGCATATTTATATTCATTCATTCAGCATCTGTCGCACATTCATATTCACGCAAGTCACTATCTATCTATGTTCATGCATGTCATTATCTATCGCGCATTTATGTTCATTTATGTTAATGCTTGTCAGTATCTATCGCCCCATTCATTTTGATGAATATCACTATCTATTGCATATTCATGTTAATCTATGCAAATATCTATCGTGCATTTCTGTTGACGTATGTCACTATCAATCTATATTAATGCATGTCATTATCTATCGCGCATTCATGTTCCTTCATATTTATGCATGTCACTTTATATCGTGCATTCATATTCATTCATGTCACTATCTATGGTGCATTTATATTCATATATGTCACTATCCATCGCACATTCATTTTCATTCATATCACTATTTGTTGCACATTTATGTTCATGCATGTTACTATCTATACATATTCATGCCTGTCACTATCTATCGCACATTTTTGTTCATGTATGTCACTATCTATCGCACATTCATGTTCATTCGTGTTCATACATGTCACTATCTATCGCGCATTCATGTTCATGTATGTCACTATCTTTTTATGGTAGTGCTTATTACTATCTATCGCGTATTCATATTCATGCATGTCATTTTCTATCATGCATTCATGTTCAAGTCACTATCTATTGCGCATTGATGTTTATTCATATTCATGCATGTCACTATCTATCCCGCATTCTGATTTATGCATGTCACTTTCTATCACTCATTCATGTTCATTCATTTTCATTGATGTCAGACTACCAATCGCGCATTCATGTTCATGCATTTTGCTATCTGTCACACATTCATGTGTAGTTTTATCACTATCTATCCATGTTCATCCGTATCATTATCTATCACATAGTCAAGTTTATTTATGTTCATGCGTGTCACAATCTATGGCGCATTTATGTTCATTTGTGTTCATGCATGTCAATATCTATTCATGTCCATGAATGTCACTATTTATTGCGAATTCATGTTCATTAATGTCACTATTTATCGTGTATTTAAGTTAATGTATGTCACTATCTATCGCATATTCATGTTCATATATGTTACTACCAATCGCGCATTCATGTTCATTGATGTCAGTATCTATCACACATTCATATTCATACAAATCACTATCTATTCATGTTTATATATGTCACTATCTATCCTGCATTTATGTTCATTCATGTTCATACTTGTCAGTATCTGTCGCGCATTAATTTTGATGAATGTCACTATCTATTGTACATTCATATTCATCCATGTAACTATCTATCATGCATTCCTCTTGACGTATGTCACTATCAATCTATATTCATGCATGTCATTATCTATCACGCATTCATATTCGTTCATATTTATGTATATCACTTTATATCACGCATTCATGTTTATTCATGTCACTATCTATACTGCATTCATGTTCTTTTATGTTCTTGTATGTCACTATCCATTGCGCATTTATTTTCATTCATATTACTATTTATTACACATTCATGTTCACACAATGTCACTATCTATCCATATCCATGCCTGTCACTATCTATCGCGCCTTTATGTTCATGCATGGCACTATCTATAGCACATTTATGTTCATTCTTGTTACTATCTATCGTGCATTTATGTTCATTCTTGTTACTATCTATTGCGCTTTCATGTTCATGCATGAGACTATCTTTTACGCATTCATGTCCATTCACGTTTATGCACGTCACTATATATCACGCATTCATATTCATGAATGCCACTATCTATAGCGCATTTTGTTCATGCATGGCACTCTCAATCTATATTCATGTATGTCACTATCTATCCAACATTCATGCCATTATGTATTGGTGTTTACACCTGTCACTATCTATCATATATTAATGTTTATGTATGTCACTAACTATCGCGCATTAATATTCTTGCATGTCACTATCTATCTATGTTCTAGCATCTCACTATTTATCAATCTTCAAGCATATTATAATCTTTCGTGCATGTCATTATCTATCGCGCATTCAAGTTCATGCATGTCACTATCTATCTATGCTCATGCATGTCACTATCTATTGTGCGTTCATGTTCAAGCATGTCACTATCTATTGCTCATTCATGTTTATGCATGTCAGCATCTATCAACGTTCATGCATACCTCTATCTATCACGCATTCATGTTCATGCATGTCACTATCTATCGTGCATTCTTACTCATTCATTTAAGTATCTGTCACACATTCATATTCACGTAAGTCACTATTATCTATTTTCATGCATGTCACTATCTATCACCGATTTATGTTCATTTATATTCATGCTTATCATTATCAATCATGCATTCATGTTGATGAATGCCACTATTTATCGCGCATTAATGTTCATCCATGCAACTATCTATCACGCATTGATGTCACATATGTTACTATCTATCCATGTTCATGCATGTCACTATCCATCGTGTATTCAAGTTCGTTTATATTCATGCATATCACTTTCTATCACGCATTCATATTCATACATGTCACTATCAATCATGTACAAGCATGACACTATCTATTGTGCATTCATATTTATTCATATTCATACATGTCACTATCTATCGTGCATTCATGTTTATGTATATCACTATCTTTTTATGGTAGTGCTTATTACTATCTATCGTGCATTAATGTTTATGCATGCCATTTTCTATCATGTATTCATGTTCAAGTAAGTCACTATCTATTGCGCATTCATGTTTATTCATATTTATACATGTCACTATCTATCGCGCATTTCGATTTATGCATATCACTTTCTATAACTCATTCATGTTCATTCATTTTCATTGATGTCAGACTACCAATCGTGCATTCATATTCATGCATTTTGCTATTTGTCACACATTCATGTGTAGTTTTATCACTATCTATCAATGTTCATCCATATCACTATCTATCACATAGTCAAGTTTATTTATGTTCATGCGTGTCATAATCAATGGCGCATTTATGTTCATTCATGTTCATGCATGTCAATATCTATTCATGTCCATAAATGTCACTATCTATTGCGCATTCATGTTCATTCATGTCACTATTTTTTGCTCCTTTAAGTTAATGTATGTCACTATCTATCGCGCATTAATTTTGATGAATGTCACTATCTATTGTACATTCATATTCATCCATGCAACTATCTATCATGCATTCCTCTTTACGTATGTCACTATCAATCTATATTCATGCATGTCATTATCTATCGTGCATTCATGTTCGTTCATATTTATGCATGTCACTTTATATCGCGCATTCATGGTCATATATGTCACTATCTATAGTGCATTATGTTCATTTATGTTCATGCATTTCACTATCCATCGCACATTTATTTTCATTCATATCACTATTTATCGTATATTTTTGTTCATGCATGTCACTATCAATCCATATTCATACCTTTCATTATCTATCGCGCATTTATGTTCATGCATGTCATTATCTATCTCACGTTCATGTTCATTCCTATTCATGCATGTCACTATCTATCGCACATTGATATTCATATATGTCACTATCTATCCATGGTAGTGCTTATTACTATCTATCGCGCTTTCATTTTCATGTATGTCATTTTCTATTATGCATTTATGTTCAAGTAGGTTACTATCTATCACACATTGATATTTATTCGTATTCATGCATGCCACTATCTATCACACATTCTGGTTCATACATGTCACTTTCTATCGCTCATTCATATTCATTCATTTTCATCGATGTCAGACTACTAATCGTGCATTCATGTTCATGTATTTTACTATCTGTCGAACATTCATGTGTAGTTTTATCACTATCTATCCATGTTTATGCGTGTCACTATCTATGACGCATTTAAGTTTATTCATGTTCATGCATGTCAATATCTATCCATGTTTATGAATGTTACTATCTATTATGCATTCATGTTCATTCATGTCACTATCTATTGTGCATTTAAGTTCATACACGTCACTATCTATCGCGTATTCATATTTATACATGTCACTATCTATAGCATATTTATATTCATTCATGTCAGTATCTGTCGCACATTCATATTCACGCAAGTCACTATCTATCCATATTTATCCATGTCATTATCTATCGCGCATTTATGTTCATTTATGTCCATGCTTGTCAGTATCTATCGCCCATTCATTTTGATGAATGTCACTATCTATTGCATATTCATGTTAATCTATGCAACTATCTATCGTGCATTCCTGCTGACGTATGTCACTATCAATCTATATTCATGCATGCCATTATCTATCGCGCATTCATGTTCCTTCATATTCGTGCAAGTCACTTTATATCGCGCATTCATATTCATTCATGTCACTAGCTATAGTGCGTTTATGTTTATTTATGTTCATATATGTCACTATCCATCACACATTCTTTTTCATTCATATCACTATTTATCGTACATTTATGTTCATGCATGTAACTATCTATAGATATTCATGCCTGTCACTATCTATCGTGTATTTTTGTTCATGCATGTTACTATCTATCGCACATTCATATTCATTCATGCTCATACATGTCACTATCTATCGCGCATTCATATTCATGTATGTCACTATCTTTTTATGGTAGTGCTTATTAGTATCTATCGCACATTCATTCATGTTCATGCATGTCATTTTCTATCATGCATTCATGTTCAAGTAAGTCACTATCTATTGCGCATTGATGTTTATTCATATTCATACATGTCACTATTTATCGCGCATTCCGATTTATGCATGTCACTTTCTATCGCTCATTCATGTTCATTCATTTTCATTGATGTCAGACTACCAATCGCGCATTCATGTTCATACATTTTGCTATCTGTCACACATTCATGTGTAGTTTTATCACTATCTATCCATGTTCATTCGTATTACTATCTATCACATAGTCATGTTTATTTATGTTCATAGTGTCACAATCTATGGCACATTTATATTCATTCGTGTTCATGCATGTCAATATCTATTCATGTCTATGAATGTCACTATCTATTGTGCATTTATGTTCATTCATGTCACTATTTTTCGCATATTTAAGTTAATGTATGTCACTATCTATCGCATATTCATGTTCATTCATGTCAGTATCTATCACACATTCATATTCACGCAAGTCACTATCTATTCATGTTCATGTATGTCACTATCTATCCTGCATTTATGTTCATTCATATTCATGCTTGTCAGTATCTATTGCGTATTAATTTTGATGAATGTCACTATCTATTGTACATTCATATTCATCCATGCAACTATCTATCATGCATTCCTCTTGACGTATGCCACTATCAATCTATATTCATGCATGTCATTATCTATCGCGCATTCATGTTCGTTCATATTCATGTATGTCACTTTATATCGCGCATTCATGTTCATTCATGTTACTATCTATACTGCATTCATATTCATTTATGTTCTTGTATGTCACTATCCATCGCGCATTTATTTTCATTCATATTACTATTTATTACACATTCATGTTCACACATGTCACTATCTATCCATATTCATGCCTGTCACTATCTATCGAGCATTTATGTTCATGCATGTCACTATCTATCATGCATTCATATTCATTCATGTCACTATCTATCGCGCATTAATATTTATGCATGTCACTGTGTCGCACATTCATGTTCGTGGATGTCAAACTATGAATCGTGCAATTCATGTTCTTGGATGTCACTATCTATCGTACAATTTTATTTATTTATGTTCATGCATACCACTATCTATCCACGTTCATGCATGTCACTATCTATTGCCCATTCATGTTCATTCATGTTCATTTACGTCACTATCTATTGCCCATTCATGTTCATTCATGTTCATGCATGTCATTATCTTTCGCGCAATCATGTCCATTCACGTTTATACATGTCACTATATATCACACATTCATTTTCATGAATGTCACTGTCTATCACGCATTTTATTCATGCATGGCACTATCAATCTATATTTATGTACGTCACTATCTATTTAACATTCATGTCATTATCTATTGATGTTATGCCTGCCACTATCTATTGCATATTCTTGTTCATGCATGTCACTAACTATCGTGCATTAAGGTTCGTGCATGTCACTATCTACCCAACAGTCATATTATTATCTATTGTGCCTTCATGTTCTAGTATGTCACTATCTATCGCGCATTCATGTTTATTGTATTCATGCATGTCACTATCTATCGTGCATTCATGTTCGTTTATGTTCCTGCAAGTCACTTTCTATTACGCATTCTTGTTCATGCATGTCACTATCTGTTGTCCATTCATGTTCGTTTATGTTCCTGCATGTCACTATCTATTACGCATTCCTGTTCATACATATCACTATTTATCGTACAATCATGTTCATTCATGTTCATGGATGTGAAACTATAAATCACGCATTAATGTTCATGGATGTGAAACTATCAATCGCGCATTCATGCCCACACATGTCACTATCTTTCGCTCATTTATGTTCATTCGTTTTCATGGATGCCAGACTATCAATCGTGCATTCATCTTCATGCATGTCACTATCTGTCACACATTCATTTTCTGTTTTGTCACTATCTATCATGCATTTTAGTTCATTCATATTCATGCATGTCAATATCTATCCATATTCATACATATCACTATCTATTTCGCATTCATGTTTATTCATCTCACTATCTATCAATGTTAATGTATGTCCCTATCTATCGCACATTCATGTTCATGCATGTCACTACCTTTCACACATTCATATTCATTTATGTCACTATTTATCGTGCATTCATGTTCATTCATGTCACTATTTATCAGTGTTCATGCATGTCACTATTTATCGTGCGTTTATGTTCATTCATATTCATATTTGTCAATATCTATCACGCATTCATATGGATTAATGTCCCCATCTATCACGCATTCATATTCATCCATGCTACTATCTATCGTGCATTCATGTTCACGTATGACACTATCTATCCATATTCATGTATGTCACTTTCCATCCTGCATTCATGTTCATGCATGTCACTTTATATCGCACATTCATGTTCATGCATGTCACTATCAATCCATCTTCATTCATGTCACTATCTTTCATCCATTCATGTTTATTCTTGTTCATGCATGTTATTATCCATCGTGCATTCATTTTCATTCATGTCACTATCAATCCATATTCATGCATGTCACAATCTATCTTGCAATTAGGCTCATTCACGTTCATGCATGTTACTATCTATAGAGCATTCATGTTCATGCTTGTCATTTTCTTTCGCGCATTTATTTTCATTTATGTTTCTGCACGTCGCTATATATCACGCATTCTTGTTCATGCATGTCACTATCTATCGCAAATTCATATTCATGCATGTCATTATCTATCATTGTTCATGCATGTCACTATATATCATGCATTCATATTTATTCATATTCATGTATGTCACTATCTATCGCGCTTTCATATTTAGACACGTCACTATCTATTATGCATTCTTATTCATTCATGTTCATATATATCACTATCTACCCATGTTCATTAATGTCACAATCTATTGCGCATTAATGTTCATACATGTCACTATCTATTGCCCATTCATGTCACTACTTATCGCGCATCCATGTTCGTTCAGGCTCACGCATGTTACTATATATCGTATATTCATATTCATGCATGTCACTGTCTTTCGTGCATTCATGTTCATAGACATCACTATATATCGCGCATTCATGTTCATGTATGTCACTATCTATCCTTTTTCATACATATCACAATCTATCCATGTTCATACATGTCACTATCTAATGCACATTCATGTTCATACATGTCCAAGTATGTCACTATGAATCGCGCATCTATGTTCATGAATGTCACTATTTATCGTGCATTCATGTTAATGTATGTCACTATCAATTGCGCAATCTAGTTCTTAGACATCACTTTCTATCTCGTAATCTGGTTCATTAATGTTCATACATGCCACTAGCAATCTACGTTCATGCATGTCACTTTCTATCGCCCATTCATGTTAATTCATGCTCATTCGCGTCTCTATTTTTTGCATATTCTTGTTCAGGCATGTCACTATCAATCATGTATTCATGTTCACGTATATCACAATCATGCATTCATATTCATGCATGTCACTATCTATCGTGCATTCATATTTATGGATGTCAAACTATCTATCGCACCTTCATGTTCATTAATGTCACTATCTGTCAGACTTTTATGTTCACGCAAGTCACTATCTGTTCATGTTCATATAAGTCATAGTTTATCATTCATTCATATTCATGCATGTCACAATCTATCAATGTTCATGCATGTCACTATCTATCGCACATTCATGCTCATTCGTGCTCATACATGTCGCTATCTATTGCTTATTTATGTTTAATCATGTCCATGCATGTTATTATTTATCACGCCTTCACGTCCATGAATGTCACTGTCTACCGTGCATTCATGTTCTTGCATGACACTATCTATCTATATTCATGCATATCACTATCTATTACACATTTATGTTCATTTTTGTCATTATCTATTTTGCTCAAGCATGAAACTATCTATCGCGCATTCATGTTCGTTTATATTCATGCATGTTATTATCTATCGCACATTTATTTTATTGCATTTCACTATCTATATATGTTCATGCATGTCACTATTTATCCATGTTCATGCATGTCACAATCTATCGCGCGTTCATATTTATGCTTGCATTATCTGTCACGCATTCATGTTTGTGCATATCACTATCTATCCATGTTCATGCATGTTACTATCTATCGTGCACTCATATTCATGTATGTCACTATCTATCGCGCATTGATGTTCATACACGTTCTTGCATGTCACTATCAATTGCGCATTCATGTTCGTAAACATCCCTATCTGTCCTCGATAGTACTTGTCACTATCTATCGTGTATTAATGTTTATGGATGTCATTATCTATCGGGCATTTATGTTTAAGTAAGCCACTATCAATCGCACATTCATGTTTATGCATGTTCATGAATGTTACTATCTATCACGCAATCATGTTCATTTATGTTCGGGCACGTTTCTATCTATCGCAAATTCTTATTCATGCATGTCACTGTCTATCACATAATCATGTTCATTCATGTTCATTGATGTCAAACTATTAATTGTGCATTCATGTTTATGCATGTTCCTATTTTTTGCTCATTCATGTTCATTCATTTTCATAGATGTCAAACTATCAATCGCGCATTCATGTTCATGCTTTGAACTATCTATCATACATTCATATAATTATTTATTGGTGTTTATGCATGCCACTATCTATCGTACATTCATGTTCATTTATGTTTTTATATGCTACTATTTATTGCGCATTCATGTTCATGCATGCTACTATCTATTCATGTCTTTACATGTTACTACTTATCCATGTTGAAGCATATTAAATCTTTCGCTCCTTCATTTTCATGCATATCTTTATCTAGTCACACATTCATGTTCATGCATGTCACTATCTATCGATGTTCATGCATGTCATTATCTATCGCGCAATCATTTTCATTCATTTCACTATATAATTCGCATTCATATTTGTTCATGTTCATACATGTCACTATCTA
The DNA here is from genome assembly GCA_021018995.1 of Chloranthus sessilifolius. Taxonomy (NCBI): domain Eukaryota; kingdom Viridiplantae; phylum Streptophyta; class Magnoliopsida; order Chloranthales; family Chloranthaceae; genus Chloranthus; species Chloranthus sessilifolius. Next base: position 34,386,672 of record CM037586.1, read on the forward strand.
TCACCCATTCTTTTTCATATATGTCACTATCTATCGCGCATTCATATTCATGCATCTCACTATCTATTCATGGTTATGCTTGCTACTATCTATCGTGCATTAATGTTCATGCATGTCATTTTCTATCGTTCATTCATGCTCAAGTATGTCACTATCTATCACTCATTGATGTTTGTTCATGTTCATATATGTTACTATTTATCGCGCATTCATGTTCATTTATGTTTGTGCAAGTCACTATTTATCGCGCATTCCTGTTCATACATGTCACTTTCTATCGCTCAATCATGTTCATTCATTTTCGTTTATGTCAGACTATCAATCGTACATTTGTGTTCATTCATTTTACTATATATCGCACATTCATGTGCATTTTTGTCACTATTTATCCATGTTCATGCATATCACTGTCTATCACGCATTCAAGTTCATTCATGTTCATACGTGTCACTATTTATCGCACAATCACATTCATTCATGTTCATACATGTCACTATCTATCCATGATTATGCATGTCACTATCTATCACTCATTTATTTTCATTCATGTCACTATCTATTGCGCATTCAAGTTCATGCACGCCACTATATACCACACATTCATGTTCATGCATGCCACTATCTATTGCGCATTCATGTTCATTCATATCAGTAGCTGTCGCACATTCATATTCATGCAAGTCACTATCTATCAATATTCATACATGTCACTATCTATTGTACATTCATATTCATTCATGTTCAGGCATGTCAGTGTTTATCGCGCATTCATATTGATGAATGTCACTATATTGTGCATTCATATTCATGTATGTCAATATCTATCCATGTTCATTCATGTCATTATCTATCGCGCATTCATGTTCGTTCATGAGCATGTCCTTTTATATTCCTAGTGTAGGTATCACTCCAAATTTATGCATGTTCATACATATTCCTAGTGTAGGTATCACTCCAATCATACTACTCACAGTAATCGAATTGGTTATTCCTATTTGCATGAGCATTTGCATTCACATTTGCATACCACTAATCTAGTGGTCTTATATTTATGCGGTGATCCTACACTAGGAAATCACCAGATCACCACTACTTTTTGTGCAGAGGATGACTAGTCTTGCCGGAAGCTCTTCTGCCAATACAGCCAATTCAACAGAGGATAATTTCTCGCCACAAAGAAAAGTTTATGTTGTCCTCAAAGGACACCAACCAGGACTATACACTTCATGGCAATCCTGCCATAGCCAAATTTATAATTTTCCTAGCCCATTATACTAAATGTATAATTCCATCAGAGAAGGCAAATCTGCTTTTCAAACCTATCAAACCATGCATCTCCTTGCCCAATCTCCTATTATGGAAATCAAAGACTACTCCAAATCAGAAATGTTCAACATTAGCCATATACCCAATTTTATTGGCCCACGTATTGAGTCCTCCATGTACCAAGAAATTAATGGAGTATGAAAAAATCATGTTGCCAATAATAAAAGAAAAGTCAGACAATATTTGAGCATTCTGACATCCAAAATTCAGGCTCAAGAAGCCCACACCCAACAACTTTATGAAGGCCTAACCTCTTTACTCAAGAACTTCAATTGGGAAGAAGAAACCTTTTCCATTGAGAAAATTTCTTTGTTCACTCCTGATTATCCTCATAATCTTTCCCAAGGTCTTGATTGGGGATTGGTCAATCAAATTATTTTCCCACGCTACCACAGCATAGTAGTAAATCTAAACAGACCATTATAAGTTATCCATAGAAACCACTGAAGAAGACGATGAACAGTAGTTCATACGCCCATGATTAGCCACCCTAATCACGACTCACTACCTCTCAAGATTCCAACACTAGCCACCCGCCATATGTAATTACCACGGGCTTAGCCGGACATGGCTCTGATACCAAACTCAGAGTAAGGGGAAGACGTGGTTGCGGAAGGGAAAGAGGAGCTAAATACAAAAACTCTAATTCATAAACAAATGACTAATAAAACAAACTTATATTAAACAACTTAAAACATATGGAATATTACACTATACACACACTATGCAGCTACTATGCATGCATTAAAATATATACAATGCTAAGAGAAGGCTTACCGATATGGAGAGCTTCTCCGATACAAACTAAAAAAAAACAAAGAAAGAAAAGGAAAGCAGTAGGTGAGAATTTTCTCGGTGAAATACTCGGTGTGAATTTTTGGTGTCCTGGACAATCCCCAGGCTAACCCTTTTATAGATGAATGCGGATTTGAAATGGTTTGAAATCCGCTACTGATTGAGGAATGCGGACTTGAGATGAATTGAAATCCGCCGCTGAGTGGGACACGTGTGCTGGGTGGATTGGTTGCAGTCGCTTCGTCCCTTGATAATTGTGTCCTGACGTAAGGGCATGCGTCAGTGGTTCATAATTGAAATGATGACTTCTTGGGTTGCATCATGGACAGCTGGTGAGACTATTATATTGGCAGACAATAATCGATATATGGGGTCCAGTGAGATTCTTGGACGATTTGTAATTGGCAGCTTTATTGACTATATTGGATGTTGCTTGGAGTAGTGACAGCAGTATTGTCTGGACCTTATGGTTTCATGCGATCGCCAAGATTCTGATAAAATCTTTAATGTCTTGAGATGGAGCCATATAATTCTTTTTCTTGAATAGCGGCATCAATTTTTAAGTCAGCAAGAAGATAGAGAATTGTCACCTAATTAATTGTTGGAGGAATTGGTCTGCTTCATGATCTTGCTGAGAAGTCGTCATGTACTCCATTGGTAAATTTGTGAGAAAGATTCTTCTTCCGTCAGTAATTTTGAAGGAATAATTTTCTTTTGTGTTTCTGCTTGCTTCTTGTGAGAAATGTATTAATGAATGGATCCAATAAGATCGGGGAGAAATTGATTCAGCCAGAGATAGCGAAGAAGGATGAGGCAAACATTTTGGCATGTGGACATATGAAAATTCATGGAGGGTTTTTCGAAGAATCCACATTTGATAAGGTTGAAAGAATTGTTCTCTGGGTTTTTCGAAGAATCCACATTTGATAAGGTTGAAAGAATTGTTCTCTAGATCTCCAGCCAATAGTGCTAGTGATCCATAAGGTAAGATGAATACTACTAGGTAAGGATCTAGCAGCATGGAATAGCATAGATTTGATCATTCTAGGAACATTGGGAATGTCAGAAATGGAGAAAATAATTTGATTGATCAAACCCCAATCAAGGCATTGAAGAAGATTGTGAGGGTAATCATGACTGAAAAGAGAAATTTTTGGAAGATGAAAACCCTGAAGAGTATTAAGGAATTGATTGTTTTTTAAGAGAATTGTTTTAATTTCAAAAGCAGGACTCTCAATTTGAGCAATAATAGATTGAGAAATATCAATGGGGAAAACATATTTGAGTTTCTCAAACATGCAGATGCGTTTGAGACGATGAAGAATAGGATCATTGAAATGAGGTTCAATGGAGGCAATGAGGTCAAGAAAATGATTGATTTTTTCAATGGAAAAAATTCCTTCTTCCCAGTTGAATTCTCTTAATAAAGAGATAAGACTATCATATAATAATTTAATTTGGCATTGTTGAGTCTGGCTCTTGTTGGTAAGGAAACTCAGTTGTTGCTGAATTCTTTTCATATTTTGATCCATATGGTTTGGACCTATACCACTTTCATCCTGGTAAAGGCCAGGGTTAATACAGTCAGGGATAGGTCTTGGGTTATGGATACTAGATTTTGGTAGTATTTGGGTAGTTGGATATGAGTCAAAAGCTTCTTGGGCTTTTTGTAGGGAATTGTGTATCTTGTATAATGAATTGGGAAAATTATAGATTTGGCTATGACAGGTTTGCCAAGAGGTATAAACACTTGGGTTGAAACCTTTAAGGACAGTATAAGCTTTTCTTTGGGGCAAAGAATTGTCTTCTGTTGAATTGGCTGTATTGGCAGAAGAGTTTCCTGTAAGGCTAGTCATTCTCTGCACAAAAAGTAGTGGTGAGCTGGTGATTTCCTATTGTAGGATCACCGCATAAATATAAGACCACTGGAGTGGTGGTATGCGAATGCTGATGCGAATGCTCATGCAAATGGGAATAAACAATTCTATTATTGTGAGTAGTGTGATTGTAGTGATGAGCTTCCCAGAATTGATTATTACCGGAAAGGGAGACACAATAAAGGTGAGGAAAGGAGTCCTCAAAAGGAGAGGAGAGAAAATGAAATCGAAGGGGATGACCCTTAAATTGGGCAGAAATGCCATGAGAATCTTCCCTGGTAAAGGGAAAGATAGAAGAAATAAAAGGAATCCCTAAGATAAGGGTTTGAGTGATGTTTGGGAGAATCACAAAAGAAGTGGAAATGGAAGTTTTTACGAAATATGATGCATACCTCTAATAGTAATGCTGAAAATACCAGTTGTTTACTGGGGTTGTTTGATAAAAAAAAAAAACTTTTAGTTTACCTTGTTGGGGTAATTACCCTGCTAGGGATAATAAGGCGTCCAAAAAGATGGGATTTTGGAACGACTTTGAAGATAAGATTTTGTGGGATAAACAAAAGAGAAAAGAATAAAAATGGATTTGGGTTAAATTCCATTGGGAATAAAAGAAATAAATTTGTATGCTGGCAAATTCCATGCAAAATCATTTATGGGGGTTTGGAAATTATGACCAAGAAATTAAATAATTTATAATTTTATGATTGGATTAATCATGTTATTTTCAAAGATTTTTAAATATTTATATGGAAATTTGGTGTGCATAAGGCCGGATGGCCATTCATGCCATTCCAAATGCCAAGAAAGACTAAAGGTAGCATAATAATTTGTGTGCCTATGATTGTATTGGTTGTACCTATTCGTGTAGGTTTATTGTTGGATGAGGTTATTCTTTGGATGTGAAAAAGGAAGTAAATTTGCATGGAGAGTCCTTGGAATGAAAAGCTTATTGTGTAATTTAATAATAGAAAGAAAAGTAAGTAGAAATGGAATGATAGGAAAAGTTAGGAGAAATAGAAAGGAAAGTGGTAGGAGACATGGGGGCCCCAAATTACACAATGAGGTTTTGGGATGAGACATAAAGAGGAACCCAAAGAAGGAGATTCCAAAGGATGTGTGAATGGGATTTTGTCTACCGTAGGTCAATAAGGTAGTAAGATAGTGGGTAGAGTAGTTTCATAAGGAGAGTGAAACTGGTCCGAATAATAATCCTGTATAACCCGTGGGATGTTGTGGGTAACAGGGAAAGTGATATTAGAGAGCACAATAGTGCTGAGATATCTAAATGGTTGGTTTTTGATGATTTGAGGGGGAAATGTAGCAGGAAAAGATGGATTAATTTGAGGATCATACAATGGGCCTGGGTTTTTCCTAAGGAAAAAATGGTCAAACTTGGACCAGTTAATAAAGTTGGTAAAATGGTCAATCTTAGACCATTGAAAGCATTCAATATGCTTTTGAGAGTTTAATTTGGAGTTCTTTTTTATCTTGGGCAAAGAAGATATTTTGTACTTTGATAAAATCAATGGGTGAAAATAATCAGATTGATTTTGAATATTGAATTGGTGGACACTAGTTACTTGACTAGTGATTATAGTGGAATCCAAGATGTTTTCATAGTCCAAATCCTTAACTAACTCAGAAAAGATCACATCTAATTCACTGGATGATTTCTTAGGTGTATATTTATCTAAGATGTCAATGGATAATTGTGGTTGAATGTGCTGTGTAATTTCAACCGAAAGAGGATTAATTTTTGCCTGACTAGGCTGATTTTTAGTATAGTGACTAGTAGAAATAACAGGAACTAAAGATAGCTGTTGATTTATCAAGTTTGATTTGTCTTCATCAGGGATAGTGAATTCCTGAGGAATCCCCAGAGGAATTATCAGAATAATTTAAGTAGACCAATTTTGACTCAAAGCATGGATATGATTAGGAGGAATAAGGGACTTCCTGTGTGGTTTTAATTCAGATTTTATTAAATTACTCTCATGAATATTGGAAGACCTAGTTAAAGACTCTTGATTAGAGTCAAAAGGCTTTTGATCAGAATCTTGATTAGACTCTTTAGACTCTTGATTAGAGTCAGGAGATGAATTGTTGGATGAAGAGTGACCAGATTGAAAACTAAAAAGTTTAGGGTCTTTGTCATACAATTGTTCTAGTTTCTTTTTCATTTTACACCGATTGGCATAATGACCATATTTGGTGCATTTAAAGCATTGAATATGTTCTGATCTTGATTTCTTTGTCCTTTTGGACAAAGAGGAGTCAGTTAATTGTGGCATTTTTTGTTGTTTATAAAAACTTGGAGGATAAGATTTAGATTTATGGTCCTCTGTTGTTTCAGTTAAAACATTAATCTGGAAATTTGTTTGTTTTATTTGTTTTTTACCAGATAATGCTTTTAATCGAGATTTTAATTGATAAATAAATTCTTGATAGGGATTAGTATATTGTACTAAGGAAGTATTTGATTTATCAATAGATTTGATACAAACTTTGGCTTCCAAAGTTGTTGTGGGATTAGATTGAGGAAGTTTTAAGGCTTCAACAGGAGGGTAAGCTGACTGAATAGTTAACCCATCCAGTTTTTGCCATTCTTTTTGAAAATCCTCAAGGAGAAATATTCTCCTTTCTTCTTGATTCATTTCAAGATATTTGGTTGCTTTAAACCAAGTAACAAACGGAATTACTTGATAAAAAGTTTCAATATATTGATAAAATTGTTCTTTGAATTCTTGCAATTTGGATGCAGAAAATTTTTTAAAGTACCATTCACGGAATGGTGCATATTTATCTTGTTGAAATTCAGCATTAATTTCTTGTCGATTAATAACAAAGTTTTCTAGTTTTGCATGATCCATAAAACTTTATTACTAAATTGAGAAATTCATCTAACTAGCAGTAGGAGATTCCCTCTGCTGTTGGGTATATATCCCATGAGGAATCTGTTGTTCAGAAACTTGGATTCCTTCCAGATTGGGTTGATTAAATTCAGAAGGAACAAATGAGTCAGCTTCTGAATAAGATGATCGAGCAGTCGAGGGTATAGATACTCTATAAGGACCTCGAGACCTCGTATCAGAATAAGAACTCCTATAAGAAGTTCTGTGAGATGTAGATCTATCAAATTTTAAGATTACATCTCCCTGGGTAGTTTGAATGTCTATTCCTTTTGTTCATACATATTACTATTAATCCTTTTGTTCGATGTCTATTCCTTTCTATTTCTCCTAACTTTTCCTATCATTCCATTTCTACTTACTTTTCTTTCTATTATTAAATTACACAATAAGCTTTTCATTCCAAGGACTCTCCATGCAAATTTACTTCCTTTTTCACATCCAAAGAATAACCTCATCCAACAATAAACCTACACGAATAGGTACAACCAATACAATCATAGGCACACAAATTATTATGCTACCTTTAGTCTTTCTTGGCATTTGGAATGGCATGAATGGCCATCCGGCCTTATGCACACCAAATTCCCATATAAATATTTAAAAATCTTTGAAAATAACATGATTAATCCAATCATAAAATTATAAATTATCTAATTTCTTGGTCATAATTTCCAAACCCCCATAAATGATTTTGCATGGAATTTGCCAGCATACAAATTTTTTTCTTTTATTCCCAATGGAATTTAACCCAAATCCGGTTTTATTCTTTTCTCTTTTGTTTATCCCACAAAATCTTGTCTTCAAAGTCGTTCCAAAATCCCATCTTTTTAGACGCCTTATTATCCCTAGCAGGGTAATTACCCCAGCAAGGTAAACTAAAAGTTTTTTTTTTTATCAAACAACCCCAGTAAACAACTGGTATTTTCAGCATTACTATTAGAGGTATGCATCATATTTCGTAAAAACTTCCATTTCCACTTCTTTTGTGATTCTCTCAAACATCACTCAAACCCTTATCTTAGGGATTCCTTTTATTCCTTCTATCTTTCCCTTTACCAGGGAAGATTCTCATGGCATTTCTGCCCAATTTAAGGGTCATCCCCTTCGATTTCATTTTCTCTCCTCTCCTTCTGAGGACTCCTTTCCTCACCTTTGTTGTGTCTCCCTTTCCGGTAATAACCAATTCTGGGAAGCTCATCACTACAATCACACTACTCACAATAATAGAATTGTTTATTCCCATTTGCATGAGCATTCGCATCAGCATTCGCATACCACCACTCCAGTGGTCTTATATTTATGCGGTGATCCTACAATAGGAAATCACCAGCTCACCACTACTTTTTATGCAGAGAATGACTAGCCTTAGAGGAAACTCTTCTGCCAATACCGCCAATTCAACAGAAGACAATTCTTCGCCCCAAAGAAAAGCTTATACTGTCCTTAGAGGTTTCAACCCAAGTGTTTATACCTCTTCGCAAACCTGTCATAGCCAAATCTATAATTTTCCCAATTCATTATACCAGATACACAATTCCCTACAAAAAGCCCAAGAAGCTTTTGACTCATATCCAACTACCCAAATACTACCAAAACCTAGTATCCATAACCCAAGACCTATCCCTGACTGTATTAACCCTGGCCTTTACCAGGATGAAAGTGGTATAGGTCCAAACCATATGGATCAAAATATGAAAAGAATTCAGCAACATCTGAGTTTCCTTACCAACAAGAGCCAGACTCAACAATGCCAAATTAAATTATTATATGATAGTCTTATCTCTTTATTAAGAGAGTTCAACTGGGAAGAAGGAATTTTTTCCATTGAAAAAATCAATCATTTTCTTGACCTCATTGCCTCCATTGAACCTCATTTCAATGATCCTATTCTTCATCGTCTCAAACGCATCTGCATGTTTGAGAAACTCAAATATGTTTTCCCCATTGATATTTCTCAATCTATTATTGCTCAAATTGAGAGTCCTGCTTTTGAAATCAAAACAATTCTCTTAAAAAACTATCAATTCCTTAATACTCAAAGAAATAAATTTGTATGCTGGCAAATTCCATGCAAAATCATTTATGGGGGTTTGGAAATTATGACCAAGAAATTAAATAATTTATAATTTTATGATTGGATTAATCACGTTATTTTCAAAGATTTTTAAATATTTATATGGGAATTTAGTGTGCATAAGGCCGGATGGCCATTCATGCCATTCCAAATGCCAAGAAAGACTAAAGGTAGCATAATAATTTGTGTGCCTATGATTGTATTGGTTGTACCTATTCGTGTAGGTTTTTTGTTGGATGAGGTTATTCTTTGGATGTGAAAAAGGAAATAAATTTGCATGGAGAGTCCTTAGAATGAAAAGCTTATTGTGTAATTTAATAATAGAAAGAAAAGTAAGTAGAAATGGAATGATAGGAAAAGTTAGGAGAAATAGAAAGGAAAGTGGTAGGAGACATGGGGGCCCCAAATTACACAATGAGGTTTTGGGATGAGACATAAAGAGGAACCCAAAGAAGGAGATTCCAAAGGATGTGTGAATGGGATTTTGTCTACCGTAGGTCAATAAGGTAGTAAGATAGTGGGTAGAGTAGTTACACAAAAATTATGTGAATGGAAAAATATTACTTTTCCTTACGCTTGGCGTATACCTCAAGCTGTCTCTCCTAAACCAATTTTAAACCAAGAAATTGAACAAATTATTCAAAATACTCAGGGAGATGTAATCTTAAAATTTGATAGATCTACATCTCACAGAACTTCTTATAGGAGTTCTTATTCTGATACGAGGTCTCGAGGTCCTTATAGAGTATCTATACCCTCGACTGCTCGATCATCTTATTCAGAAGCTAACTCATTTGTTCCTTCTGAATTTAATCAACCCAATCTGGAAGGAATCCAAGTTTCTGAACAACAGATTCCTCATGGGATATATACCAAATAGGAGAGGGAATCTCCTACTGCTAGTGAGATGAATTTCTCAATTCAGTAATAAAGTTTTATGGATCATACAAAACCAGAAAACTTTGTTATTAATCGACAAGAAATTAATGCTGAATTTCAGCAAGATAAATATGCACCATTCCATGAATGGTACTTTAAAAAATTTTCTGCATCAGAATTGCAAGAATTCAAAGAACAATTTTATCAATATATTGAAACTTTTTATCAAGTAATTCCGTTTGTTACTTGGTTTAAAGCAACAAAATGTCTTGAAATGAATCAAGAGGAAAGGAGAATATTTCTCCTTGAGGATTTCCAAAAAGAATGACAAAAACTGGATGGGCTAACTATTCAGTCAGTTTACCCTCCTATTGAAGCCTTAAAACTTCCTCAATCGAATCCCACAACAACTTTGGAAACCAAAGTTTGTATCAAATCTATTGACAAATCAAACACTTCCTTAGTACAATATACTAATCCCTATCAAGAATTTATTTATCAATTAAAATCTCAATTAAAAGCATTATCTGGTAAAAAACAAATAAAACAAACAAATTCTTAGATAAATGTTTTAACTCAAACAGAAAATCCTAAATCCAAATCTTATCCTCCAAGTTTTTATAAACAGAAAACTCAAAAAATGTTTGAGTCTTCTTCACCAAAGAAATCAAAATCTAAATCAAAATCACAAGAACATATTCAATGTTATAAATGTTTAAAGTTTGGTCATTATGCAATGTAAAGTCAAGAAAAAACCAGACCAACTTTATGACAAAGACCCAAAACTTATTCAGACAAAATCTGAATTTTCTCCATCTTTTGATCACTCAATAATAAATTGTCAAAATTCTGGAACCACTACTCCTACAAATAATCAACCATCTTTATTGGGATTAGCACACAAAACTACTAATCCAATAAAAGAATCTCAACCTCAATATTCAAATAATGAGTCTATACCTAGACCTGTTACAATCAGTGACCTTAAGCATGAAATTAATTCATTAAAAATCGAGATGAGTAAGCAAAAGAAATCTCTTGCTACTCAACCACCAATTCAACAACATAATCGAATCAATGTCCTGAGCCAAGTAACAGCTCAAAAATGGTATATTCAAATTACTTTGGTAATCAATCAAGAATTCACTATCAAAGATGTTGTTGCCCTAATTGATAGTGGCGCTGATTTAAATTGTATACAGGAAGGATTGGTTCCTACCCAATATTTTGATAAAACCACTCAAACCCTTAATAATGCTAGTGGTTATAAAATGCAAATTAAATACAAATTAAATTATGTCTCAATTTGTAATAATGGAGATTCCGATTCAATTTTATACTTATCAAAGATTTAACTCAAATAGTTATTCTTGGTACTCCTTTTATCACCTCAATTTTCCCCTTAACCAAGGTAGATGAAAATGGTATTTATGCCCAATATAATGGACATAATCTCCTATTTCAATTTGTAACTCCACATAAACAAAAGTTATCAATTTCAGCGGAATCTAATTTATTTTTCAAAGAACAACAACTTAACTTCTTACAACAAGAAGTCAAATTCTTATCTTTAGAAAAACAATTGGAATCCCCTTCAATCAAAACCAAGATTTCTCAACTTTTGAAATCTTATCACACTGAAATTTGTAGTGATATACCAAATGCTTTTTGGGATCGCAAGAAACATATTGTTTCTCTTCCCTATAATCCTGATTTCAATGAACGACATATTCCAACTAAAGCAAGACCAAGTCAAATGAAACTTGCTTATTTGGAATTATGCAAAACTGAAATTGCCAGTTTATTGCACAAACAACTTATTCGTCCCAGTCACTCCCCATGGAGTTGTACAGCTTTTTATGTGAATAAAAATGCTGAACGAGAACGAGGAACTCCTCGACTAGTTATCAATTATAAACCATTAAATGATTGCCTCCAATGGATTCGTTATCCTATTCCTAACAAAAAGGATTTGCTGGATCGCTTACATTCAGCCACTATTTTTTCCAAGTTTGATCTCAAATCAGGGTATTGGCAAATTCAGGTGGCCGAGACTGACAGGTATAAAACTGCTTTTACTGTTCCTTTTGGACACTTTGAATGGAATGTTATGCCATTTGGCCTTAAAAATGCTCCTTCTGAATTTCAAAATATTATGAATGAGATATTTACTCCATATACTGAATTTTCTAGTCTATATTGATGACATACTTATCTTTTCAAAGTCTATTGACCAACATTTTAAACATCTCAAAATTTTCAAAGACATTATCCACAAAAATGGATTAGTCGTTTCTGCTCCTAAAATCAAGTTATTTCAAACATCTATTCGATTTCTTGGTCATAATATTCACCAAGGTCAAATTATCCCAATTAATAGTAGTATTGAATTTGCCTCAAAATTTCCTGATGTAATTCTGGACAAAACCCAATTACAAAGATTTTTGGGCAGTCTGAATTATGTTGCAAATTTTATTCCTAACCTGGCATATGATGCAAAAATATTACAATCACGACTCCAAAAGAATCCATCTCCATGGACTGATGCCCATACCAAAGCTGTTCAGCAAATCAAATTAAAAGTCAAACAAATTCCCTGTCTCTCTTTAGCCAATCCACTTTGGTATAAGATAGTTGAGACAGATGCCTCTCAGCTAGGCTATGGAGGAATTTTGAAACAACTCAATCCCTCCAACCAGAAGGAAGAATTAATTAGATACACTTCTGGTGTTTGGAAAGATGCCCAAACTAATTATTCAACTATTAAAAAAGAAGTGCTCGCCATTGTCAAATGTATAATTTCAGGATGATTTACTTAATCAGTCCTTCTTACTTCGAATAGATTGTAGTTCAGCAAAATCTGTTTTACAAAAAGATGTCAAAAATCTTGCATCAAAACAAATCTTTGCTAGATGGCAAGCTGAACTATCCTCCTTTGATTTTCAAATTGAATATATACAAGGAGAAATAAATTCTCTCCCTGATTTTCTAACTAGAGAATTTTTGCAGGGTATTTTGTAATGGCAGCATTCTCCTCAGGAGGAAAAGGCAAAGAAAGGGGTAATATCCCCTTATCTTCAAATCAAGAATCCATAGATGATCATGCTCTTTGGACAATTATCCAAAGCAATAGACATCGAACAAAAGGAGGCTTTCAATTTAAGGACTCTGCTCAAAAAGATATTTCTCTCAATAAAGAGAAAAATGTTTCTAATAAAGAGAAAACTTCTCTCAATAAAGAGAAGATTGAAACAAAAGAAATTTCTTATATTCAAAAGGATATATTTTCCACCATTCTGGTAATTGAACCAGAAGATCAACAATGGATATCTGATCTCTGGGAATTGAAGAGACAATATCTTGACAATCAAGGATTTCCTGCATTGGATGGCAAAACCCGTCTAATTGCAGAAGCAATTTTGACTGCTACTGGATCCATTACCTTTACCCATCATATGGAAAACCTACGGCCAGATAGCCCAATTACCTATAGTAAAGCCATTATTCATAAAATCCTTAAGCCCTCCATTTGGGGTTTTGACTTAAATAAATCTCGCAAACTCAGTTCAGGCCATTCTTTCAATTATTGGGATTATATCCAATCCTTCACCAATGCCTTCTATTATATGAATCCCAAACAGAAACATTCCTGGTTTCTAAAGATTTGTCCAGATATCCTTCAAACTGGTATTCCCAATTGGTTCTATAATTGGTGGAGTTATTTCGGTCCAACCACCAAAATTTTACCCAAATCATTAATTCCTTTATATAATCAATATCAAGGAGTAAAATTCAAAGGGAAAAATCCCCATTTCTTTGAAGTTGATTTCTTTTTCTTCACAGAATGCAGTATTCCATGGATTTGGATGTGGAATATTCAAATTACCACTATTGACCATCTTCCCACACTCCAAAGAACTTACTGGATCCGATGGTGGGATAATATTCCCGATTTTGACAAAAAACTACTTGAAATTTCATCCATTATATCCCAGCATGCCAAAACAACAAAACCTGAGGCTTCTTTATCTTCTTTAGAATCTAATTCTTTTGAAATATTCAAATCCATGATTCGAAAATAACATCCCGATTTATCTGAGACACAGATTAATCATCGTTGTCTTGCTTCCATGAAAGCCCATTTTTTTCAAACCTTCAATTCAGTATCCCATTCGGATGAAGATTCCCTCACTTCGTCTGAAAACAATAATTCCTTCCATGTTCTAGCAGGGGAATCACAACTGATCTGATCAATCACTCGGCGAATATTGGGACTCAATCATTAATCAGGTCAAGAGTAAGAAATAATTCGCCCACCATCAATACAGCTGTTTCCCAGCCAATACAGCTGTCCATCACGCCAAGCAACTGTCAATACAGCCAATGAAGTTGTCACTTCACAGTAATAAAGTGACAATCAGTCAAAGTAGCTATTTGCTCACACATCATCAGAGACCCTACCATTTAAATTATTAAAGGCCAATAGCCTCACCAGCTGTCCATGAAGTCATCATTCCAATTATGAAGCACTGACGCATGCCCTTACGTCAGAACACAATTATCAAGGGACGAAGCGACTGCAACCAATCCACCCATCACACGTGTCCCACTCAGCAGCGGATTTCAATTCATCTCAAGTCCGCATTCCTCAATCAGTGGCGGATTTCAAACCACTTCAAATCCGCATTCATCTATAAAAGGGTTAGCCTGGGGATTGTCCAGGACACCGAGTAATTTTACCAAGTATTTTCTCTTGTTCTTTCTTTTAGTATCAGTGTGTATCGGAGATGCTACTCAAGGTTTCGGTAAGCTTCCTCCATTTGTATATATTTGTTTAATGCATGCATAGTAGCTGCATAGTAGTGGCATAGTGTGTGTATAGTGTAATATTCCATATGTTTTAAGTTGTTTAATAGAAGTTTGTTTTATTAGTCATTTGTTTATGAATTAGAGTTTCTGTATTCAGCTCCTCTTCCTTTCAGAATCAGCTGTTTTCTCTACTTTAATTACATATTTAGTGTCTTGATATATGGCTAATCATATGAGAACTATTCATCGCCTCTTCAGCTATCCATAGAAACCATCAAGAAGACGGCGAATGAGTTCATACGCCCATGATTAGCCACCCTAATCACGCACTCTCAAGATTCCCCTAAGATAAGGGTTTGAGTGATATTTGGGAGAATCACAAAGGAAGTGGGAATGGAAATATCATGATGCTGGATAGCAGCATGGTTAAGTTTGTGGTGGATAGGTATGGGATATCCACTAGCATTGGTGAGACTCTGACGAGTGGAGGTCAAATAGAAGGAAGGGACTAATCCTTCTTGAAGACAATTCATGTCAGCACCACTGTCCATAAGGGCGATAATGTCATAAATTGTATAATTGGAATTAATAAATAAATTGACCTTGATGTACCATTTTGGGGAGGAGACCTGTTGGAGAGTATTCAGGTAAGAATGTGATGGAGAACTAGAAGAGACTTCTTTGTTTTCCAAATGATGGAGGCGATTATTAATAGTGGAAATTTCTTTAGCAAAATGTTGCTTTAAAATAATTAATGCATTGTTGAGAGATTCTATTTGTTGTTGGAAATTGGCAACCCTAGAAGAATTATGGGTAGCATTGATCATTTGGTTAGAAGAATTATGGGATTCTAGCCGATGAAAGAGTTCTCTAATAGAGTAAGGATTTTCTACTATTAGGGACTTTTTAGTTTCTTTGTGAGCTGTAGATATACATGCTTCAATCAATTTGGATTTCATTATTGGATCTTCAGTTTTATCAACTAAGTCCAATAACGATTGTTGGGATTCAGAAAGAACATTGATACTGAGATTGTTCATGGCAGCAAATGCTTGCCAAGAATCATTTGAAGTATGAATATGATTACATTTGCAATTTGCAGGGTGGTCATCTGCAGAGGAGGAAGATGACGAAGTGGAATGAATTTCATTATCGCGACTCGAAAATTTAATAATCAGGACTAGAATCTAAACAGATTTTTGAAAGGGTTAATTTCAGACCTTCATCATGAATTTGATTTATTCTTTGTTCAGTTGTGCAATTATTGGCATAATGACCAAATCGATGACATTTGTAACATTTAATTTCTCTTTGGGATCGATTTGTTGAGTTTCTTCTTTTCTCACGATATTTGCGTGAAAAAGAAGGATTCCTGGGTTCTCGATGTTGCCGAGTAGAATTTCTTTTTTCTCGGTGTTGTGGATGAGAAGAAGGATTATTAATTTGTTTGAAAATACGACGGCGTCATTCAGAGGGACGATGATAATTTGAGATTTCTCTATTATCTCTTCCTTTTGAAGGATAATTGATTTGTGTCATAAGCAAATTGGTCAAAAAATTCTCCCAATTCCTTTCGACCAGTAAGTTGTTGTTGTTTTAATTGTTGGTGTAATTTTAAGTCATTACACAAAGTTAATCCTTCACGCACAATGATACTTTGGAGTTGTCCATAAGTTATATTGATTGTAAGTGATACTTTGATCATCAGGATTACGGAGTTTATTACGGACCTTCTCAGCAAATAAACTGGGAAGTCCATCAATGAATTTGGCTTTCCAATATTCAGTATTGGCATCACTACGTTGCATGACCTTTGCCATAAACACATCTTTATACCATCTGAAATGGGTTAAAGATGGACAACGGAGATTTTGAAGTAGTTCTCTACTTCTTTCATATTGAAGATTCCAAGAACCAACAAAATGAAAAATGATGGTTTGGGTCAATGTATAAACTGCATCTTCCCTAGTTTCCATTAAGCCAGTAAGGTCATTTTTGACTGGTTTAGTTGAAGTTAGGATTTCTTCACGTTGAGTGGCTGTGAGAACATTATCCCACCATCCTTTCAACATACCAGAAAATCCAGTAGTAATATATCGAGCAATTGTTTGATTAGAATTTTGATGTTGTTTTAAGATGGTGCTGTACATAAAAATTTTATGTAGAACAGCAAAAATTTCATATTCGGATTTACCATCAATGTTCCATTCATAAATGGATCGATAATCATAAGAATTTTGAATATCAATATGATCTTCTTCATAAAGAAGATCCAGAGGTGTAGGCCTATGGTAGTAATATCGAGTATTACCACCATCCCAATTATACTGGAGTTTATTAAGCTCCATGCTATTTTGTAAGGACTCAAAATTATTTTGAATTTCTTGTATTTCTGCTAAATTGGCATTTTCCCTATCAGTCAATACATTAATTTGAAAATTATTATTTTTCTTTTCTGGATTGAGTGATAAAGAGTGTAACCTAGAGGTTAGTTTATCAATAAATTCCTCTTGCTTTATCATATAAGATTTTGATGACAGATTTAGTCCAGAAATTTCTAGGGGAGGTTTTATGTTTGGTTGTTCGACCTTTAAGGTTGATATTTTGTTCATTGGTGGAGAAGAAAGAATATTTTCAATCCTATTTAATTGCATACTAATAGTCTGTAAATTTAAATTAGTAAAATTATTTTGTTTATACAAATGTGATAAATCAACTTTTGTTGAATGAGGGATAGGTTCAACAGGTTTTATGAAAGCAGTGGCTTCCAAAGTAGCTGTTGAATTTGGTTGAGTAAGTTTGAGGGCTTCATCAGGAGGATGAATCGACTGAATGATTGAACCATCAAGCTTCTGCCATTCCTTTTGAAAGTCCTCAAGGAGAAATATTCTCCTTTCCTCTTGATTCATTTCAAGATATTTTGTTGCTTTGAACCAAGTAACAAATGAAATTACTTGATAAAAAGTTTCAATATATTGATAAAATTGTTCTTTGAATTCTTGCAATTCTGATGCAGAAAATTTTTTAAAGTACCATTCACGGAATGGTGCATATTTATCTTGCTGAAATTCAGCATTGATTTCTTGTCTATTGATAACAAAGCTTTCTAGTTTTATAAAAGCCATAAAAACTTTTATTAATGGATTGAGAAATTCATCTCGCTAGCAATAGGGGATTCCCTCTGCTGTTGGGTATATATCCCATGAGGAATCTGTTGTTCAGACACTTGGATTCCTTCCAGATTGGGTTGATTAAATTCAGAAGGAACAAATGAGTTAGCTTCTGAATAAGATGATCGGCGATGAGGTATAGATACTCTATAAGGACCTCGAGACCTCGTATTAGAATAACAACTCCTATAAGAAGTTCTGTGAGATGTAGATCTATCAAATTTTAAGATTACATCTCCCTGGGTAGTTTGAATGTCTATTCCTTTTGTTCATACATATTACTATTAATCCTTTTGTTCGATGTCTATTCCTTTCTATTTCTCCTAACTTTTCCTATCATTCCATTTCTACTTACTTTTCTTTCTATTATTAAATTACACAATAAGCTTTTCATTCCAAGGACTCTCTATGCAAATTTACTTCCTTTTTCACATCCAAAGAATAACCTCATCCAACAATAAACCTACACGAATAGGTACAACCAATACAATCATAGGCACACAAATTATTATGCTACCTTTAGTCTTTCTTGGCATTTGGAATGGCATGAATGGCCATCCGGCCTTATGCACACCAAATTCCCATATAAATATTTAAAAATCTTTGAAAATAACATGATTAATCCAATCATAAAATTATAAATTATTTAATTTCTTGGTCATAATTTCCAAACCCCCATAAATGATTTTGCATGGAATTTGCCAGCATACAAATTTATTTCTTTTATTCCCAATGGAATTTAACCCAAATCCGTTTTTATTCTTTTCTCTTTTGTTTATCCCACAAAATCTTATCTTCAAAGTCGTTCCAAAATCCCATCTTTTTGGACGCCTTATTATCCCTAGCAGGGTAATTACCCCAGCAAGGTAAACTAAAAGTTTTTTTTTTTATCAAACAACCCCAGTAAATAACTGGTATTTTCAGCATTACTATTAGAGGTATGCATCATATTTCGTAAAAACTTCCATTTCCACTTCTTTTGTGATTCTCCCAAACATCACTCAAACCCTTATCTTAGGGATTCCTTTTATTCCTTCTATCTTTCCCTTTACCAGGGAAGATTCTCATGGCATTTCTGCCCAATTTAAGGGTCATCCCCTTCGATTTCATTTTCTCTCCTCTCCTTCTGAGGACTCCTTTCCTCACCTTTGTTGTGTCTCCCTTTCCGGTAATAACCAATTCTGGGAAGCTCATCACTACAATCACACTACTCACAATAATAGAATTGTTTATTCCCATTTGCATGAGCATTCGCATCAGCATTCGCATACCACCACTCCAGTGGTCTTATATATATGCGGTGATCCTACAATAGGAAATCACCAGCTCACCACTACTTTTTGTGCAGAGAATGACTAGCCTTAGAGGAAACTCTTCTGCCAATACCGCCAATTCAACAGAAGACAATTCTTCGCCCCAAAGAAAAGCTTATACTGTCCTTAGAGGTTTCAACCAAAGTGTTTATACCTCTTGGCAAACCTGTCATAGCCAAATCTATAATTTTCCCAATTCATTATACCAGATACACAATTCCCTACAAAAAGCCCAAGAAGCTTTTGACTCATATCCAACTACCCAAATACTACCAAAACCTAGTATCCATAACCCAAGACCTATCCCTGACTGTATTAACCCTGGCCTTTACCAGGATGAAAGTGGTATAGGTCCAAACCATATGGATCAAAATATGAAAAGAATTCAGCAACATCTGAGTTTCCTTACCAACAAGAGCCAGACTCAACAATGCCAAATTAAATTATTATATGATAGTCTTATCTCTTTATTAAGAGAGTTCAACTGGGAAGAAGGAATTTTTTCCATTGAAAAAATCAATCATTTTCTTGACCTCATTGCCTCCATTGAACCTCATTTCAATGATCCTATTCTTCATCGTCTCAAACGCATCTGCATGTTTGAGAAACTCAAATATGTTTTCCCCATTGATATTTCTCAATCTATTATTGCTCAAATTGAGAGTCCTGCTTTTGAAATCAAAACAATTCTCTTAAAAAACTATCAATTCCTTAATACTCAAAGAAATAAATTTGTATGCTGGCAAATTCCATGCAAAATCATTTATGGGGGTTTGGAAATTATGACCAAGAAATTAAATAATTTATAATTTTATGATTGGATTAATCACGTTATTTTCAAAGATTTTTAAATATTTATATGGGAATTTAGTGTGCATAAGGCCGGATGGCCATTCATGCCATTCCAAATGCCAAGAAAGACTAAAGGTAGCATAATAATTTGTGTGCCTATGATGGTATTGGTTGTACCTATTCGTGTAGGTTTTTTGTTGGATGAGGTTATTCTTTGGATGTGAAAAAGGAAATAAATTTGCATGGAGAGTCCTTAGAATGAAAAGCTTATTGTGTAATTTAATAATAGAAAGAAAAGTAAGTAGAAATGGAATGATAGGAAAAGTTAGGAGAAATAGAAAGGAATAGACATCGAACAAAAGGATTAATAGTAATATGTATGAACAAAAGGAATAGACATTCAAACTACCCAGGGAGATGTAATCTTAAAATTTGATAGATCTACATCTCACAGAACTTCTTATAGGAGTTCTTATTCTGATACGAGGTCTCGAGGTCCTTATAGAGTATCTATACCTCATCGCCGATCATCTTATTCGTTGACTCATTTGTTCCTTCTGAATTTAATCAACCCAATCTGGAAGGAATCCAAGTTTCTGAACAACAGATTCCTCATGGGATATATACCCAACAGCAGAGGGAATCTCCTACTGCTAGTTAGATGAATTTCTCAATTTAGTAATAAAGTTTTATGGATCATGCAAAACTAGAAAACTTTGTTATTAATCGACAAGAAATTAATGCTGAATTTCAACAAGATAAATATGCACCATTCCGTGAATGGTACTTTAAAAAATTTTCTGCATCCAAATTGCAAGAATTCAAAGAACAATTTTATCAATATATTGAAACTTTTTATCAAGTAATTCCGTTTGTTACTTGGTTTAAAGCAACCAAATATCTTGAAATGAATCAAGAAGAAAGGAGAATATTTCTCCTTGAGGATTTTCAAAAAGAATGGCAAAAACTGGATGGGTTAACTATTCAGTCAGCTTACCCTCCTGTTGAAGCCTTAAAACTTCCTCAATCTAATCCCACAACAACTTTGGAAGCCAAAGTTTGTATCAAATCTATTGATAAATCAAATACTTCCTTAGTACAATATACTAATCCCTATCAAGAATTTATTTATCAATTAAAATCTCGATTAAAAGCATTATCTGGTAAAAAACAAATAAAACAAACAAATTTCCAGATTAATGTTTTAACTGAAACAACAGAGGACCATAAATCTAAATCTTATCCTCCAAGTTTTTATAAACAACAAAAAACGCCACAATTAACTGACTCCTCTTTGTCCAAAAGGACAAAGAAATCAAGATCAAAATCTCAAGAACATATTCAATGCTTTAAATGCACCAAATATGGTCATTATGCCAATCGGTGTAAAATGAAAAAGAAACTAGAACAATTGTATGACAAAGACCCTAAACTTTTTAGTTTTCAATCTGGTCACTCTTCATCCAACAATTCATCTCCTGACTCTAATCAAGAGTCTAAAGAGTCTAATCAAGATTCTGATCAAAAGCCTTTTGACTCTAATCAAGAGTCTTTAACTAGGTCTTCCAATATTCATGAGAGTAATTTAATAAAATCTGAATTAAAACCACACAGGAAGTCCCTTATTCCTCCTAATCATATCCATGCTTTGAGTCAAAATTGGTCTACTCAAATTATTCTGATAATTCCTCTGGGGATTCCTCAGGAATTCACTATCCTTGATGAAGACAAATCAAACTTGATAAATCAACAACTATCTTTAGTTCCTGTTATTTCTACTAGTCACTATACTAAAAATCAGCCTAGTCAGGCAAAAATTAATCCTCTTTCGGTTGAAATTACACAGCACATTCAACCACAATTATCCATTGACATCTTAGATAAATATACACCTAAGAAATCATCCAGTGAATTAGATGTGATCTTTTCTGAGTTAGTTAAGGATTTGGACTATGAAAACATCTTGGATTCCACTATAATCACTAGTCAAGTAACTAGTGTCCACCAATTTAATATTCAAAATCAATCTGATTATTTTCACCCATTGATTTTATCAAAGTACAAAATATCTTCTTTGCCCAAGATAAAAAAGAACTCCAAATTAAACTCTCAAAAGCATATTGAATGCTTTCAATGGTCTAAGATTGACCATTTTACCAACTTTATTAACTGGTCCAAGTTTGACCATTTTTCCTTAGGAAAAACCCAGGCCCATTGTATGATCCTCAAATTAATCCATCTTTTCCTGGTACATTTTCCCCTCAAATCATCAAAAGAACCAACCATTTAGATATCTCAGCACTATTGTGCTCTCTAATATCACTTTCCCTGTTACCCACAACATCCCACGGGTTATACAGGATTATTATTCGGACCAGTTTCACTCTCCTTATGAAACTACTCTACCCACTATCTTACTACCTTATTGACCTACGGTAGACAAAATCCCATTCACACATCCTTTGGCATCTCCTTCTTCGAGTTCCTCTTTATGTCTCATCCCAAAACCTCATTGTGTAATTTTGGGGACGTGGTTGCGGAAGGGAAGAGGAGCTAAATATAGAAACTCTAATTCATAAACAAATGACTAATAAAACAAACTTATATTAAACAACTCAAAACATATGGAATCTTACACTATACACATACTATGCAACTACTAAGCATGCATTAAAATATATACAATGCTAAGAGAAGGCTTACCGATATGGAGTGCTTCTCCGATACAAACTAAAAAAAACAAAGAAAGAAAAGGAAAGCAGTAGGTGAGAATTTTCTCGGTGAAAATACTCGGTGTCCTGGACAATCCCCAGGCTAACCCTTTTATAGATGAATGCAGATTTGAAGTGGTTTGAAATCCGCCACTGATTGAGGAATGCAGACTTGAGATGAATTGAAATCCGCTGCTGAGTGGGACACGTGTGCTGGGTGGATTGGTTGCAGTCGCTTCGTCCCTTGATAATTGTGTTCTGACGTAAGGGCATGCGTCAGTGCTGTGAGATATGAGCGATTGCTTCGCGCGCTTGAGCATGAATTTTACTTTGCGAAGAGCCTCACGAGCACCTGAAGCTTTTAAATCTGTCTTCGCGAGGCATGCTTTTCTTTGTGATGAACCTCTCGCGAGGTTAGTTGTGTACTGAGCGAGGAATGTGCTCCACGAGAACTTAGCGACAGCTGCGCATGGGTTAAGCCCTATAAACCCAGTGATTTCCTCATTTTTGCCATTTTATTTCACTTTGCCCTAGTTTTCCTTGTGCTCTGTCGAGCTCCACATTTTCTTCTTTCTTCTATACTACCCTTTCCACTTAATCTCAGCTAGTTCCCTCATACATTTTTTCTCCCCATCACCCTCTGGTCACTTTGAGCTAGGTTTGGGGGGATTTTAGCATCTGTGCAAGGTGTAAAGTGAAACCCTAGCTGTCATTTGGTAAGATTTCTCGCTCTCTCTCGGTTGATTTAATTGGACAGTACTTTAGTGTAAATTGAGAGCAATTTGGGGTCTATTTTATTTGTGAAGAGTGCATTACAATTGCTGGGATTTTGAAACCCTAATTTTGAGAAACTGAATAGATATTATCATGGGTTCAAGATTCTCAGACACCTTGTCTGCTTTGGTAACCCCACCACCTGCTGGGAGCCCTGTGGCCACTCAGAAATTTGCAAGGATTGCAGAGACCTCCAATGTGGAGACTCCTGTAGTAACTGCACCCTCTGAGGAGCCCCCAATGGTGAACACTGTGAAGAAAGGCTAAGGTGTGACCTCTGCTGCCTAGGGTGCCAAAAAGAAGTATGCCCCAAAGAAGAGGGCCAGAGAGCACCCTCCATCTATGAGCCCTGAGAAATCAAAGAAGAAACAGAAAATAAGCAAGGGAGTACCCCCTGAGTTCCCTGAATTGAAGAGGAAGAAGATAATGAATACCTCAGGGTCCCATCTAATTTTTTTGTAGCAATTAAGCTAGAGCCTGAGACAATATTTGATAAGGCTTTCTTTGAGGAGCTATCTGAAACAGCTGCCTCTATGGAGTACCTCACAAAAGCCTCATTTCTACCCCTACTAAGACCCCCAATACAACTGATCTTCCCTAGACTAGTGCAATTATTTTACCAGAATATCATAGTCAAAATTGGGGATGAAACAACACTGCTAGTGCTCATAGAAAAATTTGAGATGTTGTTCAATCAAGTTACCATTACTAGGATCATTAGGATACCAGCTAAGTATAACCCTGAATGTGGCTTGGGTCCCTTTTTGACAGCCACCATCCTAGAGATTGCTAAGGAGCTGACTGGAGGGGTCACTGTATCTAGAGCATCAATCAAGAAGAGGGATCTGTACCCCCACCTCAGATATATGGATGGGGTGCTCAAGAAAAATGAATATTATTCTGGCCATGAGCAGGAGAGGAGGTTCCCTATTGTTGATGCACTACTCTCCTTCCACAAGGGGCATTACTTGGATGCTTCCAAGTTCATTTTTGAGGGGATGACTGACATTGTGGAGAAGGTGAAAACCAAGAAGAAACCCCATTCCCTTCCCTATTGCAGGCTTATTATAACCTTGCTAAAGCTTGGAGGGTATCAATTTTAAATGAATGAAGAGACCATTGCCCTAAATCCCAAAAATTGTGACAAAAAGCAATGGAAGATTAGTGGTACTCTCATTGAGAAGACGAAGAGGAAGAAGAAGGCTGATATAGGAGCAACCTCTGATGCTGTTGTTGTGGCTGCCTCTGTGGCTCCAAGCTCTGGTTCCCTCGCTCAGGCAGCCCTTTCATTTGTGCTAGCCAGCACCACCACCACATCTGTAGCCATTCCCTTACCAGCCACCCCTTCACCTTCCATAGCAGCCACTATCCTCACAATCTTCCACAGTCCCATTACCCTCATCTCAACTCACTTTACCCATCCCCATAGCCTTCATACCTGCTGCTACCTTAACCATACCATCACCCATCACATCAGCCACACCAAGCTCACCCATCCATTCCACATCTGAAGAAACCATACCAATCCCTCAACCATCCTTACTTGTGCTGGCAACTTATAAAAAGAAAAGAAGATCAACCAAGGCACAGAAGCAACCCCAACCTCCCCATATCCCCCAAACCATCCCAATTCCTGAAACCTCCATTATCCCAGACCCAACCATTGGCCTACCACCACCCTCACCAGCCCAAGCCTTTGAACCTGAGCCTCCTACCCTTGAAATCCCACATAGCTCCCCACTACACCCCACCCAGGCCATTGAAACCTCCACACCTTTTCCCCCTGAATTCTTTCAACTCGTAGACCATTCCATTCCATTTCCACCTACTCATGACCAAATCCCTCTTTTCGAAGAGGGATACTCTGCCATAATGTCCTCTATCATAGAGGACATCAACTATGAGTTTACACCTCTCCTGGACTTACCTTCCCCTCCCCATTTCACCCCTCCTCCACAGGCCACCACTTTCACTCATGCACTCACTTCCCCTTTTCAACTAATTCCTCCCCCCACCCCTGATTACCTATCCCATATCTTTAACCTACTACTTTTCATCCAAGCCCAAATATCTGTCGATACCCAATCCTAATCATCAATTACAGCCATTCTGCACTCCATAAACTCCACCCCCTAAAACCAAAGCCCACTCCCAAAAAGAAAAGCACCTCCAAGCCAAGATGCACTACTTCCAAAGGGTTACAATCTGCTATTGCTTTGAGGCAAGCAAAGGGAAAAGGAATTTAAGATCCACCTGCTATAATAGAGGATTCAAATGATTAGTTTTGCACATGTACTTAGTTGGGACCCACCCTTTGTAGCTTACTTCTCCTGTACATTGTACATAGTTTGCTGCTTAAATGAAATTCCTTTTTATTATGTTCTATTTGGTTTCATTTCTGCTTCATAATTAGTTTGTTTGTTTTAATTGTTTGTGTGTGCCTTGCTTTTATATGCTTTCCTTAGTTAATTTTGTTTTAGTATTAATTTTGTCTATGTGTGCTTTGTTTAAGTGTCTTTTTTCCCTGCTACACATGCTCTCCTCTCTTTGAATCAGTGAGGACACTGTTCCTCATAGGTTTGGGGGTGGCAAGGATTGCCAATGATCTAATTAACCTAAGTACAGTAGTCTTAACTAAGTGAGGAATAAATAGAATGAATTTCACCTAAGTAATGTTAAAAGTGAGGAGATTTAAAAACTATGCAGACCTTTTTAACACTAAAATAACTTGAAAATTAATACTTCTATGAGGTGAACATCAGGTGAAAGCATACTCCTTTGAGTTCAATTGAAGACCATACCCAGTGAGCTTTGAGCCTATAATTTTTTTTTTAAGGAGTGTCTATGGCAATTTTTTCTGTTCTAAGGACTGACTGAGTCAAACCCTTTTCACTAAAAGTTATACACCCCAAGTTGAAGCTGTTTGACAATAATCGTGACACCAAGGAAAGGATTATGGCCTTCATTTGGACAGTTTGAGCCTAAAAGATCAAACCTGTGAAACTACCTTTGTGCATACACTTGTTGATCCTTACAGCCCCTTTTTCTTTAATAAACACCAAAGTACTTGAACCTAAACCCTTTAACCTAATTCAGCCCTACTCTCACTCTGAGAATTCAGAAGGTAAATGAGAGGATATTGAAGATAGGTGAGTAAAGTTTAATATTTGGTGAAAGGAGA
Organism: Chloranthus sessilifolius; assembly: GCA_021018995.1. Classification (NCBI taxonomy): domain Eukaryota; kingdom Viridiplantae; phylum Streptophyta; class Magnoliopsida; order Chloranthales; family Chloranthaceae; genus Chloranthus; species Chloranthus sessilifolius. The sequence goes on from CM037586.1 coordinate 34,413,285, forward strand.
AGAAGAGAGAAGGAGATTTGTAACCAATAGTATAGCAGTTGTAGATGTGTGGCAGCAATTATCATAAAAAATATATACATATAATAAACCCAAAAAAAAAAAAAAAAAGAAAAAAAAAAAGAGAAATCAAAAGAAGAATTTCATTGGAAATATTGAAAAGAAGAGAAGTTGGTCACTTTAGCTCTGACATTTGAAAAGAAGATGGAGTTGTGCTGAAATGAAGAAGGTGAAGTGATGAATCATTTCCTACCTGTGTTAATTTCTCAATTTTGAATCCCTTTTATTCTTTACAACCCTCACTAATAAGCCACATTATAATCCAAGAAAAGCCCTTGTTGATCAAAAGTCAAATGAACTGTCATGTGAAGATGAGGGAATGTCTAATCTATGGTGAGAGTACTGTATGATGTCAGAAATTAGAAGCAATGCCCATGCTCATGCTTGCAAACTCATTTAGGGTATGTAACTGCTCTTGAGCTTATGAGAAATGATACACCCCTAAATTCATAAATGAGAAACAGCCCTGGTAAGCATTAAGTCTGAGATTGAAATCATTGGGGCATTGTTTGAACCTGAATTTTGATGTACTGGTAAGCTCAGTACTGTTTTGCACATTTTGTTTTTCTTGGTGTCATCTAATTGGATGTAATGAGAATGCATGCATGACTAAGGTGTTAAATTGTTTATACTACTTTGGGACTCTTGTAATTTTGACATAGCAAGGGTGAAATGAACTGTATTTATTTTAAACTGATTGACAACTGTTTGTACTTTTGTTAACTATTTTATTGAGAAGATTGTGGGTACCTTCACTGAAAATCCTCAGGAGACTTCACTCCTCCACTAGGGATCACCTAGGGGTTTAAAGGCTTGATACATAAGCTAAATGCATCCGTGCTCTCTACGAAAGTGACATTTACATTCTTAGAGTAGCTGTTTAAATTTTGCTTTGCTCAGGGACTAGCAAAGATTAGGTTTGGAGGTGTGTTATTCATTGAAAAGTACCACTTTTCACCTCTTAACATAGTCTTCGTTGGACCTTGAAGCTGACTAATAACTCCTTTTTAGCTTGTTTTGTAGTTAGGAATAATTTGTGTAGCTTAACACAAAGTCTATGCTTTTGGTGCCCAGAAGAGAGAATTCAAGCTAAAGATGATAGTTGAACCAGAAAGTGATGGAACACCATGGTAGTACACACCATGGTGACTATCTTACATGTCACAATGAACCAAGAAAGTCTAGCAAATGAAAGAAGAATAGGTGAGAGTAGAGGAAGCTGCAACAGAGGCATATGCATAGCAGCAGAGGAGCCAAGGACCTATCTCGCACAGCTGAGGTGCAGCCTCACGCTATTCAATTCACTGGCGGAGCTCCCTCACGCTGCTAAGACATGCAGCATAATAGAGCTCCTGAAGAAGTTGCGTAGCTCAAGGAAGGGGTTATCACAAAGCTCATCTCGTGCAACAGTCGTGCACTTCAGCTGCAAGCTACATGTCAAGAAACTTGAGGAGCTCTCGCCCACTAAGCCTTCAGAAATACTACTCCCGAAGCTCTCGTGAGGATCAGGCCTTAATGCAACCGTGCGCATTACCTCATGAGACCAATTGGCGTAAATAACAGCAAAGACCTCACAAAGTTCTCGCATGGTTCTGGAAGAGAGAGACACCCAGAACTTCTCTCGCGCAGCTATCGTGTGTTTAAAAGTTTAAACCTGTACCAGGCGAGATGCAAAGGCATCTATGCGAGTACCTCGCGACTAAAGTTCCTGAAGCTCTTTTACACGAGCAAGCTAAGCATTGAAGATCCTTTTGCGTGAGTGCACACAGAGCTGAAGCAGCTGTGTGATCAGTGAAAGCTCTACTAAGCGAGACAACAATATTCAAAGCTAAACTCTACCCCGCGAACACTTTGTAGCAGTGCAACAGAAGCAATATGCAAAAGCCAATCTCGCGAAGCTCGGGCTCTCTACTTCTCAATCTTAACTCAAGGACCTTTTGGGGATTTTCTCAGGTCTAGGGCACACATCCCTAGGCATGAATTCTGATGTGCGCATCTCAAGACAGCCACAGTATTAGGACTAAGTATATAAGCTGCGCTTGTAACTTAAAAACTATCATTCACTTTCTCCTTCAACCTCTGTCGGTTGAGAGCTCAAGTAGACTAGGGTTAGGATTAGGGTTAGGGTTTGATAACCTCTTTTTCCATTTTTTTCTTCTCTCTTAGCCCAGTACTTGCTGGCTAAATCTTTGATAAGCATCTAGGTGTAGTTTTATTTAAGTTTTGTAATAAGTCATTTAAACATTGGGATTTGGTGTTGAGCTGTTGTGCACAAGGTTGCTGCCTTGAGAGATTTCATTGTTAGTAACATCGGATCAATGGAATTTATGTTTGAATGCTTACTTAATCTGTTATTTTCCTATTTATTCGTAGTTCTTTTAGGCTATAGCATATATTTAGGATTTGAGCTTATTGAAAGGCCCATAGAAGCTTGAGCTTTTGTAATCTGGGGACCATGGTGGCAAACAGTAGTTTTCATGTTCTATCTCAGCATTTGTGGGTAAGGGAGCCTCTATAGATAGCCTATGACCATTTGAGTGGATAGAATATAGCCCTAGGGCAATCTTAGTCACAGATCTGAGATGAATTCTTTCTCTCTGTACTTGGGCTTATAGCCTAGTGAGAGATTGTGTAGGAACAGACTCCCTTTGTCTTATTTGGCAGCTATCGATGTTAGATCTAGATTGTTTGTAGTGATTGTGAACTGGGAGGCTGTCATTGCAGGCCTTTTGTAGAAATTCTTAGTTATGCTTAAGTCCTTATTCAACCTGTTGCTTTTCCTTTGTGTGGGCATCAATGTGCCGCTGGCCTTGACAATACACGTAGGATTTTATGGGTTGAAACTCCTATTTATGATTTTTCCAGAGTGAGAGACTTTGAATGCCGAAGAATTGTAATTTATGATTCTACAGAAGAAACCGCTTAAGAAAGAGAAGTATTTATGATTTTGCAGAGAATCGTCTGCCAAGTCTATCAAAGTCATGAGAGTGAGCAGTATGAAGAAGTATTGAATCAATTTACGATTTTACAGAAAATGACAAAACTGAATAATTATCTTTTACAATTTTCCCTCTATGAACCCCATTGAAAGCAGAAAATTGTAATTTACGATTTTCTAATAAAGAAAAAGAATAAAAAATTATTATTAGCAATTCTACAGAAAGCTTAGTTCATTGCTGTTGATCACGTGATAACTATCACCGCCGTGAACCAGAAATAGAAGATCTCTTGAATTAAAAGTTTGGCGAATCACGGATTTCAGGAAATTGATAAAGAAGACTTTGAAGGACTATGTTGCTGAAGTATAAAGAAAATTCTAGAAGTATATCAATAGCTAAAGAAAAGGAAAGATAAAATTAGGAATAAGAGTTATATTAGGAAACTTGTATTTTTAGTAGTTTATTTTATTAAAATTAGATCTTTGTAAACCAACTCCTTATGATCTATAAATAAGAGAGCTCAACATAGGAATAAGCATCAAAGAAATTTAGCATCAATTGACGCCTGAGGTTGGATTTTCTTCAGATCAGTAGTGTATACTAGTTAGAATAGAATAGATATCAGAGGTTTCTCCAGAGCAATTGACGACTGCAATTGAGTGATGAAGATTAGTGTAGACATCTATAATTTCTCAGGAGCACTTGACGACTGCAGCTGAAGGGTGAAGGATATATTTTACTTTGCTTTCTAATTTAGATTATTTGCTTTATATACATCTTCAAGTTTTGATTTGAATTGATGACTCAGCTTAGAATTTACAGATTAGTGTAATAGTTTTACTTTTCCATTTTCAATTTTCTAAGGGTTGATTGACGCCCAGATTTTAGATAATTTTCCTTGGCTGAATGAAGACACCTCAGTTGTGCATAACAGAACTGATTCCTCTGCTCTTGATTGGTTGCAACTCAAGGCACATGGATCGATGCATATGTATAAATATCTATCTATTTTGCTGTTTTTCTTCAACAAGAAAAATTGGAACAAAGGAATAGCCTGAGTTCTCCTTAGCTCATTTAGGTTTAGTTTTAGATTTTTCCCTTTTTCTCTTTCCCCTTCTCTCCCTAATCCAGCCTGTTGGATTAGATCTAATAATTTACATAAGCAAGCAAGAATCATGACTTTGACAATATAAAACAAAATATGCCTCATTTTAGATATGCAAGTAAGTGTGCTCGAAGTGGTGCATGTCAGGTAGACAAAGAAGATGACGGAAATTCTTATAAAAGCGTGCTAGATACCAAGCCCCTGAGCTACGTTAATAGGGTCACTTGAGCCAAGACTCCAAGCCCTTGGACTACGTAAACAAGGTCACTTGGGACAAGTATTTCAAGCCCTTGAGCTTCGTTAACAAGGTTGCTTGAACGAAACGTCAAGCCCCTGAGCAAGTTAGCAGGGTCGCTTGCACTGAGACCATTAAGCCCCTGAGCTACGTTAACAAGGTCACTCGATCAGAGACACGATAAAGGTACGTGGTGTACATACTTAGGCGAAATCACATATATTGATACGGTTCAAGCTCTAGCAAGTACATGTACAGGGTGCCAATAGTAACAGAATCAAGATGACATATGCTAAATCATGTAAGAAATGAATAAATCATGTGTACTGTTTACCAATGAGAAAATATGTATAATGGTTGCAAGATTTGTAAGTATAAATTATACATCATGTGTGGAACTCAAATCAAAATAAGCAATTTCAGCATAGGTTTGTTCCCTACCTTAAACATTGCAAAAAAAATTTGTTAAATTGTGTGTCTGAGCGTTCCTCACTCCACCTAATTCAAAGGAGACTCATAAGTTCCTATTCATGATCAGGCCCCCAACCCAATTGGGTCATTTCGTAACGGATTTGGTCGTGATCTTACTAGATCCGGTTAAGTAAGAAATTTTGTTCGGCTGCTGAAATCAATACCAAGTGGTACCCAAAGTTGTCTCTTCAAGTGGTGCTTGAAGTTACACTTCAGAAAGGCTCCAAGGTCGTTCGTATTAAAGACGCCTGAAGTTGCCCGGGCTACTAATTAAAATCGCCCGGCAGCTTCACTTAAAAACCCCAAACGTCACTTAAAAGTCGCCGGGGGATATCTGCCCGAAACTTTTAGCTTATAAAAGTCGCCCAACGACTTTCAAAATGCTAAGCGTCCCTTCAAGTCACCCTTACGAGTTTCGCCCGAAACTTTTGGCTTGCGAAAGTCGCCTGGGCAAGCTTGCCAAGGAGTTTAGGTCGCACGTCCTTAAGCCCCTTGCCCGACTACTTTAAAGTCGCCCACGCTGCCCTTTTTGGATGTTTTAGTCGCCTGAGCAAGAAACGCCTGAACTTTTTGGTCTAAAGAACTCGCCCGGGCGAGTTCTTTATTTCTTTTGCTTCCTACCTCCTACAGTGGGATCACCCCGCTATTTCTTGCTTAGCCCAAGCAGTTTTCATCGTCCAGCTCATTTCTTCTGAACTTTCTCATGCTCAAATCTTGGACTCTTTTCCCTTTGATTCTCATACATGTGATCATGGTGCACACCATGATCATCACACACAAAACTTAGATTGAGGTGGACTTTTAGCCTTCAATTTTTGCCACATGCAATGCTTTCGACCATCATTTTCTTCTGTGTACGATCATCGAAAATCGTTGCATGCCATCAAGCTATCATCGATTCTTGATCCTAGATACTATAGCATAAGATCAATGCGATTGCAATGCCATACATACCTTTTACGTGCAAATTGCTTTTACGCGCCAGTTAATGAAGCTTGGAATATATCCGGTGCCTTTGTTCTATGGTTTGAATTACCACTACAGATTGGTGGTCAGTGTCAGATTTGAAGGTTGGGTTCCGGAGGGAGAAAGAGGCTAGTTTCTAATCTCTCGTTCACTCACCCTTGGTTTCAACGAAGGATATGCATGCTTATGCGTGTGACATGGGTATACCCCCTAGTATTAGATAGGGTGCATAGGCTGCACACACCACAGTGGTGTACAGGCCATCATGTGGTTCATGATGTGGAGGTGAGGTAAAAACAGAGAGAGTTTTTCCTTTCAGTTGTTGTTACCCGACAGTAACTCATGCATAGACTTAGCGTGCATAGCCCTTAATGTGCTGGATTGGTTCCCGTGTAGAGCACCTACACCTACCACGGTGTACTAAATATCTCTGGAGTGCAAAAAGGGTTTCTTTGCATGTGTCCAACTAATTGGGTCTTAAGTAGTTTAGCCCTAAAGATATTACATGGCGAGGCCCAATACCAACGGCTTAATAATCCTCAAGAGGTTTGTATCTAGTGTGAGATTTATACATTCAGCCAAATATGTGTGGGTCTGCATATCATCTATGCTTGGCCGATTTGAGATTGGATCCGATACGGAATTTATCCCTGGCATACGATCGATACAGAACCAAGTGTGTGGTGTTCAGCTCTATGTGGTTGCATTATCGTGCATGAGGTCGATTTGTTTAGTCAGCATTGACGGCCCATACGGGATGTGTACCAACATCCGTGATCGAGAATTAACCAGATATACCCGATATACCGGGTACAGATTATCGAGGTATTACATCCTCCCCCCCTTAAAGAGGATTTTCGTCCTCGAAAATCACCATAATTATTCTAGATTGATTATGTCTGTGATTTGTATAGTGTCTGTACTCAATCATTCCTAGGGTAGCTAGGGTGGGTTTGTGCGATGGGAAATGCACCCCTTTAAGGCATTGCAAAGGTATACAAAATGTCTGTTAAAATGAAATAATAGTTAAATTTAGGTGTGATCACTGGTGTGTAACCCACGTCCTGTAACTTATTTGAGGAGAGTTTTGGAAATTACTATTTCTAAGTAGGTGACTATGTAAATGAAAGGCACATATGTTAGCTTTTGTTGTGCTATATGAATAAATGCAAGCCATATCCTATTTTGTAGTAATTGATACTTGAGTGTTTGAAAATGAAAGTAATTATCTCTGTGTGCTTGTTTAGAAAATGAGTTAGATAACATACCCAAAACTTTTTGGATCGTCATAGACCCGGTTGCTGAACCGGCAGATCAGCGAGTTGTTCTACATTGTGTGAAGGCATGGAGGTGGATGGGGCAGTTCCTGCAGCTGAGGCTTCCCCAATAAATGCTGAAGCATATGGATCGCTGGGCGGGTATGCTTTCTCTACGAGACGAGCGAGGATTTGGTCTTGGCGATCAAGCCAAAGACGGATTGATTGGTTATCTTGATGCAGGGCAGCGACTAGGCTTAGAGTTTGTTGGTGCGGAATCTTTGCCAAGCGGACGAATTTCGGACAAAGGACATCGCGGTGAGGCGGTGGCTGTTGAGGTTGATCAGGAGCTTGCTGAGGCAGAGGTGGCTGTTCTTGCTACTGCTGAGGTACGCGTTGTTGGTGTCGAGTAGCAAGACTCCTTTGCAAACTCTTAAAGCTTAGGCTCCAATCATCCAGATTGTAGTGTACGCATTGTTGGTGTCGAGTAGCAAGACTCCTTTGCAAACTCTTGAAGCTTAGGCTCCAATCATCCAGATTGTAGTGCTTGATATTATCCTTCAGGCGTACTTCATCCGAGGAGATCTCAAACTTGTTATTGGGATGGTCGTATTGTTCTATCATACGTGATATGAGGTGGGCGTAGTGTATGATTGGGGATGGTTTCTTTTTGGCCGATAGCTTTCCTTTGTGGCTATTTTTGATGCCCTCGAATACGACGGCGGGTGCATTAAACCAATGGCCTCATGCATACATAATGCTTGTAGGATTTTTCCCTTCTTTCACAAATGCGGTGGTAATTAGCGTAGAATATAATGTCCAATATCCACATATCGGGGGGTAAGTGTGCGGCCTTAATTGATTTTCCTGTGCCTTGCTCCCCGACAGATAGGTTTACGACAATATCGGGGAATGGTACGTCGCCGATGGGTGATTCAAAACTCCCATTCGGAAGGAAAGTGGTGGGGGCATGTATCACTGTGGCGATGTGGTCAACGTCGAAATCAAAACTGTGCCCATAAATTTTTGTGCAAAGTCTCAGTGGTTCGGGCTGAAAGCAAAAGTTTTGGTAGAACATTCTAACCAAGCGGGGATAATAGTGATCATTTACTGGTTGGAGAAGGGTCTGTAAACAGGCTTTAATTATGTAATTTCTGGCCAACGTGGTAGTGGGTTGGTCATTAAACAGACTACCCTCAAAAGACCACTTGGGTCCAAAAGATTTTTTGGCCTACCATTCGGATGGTTGATCTTTTGGGGGTGGTTATGGTGGGTCCTTTGGCCTTAGAAATAGGCACTTTTTCGCGCCGCAGCTTGGACATGGATTGCTTCTTAGAAGCCATGTACAATGTGGGCATACGCGTAGAGAATCACAAATTTTGAAGTAGAATTGGCGGAGTTACCATAATCGTATCAAAATGGCAGTAGAAGAAATCGAAGTTGAAAGATGCGGAATGAGGCGATCTGGTCTGTGGAAATGGCAATGGCCGCTCGGCGGAAGGAGGTGTTCGCCAGAGAAGATGAAGCGAAAAACCCAAACCCCAAAACCCCCAATTGTTGTGCATTGAAATGGGTGAAAAAAAAGGTTTCAACACCTTTAAGTAGGCGGAGATATCGCCCGATGAATACTAAAAGTTACCCGGGCGAGTGCTTTAATGAAAGGCGCCTTTAGAGTCGCCCGGCAAAGAGGTGAGGCGTTCTTTTGCCTCGTGGAGTTGCTGTAGCTGTCTCCCGACGAGATATAAGGCCAGCTAGGCGGATTTGGCCCATTTCGGTCATTTCTCATGCCTTTTCATGAGCCTTAGTACGAACCTGCATTGAATCAAGTCCATCCAAGATTTCTAGTATTGTAGGTCACATATGTTGAGCTTTCAATAGCTTGAAATTGACACCATTTTGGAGTGGTGCACAAAATTTGGCATTAAATAGATTAATGCTTATTCACCATAGAACAACAGCACTTCTCTTTGGTAGTAAATTGTATGATTTGATGGCCAACAGTCATACCCATTTGACGAAGCTTGACCGTGCAGTAATGTTTATAGTTTAAAGAGTTGAACTTATACACCCAAACATGCTAGAGAATAACAATATATGTAACAAACGCATGCGATTAAAACTTTAATTCTGCCAAAATAAGTTCCAGTAGTTCATTATATTAATTGCCTCATGAAAAGAGGTGGGAATAGTGCTCGCGAATATCGGATTCGAGTTCCCATGTTGCCTCGGCGGTAGAGTGATGATGCCATTGCACTAGGACCAGAGGTATGCGTTTTGTCCTCAACACTTGTTCTTTGCGATCCAATATCTAGACTGGTTCCTCAGGCATGGTTAGGTCCTTTGAACTTCAATCGGTGCATAGTCTAACACGTGTGTCAGGTCGCATATGTACTTGCGTAACATCGATAGGCAACTTCGCCGACATGGTCCATGATTTGAAATGGTCCAATTTATCGAGGAGTTAATTTTCTGCATTTTCTGAAACGCATGATCCCTTTAGTTGGCGAGATTTTGAGGAATGCATGATCTCCCACCTGAATTTTTATCCTAGTGTTAGTAACACACACGATGAATTGAAAATCTGAAACACTTCATCACCTAATTTACCTAAAAGTCAACATCGGTTCTCTTGAGGTCAGGGTAACTTCTATCAACTCTGAGCAACCCTTAATCATTTGTGAATGACGTGAATAGTTTCATTTGTGCTTTTGATTAAATCTGGGCCCAACAACACACGATCTCCAATTTCTTCCCAGTTAAGTGGAGATTTACATTGGCGACCATAGAGTGCTTCGAACCGAGCCATACCAATACTTGCCTGAAAACTATTATTATATGCGAATTTGATCAGTGGAAAGTGTTTGTCCCACGATCCTTGGAACTCTAACATGCAGGCTCTCAACATATCTTCGATGACCTAGTTCACTCTCTCCACTTGCCCATCTGTTTGTGGGTGAAATGCATAACTGAATTCCAACTTTGAGCCCATTCCATCCTGAAACCTATGCCAAAAGTGAGAAGTATAGCGTGGATCCCAGTCTGACACAATACTAGAGGGAATGCCATGTAGTCAAACTATTTCTTTCAAATACATTTGTGCAAGTTTAACAGCCGTATATTTTGTGTTGTACAGTAGAAAATGAGCTAATTTGGTTAAACGATCAACAATCACCCAAACAGCATTGTAGCCCTTCTGCATTCTTGGTAGCCCTTGAATAAAATCAATGAAAATATTCTCCCATTTCCACTCGAGAATCGGTAATGGTTGAAGTAAGCCCGCTAGGTGTCGATGATCTATTTTAACTTGCTGGCATACAAGGCATTTAGCCACGTGCTCTGCAATGTCTCTTTTAATTCCCTTCCACCAAAAATTTCTTTTAAGATCCTAATACATTTTGGTGTTGCCCGGATGTATGGTGTACATAGATTTATAGGCTTCTTCTAGCACTTCACGCTTCAGCTGTTCATCCGTTGGTACACACATTCGTCCTCTGAATGTCAAGGACCCGTCATCCTTGATTGAGAAATTCAGGTGATTCCCGCTAAGTACCCTTTGCTTAATAGTCATGAGTTCCACATCTGATGCTTCTCTGATCCTATCAAAATTGTTGAGTGAATCTTAATACTAGCTATCAAAGCTCCAGATTCCTTTAGTTCAAAAGTGGTGTCACAAGAGGTTACGTCGTTGAACAGCTACCATCCATGCATTCTTGCCACCAAGTGCGCCAGTTGAGCGGATGACTTCGGACTTAATGCATCGACCACCACATTGGCCTTCCCCAGATGGTTTTGTATCGAGTAGTCATAGTACATCAATGATTCCATCCACCTTCTTTGTCTTAGGTTCAGATCTCTTTGGGTGAAGAGATACTTCAATCTCTTATGATCGATGAAAATTTGGAAGGTTTCACCATATAGATAGTGCCTCCAAATTTTTAGGGCGAAGATAACCGCAGCCAATTCCAAGTCGTGGGTAGGATAATTCTTATGATCCTTCAGCTGTCTTGACCCATATGCTACCACTTTTTCATGCTGGTTTAGTATGCAGCACAACCCTGTGTGTGATGCATCAGTGAATATTGCAAAGCCTTCGCTGCCATCTGGTAGAGTGAGGACGGGTGCAGACGTCAATCTTTGCCTCGTCAATCTTTGCCTGATCTCTTGAAAGCTGTTTTTATATGCCTCGGTCCACACAAATTTGTTGTTCTTTCTCATGAGTTGGGTGAGTGATCCAGCGATTTTGAGAACCCTTCCATGAATCTGCAATAATAGCCAGCGAGTCCAAGGAAACTACAAATCTCAGTGACAGTCATAGGTTGTTTCCAGTTCACTACTGCTTCAACTTTGGATGGATCCACTGTCACACCTGATTCTGAGATGATGTGTCCCAGAAAGCTCACCTATTCCAACCAAAATTCATATTTTCTGAGCTTCGCGTATAATTGGTGATCTCGTAATATCTGGAGCGCTAACCGCAGATGTTGTTAGTGGGCTTCTCATGACTTGGAATAGATAAGTATATCATCAATAAAGACAACCACAAACTGATCCAGATGGGGTTTGAATACCCGATTCATAAGATTCATAAAGGATGCAGGTGCATTAGTCAACCCAAAAGGCATTACAAGGAACTCGTAATGACCATACCTAGTGCAAAAACCCGTTTTGGGGACATCTTCAGCTCTCACCTTCATCTGATGATAACCCGATTGTAAATCTATCTTAGAGAAAAACTTTGCTCCTTGCAATTGATCAAGCATGTCGTCTATCCTTGGGAGCGGGTACCAATTCTTTACGGTGAGCTTGTTCAATTGTCGATAATCTATGCACAATCGTAAAGATCCATCCTTCTTTTTGACAAATAACACGGGTGCTCCCCATGGAGACGCACTTGGTCAAATGAATCCCTTATCAGGTAATTCTTGCAATTGCTCCTTCAATTCTTTTAGCTCGGCCGGTGCTATTCGATATGGGGCCTTGGAGACTGGTTCCATGCCTGGAGCTAAATCAACTGTGAATGCAACTTCTCTTTTTGGCGGTAACCCTGGTAACTCCTCAGGGAAGACATCGGGAAAGTCGCAGATAATAGGAATATTTGCAATGTCGACCTTTTCGTCCTCTTGTCCTAGTACGAAAGCAAGGAAGCCTTGGCAACCCTTACTGATCAGTTGTTTGGCTCGAATCTCTTATATAAATGGCACTACGACTGGTCGAATTCTAGTGGCTTTGAATGGTTTTTCCTTTTTGGGGTAAAGGGTGACTGATTTCTCTCTACAGTCAATTTTATCTCAGAGTTTAGTGAGCCAATCCATGATGAGGATGATGTCAAATTCTCGCATTTCGAGCAAGATGAGGTCGGCCATAGTTTGACGGTATTCCATAGAGATAACTACGGATCGGCACACCGTGTCTGAACACTTTGAACTCCCCGTCGGGATAGAAATTGCCAAGATAAAATCCAAGGGTTCCGGTGTGTACTCTATCTCCTTGGCCATAGCTGGTGTCATAAATGAGTGTGTAGACCCTGGGTTTATCAATACACATGCTAGATAGGCATATATATCGCAGCTTTTACTCAAACGGACAAAACCTAGATTTGTGATATTTATGATGACATTAGTAGTACATATAAAATTTGTTATAACATAAAATATAGAGGTTCTAGAGAATTCTTATTCATGCATCTTCTTTATCTAAAAGGCGAGTAAGTAACCTGATAATGTGTTGAAAACATACCTTGGATGATATTGTTGTCAGTTTGGGGATCGTGTGTCGAAACTGCATAGGCTCTTCCTTGTATTGTGGGTAGAGTAGAGCCCGTGATTGGTGCCGTAGAGTTGGTAGTCCCCCCGATTGTGGACAATTCTGAATAAGGTGACCTATTTGGCCACATCTAAAGCATTCCCTGGTAGTCTTTCTTCACTCTTCAGTTTTGTGTGACCTTCCACACTTTGGACATACAATCTGAGGTATGGAGGAGGCAGTCGATTGGGCTCTTGGGAATCCTACTATTGTAGTATTGGGGGTAGCGAAAGGTTTTGGAGGCCTAGGAGGTAAAGGTGGCAAAGAAATTGAATAAGGTGGTCGGGATGCTGCAGTAGTGGTGGGATGAGATGGTGGAGACATCCAATATCTTTGTTGTCTTGATCGGCAGTAAATGTGTGACTGAGTCCTTTTGTTTCTGTTTTGCTCTTCCCTTCTCTTGATCATACTATCCACATCCTTTTCTGCGATAAGGGCCAACCTAACCACTCGATCATAAGTGACTGCTTCAAAAAGTGATATCCTTTCTTTAACGGTTGGTTTCAATCCGTATTCAAACTTTCGAGTTTTCATTAACTCGGTAGCCACTAACTCTAGTGCAAAACGAGAGAGCCTCGTGAACTCCGCTTCATACTCCCGAACTGTCATCTCACCTTGTACCAAGTTTGCAAATTTTATCTCCATTGTTGCCTTTCTGTGGCCAGAAAGTATTTCTTGTGTAACACTTCCATGAACGCAGCCCATGTCCATGGGATTTCTGGTGCATGAGTTCTTTCTACGGACTTCCACCAAGGGCCCGCCTCTCCCTCGAGTTGGAACGATGCCCAGCTCATCTTTTCTTCTTCAGTACACCTAACTCTCTAGAGTACCTTCTCCACTTGGTTCAACCATTGTTCCACCTCAAACGGGTCCGTTTGACCATAGAAGCTCGGAGGCCTTAATCTCCTAAACTCCGAGAACTCGGCTGGATGGCGTCTTTCTGTGAGTAGGGTCATGGCATTTGCGACATTTTCCAACAACTGCTAATTAGTCCCAGCTTCCCTTCCAACTTCGGGGCATTCCTAAAATTGTTGTCCACTCCCGAGGCATTATTGTTGTTGTCGAGTGATTGCTATTGGGTTCCGTGACAAATCCCTGGTTGCCATTTGCGCCTCCAGTATTTCCTATTCTCGGTCCTCTTCTCAGAGGCATGTTGGCCTGCGATGGTCACACAAGTATTACATCAGCTCAATCTAGGAAACTCTAAGAGTCTAACCTAAGACTTATGGACTCAAATTTCATAGCTCTATATGCCCATCAGACATACAGCCTAGGGCTCTGATACCACCTGTGACAGCCCAGATTTCCTTACCTAAAAATCCATGCCGTCAAATTGAGCATGATCTAAATTACAGTGCTATTATGGTATCGAGATGCAACCATCACTACATGACAGCTCGGTCTTACACATAAATGAGTCAGGAAGATCGCGCCGTCCATTTAGGTAAGCACAAAACAAAGATCAAAGTGCCCAAAGGAAACAAACAGAGCTATGAAGGTAAAGGCAGTAATACATGACCCACAAAATAAGTCTATCTAAAAGCTATGCGTCAGAAGCTATTAATCCACCGATGAAGGCTGTCCTTCATCTAAACCGTGGATCACAAAGTCTAGTGAATTCGATTACATGTCATGTAATAAAGTTTATCAAAATCCCCAAAATGAACCCAAAACAAAACCAAAATAAACCCAAAATCATCTCCTCATAAACCGACGCAAAATGTCTATAGCTGCAAGAAATGCTTTTCGGGCTGATCCTCCTCCTCTCTCGGGGTATAGCTCAAGTTCTCCTCTTCACCGAATTCACGCTCAGCTCCCTCACTTGCAATTGTGACGTATAGTCGAGGGATGAGCTTCATCCAAGCTCAATAGGGAATAATAGTTGCGAAATCGCTTAATTATCATATTCAATTTCATACATTCTTGATGCAATTAATATAAAAACAATTCCCTTAATAATTTACATAAGCAAGCAAGAATCATGACTTTGACAATATAAAACAAAATATGCCTCATTTTAGATATGCAAGTAAGGGTGCTCGAAGTGGTGCATGTCAAGTAGACAAAGAAGATGAGGGAAATTCTTATAAAAATGTGTCAGCAACCAAGCCCCTAAGCTACGTTAACAGGGTCACTTGAGCCAAGACTCCAAGCCTGTGAGCTACATTAATAAGGTCACTTGGGTCAAGTATTTCAAGCCTTTGAGAAGGTTAATAAGGTCGCTTGAACGAAATGTCAAACCCCTGAGCAAGTTAGCAGAGTCGCTAGCACTGAGACCATTAAGCCCCAGAGCTACGTTAACAGGGTCGCTTGATCAAAGACACGATAAAGGTACGCGGTGTACATACTTAGGCTAAATCACATATATTGATACGGTTCAAGTTCTAGCAAGTACATGTTCAGGGAGCCAATAATAACAGAATCAAGATGGCATATGCTAACTCATGTGAGAAATGAATAAATCATGTGTACTATTTACCAACGAGAAAATATATATAATGATTGTGAGATTTGTAAGTATAAATTATACATCATGTGTAGAACTCAAATCAAAATAAGCAATTTCAGTATAGGTTTGTTCCCTACCTTAAAACTTTACAAAAAGAACCGGCTAAATTACGTGTTCGAGCATTCCTCGCTCCACCTAATTTAAAGCAGACTCATAAGTTCCTATTCATGATCAGGTCCCCAACCCAATTGGGTCATTTCCTAACGGATTTGGTCATGATCTAACTAGATCCAGTTAAGTATGAAATTTTGTTCAGCTGCCGAAATCAATTCCAAGTGGTACCCAAAGTTGTCTCTTCAAGTGGTGCTTGAAGTTACACTTCAGAAAAGCTCTAAGGTCGTTCGTATTAAAGACGCCTGAAGTCGCATGGGCTACTAATTAAAATCGCCCGGAGGCTTCACTTAAAAGTTACCCGGGCAATTTCCGCTCGAAACTTTTAACTTACTGTTTAAGCTCAAACTGTCCAAGAGAAGGCCTTGATCCTTTCCAAGGTGTCATGAGTGCTGTAAGTTGTTTGAACATGGAGGTGCCTAACTTCTAGTGAGGGAATTGACTCAGCCAGTTCTTAGAGCTAAAAGAATTGCCTGAGTCACTCCTCAAAGGAAGAAAAAAATAAAATTTGTAGCCCCAAATCTCACTAGTAATGGTCTTCCATTGATTTGTTAGTCATGTCCTTACCTTTTTCTCTCCTTAGTGATTCACTAGGTACTAATACAAGTGAGTTTTCCTGGTGTTAATATCGTGGAAATGCTAAAATTTAAAAGCTTGTAGTGCCTAAAGGTCTGCAAAATTTTTTTAATTTATTAATTTTTATGATTCTTAAGTGAACATGGCTCCATTTCTATCTTGCTCACTTGATTCTGTTGCACTTAGGTTAACTGCTTCATTGGCAGATCCTGCCACACCTCCAACCCTATAAGGAGCAGTGTCCTCATTGATTCAAAGTAAGATATGGATGTGCAGCAGGTCTAAGACATAGAAATTAAAAGAAAATGAAACTACAAGAAAGAAAAACACATAACACAAAACAAACAATACATAAACACACAGGGAAGGCAACATCATATAACAAAAAGAAATTTCTATTGATATGCACGAATGGGAACAAAGTAAGGGAAAGAACTACAAAATTACACACTTATTTCTAGGTAATTACATGTGCAAAATTAATCATATGAGTCTTTGGCTTCAGTAGGTGGTTCTTGGATTCCTTTTTCCTTTGCTTGCTTCAAAGTAGCAGCCTTAGACAGTGGTCTTTTTGAAGTTGGTTTCCTAGGCTTGGCTGTGCTTTTTCGTGCTAGAGTGGGGTAGGTTCTTTGAGTTTGAGTCCACGTTTGACTGGGCTAGGTTCCTTTGCATCTAGAGCTGCTTGCTAGAGAGGTACATCTGGGTTTAATTCTTTAAAAAGAGCTTCTATTAACTCTCTGTTAGCTTGTGCATTTGCGGTCTTCTCCAAAGCTGCAATAGTTACTCAATAATTAAAAGCTCTCTCCTCAGTCAGTCTCAGTCTCTCTTTTAGTTCCTTGATCATATCTTCTTGACTCTCGACTCTTTTCTTTTACTGGTTGTATTGGATCATAATTTCTCTCCATCCTTACTTGATTTTCTTTTTCTCAACCTTATGAGCTAGCGTCAGGAGTTTAATTTGGTCAAAGGAGGGGCTAGCGCATTGTAGCTTTCAGGTCAGCCATGCCTTAAACTACATCCCTCTTTAAGTAAGCATTGGCTTTCATGGCTCGGAGGAGGGTGTAGTAAGGTGGCTGGGGATTAGAAGAGGCAGGGAATATAGGCTGATCAATGCAAGAGGAAGTGCTAGCCAGCAATGGAGAGGGAGAGGGTGAAGACAGGGGTAGGGTTGAAGGTGTAAGGTCGTGACGATGGGCGATCTGAGGATGGGTTGTAGTTGAGCTTCAGGTTCTATTTGGGTGGATGCATCTTTGGAGAGGATGGGAGGAGTATCTGGGGGAGGTACAATGGGAGGAGGAGTAGGTGGGGGATTATGGATTGATGTAGGGTGGGGTGACAGTTGGGAAGGTTGGGTTAGATTTGTTAAAGTTGCTTGGATGGATTGTAAAATGGTTGGGATGGACGTAGGGTTTGGTAGGGTGGAATGAAGGGAATGAAGATTGGCCTCTATGGAGTCTTAGGTTTGGGTATTGGCCAACATTTGGGACTGAAGGAAGAGTAGGAGGTATAGGATTTTGGGTAATAGGTTAGGTATGGTAGTGAGTGTTGGTTGGATAGGGGGAATTGGTTGAAAGGGAGAAGTGGGTCTGTGAGTAAAGGAAGTGGCCTGTGGTGATGTCTGATGTGGAGGGGTGAAGTGTGAAGGGTGAGGTGAGTCTGGGAGAGGGGTATACTCTAGGTTGATGTCTCCTAGGATAGTGGACATCATAGTGGAAAATTCCTCTCCTGAAAATGACTCATGATTATGGGATAATGGAATGGATTGGTCTACAGGCTCACCAGTGATAGGTATAAAGGGTGGGGAATAATGTGGGGTTTCAAAGGTATGGGTTTCAAGTTCATAGGGTGTGGGTATGGGGTCTGGAATGGCTGTGGGTTCAAGGATTGGAATTGTTTGGGAGATATATGTGGGATGGGGTGCAATAGGGGTTTTGGTAGTTTTCTTTTTCTTCTGGTATGGGGTATTGACAAGTGGGCTTGGGTGGGCTGGAAAAATAGGTAAGGGTGTAGAAATGGGTAGGGTGTCAGTGGCTATGGTGATTGATAATATAGGATCAGGTAAGGGTAGTAGGCTTGTGTGGGGCTATGATGTTTGGGTTGAAGGTGTAGGTGGTGTGGCAATGAGTGTAGGTAAAGGTGGTATTAAGGGGGTTGGAGCTGGCATGGAGGTAGAGGGAATGGCTGGGGAGGTGATGGTTGTGCTGGCTGGCACAAGTGAGGTGGAGGATGTAGCAATAGCAGCTGCTTCATGAATGATGGGGGCTGCTTCTCTCAGTAACTCCTCCCTCTTCTTTTTCTTCTTCTCCATCATGGTGTCACTGATTTACCACAGTTTCTTTCCACTCTTTTTGGGGTTTAGGGCCACAGTCTCCTCCTCTCTTTTAAAGGAGTATTTCCCCCACTTCAGTAATGCAATGTTCAATCTGCAGTAGGGAAGGGCATAAGGTTTCTTTATTATTTTCACCTTCTCATATAAATCTTTAATCCCCTTAAAAATTAACTTGGCGGCATCCAAGTAGTGGTTTCTGTGAAATGAGAAGAGGGCATCAACTATGGGGGACCTCCTCTCCTTCTCATGCCCAGAGCAATAAATATTTTTCCTCAATACTGCATCCATGAGCTTGAGGTTGGGGTGTAGATCCCTCTTCCTAATTGAGTCACATGAGGCAGTGATTCCTCCAATTAACTCCCTGGCTATCTCAGTAATGGTGGCAGTCAAAGGAGGACCCAAGCCATACTCAGGGCTATTCTTGACTGGTATTCCCAGTATTTTTACAATGTCTGCCTAGTTAAATAGCATCTCGAAATCATCAATTAATTCCAGTAGTGATGGGTTCCCATCATCACTAATTTTTAACATCATATTTTGATAAAATAATCTTACTAATCTTAGGAAAACCAGCTGCATTAAGGGCCTCAATAGTGGCAGCAGAGATGTCTTGGTCAGATATTCAATAGAGGCAGAGGTCTCTGGTAGCTCCTCAAAATAGACTTTGTTAAAAATAGTTTCAGCCTTCAGCTGGATTGCTTCCACAAATTCAGAAGGGACCCTGAGGTGTTCAGTAGTCTCTTCCTCATCAACCTTAAGGATCTCATGGGTCACAGCTTTACTCTTTTTCTGTTTCTTCTTTGATTTTTCAGGGCCTTTAAAAGGTTGGTGCTCTCTGGCCCTCTTCTTTGGGGCATATTGCTTCTTTCCTTTTAGAAATTTTAGCTCAATAATAGGTGAGGGCACCTCAGAGGTCTCCAATGTGGAGGCCTCTGCAATCCTTGGAGATTTTCTAATGGCCATAGGGCTGCCAGCAAATGTGTTCAAAGATGTGACATGAACCGGTAGTGTGCTTAGATCGTGAATATTAGGGCTCACCAATCTTAGAAAATGTAAATCACATTGAGTAAGCACAGAAGCTCTAAACTTATGCCCTTATTTTCTCTAATAAATAAATCAATCACAGCATAGAGGGAGAAATGGAGATCATACCATTTAAGAGCTAGGGTTCCACCTAAAAATGTCCACAGTGGCTCAAATCCCCAAACCTTGTTCGAAGTGACCAGGAGTAGCTGGGGAACAAAATGGTGAGAGAAAAATGCCTGAGGTGGTGTGGCTTAAAGAGTAGAGAAGAAAGAAGAAAAAGGGGATTTCAATTTTGGTGCTGGAAAACTAGGACAGACAGATGAAATGAAGAAAATGAGGGGCTTCGCTGAGTTTATAGAGTAAATCTCGTGGTTCACGGAGTTGGTAACAGGTTTGCACAGAGTAGGATTTTCGCCCAGTTGGCATTTAATTCTGTGAGATGCTCTGTTGCGCGGAAGAACAAACTACCTCACATTAAAATTCGTGGGGCTGAATCAATGGTTTTGGTGAGCGAGAGCTATTACCTTTCAGAATTGTTACCTCGCGAAGCAGTCGTGTAGAACACCACATCTGGCACACTTTTACACTCAGATTGGGCTCGCGGAGTAGAAAGTAACTCCGTGAGGTACTTTTATAGCCATTGCTCAGGTGTTTTAGCGCGCAAGCAAGCTAAGAGATGGCTCGCGCAGCAGATTTAAGTCGTCTAGATTTGTGCGACAGCATTTCTTCACAACCTTTACTCTGTTAGCTCAATGCAACACATTGGTTAGTGCATCCATATTGTTGTGCACCCAACCACTGTGCATGAGCACCAACCCTCAGACAGGTACTTCATTTCAACCATGAAAAATATATGCCCATTTTCAATCATTAGATCATCCACATTGCAGAATCCTAAAAATAATTTTTTTTAGCTCAACTTCATGCAAATTATGATAAGGGCACCTCAAACATTCATCAACAAACATACACAGCTGATTCAGATGACACATATGCACATGTATTTAATCACACAATTCAAACATAGATAAAATGACATAAGCAATTCAGCATCATACAAAAAACACAACTGGCAGAATTCTAAAGAACACAAGTCAAAACAACATTTTTTATACACATGGTACACTTGTTACCACCCTTTGGATCACTGAGCACTCGCTTCCTCCTGAATAGAGGATGCATCACCAATCAAATACTGACCTTTTGGATTTGTCAGGGGCTGACTAAGCAATTTTCCATCCTTCCTTCTATTCAAAGAATTGCAAATCTGACCTAATTGGTCCTCAATCTTCTTAATGCTCTGTTCATGAGAATTAACAACCTGTACCAGGCTCCCTAAATTTTTTATTGAAGCCAGCATCTGTTCTTCCAATGAAGAGGATTTGAACTGTTGTGGGGGCAGGCCCAACTGGTTAGATTGTGGGGCAGGTAACAAAATTTTTTGCCTTGGTCGGTAACCTTGATTAAACTGGTGTTGGGGTCTGTAAGAAACTACAGCTTTCTGCTACTGAGGTTGAGGATATGAATCTTGTCTTCACCTCAGATTTAGGTGGTTCCTCAAAGAATACCCAATAGGCTACTACCCAAAAGTTTGAGCAGCATTGGCATGCTCCATAACAAAATCAAGAAACTGGTTGGCAGATGGACAATCTTGAATAGAATGTGTGAGAGATTGGCATATCAGACATGCTTCCTCCACCTGTGTAACTATTCGGGGCTGCATAACATTCATTAGTTTGTTAAATTTCAAGCTCAGGTTGTCCACCTTCCTCTCCAGATCACCTTGCACCTTTACTTCATATATTCTACCTCTAGGGGTGGCCTCTTTCACCATCTTAGCTGGGGTCTGGCTCTCATTGCGTGATAGAGACTCTCGTTGCATGGAATTTTTTCCTAGTATGTCAAACAACTCCCAAGCTTCCTCAGCTGTCTTGTGGAGGTAGCTACCACCACAAGAAGCATCCACCATATCCTTGTTCTTGGAATTAATTCCTTGGTAGAATACTTGCACTAGTTGCCACATTGGGATTTGGTGGTGGGGGCATTATTTTAACAACTCCTGAAATCTTTCTCAAGCTTCATAAAAATCCTCAGTTGAGGACTGAGTAAGTGACAGAATACTTGTCCTCATCTGGCTAGTTTTGTTCATGGGAAAGAACTTAGTCAGGAATTTGGTTTGAAGGTCACTCCATGACTGTATGCTGTTGGCTAGGAGCTTTGATAGCCATGTGTTGGCTTTATCCTTTAGTGAAAAAAGAAAGAGCCTCAGTTTAGTGGCCTCAGGTCCTAAGCCAACAATATTAAAAGTAGTGCAAAGTGCTAAAAATAGTCTATATACTTGTAGGGATCTTCTTTACTAAGCCCATTAAATGAAGGTAGCATATTGATAGTGGAGGATTTAATCACATAATTCTCTTCGATAGAAGAGAATTGAATGTAGAAGGGAGAGGTATACTCTCCAAGTGCATTGTACTCCTTTAATGTTCTCTGCTTCTCAGCCATAATGGCTGGTTCAGTTTCAACAGTAGGTCCCTATGAGGGGTGTCTAAGTCTAAGAATCTTTTCAACCTCTAGATTTGGAGGTTCTAGCTCAGGGTTTAAAGACCTTCTACCATACATATACACACACCCACAGTAAGTACAGAAAATGCTCACAAGCACACACAAAAAATATTTCAAACAAAAATTAACAACTACATAGATTTACTCTAAACAAATAACAAGAGATTTAAATATAAATGGACTGAGATTTAGGGAAAAGGAAGTGCAAACAGAGCTAGCTTCACTCCAATTACAGCTCTAGTTATTCCCTTCTTCTGTTGTCTATTTCTGCAACATTCCACAAAGAATCAGTAGCACTTTATTCTAAATTAGGCACAGCTACAAAGAATTTGGAAATCTAAATTATAGTACAATTCAGGTCTACTAAAAAGATCAATTTCCCCGACAGCGGTGCCAAAAACTTGTTAGTTTATTGTGGATTAGGGCTTTAGTTTAAGTGCTGATTATTATGTAGTGAAAATAAATTAAAATTAAAGTAAAATAAAAGAATAGATTCAATACAATTAAAGTAATCCTAGACCTGCAAAATGCATGGCCTATTATAGTAAGTTTTGATAAGTAAGAGTTTGTCCCACAGATAAATTGATCTAGAACTCAAAATGGGCTATAACTGTAGGCCTCCAGATCTGGCTACAGATCTGATAATAAAAAAGAAAAGGATTTGGGTGTCACGACTACACTAAATTAACCCTAATAAAAGAGAAATAAAATGTAGCCATATCCTAAAGAAATGGTTAAGAAGAAGATGGTGATGGTGTGTGTCAAAATAAAATATAAAAATTGTGAGAAGTAAGCAGACTAAGTTTAGAGTTAAAACAGTAATATAACTCAGATTTAGTCAGTCTCTGTAGTGTTCCTTGCTGAGACGCTATCAAAAGCTTCAACAAGGTAGAAATATCTAACTTAACCAATGCCATTTGGGGTGCTCTTAAGGCTATAGGCTGTCCACTCAAATGGTCACAGCCTATCTTATAGAGTCTGTCAAATCCCATTAATCAAGCCAGAAGTTGGTAATCTAATCCAGAGGAGTGGACTGATCATTTTCTCAACCACTGGACCAGATTAGGCCATGAATACTATTGCAGTACTATATAATACCAATGCTACAAGCTCCCCATATCTATGCATAGATCTGGCTGACATCCATAGGTATTCCAACTCATAAAATTCTAAGTGCTTTGCCAAGGCCAACGGCTCACTGGAGCCCACAAAAAGGACCATACAACAGGTTGAATAAGGCTCTAGATTCAGTTGGTCATTGTTACAAAAGGCCTGCAATGACTCGGCCTCAAGCTGTAATTATCTATAGCGCATTCATATTCATCAATACAACTATCTATCGCATATGCATGTTCACATATGTCACTATTTATCTATATTCATGCATGTCACTATTCATTGTGCATTCATATTTGTTCATATTCATGCATGTCACTTTCTATCGCGTATTCATATTCGTGCATGTCACTATCAATTTATATATATTTATGTCACTGTCAATCAAGCATTCATGTTCATTCCTGATTATGCATGTCACTATCCATCGCGCATTCATTTTCATTCATGTCACTATCAATCTATATTCATGCATGTCACAATCTATCGTATAATTATGCTCATTCATATTCATGCATGTTACTCTCTATAGTGCATTCATGTTCATGCTTATCACTATCTTTTGTGCATTCATGCTTATTCATGTTCTTAGGCGTCACTGTATATCGTACATTCATGTTCATGCATATCACTATCTATTGCGAATTCACATTCATGCATGTCACTTTCTTTTCATGTTTATGGATGTCACTATCTATCACGCATTCATATTTATGCATGACACTATCAATCATACATTCATATTCATTCTTGTTCATGTATGTCACTATCTATCGTGCATTCCTATTTAGGCACGTCACTATATATTATGCATTCTTATTCATTCATATTCATGTATATCAATATCTATCTATATTCATGAATGTCACTATATGTCGAGTATTAATGTTTATGTATGTCACTATCTATCGTGCATTAATGTACATACATGTCACTATTTATTGTGCATTCAAGTTCGTTCAGGCTAATGCATGTTACTATCTATCATGTATTCATGTTCATGCACGTCACTATCTTTTGGGTATTCATGTTCATGCATGTCACTATATATTACGCATTCATATTCATGCATGTCACAATCTATCCTTGTTCATATATGTCACTATCTATCGCGAATTCATATTCATATATGTTCAAGTATGTGACTATTAATCGCGCATTCATGTTCATACATGTCACTATTTATCGCGCATTAATATTCATACATGTCACTATATGTCACACATTCATGTTCGTGGATGTCAAACTATCAATCACGCAATCTTGTTCATTCATGTTATCGGATGCCACTATCTATCCACAATCTTGTTCATTCATGTTCATGCATGCCACTATCTGTCGACGTTCATGCTTGTCACTATCTATCATCCATTCATGTTCATTCACGCCACTATTTTTTGTGTATTCTTGTTAAGGCATGTCACTACCAATTGTGCATTCATGTTCACGCATCTCATAATCGTGCCTTCATATTCAAGCATGTCACTATCTAACATGCATTCATATTTATGAATGTCAAACTATCTATCACGCCTTCATGTTCATTAAAATCACTATCTGTCGCAATTTCATATTCATGTAAGTCACAGTCTATTGTGCATTCATATTCGTGCATATCACAATCTATCAATATTCATGCATGTCATTATTTATCGTGCATTCATGCTCATTCGTGTTTATGCATGTCACTATCTATCACGCATTTATGTTCAATCATGTCCATGTATGTTACTATCAATCATGCATTCATGTTTAGGAATGTCACTATCTATCGTGCATTCATATTATTGTATGGCACTATCTATCTATAGTTATGCATGTCACTATCTATCACACATTCATATTCATTCTTGTTATTATTTATTCGTGTTCATGAATGTCACTATTTATCGTGCATTCATGTTTATTCATATTTATGCATGTCACTATCTATCACATATTCATATTCATATTCATGTATGTCACTATCCATACATGTTCATGCATGTCATAATCTATCCCGCGTTATGACTAAGAACTCAAAAATTTGAACTTCAGAACCTCAACTATTTTTGAATGTGAACTTCGAATCAGAACTCTGAAAAATTAATAAATATGTTATGTATACAAGCTTTGATATAAGTTAGCATTTGCATTCGATTTGAGGCACATACGATCCAAACCCTAAATTCTACCAACCGTGTTGACGGTATTTATTTTGGCACAAGTTTTCCTCATAGTATAGGGGCTTGTTGCACTTTAGAAAATGGGTTCATGAACGACGATGGTCAGTAGGGTTTCCCATCGGTGACTTAGTCCGCTCTCATGTTATATGTAATTTGAAAGATAAAATTAAGTTATAATTTTAAGACAAGAAGCATGCTAATTCAAAAGTTTTTGAACACATCAGATGAATTATAATAGTTTTGACCTCATGATTAGAACTGGAGATTTAGTTTGCAAGGCATCTTTTGAAAATCATATTTGGTCCGATATCTGTCTTTGAAAAGCTTTACTTATAATGAAATGCAAATAGACATGTTTCCTCTATTGGGCTTTGTTGTTAGCTCACCCTCGACTATACGTCACAGGTGCTGAGATTGACCTAGGATCTGAGGATCTGGAAGACTCTAATTATATTCTTAAGGAGGAATTGGATACGCCTGTAGAGGAGTTTTTCCCTTGATTCTAGATTATCTTTTGGGTACTTTTGTTTAGAATTATTCATTGAATATTGAGCCTTAGGCCTTTATTTTTTATCTTTTTGATATCACTCGAGGAACCATTATTAGGAACCACTATTTTAGGTGTTGGATTGGCTATTACCGCTGATTTTTCCTGATTCCTCAGGGTGATATATTATTTTGTTAAGCTTTTTTCTTTGCTTACTCTATGCTTTACCTCTGTGTTTAGATCTTTGTTATGCTGCCGACTTTTGTTTGTTACGGCTTATTTAGAAATCAATAAGTCGATGAATCAGCCTTTCTTATACCTTAGGGATTGAAAAAGTCGGGTCGTGACATTTACGCATTCATGTCCAGTCACGTTTATGCACGTCATTATATATCACGCATTCATGTTCATGAATGTCACTATCTATAGCACATTTTGTTCATGCATGACACTCTCAATCTATATTTATATATGTCACTATCTATCCAACATTCATGCCATTATCTATTGGTATTTACACCTGTCACTATCTATCACACATTAATGTTTATGTATGTCACTAACTATCACGCACTAATGTTCTGGTATGTCACTATCTATCTATGTTCTGGTATGTCACTATTTATCAATGTTCAAGCATATTACAATATTTCATGCATGTCATTATCTATCTCCAATTCAAGTTCATGCATGTCACTATCTATCTATAGTCATGCATGTCACTATCTATTATGCGTTCATGTTTAAGCATGTCACTATCTATTGCGCATTTATGTTTATGCATGTCACCGTCTATCAACGTCCATGCATACCTCTATTTATCACACATTTATGTTCATGCATGTCACTATCTATCGTGCATTCCTGCTCATTCATTTCAGTATCTGTCGCACATTCATATTCATGTAAGTCACTATCTATCTATTTTCATGCATGTCACTATCTATCAACGATTTATGTTCATTTATATTCATGCTTATTATCAATCATGCATTTATGTTGATGAATGCCACTGTCTATCGCGCATTAATGTTCATTCATGCAACTATCTATTGCGCATTGATGACACATATGTTACTATCTATCCATGTTTATGCATGTCACTATCCATCGCGCATTCAAGTTCGCTTATATTCATACATGTCATTTTCTATCATGCATTCATATTCATATATATCACTATCAATCCATGTATAAGCATGTCACTATCTATTGTGCATTCATATTCATTCATATTCATGCATGTCACTATCCATCCCACATTCAATTTCATTCATGTCACTATCAATCCATGTTCATGCATGCCACAATCTATTGTGTAATTATGCTCATTCAAGTTCATCCATGTTACTGTCTATAGCGCATTCATGTTCATACATTTCACTGTCTTTCGTGCATTTATGTTCATTCATGTCCCTGCACGTCACTATATATCGCGCATTCATGTTCATGTATGCCACTATCTAACGCGAATTAATGTGCATGCATGTAACTATCTATCCTAGTGTATGCATGTCACTATCTATCACGCTTTCATATTTATGTATAGCACTATCTATCGCATATTTATATTCATTTATGTTTATGTATGTCACAACCTATCGCGCATTCATTTTAGGCACGCCACTATCTATTATGCATTCTTATTCATTCATGTTCATGTATATCACTATCTATCCATATTCATGAATGTCACTATTTATCGTGCATTAATGGTCATGCATGTCATTATTTATTGCGCATTCAAGTTTATGCATGTCACTACTTTTCACGCATTCATATTCATACAGGCTCATGCTTGTTACTGTTTATCGCCCATTCGTGTTCATGCATGTCACTATCATTCGCACATTCATGTTCATGCATATCACTGTATATCGCGCATTCATGTTCATGCATGTCACTATCTATCGTAAATTCATATTTATGCATGTCATAATCTATCATGCATTCATGTTCATACATGTCCAAGTATGTCACTATCAATCACGCATCTATCTTCATGCTTGTCACTATCTATCGCGCATTAAAGTTCATTCATGTACATTCATATTCATGCATGTAACTATCTATCGCGCATTAATATTCATGCATGTGACTATATATCGCACATTCATGTTCATGGATGTTAAATTATCAATTGCATAATCATTTTCATTCACGTTCTTGGATGTCACTATCTATCTACGTTCATATATGTTACTATGTATCGCTCATTCATGTTCATTGATGTCACTATTTTTCGTATATTCTTATTTAGGCATGTCACTATCGATCGTGTATTTATGTTCATGCATGTCATAATCGTTCATTCATATTCATGCGTGTCACTATCTATCGTGCATTCATATTTATGCATGTCACTATCTATCGCGCATTCATATTTATGAATGTCAAACTATCTATCGCACCTTCATGTTTATTATTGTCATTATCTGTCACACTTTCATGTTCACGGAAGTCACTATATATCTATTTTCATGCAAGCCAGTCTATCGTGCATTCATATTCGTGCATGTCACAATCTATCAATGTTCATGCATGTCACTATCTATCGCGCATTCATGCTTATTCGCGTTCATGCATGTCGCAATTTATCGCGTATTTATGTTCAATCATGTTCATACATGTTACTATTTATCACACATTCATGTTCATGAATATAACTATCTATCATGTATTCATGTTCGTGCATTCATTCATGGCACTATTGTTGGTTACCTCAGGTGTTGTCTTGTTAGTGATGAGAAAACAGTGGTGATTAAAAATAAATCAAAAGTGAAGTAGAGATTGGTTAAAACAGTAAATCTGAAATACGCAGCTTGCTAGATACAGGGCTATTGTAGCAAGTTTTGAGTAAGTAAGAGTTTGTCCCACAGAGAAATTGATTTAGAAGCCCAAATGGGTTATATTAGTAAGCCTCCAGATCTGGTTACAGATCTGACAATCCTAGAAAAAGGGAGTTGGATGTCACAACTACACAACTATCACTAAAATAAGGGAAATAAAGTGCAGTCCCATCCTAAAGAAAGGGTTATGAAGAAGGCGGTGATGGTGTGTGTTAAAATAAAGATAAAAATGATGGAAAGTAGGCAATTAAGCTAAGGTTAATATAGTTATAACTCAAATTTAGGATTGTCTTTGCAGCAGTCCTTCAGATGGCTGCAAGCACATCAGTCAGGAAGAAGTATCTAACTCAACCATTATGGTTTGACCTGGCCTCTTAAGGCTATAACCTATCCACTTAAATGGTCACATGTTATACAATAGAGAGAGGATCAACTCACATGAATTAAATCAGAAAACCAATCTGATCCAATGGAATAGACTGATCTTAAGGCTATATACTATCCACTTAAATGGTAAAAGATTATCCAATAGATGTCCTCCACCCAATGGATCAAATCAGATCATGAAAATCATTGCAGACACCATGTATGCCAGGCTACAAGCTCAGGCACTCATGGGAGCAAATAGTTCTTGAAGAACCAGTGGAAACCACAATAGTTCAAAAGATATTTGGAGACTTAAATGCAGTTAATCATTGCTACTAGAGGCTTGCAATGACTCAGCTCACAAGCCTGCAATCTCTATAGAGAAATCAGATCTAACATCTAATGTTGGTCAAGTAAAATAGAGGGGAGCTTGTTCCTACAATAACCTCTTACAAGGCTACAAGCTCAAGTGCAGAAGAAAAGAATCCCTCTCAGATCTATGGCTTGGAATCACCCTAGGGCTATAGTCTGTCCACTTGAATGGTCACAGGTTATCCACAGAGGTTATCCACACCACAGAGGACTGAGATGGAACATAAAAATTACTGCTACCGCCATGGTCCCAAGGCTACAAGCTCAAGCTTCCATGGGTATTTCAAATCAGCTCAAATCTCAAATGCATGGCATAAATTGAATAAAACTATGGGCAAATAAAAAAGTAACAGATTGAATAAGGATTATAATAGATATTCATTGATTAAATCAATACTTACAATGAGATTTCCTCAAGTAGCAACCTTGTGCATAACAGCTCATCAATTTCTCCCAATGTTCACAAGACCCATTAAAAAAACTTATAAAACTAGGCCTAATTGATTACAGAGAACATAGTCAGTAAGTGTTGGGCTAAGGAAGAAGAAAAAAATAGAAAAAGAAGTGATCAAACTATAACCTTAATCTACTCGAGCTCACAGCTACTGATGTTGAAAGAGAGATATTTTTCTAAGTTACATTTATAGCTTATATACTCAGTCCATAATGCCTTGGCTAAGAGAAGAATAAATCCTAATTTTAGGGCAGATGTGGATTGGTTACAACCCTAAGATGCCTTGGGATGTGTGCCCTAGACTTGGGGAAATATCCAAAAGGTCCCTAAGTAAAGACTGAGAAGTAGAGAGCCCGAGCTTCATGGGGCTGACTTTGGCTCATTAATTCATTCGAATGGTTTGTAGAGTGCTTGCGAGGTAGCATTTGGCTTGGAAAGCTCCTAGCTTGTATAGAAGACTAGATTATCGCGCAGTTGCTTTGACTTGAAATACAATCGCGATGTAGAGTTTGCATGCTTGGGTTTTGGTCAGGCAGTGGGCCTTTAGAATTTCTTGTCGTGAGGGTCTCGCGCAAAAGATCTTTGATCTCGCTCTGCTCCTTGATTAGTGCATAGCACTGCTCGCCAGGTAGACTTTTAGCTTTTACGCACGTGAGAGCTGTGCAAGTGAATTTTTGGAGGTCTCTCTCCTCTTGAGTCAGTATGTAGCTTGACTCTTTGTGCATATTAGTTTTATGACCGTGTATTGATATAAGACTTGATCCCCGCGAGAACTTCGCGAGTTGGATTTCTGAAGGTTTAATGCGCAACTGTTGCGTGAAGTTTCGAGTGCTGAAAGCAGATCAAACGTGTGACTACTGCGGGAAGTAGTTTTCTGAGGTTCATTCCTCCATTGAGTGCGTAAGTTCTTCGCGAGTTCATTTATGCTGCATATAACAGCTATGTGAGGAACCTTTGCATTAGATTTAGACACGCGAGGCAGCATCTCTGACTTCACGAGAGAATGACTCTGCTGCTCTGCTGTAATGCATATGCTACTGTTGCAACTTCCTCCACTCTCAAGTATAATTCTCTCATCTGCTATACTTTTTTGGTCTACCTTGGCATGCAAACTAGTCACCATGGTGTGCACCACCTTCTTGTTTCATCAGTCCTTGGCTCAGCAGTCCTCTCTCGCTTTAATTCTTTCCCTTTTGGGTACTAAAGGCATGCACTTTGTATCAAGCTGCACAAGTATTACTAACTACAAAACAAGCTAAACAAAGACTTATTAGTTAGCTTGAAGGGGTAGAAAAGGCTAGGTTAAGAGCTGAAAAGTCATACTTTTCAGTGAATAATACACCCTCAAACCTAATCTTTGCTAGTCCTTGAGCAAAACAATATTTAAATAACTACTATAAGAATGTAAATGCCAATTTTGTGGGGAGCACGAATGCAATTAGCTTATGCATTTAGTCTTTTAAACCCTTAGGTGATCCCTAGAGGAGTGAAGTCTCCTGAGGATTTTCAGTGAAGGTACCCACAAACTTCTCAATGAAATAGTTAACAAAAGTGAAAATTCATCACACTAGCTTTCAATAAATAGAGCATCAGTCCAGCCTTGATTCTTTTCAAAAAGTGAGGAATTTAGACAAATAAAATGCACAAACTACTTAATCATTAAAAACTCTTACATGTATGCACATCATTTCCAATCAACTTACACAAAGAAAAATAGTAAATGAATGTCAGTAATGAGCTCACTATCAATTAAAAAATTAAGTTTAGACAATGCCCAATACATTCAATGTCAACAATGCTTACCAGGGCAGTCTCTCAAAAATAACTTTGAGGGTTTTCATTTTCACACAAGCTCAAGAGCAGTTACAGTCTCCAAATGGGTCTGCAAGCATGAGCATAGGCAAGGTTTCTAAATTCTGGCATCATTGACTATTTCTCACCATAGATTGGATAACTCCTTATCTCCATATAATAGCTCATTCAACTTAGGATCACAAGGCCTTATGACTGGGTTGTAATGTTGCTTTTGGGTGCAGGTTACAAAGAATGGAACGATGAAAAGGATGCAAAATTGAGAAATCAGCAGGTGGAGGAGGTGATTCATGACTTCACCTTCTTTTACTTTCAGCATATTCCATCTTCTTTGGGAAATAAGTGGCCAGCTTCACCTCTTATTTTTACTTTTCCAATGAAAATGCCTCTTAACTCCTCTCTATTCTTTTTCATTATATATATTAGTTATTTTATTTTTTTTAGATATATTTTTATAAAATTAAGACAGCAAACAAGGTACGTAAAAGTAACACGCCACACTCACACAAACAAGTAAAACAAATAAACACACAGCAGAAATAAAGTACCCCAAACAAAATTCAGACAAAAGCTAACAAAAAGACATTCATTTATAAAACAGGGAATTGTACAATGTTAATAAAAATAATGACACAAAGATTATACAAAAATATCCTAACTAACTACATGTACAGAGTCTAATCATCTGAATTTTCTGCTGCATCAACCTTGTCTTGGACACCTTTGCCTTTTGCTTCCTTTGCCTTTGCTTTTCTTTGAAGTAGTCCTCCTCTGCTTGGTATTGCTCCTCTTTTTGGGAGTGGGCTCAGGCTTTGATGCAGGCTCTTTGATATTGATTCCAGGCTTTATTTTTCTTACGTCTTTGGGTTTAGGAGCAGTAGCTAGGGGGAGCTGCAACTGTGAAGAGTTTGGTAGCTGCTTCTGCTAAATCTCTATCACCAATCTCAGATAAGATCTGCTGACTCTTTCCTCCATCCTTCTAAGTGTCTCCTGTAAGTTCTTGATTACATCCCCAATCCCCTCAACTCTATTTTTCTCTTCATTGTATTTGAGCAATATCTCCCTCCATCCATATTTTATCCTTTTTCTCTCTATCTTATAAGTGAGTTCCAAAAATTTGATTTGATCTAGGAGGGGCTGCCTAACTGTGGTTATGAGGTCAGTCATGCCTCTAGTCACATCTCTTGATGTAGGCATTTTCCTTCATTTCTCTTAAGAGGGTGGAGTATGGGAGCATAGGGTTTGAGGATGCAGGTAGGATGATATTCTCTGCAGGGGAAGAAGGGCCAGCCAGCAATGATGAAGGGATGAATGATGGCATGGGTAGGGTGGAGGTAGAGGGTATTAGATAGTGGACTTCAAGTTCAGGTTCTGTGAGGTCTATTACCTCAGGGTTAGTTTGGGTTGGAATTGAGGAGGTGGGGATTAGGTTTTCCACATCTGTAGTAGCATCAGATGTTGCTACTACAGGTGGGGTTGCAGGTTGGAGTTCATGTTTAGGTTTAAGGTCAGTTTGGGTTGAGGCATTGGTAAATGTTATTGTAGGGACTTCTGGAACAGGTTCAATGTGTGTAGCAGCAACAAGTGTTGCTGCTCAGGTTAAGGGTTGGGGAGATAGGGTTGGTATAGGTATGTGGGTAGGTGGAGGGATAAATGATTGTTGGGAAGGTTAGGTTAAGATTGATAAGGTTGATTGGATGACTTGTAAACTAGTTTGAATAGAGGCCTAGTTCTGGAGGGTGGAGTTCATGGTTTGTAGGTTGGCCTCTATGGATGTTTGGGTTTGGGTGTTGGCCATCACTTGGATTTGAAGGGAAAGGAGGAGGTTAAGGATTTGGTTTAGGGGATCAGCT
Source organism: Chloranthus sessilifolius (assembly GCA_021018995.1). Classification (NCBI taxonomy): domain Eukaryota; kingdom Viridiplantae; phylum Streptophyta; class Magnoliopsida; order Chloranthales; family Chloranthaceae; genus Chloranthus; species Chloranthus sessilifolius. The sequence continues at coordinate 34,446,703 of CM037586.1, forward strand.
ATGATAGTGGCAGAGGGTTGGGTGATTAGAATTGGTTGAAATGATGAAGTGGGTGCATGATGGAAGTTGGTTGGTTGTGGTGAAGTAGTGGTAGGGGTAAAGTGATGGGACTGTGGTGAATGCGGAAGAGGGGTGAACTCATAGTTTATGTCCCCTATGATAGAGTCCATCATTGCTAAGTACCCCTTTGATGAGAAGGGGTCTTGGTCATGGGAGAAGGAGTCCATCATTGCTGAGTACCCCTATGATAGAGTCCATCATTGCTGAGTACCCAAAGGTCTAAGTATATCAGGTTCAATTGTGGTAGAGGGTTCAGTGGGCTGAGTTGAGGCTAGTGAGGAGCTGTGTGGGATTTCAGGGAGTGGAGGCACAGATTTAGTATGGTGGAATGGAGATGGAGGTGATGGTGATGGTAGATCAGTGGTGGTTGGGGGCTCTTGAATTTGAATGGACTGAGGTAAGGGGGTAGGGGCTAGGGAGGTAATGGGGTGGGGAGGTTGAGTGGGGGCTTTGGTGGTCTGTAAGGTTTTCTTTTTTGTATATGTGAATTTTACAGGTGGGCTGGGGTGTGCAGGGAAAATGGGTAGAATTGGTTCAGGGATGGTTGATATAGGTGATGTAGTGGTGGTGTGGGAATGGGTAAAATTGACTGAGGTAGAGATGATGTAAATATGGAGGGTTGCTGAGATACTGGGTGTATGGATGGTTGGTACAATGGGTGGCAAGGGAATGGGGTGGGTGTGGATGTACTATTAACAGTTGATGATGGTGGAATGGGGGATGATGGGAATTGGATGGTGGGGATGGCTGGGCTGAGAGCTGTAGGAGTTGAAGTAGTGACTGCTGTAGGGGTGGTTGCTTGAAGAATAGCAGTAGAGCTGGTGGGTGTAACAACTACAGAAGTGGCAGCTCCCTCTTGAATTGTGGGGCTGCTTGAGCTAGCAGCTCTTCATCCTTCTTCTCAATCATGGTACCGGTAATCCCCCACTACTTCTTGCCACACTTGCTGGGAGCCAAACTGAGAGTTTCCTCATTCATGTTGAAGTGGTAGCCTCCCAACTGCAGCAGGGATATCTCAAAATGAGCTTTACAGTATCTGTGTAGTGGTTACAATGGAAGGAGTAGAGGGCATCAGCAATGGGGAACCTCCTCTCCTGTTGGTGTCCAGTGCAATAGACATTCTTTCTCAGCACCCCATCCATAAACTTCAAACTAGGGTGCAAGTCTCTCTTCCTCCAGTGAACTCCTTGGCAATTTTTAGGATTGTGGCTGTCAATGCTGCACCCAAACCACACTCTGAGTTGTATTTAACTGGAATCTCAAGAATCTCAGTAATGGCTACTTGGTTAAATAATATCTCAAAATCATCTATCAATACCAGCAATGCAGCTCTAGCTTTTCCCTGCTGTTGCTATCCAATTCTGTAAAAATTCTATAAAAATCAATAGTACTTTTTATTCTATTTAAGGCACAGCTACAAAGAAATTTCTATTCTAAATTATAATATAACTCAGGTCTACTAAAAAGATCAATATTCCCGACAGCTACACCAAAAACTTGTTGGTTACCTCAGGTGCTATCTTATTATTGGTGAACAAATAAATCAAAAGTGAAGAAATAGAGATTGGTTAAAATAGCAAATCTGAAATACACAGCCTACAAGATATATGGCTATTGTAGCAAGTTTTGAGTAAGAGTTTATCCCACTGAAAAATTGATCTAGAAGCCAAAATGGGTTATATTAGTAGGCCTCCAAATCTCGCTACAGATCTGACAATTCTAGAGAAAGGGAGTTGAGTGTCACAACTACACTAAACTATTACTAAAATAAGATAAATAAAGTGCAGTCCTATCCTAAAGAAAGGGTTATGAAGAAAGTGGTGATGGTGTGTGTTAAAATAAAAATAAAAATGATGGGAAGTAGACAATTAAGCAAAGGTTAATATAGTTATGTAACTCAGATTTAGGGTTGTCTTTACAGTAGTCCTTCAGATGGTTGCAAGCACATCTGCAGGAAGAAGTATCTAACTCAACCATTATGGTTTGACCTGGCCTCTTAAGGCTATAACCTATCCACTTAAATGGTCACAGGCTGTCCAATAAAGAGAGGATCAAATCACATGAATTAAATCAGAAAACCAATCTGATCCAATGGAATAGACTGATCTTAAGGCTATAACCTGTTCACTTAAATGATTACATATTATTTAATAGATGTCCTCCACCCAATGGCTCAAATTAGATCATGAAAATCATTACAGACACCATGTATGCCAGGCTACAAGATTAGGCACCCATGGGAGCAAATAGTTCTTGAAGAACTAGTCGAAACCACAGCAGTTCAAAAGCGATTTGGAGACTTAAATGCAGCTGATCATTGCTACTAGAGGCTTGCAATGACTCAGCTCACAAGCCTGCAATCTCTACAGAGAAATCAGATCTAACATCTAATGTTGGTCAAGTAAAACAAAGGGAAGCTTGTTCCTCCAACAACCTCTCACAAGGCTACAAGCTCAAGTGTAGAGGAAAAGAATCCCTCTCAGATCTGTAGCTTGGAATCACCCTAGGGCTGTAGTCTGTCCACTTGAATGGTCACAGGCTATCCACAAAAGTTATCCACACCACAGACGACTGAGATGGAACATGAAAATTGCTGTTACCACCGTGGTCCCAGGGCTACAAGCTCAAGCTTCCATGGGTATTTCAAATTTGCTCAAATTCTAAACGCATGGCATAGATTGAACAAAACTATAAGCAAATAAAAAAATAATAGATTGAATAAGCATTAAAATAGACATTCATTAATTAAATCAATACTTACAATAAGATGTCCTCAAGGCAGCAACTTTGTGCATAACAGCTCATCAACAACTCTCAATGTTCACAAGACCCATTACAAAAATTGATAAAACTAGGCCTAATTGATTACAGAGAGCATAGTCAGCAAGTGTTGGGCTAAGGAAGAAGAAAAAAATAAAAAAAGAGGTGATCAAACTCTAACCCTAATATGTTCGACCTCACAGCTGACTGAAGTTGAAGGAGAGATATTTTTCTAAGTTACATTTATAGCTTATATACTTAGTCTATAATGCCTTGGCTAAGAGAAGAATAAATCCTAATTTTAGGGTAGATGTGGCTTAGTTACAACCCTAAGATGCCTTGGGATGTGTGCATCAAGATCAGAGCCTCGGGATGTGTGCCCTAGACCTGGGAAAATCCCCAAAAGGCCCCTGAGTAAAGACTGAGAAGTGGAGAGCCCAAGCTTTGTAGGGCTGACTTTGGCTCATTAATTCATTCATGCAATTTGCAGAGTTCTCGCGAGGTAGCATTTGGCATAGAAAGCTCCTAGCTCTCACAAAAGACTTTAGATTATCGTGCAGTTGCATTGGCCTGAAATGCAGTCGCGAGATATAGTTTGCATGCTTGGGTTTTGGTCGCATAGTGGACCTTCAAAAATTTTGATCGCGAGGGTCTCGCGTAAAAGATCTTTGATCTTGCTCGGCTCCTTGATTAGTGCATAGAACAGCTCGCCAGGTAGACTTTTAGCTTTTACGTGTGTGAGAACTGCACGAGCAAGTTTCTAGAGCTCTCTCTCCTCTTGAGCTACGTGAGCTTTTTTGACTCTTTTATGCATATTAGTCTCGCAAGACTATGCATGTGGCTGATATAAGACTTGATCCCCACGAGAACTTCGCCAGTTGGTTAAATCCGCGACTACTGCGCGAAGTTTTAGAGTGCTGAAAGCTGATCAAATGCGCGACTACTACGCGAAGTAGTTCTCTAAGGTTCATTCCCCCACTGGGCACGTGAGTTCTTCGCGAGTTTATTTATGCTGCATGTAACAACTACGCAAGGAAGCTTTTCTGCGAATTTAAACACGTGAGGTAGTATCTCTGACTACGCGAGAGAATGACTCTACTGCTCTGCTGCCATGCATATGCTACTGTTGCAGCTTCCTCTACTCTCATCTATACTTCTCTCATCTATTGGACTTCTTTGGTGCACCTTGACATGCAAACTAGTCACCATGGTGTTCCATTAGTCCTTGGCTCAGCAGTCCTCTCTCGCTTTAATCCTTTCTCTTTTGGACACTAAATCCAAGCCCTTTGTATCAACCTACACAATTATTACTAACTATAAAAAAAGCTAAACAAAAAGTTATTAGTTAGCTTAAAGGTATAGCAATGGTTAGGTTAAGAGCTGAAAAAGTAGTACTTTTCAGTGAATAACAACTATCTATCTATATTCATACATGTCACTATCTATCTCCCATTCATGTTCATTCTTGTCATTATCTATTCATGTCCATGCATGTCACTATCTATCACACATTTATGTTCATTCTTGTTATTATCTGTCGCACTTTCATGTTCATGCAAGGGACTATCTTTCACTCATTCATGTCCATTCACATTTATGCATGTCACTATATATCACGCATTCATGTTCATGAATGCCACTATCTATCGTGTATTTTGTTCATGCATAGTAGCATCAATCTATGTTCATGCATGTCGCTATCTATTCAATATTCATGTCATTATCTACCGGTGTTTACACCTGTAACTATCTATCACACATTCATGTCCATGGATATCACTAACTATCATACATTAATGTTCGTACATGTCACTATCAATCCATGTTCTAGCATGTCACTATTTATCCATGTTCAAGCATATTACAATCTTTTGCGCATTCATATTCATGCATGCCATTATATATCGTGCATTCAAGTTCATGCATATCACTATCGATCTACGTTCATTCATGTCATTATCTATCGCACATCCATTTTCATGAATGTCACTATGTATTGTGCATTTATGTTCGTTTATGTCATTATCTATCAAAGTTCATGCATGTCCCTATCTATCGCGCATTCATGTTCATTTATTTCAGTATCTGTCACACATTCATATTCATGCATGCCACTCTCTATCCAAGTTCATGCATGTAGTGTCTATCGCGCATTTATTTTCATTCATGTTCATGCTTATCAGTATCAATCACGCAGTCATGTTGATAAATGTTACTATCTATCGCGCATTCATGTTCTTTCATGTAACTATTTATCGCGCATTGATGTTCACACATGTTACTATCTATCCATGTTCATGCATGTCACTATCCATCGCGCATTCATGTTCATTTATATTCAAGCATGTCACTTTCTATCGCGCATTTATATTCATATATGTCACTATCAATCCACGTTCAAACATGTCACTATCTATCGTGTATTTATGTTCATTCCTATTCATGCATGCCACTATCCTTCACGTATTAATATTTATGCATGGCACAATCTATCGTGCATTCATATTCATTTATATTCATGTATACCATTATCTATCACACATTCATATTTAGGCACGTCGCTATCTATGATGCATTCTTATGCATTCATGTTATTGTATATCACTACCTATCTATATTTATGAATGTCACTATCTATCGCACATTAATGTTCATGCATGTCACTATCTTTTGCACATTCAAGTTCATGCATGTCACTACTTATTGCGCATTCATTTTCATTCAGGCTCATGCATGTTACTGTCTATTGCGCATTCATGTTCATGCATATCACTATCATTTGTGCATTCATATTTATGCACATCACTGTATGTCGCGCATTCATGTTCATGCATGTTACTATCTATTGCGAATTCATATTCATGCATCTCACTATCTCTCTAAGTTCATGCATGTCCTAATTTATCCTTCTTCATATAGGTCACTATCTATCGCGCACTCATGTTCCTATATGTCCAAGTATGTCACTATCACTCACGCATCCATGTTTGTGCATGTCACTTTCTATTGTATTTTTATGTTTATTCATATTCATTCATGTTCATGCATGCCAGTATCTATCGTGCATTAGTTTTCATGCGTGTCACTATACATCACACATTCATGTACGTGGATGTCAAATTATCAATCGCACAATCATTTTCATTCATGTTCTTGGATGTCGCTATCTATCGCACAATCATGTTTATTCATGTTCATGCATGTCACTAACTATCCACATTCATGCGTGTCACTATCTATCGCCCATTCATGTCACTATTTTTCACATATTCTTGTTCAGGCATATCACTATCAATCATGCATTCATATTCATGCATGTCATAATCGTGCATTCATATTCATGCATGTAGTCTATCGCGCATTTATATTTATGGATGTCAAACTATATATCGCGCCTTCATATTCATTAATGTCACTATCTGTCATACTTTCATGTTCATGCAAGTCACTATCTATCCATATTCGTGTAAGTCACAGTCTATCGTGCATTCATATTCGTGCATGTCACTAACTATCAACATTCATACATGTCACTATATATCGCGTATTCATATTCATTCGTATTAATATATGTCGCTATCTATCACTCATTTATGTTCAATTATATTCATGCATATTACTATCTATCACACATTTATGTTCATGAACGTCACTATCTATCCTGCATTCATTTTCTTGCATAGCATTATCTATCTATATTCATGCATGTCACTATCTATCATACATTCATATTCATTTCTGTCGTTATCTATTCGTGTTCATGCATGCCACTATCTATCACGCATTCATATTTATGCATGTCACTATCTATCACACATTCATGTTCATGTATATCATTATCTATCCATTTTCATGCATGTCACTAATTATCCATGTTCACACATGTCATAATCTATTATACATTCATGTTTATGTATGTCAATATCTGTCATGCATTCATGTTCATGTATGTCACTATCTATCCATGTTCATGCATGTCATTACCTATCGCACGCTCATATTTTTATATGTTACTTATCTATCACGCGTTCATGCTCTTGCATGTCACTATCAATCGCACATTCATGTTCATGCATGTCACTATCTGTCCAAGTTAGTGCTTGTCACTATCTATCGTGCATTCATGTTCATGGATGTCATTATCTATCACGCATTCATGTTTAAGTAAGTCACTATATATCGTACATTCATGTTCATTTAGATTTATACATGTCACTATCTATCGCGCCTTCTTGTCCATGCATGTCACTGTCTATTACACAATCGTGTTCATGGATGTCATACTATCAATTGCGCAATCATGTTCATGCATGTCCCGATCTTTCGCTCATTGATGTTCATTAATTTTTGTCGATATTAGACTATTAATCGTGCATTCATGTTCATGTGTGGCACTATCTATAGTATATTCATGCCAATATCTATCAGTGTTTAAGCATATTACTATCTATTGTGCATTCATATTCATTTATATTCATGCATGTCACTATTTATTGCGCATTCATATTCTTACATAAAACATTCTATTTATGTTCTTGTTTGTGACTATTTATCTATGTTCAAGCATATCACAATCTTTCACGCATTCATTTTCATCCATGTTATTATCTAGTCGCGCATTCATGTTCATCCATGTCATTATCTATCTCACATTCATGTTCATATATGTCACTATGTAATGGGTGTTCATGCTAGTTCATGTTCATGCATGTCACTATATATCGCACATTCATGTTCATGCATGGCACTATCTATCCATAGATGTGATTTTTACTATCTATCGTGTATTCATGTTCATGCATGCCATTTTCTATTGTACATTCATATTTAAGTATGTCACTATCTATCATGCATTAATATTTATTCATGTTCATGTATATCACTATCTATCGCGTCTTCATATTTACTTATGTTCATGCATGTCACTATCTATTACGCATTGCTGTTCGTGCATGTTACTTTCTATTGCTCATTCATGTTCATTCAATTTCATGAATGCCAGACTATCAATCACGCAGTTATATTCATACATTATACTATCTGTCGCACATTCATATCTATTTTTGTCACTATCTATCCATGTTCATACATGTCACTATCAATCACGCATTCAAGTTCATTCATGTTCATGCGTGTCACTGTCTATCTCATATTTCAGTTTATTCATGTTCATGCATGTCAATATCTATCCATGTACATATATGTCACTATTTATTGCGCATTCATATTTATTCATGTCACTATCTATCAATGTTCATGCATGTCACTATCTATTGCGCATTCAAGTTCATGCATGTCACTATCTATCGCACATTCATCTTCATGCATGGTACTAGCTATTGCGCATTCATGTTTATTCATGACAGTATCTGTCGCATATTCATATTCATGCATGTTACTAGCTATCTATATTCATGCATGTTACTATCTATCCATATTTATACATGTCACTATCTATCGCGTATTTATGTTCATTTATGTTCATTTATGTTCATTCATGTTCATGCTTGTCAATATCTATCGTACATCCATGCCACTATTTATCGTGTATTCATGTTCACATATGTCACTATCTATTCATGCTCATGCTTGTCACTATATATTGCACATTGATGTTCGTTCATGTTCATGCATGGCAGCACGATATATATCACGCATTCATATTCATTCATATCACTAGCTATCACACATTCATATTCACGCATGTTTCTATCTATCCATGTATGTCACTATCTATCACGTATTTATATTCATGCATGTCACTATCTATCAATATTCATTCCTATTACTATCTATTGCGCATTCAAATTTTTGCATGTCACTATCTATCAATATTCATTCCTATTACTATCTATTGCGCATTCAAATTTTTGCATGTCACTATCTATCAATGTTCATGCACATCACTATCTATCACGCAATCATATTCATTCATATTCATGGATGTCAAACTATCAATCACGTATTCACGTTCATGCATGTCACTATCTTTCGCTCATTCATATTCATTCATATTTATTCATTTTCATGCATGTCAGACTATCAATCGCGCATGCATCTTCATGCATATCACTATCTGTCAAACATTCATGTTCAATTTTATCACTATCTATCGCACATTTTAGTTTATTCATGTTCATGCATGTCAATATCTATCCATGTTCTTGCATGTCACTATCTATTACGTATTTATGTATATTTATGTCACTATCTATCAATGTTTATGCGTAACCCTATCTGTCACATATTCATGTTTATGCATGTCAATATTTATCAAGTATTTATATTCAGACATGTCACTATCTATCATGCATTTATGTCACTATTTATCTATTTTCATATGCGTCACTATCTATCGAGCATTTATGTTCATTCATGTTCATGCTGGTAAGTATCTATCGCGCATTCATGTTGATTAATGTCACTATTTAACATACTTTTATGTTCATCCATGCAACTATCTATCACACATTCATGTTCACGTATGTCACTATCTATCCATGTTCACTATCCATCGCACATTCATGTTCGTTCATGTTCATACATGTCACTTTCTATCATGCATTCATGTTCATATATGTCACTATCAATCCATGTTCATTCATATCACTATCTATCGTGCATTTATGTTCATTCATATTCATGCATGTCACTATCTATCACGCATTCAATTTCATTTATGTCGCCGTCAATCTATGTTCATGCATGTCATAATCTATCGTGCAATTATGCTCATTCATGTTCATGCATGTTACTATCGGTAGCGCATTCATGTTCATATTTGTCACTATCTTTTGCGCATTTATGTTCATTCATGTTTACTACTTATATGTCACTATCTATCACGAATTTATGTTCATACATGTCACTATCTATCTTTGTTTATGTATGTCACTATATATCGCACATTCATATTTATGTATGGCACTATCTATCGCGTATTTATATTCATTCATATTCATTTATCCCACTATCTATCGCGCATTCGTATTTAGGCAGGTTACTATCTATTATGCATTCTTATTCATTTATGTTCATGTCTATCACTATCTAACAATGTTCATTAATGCCACTATCTGTCGCACATTAATATTCATGCATGTCACTATCTATAATGCATTCATGTTCATAAATATCACTGCTTTTTGTGCATTCATGTTCATTCAGGCTCATGCATGTTACTATCTATCATGCATTCATGTTCATGCATGTCACTATCTTTCATGCATTCATGTTCATACATGCCACTATATATCGCGCATTCATGTTCATTCAGGCTCATGCATGTTATAATTTATCGCTCATTCATATTCATGCATGTCACTCACTATCTTTCACGCATTCATATTCATGCACGTCACTATATATTCATCATTTATGTTCATGAATGTCACTATCTTTCACGCATTCATGTTCATACACGTCACTATATATCGTGCATTTATGTTCATGCATGTCACTATCTATCACAAATTTATGGTCACGCATGTCACTATCTATCCTTGTTCATGCATATCATAATCTATCCTTATTTATGTATGTCACTATCTATCGCGCATTCATATTCATACATATCTAAGTATGTCACTATTAATCATGCATCCATGTTCATACATGTCATTATCTATCACACATTCATGTTCATACATGTCACTATCTATTGCGCTTTAATATTCATGTATGTCACTATGTGTCGCACATTCATGTTGATATCAAACTATCAATCGCGCAATCATGTTTATTGATATCCAATATCAATCGCGCAATCTTGTTCATTAATATTCATGTATGCCACTATCTATCCACATTCATGCATGTCACTATCTATCGCCTATTCATGTTAATTCATGTTCATTCGCGTCTCTGTTATTTGTATATTCTTATTCAGGCATGTCACTATCAATCGTGTATTCATATTCATGCATGTCATAATCGTGCATTCATATTCAAGCATGTCACTATCTATCGCACATTCATGTTTATGGATGTCAAACTATCTATCTCACCTTTATGCCCATTATAGTCACTATCTGTCGCACTTTCATGTTCACGCAAGTCACTATCTATCCATGTTCATGTAAGTTACAGTCTATCGTACATTCATATTCGTGCATATCATAATCTATATATATTCATGCATGTCACTATCTATCACGCATTCATGCTCATTCGTGTTCATATATATCACTATCTATCGCACATTTACATTTAATCATGTCTATACATGTTACTATCTATCATACATTCATACTCATTTATGTTCATGCATGACACTATCTATCGTGCATTCTATTGCTCATTCATGTTCATTTATTTTCATTGATGTCAGACTATCAATCAGGCATTCATGTTCATGCATTTTACTATCTGTCGCATATTTTACATGCATTTTTATCACTATCTATTCATGTTCATGCATGTCACTATCTATCACATATTCAAGTTCATTCATGTTCATGCACGTCACTATCTATTGCGCAATCATGTTCATTTATGTTCATGCATGTTACTATCTATCCACGTTCATATATGTCACTATCTATCACCTAATCATGTTCATTCATGTCGCTATCTATCGCTCATTCAAGTTCATGCACATCACTATCTACTGCACATTCATGTTCGTGCATGTCACAATCTATTGCACATTCATATTCATTCATGTCAGTATCTGTCGCTCATTCATATTCATTCAAGTCACTATCTATTCAGGTTCATGCATGTACCTATCGCGCATTTATGTTCATTCATGTTCCTACTTGTCAATATCTATTGCGCATTCATATTAATGAATGTCACTATCTATTGCGCATTCATGTTAATCCATAGAACTATCTATCATACATTCATATTTACGTATGTCACTATCTATTCATATTCATACATGTCATTATCTATCACGCATTAATGTTCATACATTTCACTTTATATCACGCATTTATGATCATGCATGTCACTATCTATAGTGCATTCATGTTCAATGATATCACTATCTATAGTGCATTCATGTTCATTCATGTTCATGCATGTCACTATCTATCGCGCATTTATTTTCATTCATGTCACTATCTGTCGTATATTCATGTTCACGTATGTCACTATCTATCGCGTATTTATGTTCATACATATCACTATCTATCAATGTTCATGCATGTCATTATCTATCATACATTTATGTTCTTTTGTATTCATGCATGTCACTATCTATCATGCGTTTATGTTTATTCTTGTTACTATCTTTCGCGCATTCATGTCCATTCACATTTATGCACGTGACTATATATCACGCATTCATGTTCATGAATATCACAATCTATCGTGTATTTTGTTCATATATGCCATTATCAATCTATGTTCATGCATGTCACTATCTATCCAATATTCATGTCATTATCTATCAGTTTTTATGCTTTTCACTATCTATCATATACTCAGGTTCATACATATCACTAACTATCACGCATTAATGTTCGTGCATCTCATTATCCATCTATATTCTAGAATGTTACTATTTATCTAAATTCAAGCATATTACAATCTTTCGCGCATTCACTTTTATGCATGTCATTATCTATCGTGCATTAGAGTTTATGTATGTCACTATCTATCTATGTTCATGCATGTCACTATCTATCGCTCATCCATGTTTATGTATGTTACTATCTATTACACATTCGTATTCATTCATGTCACTATCTATCAACGTTCATACATATCCCTTTCTATCACGCATTCATGTTTATACATGTCACTATCTATCATGCATTCATGTTCATTTACTTCAGTATCTGTCGTATATTCATATTCACGCATGTCACTATCTGTCCATGTTCATACATGTCACACTATCTATCGTGCATTTATGTTCATTAATATTCATGTTTGTTAGTATCAATCACACATTCATATTGATGAATATCACTATCTATCGCGCACTAATGTTCATCCATGCAACTATCTATCGCCCATTGATGTTCACGTATGTCCACTATCTATATATGTTCATGCATGTCACTATCCATCGCACATTCATGTTCGTTCATATTCATGCATGTAACTTTCTATCGCGTATTCATATTCATGTATGTCACTATCAATTCATGTTTAAGCATGTCACTCTCTATCGTGTAATAATGTTCATTCATATTCATGCATGTCACTATCTATCACGCATTAATTTTCATTCATGTCACTATCAATTAATGTTCATGCATCTCACAATCTATCGTACAATTATGCTCATTCATGTTCATGCATTTTACTGTCTATAGCGCATTCATGTTCATGTATTTCATTATCTTTCATGCATTCATGCTCATTCATGTTCTTGCACGTCACGATTAATCCAAGTTCAAGCCGATCACAATCTTTCACATATTCATTTTCATGCATGCCATTATCTGGTCGCGCATTCATGTTCATGCATATCACTATCTATCCATATTCATGCATGTCACTATCTAAGCGCATTCATGTTCATGCATTTCATTGTCACAAGCATGTCACTCTCTATCGTGCAATAATGTTCATTCATATTCATGCATGTCCCTATCCATCACGCATTAATTTCATTCATTTTACTATCAATCCATGTTCACGCATCTCACAATCTATCGCACAATTACGCTCATTCATGTTTATGTATTTTACTGTCTATAACGCATTCATGTTCATGCATTTCATTGTCTTTCGCACATTCATGCTCATTCATGTTCCTGCACATCACTATTAATCCAAGTTCAAGCCGATCACAATCTTTCGCATATTCATTTTCATGCATGTCATTATCTGGTCGCGCATTCAAATTCATGCATGTCACTATCTATCACACATTCATATTCATGGATATTACTATGCATTATGCGCTCATGTTCTTTAATGTTAATGCATATCAGTATTTATCGCACATTCATGCTCATTCGTGTTCATGCATGTCACTATTTATTCAAGTTCAAGCATCTCACAATCTTTCACGTCTTTATTTTCATGCGTGTAATTATCTAGTCGAGTATTCATGTTCATGCATGTCACTATCTATCCATATTCATGCATATCACTATCTATCGTGCATTCATGTTCATGCATGTCACTATGTATTACGCGTTTATGTTTTTTAATATTCATGCATGTCACTATCTATCACGTATTCATGCTTATTCGTGTTCATACATGTTATTATATATCGTGCATTTATATTTAATCATGTCCATACATGTTACTATTTATCACACATTCATGCTCATTTATGTTCATGCATGTCACTATCTATCGTGTATTCTTGTTCATGCATGTCACTTTCTATCGCTCATTCATGTTCATTCATTTTTATTGATGCCATACTATCAATTGCGCATTTATGTTCATGTATTTTACTATCTGTTGTTATCATGTTCATTCATGTTCATGCTGTCACTATCTATCCACGTAAAATGCATGTCACTATCTATCGCTCATTCATATTCATTCATGTCCCAATCTATTGCGTATTCCAGTTCATGCACGTCACTATCTATCGCACATTCATATTCATGCATGTCACTATCTATCGCACATTCATGTTCATTCATGTCAGTATTTGACGCTCATTCATATTCACACAAGTCACTATCTATCCATGTTCATGTATGTCATTATCTATCACGTATTTATATTCATTCATTTTCATGCTTATTAGTATCTATCACGCATTCATGTTAATCCATACAACTATCTATCGTGCATTCATATTCACGTTTGTCACTATCTATCCATATTCATACATGTTATTATCTATCGCGTATTAAGTTCATGTTCATGCATGTCACTTTATATTGCGCTTTCATGTTCATGCATGTCACTATCAATCAAAGTTTATGCATGTCACTATCTATAGTGCATTCAATTTCATGAATGTCACTATCTATCGCGCATTTATTTTTATTCATGTCACTATCTGTCGCACATTCATATTCATGTATGTCACTATTTATTCATTTTCATGTCTGTCACTATCTATCGTGCATTTATATTCATACATATCACTATCTATCTATGTTCATGCCTGTCATTATCTATCATGTATTATGTTCATGCATGTCACTATCTATCAATATTCATACACGTTACTATCTATCATGCATTCATATTCATTCATGTTCATGCATGTCACTATCTATCTTGTTTTTATGTTCATTCTTGTTACTATCTATCGCGCTTTTATATTTATGCATGGGACTATTTTTCGCGCATTCATGTCCATTCATATTTATGCATTCATGTTCATGAATATTACTATCTATCGTGCATTTTATTCATGTATGATATTATCAATCTATGTTCATACATGTCACTATCTATCCAACATTCATATCATTATCTATCGGTGTTTAACCCTTTCACTATCTATCGCACATTCATGTTCATGCATGTCACTAACTATCGCGTATTAATGTTCGTGCATGTCACTATCTATCCATGTTCTAGCATATTACTATTTATCTATGTTCAAGCATATTATAATCTTTCGCGCATTCATTTTCATGTTTGTCATTATTTGTCGCGCATTCAAGTTCATGCATATCACTATCTATCTATGTTTATTCATGTCACTATCTATCACACATCCATGTTCATTCATGTCACTATCTATTGTGCATTAATGTTTGTTCATGTCACAATATATCAACGTTTATGCATGTCCCTATCTATTGCGCATTCATGCTCATGCATGTCACTATCTATTGCGCATTCATGTTCATTCATTTAAGTATATGTCTCACATTCATATTCACACATATCACTATCTATCCATGTTCATACTTGTTACTATCTATCGTGCATTTATGTTCATTAATGTTCATGTTTATCAATATCAATCACGCATTCATATTGATGATGTCACTATCTATCGTACATTGTTCATCCATACAACTATCTATCATGCATTGATATTCACGTGTCACTATCTATCTATGTTCATGCATGTCACTATCCATTGCACATTCATGTTCATTCATGTTCATGTATGTCACTATCAATCAATATTCAAGCATGTCACTATCAATCCATATTCAAGCATGTCACTATCTATCATGCAATCATGTTCATTCATATTCATGCATGTCACTATCCATCATGCATTATTTTTCTTTCATATTCAAGCATGTCACTATCTATCATGCAATCATGTTCATTCATATTCAAGCATGTCACTATCAATGCATGTTCATGCATCTCACAATCTATCGCGCAATTATGCTCATTCATGTTACTATCTATAGCGCATTTTTTCATCCATTTCATTATCTTTCGCGTATTTATGCTCATTCATGTTCCTGCATGTCACTATCTATCCAAGTTCAAGCATATCAAAATCTTTCACATTTTTATTTTTATGCATGTCATTATCTAGGCGCGCATTTATATTTATGAATGTCACTATCTAGTTGTGCATTCATGTTCATGAATGTCACTATCTATCGCACATTTTATTCATGCATGGCACTATCAATCTATATTCATGCATTTCACTATCTATCTGACATTCATGTCATTATCTATCATTGTTTATGCTTATCACTATCTACCGCACTTTAATATTTATGCATGTCACTAACTATCGCGCATTAATGTTCGTGCATGTCACTATTTATCCATGTTCTAGCATGTCACTATTAATCCATGTTCAAGCATATTACAATCTTTCGCGCATTCATTTTCATGCATGTCATTATCTGTCACGCATTCAAGTTCATGCATGTCACTTTATATCCCTATTAATACATGTCATTATCTATCGCGCATCCATATTCATACATGTTACTATCTATTGCGCATTCATATTCGTGCATGTCACTATCTATCAACTTTCATACATGTCCCTATCTATCGCACATTCATGTTCATGCAAGTCATTATCTATCGCGTATTTATGTTCATTCATTTTAGTATCTGTCACACGTTCATATTCACACATGTCACTATCTATCCATGTTCATGCATGTCACTATCTAATGCGCATTTATGTTCATTCATGTTCATGCTTATTAGTATAAATCATGCATTCATGTTGATAAATGGCAGTGTCTTTCGCTCATTCATATTCATTCATCCAACTATCTATCACACATTAATGTTCACATATGTCACTATCTATCCATACTCATGCATGTCACTATCCATAGCACATTCATGTTTGTTCATATTCATGCATGTCATTTTCTATCGCGTATTCATGTTCATGCATGTCACTATCAATTCATGTTCAAGCATGTCATTATCTATCGTGCATTCATATTCATTCCTGTTCATGAATGTCACTATCCATCACGCATTTATTTTCATTCATGTCATTATCAATCCATGTTCATTCATGTCATAATTTATTGCGCAATTATGCTCATTCATGTTCATGCATGTTACTGTCTATAGCACATTCACGTTCATGCATTTTACTATCTTTCGCGCATTCATGTTTATTCATGTTCCTGCAGGTCACTATATATCGCGCGTTCATGTTCATGCATGTCACACTCTATCATGAATTCATGTTTATACATGTAACTATCTATCCTCGTTCATGCATGTTGTTATTTACTGAAAAGTACCACTTTTCTCCTCTTAAGCTAGCCTTTGCTAGACCTTGAAGCTGACTAATAACTTCTTTTTATCTTATTTTATAGTTAGAAATAATTTGTGTAACTTAACACAAAGTCTATACTTTTAGTGCCAAGAAAAGAGATAATTCGAACAAAAGATGACAGCTGAATCAGAAAGTGATGGAACACCATGGTGACTATCATGCATGTCACAATGGACCAAGAAAGTCCAACAGTTGAAAGAAGAATAGGCGAGAGTGGAGGAAGCTGCAACAGAGGCATGTGCATAGCATCAGAGGGGCCAAGGATCTATCTCGCACAGCTGAGGTGCAGCCTTGCGCTGTTCAATTCATTGGTAAAGGTCCCTCGCACAGCTAAGACATACATACAGCATAATAGAGCTCGCAAAGAAGTCGCACAACTGAAGGAAGGGGTTATCACAAAGCTCATCTCACGCAGCAGTCTCGCACTTCAGTTGCAAGCTACCTGTTAAGAAACTCGCGGAGCTCTCGCACACTAAGCCTTTAGAAATACTACTCGCGAAGCTCTCGCGAGGATCAGGCCTTATTGTAGCAACGCGTATTACCTCGTGAGACCATTTGGCATAAACAACAGTAAAGATATCGTGAAGTTTTCACGTGGTTCTGGAAGAGAGAGATGTCCAGAAGTTCTCTCGCACAGCTCTCGTGCGTCTAAAAGTTTAAACCTGTATCAAGCAAGACACAAAGGCATCTGCGCAAGTAGCTCGCGACTGAAGTTCTTGAAGCTCTTCTGCGCGAGCAAGCTAAGCATTGAAGATCCTTTTGTGCGAGTGCACATAGAGCTGAAGCAGCTGCGCGATCACCCAAAGCTCTACTGTGCAAGACAGTAATATTCAAAGCTAAACTCTACCCCATGAACACTCTACAGCTGCATGACAGAAGCAATATGCAGAAGCCAAGCTAGCGAAGCTCAGGCTCTCTACTTCTCAATCTTAACTCAAAGACATTTTGGGGATTTCCCTAGATCTAGGGCACACATCTCAAGACACAAATTTTGATGCATGCATCCCAAGACATCCAAGGGTTGTAACAGTGCCACATCTAGTTGAAAAATTATGGTTTACTCTTCTCTCAGCTACAGTATTAGGACTAAGTATATAAGTTATGCTTGTAACTTAGAAACTATTATTCACTTTCTCCTTCAACCTCTGTCGGCTAAGAGCTCAAGAGACTAGGGTTTAGGTTAGGGTTTGATCACCTCTTTTTCTATTTTTTTCTTCTCTTTTAGCCCAACACTTACTGGCTAAATCTTTGGTAAGCATCTAGGTGTAGTTTTATTTAAGTTTTGTAATAGGTCATTTAAACATTGGGATTTGGTGTTGAGCTATTGTGCACAAGGTTGCTACCTTGAGAGATTTCATTATTAGTAACATCATATCAATAGAATTTATGTTTCAATGCTTACTCAATCTGTTATTTTTCTATTTGTCTATAGTTCTGTTCAAGCTATAGCATACATTTAAGATTTGAGCTTATTGAAAGGCCCATGGAAGCTTGAGCTTTTATAACCTGGGGACCATGGTGGCAGACAGTAGTTTTCATATTCTATCTCAGCATTTGTGGGTAAGGGAGTCTCTGTGGATAGCTTGTGACCATTTGAGTGGACAGACTATAGCCCTAGAGCAATCTTGGTCACAGATCTGAGATGGATTCTTTCTCTCTGTATTTGGGCTTATAGCCAAGTGAGAGATTGTGTAGAAACAGACTCCCCTCTGTCTTACTTGGCTGCTATCAAATATTAGATATGGCTTCTCTATAGTGATTGCAGACTAGGAGGCTGAGCCATTGCAGGCCTTTTGTAGCAATGATCAGCTATGCTTAAGTCCTTATTTAACCTGTTGCTTTTCCTTTGTGTGGGCATCAATGTGCCGCTGGCCTTGACAATACACATAGGATGTTATGGGTTGGAACTCCTATGACTGCCAACCAGATCTGTGCAAAGATCTGGGGAGCTTGGAGCACTGGCAGACATAGTGTCTGCAATGGTATTCACGGCCTGACTTGGTTCATTGGAGGAGTTTTGATCAGCTCACTCCTTTGGATTAGGTTAGCTTTTCTGGCTTGATCAATGGGATTTGACAGACTCTATTGGATAGACTGTTGTGGCCATTTGAGTGGACAAACTATAGCCTTAAGAACACTCCAAATGGCATGGGTTAAGTTAGATTCTCTACCTTGCTGGGGTTATTGATAGCACTTCAGCAAGGACTAGCTACAGAGAGAGCCCTAAATCTGAGTGACATAACTGAATGAACTTTAACCTAAACTGGTTACTTCTCACCCTTTTATCTTTATTTTAACACACTATCACTATCTTCTTCATAACTTTTTCTTAGGATAGGACTGCACTTTATTTCTCTTTTTTTTGGTAGGTAATTTAGTATAGTTGTGACACTCAACTCCCTTTCTTTAGGATTGTTAGATTTGTATCTAGATCTGGAAGCCTACTATTATATCTCATTTTGGGTTCTAGATCAATTTCTCTGTGGGACAAACTCTTATCAAAATTTTCTAAATAGCCTTATATCTTGCAGGCTTTGGATTATTTCAGTTGTGCTATTTTTATATTTTATTTTATTTTATTTTTGATTTTTAATTTATTCTCACCACACAATAAGATCAGCACACACTAATCTAGAGAAAATCTGTAAACCAACAAGTTTTTAGCACCGCTGCCAGGGGACATTGATCTTATTAGTAGACCTGAGTTATATTATATTATATTTTAAAATTCTTTGTAGCTGTGCCATAGTAGAATAAAAATACTACTAATTCTTTTTAGAATCTTACAGAATTGGACAACAGCAGAAGGGAAAGCTTGAGCTACAGCTAGAGTCTAGCTAGCTCTATTTGCACTTCTTTTATCCTGAAACCTAGTCCTTTAATGTTGAATTCCTTGTAATTAATTTAGTGTAAATTTATTAATTGTTATCTTAGTTTAGAAATTCTTTGAGTGCTGTAAGCATTTTCCTTACTTGCTGAGTTTGTGGGTGTATGCTTGGAAGAAGATTCCTAAACTCTAAGTTGGAACCTCCAAATCCTGAGGTTGAAAGGATCATCAAACCAAGAAACACCACACAAGGCCCTACTATTGAAATTGAGTAAGCTAACATGGCTGAGAGGCAAAGAACCTTGAAGGAGTACAATGCACCAGGGGATTACACTTCTCCCTTCTGCATATAATTCCCTTCAGTGGAAGGAAACTATGAAATCAAGTCCTCCACCATCAATATGCTGCCATCTTTTCATGGGCTTAGTAAGGAAGATCCTTACAAGCATATTGACCAATTTTTGGTATTTTATACCACCTTCGATATTGCTGGCTTGGGACTTGAAGCCACCAAACTGAGCCTTTTTTCTTTTTCCTTAAAGGACAGATCTAGCACATGGCTTTCTAAGCTCCCAACCAACAGTATACAAAAATGGAGTGACCTCCAAAGCCAATTCCTGGCTAAATTTTTTCTCATGAACAAGACCAGCCAGATGAGAAAAAGTATTTTGTCATTTAGTCAGTCATCAACTGAGGATTTTTATGAAACATGGGAGAGATTTTAGGAGATGTTAAAACAATGCCCCCACCACCAAATTCTAATATGGTAATTAGTGAAAGTATTTTACCAAAGAATTAATACTAAGAGAATGTGTGTAGGATAAGGCAACTGAAAAGTGAGGAGGTCATGAAAAGTAAAGATGAGTGGTGAAGAACCAAGAGAATGTGTGTACCATATGCATTGACTGTGTGTTTTACTTTGAGTTACTTAGAAATTGTTCATTTACTGATTTAGAATAAGGATTTGCTTGTATGTTTGATTGTGTTTTGTAATTATTCTTTTAGTACTTGTGCATGTCTGTCATCTGAATTTTGATGCTCATGTCTATTGGTGATAGTTGAGATACTCTCACAATATATTTCTTGGATTTGATCTGAATTATTATCCTTGGAATTCTGAATATGTGATATTTCAATGTTGATAAAGAGTAACTTAACTGTCATGATGAATTGGAGTACATGTCATGTAGTGGTGTTGATGCACACTGCAATGGGTGCATGACAGTGTACATGCACAAGTCGGGGCACCAGCTCAGAGAATAGCCTAAATTTCAAGCTCGCGAAGCTAAATAGCCTGAATTTCAAGCTCGCGAGCCACCTAAAGCTTTCTCACGGAGTTCTAATGAATATTTTGTACCGTGCGAGAGCTTCGCGAGCACATGGACATATGTCACAGCCTAATAGCGAGCCTCGCGAGATGCTTGAGACTCATATTTTATTGCTCGCAGCCTAATAGTGAGCCCCGTGAGATGCTTGAGACTCATATTTTTTAATGCTCGTGAGACTTCGCTACTCTAGCTGCGTGAGATATGAGCGATTGGTTCGCGCGCTTGAGCTTGAATTTTACTCTGCGAAGAGCCTCACGAGGCACCTGAATTTTTTAAATCTGTCTTCGCGAGGCATGCTTTTCTTTGTGAGTGAACCTCTCGCGAGGTTAGTTGTGTACTGAGAGAGGAATGTGCTCCGCGAGAACTTAATGACAGCTACATGAAGCACGGGTTAAGCCCTATAAATCCAGCGATTTTCTCATTTTCGCCATTTTATTTCACTTTGCCCTAGTTTTCCTGTGCTCTGCCGAGCTCCCCCTTTTCTTCTTTCTTCTATACTACCCTTTCCACTTAACATCAGCTAGTTCCCTCATACATTTTTTCTTCCCATCACCTTCTGGTCACTTTGAGCTAGGTTTGAGGGGATTTTAGCATCTGTGCAAGGTGTGAAGTGAAACCCTAGCTGTCATTTGGTAAGATTTCTCGCTCTCTCTCGGTTGATTTAATTGGACAGTACTTTAGTGTAAGTTGAGAGCAATTTGGGGTCTATTTTATTTGTGAAGAGTGCATTACAATTGCTGGGATTTTGAAACCCTAATTTTGAGAAACTGAATAGATATTGTCATGGGTTCAAGATTCTTAGACACCTTGTCTGCTTTGGTAACCCCACCACCTGCTGGGAGCCCTGTGGCCACTCAAAAATTTGCAAGGATTGCAGAGACCTCCAATGTGGAGACTCCTGTAGTAACTGCACCCTCTAAGGAGCCCCCAATGGTGAACACTGTGAAGAAAGGCTAAGGTGTGACCTCTGTTGCCTAGGGTGCCAAAAAGAAGTATGCCCCAAAGAAGAGAGCCAGAGAGCACCCTCCATCTAAGAGCCCTGAGAAATCAAAGAAGAAACAGAAAATGAGCAAGGGAGTCCCTGAGGCCCCTGAATTGAAGAGGAAGAAGATAATGAATACTTCAGGGTCCCATCTAATTTTGTTGCAGCAATTAAGCTAGAGCCTAAGACAATATTTGATAAGACTTTCTTTGAGGAGCTATCTGAAACAGTTGCCTCCATGGAGTACTTCACCAAAGCCTCATTTCTGCCCCTACTAAGACCCCAATGCAACTGGTCTTTCCTAGACTAGTGCAATTATTTTACCAAAATATCATAGTCAAAACTGGGGATGAACCAGCACTGCTGGTGCTCATAGACAAATTTGAGATGTTCAATCAAGCTACCATTGCTAGGATCATTAGGATACCAGCCAGGTATAACCCTGAATGTGGCTTGGGTCCCTTTTTGACAGCCACCATCCTAGAGATTGCTAAGGAGCTGGCTGGAGGGGTCACTGTATCTAGAGCATCAATCAGGAAGAGAGATCTGTACCCCCACCTCAGATATATGGATGGGGTGCTCAGGAAAAATGGATATTATTCTGGCCATGAGCAGGAGAGGAGGCTTTCAATTGTTGATGCACTACTCTCCTTCCACAAGGGGCATTACTTGGATTCTTCCAAGTTAATTTTTGAGGGGATGACTGACATTGTAGAGAAGGTAAAAACCAAGAAGAAACCCCATTCCCTTCCCTATTGCAGGCTTATTACAACCTTGCTAAAACTTGGAGGGTATCAATTTTAAATGAATGAAGAGACCATTGCCCTAAATCCCAAAAATTGTGGCAAAAAGCAATGGGAGATCAGTGGTACTCTCATTGAGAAGACGAAGAAGAAGAAGAAGGCTGATATAGGAGCAACCTCTGAAGCTGTTGTTGTGGCTGCCTCTGTGGCTCCAAGCTCTGGTTCCCTCTCTCAGGCAGCCCTTTCATTTGTGCCAGCCAGCACCACCACCACCACATCTGTAGCCATTCCCTTACCAGCCACCCCTTCACCTTCCATAGCAGCCACTATCCCAGCCTCACAACCTTCCACAGTCCCATTACCCTCATCCCAACTCACTTTACCCATCCCCACAGCCTTCATACTTGCTGCTACCTTAACCATACCATCACCCATCACATCAGCCACACCAAGCTCACCCATCCATTTCACATATGAAGAAACCATACTAATCTCTCAACCATCCTTACCCGTGCTGGCAACTTATAAAAAGAAAAGAAGATCAACCAAGGCACAGAAGCAACCCCAACCTCCCCATATCCCCCAAATCATCCCAATTCCTGAAACCTCCACTATTCCAGACCCAATCATTGGCCTACCACCACCCTCACCAGCCCAAGCCTTTGAACCTGAGCCTCCCACCCTTGAAATCCCACATAGCTCCCCACTACACCCCACTCAGGCCATTGAAACCTCCACACCTTTTCCCCCCTGAATTCTTTCAACTCGTAGGCCATTCCATTCCATTTCCACCTACTTATAACCAAATCCCTCTTTTCGAAGAGGGATACTCTGCCATGATGTCCTCTATCATATAGGACATCAACTATGAGTTTACACCTCTCTTGGACTTACCTTCCCCTCCCCATTTCACCCCTCCTCCACAGGCCACCACTTTCACTCATGCACTCACTTCCCCTTTTCAACCAATTCCTCCCTCCACCCCTGATTACCTATCCCATATCTTTAACCTACTACTTTTCATCCAAGCCCAAATATTTACCGATACCCAAACCTAATCATCAATTACAGCCCACTCCATAAACTCCACCCTCCAAAACCAAAGCCCACTCCCAAAAAGAAAAGCACCTCCAAGCCAAGATGCACTACTTCTAAAGGGTCACAGTCTGCTGCTGCTTTGAGGCAAGCAAAGGGCAAAGGAATTTAAGATCTACCTGCTATAATAGAGGATTCAGATGGTTAGTTTTGCACATGTACTTAGTTGGGACCCACCCTTTGTAGCTTACTTCTCTTGTACATTGTACATAGTTTGCTGCTTAAATGAAATTCCTTTTTATTATGTTCTATTTGGTTTCATTTCTGCTTCATAATTAGTTTGTTTGTTTTAGTTGTTTGTGTGTTCCTTGCTTTTATATGCTTTCCTTAGTTAATTTTGTTTTAGTATTAATTTTGTCTATGTGTGCTTTGTTTAAGTATCTTTGTTCCCTACTACACATGCCCTCCTCTCTTTGAATCAGTGAGGACACTGCTCCTCATAGGTATGGGGGTGTGGCAAGGATTGCCAATGATCTAGTTAACCTAAGTGCAGTAGTCTTAACTAAGTGAGGAATAAATAGAATGAATTTCACCTAAGTAATGTTAAAAGTGAGGAGATTTAAAAACTATGCAGACCTTTTTAACACTAAAATAACTTGAAAATTAATACTTCTATGAGGTGAACATCAGGTGAAAGCATACTCCTTTGAGTTCAATTAAAGACCATACTCAGTGAGCTTTGAGCCTATAATTTTTTTTTTTAAGGAGTGTCTATGGCAATTTTTTCTGTTCTAAGGACTGACTGAGTCAAGCTCTTTTCACTAAAAGTTATACACCCCAAGTTGAAGCTGTTTGACAGTAATCGTGACACTAAGGAAAGGATCAAGGCCTTCATTTGGACAGTTTGAGACTAAAAGATCAAACCTGTGAAACTACCTTTGTGCATACACTTGTTGATCCTTACAACCCCTTTTTCTTCAATAAACACCAAAGTACTTGAACCTAAACCCTTTAACCTGATTCAGCCCTACTCTCACTCTGAGAATTCAGAAGGTAAAAGAGAGGATATTGAAGATAGGTGAGTAAAGTTCAACATTTGGTGAAAGGAGAAGAAGAGAGAAGGAGATCTATAAACAATAGTATAGCAGTTGTAGATGTGTGGCAGCAATTATCATAAAAAATATATACATATAAACCCAAGAAAAAAAAAAAAAAAGAAAAAAAAAAAAGAGAAGTCAAAAGAAGAATTTCATTGAAAATATTGAAAAGAAGAGAAGAAGTTGGTCACTTTAGCTCTGACATTTGAAAAGAAGATGGAGTTGTGCTGAAATGAAGAAGGTGAAGTGATGAATCATTTCCTACCTATGTTAATTTCTCAATTTTGAATCCTTTTTATTCTTTACAACCCTCACCAATAAGCCACAGTATAATCCATGAAAAGCCCTTGTTGATCAAAAGTCAAATAACTGTCATGTGAAGATGAGGGAACGTCTAATCTATGGTGAGAGTACTGTATGATGTCAGAAATTAGAAGCAATGCCCATGCTCATGCTTGCAAACCCATTTGGGGTATGTAACTGCTCTTGAGCTTACGAGAAATGATACACCCCTAAATTCATAAATGAGAGACAGCCCTGGTAAGCATTAAGTCTGAGATTGAAATCATTGGGGCATTGTTTGAACCTGAATTTTGATGTACTGGTAAGCTCAGTACTGTTTTGCACATTTTGTTTTTCTTGGTGTCAGCTAATTGGATGTAATGAGAATGCATGCATGACTGAGGTGTTAAATTATTTATACTACTTTGGGACTTGTAATTTTGACAGAGCAAAGGTGAAATGAACTGTATTTATTTTAAACTGATTGACAACTGTTTGTACTTTTGTTAACTATTTCATTGAGAAGCTTGTGGGTACCTTCACTGAAAACCCTCAGGAGACCACTCCTCCACTAGGGATCACCTAGGGGTTTAAAAGGCTTGATGCATAAGCTAAATGCATCCGTGCTCCCTACGAAAGTGACATTTACATTTCTAGAGTAGCTGTTTAAATTTTGCTTTGCTCAGGGACTAGCAAAGATTAGGTTTGGGGGTGTGTTATTCACTGAAAAGTACCACTTTTCACCTCTTAACATAGTCTTCGTTGAACCTTGAAGCTGACTAATAACTCCTTTTTAGCTTGTTTTGTAGTTAGGAATAATTTGTGTAGCTTAACACAAAGTCTATGCTTTTGGTGCCTAGAAGAGAGAATTCAAGCTAAAGATGACAGTTGAACCAGAAAGTGATGGAACACCATGGTAGTACACACCATGGTGACTATCTTGCATGTCACAATGGATCAAGAAAGTCTAGCAAATGAAAGAAGAATAGGTGAGAGTAGAGGAAGCTGCAACAGAGGCATATGCATAGCAGTAGAGGAACCAAGGACCTATCTCGCATAGCTGAGGTGCAGCCTCGCGCTATTCAATTCACTGGCGGAGCTCCCTCACGCTGCTAAGACATGCAGCATAATAGAGCTCGTGAAGAAGTTGCGTAGCTCAAGGAAGGGGTTATCACAAAGCTCATCTCGCATAACAGTCGTGCACTTCAGCTGCAAGCTACATGTCAAGAAACTTGAGGAGATCTCGCGCACTAATCCTTCAGAAATACTACTCGCGAAGCTCTCGTGAGGATCAGGCCTTAATGCAGCCACGCGCATTACCTCGTGAGACCAATTGGTGTAAATAACAGCAAAGACCTCGCAAAGTTCTTGCATGGTTCTGGAAGAGAGAGACACCCAGAACTTCTCTTGTGCAGCTATCGCGTGTTTAAAAGTTTAAACCTGTACCAAGCGAGACGCAAAGGCATCTACGCGAGTACCTCACGACTAAAGTTCCTAAAGCTCTTTCGCACGAGCAAGATAAGCATTGAAGATCCTTTTGCATGAGTGCACACGAGCTGAAGCAGCTGTGTGATCAGTGAAAGCTCTACTGCGCGAGATAGCAATATTCAAAGCTAAACTCTACCCCGCGAACACTTTGTAGCAGTGCGACAGAAGCAATATGCAAAAGCCAATCTTGCGAAACTCAGGCTCTCTACTTCTCAATCTTAACTCAAGGACCTTTTGGGGATTTTCTTAGTTCTAGGGCACGCATCCCTTGTATTGTGGGTAGAGTAGAGCCCGTGATTGGTACCGTAGCGTTGGTAGTCCCCCCGATTGTGGACAATTCTGAATAAGGTGACGTATTTGGCCACATCTAAAGCATTCCCCGGTAGTCTTTCTTCACTCTTCAGTTTTGTGTGACATTCCACACTTTGGACATGCAATCTGAGGTATGGAGGAGGCAGTCGATTGGGCTCTTGGGAATCCTATTATTGTAGTGTTGGGGGTAGCGAAAGGTTTTGGAGGCCTAGGAGGTAAAGGTGGCAAAGAAATTGAATAAGGTGGTCGGGATGCTGCAGTAGTGGTGGGATGAGATGGTGGAGACATCCAGTATCTCAGTCTTTTGTTGTCTTGATCGGCGGTAAATGTGTGTGACTGAGTCCTTTTGTTTCTGTTTTGCTCTTCCCTTCTCTTGATCATACTATCCACATCCTTTTCTGCGATAAGGGCCAACCTAACCACTCGATCATAAGTGACTGCTTCAAAAAGTGATATCCTTTCTTTAACGGTTGGTTTCAATCCGTATTCAAACTTTCAAGTTTTCATTAACTCGGTAGCCACTAACTCTAGTGCAAAACGAGAGAGCCTCGTGAACTCCGCTTCATACTCCCAAACTGTCATCTCACCTTGTACCAAGTTTGCAAATTTTATCTCCATTTGTTACCTTTCTGTGGCCAGAAAGTATTTCTCGTGTAACACTTCCATGAACGCAGCCCATGTCCATGGGATTTCTGGTGCACGAGTTCTTTCTACGGACTTCCACCAAGGGCCCGCCTCTCCCTTGAGTTGGAACGATGCCCAGCTCATCTTTTCTTCTTCAGTACACCTAACTCTCTGGAGTACCTTCTCCACTTGGTTCAACCATTGTTCCACCTCAAACGGGTCTGTTTGACCATAGAAGCTCAGAGGCCTTAATCTCCTAAACTCCGAGAACTCGGCTGGATGGCGTCTTTCCGTGAGTAGGGTCATGGCATTTGCGACATTTTCCAACAACTGCTGATTAGTCCCAGCTTCCCTTCCAACTTCGGGGGCATTCCTAAAATTGTTGTGCACTCTCGAGGCATTGTTGTTGTTGCTGAGTGGATTGCTATTGGGTTCCGTGACAAATCCTTGGTTGCCATTTGCGCCTCCGGTATTTCCTATTCTCGGTTGTCCTCTTCTCAGAGGCAAGTTGCTCTGCGATGGTCACACAAGTATTACATCAGCTCAATCTAGGAAACTCTAAGAGTCTAACCTAAGACTTATGGACTCAAATTTCATAGCTCTATATGCCCATCAGACATACAGCCTAGGGCTCTGATACCACCTGTGACAGCCCAGATTTCTTTACCTAAAAATCCATGCCGTCAAATTGAGCATGATTTGAATTACAGTGCTATTATGGTATCGAGATGCAACCATCACTACATGACAGCTCGGTCTTACACATAAATGAGTCAGGAAGATCGCGCCGTCCATTTAGGTAAGCACAAAACAAAGATCAAAGTGCTCAAAGGAAACAAACAGAGCTATGAAGGTAAAGGCAATAAATACATGACCCACAAAATAAGTCTATCTAAAAGCTATGTGTCAGAAGCTACCACCGATGAAGGCCATCCTTCATCTAAACTGTGGATCACAAAGTCTAGTGAATTCGATTACATGTCATGTAATAAAGTTTATCAAAATCCCCAAAATGAACCCAAAACAAACCCAAAATAAACCCAAAATCATCTCCTCATATACCGACGCAAAATGTCTCTACAGCTGCAGGAAATGCTTTTCAGGTTGATCCTCCTCCTCTCCCGGGGTATAGCTCAAGTTCTCCTCTTCACCGAATTCACGCTCAACTCCCTCACTTGCAACTGTGACGTATAGTCGAGGGATGAGCTTCATTCAAGCTCAATAGGAAATAATAGTTGCGAAATCACTCAATTATCATATTCAATTTCATACATTCTTGGTGCAATTAATATAAAAACAATTCCCTTAATAATTTACATAAGCAAGCAAGAATCATGACTTTGACAATGTAAAACAAAATATGCCTCATTTTAGATATGCAAGTAAGGGTGCATGTCAAGTAGACAGAAGATGAGGGAAATTCTTATAAAAATGTTTCAGCTACCAAGCCCCTAAGCTATGTTAACAGGCTCACTTGAGCCAAGACTCCAAGCCCTTGAGAGCTATGTTAACAAGGTCACTTGGGACAAGTATTTCAAGCCCTTGAGAAGGTTAATAAGGTCGCTTGAACGAAATGTCAAACCCCTGAGCAAGTTAGCAGAGTTGCTAGCACTGAGACCATTAAGCCCCTGAGCTACGTTAACAGGGTCGCTCGATCAAAGACATGATAAAGGTATGCGGTGTACATACTTAGGCGAAATCACATATATTGATACGGTTCAAGTTCTTGCAAGTACATGTTCAGGGAGCCAATAATAACAGAATCAAGATGGCATATGCTAACTCATGTGAGAAATGAATAAATCATGTGTACTGTTTACCAACGAGAAAATATATATAATGATTGTGAGATTTGTAAGTATAAATTATACATCATGTGTAGAACTCAAATCAAAATAAGCAATTTCAGCATAGGTTTGTTCCCTACCTTAAAACTTTGCAAAGAGAACCGGTTAAATTACGTGTTCGAGCATTCCTCGCTCCACCTAATTTAAAGCAGACTCATAAGTTCCTATTCATGATCAGGTCCCCAACCCAATTGGGTCATTTCCTAATGGAATTGGTCATGATCTAACTAGATCTAGTTAAGTATGAAATTTTGATCGGCTGCCGAAATCAATTCCAAGTAGTACCCGAAGTTGTCTCTTCCGGTGGTGCTTGAAGTTACACTTCAGAAAAGCTCCAAGGTCGTTCGTATTAAAGACGCCTGAAGTCGCATGGGCTACTAATTAAAATCGCCCGGAGGCTTCACTTAAAAGTTGCCCTGGCAATTTCCGCCAGAAACGTTTAGCTTATAAAAGTCGCTCGACGACTTTCAAAATGCTAAGCGTCCCTTCAAGTCACCCTGGTGAGTTTTACCTGAAACTTTTGGCTTGCGAAAGTCGCCCAGGCGAGCTTGCCAAGGAGTTTAGGTCGTGTGTCCTTAAGGCCCTCACTTGGCGACTTTAAAAGTCACCCGTGCTGCCCTTTCTGGATGTTTTAGTCGCCCGGGCGAGAAATGCCTGAACTTTTTGGTCTAAAGAACTCGCCCGGGCGAGCTCTTTATTTCTTTTGCTTCCTACCTCCTGTAGTGGGATCGCCCCACTATTTCTTGCTTAGCTCGGGTGGTTTTTATCACCCAACTCACTTCTTCTGCACATTCTTGCGCTCAAATCTTGGACTCTTTTCCCTTTGATTCTCGTACATGTGATCATGATGCACACCATGATCATCACACACAAAACTTAGATTGAGGTGGACTTTTAGCCGTCAATTTTTTCCGCATGCAACGCTTTCGACCATCATTTTCTTTTTTGTACGATTGTCAAAAACCGTTGCATGCCATCAACCTATCATCGACTCTCGATCCTAGATACTATAGCATAAGATCTATGTAATTGCGATGCCATACATACCTTTTACGTGCAGTTCGTGCCTTTTACGCTCAGTTCGTACGATCGGCGTGGTTGAATTTTTGGTGAAGCTTGGAATATATCCGGTGCCTTTGATCTATGGTTTGAATTACCACTACAGATTGGTGGTTAGTGCTAGATTTGAAGGTTGAGTTCCAGAGGGAGAAAGAGGCTAGTTTCTAATCTCTCGTTCACTCACCCTCGGTTTCAACGAAGGATATGCATGCTTATGCGTGTGACATGGGTTTTATACCCCCTGGTATTAGATAGGGTGTATAGGCTGCACACACCACAGTGGTGTACAGGCCATCATGTGATTCATGATGTGGAGGCAAGGTAAAAATAGAGAGAGTTTTTCCTTTTAGTTGCTGTTACCCGATGGTAACTCCTCATGCATAGACTTAGCGTGCATGACCCTTAATGTGCTGGATTGGTTCCCATGTAGAGCCCTTACACGTACCACGGTGTACTAAATATCTCTAGAGTGCAAAAAGGGCTTCTTTGCATGAGTCCAACTTTTTGGGTCTTAAGTAGTTTAGCCCTAAAGATATTACATGGTGAGGCCCAATACCAACAACTTAATAATCCTCAAGAGGTTTGTTTCTAGTGTGAGACTTGTATATTCAACCAAATGTGTGGGTCTGTGTATCATCTACGCTTGGCCGATTTGGCATCGGATCCGATACAAGATTTATCCCTGGCATACGATCGACACAGAAGCAAGTGTGTGGTGTTCAGCTCTATGTGGTTGCACTATCTTGCATGAGGTTGATTTTTTTAGTCAGCACTGACGACCCATACGGGATGTGTACCAACATCCATGATCGAGAATTAACATACACCGATACGTGTTCAGATTATCGGGGTATTACAAAAAATATTTGAAGTTTGTGGGTAACTTCACTGAAAACCTTTAGGAGGCTATAACCTGTCCACTAGGGATCACCTAGGGGTTCAAAGGCTTACTGCATCTGCTAAATGCAATTGTTCTCCCTACAAAAGTGGCATTTAAATTCATAGTTTAAATATTTTATTTTTTCTTGTTTGCTAGGGACTAGCAAAACTTAAGTTTGGAAGTATGATCAGTCACATAATTTATCATTTATCACCCTTAACTTAGTGATGCTAGACCATATTTTGCTATTAATAAGTTATTGATATGCAGATATTAAGGAAAAACAGTAAAATAGAGCCAAAGTATTAATATTTATCAAAAGTAACTCAAAAAATAGTAAGAATGACAATAGATTGAAAGACAAAAGCTCCACCTACTGAAAAGAATGAAAAATTGCTATTTACGATTTTCTCAGAGTGAGAGACTATGAAAGCCAAAGAATTATAATTTATGATTCTACAGAAGAAACTGCTTAAGGAAGAGAAGTATTTACAATTTTCCAGAGAATCATCTGCCAAGTCTGTCAAAGTCATGAGAGTGAGCAATATGAAGAAGTATAAAATTGTCATTTACGATTTTATAGAAAACGACAAAACTGAAGAATTATCTTTTGCAATTTTCCCTCAATGAACCCCATTGAAAGCAGAAAATTATAATTTATGATTTTCCACTAAAGAAGAAAGAACAGAAAATTGTTATTAGCAATTGTACAGAAAGCTTAGTTCACTACTACTGATCACGTGATAACTATCACCGCCATGAACCAGAAATAGAAGATCTCTTGAATTAGAAGTCTAGCGAATCACAGATTTGAGGAAATCGATAAAGAAGATTTGGAAGGACTCTGTTGTTGAAGTATAAAAAAAGTTCTAGAAGTATATCAACCGCTGAAGCAAAGGAAAGATAAAATTAGGAATTAAAGTTATATTAGGAAACCTATATTTTTAGTAGTTTATTTTATTAAAATTAGATCTTTGTAAACCGACTCCTTATGATCTATTAATAAGAGAGCTCGATATAGATTAGATATCAGAGGTTTCTCAAGAGCAATTGATGACTGCAATTGAGTGCTGAAGACTAGTGTAGATATCTGTAATTTCTCAGAAGCAATTGACGACTGCGGCTGAGGGGTGAAGGATATATTTTACTTTGCTTTCTAATTTAGATTTATTTGCTTTATAAACATCTTCAAGTTTTGATTTGAATTGACGACTCAGGTTAGAATTTGTAAATTAGTGTAATAGTTTTACTTTTTCATCTTCAATTTTCTAAGGTTTGATTGACGCCCATATTATAGGAAGTTATTGATTAGATTAAATTCGTATTGATAGGATCTTAGACTTGATAGATGACCAATACTAAGAGACTAGAAGTATAGTGTAACGGTACTATTTAAATTTATAAATATCTGATAGCTAAAGATTAAGATTGACCTTAATCTGAAGGAGGATTAGGATTTATTTTATGCATTTAAATTAAACAACCATTCTTTTATTCATATTTCTCCTATAGATTAAATCTGAAAGATAAATAGCAGCTTTTAAAGATACAGATTTGAATAAAGGATAAAACTAAACAAATTATATAACAAACTTCTTCGTGGGAACGATCCTATACTAGTACTATGGTTTCCATTGTGCACTTGCAATAGGTTAAGACTTGAATTTAACATAAATATAGTATATCATAATCCAAAAGTTAGCATGCCACTATCTATCGCGAATTCATGTTCACGCATGTTACTATATATCCTAGTTCATGCATGTCACAATCTATCCTTGTTCATGCATGTCACTATCTATCGCGCATTCATGTTCATACATATCCAAGTATGTCACTATCAATCACGCATCCATGTTCATGCTTGTTACAATCTATCGCGCATTCATGTTCATGCATATCACTTTCTATCACGCATTCATGTTTATGCATGCCACTATTAATCCATGTTCAAGTATGTCACTTTCTATCACCCATTCATGTTCATGCATGTCACTATCCATCACGCATTCATTTTCATTAATGTAACTATCAATCCTTATTCATGCATGCCACAATCTATGGCACAATTATACTCATTCATGTTCATGCATGTTACTGTCTATAGCGCATTCATGTTCATGTATTTCACTGTCTTTCGCGCATTCATGTTCATTCATGTTCCTGCACGTACTATATATCGCGCATTCATGTTCATTGTAACAGACGATATTGGGTATGGATGCAGGTCAGGTCAGGTGTGTGTACCTAACATAAGTACATGTATCGGATCTAAATGATCCATATACTTAATATAAGTGTAGCAAATGTACACTTGAATTTTTGGCATAAACCCATACACCTATAGCTGTGTATGAGGTATACACTTCAAATTGTACTATCCCATATACCTATATCGGTGTATTATATAATACACTTGATTTTACACTATTATATATATAACTTTGTTATATAAATGTGTAGCAGCTATACATGGGAGCTATACACCAGGCTATACACCTAATAAGGTGTGGCAGGATTACACTTTAAATTAGTACCCAGCCATACACCCTAAATAGTGTAATTGCATTACACTAAAGTGAAGCTTATTATGGCTTATATGCATATATATTGAAAAGTTAATGTGGGCACTACATGGGATTCCAACCCTTATTAGCTTATAATCCTAATCTCGCCTCTTGACTCCACGACTGCATGAGTCACCTTTAGACTCCATGCATGCAAAGTGCAAACCCACTACAAGAGCTCGTCACTACCTTCTTCCTTCTTCCTGCTTCGAGCCTTGAAGAAATCTAAATTCCATAGCAAACAGACTTGCAAAATCAATAAAATCTCATAGTAGATGAAACCCTTCTTCTAGTTCTCAAACCCACGTCTCACTTCAACAGTTTCAAACCCTTGGATTCAGAATCATGGATCACAAGGTGACCCTGCAATTCAGTCGCGAGAATTGCGGCAGACGACCGCTTGGTCTCGGAGAGTTCATTGCGGCCTTAGCTTTTATAAATATTTCACGAACTTGATGAACTCGACACCAACACCATTTCGGCGTTGTCGTAACTGAGAATCCACCAAAAGGTACGCCATAAATGAACCACGTAACAAATTTAAGTTCATTTTATTAATTCATTTCACATTAACTATAGGTAAAGGTGCCGACTCCATGAGATCAGATCGACAACTCAGTGATTTGTGTGTGGGTTTCAAAGTAGAAAGTTTTGATTATCACACTCTGAAACTTTCATACTAATTTAATAAATACAAACAGATTCTTGGTACAACGTATAAAAGAAAATATATTGTATGTAAGAGTAGAAGACTAGCAAACTAAGAGCACAAAAGAAAGAAAAGAGCAGATGGAAACTGCAACAAGCTTGTGCATCAGGCTTGCTGCAGCAACCCCCACAAGCTTGCCGTGGCAAGGTGCATAGCTGATGGGCTTGCCGCGACAACCCTACAACTTGCTGAGGCAAGCCTGTGTATTTGTCCCGTGTGTCAGTTTGTGATGCTTTTTGCCTGTGTATGTGTACAGTGTATTGAATCTTAGGTCTAGTAATCATTTTATTACACATATGGGGTCTACAGTGACCCAGTATGCATGCTAAAAATATCAACATGCATCATAGGTGCTTGGTGCATGAAGAGGTCGTAACGATGAATTTTAGCTTGGATGCATGCGTGCACATGTAACAAGTAACACGTAAGCTTGATTTCAAAGTAGGGAGTTGACCTTGCTAATTTATAGTTTGGTTTCTTATTTGCATATGAATAGCAAGTTATTATAATATATACATGATTATGTTCATGCTCATGTTAGTTTCGACGTATTCTTATGCTAGTTTCAGTTCGATGAATGGTTAGGTATAAATAAACTAGTTTCAGTCTGATGGATAGTTATGTATGAATGATGATAAGATCAGTTTCGACGCATGGCTATGAATGATTATGCTAGTTCAGTTTAGATGTATGGATATGTATGGTGATGTTATGAGTATGCTATGAGTTCAGTTATGTATGAGCATGCGAGAGTCAACCATGCTAGTTCAGTTTATGTATGAATATGCGAGAGTCAGTTATGCTATGAACATGTTATGAGTTTTAGTTATGCTTTGAGTATGCGAGTGTCAGTTTATGCTAGTTCAGTTTCGATATATGATTATATGCTATCTATTCATGATGCTCTCATGTACATGATACCATGCATTTTTCACGTCTTGTTATCCTTGAGTCCTTGTTCTCGCTTGCTTTATTTTAAGCCAAGTGATCCCGCTAACTTGGGAGCTTGACTATGTAATTCTTGAACACAAGTGATCCCGCTAACTCGAGAGCTTGGTGTCTTGGTCTAAGTGATCCTACTAACTTGGGAGCTTGACAAGTGATCCCACTAGCTCAGGAGCTTGATGTCTCGGTCGAAGTGATCTCGCTAACTCGAGAGCTTGACAAGTGATCTCACTAATTCGAGAGCTTGATTCTCTTGTTTCTTGTCTATGTATATTTTTCATTTGATAGCTTGTTTAAGCTAAATCTGTTTAAGTATGATTCCTTGTTTCAGCATGAATCTGTCAGCATGATAAATTATTCATATAATTAATTATTTGTTTATACTATATGTTGCTGAATAGATACAAGATAAGATATAATGTGCTTAGATTTGTATTTTATGCATCAAGAAGTGAATTGGCATCCTAACATATAAGTTAGCATTGTTATTTTCCCTGTTGAGCTTTGATGATAGTTCATTCTACGACTTTATGTCTTAGCTGCAGATCTTGACCCTGAGCACGAGGGTGATCCCACGTATCAACCAGAGGAGGAGGAAGAAGAGGACGAGGAAGAAGAATTAGCTAAGGAATTCTTTCCTAAGTAGGTCAAAGAGGAAGAATGCTTGAGAGAGAGAGTTGTTTTGAAACTTGTATAAAATAGTAGTATTATGCTTTTGAGATATTTAGTACTTCGTGTATAGGTTTTATTTCCATTATTTAGATGACGGGTGACTGTCATTGGTGAAAAGCTATACATATCATCAGTTAGTTCTTGTTTATATCACTTAGTATACTATTTTAATAGATGAATGAATATCAGTTTCTGCCATATTATCTTCATATCCGAGTTATTAAATTACTTCCTCAAATGCAATACTATGCATACAACACGATGCACTTGTATGACAGGATCATGTTAGGTGATCCGATGACGCGACCTTTCCCGTATAGGATAAGGGAAAAAGTCGGGACGTCATAGGTGGTAAAGTTTCTGATGTTTATTCGGTGTTAGGGTCTAGGTTGAGACTATATTTATCTGGTCAAGTTGTTGCTTGATTATAATAGGTTGCGATACCTCTACGAAGAGGGAGAGGAAGGGGTAGACCATTGTTACCCCATCGCACTAGCCCGAATGCAATTCTAGTGGTAGGCTATGAGCACAACGCTACCTTGAGAAGCAGAGAAAATGTGCATATGGCGGAGAGCAGAACTACAATGGAGAATGTTGCTGAGAATACTCCTACTGTAGCAGATGTTAACCAGATGGGGCCTGCTCCGGTAGTCCAGCAAAATGTGTGACAAAATTCACAGTTGATGGAAACCATGGTACACACCATGGCCATGCTAGCAGAGAGAAGACCCCCAGAGGGCTTTGCAGAGTTTGTACGCCTTCGACCACCAGGTTTCTATGGTCAACACGACCCAATGGAGGCTGAAAAATGGCTAGCACAAATCTAGAAGGTGCTTCAGAGGGTTACATGCACTGAGGTCGAAAAGGTTAGCTGGGTAGCATATAAATTGGACGGTGAAGCAAAGCCCTAGTGGCAGTCTGTAGAAAGGATAAGAATACCCAGAGTACCTGGACTTGGGCCGCTTTCACTGAAGCCTTCAATGAAAAGTATTTTTCAGCACCCGAGAGATATCGGATGGAGGTCCAGTTTGCGACCTTAGTATAGGGTCAGATGACTGTTAGAGAGTATGAGGCAGAGTTTACTCACCTTTCTTGATTTGCACCATTACTCGTAGCCACCGAGCTCATGAAGACATATTCTTGAGCGGGCTTCAAACCCCGCTCAAGAAGTTTGAGCGGGGTTTGAAGCCCCTTATCAAGGAGAGAATTTTGTTGTTTCAGGCAACGACATATGATGAAGTTTGCCCTTATAGCAAAGACCGATGTCGAGAATATGTTCAAGAGGAGAGGGGAAATAAAATAAAAGCAGAAAAGCTCAAGCTCAGGCTTTTAGTTTCGATCAAGCGAGTAAGAGATCGTGATACCCCATGAAGCCAACATTCCAACCTACTGCAGTAGCTTACACACAGCCCTACAATTTCATAAATCTACCACCATTACCACCTAGGATTCCACATGTTTTGAACCAGCCCGTCCAAACTATAGCCAGAGTTACTGCTGGAGGTTCTCGAGCACGATCAGTAGTTTCTCTCACAGGTTTGTATACAGCTTTTTCGGTAGCTTCAATCGATATTTGTGAAAAGTGTGGGAAGTCACACAAGACAGATGAATTCCGTAAAGCGTCTGGGGTGCGCCTTCATTATGAAAAGATGGGACATCGGATTAAGG
The DNA here is from genome assembly GCA_021018995.1 of Chloranthus sessilifolius. Lineage (NCBI taxonomy): Eukaryota > Viridiplantae > Streptophyta > Magnoliopsida > Chloranthales > Chloranthaceae > Chloranthus > Chloranthus sessilifolius. The sequence goes on from CM037586.1 coordinate 34,485,208, forward strand.
ATTGTTGTCTTCAGTGATGGGATTTGTTGTCTTCAGACAGTGGTGGGTTTGTTGTCTTCAGTGATGCCTCGTATAGTGGGTTAGGCTGTGTATTGAATCAGAGGGAACTTGTGATTGCTTATCGTTCCCAACAGTTGAAAGATCACAAGAAGAACTACCCCACTAATGACCTAGAACTAGCAGTGGTCATTTTTACATTGAAGATTTGGCAGCACTACCTTTATGGTGAAGCCTTTAAGATTTTCACTGATAATAAGAGTCTCGAGTACCTCTTTACCTGGACAGAGATGAATTTGAGGCAGAGAAGATGGATAGAATTCTTGAAGGACTATGACTATTTTATCTAGTACCATCCCGACAAAGTTAATGTAGTGGTTGATGCGCTAAGTCGGAAGTCATCTGCTTAGCTATCCCATCTTGTGACACGGCTACAAAGATGGAAATTGCTCAGTGACTTAGTTTCATCTAGTGCCACACTTAGGGCAACATCAATTGGAGGTTTGCTTGTGACGGTGATGATCTGATCTACACTCTTCGATAGGATCAGAGAACTCCAGATACATAATGCAGAGCTTATTGCCATCAAACAGGGAGTACTCAATGGGCTTCAGCCAAACTTTTCTATTAAGGACGATGGGTCCTTATTATTTCGAGGCCGAGTATGTGTACCAAATGATAGTGCCTTGCGTCATGAGATTCTCGAAGAGGCTTATAAGTCAGCTAATGTTATTCATCCTGGTAGCACAAAAATGTATCAAGATTTGAAGAAGACATTTTGGTGAAATGGATTGAAGCGGGAGGTGGTGGATGTTGTTTTATTTTATGGATTGGGGCTTTAGTTTAGGTGCTGATTATTGTGTGGTGAAAAAAAATTAAAATCAAAGTAAAATAAAAAAATAGATTTAGCACAACTAAAATAATCCTAGACCTACAAGATACAAGGCCTATTATAGCAAGTTTTAATAAGTAAAACTTTGTCCCACAGAGAAATTGATTTAGAACCCAAAATGGGCTATAATAGTAGGCCTCCAGATCTGGCTACAGATCTGACAATCCTAAAGAAAGGGAGTTGAGTGTCAAGCCTATACTAAATTAATCCTAACAAAAGAGAAATAAAATATAGCCCTATCCTAGAGAAAGGGTTAAGAAGAAGATGTTGATGGTGTGTGCCAAAATAAAATATAAAAATGATGAAAAGTAAGCAGGCTAAGTTTGGAGTTAAAGCAGTAATATAACTCAGATTTAGTCTATCTCTGCAGTGTTCCTTGCTGAGGCACTATCAAAAGCCTCAACAAGGTAAAAATATCCAACTTAGCTCATACTCAGGGCTATACTTGACTGGTATCCCCAGTATTTTTACAATGTCTGCCTGGTTGAATAGCATCTCGAAATCATCAATTAATACCAGTAGTGCTGGGTTCCCATCATCACTAATTTTTAACCTCATATTCTGATAAAATAATCTTACTAATCTTGGGAAAACCAGCTGCATTAAGGGCCTCAGTAGTGGCAGCAGAGATGTCTTGGTCAGATAGTCAATAGAGGCAGAGGTCTCTGGTAGCTCCTCAAAATAGACTTTATCAAAAATAGTTTCAGCCTTCAGCTGGATTGCTTCCACAAATTCAGAAGGGACCCTGAGGTGTTCAGTAGTCTCTTCCTCATCCACCTAAAGGATCTCATGGGTCACAGCTTTACCCTTTTTCTGTTTCTTCTATGATTTTTCAGGGCCTTTAAAAGGTGGGTGCTCTCTGGCCCTCTTCTTTGGGGCATATTGCTTCTTTCCTTTTAGAATTGTTGTCTCAACAATAAGTGAGGGCACCTCAGAGGTCTCCAATGTGGAGGCCTCTGCAATCCTTGGAGATTTTCTAATGGCCATAGGGCTGCCACTGGCAGACAGGTTCAGCATGGCAGCTAGTGTATCTGTAAATTTTGAACCGGTGGCTATAGGTGCTCAGATCGTGAATATTAGGGCTCACCAATCTTAGAAAATGCAAATCACACTGAGTAAGCACAGAAGCTCTAAACTTATGCCCTTCTTTTCTCTAATAAATAAATCAATCACAGCATAGAGGGAGAAATGGAGATCATACCATTTGAGAGCTAGGGTTCCACCTAAAAATGTGCACAGTGGCTCAAATCCCCCAAACCTTGTTCGAAGTGACCAAGAGTAGCTGGGGAACAAAATGGTGAGAGAAAAATGCCTGAGGTGGTGTGGCTTAAAGAGTAGAGAAGAAAGAAGAAAAAGGGGATTTCAATTTTGGAGCTGGAAAACTAGGACAGACAGATGAAATGAAGAAAATGAGGGGCTTCGCTGAGTTTATAGAGTAAATCTCGCGGTTCGCGGAGTTGGTAACAGGTTCGCACAGAGTAGGATTTTCGCACAGTTGGCATTTAATTCCATGAGATGCTCTATTGCGCGGAAGAACAAACTACCTCACATTAAAATTCGCGAGGCTGAATCAGTGGTTTTGGAGCGCGAGAGCTATTACCTTTCAGAATTGTTACCTCCCGTAGCAGTCGCATAGAATACCACATATGGCACACTTTTACACTCAGATTGGGCTTGCTGAGCAGAAAGTAACTCCGTGAGGTACTTTTATAGCCATTGCTCAGGTGTTTTAGCGTGCAAGCAAGCTAAGAGATGGCTCGCACAACAGATTTAAGTCGTCTAGATCTGTGCGACAGCATTTCTTCACAACCTTTACTCTGTTAGCTCAATGCAACACATTGGTTAGTGCATCCATGCTGTTGTGCACCCAACCACTGTGCATGAGCACCAACCCTCAGACAGGTACTTCATTTCAACCATGAAAAATATATGCCCATTTTCAATCATTAGATCATCCACATTGCAGAATCCTAAAAATAATTTTTTTTAGCTCAACTTCATGCAAATTATGATAAGGGCACCTCAAACATTCATCAACAAACATACACAGCTGATTCAGATGACACATATGCACATGTATTTAATCACACAATTCAAATATAGACAAAGTGACATAAGCAATTCAACATCATACAAAAAACACAACTGGCAGAATTCTAAAGAACACAAATCAAAACAACATTTTTTATACATATGGTACACTTGTTACCACCCTTTGGATCACTGAGCACTCGCTTCCTCCTGAATAGAGGATGCATCACCAATCAAATACTAACCTTTTGGATTTGTCAGGGGCTGACTAGGCAATTTTCCATCCTTCCTTCTATTCAAAGAATTGTAAATCTGACCTAATTGGTCCTCAATCTTCTTAATTTTCTGTTCATGAGAATTAACGTACATGCAGTGCTCCTCAAATTTTTATTGAGGGCAGCTAACTGTTAGACTGTAAGGTGTAATGAAATTTTTTGCCTTGGTCGGTAACCTTGATTAAATTGGTGTTGGGGTCTGTAAGAAACTACAGCTTGCTGCTACTGAGGTTGAGGATATGAATCTTGTCTTCACCTCAAATTTGGGTGGTTCCTCCAAGAATACCCAACAGGCTTCTACCCAAAAGTTTGAGCAGCATTGGCATGCTCCATAACAAAATCAAGAAACTGGTTGGCAGATGGACAATCTTGAATAGAATGTGTGGAAGATTGGCATATCAGACATGCTTCCTCCACCTGTGCAACTATTCGGGGCTGCATAACATTCATTAGTTTGTCAAATTTTAAGCTCAGGTTGTCCACCTTCCTCTCCAGATCACCTTGCACCTTTACTTCATATATTCTACCTCTAGGGGTGGCCTCTTTCACCATCTTAGCTTGGGTCTGGCTCTCATTGCGTGACAGAGACTCGCTGCATGAAATTTTTCCCTATTATGTCAAACAACTCTCAAGCTTCCTCAGCTGTCTTGTGGAGGTAGCTACCACCACAGGAAGCATCCACCATATCCTTGCTCTTGGAATTAATTCTTTGGTAGAATACTTGCACTAGTTGCCACATTGGGATTTGGTGGTGGGGGCATTATTTTAACAACTCCTAAAATCTTTCCCAAGCTTCATAAAAATCCTCAGTTGAGGACTGAGTAAATGACAGAATACTTGTCCTCATCTGGCTGGTTTTGTTCATGGGAAAGAACTTAGTCAGGAATTTAGTTTGAAGGTCACTCCATGACTGTATGCTGTTGGCTGGGAGCTTTGATAGCCATGTGTTGGCTTTATCCTTTAGTGAAAAAGGAAAGAGCCTCAGTTTAGTGGCCTCAGGTCCTAAGCCAACAATATTGAAAGTAGTGCAAAGTGCTAAAAATTAATCTATATGCTTGTAAGGATCTTCTTTACTAAGCCCATGAAATGAAAGTAGCATATTGATAGTGGAGGATTTAATCACATAATTCTCTTCAATAGAGGAAAATTGAACGTAGAAGGGAGAGGTATACTCCCCAGGTGCATTATACTCCTTTAATATTCTCTGCCTCTCGGCCATGATAGCTGGTTCAGTTTCAACAGTAGATCCCTATGGTGGGTGTCTAAGTCTAAGAATCTTTTCAACCTCTAGATTTGAAGGTTCTAGCTCAGGGTTTAAAGACCTTCTACCATACATATACACACACCCATAGTAAGTACAGAAAATGCTCACAAGCACACACAAAAAATATTTCAAACAAAAATTAACAACTACATAGATTTACTCTAAACAAATAACAAGATATTTAAACATAAATGGACTGAGATTTAGGGGAAAGGAAGTGCAAACAGAGCTAGCTTCACTCCAATTACAGCTCTAGTTATTCCCTTCTTATGTTGTCTGTTTCTGCAACATTCCACAAAGAATCAGTAGCACTTTATTCTAAATTAGGCACATCTACAAAGAATTTGGAAATCTAAATTATAGTACAATTCAGGTCTTCTAAAAAGATCAATTTCCCCGACAGCGGTGCCAAAAACTTGTTAGTTTATTGTGGATTAGGGCTTTAGTTTAGGTGCTGATTATTATGTAGTGAAAATAAATTAAAATTAAAGTAAAATAAAAGAATAGATTCAACACAATTAAAGTAATCCTAGACTTGCAAGATACATAACCTATTATAGTAAGTTTTGATTAGTAAGAGTTTGTCCCACAGAGATTGATCTAGAACTCAAAATGGGCTATAATTGTAGGCCTCCAGATCTGGCTACTGATCTGATAATAAAAAAGAAAAGGATTTGGGTGTCACGACTACACTAAATTAACCCTAACAAAAGATAAATAAAATGTAGCCATATCCTAAAGAAATGGTTAAGAAGAAGATGGTGATGGTATGTGTCAAAATAAAATATAAAAATTGTGAGAAGTAAGTAGACTAAGTTTAGAGTTAAAGCAGTAATATAACTCAGATTTAGTCAGTCTCTGCAGTGTTCCTTGCTGAGACGCTATCAAAAGCCTCAACAAGGTAGAAATATCTAACTTAACCCATGCCATTTGGGGTGCTCTTAAGGCTATAGGCTGTCCACTCAAATGGTCACAGCCTATCTTATAGAGTCTGTCAAATCCCATTAATCAAACCAGAAGTTGGTAATCTAATCTAGTGGAGTGGACTGATCATTTTTCCAACCATTGGATCAGATCAGGCCATGAATACTATTGTAGCACTATATAATGCTAGTGCTAGAAGCTCCCCATATCTACGCATAGATCTGGCTGACATCCATAGGTATTCCAACCCATAAAATCCTAAGTGCTTTGCCAACGCCAACGGCTCACTGGTGCCCACAAAAAGGACCATACAACAAGTTGAATAAGGCTCTAGATTTAGCTGGTCATTATTACAAAAGGCCTGCAATGACTCGGCCTCAAGCTGTAATTACTACAGAGAAATCAGATCTAACATCTGATATCAGTTAGGTAAAATAGAGGGGAGCCAGTTCCTGTACAAACCTTCTCACAAGGCTCTAGAAGCTCATGTGCAGTGGAGAAGAATCCTTCTTAAACATGTGACTGGACACCACCTTAGGGTTATACTCTGTTCACTTAAATGGTCATAGGGTATCCCATTGGTCTGTCCATACCACAGAGGTCTGAGAAAGAACATAAAAACTGCTGCAACCACCATGGTCCACAAGCTTCCGAGCTCCCCAGATCTCACTACAGATCTAACATTGCTTTCCATCGGGCTATCAAACCAAGAAAAATCAAACGGTAAATAATAGATCTATTGGAAACTGAATGGGCTCATCCCAAATACATGGATCCTATAGGCATCTAAGGAAATCATAAGATCTTTAGATTCAATTAGTCATTAAAATAGCAATTCATTAATAAACGTAAAACTTATAATGAACTGCCTCCAGGCTACAGCCTGTACACAACTGCTCATCAAAAATCTCAATGTATATAAAACCTATTACAAAATTGAAATAAAACTAAACCTCACAGCTTACAAGGGGATTAGCCAGTAAATGCTGAGTTAAGGGAGAAGAAAAATGAGAAAAAGATGTGATCAAACCCTAACCCTAGCCCTAGCCTGCTGGAGCTCTTAGCCGACAGAGGTTGAAGGAAGGATTGATGATTAAAACTAAACTCTAAGTAAAGCTTACATACTCTGTCCATAAGGCTTTGGCTCTGAAGAGATAAACCCTAATTTTTCTACTAGACGTGGCACTGTTTCGACCCTTGAATGCCTTGAGATGTGTGCCTTGAGATCCATGCCTCAAGAAGTGTGCCCTAGCCTTGGAAAATTTCCAAAAGATCCTTGTGTTAAAACTAAGAAATGGGGAGTCCATGCTTTGCGGGGCTGGCATATGCATCAATTCATTCACGCAGTTGTAGAACTTTCACGGAGTAGCCTTTGGCTAGTGGGAAGTGCTCACTCGTGTAGTGAATCTTCAGTTAATCACACAGTTCCTTTACACTACAATGCTGTCACGGAGATGATCTGGAGTGCCTATATTTCTCGCGCAGTAGAGCTTCAGAAGCTCTCTCTCGTTGAGTACTCGCGCAGTTATATTCATGCGCTCGCATAGTAACTGGTAAGGCTTCAGAGTGTGCGAGATCTGCACGAGGAGGATTCTGGGCGTCTCTCTCTTTCAGAGCTACGCAAGAACTCTGCGAGGTGTTCTTTTGTTCAGTATACATATGGCCTCGCTGTGTTCTGCGCGCGGCTGCTTTAAGGCTTGATCTCCATGAGAACTTTGCGATCATAAATTCTGAGGATTTTAAACCGCGAGATCTTCACGATATCTTTATACCTCTCCTCTTGACTGTGCGCTCTATCTATACGACGGCATCTTCTACTGCATCCTTAGCTTCGCGAGGAAGCTCCTCAACTCTGCGAGATCTATCTTTTGATACTCTGATGCATTGCACTTACTACTGTTGCAGTTTCCTCAATTCTTAGCTAACTTCATCCATCTGTTAGACTTTGGTCAATGATGACCAGCAAGTGAATCACCATGGTGAGCACTACCAAGGTGTTCCATTAAGCTTTGGCTCAGCTGTCATCTTTGCATGTATTCTCTCTCTTATTTGGACTAAAAAGCAGGGATTTTATACTAAGCTACACATATTATTGTTAACTACAAAACACACTTAACAAATGATTATTAGTTTGCTTCAAGGTTCATCAAAGGCTAGGTTAAGAGGTGAAAAGTAATACTTTTTCAGTGAATAACAGTGGAATATGTTGTGAAATGTTTGATCTGCCAGCAAGTGAATGTCGAACACAAATATCCTGCTGGACTGTTACAGTCACTACCCATCCTAGAGTGGAAATGGGAGAACATTTCCATGGATTTAATCCTTGGCTTGCCCCGCATGCAGAAGGGTTATAATGTGATTTGAGTGATTATTGATCGTCTCACCAAATCAATAATCACCCTACATCACGCGATATACAACATCTAAATTGGCCGGAAGTCTATCTAAAGGATATAGTCCAACTACATGGGAAACCAGTGAGTATCGTGTCAGTTGCGATCCTTTATATACCTCATGATTCTGGCAGAGTTTCCAAGAAGGAATGGGTTCCAAGTTGGAATCCAGTTCTGCGTTTCATCCTCAAACCAACGGAGAGACGAAAAGGGTGAATCAGGTGATAGAAGATATGTTACGGGCCTGTATGTTAGATTTCCAAGGATCATGGGATAAGCACTTACCCATGATCGAATTTGCATACAATAACAGCTTCTAATCGAGCATCGGCATGGCACCATTTGAAGCACTATATGGACACCGATGTAAATCTTCGATTAACTGGGAAGAAGCTGGCGAACGTCTTATTTTGGGCCCTGACTTGATAGAAAGTACGAATGCAATTGTTCACATCATTCATAAAGGACTGAAGAGTGCTCAGAGTCGGCATAAGAGTTATGCTGATCTCAAGTGAACAAGTGTTGATTTTCAGGTAACCAAAATAACTATATGTATGCTTGTCAAGTTGAATTTCATTTACATGTATTGTATTTCTAACATCTTCTGTACAGATTGGCAACCACGCCTTTTTCAAAATATCTCCGACAAAGGGTGTGATGCGATTTGGGAAACTAGACAAGTTAACTCCTCGCTACGTTAGACCATTCCAAGTTTTGGGCAGAGTTGGTGAGGTAGCATACCGAGTCGCACAAATCAAGCTATGCTATCCACCCGAGAAGCACAAAGATGTATCAAGATTTGAAAAAGAATTACTGGTGGAGAGACTTGAAATAAGATGTGGTAGAGTACGTGTCCCGGTATTTGACGTGTCAGCAAGTCAAGATCGATCATAGACACCCCGCAGGCCTATTGCAGCCTCTACCTGTATCGGAATGGAAGTGGGAATCGATCTCTATGGATTTCATCGTTGGACTACCGCGTACTGCAAAGCAGTATAATGCCATTTGGGTAGTAGTCGATCGATTGACCAAGTCAGCGCACTTCTTGCCTTACAATACGATGTACACGACGGGAAGACTAGCAGAGCTGTATATGAAAGAGATTGTCCGTTTGCATGAGATTCTGAGTAGCATTGTTTCAGACCTCGACCCATTGTATACATCAAAGTTTTGGAAGAAATTTCAAGAAAGAATGGGAACGCAACTAGATTTCAGTACGGCATTCCATTCATAAACCAATGGACAGACTGAAAGGGTCAATCAGATCATTGAGGACATGCTTAGGGCATGTATGTTAGAATTACAAGGATCGTGGGATCAGCACCTACCCTTGATTGAGTTCGCATATAACATTAGCTTTCAGACGAGCATTGGGATGGCACCATATGAAGCACTTTATGGACGGCGATGTAGATCGCCCATCAATTGGGAGGAAACGGGTGAAAATTTTGTTTTGGGACCCGAAGTACTTGAAGATAATGCCACCTATGTTCAGATGATAAGGGCCAAACTCAAAGCGGCTCAGAGCAGACAGAAGAGCTATGCTAATATCAAGCGGACGAGTGTAGACTTCAATATGAGTGAACACGTGTTTGTGAAAGTGTTACCTATGAAGGGGGTGATGAGATTTGGAAAGAGAGGGAAGGTAAGTCCCCGCTATCTGGGACCATTTGAAATTTTAGGTTGAGTAGGGGAAGTTACTTACCGCATTGGATTGTCATCGTTATTTGATCAGGTACACAATGTGTCCCATGTATCTATGCTTAGGAAATACCTTAACGACCCTGATCGCGTATTGAGCGGTCAATCATTTGAGATGCATGAGGACATGACTATGATCAAAGAGCCGGTGGAGATTTTGGATCGAAAGGAACAAGTGTTGCGAACAAAAGTAATTCCATTGGTACTTGTTCGATGGAAGCACCATCCAGCCGAGGAAGCTACATGGGAATGAGAGACCGACATGAAAGAACAATATCAGGACTTGTTTGCGACAGCTTGAGAGTCAAAATTGTATCACCGCAAGCATGTTTGTGGATTTAAACTATATGTTATAATTCAATGTCGATCTTATGATCAATTTATTTAAGAGAACAATTTTATCCACATAGTCTCAAATGCGGTGTTGAACGGGAAATTGGAATTCATCATGGTCACGACATGGCCGTGATGATGTATTTTATAGAACCAATGACCAACTGGTCATAGTTTACCAAGAGAAATTAAGGAGACATAAGAAGTTTTTAAATCTAAAGAATCTGATCAAAATCGATTAATCAATTTTCAAATCGATTAATCGATTTGGAAATTCGATTAATTGATTTTGGTCGATTAGTCGACTGGCATGTGCCAGTGAGTAGAAATTTGATAAGGATTCAGAAAAATGACAGTGAAATTTTGATTAATCGATTTGGTTTCGATTAATCGATTTATGATTTCAATTAATCGTTATGGGGATTCGATTAATCGAGTAACTTAAGAATTTTAGAAAGATTTGAAGAATGATATACGATTTCGACTAATCGAAGTGAAATTCGATTAATCGATTTGGAATTTCGATTAATCGACCTGGAGGTTCGACTAATCGAGTCACTTAATGAATTTGGAAAAAAAATTGAAGGACCTTACAATTTTGATTAATCGATTTTAGAATTTCGATTAATCGAAGTGAATTTTGATTAATCGACTGGCTCACACCAGTGACCTCCAAAACTTAAAATTTTAAATGACTACGATTTCGATTAATCGAAATTGTTTCAATTAATCGATTTTGAGTTTCAATTAATCGATTTCGCGAGGTTGAACCTAGTTTTGAAACTCGATTAATCGACTTTGGAAATCGATTAATCGAACTGGGGCCTATATATATAAATCGAAGGGAATTTATCCCCATTCGAAATCATTTGGAGTTTTTCTTGCGCCCCTTCTTCTTCTTCTCCAACCGACAGAGCGACCTAGGGTTTTGGGCATTTTGGATCGAATTCGAAGTGAAATCACGTGACATTGGACAAATACCTAAGGTAAACCCTAGATTCGAGTTCTTCTTAAATTTGAACTGTAAAACCCTAGTTTTCTTCTATTTTTACCAACCATGCCGCCTAAAACCCGATTGTCTTCGAAGAAGGCAACCTCCAACCTTCCGGTCCGGCGTAAAAATGCCACACCGCTACCACCTACCCCATCACCGGTGAGGACTCCATCACCGTCGGCATCGGATACCACATCTAGTTCGACGAGCGCGTCTTCGCCCATGCCACCACCACCCACCAATGTACTCTAACCCAACGAGTGGTGGGCGGCTAAAACGTTTGAGATCGAGTACATTATCGATCAAACCCTGTTTACAAACTCCGATGTATCGGGCGAGACCCAATGGGCTCATAATTACCTTGTCAAGGTCGGTCTCGACAATATTTTGAAACCAATCCGCGGGTCCTACTACCCTAGGTTGGTTCAATTATTTTACCAAGGGCTGACAGACGACCCTACCGACGACATAGTCACGACCAAGATAGAGGGTCGTGACTACACATTCACTCGTCGCCACATCCACGAGGTTCTTGAATGTCACCTCGACTTTGTACCCGAGACCACCCTCTTCCCACCCTTCGAGGAAGAGGTGAGATTTGAGGAGATAATAACCCGGATGACAAACGGGAAGAAGGGGTCAGGATCCTCTATTTGGAGGGTCGACCTTCCCCATTATATGTGGATGCTTGATTTCATAATCAAGTGCAACCTCTACCCGTTGCATCGCGACACTGAGCGGGTGGAGATGGTGCAACAGACACTCTACGCGGCCTTCTGTGGTCGTTAGTTCGATGCCACTATGGTCATCCTCGAGGGGATGAGATACATCAAGGGCAAGTTGATGAAGGGCAACTTGAGGCCCAAAGAAAAAATGCCCTATGCTCGGCTCATCTCGAGCATGCTGGAGTGTTACTCAAACGCTCTAGAATATACTATATTGCCCCATGAGGAGAGGGCTACGGACCGAGTGAAGACGTTCTCAAACTCTTCATGGAGCCGTAGTTACAATTTACTCAAGCGAACCCTACCGACTCAGGGTCCAGCACCAGCACCACCACCAGTAGCAGCACCACCACCACCACCACCACATCAGGACCCACCCGTGGGTGGGGCACACCCAATTGATCCACCAACGGAGGGGGCACCCTCCCATACCACCGCCTCTCCTATGCCACCAGCGCACTCTGCGGCAGCCACACCGACGTCTTCTTTTCGCCGGCTAGCAGCTCGCCCGGCGCCTACCATCGAGGACGTGTTGGCCAGGATGGAGGCCAACAACGAACGGATGAACCGGCGGATGGACTTTTTGATGTACCACACTATGCGGTACATCTATCCGTTGGACTACCAGCAGTGCCTCACGCAGGAAGAGGCATGGACTGCAGGTTAGACTGCCTTTCATACGGGTTCGGTGTTCCATGCGAGCACATCGGCTGTCGATGCATCCGACTCGGCGCCCCAGCAGCCCTAGCGGCCCACAGAGATGACCCAGCCACCGCCAAAGCCACCAGTTTCGTCAGAGCAGCCCGTCCCAGCATCAAATCAGCCAGGAGAGGGGACGACGTGAGCGTCTGATGATGGTTTCATTTTGTCATCTTTTTGGATATTTTAGTACAGTTGAATTTAAATTCCCAAGTGTAATTATGGAGAAAAGTTAAATAAACTTGTAAATTTTGAAATTTTTAATGGAATACAGATCAGTTTTGGATGTCTTTGCCTTAGTTTTATTTCTTGTACTGTATGATGCTTAAGTTAATTTCGTAAGTGGGTACGTGACTCCTCTGTGTGTGTGGGGTACCACACCAGAGCGCCCTTGGGTTATTTTCGAGGATGAAAATTCCCAAGGTGGGGAGAATGTAATATCCCAAAAAATTGAGCGTTTAACTTTGACCTCGAGATCCATGCCCTATTAGTCATAGGGTTGACCAAGTGGTGGTCAAACAGTAGACTCATGAAGTTATGTACTAATGTGAGATTAGTGTGACCTAAGTGTAGAGTATAGTGTTAAGTGAGAGTCACATACACCTATCTCTGGTGTATGTGTTTAACACACAAGCAGGAGAGAGGATATAAAGGTTTAATAACCCTAGAATCCTTTTCTTTTGGTTGGTGAGGGAATTAAGAAGAGAGGGAGAAAGCAAGAGGAGTTATTGAAGAAGGAGTGAATGCAAATCAAAGGGCTAATTAAAATATTTATTGTCGGATTCAAAGCGATTTGGGGTCGTTGAAGCGGAATGATGGAACCCTAGCCATCAAACCCAACAAATCAAACCTTTGAAGGATTTATTAAGGTAAGTGTGATTTGATTTTAATACATAGAGAATGGATGAATAAATTCTGTCTAGCATGTGTAAAAGGATAGATTAAAGGCTTAGAAAAGAAAAGAAATGAGATTTGGAAGAACAGCCAGAAAGGGGGCTGAATCAGACCAAATCGATTAATCGAAATTGGGATTCGATTGATCGATTTTGGTCTAGAAGTTGAAAAGTCAAGTAAGCTCGATTTCGATTAATCGATTTGGATGTTCGATTAATCGATTTGGTAATCGACTAATCGACTAGGTACCTCCAGTGGCTGGAGAAACATGACTTGGGGAAATCGACTAATCGAGTTGAGAAATCGATTAATCGACTTTGGGTTTTGATTAATCGATTTGGGATCGACTAGTCGATTTCGAATTTTCGACCACTCGATTTGAGAATTGACCTTATTATGTTAGAGACATCGATTAATCAATTTGGGATCGATTAATCGAATTTGAATCTCAATTAATCGATTCCCATCGATTTGGGTTTCGATTAATCAATTTTGGAAATCGATTAATCAAATTACGTTTTGATTAATCGATTTTGAGAATCGATTAATCAACTTTGGCAATTTTACCTAACCTTATAGTTTTACTTTAAGATTTATGGAGGGTCTAGGACCTTCTTCATTACATCTTTAGTGATATATTGCATGTGTTATGATGTACCATAGGTGGTATGTGTGCAAGCGAGCACAAGGAGCCGCGTGGGACCTTGATGCTTGGACCTTCAGAGAATTGAGGTAGGGAATACCTTGAACATGTACTTTAATTATAAGAGCATATATGTAGTGATATATTTATCAGAATTGAAGATGTGTTAACTATGAAAAACTTTGTGAAAATGGGTGTGTGTGACACTAAGAACGTGATAAAGGCATCTACGTGATGCGAGTAACTAAGATCAAGTAATCTAATGAGAATGAGACATCCCCAGGGGATGAGAAAGGAATAAAGGCATCAGTGGATGCGAGTAAAGTTATACATCCCAGGGATGTATATCTGATTGAATAATTACTGTTGAGGCCTAACTGATATAAGATAACACTTTACACGGTGAATAACTATATGTAAAGAACATATTATTTTTGTTATTTGAGGTTTATTTAGAATATCGTGACGGTACAGCGGCAAATCAATCGACACCGGTCTGAGAGGTCTATCCGTACATAGTAAGCACATCCGAGGGATGTTGAGTTGAGATTTAACCCACCGCCTAGTGAAAAGGGGGGCTTGGATAGTATTCCCAGGGAATACATTATTTACAACTGTCTATTTAGGCGACGATGGTGGGTATTCCATCGGGGCTCGATGCTATATTGCTCGGAGATTACTTAAGTTGAAGATTTAAGTTTTACTTTAGGCCTGTTTAGTGTCATTCATGATAAATCAACAGTAAAGTAAGACATGCTAATTACCAGTGAACTTGAATGTAAATCATTAGTTTTTAAACTGTTTTTCTAGCAAATGCATAGACTCATCATGCTTAGAATATCATAGAATATATGTGAGTTTTAATTTATATGTTCAATGTGTTTGTTCCCTATTGAGCTAGGATGTAGCTCACCCCTTTAGACTATACGTCACAGGTCCTTTGTTATCAGCAGCGGAGGCTTCGGGAGACGTAGATCCGGGTGATTCGGATCACATGCCTGGAGACGAGTTGGAGCCTCCTCCCGAGGACTTCTTCTAGGAGACTCTGCTGTGTACTTTGACAGAGAGTAGTTTTGAGAGCAGATTTGTACGGCTTGGTATGTTAAGCCTTTATTTTATTAAAGCAATGTAATTAAATAGATGGATAATTCTTTTGGGCGAACCATCTGGGGTGATCTGTTTATCACCGATGGTTCAGATCGGTTCTCTGTTCATGCAGTGGCATGAAAGTAGAACTATCTTTTGTTTGTGCCAGTTGGGCATATTAACTTTTCCGCTTTATGTAGTTAATTGTTTATTTCTTTATTATTGCTTGTTATACCAATGTTTCGTGCATAGTTTTGGGGCACGGTCTGGAGGATCCTGATGATGGCACGAGTTTCGGGGTGCCAAAATCTGGGCTGTCACACTATCTATCGTAAACTTATATTCACGTATGTCACTATCTATATTTATGCATGTCACTATCTATCGCACATTCATGTTTGTTCATGTTAATACATGTCAATTTCTATCGCGCATTCATGTTCATACATGTCACTATCAATCCAAGTTCATGAATGTCACTATCTATCATGCATTAATGTTCATTCATGTTCATGCATGTCACTATCCATCACGTATTTATTTTCATTCATGTCACTATCTGTAGCACATTTATGTTCACGCATGTTTCTATCTATCCATATTCATACCTGTCACTATCTATCGCGCATTTATATTCTTGCATGTCACTGTCTATCAATATTCATGCATGTTACTATCTATCATGTATTCAAGTTCATGCACGTCATTATCTATCAATGTTCATGCACATTATTATCTATCCCTGGTAGTACTTGTCACTATCTATCGCACATTCATGTTCATGCATATAATTATCTATTGTGCATTCATATTCAAGTATGTCACTATCTATCGCGTAATCATGTTTATTCATATTCAACCATGTCGCTATCTATCGCGCATTTATATTCATTTATGTTCCTGCATGTCACTATCTATCGCGCATTCTTGTTTCTACATATCACTATTTATTGCGCAATTATATTCATTCATATTCATAGACGTCAAACTATCAATCATGCATTCATGTTCATGCATATCACTATCTTTCGCTCATTCATGTTCATTCATTTTCATGGATGTCAAATTATCAATCGTGCATTCAACTTCATGCATGTCGCACATTCATATTCAATTTTGTCACTATCTATCCTTGTTCGTGTGTGTCACAATCTATCGTGCACTTTAGTTCATTCATATTCATGAATGTCAAAATCTATCCATATTCATGCATGTCACTATCTATTACACATTCATGTTCATTTATGTCACTATCTATCAATGTTCATGTATGTTCCTATCTATCATGCATTCATGTTCATGCATGTCACTATCTATCGTGCATTCATATTCACTAATGTCAGTATTTATCAAACATTCATATTCACGCAAGTCACTATCTATCCATGTTCATGCATGTTACTATCTATCGTGTATTTATGTTCATTCATATTTGTCAGTATCTATCGTGCATTCATGTTGATTAATGTCACTATCTATGGCGCATTCATATTCATCAATACAACTATCTATCGCGCATTCATGTTCACATATGTCACTATTTATCTCTATTCATGCATGTCACTATTCATTGTGCATTCATATTCGTTCATGTAATGCATGTCACTTTCTATCGCGCATTCATATTCATGCATGTCATTATCAATTTATATTTATTTATGTCACTGTCAATCAAGCATTCATGTTCATTCCTGATTATGCATGCCACTATCCATCGCGCATTCATTTTCATTCATGTCACTATCAATCTATGTTCATGCATGTCACAATCTATTGTATAATTATGCCCATTCATATTCATGCATGTTACTATCTATAGTGCATTCATGTTCATGCTTATCACTATCTTTTGTGCATTCATGCTTATTCATGTTCTTATACGTCACTGTATATCGCGAATTCTTACATGTTCGTATATTCATGTTCATACATGTCACTATCTATCGCGAATTCACATTCATATATGTCACTTTCTTTCTATGTTTATGGATGTCACTATCTATCACGCATTCATATTTATGCATGACACTATCAATTATGCATTCATATTCATTCTTGTTCATGTATGTCACTATCTATCGTGCATTCCTATTTAGGCACGTCACTATATATTATGCATTTTTATTCATTCATATTCATGTATATCAATATCTATTTATATTCATGAATGTCACTATCTGTCGAGTATTAATGTTTATGTATGTCACTATCTATCGCGCATTCATGTTCATACATGTCACTATTTATTGTGCATTCAAGTTCATTCAGGCTAATGCATGTTACTATCTATCATGCATTCATGTTCATGCACGTCACTATCTTTTGGGTATTCATGTTTATGCATGTCACTATATATTGCGCATTCATATTCATGCATGTTACAATCTATCCTTGTTCATATATGTCACTATCTATCGCAAATTCATATTCATACATGTTCAAGTATGTGACTATTAATCGCGCATTTATGTTCATACATGTCACTATCTTTCGCACATTCATGTTCATGCATGTAACTATTTATCGCGCATTAATATTCATGCATGTCACTATGTGTCACACATTCATGTTCGTGGATGTCAAACTATCAATCACTCAATCTTGTTCATTCATATTATCGGATGTCACTATCTATCACGCAATCTTGTTCATTCATGTTAATGCATGCCACTATCTGTCGACGTTCATGCTTGTCACTATCTATCATCCATTCATGTTCATTCACGTCACTATTTTTTGTGTATTCCTGTTAAGACATGTCACTACCAATTGTGCATTCATGTTCATGCATGTCATAATCGTGCCTTCATATTTAAGCATGTCACTATCTATCATGCATTCATGTTTATGGATGTCAAACTATCTATCGCGCCTTCATGTTCATTAATGTCACTATCTATCGCACTTTCATGTTCATGCAAGTCACAGTCTATTATGCATTCATATTCGTGCATATCACAATCTATCAATATTCATGCATATCATTATTTATCGCGCATTCATGCTTATTCGTGTTTATGCATGTCGCTATCTATCACGCATTTATGTTCAATCATGTCCATGCATGTTACTATCAATCATGCATTTATGTTTAGGAATGTCACTATCTATCGTGCATTCATATTTTTGTATGGCACTATCTATCTATAGTCATGCATATCACTATCTATCATACATTCATATTCATTCTTGTTATTATTTATTCGTATTCATGTATATCACTATCTATCGTACATTCATGTTTATTCATATTTATGCATGTTACTATCTATCACATATTCATATTTATGTATGTCACTATCTATACATGTTCATGCATGTCACTATTTATCCATATTCATGCATGTCACAATCTATCGCGTGTTCATGTTTATGCATGTCATTATTTGTCGAACATTTATAT
Organism: Chloranthus sessilifolius; assembly: GCA_021018995.1. Lineage (NCBI taxonomy): Eukaryota > Viridiplantae > Streptophyta > Magnoliopsida > Chloranthales > Chloranthaceae > Chloranthus > Chloranthus sessilifolius. The sequence continues at coordinate 34,503,462 of CM037586.1, forward strand.
TCGTACATGTCACTATCTATCGCGCATTTATTTTCATTCATGTCACTATCAATCAATGTTCATGCGTATCACAATCTATCATGCAATTATAGTCATTCATGTTTATGAATGTTACTATCTATAGTACATTCATGTTCATGTCGGTCACCATCTTTTGTACATTCATATTTATTTATGTTCTTGCATGTCACTGTATATAGCGCATTTATATTCATGCATGTCGCTATCTATCGCGAATTTATGTTCATACATATCACTATATATCTTTGTTCATGTATATCACTATATATCGTGCATTCATATTTATGCATTAGCACTATCTATCGCCCATTCATATTTATTCTTATTAATGTATGTCACTATCTATCGTACATTTATATTTAGGTACGTTACTATCTATTACGCATTCTTATTCATTCATGTTCATGTATATCACTATCTATCCATGTTCATGAATGTCACTATCTGTCACACATTAATGTTCATGCAATGTTACTATCTATCGCGTATTCATGTTCATACATGTAGTACTTATCAGGTATTCATGTTTATTCATGCTCATATATATTACTATCTATCACGCATTCATGTTCATACATATTACTATCTTTTGCGCATTCATGTTTATGCCCATCACTATATATCACGCATTCATGTTCAACATGTCACTACCTATCACCAATTCATATTCAGGCATGTCATTATCTATCCTTATTTATGCATGTCACTATCTATCATGCATCCATGTTCATAGATGTTATTATCAATCGCGCATCCATGTTCATGAATGTCATTATCTGTCGCACATTCATATTCATGCATGTCACAATCTATCGTGCATTATTATTCATGCATGTCACTATATATCGCATATTCATGTTCGTGGATGTCAAACTATCAACACGCAATCATGTTTATTCATGTTCTTAGATGTCACTATCTATCGTATAATCTTATTTATTTATGTTCATGCAAGCAACTATCTATCCATGTTCATGCATGCCACTATTTATCGCCCATTCATGTTCATTCATGTTCATTTGCTTTACTATTTTTCGTGTATTCTTGTTCAGGCATGTCACTATCAATCGTGTATTTATGTTAACACATGTCACAATCGTGCATTCATATTCAAGCATGTCACTATCTGTCACGCATTCATATTTATAGATATCAAACTATCTATCACGCCTTTATGTTCATTAATGTCACTATCTATCGTACTATCATATATACGTAAGTCACTATCTATCTATGTTGATACAGTCACTGTCTATCGTTCATTCATATTCGGGCATGTCACAATCTATTAATATTCATACATGTCACTATCTATCGTGCATTCATGCTCATTCGTGTTCATGCATGTCGTTATCTATCGCGCATTTATGTTCAATTATGTCCATGTATGTTACTATCTATCATGTATTCATGTTCATGAATGTCACTATTTATTGTGCATTCATGTTCTTGCATAGCACTATCTATCTATATTCATGCATGTCACTCTCTATCGCACATTCATGTTCATTCTTATTATTATCTGTTCATGTTCATGCATGCCACTATCTATCGTGTATTCATGTTCATTCATATTTATACATGTCACTATCTATCACATATTCATGTTCATATATGTCACTATCTATACATGTTCATGCATGTCACTATTTATCCAAGTTCATGCATGTCATAATCTATTGCGTGTTCATATTTATGCATGTCATTATCTGTCATGCCTTCATATTCGTGCATGTCACTATCGTTCCATATTCATGCATGTCACTATCTATCACACACTCATATTCTTATATGTCACTATCTATCGCGCGCTGGTGTTCATTCATGTTCTTCCATGTCACTATCAATCGTGCATTGATGTTCATGCATGTCACTATCTATCGCCTATTAATGTTCATGGATGTCATTATTTATGGCGCATTCATGTTCAACTAAGTCACTATCTATCGCGTATTCATATTTATGTATGTTCATGAATGTCACACTATCTATCGTGTAATCATATTCATTTATGTTAGTACATATCACTATCTATCGCACATTCATGTTCATGCATGTCACTGTCTATCGTATAATCATGTTCATTCAAGTTCATTGATGTCAAACTATCAATCGCGCATTCATATTAAAGTATTTTCCTATCTTTCGCTCATTCATGTTCATTTATTTTCGTATATGTCAGACTATCAATCGCGTATTCATGTTCATGCTTGCCACTATTTTTATACATTTATGCCATTATCTACCGGTGTTTATGCATGTTCATTCATATTCATGTATGTCACTATCTATCACGCATTCATATTTATGCTGTCACTATCTATTCATGTCCTTGCACGTCACTATTTATCCATATTTAAGCATATCATAATCTTTCACGCCTTCATTTTCATGTATATCATTATGTAGTCATGTATTTTTGTTCACGCATGTCACTATCTATCGGGCACTTAGGTGCATGCATATCTCTATGTAATACGCGTTCATATTCATACATGTCACTATCGATGAGGCATTCATGTTCATGTATGTCACTATCTATCGCGCATTCATATTCATGGATGTCACTATCTATTCATGGTAGTATATCTCACTATCTATCGCGTATTTTTATTCATGCATGTCACCTTCTATCGCTCATTTATGTTTATTAATATCAGACTATCAATCGCACATTTATGTTCATACATTTTACTATCTGTCACATATTCATGTGTATTTTTATCACTATCTATCTATGTTCATGCGTGTCACTATCTATTGCGCATCCAAGTTTATGCATGTCACTATCTAGTGTGCACTTATGTTCGTTCATATTACTATCTACCAATGTTCATGCATGTCCCTATCAATCGAGCATTCATATTCATTTATTTTAATATCTATCGCACCTTTATATTCAAGCAAGTCACTATCTATCCATGTTCATGGATGTCACTATCTATCGCACATTTATGTTCATGCTTGTCAGTATCAATCACATATTCATGTTGATGAATGTCACTATCTATCACGCATTTATGTTTATCCATGCATCTATCTATCGTGCATTCATATTCATTCATTTCAATATTTATCGTACATTCATATTCAAGTATGTCACTATCTATCAATTTTCATGCATGTCACTATCTATCGCGCATTCATGTTAATTCATATTCATGCTTGTCAGTATCAATCATGCATTCATATTAATGAACGTCACTATCTATCGCGCATTAATGTTCATCCTTATAACTATCTATCGCACATTCATGTTTAGGTATGTCACTATCTATCCATATTCATGCATGTTATTATCCATCGCGCATTCATGTTCGTTTATGTTCATGCATGACACTTTCTATTGCGCATTTATGTTCATGCATGTCAATATCAATTCATGTTAAATATGTCACTATTTATTGTGTATTCATATTCATGTATGTCACTATCCATCGCGCATTCATTTCATTCATGTCACTATTAATCTATGTTCATGCATGTCACAATCTATCACGCAATTATGCTCATTCATGTTATGCATGTTACTATCTATAGCGCATTTATGTTCAATGCATTTCACCGTCTTTCGCATAATTATATTCATTCATGTCCCTGCACATCACTATATATCGAGCATTCATGTTCATGCATGTCACTATCTATCGTAAATTTATATTTAAGCATTTAACTATCTATCCTCGTTCATGCATGCCACTATCTATCACGCATTCATATTTATGCATAGCATTATCAATCGCGTATTCATATTCATTTATGTTCATGTATGTCACTATCTATTGCACATTAATATTTAGGCACGTCACTATCTATTACGCATTCTTATTCATTCATGTTCATATATATCACTATCTATCTATGTTCATGAATTTTCCTCCCTATCGTGTATTAATGTTCATCCATATCACTATCTATCGCACATTCATGTTCATACATGTCATAATTTATCGCGTATTTATGTTCATTCAGTCTCATACATGTTACTATCTATCACGCATTCATATCCATATATGTCACTATCTATCGTGAATTCATACTCATGTGTGTCACTATCATCCTAATTCATACATGTCATAATCTATCCTTGTTCATACATGTCACTATCTATCATGCATTCATGTTCATACATGTCCAAGTATGTCACTATCAACCATCCATCCATGTTCATGGATGTCACTATCTATCGTGCATTCACATTCATTTATGTGCATTAATATTCATACATGTCACTATCAATTGCACATTAATATTCATACAGGTCACTATGTATCGCACATTCATGTTCATGGATGTCAAATTACCAATCGCACAATTATTTTCATTTATATTATTTGATGTCACTATCTATCGCACAATCATGTTCATTCATGTTCATACATGTCACTATCTATCCACGTTCATGCATGTCACTATCTATCGCTCATTCATATTTATTCATCTACAGTCATGTCACTATTTTTCATATATTCTTATTCAAGCATGTCACTATCAATCGTGCATTCATATTAATGCATGTTACAATCGGACATTTAAATTCATACATGCCACTATCTATTATACATTTATATTCATGCATATCACTACTATATATCATGCATTCATATTAATGTTTATGGATGTCAAACTATCTATCGCACCTTTATGTTCATTAATGTCACTATCTGAAGTACTTTCATATTCACGCAAGTCACGATCTATCTATGTTCATACAAGTCATAGTCTATCGTACATTCATATTCCTGCATGTCACAATCTATCAATGTTCATATATGTCACTATCTATCGTCCATTCATGCTCATTCGTGTTCATATTCATCATTATCTATCACACATTCATGTTCATGAATGTCACTATCTATCATGCATTCATATTCTTGCATGGCACTATCTATCTATATTCATGTATGTCACTATCTATTGCCCATTCATGTTCATTCCTATCGTTATCTATTCATATTCAGGCATATCACTATTTATCGTGTATTCATATTCATACATATCACTATTTATCCATGTTTATCCATATTTATCCAAATTCATGCATATCACAATCTATCATGCGTTTATGTTTATACATGTCATTATCCGTTGCATGTTTATGTTCATGTATGTCACTATCTATCCATGTTTATGCATGTCACTATTTATCGTGCCCTCATATTTATGCATGTCGCTATCTATAGTGCGTTCATATTCATTCACTTTCTTACATGTCACTATCAATCGCGCATTCATATTCATGCATATCACTATCTGTCCATGTTAGTGCTTGTCATTATCTATCACGCATTCATATTCATGGATGTCATTATCTATCACACATTCATGTTTATGTATATTCATGAATATCACTATCTATCATGCATTCATATTCATTTATGTTCGTACATGTCACTATCTATCGCGCATTCTTGCTAATACATGTCACTGTCTATCGCATAATTGTATTCATTCATGTTCATAGATGTCATAATATCAATCGCGCATTCATGTTCATGCATGTCCCTATCTTTATCAATGTTTAAACATATTACGATCTTTTGCGCATTCATTTTCATGTAGGTCATTATCTGTCGCGCATTCAACTTTTTTCATGTCACTGTCTATCAATGTTCATGCTTGTCACTATCTATCGCGCATCCATATTCATGTATGTGACTATCTATTTGACATTTATGTTCGTTCATGTAACTATTTATCAATGTTCATACATGTCCTTATCTATTACGCATTTATGTTCATGCATGTTACTATCTATCGCGCATTCATGTTCATTCATTTCAATATCAATTGTACATTCATATTCAAGCATGTCACTATCTATCTATGTTCATGCATGTCACTATCTATCGCGCATTTATGTTCATTAATGTTCATGCTTATTAGTATCAATCACGCATTCATGTTGATGAATGCCACTATCTATCACGCACTCTTATTCATCTATATAACTATCTATCGTGCACTCATGTTCACGTTTGTCACTATCTATCCATGTTCATGCATGCCACTATCCATCACGCATTTATATTTGTCCATGTTCATGCATGTCACTTTCTATCGTGTATTCATGTTCATGCATGCCATTATCAATCTATGTTTAATCATATCATAATTTATTGTGCATTCATGTTCATTCATATTCATGCATGTCACTATCTATCGCGCATTCATTTTCATTTATGTCACTATCAATTCATATTCATACATGTCATAATCTATCGCACAGTTATGCTCATTCATGTTCATGCATGTTACTATCTATAGTACATTTATGTTCAAGCATTTTACTGTCTTTAATGTATTCATGTTCATTCATATTCCAACAAGTCACTATATGTCATGCATTCATGTTCATGTATGTCACTGTCTATCGCGAATTCTTATTCAAGCATATAACTATCTATCCTCATTTATGCATGTCACTATCTATCATGCATTCATATTGATGCATGACACTATCTATCGTACATTCATATTTATTTATGTTCATATATGTCACTATCTAGCGTACATTCATATTTAGGCACGTCACTATCTATTACGCATTCTTATTCATTCATGTTCATGTATTATATTATCTATCTATGTTCATGAATGTCACTATCTATCGTGTATTAATGTTTATGCATGTTACTATCTATCGTGTATTTATATTTACTGTCTATCACGCATTCATATTCATGTATGTTACTATCTATCGCGAATTCATGTTCATGTGTGTCACTATCATCCTAATTTATATATATCACAATCTATCCTTGTTTATGCATGCCACTATCTATCACGCATTCATGTTCATATATGTCCAAGTATGTTACTATCAATCGTCCATCCATGTTCATGAATGTCACTATCTATCATGCATTCACATTTATTTATATGCATTAATGTTCATACATGTCACTATCTATCGCGCATTAATATTCATGCATGTCACTATATATCGCACATTCATGTTCGTCGTGCAATCATATTCATTCATGTTCATGCATGTCACTATCTATCGCCTATTCATGTTCATTCATCTTCATTCATATTCATTCATCTACATTCATGTCACTATTTTTCGTATATTCTTATTCAAGCATGTCACTATCAATCATGCATTCATATTAATGTATGTCACAATCGGGCATTCAAATTCATACATGCCATTATCTATTATACATTCATATTCGTGCATGTCACTATATATCGCGCATTCATATTAATGTTTATGGATGTCAAACTATCTATCGCGCATTCATATTAATGTTTATGGATGTCAAACTATCTATCGCGCCTTTATGTTCATTAATGTCACTATCTGATGCACTTTCATGTTTACACAAGTCACTATCTATCCATGTTTATACAATTCATAGTCTATCATGCATTCATATTCGTGCATGTCACAATCTATCAATGTCCATGCATGTCACTATCTATCGGACATTTATGCTCATTCGTCTTCATGCTTGTCGCTATCTATCGCGTATTTATGTTCAATCATATTTATGCATGTTACAATCTATCACACATTCATATTCATGAATGTCACTATCTATAGTTCATTCATTTTCTTGCATGGCACTATATATCTATATTCATACATGTAACTATCTATTGCACATTCATGTTCATTCTTGTCATTATCTATTCATGTTCAGGCATATCACTATCTATCGTGTATTTATGTTCATGCATGTCACTATCTATTTATGTTCATCCATGTCAATATTTATCTAAGTTCATACATATCACAATCTATCTTATACATATCGTTATCCATTACGCATTCATTTTCATGTATGTCACTATCTATCCATATTCATGCATGTCATTATTATCTATCGCGTCCTCATATTCATATATGTCGCTATTTATAGTGCATTCATGTTAATTCACATTCTTGCATGTCACTATCAATTGCGCATTCATATTTATGCATGTCATTATCTGTCCATGTTAGTGCTTGTCACTATCTATCGTGCATTCATGTTCATAGATGTCATTATATATCACACATTTATGTTTATGCATGTTCATGACTGTCACTATCTATCATGCATTCATATTTATTTATGTTCGTACTGTCACTATCTATCGCGCATTCCTGTTAATACATGTCACTGTCTATCACACAATCATATTCATTCATGTTCATGGATGTCATACTATCAATCGCACATTCATGTTCATTCATGTCCCTATCTTTATCAATGTTTAAGCATATTACTATCTTTCGCACATTCATTTTTAAGCATGTCATTATCCGTCATGCATTTAACTTCTTTCATGTCACTATCTATCCACGTTCATGCTTGTTACTATCTATCACGCATTCATGTTTATGCATGTCACTATCTATTGCGCATTCATATTCGTTCATGTCACTATCTATCAATATTCATACATGTTCATATCTATTACGCATTCATGTTCATACATGTCACTATCTATCGCACATTCATGTTCATTCATTTCAATATCTATTGTATATTCATATTCAAGCATGTCACTATCTATCCATGTTCATACATGTCACTATCTATCGCGCATTTATGTTCATTAATGTTCATGCTTATCAGTATCAATCACGCATTCATATTGATAAATGTCACTATCTATCGCGCACTCCTGCTCATCCATGCAACTATCTATCGCGCACTCATGTTCACATATGTCACTATCTATCCATATTCATGCATGCCACTATCCATCACGCATTCATATTCATCCATATTCATGTATGTTACTTTCTATTGTGCATTTATGTTCATGCATGCCATTATCAATTCATGTTCAATCATGTCACAATCTATTATACATTCATGTTCATTCATTTTCATATATATCACCGTCCATCGCGCATTCATTTTCATTTATGTCACTATCAATCCATGTTCATACATGTCATAATCTATCGTGCAGTTATACTCATTCATGTTTATGCATGTTACTGTCTATAGTGCATTTATGTTCAAGCATTTTACTGTCTTTCGTGCATTCATGTTCATTCATGTTCCTACAAGTCACTATATATCGTGCATTCATGTTCATGTATGTCACTGTCTATCGCGAATTCATGGTCAAGCATGTAACTATCTATCCTCATTCATGCATGTACTTATCTATCACGCATTTATATTTATGCATGGTACTATTTATCGCACATTCATATTTATTTATGTTCATGCATGTCACTATTTAGCGCACATCCATATTTAGGCACGTCACTATCCATTACACATTCTTATTTATTCATGTTCATTTATATTATTATCTATCCATATTCATGAATGTCACTATCTATCATTTCTTAATATTCATGCATGTCACTATCTATCACGTATTCATGTTCATGCATGTCACAATTTAGCCGCATTCATGTTCATTCAGACTCATGCATGTTACTATCTATCATGCATTCATGTTTATACATGTTACTATCTATCGCGAATTCATGTTCATACATGTCACTATCTATCCTAGTTCATGCATGTCACATTCTATCCCCTTATTCATGCATGTCACTATCTATCGTGCATTCATGTTCATACATGTCCAAGTATGTCTCTATCAGTCCTCCATCTATGTTCATACATGTCATTATCTATCGCACATTCACATTTATTCATGTGCATTCATGTTCATACATGTCACTATCTATCGTGCATTAATATTCATGCATGTCACTATGTATCGCACATTCATGTTCGTGGATGTCAAATTATTAATCGCGCAATTATTTTCATTCATGTTCTTGGATGTTACTATCAATCGCGCAATTATATTCATTAATGTTCATGCATGTCACTATCTATCCCCATTCATGTATGTCACTATCTACCGCCCATTCATGTTCATTCATCTTCATTCATGTCACTATTTTTCGTATGTTCTTGTTCAGGCATGTCACTATGAATCATGCATTCATATTCATGCATGTCACAATCGGGCATTCATATTCATACATGTCACTATATATCGCACATTCATATTAATGTTTATAGATGTCAAACTATCTGTCATGCCTTTATATTCATGAATGTCACTATCTGACACACTTTTATGTTTACGCAAGTCACTCTCTATCCATGTTCATACAAGTCACAATCTATCGTGCATTCATATTCGTACATGTCACAATCTATCAATGTTCATGTATGTCACTATCTATCACGCAGTCATGCTCATTCGAGTTCATGCATGTTGCTATCTATAATGCATTTATGTTCAATCATATTCATGCATGTTATTATCTATCACACATTCATGTTCATGAATGTCACTATCTATCGTGTATTTATTTTCTTGCATGACACATCTATCTATATTCATGTATGTCACTATCTATCTCCTATTTATGTTCATTTCTTTCGTTATCTATTCATGTTCAGACATGTCACTATCTATCGTGCATTCATATTCATCCATATCACTACCTATCCAAGTTCATGCATGTCACTATTTATCCAAGTTTATGTATGTCACAATCTATCGTTCATTCATATTTATGCATATCATTATCTGTCGTGCATTATTATTCATGCATGTCACTATGTATCAATGTTCTTGCATGTCAATATCTAGCGTGCCCTCATGTTCATGTATGTCACTATATATAGCGCGTTCATGTTCATTCACGTTCTTGTAAGTCATTATCAATCGCGCATTCATATTCATGCATGTCACTATCTTTTCATGTTAGTACTTCCCACTATCTATCGCGCATTCGTATTTATGTATGTTAATGAATGTCACTATTTATCGTGCATTAATATTCATTTATGTTCGTGCATGTCACTATCTATTGCGCATCCCTGTTAATGCATGTCACTGTCTATTATACAATCGTATTCATTCATGTTCATGGATGTCATACATCAATTACGCATTCATACTTATATATATCCCTATCTTTCGCTCATTCATGTTCATTCATTTTTGTAGATGTCAAACTATCAATCGCACATTCATGTTCATGCATGGCATTATCTATCGTACATTTATGTCATTATCTATCACTGTTTATGTATGTCATTATCTGTTGCGCATTCATGTTTATTCATGTTCATGCATGTCACTATCTATCGCACATTCATGTTCATACGTGTCACTATCTATTTATATTCTTACATGTCACTATTTATCCATGTTCAAGCATATCACAATCTTTCGCGCATTCATTTTCGTGGATGTCGTTATCTAGTTCTGCATTCATGTTCATACAGGTCACTATCTATCTTGCATTCATGTTCATGCATGTCACTATGTAATGCGCGTTCATGTTCGTTCATGTCCATGCATGTCACTATCTATCACGCATTCATTTTGTTGGCCACTTACCTTATATTCAAAAAGGGGTTAAAAATCATACAATTAAATGATCTATTTATTACACACACCAAGACAAGCAGACATACAGACCTGTAAGTATTCAGGGCCTATTGTAACAAGTTTTAAAGAAGGGTAAATAAGGGTATGTCCATAGAGAAATGTGACTGAAAATTAGGCAAATCTCTAGATCTAAAGCAAATCTGACACCCTTCCTAATGCTAAAACAATAAATGAAAGAGGAGAGGTCTAAGGGTTTGCCACTTTTAAATTAAACTATAAAAACTAATTAAAATTGCAGAAAATGGGAAGAAGCAGCTTGGAGTTTGGTCTTACTGCAATTGGGTTGAGCTGCTAGGGTTACAGAGAGTTTAGAGTGCATTAATCTTTCATCTGGCCGTAGGCACAGCTACAAGGTAGAAGAATCTGATCTAGGCTAGAGATTTGGCTTGATCTTAAGGCTATGATCTGTCCACTTCAATGGTCATAGATCATCCAATAGATTCACTCCATTCTCATGCTTCCATCAGAACATTATAACCAGTACAAATGCTGCAATTGTCAGGCCACAGACACAAGCAATTACAGGAATATCAAATCTAGGGAGATCAAATGGCATCTAAGAGGTCTACCAGTTAAGTGGGTGAGCTATTCCTATCTACACAAAGCCGATCGTGCACCAAATGAAACTAGAGAAACTATAGATCTAATTACAGCAATTAAACCAACATTATATTGAATTAAATTAACCATAGAATGAAATGCCCTCAGATTTACAGTCTATGAAACATCCAACCTTTAATAACACTCTCAACTTTTCCCAATTACAGACTAAACCTCCCTCTTTGCTGCTCCAAAGAAATTAGCCAACCATGGTTGGGCGAAAAGGAAGAATAGAGAATTTCGATTCAAGCTCTGATCTCCAGAATTGATCTCCTTTTTCTGGCGACTTCCCTTCCTTTTATAGCTTTCGTCCTCTGCCTCAGATTTATTTTTCTTCCCAATTATAGCTTTCAGAATAATCCTGTTATTCTCTCCTTTATTCCCCTTCTAGAAGGCTCTTTCAGTTAGTTAGAGTTGGGAGAGAGCACGTGGGTCGGTTAGGATTTCCCAGGGCACTTTTAGAAACTTCGTGCCGGTCAGATTACTTGTAGCAGGTCACTAACTTGCAGCGTGTGCACAGCAGCTTTTTTGAGAAGTCCTTCAGTCGATTTCGATAGGTTCATGATGCTTTCGACAGGTTCCAAACAGGCCTTCTGTTCCTTTCGCTAGGATTCATGATCCTTTCAATTGGTTGATCTATGTGCAATGAGTTTCGATAGGTTTACTTCTAGTTTCTATCGACAGGTTCCATCAGCTTTCGATAGGTTCACCAACTGAGCTACAACAACCATTCGACTATTTTTACTTGGTTTGGGACCGTCTTTGTTAAGGTAGGGGAACCCTACACCTTATTTACATTCTATTAAGTATAGACTGTTTGATATAGAGCATAATTTCTGAAATATTTGTCTAACACAGCATGAATAAGAACTTTGAATTATGACACAAATAAGAATTTGGAAAACTTTGTTATGACTAAGAACTCAAAAATTTGAACTTCAGAACCTCAGCTATTTTTGAATGTGAACTTCGAATCAGAACTCCGAAAAATCAGTAAATATGTTATGTATACAAGCTTTGATATAAGTTAGCATTTACATTCGATTTGAGGCACATACGAACCAAACCCTAAATTCTACCAACCGTGTTGACGGTATTTATTTGGCACAAGTTTCCCTCATAGTATAGGGGCATGCTGCACTTCAGAAAATGGGTTCATGAACGACAATGGTCAGTAGGGTTTCCCATCGATGACTTAGTCCGCTCTCATGCTATATGTAATTTGGGAGATAAAATTAAGTTATAATTTTAAGACAAGAAGCATGCTAATTCAGAAGTTTTTGAACACATCAGATGAATTATATTAGTTTTGACCTCATGATTAGAACTGGAGATTTAGTTTGCAAGGCATCTTTTGAAAACCATATTTGATCCGATATCTGTCTTTGAAAACCTTTACTTATAATGAAATACAAATAGACATGTTTCCTCTATTGGGCTTTATTGTTAACTCACCCTCGACTATATGTCACAGGTGCTGAGACTGACCTAGGATCTGAGGATCTGGAGGACTCTGATTATATTCCTAAGGAGGAATTGGATACGCCTGTAGAGGAGTTTTTCCTTTGATTCTAGATTATCTTTTGGGTACTTTTGTTTAGAATTATTCTTTGAATATTGAGCCCTAGGCCTTTATTTTTTATCTTTTTGATATCACTCGAGGAACTATTATTAAGAACCACTATTTTAGGTGTTGGATTGGCCATCACCGGTGGTTTTTCCTGGTTCCTCAGGGTGATATATTATTTTGTTAAGCTTTTGTCTTTGCTTACTCTATGCTTTGCCTCTGTTTTTAGATCTTTGTTATGCTGTTGGCTTTTATTTGTTACGGCTTATTTAGAAATCAATAAGTCGATGAACCGGCCTTTCCTATACCTTAGGGATTGAAAAAGTCGGGTCGTCACATTTACGCATTCATGTCCATTCACGTTTATGCACGTCACTATATATCACGCATTCATGTTCATGAATGTCACTATCTATAGCGCATTTTGTTCATGCATGACACTCTCAATCTATTTTCATGTATGTCACTATCTATCCAACATTCATGCCATTATCTATTGGTATTTACACCTGTCACTATTTATCACACATTAATGTTTATGTATGTCACTAACTATCGCGCACTAATGTTCTTGCATGTCACTATCTATCTATGTTCTAGCATCTCACTATTTATCAATGTTCAAGTATATTACAATCTTTCGTGCATGTCATTGTCTATCTCGCATTCAAGTTCATGCATGTCACTATCTATCTATAGTCATGCATGTCACTATCTATTATGCGTTCCTGCTCATGCATGTCAGTATCTGTCACACATTCATATTCATGTAAGTCACTATCTATCTATTTTCATGCATGTCACTATCTATTACCGATTTATGTTCATTTATATTCATGCTTACCATTATCAATCACGCATTCATGTTGATGAATGCCACTGTCTATCGTGCATTAATGCTCATTCATGCAACTATCTATCGCGCATTGATGACACATATGTTACTATCTATCTATATTCATGCATGCCACTATCCATCGCGCATTCAAGTTCGCTTATATTCATACATGTCACTTTCTATCATGCATTCATATTCATGCATGTCACTATCAATCCATATTCATGCATGTCACAATCTATTGTGTAATTATACTCATTCATTTTCATCCATGTTACTGTCTATAGCGCATTCATATTCATGCATTTCACTTTCATTCGCGCATTCATTTTCATTCATGTTCCTACACGTCACTATATATCGCGTATTCATATTCATGTATGTCACTATCTAACGCAAATTAATGTGCATGCATGTAACTATCTATCCTAGTTCATGCATATCACTATCTATCACGCTTTTATATTTATGCATGGCACTATCTATCGCGTATTCATATTCATTTATGTTCATATATGTCACAACCTATTGTGCATTCATATTTAGGCACGCCACTATCTATTATGCATTCTTATTCATTAATGTTCATATATATCACTATCTATCCATATTCATGAATGTCACTATTTATCGTACATTAATGGTTATGCATGTCACTATCTATTGCGCATTCATGTTCAACAAGCTCATGCTTGTTACTGTTTATCGCCCATTCGTGTTCATACATGTCACTATCTTTCGCACATTAATGTTCATGCACATCACTGTATATCGCGCATTCATGTTCATGCATGTTACTATCTATCGTGAATTTATATTTATGCATGTCACTATCTATACTAGTTCATGCATGTCACAATCTATCCTTGCTCATGCATGTCATAATCTATCACACATTCATGTTCATACATGTCCAAGTATGTCACTATCAATCACACATCTATCTTCATGCTTGCCACTATCTATCGCATATTCAAGTTTATTCATGTACATTCATGTTTATGCATGTAACTATTTATCACGCATTACAATTCATTCATGTGACTATGTATTACACATTCATGTTCATGGATGTTAAATTATCAATTGCGTAATTATTTTTATTCATGTTCTTGGATGTCACTATCTATCCACGTTCATACATGTCACTATGTATCGCTCATTCATGTTCATTCATGTCACTATTTTTCGTATATTCTTATTAAGGCATGTCACTATCAATCGTGTATTTATGTTCATGCATGTCACAATCGTGCATTCATATTCATGCGTGTCACTATCTATCGTGCATTCATATTTATACATGTCACTATCTATCGTGCATTCATGTTTATGAATGTCAAACTATCTATCGCGCCTTCATATTCATTATTGTCATTATCTATCACACTTTCATGTTCACGGAAGTCACTATATATCTATGTTCATGCAAGTCAGTCTATCGTGTATTCATATTCATGCTTGTCAGTATCTATCACACATTTATTTTGATGAATGTCACTATCTATTTTACATTCATGTTCATCAATGCAACTATCTATCGTGCATTCCTGTTGATGTATGTCACTATCAATCCCTATTCATGCATGTCATTATCTATCGTGCATTCATGTTCATTCATATT
Organism: Chloranthus sessilifolius; assembly: GCA_021018995.1. Taxonomy (NCBI): domain Eukaryota; kingdom Viridiplantae; phylum Streptophyta; class Magnoliopsida; order Chloranthales; family Chloranthaceae; genus Chloranthus; species Chloranthus sessilifolius. The sequence continues at coordinate 34,519,500 of CM037586.1, forward strand.
TATGCATGTCACTTTTTATCTCGCATTCATGTTCATACATGTCACTATCTATAGTGCATTCATGTTCATTTATGTTCATGCATTTTACTATCCATCGCGCATTTATTTTCATTCATATCACTATTTGTCGCATATTTTTTGTTCATACATGTCACTATCTATCCATATTCATACCTATCGCTATCTATCCCGCATTTATGTTCATGCATGTTATTATCTATCGTACATTCATATTCATTCCTATTCATGCATGTCACTATCAATCTCACATTCATATTCATATATGTCATTATCTATCCATGGTAATGCTTATTACTATCTATCGCGCTTTCATTTTCATGTATATCATTTTCTATCATGCATTCATGTTCAAGTATGTTACTATCTATCACACATTGATGTTTATTCGTATTCATGCATGTCACTATCTATCACACATTTTGGTTCATACATGCCACTTTCTATCGCTCATTCATGTTCATTCATTTTCATTGATGTCAGACCACTAATTGCACATTCATGTTCATCTATGTTACTATCTGTCGAACATTCATGTATAGTTTTATCACTATCTATCCATGTTCATGCGTGTCACTATCTATCTCGCAGTCAAGTTTATTTATGTTCATGCGTGTCACTATCTATGTTGCATTTATGTTCATTCATGTTCATGCATGTCAAAAGCTATCCATATTTATAAATATCACTATCTATTATGCATTCATGTTCATTCATATCACTATCTATTGTGCATTTAAGTTCATGTATGTCACTATATATCGCGTATTCATATTTACGTATATCACTATCTATAGCATATTTATATTCATTCATATCAGTATCTGTTGCACATTTATATTCACGCAAATCACTATTTATCTATGTTCATGCATGCCATTATCTATCGCGCATTTATGTTCATTCATGTTCATGGTTATTAGTATCTATCGCCCATTCATTTTGATGAATGTCACTATCTATTGCATATTCATGTTAATCCATGCAACTATCTATCGTACATTCCTGTTGACGTATGTCACTATCAATCTATATTCATGCATGCCATTATCTATCGCGCATTCATGTTCATTAATATTCATGCATGTCACTTTATATCGCGCATTCATGTTCATTCATGTCACTATCTATAGTGTATTTATGTTTATTTATGTTCATATATGTCACTATCCATCGCATATTCATTTTCATTCATATCACTATCTGTCACACATTTATGTTCATGCATGTAACTATCTATCCATATTCATGCCTGTCACTATCTATCGCGTATTTTTGTTCATGTATGTCACTATCTATCACACATTCATGTTTATTCGTGTTCATACATATCACTATCTATCGCGCATTCATGTTCATGTAAGTCATTATCTTTTTATGGTAGTGCTTATTACTATCTATCGCGCATTCATGTTCATGAATGTCATTTTTTATCGTGCATTCATGTTCAAGTAAGTCACTATCTATTGTGTATTAATGTTTATTCATATTCATGCATGTCACTATCTATCGCGCATTCCGGTTTATACATGTCACTTTCTGTCGCTCATTCATGTTCATTCATTTTCATTGATGTCAGACTACCAATCGCGCATTCATGTTCATGCATTTTGCTATTTGTCACACATTCATGTGTAGTTTTATCACTATCTATCCATGTTCATCCGTATCACTATCTATCACATAGTCAAGTTTATTTATGTTCATGCGTGTCACAATCTATAGCGCATTTATGTTCATTCGTGTTCATGCATGTCAATATCTATCCATGTCCATGAATGTCACTATCTATTACGCATTCATGTTCATTCATGTCACTATTTATCGAGCATTTAAATTTATGTATGTCACTATCTATCGCGTATTCATGTTCATACATGTTACAACCTATCGCGCATTCATGTCATTCATGTCAGTATCTATCACACATTCATATTCACGCAAGTCACTATCTATTCATATTCATGTAACTCACTATCTATCCTGTATTTAATTTTGATGAATGTCACTATCTATTATACATTCATATTCATCCATGCAACTATCTATCATGCATTCCTCTTGATGTATGTCACTATCAATCTATATTCATGCATGTCATTATCTATCACGCATTCATATTGGTTCATATTCATGCATGTCACTTTATATCGTGCATTCATGTTCATTTATGTTCTTGTATGTCACTATCCATCGTCCATTTATTTTCATTCATATTACTATTTATTGTACATTCACACATGTCACTATCTATCCATATCCATGCCTGTCACTATCTATCGCGCATTTATGTTCATGCATGGCACTATCTATAGCACATTTATGTTCATTCTTATTACTATCTATCGCGCATTTATGTTCATTCTTGTTACTATCTGTTGCGCTTTCATATTCATGCATGAGACTATCTTTTACGCATTCATGTCCACTCACCTTTATGCACGTCACTATATATTATGTATTCATGTTCATGAATGTCACTATCTATAGCGCATTTTGTTCATGCATGGCACTCCCAATCTATATTCATGTATGTCACTCTCTATCCAACATTCATGCTATTATCTATTGGTGTTTACACTTGTCACTATCTATCACACATTAATGTTTATGTATGTCACTAACTATCGCGCATTAATGTCCTTGCATGTCACTATTTATCTATATTCTAGCATCTCACTATTTATCAATGTTCAAACATATTAAAATCTTTCGTACATTCATTTTCGTGCATGCCATTATTATCTATCACGCATTCAAGTTCATGCATGATGTCACTACTATCTATGCTCATGCATGCCACTATTTATTGCGCGTTCATGTTCAAACATGTTACTATCTATTGCGCATTCATGTTTATGCATGTCACCGTCTATCAACGTTCATGTATACCTCTATCTATCACGCATTCATGTTCATGCATGTCACTATCTATCGTGCATTCCTGCTCATTCATTTCAATATCTGTCGCACATTCATATTCACGTAAGTCACTATCTATCTATTTTCATGCATGTCACTATCTATCACCGATTTATATTCATTTATATTCATGCTTATCATTATCAATCACGCATTCATGTTGATGAATGCCACCGTCTATCGTGCATTAATATTCATCCATGCAACTATCTATCATGCATTGATGTCACATATGTTACTATCTATCCATGTTCATGCATGTCAATATCCATCGCGTATTCAAGTTCGTTTATATTCATGCATATCACTTTCCATCATGCATTCATATTCATACATGTCACTATCAATCCATGTACAAGCATGTCACTATCTATTGTGCATTCATATTCATGCATGTCACTATCCATCCCACATTCAATTTCATTCATGTCACTATCAATCCATATTCATGCATGTCACAATCTATTGTGTAATTATGCTCATTCAAGTTCATCCATGTTACTGTCTATAGCGCATTCATGTTCATGCATTGCACTGTCTTTCGTGCATTCATGTTCATTCATGTCCCTGCACGTCACTATATAATGCACATTCATATTCATGTATGTCACTATCTTACGCGAATTAATGTGCATGCATGTAACTATCTATCTTAGTGTATGCATGTCACTATCTATCACGCTTTCATATTTATGTATAGCACTATCTATCGCGTATTTATATTCATTTATGTGCATGTATGTCACAACCTATCGCACATTCATTTTAGGCACGCCACTATCTATTATGCATTCTTATTCATTCATGTTCATGTATATCACTATCTATCTATATTCATGAATGCCACTATTTATCGTGTATTAATGGTCATGCATGTCACTATTTATTGTGCATTCAAGTTCATGCATGTCACTACTTTTCACGCATTCATATTCATACAGGCTCATGCTTGTTACTGTCTATCGCCCATTCGTGTTCATACATGTCACTATTATTCGCACATTCATGTTCATGCACATCACTGTATATCGCGCATTCATGCTCATGCATGTCACTATCTATCGTGAATTCATATTCATGCATGTCACTATCTATGCTAGTTCATGCATGTCATAATCTATCCTTGCTCATGCATGTCACAATCCATCACGCATTCATGTTCATACATGTCTGAGTATGTCACTATCAATCACGCATCTATCTTCATGCTTGTCACTATCTATCGCGCATTAAAGTTCATTCATGTACATTCATATTCATGCATATAACTATCTATCGCGTATTAATATTCATGCATGTGACTATGTATCGCACATTCATGTTCATGGATGTTAAATTATCAATTGCATAATCATTTTCATTCACGTTCTTGGATGTCACTATCTATCCACGTTCATACATGTTACTATGTATCGCTCATTCATGTTCATTCATGTCACTATTTTTCGTATATTCTTATTCAGGCATGTCACTATCAATCGTGTATTTATGTTCATGCATGTCATAATCATGCATTCATATTCATGAGTGTCACTATCTATTGTGCATTCATATTTATGCATGTCACTATCTATCGCGCATTAATGTTTATAAATGTCAAACTATCTATCGCGCCTTCATGTTTATTATTGTCATTATCTGTCACACTTTCATGTTCGTGGAAGTCACTATATATCTATTTTCATGCAAGTTAGTCTATCGTGCATTCATATTCGTGCATGTCACAATCTATCAATGTTCATGCATGTCACTATCTATTGCGCATTCATGCTCATTCGCGTTCATGCATGTCGCAATCTATCGCGTATTTATGTTCAATCATGTTCATGCATGTTACTATTTATCACACATTTATGTTCATGAATATCACTATCTATCATATATTCATGTTCATGCATTCATTCATGGCACTATTGTTGGTTACCTCAGGTGCTGTCTTGTTAGTGGTGAGAAAACAGTGGTGATTAAAAATAAATCAAAAGTGAAGAAATAGAGATTGGTTAAAATAGTAAATCTGAAATACACAGCCTGCAAGATACAGGGCTATTGTAGCAAGTTTTGAGTAAGAGTTTGTCCCACAGAGAAATTGATTTAGAAGCCCAAATGGGTTATATTAGTAAGCCTCCAGATCTGACAATCTTAGAAAAAGGGAGTTGGGTGTCACAACTACACAAAACTATCACTAAAATAAGGGAAATAAAGTGCAGTCCCATCCTAAAGAAAGGGTTATGAAGAAGGCGGTGATGGTGTGTGTTAAAATAAAGATAAAAATGATGGGAAGTAGGCAATTAAGCTAAGGTTAATATAGTTATATAACTCAGATTTAGGATTGTCTTTACAGCAGTCCTTCGATGGCTGCATGTACATCAGTCAGGAAGAAGTATCTAACTCAACCATTATGGTTTAACCTGATCTCTTAAGGCTATAACCTATCCACTTAAATGGTCACATGTTATATAATAGCGAGAGGATCAAATCACATGAATTAAATCAGAAAACCAATCTGATCCAATGGAATAGACTGATCTTAAGGCTATATACTATCCACTTAAATGATAAAAGATTATCCAATAGATGTCCTCCACCCAATGGCTCAAATCAGATCATGAAAATCATTGTAGACACCATGTATGCCAGGCTACAAGCTCAGGCACTCATGGGAGCAAATAGTTCTTCAAGAACCAGTGGAAACCACAATAGTTTAAAAGATATTTAGAGACTTAAATGCAGCTGATCATTGCTACTAGAGGCTTGCAATGACTCAACTCACAAGCCTGTAATCTCTACAGAGAAATCAGATCTAACATCTAATGTTGGTCAAGTAAAACAGAGGGGAGCTTGTTCCTGCAATAACTTCTCACAAGGCCACAAGCTCAAGTGCAGAGGAAAAGAATCCCTCTCAGATCTATGACTTGGAATCACCCTAGGGCTATAGTCTGTCCACTTCAATGGTCACAGGTTATCCACCCCACAAAGGACTGAGATGGAAAATAAAAATTACTGCTATCGCCATGGTCCCAAGGCTACAAGCTCAAGCTTCCATGGGTATTTCAAATCAGCTCAAATCTCAAATGCATGGCATAGATTGAATAAAACTATGGGCAAATAGAAAAGTAACAGATTGAATAAGGATTAAAATAGATATTCATTGATTAAATCAATACTTACAATGAGATGTCCTCAAGGTAGCAACCTTGTGCATAACAACTCATCAATTTCTCCCAATGTTCACAAGACCCATTACAAAAACTTATAAAACTAGGCCTAATTGATTACAGAGAACATAGTCAGTAACTGTTGGGCTAAGGAAGAAGAAAAAAATAGAAAAAGAGGTGATCAAACTATAACCTTAATCTGCTCGAGCTCACAGCTGACTAATGTTGAAAGAGAGATATTTTTCTAAGTTACATTTATAGCTTATATACTCAGTCCATAATGCCATGGCTAAGAAAAGAATAAACCCTAATTTTAGGGCAGATGTGGCTTGGTTACAACCCTAAGATGCCTTGGGATGTGTGCCCTAGACCTGGAGAAATCTCCAAAAGGTCCCTGAGTAAAGACTGAGAAGTAGAGAGCTTGAGCTTCATAGGACTGACTTTGGCTCATTAATTCATTCGCGTGGTTTGTAGAGTGCTCGCGAGGTAGCATTTGGCTTGGAAAGCTCCTAGCTTGTATAGAAGACTTTAGATTATCCCGCAGTTGCTTTGACCTGAAATGTAGTCGCGAGGTAGAATTTGCATGCTTGGGTTTTGGTCAGGCAATGGACCTTCAGAATTTCCTGTCGCGAGGGTCTCGCGCAAAAGATCTTTGATCTCGCTCTGCTCCTTGATTAGTGCATAGCACCGCTCGCCAGGTAGACTTTTAGCTTTTACGCACGCGAGAGTCAGGTAAAAATTTTTGGAGGTCTCTCTCTCTGAGTCATGAGCTTTCTTGACTCTTTTGTGCATATTAGTTTTGCGAGACTGCGCGCACGACTAATATAAGACTTGATCCCCACGAGAACTTCGCGAGTTGGATTTCTGAAGGTTTAATGCACGACTGCTGCGCGAAGTCTTGGAGTGCTGAAAGCAAATCAAACATGTGACTACTGCGGGAAGTAGTTTTCTGAGGTTCATTCCTCCACTAGGCGCGTGAGTTCTTCGCAAGTTCATTTATGCTGCATGTAACAGCTATGTGAGGAAGCTTTGCATTAGATTTAGACACGCGAGGCAGCATCTCTGACTTCACGAGAGAATGACTCTACTGCTCTGCTGCAATGCATATGCTACTATTGCAACTTCCTCCACTCTCAAGTATAATTCTCTCATCTGCTGTACTTCTTTGGTCCACCTTGGCATGCAAACTATAGTCACCATGGTGTGCACCACCTTGTTGTTCCATCAGTCCTTGGCTCAGCAGTCCTCTCTCGCTTTAATTCTTTCTCTTTTGGGTACTAAAGGCATGCACTTTGTATCAAGCTGCACAAGTATTACTAACTTCAAAACAAGCTAAACAAAGAGTTATTAGTCAGCTTTAAGGGGTAGAAAAGGCTAGGTTAAGAGCTGAAAAGTGGTACTTTTCAGTGAATAACATACCCTCAAACCTAATCTTTGCTAGTCCTTGAGCAAAGTAACATTTAAATAACTACTCTAAGAATGTAAATGCCACTTTTGTGGGGAGCACAAATGCAATTAGCTTTTGCATCAAGCCTTTAAACCCTAGGTAGAGGAGTGAAGTCTGATTTTCTCGGTTTGAAGGTACCCACAAACTTCTCAATGAAACAGTTAACAAAAGTGAAAATTTATCACACTAGCTTTCAATAAATAGAACATCAGTCCAGCCTTGATTCTTTTCAAAATGTGAGGAATTTAAACAAATAAAATGCACAAACTACTTAATCATTAAAAACTCTTACATGTATGCACATAATTTCCAATCAACTTACACAAAGAAAAATAGTAAATGAATGTCACTCATCAATTATTAAGTTTAGACAATGCCCAATTTCAATCCTTACAATCCTCTCTCAAAATAACTTTGAGGGTTTTCATTTTCAAGCTCAAGAGTAGTTACAATCCCCAAATAATGAGCAGGCAAGGCTAAATTCTGCATCATTGACTATTTCTCACCATGGATTGATAACTTATCTCCATATAATAGCTCATTCAACTTAGGATCACAAGGCCTTATGATAGGGTTGTAATGTTGCTTTTTGGTGCAGTTACAAAGAATGGACGATGAAAAGGATGTAAAATTGAGAAATCAGTGGAGGAGGTGATTCATGACTTCACCTTCTTTACTTTTCTTTCATCTTCTTTAAATAACGCCACTCACCTTTATTTTACTTTTCCAATGAAAATGCTTCTTGACTCACTATCTCTTCATAACTTTTCATTATATTTTATTTATTTTTTTTGGATATATTTTATAAAATTAAGACACAACAAGGTAAGAGTAACACACCACACTATTATATCTCACACAAAAAATAAATGTACAAATACCCCAAACAACTATTTATAGCATTCATGTTTTATTCATTTATATATTTTTCATTTTACTATTTATGTCACTATTTTTGCATTTTTAATTTATTCATGTTCGCATTCACTATCTTATTTGCCATCAAGTTCTTATATTCATGTATATCACTATCAATCCACGTTCAAACATGTTATATCTATATTATATTTATGTTCATTTTCATGCATGTCATACTACTAATTCTTAATATTTATGCATGGCACAATCTCATATTTATATTCATTTATATTTATACCATTATCTATCACACATTATCTATTATTTACCTATCTATTATGCATTATGCATTCATATGTATATAACACTACCCATCTATATTTATGAATGTCATTATCTATTAGAAATGTTCATGCATGTCAGCATTTTTTGCATTCAAGTTCATGCATGTCACTACTTATCGAAGCATTCATTTTCATTCTCATGGCATTGTCTATCATCACTCATGCATTCATTCACATGTCACTATCATTCATGCATTTATCATCAGTATGTCGCATTAATGTTCATGCATGTGATTACTTCATCTATTCTCAAATTCATATTCATGCCTCTCACTATCTCTCTAAGTTCATGCATGTCCTAATTTATCCTTCTTCATATAGGTCACTATCTATCACGCACTCATGTTCTTATATATCCAAGTATGTCACTATCACTCACGCATCCATGTTTGTGCATGTCACTATCTATTGCATTTTCATGTTTATTCATATTCATTCACTATCTATCACATTAGTTTTCATGCGTGTCACTATACATCACACATTCATGCGTGGATGCCAAATCATCAAATCATTTTGTCATCAATGTTCTATGTTTTATCGCACAATCATGGTCATTTATGTTTATGCATGTCACTAACCATCCACATTCATGTCTGTCACTATCTATCGCCCATTCATGTTCATTCATGTCACTATTTTTCACATATTCTTGTTCAGGCATATCACTATCAATCGTGCATTCATATTCATACATGTCATAATCGTGCATTCATATTCATATATATCACTATCTATCGTATATTCATATTTATGCATGTCACTATCTATCGCGCATTTATATTTATGGATGTCAAACTATATATCGCGCCTTCATATTCATTAATGTCACTATCTGTCGCACTTTCATGTTCATGCAAGTCACTATCTATTCATATACATTAAGTCACAGTCTATCGTGCATTCATATTCGTGTATGTCACTAACTATCAACGTTCATACATGTCACTATATATCGCGTATTCATACTCATTCATTTCAATGTTGATAAAGAGCAACTTAACTATCATGATGAATTGGAGTACATGTCATGTAGTGGTGTTGATGCACACTGCAATGGGTGCATGACAGTGTACATGCACAAGTCGGGGCACCAGCTCAGAGAATAGCCTAAATTTCAAGCTCGCGATGCTAAATAGCCTAAATTTCAAGCCCGCGAGCCACCTGAAACTTTCTCACAGAGTTCTGATGAATATTTTGTACCGTGCGAGAGCTTCGCGAGCACATGGACATATGTCAGCCTAATAGCGAGCCTCGCAAGATGCTTGAGACTCATTTTAATGCTCGCAGCCTAATAGTGAGCCCCGCGAGATGCTTGAGACTCATATTTTTTAATGCTCGTGAGACTTCGCTACTGTAGCTGCGTGAGATATGAGTGATTGCTTCGCGCACTTGAGCTTGAATTTTACTCTGCGAAGAGCTTCACGAGGCACCTGGAGCTTTTAAATCTATCTTCGCGAGGCATGCTTTTCTTTGTGAGTGAACCTCTCGCGAGGTTAGTTGTGTACTGAGCGAGGAATGTGCTCCTCGAGAACTTAGCGACAGCTGTGTGAAGCACGGGTTAAGCCCTATAAACCGAGTGATTTTCTCATTTTCGCCATTTTATTTCACTTTGCCCTAGTTTTCCCTGTGCTCTGCCAAGCTCCCCCTTTTCTTCTTTCTTCTATACTACCCTTTCCACTTAACCTCAGCTAGTTCCCTCATACATTTTTTCTCCCCATCACTTTCTGGTCACTTTGAGCTAGGTTTGGGGGGATTTTAACATCTGTGCAAGGTGTGAAGTGAAACCCTAGCTGTCATTTGGTAAGATTTCTCGCTCTCTCTCGGTTGATTTAATTGGATAGTACTTTAGTGTAAGTTGAGAGCAATTTGGGGTCTATTTTATTTGTGAAGAGTGCATTACAATTTCTGAGATTTTGAAACCCTAATTTTGAGAAACTGAATAGATATTGTCTTGGGTTCAAGATTCTCAGACACCTTGTCTGCTTTGGTAACCCCACCACCTACTGGGAGCCCTGTGGCCACTCAAAAATTTGCAAGGATTGCAGAGACCTCCAATGTGGAGACTCCTGTAGTAACTGCACCCTCGGAGAAGCCCCCAATGGTGAACACTGTGAAGAAAGGCTAAGGTGTGACCTCTGTTGCCTAGGGTGCCAAAAAGAAGTATGCCCCAAAGAAGAGGGCCAGAGAGCACCCTCCATCTAAGAGCCCTGAGAAATCAAAGAAGAAACAGAAAATGAGCAAGGGAGCACCCCGTGAGGTCCCTGAATTGAAGAGGAAGAAGATAATAATACCTCAGGGTCCCATCTAATTTTGTTGCAGGAATTATGCTAGAGCCTGAGACAATATTTGATAAGGTTTCCTTTGAGGAGCTATTTGAAATAGCTGCCTCCATGGAGTACCTCACCAAAGCCTCATTTCTGCCCCTACTAAGACCCCCAATGTAACTGGTCATCCCTAGACTAGTACAATTATTTTACTAGAATATCAGAGTCAAAACTGGGGATGAACTACACTGCTGGTGCTCATAGACAAATTTGAGATGTTCAATCAAGCTACCATTTCTAGGATCATTAGGATACCTGCCAGGTATAACCCTGAATGTGGCTTAGGTCCCCTTTTGACAGCCACCATCTTAGAGATTGCTAAGGAGCTGACTGGAGGGGTCACTGTATCTAGAGCATCAATCAGGAAGGGAGATCTGTACCCCCACCTCAGATATATGGATGGGGTGCTCAGGAAAAATAGATATTGTTCTGGCCATGAGCAGGAGAGGAGGTTCCCTATTGTTGATGCACTACTCTCCTTCCACAAGGGGCATTACTTGGATGCTTCCAAGTTAATTTTTGAGGGGATGACTGATATTGTGGAGAAGGTGAAAACCAAAAGAAACCCCATTCCCTTTCCTATTGTAGGCTTATTATAACCTTGCTAAAGCTTGGAGGGTATCAATTTTAAATTAATGAAGAGACCATTGCCCTAAATACTAAAAATTATGGCAAAAAGCAATGGGAGATTAGTGGTACTCTCATTGAGAAGATGATGAAGAAGAAGAAGGCTGATATAGGAGCAACCTCTGATGCTGTTGTTGTGGCTGCCTCTGTGGCTCCAAGCTCTGGTTCCCTCTCTCAGTCAGCCCTTTCATTTGTGCCAGCCAGCCAGCACCACCACCATATCTGTGGCCATTCCCTTACCAGCCACCCCTTCACCTTCCATAGCAGCCACTATCTCAGCCTCACAACCTTCCATAGTCCCATTACCCTCATCCCAACTCACAGCTTTCATACCTGCTGCTACCTTAACCATACCATCACCCATCACATCAGCCGCACCAAGCTCACCCATCCATTCCACATTTGAAGAAACCATACCAATCCCTCAACCATCCTTATCTGTGCTAGCAACTTATAAAAAGAAAAGAAGATCAACCAAGGCACAGAAGCAACCCCAACCTCTCCATATCCCCCAAACCATCCCAATTCCTGAAACCTCCACTATCCCAGACCCAACCATTGGCCTACCACCACCCTCACCAGCCCAAGCCTTTGAACCTGAGCCTCCCACCCTTGAAATCCCACATAGCTCCCCACTACACCCCACCCAGGCCATTGAAACCTCCACACCTTTTCCCCCTGAATTCTTTCAACTCGTAGACCATTCCATTCCATTTCTACCTACTCATGACCAAATCCCTATTTTCAAAGAGGGATACTCTGCCATGATGTCCTCTATCATAGAGGACATCAACTATGAGTTTACACCTCTCCTGGACTCACCTCCCCCTCCCCATTTCACCCCTCCTCCACAGGCCACCACTTTCACTCATGCACTCACTTCCCCTTTTCAACCAATTCCTCCCCCACCCCTGATTACCTATCCCATATCTTTAACCTACTACTTTTCATCCAAGCCCAAATATCTGTCGATACCCAATCCTAATCATCAATTACAGCCATTCTGCACTCCTTAAACTCCACCCTCCAAAACCAAAGCCCACTCCCAAAAAGAAAAGCACCTCCAAGCCAAGATGCACTACTTCCAAAGGGTCACAGTCTGCTGCTGCTTTGAGGCAAGCAAAGGGCAAAGGAATTTAAGATCCACCTGCTATAATAGAGGATTCAGATGATTAGTTTTGTACATGTACTTAGTTGGGACCCACCCTTTGTAGCTTACTTCTCCTGTACATTGTACATAGTTTGCTGCTTAAATGAATTCCTTTTTATTATGTTCTATTTGGTTTCATTTCTGCTTCATAATTAGTTTGTTTGCTTTAATTGTTTGTGTGTGCCTTGCTTTTATATGCTTTCCTTAGTTAATTTTGTTTTAGTGTTAATTTTGTTTAAGTGTCTTTGTTCCCTACAACACATGTCTTCCTCTCTTTGAATCAGAGAGGACACTGCTCCTCATAGGTTTGGGGGTGTGGCAAGGATTGCCAATGATTTAGTTAACCTCAGTGCAGTAGTCTTAACTAAGTGAGGAATAAATAGAATGAATTTCACCTAAGTAATGTTAAAAGTGAGGAGATTTAAAAACTATGCAGACCTTTTTAACACTAATATAACTTGAAAATTAATACTTCTATGAGGTGAATATCAGAAATTTTTTATATAAACAGTAGTTAGTGAACCAGTAAGGAGAGAAACAGGTGAAACCATACTCCTTTGAGTTTAATTGAAGACCATACCCAGTGAGCTTTGAGCCTATAATTTTTTTTTTAAGGAGTGTCTATGGCAATTTTTTCTGTTCTAAGGACTGACTGAGTAAAGCCCTTTTCACTAAAAGTTATACACCGCAAGTTGAAGTTGTTTGACAGTAATTGTGACACCACTCTGAGACTTTCATACTGATTTAATAAATACAAATAGATTCTCGGTACAACGTATAAAAGAAAATATATTGTATGTAAGAGTAGAAGACTAGCAAACTAAGAGCACAAAAGAAAGAAAAGAGCAAATGGAAACTGCAACAAGCTTGTGCATCAGGCTTGCTGCGGCAACCCCCACAAGCTTGCCGTGGCAAGGTGCATAGCTGATAGGCTTGCCGCGACAACCCTACAACTTGCCGAGGCAAGCCTGCGTATTTGTCCTGTGTGTCTGTTTGTGATGCCTTTTGCCTGTGTATGTGTACAGTGTATTGAATCTTAGGTCTAGTAATCATTTTATTACACATATGGGGTCTACAGTGACCCAGTATACATACTAAAAATATCAACATGCATCATAGGTGCTTGGTGCATGAAGAGGTCGTAACGATGAATTTTAGCTTGGATGCATGCGTGCACATGTAACAAGTTACACGTAAGCTTGATTTCAAAGCAGGGAGTTGACCTTGCTAATTTATAGTTTGGTTTCTTATTTGCATATGAATAGCAAGTTATTATATATACGTGATTACGTTCATGCTCATGTTAGTTTCGACGTATTCTTATGCTAGTTTCAGTTCGATAAATGGTTAGGTATAAATATACTAGTTTCAGTCTGATGGATAGTTATGTATGAATGATGATAAGATCAGTTTCGACGCATGGCTATGAATGATTATGCTAGTTCAGTTTAGATGTATGGATATGTATGGTTATGCTATATAAGTATGCTATGAGTTCAGTTATGTATGAGCATGCGAGAGTCAACCATGCTAGTTCAGTTTATGCTATGGGTATGCTATGAGTTAAAGTTTATGTATGAATATGCGAGAGGCAGTTATGCTATGAACATGCTATGAGTTTTAGTTATGCTTAGAGTATGCGAGTGTCATTTTATGCTAGTTCAGTTTCGATATATGATTATATGCTATCTGTTCATGATGCTCTCACGTACATGATGCCATGCATTTTTCACGTCTTGTTATCCTTGAGTCCTTGTTCTCGCTTGCTTCATTTTAAGCCAAGTGATCCCGCTAACTCGGGAGCTTGACTATGTAATTCTTGAACACAAGTGATCCCGCTAACTCGGGAGCTTGACTATGTAATTCTTGAACACAAGTGATCCCGCTAACTCGAGAGCTTGGTGTCTTGGTCTAAGTGATCCCACTAACTTGAGAGCTTGACAAGTGATCCTGCTAACTCAGGAGCTTGATATATCCGTCGAAGTGATCTCGCTAACTCGGGAGCTTGATTCTCTTGTTTCTTGTCTATGTATATTTTTCATTTGATAGCTTGTTTAAGCTAAATTTGTTTAAGCATGATTCCTTGTTTTAGCATGAATCTGTAAGCATTATAAATTATTCGAATGATTAATTGTTTGTTTATACTATATGTTGCTAGAATAGATACAAGATAAGATATAATGTGCTTAGATTTGTATTTTATGCATCAAGAAGTGAATTGGCATCCTAACATATAAGTTAGCATTGTTATTTTCCCTGTTGAGCTTTGATGATAGTTCATCCTACGACTTTATGCCTTAGCTGCAGATCTTGACCCTGAGCACGAGGGTGATCCCACGTATCAACCAGAGGAGGAAGAAGGCAAAGTACCTAAGTTCTGGCATCATTGGCTAATCCTCACCATAGATTGGACAACTCTGTCTCAGCATGACAACTCATTCAACTTTGGATCACAAGGCCTTTTGATTGGGTTGTAATGTGGCTTATGGGATGGTTATAAAGAATAAAGGGTTGAAAAGGGATTCAAAATTTAGAAGTCAGTAGGTAAAGGAGGTGATTCATGATTTCACCTTCTTTTGTTCAGCACCTTTCATTTTCTTTAAAATTCTTCAGAAGTAAAGTGACCAGCTTCTCCTCTTATTTCTTTGATTTTTTTTCAATAAACTTTTTCCTCTTGACTCCTTTCTTATTCCTCTTCATTATTATTTTTCTTTCTTTTTGGATGCATTTTCCTTCTTTTTTTTCTGACTTGCCACCTCTCTCCTCAGCTGCTACACTGCTAAGCTTTTGGTCTCTCTTCTCCATTCACCTAATATTGACCTTATCTTGTCCATCTTCAGCTCCTTCTCCTTTACCTTCTGATTTCTTAGAGTGAGGGTAGGTTTGAATCAGGTCCATAGGTTCAGGTATAAGTACTCAGGTGTATTTTAAAGAAAATTGAAAATTAAGGCTCGAAGGGTGTGTGCACAAGGGCAGTTGATTAGGGGTTGGTCTGTTTAAGCTCAAACTGTCCAAGAGAAGGCCTTGATCCTTTCTAAGGTGTCATGAGTGCTATAAGTTGTTTCAACGTGGAGGTGCCTAACTTCTAGTGAGGGCATTGACTCAGCCAGTTCTTAGAGCTAAAAGAATTGCCTGAGTCACTCCTCAGAGGAAGAAAAAAAAAAAAAATTTGTAGCCCCAAATCTCACTAGTAATAGTCTTCCATTGAACTGTTACTCATGTCCTTACCTTTTTCTCTCCTTAGTGATTCACTAGGTACTAATACAAGTGAGTTTTCTTAGTGTTCACATCATGGAAATGCTAAAATTTAAAAGCTTGTAGTGCCTAAAGGTCTGCAAAATTTTTTTAATTTGTCAATTTTTATGATTCTTAAGTGAACATGGCTCCATTTCTATCTTGCTCACTTGCTTCTGTTGCACTTAGGTTAACTGCTTCATTGGCAGATCCTGCCACACCTCCAACCCTATAAGGAGCAGTGTCCTCACTGATTCAAAGTAAGATATGGATGTGCAGCAGGTCTAAGACATAGAAATTAAAAGAAAATGAAACTACAGGAAAGAAAAACACATAACACAAAATAAACAATACATAAACACACAGGGAAGGAAGCATCATATAACAAAAAGAAATTTCTATTGATATGCACGAATGGGTACAAAGTAAGGGAAAGAGCTACAAAATTACACACTAATTTCTAGCTAATTACATGTGCAAAATTAATCATATGAGTCTTTGGCTTCAGTAGGTGGTTCTTGGATTCCTTTTCCCTTTGCTTGCTTCAAAGTAGCAGCCTTAGACAGTGGTCTTTTTAAAGTAGGTTTCCTAGGCTTGGCTGCGCTTCTTCGTGCTGGAGTGGGTGATGGCTTTGGGGTAGGTTCTTTGAGTTTGAGTCCAGGTTGACTGGGCTAGGTTCCTTTGCATCTAGAGCTGCTTGCTAGAGAGGTACATCTAGGTTTAATTCTTTAAAAAGAGCTTCTACTAACTCTCTGTTAGCTTGTGCATTTGCGGTCTTCTCCAAAGTTGTAATAGTTACTCAATAATTAAACTTCTCTCCTCACGGGCCTCGGCCTCTTTTCAGCCTTGATCATATCTTCTTGACTCTTGACTCTTTTCTTTTCCTGGTTGTATTGGATCATAATTTCTCTCTATCCTTACTTGATTTCCTTTTTCTCAACCTTATGAGCAAGCATCAGGAGTTTAATTTGGTCAAAGGAGGGGCTAGCTCATTGTAGCTTTCAGGTCAGCCATGCCTTAAACTACATCCCTCTTTAAGTAAGCATTGGCTTTCATGACTCGGAGGAGGGTGTAGTAAGGTGGCTGGGGATTAGAAGAGGCAGGGAATATAGGCTGATCAATGCGGGAGGAAGTGCTAGCCAGCAATGGAGAGGGAGAGGGTGATGAAGACAAGGGTAGGGTTGAAGGTGTAAGGTCAGGGACAGTAAGGGCAGATGCAGGGATGGGTTGTAGTTGAGGTTTAGGTTCTATTTGGGTGGATGCATCTTTGGAGAGGATGGGAGGAGTATCTGGGGGAGGTGCAATGGGAGGAGGAGTAGGTGGGGGATTATGGATTGATGTAGGGTGGGGTGACAGTTGGGAAGGTTGGGTTAGATTCGTTAAAGTTGCTTGGATGGATTGTAAAATGGTTGGGATGGACGTAGGGTTTGGTAGGGTGGAATGAAGGGAATGAAGATTGGCCTCTATGGAGTTTTGGGTTTGGGTATTGGCCAACATTTGGGACTGAAGGAAGAGTAGGAGGTGTAGGATTTGGGGTAATAGGTTAGGTATGGTAGAGAGTGTTGGTTAGATAGGGGGAACTGGTTAAAAGGGAGAAGTGGGTCTGTGAGTAAAGGAAGTGGCCTGTGGTGATGTCTGATGTGGAGGGGTGAAGTGTGAAGGGTGAGGTGAGTCTGGGAGAGGGGTATACTCTAGGTTGATGTCTCCTAGGATAGTGGATATCATAGTGGAAAATTCCTCTCCTGAAAATGACTTATGATTATGGGATAATGGAATGGATTGGTCTACAGGCTCACGAGTGATAGGAATAAAGGGTGGGGAATAATGTGGGGTTTCAAAGGTATGGGTTTCAGGTTCATATGGTGTGGGTGTCTGGAATGGCTGTGGGTTCAGGGATTGGAATTGTTTGGGAGATATATGTGGGATGGGATGCAATAGGGGTTTTGGTAGTTTTCTTTTTCTTCTGGTATGGGGTCTTGACAGGTGGGCTAGGGTGGGCTGAAAAAATAGGTAAGGGTGTAGAAATGGGTAGGGTGTCAGTGGTTATGGTGATTGATAATATAGGATCAGGTAAGGATAGTAGGCTTGTGTGGGGCTGTGATGTTTGGGTTGAAGGTGTAGGTGGTGTGGCAATGAGTGTAGGTAAAGGTGGTATTAAGGGGGTTGGAGCTGGCATGGAGGTAGAGGGAATGGCTGGAGAGGTGATGGTTGTGCTGGCTGGCACAAGTGAGGTGGAGGATGTAGCAGTAGCAGCTGCTTCATGAATGATGGGGGCTGCTTCTCTTAGTAACTCCTCCCTCTTCTTTTTCTTCTTCTCCATCATGGTGTCACTGATTCCCCACAGTTTCTTTCCACTCTTTTTGGGGTTTAGGGCCATAGTCTCCTCCTCTCTTTTAAAGGGGTATTTCCCCCACTTCAGCAATGCAGTGTCCAATCTGCAATAGGGAAGGGCATGAGGTTTCTTCATTATTTTCACATTCTCATATAAATCTTTAATCCCCTCAAAAATTAACTTGGTGACATCCAAGTAGTGGTTTCTGTGAAATGAGAAGAGGGCATCAACTATGGGGGACCTCCTCTCCTGCTCATGCCCAGAGCAATAAATATTTTTCCTCAATACTGCATCCATGAGCTTGAGGTTGGGGTATAGATCCCTCTTCCTAATTGAGTCACCTGAGGCAGTGATTCCTCCAGTTAACTCCCTGGCTATCTTAGTAATGGTGGCAGTCAAAGGAGGACCCAAGCCATACTCAGGGCTATATCTGACTAGTATCCCCAGTATTTTTACAATGTCTGCCTGGTTGAATAGCATCTCGAAATCATCAATTAATATCAGTAGTGCTGGGTTCCCATCATCACTAATTTTTAACCTCATATTCTGATAAAATAATCTTATTAATCTTGGGAAAACCAGCTGCATTAAGGGCCTCAATAGTGGCAGCAGAGATGTCTTGGTCAGATATTCAATAAAGGCAGAGGTCTCTGGTAGCTCCTCAAAATAGACTTGGTCAAAAATAGTTTCAGCCTTCAGCTAGATTGCTTCCACAAATTCAGAAGGGACCTTGAGGTGTTCAGTAGTCTCTTCCTCATCAACCTTAAGGATCTCACGGGTCACAGCTTTACCCTTTTTCTATTTCTTTTTTTATTTTTCAGAGATTTTAAAAGGTGGGTGCTCTCTAGCCCTTTTCTTTGGGGCGTATTGCTTCTTTCCTTTTAGAATTGTTGGCTCAACAATAGGTGAGGGCACCTCAGAGGTCTCCAATGTGGAGGCCTCTGCAATCCTTGGAGATTTTCTAATGGCCATAGGGCTGCCCTTTGGCGCATGTGTTGACATAAGATGGACCGTGGCTATAGGTGCTTAGATCATGAATATTAGGGCTCACCAATCTTAGAAAATGTAAATCACATTGAGTAAGCACAGAAGCTCTAAACTTATGCCCTTCTTTTCTCTAATAAATAAATCAATCACAGCATAGAGGGAGAAATGGAGATCATACCATTTGAGAGCTAGGGTTCCACCTAAAAATGTGCACAGTGGCTCAAATCCCCTAAATCTTATTCAAAGTGACCAGGAGTAGCTGGGGAACAAAATGGTGAGAGAAAAATGCCTGAGGTGGTGTGGCTTAAAGAGTAAAGAAGAAAGAAGAAAAAGGGGATTTCAATTTTGGTGCTGGGAAACTAGGACAGACAGATAAAATGAAGAAAATGAGGGGCTTCGCTGAGTTTATAGAGTAAATCTCGCGGTTCGCGGAGTTGGTAACAAGTTCGCACAGAGTAGGGTTTTCGCACAGTTGGCATTTAATTCCGTGAGATGCTCTGTTGCGCAAAAGAACAAACTACCTCACATTAAAATTCGCGGGGCTGAATCAATGGTTTTGGTGTGCGAGAGCTATTACCTTTCAAAATTGTTACCTCGCATAGCAGTCGCGTAGAACACCACATATGGCACACTTTTACACTCAGATTGGGCTCGCGGAGCAGAAAGTAACTCCGTGAGGTACTTTTATAGCCATTGCTCAGGTGTTTTAGTGTGCAAGCAAGCTAAGAGATGGCTCGCGCAGCAGATTTAAGTCCTCTAGATCTGTGCGACAACATTTCTTCACAACCTTTACTCTGTTAGCTCAATGCAACACATTGGTTAGTGCATCCATGCTGTTGTGAACCCAACCACTGTGCATGAGCACCAACCCTCAGACAGGTACTTCATTTCAACCATGAAAAATATATGCCCATTTTCAATCATTAGATCATCCACATTGCAGAATCCTAAAAATAATTTTTTTCAGCTCAACTTCATGCAAATTATGATGAGGGCACTCAAACATTCATCAACAAACATACACAGCTGATTCAGATGACACATATGCACATGTATTTAATCACACAATTCAAACATAGACAAAGTGACATAAGCAATTCAACATCATACTAAAAACACAACTGGCAGAATTCTAAAGAATACAAATCAAAACAACATTTTTTATACATATGGTACACTTGTTACCACCCTTTGGATCACTGAGCACTCTCTTCCTCCTGAATAGAGGATGCATCACCAATCAAATACTGACCTTTGGGATTTGTCAGGGGCTGACTAGGCAATTTTCCATCCTTCCTTCTATTCAAAGAATTGCAATCTGACCTAACTGGTCCTCAATCTTCTTAATGCTCTGTTCATGAGAATTAATAGTCTGTACCAGGCTCCCCAAATTTTTTATTGAAGCCAGCATCTGTTCTTCCAATGAAGAGGATTTGAACTATTGTGGGGGCAGGCCCAACTAGTTTAGACTGTGGGGCAGGTAACAAAATTTTTTGCCTTGGTCGGTAACCTTGATTAAATTGGTGTTGGGGTCTGTAAGAAACTACAGCTTGCTGCTACTGAGGTTGAGGATATGAATCTTATCTTCACCTCAGATTTGGGTGATTCCTCCAAGAATATCCAACAGGCTGCTACCCAAAAGTTTGAGCAGCATTGGCATGCTCCATAACAAAATCAAGAAACTGGTTGGCAGATGGACAATCTTGAATAGAATGTGTGGGAGATTGGCATATCAGACATGCTTCCTCCACCTGTGCAACTATCCAGGGCTGCATAACATTCATTAGTTTGTCAAATTTCAAGCTCAGGTTGTCCACCTTCCTCTCCAGATCACCTTGCACATTTACTTCATATATTCTACCTCTAGGGGTGGCCTCTTTCACCATCTTAGCTGGGGTCTGGCTCTCATTGCGTGACAGAGACTCTCGCTGCATGAAATTTTTTTCTATTATGTCAAACAACTCCCAAGCTTTCTCAGCTGTCTTGTGAAGGTAGCTACCACCACAGGAAGCATCCACCATATCCTTGCTCTTGGAATTAATTCCTTGGTAGAATACTTGCACTAGTTACCACATTGGGATTTGACGGTGGGGGCATTGTTTTAACAACTCCTGAAATCTTTCCCAAGCTTCATAAAAATCCTCAGTTGAGGACTGAGTAAATGATAGAATACTTATCCTCATCTGGCTGGTTTTGTTCATGGGAAAGAACTTAGTCAGGAATTTGGTTTGAAGGTCACTCCATGACTGTATGCTGTTGGCTGGGAGTTTTGATAGCCATGTGTTGGCTTTATCCTTTAGTGAAAAAGGAAAGAGCCTTAGTTTAGTGGCCTTAGGTCCTAAGCCAACAATATTGAAAGTAGTGCAAAATGCTAAAAATTAGTCTATATGCTTGTAGGGATCTTCTTTACTAAGCCCATGAAATGAAGGTAGCATATTGATAGTGGAGGATTTAATCACATAATTCTCTTCAATAGAGGAGAATTGAATGTAGAAAGGAGAGGTATACTCCCCAGGTGCATTGTACTCCTTTACTGTTCTCTGCCTCTCACCCATGATGGCTGGTTCAATTTCAATAGTAGGTCCCTATGGGGGGTGTCTAAGTCTAAGAATCTTTTCAACCTCTAGATTTGGAGGTTCTAGCTCAGGGTTTAAAGACCTACCATACATATACACACACAAACTGTAAGTACAGAAAATGCTCACAAGCACACACAAAAAATATTTCAAATAAAAATTAACAACTACATAAATTTACTCTAAACAAATAACAAGAGATTTAAACATAAATGGACTGAGATTTAGGGGAAAGGAAGTGCAAACAGAGCTAGCTTCACTCCAATTACAGCTCTAGTTATTCCGTTCTTCTGTTCTCTATTTCTGCAACATTCCACAAAGAATCAGTAGCACTTTATTCTAAATTAGGCACAACTACAAAGAATTTGGAAATCTAAATTATAGTACAATTCAGGTCTACTAAAAAGATCAATTTCCCCGACAGCGGGGCCAAAAACTTGTTAGTTTGTTGTGATTAAGGCTTTAGTTTACGTGCTGATTATTATGTAGTGAAAATAAATTTAAATTAAAGTAAAATAAAAGAATAGATTCAACACAATTAAAGTAATCCTAGACCTGCAAGATACATGGCCTATTATAGTAAGTTTTGATAAGTAAGAGTTTGTCCCACAGAGAAATTGATCTAGAACCCAAAATGGGCTATAACTGTAGGCCTCCAGATCTGGCTACAGATCTGATAATAAAAAAGAAAAGGATTTGGGTGTCACGACTACACTAAATTAACCCTAACAAAAGAGAAATAAAATGTAGCCATATCCTAAAGAAATGGTTAAGAAGAAGATGGTGATGGTGTGGGTCAAAATAAAATATAAAAATTGTGAGAAGTAAGCAGACTAAGTTTAGAGTTAAAGCAGTAATATAACTCAAATTTAGTCAGTCTCTGCAGTGTTCCTTACTGAGACGCTATCAAAAGCCTCAACAAGGTAGAAATATCTAACTTAACCCATGTCATTTGTGGTGCTCTTAAGGCTATAGGCTGTCCACTCAAATGGTCACAGCCTATCTTATAGAGTCTGTCAAATCCCATTAATCAAGCCAGAAGTTGGTAATCTAATCCAGAGGAGTGAACTGATAATTTTCCCAACCACTGGACCAAATCAGGCCATGAATACTATTGCAGCACTATATAATGCCAGTGCTACAAACTCCCCATATCTACGCATAGATCTGACTAACATCTATAGGTATTTCAACCCATAAAATCCTAAGTGCTTTACCAAGGCCAACGGCTCACTGGTGCCCACAAAAAGGACCATACAACAGGTTGAATAAGGCTCTAGATTCAGCTGGTCATTGTTACAAAAGGCCTGCAATGACTCGGCCTCAAGCTGTAATTACTACAGAGAAATAAGATCAAACATCTGATATCAGTTAGGTAAAATAGAGGGGAGCCAGTTCTTGTACAAACCTCCTCACAAGGCTCTAGAAGCTCATGTGCAGGGGAGAAGAATCCTTCTCAAACATGTGGCTGGACACCACCTTAGGGTTATACTCTGTTCACTTAAATGGTCATAGGGTATCCCATTGGTCTGTCCATATCACAGAGGTCTGAGAAAGAACATAAAAACTGCTGCAACCACCATGGTCCACAAGCTTTCGAGCTCCCCAGATCTCACTACAGATCCAACATTGCTTTCCATCGGGCTATCAAACCAAGGGAAATCAAATGGTAAATAATAGATCTACTGAAAACTGAATGGGCTCGTCCCAAATACATGGATCCTATAGACATCTAAGAAAACTATAAGATTTTTAGATTCAATTAGTCATTAAAATAGCAATCCATTAATAAACGTAAAACTTATAATGAAACTGCCTCCAGGCTACAACCTGTACACAACTGCTCATCAAAAATCTCAATGTATATAAAACCTATTACAAAACTAAAATAAAACTAAACCTAACAGCTTATAAGGGGATTAGCCAGTAAATGCTAGGTTAAGGGAGAAGAAAAATAAGAAAAAGATGTGATCAAACCCTAACCCTAGCCCTAGCCTGTTAGAGCTCTCAGCCGACAGAGGTTGAAGGAAGAATTGATGATTAAAACTAAACTCTAAGTAAAGCTTACATACTCTGTCCATAAGGCTTTGGCTCTGAAGAGACAAAACTCTAATTTTTCTAGGAGACGTGGCACTATTATGACCCTTGAATGCCTTGAGATGTGTGCCTCGAGATCCATGCCTCAGGAAGTGTGTCCTAGCCTTGGGAAATTTCCAAAAGGTCCTTGTGTTAAAACTGAGAAATGGGGAGTCCGTGCTTCACGGGGCTGGCATATGCATCAATTCATTCACGCAGTTGCAGAACTTTCACGGAGTAGCCTTTGGGTAGTGGGAAGTGCTCACTCGTATAGTGAATCTTCAGTTAATCACACAGTTCCTTTACACTACAATGTTATCGCAGAGATGATCTAGAGTGCCTATATTTCTCGCACAGTAGAGCTTCAGAAGCTCTCTCTCGTTGAGTACTCGCGCAGTTATATTCTTGCGCTCGCATAGTAACTGGTTAGGCTTCAGAGTGTGCGAGATCTGCACGAGGAGGATTCTGGGCGTCTCTCTCTTTCAGGGCTACGCAAGAACTCCGCGAGGTGATCTTTTGTTCAGTATACATATGGCCTCGCTGTGTTCTGCGCGCGACTGCTTTAAGGCTTGATCTCCATGAGAACTTTGCGATCATAAATTCTGAGGATTTTAAATCGCGAGATCTTCACGATGTCTTTATAGCTCTCCTCTTGACTATGCGCTCTATCTGTACGACGGCATCTTCTACTACATCCTTAGCTTCGCGAGGAAGCTCCTCAACTCTGCGAGATCTATCTTTTGATACTCTGATGCATTGCACTTACTGCTGTTGCAGTTTCCTCAATTCTTAGCTAACTTCATCCATCTGTTAGACTTTGGTCAATGATGACCAGCAAATGAGTCACCATGGTGACCACTACCAAGGTGTTCCATTAAGCTTTGGCTCAGCTGTCATCTTTGTATGTATTCTCTCTTCTTTAGACCAAAAAGCAGGGATTTTGTACTAAGCTGCACATATTATTGTTAACTGCAAAACACACTTAACAAATGATTATTAGTTTGCTTCAAGGTCCATCAAAGGCTAGGTTAAGAGGTGAAAAGTAATACTTTTCAGTGGATAACAGTGGAATATGTTGTGAAATGTTTGATCTGCCAGCAAGTAAATGTCGAACACAAACATCCTGCTGGACTGTTACAGTCACTGCCCATCCTAGAGTGGAAATGGGAGAACATTTCCATAGATTTTATCCTTGGCTTGCCCCGCACGCAGAAGGGTTATAATGTGATTTGGGTGATTATTGATCGTCTCACCAAATCAATAATCACCCTACAGCACGCGATATACAACATCTAAATTGGCCGAAGTCTATCTAAAGGATATAGTCCAACTACATGAGAAACCAGTGAGTATCGTGTCAGATTGCGATCCTTTATATACCTCATGATTCTGGCAGAGTTTCCAAGAAGGAATGGGTTCCAAGTTGGAATCTAGTTCTGCGTTTCATCCTCAAACCAACGGACAGAAGAAAAGGGTGAATCAGGTGATAGAAGATATGTTACGGGCCTATATGTTAAATTTTCAAGGATCATGGGATAAGCACTTACCCATGATCGAATTTGCATATAATAACAGTTTCTAATCGAGTATCGGCATGGCACCATTTGAAGCACTATATGGACGCCGATGTAAATCTCCGATTAACTGGGAAGAAACTGGCAAACGTCTTATTTTGGGCCCTGACTTGATAGAAAGTACGAATGCAATTATTCACGTCATTCATAAAGGACTGAAGAGTGCTCAGAGTCGGCATAAGAGTTATGCTGATCTCAAGTGAACAAGTGTTGATTTTCAGGTAACCAAAATAGCTATATGTATGTTTGTCAAGTTGAATTTCATTTACATGTATTGTATTTCTAACATCTTCTGTACAGATTGGCAACCACGCCTTTTTCAAAATATCTCCGACAAAGGGTGTGATGCGATTTGGGAAACTAGACAAGTTAACTCCTCGCTACGTTAGACCATTCCAAGTTTTGGGCAGAGTTGGTGAGGTAGCATACCGAGTCGCATTACCTCCACATTTAGCCAGCGTACATGACGTATTCCACGTGTCTATGCTGAGGAAGTATGTCAATAATTTGACACACATGTTGGATTATCAGCCACTTGATATTCAGGAGGATTTGACGGTGACTGAAAAACCAGTCCCGATATTGGACCGCAGAGACCAAATTTTAAGAACAAAGTGTATTCCACTTGTTCTGGTTCAGTGGTGTATTCATGGTCCAAGTGAAGCCACGTGAGAACGCAAAGCTGATATTCGTGCTCAGTATCCTCACTTGTTTACCTAAGGTAAGCCACTTATTGCATCCGTTAGACTAAATTAGTAAATTACTACTTATGATACAAAATTTTTTCGTATGCGTTACCATTGAACTATTTGTATCATATAAGTCTTAATCATATAACTCATGACCAATACATATAAATAAGTGAAACTATTTAACTCAAAACAGTCAAATTATACCCAAACTTGTGCTTCAATGTTAACTAATGAGTTAGTTAAATAACTTGGTCACATATTTTGTAGAAATAAAAATATTTGGACCCTTTCTACTGATAAAAATTAGTGTAACATAATTTTAAATAAGCTATGGGAGTGTTGGACACAAAGGAGTGTCAAAGCTTTGACCTAAGACCAATCAGCATGCATGGACTAGACCAGACCAAGACCTGATGGTCTTGCCGCGGCATGCACACTAAGTTGTCGCGGCAACCAACACTGCACTTAAGTGGGGCCGAAACCCCCAATTTCTATTTTTATGTTGTTCTGTTTAGTGGTGGGGTCTCTGTGTTATTTCCCTCCCGAGCTACACACACTCTATTTTCAGTTCAAAATCCCCCGATCTCGCGCCAAATTCGTTGCATATTGGAGAATCGAACTTGGCATAGCTTCCCCATCTCAATTTCTGCATTTTAGTTCAAATTTGGCGCATCTTTGAGGTAAAAACTCTCATTTTTTCTTCTCTTGCTATTTCCTTTCAATTTTTGAAATACCATGCCTCCAAAGAAGACCATGGCTTCTAAAATTATGCCCGTGCGCCCAAAAGCAACGTCAAAGGCAAAGGGCAAACCCCCATCCACATCCAAAGATAATGTCGATCCACTCATGGATCGTGAAGAACCTGTTCCATGGTGGAACGCGAAAGCAATGGAACCCGATTGGCTGTTTGATGAATCCTTGCTCATACCGACCGACATGACCACATGGTCATTATGTTACCTTAAACAAGCAGGTCTAGATGCCCTATTCCAGCCAGTACATCCGCATTTTTATCCATGGCTTGTCCAACTATTTTATCAAATTTTAAAAATTGTCGAGTTCCACGGCGAACTAGATACTGAGATCGATGGCCGCAAATTCCATTTCCAACTTCAAGACATAGGCAAAGCTATGGATTGTAGTGCAACATTTGATGCGAGCCAAGGTCTCCGAGCCCTCGCCCCAAGGACATGCAATTTACTCACATCACCGGCAAAATGATCAAAGGACAAACTGCTCAAAGTCTCTCCGTTCGTCGAAGTCAGTTACTATAAAATATGTAGTTTTTAGATGTTGTCTTTAGGAACAATCTGTACCCATGCAACATGAGCGTGAGCGATGCTCTGTTGCAAGACCTTTTTGCTGTTCATGAAAATCGATGGGTTAATGCCCTGAAAATTGTTTGGGAGGGTATTAAGTATGCCAGTGTCCCTCTCCTTCGTAATGTTACAGCCACTATGCCAACATGTCCTTATGCGAGTCTTATCTCCTGACTCCTTGAGGGTCGTTAAGATGCCAATAATATGGCACCCTATCAAATACCCCCTTGGGAGGAGCAACGGAACGACCATATTCGTGTGTTTACCCCCGCCAAATGGAAAAACACGTATCAACGATGTCAACTTGCAGTGAAAACCTGACAACCACCCCATCCATGTGCTCCTTCACAACAACCTAATGCCTCACCCTCATAACCAAACCTAGAAACACCAATCCCCTCTCAAGAAGAACCAATTCACTCTCACGGAGAAAGTTTTACACTCGCCGACCTTGCTCAGCAAATGAGAGAAAGCCAGCAACAAACCCTCCAACAATTTGATAACCTCCACCGGAATAACTATATGCTCCACGAATGCATCGACTACATTGAAGAGGCCACCACTCTTTTAATGGAACACACTTTCAAGACCGCCTCAACCCCTTACGTGTTGGTCAGGCATGAAACTTCGAGTCTGCGTACACCCGAAATGCAGCCACATTAGTGCTGGAAGTCACTCAAAGGGATACAGGACCATCCTCAGCTGGAGAGCGTCAGAGTAGATCACAGCCTGGTGAGTAAAACACTCACTTTTATATAGTCTTTTTGTTCATATATAATTATATAATAGTAAACCTGTTGTATGACTACTGTACATGGTTCTTTTTACTCTATAGTAACATTGTTGTAACTTTGTTATGTGTTTACTTTGTTCTTCATGTTGATGTAATCATCCTATCACACTATTCTCGGTATTTTCATTATTATTATATTTTTATAATAACACAAGTAACATTGATATACTTTCGTCTAGCCATATCAATTAATGTCACTTTAGTAAACTCTAATAGTGTTTCAACAATGTATACATCATGACTTAATCCCATTCACTGTCTTCAATTATTTTCGAGGACAAAAATCCCTTAAGAAGGAGAGGGTGTAACAGCTGCCATGTTTTAAACCCACAATATCGGGTATGGACGCAGGTCAGGTCAGGTGTGTGTGCCTAACATAGAAACATGTATCGGATCTTAATGATCCATGCACTTAATATAAGTGTAGCAAATGTACACTTGGATTTTTGGCATATACCCATACACCTATAGCTGTGTATGAGGTATACACTTCAAATTGTACTATCCCATATACCTATATCTGATTTTATACTATTATATATATATATATATATATATATATATATATAACTTTGTTAAATAAATTTGTAGCAGCTATACATGGGAGCTATACACTAGGCTATACACCCAATAAGGTGTAGCAGGATTACACTTTAAATTAGTACCCAGCCATACACCCTAAACAGTGTAATTTCATTACACTAAAGGGAAGCTTATTATGGCTTATATGCATATATACTGAAAAGTTAATGTGGGCACTACATGGGATTCCAACCCTTATTAGCTTATAATCCTAATCTCGCCTCTTGACTCCACGACCGCATGAGTCACCTTTAGACTCCATGCATGCAAAGTGCAAACCTACTACAAGAGCTCGTCACCACCTTCTTCCTTCTTCCTGCTTCGAGCCTTGAAGAAATCTAAGTTCCATAGCAAACAGACCCTGCAAAATCAATAAAATCTCATAGTAGAAGAAACCCTTCCTCTAGCTCTCAAACCCACGTCTCACTTCAACCTCTTCAAACCCTTCGATTCAGAACCATGGATCACAAGGTGACCTTGCAATTCAGTCGTGAGAATTACGACAAGCGACCGCTTGGTATCGGAGAGTTCATTACGGCCTTAGCTTTTGCAAATATTTCATGAACTCGACAAACTAAACACTGACACCATTTCGGCGTCAGTAACCGAGAATCCACCAAAAGGTATGCCATAAATGAACCACGTAATAGATTAAGTTCATTTCATTAATTCATTTAACATTAACTATAGGTCTTTGGTGCCGACTCCATGAGATCGGATCGACAACTCTGTGATTTGTGTGAGGGTTTCAGAGTTGAAAGCATTGATTATCGCACTCTGGAACTTTCATACCAATTTAATAAATACAAATGGATTCTCGGTACAACGTATAAAAGAAAATATATTGTATGTAAAGTGTAGAAGTCCAGCATACTAAGAGCACAAAAGAAAGCAGAGAAGAGTAGATGGGAAACCGAAGCAAGCTTGTGCATCAGGCTTGCCGCAGCAATCCCACAAGCTTGCCGCGGCAAGGTGCACAGCTGATGGGCTTGCCGCGGCAACCCTGCAGCTTCCCGAGGCAAGCCTGTGTCTGTTTGTGATGCCTTTTCCCTATGTATGTGTATAGTGTATTGAATCTTAGGTCTAGTAATCATTTTGTTACACGTGGGGTCTATAGTGACCCAGTATAGATGTTAAAAATGTGAACATGCATCATAGGTGCTTGGTGCATGAAGTGCTCGTAACGATGGATTTTAGCTTGGATGCATGAGTGCACATGTAACAAGTAACACGTAAGCTTGATTTCAAGGTAGGGAGTTGACCTTGCTAATTTATAGTTTGGTTTCTTATTTGCATATGAATAGCAAGTTATTATATGTACATGATTACATTCATGCTCATGTTAGTTTCGACGTATGCTTATGCTAGTTTCGGCTCGATGAATGGTTAGGTATAAATATACTAGTTTCTGTCTGATGGATAGTTATGTATGAACGATGATAAGATTAGTTTCGACGCATGGCTATGAATGATTAATGCTAGTTTAGTTTAGATGTATGGCTATGTATGGCTATGCTATGAGTATGCTATGAGTTCAGTTATGTATGAGCATGCAAGAGTCAATATGCTATGGGTATGCTATGAGTTAAAGTTTATGTATGAATATGTGAGAGTCAGTTATGCTATGAATATGCTATGAGTTTCAGTTATGCTTTGAGTATGCGAGTTTTAATTTATGCTAGTTCAGTTTCAATATATGATTATATGCTAACTGTTCATGATGCTCTCACATACATGATACCATGCATTTGTCACGTCTTGTTATCCTTGATTCCTTGTTCTCGCTTGCTTCATTTTAAGCCAAGTGATCCTGCTACCTCGGGAGCTTGACTATGTAATTTTTGAACACAAGTGATCCCGCTAATTCGAGAGCTTGATGTCTTAGTCCAAGTGATTCCGCTAACTCGGGAGCTTGACAAGTGATCCTGCTAACTCGGGAGCTTAATTCTCTTATTTCTTGTCTATGTATGTTTTTCATTTGATAGCTTGTTTAAGCTAAATCTGTTTCAGCATGATTTCTTGTATTTATTTCAACATGAATCTATCAGCATGATTAATTACTTCTTTGTGTTATATGTTGCTAGAATAGATGCAAGATAAGATATAATGTTCTTAGATTTATATTTTATGCATCAAGAAGTGGATTGGTATCCTAACATATAAGTTAGCATTATTATTTTCCCTGTTAAGCTTCAATGATAGATCATCCTATGACTTCATGTCCTAGCTACAGATCTTGACCCTGAGCACGAGGGTGATCCCACGTATCAACCAAAGGAGGAGGAGGAAGAAGAGGACGAGGAGGATGAGGAAGAAGAATTCGCTAAGGAATTCTTTCCTAAGTCAGAGAGGAAGAATGCGTGAGAGAGAGATTTGTTTTGAAACTTATATAAAATAGTAGTATTATGTTTTTGAGATATTTGATACTTCGTGTATAAGTTTTCTTTCCATTATTTAGATGACGGGTGGCCATCATCGATGGAAAGCTATACATAGCATCAGTTAGTTCTTGTATATATCTCTTAGTTTACGATTTTAATAGATGAATGAATATCAGTTTCTGCCATATTATCTTCATATCAGAATTATTAAATTGCTTTCACAAATATAATACTTTATATACGATACGATGCACTTGTAGGACAGGATCATGTTAGGTGATCCGATGACGCACTACGTGAAAATCGATAAAAAACAACGGCCCAAAACCGTTGTAAATGTCATAAGCAACGGTTTTGAGCCGTTGCAAGGGCCGTTGTTTATAGAGCAGTGGTTTTTATAAACAACGGTCCAGAACCGTTGTTTATTTACCAGATAAACCACTGTCCACGTCCGTTGCAAAATAACAACGTTTTTAAGCCGTTGTTTTAACAAAAAAAAAGTTGCTATTTTTCTTTCAAAATCACGGTCTAAATCAATGGTATATGTAAACAACGGTGACAAATCGTTGTTAATATCCTCCAAGAAACAACGGTTATGGACCGTTGTTTGTAGCTGTTGCAAAATAACAACAATGTTAAGCCGTTGTTCCTAATAGGAAAAGGGTTGTTATTTTTATTCCGAAACCACGGCCTAAATCAGTGGTATATGAAAACAACTGATATGGACCGTTTTTTTTTTTTTTTTTAAATGTACAACTTCCATTTTTTTACTGTAATAAGAGTCATTTTACCTCTTACAAATATTGTATCAACCACATATCACTCTACAAGGGAAAAATTCATAATCCATCAACTAAATGAAAAAATAATAAGTCAAAAATAAAATCAATATCGTATTAATACATTCAACACCATCTTATTAAAATATTCAAAGAAATTATATTAATATATTCAACAACATCTTATAAATACATTCAACAACGCTCTATTCGAGCATGACTCGGGTTGCCAATAAACCCAATGACATAGAATTTTAATGTCTCATTGTTTGACACATTTGATTAAGCACCTTTCAATTCGTTGTCTAGTTGATTTTTCTTTAATGATTTGTCCGCTCACTTCTTATGTGTTTTCAGCTTGCGCCCAACTCCCATACCACGAGTTTTCCTGCCATAAAAATAAGCTCAGTCACATTAACAAATTTCATAATAAAATGATACTGAAAGTTTGCATGTGTGTTCAAGAAAAAAAAAGTGTGCATAAGAGAGACTTGTATAAGAAGTTTTATATAATTACATTAGAAACTTAAAATTGGAAAAGGAATATGTAAAAAATGATCCACAACAAAAAATGATCCACAGTGAAAGAGTTTATGAAATGGGTTTTGGGATTTATTGTTTCTATTAGCCTCGAACAAAAATGAGTGGAGAAATTAGGCTACAAACGAAGGAAATGAAAAGAAATAATACGATCCGAGTTCTAACTTCACTTGGTAGAGAAATAAGGTCAAGAAAGAGGCATCACTTTTTACTTGGGTATCTATTTATATATTTTTTAACTGATTAAATAGAGAAAAGTAATAGAACTTTGATGAGGAAATAAAGGCATGAAACTATGATCCTCTTATTTTCGATTCAAGAAAATAAAGTGTTTCAGATCACAAAATGGGTCATAAGCTAAATTGCATGATCCATAATGATCAATGCCTTCTTTTATTACAATTACTTATTTATTTGACACAAGCATCCCAAAATAAAGAAATAGCCTTGTTTGGATCCCTATCTACCAACTGTATCATCATCAAAACATAACAAATCATCATCATAACACAACAAATAAGTGTGAATCCGTAAATTCAAGAAACAATTTCAAAATGCTAAGTTATTTTAATTGTTACCAAATAGGACAATTTGCAAAGAAAACAAATTAGAGAATAATGAGGATGAGAATTGCAAAGAAAACAAAAACGAGAATCACCAAAGGAAAATATTTTTTTATTAGCATTAAAGGTATGTACTCTAAAAATTAGAGAACCTAGGAGTACAAAATGACCGCTCCCCATTTGGGGACGCTTTTTAGGTCCTGGAATCCCTTGTGGGGCCTAAAGGGCAAATTTCAGATCTATGCTTTTGGTAGCAATCTGCTTCTTGCCCAACTGACTCCTAAAAGACCATTACCCAGTGCTGATCCCTTATGTAGAAGGTGCTGAGAGGGTTGATGGGATACAAACCTAACCTGTCGCTTTTACACACAAAGTGGCTGCTCTCCAAACTCAACCCGTGCTTTCACGCTTCACAGCCTAAACCTTTTACCATCGCACCAAGCAATGGCCCAACTGACTCAAACAAAAGCTAAAAAACTTAAACTTGGGCAAGAATCTAGAAGCTGCTCCAAGCATCTTACGTGTTCTCGCTTTTGCGGGAATCATATTGCATAAGCGACACTGATCCAAACAGGGCCCGACATTGAGTGAGACACTAAACTAAGAGACTTGAGCTCCTTTAGATATAAAGGACCAACCAAGTATAAAACTAATTCGCAACCAATGTGAACTAGGCCTGCAACATAATGATGAATTTGTATTCTAACCATGGTTTCAAGTACCAAATTTTTATTTTATCTTATCGAATGGTGACAACAAAATCAAAGGAAAAAAAATACATATTATGACTGGTCAATCATCACACAGAGCTGGAAGATCCTAATGGTTCAGTGGTTCATGGGCATATCCAGATGGTCAAGTTACACTGATCATAAAAGGTATTCAAATTTCTCAAACATATGTGAAAATTTATGGTTCATCCAAAATCACCCAAGTAGCTAAATTTCAGCATTTGCATAGAAACTGATGAAACTTTTCATTGAAGGCATATAAGACAGGAATTCCTAATAGAATATTAAAGAATTTTGTTATGACATGGCATGTGACATGAAAGCAACATTTAATGAGAGAATAGTACTATACCTCCTTCTGCGTTGAAAATAATTATTATATAAGCAGATTTTAGATGTCTTACTAAGGTTTTCCCTCGTGGCCATCGCAGTGTGAATAAGACGATAAGTGATAAAATTATCAAAACGAGTAATTGGAACACCAATGACAACAACAAAAACAATATTAAGATCTTTAGCAAGTTAGAAACTAATTGACTGTGCATGAGTATATATACACACATGTATGAGGAAGAGGAAAATACCAAGAGTTCATAAACACAATACTCCACCCTTTTGCCCTTCATGGAACTTAAACACATGCAAGAGCTTTCCAGCAGTCAAATCCCATATCTGTTAGGGTAGTTTACAAAGAAACGGGTCGCATAGATCAATGAAACAAAAAACAAATATTGAGAGCTCCACTCCTAACACTGAAAATATCATCAAGTTTAAAATGAGCTGGTGAAGCTCAAATCGATGTTTAAAAAAAGTCCACTCGAAATATGCAAATATTCACCTCAAATTGATGCTAAAATTTACCGTTTATGTATATATCCACAAACTTGATCCTCGATTACAAAAGGGAAGAACTCATATCGCATTTCCTGAAATTGAACAAATCAGCCTGAAATTAAAACACAAGAACACCAAAATATCGAAAACTAAAATGGCAATCACCACAGAGAAGTCGAATCAAATTGGGAAGCACCATCTAGATCCTCGATTGCAGATTTGGACTTTGTTGTTATATCTATGAAGGTCGGATGGATCATCTCTTGGAGTACAAAGAAGACATACTTAATTTGAATAAAGCGTTCAAAGTAACTGAAATCAATAAAAACATGGAAGAAAAAAACAACTTTTTCTAAATAATAGATATAATTTCACAAAAAAAAACATAAATTCAAAAGGCAAAAACCATTTCAGAATCAAATAAGTACACCTCAGAAGATATATCCCTTAGAAGAAACAGAATCATTACAGAGATCTACCCCAACCAAAACAAAAAAAAATAGGAGAAAAGATTAAAAAAAATTTCTCTTTTTTTAAATAAGCTGGGATTGAAGCAACGATTTCAAGGTGCACCATGGTGCATCTTCTAGATAGGGTTATTTTAGAACTCAACCTAGAATCGCTGCACATTCAAAAGGAGATTGACCATTTGGACTATCCAGATCGATCTGCATGTGCTCTAAATCCAACTATTCCTTCAGTTGATACTTAAACTACGCTACTGATTTAATACACAACAAAGTATATTAAACAAAAGCCAAATGTACTTGTAATTCAACTTTGCTATTGGAATCATCTAAAGACCAAAAAACCATGCGCAAAATTCAAAAAAAGAAAAACTACAATAATCAT
Organism: Chloranthus sessilifolius; assembly: GCA_021018995.1. Classification (NCBI taxonomy): domain Eukaryota; kingdom Viridiplantae; phylum Streptophyta; class Magnoliopsida; order Chloranthales; family Chloranthaceae; genus Chloranthus; species Chloranthus sessilifolius. The sequence continues at coordinate 34,555,193 of CM037586.1, forward strand.
ATATTTTATTGTACAATTTGTAATACACAACAAAGTTGGTTGTGTGCTATATCAGCTTCGATACTCCATAGAACCTTGCACGATTCCAAGGGATGCACAATAACGCATTTGGAACTGTGCCGTATATGCTCCTGATGGAATTGTATCTATAAAACCAGAATACCAAAAAAATATATAATAAAATTCATGGCTGACTTATAAATTTATGTCAACGGCTAAATCATGCAAGTTCAATTTTCACATTCAATTCAATAAAAAAGAAGAAATGGAAAATCAAAACCTTTCAAAATTAATACCAACCAAAGGATACAAACATCAATTATGCAAAGATGGAAAATCAAAACCTTTTTCTAATAATTTGCAGACCATTTACCAATTAAAAAGAAAAAGAAAGAAAAAGATATTTAAGGCCAATTATAGAAGAAAATTACCCTTGATCATAAAGACTGCAGTATTGAACATTGCAAGTTAAGAGAAAAGCCCACACATCCTTCTCAATAAAGCATTAAAAAAAAAATTGATTTTCTCCACAATAGTAACCAAAATCTAACTCCAAAAACACAATTTTTGTGTCACGTGAAGCAAGGTTACTTTGTTTAGAACATGGTATATATATATATATTTTGTGTCACGTGAAGCAAGGTTACTTTGTTTAGAACATGGTATATATATATATATATATATATATATATATATATATATATATATAACTGATCTCCACTATGTTTATTTTAGCCTTGAAATATGGACCATTGAAATCGGTCAATGTTTGATGTTTGACCTTTGCTTTAAATTTTTTTAAAATTGATCTAAGCAATGCACCCTAGCCCCATGTGGCACCAAAACAGTGTTTTAGGTGCCACATGGAGCTCCACGTGGATCGTAACCTTTTTTCTATATATATGCAGATTAAGTTTTAAAAAAAACCTGTATGACCAATCCAAAATAGGGTTCATTCTCATGAAAGGAGGCCATCCAGGTGAACTAGGAGAGAACTGTTCTTGACCAGCTTGCATTGACAATAAGAAAACGCGCAGAATGCCAAAGTATAAGATTCGGATCATACTGACCCTCAATGGAAAGCTTTTTGAGAAGTAATTCTCACTGCATAGCTGCAAAAAGAAAATTGTTGAGAGAGTCCATGGGCAAACATAGTAACTAGCAGCATGGTTTGAAAACCAAAAACTTGACTCGTCTCTAGTTGAAACTCAACCAGCTCGGGTTAACTTGAAGACTCGGGTAAATCTCGACTCAGTCCAACTCGGTAATTTAGTTAACATTTTAATTTATATAGGCTTGCTTTTGACAAAATAAGGTTATATAGAGGAGTTTAAAAAATGGTCCTCTCGCTTTTTTTTTTTAATTGGTAAAAGGAAATAGTCCAATCGCTTTGAAAAAAAAGGCTTTGTTTCTTTTACGAAAAAAAAAATCTTAAAAATGAAATAAATAAATATCGACAATTAAAATTAGACTCGACTGAGTAGAATCGAGTCAGATGAGTAACTCACAAGTAGTGATTAGTACCGAGTTTCTCTGAGTCTGTTCAAACCCTGGCAAAGTCATGTTGAATTTTGGCGAGTTTTTAAACCATGATCAGCAAACATAGGAAAGCAAAATTGTTGTGATGCATCATAGATAAATTCATTTACCGCATTAGGATCACCAATTCGTGTTCCAAGGAAAATAGCTTTGATAGGTTTTTCCCTCAGTAGAGTCTCTAAGCCAGACTTAAAATCTATGCGAATAATTTCAATGGGCAAATCATAACTGCTCAAGAAAATATAGAAATTCAAATAATTGCAAGTTCCGAACTATTCATGACAAAGCAGAGCATCAATATTTCTTGAAAGCAAAACAAAAAGAAAAGAATCAAATTATAAAAGTCTCCTCACGCAGTCGCAGCTTCGTAAGTGAATGAGTTAATCTCGGGGAAAGCCGAAGGGCTCTCAAAATAGATTGTCCGAATTGGGCATTGTGGTTTGCAGTTCCCTTGGATTGCATAAGAAAAATTGGGCTTTTCATTTTGCAGAAAATAGCCAGCCCGAATCAGATGAAACAAAACCTGAAAAGTGAAGTGCATTGTAAATAATTATTTTTGAATGTATGTTTTATTAGTTGAATCTAAATCTAATGTAGAAAAGACCACGGAAAGAATTACAGTTGATTCTTTTCCTCCATTAAAGCTAATGGCAACCACCTCAAAGACATTTTAATTGCATAAGGTTAACTAAACAAATAAAGAAGTAAAGACTCATTCTCACATATAAAAGCTAAAACTCAAAACTTTGAAGTATGGATGTTTTTTCTCTATGACCTCCCAAGCTACTTCATCAATCCGGACCTAAATCATAGTTCACGATTTTTGCCCACATAGAAGATAGATGGATGAGTTCAGCAAAGGAGAAATCTGAAAATACAAAAGTTTTTTTTGCATTTCTTAGGACCTGCTTGGGCAGCATCACTTTTGTGACCTGATTCCTGCCAATGCTGAAATCTGGAAACAGTTTTTTTCGCTTCCAAAATCGGTCCATTTTTATCTAAATGAAGCAAAATTCTAACCACAGTCCAGCCTGTTTATTCATTAGGCCAACAAATTTTGCCTTAGCCTGACCCATTTATGGTTAAATTGGCTCGAACAGAGCCATATCGAAACTCGTCTATTATTTGGGTTTAGATTTCTAGCCTGACCCACCACAGGCCTCACCGGGCCCAACGCTTTTTCAGCCTTGATATTGATAATGTTAAATTTGAGATCTGTGGCTACACATCAATCAAGGAATCTTGTGGATGAGAAGAAGACTTTCCCTTTGAGTCCGATGAGAATTTTCTTTTGAAGCAAATTCCAGAACTCTCTCTTTACCTCTCAAACAGAATATTAGGTCTTCACAGTAAGAGACAGGACAAAAGCAAAAGCTAAAGTTATAAGATTTCATGTTGTGTTTTTATTCATCTTCTTCATTTAGGCATGTTAAAATTCTGTATGTGAATACTTTTTGTTACAATGGATCATTGCATTTTAGTGAACCCTTCTTTGTGGAAAATGTGCGGTCTGTTTTCAGGTCCACCTGTTGCGATCAGAAAAAAATTGATCAATCATTGAGTAAATCTTATATTTTTTTTATGACGTAGGGTCTCCCAATTTGCACTTGAACTAATCCCTACGGGGTGCAGAGCCCCACCTGTGCCGCCTTTCTTTCATGGTTTAATTTATGCAGGCCCACTACACTTGGTCAACAAAAGGGGAGTCATTTCTAACCCATGACTTTGGGGAGCAAACCCAAGCCGTTCAACCGTTACAACAACCCATTGGTGGGTTCAACTAATGAGTGAATTGGTGCTACAATATAAGTCAAATAATCGTTTGGCTTGTATTTGTCCTCACAATGTAGGTGAGATAAATTCTGTAGATGCCTAATGTTTGTCCCATTCATGTTTACCCGGGTAAGGGGTAATTGCTCAATCCAAGGTAAATGTCTTGGGCTGGCAAGCGTGAAGATGCATTTTCAAGTCTGAAGACCAGCTACTTTGTGTATAAAAAGCTAGAGATAGGTCCATAGTAACCTAAGTTCGAAAAGGCAGACCAAGTTCTGACAAAAGATGCCCCGAGATAAATTTATATATATTTTTTGTGTTATTGACGACAAAAAGAAAAAACATGTTGACATGGTTGTCAAGTGTTTCACGAACATACTTATATATGCCATTCAGTTGGTTTACACTCCTTGGCATAAAGAGTAGTTTATATCTAGTTTGGACATTATAAAATCTTAGACTTGGAGTAGAAGGGTCCACTGAAATATGTTGAATTAAAAGATGCCACATCTTGAAGGAAGAGGTTTCAATGAAAAACCATTCAATAATACTATCTTTTCTGAGCCATTCAACTTAGATATCTAAATTTTGGCCAATTATATTGGATGCAGCCAAGATCTGTTGCCATTAATGTATTTGGGACTGTGTCTTTGTGTGGGAAAATTGAACCAGTCTTTGTGAGATCCAATAGTGGAAAGGTTTGGGAAAAGAATGGCACCGTGGAAAGCTAACATGTTTTTGTGGGTGGGAGACCGATGCTCATCAAGGTGATGATGTCTAATATGTTGGTATTTTAACTATCCATGTTCAGATGCCCTGTGGCTGCTATTCGGCTTAAGCAAATTGAAAGAAATTTTCATTGGGAAGGAAAGGTGAGAGCAAAAAATTTGATTGCATAAAGTGGGAAGTGTGCCATTTCCCTATAGTGGATAGAGGGATTGGAATTAGAAGAGTGTGAGAAGTAAATGTAGCACTATCGGGAAAGTGGCACTGGCAGATTGTGTGTGTGTGTGTGGGGGGGGAGGCGTTACAGGTTCAAATGTTAAAAATCAAAATATAGTTCTAATTGAACTGCTTGGTTGGTTAATCAAGGAAGACATGGGAGATATTCAGGATGGTTGAGGGGGGTTTGTTCGATCAAAAGTCAGTTCCATCTATGTTTTAGATGGAATGGTGACATGGGGACCAAATTGATTCTTGGCAGGATATCTGGTTGGCGATGCACGGCTACGTTCCTGTTTTCAGGCTGGCAACTAACCAGAGTATGCTTGTTTTTTAGGCGGTTAGTGGGTAGGGAGATAATAGATCCTAGGAGACTAATCTCGTAGAAATCTAATAGATGATTGAATATTACTCCATGTTGTTGATTGAGCTAGATTCTGCTACTCCTAATAATAAGTGGGAGAATAGGAGGATTTGGGTGACTAGAAAGAATGAGGTATTTTTCGCTAATTCCTCTATAGGAAGTCGAGAGCTGCCTGGTCTAGATTGAACTATGGAAGAAGGAGGTTCCCCCTAGAATATTATTTTTCTTTTGGATTGTTGCTTGGGTATGCCTGTGTAGAATGAATTTGTATTGTGGGGTGGGGCACAGGAGGATGTTAATCACCTGTTTGTCCATTGTTAGTTTGGGGGGCAAGTTTGGGCTCTGTTTTTTTTACACTTGTGCATGACCTGGTGTTTTCCCAGGCTTGTGTAAGAGTCTTAATTTTGGATGCTTGGGGTAGTGGATTTCATAAAGATTTTTGGGATGTTGTTCATATTGATGTGATGCAGGCGATATAGTTGGACAGAAGTGAAAAGGTGTTCCGTGGAAATAGAAGGACCATAGTGGTGGTGTCACCGCTTGGGGAGCTCCCAGAGCATGGTTTCACCGCTTTGGCTATGAGTGGAGGGACCCAAGCTCTTATAAGAGGATAGGCAAGGCTATAATTTACCCAATGTGCGACTAAACTTCAACACTTAGGAGGTTGGTGAAATAGTCATAAATTAATAGTACACATAGAGCACCTTTGTATAGTGCATATATCGGATTTTTTTTTTTTTTTAAATTATTATTTCAATTTTTGACAAGGTGCAAATGGTTCTAATCAGCTCCATCCATCTCTCTTCCAAAGATCAAAAGCGGCAACCAATAGCTCACGTTTGATTGCACGTTAAGAGCTAAGATAACGTCTTAGTCCCCTTTAAATTCGGTGTCAAGGAAACAACCTCTTAAAGGTTAAAAAATCTTAATCCTATAGTTATTTTATCAATCTATTTCTAATTTAATCCTGTAATTTTGTCAACGAACAAAACTGCAGCACAAGTCTTTGTTCTATGCATAGGTAAAGGATAATATGGCAACTTAATCAAAGTTTTGCAACAAAACTTAACCAAACTTTTGCAATAAAAAACTGCAATTAGTCTAAATGAGTAAAAATTTTAAACCATCTCTTTCAGGCATTTTCTCAAACAGTTGTAAGGTATAGGATGAATTACAGATATTCTCAGCTGAGAATAAAGAAAATGATATGGGAATAAAAAAAATCCATCATCTGAAAAACTCTTTAGATCTACCAGAATACTAGAATATAAATATATATATATATATATATATATATCATTTCAACAAAACTTAATCAAAACAGAGTAAGATGATTTTGATCCAAGAAGCCCTAGATTCTACAGATAAATCAAAGAAATCTAGGGAAATCGAGAGTAGTGACAGAAAATCGAGAGCAGAAATCGAACCTTCGAGCTTGGATCAAAATACAGATTGCTAGATCGAAAGCTTCTTGAAGCTCCAACAACCTGGCCTCAAACAATCTCAATAGCTGCAGATGGAACCAATCTCAGTTGGGATCAGATCTCAGCAAGATTTTCCATCTCTATGCCATGGCTGTGACCAAATGACGAGCACGGAGACGAAGAAGAAGAAGAAGAAGAAGAAGAAGAAGAGGCATTAGGTTCCCGAGTTTGGATAAAGAAGGTAAAGAAGACGAGGTTGAAGAAATATTTAGGCGCTGAAGAAATATTTGCTCCCGCGCGCTGAAGTTATTTTAGAAATATTTGGGCACCCAAAATTTTTTATGAATAAAGGATACAGGTTCGATCCGCTTGCTTACAAAAATTACCTTTCAGTGGGTCGTTGCATTTAATAAACATCTGTTTTGGGCCGTTGTATAAGAGGATTTATTTACAACAACCACAAACCGTGGTTTCAAAAGTGCAAGTAACGTTGTATATTCAACATTTTCACGTAGTGACGCAACCTTTCCTGTATATGATTAGGGAAAAAGTCGGGCCGTCACAATCATGCTTGTCATTATCTATCCTTGTTCATGTATGTCACTATCTATCACACATTGCACGACACTATCTATCGCGCATTTATATTTATTTATGTTCATGTAAGTCACTATCTATCGCACATTCATATTTAGGCACATCACTATCTATTACGCATTTTTATTCATTCATGTTCATGTATATCACTATCTATCGTGCATTAATGTTCATGCATGTCACTATCTATTGCACATTCAAGTTTATGCATGTCACTACTTATCGCGCATTCATGTTCATTTTGGCTCATGAATGTTACTATCTATCACGCATTCATTTTCATGTATATCACTATCTTTCACTCATTTATGTTCATGCACATCACTGTATATCGCACATTCTTATTCATGCATGTTACTAGCTATCGCGAATTCATATTCATACATATCACAATCTATCCTAGTTCATGCATGTCACTATCTATCGTGCGTCCATGTTTATACATGTCTAAGTATGTCACTATCTATCACGCAATAATATTCATTCATATGCATGCATGTCACTATCTATCCACGTTCATACATGTCACTATCTATTGTCCTTCATGTTCATTCATATCACTATTTTTCACATATTTTTATTCAGATATGTGACTATCAATCGTGCACTCATCTTCATGCATGTAACAATCGTACATTCATATTCATGCATGTCACTATCTATTGTGCATTCATATTTATATATGTCACCATCTATTGCGCATTCATGTTTATGGATGTCAAAGTATCTGTTGCACCTTCATATTCATTAATGTCACTATCTGTCATACTTTCATGTTCACGCATGTCACACTTATCCATGTTCATGCAAGTCACAGTCTATCGTGCATTCATATTCGTGCATGTCACTATCTATCACGCGTTTATGCTCATTTGTATTCATGCATGTCGCTATCTATCGTGCATTCATGTTCAATCATGTTCATACATGTTACTATCTATCACGCATTCATGTACATAAATGTTACTATCTATTATGCTTTCATATTCTTGCATGGCACTATCTATCTATATTCATGCCTGTCACAATCCATCGTCCATTCATGTTCATTCCTGTCGTTATCTATTCGTGCTCATGCATGTCACTATCTATCGCGCATTCATATTCAATCATGTTTATGTATGTCACCATCTATCGCACATTCATGTTCATGCATATCACTATCTATCCATATTCATGCATGTCACTATTTATCCATGTTCATTCATGTCATAATCCATCATGCGTTCATATTTATGCATGTCTCGCGCATTCATGTTCATTCATGTCACTATATATCCATATTCATGCATGTCACTATCTATCGCGGACTCATTTTCGTACATGTCACTATCTATCGCGCGCTCATGTTCATTTATGTTCTTGCATATCACTATCAATCATACATTCATGTTCATACATGTTACTAACTTCCATATTAGTGCTTGTCATTATCTATCGCGCATTCATGTTTATTGATGTCATTATCTATCACGCATTCATGTTCAAGTAAGTCACTATCTATCGCTCATTCATGTTTGTGCATTTTCATGAATGTCACTATCAATCGTGTATTCATGTTCATTTATGTTTGTGCATGTCACTATCTATTGTGTATTTCTGTTCATGCATGTCACTATCCGTCGCACAATCATGTTCATTCATGTTCATGAATGTCATACTATGAATCATGCATTTATATTCATGCATGTCCCTATCTTTCGCTCATTGATGTTCATTCATTTTCGTAGACATTAGACAATCAATCGCACATTCATATTCATGCATGGTACTATCTATCGTACATTCATGTCATTACCTATTGGTGTTTATGCATGTCACTATCTATTGTGTATTCATGTTCATTTATGCTCATGCATGTCACTATCTATCGTGCATTCATGTTCTTACGTGTCAGTATCTATTTATATTTATGCATGTCACTATTTATCCATGTTCAAGCATATCACAATCTATCGCACATTCATTTTCATGCATGTCATTATCTAGTCGCACATTCATGTTCATGCATGTCACTATCTATCTCATATTTATATTCATGCATATCACTATGTAATGCACGTTCATGTTCATGCATGTTACTATCTATCCATGAAATTGCTTGTTACTATCTATCATGCATTCATGTCCATGCATGTCATTTTCTATCGTGTATTCATATTCAGTATATCACTATCTATCGCGCATTGATGTTTATTTATGTTCATGCATTTCACTATCTATCATGCATTCATGTTCATTTATGTTCGTACATGTCACTATCTATCACGCATTTCTGTTTATACACGTCACTTTCTATCGCTCATTAATGTTCATTCATTTTCATAGATGTCAAACTATCAATCATGCATTCATATTCATATATTTTACTATCTGTCACACATTCATGTCCATTTTTTTCACTATCTATCCATGTTCATGCGTGTCACTATCTATCGCGTTTTCAAATTCATTTATGTTCATGCATGTCACTATCTATCGCACCTTTAAGTTCATTCAGGTTCATGCATGTCAATATCTATCTATGTTCATACATGCAACTATCTATTACGCATTCATGTTCATTAATGTCACTATCTATCAATGTTCATGTATGTAACTATCTATCGCGCATTCAAGTTCATGCATGTCACTATCTATCGCGCATTAATGGTCATACATGTCACTATCTATCGTGCATTCTTGTTCATTATTGTTTACTTTGTGCTAGTCAAATTTTATTGTAAAATGGATGATTAAAATACAGCAGAAGATAAAAGGTGAAATAGAAATGAATTAAAGCACAAAGCACAGCCTATAAGATACAGGGCTGTTGTAGCAAGTTTTGAAAGTAAGAGTTTGTCCCATAGGGAGTAATGATCTAAAAATCTAGTAGACCTCCAGATCTGACTACAGATCTGGCAATCTCTAAACCTATTCTATGAAAACAGGGAAAATAGAGGTGGTTTTTCAGGTGTCACAATTAAATCTAGATCTAACTATAAATTAAAGTAAAATGATGATGGGTTGATAAAATAAAAATATAAAATGGTGAGAAGTAAACAACTGTGGATTATTAGTAATGTAAATCGGATTTAGAACAATGGATCTGCAGCTGGTCTTCACTTGGCTACAAGCACAAGTGCAAGGGAGAAAATTTTAATTCTAAACTAGAGACTTAAATTGATCTTAGGGGTATAATCCGTCCACTTGAATGGTCACAGATTATCTCAGGGATCTTATCTAATCACAGGCCTAGAGCTGAAATAAGAAAACTATTGCAGGCACTATGGATGCCAGGCTACAAGTATCCATAGGAGTAGCAGATCTGTAAAATTCTAGTGAAAATCACAAGAAAATCACAGCTCAGCTGAGGCATTAAAGTCAGCTGGTCATTGCTTCAAACAACTGCAATGACCAAGCTCTCAAGTTTGCAATCTCTGCTAGACTCCAAATCAAAATGCTGAAAAGAGGGCTGTAAAAAAAAGCACGAATCAAATTTGTAGAAATCCATCACTTGGCTACAAGCACAAGTGACTGGAAAAAGAATCTTTTCTAACCCTTAGATCTGGACCAATCCTATGGGTATATGGTTGTCCACTCAAATGGTCACAGCATATCCCAAAGGTGTGTGCCACGTAAAAGAGTTAAAAATAGAACAAGAAGATCAATGTTGCTACTATGAGTTCTTAGTGATGTCGTTTGGGTTGACAAATGCCCCGGTGTCACTCATGGATTTGATGAATAGGGTGTTTAAACCACACCTAGACTCTTGTGTTGTAGTGTTTATTGACGACATCCTGATCTATTGAAAATCAGAAGAAGAGCATGAAAAGCATTTGAGGATAGCCCTACAGACCCTACGTGAACACCAACTGTATGCCACACTCAGCAAATGTGAGTTTTGGTAGGAAGAAGTTAGCTTTTTGGGATATGTTGTCTCAAATCTTGGTGTCACTGTAGATCCAGCAAAGATCGAAGCAGTAGTGAATTAGGAGCAACCAAAGACCGTGATCGACATCCGCAGTTTCCTTGAATTAGCGGGTTACTACCGACGTTTCGTTGAGGGTTTTTCGAAGATATCAGGACCACTCACGAGACTTACACGAAAAGAAGTAAGGTTTGAATGGAGTGAGGCATGCGAGAAGAGTTTCCAAGAACTCAAGAAGAGACTCATTTCAGCTCCAGTGTTAGCTATTCCTTCAGGCAGTGGAGGGTTTGCAGTGTATAGCGATGCTTCGTATACTAGTTTGGGCTGTGTGCTTAATCAACACAAAAAGGTGATAGCGTATGGGTCGAGACAGTTGAAAGAGCATGAGAAGAATTATCCAACACATGACCTAGAATTAGCAGCGGTCATTTTTGCGCTCAAGATTTGGAGACATTTTCACCGATCACCAGAGCCTCAGATATCTGTTTACACAGAAGGAACTAAATATGAGACAGTGCAGATGGATGGAGTTTCTCAAGGACTATGACTGTTCCATACAGTACCATCCAGGCAAGGCAAATGTAGTGGCCAATGCCTTGAGTCAGAAGAGTTTAGCTCAATTGGCTAGTTTAATTTTGGGTATGCACCGATGGAAATTGTTTGAAGATTTGACACTATATGATGCAAACATTGAGTCATAAGCTAGAGGAGCCATCTTGGCTAATATCTCAGTGAGACCGGTGATATTTGAATCCATGAACTATAGATGAAAGACTTGGCGCTAACTAAGATTCGTCAAGATGTAACTGAGGGCATTGGATCTGAGTTTTCGATCAAGGAGGATGGTTCCTTATTGTTCAAGGGCCGTCTCTGTATTCTAGACAATGCCGATCTGCGACGAACAATTCTGGATGAATCACACAAATCAAGCTATGCTATCCACCCGAGAAGCACAAAGATGTATCAAGATTTGAAAAGGAATTACTGGTGGAGAGGCTTAAAACAAGATGTGGCAGAGTACGTGTCGCGGTATTTGACGTGTCAGTAAGTCAAGATTGATCATAGCCACCCCACAGGCCTATTGCAGCCTCTACCTATACTGGAATGGAAGTGGGAATCGATCTTTATGGACTTCATCGTTGGGCTACCGCGTATTGTAAAGAAGTATAATGCCATTTGGGTAGTGGTCGATCGATTGATCAAGTCAGCGCACTTCTTGCCTTACAACACGATGTACACGACGAGAAGACTAGCAGAGCTGTATATGAAAGAGATTGTCCGTTTGCATGGGATTCTGAGTAGCATTGTTTCAGACCGTGACCCATTGTATACATCAAAGTTTTGGAAGAAATTTCAAGAAGGAATGGGAACGCGACTAGATTTCAGACGGCATTCCATCCACAAATCGACGGACAGACTGAGAGGGTCAATCAGATCATTGAGGACATGCTTAGGGCATGTATGTTAGAATTACAAGGATCGTGGGATCAGCACCTACCCTTGATTGAGTTTGCATATGACAACAGCTTTCAAACGAGCATTGGGATGGCACCATATGAAGCACTTTATGGACGGCGATGTAGATCGCCCATCAATTGGGAGGAAACGGGTGAAAATTTGTTTTGGGACCCGAAGTACTTGAAGATAATGCCACCTATGTTCGGATGATAAGGGCCAAACTCAAAGCGGCTCAGAGCAAATAGAAGAGCTACGCTGATATCAAGCGGACGAGTGTAGACTTCAAGGTGGGTGAACACGTGTTTGTGAAAGTGTCACCTATGAAGGGGGTGATGAGATTTGGAAAGAGAGGGAAGCTAAGTCCCCGCTATCTGGGACCTTTTGAAATTTTAGGTCGAGTAGGAGAAGTTGCTTACCGCATTGGATTGCCACCGTTATTTTATCAGGTACACAATGTGTTCCATGTATCTATGCTTAGGAAATACCTTAACGACCCTGATCACGTGTTGAGCGGTCAATCATTTGAGATGCATGAGGACATGACTATGATCGAAGAGCCGGTGGAGATTTTGGATCGAAAGGAACAAGTATTGCGAACAAAAGTGATTCCATTGGTACTTGTTTGATGGAAGCACCATCCGGCCGAGGAAGCTACATGGGAACGAGAGACCGACATGAAAGAACAATATTCAGACTTGTTTGCGATAGCTTGAGAGTCAAAATTGTATCACCGCAAGCATGTTTGTGGATTTAAACTATATGTTGTAATTCAATGTCGATCTTATGATCAATTTATATAAGAGAACAATTTTATCCACATAGAGTTTCAAATGCGGTATTGAACGCGAAATTGGAATTCATCATGGTCACGACATGGCCGTGATGATGTATTTTATAGAACCACTGGCCAACTGGTCATAGTTTACCAAGAGAAATCAAGGAGACATAAAAAGTTTTTAAATCTGAAGAATCTGATCAAAATCGATTAATCGATTTTGGTCGATTAGTCGACTGGCATGCGCCATTGAGTGGAAATTTGATAAGGATTCAGAAAAATGACAAAGTGAAATTTCGATTAATCGATTTGGGTTTCGATTAATCCATTTATGATTTTGATTAATAGATCTGGGGATTCGATTAATCAAGTAACTTAAGAATTTTAGAAAGATTTGAAGAATGATATACGATTTCGATTAATCGAAGTGAAATTCGATTAATCGATTTGGAATTTTGATTAATCGAATTGGAGGTTCGACTAATCGAGTCACTTAATGAATTTGGAAAAAAAATTGAAGGACCTTACGATTTTGACTAATCGAAGTAAAATTCGATTAATCGATTTTAGAATTTCGATTAATCGAAGTGAATTTCGATTAATCAATTGGCTCACACCAGTGACCTCCAAAACTTAAAAATTTAAATGACTACGATTTCGATTAATCGAAATGGTTTCGATTAATCGATTTTGAGTTTCGATTAATCGATTTCGTGCGGTTGAACCTAGTTTTGAAACTCGATTAATCAACTTTGGAAATCGATTAATCAAACTGGGGCCTATATATAAATCAAAGGGGATTTATCCCCATTCGAAATCATTTGGAGTTTTTCTTGCACGCCTTCTTCTTCTTCTCCAACCGACCGAGCGACCTAGGGTTTTGGGCATTTTGGATCAAATTCGAAGTGAAATCACGTGACATTTGATCAAATACCTAAGGTAAACCCTACCTAGATTCGAGTTCTTCTTAAATTTGAACTGTAAAACCCTAGTTTTCTTCTATTTTCACCAACCATGCAGCCTAAAACCCGATTGTCTTCGAAGAAGGCAACCTCTAAGTTTCTGGTCCGATATAAGAATGCCGCACCGCCACCACCTACCCCATCACCGGTGAGGACTCCATCACCGTCGGCATCGGATACCACATCCGATTCGACGAGCGCGTCTTCGCGTGAGTCTTCGCCCATGCCGCCACCACCCACCAATGTACTCCAACCCAACGAGTGGTGGGCGGCTAAAACGTTTGAGATCGAGTACATTATCGATCAAACCCTATTTATAAACCCCGATGTACTGGGCGAGTCCCAATGGGTTCATAATTACCTTGTCAAGGCCGGTCTCGACAATATTTTGAAACCAATTCGCGGGTCCTACTGCCCTAGGTTGGTTCGATTATTTTACCAAGGGCTGACAGACGGCCCTACCGACGACATAGTCACGACCAAGATAAAGGGTTGTGACTACACACATTCACTCGTCGCCACATCCACGAGGTTCTTGAATGTCACCTCGACTTTGTACTCGAGACCACCTTCTTCCCACCCTTCGAGGAAGAGGTGAGATTTGAGGAGATAATGACCCAGATGACAAACGGGAAGAAGGGGTCGGGATCCTCTATTAGGAGGGTCAACCTTTCCCATTACATGTAGATGCTTGACTTCATAATCAAGTGCAACCTCTACCAGTTGCATCACGACACCGAGAGGGTGGAGATGGTGCAACAGGCACTCTACGCGGCCTTCTGTGACCGTTGGTTTGATGCCACTATGGTCATCCTCGAGGGGATGAGATACATCAAGGGCAAGTTGATGAAGGGAAACTTAAGGCCCAAAGAAAAAATGCCCTATGCTCGGCTCATCTTGAGCATGCTGGAGTGTTACTCAAACGCTCTAGAATACACTATATCGCCCCACGAGGAGAGGGCTACGGACCGAGTGAAGACGTTCTCAAACTCTTCATGGAGTCGTAGTTATAATTTACTCAAGCAGACCCTACCGGCTCAGGGTCCAGCACCAGCACCAGCAGCAGCAGCACCACCACCACCACCCCCACCACCCCCACCACCACATCAGGACCCACCCATGGGTGGGGCACACCCAATTGATCCACCAGCGGAGGGGGCACCCTCCCATACCACCGCCTCTCCTATGCCGCCAGCACACTCTGCGGTAGCCACACCGACGTTTTCTTACCGCCGGCGAGCGGCTCGCCCGGTGCCTACCATCGAGGACGTGCTGGCCAGGATGGAGGCCAACAATGAACGGATGAACCGGCGGATGGACTTTTTGATGTATTATACTATGCGGTACATATATCCATTGGACTACCAGCAGCGCCTCGTGCAGGAGGAGGCATGGACTGCGAGTCGGACTGCCTTTCATACGGGTCCGGTGTTCCATGCGAGCACATCGACTACCGATGCATCCAGCTTAGCACCCCAGCCGCCCGAGTGGCCCACAGAGACGACCCAGCCACCGCCAGAGCCACCAGTTTCGTCAGAGTAGCCCCCCCAGCATCAGATCAGCCAGGAGAGGGGACGGCGTGAGCGTCTGATGATGGTTTCATTTTGTCATCTTTTTGGATATTTTAGTAAAGTTGCATTTAAATTCCCAAGTGTAATTATGGAGAAAAGTTAAAGAAACTTATAAAATTTAAAAAATTTAATGGAATACAGATCAGTTTTGGATGTCTTTGCCTTAGTTTTATTTCTTGTACTGTATGATGCTTAAGTTAATTTCGTAAGTGGGTACGTGACACCTCTGTGTGTGTGGGGTATCACACCAAAGCGCCCTTGGGTTATTTTCGAGGACGAAAATTTTCAAGGTGGGGAGAATGTAATATCCTGAAAACTTGAGCGTTTAACTTTGACCTCGAGATCCATGCCCGATTAGTCATAGGGTTGACCAAGTGATGGTCAAACAGTGGACTCATGAAGTTATGTACTAATGTGAGATTAGTGTGACCTAAGTGTAGAGTATAGTGTTAAGTGAGAGTCACATACACCTATCTCTGGTGTATGTGTTTAACACACAAGCAGGAGAGAGGATATAAGGGTTTAATAACCCTAGAATCTTTTTCTTTTGGTTGGTGAGAGAATTAAGAAGAGAGAGAGAGAGGGAGAAAGCAAGAGGAGTTATTGAGGAAGGAGTGAATACAAATCAAAGGGCTAATTAAAACATTTATTGTCGGATTCAAAGCGATTTGAGATCGTTGAAGCGAAATGATGGAACCCTAGCCATCAAACCTAACAAATCAAACCTTTGAAGGATTTATTAATGTAAGTGTGATTTGATTTCAATACATAGAGAATGGATGAATGAAATTCTGTCTAGCATGTGTAAAAGGATAGATTAAAGGCTTAGAAAAGAAAAGAAAAGAGATTTGGAAGAACAGCCAGAAAGGGGGCTGAATCGGACCAAATCGATTAATCAAAATTGGGATTCGATTAATCAATTTTGGTTTGAAAGTTGAAAAGTCAAGTAAGCCCGATTTTGATTAATCGAATTGGATTTCGATTAATCGATTTGGATGTGCGATTAATCGATTTGGTAATCGACTAATCGACTGGGTACCTCCAGTGGCTGGAGAAACATGACCTGGGGAAATCGACTAATTGAGTTGAGAAATCGATTAATGAACTTTGGGTTTCGATTAATCGATTTAGGATCGACTAGTCGATTTCGAATTTTCGACCACTCGATTTGAGAATCGACCTTATTATGTTAGAGACTTCGATTAATCGATTTGGAATCGATTAATCAAATTTGAATCTTGATTAATTGATTTTGGGAATCAATTAATCGATTTGGGTTTCGATTAATCAATTTTGGGAATCGATTAATCAAATTATGTTTCGATTAATCGATTTTGGGAATCAATTAATCGACTTTGGCAATTTTACCTAACCTTATAGTTTTACTTTGAGATTCATAGAGGGTCTAGGACCTTCTTTATTACATCTTTAGTGATATATTGCATGTGCTTGGACCTTCAGAGAATTAAGGTAGGGAACACCTTGAACATGTACTTTAATTACAAGAGCATGTATGTAGTGATATATTTATCAGAATTGAAGATGTGTTAACTATGAAAAACTTTGTGAAAATGGGTGTGTGTGTGACACCAAGAACGTGATCAAGGCATCTGCGTGATGCGAATAACTAAGATCAAATAATCTAATGAGAATGAGACATCTCCAGGGGATGAGAAAGTAATAAAGGCATCAGTGGATACGAGTAAAGTTATACATCCCAGGGATGTATATCTGATTGAATAATTACTGTTGAGGCCTAACTGATATAAGATAACACTTTACATGGTGAATAACTATATGTAAAGCACATATTATTTTTGTTATTTGAGGTTTGTTTAAAATACCCCACCGACGTGGCGGGATACCCACAACTGACGCGGCAGGATATCCGTGACCGGTACGGCGGCCAATCCGTATACCAGTGCAGAGGTCTATCTGTACATAGTAAGCACATCCCAGGAATGTTGAGTTGAGATTTAACCCCGTCGCCTAGTGAAAAGGGGCTTGGATAGTATTCCCAGGGAATACATTATTTACAACTGTCTATTTAGGTGATGATAGTGGGTATTCCATCGGGGCTCGATGCTATATTGCTCGGGGATTACTTAAATTAAAGATTTAAGTTTTGCTTTAGGCCTGTTCAGTGTCATTCATGATAAATCAACAGTAAAGTAAGGCATGCTAATTACCAGTAAACTTGAATGTAAATCATCAGTTTTTAAATTGTTTTTCTAGCAAATGCATAGACTCATCATGCTTAGAATATCATGAAATATATGTGAGTTTTAATTTATATGTTCAATGTGTTTGTTCTCTATTGAGTTAGGATGTAGCTCACCCCTTTAGACTATACGTCGCAGGTCCTTTATTAGCAGCAGCAGAGGCTTCGGGAGACGTAGATCCGGGTGATTCGGATCACGTGCCTGGAGACGAGTTGGAGCCACCTCCCGAGGACTTCTTCTAGGAGACTCTGCTGTGTACTTTGACAGAGAGTAGTTTTAAGAGCAGATTTGTACGGCTTGGTATGTCAAGTATTTATTTTGTTAAAATAATGTAATTAAATAGATAGATAATTATTTTGGATGAACCATCTGGGGTGATCTGTTTATCACCGATGGTTCGGATCCGTTCTCTGTTCATACAGTGGCATGAAAGTAGAACTGCCTTTTGTTTGTGCCAATTGGGCACATTAACTTTTTTGCTTTATGCAGT
This sequence comes from Chloranthus sessilifolius, assembly GCA_021018995.1. NCBI lineage: Eukaryota > Viridiplantae > Streptophyta > Magnoliopsida > Chloranthales > Chloranthaceae > Chloranthus > Chloranthus sessilifolius. The sequence continues at coordinate 34,573,220 of CM037586.1, forward strand.
TAATTATTTATTCATTTATTATTACTTGTTATACCAATGTTCCGTGCATAGTTTTGGGGTACGGTCTGGAGGATCGTGCTGATGGCACGGGTTTCAGGGTGCCGAAATCTGGGCTGTCATACTATCTATCGTACACTTATATTCACGTATGTTTCTATCTATCTATGTTCATACATTCACTATCTATCGCACATTCATGTTTGTTCATGTTAATGCATGTCAATTTTTATCGCGCATTCATGTTCATACATGTTACTATCAATCCAAGTTCATGAATGTCACTATCTATCATGCATTAATATTCATTCATATTCATGCATGCCACTATCCATCGCATATTTATTTTCATTCATGTCACTATCTGTCGGACATTTATGTTCACGCATGTTTCTATCTATCCATATTTATGCCTCTCACTATCTATCGCGCATTTATATTCTTGCATGTCACTATTTATCAATATTCATGCATGTTATTATCTGTCATGCATTCAAGTTCATGCACGTCATTATCTATCAATGTTCATGCACATCATTATCTATCCCTAGTAGTACTTGTCACTATCTATCGCACATTCATGTTCATGCATGTCATATCTATTGTGCATTCATATTCAAGTATGTCACTATCTATCGCACAATCATATTTATTCATATTCAACCATGTCGCTATCTATCGCACATTTATATTCATTTAAATTCCTACATGTCACTATCTATCGCGCATTCCTATTTATGCATATCAATATTTATTGTGCAATTATGTTCATTCATATTCATAGACGTCAAACTATCAATCATGCATTCATGTTCATGCATGTCACTATCTTTCGCTCATTCATGTTCATTCATTTTCATGGATGTCAAATTATCAATCGTACATTCAACTTCATGCATGTCACTATCTGTCACACATTCATATTCAATTTTGTCACTATTTATCCTTGTTCGTGTGTGTCGCAATCTATCGCGCACTTTAGTTCATTCATATTTATGAATGTCAAAATCTATCCATGTTCATGCATGTCACTATCTATTACACATTCATGTTCATTCATGTCACTATCTATTAATGTTCATGTATGTCCCTATCTATCGTGCATTCATGTTCATGCATGTCACTATCTATCGTGCATTCATATTCATTAATGTTAGTATTTATCGAACATTCATATTCACGCAAATCACTATCTATCCATGTTCATGCATGTCACTATCTATCGCGTATTTATATTCATTCATATTTGTCAGTATCTATCGTGCATTCATGTTGATTAATGTCACTATCTATAGCGCAATCATATTCATCAATACAACTATCTATCGCGCATTCATGTTCACATATGTCACTATTTATCTATATTCATGCATGTCACTATTCATTATGCATTCATATTCGTTCATGTTCATGCATATTACTTTCTATCGCACATTCATGTTCATGCATGTCACTATCAATTCATATTCATTTATGTCACTGTCAATCAAGCATTCATGTTCATTCCTGATTATGCATGTCACTATCCATCGCGCATTCATTTTCATTTATGTCACTATCAATCTATGTTCATGCATGTCACAATCTATCGTATAATTATGTCCATTCATATTCATGCATGTTACTATCTATAGTGCATTCATGTTCATGTTTGTCACTATCTTTTGTGCATTCATGCTTATTCATGTTCTTACACGTCACTGTACATCGTACATTCATGTTCATGCATGTCACTATCTATCGCGAATTTATATTCATGCATGTCACTTTCTTTCCATGTTTATGGATGTCATTATCTATCACGCATTCATATTTATGCATGACACTATCAATCACGCATTCATATTCATTCTTGTTCATGTATGTCACTATCTATCGTGCATTCCTATTTAGGCACGTCACTATATATTATGCATTCTTATTCATTTATATTCATGTATATCAATATCTATCTATATTCATGAATGTCACTATCTGTCGAGTATTAATGTTCATGTATGTCACTATCTATCGTGTATTCATGTTCATACATGTCACTATTTATTGTGCATTCAAGTTCGTTCAGGCTAATGCATGTTACTATCTATCATGCATTCATGTTCATGCACGTCACTATCTTTTGGGTATTCATGTTCATGCATGTCACTATATATTGCGCATTCATGTTCATGTATATCACAATCTATCCTTATTCATATATGCCACTATCTATCACGAATTCATATTCATACATGTTCAAGTATGCGACTATTAATTGCTCATTCATGTTCATACATGTCACTATCTTTCGCACATTCATGTTCATGCATGTCACTATTTATCGCACATTAATATTCATGCATGTCACTATGTGTCACACATTCATGTTCGTGGATGTCAAACTATCAATCACGCAATCTTGTTCATTCATGTTATCGGATGTCACTATCTATCACGCAATCTTGTTCATTCATGTTCATGCATGCCACTATCTATCGATGTTCATGCTTGTCACTACCTATCATCCATTCATGTTCATTCATGTTCATTCACGTCACTATTTTTTATGTATTCTTGTTAAGGCATGTCACTACTAGTTGTGCATTCATGTTCACGGATGTTATAATCGTGCCTTCATATTCAAGCATGTAACTATCTATCATGCATTCATGTTTATGAATGTCAAACTATCTATCGCGCCTTCATGTTCATTAATGTCACTATTTGTCGCACTTTCATGTTCATGCAAGTCACAGTCTATTGTGCATTCATATTAGTGCATATCACAATCTATCAATATTCATGCATGTCATTATCTATCGCGCATTCATGCTCATTCGTGTTCATGCATGTCGCTATCTATCATGCATTTATGTTCAATCATGTCCATACTTGTTACTATCAATCATGCATTCATGTTTAGGAATGTCACTATCTATCGTACATTTATATTTAGGTACGTTACTATCTATTACGCATTCTTATTCATTCATGTTCATGTATATCACTATCTATCCATGTTCATGAATGTCACTACTTATCAGGCATTCATGTTCATTCATGCTCATATATATTATTATCTATCGCGCATTCATGTTCATACATGTTACTATTTTTTGCGCATTTATGTTTATGCCCATCACTATATATCACGTATTCATGTTCAACATGTAGCACCTATCACCAATTCATATTCAGGCATGTCACTATCTATCCTTATTTATGCATGTCACTATCTATCATGCATCCATGTTCATTGATGTCATTATCAATAGCGCATCCATGTTCATGGATGTCATTATCTGTCGCACATTCATGTTCAAGCATGTCACAATCTATCGTGCATTAATATTCATGCATGTCACTATATATCGCATATTCATGTTCGTGGATGTCAAACTATCAATTGCACAATTATATTTATTCATGTTCTTAGATGTCACTATCTATCGTATAATCTTATTTATTTATGTTCATACAAGCCACTATCTATCCACGTTCATGCATGTCACTATTTATCGTCCATTCAAGTTCATTTGCTTCACTATTTTTTGTGTATTCTTGTTCAGGCACGTCACTAGCAATCGTGTATTTATGTTAAAACATGTCACAAACGTGCATTCATATTCAAGCATGTCACTATCTATCGCGCATTCATATTTATAGATATCAAACTATCTATCGCGCCTTTATGTTCATTAATGTCACTATCTATCGCACTATCATATACATGTAAGTCACTATCTATCCATGTTCATACAAGTCACTGTCTATCGTTTATTCATATTTGGGCATGTCAAAATCTATTAATATTCATACATGTCACTATCTATCGTGCATTCATGTTCATTCGTGTTCATGCATGTCATTATCTATCGCGCATTTATGTTCAATTATATCCATGTATGTTACTATCTATCACGTATTCATGTTCATGAATATCACTATTTATCGTGCATTCATGTTCTTGCATGACACTATCTATCTATATTCATGCATGTCACTCTCTATCGCACATTCATGCTCATTCTTGTTATTATCTATTCATATTCATGCATGCCACTATCTATCGCGCATTCATGTTCATTCATATTTATGCATGTTACTATCTATCATATATTCATATTCATATATGTCACTATCTATACATGTTCATGCATGTCACTATTTATCCAAGTTCATGCATGTCATAATCTATTGCGCGTTCATATTTATGCATGTCATTATCTGTCATGCCTTCATATTCGTGCATGTCACTATCTTTTCATATTCATACATGTCACTATTTATCACACACTCATGTTCTTATATGTCACTATCTATCGCGCATTGGTGTTCATTCATGTTCTTCCATGTCACTATCAATCGCACATTGATGTTAACGCATGTGCACTATCTATCGCCTATTAATTTTTATGGATGTCATTATCTATCGCGCATTCATGTTCAACGAAGTCACTATCTATCGCGTATTTATATTTATGTATGTTCATAAATGTGATCTATCGTGTAATCATGTTCATTTATGTTAGTGCATATCACTATTTATCGCACATTCATGTTCATGCATGTCACTGTCTATCGTATAATCATGTTCATTCAAGTTCATTGATGTCAAACTATCAATCGCGCATTCATATTAAAGTATTTTCCTATCTTTCGCTCATTCATGTTCATTTATTTTCGTATATGTCAGACTATCAATCGCGTGTTCATGTTCATGCTTGCTACTATCTTTATACATTTATGTCATTATCTATCGGTGTTTATGCATGCTCCTTCATATTCATGTATGTCACTATCTATCACGCATTCATATTTATGCTATCACTATCTATTTATGTCCTTGCATGCCACTATTTATCCATGTTTAAGCATATCATAATCTTTCGTGCCTTCATTTTCATGTATATCATTATATAGTCATGTATTTTTGTTCACGCATGTCACTATCTATCGGGCATTCAAGTTCATGCATGTCTTTATGTAATGCGCGTTCATGTTCATTCATATTCATACATGTCACTATCGATGAGGCATTCATGTTCATGCATGTCACTATCTATCGCGCATTCATATTCATGGATGTCACTATCTATTCATGGTAGTACATCTCACTATCTATCGCGTATTCTTGTTCATGCATGTCACCTTCTATCGCTCATTTATGTTCATTAATATCAGACTATCAATCACACATTTATGTTCATACATTTTACTATCTGTCACACATTCATGTGTATTTTTATCACTATCTATCTATGTTCATGCGTGTCACTATCTATTGCGCATTCAAGTTTATGCATGTCACTATCTATTGTGCATTTATGTTCGTTCATATTACTATCTACCAATGTTCATGCATGTCCCTATCAATCGGGCATTCATATTCATTTATTTTAATATCTATCGCACCTTCATATTCAAACAAGTCACTATCTATCCATGTTTATGGATGTCACTATCTATCGCATATTTATGTTCATGCTTGTCAGTATCAATCACATATTCATGTTGATGAATGTAACTATCTATCATTCATTTATGTTTATCCATGCATCTATCTATCGTGCATTCATGTTCATTCATTTCAATATTTGTCGCACATTCATATTCAAGTATGTCACTATCTATCAATTTTCATGCATGTCACTATCTATCGCGCATTCACGTTAATTCATATTCATGCTTGTCAGTATCAATTACGCATTCATATTAATGAACGTCACTATCTATCGCGTATTAATGTTCATCCATGTAACTATCTATCGCACATTCATGTTCACGTATGTCACTATCTGTCCATGTTCATGCATGTCATTATCCATCGCGCATTCATGTTCGTTTATGTTCATGCATGACACTATTACGCATTTATGTTCATACATGTCAATATCAATCCATGTTAAAATATGTCACTATTTATTGTGTATTCATATTCATGTTGTCACTATCCATCACGCATTCATTTTTATTCATGTCACTATTAATCTATGTTCATGCATGTCATAATCTATCACGCAATTATGCTCATTCATGTTATGCATGTTACTATCTATAGCACATTTATGTTCATGCATTTCACCGTCTTTCACGTAATTATGTTCATTTATGTCCCTGCACATCACTATATATCAAGCGTTCATGTTCATGCATGTCACTATCTATCGTGAATTCATATTCAAGCATTTAACTATCTATCCTCGTTCATGCATGCCACTGTCTATCACGCATTCATATTTATGCATAGCATTATCAATCGCACATTCATATTCATTTATGTTCATGTATGTCACTATCTATCGCACATTAATATTTAGGCACGTCACTATCTATTACGCATTCTTATTCATTCATGTTCATGTATATCACTATCTATCTAGGTTCATGAATTTCACTCCCTATCGTGTATTAATGTTCATCCATGTCACTATCTATCCCACATTCATGTTCATGTATGTCATAATTTATCGCGTATTTATGTTCATTTAGTCTCATACATGTTACTATCTATCACGCATTCATATCCATAAATGTCACTATCTATCGTGAATTCATGCTCATGTGTGTCACTATCATCCTAATTCATGCATGTCACAATCTATCCTTGTTCATACATGTCACTATCTATCATGCATTCATGTTCATACATGTCCAAGTATGTCACTATCAACCGTTCATCCATGTTCATGCATGTCACTATCTATCGTGCATTCACATTCATTTATGTGCATTAATATTCATGCATGTCACTATATATCGCATATTCATGTTCGTGGATGTCAAACTATCAATTGCGCAATCATGTTTATTCATGTTCTTAGATGTCACTATCTATCGTACAATCTTATTTATTTATGTTTATGCAAGCCACTATCTATCCACGTTCATGCATGTCACTATTTATCGTCCATTCATGTTCATTTGCTTCACTATTTTTCGTGTATTCTTGTTCAGGCACGTCACTAGCAATCGTGTATTTATGTTAAAACATGTCACAATCGTGCATTCATATTCAAGCATGTCACTATCTATCGCGCATTCATATTTATAGATATCAAACTATCTATCGCGCCTTTATGTTCATTAATGTCACTATCTATCGCACTATCATATACACGTAAGTCACTATCTATCCATGTTCATACAAGTCACTGTCTATCGTTTATTCATATTCGGGCATGTCAAAATCTATTAATATTCATACATGTCACTATCTATCGTGCATTCATGTTCATTCGTGTTCATGCATGTCATTATCTATCGCGCATTTATGTTCAATTATATCCATGTATGTTACTATCTATCACGTATTCATGTTCATGAATGTCACTATTTATCGTGCATTCATGTTCTTGCATGGCACTATCTATCTATATTCATGCATGTCACTCTCTATCGCACATTCATGTTCATTCTTGTTATTATCTATTCATATTCATGCATGCCACTATCTATCGCGCAATCATGTTCATTCATATTTATGCATGTCACTATCTATCATATATTCATATTCATATATGTCACTATCTATACATGTTCATGCATGTCACTATTTATCCAAGTTCATGCATGTCATAAGCTGTTGTGCGTTCATATTTATGCATGTCATTATCTGTCATGCCTTCATATTCGTGCATGTCACTATCTTTTCATATTCATACATGTCACTATTTATCACACACTCATGTTCTTATATGTCACTATCTATCGCGCATTGGTGTTCATTCATGTTCTTCCATGTCACTATCAATCGCACATTGATGTTAATGCATGTCACTATCTATCTACAGTAGTGCTTGTCACTATCTATCGCCTATTAATTTTTATGGATGTCATTATCTATCGCGCATTCATGTTCAACGAAGTCACTATCTATCGCGTATTTATATTTATGTATGTTCATAAATGTGATCTATCGTGTAATCATGTTCATTTATGTTAGTGCATATCACTATTTATCGCACATTCATGTTCATGCATGTCACTGTCTATCGTATAATCATGTTCATTCAAGTTCATTGATGTCAAACTATCAATCGCGCATTCATATTAAAGTATTTTCCTATCTTTCGCTCATTCATGTTCATTTATTTTCGTATATGTCAGACTATCAATCGCGTGTTCATGTTCATGCTTGCTACTATCTTTATACATTTATGTCATTATCTATCGGTGTTTATGCATGCTCCTTCATATTCATGTATGTCACTATCTATCACGCATTCATATTTATGCTATCACTATCTATTTATGTCCTTGCATGCCACTATTTATCCATGTTTAAGCATATCATAATCTTTCGTGCCTTCATTTTCATGTATATCATTATATAGTCATGTATTTTTGTTCACGCATGTCACTATCTATCTGGCATTCAGGTGCATGCATGTCTTTATGTAATGCGCGTTCATGTTCATTCATATTCATACATGTCACTATCGATGAGGCATTCATGTTCATGCATGTCACTATCTATCACGCATTCATATTCATGGATGTCACTATCTATTCATGGTAGTACATCTCACTATCTATCGCATATTCTTGTTCATGTATGTCACCTTCTATCGCTCATTTATGTTCATTAATATCAGACTATCAATCGCACATTTATGTTCATATATTTTACTATCTGTCACACATTCATGTGTATTTTTATCACTATCTATCTATGTTCATGCGTGTCAGCATTTATGTTCGTTCATATTACTATCTACCAATGTTCATGCATGTCCCTATCAATCGAGCATTCATATTCATTTATTTTAATATCTATCGCACCTTCATATTCAAACAAGTCACTATCTATCTATGTTTATGGATGTCACTATCTATCACGCATTTATGTTCATGCTTGTCAGTATCAATCACATATTCATGTTGATGAATGTCACTATCTATCATTCATTTATGTTTATCCATGCATCTATCTATCGTGCATTCATGTTCATTCATTTCAATATTTGTCGCACATTCATATTCAAGTATGTCACCATCTATCGTGCATTCACGTTAATTCATATTCATGCTTGTCAGTATCAATTACGCATTCATATTAATGAACGTCACTATCTATCACATATTAATGTTCATCCATGTAACTATCTATCGCACATTCATGTTCACGTATGTCACTATCTGTCCATGTTCATGCATGTCATTATCCATCGCGCATTCATGTTCATTTATGTTCATGCATGACACTATTACGCATTTATGTTCATACATGTCAATATCAATCCATGTTAAAATATGTCACTATTTATTGTGTATTCATATTCATGTTGTCACTATCCATCGCGCATTCATTTTTATTCATGTCACTATTAATCTATGTTCATGCATGTCATAATCTATCACGCAATTATGCTCATTCATGTTATGCATGTTACTATCTATAGCGCATTTATGTTCATGCATTTCACCGTCTTTCACGTAATTATGTTCATTTATGTCCCTGCACATCACTATATATCAAGCGTTCATGTTCATGCATGTCACTATCTATCGTGAATTCATATTCAAGCATTTAACTATCTATTCTCGTTCATGCATGCCACTATCTATCACGCATTCATATTTATGTATAGCATTATCAATCTCACATTCATATTCATTTATGTTCATGTATGTCACTATCTATCGCACATTAATATTTAGGCACGTCACTATCTATTACGCATTCTTATTCATTCATGTTCATGTATATCACTATCTATCTAGGTTCATGAATTTCACTCCCTATCGTGTATTAATGTTCATCCATGTCACTATCTATCGCACATTCATGTTCATGTATGTCATAATTTATCGCGTATTTATGTTCATTTAGTCTCATACATGTTACTATCTATCACGCATTCATATCCATAAATGTCACTATCTATCGTGAATTCATGCTCATGTGTGTCACTATCATCCTAATTCATGCATGTCACAATCTATCCTTGTTCATACATGTCATTATCTATCATGCATTCATGTTCATACATGTCCAAGTATGTCACTATCAACCGTTCATCCATGTTCATGCATGTCACTATCTATCGTGCATTCACATTCATTTATGTGCATTAATATTCATGCATGTCACTATCAATTGCTCATTAATATTCATGCAGCTCACTATGTATCGCACATTCATGTTCATGGATGTCAAATTATCAATCGCACAGTTATTTTTATTTATATTCTTGGATGTCACTATCTATCGCACAATCATGTTCATTCATGTTCACACATATCACTATCTATCCACGTTCATGCATGTCACTATCTATCGCTCATTCATATTTATTCATCTACATTTATGTCACTATTTTTTGTATATTCTTATTCGAGCATGTCACTATCAATCGTGCATTCATATTAATGCATGTCACAATCGGGCATTCAAATTCATACATGCCACTATCTATTATACATTCATATTCATGCATATCACTATATATCGTGCATTCATATTAATATTTATGGATGTCAAACTATCTATCGCGCCTTTATGTTCATTAATGTCACTATCTGAAGTACTTTCATATTCACGCAAGTCACTATCTATCCATGTTCATACAAGTCACAGTCTATCGTGCATTCATATTCCTGCATGTCATAATCTATCAATGTTCATACATGTCACTATCTATCGTCCATTCATGTTCATTCGTGTTCATATTTGTCGCTATCTATCACGTATTTATGTTTAATCATGTTACTATCTATCACACATTCATGTTCATGAATGTCACTATCTATCATGCATTCATATTCTTGCATGGCATTATCTATCTATATTCATGTATGTCACTATATATTGCCCATTCATGTTCATTCCTATCGTTATCTATTCATATTCAGGCATATCACTATTTATCGTATATTCATATTCATACATATCACTATTTATCCATGTTTATGCATGTCAATATTTATCCAAATTCATGCATATCACAATCTATCGTGTGTTTATGTTTATACATGTCATTATCCGTTGGATGTCTATGTTCATGTATGTCACTATCTATCCATATTCATGCATGTCACTATCTATCGCGCCCTCATATTTATGTATGTCGCTATCTATAGTGCGTTCATGTTCATTCACTTTCTTACATGTCACTATCAATCGTGCATTCATATTCATGCATGTCACTATCTGTCCATGTTAGTGCTTGTCACTATCTATCACGCATTCATATTCATGGATATCATTATCTATCACACATTCATGTTTATGTATATTCATGAATATCACTATCTATCATGCATTAATATTCATTTATATTCGTACATGTCACTATCTATCGCGAATTCTTGTTAATACATGTCACTGTCTATCGCATAATTGTATTCATTCATGTTCATAGATGTCATAATATCAATCACGCATTCATGTTCATGCATGTCCCTATCTTTATCAATGTTTAAACATATTACGATCTTTCGCAATTTCATTTTCATGCATGTCATTATTTGTCGCGCATTCAACTTCTATCATGTCACTATCTATCTATATTCATGCTTGTCACTATCTATCGCGCATTCATGTTTATGTATGTCACTATCTATTGCACATTCATGTTCGTTCATGTGACTATTTATCAATGTTCATACATGTCCTTATCTATTGCGCATTTATGTTCATGCATGTCACTATCTATCGCGCATTCATTTCAATATCAATTGTACATTCATATTCAAGCATGCCACTATCTATCTATGTTCATGCATGTCACTATCTATCGCGCATTTATATTCATTAATGTTCATGCTTATTAGTATCAATCACGCATTCATGTTGATGAATGCCACTATCTATCACGCACTCTTGTTCATCTATATAACTATCTATCGCGCACTCATGTTCACGTTTGTCACTATCTATTCATGTTCATGCATGCCACTATCCATCACGCATTTATATTTGTTCATGTTCATGCATGTCACTTTCTATCATGCATTCATATTCATGCATGCCATTATCAATCTAAGTTTAATCATATCATAAGTTATTGTGCATTCATGTTCATTCATATTCATTTATGTCACTATCAATCCATGTTCATACATGTCATAATCTATCGCGCAGTCATGCTCATTCATGTTCATGCATGCTACTGTCTATAGTGCATTTATATTCAAGCATTTTACTGTCTTTAATGTATTCATGTTCATTCATGTTCCAGCAAGTCACTATATGTCATGCATTCATGCTCATGTACGTCACTGTCTATCGCGAATTTATATTCAAGCATATAACTATCTATCCTCATTTATGCATGTCACTATCTATCATGCATTCATATTGATGCATGACACTATCAATTATACATTCATATTCATTTATGTTCATATACGTCACTATCTAGCGTACATTCATATTTAGGCACGTCACTATCCATTACGTATTCTTATTCATTCATATTCATATATTATATTATCTATCCATGTTCATGAATGTCACTATCTATCGTGTATTAATGTTTATGCATGTTACTATCTATCATGCATTTATGTTCATGCATATCATAATTTATCGCGCATTCATGTTCATTTAGGCTCATGTATGTTAATATCTATCATGCATTCATGTTCATGTATGTTACTATTTATCGCAAATTCATGTTCATGTGTGTCACTATCATCCTAATTTATACATATCATAATCTATCCTTGTTCATGCATACCACTATCTATCACGCATTCATGTTCATATATGTCCAAGTATGTTACTACCAACCGTCCATCCATATTCATGAATGTCACTATCTATCGCGCATTCACATTCATTTATATGCATTAATGTTCATGCATGTCACTATCTATCGCTCATTAATTATAATATCCCTCATATTTTTGGCATATTTTTGTTTACCTCGGTAAGCGTGCCCGGAAAATACTGTAGAATATTTTTGGACTTTTGGTAAGCTAAGGCTATGGTAAGACTAATAGCCAAAGGATCTGGTCTCGAGAGGTGTGCAAGTCATGAAATCGATGACTTATACTATTGGGTTGGTGTTGGTGGTTAACACTAGATATGTTCTCAACTTAAGTAGATAAGTTGTAAAATTTAAATATCTAGATTTTTGTAGGCTTTGTTTTAATATTATAAAGAGAGAGAGATTTGAGAGAATTTACAATTCTCTTTCGGTTGAAAACAAATTGTAAACCATTTGGGCTGCTTGTGATCTTTAGATCTTGAGATAGAGAGAGCTCCTCTTCCCATCTCAACCATCGGTTTATGTGATATTTGGAATTGGATCAATTTGAGATATTAGAAGAGAAGGTTAGAGGAGAGGACATCACTATGTTGATAGGATCTGTGCAATGGAAGAAGGGTTGTAATGGGCTGACTTGAAGCTTTTAAAACCTTCAATCATAGAAGCTTGTTCCGGTGTGTGAATCGGTACAAGGGATCAACAGAGTTAGCTACAAGAGGTATGCCTTGAAACCTCCTTATGCAAATTTGTTTGATTTTTTTTGTTAAGAAAGTAAGTTTTAAATTCAATAAAAATGATGGAATGGCTGTGTAGAAAATATGAAAAAGAATCCGAGCATGTTAAAATTTACAGCCACAGAACCTGAGAAATTCGACTGTCGATTTCAAAATCGACTGCCGAAATTAAATCATCGTCAATTGGAAATCGACAAATCGAAAATGATTTTAAGCTTTGAAGCGAGTTACGGAATTGATGGTCGAATTTCAAATCGACTATCAATTTCAAATTCGACCATCGAATTTGAAATCGTCTAATTCTGTCCCCGCGGCTTTTAAAAGTTGGTTGGATTTTTATTCTTCTATGAGCTTTTGGGTTGATTTTTAGGTTCTATATTAACACTGAGAGTGTTAATATATGTAGGTTTTGGTCAATTGGGAATCCTTGGAGAGGATTGCTTATGAATGCTTTTGAATTTGCTTGGTTAAGGTAGGGGAATCCAAACTATTATTTGCATAAATTATACATATCGTTATTTTAGAAGCATGAAATATAGAAAATTCATTACACACAGTGAAATTAAAACTTTGAACATATGATACAATCCCAAAATTTGTAAACCTTGTCATAAATAAGAATCATTGGAAATCAGAACCTCAGCTAAATTTGAATCAGAACCTCAGCTAAATTTGAATCAGAACCTCAGTTAACTTTTGAATCAGAACTTCGAATCAGAACTTTGAAAAAAAATCAGTATATGATATGAATAATAAGCTTGGATATGTGTTAGCATTTGCATTTGATTTTGGGTTCATAAGTACGATGCCCTAGATTCCACCAACCGTGTTGATTGGTAAACTTTGGCGCAAGTTTCCCTCATAGCGTAGGGGCTTGTTGCATTTTCGAAATGGGTTCATGAACGCACGATGGTCGAGGGTCTTCCCATCCGTAATGCTGCTCTCATGCTATAGGAAATTTGGGAGATAAAATTAAGTTATAAATTTAAGACAAGAAGCATGCTAAATCAGAACATTTTGAACACTTTAGATTATATTATCAGTTTTGACTTAGGATTAGAACTGGAGATTTAATTTGAAAAGCATCATTGAAAAACCATATTTGATCCGGTTCCGTCTTTTGAAAACCTTTACTTATAAAGAAATGCAAATAGATCTATCTTCCTCTATTGAGCTTGGCTGTTAGCTCACCCTCGACTATACGTCATAGGTGCTGAGACTGACCTTGGGTCAGAGGATCCGGAGGACTCCGATTATATTCCCGAGGAGGATTTGGACATACCAGCTGAGGAGTTCTTCCCGTGATCTTAGATTTTGTATTTTTGGTATTTTGTCTGGAAATTATTTTGTAATGTTGAGCCTTAGGCTATTAATTTTGTTCTTTTGGATATCACTTGAGGAACCATTATGGTGAACCTCTATTTTAGGTGATTGGATTGGCCATCACCGGCGGTTCTTTTTGGTTCCTCACAGTGATATATCTAATTTTGTTATATGAAGCTTTTGTTTTTGGATTAACAATGTTGCCTCTGTCTTTAGACTTTGTTTATGTTGTCGGCTTCTGTTTGTTACGGCTTATTGAGAAATCAATAAGTTGATGAACCGGCCTTTCCTATACCTTAGGGATTGGAAAAGTCGGGTCGTCACAGTTGGTATCAGAGCACGGCTCTAGGTTCATAGTCTTAGGACTAGGGGTTAGATTATTTCTAACAAATTATTACTGATCAATTGTTATTGTTTGTTTAACAATGACAGATCAGCATGCCTCCACGGTTTAGAGGCAGAGGCCGAGGTATAGAGGGACCTCATGCCTATTGAGATTGAGAGATTGATGAGGGCGAGGCACCTCATATGGCGAGAGGGCGAGTTGCTTCCCCTAATGCGAGCCTTTGGGAGCTAGGCAAGATAGAGGAATGTGACGAGGTGTTGGCGGCCTTGGCTACTAACATGGCCACAGATGCACCATTGACCGGCAGATCGAGATGTCGGCTAGACATCACCCAGGAGGATTCGCAGAGTTTAGGAGGATGAGACCTCCTACATTCTCAGGGCAGACGGATCCTATGGAGGCCGAAGCATGGCTGGATGAGATAGAGAAGATATTTGAAGTGTTGTTGATGTGAGAAAGTATCTTTGGGCATCTTTCAAACTTTTGGTGGTGGAAGTCTGCTTTCAGATGAGAGAGCGGGACTACCCCAATACTCCATGGACTTGGGCAGAGTTTGTGGAGACGTTCAACGATCGATTTTCCAAGATCAGACGTAATCAATGGGAAGTCCAATTTATTGAATTGAAATGAATGAGATGTCGCGCTTAGTATATGGCGCAGAATTTGATAGATTTTCCGATTTGCACCTCAGATGTGGCCACCGAAATGATGAGAGCTCGAAATTTCGTAGAGGTTTGAGGCCTAACATCTGTGAGAGGGTGTCTATGGGAAATGGAGACGATGTCAAGGCGTGATGTCCAAGGCCCTCATTGCAGAGGAAGATATTCAAAACAGATTTGAGGCGAGAGCAGTGGTAATAAAATAGGTTTGGCGTGGAGCAGAGTGCTTCAGAAAGGTGTGAACAAAAAGCCGAGGTTCTCTAAACCTCCTCCCTACCCTAGTCACCATCATATTTAGACCGTGACGCCTTCCTATCGAGACCTCAGAGTCGCCACCAGACCACCTTTCGTAGCCGGGAGCACTATCGCGAGTGGAGCTTCTATGGCTCGTGGCTCGACGAGAGGATCACCTGTTACATTCTGCTTTCTACCCCAGGTGTGCAAGATGTGGGAAACCACATAAGATGAGGATTGCACGGAATAACACCGGAGGATGCTTCGTGTGGACTGTTGGTCACATGATCAAGGATTGTCCTACTATTGAGAAAGGACGGACTACGACGGTCTCTATGCGTCACGACCTACAGTTCAAGGTCGGGCTTATGCGGTGACTGCACAGGATGCCCAAACGTCGAATGACGTCATTCAAGGTATCATTAAAGTTGAGACGTCAATTATGCATTGATTCAATTATTATTGTTTAAATCTACATACAAGTCAATTATGTTAAAACACATAGGAATCATTGTATATATGATTAACAAACTTTTTAACTAAAGGTACACTTATGATGAGTAGTCGAGACGACATGAATAAAATTGAAGCACGAGTACTTATAGACCCTGGGTCTACACACTCGTTTATTACTCCTTCCTTCTCAGAGAAGTTGGGTATTACTCCCGAACCCCTTGCTTTCATTCTAGATGTCAAGATTCCTACGGGGAGTTCGGTGTGCACTGATACAGCATGTCAGTCAGTCATCGTGATGATTGATGAGCACGAGACATTGACCGACATGATTACGTTGAGCATGGAAGGGTTTGACGTCATTCTCGGAATGGATTGGTTGGCAGCTTATCACGTGAGCGTGGACTGTCTTCGGAAGATAGTGACCTTCCGACCGCCAAAGCGAAAATCCTTTGATTCTGTGGAGTCAAATCGAAGGTTGCGCCGTTGGTTTCAGCCATTAAAGCTGAGCGTATGATGAAGAATGGTTGCAGTGGATATCTGGCCTATTTGCAAGATTCTACCGAAAAGAAGAACGGCTTGGCTCTTATCAAGGTGGTCTGCGATTATCCTGATATCTTTCCAGAGGACTTACCTGGATTACCACCTGACCGAGAGATTGAGTTCTCGATTGAGCTAGCACCGGGTACAGAACCGTTATCTAAAGCTCCATATCGGATGGCGCCTGCTGAGTTGAAGGAACTCAAGGAACAGCTTCAGGAGCTGTTAGACAAAGGCTTTATATGACCGAGTGTCTCTCCTTGGGGTGCACCGGTTCTATTTGTGAAAAAGAAGGATGGATCGATGCGTCTGTATATCGATTATAGGCAGCTCAACAAGATGACGATTAAGAATCGTTATCCTCTTCCGCGGATAGACGACTTGTTTGATCAATTGCAGGGTGCAAGGTTCTTTTCGAAGATTGATCTGAGGTCAGGCTATCACCAGCTCAAGATCAAAGCGGAAGATATATCCAAGACTACGTTTCGGACGTGTTATGGCCACTATGAGTTTCTAGTGATGCCATTTGGATTAATGAATGCGCCTGCATCTTTCATGGACCTGATGAACAGGGTGTTCAAACCACATCTTGACAAATCTGTGGTAGTTTTTGTAGATGACATCCTCATCTATTCAAAAACCAGAGAGGAGCATGCGACATCGAAGATGGCTCTTCAAACACTCGGGACCATCGGTTGTATGCCAAACTTCGTAAGTGTGAGTTTTGGCTTGAGCAGTCGATTTCTTGGGCCACGTAGTCTCCGGCGGGTATCTCGATGGATCCTACAAAGATAGATTCGTGGTGACATGGGAACAACCACGCGATTCAGAGGTCCCAAGTTTCCTTGGTTTGGTAGGTACTATCGGCGATTTGTCGAGGGTTTTCAAGATATCAGGTCCACTTACACTCACAAGAAAGAATGCTAAGTTCGACTGGACGGAGCAGTGTGAGCAGAGCTTTCAGGAGTTAAAGCGTCGCTTGACTACAAAGACACGAAGCTTGCTATACCTTCGGCAAAGGAGGTTTCGCGATATAGTGATGCTTCCTATGGCGGATTAGGATGTGTGCTTAATCAACACGAGCGGGTCATTGCGTATGGTTCTAGGCAGTTGAAGGACCATGAAAGAAACTATCCGACGCATGACTTAGAGCTAGCAGCAGTTATATTCGCCTTGAAGATCTGGCGACATTACCTCTATGGTGAAATCTTTGATATATTCACCGATCACAAGAGTCTCAAGTACCTCTTCACTCAAAAGGACTTGAATATGCGGCAGCAACGATGGATGGAGTTCTTGAAGGACTACGATTGCTCGATTCAATACCATCCGGGAAAGACAAATGTCATTGCTGATGCACTTAGTAGGAGGTCTTCAGCACAGTTGTCACATCTTGTTAGCCGGATTCAGAGATGGAAGCTTTTGGAGGATATGGCTTTGGGCAGCTCAAGGTTCGATGTAAAAGGCTCGGGAGCATTGATGGC
Source organism: Chloranthus sessilifolius (assembly GCA_021018995.1). Lineage (NCBI taxonomy): Eukaryota > Viridiplantae > Streptophyta > Magnoliopsida > Chloranthales > Chloranthaceae > Chloranthus > Chloranthus sessilifolius. The sequence goes on from CM037586.1 coordinate 34,591,688, forward strand.
TACACTTGTATTACGTCCTACGCTCTTCGAGAACATTCGGAAGCTTCAGATGACCGATGATGAGCTAATGGCAATCAGACGAGATGTCGAGAATGGCAGCAAGAAGGATTTCTCCATTCGAGCAGATGGGACCTTGCTATTTCACGATCGGGTATGCGTACCGTCGAGTACCGAGCTTCGGGACACCATTCTGGAAGAGGCTCACAAATCCATGTATGCCATACATCCTGGTAGCACCAAGATGTATCAGGACTTGATGAAGAGTTTCTGGTGGCGAGGTTTGAAACGCGACGTCGCTGAGTACGTATCGTGGTGCTTGGTTTGTCAACAGGTTAAGGTTGATCATCAGAATCTAGCAGGGTTATTACAGCCTTTACCTGTGCCTGAGTGGAAATGGGAAGCCATTTCGATGGATTTTATACTCGGATTGTCGAAGACACTGAGGAAGAACAATGCCATCTGGGTTATTGTAGATCGGCTAACCAAGTCTGCTCATTTCTTGCCATATAATACCACCTATACAGCCAGTAGACTTGCAGAGTTATACCTGAAGGAGATTGTTAGACTGCATGGGATACCGGCTAGTATTGTGTCTGATCGAGACCCGTTGTTTACTTCACATTTTTGGCAGAGATTTCAGGAGGGCATGGGTTCTCGTCTTGACTTTAGTTCGACATTTCACCCACAGACGGATGGCCAGACCGAGCGCGTGAACCAGATCATTGAGGACATGTTGAGAGCATGTATGTTGGATTTTCACGGATCATGGGACCAACACTTGCCTCTGATAGAGTTCGCCTACAATAATAGCTTTCAGGCTAGCATTGGTATGGCTCCGTTCGAGGCTTTATATGGACGGCGGTGTCGATCACCGTTGAACTGGGAAGAAGTGGGTGAGAAGCTCATTATTGGACCTGAGATAGTTGAGCGCACTACCGAGACGGTTCGGTTGATACGCGAGCGACTACGAGTAGCTCAGAGTCGTTAGAAGAGCTACGCTGATCTCAAACGGCGACACGTGGATTTTCAGGTAACTTTTGATATGTCAAGATGTATTCCTTCACTTGGTATAAATTCCATGTGAAATTGGTATTAATACTCAATTTTCAGGTCGGCGAGAATGTCTTTGTTCGGATTTTGCCTACCAAGGGCGTTATGCGGTTCGGAAAACGAGGGAAACTGAGTCCTCGGTACGTTGGGCCTTTTGAGATATTAGGCCGAGTCGGAGAGGTTGCATAACGTGTGGCGTTACCGCCGCAATTATCTAGCATGCACAACGTTTTTCATGTGTCGATGCTGCGTCGATACATCCGTGACCCGACTCACGTACTTGATTACCAACCCATCGAGCTTCAGGATGGTTTGAAGGTGGTCGAAGACCTGATTCGTATTTTGGATCGCAAGGAGCAGATCCTACGCACTAAAAGCATTCCTTTGGTTCTCGTGCAATGGCGGAATCATACACCGGAGGAAGCCACTTGGGAGCGTGAAGTTGAGCTTCGAGACCAATTTCCAAACCTTTTTGATTGAATTTTGAGACATTATGTGTTGAATGTATGATTTCTTGAATTTTTATGTAATTCGATTTTATCTGAGATGATTTGGCGAGAAAATTTTGGGTCAATATCTCTGATTAATTGGTGCATGTTTGGAAGACTCTACATTATGGAAACTTGATAATTTTGGGCCTAAACACTGGTATGTTCCACTCATGCCATGTGAAATAAAATTGGCCCTATAGTTAGCTACTTCCTTAAATTTCACTGAGCCATTTGGCCTTGATACAGATGTCATGGCCCTATATATATATATTATTTTGTAAATGTTTAACAGTTTTTGTTTTTGTGTTACGTTGTGGAATTCCTGAACATTTTGCGGCAGGCGGACCGGACTTGTTATTTTTCCGAATAATTATATGAAATAGTTTGGCCAAAAAAAAAAAAAAAATGCTTAGCCTATTCTTTAATTTTCTACGCCAATTTCGGCTGTGATAATGCGGATAATGTAATGGGAATGAAATGGGATCAAAGAAGGCCCATTTAGACCCAATGGTATGGTTTGAACTTCAAAAATTTTGAAAAATTTTAAAGACCACAGTGTGACAAAATTCGACTATCGAAAATGGAATTTGATGGTCGAATTTTTTTTAAAGGTCACAAGCAATTTTCAGCCAAAAACAAGTCCTGAGAAAATCGACTGTCGATTTCAAAATCGACCATCGATTTGGAAAATCGACCATCGAATTTGAAATCGATGGTCGAATTTATCGATTTAAGTTAGGGGTCTAAAATTCTTTTGGCATTTCGGGTTCCAAATTTGGGGGTTTTGAGCTTAGGGTTTTGAGGGTTTTTGGCGATTTTGGGGTGTATCATCCATTTCAGCCGAATTCCGGGGAGAGATCCATTGCAAATTGAAAAAGGGGCTTCGATTTTACCTTGTGGAAACCGGATTTTGGCTTTTTACAGGTAAACTCCTCCCACATCTACATTATTTGGGGAATTTTTTATCCTCTTTGTCTGTTGTTCTTTTTGTGTATTATTGTTGTTCAATGGGGCCTAAAAAGCAGACCCCCATTCGAAATCCTACCTCAAAGAGGCCAGCCTCTCGAGCTGCGTCTACAAGCTGATCAAAACAGCCCACAGAACCACCACAGTCGGTTCCACCACCCACTGTTTCTCCAATGCCTGAGCAGCCCAATGAATTTTGGAGCATTAAAGGCTTCACCACTGAATATCTGTTTCACCCGGAGTTGTTTGACCAACAAACAACCACACAACGGGCGGGTGAATACCTTGAAAAGGCCAAATTAACCTCCCTGTGCACATCTTTTAGTGACCATTTCTATCCCCGACTCGTGCGCCTATTTTATCAGCACATGAGCCGCGAAGACGGGAAGAGAATATACACGGAAATTGATGGCCGAGATTATACATTCGATCTAGAAGACATGGCTGTGGCATTGCGATGCCCTTTAAATCACTCCCAAACCATGGGTTTAGGTCCTCCTTTCCCCAAACCGGTTCGTTTTGAGGATGTAATTACGCACATGACGCAAGGCCGTCATGGGTCCGGTAAATCTATCGTCACGGTCCATATGCCGGAGACCATGTGGATCTTGGATAAAATTTTTAAGACCACCCTTTACCCTTTTGGTCATCAATCTGAGCGCACCGGTCCCCTTCAACAAATTCTTTTTGCGGCCTATAAGGAACGATGGTTTAGTGCTCCTGAAATTCTTTTTAAAGGGATTATCAAAGCCCGAGAGAAAATGGGCAAACATGTGAAGAAACCATTGAAGACAATGCCCTATGCTCGCATAATTTTGGTGATGATTGAGAACTACCGAGCGGGCCCTGCTTATGATATCCCTCCTACTGAACCCAAATCCACAGCGGGTCGAAAAATTTATAACTTGGTCAATTGGTGAGGATGATGATGACCCTACTCATTCTACCCTTGACACTGCTACCCCTGCACCTCCTCAGCCCCCACAGAGTAAGATCCTTACACTCTCAGAGTTCACCCGACAGATGACTGCCATGAGCCACCATATTCAAGAGCTCACCCACCACACCAGCTCTATGCGTCAGGAGTTGGATGTCCATGGCGGCGCCCTCTCTTATCTGATGCAGCACGCGTTTCCAGAGGATTACACGACATATATGGCTGATATCCGTGCGATATCGCCTTCGACATGGTAGGTACTAGCCTTGCCTACGGCGGGAGGATATGGTGATGATGATCGCTGATGGTACTTCGGGCTGGGTCCATCTTCTGCGGGGATTGTTAGTGTACTTGGGGAGGGGGGTTACCGATTTATTTTTGGTGGTTATGGTGCTTTATTTTCTGACTTGGATTATTTAGGACCTGGTGGTCCTTCTTTTGTTATCTTTTATATTTTATGTCTTTTGCTTTGCTCTGGATACTTTGCTTATCTTGGTTTGTATATAGTTCAGTTCGGGCCTTGTTTTCATCTTTTGATATGCGTGATTGGATCTCGATGTGCATTGCTTTTGTTGGTATTTTGGTATCTGCTTCAGTTAAATGCTTGTGTGGATTAGTTCTCTGTCACTTTTTGTACTTCCTGTTTCTTTGATAGCTTTTCATTCTATTTATAGCTTTCATGCGTCACTGTGTATCGGTTTCCCGGCACGTGACACTTGGGGTGTGGGCATCCATGTACGGATGCAATCCACTATGGCTTTTTCATGCCCCATGCAGTACATCCATGTTACTACGGATCCCATCCCTTGGCTTGCGTGCCCTGTGGGATTGAAACACAGTGCACCATGTTTTCTCTTCTTTTATTATCTGGTGTGTGTTATGTTCAATTTTCGATGATGAAAATTCCTAAGGAGGGGTGAATGTAATATCCCTGATATTTTCGACATATTTTCGACATATTTTCGTTTACGTCGGTAAGCGTGCCCGGAAAATACTATAGAATATTTTTGGACTTTTGGTAAGCTAAGGCTATGGTAAGACTAATAGCCAAAGGATCTGGTCTCGAGAGGTGTGCAAGTCATGAAATCGATGACTTATACTATTGGGTTGGTGTTGGTGGTTAACAATATGTTCTCAACTTAAGTAGATAAGTTGTAAAATTTAAATATCTAGATTTTTGTAGGCTTTGTTTTAATATTATAAAGAGAGAGAGATTTGAGAGAATTTACAATTCTCTTTCGGTTGAAAACAAATTGTAAACCATTTGGGTTGCTTGTGATCTTTAGATCTTGAGAGGCTCCTCTTCCCATCTCAACCATCGGTTTATGTGATATTTGGAATTGGATCAATTTGAGATATTGGAAGAGAAGGTTAGAGGAGAGACATCACTATGTTGATAGGATAATGGAAGAAGGGTTGTAATGGGCTGACTTGAAGCTTTTAAAACCTTCAATCATAGAAGCTTGTTCCGGTGTGTGAATCGGTACAAGGGATCAACAGAGTTAGCTACAAGAGGTATGCCTTGAAACCTCCTTATGCAAATTTGTTTGATTTTTTTTGTTAAGAAAGTAAGTTTTAAATTCAATAGAAATGATGGAATGGCTGTGTAGAAAATATGAAAAAGAATCCGAGCATGTTAAAATTTCTGACCACGAACACGAGAATTCATTGTCGATTTCAAAATCGACTGCCGAAATTGGAAATCGACTGTCGAATTGGAAATCGACAGTCGAAAATGGGATTTTAAGCTTTGAAACAGAGTTCTGGAATTCGATGGTCGAATTCTGTCCTGCTTTTGGCTTTTAAAAGTTGGTTGGATTTTTATTCTTCTATGAGCTTTTGGGTTGATTTTTAGGTTCTATATTAACACTGAGAGTGTTAATATATGTAGGTTTTGGTCAATTGGGAATCCTTGGAGAGGATTGCTTATGCATGCTTTTGAATTTGCTTGGTTAAGGTAGGGGAATCCAAACTATTATTTGCATAAATTATAAGCATAAACTGTCATAAATCAGGTTATTTTTAGAAGCATGAAATATAGAAAATTCATTACACACAGTGAAATTAAAACTTTGAACATATGATACAATCCCAAAATTTGTAAACCTTGTCATAAATAAGAATCATTGGAAATCAGAACCTCAGCTAAATTTGAATCAGAACCTCAGTTAACTTTTGAATCAGAACTTCGAATCAGAACTTTGAAAAAAAATCAGTATATGATATGAATAATAAGCTTGGATATGTGTTAGCATTTGCATTTGATTTTGGGTTCATAAGTACGATGCCCTAGATTCCACCAACCGTGTTGACGGTAAAACTTTGGCGCAAGTTTCCCTCATAGCGTAGGGGCTTGTTGCATTTTCGAAATGGGTTCATGAACCGATGGATGGTCAAGAGGGTCTTCCATCGGTCAATGAAGTCCGCTCTCATGCTATAGGAAATTTGGGAGATAAAATTAAGTTATAAATTTAAGACAAGAAGCATGCTAAATCAGAACATTTTGAACACTTTAGATTATATTATCAGTTTTGACTCAGGATTAGAACTGGAGATTTAATTTGAAAAGCATCATTGAAAAACCATATTTGATCCGATTCCGTCTTTTGAAAACCTTTACTTATAAAGAAATGCAAATAGATCTATCTTCCTCTATTGAGCTTGGCTGTTAGCTCACCCTCGACTATACGTCACAGGTGCTGAGACTGACCTTGGGTCAGAGGATCCGGAGGACTCCGATTATATTCCCGAGGAGGATTTGGACATACCAGCTGAGGAGTTCTTCCCGTGATCTTAGATTTTGTATTTTTGGTATTTTGTCTGGATATTATTTTGTAATGTTGAGCCTTAGGCTATTAATTTTGTTATTTTGGATATCACTTGAGGAACCATTATGGTGAACCTCTATTTTAGGTGATCGGATTGGCCATCACCGGCGGTTCTTTTTGGTTCCTCACAGTGATATATCTAATTTTGTTATATGAAGCTTTTGTTTTTGGATTAACAATGTTGCCTCTGTCTTTAGACTTTGTTTATGCTGTCGGCTTATGTTTGTTACGGCTTATTGAGAAATCAATAAGTTGATGAACCGGCCTTTCCTATACCTTAGGGATTGGAAAAGTCGGGTCGTCACATTAATATTCATGCATGTCACTATATATCGCACATTCATGTTCGTGGATGTCAAATTATTAATCGCACAATCATTTTTATTTATATTTTTAGATGTCACTATCTATTGCACAATCATATTCATTCATGTTCATGCATGTCACTATCTATCGCCTATTCATGTTCATTCATGTTCATTCATATTCATTCATCTACATTCATGTCACTATTTTTCGTATATTCTTTTCAAGCATGTCACGATCAATCATGCATTCATATTAATATATGTCACAATCGGGAATTTAAATTCATACATGCCACTATCTATTATACATTCATATTCGTGCATTCATATTAATGTTTATGGATGTCAAACTATCTATCGCGCCTTTATGTTCATTAATGTCACTATCTGATGCACTTTCATGTTCACACAAGTCACTATCTATCCATGTTCATACAAGTCACAGTCTATCATGCATTCATATTTGTGCATGTCACAATCTATCAATGTTCATGCATATCACTATCTATCGTGCATTTATGCTCATTCATCTTCATGCTTGTCGCTATCTATCGTGTATTTATGTTCAATCATATTTATGCATGTTACAATCTATCACACATTTATATTCATGAATGTCACTATCTATAGTTCATTCATATTCTTGCATGGCACTATATATCTATATTCATGTATGTAACTATCTATTGCTCATTCATGTTCATTCTTGTCATTATCTATTCATGTTCAGGCATATCACTATCTACCGTGTATTTATGTTCATGCATATCACTATCTATTCATGTTCATCCATGTCAATATTTATCTAAGTTCATACATATCACAATCTATCGTGCGTTTACGTTTATGCATGTCGTTATCCATTACACATTCATTTTCATGTATGTCACTATTTATCCATGTTCATGTATGTCACTATCTATCGCGCCCTCATATTCATACATGTCGCTATCTATAGTGCGTTCATGTTAATTCACATTCTTGTATGTCACTATCAATTGCACATTCATATTCATGCATGTCATTCTCTGTCCATGTTAGTGCTTGTCATTATCTATCGTGCATTTATATTCATAGATGTCATTATATATCACACATTTATATTTATGCATGTTCATGACTATCACTATCTATCATGCATTCATATTTATTTATGTTCGTGCATGTCACTATCTATCACGCATTCCTGTTAATACATGTCACTGTCTATCGCACAATCATATTCATTCATGTTCATCGATGTTATACTATCAATCGCACATTCATGTTCATGCATGTCCCTATCTTTATCAATGTTTAAGCATATTACTATCTTTCGCACATTCATTTTTAAGCAAGTCATTATCCGTCGTGCATTTAACTTCTTCCATGTCACTATCTATCCATGTTCATGCTTGTCACTATCTATCACGCATTCATGTTTATGCATGTCACTATCTATTGCGCATTCATGTTCGTTCATGTCATTATCTATCAATGTTCATGCATGTCCCTATCTATTGCGCATTCATGTTCATACATGTCACTATCTATCGCACATTCTTGTTCATTTATTTCAATATCTATTATATATTCATATTCAATCATATCACTATCTATCCATGTTCATACATGTCACTATCTATCGCGCATTTATGTTTATTAATGTTCATGCTTATCAGTATCAATCACGCATTCATGTTGATGAATGTCACTATCTATTGCGCACTCCTGCTCATCCATGTAACTATCTATCGCGCACTCATGTTCATATATGTCACTATCTATCCATGTTCATGCATGCCACTATCCATCACGCATTCATATTCATCCATATTCATATATGTTACTTTCTATTGTGCATTCATGTTCATGCATGCCATTATCAATTCATGTTCAACCATATCACAATCTATTATACATTCATGTTCATTCATTTTCATACATATCACCATCCATCACGCATTCATTTTTATTTATGTCACTATCAATCCATGTTCATGCATGTCATAATCTATCGCGCAATTATGCTGATTCATGTTTATGCATGTTACTGTCTATAGTGCATTTATGTTCAAGCATTTTACTGTCTTTCGTGCATTCATGCTCATTCATGTTCCTGCAAGTCACTATATATCGTGCATTCATGTTCATCTATGTCACTGTCTATCGCGAATTCATGGTCAAGCATGTAACTATCTATCCTTATTCATGCATGTACTTATCTATCACGCATTTATATTTATGCATGCCACTATTTATCGTACATTCATATTTATTTATGTTTATGTATGTCACTATCTAGCGCACATCCATATTTAGGCACGTCACTATCTATTACACATTCTTATTTATTCATGTTCATTTATATTTTTATCTATCCATATTCATGAATGTCACTATCTATCATTTATTAATGTTCATGCATGTCACTATCTATCACGTATTCATGTTCATGCATGTCACAACTTATCGCGCATTCATGTTCATTCAAACTCATGCATGTTACTATCTATCATGCATTCATGTTTATACATGTTACTATCTATCGCGAATTTATGTTCATGCATGTCACTATCTATCCTAGTTCATGCATGTCACATTCTATCCTTATTCATGCATGTCACTATCTATCCTAGTTCATGCATGTCACATTCTATCCTTATTCATGCATGTCACTATCTATCGTGCATTCATGTTCATACATGTCCAAGTATGTCTCTATCAGTCGTCCATCTATGTTTATACATGTCGCACATTCACGTTTATTCATGTGTATTCATGTTCATGCATGTCACTATCTATCGTGCATTAATATTCATGCATGCCACTATGTATCACACATTCATGTTCGTGGATGTCAAATTATTAATCGCGTAATCATTTTTATTCATGTTCTTAGATGTTACTATCAATCGCCCAATTATGTTCATTCATGTTCATGCATGTCACTATCTATCCACTTTCATGTATGTCACTATCTACCGCCCATTCATGTTCATTCATGTCACTATTTTTCGTATATTTGTTCAGGCATGTCACTATGAATCATGCATTCATGTTCATGCATGTCACAATCGGGCATTCATATTCATACATGTCACTATCTATTATACATTCATATTCGTACATGTCACTATATATCGCGCATTCATGTTAATGTTTATAGATGTCAAACTATCTATCGTGCCTTTATGTTCATTAATGTCACTATCTGACACACTTTTATATTTACGCAAGTTACTATCTATCCATGTTCATACAAGTCACAATCTATCGTGCATTCATATTCGTGCATGTCACAATCTATCAATATTTATGTATGTCACTATCTATCATGAAGTCATGCTCATTCGGGTTCATGCATGTTGCTATCTATAATGCATTTATGTTCAATCATGTTCATGCATGTTATTATCTATCACACATTCATATTCATGAATGTCACTATCTATCGTATTTTTATATTCTTGCATGACACTATCTATCTATATTCATGTATGTCACTATCTATCGCCCATTTATGTTAATTTCTTTCGTTATAACTATTCATGTTCAGACATGTCACTATCTATCGTGCATTCATGTTCATTCATATCACTATCTATCCAGGTTCATGCATGTCACTATTTATCCAAGTTTATGTATTTCACAATCTATCGTTCATTCATATTTATGCATGTCATTTTCTGTCGTGCATTATTGTTCATGCATGTCACTATGTATCAATGTTCTTGCATGCCAATATCTAGCGCGCCCTCATGTTCATGTATGTCATTATATGTAGTGCGTTCATGTTCATTCACGTTCTTGTAAGTCACTATCAATCGCGCATTCATCTTCATGCATGCCACTATCTTTTCATGTTAGTACTTGCCACTATCTATCGCGCATTCATGTTCATGAATGTCATTATCTATCGCACATTGGTATTTATGCATGTTCATAAATGTCACTATTTATCATGCATTAATATTTATTTATGTTCGTGCATGTCACTATCTATTGCGCATCCCTGTTAATGCATGTCACTGTCTATTACACAATCGTATTCATTCATGTTCATGGATGTCATACATCAATCGCGCATTCATACTCATATATGTCCCTATCTTTCGCTCATTCATGTTCATTCATTTTTGTAGATGTCAGACTATCAATCGCATATTCATGTTCATGCATGATACTATCTATCATACATTTATGTCATTATCGATCACTATTTATCTATGTCATTATCTGTTGCTCATTCATGTTTATTCATGTTCATGCATGTCACTATCTATCGCACATTCATGTTCATACGTGTCACTATCTATTCATGTTCTTACATGTCACTATTTATCCATGTTCAAGCATATCACAATCTTTCGCGCATTCATTTTCATGGATGTCGTTATCTAGTTCCGCATTCATGTTCATACAGGTCACTATCTATCTTGCATTCATGTTCATGCATGTCACTATGTAATGCGCGTTCATGTTCGTTCATGTTCATGTATATCACTATCTATCACGCATTCATTTTGTTGGCCACTTACCTTGCGTTCAAAAAAGGGTTAAAAATCATACAATTAAATGATCTATTTATTGCACACACCAAGACAAGTAGACATACAGACCTGTAAGTATTCAGGGCCTATTGTAACAAGTTTTATAGAAAGGTAAGTAAGGGTATGTCCATAGAGAAATGTGACTGAAAATTAGATAAATCTCCAGATCTAAAGCAAATCTGACACCCTTCCTAATGCTAAAACAATAAAAGAAAGAGGAGAGGTCTAAGGGTTTGTCACTTGTAAATTAAACTATAAAAACTAATTAAAATTACAGAAATTGATCCAGAGTACAACTCTTGCAGTGAAGGGAAATTTAAAACAGAAAATGGGAAGAAGCAGCTTGGAGTTTGGTCTTACTGCAATTGGGTTGAGCTGCTAGGGTTACAGAGAGTTTAGAGTGCATTAATCTTTCATCCGACCATAGGCACAGCTACAGGGTAGAAGAATCTGATCTAGGCTAGAGATTTGGCTTGATCTTAAGGCTATGATCTGTCCACTTTAATAGTCATAGATCATCCAATAGATTCACTCCATTCTCATGCTTCCATTAGAACATTATAACCACTACAAATGCTGTAATTGTCAGACCACAGACACAGGCAATTACAGGAATATCAGATCTGGGGAGATCAAATGGCATCTAAGAGGTCTACCAGTTAAGTGGGTGAGCTATTCCCATCTACACAAAGCCGATCGAGCACCAAATGAAATCAACGAAACTATAGATCTAATTACAGCAGTTAAACCAACATTATATTGAATTAAACTAACCATAGAATGAAAGGCCCTCAGATTTACAGTCTATGCAACATCCAACCCTCAATAACACTCTCAACTTTTCCCAATTACAGACTAAACCTCCCTCTTTGCTGCTCCAAAGAAATTAGCCAACCATGGTTGGGCAAAAAGGAAGAATAGAGAATTTCGATTCAAGCTCTGATCTCCAGAATTGATCTCCTTTTTCTGGCAACTTCCCTTCCTTTTATAGCTTTCGTCCTCTGCCTCAGATTCATTTTTCCTGCCAATTATAGCTTTCAGAATAATCCTGTTATTCTCTCCTTTATTCCCCTTCTAGAAGGCTCTTTCAGTTAGTTAGAGTTGGGGAGAGAGCACGTGAGTCGGTTAGGGTTTCTCAGGACACTTTTAGAAACTTCGTGTCGGTCATCAGAGTGCCTCAGATTATGTGTAGCAGGTTACTAACTTGCAGCGTGTGCACAACAGCTTTTTTGAGAAGTCCTTCAGTCGATTTCGATAGGTTCGTGAGGCTTTCGACAGGTTCCAAACAGGCCTTCTGTTCCTTTCGCTAGGATTCAAGATCCTTTCGATAGGTTTACTTCTAGTTCCTGTCGACAGGTTCCATCAGCTTTCGATAGGTTCACCAACTGAGCTACAACAACCATTCGATAAGTGACATTTGCATCAGAGGTTGGTGGATCCTTTCGACAGGATCTCTTTAAGCTCCAGGGGACCTTTCGATAGGATACTTCCTACTTGCTTTCAACTGCCCAATAGGTTCTAGATCCTATCGAATACTCTGATCTCCATGACTTCTTTCTTTTCAGCCTTCAGATCCTATCGATAGGTTGCAATAACCTATCGACAGGTTGTTTTCAGCCTATTTTTCCTTCTTCAATGCTACTTTGCTGTTGCTGCATGTCCCAAGTGGGCATTGGTGTGGAACCCTTTTGTGTGCCATAGTTGGGTCAGAGCTGTAGTGAGAGATGGACCTTTTTGTGGGGCACTTTTGGGTAGATTTATGTACTATGATTGCTTTTTAATGCTATTTATAAAATATGCTCAACATGCACTTATTAGTCTATTCACAGGTCTATCAAAGGTTAGGTCAAAGGGTGAAAAATAGTATTTTTCACTGATTAATATATTTTCATGTCTGTCACTATCTATCACGTATTCATTTTCATACATGTCACTATCAATCAATGGAAGTGTTTGTTACTATCTATCGCGCATTCATGTTTATGCATGTCATTTTCTATCGTGTATTCATGTTCAAGTCATTTTCATTAATATCAGTATCTATCGCGCATTGATATTTATTTATGTTCATGCATGTCACTATCTATCATGCATTCATGTTCATTTATGTTCATACATGTCACTATCTATCGTGCATTCCTGTTCATGCACGTCTCTTTCTATCGCTCATTCATGTTCATTGATTTTCATGGAAGGCAGACTATCAATTGCAGATTTATGTTTATGCATTTTACTATCTGTCGCGCATTCATGTCCATTTTTATCACTATCTATCCATATTCATGCGTGTCACTATCAATCATGTATTCAAGTTCATTAATATTTATGTGTCACTATCTATCGCACATTTAAGTACATTCATGTTCATCCATGTCAATATCTATCTATGTTCATGCATGCCACTATCTATTACATATTTATGTCACTATTTTTCGATGTTCATGCATAACACTATCTATCCCACATTTAAGTTCATGCATGTCACTATCTATCGCTCATTCATGATCAAGCGCGTCACTATTTATCGCGCATTTATGTTCATTTATGTCAGTATCTGTCACACATTCATATTCACGCATATCACCATCTATCCATGTTCATGCATGTCACTATCTATCGCGTATTGATATTTATTCATATTCACGCTTGTCAGTATCTATCGCGCATTCATGTTGATGAATGTCATTATCTATTGCGCATTTATGTTCATCCATGTAACTATCTATCACGCATTCATGTTCACGTATGTCACTATCTATCCATGTTCATTCATGTCACTGTCTATCACACATTCATATTTGTTCATGTTCATGCATGTCACTTTCTATCACGCATTCATATTCATCCATGCAACTATCTATCGTGCATTCATGTTCACGTATGTCACTATCTATCGTGCATTCATGTTCATGCATGTTATTATCCATCGCGCATTCATTTTTATTCATATTAATATTTGTCGCACATTCATGTTCACGCATGTTTCTATCTATCCATGTTCATGCCTGCCACTATCTATCGCGCATTTATATTCATGCATATTATTATCTATCAATGTTCATACATATCACCATCAATTGTATATTCATGTTCATTCGTGTTCATGTATGTCACTATCTATCGTACATTTATGTTCATTTAAGTTACTATCTGTCGCGCTTTCATGCTCATGCATGTGATTATCTTTTGCACATTCATGTCTATTGACATTTATGCACGTCACTATGTATCGCGCATTCAGGTTCATTAATGTCACTATCTATCATGCATTTTGCTCATACATGACACTATCAATCTATGTTCATGCACGTCACTATCTATCCAACATTCATGTCATTATATATCGGTGTTTATGTATGTCACTATGTATCTCGCATTTATATTCATTCATATTTAATTTCATTCATGTCACTATCAATCCATGTTCATGCATGTCACAATCTATTGTGTAACTATGCTTATTCAAGTTCATCCATGTTACTGTCTATAGCGCATTCATGTTCATGTATTTCACTGTCTTTCGTGCATTCATGTCCCTGCACGTCACTATATATCACGCATTCATGTTCATGGATGTCACTATCTAACATGAATTAATGTGCATGCATGTAACTATCTATCCTAGTTCATGCATGTCACTATCTATCACACTTTCATATTTATGCATAGCACTATCTATCGCGTATTTATATTCATTGATGTTCATGTATGTCACAACCTATCGCACATTCATTTTAGGCACGCCACTATCTATTATGCATTCTTATTCATTCATGTTCATGTATATCACTATCTATCCATATTCATGAATGTCACTATTTATCGTGCATTAATGGTCATGCATGTCACTATCTATTGCACATTCAAGTTCATGCATGTCACTACTTTTCACGTATTCATGTTCATACAGGCTCATGCTTGTTACTGTCTATCGCCCATTTGTGTTCATGCATGTCACTATCTTTTACACATTCATGTTCATGCACATCACTGTAAATCGCGCATTCATGTTCATGCATGTCACTATCTATCGTGAATTCATATTCATGCATGTCACTATCTATCGTGAATTCATATTCATGCATGTCACTATCTATGCTAGTTCATGCATGTCATAATCTATCATTGCTCATGCATGTCACAATCTATCACGCATTCATGTTCATACATGTCCAAGTATGTCACTATCAATCACGCATCTATCTTCATGCTTGTCACTATTTATCACGCATTCAAGTTCATTCATGTATATTCATGTTCATACATGTAACTATCTATCGCGCATTAATATTCACGCATGTGACTATGTATCGCACATTTATGTTCATGGATATTAAATTATCAATTGCATAATCATTTTCATTCACGTTCTTGGATGTCACTATCTATCCTCGTTCATACATGTCACTATGTATCGCTCATTTATGTTCATTCATGTCATTATTTTTCGTATATTCTTATTCAGGCATGTCACTATGTATCGCTCATTTATGTTCATTCATGTCATTATTTTTCGTATATTCTTATTCAGGCATGTCACTATCAATCGTGTATTTATGTTCATGCATGTCACAATCGTGTATTCATATTTATACATGTCACTATCTATCATGCATTCATGTTTATGAATGTCAAACTATCTATCGCACCTTCATGTTCATTATTGTCATTATCTGTCACACTTTCATATTCACGAAAGTCACTATATATCTATGTTCATGCAAGTCAGTCTATCGTGCATTCATATTCATGCTTGTCAGTATCTATCGCTCATTCATTTTGAGGAATGTCACTATCTATTTTACATTCATGTTCATCAATGCAACTATCTATCGTGCATTCCTGTTGACGTATGTCACTATCAATCCCTATTCATACATGTCATTATCTATCGTATATTCATGTTCGTTCATATTTATGCATGTCACTTTATATCGCACATTCATGTTCATTTATGTTCATGCATTTCACTATCCATCGCACATTTATTTTCATTTATATCACTATTTATCACATATTTTTGGTCATGCATGTCACTATCTATCCATATACATACCTGTCGCTATCTATCGCGCATTTATGTTCATGCATGTCATTATCTATCGCACATTCATGTTCATTCTTGTTCATGCATGTCACTATCTATCGTGCATTCATATTCATATATGTCACTATCTATCCATGGTAGTGCTTATTACTATCTATTGCGCTTTCATTTTCATGTATGTCATTTTCTATCATGTATTCATATTCAAGTATGTTACTATTTATCACACATTGATGTTTATTCGTATTCATGCATGCCACTATCTATCATGCATTCTGGTTCATACGTGTCACTTTCTATCACTCGTTCATGTTCATTCATTTTCATCGATGTCAGACTACTAATCGCGCATTCATGTTCATGTATTTTAATATCTGTCGAACATGCATGTGTAGTTTTATCACTATCTATCTCACAATCAAGTTTATTTATGTTCATGCGTGTCACTATCTATGTCGCATTTAAGTTCATTCATGTTTGTGCATGTCAATATCTATCCATGTTTATAAATGTCACTATCTATTATGCATTCATGTTCATTCATGTCACTATCTATTGCGCATTTAAGTTCATGCACGTCACTATCTATCGCGTATTCATATTTACGCATGTCACTATCTATAGCATATTTATATTCATTCATGATAGTATCTGTCGCACATTCTTATTCACGCAAGTCACTATCTATCTATGTTCATGCATGTCATTATCTATCGCCATTTATGTTCATTCATGTTCATGCTTGTCAGTATCTATCGCCCATTCATTTTCATGAATGTCACTATCTATTGCATATTCATGTTAATCCGTGCAACTATCTATCATGCATTCCTGTTGACGTATGTCACTATCAATCTATATTCATGCATGCCATTATCTATTGCGCATTCATGTTCCTTCATATTCATGCATGTCATTTTATATCGTGCATTCATGTTCATTTATGTCACTATCTATAGTGCATTTATGTTTATTTATGTTCATATATGTCACTATCCATCGCACATTCATTTTCATTCATATCACTATTTGTCGCACATTTATGTTCATGCATGTAACTATCTATACATATTCATGCCTGTCACAATCTATCACGTATTTTTGTTCATGCATGTCACTATCTATCGCACATTCATATTCATTCGTGTTCATACATGTCACTATCTATCGTGCATTCATGTTCATGTATATCACTATCTTTTTATGGTAGTGCTTATTACTATCTATCACACATTAATGTTCATGCATATCATTTTCTATCGTGCATTCATGTTCAAGTAAGTCACTATCTATTGCGCATTGATGTTTATTCATATTCATACAAGTCACTATCTATCGCGCATTCCGATTTATGCATGTCACTTTCTATAGCTCATTCGTGTTCACTCATTTTCATTGGTGTCAGACTACCAATCGCGCATTCATATTCATGCATTTTTCTATCTGTCACGCATTCATGTGTAGTTTTTTCACTATCTATTCATGTTCATCTGTATCACTATCTATCACATAGTCAAGTTTATTTTTGTTCATGCGTGTCATAATCAATGGCGCATTTATATTCATTCGTGTTCATGCATGTCAATATCTATTCATGTCCATGAATGTCACTATCTATTTCACATTTATGTTCATTCATGTCACTATTTGTCGTGCATTTAAGTTAATGTATGTTACTATCTATCGCACATTAATTTTGATGAATGTCACTATCTATTGTACATTCATATTCATTCATGCAACTATCTATCATGCATTCCTCTTGACGTATGTCACTATCAATCTATATTCATGCATGTCATTATCTATCGTGCATTCATGTATGTCACTTTATATCGCGAATTCATGTTCATTCATGTCACTATCTATAGTGCATTCATATTCATTTATGTTCTTGTATGTCACTATCCATCGCGCATTTATTTTCATTCATATTACTATTTATTGTACATTCATGTTCACACATGTTCATGTATATTACTACTATCGCATATTCATTTATGTTCTTGTATTTTACTATTCATGCTCATTCATGTTCATTCATTTTCATCGATATCAGACTACTAATCGCGCATTCATGTTCATGTATTTTACTATCTGTCGAACATTCATATGTAATTTTATCACTATCTATCCATGTTCATGCGTGTCACTATCTATCTCGCAGTCAAGTTTATTTATGTTCATGCGTGTCACTATCTATGACGCATTTAAGTTCATTCATGTTCATGCATGTCAATATCTATCTATGTTTATGAATGTTACTATCTATTATGTATTCATGTTCATTCATGTCACTATCTATTGCGCATTTAAGTTCATGCACGTCACTATCTATCGCGTATTCATATTTACGCATGTCACTATCTATAGCATATTTATATTCATTCATGTTAGTATCTATCGCACATTCATATTCACGCAAGTCACTATCTATCTATGTTCATGCATGTCATTATCTATCGCGCATTTATGTTCATTCATGTTCATGCTTGTCAGTATCTATCGCCCATTCATTTTGATGAATGTCACTATCTATTGCATATTCATGTTAATCTATGCAACTCATTCATATCATTCATTTTGATTGATGTCACTATCAATCTATATTCATGCATGCCATTATCTATCGCACATTCATGTTCCTTCATATTCATGCATGTCACTTTATATCGCGCATTCATATTCATTCATATCACTATCTATAATGCATTTATGTTTATTTATGTTCATATATGTCACTATCCATCGCACATTCATTTTCATTTATATCACTATTTGTTGCACATTTATGTTTATGCATATAACTATCTATCCATATTCATGCCTGTCACTATCTATCATGCATTTTTGTTCATGTATGTCACTATCTATCGCACATTCATGTTCATTCGTACTCATACATGTCACTATCTATCGCACATTCATGTTCATTCGTGCTCATACATATCACTATCTATCGTGCATTCATATTCATGTATGTCACTATCTTTTTATGGTAGTGCTTATTAGTATTCATTGCGCATTCATGTTCATGCATGTCATTTTCTATCGTGCATTCATGTTCAAGTAAGTCACTATCTATTGCGCATTGATGTTTATTCATATTCATGCATGTCACTATTTATCGCACATTCCGGTTTATGCATGTCACCTTCTATCGCTCATTCATTTTCATTGATGTCAGACTACCAATCGCGCATTTATGTTCATGCATTTTGCTATCTGTCACACATTCATGTGTAGTTTTATCACTATCTATCCATGTTCATCCGTATCACTATCTATCACATAGTCAAGTTCATTTATGTTCATACGTGTCATAATCTATGGCGTATTTATGTTCATTCGTGTTCATGCATGTCAATATCTATTCATGTCCATGAATGTCACTATCTATTGCGCATTCCTGTTCATTCATGTCACTATTTTTCGCGAATTTAAGTTAATATGTCACTATCTATCGCATATTCATGTTCATATATGTTACTACTTATCGCGCATTCATGTTCATTCATGTCAGTATCTATCACACATTCATATTCACGCAAGTCACTATCTATTCATGTTAATGTATGTCACTATCTATCCTACATTTATGTTCATTCATGTTCATGCTTGTCAGTATCTATCGCGCATTAATTTTGATGAATGTCACTATCTATTATACATTCATATTCATCCATGCAACTATCTATCATGCATTCCTCTTGACGTATGCACTATCAATCTATATTCATGCATGTCATTATCTATTGGGCATTCATGTTCATTCATATTTATATATGTCACTTTATATCACGCATTCATGTTCATTCATGTCACTATCTATACTGCATTCATGTTCATTTATGTTCTTGTATGTCACTATCCATCGCGCATTTATTTTCATTCATATTACTATTTATTATACATTCATGTTCGCACAATGTCACTATCTATCCATATCCATGCCTGTCCCACTATCTATCGCGCATTTATGTTCATGCATGTCACTATCTATCACGCATTCATGTTCATACATGTCACTATCTATCGCACATTAATATTCATGCATGTCACTATATGTCGCACATTCATGTTCGTGGATGTCAAACTATGAATCGTGCAATTCATGTTCTTGGATGTCACTATCTATCGTACAATCTTGTTTATTCATATTCATGCATACCACTATCTATCCACGCTCATGCATGTCACTATCTATTTCCCATTCATGTTCATTCATGTTCATTTACGTCACTATTTTTTGCGTATTCTTGTTCAGACATGTCACTATCAATCGTGTATTTATATTTATGCATGTCACAATCATGCATTTAAATTCAAGTATGTCACTATCTATCGTGCATTCATGTATATGAATGTCAAACTATCAACACTCCTTCATGTTCATTGATATTACTATCTGTCGCATTTTCATATTCACGTAAGTCACTATCCATTCATGCTCATGCAAGTCGCAGTCTATCGTGCATTCGTATTCATGCATTTCACAATCTAATAATGTTCATGGATGTCACTATCTATCGCGCATTCATGTTCATTTGTGTTCATGCATATTGCTATCTATCACGCATTTATGTTCAATCAGGTCCATACAAGTTACTATCTATCATGCATTTATGTTCATGAATGTCGCTATCTATCATAAATTCATGTTCTTGCATGTCACTATATATCTATATTCATGCATGTCACTATCTATTGCACATTCATGTTCATTCCTGTCATTATCTATTTGTGTATATGCATGACACTATCTCTCGCGCATTCATGTTCATTTATATTTATGTATATCACTATCTATCGCACATTCATTTCAAGCATGTCACTATCTATCCATGTTCATGCATGTCACTATTTATCCATATTCATGTATATCATAATCTATCGCGCATTCATATTTATGTATCTCATTATCTATAGCACATTCATATTCGTGCATGCCACTATCTATTCATGTTCATGTATGTCACTATCTATTGCACACTCATGTTCATATATGTCACTATCTATCGTGCATTAATGTTCATTCACGTCCTTGCAAGCCACTATTAATCGCCCATTCATGTTCATGCATGTCACTATCTGTCCAGGGTAGTGCTTGTCACTATCTATCGTGCATTCATATTCATGGACGTTATTATCTATCGAGCATTCATGTTCAATTAAGTAACTCTCTATCGTGCATTTATATTTATGCATGTTCATGAATGTCACTATCTATCATGCAATCATGTTCATTTATATTCGTGCATATCACTATCTATTGTGCATTCCTGTTCATGCATATCACTGTCTATCGCATAATCGTGTACATACATGTTCATTGATGCCAAACTATCAATTGCCCATTCATGTTCATGCATGTCCCTATCTTTCGCTCATTCATATTCTGTCATTTTCGTGGATGTCAGACTATTAATCGCGCATTCATGTTTATGCTTGGCACTATCTGTCCTCGATAGTACTTGTCACTATCTATCGCGTATTCATGTTTATGGATGTCATTATCTATCAGGCATTTATGTTTAAGTAAGCCACTATCAATCGCACATTCATGTTTATGCATGTTCATGAATGTTACTATCTATCACGCAATCATGTTCATTTATGTTCGGGCACGTTTCTATCTATCGTAAATTCTTATGCATGCATTGTCACTGTCTATCATATAATCATGTTCATTCATGTTCATTGATGTCAAACTATCAATCGTGCATTCATGTTTATGCATGTTCCTATCTTTTGCTCATTCATGTTCATTCATTTTCATAGATGTCAAACTATCAATCGCGCATTCATGTTCATGCCTGGCACTATCTATCATATATTCATATCATTATTTATCGGTATTTATGCATATCACTATCTATCGCACATTCATGTTCATTTATGTTCTTGTATACTACTATTTATTGTGCATTCATGTTCATGCATATTACTATCTATTCATGTCTTTACATGTTACTACTTATCCATGTTGAAGCATATCATAATCTTTCGCTCCTTCATTTTCATGCATATCTTTATCTAGTCACACATTCATGTTCATGCATGTCACTATCTATCCATGTTCATACATGTCATTATCTATCGCGCATTCATTTTCATTCATTTCACTATATAATGCGCATTTATATTTGTTCTTATTCATACATGTCATTATCTATCACCCATTCTTTTTCATATATGTCACTATCTATCGCGCATTCATATTTATGCATCTCACTATCTATCCATGGTTGTGCTTTTTACTATCTATCGCGCATTAATGTTCATGCATGTCATTTTCTATCGTTCATTCATGCTCAAGTATGTCACTATCTATCGCGCATTGATGTTTGTTCATGTTCATATATGTCACTATTTATCGCGCATTCATGTTCATTTATGTTTGTGCAAGTCACTATCTATCGCGCATTCCTGTTCATGCATGTCACTTTCTATCGCTCAATCATGTTCATTCATTTTCATTTATGTCAGACTATCAATTGCACATTCGTGTTCATTCATTTTATTATATATCGCACATTCATGTGCTTTTTTGCCGCTATCTATCCATGTTCATGCATATCACTGTCTATCACACATTCAAGTTTATTAATGTTCATGCGTGTCACTATTTATCACACAATCACATTCATTCATGTTCATGCATGTCACTATCTATCGCTCATTTATTTTTATTCATGTCATTATCTATCACACATTCAAGTTCATGCACGCCACTATGTACCACATATTCATGTTCATGCATGTCACTATCTATCGCGCATTCATGTTCATTCATATAAGTATCCGTCGCACATTCATATTCATACAAGTCACTATCTATCAATATTCATACATGTCACTATCTATTGCGCATTCATATTCATTCATGTTCAGACATGTCAGTGTTTATCGCACATTCATATTGACGAATGTCACTATCTATTGCGCATTTATGTTCATCCATGCAACTATCTATCGTGCATATATTCATGTATGTCAATATCTATCCATGTTCATTCATGTCATTATCTATCGCGCATTCAAGTTCGTTCACGTTCATGCATGTCCTTTTATATCGCGCCTTTATGTTCATACATGTCACTATTAATCCAAATTTATGCATGTCACTATCTATAGTGTGTTCATGTTCATTCATATTCATGGATGTCACTATATATCGCACATTCATTTTCATTCATATCACTATCTGTCTCACATTTATTTTCACGCATGTCACCATCTATCCATGTTTATACCTGTCACTATCTATCGTGCATTTATGTTCATGCATGTCACTATCTATCAATGTTTATACATGTCACTATTTATCGCGTGTTTATGTTCATTCTTGTTACTATCCGTCGCGCTTTTATGTTCATGCATGGGACTATCTTTCGTGTATTCATGTCTATTCACGTACATGCATATCGCTATATATCACGTATTCATATTCACGAATGACTCTATCTATCGCATATTTTGTTCATGCATGGCATTATCAATCAATGTTCATGCATGTCACTATCTATCCAACATTCAGGACATTATCTATCGGTGTTTACGCCTTTCACTATCTATCACACATTCATGTTTATGCATGTCACTAACTATCGCGCATTAATATTTATGCATGTTAGTATCTGTCGTATATTTATATTCGCGCATGTCACTATCTATCCATGTTCATCTATGTCACTATCTATCGCGCATTTATATTCATTCATGCTCATGATTGTCAGTATCAAGCACGCATTCATATTGATGAATGTCACTATCTATTGCGCATTCATGTTCATCCATACAACTATCTATCGTGTATTCATATTCACTTATATCATTATCTATTCATATTGATGTATGTCACTATCTATCGCACATTCATGTTCGTTCATGTTCATGCATGTCACTTTCTATTGCGCATTCATGTTCATACATGTCACTATCAATCCATGTCCAAGCATGCCACTATCTATCATGCATTCATGTTCATTCATATTCATACTTGTCACTATCCATCATGCATTCATTTTCATTCATGTCACTATCAATCCATCTTCTTGCATCTCACAATCTATCGCGCAATTATGCTCATTCATTTCTTGCGTGTTACTGTCTATAGCGCATTCATGTTCATTCATGTTCCTACATATCACTATCTGTCCAAGCTCAAGTATATCATAATCTTTCGCGCCTTTATTTTAATGTATGTCATTATCTAGTCATGCATTCATATTCATGCATGAAACTATCTATCCATGTTCATGCATGTCACTATCTATCGCACATTCATGTTCATGAATGTCACTATCTATCGTGCATTCATGTTTATGTATGTCACTATTTATCCAAGGTCGTCCATGTTATTATATATCACGTATTTATGTTCATGCATGTTATTTTCTATCGTGCATTCATATTCAAGTAAGTCACAATCTATCACGCATTGATGTTTATTCATATTCATGCATGTCACTATCTATCACGCATTCCAGTTCATCCATGTCAGTTTTTATCGCTCATTCATGTTCATTTATTTTCATTGATGTCAGACTACCAATCGCACATTCATGTTCATACATTTTACTATCTGCTGCACATTCATGTATAGTTTTATCACTATCTATCCATGTTCATGCGTGTCACTATCTATCACGCAGTCAAGTTCATTCATGTTCATGCGTGTAACTATCTATGGCACATTTAAGTTCATTCCTGTTCATGCATGTCAATATCTATCCATGTTCATGAATGTCACAATCTATTGCACATTCATGTTCATTCATGTCACTATCTATCGCGCATTTAAGTTCATGCACGTTACTATCTATCGCACATTCATGTTCATTCAGGTCACTATCTTTCGCACATTCATATTCACGTTAGTCACTATCTGTCTATGTTCATGCATGTCACACAATCTTTCGCACATTTATGTTCATTCATATTCATGCTTGTCAGTATCTATCGCGCATTCATTTTGATGAATGTCACTATCTATTTTACATTCATGTTTATCAATGCAACTATCTATCATACATTCCTGTTGACATATGTCACTATCAATCCCTATTCATTCATGTCATTATCCATGTGCATTCATGTTCGTTCATATTCATGCATGTCACTTTAGATCGTGCATTCATATTCATACATGTCACTATCTATAGTTCATTCATATTCATTTATGTTCATACATGTCACTATCCATCGCGCATTTATTTTCATTCATATGACTATTTGTCGCATATTTATCTTCATGCATGTCACTATCTATCCATATTCATACCTGTCGCTATCTATCACATATTTATGTTCATGTATGTTACTATCTATCACACATTTATGTTTATTCGTGTTCATGTATGTCACTATCTATCCATGGTAGTGCTGATTACTATCTATCGCGTTTTTATTTTCATGCATGTCATTTTCTATCGTGCATTTATGTTCAAGTATGTAACTATCTATCACACATTGATGTTTATTCGTATTCATGCATGTCACTATCTATCACGCATTCCGGTTCATACATATCACTGTTTATCGCTCATTCATGTTCATTCATTTTCATCGATGTCAGACTACCAATCGTGCATTCATGTTTATATATTTTACTATCCGTCAAACATTCATGAGTAGTTTTATCACTATCTATCCATGTTCATGCGTATCACTATTGATCACATAGTCAAGTTTATTTATGTTCATGCGTGTCACTATCTATGGCGCATTTAAGTTCATTCATGTTCATGCATGTCAATATCTATCCATGTTTATGAATGTCACTATCTATTGTGCATTCATGTTCATTCATGTCACTATCTATTATGCATTTAAGTTCATACACGTCACTTTCTATTGCGTATTCATGTTTATGCATGTCACTATCTATCGCACATTTATATTCATTCATGTCAGTATCTGTCGCACATTCATATTCACGCAAGTCACTATCTATCTATGTTCATGCATGTCATTATTTATCGGGCATTTATGTTCATGCTTGTCAGTATCTATCGCCCATTCATTTTGATGAATGTCACTATCTATTGCATATTCATGTTAATCCATGCACATTCATTTGCGTCACGTATCACTATCAATCTATATTCATGCATGTCATTATTTATCGCGCATTCATGTTCCTTCATATTCATACATGTCACTTTATATCGCGCATTCATGTTCATTCATGTCACTATCTATAGTACATTTATGTTTATTTATGTTCATATATGTTACTATCCATCGCACATTTATTTTCATTCATATCACTATTTGTCGCACATTTATGTTCATGCATGTAACTATCTATCCATATTCATGCCTGTCACTATCTATCACACATTTTTGTTCATGTATGTCACTATTTATCGCACATTCATATTCATTCATGTTCATATATATCACTATCTATCGCGCATTCATGTTTATGTATGTCACTATCTTTCTATAGTAGTGCTTATTACTATCTATTGCGCATTCATATTCATGCATGTCATTTTCTATCGTGCATTTATGTTCAAGTAAGTCACTATCTATTGTACATTGATGTTTATTCGTATTCATGTATGTCACTATCTATCGCGTATTTCGATTTATGCATGTCACTTTCAATCACTCATTCATGTTCATTCATTTTTATTGATGTTAGACTACCAATTGCGCATTCATGTTCATGTATTTTGCTATCTGTTACATATTCATGTATAGTTTTATTACTATCTATCCATGTTCATCCGTATCACTATCTATCACATAGTCAAGTTTATTTATGTTCATGCGTGTCACAATCTATGACACATTCATGTTCATTCGTGTTCATGCATGTCAATATCTATCCATGTTCATGAATGTCACTATCTATTGCGCATTCATGTCACTATCTATCGCACATTTAAGTTCATGCACGTCACTATCTATCACGTATTCATGTTCATGTAGGTCACTATCTATCGCACATTCATGTTCATTCAGGTCAGTATCTTTCGCACATTCATATTCACGTAAGTCACTATCTATCCATGTTCATGCATGTCACTATCTATCACACATTTATATTCATTCATATTCATGCCTGTCAGTATCTATCGCGCATTCAATTTGATGAATGTCACTATCTATTTACATTCATGTTTATCAATGCAACTATCTATCGTGCATTCCTGTTGACGTATGTCACTATCAATCCCTATTCATGCATGTCATTATCTATCGTGCATTCCTGTTGACGTATGTCACTATCAATCCCTATTCATGCATGTCATTATCTATCGTGCATTCATGTTCGTTCATATTCATGCATATCACTTTAGATTCTATTGTGTAATTATACTCATTCATTTTCATCCATGTTACTGTCTATAGTGCATTCATATTCATGCATTTCACTTTCATTCGCGCATTCATTTTCATTCATGTTCCTACACGTCACTATATATCACGCATTCATGTTCATATTTGTTACTATCTAACGCGAATTAATGTGCATGCATGTAACTATCTATCCTAGTTCATGCATATCACTATCTATCACGCTTTTATATTTATACATGACACTATCTATCGCGTATTCATATTCATTTATGTTCATATATGTCACAACTTATCGCGCATTCATATTTAGGCACGCCACTATCTATTATGCATTCGTATTCATTCATGTTCATGTATATCACTATCTATCCATATTCATGAATGTCACTATTTATCGTACATTAATGGTCATGCATGTCACTATCTATTGTGCATTCATGTTCATACAGGCTCATGCTTGTTACTGTCTATCGCCCATTCATGTTCATACATGTCACTATCTTTCGCACATTCATGTTCATGCACATCACTATATATCGCGCATTCATATTCATGCATGTCACTATCTATCGTGAATTCATATTTATGCATCTCACTATCTATAGTAGTTCATGCATGTCACAATCTATCCTTGCTCATGAATGTAATAATCTATCACGCATTCATGTTCATATATGTCCAAGTATGTCACTATCAATCACACATCTATCTTCATGCTTGTCACTATCTATCGCGCATTCAAGTTTATTCATATACATTCATGTTTATGCATGTAACTATCTATCGCGCATTAATATTCATGCATGTGACTATGTATTGCACATTCATATTCATGGATGTTAAATTATCAATTGCGTAATCATTTTTATTCATGTTCTTGGATGTCACTATCTATCCACGTTCATACATGTCACTATGTATCGCTCATTCATGTTCATTCATGTCACAATTTTTTGTATATTCTTATTAAGGCATGTCACTATTAATCATGTATTTATGTTCATGCATGTCACAATAGTGGATTCATATTCATGCGTCTCACTATCTATCGTGCATTCATATTTATACATGTCACTATCTATCGTGCATTCATGTTTATGAATGTCAAACTATCTATCGCGACTTTATGTTCATTATTGTCATTATCTGTCACACTTTCATGTTCACGGAAGTCACTATATATCTATGTTCATGCAAGTCAGTATATCGTGCATTCATATTCATGCTTGTCAGTATCTATCGCGCATTCATTTTGATGAATGTCACTATCTATTTTACATTCATGTTCATCAATGCAACTATCTATCGTGCATTCCTCTTGACGTATGTCACTATCAATCCCTATTCATGCATGTCATTATCTATCGTACATTCATGTTCGTTCATATTTATGCATGTCACTTTATATCGCGCATTCATGTTCATACATGTCATTATCTATAGTGCATTCATGTTCATTTATGTTGATGCAATTCACTATCCATCGCACATTTATTTTCATTCATATCACAATTTGTCGCATATTTTTGTTCATGCATGTCACTATCTATCCATATTCATACATGTCGCGCTATCTATCGCGCATTTATGTTCATGCATGTCATTATCTATCGCACATTCATGTTCATTCTTGTTCATGCATGTCACTATCTATCGTGCATTTATTTTCATTCATATCACTATTTGTCACATATTTTTATTCATGCATGTCACTATCTATCCATATTCATACCTGTCGCTATCTATCGTGCATTTATGTTCATGCATGTCATTATCTATCGCACATTTATGTTCATTCCTGTTCATGCATGTCACTATCTATCGCGCATTCATATTCACATATGTCACTATCTATCTATGGTAGTGCTTATTACTATCTATCGCGCTTTCATTTTCATGTATGTCATTTTCTATCATGCATTCATGTTCATGTTACTATTTATCACACATTAATGTTTATTCGTATTCATGCATGTCACTATCTATCACGCATTTTGGTTCATACATATCACTTTCTATCGCTCATTCATGTTCATTCATTTTCATCGATGTCAGAATACTAATCGCGCATTCATGTTCATGTATGTTACTATCTGTCGAACATTCATGTATAGTTTTATCACTATCTATCCATGTTCATGCGTGTCACTATCTCGCAGTCAAGTTTATTTATGTTCATGCGTGTCACTATTTATGGCGCATTTAAGTTCATTCATGTTCATGCATGTCAATATCTATCCATGTTTATGAATGTCACTATCTATTATGCATTCATGTCACTATCTATTACGCATTTAAGTTCATGCACGTCACTATCTATCGCGTATTCATATTTACGTATGTCACTATCTATAGCATATTTATATTCATTCATAACAGTATATGTAATATCCCCGATATTTTAAACCTATTTTCGTTTACCTCGATAAGCGTGCCCAAAAATAATTATGTTATTTTATGAGTTTTTTTGTTAGTATTGGTTATGATGAGGGACATGACCAAAGGATTTAATTATGAGGTGTGTATAGGTCAGGAAATCAAAGACGTACACAATAAGGTTTATATTTGTGTTTAACGCCGGAGGTTTTGCAAAAATAAATGGATAAGTTGTAAAATTGAAATATCTAGATTTTTGTAAGCTTTGTTTTAATATTATAAAGAGAGAGAGAGAGTTAGAGAAAATATACTTCTCTCTTCCGGTTGGAAAACATAGGAAACTCTTTGCTTTTTGATCTTTAGATCTAGAGAGTTAGAGAACTCCTCTTCCCATCTCAACCATTAATAAGCCTTGAGTTAGTACCAGGATCTGTTTGAACTATTGAAAGAGAAAAGAGATAAGGAAAGGGAGAAGTTCTCTGTGATTTCGTTGTGGCTGAGGCAATGTCCACCTCGTTGTGAATATGGACTGATTTGAAGATTTGAACCATTGAGCTGGAGATTGGTTCCGGTGTGTGAATCGGTGCAATGGGATCAACGGTTTAAGCTACAAGAGGTAGGTCGTTGAAACCTCCATGTGTAAATTTAATTATGTTTTGTTTAGAGTAACATATATGTGTGAAATAAAGTGAAAAGATCGGAAAAAGAGTGAATGTCAAAGTGCATGAGGAAATTGCTGTCGATTTCAAAATCGAGTCAGTGGAAATTGACGGTCGATTTGAAAATCGAATTGATGAATTAAGGCCTGATGCAGAATTTGGGAATTCGATGGTCGATTTTGGATTCGACCATCGAATTTCAAATTCGACCCACGAATTTGAATTCGAGGGTCGAATTCTGTCCTGTTTCTGGCATTCAAATTTTTGTTGGATTTTGATCCGCAATCTCTTAGTTTGATTTTTTTGGTTTTATATTAACACTGAGAGTGTTAATATATGTAGGTTTTGATTGGGAGTCCTTGGTGAGGATTTGTTTTGTGCTTGATTGGAAGCTCTTTGATAAGGTAGGGGAACCTTGTATTTTATTTGCATTAAATTGTAAGTAAAGACTGTTTTGCTGTTAAAATAAGAAGTATAATTTGGAAATTCAGTTGCACACAGCATGAATAAAACTCTGATTTTATGACACAAATCTGAAAATTTGGAAACCTTGTTATAACTAAGAACTTTGCAAATTGAACCTCGTAACCTCGTTAAATCTTGAATCGAACTTTTGAATCGAACTTCCAAAATCGATATGTTATGAATATAAGTATTGAAATCGTTAGCATTTGCATTTGATTTGAGGTACGCCGAACGATGCCTAGATTCTACCAACCGTGTTGACGGTATAACTTTGGCGCAAGTTTCCCTCATAAGCGTAGGGGCTTGTTGCATTTAAAAGGGTTCATGAACGCACGATGGTCGTGAGGGTTTTCCCATCGGTAATGCACCTTGCTCTCATGCTATAGGAAATTTGAGAGATAAAATTAAGTTATAAATTTAATATAAGAAGCATGCTCAGAAAATTTCGAACACATCAGATGCATGTATTCAGACTTAACTCAGGATTAGAACTGGAGATTCCGTTTGCAAAGCATCATTTGAAAACCATATTTGATCCGAATTCTGTCCTTTGAAAAACCTTTACTTATAATGAAATGCAAATAGTCTTTCCTCTATTGGGCTTTGTTGTTAGCTCACCTCGACTATCGTTGTCTTTGAGACCGATCTGGATCTAAGATTTGGAGGATTACGACTATATTCCCGAGGAGGAATTAGATTTCTTGAGGAGTTCTTCCTTGATCTCTAGATCCTATATTTTGGTATTTTGTTTGAATATTGTTTTGAATATTGGGCCCTAGGCCTTATTTTGTTCTTTTTTGATATCACTTGAGGAACCATCATCGTGAACCATTAGTTTAGGTGTTGGATTGGCCATCACCGTGGTTCCTTTTGGTTCCTCATAGTGATAGATTTGTTATATAAAGCTTTTGGTGTATGGTTTATCTCTACTTTGCCTCTGTTTTAGATCATTGTGATGTGCCGGCTTCTGTTTGAATACGGCTTATTGAGAAATCAATAAGTTGATGAACCGGCTTTTCCTATACCGTAAGGATTGGAAAAGTCGGGTCGTCACAGTTGGTATCAGAGCCATGCTCTAGGTTCAGAGTCTTAGGACTAGGGATGGATTGTCTTGACAATCTTACTGATCAATTGTTATTGTTTTTCAACAATGAGATCATGCCTCCATGATTCAGAGGCAGAGGCCGAGGTAGAGAGGGACCACGCATGGCTCACCTTGAGGAGATCGGTGAGGGTGTAGGTACCTCACGTGGCAGAGGAAGAGTTGCCACAGGTGCGAATGCAGAGGCCCTGGGAGCTGGTAGGCCACAGGGAGGAAATGTGGACCAGGTGCTGGCAGCCTTGGCCACTAACATGGCTCAACAGACTGCAGCCATTGATAGACAGACAGAGATGCTGGCAGCCAGACATCAGCCAGGAGGATTCGCCGAGTTCAGGAGGATGAGACCTCCTACATTCTCAGGACAGACGGATCCTATGGAAGCCGAGGCGTGGCTTGATGAGATAGAGAAGATATTTGAAGTGCTGCAGTGTACAGATGTTGAGAAAGTACGCTGGGCATCCTTCAAACTTTTGGGCGAGGCTAGCCCATGGTGGAAATCTGTTTCTAGGATGAGAGAGCAGGACTATCCTAATACTCCATGGACTTGGGCAGAGTTTGTGGAGACGTTCAACGATCAATATTTTGGCCATCATGGAAGTCCAGTTCATCGAGCTGAAACAGGATGAGATGTCTGTGCGCGAGTATGGCGCAGAATTTGATAGACTTTCCCGATTTGCACCCTTGCATGTGGCCACTGAGCTGATGAGAGCTCAGAAATTTCAGAGAGGTTTGAGGCCGAATATCTGTGAAAGGGTGTCGATGTGGGAAATGGAGACGTTATGTCCAAGGCCCTCATTGCAAAGGAAGATATTCAAAAGCTTGAGGCGAGAGCAGAGTAATAAAATAGGTTTGGCCAGGACGAGAGTGCTTCAGGCGGGTGTGAACAAAAAGCCGAGGTTCTCTAGACCTCCTCCCTACCCTAGTCAGCCATCATACTCTAGACCAGCTGTTGCTTCAGGACCAGTAACGTCTTCATATCAGAGACCGCAGAGTTCGTCACCAGGACAACCATTCAGAGCTGGGGGCACTACTGCGAGTGGAGCTTCTGCGACTCAAGGTTCAACGAAAGGATCAGCTGTTACTCCTGTTTCTACTCCACTGTGTGCAAGATGTGGGAAAACACATAAAACAGAGGATTGCAGACGGAACACTGGAGCATGCTTGTGTGTGGACAGTTGGTCATATGATCAAGGATTGTCTGTTGTTGAGAAAGGACGACGGTCTCACGCAGGTTCGACCGACCTACAGTTCAAGGTCGGCTTATGGGATCGCACAGATGCCCAAACGTCGAATGACGTCATTCAAGGTATCATTAAAGTTGAGATGTCATTTATGCATTGATTCAATTATTATTGTTTAAAATTTGAATTCAAGTCAATTATGTTGAACCACATAGAAATCATTGCATATAATTAACAAAACTTTTTAACTAAAGGTACCCTTATGATGAGTAGTCGAGATGACATGGATAAAATTGAAGCACGAGTACTTATAGACCACAGGTCTACACACTCGCTTATTACTCCTTCTTTCTCGAGAAGTTGGGAATTACTCCCAACCCCTTGCTTTCATTCTAGATGGTGTCGATCCGGACGTTCGATGTCGTACCATTGTGATGATTGATGAGCACGAGACATTGACCGACATGATTACGTTGAGCATGGAAGGGTTCGACGTCATTCTCGGAATGGATTGGTTGGCAGCTTATCACGCGTGTGGATCGCCTTCTAAGATAGTGACCTTCGACCGCCAAAGCGAAAGTCCTTCCGATTCGGAGTCAAATCCAAGGTTATTGCTTGGTTTCAGCCTTTAAAGCGAGCGTATGATGAAGAATGGTTGCGGTGGTATCCGGCTATTTGCAAGTTTTTACCGGGAAGAAGAACGACTTGGCTCTTCTCAAGGTGGTTTGCGATTATCCTGATGTCTTTCCAGAGGACTTACCTGGATTACCACCTGACCGAGAGATTGAGTTCGCGATTGAGCTAGCTAGCACGTAACCGTGCTATCTAAAGCTCCATATCAGAGCTCAAGGAATGTTTTCAGGAGTCGTTAGACAAAGGCTTTATACGACCGAGTGTTTCTCCTTGGGGTGCACCAGTTCTATTTGTGAAAAAGAAGGATGGATCGATGCGTCTGTGTATCGATTATAGGCAGCTCAACAAGATGACGATTAAGAATCGTTATCCTCTTCCGCGGATAGACGACTTGTTTGATCAATTGCAGGGTGCAAGGTTCTTTTCAAAGATTGATCTGAGGTCAGGCTATCACCAACTCAAGATCAAGGCGGAAGATATATCCAAGACTGCGTTTCGGACGCGTTATGGCCACTATGAGTTTCTAGTGATGCCATTTGGATTGACGAATGCGCCTGCATCTTTCATGGACCTGATGAACAGGGTGTTCAAACCACATCTTGATAAATTTGTGGTAGTTTTCGTAGATGATATCCTCATCTATTCGAAAACCAGAGAGGAGCATGTACAACATCTGAAGATAGCTCTTCAAACACTCAGGGACCATCAGTTGTATGCCAAACTCAGTAAGTGTGAGTTTTGGCTTGAGCAGGTTAGTTTCTTGGGACACGTAGTCTCAAGCGGTATCTCAAAGGATCCTACAAAGATAGATTCGTGGTGACATGGGAACAACCTCGGCGATTAAAAGAGGTCCAAGTTTCCTTGGTTTGGTGGTACTATCGGAGATTTGTCGAGGGTTTTCAAAGATATCGGTCCACTTACACTTAAGAAAAGAATGCAAAGTTCGATTGGACAGAGCAGTGTGAGCAGAGTTTTCAGGAGTTAAAGCGTCGCTTGACTACAGCACCAGTGCTTGCTATACCTTCCGGCAGTGGAGGTTTTGCAGTATATAGTGATGCTTCCTATGGCGGATTAGGCTGTGTGCTTAATCAACACGAGAGAGACATTGCGTATGGTACTAGCGGTTGAAGGACCATGAAAGAAACTATCCGACGATGACTTAGAGTTAGCGAGCTTATATTCGCCTTGAAGATCCGGCGACATTACCTCTACGGTGAAGTTTTTGATATATTCACCGATCATAAGAGTCTCAAGTACCTCTTCACTCAAAAGGACTTGAATATGAGGCAAGATGGATGGAGTTCTTGGAGGACTATGTTTGCTCGATTCGAACCATCCGGAAAGGCAAATGTCGCCATTGTCGATGCTCTCGAGAAGGTCTTCACGATTATCACATCTTGTGAGCGGATTCAGCGATGGAAGCTATTGGAAGATATGGCTTTGGGCAGCTCACGGTTTGATGTAAAAGGCTCGGGAGCATTGATGGCTACTCTTGTACTACGCCCTACGCTCTTCGAGAATATTAGAAAGCTTCAGATGACCGATGATGAGCTCATGGCAATCAGACGAGATGTCGAGAATGGCAGTAAGAAAGACTTCTATACGAGCAGATGGAACCTTATTATTTCACGACCGTGTATGTGTACCGTCGAATATCGAGCTTCGGGACACCATTCTGGAAGAGGCTCACAAATCCATGTATGCCATACATCCTGGTAGCACCAAGATGTATCAGGACTTGATGAAGAGTTTCTGGTGGCGAGGTTTGAAACGCGACGTCGCTGAGTACGTGTCGCGGTGTTTGGTTTGTCAACAGGTTAAGGTTGATCATCAGAATCCTGCAGGTCTATTGCAGCCTTTACCTGTGCCTGAGTGGAAATGGGAAGCCATTTCGATGGATTTTATACTCGGATTGCCGAAGACACTGAGAAAGAACAATGCCATCTGGGTCATTGTAGATCGACTAACCAAGTCTGCTCATTTCTTGCCATATAATACCACCTATACAGCCAGTAGACTTGCAGAGTTATACCTGAAGGAGATTGTTAGACTGCATGGGATACCGGCCAGTATTGTGTCTGATCGAGACCCGTTGTTTACTTCACATTTTTGGCAAAGATTTCAGGAAGGCATGGGTTCTCGTCTTGATTTTAGTTCAAGCATTTCACCCACAGACGGATGGCTATGACGAGCGTGAACCGGAGATCATTGAGGACATGTTGAGAGCTTGTATGTTGGATTTTCACGGTCATGGGACCAACACTTGCCTCTCGATGAGTTCGCCTACAACAATAGCTTTCGTGCTAGCATTGGTATGGCTCGTTCGAGGCTTTATATGGACGGATGTCGATCGCGTTGAACTGGGAAGAAGTGGGTGAGAAGCTCATTATTGGACCCGAGATAGTTGAGCGCATGAGACGGTTCGTTGATACGCGAGCCACTACGAGTAGCTGTAGTCGTCAAGAGCTACGCCGATCTCAAGAGGCACACGTGATTTTGAGGTTGGCGAGAATGTCTTTGTTCGGATTTCGCCAAAAGGCGTTATGAGGTTTGGAAAGCGAGGGAAGTTGAGTCCTCGGTACGTTGGGCCTTTTGAGATATTAGGCCGAGTCGGAGAGGTTGCTTATCGAGTGGCGCTACCGCCACAATTGTCTAGCATGCACAACGTCTTCCATGTGTCGATGCTTCGTCGATACATACGTGACCCGACTCACGTGCTTGATTACCAACCCATTGAGCTTCAGGAGGGTTTGACGGTGATTGAGGACCCGATTGATTTTTGGATCGCAAGGAGCAGATCCTACGCACTAAAACGATTCCTTTGGTTCTTGTACAATGGAGGAATCATACACCGGAGGAAGCCACTTGGGAGCGTGAAGCTGAGCTCCGGGACCAATTTCCGAGCCTTTTTGCTTAAAATTTTATATTTCTCACTTTGTGTAGACTGTGTAATAATTTGACATTTATGTGTACCTATTGGTTTTATATATACATATAAATATTTCTGTGAGAAATTTTGGAGGATCAAGGTATTTTTACTGAGTGGGTCTATATCGAAATCCCTACATTATAGAAATCGGAAAAAATTTTGGGCCTTAGACCCAATTCTGGTATGCTACTCACTATAGGTCTAGTGACCTAAATTCGGTCTATGGTCACTTACCTATTTGGACATTTACTGAACCATTTGGCCTTGACATGTCATGGTCATGGTCCAAAATATGCTCAGTTTGTAACTTTTTCACGAGTCCAATCAGACCCGGACTTGCTATTTTCCTTCACAACAAATTTTTAAGTTTATTTTCGTAAAACTTTTTAGTCCAAATTGGACTGACATATAGCTATTATCTGTAACTGAGCTGTTTTGCATGAAATGGACACACAAATGATCCATTTGGACCCAAGGTAATGCCATAAAATGTCAAAATTTTGAAATTAGGCATTTTAAGGCCAAATTTAGACGAGAATTTTCAAAAAAAAATCGAGTGTCGATTTTTGAATTGATCAATTCCAATTCGACCCAATTTGAAATCGAGTCGATTTTCTCGATTTAAGTGGGGCTCCTATTTCTGATTTTTTGGTTGATTTTACGTGGGTTTAGGCTTAGGGTTTTGGCGATTTGGTGGTTTTAGGGTTTTCATCATTCTTTTGCCAAAATCAAGGGGTTTTCACACGGATTACACCAAGGATTTGGATTTCACTCTAGGAAATCGGATTTGGGGCTTTTCACAAGGTAACTCCTCCCCCAATTTAATTGCAATTTGTGCATTTACGTGGTTTTTGTTACATTTTTGTTCATTGTTCAAATGGGGCCTAAGAAGACACCACCTATTCGCAACCCCACCTCCAAGCGGCTGGTGGTTCCTCTAGTGCCCTACAAATTACCTGACACAACCACCTCGATCGGTTCCACCACCTTCTCACCTCATGCCCCCCCTCCAATGCAGCAGCCCAATGAATTTTGGAGCATCAAGGGCTTCGCTAATGAGTATGTTTTCACCCGAATTGTTTGACCAACAAACTACCACACATGGGCGGTGAATACCTTGAAAAGCCCAAATTGACCTTCCTATGCTTGAATTTAGTGCCCATTTTTATCCTCGTTTAGTGCTGTTTTACCAACATATGCGCACATGAGGAGGAAGAAAATTTACACTAAAATTGATGGGCGAGATTATATTTTGACTTAGATGACATGTGGCACCACGTTCTGCCGTTGAAATACTCTAAAACCATGGGATTAGGTCCTCCTTTCCCAAACGGTCCCTTCTCACGAGGTAATGGCTCAAATGACAGGGACGTCCACGTGCAGTAGGTCCATTGTTCGCACATATGCCGTAATCTATGTGGATTTTGGATAAAATTTTAAGACTACCTTTACCCTCTTGGACATAACTGTCCCTCCAATGATTTTATTTGCTGCTTTTAAAGAGCGATGGTTTAGTGCTCTGAGGTACTTTTAAAGGGCTTATCAAGGCACGTGAGAAAATGGGAAAGCAAATAAAACGAAGAAGGGCATTCCCTATGCCCGTTTAATTTCTATCATGATTGAAAATTATCAAGCGGGTCCCGAATATGACATTTCTCCTACGAACTCAAGTCTCACTGGTAGAAAGATGTATAAACTGGTCAATTGGGGTCAAACCTACAGTCGCCTTGTGAAACCTCTTAAAGAACCGGCCTTCACGATGCGGATGCACGTGATGCCGATGAGGATCCCGCTTATGTTGCCCTCGCCCCACGGCGATATCCTTACGCTCTCGAGTTCACACGACAGATGACCGCGATGAGCCATCGATTCAAGAGCTCACGAGTTGGATGTCCATGGCGGCTCTTCTTACCTCATGCATGCCTTTCCGATGACTACACACGATATGGCCGATATCCGAGCTTCAGTATATCGCCGTTCGACAGCGGGGGCTGATACTAGTATTCCCCCTTCGGCCACTACTGATGCGGGTGATGATGCTGCTGTTGACGGTGATGGTGTTTCGGATCGGGTCCATCTCTAGGGCTTCTTAGTATGCTTGGTAGAGGGTTACGATTTATTTTTTTTCACTATGTCTGCATTTATTATACGGCTTGGATTATTAGGACCGTGGTCCTTCTTTATTTTACACTACGGATTATTAGGACCGTGGTCCTTCTTTTGTTATCCTTTATTTTTACGTCTTTGCGTGGTTTTAGATCCCTTGTTTAGCCTTGTTTGTATATATGGATCATTCCGCATGAGTTTACTTTTGCATCTATTTTGGTAAATATTTCTTTTAGACACTTGTGTGGGTTTGCTTCTGTCACTCTGATTCTACATGTTGGTTTTGATACATTTTGATCTCTTTATGGCTTCATGCGTCACTGTGCATCGGTCTCCCGGCACGTGACACTTGGGGTGTGGGCATCCATGTACGGATGCAATCCACTATGGCTTTTCATGCCACATGCAGTACATCCATGTTACTACGGATCCCATCCCTTGGCTTACGTGCCCTGTGGGATCGTACCACATTATATGTTTTCTCTTCTTTATTGTCCTGTGTATCATGTTCAATTTTCGCGGACGAAAATTCCTAAGGAGGGGTGAATGTAATATCCCCGATATTTTAAACCTATTTTCGTTTACCTCGATAAGCGTGCCCAAAAAATAATTATGTTATTTTATGAGTTTTTTTGTTAGTATTGGTTATGATGAGGGACATGACCAAAGGATTTAATTATGAGGTGTGTATAGGTCAGGAAATCAAAGACGTACAATAAGGTTTATATTTGTGTTTAACGGAGGTTTTGCAAAAATAAATGGATAAGTTGTAAAATTGAAATATCTAGATTTTTGTAAGCTTTGTTTTAATATTATAAAGAGAGAGAGAGAGTTAGAGAAAATATACTTCTCTCTTCCGGTTGGAAAACATAGGAAACTCTTTGGGGCTGCTTTTGATCTTTAGATCTAGAGAGTTAGAGAACTCCTCTTCCCATCTCAACCATTAATAAGCCTTGAGTTAGTACGGATCTGCTTGAACTATTGAAAGAGAAAAGAGATAAGGAAAGGAGAAGTTCTGTGATTTCGTTGTATGAGGCAATGTCCACCTGTGAATATGGATCTGATTTGAAGATCTCAACCATTGAGTCGAGATTGGTTCCGTGTGAATCGTGCAATGGGATCAACGGTTTAAGCTACAAGAGGTAGGTCGTTGAAACCTCCATGTGTAAATTTAATTATGTTTTGTTTAGAGTAACATATATGTGTGAAATAAAGAAGAGGTTTAGATGTGAAAGATCGGAAAAGAACCGTGAATGTCAAAGTACCACGTAACGACAGAAATTGACCGATTTCAAAATCGACTGTCAATTGATGAATTATCCCATGTAATTTGGGAATTGATGGTCGATGGATTCTCGACTCAAATTTCAAATTACCTAATTTGAATTGAGGTCAATTTCGAATTTCAAATTCGACCCACGAATTTGAATTCGAGGGTCGAATTCTGTCCTGTTTCTGGCATTCAAATTTTTGTTGGATTTTTGATCCGCAATCTCTTAGTTTGATTTTTTGGTTTTATATTAACACTGAGAGTGTTAATATATGTAGGTTTTGACTGTTGGGAGTCCTTGGTGAGGATTTGTTTTTGTGCTTGATTGGAAGCTCTTTGATAAGGTAGGGGAACCTTGTATTTTATTTGCATTAAATTGTAAGTAAAGATTTCTTTGTTAAAATAAGAAGTATAATTTGGAAATTCAGTTGCACACAGCATGAATAAAACTCTGATTTTATGACACAAATTTGAAAATTTGGAAACCTTGTTATAACTAAGAACTTTGCAAATTGAACCTCAGAACCTCAGTTAAATCTTGAATCAGAACTTTTGAATCGAACTTGAAAATCAGTTATGTTATGAATATAAGTATTGAAATACGTTAGCATTTGCATTTGATTTGAGTACGCGTCGAACGATGCCCTAGATTCTACCAACCGTGTTGACGGTATAACTTTAAGCAAGTTTCCCTCATAGCGTAGGGGCTTGTTGCATTCAGAAAAAGGGTTCATGAACGACGATGGTCAGTAGGGTTTTCCCATCGGTAATGCACCTTGCTCTCATGCTATAGGAAATTTGAGAGATAAAATTAAGTTATAAATTTAATATAAGAAGCATGCTCAGTCAGAAAATTTCGAACACATCAGATTTATGTATTCAGTTTTAACTCAGGATTAGAACGAGATTTCGCTTTACAAAAGCATCATTTGAAAACCATATTTGATTCAATTACATCTTTGAGAAACCTTTACTTATAATGAAATGCAAATAGATCTGTTTCCTCTATTGGGCTTTGTTGTTAGCTCACCTCGACTATACGTCTGTCCACAGTCTTGATCGATCCGGATCGGAAGATTTGGAGGATTCTGACTATATTCCTGAGGAGGAATTAGATTTACCTGCTGAGGAGTTCTTCCCTTGATCTCTAGATCCTATATTTTTGGTATTTTGTTTGAATATTGTTTTGAATATTGGGCCCTAGGCCTTATTTTGTTCTTTTGATATCACTTGAGGAACCATCATCGTGAACCATTAGTTTAGGTGTTGGATTGGCCATCACCGGTGGTTCCTTTTGGTTCCTCATAGTGATAGATTTGTTATATAAAGCTTTTGGTGTATGGTTTATCTCTACTTTGCCTCTGTTTTAGATCATTGTGATGTGCCGGCTTCTGTTTGAATACGGCTTATTGAGAAATCAATAAGTTGATGAACCGGCTTTTCCTATACCGTAAGGATTGGAAAAGTCGGGTCGTCACAGTATATGTCACACATTCATATTCACGCAAGTCACTATCTATCTATATTCGTGCATGTCATTATCTATCGCGCATTTATGTTCATTCATGTTCATGCTTGTCAGTATCTATCGCCCATTCATTTTGATGAATGTCACCATCTATTGCATATTCATGTTAATCCATGCAACTATCGATCGTACATTCATATTGACGTATGTCACTATCAATCTATATTCATGCATGCCATTATCTATTGCGCATTCATGTTCCTTCATATTCATGCATGTCACTTTATATCGCGCATTCATGTTCATTCATGTCACTATCTATAGTGCATTTATGTTTATTTATGTTCATATATGTCACTATCCATCGCATATTTATTTTCATTAATATCACTATTTGTCGCACATTTATCTTCATGCATGTAACTATCTATCTATATTTATGCCTGTCACTATCTATCGCGTATTTTTGTTCATGTATGTCACTATCTATCACACATTCATGTTCATTCGTGTTTATACATGTCACTATCTTTTTATGGTAGTGCTTATTACTATCTATCGTGCATTCATATTCATGAATGTCATTTTTTTTCGTGCATTCATGTTCAAGTAAGTCACTATCTATTGCGCATTGATGTTTATTCATATTCATGCATGTCACTATCTATCGCGCATTTCGGTTTATGCATGTAACTTTTTATCGCTCATTCATGTTCATTCATTTTCATTGATGTCATACTACCAATCGCGCATTCATGTTCATGCATTTTGCTATCTGTCACACATTCATGTGTAGTTTTATCACTATCTATCCATGTTCATCCGTATCACTATCTATCATATAGTCAAGTTTATTTATGTTCATGTGTGTCACAATCTATGATGCATTTATGTTCATTCGTGTTCATGCATGTCATTATCTATCCATGTCCATGAATGTCACTATCTATTGCCCATTCATGTTCATTCATGTCACTATTTATCGCGCATTTAAGTTTATGTATGTCACTATCTATCGCATATTCATGTTCATACATGTTACTACCTATCGCACATTCATGTTCATTCACGTTAGTATCTATCACACATTCATATTCACGCAAGTCACTATCTATTCATGTTCATGTATGTCACTATCTATCCTGCATTTATGTTCATTCATGTTCATGCTTGTAAGTATCTATCGCGCATTAATTTTGATGAATGTCACTATCTATTGTACATTCATATTCATCCATTCAACTATCTATCATGCATTCCTCTTGATGTATGTCACTATCAATCTATATTCATACATGCCATTATCTATCGCACATTCATGTTCATTCATATTCATGTATGTCACTTTATATCGCGCATTCATGTTCATTCATGTCACTATCTATAGTGCATTCATGTTCATTTATGTTCTTGTATGTCACTATCTATCGCCCATTTATTTTCAAACATATTATTATTTATTGCACATTCATGTTCACACATGTCACTATCTATCCATATCCATGCCTGTCACTATCTATCACGCATTTATGTTCATGCATGGCACTATCTATAGCTCATTTATTTTCATTCTTGTTACCATCTATCGCGCATTTATGCTCATTCTTGTTACTATCTATTGCGCTTTCATGTTCATGCATGAGACTTTCTTTTACGCATTCATGTCCATTCACGTTTATGCACGCCACTATATATCACGCATTCATGTTCATGAATGCCACTATCTATAGCGCATTTTGTTCATGCATGACACTCTCAATCTATATTCATGTGTCACTATCTATCCAACATTCATGCCATTATCTATTGGTGTTTACACCTGTCACTATCTATCACACATTAATGTTTATGTATGTCACTAACTATCGCGCATTAATGTTCTTGCATGTCACTATTTATCGATGTTCTAGCATCTCACTATTTATCAATGTTCAAGCATATTATAATCTTTCATGCATTCATTTTCGTACATGTCATTATCTGTCGCGCATTCAAGTTCATGCATGTCACTACTATCTATGCTCATGCATGTCACTATTTATTGCGCGTTTATGTTCAAGCATGTCACTATCTATTGCGCATTCATGTTTATGCATGTCACCACCGTCTATCAACGTTCATGCATACCTCTATCTATCACGCATTTATGTTCATGCATGTCACTATCTATCGTGCATTCCTGCTCATTCATTTCAGTATCTATCGCACATTCATATTCACGTAAGTCACTATCTATCTATTTTCATGCATGTCACTATCTATCACCGATTTATGTTCATTTATATTCATGCTTATCATTATCAATCACGCATTCATGTTGATGAATGCCACTGTCTATCACGTATTAATGTTCATCCATGCAACTATCTATCACGCATTGATGTCACATATGTTACTTTCTATCCATGTTCATACATGTCACTATCCATCGCGTATTCAAATTCGTTTATATTCATGCATATCACTTTCTATCACGCATTCATATTCATACATGTTACTATCA
This sequence comes from Chloranthus sessilifolius, assembly GCA_021018995.1. Classification (NCBI taxonomy): domain Eukaryota; kingdom Viridiplantae; phylum Streptophyta; class Magnoliopsida; order Chloranthales; family Chloranthaceae; genus Chloranthus; species Chloranthus sessilifolius. The sequence goes on from CM037586.1 coordinate 34,635,855, forward strand.
ATCCATGCATAAGCATGCCACTATCTATTGTGCATTCATATTGATTCATATTCATACATGTCACTATCCATCCCACATTCAATTTCATTCATATCACTATCAATCTATGTTCATGCATGTCACAATCTATTGTACAATTATGCTCATTCAAGTTCATCCATGTTACTGTCTATCACACATTCATGTTCATGAATATCACTATCTATCATGTATTCATGTTCGTGTATTCATTCATGGCACTATTGTTGGTTACCTCAGGTGCTGTCTTGTTAGTGGTGGGAAAACAGTGGTGACTAAAAATAAATCAAAAGTGAAGAAATAGAGATTGGTTAAAACAGTAAATTTGAAATACATAGCCTGCAAGATACAGGGCTATTGTAGCAAGTTTTGAGTAAGTAAGAGTTTGTCCCATAGAGAAATTGATTTAGAAGCCCAAATGGGTTATATTAGTAAGCCTCCAGATCTGACAATCTTAGAGAAAGAGAGTTGGATGTCACAACTACACAAAACTATCACTAAAATAAGGGAAATAAAGTGCAGTCCCATCCTAAAGAAAGGGTTATGAAGAAGGCGGTGATGATGTGTTAAAATAAAGATAAAAATGATGGGAAGTAGGCAATTAAGCTAAGGTTAAACAGTTATATAACTCAGATTTAGGATTGTCTTTACAGTAGTTCTTCAGATGGCTGCAAGAACATCAGTCAGGAAGAAGTATCTAACTCAACCATTATGGTTTGACCTGGTCTCTTAAGGCTATAACCTATCCACTTAAATGGTCACATGTTATACAATAGAGAGAGGATCAAATCACATGAATTAAATCAGAAAACCAATCTGATCAAATGAAATAGACTGATCTTAAGGCTATATACTATCCACTTAAATGGTAAAAGATTATCCAATAGATGTCCTCCACCCAATGGCTCAAATCAGATCATGAAAATCATTACAGACACCATGTATGCCAGGCTACAAGCTCAGGCACTCATGGGAGCAAATAGTTCTTGAAGAACCAGTGGAAACCACAACAGTTCAAAAGATATTTGGAGACTTAAATGCAGCTGATCATTGCTACTAGAGCCTTGCAATGACTCAGCTCACAAGCCTGCAATCTCTACAGAGAAATCAGATCTAACATCTAATGTTGGTCAAGTAAAATAGAGGGGAGCTTGTTCCTGCAATAACCTCTCACAAGGCTACAAGCTCAAGTGCAGAGGAAAAGAATCTCTCTCAGATCTATGGCTTGGAATCACCCTAGGGCTATAGTCTGTCCACTTGAATGGTCAGAGGTTATCCACACCACAGAGGACTGAGATGGAACATGAAAATTACTGCTACCGCCATAGTCCCAAGGCTACAAGCTCAAGCTTCCATGGGTATTTCAAATCAGCTCAAATCCCAAATGAATGGCATAGATTGAACAAAACTATGAGCAAATAGAAAAATAACAGATTGAATAAGGATTAAAATAGACATTCATTGATTAAATCAATACTTACAATGAGATATCCTCAAGGCAGCAACCTTGTGCATAACAGCTCATCAATTTCTTCCAATGTTCACAAGACCCATTACAAAAACTTATAAAACTAGGCCTAATTGATTACGGAGAACATAGTCAGTAAGTGTTGGGCTAAGGAAGAAGAAAAAAATAGAAAAAGAGGGGATCAAACTATAACCTTAATTTGCTCGAGCTCACAGCTGACTGATGTTGAAAGAGAGATATTTTTCTAAGTTACATTTATAGCTTATATACTCAGTCCATAATGCCTTGGCTAAGAGAAGAATAAACCCTAATTTTAGGGCAGATGTGGCTTGGTTACAACCCTAAGATGCCTTGGGATGTGTGCATCAAGATCAGGGCCTCGGGATGTGTGCTCCAGACCTGGGGAAATCTCCAAAAGGTCCCTGAGTAAAGACTGAGAAGTAGAGAGCTCGAGCTTCATGGGGCTGACTTTGGCTCATTAATTCATTAACATGGTTTGTAGAGTGCTCGTGAGGTAGCATTTGGCTTGGAAAGCTCCTAGCTTGCATAGAAGACTTTAGATTATCGCGCAATTGCTTTGACCTGAAATGCAGCCGCGAGGTAGAGTTTGCATGCTTGGGTTTTAGTCAGGCAGTGGACCTTCAGAATTTCCTGTCGCGAGGGTCTCGCGCAAAAGATCTTTGATCTCGCTCGGCTCCTTGATTAGTGCATAGCACTGCTCGCCAGGTAGACTTTTAGCTTTTACTCACGCGAGAGCTGTGCAAGCGAATTTTTGGAGGTCTCTCTCCTCTTGAGCTGTGTGAGCTTTCTTGACTCTTTTGTGCATATTAGTTTTGCGAGACTGCGAGCACGACTAATATAAGACTTGATCCCAGCGAGAACTTCGCGAGTTGGATTTCTGAAGGTTTAATGCGCGACTGCTGCGCGAAGTCTTGGAGTGCTGAAAGCAGATCAAACGTGTGACTATTGCAGAAAGTAGTTTTCTGAGGTTCATTCCTCCATTGGGCGCGTGAGTTCTTCATGAGTTCATTTATGCTGCATGTAACAGCTATGTGAGGAAGCTTTGCATTAGATTTAGACATGCGAGGCAGCATCTCTGACTTCACGAGAGAATGACTCTGCTGCTCTGCTGCAATGCATATGCTACTGTTGCAACTTCCTCCACTCTCAAGTATAATTCTCTCATCTATTGTACTTCTTTGGTCCACCTTGGCATGCAAACTAGTCATCATGGTGTGCACCACCTTGTTGTTCCATCAGTCCTTGGCTCAGCAGTCCTCTCTCGCTTTAATTCTTTCTCTTTTGGGTGCTAAAGGCATGCACTTTATATCAAGCTGCACAAGTATTACCAACTACAAAATAAGCTAAACAAAGAGTTATTAGTCAGCTTCAAGGGGTAGAAAAGGCTAGGTTAAGAGCTAAAAAGTGGTACTTTTCAGTGAATAACACACCCCCAAACCTATTCTTTGCTAGTCCTTGAGCAAAGCAACATTTAAACAACTACTCAAAGAATGTAAATGCCACTTTTGTGGGGAGCACGAATGCAATTAGCTTATACATCAAGCCTTTTAAACCCCTAGGTGATCCCTAGAGGAGGAGTGAAGTCTCCTAAGGGTTTTCAGTGAAGGTACCCACAAACTTCTCAATGAAACAGTTAACAAAAGTGAAAATTCATCACACCAGCTTTCAATAAACAGAGCATCAGTCCAGCCTTGATTCTTTTCAAAATATGAGGAATTTAAATAAATAAAATGCACAAACTACTTAATCATTAAAAACTCTTACATGTATGCACATCATTTCCAATCAACTTACACAAAGAAAAACAACAAATGACTGAGCTCACTATCAATTAAAAAATTAAGTTTAGACAATGCCCAATACATTCAATGTCAAACCCAATGCTTATCAGGGCAATCTCTCACAAATAACTTTGAGGGTTTTCATTTTCACACAAGCTCAAGAGCAGTTACAGTCCCCAAATGGGTCTACAAGCATGAGCATAGGCAAGGTTTCTAAATTCTGGCATCATTGACTATTTCTCACCATAGATTGGATAACTCCTTATCTCCATATAATAGCTCATTCAACTTAGGATCACAAGGCCTTATGACTGGGTTGTAATGTTGCTTTTGGGTGCAGGTTACAAAGAATGGAACGATGAAAAGGATGCAAAATTGAGAAATCAACAGGTGGAGGAGGTGATTCATGACTTCACCTTCTTTTACTTTCAGCATATTTCATCTTCTTTGAGAAATAAGTGGCCAGCTTCACCTCTTATTTTTACTTTTTCAATGAAAATGCCTCTTGACTCCTCTCTATTCTTTTTCATTATATATATTATTATTTTATTTTTTTTTGGATATATTTTTCTTTTATTTTTAATTTTATCTTTCTGAAATGCCACCCTCTTCTTCCCAGTTACTATATTATTGTCCTCCTTTTTATGTTTCTTCTCCATTCACAAAATGTTGACCCTAACTTGTCCATCTTCAACTCCTTCTCCTTTACCTTCTGAATTCTCAAAGTGGGGGTAGGTTTGAATCAGGTCCACAAGTTTAGGTAAAAATACTCTGGTGTATTTTAAAGAAAACTAGAAATTAAGGCTCAAAAGGTGTATGCACAAGGGCAGTTTACTGGGTTCGGTATCTTTAAACTCAAACTATCTAAGAGAAGGCTTTGATCCTTTCCTAAATGTCATAGTACTGTCAGCTGTTTCAACTTAGAGATGCCTAACTTCTAGTGAGGAAATAGACTCAGCCAGTCCTTAGAGTAAAAAGAATTGCCTAAAACACTCCTCAAAGAGAAATTTTTTTTGTAGGGCAAAATTTCACTGGGTATGGTCTTCCATTGAACTCATAGGCATGTCCTTACCTTTTTCTCACTTTAATGGTTTACTAAGTATTGACACAAATGAGTTTTCTTGGTGTTCACCTCATGGAAATATTAAAATTTAAAAACTTTTAATGCCTAAAGGTCTGCAAAATTTTAGCATTCCTCATTTTCAAGGTTTCATAGGTGACTCAGCTCTATTTCTATCTTACTCACTTGATTCTACTGCACTTACGTGAACTCCATCATTGGCATATCTTGCCACACCGCCAAACCTATGAGGAACAGTGTCCTCACTGATTCATGGATAAAGGGCATATGCAGCAAGGTATTTTTATAAAATTAAGATAGCAAACAAGGTAAGTAAAAGTAACACACCACACTCACACAAACAAATAAAACAAATAAACGCAGCAGAAATAAAGTACCCCAAACAAAATTCAGACGAAAGCTAGCAAAAAGACATTCATTTATAAAATAGGGAATTGTACAATGTTAATAAAAATAATTACAAAAAGATTATACAAAAATAGTCTAACTAACTACATGTACAGAGTCTAATCATCTGAATTTTCTGCTGCATCAACCTTGTCTTAGACACCTTTGTCTTTTGTTTTCTTGAAAGCAGCAACAGTGTACTAGGATCTCTTTGAAGTAGTCCTCCTCTGCTTGGTGTTGCTCCTCTCCTTGGGAGTGGGCTCAGGCTTTGATACAGGCTCTTTGATGTTGATTCTAGGCTTTATTTTTCTGACCTCTTTGGGTTTAGGAGCAGTAGCTAGGGGGGAGCTGTAGCTGTGAAGAGTTTGGTAGCTGCTTTTGCTAAATCTCTATCACCAATCTCAGATAAGGTCTGCTGTAATGCTGCAGCAGTCCTAGCATAATCATTGGCTCTTTCCTCCATCCTTCTAAGTGTCTCCTGCAAGTTCTTGATTACATCCTCCATCCCCTCAGCTCTATTTTTCTCTTCATTGTATTTGAGCAATATCTCCCTCCATCCATATTTTATCCTTTCTCTCTCTATCTTATGAGTGAGTTCCAAAATTTTGATTTGATCTAGGAGGGGCTGCCTAACTGTGGTTCTGAGATCAGCCATGCCTCTAGTCACATCTCTCTTGATGTAGGCATTTTCCTTCATTTCTCTTAAGAGGGTGGAGTATGGGATCATGGGGTTTGAGGATGCAGGTAGGATGGTATTCTTTGCAGGGGAAGAAGGGCCAGCCAGCAATGATGAAGGGATGGATGATGGCATGGGTAGGGTGGAGGTAGAGAGTATTAGATGGTGGACTTCAAGTTTAGGTTCTGTGAGGTCTATTACCTCAGGGTTAGTTTGGGTTGGAATTGAGGAGGTGGGGATTAGATTTTTCACATCTGTGGTAGCATCAGATGTTGCTACTGCAGGTGGGGTTGCAAGTTGGGGTTCATGTTTAGGTTTAAGGTCAGTTTGGGTTGAAGCATTTGTAAATGTTATTGTAGGGGCTTCTGGAACAGGTTCAATGTGTGTAGCAGCAACAGGTGTTGCTGCTAAGGTTAAGGGTTGGGGAGATAGGGTTGGTGTAGGTATGTGGGTAGGTGGAGGGATAAATGGTTGTTAGAAAGGTTGGGTTAAGATTGATAAGGTTGACTGGATGGCTTGTAAACTAGTTTGAATAGAGGCCTAGTTCTGGAGGGTGGAGTTCATGGTTTGTAGGTTGGCCTCTATGGATGTTTGGGTTTGGGTGTTGGCCATCACTTGGATTTGAAGGGAAAGGAGGAGGTTAAGGATATGGTGTAGGGGATCGGCTATGAAAGTGGCAGAGGGTTGGGTGGTTGGAATTGGTTGAAATGATAAAGTGGGTGCATGATGGAAGTTGGTTGGCTGTGGTGAAGTAGTGGTAGGGGTAAAGTGATGGGGCTGTGGTGAATGCGGGAGAGGGGTGAACTCATAGTTGATATCCCCTATGATAGAGTCCATCATTGTTGAGTACCGTTGTGATGAGAAGGAGTCTTGGTCATGGGAGGGGGGATAAGGAATGGATTGACCCAAAGGTTCAAGTGTATCAGGTTTAATTGTGGTAGAGGGTTCAGTGGCCTGAGTTGAGGCTAGTGGGGAGCTGTGTGAGATTTCAGGGAGTGGAGGCACAGGTTTAGCATGGTGGAATGGAGATGGAGGTGATGGTGATGGTAGATCAGTGGTGGTTGGGGGCTCTTGACTTTGAATGGACTGAGGTAAGGGGGTAGGGGCTAGGGAGGTAATGGGGTGGGGAGGTTGAGTGGGGGCTTTGGTGGTCTGTAAGGTTTTCTTTTTAGTGTATGTGACTTTTATAGGTGGGCTGGGGTGTGCAGGGAAAATGGGTAGAATTGGTTCAGGGATGGTTGATATAGGTGATGTAGTGGTGGTTGTGGGAATGGATAAAATTGGCTGAGGTAGAGATGATGTAAATATGGAGGGTTGCTGAGGTAATGAGGTTGTTGCTGAGGTACAGGATGTATGGATGGTTGGTACAATGGGTGGCAAGGGAATGGGGTGGGTGTGGAAGTACTATTGACAGTTGATGATGGTGGAATGGGGGGTGATGGGAATTGGATGGTGGGGATGGCTGGGCTAAGAGCTGTAGGAGTTGAAGTAGTGACTGCTGTAGGGGTGGCTGCTTGAGGAATAGCAGCAGAGCTGGTGGGTGTAACAGCTACAGAAGTGGCAGCTCCCTCTTGAATTGTGGGGCTGCTTGAGCTAGCAGCTCTTCCTCCTTCTTCTCAATCATGGTACCAGTAATCCCCCAGTGCTTCTTGCCACACTTGTTGGGGGCCAAACTGAGAGTTTCCTCATTCATGTTGAAGTGGTAGCCTCCCAATTGCAGCAGGGATATAATGAGCCTGCAGTAGGGCAAGGAATGGGGTTTTTGCTCCCTCTTCGTTTTTTCATGTATATCCTTCATTCCTTCAAATATGAGCTCTGCAGTGTCTGTGTAGTGGTTGCAATGGCAGGAGTAGAGGGCATCAACAATGGGAAACCTCCTCTCCTGTTGGTGTCCAGTGCAATAGACATTCTTTCTCAGCACCCCATCCATAAACCTCAAACTAGGGTGCAAGTCTCTCTTCCTTATTGATACCCCAGAGGCTGTGATCCCTCCAGTGAACTCCTTGGCAATTTTTGGGATTGTGGCTGTCAATGGTGCACTCAAACCACACTCTAGGTTGTATTTGACTGGAATCTCAAGAATCTCATTAATGGCTGCTTGGTTAAACAATATCTCAAAATCATCTATCAATACCAGCAATGCAGCTCTAGCTTTTCCCTACTGTTGCTATCCAATTCTGCAAAAATTCTACAAAAATCAGTAGTACTTTTTATTCTATTTAAGGCACAGCTACAAAGAAATTTCTATTCTAAATTATAATACAACGCAAGTCTACTAAAAAGATCAATATCCCTGACAGCTGTACCAAAAACTTACTGGTTACCTCAGGTGCTATCTTATTATTGGTGAAAAAATAGTGGTGAATAAAAATAAATCAAAAGTGAAGAAATAGAGATTGGTTAAAATAGCAAATCTAAAATACACAGCCTGCAAGATACAGGGCTATTGTAGCAAGTTTTGAGTAAGAGTTTATCCCACAGAAAAATTAATCTAGAAGCCAAAATGGGTTATATTAGTAGGCCTCCAGATCTCGTTACAGATCTGACAATTCTAGAGAAAGGGAGTTGGGTGTCACAACTACACTAAACTATCACTAAAATAAGATAAATAAAGTGAAGTCCTATCCTAAAGAAAAGGGTTATGAAGAAGGTGGTGATGGTGTGTGTTAAAATAAAGATAAAAATGATGGGAAGTAGGCAATTAAGCTAAGGTTAATACAGTTATGTAACTCAGATTTAGGGTTGTCCTTGCAGCAGTCCTTTAGATGGCTATAAGCACATCTGCCAAAAAGAAGTACCTAACTCAACCATTATAGTTTGACCTGGCCTCTTAAGGCTATAACCTATCCACTTAAATGGTCACAGGCTGTCCAATAAAGAGAGGATAAAATCACATGAATTAAATCAGAAAACCAATCTGATCCAATGGAATAGACTGATCTTAAGGCTATAACCTATCCACGTAAATGGTTACATATTATTCAATAGATGTCCTCCACCCAATGGCTCAAATCAGAACATGAAAATCATTACAGACACCATGTATGCCAGGCTACAAGGTTAGGCACCCATGGGAGCAAATAGTTCTTGAAGAACCAGCCGAAACCACAGCAGTTCAAAAGCGATTTGGAGACTCAAATGCAGCTGATGATTGCTACTAGAGGCTTGCAATGACTCATCTCACAATCCAACAATCTCTACAGAGAAATCAGATCTAACTTCTGATGTTGGTCAAGTAAAACAAAGGGGAGCTTGTTCCTACAACAACCTCTCACAAGCCTACAAGCTCAAGTGCAGAGGAAAAGAATCCCTCTCAGATCTGTAGCTTGGAATCACCCTAGGGCTATAGTCTGTCCACTTGAATGGTCACAGGCTATCCACAGAGGTTATCCACACCACAGACGACTGAGATGGAACATGAAAATTGCTGCTACCACCGTGGTCCCAGGGCTACAAGCTCAAGCTTCCATAGGTATTTCAATCTACTCAAATTCTAAATGCATGGCATAGATTGAACAAAACTATAAGCAAATAGAAAAATAATAGATTGAATAAGTATTAAAATAGACATTCATTGATTAAACCAATACTTACAATAATATGTCCTCAAGGCAACAACTTTGTGCATAACAACTCATCAACAACTCCCAATGTTCACAAGACCCATTACAAAAATTGATAAAACTAGGCCTAATTGATTACAGAGAGCATAGCCAGTAAGTGTTGTGCTAAGGAAGAAGAAAATAATGAAAAAAGAGGTGATCAAATCCTAACCCTAATATGCTCGAGCTCACAACTGACTGTAGTTGAAGGAGAGATATTTTTCTAAGTTACATTTATAGCTTATATACTTAGTCTATAATACCTTGGCTAAGAGAAGGGCAGATGTGGCTTGGTTACAACCCTAAGATGCCTTGGGATGTGTGCATCAAGATCAGAGCCTCAGGATGTGTGCCCTGGATCTGAGAAAATCCCCAAAAGGCCCCTGAGTAAAGACTGAGAAGTGGAGAGCCCGAGCTTTGCAGGGCTGACTTTGGCTCATTAATTCATTCATGCGGTTTGCAGATTTCTCGCGAGGTAGCATTTGGCATGGAAAGCTCCTAGCTGGCACAAAATACTTTAGATTATCGTGCAGTTGCTTTGACCTGAAATGCAGTCGCAAGATATAGTTTGCATGCTTGGGTTTTGGTCGCACAGTGGACCTTCAAAATTTTTTATCGCGAGGGTCTTGCGTAAAAGATCTTTGATCTTGCTCGGCTCCTTGATTAGTCCATAGCACAGCTCACCAGGTAGACTTTTAGCTTTTACGCATGCGAGAACTGCACGAGCAAGTTTCTGGAGCTCTCTCTCCTCTTGAGCTGCGTGAGCTTTCTTGACTCTTTTATGCATATTAGTCTCGCACGACTATGCATGTGGCTGATATAAGACTTGATCCCCATGAGAACTTCGCCAGTTGGATTTTTGAAGGTTTAATGCGCAACTACTGTGCGAAGTCTTAGAGTGCTGAAAGCTTATCAAACATGCGACTATTGCGCGAAGTAGTTCTCTGAGGTTCATTCCCCCACTAGGCATGCGAGTTCATTTATGCTGCATGTAACAACTACGCGAGGAAACTTTGCTGCGGATTTAAACACACGAGGTAGTATCTCTGACTATGCGAGAGAATGACTCTACTGCTCTGCTGCTATGCATATGCTACTGTTGCAGCTTCCTCCACTCTCATTTATAGTTCTCTCATCTATTGGACTTCTTTGGTGCACCTTGACATGCAAACTAGTCTCCATGGTGTGTACCATCATGGTGTTCCATCAGTCCTTGGCTCAGCAGTCCTCTCTCGCTTTAATTCTTTCTCTTTCGGACACCAAAGGCATGCCCTTTGTATCAACCTACACAATTATTACTAACTATAAAACAAGCTAAATAAAAAGTTATTAGTTAGCTTAAAGGTATAGAAAAGGCTAGTTTAAGAGCTGAAAAGTAGTACTTTTCAGTGAATAATAAGTATCTATCTATATTTATGCATGTCACTATCTATCTCCCATTCATGTTCATTCCTATCATTATCTATTCGTGTCCATGCATGTCACTATCTATCACGCATTTATGTTCATTCTTGTTACTATCTGTCGCGCTTTCATGTTCATGCAAGGGACTATCTTTCGCTCATTCATGTCTATTCACATTTATGCATGTCACTATATATCACGCATTCATGTCCATGAATGTCACTATCTATGGCGCATTTTATTCATGCATAGTATTATCAATCTATGTTCATGCATGTCGCTATCTATTCAATATTCATGTCATTATCTACCGGTGTTTACACCTGTCACTATCTATCACACATTCATGTCCATGGATATCACTAACTATCATACATTAATGTTCATGCATGTCACTATCAATCCATGTTCTAACATGTCACTATTTATCCATGTTCAAGCATATTACAATCTTTTGCGCATTCACATTCATGCATGTCATTATCTATTGTGCATTCAAGTTCATGCATAGCACTATTGATCCGCGTTCATTCATGTCATTATCTATCACACATCCATTTTCATGAATGTCACTATGTATTGTGCATTTATGTTCGTTCATGTCACTATCTATCAAAGTTCATGTATGCCCCTATCTATCACGCATTCATGTTCATGCATGTCACTATCATTCGCGCATTCATGTTCATTTATTTTAGTATCTGTCACACATTCATATTCATGCATGCCACTCTCTATCCAAGTTCATGCATGTAGTGTCTATTGTGCATTTATTTTCATTCATGTTCATGCTTGTCAGTATCAATCACACAGTCATGTTGATAAATGTCACTATCTATCGCGCATTCATGTTCTTCCATGCAACTATTATCACGCATTGATAAATGTCACTATCTATCGCGGATTCATATTCTTCCATGCAACTATCTATCGCGCATTCATGTTCTTCCATGTAACTATTTGTCACTATCTATCTATGTTCATGCATGTCACTATCCATCGCGCATTCATGTTCATTTATATTCATGCATGTCACTTTCTATCGCGCATTCATGTTCATGTATGTCACTATCAATCTACGTTCAAATATGTCACTATCTATCGTGTATTTATGTTCATTCCTATTCATGCATGTCACTATCCTTCACGCATTAATATTTATGCATGGCACAATCTATCGCGCATTCATATTTATTTATATTCATGTATGTCATTATCTATCACACATTCATATTTAGGCACGTCGCTATCTATTACGCATTCTTATGTATTCATGTTCTTGTATATCACTACCTATCTATATTTATGAATGTTACTATCTTTTGCGCATTCAAGTTCATGCATGTCACTACTTATCACGCATTCATTTTCATTCAGGCTAATGCATGTTACTGTCTATCACGCATTCATATTCATGCATGTCACTATCATTTGTACCTTCATATTTATGCACATCACTGTATGTCGTGCATTCATGTTCATGCATGTCACTATCTATTGTGAATTCATATTCATGCATCTCACTATCTCTCTAAGTTCATGCATGTCCTAATTTATCCTTCTTCATATAGGTCACTATCTATCGCGCACTCATGTTCCTATATGTTCAAGTATGTCACTAATCACTCACGCATCCATGTTCGTGCATGTCACTATCTATTGCATTTTCATGTTTATTCATATTCATTCATGTTCATGCATGTCACTATTTATCGTGCATTAGTTTTCATGCGTGTCACTATACATCACATATTCATGTACGTGGATGTCAAATTATCAATCGCGCAATCATTTTCATTCATGTTCTTGGATGTCACTATCTATTGCACAATCATGTTCATTCATGTTCATGCATGTCACTAACTATCCACATTCATACGTGCCACTATCTATCGCCCATTCATGTTCATTCATATCACTATTTTTCACATATTCTTGTTTAGGCATATCACTATCAATTGTGCATTCATATTCATGCATGTCATAATCGTGCATTCATATTCATGCATATCACTATCTATCGTATATTCATATTCATGCATGTCACTATCTATCGCGTATTTATATTTATGGATGTCAAACTATATATCGCACCTTTATATTCATTAATGTCACTATCTGTCGCACTTTCATGTTCATGCAAGTCACTATCTATCCATATTCATGTAAGTCACAGTCTATCGTGCATTCATATTCGTGCATGTCACTAACTATTAACGTTCATACATGTCACTATATATCGCGTATTCATACTCATTCGTATTCATGTATGTCACTATCTATCACTCATATATGTTCAATTATATTCATGCATATTATTATCTATCGCACATTCATGTTCATGAACGTCACTATCTATCATGCATTTATTTTCTTGCATAGCATTATCTATTTATATTCATGCATGTCACTATCTATCATACATTCATGTTTATTTCGGTCGTTATCTATTCGTATTCATGCATGTCACTATCTATCGCGCATTCATGTTCATTTATGTCGTTATCTATTCGTATTCATGCATGTCACTATCTATCGCGCATTCATATTTATGCATGTCACTATCTATCACACATGCATGTCACTATCTATCACACATTTATGTTCATGTATGTCATTATCTATCTATTTTCATGCATGTCACTAATTATCCATGTTCACACATGTCATAATCTATTATACATTCATGTTTATGTATGTCAATATCTGTCGTGCATTCATGTTCATGTATGTTACTATCTATCTATGTTGATGCATGTCATTACCTATCGCACACTCATATTTTTACATGTCACTATCTATCACGCGTTCATGTTCATTCATGTTCTTGCATGTTACTATCAATCACGCATTCATATTCATGCATGTCACTATCTGTGCAAGTTAGTGCTTGTCACTATCTATCGTACATTCATGTTCATGGATGCCATTATCTATTATGCATTCATGTTTAAGTAAGTCACTATATATTGTACATTCATGTTCATTTATATTTATGTATGTCACTATCTATCGCGTCTTCTTGTCCATGCATGTCACTGTCTATTACACAGACGTGTTCATTCATGTTCATGGATGTCATACTATCATATGCGCAATCATGTTCATGCATGTCCCGATCTTTCGCTCATTGATGTTCATTTATTTTTGTAGATGTTAGACTATCAATCGTGCATTATGTTCATGTGTGGCACTATTTATAGTATATTCATGCCAATATCTATCATTGTTTAGGCATGCCATTATCTATTGCGCATTCATGTTCATTTATGTTCATGCATGTCACTATTTATCGCACATTCATATTTTTGCATAAAATATTCTATTTATGTTCTTGTTTGTAACTATTTATCTATGTTCAAGCATATCACAATCTTTTACCTATTCATTTTCATGCATGTTATTATCTAGTCGCACATTCATGTTCATCCATGTCATTATCTATCTCACATTCATGTTCATGTATGTCACTATGTAATGGGTGTTCATGTTCGTTCATATTCATGCATGTCACTATCTATTGCGCATTCATGTTCATGCATGGCACTATCTATCCATGGAAGTGATTTTTACTATCTATCGTGTATTCATATTCATGCATGTCATTTTCTATCGTGCATTCATATTTAAGTATGTCACTATCTATCATGCATTAATATTTATTCATGTTCATGCATGTCACTATCTATCGCGTATTCATATTTATTTATGTTCATACATGTCACTATCTATTGCGTATTGCTGTTCGTGCATGTCACTTTCTATTGCTCATTCATGTTCATTCATTTTCATGAATGTCAGACTATCAATCACGAATTTATATTCATACATTATACTATCTGTCGCACATTCATGTCTGTTTTTGTCACTATCTATCCATGTTCATACATGTCACTATCAATCACGCATTCAAGTTCATTCATGTTCATGCGTGTCACTGTCTATCGTATATTTCAGTTTATTCATATTCATGCATGCCAATATCTATCCATGTACATATATGTCACTATTTATTACGCATTCATGTCACTATCTATCAATGTTCATGCATGTCACTATCTATTGCGTATTTAAGTTCATGCATGTCACTATCTATCGCACATTCATCTTCATGCATACTACTATCTATCACGCATTCATGTTTATTCATGACAGTATCTATCGCATATTCATATTCATGCATGTTACTATCTATCCATATTCATGCATGTTACTATCTATTCATGTTCATGCATGTCACTATCTATCGCGTATTTATGTTCATGCTTGTCAGTATCTATCGCACATTCATGTTGATGAATGTCACTATCTATCGTACATTTATGTTCATCCATGTCACTATTTATCGTACATTTATGTTCACATATGTCACTATCTATTCATGTTCATGCTTGTCACTATATATTGCGCATTGATGTTCATTTATGTTCATGCATGACACTATCCATATGAATATGGATAGTGACATGCATGAACATGAATGTACGATATATATCACGCATTCATATTCATTCATATCACTAGCTATCACACATTCATATTCACGCATGTTTCTATCTATCCATGTATGTCACTATCTATCGTGTATTTATGTTCATGCATGCCACTATCTATCAATATTCATGCCTATTACTATCTATTGAGCATTCAAGTTTATGCATGTCACTATCTATCAATATTCATGCACATCACTATCTATCACACAATCATATTCATTCATATTCATGGATGTCAAACTATCAATCACGCATTCATGTTCACGCATGTCACTATCTTTCGCTCATTCATATTCATTCATTTTCATGCATGTTAGACTATCAATCGCGCATTCATCTTCATGCATATCACTATCTGTCAAACATTCATGTTCAGTTTTATCACTATTTATCTTTATTCGTGTGTGTCACTATCTATCGCACATTTTAGTTCATTCATGTTCATGCATGTCAATATCTATCCATGTTCTTACATGTCACTATCTATTGCGCATTTATGTATATTCATGTCATTATCTATCAATATTTATGCATAACCCTATCTGTCGCACATTCATGTTCATGCATGTCAATATCTATCAAGTATTTATATTCAGACATGTTACTATCTATCATGCATTCATGTTCATTCATGTCACTGTTTATCCATTTTCATATGCGTCACTATCTATCGAGCATTTATGTTCATTCATGTTCATGTTGGTAAGTATCTATCGCGCATTCACGTTGATTAATGTCACTATCTATCATACTTTTATGTTCATCAATGCAACTATCTATCACACATTCATGTTCACGTATGTCACTATTTCTCCATGTTCACTATCCATCGCACATTCATGTTCGTTCAAGTTCATATATGTCACTTTCTATCACGCATTCATGTTCAAATATGTCACTATCAATCCATGTTCATTCATGTCACTATCTATCGTGCATTTATATTCATTCATATTCATGCATGTCACTATCTATCGAGCATTTATTTTCATTTATGTCGCTATCAATCCATGTTCATGCATGTCATAATCTATCGTGCAATTATGCTCATTCATGTTCATGCATGTTACTATCTGTAGCGCATTAATATTCATATTTGTCACTATCTTTCGCGCATTTATGTTTATTCATGTTCCTGCACGTCACTGTATATCGCGCATTCTTATTTATACATGTCACTATCTATCACGAATTTATGTTCATACATGTCACTATCTATCTTTGTTTATGTATGTCACTATATATCGCACATTCATATTTATGCATGACACTATCTACCGCGTATTTATATTCATTCATATTCATGTATGTCACTATCTATCGCGCATTCATATTTAGGCAGGTCACTATCTATTACGCATTCTTATTCATTCATGTTCATGTCTATCACTATTTATCCATGTTCATGAATGCCACTATTTATCGCACATTAATATTCATGCATGTCATTATCTATAATGCATTCATGTTCATAAATATCACTACTTTTTATGCATTCATGCTCATTCAGGCTCATGCATGTTATTATCTATCGTGCATTCATGTTCATGCATGTCACTATCTTTCATGCATTCATGTTCATACACGCCACTATATATCGCGCATTCATGTTCATTCAGGCTCATGCATGTTACAATTTATCGCTCATTCATATTCATACATGTCACTATCTTTCACGCATTCATATTCATGCACGTCACTATATATTCATGCATTCATGTTCATGAATGTCACTATCTTTCACGTATTCATGTTTATGCACGTCACTATATATCGCGCATTCATGTTCATGCATGTCACTATCTATCACAAATTTATGGTCACGCATGTGATCTATCCTTATTCATGCATATCACAATCTATCCTTATTTATGTAAGTCAATATCTATCGCGCATTCATATTCATGCATGTCACTAGCTATCACAAATTCATGGTCACGCATGTCACTATTAATCGTGCATCCATGTTCATACATGTCACTATCTATCGCACATTCATGTTCATACATGTCACTATCTATTGCATTTTAATATTCATGTAGGTCACTATATGTCATACATTCATGTTTGTTGATATCAAACTATCAATCGCGCAATCTTGTTTATTGATATCAAACTATCAATTGCGCAATCTTGTTCATTAATATTCATGTATGCCACTATCTATTCACGTTCATGCATGTCACTATCTATTGCCTATTCATGTTAATTCATGTTCATTCGCGTATCTGTTATTCGCGTATTCTTGTTCAGGCATGTCACTATCAATTGTGTATTCATATTCACGCATGTCATAATCATGCATTCATATTCAAGCATGTCACTATCTATTGCGCATTCATGCTTATGGATGTCAAACTATCTATCTCACCTTCATGTCCATTATAGTCACCATCTGTCGCACTTTCATGTTCACGCAAGTCACTATCTATCCATGTTCATGCAAGTTACAGTCTATCATACATTCATATTCGTGCATATCATAATCTATCAATATTCATGCATGTCACTATCTATCACGCATTAATGCTAATTCGTGTTCATGTATGTCACTATCTATCGCGCATTTACATTTAATCATGTCTATATATGTTACTATCTATCATACATTCATACTCATTTATGTTCATGCATGACACTATCTATTGTGCATTCTTGTTCATGCATGTCACTTTCTATCGCTCATTAATGTTCATTCATTTTTATTGATGTCAGACTATCGCGCATTCATATTCATGTATGTCACTTTATATCGCGCATTCATGTTCATTCATGTCACTATCTATACTGCATTCATGTTCATTTATATTCTTGTATGTCACTATCTATCGCGCATTTATTTTCATTCATATTACTATTTATTACACATTCATGTTCACACAATGCCACTATCTATCCATATCTATGCCTGTCACTATCTATCGCACATTTATGTTCATGCATGACACTATCTATAACACATTTATGTTCATTCTTGTTACTATCTATCTCGCATTTATGTTCATTCTAATTACTATCTGTTGTGCTTTCATGTTCATGCATGAGACTATCTTTTACACATTCATGTCCATTCAAGTTTATGCACGTCACTATATATCACGCATTCATGTTCATGAATGCCACTATCTATAGCGCATTTTGTTCATGCATGACAGTCTCAATCTATATTCATATATGTCACTATCTATCCAACATCTATGCCATTATCTATTGGTGTTTACACCTGTCACTATCTATCACACATTAATGTTTATGTATGTCACTAACTATCGCGCATTAATGTTCTTGCATGTCACTATCTATCTATGTTCTAGCATCTCACTATTTATCAATGTTCAAGCATATTATAATCTTTCGTGCATTCATTTTCGTGCATGTCATTATCTATCGCGCATTCAAGTTTATGCATGTCACTATCTATCTATGCTCATGCATGTCACTATCTATTGCGCGTTCATGTTCAAGCATGTCACTATCTACTGCACATTCATGTTTATGCATGTCACTGTCTATCAATGTTCATACATACCTCTATCTATCACGCATTCATGTTCATGCAAGTCACTATCTATCATGCATTCCTGCTTATTCATTTCAGTATCTGTCGCACATTCATATTCACATAAGTCACTATTATCTATTTTCATGCATGTCACTATCTATCACCGATTTATATTCATTTATATTCATGCTTATCATTATCAATCACGCATTCATGTTGATGAATGCCACTGTCTATCGCGCATTAACGTTCATCCATGCAACTATCTATCACGCATGGATGTCACATATGTTACTATCTATCCATGTTCATGCATATCACTATCCATCGTGTATTCAAGTTCATTTATATTTATGCATATAACTTTCTATCACGCATTCATATTCATACATCACTATCAATTCATGTACAAGCATGTCACTATCTATTGTGTATTCATATTCATTTCTGTCACTATCCATCCCACATTAAATTTCATTCATGTCACTATCAATTCATGTTCATACATGTCAAAATCTATTGTGTAATGATACTCATTCAAGTTCATCCATGTTACTGTCTATAGCGCATTCATGTTCATGCATTTCACTGTCTTTCGTGCATTCATGTTTATTCATGTCCCTGCATGTCATTATATATCGCGCATTTATGTTCATGTATGTCACTATCTAACGCGAATTAATGTGCATGCATGTAACTATCTATCCTAGTTCATGCATGTCACTATCTATCATGTTTTCATATTTATGCATAGCACTATTTATCACGTATTTATATTCATTTATGTTCATGTATGTCACAACCTATCGCGCATTCATTTTAGGCACGCCACTATCTATTATACATTCTTATTCATTCATGTTCATGTATATCACTATCTATCCATATTCATGAATGACACTATTTATCGTACATTAATGGTCATGCATGTCACTATCTATTGCACATTTAAGTTCATGCATGTCACTACTTTTCACGCATTCATGTTCATATAGGCTCATGCTTGTTGCTGTCTATCGCCCATTTGTGTTCGTGCATGTCACTATCTTTCGCACATTCATGTTCATGCACATCACTGTATATCGCGCATTCATGTTCATGCATGTCACTATCTATCGTGAATTCATATTCATGCATGTAACTATCTATGCTAGTTCAGGCATGTCATAATCAATCGTTGCTCATGCATGTCACAATCTATCACGCATTCATATTCATATATGACCAAGTATGTCACTATCAATCATGCATCTATCTTCATGCTTATCACTATCTATCGCGCATTCAAGTTTATTCATGTATATTCATGTTCATGCATGTAACTATCTATCGCGCATTAATATTCATGCATGTGACTATGTATTGCACATTTATGTTCATGGATATTAAATTATCAATTACATAATCATTTTCATTGACGTTCTTGGATGTCACTATATATCCACGTTCATACATGTCACTATGTATCGCTCATTCATGTTCATTCATGTCCTTATTTTTCGTATATTCTTATTCAGGCATATCACTATCAATCGTGTATTTATATTCATGCATGTCACAATCTTGCATTTCATATTCATGCGTGTCACTATCTATCGTTCATTCATATTTATGCATGTTACTATCTATCGTGCATTCATGTTTATGAATGTCAAACTATCTATCGCGCCTTCATGTTCATTATTTTCATTATCTGTTACACTTTCATATTCACGGAAGTCACTATATATCTATGTTCATGCAAGTCAGTCTATCGTGCATTCATATTTATGCTTGTCAGTATCTATCGCGCATTTATTTTGATGAATGTCACTATCTATTTCATATTCATGTTCATCAATGCAACTATTTATCGTGCATTCCTCTTGACGTATGTCACTATCAATCCCTATTCATGCATGTCATTATCTATCGTGCATTCATGTTCGTTCATATTTATGCATGTCACTTTATATCGCGCATTCATGTTCATACATGTCACTATCTATAGTGCATTAATGTTCATTTATGTTCATGCATTTCACTATCCATCGCACATTTATTTTCATTTATATCACTATTTATCGCATATTTTTATTCATGCATATCACTATCTATCCATATTCATACCTGTCGCTATCTATCGCGCATTTATGTTCATGCATGTCATTCCTATTTATGCATGTCACTATCTATCGTGCATTCATATTCATATTTGTCAATATCTATCTATGGTAGTGCTTATTACTATCTATCGCGCTTTCATTTTCATGTATGTCATTTTCTATCATGTATTCATATTCAAGTATGTTACTATTTATCATGCATTGATGTTTATTCGTATTCATGCATGTCACTATCTATCACGCATTCTGGTTCATACATGTCACTTTCTATCGCTCATTCATGCTCATTCATTTTCATCGATGTCAGACTACTAATCGCGCAATCATGTTCATGTATTTTACTATCTGTCGAACATTCATGTGTAGTTTTATCACTATCTATCTCGCAATCAAGTTTATTTATGTTCATGCGTGTCATTATCTATGTCGCATTTAAGTTCATTCATATTCATGCATGTCAATATCTATCCATGTTTATGAATGTCACTATCTATTATGCATTCATGTTCATTCAAGTCACTATCTATTGCGCATTAAAGTTCATGCACGTCACTATCTATCGCGAATTCATATTTATGCATGTCACTATCTATAGCATATTTATATTCATTCATGTCAGTATCTATCACACATTCATATTCACGCACGTCATTATCTATCTATGTTCATGCATGTCATTATCTACCGTGCATTTATGTTCATTCATGTTCATGCTTGTCATTATCTATTGCCCATTCATTTTGATGAATGTCATTATCTATTGCATATTCATGTTAATCCGTGCAACTATCTATCGTGCATTCCTGTTGACGTATGTCACTATCAATCTATATTCATGCATGCCATTATCTATCGCGCATTCATGTTCCTTCATATTCATGCATATCACTTTATATTGCGCATTCATGTTCATTCATGTCACTATCTATAGTGCATTTATGTTTATTTATGTTCATGTATGTCACTATCCATCGCACATTCATTTTTATTCATATCACTATTTGTCGCACATTTATGTTCGTGCATGTAACTATCTATCCATATTCATGCCTGTCACTATCTATCGCGCATTTTTGTTCATGTATGTCACTATCTATCGGACATTCATATTCATTCATGTTCATACATGTCACTATCTATCGCGCATTTATGTTCATGTATATCACTATCTTTTTATGATAGTGCTTATTACTATCTATCGCGCATTATTGTTCATGCATGCCATTTTCTATCGTGCATTCATGTTCAAGTAAGTCACTATCTATTGCGCATTGATGTTTATTCATATTCATACATGTTACTATCTATCGTGCATTCCGGTTTATGCATGTTACTTTCTATAGCTCATTCATGTTCATTCATTTTCATTGATGTCAGACTACCAATCGCGCATTCATATTCATGCATTTTGCTATCTGTCACACATTCATGTGTAGTTTTATCACTATCTATCCATGTTCATCCGTATCACTATCTATCACATAGTCAAGTTTATTTATATTCATGCGTGTCATAATCAATGGCGCATTTATGTTCATTCGTGTTCATGCATGTCAATATCTATTCATGTCCATAAATGTCACTATCTATTGTGCATTCTTGTTCATTCATGTCACTATCTATCGCACATTAATTTTGATGAATGTCACTATTTATTGTACATTCATATTCATCCATACAACTATCTATTATGCATTCCTCTTGATGTATGTCACTATCAATCTATATTCATGCATGTCATTATCTATCGCGCATTCATATTCGTTCATATTCATGTATGTCACTTTATATCGCGTATTCATGTTCATTCATGTCACTATCTATAGTACATTCATGTTCATTTATGTTCTTGTATGTCACTATCCATCGCGCATTTATTTTTATTTATATTACTATTTATTACACATTCATGTTCACACATGTCACTATCTATCGATATCCATGCCTGTCACTATCTATCGCGCATTTATGTCATGCATGGCACTATTTATAGCACATTTATTTTCATTCTTGTTACTATCTATCGCGCATTTATATTCATTCTTGTTACTATTTGTTGCGCTTTCATGTTTATACATGAAACTATCTTTTACGCATTCATGTCCATTCACGTTTATGCACATCACTATATATCACGCATTCATGTTCATGAATGCCACTATCTATAGCGCATTTTGTTCATGCACTCTCAATCTATATTCATGTATGTCACTATCTATCCAACATTTATGCCATTATCTATTGGTGTTTACACCTGTCACTATCTATCACACATTAATGTTTATGTATGTCACTAACTATCGTGCATTAATATTCTTGCATGTCACAATCTATCTATGTTCTAGCATCTCACTATTTATCAATGTTCGGGCATATTATAATCTTTCGTGCATGTCATTATCTATCACACATTCAAGTTCATGCATGTCACTATCTATCTATGCTCATGCATGTCACTATCTATTGCGCGCTCATGTTCAAGCATGTAACTATCTATTGCTCATTCATGTTTATGCATGTCACCGTCTATCAACGTTCATGCATACCTCTATCTATCACGCATTCATGTTCATGCATGTCACTATCTATCATGCATTCTTGCTCATTCATTTCAGTGTCTGTCACACATTCATATTCATGTAAGTCACTATCTATCTATTTTCATGCATGTCACTATCTATCACTGATTTATGTTCATTTATATTCATGCTTATTGTGCAACTGTGGGAATTGAGACGATCCCGTCGCGACGATGCGCTCTCTAACGAAAAATATAGAGTCACCACTCGGAGCTTTTGGTGTCTCGGGATGCCTAGTTTATTTTTATGAGCACCGAAGTTCTAAAAATATGACTCTGAATCCGGTCCACACCAAAGGCTCTTGGGTAGTGGCTTCGATTATCGATCGGGAAGGTGTTAGGCACCTGATCAACCCGCTAAATGCGGTCTCTACTTAAGGCCGGGTCTATGTAGGGCTGGTTTATAAAGTATATATATATAATTATATATATATAAAAGAAAGTAAAATGAGCGGCACTTTCCCTTGCCCGAAGGCACACCGATCCTATTGAGCCCTTCCCGCTTGCCAAAATTTGGGCAGCGTAATGGCTCAATTCTAGGATAGAGGAAAAGCAAAGAAGGTAGAGGAATAGAGGGGAGAGCTGGAGCTCTTGGGCCCTAGCACCATTGGGGAGCCTTGCGTTGGCTTGCTTCGGTGAACTTTTTGAAGGCTTATATGGTATGGAATAGGGTTCTAACTCCTAAGGCTTGAAACTAAGAGGTAGAGAAGGAAAGCTAGGGGGTGACACACACCTAACCTAGAGGTTTTTAGTAAAATACAAAGGTCTAATGGGGATTTTTCAATTCTGAAATTTGTACGGGGATGGTGCACCAAAGGGAGAAAGATCTTCTCACTTAAGCTCTTTCTCTCTTAGGTAAAAACTCTCAACCCTTAAGCAAAAGGGGTGGCTCTCTATTTATAGAGAAAGAGAGGATTAGTGAGGGGTTAAAGTCCTAATTAGATTAGCAATTAGGTAATGAGCAATCTAAGGTTTTTGTGGTTTTCTAGAGCTTGGAGAAGAGGGATTTGGGTTTAATGGTAGATGATAGGGTGGTGACTTGAATGGAAAAATGGTGATAACTTAAGCTAATAGGGTCACTAGGGTCCTAATGAAATACACCCTAGACTTCATCAATTATTTTTGTTAGTTCGAAATTGGCTCTATGGGTCTGGTTTTGTAATATCTCGTACAAATTTATGATCTTTATTCTGTCATATCTTTTGATGTATAACTCCAAATTAGGTGATTCTTAGTTTGTTGAAAAGATGAGAAGCTCTACTTTTCAATGGTATATGCCTTAGGTTGGGTAACTATCCACAAAAACTTTAGCACTTCTCTTTCTAACCGCTACTCATGAGAGTTCGAATCGTGCCCGGGAAGGGTTCTAATAGGTTTGAGAAGTGTATGATTAATTCCTAAGGGTTCGGAATTGGTTTCTAAAGATTTGGGGTAAGTTCCTAAGAGATCTAAGGTGATTCCTAAGGGTTTAGGGTGATTCCTAAGGGTTCCATATATGCCATCAAAAGCTTAAAATTGCACCTCTCTCGAAAGGTGTTTCGATCGGGCCTTGGGCCAAATTTGGGTGTCTACACTTATCATTATCAATCACGCATTCATGTTGATGAATGCCACTGTCTATCGCGCATTAATGTTCATCCATGCAACTATCTATCATGCATTGATGTCACATATGTTACTATCTATCCATGTTCATGCATGTCACTATCCATTGCGTATTAAAGTTCATTTATATTCATGCATATCACTTTCTATCACGCATTCATATTCATACATGTCATTATAAATCCATGTACAAGCATGTCACTATCTATTGTGCATTTATATTCATTCATATTCATGCATGTCACTATCCATCCCACATTCAATTTCATTCATGTCACTATCAATCCATGTTCATGCATGTCACAATCTATTGTGTAATTATGCTCATTCAAGTTCATCCATGTTACTGTCTATAGCGCATTCATGTTCATGCATTTCACTGTCTTTCATGCATCATGTTCATTCATGTCCCTGTACGTCACTATATATCGCGCATTCATGTTCATGTATATCACTATCTAACGTGAATTAATGTCCATGCATGTAACTATCTATCCTAGTTCATGCATGTCACTATCTATCACACTTTCATATTTATGCATAGCACTATCTATCGCGTATTTATATTTATTTATGTTCATGTATGTCGCAACCTATCGCGCATTCATTTAAGGCACGCCACTATCTATTATGCATTCTTATTCATTCATGTTCATGTATATCACTATCTATCCATATTCATGAATGTCACTATTTATCGTGCATTAATGGTCATGCATGTCATTATCTATTGTGCATTCAAGTTCGTGCATGTCACTACTTTTCACGCATTCATGTTCATATAGGCTCATGCTTGTTACTGTCTATCACCCATTCGTGTTCATGCATGTCACTATCTTTCGCACATTCATGTTCATACACATCACTGTATATCACGCATTCATATTCATGCATGTCACCATCTATCATGAATTCATATTCATGCATGTCACTATCTATGCTAGTTCATGCATGTCATAATCTATCCTTGCTCATGCATGTCACAATCTATCATACATTCATATTCATACATGTCTAAGTATGTCACTATCAATCATGCATCTATCTTCATGCTTGTCACTATCTATCGCACATTCAAGTTCATTCATGTATATTCATGTTCATGCATGTAACTATCTATCACGCATTAATATTCATGCATGTGACTATGTATCACACATTCATGTTCATGGCTGTTAAATTATCAATTGCATAATCATTTTCATTCACGTTCTTGGATGTCACTATCTATCCACGTTCATACATGTCTCTATGTATTGCTCATTCATGTTCATTCATTTCATTCATGTCATTATTTTTCGTATATTCTTATTCAGGCATGTCACTATCAATCGTGTATTTATGTTCATGCATGTCACAATCGTGCATTCATTTTCATGCGTATCACTATCTATCGTGCATTCGTATTTATACATGTCACTATCTATCGTGCATTCATGTTTAGGAATGTCAAACTATCTATCGCGCCTTCATGTTTATTATTGTCATTATCGACATATTTCACTATATATCTATGTTCATGCAAGTCAGTCTATCGTGCATTCATATTCATGCTTGTTAGTATCTATCGCGCATTTATTTTTATGAATGTCACTATCTATTTTATATTCATGTTCATCAATGCAACTATCTATCATGCATTCCTGTTGACGTATGCCACTATCAATCCCTATTCATGCATGTCATTATCTATCGTGCATTCATGTTCGTTCATATTTATGCATGTCACTTTATATCGCGCATTAATGTTCATACATGTCACTATCTATAGTGCATTATGTTCATTTATGTTCATGCATTTCACTATCCATTGCACATTTATTTTCATTCATATCACTATTTATTGCATATTTTTATTCATGCATGTCACTATCTATCCATATTCATACCTGTCGCTATCTATCGCACATTTATATTCATACATGTCATTATCAATCGCACATTCATATTCATTCCTGTTCATACATGTCACTATCTA
Source organism: Chloranthus sessilifolius (assembly GCA_021018995.1). Lineage (NCBI taxonomy): Eukaryota > Viridiplantae > Streptophyta > Magnoliopsida > Chloranthales > Chloranthaceae > Chloranthus > Chloranthus sessilifolius. The sequence continues at coordinate 34,662,557 of CM037586.1, forward strand.
TCGCACATTCATATTCATTGTAATATCCCCGATATTTTAAACCTATTTTCGTTTACCTCGATAAGCGTGCCCAAAAAAATAATTATGTTATTTTATGAGTTTTTTTGTTAGTATTGGTTATGATGAGGGACATGACCAAAGGATTTAATTATGAGGTGTGTATAGGTCAGGAAATCAAAGACGTACACAATAAGGGTTATATTTGTGTTTAACGCCGGAGGTTTTGCAAAAATAAATGGATAAGTTGTAAAATTGAAATATCTAGATTTTTGTAAGCTTTGTTTTAATATTATAAAGAGAGAGAGAGAGTTAGAGAAAATATACTTCTCTCTTCCGGTTGGAAAACATAGGAAACTCTTTGGGGCTGCTTTTGATCTTTAGATCTAGAGAGTTAGAGAACTCCTCTTCCCATCTCAACCATTAATAAGCCTTGAGTTAGTACCAGGATCTGTTTGAACTATTGAAAGAGAAAGAGATAAGGAAAGGAGAAGTTCTCTGTGATTTCGTTGTGGTGGCAATGTCCACCTCGTTGTGAATATGGGTGATTTGAAGATCTGAACCATTGAGTGGAGATTGGTTAGTGTGTGAATCGGTGCAATGGGATCAACGGTTGAAGCTACAAGAGGTAGGTCGTTGAAACCTCCATGTGTAAATTTAATTATGTTTTGTTTAGAGTAACATATATGTGTGAAAAAAAGAAGAGGGTTAGTTGTGGAAAAGATCGGAAAAAGAAAGTGAATGTCAAAGTGCACATGACCACACGAACAGAAATTGTCGATTTCAAAATCATTTATCGAATTAAATCGACGGTCGATTTGAAAATCATTGTCAATTGATGAATTAGGGCCTGATGCAGTATTTGGGACTTCGCGGGTCGGTTTTGGATTCGACCAGCGACTTTCAACTTCGACCCACGAAATTGACTGCGAGGGTCGAATTCTGTCCTGTTTCTGGCATTCAAATTTTTGTTGGATTTGTGATCCGCAATCTCTTAGTTTGATTCTTTGGTTTTATATTAACACGAGAGTGTTAATATATGTAGGTTTTGTTGTTGGGAGTCCTTGGTGAGGATTTGTTTTGTGCTTGATTGGAAGCTCTTTGATAAGGTAGGGAACCTTGTATTTTATTTGCATTAAATTGTAAGTAAAGACTGTTTCTTGTTAAAATAAGAAGTATAATTTGGAAATTGATTTACTACGGATGAATAAAACTCTGATTTTATGACACAAATTTGAAAATTTGGAAACCTTGTTATAACTAAGAACTTTGCAAATTGAACCTCAGAACCTCAGTTAAATCTTGAATCAGAACTTTTGAATCAGAACTTCCGAAAATCAGTATTATGTTATGAATATAAGTATTGAAATACGTTAGCATTTGCATTTGATTTGAGGTACGTCAGAACGATGCCCTACATTCTACCAACCGTGTTGACGGGATACCTTTGGCGCTTGTTTCCCTCATAGCGTAGCGGCTTGTTGCTTTCAGAAAAAGGGTTCTTCAACGTCGTTGGTCAGTAGGCTTTTCCCATCGGTAATGCACCTTGCTCTCATGCTATAGGAAATTTGAGAGATAAAATTAAGTTATAAATTTAATATAAGAAGCATGCTCAGTCAGAAAATTTCGAACACATCAGATTCATGTATTCAGTCTTAACTCAGGATTAGAACTGGAGATTTCGTTTGCAAAGCATCATTTGAAAACCATATTTGATCCGAATTCTGTCTTTTGAAAAACCTTTACTTATAATGAAATGCAAATAGATCTGTTTCCTCTATTGGGCTTTGTTGTTAGCTCACCCTCGACTATACGTCACAGGTGCTGAGACTGATTTGGGATCGGAAGATTTGGAGGATTCTGACTATATTCCTGAGGAGGAATTAGATTTACCTGCTGAGGAGTTCTTCCCTTGATCTCTAGATCCTATATTTTTGGTATTTTGTTTGAATATTGTTTTGAATATTGGGCCCTAGGCCTTATTTTGTTCTTTTGATATCACTTGAGGAACCATCATCGTGAACCATTAGTTTAGGTGTTGGATTGGCCATCACCGGTGGTTCCTTTTGGTTCCACATAGTGATAGATTTGTTATATAAAGCTTTTGATGTATGGTTTATCTCTACTTTGCCTCTGTTTTAGATCATTGTGATGTGCCGGCTTCTGTTTGAATACGACATTGAGAAATCAATAAGTTGATGAACCGCTTTTCCTATCTGTAAGGATTGGAAAAAGTCGGGTCGTCACATTAGTATCGAGCCTATGCTCTAGGTTGAGTCTTAGGACTAGGGATGGATTGTCTTGACAATCTTCTTGATCAATTGTTATTGTTTTCAACAATGACAGATCGGCATGCCTCCATGATTCGAGGCGAGGCCGAGGTAGAGAGGACCACATGGCTCACCTTGAGGGAGATCGGTGAGGTGTAGGTACCTCACGTGGCGGAGGAAGAGTTGCCACAGTGCGAATCGAGCCACAGGAGCTGGTAGGCCGAGGGAGGAAATGTGGACAGTCTTTGGCAGCCTTGGCCACTAACATGGCTCAGGCTGCAGCCATTGATAGGCAGGCGAGAGATCTTTGGCGGCGGACATCAGCCGGGAGGATTCGCCGAGTTGGAGGATGAGACCTCCTACATTCTCGAGGCGAGCGGATCCTATGGAAGCCGAGGCATGGCTTGGATGAGATCGAGAAGATATTTGAAGTGTTGTATGTACCGATGATATTGAGAAAATCTGGGCATCTTTCAAACTTTTGGGCGAGGCTAGCCCATGGTGGAAATCTGTTTCTAGGATGAGAGGCGGGACTACCCTAATACTCCATGGACTTGGCGAGTTTGTGGAGCGTTCAACGATCAATATTTTCCTAAGATAAATGCGTCATCGGTGGGAAGTCGAGTTCATTTGAAAGCAGGATGAGATGTCTGTCTTGTAGTATGGGAATTTGATAGACTTTCCGATTTGCACCCTTGCATGTGGCCCTTGGTGATGAGAGCTCGAAATTTAGAGAGGTTTGAGGCGAACATTCGAGGAGAGGGTGTCGATGTGGGAAATGGAGGCGTATCGGCGTTATGTCCAAGGCCCTCATTGCGAGAAGAAGATATTCAAAAAGCAGTACTTGGCGAGGAGCGTAATAAAAATAGGTTTGGCGAGACGGTGAGTGCTTGAGGCGGGTGAACAAAAAGCCGAGGTTCTCTAGACCTCCTCCCTACCCTAGTCGACCATCATACTCTAGACCAATTTGTTGCCGGGACCCGATGGCGTCTTCATATCGAGACCGCGAGTTCGTCACCGGGACAACCATTGGTGGGGCACTCTGCAGTGGAGCCTGCGACTCAAGGTTCAACGAAAGGATCAGCTGTTACTCCTGTTTCTACTCCACTGTGTGCAAGATGTGGGAAAACACATAAAATAGAGGATTGCAGACGGAACACTGGAGCATGCTTCAGGTGTGGACAGGTTGGTCATATGATCAAGGATTGGCCTGTTATTGAGAAAGGGCCGGACTCTGACGGTCTCTCGCAATCGACCGACCTACAGTTCAAGGTCGGGCTTATGCACGATGCTTGAGATGCCCAAGCGTCGAATAGCGTCATTCAAGGTATCATTAAAGTTGAGATGTCATTTATGCATTGATTCAATTATTATTGTTTAAAATTTGAATTCAAGTCAATTATGTTGAACCACATAGAAATCATTGCATATAATTAACAAAACTTTTTAACTAAAGGTACCCTTATGATGAGTAGTCGAGATGACATGGATAAAATTGAAGCACAGTACTTATAGACCACAGGTCTACACACTCGTTTATTACTCCTTCTTTCTCGGAGAAGTTGGGGAATTACTCCAACCCCTTGCTTTCATTCTAGATGTCAAGATTCCTACGGGGAGTTCGGTGTGCCGATCTGACATGTCGCATTGTGATGATTGATGAGCACGAGACATTGGCCAGACATGATTCGTTGAGCATGGAAGGGTTCGGCGTCATTCTCGAATGGATTGGTTGGCGACTTATCACGCGCGTGTGGTCTTCGGAAGATAGTGACCTTCCGACCGCCAAAGCGAAATCCTTCCGATTTTACGTGGAGTCAAATCAAGGTTGCTTGTTCAGTTATTTTGACCATTAAAGTGGCGTATGATGAAGAATGGTTGCGTATATGGCCTATTTGCAAGATTTCTGGAGAAGAACGACTTGGCTCTTATCAAGGTGTTTTGCGATTATCCTGTTGTCTTTCCAGAGTACTTACCTGGATTACCACCTGACCGTGAGATTGAGTTCGCGATTGGGCTGGTGCCGAGTATAGAACCGTTACCTAAAGCTCCATATCGGATGGCGCTTTCTTTGAGTTGGAGCTCAAGAGCGGCGGAGTACATTAGACAAAGGCTTTATCGACAGTGTTTCTCCTTGGGGTGCACCAGTTCTATTTGTGAAAAAGAAGGATGGATCGATGCGTCTGTGTATCGATTATAGGCAGCTCAACAAGATGACGATTAAGAATCGTTATCCTCTTCCGCGGATAGATGACTTGTTTGATCAATTGCAGGGTGCAAGGTTCTTTTCAAAGATTGATCTGAGGTCAGGCTATCACCAACTCAAGATCAAGGCGGAAGATATATCCAAGACTGCGTTTGAATGGCGTTATGGCCACTATGAGTTTCTAGTGATGCCATTTGGATTGACGAATCTTTGCATCTTTCATGGACCTGATGAACAGGGTGTTCAAACCACATCTTGATAAATTTGTGGTAGTTTTCGTAGATGATATCCTCATCTATTCGAAAACCAGAGAGGAGCATGTACAACATCTGAAGATAGCTCTTCAAACACTCAGGGACCATCAGTTGTATGCCAAACTCAGTAAGTGTGAGTTTTGGCTTGAGCAGGTTAGTTTCTTGGGACACGTAGTCTCTGAAGCGGGTATCTCAGTGGATCCTACAAGATAGATTACGTGGTGACATAGGAACAACCTCGGCGATTCTGAGGTCCGAAGTTTCCTTGGTTTGGCAGGGTACTATCGGCGATTTGTCGAGGGTTTTTCAAAGATATCAGGTCCACTTACACAGCTCACAAGAAAGAATGCTAAGTTCGACTGGACAGAACAGTGTGAGCAGAGTTTTCAGGAGTTAAAGCGTCGCTTGACTACAGCACCAGTGCTTGCTATACCTTCAGGCAGTGGAGGTTTTGATATAGTGATGCTTCCTATGGCGGATTAAAGTGTGCTTAATCAACACGGCGGATTGCTTATGGTTCTAGGCGGTTGAAGGACCATGAAAGAAACTATCCGACGCATGACTTAGAGCTAGCGGCGATTATATTACGCCTTGAAGATCTGGCGACATTACCTCTCTGGTGAAATTTTTGATATATTCACCGATCACAAGAGTCTCAAGTACCTCTTCACTCAAAGGACTTGAATATGCTGGCGGACGATGGATGGAGTTCTTGAAGGACTATGATTGCTCGATTGATTACCATCCGGGAAAGGCAAATGTCGTTCTTTGATGCTCTCGATGAAAGGTCTTGACTCGGTTATCACATCTTGTGAGCGGATTCGTGATGGAAGCTATTGGAAGATATGGCTTTGGGCTCACGGTTTGATGTAAAAAGGCTCGGGAGCATTGATGGCTACTCTTGTACTCGCCCTCGCTCTTGAGAATATTAAGCTTGGATGACCGATGATGAGATGGCAATCGGCGAGATATCGAGAATGGCGATGAAGAAGGATTTCTCCATTGACGAGATGGGAACCTTGTTATTTCCGCGGCCGTGTATGTGTGTCGAGTAGTCGAGCCGGGACACCATTACGGAAGAGGCTCACAAATCCATGTATGCCATACATCCTGGTAGCACCAAGATGTATCGAGGACTTGATGAAGAGTTTACGGTGGCGAGGTTTGAAGCTTGACGTCGTGTTGATGCGATGTCGCGGTGTTTGGTTTGTCAGCGAGTTAAGGTTGATCGCCGAGAATCTGCGGGTCCACCTTTACATTTGAGTGGAAATGGGAAGCCATTTCATTTTATACTGGATTGCAAGACATCGAAAGAACAATGCCATTTGGGTCATTGTAGATCGACTAACCAAGTCTGCTCATTTCTTGCCATATATACCATATACAGTAGACTTGCAGAGTTATACCTGAACGAGATTGTTAGCATGGGATAGTATGTATCGAGACTTGTTTACTTCATTTTTGGCAAAGATTTTGTGAAGGCAATGGTTCTCGTCTTGATTTTAGTTCCATTTCACCCATACGGATGGCTGACCGAGCGCGTGAACGATCATTGAGGACATCCGAGAGCTTGCATGTTGGATTTTCACGGTCATGGGACCACTTGCCTCATCGAGTTCGCCACAACAATAGCTTCGAAGCATCGGTATGGCTCCGCTCGAGGTTTATATGGACGACGGTTTATCGCCGTGAATCGGGAAGAAGTGGTGAGAAGCTCATTATTGGACAGATAATTGAGCGCACGAGAGTTGTTGATACGCCAGCGACTAAGTAGCTGAGTCGTAAGAGCTCCCGATCTCAAGAGCGACACGTGATTTTGAGTTGGCGAGAATGTCTTTGTTCATTTTGCCTCTAAAGGCGTTATGAGGTTCAGCGAGGAAGTTGAGTCCTCCACGTTGGGCCTTTTGAGATATTATCGGAGAGGTTGCATCGAGTGGCGCTACCGCCACAATTGTCTAGCATGCACAACGCCTTCCATGTGTCGATGTTTGTCGATACATACGTGACCCGACTCACGTGCTTGATTACCAACCCATTGAGCTTCGGAGGTTTGATGGTGATTGAGGACCCATTCAGATTTTTGATCGCAAGGAGCGATCCTACGCACTAACGATTCCTTTGGTTCTTGTACAATGGAGGAATCACCGAGGAAGCCACTTGGGAGCGTGAAGTCAGCTCAGGACCAATTTCAGCCTTTTGCTTAAAATTTTATATTTCTCACTTTGTAGATGTAATAATTTGACATTTATGTACCTATTGGTTTTATATATACATATAAATATTGTGAGAAATTTTGGAGGATCAAGTATTTTTACGATCTATATCAAATCCTACATTATAGAAATCAAAAATTTTGGGCCAGACCCAATTATATGCTACTCACTATAGGTCTAGTGACCTAAATTCATGGTCACTTACCTATTTGGACATTCAACCATTTGGCCTTGACATGTCATGGTCATGGTCCAAAATTTTACTTTGTAACTTTTCACAGTCAATATTACTTGCTATTTTCCTTCACAACAAATTTTAAGTTTATTTAAAACTTTTTAGTCCAAATTGCATATATATATTATCTGTCGATGCTTTATGAAATGGACACAAATGATCCATTTGGACCCAAGGTAATGCTTAAAATGTCAAAATTTTGAAATTTTGAAGACCTACACTTGAAAACGAGGGTCGATTAAAATCGAGGGTCGATTTTGATGATTATAGGCATTTTAAGGCCAAATTTAGGCCCGAGAATTTTCAAAAATCGAGTGTCGATTTGAATCATGTCAATTCCAATTCACAATTTGAAATCGAGGGTCGATTTTCATTTAAGTGGGGCTCCTATTTTGCTCTGTTATTTTTGGTTGATTTTCTGGGTTTAGGCTTAGGGTTTTGGGCTTTGGTGGTTTTAGGTTTTCATCATTCTTTTGCCAAATCAAGGGTTTTCACAGATTACACCAAGGATTTGGATTTCACTCTTGGAAATCGGATTTGGGGCTTTTCACAAGGTAACCTCAATTTAATTGCAATTTGTGCATTTTCTGTGGGTTTTTGTTACATTTTTGTTCATTGTTCAAATGTTAAGAAGGCCACCACGCAACCCCACTCTAAGAGGTCAAGATTTCGTCATGCCACGCAAATTTACATGAACCACTTTCCACCACCTTCTCATTCCACCATCTGTCTCAATGCGGCCCAATGAATTTTGAGCATAGGCTTCATAATGAGTATTTTTCACCCGAATTATTTGACCAACAAACTACCACACGCAGTGAATACTTGAAAAGCCCAATTAACTTCTGTATCAATTTAGTGCCCATTTTTATCCTCGTTAGTGCTACTGTTTTTATCAACATAGCGAGGATTCAAGAAAATTTACACTAAATTGATGGGCGAGATTATATTTTGACTTAGATGACATTGTCACTAATGCTGTTCACAAATACTCTAAACCATGGGTTTGGTCCTCCTTTCCCAAACTCCCCTTCATGGCTCAAAAATGACGCCAGGTTTAGGTCCATTGTTACACACACATGCCGAATCTATGTATTTTGGATCTTTTTAAGACTACCTTTACCCTCTTGGACATAATGAGCGCAGGTCCCCTCAACAGATTTTATTTGCGCTTTAAAGAGCGATGGTTTAGTGCTCAGGTACTTTTAAAGGGCTTATCAAGGCACGTGAGAAAATGGGAAAGCAAATAAAACCAAGAAGGGCATTCCCTATGCGCTTAATTTCTATCATGATTGAAAATTATGGTCCAATATGATTCATCGAACTCAAGTTCATCACTAGAAAGATGTATAACTGGTCAATTGGGGTCAAACTACGCTTGTGAAACCTCTTAAAGAACGTATGGCGCGGATGCACGTGATGATGAGATCGCTTTGTTGCCCTGCATTTCACGAGCGATATCCTTACGCCTCGAGTTCACACGACGATGACCGCGATGAGCCAGATTCAAGAGTCACCCACCACATCTCGTCGAGTTGGATGTCCATGGTCACTCTTACATGCCTTTCCATGACTACATTACATATGGCCGATATCCAGCTTGATATCGCCTTCGACATCTGATACTAGTATTCCTCCTTGCACCATCGCGGGTGATGATCTGATGTGATATGTTTTGGATGGGCGGGTCCATCTACAGTTGGGGCTTCTTAGTATGCTTGGTAGAGGGTTCTTATTTTTTTTTTCACATTTCATTATTTATATTTTTATTAGGACCGTGGTCCTTCTTTTTATTTTTACACATTGGATTATTAGGACTGGTCCTTTCTTATCCTTTATTTTTCTCTGTTTTCGTGGTTTTAGATCCCTTGTTTAGCCTTGTTTGTATATATGGATCATTCCGCATGAGTTTACTTTTGCATCTATTTTGGTAAATATTTCTTTTAGACACTTGTGTGTGGGTTTGCTTCTATTCATTCTACATGTTGGTTTTGATACATTTTGATCTCTTTATGAGTCACCATGTAATCGGTCTCCTACAGTGACACATGTATCCATGTACGGATGCAATCCACTATGGCTTTTCATGCCACATGCAAGACATCCATGTTACTACGGATCCCATCTTGGCTTACGTGCTCATGGGATCCATACGGTGCCCATGTTTTCTCTTTTATTGTCATGTGTATCATGTTCAATTTTCAGGACAAAATTCCTAAGGAGGTGAATGTAATATCCCCGATATTTTAAACCTATTTTCGTTTAATTTATAAGCTGCCCAAAAAATAATTATGTTATTTTATGAGTTTTTTAGTATTGGTTATGATGAGGGACATGACCAAAGGATTTAATTATGAGGTGTGTATAGTCGTGAAATCAAAGACACAATAAGTTATATTTGTGTTTAGGAGGTTTTGCAAAAAGAAATGGATAAGTTGTAAGATTGAAATATCTAGATTGTTGTAAGCTTTGTATTAATATTATAAAGAGAGAGAGAGAGTTAGAGAAAATATACTTCTCTCTTGGACATAGGAAACTCTTTGCTGATCTTTAGATCTAGAGATTAGAGAACTCTTCCCATCTCAACCATTAATAAGCCTTGAGTTAGTACCAGATCTGTTTGAACTATTGAAAGAGAAAAGAGATAAGGAAAGGGAGAAGTGTGATTTTGATTTAGGCAATGTCCACCTGTTGTGAATATGTGATTTGAAGATCTAACCATTGGTGGAGATTGGTTATGTGTGAATCGCAATGGGATCAATTTGTTACAAGAGGTAGGTATCGTTGAAACCTCCATGTGTAAATTTAATTATGTTTGTTTAGAGCATATGTGAAATAAAGAAGAGGTTTAATGTGAAAAGATCGGAAAGAACCGAATGTCAAAGTGCATGTCATTCATCGATCGAAATTAATCTCGATTTCAAATCGATGTCAATTGAAATTCAATAAATGATTTGAAAAATCATGCATTCAATTATAATTAGTTTGATTTGCATTTTATATTAACACCGAGAGTGTTAATATATGTAGGTTTTATTAGAGTCCTTGGTGAGGATTTGTTTTTGTTTGATTAAGCTCTTTGATAAGGTAGAACCTTGTATTTTATTTGCATTAAATTGTAAGTAAAGACTGCTTTTTTAAAATAAGAAGTATAATTTGGAAATTCATTGTACACATGAATAAATCGATTTTATACAAATTTGAAAATTTGGAAACCTTGTTATAACTAAGAACTTTGCAAATTGAACCTAACCTCGCTTAAATCTGAATGAGAACTTTGAATCGAACTCAAAATCATATGTTATGAATATAAGTATTGAAATACGTTAGCATTTGCATTTGATTTGAGGTACGCTAACGATGCCCTAGATTCTACCAACCGTGTTGGATGGTATAACTTTGGCGCAAGTTTCATAGCGTACTTGTTGCATTTAAAAATTCATGAACATATGGTCGAGGGTTTCCCATCGGTAATGCACCTTGCTCTCATGCTATAGGAAATTTGAGAGATAAAATTGTTATAAATTTAATGAAGCATGCTCTTCTAAAATTTTGAACATCATTCATGTATTCATTTTAACTCATGATTAGAATCGGATTTAGTTAAAGCATCATTTGAAAACCATATTTGATTCGAATTCTATCTTTGAAAACCTTTACTTATAATGAAATGTCTGTTCTATTGGGCTTTGTTGTTAGCTCACTCGACTATATCATATGTCAGACTCCGATCGGAAGATTTGGAGGATTCACTATATTCTGAGGAGGAATTAGATTTACCTGCTGAGGAGTTCTTCCCTTGATCTCTAGATCCTATATTTTTGGTATTTTGTTTGAATATTGTTTTGAATATTGGGCCCTAGGCCTTATTTTGTTCTTTTGATATCACTTGAGGAACCATCATCGTGAACCATTAGTTTAGGTGTTGGATTGGCCATCACCGGTGGTTCCTTTTGGTTCCTCATAGTGATAGATTTGTTATATAAAGCTTTTGATGTATGGTTTATCTCTACTTTGCCTCTGTTTTAGATCATTGTGATGTGCCGGCTTCTGTTTGAATACGGCTTATTGAGAAATCAATAAGTTGATGAACCGGCTTTTCCTATACCGTAAGGATTGGAAAAGTCGGGTCGTCACATTCATATATGTCACTATCTATCCATGGTAGTGCTTATTACTATGTATCGCACTTTCATTTTCATGTATGTCATTTTCTATGGCGTGTTTATTTATGTTCATGCGTGTCACTATCTATGGTGCATTTAAGTTCATTCATGTTCATGCATGTCAATATCTATCCATATTTATGAATGTCACTATCTATTGTGCATTCATGTTCATTCATGTCACTATCTATTATGCATTTAAGTTCATACACGTCACTATCTATTGCGTATTCATGTTTATGCATGTCACTATCTATCACACATTTATATTCAGTCATGTCAATATCTGTCGCACATTCATATTCACGCAAGTCACTATCTATCTATGTTCATGCATGTCATTATCTATCGCGCATTTATGTTCATTCATGTTCATGCTTGTCAGTATCTATCGCCCATTCATTTTGATGAATGCCACTATCTATTGCATATTCTTGTTAATCCATGCAACTATCTATCGTGCATTTCTATTGACGTATGTCACTATCAATCTATATTCATGCATGCCATTATCTATTGCGCATTCATGTTCCTTCATATTCATGCATGTCACTTTATATCGCGCATTCATATTCATTCATGTCACTATCTTTAGTGCATTTATATTTATTTATGTTCATATATGTCACTATCTATCGCACATTCATTTTCATTCATATCACTATTTATCGCACATTTATGTTCATGCATGTAACTATCTATATATATTCATGCCTGTCACTATCTATCGTATATTTTTATTCATATATGTCACTATCTATCGCACATTCATGTTCATTCGTGTTCATACATGCCACTATCTATCGCACATTTATGTTTATGTATGTCACTATCTTTTTATGGTAGTGCTTATTAGTATCTATCGCGCATTCATGTTCATGCATGTCATTTTCTATCGTACATTCATGTTCAAGTAAGTCACTATCTATTGCGCATTGATGTTTATTCATATTCATGCATGTCACTATTTATCGCGCATTCTGGTTTATGCATGCCACTTTCTATCGCTCATTCATGTTCATTCATATTCATTGATGTCAGATTACCAATCGCACATTCATGTTCATGCATTTTGCTATCTGTCACACATTCATGTGTAGTTTTATCACTATCTATCCATGTTCATCCGTATCACTATCTATCACATAGTCAAGTTTATTTATGTTCATGCGTGTCACAATCTATGGCGTATTTATGTTCATTCGTGTTCATGCATATCAATATCTATTCATGTCCATGAATGTCACTATCTATTGTGCATTCATGTTCATTCATGTCACTATTTTTTGCGCATTTAAGTTAATGTATGTCACTATCTATCGCATATTCATGTTCATATATATTACTACCTATCGTGCATTCATGTTCATTCATGCCAGTATCTATCACACATTCATATTCACGTAAGTCACTATCTATTCATGTTCATGTATGTCACTATCTATCATGCATTTATGTTCATTCATGTTCATACTTGTCAGTATCTATCGGGCATTAATTTTGATGAATGTCACTATCTATTGTACATTCATATTCATCCATGCAACTATCTATCATGCATTCCTCTTGAGGTATGCCACTATCAATCTATATTCATGCATATCATTATCTATCGTGCATTCATGTTCGTTCATATTCATGTATGTCACTTTATATTGCACATTCATGCTCATTCATGTCACTATCTATACTGCATTCATGTTCATTTATGTTCTTGTATGTCACTATCCATCGCGTATTTATTTTCATTCATATTACTATTTATTACACATTCATGTTCACACAATGTCACTATCTATCCATATCCATGCCTGTCACTATCTATCGCGCATTTATGTTCATGCATGTCACTATCTATCACGCATTCATGTTCATGCATGTCACTATCTATCGCGTATTAATATTCATGCATGTCACTATGTGTCGAACATTCATATTCGTGGATGCCAAATTATCAATTGTGCAATTTATGTTCTTGGATGTCACTATCTATCGTACAATCTTCTTTATTCATGTTCATGCATTCCACTATCTATCCACGTTTATGCATGTCACTATCTATTGCCCATTCGTATTCATTCATGTTCATTTACGTCACTATCTATTGCCCAGTCATGTTCATTCACGTTCATGCATGTCACTATCTTTCGCGCAATCATGTCCATTCACCTTTATGCACGTCACTATCTGTCACACATTCATGTTCATGAATGTCACTGTCTAACATGCATTTTGTTCATGCATGGTACTATCAATCTATATTCATGTACGTCACTATCTATCTAACATTCATGTCATTATCTATTGATGTTATGCCTGCCACTATCTATCGCATATTCTTGTTCATGCATGTCACAAACTATCGTGCATTAAGGTTTGTGCATGTCACTATCTACCTAACATTCATATTATTATCTATTGTGCCTTCATGTTCATGCATGTCACTATCTATCGTGCATTCATATTCGTTTATGTTCCTGCATGTCACTATCTATTACGCATTCTTGTTCATGCATGTCACTATCTATCATGCATTCATGTTCATTCACGTTCCTGCATGTCACTATCTATTACGCATTCTTGTTCATGCATGTCACTATCTATCGTGCATTCATGTTCGTTTATGTTTCTGCATGTCACTATCTATTACGCATTCTTATTCATGCATGTCACTATTTATCGTACAGTCATGTTCATTCATGTTCATGGATGTGAAACTATCAATCGTGCATTCATGTCACTATCTTTCGCTCATTCATGTTCATTCATTTTCATGGATGCCAGACTATCAATCGTGCATTCATCTTCATGCATGTCACTATCTGTCACACATTCATTTTCCGTTTTGTCACTATCTATCATGCATTTTAGTTCATTCATGTTCATGCATGTCAATATCTATCCATATTCATACATATCACTATCTATTCCGCATTCATGTTTATTCATCTCACTATCTATTAATGTTAATGTATGTCCCTATCTATCGCACATTCATGTTCATGCATGTCACTACCTTTCACACATTCATGTTCATTCATGTCACTATTTATCGTGCATTCATGTCATTATCTATCCATGTTCATGTATGTCACTATTTATCGTGCGTTTATGTTCATTCATGTTCATATTTGTCAATATCTATCACGCATTCATGTGGATTAATGCCACCATCTATCACGCATTCATGTTCATCCATACTACTATCTATCGCGCATTCATGTTCACGTATGGCACTATCTATCCATATTCATGTATGTCACTTTCCATCTTGCATTCATGTTCATGCATGTCACTTTATATCGCGCATTCATGTTCATGCATGTCACTATCAATCCATCTTCATTCATGTCACTATCTTTCATCCATTCATATTCATTCTTGTTCATGCATGTTATTATTCATTGTACATTCATTTTCATTCATGTCACTATCAATCCATATTCATGCATGTCACAATCTATTGTGCAATTAGCCTCATTCACGTTCATGCATGTTACTGTCTATAGCGCATTCATGTTCATGCTTGTCACTATCTTTCGCGCATTTATTTTCATTTATGTTTCTGCACGTCGCAATATATCACGCATTCTTGTTCATGCATGTCACTATCTATCGCGAATTCATATTCATGCATGTCATTATCTATCCTTGTTCATGCATGTCACTATATATCATGCATTCATATTTATTCATGTTCATGTATGTCACTATCTATCGCGCTTTCATATTTAGACACGTCACTATCTATTACGCATTCTTATTCATTTATGTTCATATATATCCCTATCTATCCATGTTTATTAATGTTACAATCTATTGCGCATTAATGTTCATGCATATCACTATCTATCGCGCATTCATGTCACTACTTGTCATGCATCCATGTTCATTCAGGCTCATGCATGTTACTATATATCGTATATTCATGTTCATGCATGTCACTGTCTTTCACGTATTCTTGTTCATAGACATCACTATATATCGTGCAGTCATGTTCATGCATGTCACTATCTATCACAAATTCATGGTCATGCATGTCACTATCTATCCTTTTTCATATATATCACAATCTATCCATGTTCATACATGTCACTATCTAACGTGCATTCATGTTCATACATGTCCAAGTATGTCACTATGAATCGCGCATCTATGTTCATGAATGCCACTATTTATCGCGTATTCATGTTAATGGATGTCAACTATCAATCGCGCAATCTAGTTCTTAGACATCACTTTCTATCTCATAATCTGGTTCATTAATGTTCATACATGCCACTATCAATTCACGTTCATGCATGTCACTTTCTATCGCCCATTTATGTTAATTCATGCTCATTCGCATCTCTAATTTTAACATAGTCTTGTTCAGGCATGTCACTATCAACCATGTATTCATGTTCACGTATGTCACAATCGTGCATTCATATTTATTCATGTTACTATTTATCGTGCATTCATATTTATGGATGTCAAACTATCTATCGCACCTTCATGTTCATTAATGTCACTATCTGTCGGACTTTTATGTTCACGCAAGTCACTATCTGTCCACGTTCATACAAGTCATAGTCTATCGTTCATTCATATTCATTTATTGTATATTCATGTTCATGCATGTCACTATCTATCGCACATTCATGCTCATTCGTGTTTATACATGTCGCTATCTATTGCTCATTTATGTTTAATCATGTCCATGCATGTTACTATTTATCATGCCTTCACGTTCATAAATGTCACTGTCTATCGTGCATTCATGTTCTTGCATGATACTATCTATCTATATTCATGCATGTCACTATCTATTGTACATTTATGTTCATTTATGTCATTATCTATTTGTGCATATCTATCGCGCATTCATGTTCGTTTATGTTCATGCATGTCACTATCTATCACACATTTATTTTATTACATTTCACTATCTATATATGTTCATGCATGTCACTATTTATCCATGTTCATGCATGTCACAATCTATCGCGCGTTCATGTTTATGCTTGTCATTATCTGTCACGCATTCATGTTCGTGCATATCACTATCTATCCATGTTCATACATGTTACTATTTGTCGTACACTTATATTCATATATGTCACCATCTATCGCGCATTGATGTTCATACACGTTCTTGCATGTCACTATCAATCGTGCATTTATGTTCATGAATGTCCCTATCTGTCCTCGATAGTACTTGTCACTATCTATCGCGTATTCATGTTTATGGATGTCATTATCTATTGGGCATTTATGTTTAAGTAAGCCACTATCAATCGCACATTTATGTTTATGCATGTTCATGAATGTTACTATCTATCACGCAATCATGTTCATTTATGTTCGGGCACGTTTCTATCTATCGCAAATGCATATCACTGTCTATCACATAATCATGTTCATTCATGTTCATTGATGTCAAACTATCAATTGTGCATTCATGTTCATTCAGGTCACTATCTATCATACATTCATGTTTATTTATGTTCTTGTAGCTACTATTTATTGCGCATTCATGTTCATGCATGTTACTATCTATTCATGTCTTTGCATGTTATTACTTATCCATGTTGAAGCATATCATAATCTTTCACTCCTTCATTTTCATGCATATCTTTATCTAGTCACACATTCATGTTCATGCATGTCACTATCTATCGATGTTCATGCATATCATTATCTATCGCGCATTCATTTTCATTCATTTCACTATATAATGCACATTCATATTTGTTCATGTTCATACATGTCACTATCTATCACCCATTCTTTTTCATATATATCACTATTTATCGCACATTCATATTCATGCATCTCACTATCTATCAATGGTTGTGCTTGTTACTATCTATCGCGCATTAATGTTCATGCATGTCATTTTCTATCGTTCAAGTATGTCACTATCTATCATGTATTGATGTTTGTTCATGTTCATATATGTCACTATTTATCGCGCATTCATGTTCATTTATGTTTGTGCAAGTTACTATCTATCGCGCGTTCCTGTTCATGCATGTCACTTTCTATCGCTCAATCATGTTCATTCATTTTCCTTTATGTCAGACTATCAATCGCACATTCATGTGTATTTTTGTCACTATATATCCATGTTCATACATATCATTGTCTATCACGCATTCAAGTTCATTCATGTTCATGTGTGTCACTATTTATCGCACAATTACATTCATTCATGTTCATCCATGTCACTATCTATCCATGTTCATGCATGTCACTATCTATCGCTCATTTATTTTCATTCATGTCACTCTCTATCGCGCATTCAAGTTCATGCATGCCACTATGTACGACACATTCATGTTCATGTATGTCACTATCTATTGCGCATTCATGTTTATTCATATCAGTATCCGTCGCACATTCATATTTATGTAAGTCACTATCTATCAATATTCATACATGTCACTATCTATTACGCATTCATATTCAGTCATGTTCAGGCATGTCAGTGTTTATCGTGCATTCATATTGATGAATGTTACTATCTATTGTGCATTTATGTTCACCCATGCAACTATCTATTGTGCATTCATATTCATATATGTTAATATCTATCTATGTTCATTCATGTCATTATCTATCGCGCATTCAAGTTCGTTCATGTTCATGCATGTCCTTTTATATCGCGCCTTCATGTTCATACATGTCACTATTAATCCAAATTTATGCATGTCACTATCTATAGTGCGTTTATGTTCATTCATATTCATGCATGTCACTATATATCGTGCATTCATATTCATTCATATTCATGCATGTCACTATCTATCGCGCATTCATGCTCATTCGCGTTCATGCATGTCGCCATCTATCGCGTATTTATGTTCAATCATGTTCATGCATGTTACTATTTATCACACATTCATGTTCATGAATATCACTATCTATCATGTATTCATGTTCGTGCATTCATTCATGGCACTATTGTTGGTTACCTCAGGTGCTGTCTTGTTAGTGGTGAGAAAACAGTGGTGACTAAAAATAAATCAAAAGTGAAGAAATAGAGATTGGTTAAAACAGTAAATCTGAAATACACAGCCTGCAAGATACAGGGCTATTGTAGCAAGTTTTGTCCCACAGAGAAATTGATTTAGAAGCCTAAATGGGTTATATTAGTAAGCGTCCAGATCTGATTACAGATTTGACAATCCTAGAGAAAGGGAGTTGGGTGTCACAACTACACAAAATTATCACTAAAATAAGGGAAATAAAGTGCAGTCCCATCCTAAAGAAAGGGTTATGAAGAAGACGGTGATGGTGTGTGTTAAAATAAAGATAAAAATTATGGGAAGTAGGCAATTAAGCTAAGGTTAATACAGTTATATAACTTAGATTTAGGATTGTCTTTGCAGTAGTCCTTCAGATGGCTACAAGCACATCAGTTAGAAAGAAGTATCTAACTCAACCATTATGGTTTAACCTGGTCTCTTAAGGCTATAACCTATCCACTTAAATGGTCACGTGTTATACAATAGAGAGAGGATCAAATCACATGAATTAAATCAGAAAACCAATCTGATCCAATGGAATAGACTGATCTTAAGGCTATATACTATCCACTTAAATGGTAAAAGATTATCCAATAGATGTCCTCCACCCAATGGCTCAAATCAGATCATGAAAATCATTGCAGACACCATGTATGCCAGGCTACAAGCTCAGGCACTCATGGGAGCAAATAGTTCTTGAAGAACCAGTGGAAACCACAATAGTTCAAAAGATATTTGGAGACTTAAATGCAGCTGATCATTGCTACTAGAGCCTTGCAATGACTCAGCTCACAAGCCTGCAATCTCTACAGAGAAATCAGATCTAACATCTAATGTTGGTCAAGTAAAACAAAGGGGAGCTTGTTCCTACAATAACCTCTCACAAGGCTACAAGCTCAAGTGCAGAGGAAAAAAATCTCTCTCAGATCTATGGCTTGGAATCACCCTAGGGCTATAGTCTGTCCACTTGAATGGTCACAGGTTATCCACACCACAGAGGACTGAGATGGAATATGAAAATTACTACTACCGCCATGGTCCCAAGGCTACAAGCTCAAGCTTCCATGGGTATTTCAAATCAGCTCAAATCCCAAATGCATGGCATAGATTGAATAAAACTATGGGCAAAAAGAAAAATAACAGATTGAATAAGGTTTAAAATAGACATTCATTGATTAAATCAATACTTACAATGAGATGTCCTCAAGGCAACAACCTTGTGCATAACAGCTCATCAATTTCTCCCAATGTTCACAAGACCCATTACAAAAACTTATAAAACTAGGCCTAATTGATTACAGAGAACATAGTCAGTAAGTGTTGGGCTAAGGAAGAAGAAAAAATAGAGAAAGAGGTGATCAAACTATAACCTTAATTTGCTCGAGCTCACAGCTGACTGATGTTGAAAGAGAGATATTTTTCTAAGTTACATTTATAGCTTATATACTCAGTCCATAATGCCTTGGCTAAGAGAAGAATAAATCCTAATTTTAGGGCAGATGTGGCTTGGTTACAACCCTAAGATGCCTTGGGATGTGTGCATCAAGATCAAGGCATCAGCATGTGTGCCCTAGACCAGGAGAAATCTCCAAAAGGTCCCTTAGTAAAGATGAGAAGTAGAGAGCCCGAGCTTCATGGGGCTGACTTTGGCTCATTAATTCATTCGCGTGGTTTATAGAGTGCTTGTGAGGTAGCATTTGGCTTGGAAAGCTTCTAGCTTGCATAGTAGACTTTAGATTATCGCGCAGTTGCTTTGACCTGAAATGCAGTCGCGAGGTAGAGTTTGCATGCTTGGGTTTTAGTCAGGCAGTGGACCTTCAGAATTTCCTGTCGCGAGGGTCTCAGGCAAAAGATCTTTGATCTCGCTCGGCTCCTTGATTACTGCATAGCACTGCTCGCCAGGTAGACTTTTAGCTT
Source organism: Chloranthus sessilifolius (assembly GCA_021018995.1). Lineage (NCBI taxonomy): Eukaryota > Viridiplantae > Streptophyta > Magnoliopsida > Chloranthales > Chloranthaceae > Chloranthus > Chloranthus sessilifolius. The sequence continues at coordinate 34,682,828 of CM037586.1, forward strand.
TTACGCACGCGAGAGCTGTGTAAGCGAATTTTTGGAGGTCTCTCTCATCTTGAGCTGTGCAAGCTTTCTTGACTCTTTTGTCCATATTAGTTTTGCAAGACCGCACACATGGCTGATATAAGACTTGATCCCTGCGAGAACTTCGCGAGTTGGATTTCTGAAGATTTAATGCACGACTGCTGCGCGAAGTCTTGGAGTGCTGAAAGTAGATCAAACGTGTGACTACTGCGGGAAGTAGTTTTCTGAGGTTCATTCCTCCACTGGGCGCGTGAGTTCTTCGCGAGTTCATTTATGCTGCATGTAACAGCTATGTGAGGAAGCTTTGCATTAGATTTAGACATGCGAGGCAGCATCTCTGACTTCATGAGAGAATGACTCTGCTGCTCTGCTGCAATCGTGTATAATTTTCTCATCTGCTGTACTTCTTTGGTCCACCTTGGCATGCAAACTAGTCACCATGGTATGCACCACCTTGTTGTTCCATCAGTCCTTGCCTCAATAGTCCTCTCTCGCTTTAATTCTTTCTCTTTTAGGTACTGAAGGCATGCACTTTGTATCAAGCTGCACAAGTATTACTAACTACAAAACAAGCTAAACAAAGAGTTATTAGTCAGCTTCAAGGGGTAGAAAAGGGTAGGTTAAGAGCTGAAAAGTGGTACTTTTCAGTGAATAACACACCCCCAAACCTAATCTTTGCTAGTCCTTGAGTAAAGCAACATTTAAACAACTACTCTTATGTAATTAGCTTATGTATTAAGCCTTTTAAACCCCTAAGTGATCCCTAGAGGAGGAGTGAAGTCTCCTGAGGGTTTTCAGTGAAGGTGCCCACAAACTTCTCAATGAAACAGTTAACAAAAGTGAAAATTCATCACACCAGCTTTCAATAAACAGAGCATCAGTCCAGCCTTGATTCTTTTCAAAATGTGAGGAATTTAAACAAATAAAATGCACAAACTACTTAATCATTAAAAACTCTTACATGTATGCACATCATTTCCAATCAACTTACACAAAGAAAAATAACAAATGAATGTCAGTACTGAGCTCACTATCAATTAAAAATTAAGTTTAGACAATGCCTAATACATTCAATGTCAAACCCAATGCTTATCAGGGCAGTCTCTCACAAAAGATGAGGGAATGTCTAATCTATGGTCAGAAATTAGAAGCAATGCCCATGCTCATGCTTGCAAACCCATTTGGAGTATGTAACTGCTCTTGTGCTTATGAGAAATGATACTCCCCTAAATTCATAAATGAGAGACAGCTCTGGTAAGCATTAAGTCTGAGATTGAAATCATTGGGGCATTGTTTGAACCTGAATTTTGATGTACTGGTAAGCTCAGTACTATTTTGCACATTTTGTTTTTCTTGGTGGCAGCTAATTGGATGTAATGAGAATGCATGCATGACTGAGGTGTTAAATTGTTTATATTACTTTGGGACTCTTGTAATTTTGATAGAGCAAGGGTGAAATGAACTGTATTTATTTTAAACTGATTGACAACTGTTTGTACTTTTGTTAACTATTTCATTGAGAAGATTGTGGGTACCTTCACTGAAAACCCTCAGGAGACTTCACTCCTCCACTAGGGATCACCTAGGGGTTTAAAAGGCTTGATACATAAGCTAAATGCATCTGTGCTCCCTATGAAAGTGACATTTACATTTTTAGAGTAGTTGTTTAAATTTTGCTTTGCTCATGGACTAGCAAAGATTAGGTTTGGGGGTGTGTTATTTACTGAAACCTCTTAACATAGTCTTCGTTGGACCTTGAAGCTGACTAATAACTCTTTTTTAGCTTGTTTTATAGTTAGGAATAATTTGTGTAGCTTAACACAAAGTCTATGCTTTTGGTGCCCAGAAGAGACAATTCAAGCTAAAGATGACAGTTGAACCAGAAAGTGATGGAACACCATGGTGACTATCTTGCATGTCATAATGGACCAAGAAAGTCTAGCAAATGAAAGAAGAATAGGTGAGAGTAGAGGAAGCTGCAACAGAGGCATATGCATAGCAGCAGAGGAGCCAAGGACCTATCTTGCACAGTTGAGGTGCAGCCTCACGCTATTCAATTCACTGGTGAAGCTCTCTCGCGCTGCTAAGACATGCAGCATAATAGAGCTCGTGAAGAAGTTGCGTAGCTCAAGGAAGGGGTTATCACAAAGCTCATCTCGCGCAGCAGTCGTGCACTTCAGCTGCAAGCCACATGTTAAGAAACTTGAGGAGCTCTCGCGCACTAAGCCTTCAGAAATACTACTCGTGAAGCTCTCATGAGGATCAGGCCTTAATGCAGCCGCACGCATTACCTCGTGAGACCAATTGGCGTAAATAACAGCAAAGGCCTCGCGAAGTTATCGCATGGTTCTAGAAGAGAGAGACACCCAAAACTTCTCACGCAGCTATCACGTGTTTAAAAGTTTAAACCTGTACCAAGCGAGACGCAAAGGCATCTACGTGAGTACCTCGTGACTAAAGTTCCTGAAGCTCTTTTGCACGAGCAAGCTAAGCATTGAAGATCCTTCTGCGCGAGTGCACACAGAGCTGAAGCAGCTGTGTGATCAGTGAAAGCTCTACAACGCGAGACAGCAATATTCAAAGATAAACTCTACCCCGCGAACACTTTGTAGTAGTGTGATAGAAGCAATATGCAAAAGCCAACCTCGCGAAGCGCAGGCTCTCTACTTCTCAATCTTTGCTCAAGGACCTTTTGGGGATTTTCTCAGGTCTAGGACACACATCCCTAGGCACAAATTCTGATACACGCATCTCAAGACATCCAAGGGTTGTAGCAGTGTCACATCTACTTTAAAAATTAGGGTTTACTCTTCTCTCAACCACAGTATTAGGACTAAGTATATAAGCTGTGCTTGTAACTTAAAAACTATCATTCACTTTCTCCTTCAACCTCTGTCAGTTGAGAGCTCAAGCAGACTAGGGTTAGGGTTAGGGTTAGGGTTTGATAACCTCTTTTTCCATTTTTTTCTTCTCTCTTAGCCCAGCACTTGCTGGCTAAATCTTTGATAAGCATCCAGGTGTAGTTTTATTTAAGTTTTATAATAGGTCATTTAAACATTGGGATTTGGTGTTGAACAGTTGTGCACAAGGTTGCTGCCTTGAGAGATTTCATTGTTAGTAACATCGGATCAATGGAATTTATGTTTGAATGCTTACTTAATCTGTTATTTTTCTATTTGTCCATAGTTCTGTTTAGGCTATAGCATACATTTAGGATTTGAGCTTACTGAAAGGCCCATAGAAGCTTGAGCTTTTATAGTCTGGGGACCATTGTGGCAAACAGTAGTTTTCATGTTCTATCTCAGAATTTGTGGGTAAGGGAGCCTCTAAAGATAGCCTGTGACCATTTGAGTGGACAGACTATAGCCCTAGGGCAATCTTAGTCACAGATCTGAGATGAATTCTTTCTCTCTGTACTTGGGCTTATAGCCTAGTGAGAGATTGTGTAGGAACAGACTCCCCTCTGTCTTACTTGGCCGCTATCAGATGTTAAATCTAGATTGTCTGTAGTGATTACGAACTGGGAGGCTGAGTCATTGCAGGCCTTTTGTAACAATGATTAGTTATGCTTAAGTCCTTATTCAACTTGTTGCTTTTCCTTTGTGTGGGCATCAATGTGCCGCTGGCCTTGACAATACACGTAGGATTTTATGGGTTGGAACTCCTATTTACGATTTTCCCAGAGTGAGAGACTTTGAATGCCAAAGAATTGTAATTTATGATTCTACAGAAGAAACCTCTTAAGAAAGAGAAGTATTTACGATTGTGCAGAGAATCGTCCGCCAAGTCTATCAAAGTCATGAGAGTGAGCTGTATGAAGAAGTATTGAATTGTCATTTACGATTTTACAGAAAATGACAAAACTGAAGAATTGTCTTTTACGATTTTCCCTCTATGACTCCCATTGAAAGCAGAAAATTGTAATTTACAATTTTCTAATAAAGAAAAAGAATAAAAAATCATTATTAGCAATTCTACAGAAAGCTTAGTTCATTGCTGTTGATCACGTGATAACTATCACCACCATGAACCAGAAATAGAAGATCTCTTGAATTAAAAGTTTGGCGAATCACGGATTTGAGGAAATTGATAAAGAAGACTTTGAAGGACTGTGTTGCTGAAGTATAAAGAAAATTCTAGAAGTATATCAACAACTAAAGAAAAGGAAAGATAAAATTATGAATTAGAGTTATATTAGGAAACTTGTATTTTTAGTAGTTTATTTTATTAAAATTAGATCTTTGTAAATCGACTCCTTATGATTTATAAATAAGAGAGCTCAACATAGGAATAAGCATCAAAGAAATTTAGCATCAATTGACGCCTGAGGTTAGATTTTCTTTCGATCAGTAGTATATACTAGTTAGAATAGATTAGATATCAGAGGTATCTCCAGAGCAATTGACGACTGCAATTGAGTGTTGAAGATTAGTGTAGACATCTATAATTTCTCAGGAGCACTTGACGACTACGGCTGAAAGGTGAAGGATATATTTTACTTTGCTTTGTAATTTAGATTATTTGCTTTGTAAACATCTTCAAGTTTTGATTTCAATTGATGACTCAGGTTAGAATTTGCAGATTAGTGTAATAGTTTTACTTTTCCATCTTCAATTTTCTAAGGTTTGATTGACGCCCAGATTTTAGAAAGTTGTTGATTAGATTAAATCTGTGTTGATAGGATCTTAGACTTGATTAACGACCAATGCTAGGAGACTAGAAATATAGTATAATGGTACTGTTTAAATTTATAAATATCTGATAGCTAAATATTAAGATTGACGACCTTAATCTGAAGAAGGAGGATTAGAATTTATTTTTTGCATTTAGATTAAATAACCATTCTTTTATTCATATTTCTCCAGTAGATTAGATCTTGAAGATAAATAGCAGTTTTTAAAGATAATGATTTGAATAAAGAATAAAACTAAAGAAATTAGATAACAAAGTTCTTCGTGGGAACGATCCTATGCTAGTACTATGATTTCCATTGTGCGCTTGCAATAGGTTAAGATTTGAATTTAATATAAATATAATACATCATAATCCACAAGTCAAATTTTTGGCGTAGCTGCCGGGGAAGTAAAATTATCTAATTCTTTCAAGTTTTTATCTAATATTTTTATTCTTTCATAAACCAATATTTATCTTTCTCTTTTTATATTTCTTTATATTTTTAATTTTTTTTCACTTCTTACTCGTTTGCAGGTTTATTCGGAGCGGCAAATCAAGGTTCCAACTTCTCCGGATCACAGAAGCCAAAGGCCTAGATTTGTTCTTTCTCCCTGCTCTTCTAAAATAAAAATTATATAAATTTTATATACAAAAAAAAAAGAGATTTAGTTTCTGGTGTATGCATCATACCCGGCCTAGCAAACTAGACTCTTTCGAATATGACCCAGAAATTGAACGAACTCTCTTGTGCAAACTAGCATCAAGCCGAGCCACTATAAGAGCCCCTAGAACTATGGCTGACGAACTTTCAATCGAAGCACACTTCAGTCCAATAGTTTTGACCAAGCCGTCTTGTATAGTTATACCAGATGCAGCTGAAGGTCAAAACTATGACATCAAGCCCCACAAAATCCAAACTCTACTAACTTTTCATGGGCTTGATAGAGAAGATCCCTACCAGCACCTGAGGGACTTCATAGAAATCTGCACAATGCTACAAACCATGACCAATAAAGAAGCTATAAGACTGCGTCTGTCTCCTTTCTCTCTTAAAGATAGGGCGAAGGCGTGGTTCGTCTCACTACCTACCGGGAGTATAACCACTTGGGAAGACATATAGTCTAAATTTTTGGCCGAATACATTCCAATTGGTAGAGCAAACCAAATTCTCCAAGCAATTTAAGGCTTCAGGCAAAAACCTGGAGAATTATTCCATGAGAGTTGGCAACGGATGAAGGATTTGCTACGAAAGTGCTCTGATCACGAGGTACCGAACTAGTCTATAGCACAAAGCTTTTACCAGGGACTGACTGAGACTAATCAGTCTACTGTTGTGACGACCCGACTTTTCCAATCCCTCGGGTATAGGAAAGGCCGGTTCGCCAACCTATCGAATAAACGATAAGCCGGACAAACAGGGCACATATCAGAGTAAAGCGCAATAAATATCCATAGCTAAAATAAATGCGGAAGCAATTAAAAGTAAAGAACCATCGATGATGGCCGACCATCATCGAAACATGGCTCATAACAGAAATCAATGTCAAATATAGAACTATGGTATCCAACTAAAATGGGCCCACAAATTCAAGTCTAACTCTCACCACAAATAAGAAAATCAGTAAGTTCTATACTGGGAAAAACTCCTCAGGAGGAACCTCAAGCTCTTCCTCAGGCACGTAGTCAGGATCAGTCTCACGATACAATAGCCAATACCGAACTCGTGACGTATAGTCCGAGGGAGCTAACCAACAAAGCTCAGTAGAAGAAAGACATCTACGGCATTTTACTTTCCCTAATATGGTTTCAAAAGAAATATCAGAATATAGCTTGTCAAACCTATAAGCAGATAATAAACCAATTTAGGTGCGGAAATCATATGTAAGATTTATTTCTAAATGTGTGAAAACAGTTTCAAGAAACGTATGCAAAGTGTTTTGATTGCCTTAGTTTCTCTAACTTCTATATGCAAAGTTCAGTAATTCATGACTTAATCCTCAACTTAAAATACCTTCCGAGTAAACTATATCTCGAGAGCAGGAATATAGCCGATGGGAACCCCTACCTACCATCGTCGTTCATGAACCCTTTTTCAGGATGCAACAAGCCCCTACGTAATGAGGGAAACTTGTGCCAGGAAATTGTTCAGGAATTTTTGAGGGGTCGTTCAGGTCAATCATAAAACAAATGCAGATACTAATATAAATCAGATGCAAGTCTCTTATACATAGTTCAGGTTCTTGATTTCAGATTTTCAGAGCTTAAGCAGATTCAGGTTTCAGGATTCAGGTAGATTTAGATTTTCAGTCATTCATATCAATTTCAGTTTACAGATGTGATTTCAATGGCATATGCAAGTTTAAAGATTTTAATTCAAAATATCCATGCAAATTAAAATAAAATACTGTAAAGATGAGATTCTCCTACCTAAAACTCGGAGTTATGCGAAGTCAAGCAAGGTCCTATTGATGGCCTCTCGCCCTCAATCTACATCACAATATATGTTCATGCATTAAGATAAACTCTAATTACTAATAATATAGACCTATTTAAGCGTTTCCTCAAAAACAAGTCAAAACAGGCAAGTTGCGCCAATCCTAGAATTTGACATAACATTCTCATATTTTTTTGACCATCAAGACGATTGCTTCATGAGTTGGTCAAAACATGCAAGTTGTAGATTTTTCTATTAGCTTTCCAACGCAAAAAGAATCGTCTTAATCGGAGTTCGGGATAAAACGTTATGACTACAATACTAAGGTAATGTCGGAGTTCGGTGATACCTCGCTCGAGCGATGATAATAGCTCGCTCGAGCGATTTGACGTAACATTCTCATATTTTTTTAACCATCAAGACGATTGATTCATGAGTTAGTAAAAACATGAAAGTTGTAGATTTTTCTATTAGCTTTCCAACGCAAAAAGAATCGTCTTAATCGGAGTTCGGGATAAATGGTTATGGCCAAACTACCGAGGCTGTATCTGTTGAAGAGTTTGGCCGAATTTCACGAAAATCTTGGAAAAACGATCCTATCGATTTTGGGCCTAATTTCTATGTTTTTAAGACCCGAAATTTATCAAAACTTAAGGAAAAATTAGGGTTTTCTTTTTAAGAAATAACTGAATAATTTAAGATGGATTTAGAGGCACCCACCTGTTGAAGCGTGATTCGAATCCTACGATGATTTGGGTTGATGGAGATCGGATTCGAGAGACGATATGCCCGAGTCTTTTCGCGAGAATTCCTTTCTTACGATAAATTGGTCGCAGCGATGAGAAACTTTGATGGTGTAAGATTCTCTGATAAGATCGAAAATCGATAGAGATCCGACGAGGAATTATGAAAGATGGCACTGTCAGAGCTTTTGCAGAGAAGAGGGAATAAAGAAAGACAACTGAGAGAAGAAGTAAATATATATCTAATTCCCTGTATAGGTTAACTCTAATTAAGATTTTCCGTATAAGATTTAATAAAATAGTAGTTTTTACACGCAAGTAGAATTCATACGTGACTTGAAAAGCTTGAGAAGAGGTTTTGCTCCAGCGCTTTGTGTAAGCACCAAGGTAAATGGTGATTCTCTCCCGAATTTACAATTGTGCCCTTTAACCCGCTTCACTCTTCAAACGGGCATAACTTTTTATATTCTTATCGAAAATCGACAAATTATATATCGTTGGAATCGTATCGACAAGTACTCCGCAATGAGTCTAATATTGATATATATAAAAAATTAGACTATTTCTAAAGTGGGTATATTCCGGTGTGGAGCGTTAGCACCACGCATTGTGTGGTACATCATCTAATACCATTAAATAAAATTCAAAAATCTGGGTTATTACAACTGTTGATGTCATGAGCGGAGGAGCCTTCATGACTCAAAATGGCCAGCATACCTAAAATTTATTTGAAAAGTTGGCCAACACTTCAAAACAAAAGCAGGCTTTGCTGCAGACTGATCCATAGATTGCTCGTCATACCCCGCTCGCAAGAGGGGGGGTGTATGAGATCAATAAAGAAAAAGTTAAAACTAAGGATGACATGAGTGCAAAAGTTTTAGCTCTTGAGCAAAAAACTGCTACACTCATGAATTCCAACCCTAATACTCTGGAAAGGTCTACGACAAACCACTCTAATTGCCAGACTCACACATATACCAAAAACTCTGTTGTGCCACAATACCAAGTGGTGGTGGAAACTGAATAAGCAATCGCTTTTTAGAGGGGAGATTACGGGAATTCCTACAACCCGTCATGGAGAAATCACTCAGGATTTAGCTATGGTTCTATAGTGGGAGCACAACTAGCACCAACAGTTGCGCAACCCCGATTTCTACAGACCCAAGCTTTTCACCAAAGACCTTAAATGCAGGTAGCACAACCCCAAATTGGACCACAGAGCAACATGCCTGATGCTATGATTGTTCAAATCCTTCAGGATTTGCAACAACAGTCGCATCAACATTCGAGGGATTTGCACCAACTTGCTCAATTCTCTCAGACCCTTCACTCACATACCTATTCCATCACAAAGCTTGAAAGCCAAATAGGTCAACTAGCCTTGCATGTGGTGGCAAGGAGAGAAAGTGGACAATTACCCACACAACCTGTAAATAATCCTAGAGGCCAAGCTCTCCTGGGGGAGATAGCTGCTCCCTAAAATCCAATTTCAAAACCTTCATGGATCGTCGCGCTACTGACTGATCCATAGCACAATATGTAAATTATGTAAACTATTTCATTTTTTTTTTAGGTATCATAATACGACCTGTTTCACTAAATAATAGATCGTAATTTTTACCTATTGTATAATATAAGTAGACAATCATATGAATTTACGATTGTTTATAGTTTAAAACACAATTATTAAGATTTTTTAAAAGACCAGAATCGACTTACAATTCAAGGTTAAAATTCAGTAATGACCGGCTTAGCAAGTCATCACTGAAAATAGGACCCATATATTCTTAAAAGAGGATATGACGGTCCTATTTTCAAATCCTTCAGTTTTTCCTCTCCTTTCTTCCCTCTCTTTTTCAAATATCCTGAATCTCAACTGTTATGATAACCACTCCAGCCATATATTCCTTAAAGTCTCCTATTTTTGATTCATTCTAAGAAAACCCCAAGAAAAAAATTCTACTTTTGGAATTAGGATTTTATTCATCAATAAGGTAAGGAAATGGTTTTTGATAGAGAAGCATTTGCATGGGTTGTTTATTCAAAACGGGGTTCTAAAATCTTGATTAACATTGGTTGATTAATTTTTGCAGAAAGGAACAGCATGACGAATGAACGAGGGAAAGGACAGAGAGAAGAAGAAGATGAAGGTAATACTTCCGATAACAACCCAATCATTCAATGTATTTTACGGTTTGCTTCCATAAAAGGTAAGTTAAAAGCAACAGACCGTCCTCAAAAGAAGACCAAGTCTTTAGGAGTTGTTATCCGAGAAGGTCCCGCAGACACAATCGAGAGGAATCCATTGTCTGTCCCAAAAAAGGGACCCAAAATAGACAAAGGCAAAAAGCGAGCATCCTCCGAAACACCAGTAGATAAACTCCTGTTGAGAACTGGAAAATACCATTTTTCACCCCTTAATCTGGGCCTTGATAGACCCTTGAGAGAACTAAATAAGTATTTTAAGTGCCTATGTTGCAGCTAACAATAAAGACATGCTTAACCATAAAAGCAGCTCAAAAGTGCCAAAAAGATGACAATCCATGTCAGTCCAAAGGAAGGAAGTGAAGAAACAACCTCATCAGCTGTGGAAAGGTCTAAATAGAAGAGGCAAAGACACAGAAGAGAAGCAGGAACATTTCTAACAGAGAAATGCACTCTGAGTTCTTTTCAAAGAACTTGCACTTTTAAAAAGAACCTTGAACTTTGAAGAAGAAAACACTCCTCGAAAAGAAGATTAAACTTTGCGAGCGAGCTTGAAGTCATTGAACTTTGCGAAAAGGCCCTAAACTCTGCGAAAAGGACTAAAACTCCGGTGTAGCTTTGAAGAGCATCCTAACTCCTCGAAAAGAAGATTGAACTTCTTGACGAAGCTTGAAGTCATTGAACTTTGCGAAAAGGCCCTGAACTCTGCGAAATGGCATTCTGGGATTTGCGGCTCGTCCAAGGGTATTTCAGAAACTTTGCACGCTCAATGCAATCAAAGATCAGAACATTCCGAAGGTTCCAATCAAGATCCAAGGCATATTCCAACCCATGTGAGCGCCCAAAGTTAAATTACGGCGGGAACTTCCGAAGCTCAAATGAATTTCAAACCCATAATGAATTGATGCTTTCGCACTGATTGGCGAACCAGATCGAGCATTTCCATTGGCCAAAACAGATCTCGGATCCCGTGCTCAACCCTCATTGGGCAATCCAGATCTAAAGCATTCTGATTGGTCAATCCAATCTCGCAGGATGGAGGAAAAAGTATAAATAGAAGCCATTACGCCCAAATTGGGCATCCAGTTTTAGAGTTTTCATCTCTGTTTCTCATTCCGGTCAGATAGCTTATCCCCGAACCTGTAATCCCTTCTTGTAGTTTACCTTTGAGAGCCATTGTGAGTGATTTGTACTTCCAAGTTCGGATTCAAGATGTAAGTCCGAGGGCTCTCTAAGAAGCCGTGCTCAGAATTGTAATTTTGGATTTTAAAAGGTTCTTGTAATTTGTGTCTTCTCCATTGGAGTCATGTCGAGGGTTCTAATGATCACCTTAGTGCATTAGACTTCTTTAGATTCACTCATCCGCATGCAACTTCCTTAATTCATCACCCGTGCGAATTAGCGTTGGTAACCTAATTCTAGCAAGATTTACGATGATGTTCATGTTCGAACTAAAGAATAGGCCACAACTATTGGATGATCTGTGACCATTTAAGTGGACAGATCATAGCTAAACCTATTCCTTAATTCGGATTTATTTCTCTTACATCCGTCTTTGGTAGCCAGATGAAGATTGAATCTGCTCTGTTGAACTACAGATTCTCCATTAAAATTCAGAGGCTAAAGTACATGAAGCTATTATTTTTGCATTTGTCTTATTTTAAACATCTCCCCAACTCGGATCTGGATCATGTAGTTAGTTCTTTTCTTTATTTGCTTATAGTTAAATGTGACACAATCCAACACTCTCTTTTATCTATTCTTTTTTTTAGATAATTATAGAGCCAGATCTGGTAGCACAGATCTGGAGGTTTATCTCTCAGTTTAGACAAAATTCTCTGTGGACGATCTTGAAATACTTACTTTTAAAACTTGCTACAATTGGCCCTGATCTTGCAGGCCAGTGTTAGCCCCAATGTGCTGATATCCCTTTCATAAGTTAACATCCATATAACCTAGCATTCTTTAATTCTTTAATTTTTTATTCATAATGCACACAATTATGGCACACTTGGAGCGACAACAACTCCCTACTGCGACAATGTAGCACACCGTGGGAGCTGAGGTTGCAGTTGATGCTGATGCCTCAGACAAATTGGAGATGGGAGAAGAAGCAATCAAATACTTTAAGGATGTCGGACTAAACTATTTTCTAAAGCCAGGAGTCACACCGATCTATCCTAGATTGGTGCGGCTCTTTTATAAAAATATGACCAAAAGTTCCCAAGGGTCATCTTTAATTATCTCCACCAGTATAGATGGACTCCCAGTCAAAATTACATAAGAAATGATTGCTAGGTGATGCATGTTCCTTTGGAAGTTCAGCAATTATCACGAGATAACCCAGAGGCCAATCTATTGAGAATGCCACCCGAGACCCTCCCCTGTTTCACTGATATAGCAACAGAACTATTAGGAAAACCCTCACGAGATAAGTCTTTTTTCCTTAGAAAAGACTTGGAAGCGAGGAGTTTGTCCCTTCACTTCTTTGATGTGTTGATACATAAGACCATTCATCCCACTGGGCATGGAACTCAGAGAAGAACACTCTGCCAAGGCATTATTCCTTATGGCAAATCGCTATTGGTTCAATATACCCTCATATCTTCTTGAAGTCATCATGACCGTAAGGGAGAAATTAGGTCAAGAAAAATATCAAACGAAGAAGTTGACCTTACCATTTGGAGGTTTTATAACTAATCTATTGATGAACGTGGGTTATAGTATTACTCCCATAGAGAAAACCTTACCAAGACGAGAAGAAGACTTAACGGTCCAGTCCTATAGGAGAACTCTAAATACTACAAATAAAAAGAAAATACCACTAGCCCCTCAGACCCAAAATCTCCCCTCTGTCCCAATAGACCCATCAATTCCCAAGGAAAGAGGAGAAAATATTATAGAACAGACAATTGGAACAGTGATAATGGAAGAAGGTGAGAGTACTACTCCACCACCTGAGAAGGAAAAAAGTAGTTTTCCAATTCAAGAAAGGGTATCCATGGAGAGGATACCAATCACAGACCAAGCTAGTCTGTACGACCCCACTCTGAACTCTCCAACAGGGCCTGTTTTGCCCCCTTCAACAGAGGCAAACACATTACCTAGTACTATTACAACATAGCCTCAGAGAGAGGAACAACTTATTGAGTTGGCTACTTCTAGCCATGACACAGAACAGGTGGAATCTGCTATCCCACCAACAGTCTCTAACGTTGCAGGAACCGAGCCAATAATTCCTAACACTACAGAGGAAGTAGAAATTAGGGCACCAGAAGAAATACACACTGTAGAAACTCCTATGGAGAAAATATTATAGAACAGACAATTGGAACAGTGGTAATGGAAGAAGGTGAGAATACTCCTACTCCACCACCTGAGAAGGAAAAAGTAGTTCTCCAATTCAAGAAAGGGTATCCATGGAGAGGATACCAATCACAGACCAAGCTAGTCTGTATGACCATCAGAGTGGAGAGGATACCCACTCTGAACTCTCCAGCAGGGCCTGTTTTGCCCCCTTCAACAGAGGCAAACAAATTACCTAGTACTATTACAACATCGCCTCAGAGAGAGGAACAACTTATTGAGTTGGCTACTTCTAACCATGACACAAAACAGGTGGAATCTGCTATCCCACCAACAGTCTCTAATGTTGCAGGAACCGAGCCAATAATTCCTAACACTACACAGGAAGTAGAAATTAGGGCACCAGAAGAAATACACACCGTAGAAAATCCTATGTCACAAACTATAGGAGCAAGCCAAGGATTCACAATTCCATCCCTGGTTGATTCCCTGATTACCACCACCACAGTGATAGTATCCCTAGCTGCAGAATGAAGGTTACACATTGAAGCCCCAAGAGAGAGCTTCAGCGCACTCTTACATCAGGCAACGATAGTTCTAGATCCTACTTCAACAGCCCCAATAACTTGACAAACTGATTTGGAAAGGAGACTAAAAGAAGTAGAGCAATGGCGAATTTCAAATGTTCAATTGTCAGATGTTGTAAAGAGAATGATGGAAGAAATCCAAGTATTGAGAAATAGGTTACGAGACAACATGCCTACTGTAGAGGAAAAATAAGAAATGATTGCAAACATAAAAAAGAAGGCAATCAAGGAATATCATGGGTATTGAATAAAAGAAACAAATAAGTAAATCCAAGAAGAAACTACAGCCCTTAGAAACCAAGTAGCACAGATACAGGAAGAGAATAGGATACTGAAAGAAAATCATCAAGGATGGGAAAGGAAGGAAAAAGAATATCAGGATAAAATTCTTCAACTTATAGAGCAAGTGACGGAATTCATTAACAACCCAGATGCTTGGGAAAATGCAAGAGAAAAAGCCCATCAAGATTATGAACAGACCTTAAACAATGTAAGAAAAGAGGATACTCAAGAACTCACCGTAGCTCAAGGGAAATAACTTAAACTCCAAGAGGAAAAGGAGTCCCTGATGCTCATTTGTGCTGAGAAAAAGAGCAAGATTGAGTCACTCATAAAAAACTTTTGGACCACAGTAAAAATTGGTTGTTTCTGAAAAATTGAGGATAGAAAATGATGCAAAGTATGTTGTAATTCGCCAACTTCAATACAAACAGACTATGCTAGAAACAGAACTGTAGGCCTTGAAAGCAACATATGAGCTAGAGGAAACAGAAAAGGGAGAACCAGAAGCACCATTGGAGGAGGAAGTAGAGCTAGAACAAGAAAATGATTCTGATTGCAACATCGTAGAAATGTTTGACTCTGATGAAGACATTATTAACAACCTGGTAGATATACCACATGTACCTTCCACATCAATTGTCCCATATCCTGCATCACCTAGTGAGTAAAAATCTTGAAAAATACAAGCCTCACAGGTAGGAAAATTTTTATAATTTTGGAACATTTTTATTGTACATATTTAATACATAGAGTTTTCTTTTGACTAATATTTTTACTAACATTTAACATAGTAGTTCTATTAAATCGGAAGTATTTTTCTCGTAAATTTGGGGGGAGGGGGGGAGAAGATTGTCGATTCCTTTTGCAGATTATAAACCCAGTTACTAACATAGCGGTAGAATAAGGTAAAAATTTTATGTATGTCCCCTGTTTTGCACAATGAGGACATTGTCCTATTTAAGTTTGGAGGGGATACAGTACATAGTATAGTAGTTTTTTATTATTTTTTTTCTTTTTTAAAAAATTTTAAAATTTTAAAGTTAATCACATTGTATGTAAATTATAATAGAAATATGAAAATCCAAAATACTTAGCACTCCATCATAGTAGTAGTTCAAAAATTAAAATTAAAATAGTTGTAATTCAAGTAAAGCATCTTTAGAACACTGTATCAGATGAGTGTTTGAAACTATATGATTGATTTGAATTGCAAATATTTTAGATTATAGTTTCAAAATTATATAACCAGTAAGCTATAGAGCCTATTTTCCTCTTCTATTCTGAGAAAGAGAGACTGTATTTATTCATGCTAAAATTTTCTTGAGCTTCTCTACTATCTGTAATCTCAAATTGCTGAACTTAGAATCAATATATTCTTTAAATATGATAATTTATTTGTTTAAAATTATTTAGTAGATCGTGAAAATGACCAAAGGCCATCTTTTGTAAATCAGAGCTGAAAAAGCTAAAAATCCCAGAACATTATAACCTTTGAACCCATATTAGAAGCCTAAAACCGAATTTCTTTATACCGAAATTTTATAAACCTGTAACCATATGTACTAACCAAAGCTTTCTACCTTTAACTCTTATAATTTCTGAGAGTTTAAAATGTAAAAGAAGGGAGAAGAGGGAGTGAAAGGAGTATATGCTTACCAGATAAAGGATTTGCTGAAAAGGGTATGACTAAAAAAGAAATATAATTGTATGAAAAAATGGGAAAAAGGAAAGAAAAAAAAAAGAAATCGTAAAATACGATTCTGTGAGATTGGGATTTCAAAAAGAAAATAGAAAAGAAAAAAAATGGGAAGAAGATATCCAAAATAAGGATACTTACTGAAGCTGAAAAATTGAAGAAGAAGAAAAAGAAAAAGAAGAGCTAAATTCTCATAAAACTTTTGAATCCTCTTTACCTTTTTTTTTTAAACCTTCCAAAAACCCAAAGCCCCATTACAAGCCGAAGGAAAGACCTTTGAGATTTACGATTTACAAAAATATAAGCCTAGTAGAGATATATGAAATAGATACTATGAATGAATAAAGAAGTCATATGAACAGAATTGATTATCCTTTCTATGAGATTTCTCTGCTTAGTAATTATCAGATTTTTGCATATATATCTACATTATTGTGAGAACCAAAAGTTTTGATTATTTTTTAGAGTATGCCAATAAGTGAGAGTTTGGATGAAAATATTTTCTAAAAACTGCAGTTTAGAAAATTTTTTTATGAATAAACTCTTCACTGATATGCACACACTCCACGTTACACCAAATTGAAATTATTGAGTTCTGATATAGGATAATTATGATGATGGAAAGCTAAGGATAAAAGATTTAAATTTTTTTTTAAATAACAAACATATAATGATTGATTGAGTAATTAGTATATATATTTTGAATTTTTAGTTTTAAAAAATATTTTGAAAAACCTAAAAATGTGACAACCCGGATTTCCTTACCTAAAAATTTGCATCGTCAGATCAAGCATGATCTAAATTACAATGCTATTATGCCATCAAGATGCAACCATCACTACATGACAACTCGATCTTACACATAAATGAGTTAGGATGATCGAGCAGTCCATCCATTTAGGTAAGCATAAACAAAGATCAAAGTGCGCAAAGGAAACAAAAAGAGCTATGAAGGTAAAGGCAGGAAATACATGACCCACAAAATAAGTCTATCCAAAAGCTATGCGTCAGACGCTATTAATCCACCGATGAAGGCCGTCCATCTAAACAGTGGATCAAAAAGTTTAGTAAATTCGATTACATGTCATGTAATAAAGTTTATCAAAATCCCTAAAATGAACCCAAAACAAACCCAAAATCATCTCCTCATATACCAATACAAAATGTCTCTACAACTGCGGGAAATGATTTTCGGGCTGATCCTCCTCCTCTCCCAGGGTATAACTCAAGTTCTCCTCTTCACCAAATTCAAGCTCAACTCCCTCACCTGCAACTGTGATGTTTAGTCAAGGGATGAGCTTTAACCAAGCTCAATAGGGAATAATAGTTGCGAAATCACTCAATTATCATATTCAATTTCATACATTCTTGATGCAATTAATATAAAAACAATTCCCTTAATAATTTACATAAGCAAGCAAGAATCATGACTTTGACTATATAAAACAAAATATGCCTCATTTTAGATATGCAAGTAAGTGTGCTTGAAGTGGTGCATGTCAGGTAGACAAAGAAGATGACGGAAATTCTTATAACAACGTGCCACATACCAAGCCCCTGAGCTACATTAACAGGGTCACTTGAGCCAAGACTCCAAGCCCTTGAACTACGTAAATAAGGTCACTTGGGACAAGTATTTCAAGCCCTTGTGTTTCGTTAACAAGGTTGCTTGAACGAAACATCAAGCCCCTGAGCAAGTTAGCAGGGTCACTTGCACTGAGACCATTAAGCCCCTAAGCTACGTGAACAAGGTCGCTCGATCAGAGACATGATAAAGGTACGTGGTGTACATACTTAGATGAAATCACATATATTGATATGGTTCAACCTCTAGCAAGTACATGTACAGGGAGCCAATAGTAACAGAATCAAGATGGCATATGCTAAATCATGTAAGAAATGAATAAATCATGTGTACTATTTACCAATGAGAAAATATGTATAATGGTTGCGAGATTTGTAAGTATAAATTACATCATGTGTAGAACTCAAATCAAAATAAGCAATTTCAGCATAGGTTTGTTCCCTACCTTAAACATTGAAAAAAAAATCGGTTAAATTGCGTGTCCGAGAGTTCCTCGCTCCACCTAATTCAAAGCAAACTTATAAGTTCCTATTCCTGATCAGGCCCCCAACCCAAGTGGTACCCAAAGTTGTCTCTTCAAGTGGTGCTTGAAGTTACACTTCAGAAAAGCTCCAAGGTCGTTCGTATTAAAGACGCCTGAAGTCGCCCGGGCTACTACTGAGCACTGAAATATACCACTTTCTACCCCTTAACCTGACCTATGATGAACCTTTGAACATGTTAATAATGTATTTTAAGTGTGTTTTTATAGATAACAGTAAAATAAGAGCTTAATGTTGCAATCCATGCTTTTGAAGCCAAGAAGAAGGAATTTTGTGTTTAACAATGGAGCTGATTGATTTATTGAAAAGGCACCATGGTGGTTCACACTATTGGGGCTTTTTAGCATGCTTTGGGGGCCTTGAAGACCTGCTGAGAGAGAGAGTGGTAAAGCCCAAAGGTTAACAAGGTGTTGTGCAGTAATACAACATTTTGTGTTTGTAGCAAGGCAGCACCTTGGATGGAAGACAGCAGCAAATCAGTACCTCAAGGCATTCTATGCGAATAGCTGCAAAGTAATTAAAGTGGCATACTACAGCTACAACATTAATGCACTCGAGTACTTTAAGTGTTGAAGATCATCTACTCGAGCAGATGATGGAAGCCCATGAGCAGCACAACTGCAAACTTAAAGAATTCAAGCAATTTAGAGGGCTGGTGCAGCCACTCGAGGTGTTTAAATGTAGCTTAAAATAAACTACACGAGCTATTCTTTGTTGGAACTAAAGCACTTGAGTGTTATGTAGCTGAAAGCAACCCCACGAGTAAATTATAGAGCTGTTATGCGCTGAAAATAGACTCCACGAGGGGTTATTTTGAACTCCACGAGCTACTATGTGTTAAAATTGAACCTGTCGCAACCTATCGAATGGTTGTTTGAACCTGTCGAGAGGTTCTGATGCTGAAAATGAACCTATCGAGCATCCTGTTGAATAGTTGAATGAACCTATCAATCTCATGTTAGAACCTGTCGAGAACTTGTCGAATGCATACCTAAAGCCCATTCAACCTGTGGAACAGTTGCCTAAACCTCTCGAGATTGAAGTTCTGAAGCTCTAACCTATCGAAACATGGGTTCCAGCCATCTATTTCACACTTAAAGGACATTTTGGGGATTCCAATACTTCTAGGGCACACATCCCAATGTCCCACACATCTCAGGGATTTATCTAGGGTTCCATTAGCAAATATCAATAGCCGGCAGGAGTATTTTTAAGAGCTGCAAGAACACATCAGCTGGGCACAAAACTCTGCACCTGGGACAATAGTCCACATGCAATTTTCCTTGGCTGAAATGAAGACACCTCAGCTGTGCATAACAAAACTGAGTCCTCTGCTCTTTGATTGGTTGCAACTCAAGGCACATGGATCGATACATATGTATAAATATCCATCTATTTTATTGTTTTTCTTCAGCAAAAAAAGTAGGAACAAAGGAATAGCTTGAGTTCTCCTTAGCTCATTTAGTTTTAGTTTTAAGTTTTTCCCTTTTTCTCTTCCCCCTTCTCTCCCTAATCCAGCCTGTTGGATTAGATCTAATAATTTACATAAGCAAGCAAGAATCATGACTTTGACAATATAAAACAAAATATGCCTCATTCTAGATATGGAAGTAAGCGTGCTCGAAGTGGTGCATGTCAGGTAGAAAAAGAAGATGACGGAAATTCTTATAAAAACGTGCCAGATACCAAGCCCCTGAGCCATGTTAACAGGGTCACTTGAGCCAAGACTCCAAGCCCTTGGACTACGTAAACAAGGTCACTTGGGACAGTATTTCAAGTCCTTGGGCTTCGTTAACAAGGTTGCTTGAACGAAACGTCAAGCCCCTGAGCAAGTTAGCAGGGTCGCTTGCACTGAGACCATTAAGCCCCTGAGCTATGTTAACAAGGTCACTCGATCAGAGACACGATAAAAGTACGTGGTGTACATACTTAGGCGAAATCACATATATTGATACGGTTCAAGCTCTAGCAAGTACATGTACAGGGTGCCAATAGTAACAGAATCAAGATGACATATGCTAAATCATGTAAGAAATGAATAAATCATGTGTACTGTTTACCAATGAGAAAATATGTATAATGGTTGCAAGATTTGTAAGTATAAATTATACATCATGTGTGGAACTCAAATCAAAATAAGCAATTTCAGCTTAGGTTTGTTCCCTACCTTAAACATTGCAAAAAAAACTGGTTAAATTGCGTGTCTGAGCATTCCTTGCTCCACCTAATTCAAAGGAGACTCATAAGTTCCTATTCATGATCAGGCCCCAACCCAATTGGGTCATTTCCCAACGGATTTGGTCGTGATCTT
Source organism: Chloranthus sessilifolius (assembly GCA_021018995.1). Lineage (NCBI taxonomy): Eukaryota > Viridiplantae > Streptophyta > Magnoliopsida > Chloranthales > Chloranthaceae > Chloranthus > Chloranthus sessilifolius. The sequence continues at coordinate 34,703,211 of CM037586.1, forward strand.
ACTAGATCCGGTTAAGTAAGAAATTTTGTTTGGCTGTTGAAATCAATTCCAAGTGGTACCAAAAGTTGTCTCTTCAAGTAGTGCTTGAAGTTACACTTCAGAAAGGCTCCAAGGTCGTTCGTATTAAAGACGCCTGAAGTTGCCCGGGCTACTAATTAAAATCACCTGGCGGCTTCACTTAAAAACCCCAAACATCACTTAAAAGTCACCCGGGGGTTATCCGCCCGAAACTTTTAGCTTATAAAAGTCGCCCAGCGACTTTCAAAATGCTAAGCGTCCCTTCAAGTCGCCCTGGCGAGTTTCGCCCGAAACTTTTGGCTTGTGAAAGTCGCCCAGCCGAGGAGTTTAGGTCGCACGTCCTTAAGTCCCTCGCCCGACTACTTTAAAAGTCACCCACGCTGCCCTTTTTGGATGTTTTAGTCGCTCGGGCGAGAAATGCCCGAACTTTTTGGTCTAAAGAACTCGTCGGGCGAGTTCTTTATTTCTTTTGCTTCCTACCTCCTGCAGTGGGATCGCCCCGCTATTTCTTGCTTAGCCCGGGCGGTTTTCATCGTCCAGCTCATTTATTCTGAACTTTCTCATGCTCAAATCTTGGACTCTTTTCCCTTTGATTCTCATACATGTGATCATGGTGCACACCATGATCATCATACACAAAACTTAGATTGAGGTGGACTTTTAGCCTTCGATTTTTTCCACATGCAACGCTTTCGACCATCGTTTTCTTCTGCGTACAATCGTCGAAAATCGTTGCATGCCATCAAGCTATCATCGATTCTCGATCCTAGATACTATAGCATAAGATCTATGCGATTGCAATGCCATACATACCTTTTACGTGCAGTCCGTGCCTTTTACGAGCAGTTCGTACGATCGGCGTGGTCGAATTTTTGGTGAAGCTTGGAATATATCTAGTGCCTTTGATCTATGGTTTGAATTACCACTACAGATTGGTGGTTAGTGTCAGATTTGAAGGTTGGGTTCCAGAGGGAGAAAGAGGCTAGTTTCTAATCTCTCGTTCACTCACCCTTAGTTTCAACGAAGGATATGCATGCTTATGCGTGTGACATGGGTTTTATACCCCCTAGTATTAGATAGGGTGCATAGGCTGCACACACCACAGTGGTGTACAGGCCATCATGTGGTTCATGATGTGGAGGCGAGGTAAAAACACAGAGTTTTTCCTTTCAGTTGCTGTTACCCTACAGTAACTCCTCATGCATAGACTTAGTGTGCATGGCCCTTAATGTGCTGGATTGGTTCCCGTGTAGAGCACCTACACCTACCACGGTGTACTAAATATCTCTAGAGTGTAAAAAGGGTTTCTTTGCATGAGTCCAACTAATGGGGTCTTAAGTAGTTTAGGCCTAAAGATATTACATGGTGATGCCCAATACCAACGGCTTAATAATCCTCAAGAGGTTTGTATCTAGTGTGAGATTTATACATTCAGCCAAATATGTGTGGGTCCACATATCGTCTACGCTTGGCCAATTTGAGATTGGATCTGATACAGGATTTATCCTTGGCATACGATCGACACAGAAGCAAGTGTGTGGTGTTCAGCTCTATGTGGTTGCATTATCGTGCATGAGGTCAATTTTTTTAGTCAGCACTGACGGCCCATACGAGACGTGTACCAACATCCGTGATCGAGAATTAACCAGATATACCCGATATACTCGGTTCAGATTATCGAGGTATTACATCCTCCCCCCCTTAAATAGGATTTTCGTCCTCGAAAATCACCATAATTATTCTAGATTGATTATGTCTGTGATTTGTATAGTGTCTGTACTCAATCATTCCTAGGGTAGTTAGGGTGGGTTTGTGCGATGGGAAATGCACCCCTTTAAGGCATTGCAAAGGTATACAAAGATGGATTGATTGGTTATCTTGATGCAGGGCGGCGAGTAGGCTTAGAGTTTGTTGGTGCTGAATCTTTGCCAAGCGGACGAATTCGGACAAAGTAAGGACATCGGGGTGAGGCGGTGGCTGTTGAGGTTGATAAGGAGCTTGCTGAGGCAGAGGTGGCTGTTCTTGCTACTGTTGAGGTACGCGTTGTTGGTGTCGAGTAGCAAGACTCCTTTGCAAACTCTTGAAGCTTAGGCTCCAATCATCCATATTGTAGTGTATGCGTTGTTGGTGTCGAGTAGCAAGACTCCTTTGCAAACTCTTGAAGCTTAGGCTCCAATCATCTAGATTGTAGTGCTTGATATTATCCTTCAGGCGTACTTCATCCGAGGAGACCTCAAACTTGTTATTGGGATGGTCGTATTGTTCTATCATACGTGATATGAGGCGGGCGTAGTGTATGATTGGGGATGGTTTCTTTTTGGCCGATAGCTTTCCTTTGTGGCTGTTTTTGATGCCCTCGAATACGACGGAGGGTGCATTAAACCAATGGCTGCCCGCTGCAACGTACAATGCTTGTAAGATTTTTCCCCTTCTTTCACGGTCGTGGTCGACAGGGTAGAGGTTAGCATAGAATATAATGTCCAATATCCACATATCAGGGGGTAAGTGTGCGGCCTTAATTAATTTTCCTGTGCCTTGCTCCCCGTCAGATAGGTTTGCGACAATATCGGGGAATGGTACGTCGCCAATGGGTGGTTCAAAACTCCCATTCGGAAGGAAAGTGGTGGGGGCATGTATCACTGTGGCGATGTGGTCGACGTCGAACTCAAAACTATGCCCATAAATTTTTGTGCAAAGTCTCGGTGGCTCGGGCTGAAAGCGAAAGTTTTGGTAGAACATTCTAACCAAGCGGGGACAATAGTGGTCATTTACTGGTCGGAGAAGGGTTTGTATACAGGCTTTAATTATGTAATTTCTGGCCAACGTGGTAGTGGGTTGGTCGTTAAACAGACTACCCTCAAAAGACCACTCGGGTTCGAAAGATTTTTTGGCCTACGATTCGGATGGTTGATCTTTTGGGGGTGGTGATGGTGGGTCCTCAATCGGGCGCTTTGACGTCGTGACTTTGGCCTTAGAAATAGGCACTTTTTCGTGCCACGGCTTAGACATGGATTGCTTCTTAGAAGCCATGTACAATGTGGGTATACGGGTAGAAAATCACAAATTTTGAAGTAGAAGTGGCGGAGTTACCATAATCGTATCAAAATGGCGGTAGAAGAAATCGAAGGTGAAAGATGCGGAATGAGGCTATCTGGTCTGTAGAAATGGCAATGGCCGCTCGGTGGAGGGAGGTGTTCGCCGGAGAAGACGAAGCGAAAAACCCAAACCCCAAAACCCCCAATTGTTGTGCATTGAAATGGGCGAAAAAAAAAGGTTTCAACACCTTTAAGTAGGCAGAGATATCGCCCGGCGAATACTAAAAGTTACCTGGGCGAGTGCTTTAATGAAAGGCGCCTTTAGAGTCGCCCGGCGATGAGGTGAGGCGTTCTTTTGCCTCGCGGAGTTGCTGTAGCTGTCTCCTGACGAGATATAAGGCCAGCTAGGCAGATTTGGCCCATTTCGGTCGTTTCTCATGCCTTTTCATGAGCCTTAGTACGAACCTGCATTGAATCAAGTCCATCCAAGATTTCTAGTATTGTAGGTCACATATGTTGAGCTTTCAATAGCTTGAAATTGACACCATTTTGGAGTGGTGCACAAAATTTGGCATTAAATAGATTAATGCTTATTCACCACAGAACAACACCACTTCTCTTTGGTAGTAAACAGTATGATTTGATGGCCAACAGTCATACCCATTTGACGAAGCTTGACCGTGCAGTAATGTTTATAGTTTAAAGAGTTGAACTTATACACCCAAACATGCTAGAGATATTTGGTACTTCGTGTATAGATTTTCTTTCCATTGTTTAGATGACGGGTCGGTGGAAAGCTATACATAGCATCAATTAGTTCTTGTTTATATCTCTTAGTTTATAATTTTAATAAATGAATGAATATCAGTTTTTGCCATATTATCTTCATATCAGAGTTATTAAATTGCTTCTGCAAATACAATACTTTATATACGATACGAAGCACTTGTAGGATAGGATCATGTTAGGTGATCCGATGACGCGACCTTTCTTGTATACGATTAGGGAAAAAGTCGAGCCGTCACATTCATGTTTGTCATTATCTATCGCGAATTCATATTCATGCATGTAACTATCTATCCTCGTTCATACATGTCACTATCTATCACGCATTTATATTTATGTACGACACTATCTATCGCGCATTTATATTTATTTATGTTCATGTATGTCACTATCTATTGCACATTCATATTTAGGCGCATCACTATCTATTACGCATTTTTATTCATTCATGTTCATGTATATGATCTATCGTGCATTAATATTCATGCATGTCACTATCTATTGCGCATTCAAGTTTATGCATGTCACTACTTATCGTGCATTCATGTTCATTCAGGCTCATGCATGTTATTGTCTATCACGCATTCATTTTCATGCATATCACTATCTTTCACTCGTTTATGTTCATACACATCACGCGTTCTTATTCATGCATGTCACTAGCTATCGCGAATTCATATTCATGCATATCACAATCTATCCTAGTTCATGCATGTCACTATCTATCGCGCGTTCATGTTTATACATGTCCAAGTATGTCACTATTAATCACGCATCCATATTCATGCTTATCACTATCTATCACGCATTCATGCTCATTCATGTTCATACATGCCATTATCTATCGTGAATTAATATTTATGCATGTGGCTATGTATCGCACATTCATGCTCATAGATGTCAAATTATCAATCGCATAATTATTTTTATTCATATTCTTGGATGTCACTATCTATCACGCAATAATATTCATTCATGTTCATGCATGTCACTATCTATTGTCCATTCATATTCATTCATATCACTATTTTTTGCATATTCTTATTCAGACATGTGACTATCAATCTGCACTCATATTCATGCATGTGACATTCGTGCATTCATATTCATGCATGTCACTATCTATCGTGCATTCATATTTATACATGTCACTATCTATCGTGCATTCATATATATGGATGTCAAAGTATCTATTGCACCTTCATGTTCATTAATGTCACTATCTGTCACACTTTCATGTTCACGCAAGTCACACTTATCCATGTTCATGCAAGTCACAGTCTATCATGCATTCATATTCGTGCATGTCACAATCTATCACGTGTTTATGCTCATTTGTATTCATGCATGTCGCTATCTATCATGCATTTATACTCAATCATGTTCATGCATGTTACTATATATCACGCATTCATGTACATAAATGTCACTATCTATTATGGTTTCATGTTCTTGCATGGCATTATCTATCTATATTCATGCCTGTCACAATCCATTCATCGTTATCTATTCGTGCTCATGCATGTCACTATCTATCGCGCATTCATATTCAATCATGTTTATGTATGTCATCATTTATAGCACATTCATGTTCATACATATCACTATCTATCCATATTCATGTATGTCACTATTTATCCATGTTCACTCATGTCACAATCTATCGTGCGTTCATATTTATGCATGTCCATTATTTGTCGCGCATTCATGTTCATTCATGTCACTATATATCCATATTCATGCATGTCACTATCTATCGCGCATTCATTTTCGTATATGTCACTATCTATCGCGCGCTCATGTTCATTCATGTTCTTGCATATCACTATCAATTATACATTCATGTTCATACATGTTACTAACTGTCCATGTTAGTGCTTGTCATTATCTATCACGCATTCATGTTCAAGTAATTCACTATCTATCGCTCATTCATGTTTATGCATGTTCATTAATGTCACTATCAATCGTGTATTCATGTTCATTTATGTTCGTGCATGTCACTATCTATTGCATATTTCTGTTCATGCATGTCACTGTCCGTCGCACAATCATGTTCATTCATGTTCATGGATGTCATACTATGAATCATGCATTTATATTCATGCATGTCCCTATCTTTCGCTCATTGATGTTCATTCATTTTCGTAGACATTAGACAATCAATCGCACATTCATATTCATGCATGGTACTATCTATCGTACATTCATGTCATTACCTATCGGTGTTTATGCATGTCACTATCTTATATGTATTCACGTTTATTTATGCTCATGCATGTCACCATCTATCGTGCATTCATGTTCTTACGTGTCAGTATCAATTCATATTTATGCATGTCACTATTTATCTATGTTCAAGCATATCACAATCTATCGCACATTCATTTTTATGCATGTCATTATCTAGTCGCGCATTCATGTTCATGCATGTCACTATCTATCAATGTTCATGCATGTCACTATGTAATGCGCGTTCATGGTCGTTCATGTTCATGCATGTTACTATCTGTCTATGAAATTACTTGTTACTATCTATCACGCATTCATGTCCATGCATGTCATTTTCTATCGTGTATTCATATTCAGTATGTCACTATCTATCGCGCATTGATGTTTATTTATGTTCATGCATTTCACTATCTATCACGCATTCATGTTCATTTATGTTCGTACATGTCACTATCTATCGCGCATTCCTGTTTATACACGTCACTTTCTATCGCTCATTCATGTTCATTCATTTTCATAGATGTCAGACTATTAATCATGCATTCATATTTATATATTTTATTATCTGTCACACATTCATGTCCATTTTTGTCACTATCTATCGCGTTTTCAAATTCATTCATGTTCATGCGTGTCACTATCTATCGCACCTTTAAGTTCATTCAGGTTCATGCATGTCAATATCTATCTATGTTCATGCATGCCACTATCTATTGTGCATTCATGTTCATTAATGTCACTATCTATCAATGTTTATGCATGTAACTATCTATCGCGCATTCAAGTTCATGCATGTCACTATCTATCGCGCATTCATGGTCATACATGTCACTATCTATCGCGCATTCTTGTTCATTATTGTTTACTTTGTGCTAGTCGAATTTTATTGTAAAATGGATGATTAAAATACAGTAGAAGATAAAAGGTGAAATGGAAATGAATTAAAGCACAAAGCACAGCCTATAAGATATAGGGCTGTTGTAGCAAGTTTTGAAAGTAAGAGTTTGTCCCATAGGGAGTAATGATCTAAAAATCTAGTAGACCTCCAGATCTGGCTACAGATCTGGCAATCTCTAAACCTATTCTATGAAAACAGGGAAAATAGAAGTGGTTTTTCAAGTGTCAATTAAATCTAGATCTAACTATAAATTAAAGTAAAATGATGATGGGTTGATAAAGTAAAAATATAAAATAGTGAGAAGTAAACAACTGTGGATTATTAGTAATGTAAATCAGATTTAGAACAATGGATTTGCAGCTGGTCTTCACTTGGCTACAAGCACAAGTGCAAGGGAGAAAAATTTAATTCTAAAGTAGAGACTTAAATTGATCTTAGGGGTATAATCCGTCCACTTGAATGGTCACAGATTATCCCAGGGATCTTATCTAATCACAGGCCTAGAGCTGAAATAAGAAAACTATTGCAGGCACTATGGATGCCAGGCTACAAGTACAAGTATCCATAGGAGTAGCAGATCTATAAAATTCTAGTGAAAATCACAAGAAAATCACAGCTCAACTGAGGCATTAAAGTTAGCTGGTCATTGCTTCAAACAGCTGCAATGACCAAGCTCTCAAGTTTGCAATCTCTACTAGACTCCAAATCAAAATGCTAAAAAGAGGGCTGTAAAACAAAGCACGAATCAAATCTGTAGAAATCCATCACTTGGCTATAAGCACAAGTGACTGGAAAAAGAATCTTTTCTAACCCTTAGATCTGGACCAATCCTATGGGTATATGGTTGTCCACTCAAATGGTCACAACATATCCCAAAGGTGTGTGCCACGTAAAAGAGTTAAAAATAGAACAAGATCACAGTTGCTACTATGGATGCAAAGCTACAAGCATAGGCATCCATAGGTGCATCAGATCTATAGACATTCAAAGCAAAAACTTAGAAAATTACAAATCTGATGAAGCTATAAACTCAACATTTTATTGAATTAACAAAACTTACAATAATTGCCCTCAAGGCTGCAGTCTCTGAAAATTCTAAGTTCTTCACAATGTAATTACAATACCAATTTATAAATCGAAATAATCTCAGCTGCTACCAAGAACTAATCCAATAGGCTGGATTAGGGAGAGAAAAGAGGGGGGGGGGGAATAGGGAAAAGAAAACCTAAAAAACTAAACCTAATTTAAGATAAGGGAGGGTGAGAATTTCTTAGCTTTCTTGCTAAAGAATCACAAAAATCAGTTTGGTATTTATACATATGCATTGATCCCTGTGCTTTATTGCTGACCAATCATAGAGGAGGCAATAATCTAGTTTATGCTGATCCAAGTGATTGGTATTTTGGCCAATCAGAGAAGAGAGGAGTCCTTGTAGTTATACTCAGCTGAAGTGGTTTGATTATAGCCAAGAGAATGTTCCATGTAGTTAGGAAATAGTTCACATGTGGGCTGCTGTCCCATGGGCCTTGTTGAAATTCTCAAATATGCCCCTGTCGTCCACTGGTAATTGCTGTTGGAACCTGAGATAGCTCCCACAATTCACTGGCTGCTATTGGAGTTCTCAAAATAACTCCCAAAGGTAACTGATGAAGGCTATAACTCGAGCTGAAGCTTTCTTGTGAGGATGCCGAGACCTGCTCGACAGGTTTTGAAACCTAAAAGCCTTTGTATGCTAATCCTCTCGAGAAGAACTCGAGAGGTTGAATACTGTAGCTTGAGTAGTTCTGAAGGAAATCGATAGGATGGCTTGAAGGCTTCTTTAACTGCTCGACAGGTTAGTGCTTAAAGTGCAGCATTACTCAAATTGTACATAGCTTTAGCATTGAAGCACTTGATAAGTTGGCTTTCAACCTTAGTGTTGCTCGACAGGTACTCTGCTGAGCTTCAGCACCATTTGACAGGTACCCAGTTTAGCTTCCTAGCATTCGATGGGTCAAGGAATGGGCACCATTCGACAGGTTGGATCCCTGCTTTAGCACCATTAGACAGGTGCATTCTCAGCAGGTTTATAGCAATTGATAGGTTGGGCTGCAGCAATATACTGCTCGAGATGGACATGTTGAAGCTCTTGAGACTTGTATTTGTGCAATATGGAACTAGTTTGTGTGCACACAGCTGAAGGTTGGTTTGCTCACATGAACTTCCCTAGTGTGCACATTAGATGTGTGCACACAGCTGAAGATTGGGCTGCTAAAGATGTATTGCTGCTACATCTGCTATAGTGTTGGACTGCATGGCTGTATGCACATGTTCCCATGTATTGTTGCTGAATGTGTTGAACCACATGCACCAGTTGAAGGTCCTCTTCAGCTCATGTACAAAGTAGACAGCTACAGGATGCCCTTTGACTGCTTGAGTTTTCTTTGAAGGCAGCTTGAGTTTCTTGACAGCAACTTAGAGGATGCATCTTGCAGCTATTTTTATTTTGGTTCTTTCTACTGTATACTCCAACAGTAGCATTACTTCTTCATGCATTGGATTTTACTTTGCTCAGCTCATGGATGATTCTAGTCTCCTCTTCTTGGCACTTTTAGATGGAAAACTGCACTATGCTGCATATTTATTCTTAACTGCAAAACATACTTAAACACAGTTATTAAACAGCTCTAAGCTCTAGTAAAGCCTAGGTTAGGAGGTGAAAAGTGGCAATATTCAATGCTTAACATTTATTTATGTCAGTATCTATCGCAAATTTATATTCATGCATGTCACTATCCATCCATGTCATTATCTATCGCGCCTTTATGTTCATTCATGTTCATACTTGTTAATATCTATCGCGCATTCATGTTGATGAATGTCACTATCTATCGCGCATTCATATTCATCCATGCAACTATCTATCGTACACTTATATTCACGTATGTCACTATCTATCTACTATGTTCATGCATGCCACTATCTATCGCTCATTCATGCATGTTTATGTTAATGCATGTCAATTTCTATTGCGCATTCATGTTCATACATGTCACTATCAATCCAAGTTCATGAATGTCACTATCTATCATGCATTAATGTTCATTCATATTCATGCATGTCACTATCCATCGCGTATTTATTTTCATTCATGTCACTATCTGTCACACATTTATGTTCACGCATGTTTCTATCTATCCATATTCATGCCTGTCACTATCTATCGCGCATTTATATTCTTGCATGTCACTATCTATCAATATTCATGTATGTTACTATTTATCATGCATTCAAGTTCATGCACGTCATTATCTATCAATGTTCATGCACATCATTATCTATCCCTAGTAGTACTTGTCACTATCTATCGCACATTCATGTTCATGCATGTCATTATCTATTGTGCATTCATATTCAAGTATGTCACTGTCTATCGCACAATCATGTTTATTCATATTCAACCATGTCGCTTTCTATAGCGCATTTATATTCATTTATGTTCCTGCATGTCACTATCTATTGCGCATTCCTGTTTATGCATATCACTATTTATTGCACAATTATGTTCATTCATATTCATAGACGTCAAACTATCAATCATGCACTCATGTTCATGCATGTCACTATCTTTCGCTTATTCATGTTCATTCATTTTCATGAATGTCAGATTATCAATCGTGCATTCAACTTCATGCATGTCACTATCTATCGCACATTCATATTCAATTTTATCACTATCTATCCTTGTTCATGTGTGTCACAATCTATCGCGCACTTTAGTTCATTCATATTCATGAATGTCAAAATCTATCCATGTTTATGCATGTCACTATCTATTACACATTCATGTTCATTCATGTCACTATCTATCAATGTTCATGTATGTCCCTATCTATCGTGCATTCATGTTCATACATGTCACCATCTATCGCGCATTCATGTTTATGCATGTCACTATCTATCACACATTCATATTCATTAATGTCAGTATTTATCGAACATTCATATTCACGCAAGTCACTATCTATCTATGTTCATGTATGTCACTATCTATCGCGCATTTATGTTCATTCATATTTGTCAGTATCTATCGTGCATTCATGTTGATTAATGTCACTATCTATAGCGCATTCATATTCATCAATATAACTATCTATCGCACATTCATGTTCACATATGTCACTATTTATCTATATTCATGCATGTCACTATTCATTGCGCATTCATATTCGTTCATGTTCATGCATGTCACTTTCTATCGCGCATTCATGTTCATGCATGTCACTATCAATTCATATTCATTTATGTCATTGTCAATCAAGCATTCATGTTCATTCCTGATTATGCATGTCACTATCCATCGCGCATTCATTTTCATTTATGTCACTATCAATCTATGTTCATGCATGCCACAATCTATCGTATAATTATGCTCATTCATATTCATGCATGTTACTATCTATAGTGCATTCATGTTCATGCTTGTCACTATCTTTTGTGCATTCATGCTTATTCATGTTCTTACACGTCACTGTATATCGTACATTCATGTTCATGCATGTCACTATCTATCGTGAATTCACATTCATGCATGTCACTTTCTTTCCATGTTTACGAATGTTACTATTTATCACGCATTCATATTTATGCATGACACTATCAATCACGCATTCATATTCATTCTTGTTCATGTATGTCACTATCTATCGTGCATTCCTATTTAGGCACGTCACTATATATTATGCATTCTTATTCATTCATATTCATGTATATTAATATCTGTCTATATTCATGAATGTCACTATTTGTCGAGTATTATTGTTCATGTATGTCACTATCTATCGCGCATTCATGTTCATACATGTCACTATTTATTATGCATTCAAGTTCGTTCAGGCTAATGCATGTTACTATTTATCATGCATTCATGTTCATGCACGTCGCTATCTTTTGGGTATTCATGTTCATGCATGTCACTATATATTGCGCATTCATGTTCATGCATGTCACAATCTATCCTTGTTCATATATGTCACTATCTATCGCGAATTCATATTCATACATATTCAAGTATGTGACTATTAATCGCGTATTCATGTTCATACATGTCACTATCTTTCGCACATTCATGTTCATGCATGTCACTATTTATCGCGTATTAATATTCATGCATGTCACTATGTGTCACACATTCATGTTCGTGGATGCCAAACTATCAATCACGCAATCTTGTTCATTCATGTTATCAGATGTCACTATCTATCACGCAATCTTGTTCATTCATGTTCATGCATGCCACTATCTGTCGACGTTCATGCTTGTCACTATCTATCATCCATTCATGTTCATTCATGTTCATTCACGTCATTATTTTTTGCGTATTCTTATTAAGGCATGTCACTTCCAATTGTGCATTCATGTTCACGCATGTCATAATCGTGCCTTCATATTCAAGCATGTCATTATCTATCATGCATTTATGTTTATGGATGTCAAACTATCTATCGCGCCTTTATGTTCATTATTATCACTATCTATCCATGTTCATGGATGTCATTATCCATCGCGCATTCATATTCGTTTATGTTCATGCATGACACTTTCTATTACGCATTTATGTTCATGCATGTCAATATCAATTTATGTTAAAATATGTCATTATTTATTGTGTATTCATATTCATGTATGTCACTATCCATCGCGCATTCATTTTCATTCATGTCACTATTAATCTATGTTCTTGCATGTCACAATCTATCATGCAATTATGCTCATTCATGTTATGCATGTTACTATCTATAGTGCATTTATGTTCATGCATTTCACCGTCTTTTAAGTAATTATGTTCATTCATGTCCCTGTACATCACTATATATCGAGCATTCATGTTCATGCATGTCACTATCCATCGTGAATTCATGTTCAAGCATTTAACTATCTATCCTCGTTTATGCATGCCAATATCTATCACGTATTTATATTTATGCATAGCATTATCAATCGCACATTCATATTCATTTATGTTCATATATGTCACTATCTATCGCACATTAATATTTAGGCACGTCACTATCTATTACGCATTTTTAATTCATTCATGTTCTTGTATATTACTATCTATCTATGTTCATGAATTTCACTCCCTATCGTGTATTAATGTTCATCTATGTTACTAACTATCGCGCATTCATGTTCATGCATGTCATAACTTATCGCGTATTTATGTTCATCCAGTCTCATACATGTTACTATCTATCACGCATTCATATCCATATATGTCACTATCTATCATGAATTCATGCTCATGTGTGTCACTATCATCCTAATTCATCCATGTCACAATCTATCCTTGTTCATTCATGTCACTATCTATCATGCATTCATGTTCATGCATTCATGTCCAAGTATGTCACTATCAACCGTCCATCTATGTTCATGCATGTCACTATCTATCGCGCATTCATATTCATTTATGTGCATTAATATTCATGCATGTCACTATCAATTGCGCATTAATATTCATGCAGGTCACTATGTATTGCACATTCATGTTCATGGATGTCAAACTATCAATCGCACAATTATTTTCATTTATATTCTTGGATGTCACTATCTATCGCACAATCATGTTCATTCATGTTCATACATGTCACTATCTATCCACGTTCATGCATGTCACTATCTATCGCTCATTCATATTTATTCATCTACATTCATGTCACTATTTTTCGTATATTCTTATTCAAGCATGTCACTATCAATCGTGCATTCATATTAATGCATGTCACAATCGGGCATTCAAATTCATATATGCCACTATCTATTATACATTCATATTCATGCATATCACTATATATCGCGCATTCATATTAATATTTATGGATGTCAAACTATCTATCGCGCCTTTATGTTCATTAATGTCACTATCTGAAGTACTTTTATATTCACGTAAGTCACTATCTATCCATATTCATACAAGTCACAGTCTATCGTGCATTCATATTCCTGCATGTCACAATCTATCAATGTTCATACATGTCACTATCTATCATGCATTCATGCTCATTCGTGTTCATGTTATCGCTATCTATCGCGTATTTATGTTCAATCATGTTCATGCATGTACTATCTATCACACATTCATGTTGATGAATGTCACTATCTATCATGCATTCATATTCTTGCATGGCACTATCTATCTATATTCATGTATGTCACTATCTATTGCCCATTCATGTTCATTCCTATCGTTATCTATTCATATTCATGCATATCACTATTTATCGTGTATTCATATTCATACATATCATTATTTATCCATGTTTATGCATGTCAATATTTATCTAAATTCATGCATATCACAATCTATCGTGCGTTTATGTTTATACATGTCATTATCCGTTGCATGTTTATGTTCATGTATGTCACTATCTATCCATGTTCATGCATGTCACTATCTATCACGCCCTCATATTTATACATGTCGCTATCTATAGTGCGTTCATGTTCATTCACGTTCTTACATGTCACTATCAATCGCGCATTCATATTCATGCATGTCACTATCTGTCCATGTTAGTGCTTGTCACTATCTATCACGCATTCATATTCATAGATGTCATTATCTATCACACATTTATGTTTATGTATATTCATGAATGTCACTATCTATCATGCATTCATATTCATTTATATTCGTACATGTCACTATCTATCGTGCATTCTTGTTAATACATGTCACTGTCTATCGCATAATTGTATTCATTCATGTTCATAGATGTCATAATATCAATCGCGCATTCATGTTCATGCATGTCCCTATCTTTATCAATGTTTAAACATATTACGATCTTTCGCGCATTCATTTTCATGCATGTCATTATCTGTCGCGCATTCAACTTCTTTCATGTCACTATCTATCTATGTTCATGCTTGTCACTATCTATTGCTCATCCATGTTTATGTATGTCACTATCTATTGCACATTCATGTTCGTTCATGTGACTATTTATCAATGTTCATATATGTCCTTATCTATTGCACATTTATATTCATGCATGTCACTATCTATCGCGCATTCATGTTCATTCATTTCAATATCAATTGTACATTCATATTCAAGCATGTCACTATCTATCTATGTTCATGCATGTCACTATCTATCGCGCATTTATGTTCATTAATATTCATGCTTATTAGTATCAATCACGCATTCATGTTGATGAATGTCACTATCTATCACGCACTCTTGTTCATCTATATAACTATCTATTGCGCACTCATGTTCACATTTATTACTATCTATCCATGTTCATGCATGCCACTATCCATCACGCATTTATATTTGTCCATGTTCATGCATGTCACTTTCTATCGTGCATTCATGTTCATGCATGCCATTATCAGTCTATATTTAATCATATCATAATTTATTGTGCATTCATGTTCATTCATATTCATACATGTCACTATCTATCACGCATTCATTTTCATTTATGTCACTATCAATTCATGTTCATACATGTCATAATCTATCGCGCAATTATGCTCATTTATGTTCATGCATGTTACTATCTATAGTGCATTTATGTTCAAGCATTTTACTGTCTTTAATGTATTCATGTTCATTCATGTTCCAGGAAGTCACTATATGTCATGCATTCATGTTCATGTATGTCACTGTCTATCGCGAATTCATATTCAAGCATATAACTATCTATCCTCATTTATGCATGTCACTATCTATCACACATTCATATTGATGCATGACACTATCTATCGTACACTCATATTCATTTATGTTCATATATGTCACTATCTAGCATACATTCATATTTAGGCACGTCACTATCCATTACGCATTCTTATTAATTCATGTTCATATATTATATTATCTATCCATGTTCATGAATGTCACTATCTATCGTGTATTAATGTTTATGCATGTTACTATTTATCGTGCATTTATGTTCATGCATGTCACAATTTATCGCGCATTCATGTTCATTTAGGCTCATGTATGTTATTGTCTATCGCATATTCATGTTCATGTATGTTACTATCTATCGCGAATTCATGTTCATGTGTGTCACTATCATCCTAATTTATACATATCATAATCTATCCTTGTTCATACATATCACTATCTATCACGCATTCATGTTCATATATGTCCAAGTATATTACTATCAACTGTCCATCCATGTTCATGAATGTTACTATCAATCGTGTATTCACATTCATTTATATGCATTAATATTCATGCATGTCACTATCTATCGCGCATTAATATTCATGCATGTCAAATTATTAATCGCGAAATCTTTTTTATTTATATTCTTAGATGTCACTATCTATCGCACAATCATATTCATTCATGTTTATGCATGTCACTATCTATCGCCTATTCATGTTCATTCATCTTCATTCATATTCATTCATTTACATTCATGTCACTATTTTTCGTATATTCTTGTTCAAGCATGTCACTATCAATCGTGCATTCATATTAATGTATGTCACAATCGGGCATTCAAATTCATACATGCCACTATCTATTATACATTCATATTCGTGCATGTCACTATATATCGCGCATTCATATTAATGTTTATGGATGTCAAACTATCTATCGCGCCTGTATGTTTATTAATGTCACTATCTGATGCACTTTCATGTTCACACAAGTCACTATCTATCCATGTTCATACAAGTCACAGTCTATCATGCATTCATATTCGTGCATGTCACAATTTATCAATATTCATGCATGTCACTATCTATCGTGCATATATGCTCATTCGTCTTTATGCTTGTCACTATCTATCGCGTATTTATGTTCAATCATATTTATGCATGTTACAATCTATCACACATTCATATTCATGAATGTCACTATCTATAGTTCATTCATATTCTTGCATGGCACTATATATCTATATTCATGCATGTAACTATCTATTGCTCATTCATGTTTATTCTTGTCATTATCTATTCATGTTCAGGCATATCACTATCTATCGTGTATTTATGTTCATGCATATCACTATCTATTTATGTTCATCCATGTCAATATTTATCTAAGTTCATACATATCACAATCTATCGTGCGTTTATGTTTATGCATGTCGTTATCCATTACGCATTCATTTTTATGTATATCACTATCTATCCATGTTCATGCATGTCACTATCTATCGCGCCCTCATATTCATGCATGTCGCTATCTATAGTACGTTCATGTTAATTCACATTCTTGCATGTCACTATTAATTGCGCATTTATATTCATGCATGTCATTATCTGTCCATGTTAGTACTTGTCACTATCTATCGTACATTCATGTTCATAGATGTCATTATATATCACACATTTATGTTTATGCATGTTCATGACTGTCACTATCTATCATGCATTCATATTTATTTATGTTCGTGCATGTCACTATCTATCGCGCATTTTTGTCAATACATGTCACTGTCTATCGCACAATCATATTCATTCATGTTCATGGATGTCATATTATCAATCGCACATTCATGTTCATGCATGTCCCTATCTTTATCAATGTTTAAGCATATTACTATCCTTCGCACATTCATTTTTAAGCATGTAATTATCCGTCGTGCATTTAACTTCTTCCATGTCACTATCTATCATGCATTTATGTTTATGCATGTCACTATCTATTGCGCATTCATGTTTGTTCATATCACTATCTATCAATGTTCATGCATGTCCCTATCTATTGCGCATTCATGTTCATACATGTCACTATCTATCGTACATTCATGTTCATTCATTTCAATATCTATTGTATATTCATATTCAAGCATGTCACTATCTATCCATGTTCATATATGTCACTATCTATTGCGCATTTATGTTCATTAATGTTCATGCTTATCAGTATCAATCACGCATTCATGTTGATGAATGTCACTATCTATCGCGCACTCCTGCTCATCTATGTAACTATCTATTGCGTACTTATGTTCACATATGTTACTATCTATCCATGTTCATGCATGCCACTATTCATCACACATTCATATTCATCCATATTCATATATGTTACTTTCTATTGTGCATTCATGTTCATGCATGTCATTATCAATTCATGTTTAACCATGTCACAATCTATTATACATTCATTTTCATACATATCACCATCTATTGCGCATTCATTTTCATTTATGTCACTATCAATCCATGTTCATGCATGTCATAATCTATCGCACAGTTATGCTCATTCATGTTTATGCATATTACTGTCTATAGTGCATTTATGTTCAAGCATTTTACTGTCTTTCGTGCATTCATGTTCATTCATGTTCCTGCAAGTCACTATATATCGTGCATTCATGTTCATGTATGTCACTGTCTATCACGAATTCATGGTCAAGCATGTAACTATCTATCCTCATTCACGCATGTACTTATCTATCACGCATTTATATTTATGCATGACACTATTTATCGCACATTCATATTTATTTATGTTCATGTATGTTACTATCTAGTGCACATCCATATTTAGGCACGTCACTATCTATCATTCATTAATGTTCATGCATGTCACTATCTATCACGTATTTATGTTCATGCATATCACAACTTATCGCGCATTCATGTTCATTCATGCATGTTACTGTCTATCATGCATTCATATTTATACATGTTACTATCTATCGCGAATTCATGTTCATGCATGTCACTATCTATCCTAGTTCATGCATGTCACATTCTATCCTTATTCATGCATGTCACTATCTATCATGCATTCATGTCCATACATGTCCAAGTATGTCTCTATTAGTCATCCATCTATGTTCATACATGTCATTATCTATCGCACATTTATGTTTATTCATGTGCATTCATGTTCATGCATGTCACTATCTATCGTGCATTAATATTCATGCATGTCACTATGTATCGCACATTCATGTTCGTGGATGTCAAATTATTAATCGTGTAATAATTTTCATTCATGTTCTTGAATGTTACTATCAATCGCGCAATTATGTTCATTCATATTCATGCATGTCACTATCTACCGTCCATTCATGTTCATTCATCTTCATGCATGTCACTATTTTTCGTATATTCTTGTTCAGGCATCTCACTATGAATCATGCATTCATGTTCATGCATGTCACAATCGGACATTCATATTCATACATGTCACTATCTTTTATACATTCATATTCGTACATGTCACTATATATCGCACATTCATATTAATGTTTATAGATGTCAAACTATCTATCATGCCTTTATGTTCATTAATGTCACTATCTGACACACTTTTATGTTTACGCAAGTCACTATCTATCCATGTTCATACAAGTCACAATCTATCGTGCATTCATATTCGTGCATGTCACAATCTATCAATGTTCATGTATGTCACTATCTATCACGCAGTCATGCTCATTCGGGTTCATGCATGTCGCTATCTATAATGCATTTATGTTCAATCATGTTCATGCATGTTATTATCTATCACACATTCATGTTCATGAATATTACTATCTATCGTGTATTTATATTCTTGCATGACACTATCTATCTATATTCATGTATGTCACTATCTATCGCCTATTCATGTTTATTTCTTTCGTTATCTATTCATGTTCAGACATGTCACTATCTATCATGCATTCATGTTCATCCATATCAGTATCTATCCAGGTTCATGCATGTCACTATTTATCCAAGTTCATGTATGTCACAATCTATCGTTCATTCATATTTATGCATGTCATTATCTGTCGCGCATTATTGTTCATGCATGTCACTATGTATCAATGTTCTTGCATATCAATATCTAGCGCGCCCTCATGTTCATGTATGTCACTATATATAGCGCGTTCATGTTCATTCACGTTCTTGTAAGCCATTATCAATCACGCATTCATATTCATGCATGTCACTATCTTTTCATGTTAGTACTTGCCACTATCTATCGCACATTCATGTTCATGGATGTTATTATCTATCGTGCATTCGTGTTTATCCATGTTCATGAATGTCACTATTTATTGTGTATTAATATTCATTTATGTTCGTGCATGTCACTATCTATTGTGCATCCCTGTTAATGCATGTCACTGCCTATTACACAATCGTATTCATTCATGTTCATGGATGTCATACATCAATCGCGCATTCATACTCATATATGTCTCTATCTTTCGCTCGTTCATGTTCATTCATTTTTGTAGATGTCAGACTATCAATCGCACATTCATGTTCATGCATGACACTATCTATCGTACATTTATGTCATTATCGATCACTGCTTATGTATGTCATTATCTGTTGCGCATTCATGTTTATTCATGTTCATGCATGTCACTATCTATCGTACATTCATGTTCATACGTGTCACTATCTATTCATGTTCTTACATGTCATTATTTATCCATGTTCAAGCATATCACAATCTTTCGTGCATTCATTTTCGTGGAAGTCTTTATCTAGTTCTGCATTCATGTTCATACAGGTCACTATCTATCTTGCATTCATGTTCATGCATGTCACTATGTAATGTGCGTTCATGTTCGTTCATATTCATTTATGTCACTATCTATCACGCATTCATTTTGTTGGCCACTTACCTTGCGTTCAAAAAGGGGTTAAAAATCATACAATTAAAGGATCTATTGATTGCACACACCAAGACAAGTAGACATACAGACCTGTAAGTATTCAGGGCCTATTATAACAAGTTTTAAAGAAGGGTAAGTAAGGGTATGTCCACAGAGAAATGTGACTGAAAATTAGGCAAATCTCCAGATCTAAAGTAAATCTGACACCCTTCCTAATGCTAAAACAATAAAAGAAAGAGGAGAGGTCTAAGGGTTTGTCACTTTTAAATTAAACTACAAAAACCAATTAAAATTGCAGAAATTGATCCAGAGTACAACTCTTGCAGTGAAGGGAAATTTAAAACAGAAAATGGGAAGAAGCAGCTTAGAGTTTGGTCTTACTGCAATTGGGTTGAGCTGTTAGGGTTACAGAGAGATTAGAGTGCATTAATCTTTCATCTGGCCATAGGCACAACTACAGGGTAGAAGAATCTGATCTAGGCTAGAGATTTGGCTTGATCTTAAGGCTACGATCTGTCCACTTCAATGGTAACAGATCATCCAATAGATTCACTCCATTCTCATGCTTCCATCAGAACATTATAACCACTACAAATGCTGCAATTGTCAGGCCACAGACACAGGCAATTACAAGAATATCAGATCTAGGGAGATCAAATGGCATCTAAGAGGTCTACCATTTAAGTGGGTGAGCTATTCCCATCTACACAAAGCCGATCGAGCACCAAATGAAACCAGAGAAACTATAGATCTAATTACAGCAGTTAAACCAACATTATATTGAATTAAACTAACCATAGAATGAAATGCCCTCAGATTTGCAGTCTATGCAACATCCAACTCTCAATAACACTCAGCTTTCCCCAATTACAGACTAAACCTCCCTCTTTGCTGCTCCAAAGAAATTAGCCAACCATGGTTGGGCGAAAAGGAAGAATAGAGAATTTTGATTCAAGCTCTGATCTCCAGAATTGATCCCCTTTTTCTGGCGACTTCCCTTCCTTTTATAGCTTTCGTACTCTGCCACAGATTCATTTTTCCTGCCAATTATAGCTTCTAGAATAATCCTGTTATTCTCTCCTTTATTCTCCTTCTAGAAGGCTCTTTCAGTTAGTTAGAGTTGGGGGGAGAGCACGTGGGTCGGTTAGGGTTTCTCAGGGCACTTTTAGAAACTTCATGCCGGTCATCAGAGTGCCTCAGATTATATGTAGCAGGTCACTAACTTGCGGCGTGTGCACAACAGCCTTTTTGAGAAGTCCTTCAGTCGATTTCGATAGGTTCATGAGGCTTTCGACAGGTTCCAAACAAGCCTTCTGTTCCTTTTAATAGGATTCATGATCCTTTCGATAGGTTGATCTATGTGCAATGAGTTTCGATAGGTTTACTTCTAGTTCTTGTCGACAGGTTCCATCAGCTTTCGATAGGTTCACCAACTGAGCTACAACAACCATTCGATAAGTGACATTTGCACGATAGGTTCTAGGATCCTTTCGACAGGATCTCTTTAAGCTCTAGGGGACCTTTCGATAGGATACTCCCTACTTGCTTTCAACTGCCCAATAGGTTCTAGATCCTATCGAATACTCTGATCTCCATGACTTCTTTCTTTTCAACCTTCAGATCCTATCGATAGGTTGCAATAACCTATCGACAGGTTGTTTTCAGCCTATTTTTCCTTCTTCAACGCTACTTTGTTGTTGCTGCATGTCCTAAGTGGGCATTGGTGTGGAGCCCTTTTGTGTGCTATAGTTGGGTTAGAGCTGTAGTGAGAGATGGACCTTTTTGTGGGGCACTTTTGGGTAGATTTATGCACTATGACTGCTTTTTAATGCTATTTATAAAATATGCTCAACATGCACTTATTAGTCTATCACAGGTCTATCAAAGGTCAGGTTAAAGGGTGAAAAATAGTATTTTTACTGATTAATATATTTTCATGTCTATCACTATCTATCATGTATTCATTTTCATACATGTCACTATCAATCAATGGAAGTGTTTGTTACTATCTATCGCGCATTCATGTTTATGCATGTCATTTTCTATCGTGTATTCATGTTCAAGTCATTTTCATTCATATCAGTATCTATCGCACATTGATATTTATTTATGTTTATGCATATCACTATCCATCACGCATTCATGTTCATTTATGTTCATACATGTCACTATCTATCGTGCATTCCTGTTTATGCATTTCTATCGCTCATTCATGTTCATTGATTTTCATGGAAAGCAGACTATCAATTACACATTTATGTTTATGTATTTTACTATCTGTCGTACATTCATGTCCATTTTTATCACTATCTATCCATATTCATGCGTGTCACTATCAATCATGTATTTAAGTTTATTAATATTCATGTGTGTCACTATCTATCGAGTATTTAAGTTCATTCATGCTCATCAATGTCAATATCTATCTATGTTCATGCATGCCACTATCTATTGCGCATTTATGTCACTATTTTTTGATGTTCATGTATAACACTATCTATCCCGCATTTAAGTTCATGCATGTCACTATCTATCGCTCATTCATGGTCAAGCGTGTCACTATCTATCGCGCATTCATATTCATTCATGTCAGTATCTGTCACACATTCATATTCACGCATGTCACCATCTATCCATGTTCATGCATGTCACTATCTATCGCGTACTGATATTTATTCATATTCACGCTTGTCAGTATCTATCGCGCATTCATGTTGATGAATGTCATTGTCTATCGCACATTTATGTTTATCCATGTAACTATCTATCACGCATTCATGTTCACGTATGTCACTATATATCCATGTTCATTCATGTCACTATCTATCTCACATTCATATTCGTTCATGTTCATGCATGTCACTTTCTATCATGCATTCATATTCATCCATGCAACTATCTATCGCGCATTCATGTTCACGTATGTCACTATTAATCCAAATTCAAGCATGTCACTATCTATCGTGCATTCATGTTCATGCATGTCATTATCCATCGCGCATTCATTTTTATTCATGTTAATATTTGTCGCACATTTATGTTCACGCATGTTTCTATCTATCCATGCTCGTGCCTATCACTATTTATCGCGCATTTATATTCATGTTTGTTACTATCTATCAATGTTCATACATATCACCATCAATTGTATATTCTTGTTCATTCGTGTTCATGCATGTCACTATCTGTCGTATATTTATGTTCATTCAAGTTACTATCTATCGCGCTTTTATGTTCATGCATGTGATTATCTTTTGCACATTTATGTCCATTCACATTTATACACATCACTATATATCGCGCATTCAGGTTCATTAATGTCACTATCTATCATGCATTTTGCTCATATATGACACTATCAATCTATGTTTATGCATGTCACTATCTATCCAATATTCATGTCATTATATATGTATCTCGCATTCATGTTCATTCATATTGATGCATGTCACTATCTATCGTGCATTAATGTTCATGCATGTCACTATCTGTCCATGTTTTAGCATGTCACTAATTATCCATGTTCAAGCATATATTACAATCTTTCGTATATTTATTTTTGTACATGTCATTATCTGTCGCGCATTCAAGTTCTTGCATGTCACTATCTATTCATGTTCATGCATGTCACTATCTATTGTGCATTCATATTCATTCATCTTCATGCATGTCACTATCTATCGCACATTCATGTTCATACATGTCACTATTTATCCAAGGTAGTGCTTGTCAATATCTATCGCACATTCAAGTTCATGAATGTCATCATTATCTATCATGCATTTATGTTCAAGTATGTCACTTTTTATCACGCATTTATACTCATTCATGTAGCTATCTATCGCGCATTCATGTTCACGTATGTCACTATCAATCCAAATTCAAGCATGTCACTATCTATCGTACATTCATGTTTATGCATGTCACTATCAATCGCGCATTCATTTTTATTCATGTTACTATCTGTCACACATTCATGTTCACGCATGTCACTATCTATCCATATTCATGTCTTTTAGTATCTATCGCGCATTTATGTTCATGCATGTATTATCTATCACTTTTCATGCATGTCGTTATCTATGACGCATTCATATTCATTCGTGTTCATACATGTCACTATCTATCACGCTTTAATGTTCATTCATGTTATTATCTGTCGCACTTTCATGTTCGTGCATGTGGCTATCTTTCTCACATTCATGTCTATTCACGTTTATGCACGTCACTATATATCGAGCATTCATGTTCATGAATGCCACTATCTATCGCACATTTTATTCATGCATAGCACTATCAATCTATGTTAATACATGTCACTATCTATTCTACATTCATGTCATTATCTATCAGTGTTTATGTATGTCACTATCAATCGCGTATTTATGTTCATTCATGTTCATACATGTCACTATCTATCACGCATTAATGTTCATGCATGTCACTATCTATCAATGTTCTTGCATGTCACTATTTTTTCATATTTAAGCATATTACAATCTTTCACACATTCATTTTTATGAATGTCATTATCTATCGCGCATTCAAATTTATGCAAGTCACTATCTATCACACATTCATGTTCATGCATGTCCCTATCTATAGCACATTCATATTCATTCATTTTCATACATGTCACTATCTATTGTGCATTCATGTTCATGCATATCATTATCTATCTTACATTCATGTTCAAGTATGTCATTATTTATCGCGCATTCATATTTATTTATATTCATATATGTCACTATCTATCGCGCATTCATGTTCATTTATGTTCATGCAGGTTACTATATATCACGTATTTCTGTTCATGTATGTCACTATTTATCGCGCAATCGTGTTCAATCATGTTCATGGATGTCAAACTATTAATCGCACATTCATGTTCATGCATATCACTATATTTCACTCATTCATATTCATTCATTTTCATGGATGTCAGACTATCAATCGCGCATTTATGTTCGTGCATGTCACTATCTGTGGCATATTCATGTTTAGTTTTATCACTATCTATTACGCATTTAAGTTTATTCATATTCTTGCATGTCAATATCTATCCATGTTCGTATATGTCACTATATATTATGCATTCATGTTTATTCTTATCACTATCTATCAATGTTCATACATGTCCCTATCTATCGTGCATTCATGTTCAAGTATGTCACTATCTGTCGCACATTCATATTCACGCATTTATGTTCATTCATGCTCATGCTTGTCAGTATTTATCATGCATTCATGTTGATGAATGTCACATCTATCACACATTCACGTTCATCTATGCAACTATCTATCACGCATTCATATTCATGTATGTCACTATCTATTCATGTTCATGCATATCACTATCCATCACGCATTCATGTTCGTTCATATTCATGTATGTCACTATCCATCACGCATTCATGTTCATTCATATTCATGCATGTCACTATCCATCGTGCATTCATTTTCATTTATGTCCCTGTCAATCCATGTCATGCATG
This sequence comes from Chloranthus sessilifolius, assembly GCA_021018995.1. NCBI lineage: Eukaryota > Viridiplantae > Streptophyta > Magnoliopsida > Chloranthales > Chloranthaceae > Chloranthus > Chloranthus sessilifolius. The sequence goes on from CM037586.1 coordinate 34,729,270, forward strand.
TCACAATATATCATACAATTATGCTCATTTATGTTCATGCATGTTACTGAATAACGCATTCATGTTCATACATTTCACTGTCTTTCATGCATTCATCTTCATTCATGTTCCTGCATGTTACTGTATATCGTGCATTCGTGTTTATGCATGTCACTGTCTATTACGAATTCATGTTCATACATGTAACTATCTATCCTTGTTCATGCTTGTCACTATCTATCGCGCATTCATATTTATGCATGGTACTATCTATCGCTCATTTATATTCATTCATGTTCGTATATGACACTATCTATCATGCATTCATATTTAGGCACGTCACTATCTATTATGCATTCTTATTCATTCATATTCATATTTATATATATATCACTATCTATCCATGTTCATGTTGTCACTATCTGACGTGCATTAAGGTTCATGCATGTCACTATCTATCGCGCATTCATGTTCATACATGTCACTACTTATTGTGCATTCATGTTTATTCAGGCTCATGCATATTACTATCTATCATGTATTCATGTTCATGTATGTCACTACTTATCGCGCATTCATGTTCATTCAGGCTCTAGCATGTTACTATCTATCGCGCATTCATGTTCATATATGTCACTATCTTTTACACATTCATTTTCGTTCATGTTCATGCACGTCACTGTATATCAAGCATTCTTATTTATGCATGTCACTATTTATCACAAATTCATGTTCCTGCTTATCATTATCTATCCTTATTCATATATGTCATAATCTATCCATGTTAGTGCATGTCACTATCTATCGCGTATTCATGTTCATATATGTCTAAGTATGTCACTGTCAATCATACATCCATGTTCATGCATGCCACTATTTATCATGCGTTCATGTTCATTCATGTTCATACATGTCACTATCTATCGTGTATTAATATTCATGAATGTCACTATGTCTCACGCATTCATGTTCACGGATGTCAAACTATCAATCGTGCAATCATGTTCATTCATGTTCTTGGATGTCACTATATATCGTTCAATCATGTTCATTCATGTTCATGCATGCCACTATCTATCCATATTCAGGTATGTCACTTTCTATCGCCCATTCATGTTCATTCACGTTCATGCATGTCACTATCTATTGTGCATTCATGTTTATGAATGTCAAACTATCTATTGCACTTTCATGTTCACGCAAGGAACTATCTATCCATGTTCATGCATGTCATTGTCTATTGCGCATTCATATTCGTGCAAGTCACAATTTATCAATGTGCATGCATGTCACTATCTATCGTGCATTCATGCCTGTCACTTTTTATCCATGTTTATGTATGTCACAATCTATGAAGCGTTCTTGTTTATACATATCATTATCTATCGCGCATTCATGTTCATACATATCACTATCTATCCATGTTCATGCATGTTACTATCTATCGCATATTCATGTTCATACATGTCACTATCTATCGCGCGTTCATGTACATTCATGTTCTTGCATGTCACTATCAATCGCACATTCATGTTCATGCATGTCACTATCTATCTATAGTAGTGCTTATGATCTATCGCTCATTTATGTTCATGAATGTCATTATCTATCGTGCATTCATGTTCAAGTAAGTCACTATCTATCGTGCATTCATGTTTATGCATGTCACTATCTATCGCGCATTCATGTTCAAGTAAGTCACTATTAATCGCACATTCATGTTTTTACATGTCACTATCTATCGCGTATTTCTGTTCATGCATGTCACTATCTATTCAACAATAATGTTCATTCATGTTCATGGATGTCAAACTATCAATTGCGCACTCATGTTCATGCATGTCCCTATCTTTCGCTCATTTATGTTCATTCATTTTCATGGATGTCAGATTATCAATCGTGCATTCATGTTCATGCATCATACATTCATGTTATTATCTATCGGTGTTTATATGTCACTATTTATCGTGTATTCATATTCATTCATGTTCATGTATGTCACTATCTATCGTGCATTCATGTTCTTGCATATCACTATCTATTCATATTCTCGCATGTTACTATTTGCCCATATTGAAGTATTTCACAATCTTTTGCACAATCATTTTCATGCATGTCATTATTTAGTCGCGCATTCATATTCATGTATTTCACTATCTATCTATGTTCATGTATGTCACTATCTATCGCGCATTCATGTTCATACTGTCACTATCTATCGTGCATTCATGTTGATGCATGTTGCTATCTATCTATGGTAGTGCATATGACTATCTATAGCGCATTGATGTTCATGCATGTCATTTTCTATGGTGCATTTATGTTCAAGTATGTCACTCCAAAAATTGAGAAAACCAAAGCTTAGGGCGAGATCAATTTTTCTAAAATTCTCCCTTCTTCCTTTCCTCCTTCTCTCTTTAGCCAATCATGAGTGGCTAAACTCTTCTCAGTACTTAGGGTGAGGTCTTAAGCTGTAAATTGAGAGATTCAAAGGTATTGTAAGGAACTGTAAGATGCACAGATTGCAGATCTGAGCACAGTTGTGTTATAGTTTTATAATATAATTATGAATTTTAAAGGTGATTCTGATCTATATTTCACTTTTTTATATTTGTTTTCCTTGGGTTGGATATTCCTGTAGATGTTAGCCTATGAGGGTCTTATATCCTGATATCTACAGCATTTGTAATGATTTTTCTATTCTACTAAAGATCTTTGAAGCAGAATAATTTCTAGGATGATCTGTGACCATTAAAGTAGACAAATCATAGCCTTAGGATTGCTTCAATTCTCTAATTGAGATTAGATTCTTATACCTCACCTCTGCCAGGGTAACCTGAGAAGCTGGGAGCTAGAAAAGAGGATTGTAGCAAATCAGATCTTAGCATTACCATTGATTTCTTTGATTTTTAGTGAGAGACCAATACCCCTAGCTGTTATTCTCATCTTTTAATTTTTCATCTCTTCTATATCTCTCCTGATCTTTGTGTTGAATTAGATCTGGATCAGTAGCATTTAATTCTGTAGTTTATAGTTAAAGTGATAAAACCCCAAAACCTCTCCTCTTTCTTAGATTAGAATATAGTGTCAGATCCACTCTGGATCTGGAGATTTACTGAAAGTTAGACCACATTTTCCTGTGGACATACCCTTACTTACCCTTTTAAAACTTGCTGCAATAGCCCTGAATACTTGCAGGTCTGTGAGTCTGTTTGCCTTGGTGTATGTGCAATCCATAGATTCTATAATTGTTTGATTTTAAACCTCTTTTTAGCACAAGATAAGCAGGCCAACAAACATCACTATATATTGCGTATTCATGTTCATACGTGTCACTATCTATTGAGCATAATATTCATGCATGGCACTATCTATCTATGTCCATACATGTCACTATCTATCACACATTCAGATTCATTCATGTGATTATCTATTAGTGTTTATGTATATCACTATCTATCATACATTCAGGTTCATTCATGTGATTATCTATTAGTGTTTATACATGTCACTATCTATCGGACATTCATGTTCATTAAATTTTATGCATGTTACTATAGATCGCGCATTCTTATTCAATCATGTCACTATCTATCCAAGTTCTTGTATGCCACTATTTATCAATATTAATGCATGTTACAATTTATCACTACTTATCAATATTCATGCATGTCACAATCTTTCACGCATTCATTTTTCAGGCATGTCATTGTCTGTCTTGCATTCACGTTCAAGCATGTCACTATCTATCGCATGTTAAAGTTCATTCACGTTCATGCATGACACTATTTACTGCGCATTCATCTTCATGCAAGTCACTACCTATCCTTGGTAGTGCTTGTCATTATCTATTGCGCATTCAGGTCTATGCATGTCACTATCTATCGCGCATTCATGTTAATTTATGTTCATGCATGTCACTATCTATTGGGTATTTCTATTTATGGATGTCACTATCTATCGATCAATCATGTTCATTGATGTTCATAGATATCAAACTATCAATCGTGAATTCATATTCATGCATGTCACTATCTTTCATTCATTCATGTTCATTCATTTTCATGGATGTCAAACTATCAATCGCGCTTTCAAGTTTATGCATGTCACAATCTATCACACATTCATGTTCATTCATGTCATTATCAATCAGTGTTCATACATGTCATTATCTATCACACATTCAAGTTCATTCATGTTCATGCATGCCACTATCTATTATGAATTCATATTCATACATGTCACTATCTATTCATGTTTATACATGTCACTCTCTATTGCTCATACAAGTTCATTTGTGTCACTATTTATGACTGTTCATGCATGTCACTATCTATCGCGGATTTATATTTTTGAATGTCACTATGTATCGCGGATTTATATTTTTGAATGTCACTATGTATCGCCCATTCATTTTCATGCATGTTACTATCTATCCATGTTTATGCCTGTTGCTATCTATCGCTCATTTTCATTCATTCTTGTTCATGCTTCTCACAGTCTATCACGCATTAATGTTCATTCATGTTCAGGCATGTCACTATCTATCGCGCATTCAAGTTCATGCTTGTCACTATCTATCGCGCATTCATATTTATGAATGTCAAACTATCAATCGCGCATTCATGTTTATTCATGTCACTATCTGTCGCATATTCATATTCATGCATGTCACTATCTATCTATGTTCACACATGTCACTATCTATCGCATATTTATGTTCATTCATTTTTATGCATGTTACTATCTATTGCTCATTCATGTTCAAGAATGTCACTATCTATCGCGCATTTATTTTCATGCATGTAACTATCTATCGCGCATTTATGTTCACGTATGTTACTATTTATCCATGTTAATGCATGTCACTATCTATCGCGCTTTTATATTCATTCATGTTCAATCATATTCATGCATGTCACTTTCTATCGTGCAATCATGTTCATCCATGTCACTATTTATCCATGTTCATGCATGTCACGATCTATAGTGCATTAATATTTATGCATGTCACTACTTATTGCGCATTCATGTCCATTCATGCTTATGCATGTGCCAATCTATCGGGCATTCATGCTCATGCATGTCATTATCTATCGTGCATTAATTTTTATTCATGTCACTATCTATCCATGTTAATACATGTTTCTATCTATATCTCAATTACGATCATTCCTGTTCGGGCATGTTACTATTTATCATGCATTCATGTTCATGCACGTCACTGTATATTACGCATTTATGTTCATTCATGTTACTAATAATCGCGAATTCATATTCATGCATGTCACTATCTATTATGCATTCATATTTGTATATATCACTATCCATCACGCATTTATATTCATTCATGTTCATGTATGTCACTATTTATCGTGCATTCATATTTATGTATATCCCTTTCTATTACGTATTTTTATTCATTCATATTTATGAATGTCAATCACTATCTTTCGCGCATTCATGTTCATGCATGTCACTATCTATCGCGAATTCATATTCATGTATGTCACTATCTATCCTAGTTCATGCAAGCCACTATCTACCCATATTTATGCATGTTACTATCTATCGTGCACTCATGTTTATACATGTCCATGCATGACACTATCAGTCACGTATCCATGTTCATACATGTCACTATCTATCGCGCAGTATTATTCATGCATGTTACTATCTATCGCACATTCATATTCATGAATGTCAAACTATTTATCACATAGTCATGATTATTCATGTTCTTAGATGTCACAATCTATGGCGCAATCATGTTCATTCATATTCATGCATGTCACTATCTCTCCACGTTCATGCATGTCACTATCTATCGCCTATTCATATTCATTCATGTTCATGCACGTCACTATCATTTGCGCATTAATGTTCATGTATGTCACTATCTATCGTGTATTTATATTCATACGTGTCACAATCTTTCGTGCATTCAAGTTTATGCATGCCACTATGAATCGCAAATTTATGTTTATGGATGTCAAAATATCAATAGCGCTATCATGTTTATTGATGTCACTATCTGTCGCACATTCATGTTCATGCATATCACTATTTATCCATGTTCATGCAGTCAGTATCTATTACGCATTCATGTGTTCATGCATATCACTATCTATCAATGTTCATGTTTATTACAATCTATCACATTCATGCTCATTCATGTACATGCATGTCACTATCTATCGCACATTTATGTTCAATCATGTTCATGCATGTTACTATCTATTGCGGATTCATGTTCTTGCATGTGACTATCTATCGCGCATTCATGTCTATTCATATTTATGCATGTCTCTATATATCCCACATTTATGTTAATGAATGTCACTATAGATCTCGCATTCATGTTCTGACATGACACTATCTATCTATGTTCATGTATGTCACTATCTATTGCATATTCTTATTCATTCATATCTTTTCTATCTGTATTCATACATGTCACTATCTATCACGCATTCACTTTCATTCATATTCATGCATGTCGCTATCTATCATGCATTTGTGTTCATGGATGTGACTATTTATTCACGTTCATGCATGTCACTATCTATCACGCTTTTATATTCATTCATGCTCATGCATGTCACTATCAATGATGAAGCCATATAAGATCCCGTGAGAGAACCTATCAGTCGTGCTTGAGAAAACCCAGATGTACTTCGAGCTGCTGGTGAAAAAGACTGATTCTGAACACGTGGAATCCTTTGTGGCGCTGAGAACATTGATGGAGTATAAGGTCGTGCATAGGCTCCTGCAGCCAGTTGAAATGCGGGCACTATCAATCTATATTCATGTACGTCACTGTCTATCTAACATTCATGTCATTATCTATTGATGTTATGCCTGACACTATCTATCGCATATTCTTGTTCATGCATGTCACTAACTATCGTGCATTAAGGTTTGTGTATGTCACTATCTACCCAACATTCATATTATTATCTATTGTGCCTTCATGTTCTAGTATGTCACTATCTATCGCGCATTCATGTTTATACATGTTCATGCATGTCACTATCTATCGTGCATTCATGTTCGTTGGAGCATGTCACTATCTATTACGCATTCTTGTTCATGCATGTCACTATCTATCGTATATTCATGTTCGTTTATGTTTCTGCATGTTACTATCTATTACGCATTCTTGTTCATGCATGTCACTATTGATCGTACAATCATGTTCATTCATGTTCATGGATGTGAAACTATCAATCGCGCATTCATGTCCACACATGTCACTATCTTTCGCTCATTCATGTTTATTCGTTTTCATGGATGCCAGACTATCAATCGTGCATTCATCTTCATGCATGTCACTATCTGTCATATTCGCGTCTCTATTTTTCGCATATTCTTGTTCAGGCATGTCACTATCAAACCATGTATTCATGTTCACGTATGTCACAATCGTGCATTCATATTCATGCATGTCACTATCTATCGTGCATTCATATTTATGGATGTCAAACTATCTATCGCACCTTCATGTTCATTAATGTCACTATCTGTCGAACTTTTATGTTCACGCAAGTCACTATCTGTCCATGTTCATACAAGTCATAGTCTATCGTTCATTCATATTCATGCATATCACAATCTATCAATGTTCATGCATGTCACTATCTATCGCACATTCATGCTCATTCGTGTTCATACATGTCGCTATCTATTGCTCATTTATGTTTAATTATGTCCATGCATGTTACTATTTATCACACCTTCACGTTCATGAATGTCACTGTCTACCGTGCATTCATGTTCTTGCATGACACTATCTATCTATATTCATGCATGTCACTATCTATTACACATTTATGTTCATTTCTGTCATTATCTATTTGTGCTCAAGCATGAAACTATCTATCGCGCATTCATGTTCGTTTATGTTCATGCATGTCACTATTTATCACACATTTATTTTATTGCATTTCACTATCTATATATGTTCATGCATGTCACTATTTATCCATGTTCATGCATGTTACAATCTATCGCGCGTTCATGTTTATGCTTGTCATTATCTGTCACGCATTTATGTTCGTGCATATCACTATTTATCCATGTTCATGCATGTTACTATCTATCGTGCACTCATATTCATTTATGTCACTATCTATCGCGCATTGATGTTCATACACGTTCTTGCATGCCACTATCAATCGCGCATTCATGTTCGTGAATGTCTCTATCTGTCCTCGATAGTACTTGTCACTATCTATCGCGTATTCATGTTTATGGATGTCATTATCTATCGGGCATTTGTGTTTAAGTAAGTCACTATCAATCGCACATTCATGTTTATGCATGTTCATGAATGTTACTATCTATCACGCAATCATGTTCGGGCACGTTTCTATCTATCGCAAATTCTTATTCATGCATGTCACTGTCTATAACATAATCATGTTCATTCATGTTCATTCATGTCAAACTATCAATCGTGCATTCATGTTTATGCATGTTCCTATCTTTTGCTCATTCATGTTCATTCATTTTCATAGATGTCAAACTATCAATCGCGCATTCATGTTCATGCCTGGCACTATCTATCATACATTCATATCATTATTTATCGGTGTTTATGCATGTCACTATCTATCATACATTCATGTTCATTTATGTTCTTGTATGCTACTATTTATTGCGCATTCATGTTCATACATGTTACTATCTATTCATGTCTTTGCATGTTACTACTTATTCATGTTGAAGCATATCATAATCTTTTGCTCCTTTATTTTCATACATATCTTTATCTAGTCACACATTCATGTTCATTCATGTCACTATCTATCCATGTTCATACATGTCATTATCTATCGCGCATTCATTTTCATTCATTTCACTATATAATGCGCATTCATATTTGTTCATGTTCATACATGTCACTATCTATCACCCATTCTTTTTCATATATGTCAGTATCTATCGCGCATTCATATTCATGCATCTCACTATCTATCCATGGTTGTGCTTGTTACTATCTATCGCGCATTAATATTCATGCATGTCATTTTTTATCGTTCATTCATGCTCAAGTATGTCACTATCTATCGCGCATTGATGCTTGTTCATGTTCATATATGTCACTATTTATCGCGCATTCATGTTCATTTATGTTTGTGCAAGTCACTATCTATCGCGCATTCCTTTTCATGCATGTCACTTTCTATCACTCAATCATATTCATTCATTTTCATTTATGTCAGACTATCAATCACACATTCGTGTTCATTCATTTTACTATATATAGCACATTCATTTGCATTTTTGTAACTATCTATCCATGTTCATGCATATCACTGTCTATCACGCATTCAAGTTCATTCATATTCATGCGTGTCACTATTTATCGCACAATCACATTCATTCATGTTCATGCATGTCACTATCTATCGCCCATTTATTTTCATTCATGTCACTATCTATTACGCATTCAAGTTCATGCACGCCACTATATACCACACATTCATGTTCATGCATGTCACTATCTATCACGCATTCATGTTCATTCATATCAGTATCAGTCGCACATTCATATTCATGCAAGTCATTATCTATCAATATTCATACATGTCACTATCTATCACGTATTCATGTTCATACATGTTACTACCTATCGCGCATTTATGTTCATTCATGTCAGTATCTATCACAGATTCATATTCACACAAGTCACTATCTATTCATGTTCAAGTATGTCACTATCTATCCTGGATTTATGCTCAATCATGTTCATGCTTGTCAGTGTCTATCGCGTATTAATTTTGATGAATGTCACTATCTATTGCACATTCATATTCATCCATGCAACTATCTATTATGCATTCCTCTTTGCGTATGTCACTATCAATCTATATTCATGCATGTCATTATCTATCGCCCATTCATGTTCGTTCATATTCATGTATGTCACTTTATATCACGCATTCATGTTTATTTATGTCACTATCTATAGTGCATTCATGTTCATTTATGTTCTTGTATGTCACTATCCATCGCGAATTTATTTTCATTCATATTACTATTTATTGCACATTCATGTTCACACAATGTCACTATCTATCCATATCCATGCCTGTCACTATCTATCGCGCATTTATGTTCATGCATGGCACTATCTATAGCACATTTATATTCATTCTTATTACTATCTATCGCGCATTTATGTTCATTCTTGTTACTATCTGTTGCGCTTTCATGTTCATGCATGAGACTATCTTTTACACATTCATGTCCATTAACGTTTATGCACATCACTATATTTCACGCATTCATATTCATGAATGCCACTATCTATAGCACATTTTGTTCATGCATGAGACTCTCAATCTATATTTATGTATGTCACTATCTATCCAACATTCATGCCATTATCTATTGGTGTTTACACCTGTCACTATCTATCACACATTAATATTTATGTATGTCACTAACTATCGCGCATTAATATTCTTGCATGTCACTATCTATCTATGTTCTAGAATCTCACAATTTATCAATGTTCAAGCATATTATAATCTTTCGTGCATTTATTTTCGTGCATGTCATTATTTATTGCGCATTCAAGTTCATGCATGTCACTATCTATCTATGCTCATGCATGTCACTATCTATTGCGCGTTCATGTTCAAGCATGTCATTATCTATTACGCATTCATGTTTATACATGTCACTGTCTATCAACGTTCATGCATACCTCTATCTAACACACATTCATGTTCATGCATGTCACTATCTATCGTGCATTCCTGCTTAGTCATTTCAGTATCTGTCGCACATTCATATTCATGTAAGTCACTATTTATCTATTTTCATTCATGTCACTATCTATCACCGATTTATGTTAATTTATATTCATGCTTATCATTATCAATCACGCATTCATGTTAATGAATGCCACTGTCTATCGTGCATTAATGTTCATCCATGCAACTATCTATCACGCATTGATGTCACATATGTTACTATCTATCTATATTCATGCATGTCACTATCCATCGCGTATTCAAGTTCGTTTATATTCATGCATATCACTTTCTATCACGCATTCATATTCATACATGCCACTATCAATTCATATACAAGCATGTCACTATCTATTGTGCATTCATATTCATTCATATTCATGCATGTCACTATCCATCCCACATTCAATTTCATTCATGTCACTATCAATCCATATTCATCCATGTCACAATCTATTGTGTAATTATGCTTATTCAAGTTCATCCATGTTGTTGTCTATAGCGCATTCATGTTCATGCATTTCACTGTCTTTCGTGCATTTATGTTCATTCATGTCCCTGCACGTCACTATATATCGCACATTCATGTTCATGTATGTCACTATCTAACGCGAATTAATGTACATGCATGTAACTATCTATCCTAGTTGATGCATGCCCTATCTATCACGCTTTTATATTTATGCATAGCACTATCTATCGCGTATTTATATTCATTTATGTTCATGTATGTCACAACCTATCGCGCTTCATTTTAGGCACGCCACTATCTATTATGCATTCTTATTCATTCATGTTCATGTATATCACTATCTATCCATATTCATGAATATCACTATTTATCGTGCATTAATGGTCATGCATGTTACTATCTATTGTGCATTCAAGTTCATACATGTCACTACTTTTCATGCATTCATGTTCATACAGGCTCATGCTTGTTACTGTCTATCGCCCATTCGTGTTCATGCATGTCACTATCTTTCGCACATTCATGTTCATGCACATTACTGTATATCACGCATTTATGTTCATGCATGTCACTATCTATCGTGAATTCATATTCATGCATGTCATAATCTATCCTTGCTCATGCATGTCACAATCTATCACGCATTCATGTTCATACATGTCCAAGTATGTCACTATCAATCACGCATCTATCTTCATGCTGGTCACTATCTATCGCGCATTCAAGTTCATTCATATACATTCATGTTCATGCATGTAATTATCTATCGCGCATTAATATTCATGCACGTGACTATGTATCGCACATTCATGTTCATGGATGTTAAATTATCAATTGCATAATCATTTTCATTCACGTTCTTGGATGTCACTATCTATCCACATTCGTAGATGTCACTATGTATCGCTCATTCATGTTATTATTTTTCTTATATTCTTATTCAAGATGTGACTATCAATCGTGTATTTATGTTCATGAATGTCACAATCGTGCATTCATATTCATGTGTGGCACTATCTATCGTGCATTCATATTTATGCATGTCACTATCTATCATGCATTCATGTTTATGAATGTCAAACTATCTATCGCGCCTTTATGTCAAACTATCTGTCACACTTTCATGTTCACGGAAGTCACTATATATCTATGTTCATGCAAGTCAGTCTATCGTGCATTCATATTCATACTTGTCAGTATCTATCGCGCATTCATTTTGATGAATGTCATTATCTATTTTACATTCATGTTCATCAATGCAACTATCTATCATGCATTCCTGTTGATGTATGTCACTATCAATCCCTGTACATGCAAGTCATTATCTATCGTACATTCATGTTCGTTCATATTTATGTATGTCACTTTATATCGCGCATTCATGTTCATATATGTCACTATCTATAGTGCATTTATGTTCATGCATTTCACTATCCATCGCGCATTTATTTTCATTCATATCACTATTTATCGCATATTTTTGTTAATGCATGTCACTATCTATCCATATTCATACCAGTCGCTATCTATCGCGCATTTATCTTCATGCATATCATTATCTATCGCACATTTATATTCATTCATGTTCATGCATGTCACTATCGCTCATTTATATTCATATATGTCACTATCTATCCATGGTAGTGCTTATTACTATCTATCGCACTTTTATTTTCATGTATGTCATTTTCTATCATGCATTCATGTTCAAGTGTGTTACAATCTATCACACATAGATGTTTATTTGTATTCATGCATGTCACTATCTATCACGCATTTTGGTTCATACATGTCACTTTCTATCGCTCATTCATGTTAATTCATTTTCATCGATGTCAGACTACTAATCGCACATTCATGTTCATATATTTTACTATCTGTCGAACATTTATGTGTAGTTTTATCATTATCTATCCATGTTCATGCGTGTCACTATCTATCTCGCTGTCAAGTTTATTTATGTTCATGCGTGTCACTATCAATGGCGCATTTAAGTTCATTCATGTTCATGCATGTCAATATCTATCTATGTTTATGAATGTCACTATCTATTATATATTCATGTTCATTCATGTCACTATCTATTGCGCATTTAAGTTCATGCACGTCACTATCTATCGCGTATTCATATTTATGCATGTCACTATCTATAGCATATTTATATTCATTCATGTTCGTATCTGTCGCACATTCATATTCACGCAAGTCACTATTTATCTATGTTCATACATGTCATTATCTATCGCACATTTATGTTCATTCTTGTCAGTATCTATCGCCCATTCATTTTGATGAATGTCACTATCTATTACATATTCTTGTTAATCCATGCAACTATCTATCGTGCATTCCTGTTGAAGTATGTCACTATCAATCTATATTCATGCATGCCATTATCTATTGCGCATTCATGTTCCTTCATATTCATGCATGTCACTTTATATCGCGCATTCATGTTCATTCATGTCACTATCTATAGTGCATTTATTTTTATTTATAAAATATATGTCACTATCGATCGCACATTTATTTTCATTCATGTCACTATTTATTGCACATTTATGTTCATGCCTGTAACTATCTATCCATATTCATGCCTGCCACTATTTATCGCGTATTTATGTTCATGTATGTCACACTATCTATCGCACATTCATGTTCATTCGTGTTCATACATGTCACACTATCTATCGCGCTTTCATGTTCATGTATGCCATTATCTATCACGCATTGATGTCACATATGTTACTATCTATCTATATTCATGCATGTCACTATCCATCGCGTATTCAAGTTCGTTTATATTCATGCATATCACTTTCTATCACGCATTCATATTCATACATGCCACTATCAATTCATATACAAGCATGTCACTATCTATTGTGCATTCATATTCATTCATATTCATGCATGTCACTATCCATCCCACATTCAATTTCATTCATGTCACTATCAATCCATGTTCATCCATGTCACAATCTATTGTGTAATTATGCTTATTCAAGTTCATCCATGTCACAATCTATTGTGTAATTATGCTTATTCAAGTTCATCCATGTTGTTGTCTATAGCGCATTCATGTTCATGCATTTCACTGTCTTTCGTGCATTTATGTTCATTCATGTCCCTGCACGTCACTATATATCGCACATTCATGTTCATGTATGTCACTATCTAACGCGAATTAATGTACATGCATGTAACTATCTATCCTAGTTGATGCATGCCCTATCTATCACGCTTTGGGATTACCCCCTGAGGTCCCTGAATTAACGAGGAAGAAGATAATGAATACCTCAGGGTCCCATCTAATTTTGTTGTAGCAATTAAGTTAGAGCCTGAGACAATATTTGATAAGGCTTTCTTTGAGGAGCTATCTGAAACAGCTGCCTCCATGGAGTACCTCACCAAAGCCTCATTTCTGCCCCAACTAAGACCCCCAATGCAACTGGTCTTCCCTAGACTAGTGCAATTATTTTATTAGAATATCAGAGTCAAAATTGGGGATGAACCAGCACTGTTAGTGCTCATAGACAAATTTGAGATGTTGTTCAATCAAGCTACCATTGCTAGGATCATTAGGATACCAGCCAGGTATAACCCTGAATGTGGCTTGGGTCCCCTTTTGACAGCCACCATCCTAGAGATTACTAAGGAGCTGACTGGAGGGGTCACTGTATCTAGAGCATCAATCAGGAAGAGAGATCTGCACCCCCACCTTAGATATATGGATGGGGTGCTCAGGAAAAATGGATATTGCTCGGGCCATGAGCAGGAGAGGAGGTTCCCTATTGTTGATGCACTACTCTCCTTCCACAAGGGGCATTACTTGGATGCTTCCAAGTTAATTTTTGAGGGGATGATTGACATTGTGGAGAAGGTGAAAACCAAGAAGAAACCCCATTCCCTTCCCTATTGCAGGCTTATTACAACCTTGCTAAAGCTTTGGAGGGTATCAATTTTAAATGAATGAAGAGACCATTGCCCTAAATCCCAAAAATTGTGGCAAAAAGCAATGGCAGATTAGTGGTACTCTCATTGATAAGACGAAGAAGAAGAAGAAGGCTGATATAGGAGCAACCTCTGATGCTGCTGTTGTGGCTGCCTTTGTGGCTCCAAGCTCTGGTTCCCTCTCTCAGGCAGCCCTTTCATTTGTGCCAGCCAGCACCACCACCACATCTGTAGCCATTCCCTTACTAACCACCCCTTCACCTTCCATAGCAGCCACTATCCCAGCCTCATAACCTTCCATAGTCTCATTACCCTCATCCCAACTCACTTTACCCATCCCCACAGCCTTCATACCTGCTGCTACCTTAACCATACCATCACCCATCACATCAGCCACACCAAGCTCACCCATCCATTCCACATATGAAGAAACCATACCAATCCCTCAACCATCCTTACCTGTGCTGGCAACTTATAAAAAGAAAAGAAGATCAACCAAGGCACAGAAGCAACCCCAACCTCCCCATATCCCCCAAACCATCCCAATTCCTGAAACCTCCACTATCCCAGACCCAACCATTGGCCTACCACCACCCTCACCAGCCCAAGCCTTTGAACCTGAGCCTCCCACCCTTGAAATCCCACATAGCTCCCCACTACACCCCACTTAGGCCATTGAAACCTCCACACCTTTTCCCCCTGAATTCTTTCAACTCGTAGACCATTCCATTCCATTTCCACCTACTCATGACCAAATCCCTCTTTTCGAAGAGGGATACTCTGCCATGATGTCCTCTATCATAGAGGACATCAACTATGAGTTTACACCTCCCCTGGACTCACCTCCCCCTCCCCATTTCACCCCTCCTCCACAGGCCACCACTTTCACTCATGCACTCACTTCCCCTTTTCAACCAATTCCTCCCCCCACCCCTGATTACCTATCCCATATCTTTAACCTACTACTTTTCATCCAAGCCCAAATATCTGCTGATACCCAAACCTAATTATCAATTATAGCCATTTTGCACTCCATGAACTCCACCCTCCAAAACCAAAGCCCACTCCCAAAAAGAAAAGCACCTCCAAGCCAAGATGCACTACTTCCAAAGGGTCACAGTCTGCTGCTGCTTTGAGGCAAGCAAAGGGCAAAGGAATTTAAGATCCACCTGCTATAGTAGAGGATTCAGATGATTAGTTTTTCACATGTACTTAGTTGGGACCCACCCTTTGTAGCTTACTTCTCCTGTACATTGTACATAGTTTGCTGCTTAAATGAAATTTATTTTTATTATGTTCTATTTGGTTTCATTTCTGCTTCATAATTAGTTTATTTGTTTTAGTTGTTTGTGTGTGCCTTGCTTTTATATGCTTTCCTTAGTTAATTTTGTCTATGTGTACTTTGTTTAAGTGTCTTTGTTCCCTACTACACATGCCCTCCTCTCTTTGAATCAGTGAGGACACTGCTCCTCATAGGTTTGGGGGTGTGGCAAGGATTGCCAATGATCTAGTTAACCTAAGTGCAGTAGTCTTAACTAAGTGAGGAATAAATAGAATGAATTTCACCTAAGTAATGTTAAAAGTGAGGAGATTTAAAAACTGTGCAGACCTTTTTAACACTAAAATAACTTGAAAATTAATACTTCTATGAGGTGAACATCAGAAAATTTTTATATAAACAGTAGTTAGTGAACCAGTAAGGAGAGAAACAGGTGAAAGCATACTCCTTTGAGTTCAATTGAAGACCATACCCAGTGAGCTTTGAGCCTATAATTTTTTTTTTAAAGGAGTGTCTATGGCAATTTTTTCTGTTCTAAGGACTGACTGAGTCAAGCCCTTTTCACTAAAAGTTATACACCCCAAGTTGAAGCTGTTTGACAGTAATTGTAACACTAAGGAAAGGATCAAGGCCTTCATTTGGACAGTTTGAGCCTAAAAGATCAAACCTGTGAAACTACCCTTGTGCATACATTTGTTGATCCTTACAGCCTCTTTTTCTTCAATAACACCAAAGTACTTGAACCTAAACCTTTTAACCTGATTCAGCCCTACTCTCACTCTGAGAATTCAGAAGGTAAAGGAGAGGATATTGAAGATAGGTGAGTAAAGTTTAACATTTGCTGAAAGGAGAAGAGAGAAGGAGATCTCTAAACAATAGTGTAGCAGTTGTAGATGTGTGGCAGCAATTATCATAAAAAATATATACATATAAGCCCAAGAAAAAAAAAAAGAAAAAAAAAAAGAGAAGTCAAACAAAGAATTTCATTGAAAATATTGAAAAGAAGAGAAAAAGTTAATCACTTTAGCTCTGACATTTGAAAAGAAGATGGAGTTGTGTTGAAATAAAGAAGGTGAAGTGATGAATCATTTCCTACCTGTGTTAATTTCTCAATTTTGAATCTCTTTTATTCTTTACAACCCTCACCAATAAGCCACATTATAATCCATGAAAAGCCCTTGTTGATCGAAAGTCAAATGAACTGTCATATGAAGATGAGGGAATGTCTAATCTATGGTGAGAGTACTGTATGATGTCAGAAATTAGAAGCAATGCCCATGCTCATGCTTGCAAATCCATTTAGGGTATGTAACTGCTCTTGAGCTTATGAGAAATGATACACCCCTAAATTCATAAATGAGAGACAGCCCTGGTAAAATGAGAGACAGCCCTGGTAAGCATTAAGTTTGAGATTGAATCCATTGGGTCATTGTTTGAACCTGAATTTTGATGTACTGGTAGCTCAGTACTGTTTTGCACATTTTATTTTTCTTGGTGTCAGCTAATTGGATGTAATGAGAATGCATGCATGACTGAGGTGTTAAATTGTTTATACTACTTTGGGACTCTTGTAATTTTGACAGAGCAAGGGTGAAATGAACTGTATTTATTTTAAACTGATTAACAACTGTTTGTACTTTTGTTAACTATTTCATTGAGAAGATTGTGGGTACCTTCACTGAAAACCCTCAGGAGACTTCACTCCTCCACTAGGGATCACCTAGGGGTTTAAAAGGCTTGATGCATAAGCTAAATGCATCCGTGCTCCCTACGAAAGTGACATTTACATTCTTAGAGTAGTTGTTTAAATTTTGCTTTGCTCAGGGACTAGCAAAGATTAGGTTTGGGGGTGTGTTATTCACTGAAAAGTACCACTTTTCACCTCTTAACATAGTCTTCGTTGGACCTTGAAGATGACTAATAACTCCTTTTTAGCTTGTTTTGTAGTTAGGAATAATTTGTGTTGCTTAACACAAAGTCTATGCTTTTGGTGCCCAGAAGAGATAATTCAAGCTAAAGATGACAATTAAACCAGAAAGTGATGGAACACCATGGTTGTACACACCATGGTGACTATCTTGCATGTCACAATGGACCAAGAAAGTCTAGCAAATGAAAGAAGAATAGGTAAGAGTAGAGGAAGCTGCAACAGACGCATATGCATAGCAGCAGAGGAGCCAAGGACCTATCTCACACAGCTGAGGTGCAGCCTCGCACTATTCAATTCACTGGCGGAGCTCCCTCACGCTACTAAGACATGCAGCATAATAGAGCTCGTGAAGAAGTTGCGTAGCTCAAGGAAGGGGTCATCACAAAGTTCATCTCGCGCAGCAGTCGTGCATTTCAGCTGCAAGCTACATGTCAAGAAACTTGAGGAGCTCTCGCGCACTAAGCCTTCAGAAATACTACTCGCGAAGCTCTCGTGAAGATCAGGCCTTAATGCAGCCGCGCGCATTACCTCGTGAGATCAATTGGCGTAAATAACAGCAAAGACCTCGTGAATTTCTCGCATGGTTCTGGAAGAGAGAGACACCTAGAACTTCTCTCGCGCAGCTATCACGTGTTTAAAAGTTTAAACCTGTACCAAGCGAGACGCAAAGGCATCTACGCGAGTACCTCGCGACTAAATTTCCTGAAGCTCTTTTGCACGAGCAAGCTGAGCATTGAAGATCCTTTTGCGCGAGTGCACACAGAGCTAAAGCAGCTGCGTGATCAGTGAAAGCTCTACTGCGCGAGACATCAATATTCAAAGCTAAACTCTACCCCGCGAACACTTTGTAGCAGTGCAACAAAAGCAATATGCACAAGCCAACCTCGCGAAGCTCGGGCTCTCTATTTCTCAATCTTAGCTCAAGGACCTTTTAGGGATTTCCTCAGGTCTAGGGCACACATCCCTAGGCACGGATTTTGATTCACGTATCTCAAGACATCCAAGGGTTGTAGCAGTGTCACATCTACTTTAAAAATTAGGGTTTACTCTTCTCTCAGCCACAGTATTAGGACTAAGTATATAAGCTGCGCTTGTAACTTAAAAACTGTCATTCACTTTCTCCTTCAACCTCTGTCGGTTGAGAGCTCAAGCAGACTAGGGTTAGGGTTAGGGTTTGATAACCTCTTTTTCTATTTTTTTCTTCTCTCTTAGCCCAACACTTGCTGGCTAAATCTTTGATAAGCATTTAGGTGTAGTTTTATTTAAGTTTTGTAATAGGTCATTTAAACATTGGGATTTGGTGTTGAGCTGTTGTGCACAAGGTTGCTGCCTTGAGAGATTTCATTGTTGGTAGCATTGGATCAATGGAATTTATGTTTGAATGCTTACTTAATCTGTTATTTTCCTATTTGTCCGTAGTTCTATTTAGGCTATAGCATACATTTAGGATTTGAGCTTATTGAAAGGCCCATAGAAGCTTGAGCTTTTGTAGTCTGGGGACCATGGTGGCAAACAATAGTTTTTATGTTCTATCTCAGCATTTGTGGGTAAGGGAGCCTCTATAGATAGCATGTGATCATTTGAGTGGACAGACTATAGCCCTAGGGCAATCTTAGTCACAGATCTGAGATGAATTCTTTCTCTCTGTACTTGGGCTTATAGCCGAGTGAGAGATTGTGTAGGAACAGACTCCCCTTTGTCTTACTTGGCAGATATCAAATGCTAGAACTAGATTGTCTGTAGTGATTGCGAACTGGGAGGCTGAGTCATTGCAGGCCTTTTGTAGCAATGATTAGTTATGCAGTCCTTATTCAACCTGTTGCTTTTCCTTAGTGTGGGCATCAATGTGTCGCTGCCCTTGACAATACACATAGGATTTTATGGGTTGGAACTCCTATTTACGATTTTCCCAGAGTGAGACTTTGAATGCCAAAGAATTGTAATTTATGATTCTACAGAAGAAATCGCTTAAGAGAAGTATTTACGATTTTGCAAAGAATTGTCCGCCAAGTCTATCAAAGTCATGAGAGTGAGCAGTATGAAGAAGTATTGAATTGTCATTTACAATTTACAGAAAATGACAAAACTGAAGAATTATCTTTTACGATTTTCTCTCTATGAACCCCATTGAAAGCAGAAAATTGTAATTTACGATTTTCTAATAAAGAAAAAGAATAAAAAATCATTATTAGCAATTCTAGAGAAAGCTTAGTTCATTGTTGTTGTTCACGTGATAGCTATCACCGCTATGAACCAGAAATAGAAGATCTCTTGTATTAAAAGTTTGGCGAATCATGGATTTGAGGAAATTGATAAAGAAGACTTTGAAAGACTGTGTTGCTGAAGTATAAAGAAAATTCTATAAGTATATCAACAGCTAAAGAAAAGGAAAGATAAAATTAGGAATTAGAGTTATATTAGGAAACTTGTATTTTTAGTAGTTTATTTTATTAAAATCAGATTTTTGTAAACCGACTCCTTATGATCTATAAATAAGAGAGCTCAACATAGGAATAAGCATCAAAGAAATTAAGCATCAATTGACGCCTGAGGTTGGATTTTCTTCCGATCAGTAGTGTATACTAGTTAGAATAGATTAGATATCAGAGGTTTCTCCAGAGCAATTGACGACTGCAATTGAGTGCTGAAGATTAGTGTAGACATCTATAATTTCTCAGGAGCACTTGACGACTGCGGCTGAAGGGTTAAGGATATATTTTACTTTGCTTTCTAATTTAGATTATTTGCTTTGTAAACATCTTCAAGTTTTGATTTGAATTAATGATTCAGGTTAGAATTTGCAGATTAGTGTAATAGTTTTACTTTTTCATCTTCAATTTTCTAAGGTTTGATTGACGCCCAGATTTTAGAAAGTTGTTGATTAGATTAAATCTATATTGATAGGATCTTAGACTTGATTGACGACCAATGCTAGGAGACTAGAAATATAGTATAACTGTACTGTTTAAATTTATAAATATCTGATAGCTAAAGATTAAGATTGACGACCTTAATCTGAAGAAGAAGGATTAGGATTTATTTTTTGTATTTAGATTAAACAACCATTCTTTTATTCATATTTCTCCAGTAGATTAGATCTTGAAGATAAATAGCAGTTTTTAAAGATAAGGATTTGAATAAAGAATAAAACTAAAGAAATTAGATAACAAACTTCCTCGTGGGAACGATCCTATGCTAGTACTATGATTTCCATTGTACGGTTGCAATAGGTTAAGACTTGAATTTAATATAAATATAATACATCATAATCCACAAGTCAAGTTTTTGGCGCTGTTGCCGGGGAAGTGAAATTATCAAATTCTTTCAAGTTTTTATCTAATATTTTTATTCTTTTAGAAACCAATATTTATCTTTCTCTTTTTATATTTCTTTATATTTTTAATTTTTTTTCACTACTTACTCGTTTGCAGGTTTATTCGGAGCGGCAAATCAAGGTTCCAACTTCCCCGGATCACAGAAGCCAGAGGCCTAGATTTGTTCTTTCTCCCTGCTCTTCTAAAATAAAAATCATATAAATTTTATATACAAAAAAAAAGAGATTTAGTTTCTGGTGTATGCATCATACCCAGCCTAGACTCTTTCGAATATGACCCAGAAATTGAACGAACTCTCTTGCACAAACTAGCATCAAGCCGAGCGTCTAGAACTATGGCTAGCGAACTTTCAATCAAAGCACACTTCAGTCCAATAGTTTTGACCAAGCCGTCTTGTATAGTTATACCAGAGGCAGCATAAGGTCAAAACTATGACATCAAGCCCCACAAAATCCAAACTCTACTAACTTTTCATGGGCTTGATAGAGAAGATCCCTACCAGCACCTGAGGGACTTCATAGAAATCTGCACAATGCTACAGACCATGACCAATAAAGAAGCTATAGACTACGTCTGTCTCCTTTCTCTCTTAAAGATAGGGTGAAGGCGTGGTTCGTCTCACTACCTACCGAGAGTATAACCACTTGGGAAGACATATAGTCCAAATTTTTGGCCGAATACTTTCCAATTGGTAGAACAAACCAAATTCTCCAAGCAATTTAAGGCTTCAGGAAAAAACCTAGAGAATTATCTCATGAGTGTTGGCAACAGATGAAGGATTTGCTACGAAAGTGCCCTCATCACGAGGTACCAAACTAGTCTATAGCATAAAGCTTTTACCACGGACTAACTGAGACTAATCACTCTACTGTTGATGTCGTGAGCGGAGGAGCCTTCATGACTCAAAATGGCCAGTGTACCTAAAATTTATTTGAAAAGTTGGCCAACACTTTAAAGCAAAAGTAGGCTTTGCTGTAGACTGATCCATAGATTGCTCGTCATACCCCGCTCGCAAGAGGGGCGCGTATGAGATCAATAAAGAAAAAGTTAAAACTAAGGATGACATGAGTGCAAAAGTTTTAGCTCTTACGCAAAAAATTGCTACACTCATGAATTCCAACCCTAAAACTCTGGAAAGGTCTACGGCAAACCACTCTAATTGCCAGACTCACACATATACTGAAAACTCTGTTGTGCCACAATACCAAGAGGTGGTGGAAAATGAATAAGCAATCGCTTTTTAGAGGGGAGATATACGGGAATTCCTACAACCTGTCATGGAGAAATCACCCAGGATTTAACTATGGTTCTATGGTGGGAGCACAACTAGCACCAATAATTGCGCAACCCCAATTTCTACAGACCCAAGATTTTCACCAAAGACCTCAAATGCAGGTAGCACAACCCCAAATTGGACCACGGAGCAACATGCCTGATGTTACGATTGTTCAAATCCTTCAGGATTTGGAACAACAGTCGCATCAACATTCGAGGGATTTGCACCAACTTGCTCAATTCTCTCAAACCCTTCACTCACATACCTAGTCCATCACAAAGCTTGAAATCCAAATAGGTCAACTAGCCTTGCATGTGGCAAGGAGAGAAAGTGAACAGCTACCCACACAACCTGTAAACAATCCTAGAGGCCAAGCTTTCCTGGGGGAGATAGCTGCTCCCTAAAATCCAATTTCAAAACCTTCATGGATCGTCGTGCTACCGACTGATCCATAGCACAATATGTAAATTATGTAAACTATTTCCATTTTTTTTTAGGTATCATAATACGACCTGCTTCACTAAATGATAGATTGTAATTTTTACCTATTGTATAATATAAGTAGACAATCATATGGATTTATGATTGTCTATAGTATAAAACACAATGATTGCGATTTTTTTAAAAGACCAGAATCGACTTACGATTCGAGGTTAAAATTCAGTAATGACCGGCTTAGCAAGTCATCACTGAAAATAGGACCCATATATTCTTAAAAGATGATATGACGGTCCTATTTTCAAATCCTTTAGTTTTTCCTCTCCTTTCTTCCCTCTCTTTTTCAAATATCCTGAATCTCAACCGTTATGATAACCACTCCAGCCATATATTCCTTAAAGTCTCCTATTTTTTATTCATTCTAAGAAAACCCCAAGAAAAAAATTCTACTTTTGGAATTAGGATTTTATTCATCAATAAGGTAAGGAAATGGTTTTTGATAGAGAAGCATTTGCATGGGTTGTTTATTCAAAACGGGGTTCTAAAATCTTGATTAACATTGGTTGATTAATTTTTGCAGAAAGGAACAGCATGACGAATGAACGAGGGAAAAGACAGAGAGAAGAAGAAGATGAAGGTAATACTTCCGATAACAACCCAATCATTCAATGTATTTTACGGTTTGCTTCCATAAAAGGTAAATTAAAAGCAACAGACCATCCTCAAAAGAAGACCAAGTCTTTAGGAGTTGTTATCCGAGAAGGTCCCGCAGACACAATCGAGAGGAACCCTTTGTCTGTCCCAAAAAAGGGACCCAAAATAGACAAAGGCAAAAAGCGAGCATCCTCCGAAACACCAGTAGATAAACTCCCTACTGCGAGAATGCAGCACACCGTGGGAGCTGAGGTTGCAGTTGATGCTGATGCCTCAGACATATTGGAGATGGGAGAAGAAGCAATCAAATACTTTAAGGATGTCGGGCTAAACTATTTTCTAAAGCCAGGAGTCACACTGATCTATCCTAGATTGGTGCGACTCTTTTAAAAAAATATGACCAAAAGTACCCAAGGGTCATCTTTAATTATCTCCACCAGTATAGATGGACTCCCAGTCAAAATTACATAAGAAATGATTGCTAGGTGATGCATGTTCCTTTGGAAGTTCAGCAATTATCACGAGATACCCAGAGGCCAATCTATTGAGAATGCCACCCGAGACCCTCCCTTGTTTCACTGATATAGCAACAGAACTATTAGGAAAACCCTCACGAGATAAGTCTTTTTTCCTTAGAAAAGACTTGGAAGCGAGGAGTTTGTCCCTTCACTTCTTTGATGTGTTGATACATAAGACCATTCATCCCACCGGGCATGGAACTCAGAGAAGAACACTCTGCCAAGGCATTATTCCTTATGGCAAATCGCTATTGGTTCAATATACCCTCATATCTTCTTGAAGTCATCATGACCATAAGGGAGAAATTAGGTCAAGAAAAATATCAAACGAAGAAGTTATAAAACCATTTGGAGGTTTTATAACTAATCTATTGATGAACGTGGGTTATAGTATTACTCCCATAGAGAAAACCTTACCAAGATGAGAAGAAGACTTAACGGTCCAGTCCTATAGGAGAACTCTAAATACTACAAATAAAAAGAAAATACCACTAGCCCCTCGGACCCAAAATCTCCCCTCTGTCCCAATAGACCCATCAATTCCCAAGGAAAGAGGAGAAAATATTATAGAACAGACAATTGGAACAGTGATAATGGAAGAAGGTGAGAGTACTACTCCACCACCTGAGAAGGAAAAAAGTAGTTTTCCAATTCAAGAAAGGGTATCCATGGAGAGGATACCAATCACAGACCAAGCTAGTCTGTACGACCCCACTCTGAACTCTCCAGCAGGGCCTGTTTTTCCCCCTTCAACAGAGGCAAACACATTACCTAGTACTATTACAACATCGCCTCAGAGAGAGGAACAACTTATTGAGTTGGCTACTTCTAGCCATGACACAGAACATGTGGAATCTGCTATCCCACCAACAGTCTCTAACGTTGCAGGAACCGAGCCAATAATTCCTAACACTACACAGGAAGTAGAAATTAGGGCACCAGAAGAAATACACACTGTAGAAACTCCTATGTCACAAACTATAGGAGCAAGCCAAGGATTCACAATTCCATCCCTGGTTGATTCCCTGATTGCCACCACCACAGTGATAGTATCCCTAGCTGCAGAACGAAGGTTACACATTGAAGCCCCAAGAGAGAGCTTCAGCGCACTCTTACATCAGGCAACGATAGTTCTAGATCCTACTTCAACAGCCCCAATAACTGAACAAACTGATTTGGAAAGGAGACTAAAAGAAGTAGAGCAATGGCAAATTTCAAATGTTCAATTGTCAGATGTTGTAAAGAGAATGATGGAAGAAATCCAAGTATTGAGAAATAGGTTATGAGACAACATGGCTACTGTAGAGGAAAAATAAGAAATGATTGCAAACATAAAAAAGAAGGCAATCAAGGAATATCGTGGGTATTGAATAAAAGAAACAAATAAGAAAATCCAAGAAGAAACTATAGCCCTTAGAAACCAAGTTGCACAGATACAGGAAGAGAATAGGATACTGAAAGAAAATCATCAAGGATGGGAAAGGAAGGAAAAAGAATATCAGGATAAAATTCTTCAACTTACAGAGCAAGTGACGGAATTCATTGACAACCCAGTTGCTTGGGAAAATGCAAGAGAAAAAGCCCATCAAGATTATGAACAGACCTTAAACAATGTAAGAAAAGAGGATACTCAAGAACTCACCGTAGCTCAAGGGAAATAACTTAAACTCCAAGAGGAAAAGGAGTCCCTGATGCTCATTTGTGCTGAGAAAAAGAGCAAGATTGAGTCACTCATAAAAAACTTTTGGACCACAGTAAAAATAGAGAAGGTTGTTTCTGAAAAACTGAGGATGGAAAATGATGCAAAGTATGTTGTAATTCGCCAACTTCAACACAAACAGGCTATGCTAGAAACAGAACTGTAGGCCTTGAAAGCAACATATGAGCCAGAGGAAACAGAAAAGGGAGAACCAGAAGCACCACTAGAGGAGGAAGTAGAGCCAAAACAAGAAAATGATTCTGATTGCAGCACCGTAGAAATGTCTGACTCTGATGAAGACGACATTAACAACCTGATAGATATACCACATGTACCTTCCACATCAATTGTCCCATATCCTGCATCACCTAGTGAGTAAAAATCTCGAAAAATACAAGCCTCACAAATAGGAAAATTTTTATAATTTTGGAACATTTTTATTGTACATATTTAATACATAGAGTTTTCTTTTGACTAATATTTTTACTAACATTTAACATAGTAGTTCTATTAAATCAGAAGTATTTTTCTCGTAAGTTTGGGGGGGGGGGGGAGAAGATTGTTCATTCCTTTTGCAGATTATAAACCTGGTTACTAACATAGTGGTAGAATAAGGTAAAAATTTTATGTATGTCCCCTGTTTTGCACAATGAGGACATTTTCCTATTTAAGTTTGGAGGGGATACAGTACATAGTATAGTAGTTTTTGATTATTTTTTTTCTTTTTCAGAAAATTTTAAAATTTTAAAGTTAATCATTGTATGCAAATTATAATAGAAATATGAAAATCCAAAATACTTAGCACTCCATCATAGTAGTAGTTCAAAAGTTAAAATTAAAATAGTTGCAATTCAAGTAAAGCATCTCTAGAACACTGTATCAGATGAATGTTTGAAACTATACGATTGATTTGAATTGTAAATATTTTAGATTATAGTTTCAAAATTATATAACCAGTGAGCTATAGAGCCTATTTTCCTCTTCTATTCTGAGAAAGAGACTGTATTTATTCATGCTAAAATTTTCTTGAGCTTCTCTACTATCTGTAATCTCAAATTGCTGAACTTAGAATCAATATATTCTTTAAATAAGATAATTTATTTGTTTAGAATTATTTATTAAATACATCAAAGCAATAAGACATCCATATTAGTAAATTGTGAAAATGACCAAAGGCCATCTTTTGTAAATTAGAGCTAAAAAAGCCAAAAATCTCAGAACATTATAACCTTTGAACCCATATTAGAAGCCTAAAACCGAATTTCTTTATACCGAAATTTATTAAACCTGTAACCATATGTACTAACTAAAGCTTTCTACCTTTAACCCTTATAATGTCTGAGAGTTTAGAATGTAAAAGAAGGGGAGAAGAGGGAGTGAAAGGAGTATATGCTTACCAGATAAAGGATTTGCTGAAAAGGGTATGACTAAAAAAGAAATATAATTGTATGAAAAAAATGGAAAAAAGGAAAGAAAAAAAAAAGAAATTGTAAAATACGATTCTATGAGATTGGGATTTCAAAAAGAAAATAGAAAAGAAAAAAAATGGGTAGAAGATATCCAAAATAAGGATACTTACTGAAGCTGAAAAATTGAAGAAGAAGAAAAAGAAAAAGAAGAGCTAAATTCTCATAAAACTTTTGAATCCTCTTTACCTTTTTTTTTTAAACCTTCCAAAAATCCAAAGCCCCATTACAAGCCGAAGGAAAGACCTTTGAGATTTACGATTTACAAAAATATAAGTCTAGTAGAGATATATGAAATAGATACTATGAATGAATAAAGAAGTCATATGAATAGAATTGATTATCTTTTCTATGAGATTTCTCTGCTTAGTAATTATCAGATTTTTGTATATATATCAACATTATTGTGAGAACTAAAAGTTTCAATTATTTTTTAGAGTATTCCAATAAGTGAAAGTTTGGATGAAAACATTTTCTAAAAACTGCAGTTTAGAAAAAATTTTGATGAATAAACTCTTCACTGATATGCACACACTCCACGTTACACCAAATTGAAATTATTGAGTTCTAATATAGGATAATTATGATGATGGAAAGCTAATGATAAAAGATTTAAAAATTTTTAAAAATAACAAACATATAATGATTGACTGAGTAATTAGTATATATATTTTGAATTTTTAGTTTTGAAAAATATTTTGAAAAACCTAAAAATGTGACAACCCGGATTTCCTTACCTAAAAATTTGCGTCGTCAGATCAAGCATGATCTAAATTACAATGCTATTATGCCATCAAGATGCAACCATCGCTACATGATAGCTCGATCTTACACATAAATGAGTTAGGATGATCGAGCAGTCCATCCATTTAGGTAAGCACAAAACAAAGATCAAAGTGCGCAAAGGAAACAAAAAGAGCTATGAAGGTAAAGGCAGTAAATATATGACCCACAAAATAAGTCTATCCAAAAGCTATGTGTCAGACGCTATTAATCCACTGACGAAGGCCGTCCTTCATCTAAACAGTGGATCAAAAAGTCTAGTAAATTCGATTACATGTCACGTAATAAAGTTTATCAAAATCCCTAAAATGAACCCAAAACAAACCCAAAATAAACCCAAAATCATCTCCTCATATACCGATGCAAAATGTCTCTACAACTGTAGGAAATGCTTTTCGAGCTGATACTCCTCCTCTCCCGGGGTATAGCTCAAGTTCTCCTCTTCACCGAATTCACGCTCAGCTCCCTCACCTGCAACTGTGACGTTTAGTCAAGGGATGAGCTTTATCCAAGCTCAATAGGGAATAATAGTTGTGAAATCACTCAATTATCATATTCAATTTCATACATTCTTGATGCAATTAATATAAAAACAATTCCCTTAATAATTTACATAAGCAAGCAAGAATCATGACTTTGACTATATAAAACAAAATATGCCTCATTTTAGATATGCAAGTAAGTGTGCTCGAAGTGGTGCATGTCAGGTAGACAAAGATGACAGAAATTCTTATAAAAACGTGCCAAATACCAAGCCCCTGAGCTACGTTAACAGGGTCACTTGAGCCAAGACTCCAAGCCTTTGAACTACGTAAACAAGGTCACTTGGGACAAGTATTTCAAGCCCTTGAGTTTCGTTAACAAGGTTGCTTGAACGAAACGTCAAGCCCCTGAGCAAGTTAGCAGGGTCACTTGCACTGAGACCATTAAGCCCCTGAGCTACGTTATCAAGGTCGCTCGATCAGAGACATGATAAAGGTATGTGGTGTACATACTTAGGCAAAATCACATATATTGATATGGTTCAAGCTCTAGCAAGTACATGTACAGGGAGCCAATAGTAACAGAATCAAGATGACATATGCTAAATCATGTAAGAAATGAATAAATCATGTGTACTATTTACCAATGAGAAAATATGTATAATGGCTGCGAGATTTGTAAGTATAAATTACATCATGTGTAGAACTCAAATCAAAATAAGCAATTTCAGCATAGGTTTGTTCCCTACCTTAAACATTGCAAAAAAAATTGGTTAAATTGCGTGTCCGAGCGTTCCTCGCTCCACCTAATTCAAAGCAGACTCATAAGTTCCTATTCATGATCAGGCCCCCAACCCAATTGGGTCATTTCCTAACGGATTTGATCGTGATCTTACTAGATCCGGTTAAGTAAGAAATTTTGTTCGACTGCCGAAATCAATTCCAAGTGGTACCCAAAGTTGGCTCTTCAAGTGGTGCTTGAAGTTACACTTAAGAAAAGCTCCAAGGTCGTTCGTATTAAAGACACCTAAAGTCGCCCGGGCTACTGTTGAGCACTGAAATATACCACTTTCTATCCCTTAACCTGACCTATGATGAACCTTATGTTAATAATATATTTTAAGTGTGTTTTTACAGATAACAGTAAAATAAGAGCTTAATGCTGCAATCCATACTTTTGAAGCCAAGAAGAAGGAATTTTGCGTTTAACAATGGAGCTGATGGATTTATTGAAAAGGCACCATAATGGTTCACACCATTGGGGCTTTTTAGCATGCTTTGGGGGCCTTGAAGACCTGCTGAGAGAGAGAGTGGTGAAGCCCAAAGGTTAACAAGGTGTTATGCAGTAATACAACATTTTGTGTTTGTAGCAAGGCAGCACCTTGGATGGAAGATAGCAGCAAATCAGCACCTCAAGGCATTCTATGTTAATAGCTGCAAAGTAATTCAAGTGGCATATTACAGCTACAACATTAATGCACTTGAGTACTTGAAGTGTTAAAGATCATCTACTCAAGCTGATGATGGAAGCCCATGAGCAGCACAACTGAAAACTTGAAGAATTTGAGCAATTTAGAGGGCTGGTGCAGCCACTCGAGGTGTTTAAATGTAGCTTAAAATGAACTACACGAGCTATTCCTTGTTGGAACTAAAGCACTTGAGTGTTATGTAGCTGAAAGCAACCCCACGAGTGAATTATAGAGCTGTTATGCGCTAAAAATAGACTCCAAGAGGGGTTATTTTAAACTCCATGAGCTACTATGTGTTAAAATTGAACCTGTCGCAACCTATCGAATGGTTGTTTGAACCTGTCACAACCTATCGAATGGTTGTTTGAACCTGTCGAGAGGTTCATATGCTGAAAATGAACCTATCGAGCATCCTGTCGAATAGTTGAATGAACCTGTCGAGCTCCTGTTAGAACACATCGAGAACACATGAATGCATACCTGAAGCCCATTCAACCTGTGGAACAGTTGCCTGAACCTCTCGAGATTGAAGTTCTGAAGCTTCAACCTATCGAAGCACGGGTTCCAGCCATCTATTTCACACTTAAAGGACATTTTGGGGATTCCAATACTTCTAGGGCACACATCCCAATGTCCCACACATCTCAGGGATTTATCTAGGGTTCCATTAGCAAATATCAATAGCCGACAGGAGCATTTTTAAGAGCTGCAAGAACACATCAGCTGGAAAAAAACTCTGCACATGGGACAATAGTCCACATGCAATTTTCCTTGGCTGAAATGAAGACACCATAGCTGTGCATAACAGAACTGAGTCCTCTGCACTCTGATTGGTTGCAACTCAAGGCACCTGGATCGATGCATATGTATAAATATCCATCTATTTTGCTATTTTTCTTCAGCAAGAAAAGTAAGAACAAAGGAATAGCCTGAGTTCTCCTTAGCTCATTTAGGTTTAGTTTTAGGTTTTTCCCTTTTTCTCTTCCCCCTTCTCTCCCTAATCCAACCTGTTGGATTAGATCTAATAATTTACATAAGCAAGCAAGAATCATGACTTTGACAATATAAAACAAAATATGCCTCATTTTAGATTTGCAAGTTAGCGTGCTCGAAGTGGTGCATGTCAGGTAGAAAAAGAAGATGACGGAAATTCTTATAAAAATGTGTCAAATACCAAGCCCCTGAGCTACGTTAACAGGGTCACTTGAGCCAAAGACTCCAAGCCCTTGGACTATGTAAACAAGGTCACTTGGGACAAGTATTTCAAGCCCTTGAGCTTCGTTAACAAGGTTGCTTGAACGAAACATCAAGCCCCTAAGCAAGTTAGCAGGGTTGCTTGCACTGAGACCATTAAACCCCTGAGCTACGTTAACAAGGTTACTCGATCAGAGACACGATAAAGGTACGTGGTGTACATACTTAGGCGAAATCACATATATTGATACGGTTCAAGCTCTAGCAAGTACATGTACAGGGTGCCAATAGTAACAGAATCAAGATGACATATGCTAAATCATGTAAGAAATGAATAAATCATGTGTACTGTTTACCAATGAGAAAATATGTATAATGGTTGCAAGATTTGTAAGTATAAATTATACATCATGTGTGGAACTCAAATCAAAATAAGCAATTTCAGCATAGGTTTGTTCCCTACCTTAAACATTGCAAAAAAAATCGGTTAAATTGCGTGTCTGAGCATTCCTCGCTCCACCTAATTCAAAGGAGACTCATAAGTTCCTATTCATGATCAGGCCCCCAACCCAATTGGGTCATTTCCTAACGGATTTGGTTGTGATCTTACTAGATCCGGTTAAGTAAGAAATTTTATTCGGCTGGCGAAATCAATTCCAAGTGGTACCCAAAGTTGTCTCTTCAAGTGGTGCTTCAAGTTACACTTCAGAAAGGCTCCAAGGTCGTTTGTATTAAAGACGCCTGAAGTCGCCTGGGCTACTAATTAAAATCGCCCGACGGCTTCACTTAAAAACCCCAAACGTCACTTAAAAGTCGACCGGGGGATATCCGCCCGAAACTTTTAGCTTATAAAAGTCGCCCGGCGACTTTCAAAATGCTAAGCGTCCCTTCAAGTCGCCCTGGCGAGTTTGCAAAACTTTTGGCGAAATCGCTGGGCGACTTCGAGGAGTTAGGTCCCGTCCTTAAGCCCCTTGACTACTTTAAAAGTTGCCCACAGCGCCCTTTTTGGATGTTTTAGTCTCGGGCGCGCTTGCGAACTTTTGGTCTAAAGAACTGCTTGCGAGTTCTTTATTTCTTTTACTTCCTACCTCCTGCAGTGGGATTGCCCCGCTATTTCTTGCTTAGCCCGGGCGGTTTTCATCGTCCAGCTCATTTCTTCTGAACTTTCTCATGCTCAAATCTTGGACTCTTTTCCCTTTGATTCTCATACATGTGATCATGGTGCACACCATGATCATCACACACAAAACTTAGATTGAGGTGGACTTTTAGCCTTCGATTTTTGCCACATGCAACGCTTTCGACCATCGTTTTCTTCTACGTACGATCATCGAAAATCGTTGCATGCCATCAACCTATCATCGATTCTCGATCCTAGATACTATAACATAAGATCTATGCGATTGCAATGCCATACATACCTTTTACGTGCTGTCCGTGCCTTTTACACGCAGTCCGTACGATCGGCGTGGTCGAATTTTCAGTGAAGCTTGGAATATATCCGGTGCCTTTGATCTATGGTTTGAATTACCACTACAGATTGGTGGTTAGTGTCAGATTTGAAGGTTGGGTTCCGGAGGGAGAAAGAGGCTAGTTTCTAATCTCTCGTTCACTCACCCTCAGTTTCAACGAAGGATATGCATGCTTATGCGTCTGACATGCGTATACCCCCTAGTATTAGATAGGGTGCATAGGCTGCACACACCACAGTGGTGTACAGGCCATCATGTGGTTCATGATGTGGAGGCGAGGTAAAAACGGACAGAGTTTTTCCTTTCAGTTGCTGTTATCCGACAGTAACTCCTCATGCATAGGCTTAGCGTGCATGGCCCATAATGTGCTGGATTGGTTCCTGTGTTAGAGCACCTACACCTACCACTAATTGGGTCTTAGTCGCCCGGGCGAGATATTTAGTACCACTGTGTACTAAATATCTCTAGAGTGCAAAAAGGGTTTCTTTGCATGAGTCCAACTAATTGGTGAGGCCCAATACCAATGGCTTAATAATCCTCAAGAGGTTTGTATCTGGTGTGAGATTTATACATTCAGCCAAATATGTGTGGGTCCGCATATCGTCTACGCTTAGCCGATTTGAGATTGAATCCGATATGGGATTTATCCCTGGCATACGATCGACACAGAAGCAAGTGTGTGGTGTTCAGCTTTATGTGGTTGCATTATCATGCATGAGGTCGATTTTTTTAGTCAACACTGACGGCCCATACGGGACGTGTACCAACATCTGTGATCGAGAATTAACCAGATATACCCGATATACCGGGTTCAGATTATCGAGGTATTATATCCTCCCCCCTTAAATAGGATTTTCGTCCTCGAAAATCACCATAATTATTCTAGATTGATTTTGTCTGTGATTTGTATAGTGTCTGTACTCAATCATTCCTAGGGTAGCTAGGGTGGGTTTGTGCGATGGGAAATGCACCCCTTTAAGGCATTGCAAAGGTATACAAAATGTCTGTTAAAATGAAATAATAGTTAAATTCAGGTGTGATCACTGGTGTGTAACCCACGTCCTGTAACTTATTTGAGGAGAGTTGTGGAAATTACTATTTCTAAGTAGGTGACTATGTAAATGAAAGGCACATATGTGAACTTTTGTTGTGCTATATGAATAAATGCAAGCCATATCCTATTTTATAGTAATTGAT
This sequence comes from Chloranthus sessilifolius, assembly GCA_021018995.1. Taxonomy (NCBI): domain Eukaryota; kingdom Viridiplantae; phylum Streptophyta; class Magnoliopsida; order Chloranthales; family Chloranthaceae; genus Chloranthus; species Chloranthus sessilifolius. The sequence continues at coordinate 34,763,633 of CM037586.1, forward strand.
ACTTGAGTGTTTGAAAATGCAAGTAATTATCTCTGTGTGCTTGTTTAGAAAATGAGTTAGATAGGATTCCCAAAACTTTTTGGAAAGTCATAGATCCGGTTGCTGAACCGGCGGATCAGTGAGTTGTTCCACATTGTGTGAAGGCATGGAGGTGGATGGGGCAGTTCCTGCAGCTGAGGCTTCCCCAGTAAATGCCGAAGCATATGGATCGCTGGGCGGGTATGCTTTCTCTACGAGACGAGCGAGGATTTGGTCTTGGCGATCAAGCCAAAGATGGATTGATTGGTTATCTTGATGCAGGGCGGCGAGTAGGCTTAGAGTTTGTTGGTGCTGAATCTTTGCCAAGCGGATGAATTCAGACAAAGTAAGGACATCGCGGTGAGGCGGTGGTTGTTGAGGTTGATCAGGAGCTTGCTGAGGCAGAGGTGGCTATTCTTGCTACTGCTGAGGTACGTGTTGTTGGTGTCGAGTAGCAAGACTCCTTTGCAAACTCTTTAAGCTTAGGCTCCAATCATCCAGATTGTAGTGTACACATTGTTGGTGTCGAGTAGCAAGACTCCTTTGCAAACTCTTGAAGCTTAGGCTCCAATCATCCAGATTGTAGTGCTTGATATTATCCTTTAGGCATACTTCATCCGAGGAGATCTCAAACTTGTTATTGGGATGGTCGTATTGTTCTATCATACGTCATATGAGGCGGGCATAGTGTATGATTGGGGATGGTTTCTTTTTGGCCGATAGCTTTCCTTTGTGGCTGTTTTTGATGCCCTCGAATACGACAGTGGGTGCATTAAACCAATGGCTGCCCGCTGTAGCGTACAATGCTTGTAGGATTTTTCCCCTTCTTTCACGGTCGTGGTCAACAGGGTAGAGGTTAGCGTAGAATATAATGTCCAATATCCACATATCAGGGGGTAAGTGTGCGGCCTTAATTAATTTTCCTGTGCCTTGCTCCCCATCAGATAGGTTTGCGACAATATCGGGGAATGGTACGTCGCCGATGGGTGGTTCAAAACTCCCATTCGGAAGGAAAGTGGTGGGGGCATGTATCACTGTGGCGATGTGGTCGACGTCGAACTCAAAACTGTGCCCACAAATTTTTGTGCAAAGTCTCGGTGGTTTGGGCTGAAAGCGAAAGTTTCGGTAGAACATTCTAACCAAGCGGGGATAATAGTGGTCATTTACTGGTCAGAGAAGGGTCTGTAAACAGGCTTTAATTATGTAATTTCTGGCCAACGTGGTAGTGGGTTGGTCGTTAAACAGACTACCCTCAAAAGACCACTCGGGTCCGAAAGATTTTTTGGCCTACCATTCGGATGGTTGATCTTTTGGGGCTGGTGATGGTGGGTCCTCAATCGGGCGCTTTGACGCCGTTACTTTGGCCTTAGAAATAGGCACTTTTTCGTGCCGCGGCTTGGACATGGATTGCTTCTTAGAAGCCATGTACAATGTGGCGGAGTAGAAGAAGTGGCGGAGTTACCATAATCGTATCAAAATGGCGGTAGAAGAAATCGAAGGTGAAAGATGCGGAATGAGGCGATCTGGTCTGTGGAAATGGCAATGGCCGCTCGGCGGAAGGAGGTGTTCGCTGGAGAAGATGAAGCGAAAAACCCAAACCCCAAAACCCCCAATTGTTGTGCATGGAAATGGGTGAAAAAAAAGGTTTCAACACCTTTAAGTAGGTAGAGATAGATATCGCCCGGCGAATACTAAAAGTTACCCGGGCGAGTTCTTTAATGAAAGGTGCCTTTAGAGTCGCCCGGCGAAGAGGTGAGGCGTTCTTTTGCCTCGCGGAGTTGCTGTAGCTGTCTCCTGACGAGATATAAGGCCAGCTAGGCGCATTTGGCCCATTTCGGTTGTTTCTCATGCCTTTTCATGAGCCTTAGTACGAACCTGCATTGAATCAAGTCCATCCAAGATTTCTAGTATTGTAGGTCACATATGTTGAGCTTTCAATAGCTTGAAATTGACACCATTTTGGAGTGGTGCACAAAATTTGGCATTAAATAGATTAATGCTTATTCACCACAGAACAACACCACTTCTCTTTGGTAGTAAATTGTATGATTTGATGGCCAACAGTCATACCCATTTGACGAAGCTTGACCATGCAGTAATGTTTATAGTTTAAAGAGTTGAACTTATACACCCAAACATGATAGAGAATAACAATATATGTAACAAACGCATGCGATTAAAACTTTAATTCTGGCAAAATAAGTTTCAGCAGTTCATTATATTAATTGCCTCATGAAAAGAGGTGTTGATAGTGCTGGCGAATATCGGATTCGAGCTCCCATGTTGCTTCGGCGGTGGGGTGATGATGCCATTGCACTAGGACCAGAGGTATGAGTTTTGTCCTCAACACTTGTTCTTTGCGATCCAATATCTAGACTGGTTCCTCAGGCATGGTTAGGTCCTTTGAACTTCAATCGGTGCATAGTCTAACACGTGTGTCAGGTCGCATATGTACTTGCGTAACATCGATACGTGGAAGACATCGTGCACATTGGATAGATGTGGCAATAAAGCGAGTCAATAGGCAACTTCGCCAACACGGCCCCCATGATTTGAAATGGTCTGATGTATCGAGGAGTTAAGTTTCTGCATTTTCCGAAATGCATGATCCCTTTAGTTGGCGAGATTTTGAGGAATGCATGATCTCCCACCTGAATTTTTATCCTAGTGTTGTTAGTAACACACGAATTGAAAATTTGAAACACTTCATCACCTAATTTACCTAAAAGTCAGCATCGGTTCTCTTGAGGTCAGGGTAACTTCTATCAACTCTGAGCAACCCTTAATCGTTCGTGAATGACGTGAAGAGTTTCATTTGTGCTTTTGATTAAATCTGGGCCCAACAACACACGATCTCTAATTTCTTCCCAGTTAAGTGGAGATTTACATTGGCGACCATAGAGTGCTTCGAACCGAGCCATACCGATACTTGCCTGAAAACTATTATTATATGCGAATTTGATCAGTGGAAAGTGTTTGTCCCACGATCCTTGGAACTCTAACGTGCAGGCTCTCAACATATCTTCGATGACCTAGTTCACTCTCTCCATTTGCCCGTCCGTTTGTGGGTGAAATGCATAACTGAATTCCAACTTTGAACCCATTCCATCCTGAAACCTATGCCAAAAGTGAGAAGTATAGCGTGGATCCTGGTCTGACACAATACTAGAGGGAATGCCATGTAGTCAAACTATTTCTTTCAAATACATTTGTGCAAGTTTATCAGCCGTATATTTTGTGTTGTACAGTAGGAAATGAGCTGATTTGGTTAAACAATCAACAATCACCCAAACAGCATTGTAGCCCTTCTGCGTTCTTGGTAGCCCTTGAATAAAATCCATGAAAATATTCTCCCATTTACACTCGAGAATCGGTAATGGTTGAAGTAAGCCCGCTGGGTGTCGATGATCTATTTTAACGTGCTGGCATACAAGGCATTTAGCCACGTGCTCTACAATGTCTCTTTTAATTCCCTTCCACCAAAAATTTCTTTTAAGATCCTGATACATTTTGGTGTTGCCCGGATGTATGGTGTACATAGATTTATGGGCTTCTTCTAGCACTTCACGCTTCAGCTATTCATCCGTTGGTACACACATTCGCCCTCTGAATGTCAAGGACCTGCCATCCTTGATTGAGAAATTCGAATGATTCCCGCTAAGTACCCCTTGCTTAATAGTCATGAGTTCCACATCTGATGCTTGTAGCTCTCTGATCCTATCAAAATTGTTGAGTGAATCTTAATACTAGCTATCAAAGCTCCCGATTCCTTTAGTTCAAAAGTGGTGTCGCAAGAGGTTACGTCGTCGAACAGCTACCATCCATGCATTCTTGCCACCAAGTGCGCCAGTTGAGCGGATGACTTCGGACTTAATGCATCGGCCACAACATTGGCCTCCCCAGATGGTATTGTATCGAGTAGTCATAGTCCATCAATGATTCCATCCACCTTCTCTGTCTTAGGTTCAGATCTCTTTGGGTGAAGAGATACTTCAACCTCTTATGATCGGTGAAAATTTGGAAGCTTTCACCATATAGATAGTGCCTCCAAATTTTTAGGGCGAAGATAACCATAGCCAATTCCAAGTCGTGGGTAGGATAATTCTTCTCATGATCCTTCAGCTATCTTGACCCATATGCTACCACTTTTTCATGCTGGTTTAGTACGCAGCACAACCCTATGTGTGATGCATCAGTGAATATTGCAAAGCCTCCGCTGCCATCAGGTAGAGTGAGGACGGGTGCAGACGTCAATCTTTGCCTGATCTCTTAAAAGCTGTTTTTACATGCCTCGGTCCACACAAATTTGTTGTTCTTTCTCATGAGTTGGGTGAGTGATCTAGCGATCTTTGAGAACCCTTCCACGAATTTGCAGTAATAGCCAGCGAGTCCAAGGAAACTACAAATCTCAGTGACATTCGTAGGTTGTTTCCAGTTCACTACTGCTTCAACTTTGGATGGATCCACCCACTGTCACACCTGATTCCGAGATGATGTGTCCTAGAAAGCTCACCTGTTCCAACCAAAATTTATATTTTCTGAGCTTCGCGTATAATTGGTGATCTCGTAATGTCTGGAGCGCTAACCTCAGATGTTGTTCGTGGGCTTCTCGTGACTTGGAATAGATAAGTATATTATCAATAAAGACAACCACAAACTAATCCAGATGGGGTTTGAATACCCGATTCATAAGATCCATAAAGGATGCAGGTGCATTAGTCAACCCAAAAGGCATTACAAGGAACTCGTAATGACCATACCTAGTGCAAAAAGCCATTTTGGGGACATCTTCAGCTCTCACCTTCATCTGATGATAACCCGATCGTAAATCTATCTTAGAGAAAAACTTTGCTCCTTGCAATTGATCAAACATGTCGTCTGTCCTTGGGAGCGGGTACCAGTTCTTTATGGTGAGCTTGTTCAATTATCGATAATCTATGCACAATCGTAAGGATCCATCCTTCTTTTTGACAAATAACACGGGTGCTCCCCATGGAGACGCACTTGGTCGAATGAATCCCTTATCAAGTAATTCTTGCAATTGCTCCTTCAATTCTTTTAGCTCGGCCAGTGCCATTCAATATGGGGCCTTGGAGACTGGTTCCATGCCTGGAGCTAAATCAACTGTGAATGCAACTTCTCTTTCTGGGGGTAACCCTGGTAGTTCCTCAGGGAAGACATCGGGAAAGTCAGATAATAGGAATATTTGCAATGTCGACCTTTTCGTCCTCTTGTCCTAGTACGAAAGCAAGGAAGCCTTCGCAACCCTTACTGATCAGTTGTTTGGCTCGAATCGCTTATATAAATGGCACTACAACTGGTTGAATTCCAGTGGCTTTGAATGGTTTTTCCTTTTGGGGGTAAAGGGTGGCTGATTTCTCTCTACAGTCAATTTTAGCTCGGAGTTTAGTGAGCCAATCCATGACGAGGATGTTGTCAAATTCTCACATTTCGAGCAAGATGAGGTCGGCCATAGTTTGACGGTATTCCATAGAGACAACTACGGATCGGCACACTGTGTTTGAACACTTTGAACTCCCCGTCGGGATAGAAATCGCCAAGATAAAATCCAAGGGTTCCGGTGTGTACTCTATCTCCTTGGCCATAGCTGGTGTGATAAATGAGTGTGTAGACCCCGGGTCTATCAATACACGTGCTAGATAGGCACATATATCACAGCTTTTACTCAAACGGACAAAACCTAGATTTGTGATATTTATGACGACATTAGTGGTACATATAAAATTTGTTATAACATAAAATATAGAGGTTCGAGAGAATTCTTATTCATGAATCTTCTTTATCTAAAAGGCGAGTAACCTGATAATGTGTTGAAAACATACCTTGGATGATATTGTTGTCAGTTTGGGGGTCGTGTGCCAAAACTGCATAGGCTCTTCCTTGTATTGTGGGTAGAGTAGAGCCCGTGATTGGTGCCATAGCGTTGGTAGTCCCCCCGATTGTGGACAATTATGGATAAGGTGACCTATTTGACCACATCTAAAGCATTCCCCAGTAGTCTTTCTTCACTCTTCAGTTTTGTGTGACCTTCCACACTTTGGACATACAATCTGAGGTATGGAGGAGGTGGTTGATTGGGCTCTTGGGAATCCTACTATTGTAGTATTGGGGGTAGCAAAAGGTTTTGGAGGCCTAGGAGGTAAAGGTGGCAAAGAAATTGAATAACGGTGTCGAGATGCTGCAGTAGTGGTGGGATGAGATGGTGGAGACATCCAATATCTCAGTCTTTTGTTGTCTTGATCGGCGGTAAATGTTTGTGATTGAGTCCTTTTGTTTCTGTTTTGCTCTTCCCTTCTCTTGATCATACTATCCACATCCTTTTCTGCGATAAGGGCCAACCTAACCACTCGATCATAAGTGACAGCTTCAAAAAGTGATATCCTTTCTTTAACGGTTGGTTTCAATCCGTATTCAAACTTTCGAGTTTTCATTAACTCGGTAGCCACTAACTCTAGTGCAAAACGAGAGAGCCTCGTGAACTCCGCTTCATACTCCCAAACTGTCATCTCACCTTGTACCAAGTTTGCAAATTTTATCTCCATTTGTTGCCTTTCTGTGGCCAGAAAGTATTTCTCATGTAACACTTCCATGAATGCAGCCCATGTCCACGGGATTTCTGGTGCGCGAGTTCTTTCTACGAACTTCCACCAAGGGCCCGCCTCTCCCTCGAGTTGGAACGATGCCCAACTCATCTTTTCTTCTTCAGTACACCTAACTCTCTGGAGTACTTTCTCCACTTGGTTCGACCATTGTTCCGCCTCAAACGGGTCCGTTTGACCATAGAAGCTCGGAGGCCTTAATCTCCTAAACTCTGAGAACTCGGCTGGATGGCATCTTTCCGTGAGTAGGGTCACGGCATTTGCGACATTTTCCAACAACTGCTGATTAGTCCCAGCTTCCCTTCCAACTTTGAGGGCATTCCTAAAATTGTTGTCCACTCCCGAGGCATTGTTGTTGTTGCCGAGTGGATTGCTATTGGGTTCCATGACAAATCCCTGGTTGCCATTTGCGCCTCCGGTATTTCCTATTCTCGGTCGTCCTCTTCTCAGAGACATGTTGGCCTGCGATGGTCACACAAATATTACATCAGCTCAATCTAGGAAACTCTAAGAGTCTAACCTAAGACTTATGGACTCAAATTTCATAGCTCTATATGCCCATCAGACATACAACCTAGGGCTCTGATACCACCTGTGACAGCCCAGATTTCCTTACCTAAAAATCCATGTCGTCAAATTGAGCATGATTTGAATTACAGTGCTATTATGGTATCGAGATGCAACCATCACTACATGACAGCTCGGTCTTACACATAAATGAGTCAGGAAGATCGCGCTATCCATTTAGGTAAGCACAAAACAAAGATCAAAGTGCTCAAAGGAAACAAACAGAGCTATGAAGGTAAAGGCAGTAAATACATGACCCACAAAATAAGTCTATCTAAAAGCTATGCGTCAGAAGCTATTAATCCACCGATGAAGGCCGTCCTTCATCTAAACTGTGGATCACAAAGTCTAGTGAATTCGATTACATGTCATGTAATAAAGTTTATCAAAATCCCCAAAATGAACCCAAAATAAACCCAAATCATCTCCTCATATACCGACGCAAAATGTCTCTACAGCTGCAGGAAATGCTTTTCGGGCTCATCCTCCTCCTGTCCCAGGGTATAGCTCAAGTTCTCCTCTTCACCGAATTCACGCTCAACTCCCTCACTTGCAACTGTGACGTATAGTCGAGGGATGAGCTTCATCCAAGCTCAATAGGGAATAATAGTTGCGAAATCGCTCAATTATCATATTCAATTTCATACATTCTTGATGCAATTAATATAAAAACAATGCCCTTAATAATTTACATAAGCAAGCAAGAATCATGACTTTGACAATATAAAACAAAATATGCCTCATTTTAGATATGCAAGTAAGGGTGCTCGAAGTGGTGCATGTCAAGTAGAGAAAGAAGATGATGGAAATTCTTATAGAAATGTGTCAGCTACCAAGCCCCTAAGCTACGTTAACAGGGTCAGTTGAGCGAAGACTCCAAGCCCTTGAGCTACGTTAACAAGGTCACTTCGGACAAGTATTTCAAGCCCTTGAGCTTCGTTAATAAGGTCGCTTGAATGAAATCTCAAACCCATGAGCAAGTTAGCAGGGTCGCTAGCACTGAGACCATTAAGCCCCTGATCTACGTTAATAGGGTCGCTCGATCAAAGACACGATAAAGGTACGCGGTGTACATACTTAGGCGAAATCACATATATTGATACGGTTCAAGTTCTAGCAAGTGCATGTACAGGGAGCCAATAATAACAGAAGGAAGATGGCATATGCTAACTCATGTGAGAAATGAATAACTCATGTGTACTGTTTACCAATGAGAAAATATATATAATGATTGTGAGATTTGTAAGTATAAATTATACATCATGTGTAGCACTCAAATCAAAATAAGCAATTTCAGCATAGGTTTGTTCCCTACCTTAAAACTTTGCAAAAAGAACCGGTTAAATTATGTGTTCGAGCATTCATCGCTCCACCTAATTTAAAGCAGACTCATAAGTTCCTATTCATGATCAGGTCCCCAACCCAATTGGGTCATTTCCTAACGGATTTGGTCATGATCTAACTAGATCCAGTTAAGTATGAAATTTTGTTCAGCTGCCGAAATCAATTCCAAGTGGTACCCAAAGTTGTCTCTTGAAGTGGTGCTTGAAGTTACACTTCAGAAAAGCTCCAAGGTCGTTCGTATTAAAGATGCCTGAAGTCGCATGGGCAACTAATTAAAATCGCCCGGAGGCTTCACTTAAAAGTTGCCTGGGCGATTTCCGCCCGAAACGTTTAGCTTATAAAAGTCGCCCGACGACTTTCAAAATGCTAAGCGTCCCTTCAAGTCACCCTGGCGAGTTTTGCCTGAAACTTTTGGCTTGTAAAAGTCACCCGGGCGAGCTTGCCAAGGAGTTTAGGTCGCGCGTCCTTAAGGCCCTCACTTGGCGACTTTAAAAGTCACCCGTGCTGCCCTTTCTAGATGTTTTAGTTGCCCGGGCGAGAAATGCCCAAACTTTTTGGTCTAAAGAACTCGCCCGGGCGAGCACTTTATTTCTTTTGCTTCCTACCTCCTGCAGTGGGATCGCCCCACTATTTCTTGCTTAGCTCGGGCGGTTTTTATCACCCAACTCACTTCTTCTGCACATTCTCACGCTCAAATCTTGGACTCTTTTCCCTTTGATTCTCGTACATGTGATCATGATGCACACCATGGTCATCACACACAACTTAGATTGAGGTGGACTTTTAGCCTTCAATTTTTGCCACATGCAACGCTTTCGACCATCATTTTCTTCTATGTACGATCGTCAAAAACCGTTGCATGCCATCAACCTATCATCGACTCTCGATCCTAGATACTATAGCATAAGATCTATGTAATTGCGATGCCATACATACCTTTTACGTGCAGTTCGTGCCTTTTTACGCCGGTTGCATTTACGATGGCGTGGTTGAATTTTTGGTGAAGCTTGGAATATATCCGGTGCGTTTGATCTATGGTTTGAATTACCACTACAGATTGGTGGTTAGTGCTAGATTTGAAGGTTGAGTTCCGGAGGGAGAAAGAGGCTAGTTTCTAATCTCTCGTTCACTCACCCTCGGTTTCAACGAAGGATATGCATGCTTATGCGTGTGACATGGGTTTTATACCCCCTGGTATTAGATAGGGTGTATAGGCTGCACGCACCACAGTGGTGTATAGGCCATCATGTGGTTCATGATGTGGAGGCGAGGTAAAAATAGAGAGTTTTTCCTTTTAGTTGCTGTTACCCAATGGTAACTCCTCATGCATAGACTTAGCGTGCATGATCCTTAATGTGCTGGATTGGTTCCCATGTAGAGCCCCTACACCTACCACGGTGTACTAAATATCTTTAGAGTGCAAAGAGGGCTTCTTTGCATGAGTCCAACTTTTTGGGTCTTAAGTAGTTTAGCCTTAAAGAGATTACATGGTGAGGCCCAATACCAATGGCTTAATAATCCTCAAGAGGTTTGTTTCTAGTGTGAGACTTGTATATTCAACCAAATATGTGTGGGTCTGCATATCATCTACGCTTGGCCGATTTGGCATCGGACCCGATACGGGATTTATCCCTGGCATACGATCGACACAGAAGCGTGTGTTCAGCTCTGTGGTTGCACTGTCTTGCATGAGGTCGATTTTTTTAGTCAGCACTGACAACCCATACGGGATGTGTACCAACATCCATGATCGAGAATTAACCTGATATACCCGATATACCAGGTTCATATTATTGGGGTATTATAAAAAATATTTGAAGTTTGTGGGTAACTTCACTAAAAACCTTCAGGAGGCTATAACCCGTCCACTAGGGATCACCTAGGGGTTCAAAGGCTTACTGCATCTACTAAATGCAATCGTGCTCCCTATGACAGTGGCATTTAGATTCATAGTTTAAAAATTTTATTTTTCCTTGTTTGCTAGTGACTAGCAAAACTTAAGTTTGGAAGTGTGATCAGTCACATAATTTACCATTTATCACCCTTAACTTAGTGATGCTAGACTACAATTTGCTACTAATAAGTTGTTGATATGCAGATATTAAGGAAAAGCAGTAAAATAGAGCCAAAGTATTAGTATTTATCAAAAGTAACTCAAAAAATAGTAAGAATGACAATAGATTGAAAGACAAAAGCTCCACCAACTGAAAAGAATGAAAAATCTCTATTTACGATTTTCTCAGATTGAGAGACTATGAAAGCCAAAAAATTGTAATTTATGATTCTACAGAAGAAACCGCTTAAGGAAGAGAAGTATTTACAATTTTTTAGAGAATCGTCCGCCAAGTCTATCAAAGTCATGAGAGTGAGCAATATGAAGAAGTATAAAATTGTAATTTACGATTTTATAGAAAACGATAAAACTGAAGAATTATCGTTTGCAATACTTCAAAAGCAGAAAATTATAATTTATGATTTTCCACTAAAGAAGAAAGAATAGAAAATTGTTATTAGCAATTTTACAGAAAGCTTAGTTCACTACTGCTGATCACGTGATAACTATCACCGCCATGAACCAGAAATAGAAGATCTCTTGAATTAGTAGTCTGGCGAATCACGGATCTGAGGAAATCGATAAAAAAGATTTGGAAGGACTCTGTTGTTGAAGTATAAAGAAAGTTCTAGAAGTATATCAACCGCTGAAGCAAAGGAAAGATAAAATTAGGAATTAAAGTTATATTAGAAAACTTATATTTTTAGTAGTTTATTTTATTAAAATTAGATCTTTGTAAACCGACTCCTTATGATCTATAAATAAGAGAGCTCGGTATAAATTAGATATCATAGATTTCTTAAGAGCAATTGACGACTGCAATTGAGTGCTGAAGACTAGTGTGTAGATATCTGTAATTTTTCAGAAGCAATTGACGACTGCGGCTGACGGGTGAAGGATATATTTTACTTTGCTTTCTAATTTAGATTTATTTGCTTTGTAAACATCTTCAAGTTTTGATTTGAATTGACGACTCAGGTTAGAATTTGCAAATTAGTGTAATAGTTTTACTTTTCCATCTTCAATTTTCTAAGGTTTGATTGACGCCCATATTATAGGAAGTTATTGATTAGATTAAATTCGTATTGATAGGATCTTAGACTTGATTGATGACCAATGGTAAGAGACTAGAAGTATAGTGTAACGATACTATTTAAATTTATAAATATCTGATAGCTAAAGATTAAGATTGACCTTAATCTGAAGAAGGAGGATTAGGATTTATTTTATGCATTTAAATTAAACAACCATTCTTTTATTCATATTTCTCCTATTGATTAGATCTGAAAGATAAATAGCAGTTTTTAAAGATAAGGATTTGAATAAAGGATAAAACTAAAGAAATCAGGTAAGGGTAGTGGGCTTGTGTGGGGCTGTGATGTTTGGGTTGAAGGTGTAGGTGGTGTGGCAATGAGTGTAGGTAAAGGTGGTATTAATGGGGTTGGAGCTGGCATGGAGGTAGAGGGAATGGCTGGGGAGGTAATGGTTGTGCTGGCTGGCACAAGTGAGGTAGAGGATGCAACAGTAGCAGCTGCTTCATGAATGATGGGGGCTGCTTCTCTCAGTAACTCCTCCCTCTTCTTTTTCTTCTTCTCCATCATGGTGTCACTGATTCCCCACTGTTTCTTTCCACTCTTTTTGGGGTTTAGGGCCACAGTCTCCTCCTCTCTTTTAAAAGGGTATTTCTCCCACTTCAGCAATGCAGTGTTCAATCTGCAGTGGGGAAGGGCATGAGGTTTCTTCATTATTTTCACCTTCTCATATAAATCTTTAATCCCCTCAAAAATTAACTTGGCGGCATTCAAGTAGTGGTTTCTGTGAAATGAGAAGAGGGCATCAACTATGGGGGATCTTCTCTCCTGCTCATGCCCAGAGTAATAAATATTTTTCCTCAATACTGCATCCATGAGCTTGAGGTTGGGGTGCAGATCCCTCTTCCTAATTGAGTCACCTAAGGCAGTGATTCCTCCAGTTAACTCCCTGGCTATCTCAGTAATGGTGGAAGTCAAAGGAGGACCCAAGCCATACTCAGGGCTATACCTGACTGGTATCCCCAGTATTTTTATAATGTCTACCTGGTTGAATAGCATCTCGAAATCATCAATTAATACCAGTAGTGCTGGGTTCCCATCATCAACAATTTTTAACCTCATATTCTGATAAAATAATCTTACTAATCTTGAGAAAACCAGCTGCATTAAGGGCCTCAATAGTGGCAACAGAGATGTCTTGGTCAGATATTCAATGGAGGCAGAGGTCTCTGGTAGCTCCTCAAAATAGACTTTGTCAAAAATAGTTTCAGCCATCAGCTGGATTGCTTCCACAAATTCAGAAGGGACCCTGAGGTGTTCAGTAGTCTCTTCCTCATCAACCTTAAGGATCTCACGGGTCACAGCTTTACCCTTTTTCTATTTCTTCTTTAATTTTTCAGGGCCTTTAAAAGGTGGGTGCTCTCTGGCCCTCTTCTTTGGGGCATATTGCTTCTTTCCTTTTAGAATTGTTGGCTCAACGATAGGTGAGGGCACCTCAGAGGTCTCCAATGTGGAGGCCTTTGCAATCCATCCAGATTTTCTAGTGGCCATAGCGCTGCCACTGGCAGACGGGTTTAGCATGGCAGCTAGTGTATCTGTAAATTTTGAACCCGTGGCCATAGGTGCTCAGATCGTGAATATTAGGGCTCACCAATCTTAGAAAATGCAAATCACACTAAGTAAGCACAGAAGCTCTAAACTTATGCCCTTCTTTTCTCTAATAAATAAATCAATCACAGCATAGAGGGAGAAATCGAGATCATACCATTTGAGAGCTAGGGTTCCACCTAAAAATGTTCACAGTGGCTCAAATCTCCCAAACCTTGTTCGAAGTGACCAGGAGTAGCTGGGGAACAAAATGCTGAGAGAAAAATGCCTGAGGTGGTGTGGCTTAAAGAGTAGAGAAGAAAGAAGAAAAAGGGGATTTCAATTTTGGTGCTGGAAAACTAGGGCAGACAGATGAAATGAAGAAAATGAGGGGCTTTCGGCTGAGTTTATAGAGTAAATCTCACGGTTCGCGGAGTTGGTAACAGGTTCGTGCAGAGTAAGATTTTGCACAGTTGGCATTTAATTCCGTGAGATGCTCTGTCGCGCAGAAGAACAAACTACCTCACATTAAAATTCGTGGGGCTGAATCAGTGGTTTTGGTGCGCGAGAGCTATTACCTTTCAGAATTGCTACCTCGCGTAGCAGCCGCGTAGAACACCACATATGACACACTTTTACACTTAGATTGGGCTCACGGAGCAGAAAGTAACTCCGTGAGGTACTTTTATGGCCATTGCTCAGGTGTTTTAGCGCGCAAGCAAGCTAAGAGATGGCTCGCGCAGCAGATTTAAGTCGTCTAGATCTGTGCGACAGCATTTCTTCACAACCTTTACTCTGTTAGCTCAATGCAACACATTGGTTAGTGCATCCATGCTGTTGTGCACCCAACCATTGTGCATGAGCACTAACCCTCAGACTGGTACTTCATTTCAGCCATGAAAAATATATGCCTATTTTCAATCATTAGATCATCCACATTATAGAATCCTAAAAATAATTTTTTTCAGCTTAACTTCATGCAAATTATGATAAGGGCACCTCAAACATTCATCAACAAACATACACAGCGGATTCAGATGACATATATGCACATGTATTTAATCACACAATTCAAAAATAGACAAAGTGACAAGCAATTCAACATCATACAAAAAACACAACTGACAGAATTCTAAAGAACACAAATTAAAACAACATTTTTTATACATATGGTACACTTGTTACCACCCTTTGGATCACTGAGCACTCGCTTCCTCCTGAATAGAGGATGCATCACCAATCAAATACTGACCTTTTGGATTTGTTAGGGGCTGACTAGGTAATTTTCCATCCTTCCTTCTATTCAAAGAATTGCAAATCTGACCTAACTGGTCCTCAATCTTCTTAATGCTCTATTCATGAGAATTAATAGTCTGTACTAGGCTCCCCAAATTTTTTATTGAAGTCAGCATCTGTTCTTCCAATGAAGAGGATTTGGACTGTTGTGGGGGCAGGCCCAACTGGTTAGACTGTGGGGCAGGTAACAAATTTTTTTGCCTTGGTCGGTAACCTTGATTAAACTGGTGTTGGGGTCTTTAAGGAACTACACCTTGCTGCTACTGAGGTTGAGGATTGAATCTGTCTTCACCTCAAATTTGGGTGGTTCCTCCAAGAATACCTAGCAGGCTGCTACCCAAAAGTTTGAGCAGCATTGGCATGCTCCATAACAAAATTAAGAAACTGGTTGGCAGATGAACAATCTTGAATAGAATGTGTGGGAGATTGGTATATCAGACATGCTTCCTCCACCTGTGCAAGTAACTGGGGCTGCATAACATTCATTAGTTTGTCAAATTTAAAGCTCAGGTTGTCCACCTTCCTCTCCAGATCACCTTGCACCTTTACTTCATATATTCTACCTCTAGGGGTGGCCTCTTTCACCATCTTAGCTGGGGTCTGGCTCTCATTGCGTGACAGACTCTCGCTGCATGGAATTTTTCCCTATTATGTTAAACAACTCCCAAGCTTCCTCAGCTGTCTTGTGGAGGTAGCTACCACTATAGGAAGCATCCACCATATCTTTGCTCTTGAAATTAATTCCTTGGTAGAATACTTGCACTAGTTGCCACATTGGGATTTGGTGGTGGGGGCATTGTTTTAACAACTCCTGAAATCTTTCCCAAGCTTCATAAAACTCCTTAATTGAGGACTGAGTAAATGACAGAATACTTGTCCTCATCTGGCTGGTTTTGTTCATGGGAAAGAACTTAGTTAGGAATTTGGTTTGAAGGTCACTCCATGACTGTATGCTGTTGGCTAGGAGCTTTGATAGCTACGTGTTGGCTTTATCCTTTAGTGAAAAAGGAAAGAGCCTCAGTTTAGTGGCCTCAGATCCTAAGCCAATAATATTGAAAGTAGTGCAAAGTGCTAAAAATTAGTCTATATGCTTATAGGGATCTTCTTTACTAAGCCCATGAAATGAAGGTAGCATATTGATAGTAGAGGATTTAATCACATAATTCCCTTCAATAGAGGAGAATTGAATGCGGAAGGGAGAGGTATACTCCCTAGGTGCATTGTACTCCTTTAATGTACTCTGCCTCTCAGCCATGATGGCTGGTTCAGTTTCAACAGTAGGTCCCTATGGGGGGTGTCTAAGTCTAAGAATCTTTTCAACCTCTAGATTTGGAGGTTCTAGCTCAGAGTTTAATGTCCTTCTACCATGCATATACACACACCCATAGTAAGTACAAAAAATGCTCACAAGCACACACAAAAAATATTTCAAACAAAAATTAACAACTACATAGATTTACTCTAAACAAATAACAAGAGATTTAAACATAAATGGACTGAGATTTAGGGGAAAGGAAGTGCAAACAGAGCTAGCTTCACTCCAATTACAGCTCTAGTTATTCCCTTCTTCTGCTGTCTATTTCTGCAACATTCCACAAAGAATCAGTAGCACTTTATTCTAAATTAGGCACAGCTACAAAGAATTTGGAAATCTAAATTATAGTACAATTCAGGTCTACTAAAAAGATCAATTTCCTTGGCAGCGGTGCCAAAAACTTGTTAGTTTATTGTGGATTAGGGCTTTAGTTTAGGTACTGATTATTATGTAGTGAAAATAAATTAAAATCAAAGTAAAATAAAAGAATAGATTCAATACAACTAAAGTAATCCTAGACCTGCAAGATACATGGCCTATTATAGTAAGTTTGATAAGTAAGAGTTTGTCCCACAGAGAAATTGATCTAGAACCCAAAATGGGCTATAATAGTAGGCCTCCAGATCTGGCTATATATCTGATAATAAAAAAGAAAAGGATTTGGGTGTCACGACTACACTAAATTAACCCTAACAAAAGAGAAATAAAATATGGCCATATCCTAAAGAAAGGGTTAAGAAAAAGATGGTGATGGTGTGTGTCAAAATAAAATATAAAAATTATGAGAAGTAAGTAGACTAAGTTTAGAGTTAAAGCAGTAATATAACTCAAATTTAGTCAGTCTCTGCAGTGTTCCTTACTAAGACGCTATCAAACGCCTCAACAAGGTAGAAATATCTAACTTAACCCATGCCATTTGGGGTGCTCTTAAGGCTATAGGCTGTCCACTCAAATGGTCACAGCCTATCTTATAGAGTCTGTCAAATCCCATTAATCATGCCAGAAGTTGCTAATCTGATTCAGAGGAGTGGACTGATCATTTTCCCAACCACTGGACCAGATCAGGCCATGAATACTATTGCAGCACTATGTAATGCAAGTGCTACAAGCTCCCCATATCTACGCATAGATTTGGCTGACATCCATAGGTATTCCAACCCATAAAATCCTAAGTGCTTTGTCAAGGCCAACGGCTCACTGGTGCCCACAAAAAGAACCATACAATAGGTTGAATAAGACTCTAGATTCAGCTAGTCATTGTTACAAAAGGCCTGCAATGACTCCACCTCAAGCTATAATTACTACAGAGAAATCAGATCTAACATCTGATATCGGTTAGGTAAAATAGAGGGGAGCTTGTTCCTGTACAAACCCCCTCACAAGGCTCTAGAAGCTCATGTGCAGGGGAGAAGAATCTTTCTCAAACATGTGGCTGGACACCACCTTAGGGTTATATTTTGTTCACTCAAATGGTCATAGGGTATCCCATTGGTCTGTCCATACCACAGAGGTCTGAGAAAGAACATATAAACTACTGCAACCACCATGGTCCACGGGATTCTGAGCTCCCCATATCTCACTACAGATCCAACATTGCTTTCCATCGGGCTATCAAACCAAGGGAAATCAAATGGTAAACAAGAGATCTACTGGAAACTGAATGGGCTCGTCCCAAATACATGGATCCTATGGACATAGGAAACCATAAGATCTTTAGATTCAATTAGTCATTAAAATAGCAATCCATTAATAAACGCAAAACTTATAATGAACTGCCTCCAAGCTACAGCTTGTACACAACTGCTCATCAAAAATCCCAATGTATATAAAACCTATTACAAAACTGAAATAAAATTAAGCCTAACAGCTTACAAGGGGATTAGCCAGTAAATGTTGGGTTAAGGGAGAAGAAAAATGAGAAAAATATGTGATCAAATCCTAACCCTAGCCCTATCCTGCTGGAGCTCTCAGCCGATAGAGGTTGAAGGAAGGATTGATGATTAAAACTAAACTCTAAGTAAAGCTTACATACTCTATCCATAAGGCTTTGGCTCTGAAGAGATAAACCCTAATTTTTCTAGCATACGTGGCACTGTTACGACCCTTGAATGCCTTGAGATGTGTGCCTCGAGATCCATGCCTCAGGAAGTGTGCCCTAGCCTTGGGAAATTTCTAAAAGGTCCTTGTGTTAAAACTGAGAAATGGGGAGTCCATGCTTCGTGGGGCTGGCATATGCATCAATTCATTCACGCAGTTGTAGAACTTTCGCAGAGTAGCCTTTGGCTAGTGGGAAGTGATCACTCGTGTAGTGAATCTTCAGTTAATCACACAGTTCCTTTACACTACAATGTTGTCATGGAGATGATCTGGAGTGCCTATATTTCTTGCGCAGTAGAGCTTCAGAAGCTCTCTCTCATTGAGTACTCGCGCAGTTATATTCATGCGCTCGCATAGTAACTGGTAAGGCTTCAGAGTGTGCGAGATCTGCACGAGGATTCTGGGCGTCTCTCTTTCAGGGCTACGCAAGAACTCTGCGAGGTGATCTTTTGTTCAGTATACATATGGCCTCGCTGTGTTCTGCGTGCGGCTGCTTTAAGGCTTGATCTCCATGAGAACTTTGCGATCACAAATTCTGAGGATTTTAAACCGTGAGATCTTCACGATATTTTTATAGCTCTCCTCTTGACTGCGCGCCCTATCTGTACAACGGCATCTTCTACTACATCCTTAGCTTCGCTAGGAAGCTCCTCAACTTTGCGAGATTTATCTTTTGATACTCTGATGCATTGCACTTACTGCTGTTGCAATTTCCTCAATTCTCAGCTAACTCCATTCATTTGTTAGACTTTGGTCAATGATGACTAGCAAGTGAGTCACCATGGTGAGCACTACCAAGGTGTTCCATTAAGCTTTGGCTCAGCTGTCATCTTTGCATGTATTCTCTCTCTTCTTTGGACCAAAAAGCAGGGATTTTATACTAAGCTGCACATATTATTGTTAACTATAAAACTCACTGAACAAATGATTATTAGTTTGCTTCAAGGTCCATCAAAGGCTAGGTTAAGAGGTGAAAAGTAATACTTTTCAGTGAATAACAGTGGAATATGTTGTGAAATATTTGATCTGCCAGCAAGTGAATGTCGAACACAAACATCCTGCTGGACTGTTACAGTCACTGCCCATCCTAAAGTGGAAATGGGAGAACATTTCCATGGATTTTATCCTTGGCTTGCCCCGCACGCAGAAGGGTTAAAATGTGATTTGGGTGATTATTGATCGTCTCACCAAATCAACACATTTCTTACCCTACAACACGAGATATACAACATCTAAATTGGCCGAAGTCTATCTAAAGGATATCGTCTAACTACATGGGAAACCAGTGAGTATCGTGTCAGATTCCGATCCTTTATATACCTCATGATTCTGGCAGAGTTTCCAAGAAGGAATGGGTTCCAAGTTGGAATCCAGTTCTGCGTTTCATCCTCAAACCAACGGACAGACGAAAAGGGTGAATCAGGTGATAGAAGATATGTAACGGGCCTGTATGTTAGATTTTCAAGGATCATGAGATAAGCACTTACCCACGATCGAATTTGCATACAATAACAGCTTCCAATCGAGCATCGGCATGGCACCATTTGAAGCACTGTATGGACGCCGACATAAATCTCCGATTAATTGGGAAGAAGCTGGCGAACGTCTTATTTTGGGCCCTGACTTGATACAAAGTACGAATGTAATTGTTCACGTCATTCATAAAGGACTGAAGAGTGCTCAGATTCGGCATAAGAGTTATGCTGATCTCAAGTGAACAAGTGTTGATTTTCAGGTAACCAAAATAACTATATGTATGCTTGTTAAGTTGAATTTCATTTACATGTATTGTATTTCTAACATCTGCCATACAGATTGTCAACCATGTCTTTTTCAAAATATCTCCGACAAAGGGCATGATGCGATTTGGGAAACTAGGCAAGTTAACTCCTCGCTACATCAGACCATTCCAAGTTTTGGGCAGAGTTGGTGAGGTAGCATACCGAGTCGCATTACCTCCACATTTAGTCAGCATACATGACGTATTCCACGTCTATGCTGAGGAAGTATGTCAGTGATTCGACACACGTGTCGTGGATTATCAGCCACTTGATATGTAACAATCCCCAGCATTGACACTGTAATGGTAAGTGTCTGATCAGGTCGGGTCAGGTCATGCGTGACGATCTCACTAGGATAGTCCATAAATCTTCAAAATGGGACCTTAAGCTAAATACACACAAGTGTAGTAAAGTAACAGACTAAAAAGATCTTAGAAATAATTAAATACATATATATATATACCAACCATGGTATATATGCTATATACATAAGTTAAGCCATTTGGCTTTACTAAATAACCAAGGAAAACAAAGGAAAGGGCTTTATTGTCGTTTCACTATTAAACTACAAGACAAAACAGTTTTGCTCTTAATTATATAGGCTTTGCATAAAGTCGTTACCTCAAGTAGCTGGTAAGCTACTTGCATGCTTTCAAATATACACGACTCCAATGATTCATGCGATCTGCGCATGCACGCAAGGTCAAGTAGCTATACATAGACAGCACCAAAGAACCTACAATTGTTGCCTTCAACTTTGAATGAAAGTATAGCTAGCAGATCCTGAAAACAAAAACCTCAGAATTTGCCCGACATATCAGAAAATTATAGGGAGGCATGGCTGTTATGCACTTGATGTTTGGTTCTGATTTGTCGATTCAGTTGAACCGGTAGAAGTGAGCAAGCACGAACCCAATAGACATCATTCACCAAAAAGGTAGGCTATCAATTTCATTTAAAAGAAAGGGGTCATCATCGAAACAACTTGAAACTTCAGCTCTGAATATATGAAGCTGAGTGCAGATTGTTGCACTCCGGTAGAGCTAAGTGCTCAAGTTGTTTCTCTGTCACGAGGTTTACAAACCTGCTAACCTGCAACAAATAGGATATATTGCATATCTAAATCTATATACATATTAAATAGCTAGATACAAAGAAAATCTATATATATATATATATATAGCTGCACACAAAAGGAAGAAAAACAGCAAGACAAAGAGACCAAGAAGACATACCTGAAGTCCGGCAAGCCAGGCTTGCCGCGGCAACCTCCCGCTAGCCATGGGTTTGAGCTGTGCCTGTGCTTGTGCTTGTGCTTTTGGACCGTGGGTCCACATGAGTTCAAGTATCTATCTGATGAGGCCTGGGTGCACTGTTGATGCATTGTGCATCATCTATACATGATTCATTTTTGAAATTAAATCTATTTTCTTAGATTTGGTGCCACATGGTGCACTTAACCATTGAAGAACTAAATGTTGCGTGGTGATCTCGGATAATTAACTGTGCATCGACATTAGTAAGCGTAAAACACACTTGACGCACACAGGTAGGGAATGTATATTGTTCATCATATTATGAATAGAATATCAATTTTTAATTATAGACATTTTGATGCTAAGAGTAGACTAATCGTGTATGCTTTATAAAGATGATCAGCTAAGCACTGAAAATTTGATATTTTTGATAAAGAGAAGCAATCCTTTATAGCACATGACAGTTCTGATTTTTGTCAAGTTTATATCAAGTGTTATCTGCATTAGAAATCTGTAGTGTTATTCGTAAATAGTGAAAAAGCATTAGGAACCATACATGGAAATTGCATCTTGTATTCTACAGTGTTCAGTAGTCAGATTATGATCATTTGAAATATCTTAGACATGTTCTAGTGTACATCAAGTGATCCCGCTAACTCGAGAGCTTGAAATTCTTGTATCAAGTGATCCCGCTAACTCGGGAGCTTGACAAGTGATCCCGCTAACTCGGGAGCTTGTAATATTCCAGTCCAAGTGATCCCGCTAACTCGGGAGCTTGATAAGTGATCCTGCTAACTCGGGAGATTAATCTCGTTGATTCCCTGATCTTCGCCTGCATGTATATCCTGTTTCAGCTTGATTTTGTTTATACCTGCTGCATCATGCATAGGTCATGACATCAGCATGTTAATTGTAATCTAGTAATGTTTCGTAATAAAAATTGATAAACTGTCAATTTATGTTAGCAATATGATATTCTCTACTGAGCTGTGGATGATAGCTCATTCCTCGATTTAAAAGGCCGATCCGACGTATGTGCCTGAGGAGGAGGGAGATGAAGATGATGACGACGACGACGACGGCGGGGAAGA
Source organism: Chloranthus sessilifolius (assembly GCA_021018995.1). Taxonomy (NCBI): domain Eukaryota; kingdom Viridiplantae; phylum Streptophyta; class Magnoliopsida; order Chloranthales; family Chloranthaceae; genus Chloranthus; species Chloranthus sessilifolius. Next base: position 34,785,689 of record CM037586.1, read on the forward strand.
CGACTTTCCAAAGGAGTTCTTCCCATAGATAGGTTTGTTACTTGGGATTGGGATATGGGGCATTGGGATAGAGATAGAGAGAGAGGAAGGAAAAAGATATATTTTTGGTCTGTATAAATGATATATATTGGTGTTAGATTTCTGATGGGATGTTAGTTGGATGTATAGGGTTCTTTTCACTGTTTAGATGACAGGTGGCCGTCATCGGTGAAAAGCTATACATCAGATACATTATTTCTGTTTATTACATAGGTTAGTTCTATATCTATTGCAGTTATTTTGCCATCATTGTCATTTGTCAGTGTTTAATTACATTGCTTCCGCATTTTGTATCACTTTGATGTAAAATAAGGAACCCTTGATGAAAGGATCATATCAGGTGATCCGAGGGGGCGACCTTTTCTAGTTGAGAGACTGGGAAACGTCGGGCTGTCACAGGTGGTATCAAAGCACCCGACGTTAAGTCATTGGAGACTGAACTCTGACATATACAAATATGGTAAACTATCTGTTTTAGGATAGAAGTAGGAATTAGATTGATTTGTATGTTTGATTAACATTTTATCTGAATAGGTTACGATGCCTCCGTGTCGTGGAAGAGGCAGGGGTAGACCACCGTTGCCTCATCGTACTGGGCCAAATGCTATTCCGGTAGACAGATACGAGCATGACATTGCTTCAGGAAGTGGTGAAAATGTCCATCTGGCTGAAAGTCGAACGACAATGGAGAATGCTGCAGTGCATACTCCGCCAGAGCAAACTCCGCCATTTATAAATACTCCACCGATGGAAAGTGTTCGTAGTGCTGAACAAAATGCGGGACACCATCCGCAGTTAATGGAGACCATGGTCAACACTATGGTCATGCTTGCTGTTCAACGTCCCGAGGGATTTACGGACTTTATTCGACTTCGACCATCGAGTTTCTATGGTCAACATGACCCAATGGAAGCTGAGAAATGGTTAACACAAATCGAAAAAGTGTTGCAGAGAGTCACTTGTACCGAAGAAGAAAAAGTAAGTTGGGCAGCGTACAAACTGGAAAGTGAGGCAGAGCCATGGTGGCAGTCCGTCGAAAGAACAAGAATGCACAGAGTACCATGGACATGGGCAGAATTCACTGAGGCCTTTAATGAGAAATATTTCCTAGCACCTGAGAGGTATAAGCATGAGGTACAGTTTGCAACATTGGTACAAGGCCAGATGACGGTGAGAGAATATGAATCAGAATTCACGCGTCTTTCTCGCTTTGCATCGTTGCTAGTAGCCACCGAGCTGATGAAAACCCAAAAGTTCGAGAGGTTTGAAACCTCTTATCAAAGAGTGCATTTCGTTGTTTCAGGCGACGACTTATGCTCATGTGATGAAATTAGCCTTGATAGCAGAGACCGATGTAGACACCATGTTCAAAAGGAGAGATGAAAAGTACAAGGCCAAGAAAGCTCCACAGTCCTATAGTGCGGGTCAAATTAATAAGCAACCACGATTCCAAGGACAGACCGCTTTTCAACCAGCTGCAGGAGCGTCGGCATGGCCTTACAATCCATCGATGTTCTCCGCACCACCAAGGATTCCACGTGTTCTGAATCCATCTTTTTCAGCAGCCCGAAGTACATCTGGGTTTTCTTAAGTACGACCGACAGGATCTCGCACGGGATCTTATACGGCTTCATCAGTTGCCTCCAAAGATATTTGTGGGAAATGTGGGAAGGCACACAAAATCGATGAGTGTCGCAAAGCTTCTGGAGCATACTTTCAATGTGGCAAGATGGGACATCGGATCAGAGAATGCCCGAAAACGGTCGGAATAGCGACAAAGGCAGGACCAGTCTTACGATCGGTGCGACCTATGGTACAAGGCCGAGCTTATGTTGTTACTGCAAAGGATGCGCAAACTAGCCATGATATCATTCAAGGTATGGTTGTCCATTATTTTTATATTATTAAATTTCAATTAATGAACATTTTAGATAGAGAAGGTGCATATCGTAAATTAGGAATATTACATCCTTAATTCCTCAAGTCACATAGTATTATAGTAATTGCTACTTAGACGTAATCTAGCTAACACTAGTTTGTATACTTTAGGTATCTTACAAATATATCCAAAAGATGCGTATTTGTGTTACGATGCACGAGTCTTGATAGATCCCGGATCTACGCACTCATTTGTTACACCTCAGTTTGGTGAAAAGTTGAAGAAGTTAGGAGGTATTCCAGAACCTCTCGACTTTATTCTCGAGGTTACACTTCCGACTGGACAATTTATTACGACTGATCTAAGTATACCAGTTGATTATCGTTTCCATCAAGGATTACTGGGGATATGAAGCAGTAGCTGATTTGATCTTGTTACTGATGCAAGGATACGATGTGATCCTTGGCATGGATTGGTTGTTCAATCACCATGCGAACGTTGATTGTCGTAAAAAGATTATCTCTTTTCGCCCACAAAAGAAGGTATCAGCTAAATTTTATGGCGTACCATCAACTACTCTTTCGTTGATATCCGCAATTCAAGCACTGCTCGATGAAGGTGCTCAAGGGTATATTGCTTTTATACAAAGTGATGAGCAGAAAAAGAAGGAAATTTCACTTTCAGATGTACCTATTACTTGTGAATATCCCGACGTGTTTCCTGATGAGCTGCCAGGACTACCACCTGATAGAGAAGTTGAATTCGCAATTGAGTTAGCTCCAGGTACTGACCCAGTATCAAAAGAACCATACAGAATGGCGTCGACAGAGTTGAAAGAACTCAAGGAGCAATTACAGGAACTTCTTGATAAAGGTTTTATCAGACCGAGTGTGTCTCCGTGGGGCGCACCGATGTTGTTCGTGAAAAGAAGGACAGTACAATGCACCTCTGCATTGATTATCGCCAACTTAACAAACTGACGATCAAGAATAGATATCCGCTTCCTCGAATGGACGATCTCTTTGATCAGTTACAAGGAACGCGGTTCTTTTCAAAGATTGACCTACGGTCGGGTTATCACCAGATGAAGGTAAAAGCTGAAGATATTTCGAAGACAGCTTTTCGAACACATTATGGTCACTACGAGTTTCTCGTTATGCCCTTTGGTTTGACCAATGCACCTGCTGCATTTATGGACCTGATGAATAGAGTCTTCAAACCTTATCTTGATTTGTGTATCGTGGTATTCATCGACGATATACTTATTTATTCCAAGACAAAGACAGAGCATGAAGATCATCTACATCTGGCATTGTAAACACTGAGAGACTCGCGGTTATATGCAAAATTCAGTAAATGTGACTTCTGGTTGAACCAAGTAAGTTTTCTGGGTCACATTATCTCTGAAGCAGGTATCATGGTTGATCCTGCAAAGATCGAAGCTGTAGTACAGTGGAAGCAGCCATAGACCGTAATTGAGATTCGAAGTTTTCTAGGTCTTGCAGGTTATTATCGATGTTTTGTGGAAGGCTTTCCACGACTTGCTGGACCACTCACGCAACTCACTTGAAAGAATGTTAAATTTAAGTGGACTGAGGCGTGTGAACAAGGTTTCCAATAATTGAAAAGAAGACTTACTTCTGCACCTATTTTAGCATTACCATCTGGCAGTGGTGGTTATGTTGTCTTCAGTGATGCTTCATACAGTGGGTTAGGATGTGTGTTGAACCAATGGGAACGTGTGATAGCATATGGTTCTCGTCAGTTGAAAGATCACGAGAAGAACTATCCCACTCATGACCTAGAATTAGCAGCGGTCTTTTTCGCGTTAAAAATCTTGAGACACTATCTGTACGATGAAACCTTTGAAATCTTCACCGATCACAAGAGTCTTAAATATCTCTTCACTCAGAAAGAGTTAAATTTGAGACAGAGAAGGTGGATGGAATTTGTGAAAGACTACGACTGTTCGATTCAATAGCATCCTGGTAAAGCCAATGTTGTAGCTGATGCACTTAGCAGAAAATCCTCCGCTCAGCTATCTCATCTTGTTACAAGATTACAAAGATGGAAACTACTCAATGATATTGTATCATCGAGTGCCACTCTTCGAGCAACAGCAAATAGAGGTTTACTTGCTACAGTAATGATCCGAGCTCCACTTTTCGATAGGATTAGAGAGCTTCAGATGCAAGATGCAGAGCTTATTTCTATCCGACAAGGGGTACAAAGTGGACTACAGCCCGAATTCTCAATCAAAGAGGATGGGTCTTTATTATTTCGAGGACAAGTATGTGTACCAGATGATCATACTTTACATTAAGAAATCCTCGAAGAAGCTCACAAATCAGCATACGTTATTCATCCTGGTAGTACGAAAATGTATCAGGATCTAAAGAAAACATTTTGGTGGAATGGTTTAAAATGTGATGTAGTAGAATACGTCGCAAAGTGTTTGACTTGTCAACAAGTAAAGGTCGAGCATAAGCATCCTGCTGGTCTGCTACAGCCATTGCCTATTCCAGAGTGGAAATGGGAGAATATTTCCATGGACTTCATTCTTGGTTTGCCCCGTACTCAGAAGGGTTATAACGCCATTTGGGTGATTGTTGATCGTCTCAACAAATCGACGCATTTCTTACCTTATAGTACGTGATATACAGCATCGAAACTAGCTGAACTCTATCTGAGAGAGATTGTACGACTACATGGGATACCCGTAAGCATTGTGTCAGATCGAGATCCTTTATACACTTCTTGATTTTTGGCAAAGTTTCCAAGAAGGTATGGGTTCCAAGTTAGACTTCAGTACAGCATTTCATCCTCAGACCGACGGGCAGACGGAGAGGGTTAATCAAGTGATTGAAGACATGTTAAGGGCCTGTATGCTCAATTTTCAAGGATCATGGGATAAACACTTACCCCTGATCGAATTCGCATACAATAACAGTTTCCAGTCAAGCATCGGTATGGCACCATTCAGGCATTATATGGACGCCGATGTAGATCTCCGATTAATTGGGAAGAAGCTGGAGAACGGTTGATTTTAGGCCCTGACCTGATAGAAAGCACCAATGCAGTTGTTCACGTTATTCGAGAACGATTGAAGAGTGCACAGAGTTGACAAAAGAGTTACGCTGATCTTAAAAGAACCAGTGTTGATTTTCAGGTAATATTTGATCCTGATAAACCTTTTATCAATTGATTCAAACTATATTAGTAGTCTGATGAAATGATATACAGATTGGCGAGCACGTCTTTATAAAAATCTCTCCGACTAAAGGGGTGATGCGGTTCGGGAAACGAGGCAAGCTAAGTCCTCATTATGTTGGACCATTTCCTATATTGGGAAGAGTAGGAGAAGTAGCGTATCGACTTGCGTTACCTCTGCACCTGACAGGTATTCACGACGTATTTCACGTATCGATGCTGAGGAAATACGTCAGTGACCCGACGCATGTGTTAGATTATCAATCGTTGAACATTCAAGAAGGCCTAACGGTAACCGAAGAACCAGGTCAGATTTTGGACCGCAGGGATCAAATTCTAAGAACAAAATGGATTCCACTCGTGTTGATCCAATGGAAAAATCATGGGTCGCATGAAGCAACCTGGGAATGCGAGGCTGATATTCGTGTTCGATACCCTCAATTATTTACATAAGGTACGTACTTTAAATGCATGAACATTTACAATATAGTTACACTTAGTCAAATGAATTCTGAATTATTAAGATTATAATGTTGGTGTAAATAATTTTATAAAGGTACCTTGCACTCTTATATATTGAATCATATCCCATGTTGAATATAAATTTAGTGTCATTAGAAAAATACAATTAAATTATTTTATATTAACACTAACATTAAAAATCCAATTAACTTATATATAATATATATATATATATATATATATATATATATATGGTATACCTTAATGAAATAAACTGAAAGAGTGACATCTGGGGGACACCTAAGCAAGGGTGTATCCCAGATTTATGCCACATACCTCACTTGATTTGTTTAAGGCCATTAATAGGCTAATATAATAAGTTTTATAATTTTTATATACACAATATTATAAAATGGCTCAAATTTCATAGAAATAAAATTTTTAAACCTAGAAAAATACATAAAATATACCAACTAATATTTTTCTACAAACCCCCTAACTGTTAGGAACACAAAAATATAAAAAAATTAAATATCACATCTCAGGAGCCCCGAAATCCAGGCCTTTCAACATCTGAACCCCCTGCCGCGGCAAGGGCTAAGTGTTGCCGCGGCAAGCTTAGAGTGTTGTCGCGGCAACTATCCTGGAATATGGTGGGTCCGAAACCCCTTTTCTGGTATTTTCAGTTACTAAAACCTGTTATAGCCCTGTTCTTCGACCTTCCAAGCAACGAGTCATGCATGCACACCTTCAAATCTGATCCACAGCCGTTGAATGCTCCTAATTTAGTTCGCACATTTCTCTATGTTTTTATTTTCCTCTCGTTTCGGTCTGATTTTCGGTGCTTTGTAAGGTAAAACAATCTAGAATTCAATCCTATTGTCTTTTATTGTCTTTTATTGTCTCTTCTATTGCATCATGCCTCCTAGAAAAGTAGACGTATCTAAACCCCGAGGTCCTCGGCTAAAGAAAAAGGCAAAGGCTCTTCTTTTTCTATCCCCGAGCCAATCGATCCACCAAACATGTCGGAACAGCCCATTCCGTGGTGGGCTGCGAAGGCAATGGAACCAGAATGGATTGTGGACGATAAGCTACTGACCCCGAATGACTAGACTACATGGTCACTTCGTTATATCGAAAAGGCACAGTTAAGCGCCTTATACCAACCCTTTCACAATCAATTTTATCCGCATTTAGTTCGATTATTTTATCAAAATCTGGTCGTCACCCCTACTGTCGGTCAATTACAGACCAAAATAGATGGTCGTAAATTTTATTTTAATATCCTACATATAGCAAAAGCAATGGACTGTAATGCTGACTATGACGTCACTTCAGAACTACAAGTACCACGACAGAGGGATGTGAAATTTCACCACATCACCTCGAAAATGATAAATGGTCAGACCGCTTCTGACCATAGTCTTCTCGTCACGTGACATGCATTACCTAGCAGATGTGGTTTTTGGACTGTATCTTCCGATACAATTTATACCCTATGCAACATGAGAGAGAGCGCCGAGATGCTCTCTTGCAGGCTCTTTTTGCTGTCCACGAAGGATGATGGTTAAATGCCCCTAGGGTGGTTTGGGAAGGCATCAAGTATGCCAATGAGCATCTGCAAAGCACCGTGTCACCTTCCATGCCTTCTTGCCCCTACCCTAGACTGATCTCCCGCATGTTTGAAGGACACTTTGATAGTGTCAATCTCATTCCCTATCAGATCCCCGTTGGCAAAGAGATCCGCACCGATAACATGCGGGTCTTTAGCCCAGCAATTTGGAGAAATATCTACCAACGCTCTTTTCAAGCGGTAAATAACCGCCAAGCAAAACAAATTCAAATTCGTCATCCTCCCCAAGACCAACCAGAAATACCCCAACAGATCCTCGTCCCTCCTCAACCACAACCACAAGCTCAACCTGACTCGGTTCCTGTGGCACAAGGAACCTACACCACCGCCGACCTAGTTCAGCTCATGCGAGAAAACCATTAGCAAACCCTCATTCAATTCGATAATCTTTATCGAAATCACTACATGCTCCATCAACGCATCGATTATGTTGAAGAAGCGACGAATATCATGATGGAGCATACTTTTCAAACTGCCGCAACCCCCTACATTGGGCGTGCGCACAATTACGTCTCCCAGTATACCCGCAACGCCGTATTGTTGGTCCCGGAATTCCAGCAAGACTTCCAACAACAACAACAGGAAGCTGGTACATCCTCAGCGGGCCAACAACAAACAGATCCTCAGCCTGGTAAAATATAAATTCCCAAAATCAGAATTTATGTATTACATTATAGTTTTCTATTTACTTGTATTACATGCCTAATTATGATAGTTCTGTTGTTTACTAATTGTGTATGTATATCTTAAAGTGCAATTCTATGGTGTATTATAAGTTTTGTCTTACACAATACTAAGGAGCAGGTCAATTTGGTTTTTTGTATGAGAATGGTCTAGCTGTTTTTGGCTGAGAATCCATGATTAATGTTGAAATTGAACAAATTGCTCCTAATATGGTGATCCTCTATAGTGTATGTAAATCTTCAAGTATAATACTTTTATTATCATTTAAATTTTGTCTTAAATGATGGTAAGGAGTAGTTTAATTCAGTAATGTAGTAATGGCATGAGAATGGTTTAATGTTCATTATACAGCCATGTTAATGTGCGAATACTCCTCATAAGGTGCCACATGGAATAAAAATAAAACTATGTTTAGTAAGACACATAAAGTCAGGTGCCACATGAGTGTGGTTCATTCCAAAATTTCATTTTGATCTCTCAAAGGTAGTGTTGATTTTGGTTTATCGATTCAGTTTGTCTTGTGAGAGATTTAGTAGAAATATACCATTTATAGAATGCACATAGTGGGTGACATTCACCTGTTACCCTGCTAGTCCTGGTTTATTTTCGAAGACGAAAATGCCTAAAATAGGGGAGAATGTAACAATCCCCAGCATTGACACTGTAATGGTAAGTGTCTGATCAGGTCAGGTCAGGTCATGCGTGACGATCTCACTAAATTAGGCCATAAATCTTCGAAATGGGACCTTAAGCTAAATACACACAAGTGTAGTAAAGTAACAGACTAAAAAGATCTTAGAAATAATTAAATACATATATATATACCAACAGTGGTATATATGCTATATACATAAGTTAAGCCATTTGGCTTTACTAAATAACCAAGGGAAACAAAGGAAAGGGCTTTATTGTCGTTTCACTGTTAAACTACAAGACAAAACAGTTTTGTTCTTAATTATATAGGCTTTGCATAAAGCCGTTACCTCAAGTAGCTGGTAAGCTACTTGCATGCTTTGCCGTTACCTCAAGTAGCTGGTAAGCTACTTGCATGCTTTCAAATATACACGACTCCAATGAGTCATGCGATCTGCGCATGCACGCAAGGTCAAGTGGCTATACATAGACAGCACCAAAGAACCTGCAATTGTTGCCTTCAACTTTGAATGAAAGTATAGCTAGCAGATCCTGAAAACAAAAACTTGATAATTTGTCCGACATATCAGAAAATTATAGGGAGGTATGGCTGTTATGCACTCGATGTTTGGTTCTGATTTGTCGATTCAGTTGAACCGGTAGAAGCGAACAAGCACGAACCCAATAGACATCATTCACCAAAAAGGTAGGCTATCGATTTCATTTAAAAGAAAGGGGTCATCATAGAAACGACTTGAAACTTCAGCTCTGAATATATGAAGCTAAGTGCAGATTGTTGCACTCCGGCAGAGCTAAGTGCTCGAGCTATTTCTCTGTCACGAGGTTTACAATCCTGCTAACCTGCAACAAATAGGATATATTGCATATCTAAATCTATATATATATATATTAAATAGCTAGATACAAAGAAAATCTATATATATATATATATATAGCTGCACACAAAAGGAAGAAAAACAGCAAGACAAAGAGACCAAGAAGACATACCTGAAGCCCGGCAAGCCAGGCTTGCCGCGGCAAGACCCCATGCTGAGTGGCTTGTTGCGGAAACCACAAAGGGTTGCCGCGGCAAGCACCAAGTGTTGCCGTGGCAACCTCCCTCCAGCCATGGGTTTGAGCTGTGCCTGTGCTTGTGCTTGTGCTTTTGGACCTTGGGTCCACATGAGTTCAAGTATCTATCTGATGAGGCATGGGTGCACTGTTGATGCATTGTGCATCATCTATACATGATTCGTTTTTGAAATTAAATATATTTTCTTAGATTTGGTGCCACATGGTGCACTTAACCATTGAAGAACTAAACGTTGCGTGGTGATCTTGGACAATTAACTGTGCATCGACATTAGTAAGTGTAAAACACACTTGACGCACACTGGTAGGGAATGTATATTGTTCGTCATATTATGAATAGAATATCAATTTTTATTTATAGACATTTTGATGCTAAGAGTAGAATAATCGTGTATGCTTTATAAAGATGATCAGCTAAGCACTGAAAATCTGATATTTTTGATAAAGAGAAGCAGTCCTTTATAGCACATGACAGTTCTGATTTTTGTCAAGTTTATATCAAGTGTAATCTGCATAAGAAATTTATAGTGTTATTCGTAAATAGTGAAAAAGCATTAGGAACCATACATGGAAATTGCATCTTGTATTCTACAGCGTTCAGTAGTCAGATTATGATCATTTGAAATATCTTAGACATGTTCAAGTGTACATCAAGTGATCCCGCTAACTCGGGAGCTTGAAATTCTTGTATCAAGTGATCCCGCTAACTCGGGATCTTGACAAGTGATCCCGCTAACTCGGGAGCTTGACAAGTGATCCCGCTAACTCGGGAGCTTGTAATATTCCAGTCCAAGTGATCCCGCTAACTCGGGAGCTTGATAAGTGCTCCCGCTAACTCGGGAGCTTAATCTCGTTGATTCCTTGATCTTCACCTGCATGTATATCCTGTTTCAGCTTGATTTTCTTCATACCTGTTGCATCATGCATAAGTCATGACATCAGCATGTTAATTGTAATCTAGTAATGTTTCATAATAAAAATTGATAAACTGTCAATTTATGTTAGCAATATGATATTCTCTACTGAGTTGTGGATGATAGCTCATTCCTCGATTTAAATATTTTAGCTGCAGAACCCGATCCTGAGCAGGCGGCTGATCCGACGTATGTGCTTGAGGAGGAGGGAGATGAAGACGACGACGACGATGACGGCGGGGAAGATGACTTTCCAGAGGAGTTCTTCCCGTAGATAGGTTTGTTACTTAGGGTTGGGATATGGGGCATTGGGATAGAGATAGAGAGAGAGGAAGGAAAAAGATATATTTTTAGTCTGTATAAATGATATATATTGGTGTTAGATTTCTGATGGGATGTTAGTTGGATGTATAGGGTTCTTTTCACTGTTTAGATGACGGGTGGCCGTCATCGGTGAAAAGCTATACATCAGATACATTATTTCTCTTTATTACATAGGTTAGTTCTATATCTATTGCAGTTATTTTGCCATCATTGTCATTTGTCAGAGTTTAATTACATTGCTTCCGCATTTTGTATCACTTTGATGTAGAATAAGGAACCCTTGATGAAAGGATCATATCAGGTTATCTGATGGCGCGACCTTTTCTAGTTGAGAGACTGGGAAGCGTCGGGCTGTCACATGATATTCAGGAGGATTTGATGGTGACTGAAGAACCAGTCCCGATATTGGACCGCAGAGACCAAATTTTAAGAACAAAGTGTATTCCACTTGTCCTGGTTCAGTGGTGTATTCATGGTCCAAGTGAAGCCACGTGAGAACGCGAAGCTAATATTCGTGCTCAGTATCCACACTTGTTTACCTAAGGTACGCCACTTATTGCATCCGTTAGACTAAATTAGTAAATTACTACTTATGATACAAAAATTTTTCGTATACGTTACCATTGAACTATTTGTATCATTTAAGTCTTAATCAGTTCAAAACTAAGTAGGAAAGAATTTTACATGCTCCGCACATGACCAATACATATAAATAAGTGAAACTGTTTAACTCAAAACAGTCAAATTATACCCAAACTTGTGCTTCAATGTTAACTAATGAGTTAGTTAAATAACTTGGTCACATATTTGTAGAAATAAAAATATTTGGACCCTTTCTACTGATAAAAATTAGTGTAACATAATTTTAAATAAGCTATGGGGGTGTTGGACACAAAGGAGTGTCAAAGCTTTGACCCAAGACCAATCAGCATGCATGGATCGGACTGCACTAAGACACGATGGTCATGCCAAGATGCACACTAAGTTGTTACAACCAAGATCACTTAAGTAAATAAACCCCAATTTCTATTTTTCTGTTGTTCTATTTGGTGGTGCGGTCTCTGTGTTATTTCCCTCCCGAGCTACACACACTCTATTTTCAGTTCAAAATCCCCCGATCTCGCGCCAAATTCTTTGCATGTTGGAGAATCGAGCTTGGCATAGCTTCCCCATCTCAACTTCTGCATTTTAGTTCAAATTTGGCGCATCTTTGAGGTAAAAACTCTCATTTTTTCTTCTCTTGCTATTTCCTTTCAATTTTTGAAATACCATGCCTCCAAAGAAGACCATGGCTTCCAAAATTACGCCCGTGTGCCCAAAAGCGAAGTCAAAGGAAAAGGGCAAACCCCCATCCACATCCAAAGATAATGTCGATCCACTCATGGATCGTGAAGAACCCGTTCCATGGTGGAACACGAAAGCAATGGAACCCGATTGGTTGTTTGATGAATCCTTGCTCATACCGACCGACATGACCGCATGGTCATTATGTTACCTTAAACAAGCAGGTCTAGATGCCCTATTCCAGCCCGTACATCCGCATTTTTATCCATGGGTTGTCCAACTATTTTATCAAATTTTAAAAATTGTCGAGTTCCACGGAGAACTAGATACTGAGATCGATGGCCGCAAATTCCATTTCCAACTTCAAGACAAAGGCAAAGCTATGGATTGTAGTGCGACATTTGATGCGAGCCAAGGTCTCTAAGCCCTCGCCCCAAGGACATGCGATTTACTCACATCACCGGCAAAATGATCAAAGGACAAACTGCTCAAGGTCTCTCCGTTCGTCGAAGTCAGTTACCATAAAATATGTAGTTTTTAGATGTTGTCTTTAGGAACAATCTATACCCCATGCAACATGAGCGTGAGTGATGCTCTGTTGCAAGCCCTTTTTGTTGTTCATAAAAATTGATGGGTTAATGCCCCGAAAGTTGTTTCGGAGGGTATTAAGTATGCCAGTGTCCCTCTCCTTCGTAATGTTACAGCCACTATGCCAGCATGTCCTTATGCAAGTCTTATCTCCCGACTCCTTAAGGATCGTTAAGACGCCAATAATATGGCACCCTATCAAATACCCCCTGGGGAGGAGCAACGAAACGACCATATTCGTGTGTTTACCCCCGCCAAATGGAAAAATGCGTATCAATGATGTCAACTTGCAGTGAAAACCTGACAACCACCCCATCCACGTGCTCCTTCACAACAGCCAATGCCTCACCGTCAGAACCAAACCTAGAAACACCAATCCCCTCTCAAGAAGAACCAATTCCCTCTCACGGAGAAAGTTTTACACTCGCCGACCTTGCTCAGCAAATGAGAGAAAGCCACCAACAAACCCTCCAACAATTTGATAACCTCCACCGGAATAACTATATGCTCCACGAATGCGTCGACTACATTGAAGAGGCCACCACTCTTTTAATGGAACACACTTTCAAGACCGCCTCAACCCCTTACGTTGGTCAGGCACGAAACTTCGAGTCTACGTACACCCGAAATGCAGCCACATTAGTGTCGGAAGTCACTCAAAGTGATACAGGACCATCCTCAGTTGGAGAGCGTCAGAGTAGATCATAGCCTGGTGAGTAAAACACTCACTTTTATATAGTCTTTTTGTTCATATATAATGATATAATAGTAAACCTGTTGCATGATTACTGCACATGGTTCTTTTTACTCTATAGTAACATTGTTGTAACTCTGTTATGTGTTTACTTTGTTCTTCATGTCGATGTAATCATCCTATCACACTATTCTCGGTATTTCCATTATTATTATATTTTTATAATAACACAAGTAAGATTGATATACTTTCGTTTAGCCATGTATATTAATGTCACTTTAGCAAACTCTAATAGTGTTTCAACAATGTATACATCGTGACTTAATCCCATTCCCTGTCTTCAATTATTTTCGAGGACAAAAAACCCTTAAGAGGGTGTAACAGCTGCCATGTTTTAAACCCACGATATCGGGTATGGACGCAGGTCAGGTCAGGTGTGTGTGCCTAACATGGGAACATGTATCGGATCTAAATAATCCATGCACTTAATATAAGTGTAGCAAATGTACACTTGGATTTTTGGCATAAACCCATACACCTATAGTTGTGTATGAGGTATACACTTTAAATTGTACTATCCCATATACCTATATCAGTGTATTATATAATACACTTGATTTTATACTATTACATATATATATATATATATATAACTTTGTTAAATAAATGTGTAGCAGCTATACATGGGAGCTATAGGCTATACACCCAATAAGGTGTAGCAGGATTACACTTTAAATTAGTACCCAGCCATACACCCTAAACAGTGTAATTGCATTACACTAAAGGGAAGCCTATTATGGCTTATATGCATATATATTGAAAAGTTAATGTGGGCACTACATGGGATTCCAACCCTTATTAGCTTATAATCCTAATCTCGCCTCTTGACTCCACGACTGCATGAGTCAACTTTAGACTCCATGCATGCAAAGTGCAAACCCACTACAAGAGCTCATCACCACCTTCTTCCTTCTTCCTGCTTCGAGCCTTGAAGAAATCTAAATTCCATAGCAAACAGACCCTGCAAAATCAGTAAAATCTCATAGTAGAAGAAACCCTTCCTCTAGCTCTCAAACCCATGTCTCACTTCAACCTCTTCAAACCCTTGGATTCAGAACCGTGGATCACAAGGTGACCCTGCAATTCATTCGTGAGAATTACGACAGACAACTGCTTGGTCTCGGAGAGTTCATTACGACCTTAGCTTTTGCAAATATTTCATGAACTCGACGAACTCGACACCAACACCATTTCGGCGATGTCGTAACTGAGAATCCACCAAAAGGTATGCCATAAATGAACCACATAATAGATTAAGTTCATTTCATTAATTCATTTAACATTAACTATAGGTCTTTGGTGCCGACTCCATGAGATCGGATCGACAGCTCTGTGATTTGTGTGAGGGTTTCAGAGTTGAAAGCATTGATTATCGCACTCTGGAACTTTCATACCAATTTCATAAATACAAATGGATTCTCGGTACAACGTATAAAAGAAAATATATTGTATGTAAAGTGTAGAAGGCTAGCATACTAAGAGCACAAAAGAAAGCAGAGAAGAGTAGATGGGAAACCGAAGCAAGCTTGTGCATCAGGCTTGCCGCGGCAATCCCACAAGCTTGCCGCGGCAAGGTGCACAGCTGATGGGCTTGCCGCGGCAACCCTACAGCTTGCTGAGGCAAGCCTGTGTATTTGGCCTGTGTGTCTGTTTGTGATGCCTTTTCCCTATGTATGTGTATATAGTAATCATTTTGTTACACATGTGGGGTCTATAGTGACCCAGTATAGATGTTAAAAATGTGAACATGCATCATAGGTGTTTGGTGCATGAAGTGCTCGTAACGATGGATTTTAGCTTGGATGCATGAGTGCACATGTAACAAGTAACACGTAAGCTTGATTTCAAGGTAGGGGTTGACCTTGCTAATTTATAGTTTGGTTTCTTATTTTCATCTGAATAGCATGTTATTATATGTACATGATTACATTCATGCTCATGTTAGTTTCGACGTATGCTTATGCTAGTTTCGGTTCGATGAATGGTTAGGTATAAATATACTAGTTTCTGTTTGATGGATAGTTATGCATGAACGATGATAAGATCAGTATCGACGCATGGCTATGAATAATTAATGCTAGTTTAGTTTAGATGTATGGCTATGTATGGTTATGCTATGAGTATGCTATGAGTTCAGTTATGTATGAGCATGCAAGAGTCAATATGCTATGGGTATGCTATGAGTTAAAGTTTATGTATGAATATGTGAGAGTCAGTTATGCTATGAATATGCTATGAGTTTCAATTATGCTTTGATTATGCAAGTTTTAATTTATGCTAGTTCAGTTTCAATATATGATTATATGCTAACTAATCATGATGCTCTCACGTACATGATACCATGCATTTGTCACGTCTTGTTATCCTTGATTCCTTGTTCTCGCTTGCTTCGTTTTAAGCCAAGTGATCGCGCTAACTCGGAAGCTTGACTATGTAATTCTTGAACACAAGTGATCCCGCTAATTCGAGAGCTTGATGTCTTAGTCCAAGTGATCCCGCTAACTCAGGAGCTTGACAAGTGATCCCGCTAACTCGGGAGCTTAATTCTCTTATTTCTTGTCTATGTATGTTTTTCATTTGATAGCTTGTTTAAGCTAAATCTGTTTCAGCATGATTCCTTGTATTTGTTTCAGCATGAATCTGTCAGCATGATAAATTATTTGCATGATTAATTACTTCTTTGTGTTATATGTTGCTAGAATAGATACAAGATAAGATATAATGTGCTTAGATTTATATTTTATGCATTAAGAAGTGGATTGGCATCGTAACATATAAGTTAGCATTATTATTTTCCCTATTAAGCTTCAATGATAGCTCATCCTATGACTTCATGTCCTAGCTACAGATCTTAACCCTGAGCACGAAGGTGATCCCACATATCAGCCAGAGGAGGAGGAAGAAGAGGACGAGGAGGATGAGGAAGAAGAATTCGCTAAGGAATTCTTTCCTAAGTCAGAGAGGAAGAATGCTTGAGAGAGAGATTTGTTTTGAAACTTATATAAAATAGTAGTATTATGTTTTTGAGATATTTGGTACTTCGTGTATAGATTTTCTTTCCATTATTTAGATAACGGGTGGCCGTCATCAGTGGAAAGCTATACATAGCATCAGTTAATTCTTGTTTATATCTCTTAGTTTACGATTTTAATAGATGAATGAATATCAGTTTCTGCCATATTATCTTCATATCAGAGTTATTAAATTGCTTCCGTAAATATAATATTTTATATACGATACGATGCACTTGTAGGACAGGATCATGTTAGGTGATTCGATGACGCGACCTTTCCTGTATACGATTAGGAGAAAAGTCGGGCCGTCACATTCATGCTTGTCATTATCTATCGCAAATTCATATTCATGCATGTAACTATCTATCCTTGTTCATGCATGTCACTATCTATCACGCATTTATATTTATGCACGACACTATCTATCGCGCATTTATATTTATTTATATTCATGTATGTCACTATCTATCGCACATTTATATTTAGGCACATCACTATTACGCATTTTTATTCATTCATGTTCATGTATATCACTATCTATCGTGCATTAATGTTCATGCATGTCACTATCTATTGCACATTCAAGTTTATGCAGGTCACTACTTATCATGCATTCATGTTCATTCAGACTCATGCATGTTACTATCTATCACGCATTCATTTTCATGCATATCACTATCTTTCACTCATTTATGTTCATGCATATCATTGTATATCGCACATTCTTATTCATACATGTTACTAACTATCGCGAATTCATATTCATGCATATCACAATCTATCCTAGTTCATGCATGTCACTATCTATCACGCGTTCATGTTTATACATGTCTAAGTATGTCACTATTAATCACCCACCCATATTTATGCTTATTGTCTATCGAGCATTCATGTTCATAAATGTCATTATCTATCACGAATTAATATTCATGCATGTGACTATGTATCGCACATTCATGTTCATAGATGTTAAATTATCAATCGCATAATTATTTTTATTCATATTCTTGGATGTCACTATCTATCACGCAATAATATTCATTCATATTCATGCATGTGACAATCGTGCATTTATATTTATGCATGTCACCATCTATCGTGCATTCATATTTATACATGTCACCATCTATCGCGCATTCATGTTTATGGATGCCAAAGTATCTATTGCCCCTTCATGTTCATTAATGTCACTATCTGTCACACTTTCATGTTCACGCAAGTCACACTTATCCATGTTCATGCAAGTCACAGTCTATCGTGCATTCATATTCGTGCATGTCACTATCTATCACGCGTTTATGCTCATTTGTATTCATGCATGTCGCTATCTATCGTGCATTTATGTTCAATCATGTTCATGCATGTTACTATCTATCACGCATTCATGTACATAAATGTCACTATCTATTATGCTTTCATTTTCTTGCATGACACTATCTATCTATATTCATGCCTGTCACAATCCATCGTCCATTCATGTTCATTCCTGTCATTATCTATTCGTGCTCATGCATGTCACTATCTATCGCGCATTCATATTCAATCATATTTATATATGTCACCATCTATCGCACTTCATGTTCATTCATATTACTATCTATCCATATTCATGCATGTCACTGTTTATCCATGTTCATTCATGTCACAATCTATCGTGCGTTCATATTTATGCATGTCATTATTTGTCGCGCATTCATGTTCATTCATGTCACTATATATCCATATTCATGCATGCCATTATCTATCGCGCACTCATTTTCGTACATGTCACTATCTATCGCACGCTCATGTTCATTCATGTTCATGCATATCACTATCAATCATACATTCATGTTCATGCATGTTACTAACTGTCCATGTTAGTGCTTGTCATTATCTATCGCGCATTCATGTTCATTGATGTCATTCTCTATCATGCATTCATGTTCAAGCAAGTCACTATCTATCGCTCATTCATGTTTACGCATGTTCATGAATGTCACTATCAATCGTGTATTCATGTTCATTTATGTTCGTACATGTCACTATCTATTGCATATTTTTGTTCATGCATGTCACTGTCCATCGCACAATCATGTTCATTTATGTTCATGGATGTCATACTATGAATCATGCATTTATATTCATACATGTCCCTATCTTTCGCTCATTGATGTTCATTCATTTTCGTAGACATTAGACAATCAATCACACATTCATATTCATGCATGGTACTATCTATCGTACATTCATGTTATTACCTATCGGTGTTTATGCATGTCACTATCTATTGTGTATTCATGTTCATTTATGCTCATGCATGTCACTATCTGTCGTGCATTCATGTTCTTACGTGTCAGTATCTATTCATATTTATGCATGTCACTATTTATCCATGTTCAAGCATATCACAATCTATCGCACATTCATTTTCATGCATGTCATTATCTAGTCGCGCATTCATGTTCATGCATGTCACTATCTATCAATGTTCATGCATGTCACTATCTATCTCATATTTATATTCATGCATGTCACTATGTAATGCGCGCTCATGGTCGTTCATGTTCATGCATGTTACTATCTATCCATGAAATTGCTTGTTACTATCTATCACGCATTCATGTCCATGCATGTCATTTTCTATCATGTATTCATATTCAGTATGTCACTCTATCTATCGCGCATTGATGTTTAGTTATGTTCATGCATTTCACTATCTATCATGCATTCATGTTCATTTATGTTCGTACATGTCACTATCTATCGCGCATTCCTGTTTATACACGTCACTTTCTATCGCTCATTCATGTTCATTCATTTTCATAGATGTCAGACTATTAATCATGCATTCATATTCATATATTTTACTATCTGTCACACATTCATATTTATTTTTGTCACTATCAATCCATGTTCATGCGTGTCACTATCTATCGCACCTTTAAGTTCATTCAGGTTCATGCATGTCAATATCTATCTATGTTCATGCATGCCACTATCTATTGCGCATTCATATTCATTAATGTCACTATCTATCAATGTTCATGCATGTAACTATCTATCGCGCATTCAAGTTCATGCATGTCACTATTTATCGTGCATTCATAGTCATACATGTCACTATCTATCGCGCATTCTTGTTCATTATTGTTTACTTTGTGCTAGTCAAATTTTATTGTAAAATGGATGATTAAAATACAGTAGAAGATAAAAGGTGAAATGGAAATGAATTAAAGCACAAAGCACAGCCTATAAGATACAGGGCTGTTGTAGTAAGTTTTGAAAGTAAGAGTTTGTCCCATAGGGAGTAATGATCTAAAAATCTAGTAGACCTCCAGATCTGGCTACAGATCTGGCAATCTCTAAACCTATTCTATGAAAACAGGGAAAATAGAAGTGATTTTTCAGGTATCACAATTAAATCTAGATCTAACTATAAATTAAAGTAAAATGATGATGGGTTGATAAAATAAAAATATAAAATGGTGAGAAGTAAACAACTGTGGATTATTAGTAATGTAAATCGGATTTAGAACAATGGATCTGCAACTAGTCTTCACTTGGCTACAAGCACAAGTGCAAGGGAGAAAATTTTAATTCTAAACTAGAAATTTAAATTGATCTTAGGGGTATAATCCGTCCACTTGAATGGTCCCAGATTATCCCAGGGATCTTATCTAATCACAGGCCTAGAGCTGAAATAAGAAAACTATTGTAGGCACTATGGATGCCAGGCTACAAACACAAGTATCCATAGGAGTAGCAGATCTGTAAAATTCTAGTGAAAATCACAAGAAAATCACAGCTCAACTGAGGCATTAAAGTCAGCTGGTCATTGCTTCAAACAGCTGCAATGACCAAGCTCTCATGTTTGCTATCTCTGCTAGACTCCAAATCAAAATGCTGAAAAGAGGGCTGTAAAACAAAGCACGAATCAAATCTGTAGAAATCCATCACTTGGCTACAAGCACAAGTGACTGGAAAAAGAATCTTTTCTAACCCTTAGATCTGGACCAATCCTATGGGTATATGGTTGTCCACTCAAATGGTCACAGCATATCCCAAAGGTGTGTGCCAAAGAGTTAAAAATAGAACAAGAAGATCACTGTATCTACTATGGGTGCAAAGCTACAAGCATAGGCATCCATAGGTGCATCAGATCTATAGACATTCAAAGCAAAAACTTAGAAAATTACAAATCTGATGAAGCTATAAACTCAGTATTTTATTGAATTAACAAAACTTACAATAATTGCCCTCAAGGCAGTAGTCTCTGAAAATTCTAAGTTCTTCACAATGTAATTACAATACCAATTTATAGATCTAAATAATCTCAGTTGCTGCCAAGAACTAATCCAACAGGCTAGATTAGGGAGAGAAAAGAGGGGGGAGGGAATAGGGAAAAGAAAACCTAAAACTAAACCTAATTTAAGATAAGGGAGGGTGAGAATTTCTTAGCTTTCTTGCTAAAGAATCATAAAAATCAGTTTGGTATTTATACATATGCATTGATCCCTATGCTTTATTGCTGACCAATTAGAGAGGAGGCAATAATCTGGTTTATGCTGATCCAAGTGATTGGTATTTTGGCCAATCAGAGAAGAGAGGAGTCCTTTTAGTTATACTCAGCTGAAGTGGTTTGATTATAGCCAAGAGAATGTTCCATGTAGTTACAAAATAGTTCACATGTGGGCTGCTGTCCATGTGCCTTGTTGAAATTCTCAAATATGCCCCAGTCGTCCACTGGTAATTGTTGTTGGAACCTGAGATAGCTCCCACAATTCACTGGCTGCTATTGGAGTTCTCAAAATAACTCCCAAAGGTAACTGATGA
Organism: Chloranthus sessilifolius; assembly: GCA_021018995.1. Classification (NCBI taxonomy): domain Eukaryota; kingdom Viridiplantae; phylum Streptophyta; class Magnoliopsida; order Chloranthales; family Chloranthaceae; genus Chloranthus; species Chloranthus sessilifolius. The sequence continues at coordinate 34,807,014 of CM037586.1, forward strand.
AGGCTATAACCTGAGCTAAAGCTTTCTTGTGAGGATGCCGAGACCTGCTCGACAAGTTCTGAAACCTAAAAGCCTTTGTATGCTCGAGCAGTTCTGAAGGAAGTCGATAGGATGGCTTGAAGGCTTCTTTAACTGCTCAATAGGTTAGTGCTTAAAGTGCAGCACTACTCAAATTGTGCATAGCTTCAACATTGAAGCACTTGATAAGTTGGCTTTCAACTTTAGTGTTGCTCAACAGGTACTCTGCTGAGCTTCAGCACCATTCGACAGGTACCCAGTTTAGCTTCCTAGCATTCGACGGGTCAAGGAATGAAGGGGCACCATTCGACAGGTTGGATCCCTGCTTCAGCACCATTAGACAGGTGCATTCTCAGCATGTTTACAGCAATTGATAGGTTGGGCTGCAGCAATATACTGCTTGAGATGCACATGTTGAAGCTCTTGAGACTTGTATTTGTGCAGTATGGAACTAGTTTGAGTGCACAGGGCTGAAGGTTGGTTTGCTCACATGAACTTCCCTAGTGTGCACATTAGATGTGTGCACACAGCTGAAGATTGGGCTGCTAAAGATGTATTGCTGCTACATCTGCTATAGTGTTGGACTGCATGGCTGTATGCACCTGTTCCCATGTATTGCTGCTGAATGTGCTGAACCACATGCACCAGCTGAAGGTCCTCTTCAGCTCATGTACAAAGTAGACAACTACAGGATGCTCTTTGACTGCTTGAGTTTGCTTTGAAGGCAGCTTGAGTTTCTTGACAGCAACTTAGAGGATGCATCTTGCAGCTATTTTTATTTTGGTTCTTACTACTGTATACTCCAACAGTAGCATTACTTCTTCATGCATTGGATTTTACTTTGCTCAGCTCATGGATGATTCTAGTCTCCTCTTCTTGGCACTTTTAGATGAAAAACTGCACTATGCTGCATATTTATTCTTAACTGCAAACCATACTTAAACACACTTATTAAACAGCTCTAGGCTCTAGTAAAGCCTAGGTTAGGAGGTGAAAAGTGGCAATTTTCAATGCTTAACATTTATTTATGTCAGTATCTATTCCAAATTTATATTCATGTATGTCACTATCCATCCATGTCATTATCTATCGCGCCTTTACATTTATGTCATTATCTACCGATGTTTATGCATGTTCATTCATATTCATGTATGTCAATATCTATCACGCATTTATATTTATGCGTGTCACTATCTATTCATGTCCTTGCATGTCACTATTTATCCATATTTAAGCATATCATAATCTTTCGCGCCTTCATTTTCATGTATATCATTATGTAGTCATGTATTTTTGTTCACGCATGTCACTATCTATCGGGCATTCAGGTGCATGCATGTCTCTATGTAATACGCGTTCATGTTCATTCATTTCATACATGTCACTATCGATGGGGCATTCATGTTGATGCATGTCACTATCTATCGTGCATTCATATTCATGGATGTCACTATCTATTCATGGCAGTACATCTCACTTTCTATCGCGTATTCTTGTTCATGCATGTCACCTTCTATCGCTCATTTATGTTCATTAATATCATACTATCAATAGCGCATTTATGTTCATACATTTTACTATCTGTCACATGTGTGCATACGTGTGCATAATTGCGTGATGTATTTTTATCACTATCTATCTATGTTCATACGTGTCACTATCTCTTGCGCATCCAAGTTTATGCATGTCACTATCTAGTGTGCATTTATGTTCGTTCATATTACTATCTACCAATGTTCATGCATGTCCCTATCAATCGGGCATTCATATTAATTTATTTTAATATCTATCGCACCTTCATATTCAAGCAAGTCACTATCTATCCATATTCATTGATGTCCCTATCTATCGCGCATTTATGTTCATTCATGTTCATGCTTGTCAGTATCAATCACATATTCATGTTGATGAATGTCACTATCTATCGCGCATTTATGTTTATCCATGCATCTATCTATCGTGCATTCATGTTCATTCATTTCAATATTTGTTACACATTCATATTCAAGTATATCACTATCTATCAATTTTCATGCATGTCACTATTTATCGCGCATTCATGTTAATTCATATTCATGCTTGTCAGTATCAATCACGCATTCATATTAATAAACGTCACTATCTATCATGCATTAATGTTCACCCATGTAACTATCTATCGCGCATTCATGTTCACGTATGTCACTATCTATCTATGTTCATGCATCCCATTATCCATCGCGCATTCATGTTCGTTTATGTTCATGCATGACACTTTCTATTACGCATTTATGTTCATGCATGTCAATATCAATCAATGTTAAAATATGTCACTATTTATTGTGTATTCATATTCATGTATGTCACTATCCATCGCGCATTCATTTTCATTCATGTCACTATTAATCTATGTTCATGCATGTCACAATCTATCACGCAATTATGCTCATTCTTGTTATGCATGTTACTTTCAATAACGCATTTATATTCATGCATTTCACCGTCTTTTGCGTAATTATGTTTATTCATGTCCCTGCACATCACTATCTATTGAGCATTCATGTTCATGCATGCCACTATCTATCGTGAATTCATGTTCAAGTATTTAACTATCTATCCTCATTCATGCATGCCACTATCTATCACGCATTTATATTTATGCATAGTATTATCAATCGCACATTCATATTCATTTATGCTCATGTATGTCACTATCTATCGCACATTAATATTTAGGCACGTCACTATCTATTACGCATTCTTATTCATTCATGTTCATGTATATCACTATCTATCTATGTTCATGAATTTCACTCCCTATCATGTATTAATGTTCATCAATGTCACTATCTATCGCGCATTCATATTCATGCATGTCACAATTTATCGCGCATTCATGTTCATTTAGGCTCATGTATGTTACTGACTATCACGCATTCATGTTCATGTATGTTACTATCTATCGCAAATTCATGTTCATGTGTGTCACTATCATCCTAATTCATACATGTCACAATCTATCCTTATTCATACATGTCACTATCTATCATACATTCATGTTCATACATATCCAAGTATGCCACTATCAACCGTCCATCCATGTTCATGCATATCACTATCTATCGTGCATTCACATTCATTTATGTACATTAATATTCATGCAAGTTACTATCAATTGCGCATTAATATTCATGCAGGTCACTATGTATCGCACATTCATGTTCATGGATGTCAAATTATCAATCGCACAATTATTTTTATTTATATTCTTGGATGTCACTATCTATCGCACAATCATGTTCATTCATATTCATACATGTCACTATCTATCCACGTTCATGCATGTCACTATCTATCGCTCATTCATATTTATTCATCTACATTCATGTCACTATTTTTCGTATATTCTTATTCAAGCATGTCACTATCAATCGTGCATTCATATTAATGCATGTCACAATCGGGCATTCAAATTCATACATGCCACTATCTATTATACATTCATATTCATGCATATCACTATATATCGCGTATTCATATTAATATTTATGGATGTCAAACTATATATCGCGCCTTTATATTCATTAATGTCACTATCTGAAGTACTTTCATATTCACGCAAGTCACTATCTATTCATGTTCAGACAAGTCACACTCTATCTTGCATTCATATTCCTGCATGTCACAATCTATCAATGTTCATACATGTCACTATCTATCGTGCATTCATGCTCATTCATATTCATGTTTGTCGCTATCTATCGCGTATTTATGTTCAATCATGTTCATGCATGTTACTATCAATCACACATTCATGTTCATGAATGTCACTATCTATCGTGCATTCATATACTTGCATGGCACTATCTATTTATATTCATATATGTCACTATTTATTGCCCATTTATGTTCATTCCTATCGCTATCTATTCATATTTAGGCATATCACTATTTATCGTGTATTCATACTCATACATATCACTATTTATCCATGTTTATGAATGTCAATAGTTATCCAAATTCATGCATATCACAATCTATCGTGTGTTTATGTTTATACATGTCATTATCCGTTGCATGTTTATGTTCATATATATCACTATCTATCCATGTTCATGTATGTCGCTATCTATCGCGCCCTCATATTTATGCATGTCGCTATCTATAGTGCATTCATATTCATTCACGTTCTTACATGTCACTATCAATCGCGCATTCATATTCATGCTTGTCACTATCTGTCCATGTTAGTGCTTGTCACTATCTATCACGCATTTATATTCATGGATGTCATTATTTATCACACATTCATGTTTATGTATATTCATGAATGTCACTATCTATCATGCATTCATATTCATTTATGTTCGTACATGTCACTATCTATCGCGCATTCTTGTTAATACATGTCACTGTCTATCGCATAATTGTATTCATTCATGTTCATACATGTCATAATATCAATCGTGCATTCATGTTCATGCATGTCCCTATCTTTATCAATGTTTAAACATATTACGATCTTTTGCGCATTCATTTTTATGCATGTCATTATCTGTCGCGCATTCAACTTCTTTCATATCACTATCTATCTATATTCATGTTTGTCACTATCTATCACGCATCCATGTTCATGTATGTCACTATCTATTGCACATTCATGTTCGTTCATGCGACTATTTATCAATGTTCATGCATGTCCTTATCTATTGCGCATTTATGTTCATGCATGTCACTATCTATCGCGCTTTCATGTTCATTCATTTTAATATCAATTGTACATTCATATTCAAGCATGCCACTATCTATCTATGTTCATGTATGTCACTATCTTTCGCACATTTATGTTCATTAATGTTCATGCTCATTAGTATCAATCATGCATTCATGTTGATGAATGTCACTATCTATCACGCACTCTTGTTCATCTATATAACTATCTATCGCGCACTTATGTTCACGTTTGTCACTATCTATCCATGTTCATGCATGCCACTATCCATCATGTATTTATATTTGTCCATGTTCATGCATGTCACTTTCTATCGTGCATTCATGTTCATGCATGCCATTATCAATCTATGTTTAACCATATCATAATTTATTGTGCATTCATGTTCATTCATATTCACACATCTCACTATCTATCATGCATTCACTTTTATTTATGTCACTATCAATCCATGTTCATACATGTCATAATTTATCGCGCAGTTATGCTCATTTATGTTTATGCATATTACTGTCTATAGTGCATTTATGTTCAAGCATTTTACTGTCTTTAATGTATTCATGTTCATTCATACTCCAGCAAGTCACTATATGTCATGCATTCATGTTCATGTATGTCACTGTCTATCGCGAATTCATATTCAAGCATATAAATATCTATCCTCATTTATGCATGTCACTATCTATCACGCATTCATATTAATGCATGACACTATCTATCGTACACTCATATTCATTTATGTTCATATATGTCACTATCTAGCGTACATTCATATTTAGGCACGCCACTATCCATAACGCATTCTTATTCATTTATGTTCATGTATTATATTATCTATCCATGTTTATAAATGTCACTATCTATCGTGTATTAATATTTATGCATGTTACTATCTATCGTGCATTTATGTTCATGCATGTTACAATTTATCACGCATTCATGTTCATTTAGGCTCATGTATACTACTGTTTATCATGCATTCATGTTCATGTATGTTACTATCTATCGCAAATTCATGTTCATGTGCGTCACTATCATCCTAATTTATACATATCACAATCTATCTTGTTCATACATATCACTATCTATCACGCATTCATGTTCATAGATGTCCAAGTATGTTACTATCAATCGTCCATCCATGTTCATGAATATCACTATCTATCACGCATTCACATTCATTTATATGCGTTAATGTTCATGCATGTCACTATCTATCGCTCATTAATATTCATGCATGTCACTATATATCGCACATTCATGTTCGTGGATGTCAAATTATTAATCGCGCAATCATTTTTATTTATATTCTCAGATGTCACTATCTATCGCACAATCATATTCATTCATGTTCATGTATGTCACTATCTATCGCCTATACATGTTCATTCATCTTTATTCATATTCATTCATCTACATTCATGTTACTATTTTTCGTATATTCTTGTTCAAGCATGTCACTATCAATCGTGCATTCATATTAATGTATGTCACAATCGGGCATTCAAATTCATACATGCCACTATCTATTATACATTCATATTCGTGCATGTCACTATATATCGCTCATTCATATTAATGTTTATAGATGTCAAACTATCTATCGCGCCTTTATGTTCATTAATGTCACTATCTGATGCACTTTCATGCTCACACAAGTCACTATCTATCCATGTTCATACAAGTCACAGTCTATCATGCATTCATATTCGTGCATGCCACAATCTATCAATGTTCATGTATGTCACTATCTATCACACAGTCATGCTCATTCGTCTTCATGCTTAGTGCTATCTATCGCGTATTTATGTTCAATCATATTTATGCATGTTACTATCTATCACACATTCATATTCATGAATGTCACTATCTATAGTTCATTCATATTCTTGCATGGCACTATATATCTATATTCATGCATGTAACTATCTATTGCCCATTCATGTTCATTCTTGTCATTATCTATTCATGTTCAAGCATATTATTTATCTATCGTGTATTTATATTCATGCATGTCACTATCTATTCATGTTCATCCATGTCAATATTTATCTAAGTTCATACATATCACAATCTATCGTGCATTTACGTTTATGCATGTCGTTATCCATTATGCATTCATTTTCATGTATGTCACTATCTATCCATGTTCATGCATGTCACTATCTATCGCGCCCTCATATTCATGCATGTCGCTATCTATAGTGCGTTCATGTTAATTCACATTGTTGCATGTCACTATCAATTGCGCATTCATATTCATGCATGTCATTATCTGTCCTTGTTAGTGCTTGTCACTATCTATCATGCATTCATGTTCATAGATGTCATTATATATCACACATTTATGTTTATACATATTCATGACTGTCACTATCTATCATGCATTCATATTTATTTATGTTCGTGCATGTCACTATCTATCGCGCATTCTTGTTAATACATGTCACTGTCTATCGCACAATCATATTCATTCATGTTCATGGATGTCATACTATCAATCGCGCATTCATGTTCATTCATGTCCCTATCTTTATCAATGTTTAAGCATATTACTATCTTTTGCATATTTATTTTTAAGCATGTCATTATCCATCATGCATTTAACTTCTTTCATGTCACTATCTGTCCATGTTCATGCTTGTCACTATTTATCACGCATTCATGTTTATGCATGTCACTATCTATTGCGCATTCATGTTCGTTCATGTCACTATCTATCAATGTTCATGCATGTCCTTATCTATTGCACATTCATGTTCATACATGTGACTATCTATCGCACATTCATGTTCATTCATTTCAATATCTATTGTATATTTATATTCAAGCATGTCACTATCTATCTATAATCATACATGTCACTATCTATCGCACATTTATGTTTATTAATATTCATGCTTATTAGTATCAATCACGCATTCATGTTAATGAATGTCATATCTATCGCACACTCATGCTCATCCATGTAACTATCTATCGCGCACTCATGTTCAGATATGTCACTATCTATCCATGTTCATGCATGCCACTATCCATACGCATTCATATTCATCCATATTCATGTATGTTACTTTCTATTGTGCATTCATGTTCATGCATGCCATTGTCAATTCATGTTCAACCATGTCACAATCTATTATATATTCATGTTCATTCATTTTCATACATATCACCATCTATCGCGCATTCATTTTCATTTATGTCACTATCAATCCATGTTCATGCATGTCACAATCTATCGTGCAGTTATGCTCATTTATGTTTATGCATGTTATTGTCTATAGTGCATTTATGTTCAAGCATTTTACTGTCTTTCGTGCATTCATGTTCATTCATGTTCCTGCAAGTCACTATATATTGTGCATTCATGTTCATGTATGCCACTGTCTATCGAGAATTCATGGTCAAGCCTTTAACTATCTATCCTCATTTATGCATGTACTTATCTATCACGCATTTATATTTATGCATGGCACTATTTATCTCAAATTCATATTTATTTATGTTCATGTATGTCACTATCTAGCGCACATCTATATTTAGGCACGTCACTATCCATTACACATTCTTATTTATTCATGTTTATTTATATTATTATCTATCCATGTTTATGAATGTCACTATCTATCATTTATTAATGTTCATGCATGTCACTATCTATCACGTATTCATGCTCATACATGTCACAACTTATCGCACATTCATGTTCATTTAGACTCATGCATGTTATTGTCTATCATGCATTCATGTTTATACATGTTACTATCTATCAATTCGAATTCATGTTCATGTATGTCACTATCTATCCTAGTTCATGCATGTCACATTTTATCCTTATTCATGCATGTCACTATCTATCATGTATTCATGTTCATACATGTCCAAGTATGTCTCTATCAGTCGTCCATCTATGTTCATACATGTCATTATCTATCGCACATTCACATTTATTCATGTGCATTCATGTTCATGCATGTCACTATCTATCCACATTCATGTATGTCACTATCTACCACCCATTCATGTTCATTTATCTTCATTCATGTCACTATTTTTCATATATTCTTGTTCAGGCATGTAACTATGAATATGCATTCATGTTCATGCATGTCACAATCGGGCATTCATATTCATACATGTCACTATCTATTATATATTCATACTCGTACATGTCACTATATATCGCACATTCATATTAATGTTTATAGATGTCAAACTATCTATCATGCCTTTATGTTCATTAATATCACTATCTGACACACTTTTATGTTTACGCAAGTCACTATCTATCCATGTTCATACAAGTCACAATCTATCATGCATTCATATTGGTGCATGTCACAATCTATCAATGTTCATGTATGTCACTATCTATCACACAGTCATGCTCATTCGGGTTCATGCACGTCGCGCTATCTATAATGCATTTATGTTTAATCATGTTCATGCATGTTATTATCTATCACACATTCATGTTCATGAATGTCACTATCTATCGTGTATTTATATTCTTGCGTGACACTATCTATCTATATTCATATATGTCACTATCTATCACCCATTCATGTCATTTCTTTCGTTATCTATTCATGTTCAGACATGTCACTATCTATTGTGTATTCATGTTCATCCATATCACTATCTATCCAGGTTCATGCATGTCACTATTTATCCAAGTTCATGTATGTCACAATCTATCGTTCATTCATATTTATGTATGTCATTATTTGTCGCGCATTATTGTTCATGCATGTCACTATGTATCAATATCTAGCGCGCCCTCATGTTCATGTATGTCACTATATATAGCTCGTTCATGTTCATTCACGTTCTTGTAAGCCACTATCAATCACGCATTCATATTCATGCATGTCACTATCTTTTCATGTTAGTACTTGCCACTATCTATCGCGCATTTATGTTCATGGATGTCATTATCTATCGCGCATTTATGTTTATGCATGTTCATGAATGTCACTATTTATCGTACATTAATATTCATTTATGTTCGTGCATGTCACTATCTATTGCGCATCCCTGTTAATGCATGTCACTGTCTATTACACAATCATATTCATTCATGTTTATGGATGTCATACATCAATCGCGCATTCATACTCATATATGTCCCTATCTTTCGCTCATTCATGTTCATTCATTTTTGTAGATGCCAGACTATTAATCGCACATTCATGTTCATGATGGTACTATCTATCGTACATTTATGTCATTACCGATCACTGTTTATGTATGTCATTATCTGTTGCGCATTCATGTTTATTCATGTTCATGCATGTCATTATCTATCGCACATTCATGTTCATACGTGTCACTATCTATTTATGTTCTTATATGTCACTATTTATCCATGTTCAAGCAAATCACAATCTTTCGCGCATTTATTTTCGTGGATGTCGTTATCTAGTTCCGCATTCATGTTCATATAGGTCACTATCTATCTTGCATTCATGTTCATGCATGTCACTATGTAATGCGCATTCATGTTAGTTCATGTTCATGCATGTCACTATGTAATGCGCATTCATGTTAGTTCATGTTCATGCATGTCACTATCTATCACGCATTCATTTTGTTGGCCACTTATCTTGTGTTCAAAAAGGGGTTAAAAATCATACAATTAAAGGATCTATTGATTACACACACCAAGACAAGCAGACATACAGACCTGTAAGTATTCAGGGCCTATTGTAACAAGTTTTAAAGAAGGGTAAGTAAGGGTATGTCCACAGAGAAATGTGACTGAAAATTAGGCAAATCTCCAGATCTAAAGCAAATCTGACACCCTTCCTAATGCTAAAACAATAAAAGAAAGAGGAGAGGTCTAAGGGTTTGCCACTTTTAAATTAAACTACAAAAACCAATTAAAATTGCAGAAATGGATCCAGAGTACAACTCTTGCAGTGAAGGAAAATTTAAAATAGAAAATGGGAAGAAGCAGCTTGGAGTTTGGTCTTACTGCAATTGGGTTGAGCTGCTAGGGTTATAGAGAGTTTAGAGTGCATTAATCTTTCATCTAGCCATAGGCACAGCTACAAGGTAGAAGAATCTGATCTAGGCTAGAGATTTAGCTTGATCTTAAGGCAATGATCTGTCCACTTTAATAGTCACAGATCATCCAATAGATTCACTCCATTCTCATACTTCTATCAGAACATTATAACCACTACAAATGCTACAATTGTCAGGCCACAGACACAGGCAATTACAGGAATATCAGATCTAGGGAGATCAAATGGCATCTAAGAGATCTACCAGTTAAGTGGGTGAGCTATTCCCATCTACACAAAGCCGATCGAGCACCAAATGAAACCAGAGAAACTATAGATCTAATTACAGCAGTTAAACCAGCATTATATTGAATTAAACTAACCATAGAATGAAATGCCCTCAAATTTGCAGTCTATGCAACATCCAACCCTCAATAACACTCTCAGCTTTCCCCAATTACAGACTAAACCTCCCTCTTTGCTGCTCCAAAGAAATTAGCCAACCATGGTTGGGCGAAAAGGAAGAATAGAGAATTTCGATTCAAGCTCTGATCTCTAGAATTGTGATTCAAGCTCTGATCCCCTTTTTCTGGCGACATTCCTTCCTTTTAGAGCTTTCGTCCTCTGCCTCAGATTCATTTTCCTGCCAATTATAGCTTCCAGAATAATCCTGTTATTCTCTCCTTTATTCTCCTTCTAGAAGGCTCTTTCAGTTAGTTAGAGTTGGGGGGAGAGCACGTGGGTCGGTTAGGATTTCCCAGGGCACTTTTAGAAACTTCGCGCCGGTCATCAGAGTGCCTCAGATTGCGTGTAGCAGGTCACTAACTTGCAACGTGTGCACAACAACTTTTTTGAGAAGTCCTTCAGTCAATTTTGATAGGTTCGTGAGGCTTTCGACAGGTTTCAAACAGACCTTCTGTTCCTTTGGCTAGGATTCAGGATCCTTTCGATAGGTTGATTTATGTGCAATGAGTTTCGATAGGTTTACTTCTAGTTCTTGTCGACAGGTTCCATCAGCTTTCGATAGGTTCACCAACTGAGCTACAACAACCATTTGATAAGTGACATTTGCACGATAGGTTCCAGGATCCTTTCGACAAGATCTCTTTAAGCTCCAGGGGACCTTTCGATAGGATACTTCCTACTTGCTTTCAACTGCCCAATAGGTTCTAGATCCTATCGAATACTCTGATCTCCACGACTTCTTTCTTTTCAACCTTCAGATCCTATCGATAAGTTGTAATAACCTATCAACAGGTTGTTTTCAACCTATTTTTCCTTCTTCAACGCTACTTTGCTGTTGCTGCATGTCCCAAGTGGGCATTGGTGTTGAGCCCTTTTGTGTGCCATAGTTGGGTCAGAGCTGTAGTGAGAGATGGGCCTTTTTGTGGGGCACTTTTGGGTAGATTTATACACTATGACTGCTTTTTAATGCTATTTATAAAATATGCTCAACATACACTTATTAGTCTATTCACAGGTCTATCAAAAATAGTATTTTTCACTGATTAATATATTTTCATGTCTGTCACTATCTATCACATATTCATTTTCATACATATCACTATCAATCAATGGAAGTGTTTGTTACTATCTATTGCGCATTCATGTTTATGTATGTTATTTTCTATCGTGTATTCATGTTCAAGTCATTTTTCATTCATATCAGTATCTATCGCGCATTGATATTTATTTATGTTCATGCATGTCACTATCTATCACGCATTCTTGTTCATTTATGTTCATACATGTTCATTATCTATCGTGCATTCCTGTTCATGCACGTCCCTTTCTGTCGCTCATTCATGTTCATTGATTTTCATGGAAGGCAGACTATCAATTGCACATTTATGTTTATACATTTTACTATCTGTCACACATTCATGTCCATTTTTATCACTATCTATCCATATTCATGTGTGTCACTATCAATCATGTATTCAAGTTCATTAATATTCATGTGTGTCACTATCTATCGCACATTTAAGTTCATTCATGTTCATCCATGTCAATATCTATCTATGTTCATGCATGTCACTATCTATTGCACATTTATGTCACTATTTTTTTATGTTCATGCATAACACTATCTATCCCGCATTTAAGTTCATGCATGTCACTATCTATCGCTCATTCATGATCAAGAGTGTCACTATCTATCGCACATTCATATTCATTCATGTCAGTATCTGTCACACATTCATATTCATACATGTCACCATCTATCCACGTTCATGCATGTCACTATCTATCGCGTATTGATATTTATTCATATTCACGCTTGTCAGTATCTATCGCGCATTCATGTTGATGAATGTCATTATCTATCGCGCATTTATGTTCATCCATGTAACTATCTATCACGTATTCATGTTCACATATGTCACTATCTATTGCACATTCATATTCGTTCATGTTCATGCATGTCACTTTCTATCACGCATTCATATTCATCCATGCAACTATCTATCGCGCATTCATGTTCACGTATGTCACTATCAATTCAAATTCAAGCATGTCACTATCTATCGTGCATTCATGTTCATGCATGTCATTATCCATCGTGCATCCATTTTTATTCATGTTAATATTTGTCGTACATTCATGTTCACGCATGTTTCTATCTATCCATGTTCATGCCTGTCACTATCTATCGCGCATTTATATTCATGCATGTTACTATCTATCAATGTTCATACATATCACCATCAATTGCATATTCATGTTCATTCGTGTTCATGCATGTCACTATCTATCGTACATTTATGTTCATTCAAGTTACTATCTATCGCGCTTTCATGTTCATGCATGTGATTATCTTTTGCACATTCATGTCCATTCACATTTATGCACGTCACTATGTATCGCGCATTCAGGTTCATTAATGTCACTATCTATCATGCATTTGTTCATACATGACACTATCAATCTATGTTCATGCACGTCACTATCTATCCAACATTCATGTCATTATATATTGGTGTTTATGCATGTCACTATGTATCTCGCATTCATGTTCATTCATATTCATGCATGTCACTATCTATAGTGCATTAATGTTCATGTATGTCACTATCTATCCATGTTTTAGCATGTCACTAATTATCCATGTTCAAGCATATATTACAATCTTTCGTACATTCATTTTTGTACATGTCATTATCTGTCGCGCATTCAAGTTCTTGCATGTCACTATCTATTCATGCTCATACATGTCACTATCTATCGTGCGTTCATATTCATTCTTCTTCATGCATGTCACTATCTATCGTGCATTCATGTTCATGCATGTCACTATTTATCCAAGGTAGTGCTTGTCAATATCTATCGCACATTCAAGTTCATGCATGTCATTATCTATCATGCATTTATGTTCAAGTATGTCACTTTTTATCATGCATTTATATTCATTCATGCAACTATCTATTGCGCATTCATGTTCACGTATGTCACTATCAATCCAAATTCAAGCATGTCACTATCTATCGTACATTCATGTTTATGCATGTCACTATCAATCGCGCATTCATTTTCATTCATGTTACTATCTGTCGCACATTCATGTTCACGCATATCACTATCTATCTATGTTCATGTCTTTCAGTATCTATCGCGCATTTATGTTCATGCATGTATTATCTATCACTTTTCATGCATGTCATTATCTATGACGCATTCATATTCATTCGTATTCATACATGTCACTATCTATCATGCTTTAATGTTCATTCATGTTATTATCTGTCGCACTTTCATGTTCGTGCATGTGGCTATCTTTCGCGCATTCATGTCTATTCACATTTATGCACGTCACTATATATCGAGCATTCATGTTCATGAATGTCACTATCTATCTCACATTTTATTCATGCATAGCACTATCAATCTATGTTAATACATGTCACTATCTATCCTACATTCATGTCATTATCTGTCGGTGTTTATGTATGTCACTATCAATCGCGCATTTATGTTCATTCATGTTCATGCATGTCACTATCTATCCATGTTCTTGCATGTCACTATTTTTTCATATTTAAACATATTATAATCTTTCACGCGTTCATTTTTATGAATGTCATTATCTATCGTGCATTCAAATTTATGCAAGTCACTATCTATCCATGTTCATGTATGTCACTATCTATCACACATTCATGTTCATGCATGTCCCTATCTATAGCACATTCATGTTCACGCATGTCCCTATCTATAGCACATTCATATTCATTCATTTTCATACATCTCACTATCTATTGTGCATTCATGTTCATGCGTATCATTATCTATCGTACATTCATGTTCATGTATGTCACTATTTATCGCGCATTCATATTTATTTATATTCATACATGTCACTATCTATCGTGCATTCATGTTCATTTATGTTCATACAGGTTACTATATATCGCGCATTTCTGTTCATGTATGTAACGATCCACAGAATTGACACTACAGTGGTGAGTGTCCGGTCAGACCTCACTAGGATAGCCTTAGAATCTAAAACAAATATAACCTTCAGCAAAAGACATACAAGAATAGTAAAATAAAAAGGGTTAAACTAGCGTATTTCTCACAGGTATTAATAAACAAAAGAAAAAGAGAGGGCTTTTATTGCATTTTAGTGTTAACCACAGACAAGAAGTTTTTCTTTGTTTTTTTTATTTTTGTTTTATATGAACTACCCTTACATAGCTATATGGGCTTAGCATAAAAGATTTTCCTTGGGTAGCTTATAAGCTACTTGCACCAGTTAACACAAGTAGTGTTACTTGCATGCTTTCAAATATACACGACTCCAATGAGTCATGCGATCTGCGCATGCACGCAAGGTCAAGTAGCTATACATAGACAGCACCAAAGAACTGCGATTGTTGCCTTCAATTTTGAATGAAAGTATAGCTAGCAGATCCTGAAAATTTGCTCGACATATCAGAAAATTATAAGGAGGCATGGCTGTTATGCACTCGATATTTGGCTCTGATTTGTCGATTCAGTCGAACTGGTAGAAGCAAACAAGCACGAATCCAGTAGACATCACCCACCAAAAGGTATGCTATCAAGTTAATTTACAATACATGATCATCACAACCGAGTACAGTTTGCTGCACTTCAAAACTGCATAGGAAGTTTATAGATATAAATATAAGAATGCAGATTCAGATTCAAGGATTCAGAGATGTAAACTCTATAAGAATCGATATGTTCAAAGTCATAAAAAAATCTATAGAAGTGATATACATATATATATATATATATATATATATATATCAATGGGAGTATAATTCACATGAACTGAAGTGCAGATTTCTACACTTCAGATCTGTGTAAACAAATCTGTGGAGATAGATTTAAAATCTCCAATGAAATTATAGTTATGATATATATATTATGAATATATAATATCTATAAGCCTAAGAGAAAAATAAACAGAGAAACAACAGAGTAAAATGCCAAGAAGAAGACATACCTGAAGCCGGCAAGCTAGGCTTGCCGCGGCAACTTCAAGGGGTTGCCGCGGCAAGACCCCATGCTGAGTGGCTTGCCGCGGCAAGCACCAAGTGTTGCCGCGACAACCTCCCTCGGTAGTGAATTTGGGCATGCTGTCTTTGTGTTGTACTTTGGACCTTAGGTCCACATACGAATTGGATGCACTATGTGTGTTGGTGCACTGTTGATGCACTATGCATCATCTATACATGATTCATTTCTAAAAATTAAATCTATTTTCTAAGATTTAGTGCCACATGGTGCACTTAACCATTAAAGAACTGAGCGTTGCATGGTGATCTCGGATGGCTGATTGAGCATCAACGTTAGTACGTGTAAAACACTTGGCCTTTTAAGAATTTAAGTTGGTATTTTATAGTTGTATAAGTAACATCACTAGTTTTCATAGAAAAGTTGATGAATATTCATTATGGTACTGAATAGTATAATAGGAGATACAAAATGGAGTTTTGAGGTAAGCTGATGGACTTGATTTGCTCTGAAATATAAAAGTTTGAATTGCTCGCATTCTGATTTGAAAAGTGATATAATATAGATAGCTCTGCATTGAAAATAAATATAGCATCCGTAAGATCAAGATTATCTTGTACATTAGTTTAGCAAATTAATGCTATTATAAAGCTGTGATAGTATTTAATACACTGCATTATAAGCCATGCATGCAAATACATTCTTGGTCAATTTACATGAGTCAGTACTCAGATCCTGTTAAATTCAATATCTTGATACGTTATTGCTCTAGTGTGAATCAAGTGATCCCGCTAACTCGGGAGCTTGAAATTCTTGAATCAAGTGATCCCGCTAACTCGAGAGCTTGAAATGCTCTAGTCCAAGTGATCCCGCTAACTCGGGAGCTTGACAAGTGATCCCGCTAACTCGGGAGCTTGACCTTGTTGATGTCCTGTTTTTGCTAGCATGTATTTTCAGTTCAGTTTGTTTGCTTCTCACACTTGCACATCATGCCTATTCACAACATATGTACAGTATATCTACAGCATATCAGTATAATGAATGATTTTATCTTCTTAATAAAAACAAATGATAAACTGTCAATATAGAATACAATGCACTATTCTCTACTGAGCTGTGGACGATAGCTCATTCCTTGATTTAAATATTTTAGCTGCATGGCCCGATCCTGAGCAGGCGGCTGATCCGACGTATGTGCCTGAGGAGGAGGGAGACGGAGACGACGACGACGACAGCGGGGAAGACGACTTCCCAGAAGAGTTTTTCCCGTAGATAGGTTTGTTACTTGGGATTGGGATGTGGGGCTTTGGGAGATAGAGTGAGAGAGAGAGGAAGGAAAATGATATATTTTTGGGTCTGTATAATGATATATTTATGGTGTTAGATTTTTGATGGGATGTTGGTTGGATGTGTGGGTCTCTTTTCACTATTTAGATGACGGACGACCGTCATCGGTGAAAAGCCATACATCAGATACATTACTTCTGTTTATTGTATATATTAGTTTCTAGTTTCTACCTTTCAGTTATTTTGCCATCTTTGTTAATATCAGAGTTCAATTACATTACTTCCGTATTTTTGTATCACTTTGATGTAAAATAAAGAACCCCTTGATGAAAGGATCATATCAGGTGATCCGATGGCACGACCTTTTCTAGTTGAGTAACTGGGAAACATCAGGCTGTCACAGGTGGTATCAGAGCTCTCGGCATTAAGTCATTGGAGACTGAACTGAACTCTGACATATACAAATATGATAAACTATCTGTTTTAGGATAGAAGTAGGAAGTAGATCGAGTAGTATGCTTGATTAACGTTTTATCTGAATAGGTTACGATGCCTCCGCATCGTGGGAGAGGCAGGGGTAGACCACCGTTGCCTCATCGAACTGGGCCAAATACTATTCCAGTAGATGGATACAAGCATGACATTGCTTCAGGCAGTGGTGAGAATGTCCATCTGGCTGAAAGTCGAATGACAATGGAGCATGTTGCAGAGCATACTCCGTCAGAGTAGACTCCGCCAATTATTCATACTCCACCGATGGGAAGTGTTCGTGGTGCTGAACAAAATACGGGACACCATTCGCAGTTAATGGAGACCATGGTCAACACTATGGCCATGCTTGCTGTTCGACGTCCCGAAGGTTTTACGGACTTTATTCGACTTCGACCACCGAGTTTCTACGGTCAGCATGACCCAATGGAGGCTAAGAAATGGTTAACACAGATCGAGAAAGTGCTGCAGAGAGTCACGTGTACCGAAGAAGAAAAAGTAAGTTGGGCAGCTTACAAACTGGAAAGTGAGGCAGAGCCATGGTGGCAGTCCGTTGAAAGAACAAGGATGCAAGGAGTACCATGGACGTGTGCCGAATTCACTGAGGCCTTTAATGAAAAATATTTCCCAGCACCTGAGAGGTATAAGCTCGAGGTACAATTTGCAACATTGGTACAAGGTCAGATGACGGTGAGAGAATATGAATCAGAATTCACACGTCTTTCTCGCTTTGCACCGTTGCTAGTAGCCACCGAGCTGATGAAAACCTAAAAATTCGAGAGAGGTTTGAAACCTCTGATCAAAGAGCGCGTTTCGTTGTTTCAAGCGACGACTTATGCTCATGTGATGAAATTAGCCTTGATAGCAGAAACTGATGTGGACACCATGTTTAAAAGGAGAGATGAAAAGCAGAAGGCCGGAAAAGCTCCACCACAGTCCTATAGTGCGGGTCAAATTAATAAACGACCACGATTTCAAGGACAGACCACTTTTCAACCAGCTGCAGGAGTATCTGCACGACCATACAATCCATCGATGTTCTCCGCACCACCAAGGATTCCACGTGTTCCGAATCCATCTTTTTCAGTGGCCCGAAGTACATCTGGGTTTCCTCAAGTACGACCGACAGGATCTCACACGGGATCTTATACGGCTTCATCAGTTGCCTCCAAAGATATTTGTGGGAAATGTGGGAAGGCACACAAAACTGATGAGTGTAGCAAAGCTTCTGGAGCATGTTTTCGATGTGGCAAGATGGGACATCGGATCAGAGAATGCCCGAAAATGGTCGAAATAGCGGCAAAGGCAGGACCCGTATTACGATCGGCGCGACCTACGGTACAAGGCCGAGCTTATGCTGTTACTGCAAAGTTGCACGAACTAGCCATGATATCATTCAAGGTATGGTTGTACATTATTTTTATATTAACATATTTCAATTAATGAACATTTTAGATAGAGAAGGTGCATATCATAAATTAGGAACCAGTAACATACTATAATGATATTACTTACTACTTAGACGTAATCTAGCTAACACTAGTTTGTATACTTTAGGTATCTTACAAATATATATCCAAAGGATGCGCATTTGTGTTACAATGCACGAGTCTTGATAGATCCCGGATCTACGCACTCGTTTGTTACACCCCAGTTTGGTGAAAAATTGAAGAAGTTAGGAGGTATTCCAGAACCTCTCGACTTTACTCTCGAGGTTACACTTCCGACTGGACAATTTATCACGACTGATAAAGTATACCGGTTGATTATCGTTTCCATCAAGGATTACTGGGGATATGAAGCAGTAGCTGATTTGATCCTGTTACCGATGCAAGGATACGACGTGATCCTTGGCATGGATTGGTTGTTCAATCACCATGCGAACGTTGATTGTCCCAAGAAGATTGTCTCTTTTCGCCCACAAAAGAAGGTATCAGCTAAATTTTATGGCGTACCGTCAACTACTCTTTCGTTGATATCTGCAATTCAAGCACGGCAATTGCTCAATGAAGGTGCTCAAGGGTATATTGCTTTTATACAAAGTGATGAGCAGAAAAAGAAGGAAATTTCACTTTCAGATGTACCTATTGCTTGTGAATATCCCGACGTGTTTGCTGATGAGCTGCCAGGACTACCACCTGACAGAGAAGTTGAATTCGCAATTGAGTTAGCTCCAGGTACTGACCCAGTATCAAAAGCACCATACAGAATGGCGCCGGTATAATTGAAAGAACTCAAGGAGTAATTACAGGAACTTCTTGATAAAGGTTTTATCAGACCGAGTGTGTCTCCGTGGGGCGCACCGGTGTTATTCGTGAAAAAGAAGGACGGTACAATGCGCCTCTGCATTGATTATCATCAACTTAATCAATTGACGATCAAGAATAGATATCCGCTTCCTCGAATCGACGATCTCTTTGATCAGTTATAGGGAGCGCGGTTCTTTTCAAAGATTGACCTACGGTCGGGTTATCACCAAATGAAGTTAAAAGCTGAAGATATTTCGAAGACAGCTTTCCGAACACGCTACGGTCACTACGAGTTTCTTGTCATGCCGTTTGGTTTGACCAATGCACCTGCTGCATTTATGGACCTGATGAACAGAGTCTTCAAACCTTATCTTGATTTGTTTATCGTAGTATTCATCGACGATATACTTATCTACTCCAAGACAAAGACAGAGAATGAAAATCATCTGCGTCTGGCATTGCAAACACTAAGAGACTCGCGATTATATGCAAAATTCAGTAAATGCGACTTCTGGTTAAACCAAGTCAGTTTTCTGGGTCACCTTATCTCTGAAGTAGGTATCACGGTTGATCCTGCAAAGATCGAAGCTGTAGTACAGTGGAAGCAGCCATAAACCGTAACTGAGATTCAAAGTTTTCTAGGTCTTGCAGGTTATTATCGACGTTTTATGGAAGGCTTTTCACGACTTGCTGGACCACTCACACAGCTCACTCGAAAGAATGCCAAATTCAAGTGGACTGAGGCATGTGAACAAGGTTTCCAAGAATTGAAAAAGAAACTTACTTCTACACCTATTTTAGCATTACCATCTGGCAGTGGTGGTTATGTTGTTTTCAGTGATGCTTCATACAGTGGGTTAGGATGTGTGTTGAACCAATGGGAACGTGTAATAGCATATGGTTCTCGTCAATTGAAAGATCACGAGAAGAACTATCCCACTCATGACCTGGAATTAGCAGCGGTCATTTTCGCGTTAAAAATCTGGAGACACTATCTGTACGGTGAAACCTTTGAAATTTTTATTGATCACAAAAGTCTTAAATATCTCTTCACTCAGAAAGAGTTAAATTTGAGACAAAGAAGGTGGATGGAATTCTTGAAAGATTACGACTGTTCGATTAAATACCATCCCGGAAAAGCTAATGTTGTAGCCGATGCACTTAGCCGCAAATCCTCCGCTCAGCTATCTCATCTTGTGATAAGATTACAAAGATGGAAACTACTCAATGATATCGTATCATCGAGTGCCACAATTCGAGCAACAGCAAATGGAGGTTTACTTGCTACAGTAATGATCCGAGCTCCACTTTTCGATAGAATTAGAGAGCTTCAAATGCAAGATGCAGAGCTTATTTCTATCCGACAAGGGGTACAAAGTGAATTACAGCCAGAATTCTCAAGCAAAGAGGATGGGTCTTTATTATTTCGAGGACGAGTATGTGTACCAGATGATCATACTTTACATCAAGAAATCCTCGAAGAAGCTCACAAGTCCGCATATGTTATCCACCCTGGTAGTACGAAGATGTACCAGGATCTAAAGAAAACATTTTGGTGGAATGGTTTAAAACGTGATGTAGCAGAATATGTCACAAAGTGTTTAACCTGCCAACAACTAAAGGTCGAGCACAAACATCCTGCTGGTCTGCTACAGCCATTGCCCATTCCAGAGTGGAAGTGGGAGAATATTTCCATGGACTTCATTCTTGGTTTGCCTCGTACTCAGAAGGGTTATAACGCCATTTGGGTGATTATTGTTCGTCTCACCAAATCAGTGCATTTCTTACCCTATAGTACGCGATATACAGCATCGAAACTAGCCGAACTCTATTTGAGAGAGATTGTACGACTACATGGAATACCCGTAAGTATTATGTCGGATCGAGATCCTTTATACACTTCTCGATTTTGGCAAAGTTTCCAAGAAGGTATGGGTTCCAAGTTAGATTTCAGTACAACATTTCATCCTCAGACCGACGAGCAGACGGAGAGGGTTAATCAAGTGATTGAAGACATGTTAAGGGCCTGTATGCTCGATTTTCAAGGATCATGGGATAAACATTTGCCCCTGATTGAATTCGCATACAATAACAGTTTCCAGTCAAGCATCAGTATGGCACCATTCGAGGCATTATATGGACGCCGATGTAGATCTCCAATTAACTGGGAAGAAGCTGGAGAGCGGTTAATTTTAGGCCCTGACCTGATAGAAAGTACCAATGCAGTTGTTCACGTGATACGGGAATGATTGAAGAGTGCCCAGAGTCGACAGAAAAGTTACGCTGATCTCAAAAGAACCAGTGTTGATTTTCAGGTAATATTTGATCCGGATAAACTTTTTTATCAATTGATTTAAACTATATTAGTAGTCTGATGAAATGATATACAGATTGGCGAGCACATCTTTATAAAAATCTCTCCGACTAAAGGCGTGATGCGGTTCGGGAAACGAGGCAAGCTCAACCCTTGTTATGTTGGACCATTTCCTATATTGGGCAGAGTAGGAGAAGTAGCGTATCGACTCGTGTTACCTCCGCACCTGGCAGGCATTCACGATGTATTTCACGTATCGATGCTGAGGAAATACGCCAGTGACGTGATGCATGTGTTGGATTATCAACCGTTGGACATTCAAGAAGACCTAACGATAACCGAAGAACCAGGTCAGATTTTGGACCGCAGGTGTAGACACCCCAATTCGGCCCAAGGCCCGATCAATCTGTACTTCGAAAGAGAGATGTACCCTGTGCTTCTGATGGAACCCCTGAACCCTTAGGAATCTACCCAAAACCCTTTAGAACCATTCCCCAACCCTTAGAGGTCACCCCTAAACCTTAGAATCCTTTCCCAGACCTAACTTAAACCCTCATGAGCAGTTGACGGGATGAGAGCTATACAATTTCACATAGACCATTACCATGAATGAGCCATATACCATTAGAAAGAGGACTTCTCCAGCTTTCCAACAAGCCGAAGATCACCCAATTTGGAGCTACGGTTCAAAAGTTATGGCCGTTTTAAGTTTCACATAAAATCATGGATTTTAGGCAGGCGTATATATTACATACGCCCAGCCAAATTGGCCCCAGATTGGTCAGGCGTATATAGTATATACGCCTGCCTTTTTGGGGGAAATTTTGCCGAGCGTATATAATATATACGCCCAGCATAGGTGGGACCCACCACGGGCACCCATCTTCTCAGATTCCCCCTGGTTCTCATGAACTTTTATCAGACATAAGTGGCGATATAATATATATGCCTTGAATTTAGCTATAGTATCTCATCTAGTTTGACCCTTTGACTATCCCCTTTGTTAGGGTGGGTGTCTTGAGGTTGGTTGCACCCCCTTTGAGCTTATTGGCAACCCTTAAGTCACCCATGGTCTCACCCCATCATCCACCATTAAAATCAATTTCTTGAAACCTTGAGACCTTGAAAACCTAGAAAACCTTAGATGGGGGATTACCTAATTGCTAAAGCAATTAGCTCTTAAGTAATCCCCTAACCCATCCCTTCTCTATAAATAGAGAGGTCCCCCTCTTCCCAAAGGGTTGAAAAAAAATTGGTTGAAAAATTTGGTTGATTAGAGAGCTTAAGAGAGAGAAAGTCCTAGTGAGAGAAAATGCCATATATTTTCCAGAATTTCAGCAAGCTTAGATCACCTATTCCACTCCATTTCAACCATGAGATCACCTTCTTTTAGCCAAAATTTATTCCCTAGCTTCACTCTACACTTCCTATCTATCAAATCTTTGCATTAGAGTCCATTTCCTTACCATTTAAGCCATCGGAAGCACGCCAAAGCGAAGATCTTCCACGGTGCAACAAGGGCCCGTGAGCTCCGGCTCACCCCTCTCTTCCTCTACCTTCTTGGTGTCTCCTCCGTCCAAGGATTCAAGCCGTTACGCCGCCGAAATTTCGGTTTGGCTCAAAGCTTGATAGGACCGTATTGCCTTCAGGCAAGGGGAAGCTCCGCCCTTTTTATTTTTATTTTTGGCCATAGATAGAGACCGCTACGTGCGGGTTGATCGGGTGCCTAAACCCTTCCCGATCGATAAC
This sequence comes from Chloranthus sessilifolius, assembly GCA_021018995.1. NCBI lineage: Eukaryota > Viridiplantae > Streptophyta > Magnoliopsida > Chloranthales > Chloranthaceae > Chloranthus > Chloranthus sessilifolius. The sequence goes on from CM037586.1 coordinate 34,831,323, forward strand.
CGAAGCCCCTACCCTAGAGCCTTTGGCAAAGACCGGTAAATCAGAGTCATATTTAGCACTTCGGTGCTCAAAATATCGATTTGAAGGTTTCCCGGGTCACCAAAAGCTCCGGGTGGCGACTCTACATTTTATCCAAGGCGAGCGCATCGCCGCTACGGGTTCGAGAGGATCCACGGTCGTACAGATGGCGACTCTGCTGGGGATATCACCCTAGCGCTTCCCCTCTTGTTGGCCTTTCTTTTAATTTTATTATTTTACTAACCATGGCTGTTTTTTGTTTTAATTTGCTGCTGTTTTTTGCTATTTTTTGTTGTTTTTACTAACGTACTCACCCATACGATTCAGTCCTTTAAGTGCCTTAGCCGTTTGGCGGGCCTACTTGCGCCTTAAATTTCAGCTTTTACGATTCTTGTCATTTAGGCCGCCTTAGCCATTTGGCGGGCCCGCTCGCATTTATTTTCACGTCATTTAAATTTTGGTCATTTACAAGCCTTAGCCGTTTGGCGGGCCTACTTATGCACTTTATTTCAGTCATCATATTTCACCTTTGAACGCCGGCCCGTTGAGGCGGCACGGGTTTGTCATCCCCGACCCGATTTTGGACTTAATTTCACTCCCCTATAAAAAATTATAATTAAAAGTGAACCAACAGTATGGGGACATAATTGAATTTATTTTTGCGTTCTTGGGTAGTTTCCGGGGGTTTTAGGCATAGATACAATTTATCCGGTTCCCAGTAAGGCGGCAGCCCTAGTGGTGATGATCCTGAAAAGAACCACCCCTTCCAGTACCTGAGAAGGCGCTTGCGCCGGAGGTATATCGGTTGGGTTGCCAATTCTGATCAAGCTGTAAAACCCGCATTGGTGAGAGCGTAGAAAACTCAAAATTCAGCCGTGTATCCCTAGGAAGCGGAAAGGAGGGGCCCGATAACAAACACAGCAGTCCCCGGGACCCACATTCGGGTTTGTTGTCCACTGTCAAACAGAACCTTTTGCCCGACTTATATAATATATACGCTCAGCAAAATAGCCCCAGATTTACACAGGCGTATATAATATATGCGCCCAGCCAAAATCCCCAGATTTAAGCCAGGCGTATATAATATATACGCCCAGCCAAATCTGTACCTTTTTGGTCGGGCGTGCATAATATATACGCCTAATATATCTGCCCAATCCACCACCCCAATTCCCCGATTAGCGGTATTAGTGTCCGCGATAGCCTCCCACATTCTCTAACACCCAATATGCCCCCGTCCAGTCAAAAGAAGGCGACTTCTTATTGATTTGCTCCGGGGGATCGGGTCATTTGCGTGGATTCTCTCGCCTTCAATAGAACGAAAGGGTTCCCTTTCGCTTCTTCCGAAGTGTGTCGGATCCCGCCGTGGGACCTACTAAAGGTACATATATCGCCCGAAACGAGAGTTGACCCTAGGCACCAGGTCATCAGTCATCTAAGTAGAGGGGAGTTAATTGCAATTTAAAAAAATAATAATAATAATAAATAAATAAATAAATAAAAGAGAAAGAAAATCCTCATCTTCAAAACAAAAAAATCCACCTTCAAAAAAAAAGGGGGAGAAATCAATCAAAATCAAAAATTAAAAATCACAAAATTCACTTTTCAAAAACAAAAAAAAAATCATTTTCCAAAACCCAAAAAAAAACACACAAAGAAAAACAATCAAAAATATACCTTGGAATGACCGGCACTACAGCGACCTCAAACCCAGCCCGTAGGAGAAGAACCAGGAAGGTATTCGGCCCTTATCTGCGACATCAATACAACACTCGTCGGCGGATCATGTCAAGAGCCGATACATCCCCACCGTCATCCTCTTCCCATTCCCGCATAGGAGAAGATCTGGTCTCCGACACCTTCACCCAAGCCAGGTTCGATATCACGAGCCCATTTGGGGCACCCGTGTTCACCTCCATCTCATCCCCTTCCCTTACATTCCCCCAAAATACCTCCTTTTCATCCCCTACGGAAACCCCTCATTTCCCAACCGATCCTTACATCCCCATCTCCCATCCAAACACCATTACCGCATCCCCATACTTCCAAAGACCCCCCAGGGAGTCCCATCCCCCGCCTACTTCCCACATTCCATCCCCCTCATCACCCATGCCCCCAACATCCTGCATCCCATCCACCCCATCTCACATACCATTCCCACCACATGGCCCATCCACATCCCAACATACCCCCCCATTTACCCGGGTCATGCCCAATTTCTCCCAACCACCTCCATCCTTAAGTGATCCATCACCCCCCAATCCCACGCCTGAGTCCATGCCCTCGATGGTGGACATGAGAACGATGTATGCCCTGTGGGCTGCTTCTCACAACCCTACCTCTCAAACCCCGCATCCAAATTTCCAAAACCTCCATACCCCATTCCCTCCTAACCATGCCCAACCACCCATCGTCCATACCTCCCAAAATCCCCCACCTCAATTCCAGACCCAAAGCCACACAAATCCATGGGCCCCAGCCCAAACACCACTAGAGACAAGGGCTCAGGCCCAAAACCCTCACAACCCATGGGCCCAAACCCAAGCTTATCAAGCCCAGACCCCAGCCCAAAACACCTCCAAACCCATGGGCTCAAGCCCAAACCCACCAAGCCCAGGCCCTAGCCCAAATACCTCCAAACCCATGGGCCCAAGCCCAAACCCACCAAGCCCAGGCCCTAGCCCAAGACCCTCAAAACCCATGGGCCCAAGCCTAAGCCCACCGGACCCAGACCCAAGTCCAAGCCCCCCAGGGCCCATGGACCCAAACCTACCAAACTCAAACCCAGGGCCCATGGACACAAACTCAACCCCCTCATGGCCCAGTAACCCAAACTCAACAAGGCCCATTGGCCCAAAGTCATATTAGGCCCCACCCGGGCCCAAGAACCATCAAACCCAAATCCCTCAAACCCAAGGCCCATCCCCCACACTCATCAAAGCCCATTCACTAACCCCATACCCCCACCAATACCCTTCATTCACCTATACCCCTTACGCCCCATCCCACCTCCAACGGAAATTCAATCCATCCCATTCCTCAAACCACAACATCCCCCATCTCAATCACACCCCCATCACCCCAAAATGTGCCACCAACTCGACATCACTTACCCACAAACGCTCACCCATTTATCCCTTCTCATCCCCTACAAACCATGTGACCAAGTCATCCAACCCATCACCCCCAAGTCCAAATAGCGAGCTCGCCCCTCACCAATACCATGACCAAGATGAGGAGGATGAGATTCCGCAAGTGGAGGAACTGCAGCTTTAACCCTCCGGCCCACCATCATCACACCTAGGGTGAACCAAATCAGGGAAGCGGTCCCCACCACATACCTCCTCGAAGGAACCAGGCTTTGAAGACAGATAGGCAAATCTGAAGCGGTGATGAAGATGGGAGGAATGGAACTACACTCGACGGACTTTTCAGACTTATGTCTGTTCTTTGACGTCCCCCTACCACAGAAATTCAAGATGCCATCATTTGATAAGTATAATGGCACTGGCAACCTCATCGCCCACCTGAAATCTTACTGTGGGGATATGTGCCAGTATGGCGGAGATGAATGACTCCTCATCAAAGTGTTCCAGAAGAGTTTGACGGGCCCGGCACTGAGATGGTTCACATCCCTGGAACCATCCATGATAAAAAATTGGAAAGATCTGACACGCTTATTTCAAGAATAATATGTCTATAACATGGACATAGAACCAAGGAAGTCGGACTTGGCCTGATTAAAGCAAAGACATGATGAAACATTTAGTGCTTACTTAGGGAGGTGGAGGGCCTTAGCCGCTCAGGTAACTCATCGAATTCCCGATGATGAGCAGATTGAATTGATAACTAAGGGAGACCTCCCAGTCATCACAGATTTTTTAGTATATCAGCAACAGTCAAGTTTTGCTGATCTGGTCCGAAATGCCAACCGTTGCAAAGATGCCATTAGAGAGGGCAGGCTAGGAAGGAATGCGGCCAACGGGGCCATTGGAGTTTGAAAAGCCGCCGAACCAAGAATTGAAAGAAGACCAGGGACAGAGGTACAGAACATTGTTTACCCCCAAGCCAATACCAACGCCCCCCCGATACAACTCCAGGTTACACAACCACTCCAGACCCGTTTCGAGCAAGTACCAAGGCCAAGCAACGGACCAAGAGCCTCGTTTACCCCGAAACAGATGAAAGCACATTTTGAACGAGTATTCACCCCGTTGGGGCAATCCTTGAGTGTCTTACTGCCGGTGGTACTACAGAAAGGCCTGGTCAATTTACTCCAACCTCGCCCGCCACCCCACCCAATACCAAGGAATTATGATCCGAATCTACATTGCAATTTCCACCAGGGACCGGGTCACCCTACGGACCGGTGCTTCTCATTAAAGCACGCAGTCCAAGATCTGATAGAGGCGGGAAAGATCATACCCCCGCCACTTCCCCAAGGGCAGAACCAAAATATCCATCAAGCCCCTCTACCACCGCACCTAGGAGGCCCCAGGCCTAACATACATTGGATAGAGGAAGAAGAAGAAGAGTTTGACCCTTCAGATTATATTAGCAATCAGGAGGAATTTTCACTCCTCAGGCCGATCGAAGATGAACTCTTTGTTGGGGTGATCGAGCCACTATATCTTGCCGATTATTTTCCCACACTAGCTTGCCAAGAGGAGCCCTTAGATTTAGGGCAGTATTTTTCCACCCCCGCTCCTGCCTATCAAATCCAAACGGGCACAGCCCCGCCGCAATCATACCCATATCCACCCCACGCCCAATTTACCCCATACACCCCTCCGTCACACATAAATCATCCTGTTCCTTACACAATTCCGTCATTCCCATATTATCCTACCCCATACACACCCTCAAGTCCCTCTACCCAATACATTACTCCGCCACCCTCAAGTTGCCCCATTCCATACACGCCTTCAAGTCCCGCCACCCAATTTATCCCATACACCCTCCATCGCCCCCGAATTATCCCACTCCATGCACAACTCCATCATCCCCAATCTATCCCATTTCATCTACTAACCCATGCCACAAACCCTTTATACCCCCCCCATTCCACCCACTACCCCGTCATATCCAAACTATCCCGCTCAATGCACAACTCCATCGTCCTCAATTTACCCCACTTCATCCACAAACCCATCACCATCCCATAAGACCTCCCCATATACAAACCCTTCATATCCCTATCACCCCGCGCCCACCACACCTCAAACGTCTCCCCATCCCTCCAGCCCAGTCACACTCTTGCCATCCCTTCACTATTTTGGCCCTAACCCAACTCCACCGCCACCCGGACAAGCAAACCCTCACCCAATCCCCTCGTCACCCAGTCACCACTGGTCCTACCATGCCCAGGTAACACCAGTACAAGCCCCTCCGTGCCCATAACTTACTGCATCAAGTTCCCCACTACCATTCCACCCCCATTGGAGTTAACACAGTGGACAGAAACCGATATATCCGCCCAATCCTCCGGAATCCTCATGCACTCCATTTCTATGACCCCATTGAGCTATGAGCAGACCGGACATGAATGCCAAAAGATCCAAGAAGAGGCTATTGAATTTGTTACCCGATCAATGCGGATTACCCAACCGTAAGCATCGGGGGCCAGGAGAGGAAAAGAAGAAAGAAGAACAGCCACAGAAATCCCTTTGAAAAATGGCTGGAACATATATCGGAGACACAGCTCAAGAGAACACTCGCACATACTACTGTGTGGGATTTGTTAATCACTTCTCCACTCCACTTTCAAGCCCTAATGGGTGCGCTCAAGGACCCGCATGTCTCCACCCATGTAACTCCGGATGAAGTAGGGGAAATAATAGGGCAAGTGTTGGCCCCACAAATGCCATCTCTTTCACCGATGCACCTACCGATCGAGGGAATGACCATTCTAAACCCCTGAATATAACAGTGGAAGTAAGGAACTTGGTGGTACCGTTGGTCCTGATCGACAACGGGTCGGCACTGAACGTATGCCCTCTAAGGACGGCAATCAAAATTGGGGGGAACCCCGACCCCTTCCGGCCATCCATATCAAACGCACGGGGATTCGACAACACTAGGAGGGAAATTATAGGAGAAGTAGACCTTGACCTGATCCTCGGACCGCAAACCTTCACCACCCCCTTTCAAGTAATGGACATTAAGTCTACCTTCAATCTGCTATTGGGCCGGCCGTGGATACATAAGCTCAGAGCAATACCATCTACCCTGCACCAAAAGCTCCAATTCATCTCAGAAGGAAAAATTGTCACCATCATAGGTGAGAGCAGAGAGGACATGGGGAAGAGCGCTCTGCACATTGAGAATCCGAAAGTCTTGAACATACCGCTACAGTGACCGAGGATCTCCATTGATTTGAGTATGACTTCTCAAATGTTACCTCGAACCAACCGAAAAGACCGAATAAAACTAGAGGAGGAATGGACGTGTGTTCATGCTCCATAGATGGGGCCATCAAAAAGGGAAAGGACTGGGCCCACGCCTTCAAGGAAGAAGAGACCCCGTCAAGGCCAAGGGGCAACAAACTAAATTCGGCTTAAGCTACAGCCCAGAGAAGAGGAAGTCAGAGAAGTCAAGGAAAGCAGGCCAAGGCCAGGGGAATCATCTTGGAAGAGGAACCTCACGCTCGCCCCCACATCCGTGAAACCTTTGTGAGCGCCGGGGTAGTAAAAATTGATCTGAATGGGGAGACGAGGGTAACCCCACATAAGCCTACTTCAATCCACCCCACCAATCCCTACATCATCCCCCCAGACTTCGAAATGGACTTAGCCGCCCTTTCCTTGTTTGAGGAAGAAGTTCCCCGATCCACCCCTCACTCCAGCACCAACCACTCTGGGCCCCTCCTAACCGTAGAGGACAAGGTCCCGGAGGACCCCTCTATAAATATGTTGAGGGAAGAAATGCAAGAGCCTACCGATGCCGCTCCCGATCAAAGAGGTAAAGGCCAAGCCTCGCAGGTGAGTAACTGGGCATCCTTGCCCCAACTCTTGAGAGCCGCCAAATGCCATGAAAATGGCTCCGATTCTTAAAAAAAAAACAACCTGTAAAAAGTGAGGTTAGCCTCTGGACCACTCTACCTTGTATATATAGAGATCCACCTCGCCAGGGGCTGACCTTCGAAAAAATACAAAAGATCATAAAAATAGAAAAAATACCAATTCCAAAAATATTGTCCTTTAAAATTCCTAATAAAGTTAAAATCAATGTCGTGATACCCGTCCCATGTGAAGCCAACCCCTTCCCTGTAGAAATACAAGAACAGGTTGGAGTCACGAGTCTGGGCGAGGAATGCCAAACCGACGAGCTCCCTAATGAGCTCCTCAAACAATTTGCCGATTTTGAGCATGGCCCTACCCCGATCGTCGAAGAGACGGAGGATGTCAATTTGGGCACCACAGAGGCCCCCAGAATCACCAAAATTAGAACGTCGCTGTCCCCTGCGGAGAGGGAAGGTATGATAGACTTCCTTCGGTCATACCAAGACGTCTTCACATGGTCGTATGAGGACATGCCTGGTTTGGATACTGATCTGGTTGAGCATGAGTTGCCACTCTACCCCGATGTTAAGCCGGTGAAACAGAAGCTGAGACGACTCCGACCCGAATGGATGTTGAAGGTGAAGGATGAGGTCATTAAACAGTATGACGCAGGTTTCCTCATGGTATCCAAGTACCCGCAGTGGCTAGCCAATATCGTCCCTGTACCAAAGAAGGATGGAAAGGTTCGAATGTGTATTGATTTCCGAAACCTCAACAAGGCAAGCCCTAAGGACGATTTCCCACTACCACACATCGATATCTTGGTCGATAACACCGCAAAGCATGGAATGCTCTCATTTATGGATGGATTCTCGATACAATCGATAAAGATGGCCAAGAACAGCAACCTATCAAAGAGTAATGACGCCTGCTCCACATGACATGATGCACCGAGAGATCGACGTATACGTCGACGACATGATTGCCAAATCACCAGAAAGGGAGGACCACTTCATAAACCTTCAGAAGCTATTCGAGAGATTGAGAAAATACAGATTGCAGTTGAATCCCCAGAAATGCATGTTCGGCGCTATGTCTAAAAAGTTGTTGGGCTTTATTGTCAGTAGGAGAGGGATTGAGGTCGATCCGACCAAGATCAAGGCCATCACTGAAATACCACCACTATCTACAGAGAAGGAAGTCAGAGGCTTTTTAGGTAGGATCCAGTACATCAGCCGATTCATCGCACAGTTAACTCCGATATGCGCACCAATCTTCAAGTTGCTGAGAAAGGACTCATCAGTTGAGTGGAATGATGACTGCCAGGCTGCATTTGACAAGATTAAAGGTTATCTAGTGAAACCTCCGGTATTGGTACCACCCATACCTGATAGACCCCTGATAATGTACTTGTCCACGACTGAGCTTTCCATGGGCTGTGTTAGGACAGCATGATGAGACAGGAAGAAGAGAGCAGGCCATCTATTACATAAGCAGACGAGCGCTATTCTCATCTAGAGAAAGCATGCCCGGGCGCGTTGGGCTACTCAGAGACTTCGACACTACTCGTTATCCTGTGCCGTTTCTACTTCTAGCACGATGGATTCGCTGAAGTACCTATTCGAGAAACTCCGCTCTCACCGCCGAATCGACGTTGGCAACTACTCCTATCCGAAGTTTGACATTACTTATGTCACCTAAGTCGATTAAGGGCAAGCGCACTCGCCGATCATCTTATTGAGAACCCTCTCGCCAAAACTATGAGCCTCTAAGGATTGAATTTCGATGAAGACATTTTGTTCATGACCGACGAAGATACAGAGGAAACGGAGGAGCCCTGGGTAATGCACTTCGATGGGGCATCACATGTTGAGGGCCAAGGAGTTGGCGCCATTCTTATCTCGCCAAAAGGATCCCATATACCCATCTCAATCAAATTAAACTTCCCATGCACCAACAATATGGCTTTAGTATGAGCTGTGAGTTCTGGTGGCTCTTGATCTAAATATAACTCACCTTAGGGTCTTTGGAGATTCACAGATAATTGTATGCCAAACCAACGGGGATTGGAAGACCAAGGATGAGAAACTGATCCCATACCATGAACATCTGGAGGATCTGATAACCTGCTTTGAGGAAGTCACCTTCTCTTATGTGCCACGAGCAAGAAATCGCTTTGCTGATGCCTTGGCTACCCTGGCCTCTATGGTCGAGATTCCATATGGAGTGGTGTAGAAGCCGATCATGATAGAGCAGAGGAACGAATCGGCTTTCTGTCACCTGATCGAAGGACCTACGGAGATAGAGGATGAACCACCCTGGTTCTCAGACATCAAGAATTTCCTCGAGACCCAAACTGTCCCGGAAGGAACATCAAAGGTAGACAAACGCACCATCCAGCGATTGGCAACAAACTACGTCGTCTGCGGCGATCTCCTGTATAGACAGTCTCACGACAATGTTCTACTCCGATGCCTAACCCATAAAGAAGCGATTGAGATCATGAAGGAGATTCATGAAGGGGTCTGCGGAGCCCACGTCAGCGGTCACATGCTTGCTAAGAAAATTCTAAGGCAAGGATGCTTTTGGACTACTTTGGAGACTAATTGCTGCAAGCATGCACAGAAGTGCTACAAATGCCAAGAGCACTCCAGCCTAATACACGCTCCGGCCATTGACTTACACAGCATGGCCACCCCTTGGCCGTTCACCACCTGGGGTCTCGACGTCATCGGCAAGATCAATCCTAAGGCTTCTAATGGACATCAATTCATCTTCGTCGCTGTGGAATACTTTACAAAATGGGTAGAGGCGACCTCCTATACGAGCATTAAGGCTAGCCATGTTGAGAAGTTCATTAAGAACAACATCATTTGCAGATTAAGCGTGCCAAAGATATCATCGATAATGGCACTAATTTAGCTAATAGGCACATCAAGATCAAGCATCATCGTTCATCCCGTCTGAGCCTCGGCGAATGGGCGGTGGAGGCAGCCAATAAAACTCTAATCCGCATCCTAGAGAAGATGGTAGTTACTTACAGAGATTGGAGTGAGCAGTTACCCTTTGCACTTTGGGCCTATAGAACGTCTATCTGATCCGCAACAGGGGAAACACCATTCTCCCTTGTGTATGGGACCGAGGCCGTGCTACCCGTTGAGGTCAAGGTACCGTCACTCCGTATCCTTTTAGAATCCCATCAACCTGAAGCTGAGAGGGAAAGAGCCCGTTTTGACTAGCTAGACTTGATTGACGAGAAAAGACTCCTAGCCTTATGCCACACTCAGGTCTATCAGAGGAGAATTGCACGTGCTTACAATAAGCGCGTCCGCGACCAAGATCTGAAGGTAGGAGACACTGTATTGAAGAAAATTTTTCCGTCTCTCCACGCCGATCCGAGAGGGAAATTTAGGCCAAATTGGAAAGGACCCTACGTCATCCGAGAGGTTTTGCCAGGATACGCCGTTCGCCTCGCCACCATGGACGGGACCACTTTCCTGAGCCCATCAACGCTGGATACCTCCGTAAGTTCTACTCATAGGTCTTGGGACAAGGTGAGTTTTGATGAAAGTAGACGCGTGACCGCTTAAGGGCTCCATAAAAGAGGCCATCATTTCAAAATCAATTAGCCCAAAAAGAAATATACCCTGAAAACCTTCTCCCTTTTTGCTACACACGTCGGGCCAACGACCATTCCTTTCATATACCCCACCCAAGATTCCAAAAAAAAGAAGAAAGAGAAAAGAGGAAAAATCCAAACAAAAAAAAAAGAAGCGCCAAAAAAAAAAAAAGAGAAAAGAGACCAAGACAAAAAGAAATAATGGGCATAAAAGCCTTTGGAAAGAAAGAGTCCCCGAATCTAGAATTCACTCAAAACTTAGATCCAAATCCCCAGAAAAAACCCAACCCGTTTGAACCCCGGCCACATTACAACCCGGAAGAAAGCCCTCTTTAAGGTCCACAAGCGGTCATAACATCTACTGCATCAGAACAAGCTGAGTTAACAAACCACACAGACCTTCATTCAGCCCGGCTATGACGGAATCGACGTCCATGTCGTGGCCTTCTGGTTCTAAAAAAAAGAGAGAAAAAAAAAGAAGAAAAAAAATTAATTTGAGTTCAAAGCAAGATGGACGTGGTGAAAACCCGAAAGGGCGCCACGGGTAAAAACATCGAACTCACGCGGACCAGGTGAAAACCTGAAAGGGCACTTGGGGTAAGAGAGCGAACCCATGGACGTGGTGAAAACCCGAAGGCGCTGGTAAAAGCAGGGATGACGGGCATGGCGAAACCCTGTCTTGGGCGCTATGAGCAAAAATGTCAAGAAAAGAGATTAGGAGAAGATCATTAGCACACTTTTGCTTTTGTTTGGATCCCTTGAGCCTCTTCTCCCCTTTGATGGGCCGCTCCTGTTGGAAATTGGATCGGATCCCAATCAAGTATGTCGTCTCTACCGCAGCGTCTGACGCATGACCAAAAGGAAAGACAGAGGACTGAACCAATCCCAGGGCAGCTAACCTTCCCATGTTTAAAAGAAAAAACCTGTGCCTCACCAACAGGGTTCGACCATTCTCAAAATAGGACCCACTGGTTTGGCTTCATAAAAAAAAAAAAACCTCACCCTGTGAGGAAGAAAATTCCAAAAAAGATAATAGATTTCCCTTTCCCATAAAAAAGCCTCACCCTGTGAGGAAGAAATTCCAAAAAGATAATAGATTTCCCTTTCCCATAAAAGGCCTCACTCTGTGAGGAAGAAAATTCCAAAAAGAAAATAGATTTTCCTTTCCCATAAAAGGCCTCACTCTGTGAGGAAGAAAATTCCAAAAAGAAAATAGATTTCCCTTTCCCATAAAAAGCCTCACACTGCGGAGGAGAAAATTCCAAAAAAGAAAATAGATTTCCCTTTTCCATAAAAAACCTCACACTGTGGAGGAGAAAATTCCAAAAAAGAAGAAAATAGATTCCCCTTGTCCATAAAAAAAAAAGAAGAAGAGAGAAACCTCACTAGGTGAAAAAGAAAAAAAAAAAAAAAAAAGAAGAATAAAAATCCCCATAAAAAGTCTTACATTGCAGAATTACAAAAAGAAAAAACAAGAGCGCATGTATAGATTTCATTCCCTTTCTTTACAAGTGTTGCCCGCTGAGTGTCACGTCCCAAAAAGATAACGACATGACACATTTTCTATTTTGCTGCTTTCTTTACAACAAAAAAAAAAAAAAAAAAAAAAAAAAAAAAAAAAACTAAACCCAAAATGTATATAGCTGTGTATATATGAAAAAAAGAAGAGAAAAAGATAACCCAAAAAGAGATCTCTGTTAGGGGGCTTTCCTCCCGTGTATATGATCTATGGTATGTGCAGGAACAGGTCAAGGGCGGGGAGCACGCTTCAAAGCGCTAATCTCTGCAAGCAGGGAGTCCTCGCGGGCATTTCGATCAGACATCCACCTACCATGAAGACTCTTCTGCCGTCTCCGTGAAGCTTTCAAGCTGGGACTCATCAAAGACCGATCAATCAAGAACCTCGCTCTCGGTTGCAGCGGCTCTCACTCAATCTCCTCGGACCCTTTCTTTCTCCAAGACCTCAGTCAAAGCTAGCTTCTCTGTAAAAAGAGACTCGATCCTGGTCCAAAGCATCGCTTCCTTACATGGCCAGGGCCCTGTCTCTATCACATCTACCCGAATCTAGGGGCAAAGATTCCTCGGATGCCAACCTCGTGAATCGAGAGACGATGCCCCCGAACCAAGCTACACATATGCCGATTGGCGGGTTTCCCAGGAAGAGCTATCACGATCAAGATCACTAAGAGAACCTCGAGAATATCGAGAAAGGGGTGGCCTCAATACCAGCACATCTTGAGTATACCCGAATTGACGGAGCACCCGAGATGGGAAGTAGTATGTGCTACCGGTCAGCCCCAAAAGTGTGATGCCCTCACAATCCCGAGAGCGGACAATCGGAAAGGTGTCGTCCATCCAGGGAAGTTGCCAGGTCAGCTCTGCATCAGATAGCCACAGGCTCAGTTCCTCGACGCTCCCACCAGGCAGTCTCGAACTCCGGATCAGAAAACCCCGAGCCACATCCCCTCTAATCAAGCAGAATCTCGGCACAGGCCCCATGATAGCCAAATGCTCTCCTAACCAGATCTAAACAAGAAGCGGGCTCCCGCTGAAAATCCCAACCCGGTCCGAGGCCGCAGCGTCCAGGCCTCGATACATCTCCTCAGACCGGGTGTATGAGCGACCTCCCTCCAGTTCGGTCAAAACATCACATAGCCCGAGGGAAAAGCTCTCACCCCCAGTGAAGAAGAGAACCTCCGACAGCAAATAAAGGGCAAAGGCCTTCACATTGAAGGGATCTCGAATAGGCAACTTTCGAAGGCTCGAGTCACCGAAAAGTTCTCTCAGGAATTTCACCGAACACCTGGTGGGCCCTCCGGCGAAACATTTCTCATATCCACCCTTCTTTAAGCTAAGGACCGCCTTTGCATACCCCGGTTTGGGCACTACTTTGGCAAGGCCTCGATGCATCTTCAAGCCAGTAAGGGAGGCTAACTCTTCCAAAGTTGGGGTCAGCTCCCTAGACCCAAATTTAAAAACATGGGCCCTATGGTCCCATGATGCCAAGGCCGCCTGTAGTAGGTTGGGCAACAGAGGAACAGTGAGGAGAGAAGAAAGATAGGGCAACCCGAGGCCATTCAGAATAGCAAGCTCGCTCTCGGCCAAACTATCATGCCATTTTTGCAAAAAGCTGGGCCCCGGATCTAAACAGGGAAGTATACCGGTCCCCGTATAAAAGCTTGGGCCCCCTTTTGAAGGCAGGTCCATCGGCGTGCAAAGAGGTTCTTTATCGGTCAATTATGACGATGGGCCCACTAGAAAAAGAGGGGAAAGAAAGAAAATAAAAGGAAGGGGCAAAACAGCCAAACCAAAGTAGAAGAGGAGACAAGGGGGGACCAGGCGCAGGTTATAAGGAGCCCGCTGAGCTCAATCTATAGCAGGCGTATATATTATATACGCCAAGGCAAATTTTGAATCGTTTTTGCCCGGCGTATATAATATATATGCCCGGCCATTTTTTCTGAGGATTGGTCAGGCGTATATAATATATATGCCCGGCTATTGATTGCTGAATATATACGCCCAGTTTAAGCCAGGGCCCAGCAAGCCCCCCCCCTCACATTGGCCCATTTTCGTGCCCAAGGAGGAACATGTTTCTGCTTGGCCCACTTCTTCATCTCAGGGCAGCTCACAGGCGCACGTAATCACACACCCATGAGACACACCCGGGTGGCGCGCCACCCGTAGGTCACATACGGAGAGTCACCTGCATGATCAACCTCATCATTGGAGAGGTGCCAGTCCATTCCAAGCAAGAAAAAGAGAAAGGAAACCACCAAAGCAAAGGAATACCCAAATAAAACATTCATATAAACCATAAAAATTATAAACCATCCAAACAAAAAACTAAACAAAAAATTGTTGTTATTACATATCCCCAAATAAAGCCAAGTCTAAACTGTTTCATTATGTCAAATTTGCAGAAAATAAACTAGTCTGGCAGCCTTGACTTCTTCAGGGCAGCACTTTGAAAGGTACGGGTCTCCCCCACCCGAGTCCATGCCTGAGAGATACGGCTAAGCAAGGAGCACGACTCCTTTTCACGAGCACGCTGCAGAGGCACACCAAAAGCCATCAGATAGAGAAACAAGCGGAAAGTAAACTAGGAAAATGACTAGGTTGGGCCAGCATTCACTCACCACTTCGATCTCCCTAAGCCCAACGAGGTTACGGTAGTATTCGGCCTGACTCACTGCTGACTCATAATCCTGGCCAGTAAGAAAAAAGGAGGTGTTAGTCACACAGGCCATCAGCATAATTCAAAGGGAAAGAGAACAGAGCAACAAGATAGAGATTACCCAGAATCACTCGAGGTGGGACTGGATGGCTTCGAATTGTGCCTTTCGTACGTCGGCACACACAGCGTGACAAAAAGGCATCATCCGAGCATAAAGGTCCCTGGACCTCGGCAGCTACGAGCTGAAGCACCGGCAGAAGGGTCGGAGGGTCCAAGACACACGCCGAAGCACCAGCCGGAAGGATCGGAGGTCCAACACCACTGTTGCATCATAAGGAACGCTCCTCTTCCCCCTCATCTCGAGTCGCACCGCTCAACCGCAGAGAGAAACATTTTATCATTAAGAAGGTCAATCAAAGTAACCACATGAAAGTCTTGAATGAAAGGAGAAAAGGGCATTACACGAGATCGTGGCACCAAAAGCTAAAAAGTTAGCACCAGCACGAAGCGGGGCGAAGAAATGATAGGGCAGGAGTCGTACCACGTGATACCCCCGGGTGAGAAGGTCATCAATAGGAACCCCATGATGAAGAAAGTGAGCGATGAGCTCATCAATGGAGCCCTCTGGGCCAACACATCGGTGGGAGGAGCTTGGGGCACGGCAAAGAGAGGCGTCTTGATGAACCACTCTCTCCCTAAATAGTAGGTCTAGTCCGGGACCCGTGAGAAAGATGATCTGACGGTCCGACAAAGACGAGAGGGACCCACGAGGCCAAATTCGGAAGGAGATCCTATGTAAGGGTCGAGGATGACCTAAAGAAGAGAAAATCAAGGGATGCACACATTTGGTGAACCCCTAGCACACAGTGGTATCAAATTTACAAAGGGAATTGCTTTACACTGTCACGGGATCAACAATTGAGCGAGGCGCATCCTAACTCCAATGTGCTTCATACCTACGTCCGAACGGCGACCCACGTGCCGATTACTCATGAGGGGAGCGTAGCAATGTCGGGCCCGAAGCGAGGGACCCGGTTGAAAGTGAAGAACCCCAAAAGAAAATTGAATAAACTAAAACCAAAAGATAAAATACCTCAATGGCAGGCCAGAAACCCACAATGGAACTAGACTCCCCAAGAACAGCCCGCTTTAGGCTGGACATGAGTACGGCATAGCGAGCGCCACCCCAATCGAATCATGCACGGTCTCCCAGTTCACCATTAGGCCGAGCAGGGACAATGAGACTCTCCCTCCACTGGTGTTGGAGAGGAGAGTCTTGCCCAGGAGGAACAGTAAGGAGATGCGGGCTAGCATAAGTGCGCGCGCAGGCTCGATGTAAATGTCCATGTCAGGCTACCCCTGGTCCACCAACTCATTAGGCCCAAACTGATCAACCAACCAGGATAGCTTGACCTCCGAGCCCGGAACGTTCCCTGAGGACGGGTAGGCCCCTAGCAGTTGAATCACCTCCTCCCTACCCGGTGTGCGGGTAGGTACCACGGGCACCCCTCCGATACGGACCCCAGTGATCATAGACCAGTCCGCCGGTGTGAAGGCCATCTCTGCCACGACCATGTGGAATGTCATCATCTCGGGGCGAAAACGCTCTATCAGTGCCTTTAAATAGGCCTTATCAGCTCTTCTGAAGCACGAAATGAAGTCCCCCAAAACCGGCGATGAGTAGGTCCTTCACCAGGGAAGGTAAAGCACAACGCTGGAGGTCAAACCAACCGCTCGGAACATAATGTGCGGCGTAGCGAAGGCATCAATCAGATAGGGGCAAGGAAATATATTAAGGGCATCAAAGGCAAACAAAAGTGGAAAGGAGGAGGGGGCCCATCTGTTTACCTGACCAACGATCCCGATGTTGGACATATGAGATGCAAGGCGGCCTCACCTTGCATCTCATACCAAGGCTGGGAGGAGCGCTGAGACACAATGAACTGTTCCCCATGGGGGCCGTAGGCAATCTCTGGCCCTTCTTGCCGATCAGGCCCTTCGTCACCAGACATCCTGAAAATATGAGACGCATTGGCATATGCGAAGGTTGCCAACAAAAAAGGGAAGAAAGAAAAAATGTATGTATACACTAATCCAAAAAAAAAAAAACAAAAAACCCATGTGTATATACTAATCCGAACCAAAAAAAAGGGTGTGTGTGTACTAAAAAAAAAAAACAAAAAAACCCATGTGTATATACCAATCCAAACAAAAAAAAAAGGGTGTGTGTGTACTAAAAAAACAAAAAAACCCATGTGTATATACCAATCCGAACCGAAAAAAAAAGAGGTGTGTGTGTACTAAAAAAACAAAAAAAACAACCATGTGTATATACTGATCCAAACAAAAAAAATGGGGTGTGTGTGTACCAAAAACAAAAAAACCCATGTATATATATCAATCCAAAACAAAAAAAGAGATGCGTGTGTGTACTAAAAAAAAAAAAAAACAAACCATGTGTGTGTAAGCACCAATCCATCAAATAAGATGCACTAATCTATCAAAAACAAAAAAAAAAAGAGAAAATAGGATGAGATGGATAAATGATAGATGAAAAATATATATATATGTAGGCCTAAGGAAAACAACAAAAACAAAACCAAGAGAAAAGGAACATAGGCATCACATATAAAAAAAAAAAAGAAAAAAAAACATTTCACCATAAAAAAGAGAGAAAAATAAAAATATCAAACAATAATGTTATCAAAATGCAAAGGGAAGGTAGGGGAAGGTAATGGTTACCTTAAAAAAAAACACGAACAATGGCGGAGGAGAAGCGCCTTTCGAT
Organism: Chloranthus sessilifolius; assembly: GCA_021018995.1. Classification (NCBI taxonomy): domain Eukaryota; kingdom Viridiplantae; phylum Streptophyta; class Magnoliopsida; order Chloranthales; family Chloranthaceae; genus Chloranthus; species Chloranthus sessilifolius. The sequence continues at coordinate 34,848,926 of CM037586.1, forward strand.
CCACACCCGCGACCGCCGGTAATAGAACTCAAGCCAAATCAAATGAAAAAACCCTAAGGGATTGTCCTGGACTCAAGAAGAAAGGAGGGAGGAAGAGAGACTCGGCGGTTTAAATCGCCAGTTGAGACAGTGTATATAATATATACGCCCGACTATTTTTCGCCAGATTTTGGTCAGGCGTATATATTATATACACCCGACCAAAAATGGCAGTTTTTAAACTGCCCGACATCCCTTTTTCGATTTTAAGGCCCAACGGCCCCCCCTTGTATGCTATGGACCGCGACCCAGACCCCCCTTCGAGGCCCACGTGACCCGACCATGGTGCACGCATCCCCAAATGGCCCTTCGAGTTCCCTTCGATTGGCCCAAAGGGACCGTGCTACAATAAACGGATCTAGATCCGTAGGCGCCCACCTAATGCGCCCACAAAACAAAAAAGAGAGAAAAAGTAAAAAAAAAAAAAAGAGGAGAAAATGATATGATAATACAACGCTGGTTCTCAAAAGAGCGTCGCAACGCCTGTTTGCCCCACTCCGAGAGCCATGTTAAATCGATTCGGAATGATTGGGTTCGCCCGAAAGTTCTCGAACCCTGTTTTACACAGGGACTCGCCATACCGGATCCAGCGGACAGATAATTTTACCTATCTCCGGTCACTGTTCCCTAAAAACGTTCCCCAGGAGTCAGGACCTGATCCGACAGGCAAATAAACTCATCCATCTCCGGTCACTCCCGGGAACATACACCTAGCCCAAAATCCTCCCCAGTAAGAGTCAAGGCCTGACCCGGCAGGCAAACTAAGGAACTATCACCGGAATGCTTACATCCTTAGGGTGTATCAACATGGCAAGTTGATCTGCCCCAGGACGCATGCAAAAACAAAAGCAAAAAAGGAAAAAGAAAAAAAAGAAAAAAAAACAAAAAGAGGAAAGAAAAAGAAAAAAAAGAAGAAAGAAGAAAAGAAGTCATCCCGTATCTATGTTGACCATGAGTGCCCCTGACTTCAGACCATTCGAAAAGTCTATTGTCAGTTGAAACTGACCCGTCAAGAATGAAATTACAACCAACCAAACTATGTGCAAACATACAGACCGAAGGGCTCATTCCCTTTTATTTCCTTTTACACAGGCTTAAAACCTGTATAGGCATGGTGTCCTTGTTGAATGTACGCACTTGCGTCTGGGTATCCGCAAGATGGTCGTTTGTCCTCGTAAATTGTACCTTAGGGTCGAGGCTTCCGTTCGCGCCTATTTTGCTGCTTATTGCCCCTGATGGGTGTCTGTCTGTGCATAGTTAGTAGGATGTGATTTCATTAGGGACAGAGGCTAGAAATTAGCCATCTCTTTCCAGGGATGTTTGGTTTTAGCCCGATCTTTTCAGCTTTGTCTCGAGTTAAGGCATTCCGGTTCATGTGAATCAGGAGCACCTCACCACTGGAACGTGCACATCCCCAAGGTGTACCTATCCCCGGCAGAGCGCACACACTCTTAAAGCATATCAACTAACATTTGATCCACTTAAGAATTGCGCAAAAAATAAAGTTGCCAGAGGTCCTTGAGCTTTGCTTAGAGGCCTCGAAACAAAAAATTCGGAAAAATGAAACACAAAAAACTTCACTCAGAAAATGGGCATGCATTCCCAAGAAGTGTTGCGACATCAATATTCGCTCCACTCGGGTAAAACGTGCTAAAGCAACCTCGAGGTTGATGGGTTCGCCTAGAAACTCCGAGCCTTACCTAGGTAAGGGCACCAGTGGCCAATCCAATGGAGCTGTTAATATCCCATAGGACTGGACATAGTTTGAAGGCCTTCGCTTTACGTGCTTCGCATCAATTCCGAAGCATAGATCGATCATCCCGTTTCATGGAGCTGTCTGGTTCAGATTAATACTCAACATCCCAAATCTATAATTTCCCTCAGGAAGTGGACGATATCCCGGCTAGCGGGCTTACACTTTTTGTGATCATAGCAGTTATGCCCAGTAATGTTGCAATGCGCTTGGGGACTGCTAGCACTGAGGTACGGACGATATCCCGAGATGAGAGGGCTTACGTACACTCACCATCACCATGAATGTTTGAGAATTGAGTTGAACCAGGCGGACCCATCAAGCATGCCTTGGACCTCTTCGGATGTCTCTTGTCTTTGGCATCCGATCATTAGTGATCGAATACCAAAGAGGGGCATCTGTAGACACCCCAATTCGGCCCAAGGCCCGATCAATCTGTACTCCGAAAGAGAGATGTACCCCTGTGCTTCTGATGGCACCCTTGAACCCTTAAGAATCTACCCAAAACCCTTTAGAACCATTCCCCAACCCTTAGAGGTCACCCCTAAACCTTAGAATCCCTTCCCAGACCTAACTTAAACCCTCATGAGTAGTTGACGGGATGAGAGCTACCAAATTTCACACATACCATTACCATGAATGAGCTATATACCATTGGAAATAGGACTTCTCCAGCTTTCCAACAAGCCAAAGATCACCCAATTTGGAGCTACGATTCAAAAGTTATGGCCGTTTTAAGTTTCACATAAAATCATGGTATATATTACATTTTGGTATATATATACGTCTGCCTTTTTGGGGGGAATTTTGGTCGAGCGTATATAATATATACGCCCAGCTTAGGTGGGTCCCACCACGGGCTTCATCTTCTCAAAACTCCCTGTTTTTATGAACTTTCGTATAAACGATATAATATATACGCCCAAGCTATAGAATCGCCATCATGCTCGAATTTCCTTCATTTAGTTTGACCCTTTGACCATCCCCTTTGTTAGGGTGGGTGTCTTGAGGTTGGTTGCACCCCCTTTGAGCTTATTGGCAACCCTTAAGTCACCCATGGTCTCACCCCATCATCCACCATTAAAATCAATTTCCCGAAACCTTGAGACCTTGAAAACCTAGAAAACCTTAGATAGGGGATTACCTAATTGCTAAACCAATTAGCTCTTAAGTAATCCCCTAACCCATCCCTTCTCTATAAATAGAGAGGTCTCCCTCTACCCAAAGGATTGAAAAAAAATTGGTTGAAAAATTTGGTTGATTAGAGAGCTTAAGAGAGAGAAAGTCCTAGTGAGAGAAAATGCCATATATTTTCCAGAATTCCAGCAAGCTTAGATCACCTATTCCACTCCATTTCAACCATGAGATCACCTTCTTTTAGCCAAAATTTATTCCCTAGATTCACTCTACACTTCCTATCTATCAAATCTTTGCATTAGAGTCCATTTCCTTACCATTTAAGCCATCGGAAGCACGCCAAAGCGAAGATCTTTCACGGTGCAACAAGGGCCCGTGAGCTCCGGCTCACCCCTCTCTTCCTCTACCTTCTTGGTGTCTCCTCCGTCCAAGGATTCAAGCCGTTACGCCGCCGAAATTTCGGTTTGGCTCAAAGCTTGATAGGACCGTATTGCCTTCGGGCAAGGGGAAGCTCCGCCCTTTTTATTTTTATTTTTGGCCATAGATAGAGACCGCTACGTGCGGGTTGATCGGGTGCCTAAACCCTTCCCGATCGATAACCGAAGCCCCTACCCTAGAGCCTTTGGCAAAGACCGGTAAATCAGAGTCATATTTAGCACTTCGGTGCTCAAAATATCGATTTGAAGGTTTCCCGGGTCACCAAAAGCTTCGGGTGGCGACTCTACATTTTATCCAAGGCGAGCGCATCGTCGCGACGGGTTCGAGAGGATCACGGTCGCACAGCAGGGATCAAATTCTAAGAACAAAATGGATTCCACTCGTGCTGATTCAATGGAGAAATCATGGGTCACATGAAGCTACCTGGGAGCGCGAAGCTGATATTCGTGCTCAGTACCCTCAATTATTTATATAGGGTACGTGCTTCAAATGCATATACCTTTACATTTACACCTAGTTAAATAAATTTTGATTTACTTAAACTGCTAATTTACTTAGATTATAATGTAAGTGTAAATAGTTTATAAATGTACCCTGCACCCCTATTTGATATCCAATGGCAAATAGAAATTAAGTGTCATAAAATAATATTGTTTTAACTTTACACTCATTTACACTTAACTTGGAAAGAAATCAATTGTAAAACAATATTGTTTTAACTTGAAGTAAATCGAATCAATGACACCTAAGGGGACACTAAGCAAGGGTGTATCCCAGATCATGCCACATACCCCACTCGAGTTGTTTAAGGCCATTAATAGGCTAATAAAATAAATTTTATAAATTTTATATACACAATATTATAAAATGGCTCAAATTTCATAGAAATAAAATTTTTTAACCTAGAAAAATACATAAAAAATACCAACTACTATTTTTCTACAGACCCCCTACTTGTTAGGAACACAAAAATATAAAAAAAATTAAATACCATATCTCGGGAGCCCTGAAAACCGGGCCCCTCAACACCTGAACCTACTTGCCGCGGCAAGCATAAAGAGTTGCCACGGCAAATCTGTTCGTATGTGGTGGGTCCGAAAACCCCTTTTCTGGTATTCCAGTTACAACAACTGGTTTGAGCCTTATTCTTTGACCCCCCAACCATGGATTTATGCATGCATACCTTCCAATCGGGTCTATAGACGTTATATTTACCTGATCTCCTCCACAAAGCATCAGATTTGCTGATTTACGCTCGTTTCAAGCCTGATTTCTGTGGAGGTAAAATAAATCTGACCTTATTCCTTCTGTCTTCTTATTGTCTTGTATTTTCTCTTCGATTGCACCAGGCCTCCTAGAAAAATAGGCGTATCTAAACCCCCGAAGTCCTCGGCTAAAGAAAAAGGCAAAGGCCCTTTTTCTTCTGTCCCCGAGCCAATCGATCCACCAAACATGCCAGAACAGCCCATTCTGTGGTGGGCTGCAAAGGCAATGGAACCTGAATGGATAGTGGACGATAAGCTACTGACCCCGAATGACTAGACTGCATGGTCACTTCGTTATATTGAAAAGGCACAGTTAAGCGCCTTATACCAGCCCTTTCACAATCAGTTTTATCCGCGTTTAGTTCGATTATTTTATCAAAATCTGGTCGTCACCCCTACTATCGGTCAATTACAGACCGAAATAGATGGTCGTAAATTTTATTTTAATATCCTACATATAGCAAAAGCAATGGACTGTAATGCTGTGTATGACATCACTTCAGGACTACAAGTACCACGGCAGAGGGATGTGAAATTTCACCACATCACCTCGAAGATGACAGATGGTCAGACCGCTTCGGACCATAGTCTTGCGGTGCGATGCAGCCAATTACCACAATGCATGTGGTTTTTGGATTGTCTTTCGATCAAACTTATACCCCATGCAGCATGAGAGAGAGCACCGAGATGCTCTCTTGCAGGCTCTTTTTGCCGTCCATGAAGGACGTTGGTTAAATGCCCCTAGAGTGGTTTGGGAAGGTATCAAGTATGCTAATGAGCTTCTGCAAAGCACCGTGTCACCTTCCATGCCTTCTTGCCCCTACCCTAGACTGATCTCCCGCAGGTTTGAAGGAGACTTTGATAGTGTCAATCTCATTCCCTACCAGATCCCCGTTGGCGAAGAGGTCCGCACCGATAATATGCGGGTCTTTAGCCCAGCAATTTGGAGAAATATCTACCAACGCTCTTTTCAAGCGGTAAATAACTGCCAAGCAAAACAAATTCAAATTCGTCATCCTCCTCAAGCCCAACCAGAAATACCCCAATAGATTATTGTCCCTCCACAACCACAACCACAACCACAAGCTCAACCTGACTCGGTTCCGGCGGCACAAGGAACCTACACTACCGCCGACATAGTTCAGCTCATGCGTGAAAACCATGAGCAAACCCTCATTCAATTCGATAATCTTTATCGAAATCACTATATGCTCCATCAGCGCATTGATTATGTTGAAGAAGCAACGAATATCATGATGGAACATACTTTTCAAACTGCTGCAAGCCCCTATATTGGGCGGGCACGCAATTTCGTCTCCCAGTATACCTGCAACGCAGCATTGTTAATCCCGGAATTCCAGCAAGATTATCAACAACAACAACAACAAGCTGGTACATCCGCAGCGGGCCAAAAACAAACCGATTCTCAGCCTGGTAAACTATCACTTCACAAACTCTTAGTTTGCTTCTCACACTTGCACATCATGCCTATTCACAACATATGTACAGTATATCTACAGCATATCAGTATAATGAATGATTTTATCTTCTTAATAAAAACAAATGATAAATTGTCAATATAGAATACAATGCACTATTCTCTACTGAGCTGTGGATGATAGCTCATTCCTTGATTTAAATATTTTAGCTGCAGAGCCCGATCCTGAGCAGGCGGCTGATCCGACGTATGTGCCTGAGGAGGAGGGAGACGGAGACGACGACGATGACAGCGGGGAAGACGACTTCCCAGAAGAGTTTTTCTCGTAGATAGGTTTGTTACTTGGGATTGGGATATGGGTCTTTGGGAGATAGAGTGAGAGAGAGAGAGGAAGGAAAATGATATATTTTTGGGTTTGTATAATGATATATTTATGGTGTTAGATTTTTGATGGGATGTTGGTTGGATGTATGGGTCTCTTTTCACTATTTAGATGACGGACGACCGTCATCGGTGAAAAGCCATACATCAGATACATTACTTCTGTTTATTGTATATATTAGTTTCTAGTTTCTACCTTTTAGTTATTTTGCCATCTTTGTTAATATCAGAGTTCAATTACATTACTTTCGCATTTTTGTATCACTTTGATGTAAAATAAAGAACCCCTTGATGAAAGGATCATATCAGGTGATCTGATGGCACGACCTTTTCTAGTTGAGTAACTGGGAAACGTCGGGCTGTCAGAATGTATGTCATTATTTATCGCGCAATCATGTTCAATCATGTTCATGGATGTCAAACTATTAATCGCACATTCATGTTTATGCATATCACTATCTTTCACTCATTCATATTCATTCATTTTCATGGATGTCAGACTATCAATCGCCCATTTATGTTCATGCAACCTATCTATGGCATATTCATGTTTAGTTTTATCACTATCTAACCATGTTCGTGCATGTCACTATCTATTACGCATTTAAGTTTATTCATATTCATGCATGTCAATATCTATCCATGTTTATATATGTCACTATCTATTACGCATTCATGTTCATTCTTGTCTCACTATCTATCAATGTTCATATATGTCCCTATTTATCGTGCCTTCATGTTTAAGTATGTCACTATCTGTCGCACATTCATATTCACGCATTTATGTTCATTCATGTTCATGCTTGTCAGTATCTATCACGCATTCATATTGATGAATGTCACTATTTATCGCACATTCACATTCATCTATGCAACTATCTATCACGCACTCATATTCATGTATGTCACTATCTATCCATGTTCATGCATATCACTATCCATCACGCATTCATCTTCGTTCATATTCATGCATGTCACTTTCTATCGCATATTCATGTTCATGTATGTCACTATCTATTGTGCATTCATGTTCATTCATATTCATGCATGTCACTATCCACCATGCATTCATTTTCATTTATGTCCCTATCAATCCATGTTCATGCATGTCACAATATATCTTACAATTATGCTCATTTATGTTCATGCATGTTACTGAATAACGCATTCATGTTCATGCATTTCACTGTCTTTCATGCATTCATCTTCATTCATGTTCCTGCACGTTACTGTATATCGTATATTCGTGTTTATGCATGTCACTGTCTATCGCGAATTCATGTTCATGCATATAACTATCTATCCTTATTCATACTTGTCACTATCTATCGCACATTCATATTTATGCATGGTACTATCTATCGCTTATTTATATTTATTCATGTTTGTATATGACACTATCTATCACGCATTCATATTTGGGCACGTCACTATCTATTATGCATTCTTATTCATTCATATTCATATTTATATATATCACTATCTATCCATATTCATATTGTCACTATCTGTCGCGCATTAAGGTTCATGCATGTCACTATCTATTGTGCATTCATGTTCATACATGTCACTACTTATTGTGCATTCATGTTTATTCAGGCTCATGCATGTTACTATCTATCGTGTATTCATGTTCATGTATGTCACTACTTATCGCGCATTCATGTTTATTCAGGCTCTAGCATGTTACTATCTATTGCGCATTCATGTTCATATATGTCACTATCTTTTACACATTCATTTTCATTTATGTTCATGCACGTCACTGTATATCGAGCATTCTTATTCATGCATGTCACTATTTATCACAAATTCATGTCCTGCTTATCATTATCTATCCTTATTCATATATATCATAATCTATCCATGATCGTGCATGTCACTATCTATCTCGTATTCTTGTTCATATATGTCCAAGTATGTCACTGTCAATCACACATCCATGTTCATGCATGTCACTATTTATCATGCGTTCATGTTCATTCATGTTCGTACATGTCACTATCTATCGTGCATTAATATTCATGAATGTCACTATATCTCACGCATTCATGTTCATTCATGTTCTTGGATGTCACTATATATCGTTCAATCATGCTCATTCATATTCATGCATACCACTATCTATCTACGTTCATGTATGTCACTTTCTATCACCCATTCATGTTCATTCACTTTCATGCATGTCACTATCAATTACACATTCATGTTTATGGATGTCAAACTATCTATCGTGCCTTTATGTTTATTAATGTTACTATTTATTGCACTTTCATGTTCACGCAAGGAACTATCTATCCATGTTCATGCATGTCATTGTTTATCGTGCATTCATATTCATGCAAGTCATAATTTATCAATGTGCATGCATGTCACTATCTATCGTGTATTCATGCCTGTCACTTTTTATCCATGTTTATGTATGTCACAATCTATGAAGCATTCTTATTTATGCATATCATTATCTATCGCGCATTCATGTTCATACATGTCACTATCTATCCATGTTCATGCATGTCACTATCTATCGCACATTCATGTTCATGCATGTCACTATCTATCGCCCGTTCATGTACATTCATGTTCTTGCATGTCACTATCAATCGCACATTCATGTTCATGCATGTCACTATCTATCTATAGTAGTGCTTATTACTATCTATCGCGCATTTATGTTCATGGATGTCATTATCTATCGTGCATTCATGTTCAAGTAAGTCACTATCTATCATGCATTCATATTTATGCATGTCACTATCTATCGCGCATTCATGTTCAAGTAAGTCACTATTAATCGCACATTCATGTTTTTACATGTCACTATCTATCGCGTATTTCTGTTCATGCATGTCACTATCTATTGAACAATCATGTTCATTCATGTTCATGGATGTCAAACTATCAATCGCGCATTCATGTTCATGCATGTCCCTATCTTTCGCTCATTTATGTTCATTCATTTTCATGGATGTCAGATTATCAATCGTGCATTCATGTTCATGCATCATACATTCATGTTATTATCTATCGATGTTTATGCATGTCACTATTTATCGTGTATTCATATTCATTTATGTTTATATATGTCACTATCTATCTTGCATTCATGTTCTTGTATGTCACTATCTATTCATATTCTTGCATGTTACTATTTGCTCTTATTGAAGTATTTCACTATCTTTTGCACATTCATTTTCATGCATGTCATTATCTAGTCGCGCATTCATATTCATGCATTTCACTATCTATCCATGTTCATGCATGTCACTATCTATCGCGCATTCATATTCATACTGTCACTATCTATCGTGTATTCATGTTGATGCATGTTACTATCTATCTATGGTAGTGCATATAACTATCTATCGCGCATTGATGTTCATGCATGTCATTTTCTATGGTGCATTTATGTTCAAGTATGTCACTCCAGAAATTGAGAAAATCAGAGCTTAGGGCGAGATCAATTTTTCCAAAATTCTCCCTTCTTCCTTTCCTCCTCTCTTTAGCCAATCATGAGTGGCTAAACTCTTCTCAGTAGTTAGAGTGAGGTCTTAAGCTGTAAATTGAGAGATTCAAAGGTATTGTAAGGAACTGTAAGATGCACAGATTGTAGATCTCAGCACAGTTGTGTTATAGTTTTATAATATAATTATAGATTTTAAAGGGATTCTGATCTATATTTCACTTTTTTGTATTTGTTTTCCTTGGATTGGATATTCCTGTAGATGTTAGCCTATGAGGGTCTCATATCTTGGCATCTACTGTATTTGCAATGATTTTTCTGTTCTACTCAAGATCTTTGAAGCGGAATAATTTCTAGGATGGTCTGTGACCATTAAAGTGGACAGATCATAGCCTTAGGATTGCTTTAATTCTCTAATTGAGATTAGATTCTTATACCTCACCTCTACCAGGGTAACCTAAGAAGCTGGGAGCCAGAAAAGAGGATTGTAGCAAATCAGATCTTAGCATTGCCATTGATTTCTTTGATTTTTAGTGAGAGACCAATACCCCTAGCTGTTATTCTCATCTTTTGAGTTTTCATCTCTTCTAATCTCCCCTGATCTTTGTGTTGAATTAGATCTGGATCAGTAGCATTTAATTCCTTAGTTTATAGTTAAAGTGATAAAACCCCAAAACCTCTCCTCTTTCGTAGATTAGAATAGAATGTCAGATCCACTCTAGATCTGGAGATTTACTGAAAGTTAGATCACATTTCTCTGTGGACATACCCTTACTTACCCTTTTAAAACTTCTTTTTAGCCCCGAATACTTGCAGTGCAGTAGTCTCTGTTGCCTTGGTGTATGTGCAATCCATAGATTCTATAATTGTTTGATTTTAAACCTCTTTTTAGTATAAGATAAGCAGGCCAACAAAAATTACTATATATCGTGCATTCATGTTCATGAATGTCACTATCTATTGAGCATAATATTCATGCATGGCACTATCTATCTATGTCCATGCATGTCACTATCTATCGTACATTCAGGCTCATTCATGTGATTATCTATTAGTGTTTATGCATATCACTATCTATCGCACATTTAGGTTCATTTATGTGATTATCTATTAGTGTTTATGCATGTCACTATCTATCGCACATTCACGTTCATTAAATTTTATGCATGTCACTATATATCGCGCATTCTTGTTCAATCATGTCACTATCTATCCAAGTTCTCGTATGTCACTATTTATCAATATTAATGCATGTTACAATTTATCACTATTTATCAATATTCATGCATGTCACAATCTTTCACGCATTTATTTTCAGGCATGTCATTGTCTGCCTTGCATTCACGTTCAAGCATGTCACTATCTATCGCATGTTAAAGTTCATTCACGTTCATGCATATCACTATTTATCGCGCATTCATCTTCATGCAAGTCACTACCTATCCTTGGTAGTGCTTGTCATTATCTATTGCGCATTCAGGTCTATGCATGTCACTATCTATCGCGCATTCATGTTAATTTATGTTCATGCATGTCACTATCTATTGGGCATTTTTATTTATGGATGCCACTATCTATCGAGCAATCATGTTCATTGATGTTCATAGATATCAAACTATCAATTGTGCATTCATATTCATGCAGGTCACATCTTTCATTCATTCATGTTCATTCACTTTCATGGATGTCAGACTATTAATCGCGCTTTCAAGTTTATACATGTCAGAATCTATCACACATTCATGTTCATTCATGTCATTATCAATCAGTATTCATATATGTCATTATCTATCACACATTCAAGTTCATTCATGTTCATGCATGTCACTGTCTATTATGAATTCATGTTCATACATGTCACTATCTATCCATGTTCATGGATGTCACTCTCTATTGCTCATACAAATTCATTCGTGTCACTATTTATGACTGTTCATGCATGCCCCTATCTATCGCGGATTCATATTTTTGAATGTCACTATGTATCGCCCATTCATTTTCATGCATGTTACTATCTATCCATGTTTATACCTATTGCTATCTATCGCTCATTTTTATTCATTCTTGTTCATGCTTGTCACAGTCTATCACGCATTAATGTTCATTCATGTTCAGGTATGCCACTATCTATCGCGCATTCAAGTTCATGCTTGTCACTATCTATCGCGCATTCATATTTATGGATGTCAAACTATCAATCGCGCATTCATGTTTATTCATGTCACTATCTGTCATATATTCATATTCATGCATGTCACCATCTATCTATGTTCACACATGTCACTATCTATCGCATATTTATGCTCATTCATGTTCATGCATGTTACTATCTATTGCTCATTCATGTTCAAGAATGTCACTATCTATTGCGCATTTATTTTCATGCATGTAACTATCTATCGCGCATTCATGTTCAAGTATGCTACTATCTATCCATGTTAATGCATGTCACTATCTATCGCGCTTTTATATTCATTCACGTTCAATCATATTCGTGCATGTCACTTTCTATCGTGCAATATTGTTCATCCATGTCACTATCTATCCATGTTCATGCATGTCATGATCTATAGTGCATTAATATTTATGCATGTCACTACTTATTGCGCATTCATTTCCATTCATGCTTATGCATGTGCCAATCTATCGGGCATTCATGTTCATGCATGTCATTATCTATCGTGCATTCATTTTCATTCATTTCACTATCTATCCATGTTAATACATATTTCTATCTATCTTTCAATTATGATCATTCCTGTTCGGGCATGTTACTATTTATCATGCATTCATGTTCATGCACGTCACTGTATATTACGCATTCATGTTTATTCATGTTACTAATAATCGCGAATTCATATTCATACATGTCACTATCTATCCTTATTCATGCATGTCACTATCTATTATGCATTCATATTTATATATATCACTATCCATCACTCATTTATATTCATTCATGTTCATGTATGTCACTATTTATCGTGCATTCATATTTATGCATATCCCTTTCTATTACGTATTTTTATTCATTCATATTCATGAATGTCACTATCTATCACGCATTCATGTTTATGCATGTCACTATCTATCACGAATTCATATTCATGTATATCACTATCTATCCTAGTTCATGCAAGTCACTATCTACCCATATTTATGCATGTTACTATCTATCGTGCACTCATGTTCATACATGTCCATGCATGGCACTATCAGTCATGTATCCATGTTCATGCATGTCACTATCTATCGCGCAGTATTATTCATGCATGTCACTATCTATCGCATATTCATATTCATTAATGTCAAACTATCTATCACTTGGTCATGATCATTCATGTTCTTGGATGTCACAATCTATGGCGCAATCATATTCATTCATATTCATGCATGTCACTATCTCTCCACGTTCATGTATGTCACTATCTATCGCCCATTCATATTCATTCATGTTCATGCACGTCACTATCATTTGTGCATTAATGTTCATGTATGTCACTATCTATCGTGTATTTATATTTATACGTGTCACAATCTTTCATGTATTCATGTTTATGCATGCCACAATCAATCGCGAATTTATGTTTATGGATGTCAAAATATCAATAGCGCTATCATGTTTATTGATGTCACTATCTGTCGCACATTCATGTTCATGCATATCATTATTTATCCATGTTCATACAGTCACTATCTATTGCGCATTCATGTGTTCATGCATATCACAATCTATCAATATTCATGCTTGTCACAATCTATCACATTCATGCTCATTCATGTAGATGCATGTCACTATCTATCGCGCATTTATGTTCAATCATGTTCATGCATGTTACTATCTATTGCGGATTCATGTTCTTGCATGTGACTATCTATCGCGCATTCATGTCTATTAATGTTTATGCACGTCTCTATATATCCCACATTCATGTTAATGAATGTCACTATAGATCGCGCATTCATGTTCTGACATGACACTATCTATCTATGTTCATGTATGTCACTATCTATTGCATATTCTTGTTCATTCATATCATTTTCTATCCGTATTCATACATGTCACTATTTATCATGCATTCACTTTCATTCATATTCATGCATGCCGCTATCTATCATGCATTTGTGTTCATGGATGTGACTATTTATTCACGTTTATGCATGTCACTATCTATCACGCTTTTATATTCATTCATGCTCATGCATGTCACTATCAATCGCGCATTCATGTTCATTCATGTTCATGCATGTCACTATCAATGATGAAGCCGTTTAAGATCCCGTGCGAGAACCTATCGGTCGTGCTTGAGAAAACCCAGATGTACTTCGAGCCGCTGGTGAAAAAGACTGATTCTGAACACATGGAATCCTTTGTGGCGCTGAGAACATCGATGGAGTATAAGGTTGTGCATAGGCTCTTGCAGCCAGTTGAAATGCTGGCACTATCAATCTATATTCATGTACGTCATTATCTATCTAACATTTATGTCATTATCTATTAATGTTATGCCTGCCACTATCTATCGCATATTCTTGTTCATGCATGTCACTAACTATCCTGCATTAAGGTTCGTGCATGTCACTATCTACCCAACATTCATATTATTATCTATTGTGCCTTCATGTTCTAGTATGTCACTATCTATCGCGCATTCATGTTTATACATGTTCATGCATGTCACTATCTATCGTGCATTCATGTTCGTTTATGTTCCTGCATGTCACTATCTATTACGCATTCTTGTTCATGCATGTCACTATCTATCGTGCATTCATGTTCGTTTATGTTCTTGCATGTCACTATCTATTACGCATTCCTGCTCATGCATGTCACTATTTATCGTACAATCATGTTCATTCATGTTCATGGATGTGAAACTATCAATCGCGCATTCATGTCCACACATGTCACTATCTTTCGCTCATTCATGTTCATTCGTTTTCATGGATGTCAGACTATCAATCATGCATTCATCTTCATGCATGTCACTATCTATCACACATTTATTTTCTATTTTGTTACTATCTATCATGCATTTTAGTTCATTCATGTTCATACATGTCAATATCTATCCATATTCATACATATCACTATCTATTCCGCATTCATGTTTATTCATCTCACTATCTATCAATGTTAATGTATGTCCCTATTTATCGCACATTCATGTTCATGCATGTCACTACCTTTCACACATTCATGTTTATTCATATCACTATTTATCGTGCATTCATGTTCATTCATGCCACTATCTATCCATGTTCATGCGCGCCACTATTTATCGTGCGTTTATGTTCATTCATGTTCATATTTGTCAATATCTATCACGCATTCATGTTTATCCATGCTACTATCTATCACGCATTCATATTCACGTATGGGACTATCTATCCATATTCATGTATGTCACTTTCCATCCTGCATTCATGTTCATGCATGTCACTTTATATCGCGCATTCATGTTCATGCATGTCACTATCAATCCATCTTCATTCTTGTCACTATCTTTCATCCATTCATATTCATTCTTATTCATGCATGTTATTATCCATCGTGCATTCATTTTCATTCATGTCACTATCAATCCATATTTATGCATGTCACAATCTATCGTGCAATTAGGCTCATTCATGTTCATACATGTTACCATCTATAGCGTATTCATGTTCATGCTTATCACTATCTTTCGCGCATTTATTTTTATTTATGTTTCTGCACATCGCTATATATCACGCATTCTTGTTCATACATGTCACTATCTATCGCGAATTCATATTCATGCATGTCACTATCTATCCTTGTTCATGCATGTCACTATATATCATGTATTCATATTTATTCATGTTCATGTATGTCACTATCTATCGTGCTTTCATATTTAGACATGTCACTATCTATTACGCATTCTTATTCATTCATGTTCATATATATCACTATCTATCCATGTTCATTAATGTTACAATCTATCGCGCATTAATGTTCATGCATATCACTATCTATCGCGCATTCATGTCACTACTTATCGCGCATCCATGTTCATTCAGGTTCATGCATGTTACTATATATCGTATATTCATGTTCATGCACGTCACTGTCTTTCGCGCATTCATGTTCATAGACATCACTATATATCGCGCATTCATATTCATGCATGTCACTATCTATCACAAATTCATGGTCATGTATGTCACTATCTATCCTTTTTAATACATATCACAATCTATATATGTTCATGCATGTCACTATCTAACGCGCATTCATGTTCATATATGTCTAAGTATGTTACTATAAATCGCGCATCTATGTTCATGAATGTCACTATTTATTGCGCATTCATGTTAATGCATGTCACTATCAATCACGCAATCTAGTTCTTAGACATCACTTTCTATCTCTTAATCTGGTTCATTAATGTTCATACATGCCACTATCAATCCACGTTCATGCATGTCACTTTCTATCGCCCATTCATGTTAATTCATGCTCATTCGTGTCTCTATTTTTTGCATATTCTTGTTCAGGCATGTCACTATCAACCATGTATTCATGTTCACGTATGTCACAATCGTGCATTCATATTCATGCATGTCACTATCTATCGTGCATTCATATTTATGGATGTCAAACTATCTATCGTACCTTCATGTTCATTAATGTCACTATCTGTCGAACTTTTATGTTCACGCAAGTCACTATCTATCCATGTTCATACAAGTCATAGTCTATCATTCATTCATATTCATGCATGTCACAATCTATCAATGTTCATGCATGTCACTATCTATCGTACATTCATGCTCATTCGCGTTCATATATGTCGTTATCTATTGCTCATTTATGTTTAATCATGTCCATGCATGTTACTATTTATCACGCCTTCACGTTCATGAATGTCACTGTCTACCGTGCATTCATGTTCTTGCATGACACTATCTATTGCACATTTATGTTCATTTCTATCATTATCTATTTGTGCTCAAGCATGAAACTATCTATCGCGCATTCATGTTCGTTTATGTTCATGCATGTCACTATCTATCGTACATTTATTTTTTTGCATTTCACTATCTATATATGTTCATGCATTTACTATTTATCCATGTTCATGTATGTCACAATCTATCGCGCGTTCATATTTATGCTTGTCATTATCTGTCACGCATTCATGTTCGTGCATATCACTATCTATCCATGTTCATGCATGTTACTATCTATCGTGCACTCACATTATGTCACTATCTATCACGCATTGATGTTCATACACGTTCTTGCATGTCACTACCAATCGCGCATTCATATTTGTGAATGTCCCTATCTGTCCTCGATAGTACTTGTCACTATCTATCGCGTATTCATGTTTATGGATGTCATTATCTATCGGGCATTTATGTTTAAGTAAGCCACTATCAATCGCACATTCATGTTTATGCATGTTCATGAATGTTACTATCTATCACGCAATCATGTTCATTTATGTTCGGGCACGTTTCTATCTATCGCAAATTCTTATTCATGCATGTCACTGTCTATCACATAATCATGTTCATTCATGTTCATTGATGTCAAACTATCAATTGTGCATTCATGTTTATGCATGTTCCTATCTTTTTCTCATTCATGTTCATTCATTCTCATAGATGTCAAACTATCAATCGCGCATTCATGTTCATGCCTGGCACTATCTATCATACATTCATATCATTATTTATCGGTGTTTATGCATGCCACTATCTATCGTACATTTATGTTCATTTATGTTCTTGAATGCTACTATTTATTGCGCATTCATGTTCATGCATGTTACTATCTATTCATGTCTTTGCATGTTACTACTTATTCATGTTGAAGCATATCATAAGTTTCGCTCCTTCATTTTCATGCATATCTTTATCTAGTCACACATTCATGTTCATGCATGTCACTATCTATCAATGTTCATGCATGTCATTATCTATCGCCCATTCATTTTCATTCATTTCACTATATAATGCGCATTCATATTTGTTCATGTTCATATATGTCACTATCTATCACCCATTCTCTTTCATATATGTCACTATCTATCGCGCATTCACATTCATACATCTCACTATCTATTCATGGTTGTGCTTGTTACTATCTATCGCGCAATAATGTTCATGCATGTCATTTTCTATCGTTCATTCATGCTCAAGTATGTCACTATCTATCGCGCATTGATGTTTGTTCATATTCATATATGTCACTATTTATCGCGCATTCATGTTTATTTATGTTTGTGCAAGTCACTATCTATCGCGCATTCCTGTTCATGCATGTCACTTTCTATCGCTCAATCATGTTCATTCATTTTCATTTATGTCAGACTATCAATCGCACATTCGTGTTCATTCATTTTACTATATATCGCACATTCATGTGCATTTTTATCACTATCTATCCATGTTCATGCATATCACTGTCTATCACGCATTCAAGTTTATTCATGTTCATGCGTGTCACTATTTATCGCACAATCACATTCATTCATGTTCATGCATGTCACTATCTATCATGTTCATGCATGTCACTATCTATCGCTCATTTATTTTCATTCATGTCACTATCTATCGCGCATTCAAGTTCATGCACGCCACTATGTACCACACATTCATGTTCATGCATATCACTATCTATCGTGCATTCATGTTCATTCATATCAGTATCCGTCGCACATTCATATTCACGCGTGTCACCATCTATCCATGTTTATACCTGTCACTATCTATCGCACATTTATGTTCATGCATGTCACTATCTATCAATGTTTATATATGCCACTATCTATTGCGCATTCATGTTCTTCGTATTCATGCATGTCACTATCTATCGCGTGTTTATGTTCATTCTTGTTACTATCTATTGCGCTTTCATGTTCATGCATGGGACTATCTTTCGTGCCTTCATGTCCATTCACGTATATGCATGTCGCTATATATCACGTATTCATATTCACGAATAACTCTATCTATCGCATATTTTGTTCATGCATGGCATTATCAATCTATGTTCATGGATGCCACTATCTATCCAACATTCAGGTCATTATCTATCGGTGTTTATGCCTTTCACTATCTATCGCACATTCATATTTATGCATGTCACTAACTATCGCACATTAATATTTATGCATATTAATATCTGTTGTATATTCATATTCACGCATGTCACTATCTATCCATGCTCATCTATATCACTATCTATCGCGCATTTATATTCATTCATAATCATGCTTGTCAGTATCAAGCACGCATTCATATTGATGAATGTCACTATCTATCGTGCATTCATGTTCATCCATACAACTATCTATCGTGTATTGATATTCACTTATATCATTATCCATCCATATTCATGTATGTTACTATCCATCGCACATTCATGTTCGTTCATGTTCATGTATGTCACTTTCTATCGTGCATTCATGTTCATGCATGTCACTATCTATCATGCATTCATGTTCATTCATATTCATACTTGTCACTATCCATCACGCATTCATTTTTATTCATGTCACTATCAATCCATGCTCTTGCATCTCACAATCTATCGCGCAATTATGATCATTCATGTTCTTGCGTGTTACTATCTATAACGCAATCATGTTCATTCATTTCATTATCTTTCGCGCATTCATGTTCATTCATGTTCTTACATATCACTATCTGTCCAAGCTCAAGCATATAATAATCTTTCGCGCCTTTATTTTAATGTATGTCATTATCTAGTCGCGCATTCATGTTCATGCATGAAACTGTCTATCCATCTTCATACATATCACTATCTATCGCGCATTTATGTTCATGAATGTCACTGTCTATCATGCATTCATGTTCATGTATGTCACTATCTATCCAAGGTCGTCCATGTTATTATATATCATGCATTTATGTTCATGCATGTTTCATATTCAAGTAAGTCACAATCTAACACGCATTGATGTTTATTCATATTCATGCATGTCACTATCTATTGCGCATTCCGATTCATGCATGTCAGTTTCTATCGCTCATTCATGTTCATTTATTTTCATTGATGTCAAACTACCAATCGCACATTCATGTTCATACATTTTACTATCTGCCGCACATTCATGTGTAGTTTTATCACTATCTATCTATGTTCATGCGTGTCACTATCTATCACGCAGTCAAGTTCATTCATGTTCATGCGTGTAACTATCTATGGCGCATTTAAGTTCATTCCTGTTCATGCATGTAAATATTTATCTATGTTCATGAATGTCACTATCTATTGTGCATTCATGTTCATTCATGTCACTATCTATCGCGCATTTAAGTTCATGTACGTCACTATCTATCATGTATTCATGTTCATGTATGTCACTATCTATCACACATTCATATTCATTCAAGTCAATATTTGTCGCACATTCATATTCACGTAAGTCACTATCTCTTCATGTTCATGCATGTCACTATCTATCGCACATTTATGTTCATTCATATTCATGGTTGTCAGTATCTATTGCGCATTCATTTTGATGAATGTCACTATCTATTTTACATTCATGTTTATCAATGCAACTATCTATCGTGCATTCCTGTTGACGTATGTCACTATCAATCCCTATTCATGCATGTCATTATCTATTGTGCATTCATGTTTGTTCATATTCATGCATGTCACTTTAGATCACGCATTCATATTCATACATGTCACTATCTATAGTGCATTCATGTTCATTTATGTTCATACATGTCACTATCCATCGCACATTTATTTTCATTCATATGACTATTTGTCGCATATTTATCTTCATGCATGTCACTATCTATCCATATTCATACCTGTCGTTATCTATCGCGTATTTATATTCATGTTTGTCACTATCTATCATACATTTATGTTCATTTGTGTTCATGCATGTCACTATCTATCCATGGTAGTACTGATTACTATCTATCGCATTTTTATTTTCATGCATGTAATTTTCTATCGTGCATTTATCTTCAAGTATGTAACTATCAATCACGCATTGGTGTTTATTCGTATTCATGCATGTCACTATCTATCACGCATTCTAGTTCATATATGTCAATTTTTATCGCTGATTCATGTTCATTCATTTTCATCGATGTCAGATTACCAATCGCGCATTCATGTTAATATATTTTACTATCTGTCGAACATTCATGAGTAGTTTTATCACTATCTATCCATATTCATGCGTGTCACTATCGATCACGCAGTCAAGTTTATTTATGTTCATGCGTGTCACTATCTATGGCACATTTAAGTTCATTCATGTTCATGTATGTCAATATCTATCAATGTTTATGAATGCCACTATCTATTGTGCATTCATGTTTATTCATGTCACTATCTATTATGCATTTAAGTTCATACACGTCACTATCTATCGCGTATTCTTGTTTATGCATGTCCTATCTATTGCACATTTATATTCATTCATGTCAGTATCTGTCGCACATTCATATTCACGCAAGTCACTATCTATCTATGTTCATGCATGTTATTATCTATCGCACATTTATGTTCATTCATGTTCATGCTTGTCAGTATCTATCGCCCATTCATTTTAATGAATGTCACTATCTATTGCATATTCATGTTAATCCATGCAACTATCTATCGTGCATTCCTGTTGACGTATGTCACTATCAATCTATATTCGTGTATGTCATTATCTATCGCGCATTCATGTTCTTTCATATTCATACATGTCACTTTATATCGCACATTCATGTTCATTCATGTCACTATCTATAGTACATTTATGTTTATTTATATTCATATATGTTACTATCCATCGCACATTCATTTTCATTCATATCACTATTTATCGCACATTTATGTTCATGCATGTAACTATCTATCCATATTCATGCCTGTCACTATCTATCACACATTTTTGTTCATGTATGTCATTATCTATCACACATTCATATTCATTCATGTTCATACATGTCACTATTTATCGCGCATTCATATTTATGTCTATCACTATCTTTCTATAGTAGTGTTTATTACTATCTATTGCGCATTCATGTTCATGCATGTTATTTTCTATCGTGTATTTATGTTCAAGAAGTCATTATCTATTGTGCATTGATGTTTATTCATATTCATGCATGTCACTATCTATCGTGTATTTCGGTTTATGCATGTCACTTTCTATCGCTCATTCATGTTCATTCATTTTCCTTGATGTTAGACTACCAATCACGCATTCATGTTCATGCATTTTGCTATCTGTTACATATTCATGTATAGTTTTATCACTATCTATCCATGTTCATCCGTATCACTATCACATAGTCAAGTTTATTTATGTTCATGCGTGTCACAATCTATGGCACATTCATATTCATTCATGTTCATGCATGTCAATATTTATCCATGTCCATGAATGTCACTATCTATTACGCATTCATGTTCATTCATGTCACTATTTATCGCTCATTTAAGTTTATGCATGTCACTATCTATCGCGTATACATGTTCATACATGTTACTACCTATCGCGCATTCATGTTCATTCATGTCAGTATCTATCAGACATTCATATTCACACAAGTCACTATCTATTCATGTTCATGTATGTCACTATCTATCCTGTCTATAGCGCATTCATATTCATTCATATTCCTACACGTCACTATATATCGCGCATTCATGTTCATATATGTCACTATCTAACGCGAATTAATGTGCATGCATGTAACTATCTATTCTAGTTCATGTATATCACTATCTATCACGCTTTTATATTTATGCATGGCACTATCTATCGCGTATTCATATTCATTTATGTTCATATATGTCACAACCTATCGCGCATTCATATTTGGGCACGCCACTATCTATTATGAATTCTTATTCATTTATGTTCATGCATATCACTATCTATCCATATTCATGAATATCACTATTTATCGTGCATTAATGGTCATGCATGTCACTATCTATTGCACATTCAAGTTCATGCATGTCACTATTTTTCACACATTCATGTTCATACAGGCTCATGCTTGTTACTATCTATCGCTCATTCGTGTTCATGCATGTCACTATCTTTCACACATTCATGTTCATGCACATCACTGTATATCGCGCATTCATGTTCATGCATGTCACTATCTATCGTGAATTCATATTTATGCATGCCACTATCTATACTAGTTCATGCATGTCACAATCTATCCTTGCTCATGCATGTCATAATCTATCATGCATTCATTTTCTTACATGTCCAAGTATGTCACTATCAATCATACATCTATCTTCACGCATATCACCATCTATCCATGTTTATACCTGTCACTATCTATTGTGCATTTATGCTCATGCATGTCACTATCTATCAATGTTTATACATGTCACTATCTATTGCGCATTTATGTTCATTCGTGTTCATGTATGTCACTATCTATCGCGTGTTTATGTTCATTCTTGTTACTATCCGTCGCGCTTTCATATTCATACATGGGACCATCTTTCGTGCATTCATGTCCATTCACGTATATGCATGTCGCTATATATCACACATTCATATTCACGAATGACTATCTATCGCACATTTTGTTCATGCATGGCATTATCAATCTATGTTCATGGATGTCACTATCTATCCAACATTCAGGTTATTATCTATCGTTGTTTACGGCTTTCACTATCTATCGCATATTCATGTTCATTCATGTCACTAACTATCGCGCATTAATATTTGTGCATGTCAGTATCTGTCGTATATTCATATTCGCGTATGTCACTATTTATCCATGTTCATTCATGTCACTATCTATCGCGCATTAATATTCATTCATATTCATGCTTGTTAGTATCAAGCACGCATTCATATTAATGAATGTCACTATCTATCGCGCATTCATGTTCATCCATACAACTATCTATCGTGCATTGACATTCACTTATGTCATTATCTATCCATGTTCATGTATGTCACTATCTATCGCACATTCATATTCGTTCATGTTCATGCATGTTACTTTCTATCGCGCATTCATATTCATGCATGTCACTATCAATCCATGTCCAAGCATGTCACTATCTACCATGCATTCATGTTCATTCATATTCATACTTGTCACTATCCATCACGCATTTATTTTTATTCATGTCACTATCAATCCATGTTCTTGCATCTCACAATCTATCGCGCAATTATGGTCATTCATGTTCTTGCGTGTTACTGTCTATAGCGCAATCATGTTCATTCATTTTATTATCTTTCGCGCATTCATGTTCATTCATATTCCTACATATCACTATCTGTCCAAGCTCAAGCATATCATAATCTTTCGTGCCTTTATTTTAATGTATGTCATTATCTAGTCGCGCATTCATGTTCATGCATGAAACTATCTATCCATGTTCATGCATATCACTATCTATCGTGCATTTATATTCATGAATGTCACTATTTATCGTGTATTCATATTCATGTATGTCACTATCTATCCAAGATCGTCCTTGTTATTATATATCACGTATTTATGTCCATGCATGTCATTTTCTATCGTGCATTCATATTCATGTAGGTCACAATCTATCACGCATTGATGTTTATTCATATTCATGCATTCTATCACGTATTCCGGTTCATGCATGTCAGTTTCTATCGCTCATTTATGTTCATTTATTTTCATTGATGTTAGACTACCAATCGCGCATTCATATTCATATATTTTACTATCTGCCGCACTTTCATATATAATATTACGACTATCTATCCATGTTCATGTGTGTCACTATCTATCACGTAGTCAAGTTCATTCATGTTCATGCGTCTAACTATCTATGGCGCATTTAAGTTCATTCCTGTTCATGCATGTCAATATCTATCCATGTTCATAAATGTCACTATCTATTGCGCATTCATGTTCATTCATGTCACTATCTATCGCGCATTTAAATTCATGCACGTCACTATCTATCACGTATTCATATTCATAGATGTCACTATCTATCGCACATTCATGTTCATTCATCATTCACTGATTATTTATGTCACATATTCACGTAAGTCACTATCATGCTCATATGCACTATCTATCACATTTTATGTTCATTCATATTCGTGCATTCAGTCTATTTTGATGATTCATCAATTACTATCTATGTTCATGTTTATCAATGCAACTATCTATCGTGCATTCATGTTGACGTATGTCACTATCAATCCCTATTCATGCATGTCATTATCTATCGTGCATTCATATTCGTTCATATTCATGCATATCACTTTAGATCGCGCATTCATATTCATACATGTCATTATCTATAGTGCATTCATGTTCATTTATGTTCATACATGTCATTATCCATCGCGCATTTATTTTCATTCATATCACTATTTGTCGCATATTTATCTTCATGTATGCCACTATCTATCCATATTCATACCTGTCGTTATCTATCGCGTATTTATGTTCATGTATGTCACTATCTATCATACATTTATGTTCATTCGTGTTCATGCATGTGACTATCTATCTATGGTAGTGCTGATTACTATCTATCGCGTTTTTATTTTCATGCAAGTCATTTTCTATCGTGCATTCATGTTCAAGTATGTAACTGTCTATCACACATTGATGTTTATTCGTATTCATGCATGTCACTATCTATCACACATTCCGGTTCATACATGTCACTTTTTATCGCTCATTCATGTTCATTTATTTTCATCGATGTCAGACTACCAATCGCGCATTCATGTTTATGTATTTTACTATCTGTCAAACATTCATGAGTAGTTTTATCACTATCTATCCATGTTCATGCGTGTCACTATCGATCATACAGTCAAGTTTATTTATGTTCATGCGTGTCACTATCTATGGCGTATTTAAGTTCATTCATGTTCATACATATCAATATCTATCCATGTTTATGAATGTCACTATCTATTGTGCATTCATGTTCATTCATGTCACTGCCTATTGTGCATTTAAGTCCATACACGTCACTACCTATATAATCTAATTTATCATGTCTATCCATTTATATTCATATCTATCGCATCTTATATTCATATTCACGCAAGTCACTATCTATCCATGTTTATGCACGTCATTATCTATCGCGCATTTATGTTCATTCATATTTATGCTTGTCAGTATCTATCGCCCATTCATTTTGATGAATGTCACTATCTATTGCATATTCATGTTAATCTATGCAACTATCTATCGTTGATTTCTGTTGACGTATGTCACTATCAATCTATATTCATGCATATCATTATCTATCGCGCATTCATGTTCCTTCATATTCATGCATGTCACTTTATAATGCGCATTCATGTTCATTCATGTCACTATCTATAGTGCATTTATGTTTATTTATGTTCATATATGTCACTATCCATCACACATTCATTTTCATTCATATCACTATTTGTCGTATATTTATGTTCATGCATGTAACTATCTATCCATATTCATGCCTGTCACTATTTCTCACATATTTTTGTTCATGTATGTCACTATCTATCACACATTCATGTTCATTTGTATTCATACATGTCACTATCTATCACGCATTCATATTCATGTATTTCACTATATGCTTTCATTTCATATTATCATGCATTCATGTTCTACATGTCACTATTTTCTATCGTGCATTCTTAAATGTCACATCTATCTATTCATGCATGTTGTATTCATACATTATCATTTATCTATGCACATTCAATGTCATGTTTATTCATTTTCATTGATGTCGTACCAATCTATCACGCATTCATGCATTCATGCATGCTATCATATATTCATTGTAGTTTTTATCACTATCTATCCATGTTCATCCGTATCACTATCTATCACATAGTCAAGTTTATTTATGTTCATGCTATCATAATCTATGGCGATTTATGTTTATTCTGT
Source organism: Chloranthus sessilifolius (assembly GCA_021018995.1). Classification (NCBI taxonomy): domain Eukaryota; kingdom Viridiplantae; phylum Streptophyta; class Magnoliopsida; order Chloranthales; family Chloranthaceae; genus Chloranthus; species Chloranthus sessilifolius. The sequence goes on from CM037586.1 coordinate 34,875,757, forward strand.
TCATGCATGTCAATATCTATCCATGTCCATGAATGTCACTATCTATTGTGCAATCTAATTCATGCATCATTCATGTCACTATTTATCGCATTTTATGTATGTATGTTATCCATCTATCGCGTATTCATGTTCGTACATGTTACTACCTATCACATTCATGTTCATTCATGTCAAGATATCATACATTCATATTCACAAGTCACTATCTATTCATGTTCATGTCATTCATTTATCCCATATGTTCATTCATGTTCATGCTTGTATCTATCGCGCATTTATTTTGATGAATGTCACTATCTATACATTCATATTCATCCATGCAACTATCTATCATGCATTCCTCTTGGATGTTCATCATGTCAATCTATATTCATGCATGTCATTATCTATTGCGCATTCATGTTCGTTCATATTCATGTATGTCACTTTATATCGCGCATTCATGAGTTCATTCATATCACTATCTATAGTGCATTCATGTTCATTTATGTTCTTGTATGTCACTATCCATCGCGCATTTATTTTCATTCATATTACTATTTATTGTACATTCATGTTCACACATGTCACTATCTATCCATATCCATGCCTGTCACTATCTATCGCGCATTTATGTTCATGCATGGCACTATCTATAGCACATTTATGTTCATTCTTATTATTATTTATCGCGCATTTATGTTCATTCTTTTTACTATCTGTTGCACTGTCATGTTCATGCATGAGACTATCTTTTACTGTAATATTCCAGATATTTTTGGTCTGTTTTTGTTTACCTCGGTAAGCATGCCCGAAAATGTTACGGGATTTTTCTAAGTTTTTGTTTAGCGAAGGGTATGATGAGAATAATGGCCAAAGGATTTTGTCTCGTGACTTGTAAAAGTCATGTAATTGATGACTTACGTTATAAGTTAGGTGTTTGAGTTTAACACCGGAAAAAAATGCAAATTAAGTGGATAGGATTGCAAATAGAAAAATCTAGATATTTTGATTCTTTGTTTTTGTATTATAAGAGAGAGCTTTGAAGAGAAGTTACACTTCTCTCTCGTTTGAATTAAGATCTTGAATCCCAAGGACCCGATTCAGATCTTGCATCACGCAAAATCCTACCTTTGGTTCCTTTGGTTCTCAATGGCGAAATCATATCATGAAGCCACACGGAGTGAGAAGTGAGAGAGAATAATAAATTCATTTTTAGATTTTGGGATTTTCTGTGTAGATTGTGATATTTTCGCCCTTCGATGATGTACTTGTTATATATATATCAAATGATTTTTTTGCGATCCATTGTATATTAAATTTCTGCCTGCTTAAAAAGTCTCTACTTTATGGAAACCAAAATATTTTGGGAACTTAGACCAAACCCGGGGATGTTACTCCCTAATTGACTTATGAAATAAATAGGGCTTTTTGTTAGCTAATTCATTTAATTGATTTTATAAGTTAAATTCGGCTCTATTTGATGTCAGCAATGTCGCATTCCATAATTACACTGAACTGGGCTCTAAGGACGTCAGTTTGGACCCAAGGAATGGACCCTCATTTTAAAAATTTTAAATTTTTGGAGGAAAACGGAACTCGAGAAAATTGAGGGTCGAAAATCCCAATCGAGGGTCGATTTTTTTAAACAGTACCCAGGCTTTTGAGGTATAATTTTGGGCCTGGCAAAATTTTGGAGAAATCGAGGGTCGATTTTATCGACTTAAGTTGGGGTCTGTTTTTGGGGTTTGCCATTTGGGGCTTTTGCAAACAGGGTATAGACTTGGGGTTTTCGAGGGTTTTGGGTTTTTGGAGTTTTTTCTTGTTATTCCTGGCCGGATTCAAGTGGGTTTCCCTCAAATTTCACAAGGAACTTGGATTTCTTGCTTTGGAGATCACTTTCGGGCATTTCAAGAGGTAAAACCCTCTACTTTGGTGGATTATAGTTCATATTTCTGCATTTCTTTGTGTTGTTTCTCTCGCTTTTTAATATGGGACCTAAGAAATAAGCAACCACCCGAAATCCTACATCCAAAAGACCAGCTTCTAGGGTTGCGTCTTCAAACCGACCTACACAGCCACCACTGTCCGATCAGCCACCCCCACAGCCGATTCCTTCACCTATGCCATGCCCCCACAAATTCGGGAACAACCCAATGAATTTTGGAGCATTAAGGGTTCACGAGTGGGTTTTCACCTTCATGCTTGATCAATCAACGCTTATACCATAGTTCGGCATGCATTGGAAAAAGCACGCTTGTGACGCTCTTTAGTGATCACTTTATCACTTTTATCCTCTTGGTGCACTTATCATCAACATACATGAGGGCGGAAAAGAAAATATATACCTCAATTGATGGGCGTGATTATGCCTTTGACCTTGAGGACATTGCAGAGATAATGCGCCTCTATGAGCATTCCTGCATTGATTGGGTCCTATTTTCCCAAACAAATGTCTGTGATCATGGCAATGACCTGGATGCAATCAGCTATCCATGATGACTGTCATGATGACATGATGCTTCACAATCTTCAAGGCAGCCTATACCCGTTTGGTCACATCATGTCCCATGTCCCATCCACAATATTATTTATGCTTTTAAAGAGCATTGGTTTAATGCCCTCAAATCACCTTTAAAGGGATCGTTAAGGCTAGGGAAGATGGGTAAACAAGTGAAGAAACCGAAAAAGGGCATCCCATATGCTCGTTTAATTTCGATAATGATTGAGAATTATCAAGCGGGTCCCGCTTATGAGATTCCCCCTACTAAGCCGAAGTCCACAGACGGTCTCAAGTTGTATAACCTAGTCAATTGGGGTCAGACCTACAACCAGCTCATCAAAGATCCCAAGGGTACGGTGGTACCAGATGAAGATGAGGACGAGGATCCAGTCACTATTTATCCGATGCTGATGCTCGCACGATCATTCACAAAGCATGTCAACTCAAGCTCTCGAGTACTTCATGCTGTCATATAGCAGTGAGCCAAATCAGAGCTCACATCAAAGCTCCATGCGTCAAGTTGGACGTTCATGGCGGGCTCTTACCTATTTGATGCAAGACGCGTTCATGACTATGCCACTTATATGGTCGACATCCATGTTCATGCTCATCACTGCTTGATATCGGGCGCCCGCATGCCAGATGTCATCGGTGATGCATGGTATGGTTATCGATCATGTTCATGATGGGGACTATCCGTGATTATGTCATTCATAGTTTTAGTGTTGCTTTGGGAGATTATGTCATTTTTGCTTATTTTGGGGCATGTATTTATTTTCATTACTGCATGGATTATCTTAGAACCTGGTTGTTCTAATTTTGATATCTCTTTTATATCTTTGTTTTGGGATTTTGATCTGATAGTTAGTTTTGTTTCGTGTTGTATTTTTTCGCTATGGATCTTGTCACATCTCTGTATATGGTTCTTTCATCTAGCTCATAGTCATCTTTGGCTTTGTGTTGCACTTCTGGATTTTGTTGTGTGGGCATCTACTATCATTTCTGTTTCTGCTTTCATATGGTGGGATCGTGTTATTTCTTCTAGATTCTGCTTTTGCATTCATTTTAATTGTTTTCATGAGTCAGTGTGAGACAGTTTCCCGGCACGTGACACTCAGGGTGTAGGCATCTATGTACGGATGCAACCCACTATGGCTCTTCAGGTGCCACATGTAGTACATCCATGTTACTACGGATCTCATCCCTTGACTTGCGTGCCCTGCGAGACTAGCGCACTATGACCCATGTTTCCTATTGGTTCTGTTTTGTGGTGTGTGTTCTGTTATATTTTCGAGGACGAAAATTCCTAAGGAGGGGAGAATGTAATATCCCTGATATTTTTGGCCTGTTTTCATTTATCTCGGTAAGCGTGCCTAAAAATGTTACGAGATTTTTCTAGATTTTTGTTTAGCTAAGGGCATGATGAGAATAATGGCCAAAGGATTTTGTCTCGTGACTTGTGAAAGTCATGTAATCGATGACTTACACTATAAGTTAGGTGTTTGTGCTTAACATCGGAAATAAATGCAAATTAAGTGGATAGGATTGCAAATAGAAAAATCTAGATATTTTGGTTCTTTGTTTTTGTGTTATAAGAGAGAGCTTTGAAGAGAAGTTACACTTCTCTCTCTCTCTCATTTGAATTAAGAACTTACAACCTTTCCCCTCACCTTTGATCCTAGATCTTGAGAAATTGTAAATCCCTCTCCCCATCTCAACCGTTGAAAAGACTTGTGTTGTTGTTTTGATCTGTTAAATATATTGAGAAGAGAGATAGGGGAGAGTGGTAGGTTCTGTGTGAATAATTGGTTGTTGCTTTTGATATCATTGGAGGTTCTAACTTTATAAACCTTGAAGATTGGTTCATGCGTGATTTTGCAACAACGATGGATTAAATGTTAAGAGGTAGGCATTTAAACCTCCATGAAGTAATTAAATTTATGTTTTGCTTTAGAGTAGAAAATGGTGTTTTTATTTAGATAAACAAACTGTGGTTGAGAGAAAGAAAAAGGGTCCGGAGATCCAAATTTAACAGTCATAGACCTGGAGAAATTTAGTTTTGATTTCAATTGAGGGTCAATTTCAATTTCGTCAATGGAATTCACCATCGAATTGAAAATCGAGGGTCAAATTTTGCCCTTTACTTTGAATTTTTGTCGGATTTTTCTTGCAAGCTTTGTTTGACTTTTGGTCAATATTACCTTTGAGTTTTATATGAATTGAGAGTCCTTTGTGAGGACTGTTTTTGCTTATTTTGGGACCGTATTTGTTGAGGTAGGAGAACCCTACACCTGATTTGCATTCTATTATAAGTATAGGTTGTTTGATATAGAGCATAATTTCTGAAATATTTGTCTAACACAGCATGAATAAGAACTTTGAATTATGACACAAATAAGAATTTGGAAAACTTTATTATGACTAAGAGCTCAGAAATTTGAACTTCAGAACCTCAGCTATTTTTGAATGTGAACTTCGAATCAGAACTCCAAAAAATCAGTAAATATGTTATGTATACAAGCTTTGATATAAGTTAGTATTTGCATTCGATTTGAGGCACATACGAACGAAACCGTAGATTCTATCAATCGTGTTGACAGTATTTATTTTGGGGCAAGTTTCCCTCATAGTGTAGGGGCTTGTTGCACTTCAGAAAATGAGTTCATGAACGATGGTCGATGTTCACTTAGTCCTCTCATGCTATATGTAATTTGGGAGATAAAATTAATAATTTTAAGAAATTCAAAAGTTTTTGAACACATCAGATGAATTATATTAGTTTTGACCTTATGATTAGAACTAGAGATTTAGTTTGCAAGGCATCTTTTGAAAACCATATTTGATCCGATTTCTGTCTTTGAAAACCTTTACTTATAATGAAATATAAATAGACATGTTTCTTCTATTAGGCTTTGTTATTAGCTCACCCTCGACTATACGTCATAGGTGCTGAGACTGACCTAGGATCTAAGGATCTGGAGGACTCCGATTATATTCCTGAGGAGGAATTGGATACGCCTACAGAGGAGTTTTTCCCTTGATTCTAGATTATCTTTTGGGTACTTTTGTTTAGAATATTGGTTATTTTTGTCTTTTTATATCACTGAGGAACCATTATTAGGAACCACTATTTTAGGTGTTGGATTGGCCATCATTTGTTTACTTTATGTTTTTTAGATCTTTGTTATGTTGTCTAATTTATTAAACATTTACACATTCCATTCACGTTATCACGCATTCATGTTCATGAATGTCACTATCTATAGCATTTTGTTCTCATGTCATTATCTATTGGTATTTACACACTATCTATCATACATTAATGTTTTAATGTTCTTGCATGTCACTATCTATCTATGTTAGCATCTCACTATTTATCAATGTTCAAGCATATTACAATATTTCATGCATGTCATTATCTATCTCCAATTCAAGTTCATGCATGTCACTATCTATTTCATGTTACTATCTATCCATGTTCATGCATGTCACTATCCATTGCGCAATCAAGTTCGTTTATATTCATACATGTCACTTTCTATCATGCATTCATATTCATGTATGTCACTATCAATCCATGTACAAGCATGTCACTATCTATTGTGCATTCATATTCATTCATATTCATGCATATCACTATCCATCCCACATTCAATTTCATTCATGTCACTATCAATCCATATTCATGCATGTCACAATATATTGTGTAATTATACTCATTCATTTTCATCCATGTTACTGTCTATAGCGCGTTCATATTCATGCATTTCACTTTCATTCGCGCATTCATGTTCATTCATATTCCTACACGTCACTATATATCGCGCATTCAGGTTCATATATGTCACTATCTAACGCGAATTAATGTGCATACATGTAACTATCTATCCTAGTTCATGTATATCACTATTTATCACTCTTTTATATTTATGCATGGTACTATCTATCGCGTATTCATATTCATTTATGTTCATGTATGTCACAACCTATCGCGCATTCATATTTAGGCACGCCACTATCTAGTATGAATTCTTATTCATTCATGTTCATGCATATCGCTATCTATCCATATTCATGAATATCATTAATTATCGTGCATTAATGGTCATGCATGTCACTATCTATTGCGCATTCAAGTTCATGCATGTCACTATTTTTCGCACATTCATGTTCATACAGGCTCATGCTTGTTACTGTCTATCGCTCATTCGTGTTCATGCATGTCACTATCTTTCGTACATTCATGTTCATGCACATCACTGTATATCGCGCATTCATGTTCATGCATGTCACTACCTATCGTGAATTCATATTTATGCATGTCACTATCTCTATTAGTTCATGCATGTCACAATCTATCCTTGCTCATGCATGTCATAATCTATCACGCATCCATGTTCATACATGTCCAAGTATGTCACTATCAATCACACATCTATCTTCATGCTTATCACTATCTATCACGCATTCAAGTTCATTCATGTACATTCATGTTTATGCATGTAACTATCTATCGTGCGTTAATATTCATGCATGTGACTATGTATCGCACATTCATGTTCATGGATGTTAAATTATCAATTGCGTAATCATTTTTATTCATGTTCTTGGATGTCACTATCTATCCACGTTCGTGCATGTCACTATGTATCGCTCATTCATGTTCATTCATGTCACTATTTTTCGTATATTCTTATTAAGGCATGCCACTATCAATCGTGTATTTATGTTCATGCATGTCATAATAGTGTATTCATATTCATGCGCGTCACTATTTATCGTGCATTCATATTTATACATGTCACTATCTATCGTGCATTCATGTTTATGAATTTTAAACTATCTATCGCGCCTTCATGTTTATTCATGTCCCTGCACGTCACTATATATCGCGCATTCATGTTCACGTATGTCACTATCTAACGCGAATTAATGTGCATGCATGTAACTATCTATCCTAGTTCATGCGTGTCACTATCTATCACGCTTTCATATTTATGCATAGCACTATCTATCACGTATTTATATTCATTTATGTTCATGTATGTCACAACCTATCGCGCATTCATTTTAGGCACGCCACTATCTATTATGCATTCTTATTCATTCATGTTCATGTATATCACTATCTATCCATATTCATGAATGTCACTATTTATCGTGCATTAATGGTCATCCATGTCACTATCTATTGCACATTCAAGTTCATGCATGTCACTACTTTTCATGCATTCATGTTCATATAGGCGCATGCTTGTTATTGTCTATCGCCCATTCGTGTTCATGCATGTCACTGTCTTTCGCACATTCATGTTTATGCACATCACTGTATATCGCGCATTCATATTCATGCATGTCACTATCTATCGTAAATTCATATTCATGCATGTCACTATCTATGCTAGTTCATGCATGTCATAATCTATCCTTGCTCATACATGTCACAATCTATCACGCATTTATGTTCATACATGTTCAAGTATGTCACTATCAATCACGCATCTATCTTCATGCTTGTCACTATCTATCACACATTCAAGTTCATTTATGTATATTCATGTTCATGCATGTAACTATCTATTGCGCATTAATATTCATGCATGTGAGTATGTATCGCACATTCATATTCATGGATATTAAATTATCAATTGCATAATCATTTTCATTCACGTTCTTGGATGTCACTATCTATCCACATTCATACATGTCTCTATGTATCGCTCATTCATGTTCATTCATATCATTATTTTTCTTATATTCTTATTCAGGTATGTCACTATCAATCGTGTATTTATGTTCATGCATGTCACAATCGTGCATTCATATTCATGCATGTCACTATCTATCGTGCATTCATATTTATGCATGTCACTATCTATCGTGCATTCATGTTTATGAATGTCAAACTATCTATCACGCCTTCATGTTCATTATTGTCATTATCTGTCACTTTTATGTTCACGGAAGTCACTATATATCTCTATTCATGCAAGTCAGTGTATCGTGCATTCATATTCATGGTTGTCAGTATCTATCACGCATTCATTTTGATGAATGTCATTATCTATTTTACATTCATGTTCATCAATGGAACTATCTATCCTACATTCCTGTTGACGTATATCACTATCAATCCCTATTCATGAATGTCATTATCTATCGTGCATTCATGTTCGTTCATCTTTATGCATGTCACTTTATATCGCGCATTCATATTCATAAATGTCACTATCTATAGTGCATTATGTTCATTTATGTTCATGCATTTCACTATCCATTGCGTATTTATTTTCATTCATATCACTATTTGTCGTATATTTTTATTCATGCATGTCACTATCTATCCATATTCATACCTGTCGCAATCTATCGCGCTTTTATGTTCATGCATGTCCTTATCTATCGCACATTCATGTTCATTCCTGTTCATGTATGTCACTATCTATCGCCCATTCATATTCATATATGTCACTATCTATCCATGGTAGTGCTTATTACTATCTATCGTGCTTTCATTTTCATGTATGTCATTTTCTATCATGCATTCATGTTCAAGTAGGTTACTATCTATCACACATTGATGTTTATTCGTATTCATGCATGTCACTATCTATCACGCATTCTGGTTCATACATGTCACTTTCTATCACTCATTCATGTTCATTCATTTTCATCAATGTCAGACTACTAATCGCGCATTCATGTTCATGTATTTTACTATCTGTCGAACATTCATGTGTAATTTTATCATTATCTATCCATGTTCATCCGTGTCACTATCTATCTCGCAGTCAAGTTTATTTATGTTCGACAGAGAGTAAAATACATGAACATGCATGTCAATATCTATCTATGTTTATGAATGTTACTATCTATTATGCATTCATGTTCATTCATGTCACTATCTATTGCGCATTTAAGTTCATGCACATTACTATCTATCCGTATTCATATTTATGCATGTCACTATCTATAGCATATTTATATTCATTCATGTCAGTAACTGTCGCACATTCATATTCACGCAAGTCACTATCTATCTATGTTCATGCATGTCATTATCTATCGCGCATATATGTTTATTCGTGTTCGTACTTGTCAGTATCTATCGCCCATTCATTTTGATGAATGTCACTATCTATTGCATATTCATGTTAATCTATGCAACTATCTATTGTTGATTTCTGTTGACATATGTCACTATCAATCTATATTCATGCATGTCAGTATCTATCGCGCATTCATGTTCCTTCATATTCATGCATGTCACTTTATATTGCGCATTCATATTCATTCATGTCACTATCTATAGTGCATTTATGTTTATTTATGTTCATATATGTCACTATCCATCGCACATTCATTTTCATTCATATCACTATTTGTCGCACATTTATGTTCATGCATGTAACTATCTTTACATATTCATGCCTGTCATTATCTATCGTATATTTTTGTTCATATATGTCACTATCTATCACACATTCATGTTCATTCGTGTTCATACATGTCACTATCTATCGCACATTCATGTTCATATATGTCACTATCTTTTTATGGTAGTGCTTATTACTATTTATCGCGCATTCATGTTCATGCATGTCATTTTCTATCGTGCATTCATGTTCAAGTAAGTCACTATCTATTACGCATTAATATTTATTCATATTCATGCATGTCACTTTCTATCGCTCATTCATGTTCATTCATTTTCATTGAGGTCAGACTACCAGTCGCGCATTCATGTTCATGCATTTTGCTATCTGTTACACATTCATGTGTAGTTTTATCACTATCTATCCATGTTCATCCGTATCACTATCTATCACTGTAATATCCCTGATATTTTGGCCTATTTTTCGTTTATCTCGATAAGCGTGTCCGAAAATTATTGAGGGATTTTTCTGGATTTTTGGTTAGTTATGTGTTTGATGGGAATATTGACCAAAGGTTTTTATCTCGGGCCTTGTGAAAGTCTTATATGTGTTAACATACCCAATAAGTCTGATGTTTGCGTTTAGCACCCGAAATTTTTACAAGTTAAATAGATAAGTTGTAATTAGAAATATCTAGATTTTTGTTAGCTTTGTTTTGTATTATAAGAGAGATTTTAAAGAGAAGTGTAACTTCTCTCTCTCGTTGGATTTTTGGAAGCTTATAAGCCTTGCCTCACCTTAATCTTAGATCTTGTGAGCTTGAGAGTTCCTCTCCCCATCTAGACCATTGATTAGAATTGTGTTTGAATTTTGATCGGTTCGAACCATTGAAAGAGAGGAGAGATGTGGAGAGTGATAAGTTATGTGTGATTTTGTTGGTTGCTAAGGCAGTGGCAACCTCATTATAATCATAAATTGATTGGAAGCTCGGGTCTATTAAAAATCTTCATGCTTGGTTCCGGTGCGTGATTTGGTGCAATGGGAATAAGGGATTAAACGACAAGAGGTAGGCTTTTTAAACCTCCTTATGTTGTTTGAATTATGTTTTGATTAGAGTAGAAAAAATGGTGTAAATTTTAGTTACACAGGTTGTGGTTGAATGAGAAAGAAAAGAGCCCTAAGATTGAAAATTTGACAGCCACAGACTTGAAGGAATTCGAGGGTCGAATTCCAATTTGTGGGTCGAATTTGGAATTCGACCATCGATTTTCAATTCGAGGGTCGATTTCCAATTCGAGGGTCGAATTTGGAATTCGACCATCGAATTGAAAATCGAGGGTCGATTTTCTATTTTTCATGCCTGATGTAATTTTTGGAATTCGAGGGTCGAATTTGAATTCGACCATCGAATTTCAAATTCGAGGGTCGATTTTTTTTCTATTTTTGTCCTTCGAAATTTTGGCTAAAAATTTTATAGGTAGACTTTTACTTTGACTTTTGGTCCTATATTAACACTGAGAGTGCTAATCTTTGTAGGTTTTGAATATTGGGAGTCCTTGGTGAGGACTGCTTATGCTTGTTTTTTTTTAACCTTCTTTGTTGAGGTAGGGGAACCCTACACATTATTTGCACTCTATTATAAGTAGGGACTGTTTTGACTGCTTGATAAGAAGCATAAATTTTGAGAACAATTGGTTGAAAACAGCATGAAAAAGAATATGAAAATATGATACAAATCAGAAATTTAGAAACTTTGTTATGACTAAGAACTTTGAAATTTGAAACTCAAAACCTCAGTTAATTTTTGAATGAGAACTTCGAATCAGAACTCCAAAAAATTAGTAATATGTTATGAATAATAAGCTTTGATATAAGTTAGCATTTGCATTCGATTTGAGGTACATACGAACGATGTCCTAGATTCTACCAACCGTATGGACGGTTTTTGTTTTGGCACAAGCTTCCCTCATAGCGTAAGGGCTTGTTGCTATTTAGAAAATGGGTTCATGAATGACGATGGTCAGTAGGGTTTCCCATCGGTCACGTAGTCCGCTCTCATTCTATAGAAAATTTGGGAGATAAAATTAAGTTATAAATTTAAGACAAGAAGCATGCTACTTCTGAAGATTTTGAAAACATCAGATGAATATTTTTAGTTTTGACTCATGATTAGAACTGGAGATTTAGTTTGCAAAGCATCTTTTGAAAACCATATTTAATCCGATTTCTGTCTTTGAAAACCTTTTACTTATAATGAAATGCAAATAAATCTGTTTCCTTTATTGGGCTTTGTTGTTAGCTCACCCTCGACTACACATCACAGGTGCTGAGACTGACCTAGGATCAGAGGATTTGGAGGACTCTGATTACATTCCTGAGGAGGAATTGGATACACCTACTGAGGAGTTTTTCCCTTGATTCTAGAGCACTTCTTTGGTACTTTTGTTAGAATATTATTTGAATATTGGGCCTTAGGCCATTTGTTTTGTTATTTTGATATCACACGAGGATCCATTATTGTGAACCACTATTTTAGGTGTTGGATTGGCCATCATCGGTGGTTCTTCCTGGTTCCTTAGAGTGATATAATTTTTTATAATTAAAAGCTTTTGTTTTTGAATATTCTATGCTTTGCCTCTGTCTTTAAATCTTTGTTATATTGCCGCTTCTGTTTGTTACGGCTTATTGAGAAATCAATAAGTTGATGAACTGGCCTTCCTATACCTTAAGGAATGAAAAAGTCGGGTCGTCAGAGTTGGTATTAGAGTAAGGCTCTAGGTTCAGAGTCTTAGGACTAAGGGTTGGATTGTTTTAACAATCAATAGTGATCAATTGTTATTATTTTTCAACAATAACAGATCAACATGCCTCCGCGGTTTAGAGGCAAAGGCCGAGGTAGAGATGGACCTCGCATGGCACGTATAGAGGAGAATGATGAGGGCGTAGGCACCTCACATGGCAGAGGGAGAGTCGCATCTGGTCCTAATGCAAATCCTTTGGGAGCTGCTAGGCCTGAAGGGGGAAATGTTGACCAGGTGTTGGCAGCCTTGGCCAACAACATGGCTCAACAGACTGTAGCCATAGACCGATAGGATCCGAGATGTCAGGACATCACCAGAGGATTCAGAGTTCAGGGATTTATGAGACCTCCTACATTCTCAGGGCAGACAGATCCAATGGAAGTCGAGGCATGGCTTGATGAGATAGAAAAGATTTTTGAGGTGTTACAGTGTACAGATGTTGAGAAGGTAGGTTGGGCATCCTTCAAACTTTTAGGCGAGGCCAGTTCGTGGTGGAAGTCTGTTTTCAGGATGAGAGAGCAGGACTACCCCATTACTCCATGGACTTGGGCAGAGTTTGTGGAGACATTCAACGATCAGTATTTTCCAAAGATCATACACAACCTGTGGGAAATCCAGTTTATTGAGCTGAAACAGAATGAGATGTCGGTGCACGAGTATGGCACAGAGTTTGATAGACTTTCCCGATTTGCACCCTTACACGTGGCCACTGAGCTGATGAGGGCTTAGAAATTTCAGAGAGGTTTGAGGCCGAATATTCAGGAGAGGGTGTCGATGTGGGAGATGGAGACGTATGCGGGCGTCATGTCAAAGGCTCTCATTGGAGAGGAAGACATTCAAAAATAGTATCTAAGGCGAGAGCAGGGAAATAAAAATCGGTTTGGCCAGGGACAAATGAGTGCTTCAGAGCAGGTGAACAAAAAGCCAAGATTCTCTAAACCTCCTCCCTATCCTAGTCAGCCATCGTATTCCAGACTAGCTGTTGCTTCAGGACCAGTATCGTCTTCCTATCAGAGACCGCAGAGTTTGTCACCAGGGCGACCTTTCAGAGCCAGGAGCACTATTGCGAGTGGAGCTTCTGTGGCTCAAGGTTCAGTGCGGGGATCAGCTGTTACTCCTGTTTCTACTCCAGTTTGTGTAAGATGCGGGAAACCACATCAGACGGAGGATTGCCTAAGGAACACTGGAGGATGCTTCAGGTGTGGACAGATTGGTCACATGATCAAGGAGTCTCTACGCAGAAGTCGACGCGACCTACAGTTCAAGGTCGAGCTTATGCGGTGACTGCACAGGATGCCCAAACTTCGAATGACGTAATCCAAGGTATCATTAAAGTTGAGATGTCAATTTTGCATTGATTCTATTATTTAATGTTTAAATTCATTCAAGTAAAATTTTAAACAACATTAGAATCATTGCATATAATTAACAAACTTTTTAATAAAGGTACCCTTATGATGAGTCGTCGAGGCGACCTGAGTAAAATTGAAGCATGAGTACTGATAGACCCCGAGTCTACACACTCGTTTATTACTCCTCTTTTCTCAGAGAAGTTGGGTATCACTCCCGAACCCCTTGCCTTCATTTTAGACTTAAAGATCCCTACGAGAAGTTCGGTATTCACTGATACAGCATGTCAGTCAGTCATTGTGATGATTGATGAGCACGATACAATGACCAACATGATTACATTGACCATGGAAGGGTTCGACGTTATTCTCAGAATGGATTGGTTGGCAGCTTATCACGTGAGCGTGGACTGTCAACGAAAGATCGTGACCTTTCGATCGCCAAAGTGAAAATCCTTCCGATTCTGTGGAGTTAAATCAAAGGTTGCGCCATTAATTTCAGCCATTAAGGCTGAGTGCATTATGAAGAATGGTTGCAGCAGGTATCTGGCTTACTTGCAAGATTCTATAGAAAAGAAAAATGACTTGGCTCTTATCACGGTGGTTTGCGAGTATCCTGATGTCTTTCCAAAGGACTTACCTAGATTACCACCTGATCGAGAGATTGAGTTCGTGATTGAGCTAGCGCCGGGTACAGAACAGTTATCTAAAGCTCCATATCGGATGGCGCCTGCTGAGTTGAAAGAATCCAAGGAACAGCTTCAGGAGCTGTTAGACAAAGGCTTTATTCGATCGAGTGTTTCTCCTTGGGGTGCACCGGTTCTTTTTGTGAAAAAGAAGGATGGATCGATGCGTCTGTGTATCGATTATAGGCAGCTCAACAAGATGACGATTAAGAATCGTTATCCTCTTTCACAGATAGATGACTTGTTTGATCAATTGCAAGGTGCAAAGTTCTTTTCGAAGATTGATCTGAGGTCAGGCTATCACCAGCTCAAGATCAAGGTGGAAGATATATCCAAAACTATGTTTCGGACGCGTTATGGCCACTATGAGTTTTTAGTGATGTCGTTTGGATTGACGAATGCGCCTGCATCTTTCATGGATTTGATGAACAGAGTGTTCAATCCACATCTTGATAAATCTGTGGTAGTTTTCGTAGATGACATCCTCATCTATTCGAGAACCCGAGAGGAGCATGTGCAACATCTAAAAATGGCTCTTCAAACACTCCGGGATCATTAGTTGTTTGCCAAACTCAGTAAGTGTGAGTTTTTGCTCGAGCAGGTCAGTTTCTTGGGTCACGTAGTCTCTGAAGCGGGTATTTCAGTGGATCCTACAAAGATAGATTCGGTGGTAAACTAGGAACAACCTACGACAGTGACAAAAGTCTGAAGTTTTATTGGTTAGGGTACTATCGGAGATTTGTCGAGGGTTTCTCGAAGATATCGGGTCCACTTACACAGCTCAGGAGAAAGAATGCAAAGTTCGATTAGATAGAGCAGTGCGAGCAGAGCTTTCAAGAGCTGAAGCATCGATTGACTACAGCACCAGTACTTGCTATACCTTTCGATAGTGGAGGCTTCGCAGTGTACAGTGATGCTTCTTATGGCGGATTAGGCTGTGTGCTTAATCAACACGAGCGGGTCATTGTGTATGGTTCTAGGCAGCTGAAGGACCATAAAAGAAACTATCTGACGCATGACTTAGAGTTAGCAGCAGTTATATTCGCCTTGAAGATCTGGAGATATTACCTCTACGGTGAGATATTCGATATATTCTCCGATCACAAGAGTCTCAAGTACCTATTCACTCAAAAGGACTTGAATATGAGGCAGCAACGATGGATGGAGTTCTTGAAGGACTGCGATTGCTTAATTCAGTACCATCCGAGAAAGGTGAACGCCATTGCTGATGCTCTTAGTAGGAGGTCTTCAGCACAGTTGTCACATCTGGTTAGCCGGATTCAGAGATGGAAGCTTTTGGAAGATATGGCTTTGGGCAGCTCACGATTCGATGTAAAAGGCTCAGGAGCATTGATGGCTACACTTGTATTGCGCCCTATGCTCTTCGAGAATATCAGGATGCTTCAGATGACTGATGATGAGCTGATGGCGATCAGACGAGATGTGGAGAATGGCAGTAAGAAGGATTTCTCCATTCGAGCAGATGGGACCTTGTTGTTTCACGACCGTGTATGCGTACCGTCGAGTGCTGAGCTTCGGGACACCATTCTGGAAGAGGCTCACAAATCCATGTATGCCATACATCCTAGTAGCACCAAGATGTATCAAGACTTGATGAAGAGTTTCTGGTGGCGAGGTTTGAAATGCCACGTCGCTGAGTACGTATCGCAGTGCTTGGTTTGTCAACAGGTTGAGGTTGATCATCAGAATCCTGCAGGCCTATTGCAACCTTTACTTGTGCTTGAGTGGAAATGGGAAGCTATTTCAATGGATATCATTCTCCAGTTGCCAAAAACACTGAGGAAGAACAATGCCATTTGGGTCATTGTCGATCGGCTAACCAAGTCTGCTCATTTTCTGCCATACAATACTACGTATACAGCTAGTAGACTTGCAGAGTTATACCTTAAGGAGATTGTTAGATTGCATGGGATACCGGCTAGTATTGTGTCAGACAGAGACCCATTGTTTACTTCACACTTTTGGCAGTGATTTCAGGAGGGAATGGGTTCTCGTCTTGACTTTAGTTCAACATTTCACCCACAGACGGACGACCAGACTGAGCGAGTGAATCAGATCATCGAAGACATGCTGAGAGATTGCATGTTGGATTTTCACGGGTCATGGGACCAATACTTACCTCTGATCGAGTTCGCTTACAACAATAGCTTCCAAGCTAGCATCGGTATGGCTCCGTTCGAGGTTTTATATGGACGATGGTGCAGATCTCCGTTGAACTGGGAAGAAGTGGGTGAGAAGCTCATTATTGGCCCTGAGATAGTCGAGCGCACGACCGAGACGGTTTGGTTGATTCGCGAGCGACTATGAGTAGCTCAGAGTCGTCAGAAGAGCTACGCCGATCTCAAAAGGCGACACGTGAATTTTAAGGTAGCCTTGAATACATCGAAGTTGCTAATACTTGATTTTTCAGGTCGGCGAGAATGTTTTCGTTCGGATTTTGCCTACGAAGGGCGTTGTGCGATTTGGGAAAAGAGGGAAACTGAGTCCTCGGTACGTTGGGCCTTTTGAGATATTAGGCCAAGTCGGAGAGGTTGCATACCACGTGGCACTACCGCTGTAATTGTCATGCATGCACAACGTCTTCCATGTGTCGATGCTGCATCGATACATACGTGACCCGACTCACGTACTTGCTTACCAACCCATCGAGCTTCAGGATGGTTTGATGGTGATTGAGGACCCGGTTCAGATCTTGGATCGCAAGGAGCAGATCTTACGCACTAAGAGGATTCCTTTGGTTCTCGTCCGATGGAGGAATCATACACCGGAGGAAGCCACCTGGGAGCGAGAAGCTGAGCTCCGAGACCAATTTCTGAGCCTGTTCGTTTAATTGTTGAGAAATTGTGTGTTGCCTATATGATACTTTGAATTTTTATGTACTTACTTATTTTATATATCTATGTAAATTTTGGCGAGTAATTTTGGCAGTCCAAAGTATGTTAAATTTAAGCCTGTTTCAGCGTCCCTACTTTATGGAAAACCGAAAAAATTTTGCGACTCCGACCACACCCGGACTTGTAAATTCCAAATGACTATGTGAAATAATTCGGAAAAATTTTAGGATTGTTCTTTAACATTTACACGCAAAATTCGGCTATGATACTGTTGTCATAGTAAGATAAGGTGATCGGAGTGAAATGGGCTCAATGGCGGTCCATTTGAACCCAAAGGAATGCTTTAAAATGTCAAAATTTTGGACATTTTTGAAGGCCACAGGTATAAAGATATTCGTGGGTTGAAAATCCAAATCGAGGGTCGATTTTGGATGAGCAGTCTTAGGCAGTTTAGGCCAAAATATGGCCTGAGAACTTTCTGAAGAAATCGAGGGTCGATTTGAAATTCGACCCACGAATTTGAAATCGAGGGTCGATTTTATCGTTTTAAGCGGGGGTCTGTTTAGGTGTTTGCCATTTCGTGCTTTGAAAACAGAGGGTTAGGGCTTCGGGTTCTTGAGGGTTTTCGGATTTTTGAGGCTTTTTTTTCCAAAATTTTGGCCGAAATCGAGGGGAAATCGACTGCAAAGTGCAAGGGACTTGGATTTCACCCATTGGAACCGGATTGGGGCTTTTCTCAAGGTATAAACCCTCTATATTGTGAATTAGAGTACATTTTCTGCATTTTTTTTCTCTTGCTTTTGTAATATTATGGGACCTAAAAAGCAAGCTCCCATTCGAAATCCAACCTCTAAACGACCAGCTTCAAAGGCTGCGTCTTCAAGCCGAGCTAAACAGCCAGCCCCACAGCCCGATCAGTCACCTTCTCAGTTGGCTCCACCACCCCACAGCCAATTCCACCACCTGTGTCCCCTTCAATCCGGGAGCAACCCAATGAATTTTGGGGCATAAAGGGCTTTGCCACTGAGTATGTATTTCACCCGGAGTTGTTTGATCAACAAACAACCACTCAGTCAGCGGTGGAATACTTAGAAAAAGCCCAATTGACTTCACTTTGTACAGCCTTTAGTGACCATTTTTACCCTCGTTTGGTGCGCCTATTTTATCAACATATGCGCCACGAGGATGGTAAGAAAATATACACTTCAATTGATGGACGAGACTATACCTTTGACCTAGAGGACATTGCCGTGGCAATGCGTTGCCCTATGGCACATTCTAAGACAATGGGATTGGGTCCTCCTTTTCCTAAACCTGTCCTTTTTCATGATGTTATTACCCAAATGACACAGGGTCGTCATAGGTCAGGTAAATCTATTGTCTGTACACACATGCCAGACTCTATGTAGCTTTTGGACAAAATCTTCAAGACAACCCTCTACCCATTTAGTCACAAATCTGAGCGTGTCGGTCCCCTCCAGCAGATTCTTTTTGCCGCTTACAAGGAGCATTGGTTTAGCGCCCTTGAAATTATTTTGAAGGGCATTATTAAGGCTCGGGAGAAAATGGGGAAGCAAGTGAAGAAACCAAAAAAGGGCATTCCCTATGCTCGTTTGTTTCTGTTATGATCGAGAATTATCGAGCGGGCCCCGCGTATGATATTCCCCCTACAGAACCGAAATCTACTGACGGTCTTAAAATGTATAACCTCGTCAATTGGGGTCAGACCTACGGTAGACTTGTTATGACTCCCAAGGAAGCAGTAGTTCCTAATCAGGAAGTTGAGGATGAGGACTCGACACATGATGCCCCAGAGACTGCTGCTCATGCACCCGCTCAGCCCCCACAGAGTGACATCCTCACACTCTTGGAGTTCACCCGACAGATGACTGCTGTGAGCCAGCAGATCCAGGAGCTCGCACAGCATACCAGCTCTATGAGCCATGAGTTGCAGATACATGGCGAGGCTCTGGCGTATCTCATACAGCACGCTTTCCCCACCGATTATGCTACTTATATGGCCGACATCCAAGCGTCCGTTCACCACCCTTCGACATCCGGAGCAGGTCCTAGCATGCATACCGATGAGGGTGTTGTTGGTGCAAATGATGGCGCTGATGATGATGATGGGGATGGTGATCAGGATCAGGCTGGTCCATCTGCAGTGAGGGAGTTTTAGTGTTGCATCGGGGGTTGTTATGTTCTTTTTGGACATATTGGCGCATGTATTTATATTTTATGCATGGATTATTTTAGGACCTGGTGGTCCTACTTTTGCTATCTTTTATAGTATTGACTTTTGATCTGATAGTTTGCTTTGCTTCGTTTGTATGTATTTGCTCTAGACCTTGTTACATCTAATTTATATATGGGTTTTACATTTAGCTCCTAATTCTCTGTGGCTTTGTTTTGCATTTTGGATATTATTATGTGGACATGTACTCTCATGCCAACATGAGATCTTGTTTTGCACTATATATGTGGGTTTTGTCTTTCATATTCTGTTGCTATGGTGGGATTGTGTTATCTTCGTTGTTTTCATGAGTCACTGTGAGGCGGTCTCCCAGCACGTGACACTTGGGTTGGGGTGTAGGCATCCATGTACGGATGCAATCCACTATGGTCCTTTGGGTGCCACTGCAGTACATCCAGGTTACTACGGATCCCATCCCTTGACTTGCGTGCCCTGCGAGACCAGCGCACGGTGGCCCATGTTTCCTTTTTATTTCATTTTATGATGTGTGTTGCATTATTTTTTTCGAGGACAAAAATTCCTAAGGAAGGGAGAATGTAATATCCCTGATATTTTAGCCTATTTTTCATTTACCTCGATAAGCGCATCTGAAAATTATTGAGGGATTTTTTTGGATTTTTGGTTAGTTGTGTTTGATGGAAATATTGACCAAAGGTTTTTGTCTCGGGCCTTGTGAAAGTCTTATATGCGTTAACATACGCAATAAGCTCGATGTTTGTGTTTAGCACCGAAAATTTTTACAAGTTAAATGGATAAATTGTAATTAGAAATGTCTAGATTTTTGTTAGCTTTGTTTTGTATTATAAGAGAGAGATTTTAAAGAGAAGTGTAACTTCTCTCTCTCGTTGGATTTTTGGAAGCTTATAAGCCTTGCCTCACCTTAATCTTAGATCTTGTGAGCATTTTGATCGGTTTGAACCATTGAAAGAGAGGAGAGATGTGGAGAGTGATAAGTTCTGTGTGATTTTGTTGGTTGTTGAGGCAGTGGCAACCCCATTATAATCATGAATTGATTGGAAGCTCGGGTCTATTAAAAATCTTCATGCTTGGTTCCGGTGCGTGATTTGGTGCAACGGGAACAAGGGATTAAACGACAAGAGGTAGGCTTTTTAAATCTCCTTATGCTGTTTGAATTATGTTTTGATTAGAGTAGAAAAAATGGTGTAAATTTTAGTTACACAGGCTGTGGTTGAATGAGAAAGAAAAGAGCCCTAAGATTGAAAATTTGACAGCCAGAGACTTGAAGGAATTCGAGGGTCGAATTTGGAATTCGACCATCGATTTGAGGGTCGAAATGTGATTTTTAAGGCCTGATGTAGTTTTTTAAATTCAAGGGTCGATTTCCAATTCGATGGTCGAATTCAAATTCGACCATCGACTTGAAAATCGAGGGTCGATTTTCTATTTTTCATGCCTGATGTAATTTTTGGAATTCGAGGGTCGAATTTGAATTCGACCATCAAATTCAAATTTGAGGGTCGATTTTTGTTCTATTTTTGTCCTTCAAAAGTTTGGCTAAAAATTTTATAGGTAGACTTTTAGTTTGACTTTTGGTCCTATATTAACACTGAGAGTGTTAATCTTTGTAGGTTTTGAATATTAGGAGTCCTTGGTGAGGATTGCTTATGCTTGTTTTTTTTTTAACCTTCTTTGTTGAGGTAGGGAAACCCTACACATTATTTGCATTCTATTATAAGTAGGGACTGTTTTGACTGCTTGATAAGAAGCATAAATTTTGAGAACAATTGGTTGAAAACAGCATGAAAAGAATCTGAAAATATGATACAAATCAGAAATTTGGAAACTTTGTTATGACTACGAACTTCGAAATTTGAACCTTAGAACCTCAGTTAATTTTTGAATGAGAACTTCGAATAAGAACTCTAAAAAATCAGTAATATGTTATGAATAATAAGCTTTGATATAAGTTAGCATTTGCATTCGATTTGAGGTACATACGAACGATGCCCTAGATTTTACCAACCGTATGGATGGTGTTTCTTTTGGTGCAAGCTTCTCTCATAGCGTTGGGGCTTGTTGCTATTTAGAAAATGGGTTCATAAACGACGATGGTCAGTAGGGTTTCCCATCGGTCATGTAGTCCGTTCTCATGCTATAGGAAATTTAGGAGATAAAATTAAGTTATAAATTTAAGACAAGAAGCATGCTAATTCTGAAGATTTTGAAAACATCAGATGAATATTTTTAGTTTTGACTCATGATTAAAACTGGAGATTTAGTTTACAAAGCATCTTTTGAAAATCATATTTGATTCGATTTCTATCTTTAAAAACCTTTACTTATAATGAAATGCAAATAAATTTGTTTCCTCTATTGAGCTTTGTTGTTAGCTCACCCTCGACTATACGTCACAGGTGCTGAGACTGACTTAGGATCAGAGGATTTGGAGGACTCCGATTACATTCCTGAGGAGAAATTGGATACACCTGCTGAGGAGTTTTTCCCTTGATTCTAGAGCACTTCTTTAGTACTTTTGTTAGAATATTATTTGAATATTGGGCCTTAGGCCATTTGTTTTGTCATTTTGATATCACACGAGGAACCATCATTGTGAACCACTATTTTAGGTGTTGGATTGGCCATCACCGGTGGTTCTTCCTGGTTCCTCAAAGTGATATAATTTTTTATAGTTAAAAGCTTTTATTTTTTATTATTCTATGCTTTGCCTCTGTCTTTAGATCTTTGTTATGTTGCCGGCTTTTGTTTGTTACGGCTTATTGAGAAATCAATAAGTTGATGAACCGGCCTTTTCCTATACCTTAGGGATTGGAAAAGTCGGGTTGTCACAATCACATTGTCAAGTTTATTTATGTTCATGTGTGTCACAATCTATGGCGCATTTATGTTCATTCGTGTTCATTCGTGTTCATATATGTCAATATCTATTCATGTCCATGAATGTCACTATCTATTGCGCATTCATGTTCATTCATGTCACTATTTATCGTGCATTTAAGTTAATATATGTCACTATCTATCGCATATTCATGTTCATATATATTACTACCTATCGCGCATTCATGTTCATTCATGTCAGTATCTATCACACATTCATATTCACGTAAGTCACTATCTATTCATGTTCATGTATGTCACTATCTATCCTGCATTTATGTTCATTCATGTTCATGCTTGTCAGTATCTGTCGTGCATT
This sequence comes from Chloranthus sessilifolius, assembly GCA_021018995.1. Taxonomy (NCBI): domain Eukaryota; kingdom Viridiplantae; phylum Streptophyta; class Magnoliopsida; order Chloranthales; family Chloranthaceae; genus Chloranthus; species Chloranthus sessilifolius. The sequence goes on from CM037586.1 coordinate 34,898,735, forward strand.
AATTTTGATGAATGTCACTATCTATTGTACATTCATATTCGTCCATGCAACTATCTATCATGCATTCCTCTTGACGTATGTCACTATCAATCTATATTCATGCATGTCATTATCTGTCATGCATTCATGTTCGGTCATATTCATGTATGTCACTTTATATCGCGCATTTATGTTCATTCATGTCACTATTTATACTGCATTCATGTTCATTTATGTTCTTGTATGTGACTATCTATCGCGCATTTATTTTCATTCATATTACTGTTTATTGTACATTCATGTTCACACATGTCACTATCTATCCATATCCATGCCTGTCACTATCTATCGCGCATTTATGCTCATGCATGACACTATTTATAGCACATTTATGTTCATTCTTGTTACTATTTATCACACATTTATGTTCATTCTTGTTACTATTTGTTGCACTTTCATGTTTATATATGAGACTATCTTTTACATATTTATGTCCATTCACGTTTATGCACATCACTATATATCACGCATTCATGTTCATGAATGCCACTATCTATAGCGCATTTTGTTCATGCATGGCACTCTCAATCTATATTCATGTATGTCACTATCTATCCAACATTCATGTCATTATCTATTGGTGTTTATACCTGTCACTATCTATCAAACATTAATGTTTAGGTATATCACTAACTATCACGCATTAATGTTCTTGCATGTCCCTATGTATCTATGTTCTAGCGTCTCACTATTTATCAATGTTCAAGCATATTATAATCTTTCGTGCATGTTATTATCTATTGTGCATTCAAGTTCATGCATGTCACTATCTATCTATGCTCATGCATGTCACTATCTATTGTGCGTTAATGTTCAAGCATGTCACTATCTATTGCGCATTTATATTTATACATGTCACCGTCTATCAACATTCATGCATACCTCTATCTATCACGCATTCATGTTCATGCATGCCACTATCTATCGTACATTCCTGCTCATTTATTTCAGTATCTATCGCACATTCATATTCACGTAAGTCACTATCTATCTATTCTCATGTATGTCACTATCTATCACCGATTTATGTTCATTTATATTCATACTTATCATTATCAATCACGCATTCATGTTGATGAATGCCACTGTCTATCGCGCATTAATGTTCATCCATGCAACTATCTATCACGCATTGATGTCACATATATTACTATCTATCCAAGTTCATGCATGTCACTATCCATCGCGTATTCAAGTTCGTTTATATTCTGGCATATCACTTTCTATCACGCATTCATATTCATAAATGTCACTATCAATTCATGTACAAGCATGTCACTATCTATATGCATTCATATTCATTCATATTCATGCATGTCACTATCCATCCCACATTCAATTTCATTCATGTCACTATCAATCAATGTTCATGCATGTCACAATCGATTGTGTAATTATGCTCATTCACATCTATAGCATTCATGTTCATGCATTTCACTGTCTTTCGTGCATTCATGTTCATTCATGTCCCTGCACGTCACTATATATCGCGCATTCATGTTAATGTATGTCACTATCTAACGCGAATTAATGTGCATGCATGTAACTATCTATCCTAGTTCATGCGTGTCACTATCTATCACGCTTTCATATTTATACATAGCACTATCTATCACGTATTTATATTCATTTATGTTCATGTATTGCACAACCTATCGCGCATTCATTTTAGGCACGCCACTATCTATTATGCATTCTTATTCATTCATGTTCATGTATATCACTATCTATCCATATTCATGAATGTCACTATTTATCTTGCATTAATGGTCATCCATGTCACTATCTATTGCACATTCAAGTTCATGCATGTCACTACTTTTCACACATTCATGTTCATATAGGCGCATGCTTGTTATTGTCTATCGCCCATTCGTGTTCATGCATGTCACTGTCTTTCGCACATTCATGTTTATGCACATCACTGTATATCGCGCATTCATATTCATGCATGTCACTATCTATCGTAAATTCATATTCATGCATGTCACTATCACGCATTGATGTCACATATATTACTATCAATCCCAATTCATGCATGTCATTATCCATCATGCATTTGTGTTCGTTCATATTTATGCATGTCACTTTATATCGCGCATTCATGTTCATATATGTCACTATCTATAGTGCATTCATGTTCATTTATGTTCATGCATTTTACTATCCATCGCGCATTTATTTTCATTTATATCAATATTTATCGCATATTTTTGTTCATACATGTCACTATCTATCCATATTCATACATGTCGCTATCTATCGCGCATTTATATTTATGCATGTCATTATCTATCGCACATTCATGTTCATTCCTGTTCATGCATGTCACTATCTATCGTGCATTCATATTCATATATGTCACTATCTATCCATGGCAGTGCTTATTACTATCTATCGCACTTTCATTTTCATGTATGTCATTTTCTATCATGTATTCATATTCAAGTATGTTACTATTTATCACACATTGATGTTTATTCATATTCTTGCATGTCACTATTTATCACGCATTCTGGTTCATACATGTCACTTTCTATCGCTCATTCATGTTCATTCATTTCCATAGATGTCAGACTACTAATCGCGCATTCATGTTCATGTATTTTACTATCTATCGAACATTCATGTGTAGTTTTATCACTATCTATCTCGCAGTCAAGTTTATTTATGTTCATGCGTGTCACTATCTATGTCGCATTTAAGTTCATTCATGTTCATGCATGTCAATATCTATCCATGTTTATGAATGTTACTATCTATTATGCATTCATGTTCATTCATGTCACTATCTATCGCGTATTCATATTTATGCATGTCACTATCTATAGCTTATTTATATTCATTCATGTCAGTATCTGTCGCACATTCATATTCACGCAAGTCACTATCTATCTATGTTCATGTATATCATTATCTATCGTGCATTTATGTTCATTCATGTTCATGCTTGTCAGTATCTATCGCCCATTCATTTTGATGAATGTCACTATCTATTGCATATTCATGTTAATCTGTACAAGTGCATTCCTATTGACGTATGTCACTATCAATCTATATTCATGCATGCCATTATCTATCGCGCATTCATATTCATTCATATCACTATCTACAGTGCATTTATGTTTATTTATGTTCATCTATGTCACTATCCATCGCACATTAATATTCATTCATATCACTATTTGTCACACATTTATATTCATGCCTGTCACTGTCTATCGTGCATTTTTGTTCATGTATGTCACTATCAATCGCACATTCATATTCATTTGTGTTCATACATGTCACTATCTATTGCGCGTTCATGTTCAAGCATGTCGCTATCTATTGCTCATTCATGTTTATGCATGTCACCGTCTATCAACGCTCATGCATACCTCTATCTATCACGCATTCATGTTCATGCATGTTACTATCTAATGTGCATTTCTGCTCATTCATTTCAGTATCTGTCGCACATTCATATTTACGTAAGTCACTATCTATCTATTTTCATGCATGTCACTATCTATCACCGATTTATGTTTATTTATATTCATGCTTATCATTATCAATCACGCATTCATGTTGATGAATGTCACTGTCTATCGCGCATTACTGTTCATCCATGCAACTATCTATCATGCATTGATGTCACATATGCTACTATCGATCCATGTTCATGCATGTCACTATCCATCGCGTATTCAAGTTTGTTTATATTCATGCATTTCACTTTCTATCACGCATTTATATTCATACATGTCACTATAAATCCATGTACAAGCATGTCACTATCTATTGTGCATTCATATTCATTTATATTCATGCATGTCACTATCCATCCCACATTCAATTTCATTCATGTCACTATCAATCCATGTTCATACATGTCACAATCTATTGTATAATTATGCTCATTCAAGTTCATCCATGTTACTGTCTATAGCGCATTCATGTTCATGCATTTCACTGTCTTTCGTGCATTCATGTTCGTTCATCTCCCTGCACGTCACTATATATCGCTCATTCATGTTAATGTATGTCACTATCTAACGTGAATTAATGTGCATGCATGTAACTATCTATCCTAGTTCATGCATGTCACTATCTATCACGCTTTCATATTTTTGCTTAGCACTATCTATCGCGTATTTATATTCATTTATGTTCATGTATGTCACAACCTATCGCACATTCATTTTAGGCATGCCACTATCTATTATGCATTCTTATTTATTTATGTTCATGTATATCACTATCTATCCATATTCATGAATGTCACTATTTATCGTGCATTAATGGTCATGCATGTCACTATCTATTGCGTATTCAAGTTCATGCATGTCACTAATTTTCACACATTAATGTTCATACAGGCTCATGCTTGTTACTGTCTATCGCTCATTCGTATTCATGCATGTCACTATCTTTTGCACATTTATATCATGCACATCACTGTATATCGAGCATTCATATTCATGCATGTCACTATCTATCGTGAATTCATATTCATGCATGTCACTATCTATGCTAGTTCATGCATGTCATAATCTATCCTTGCTCATGCATGTCACAATCTATCAAACATTCATATTCATACATGTCTAAGTATGTCACTATCAATCATGCATCTATCTTCATGCTTGTCACTATCTATCGCACATTCAAGTTCATTCATGTACATTCATGTTCATGCATGTAACTATCTATCACACATTAATATTCATGCATGTGACTATGTATCGCACATTCATGTTCATGGATGTTAAATTATCAATTGCATAATCATTTTCATTCACGTTTTTGGATGTCACTATCTATCCACGTTCATACATGTCTCTATGTATCACTCATTCATGTCATTATTTTTCGTATATTCTTATTCAGGCATGTCACTATCAATCGTGTATTTATGTTCATGCATGTCACAATCATGCATTCATATTCATGCGTGTCACTATCTATCGTGCATTCATATTTATGCATGCCACTATCTATCGTGCATGCATGTTTATGAATGTCAAACTATCTATCGCGCCTTCATGTTCATTATTGTTATTATCTGTCACACTTCTATGTTCACGGAAGTCACTATATATCTATGTTCATGCAAGTCAGTTTATCGTGCATTCATACTCATGCTTGTCAGTATCTATCGCGCATTCATTTTGATGAATGTCACTATCTATTTTACATTCATGTTTATCAATGCAACTATCTGTCATGTATTCCTATTGACGTATGTCACTATCAATCCCTATTCATACATGTCATTATCTATCGTGCATTCATGTTCGTTCATATTTATGCATGTCACTTTATATCGCGCATTCATATTCATAAATGTCACTATCTATAGTGCATTATGTTCATGCATTTTACTATCCATCGCGCATTTATTTTCATTCATATCACTATTTGGCGCATATTTTTGTTCATGCATGTCACTATCTATCGTGCATTTATGTTCATGCATGTCCTTATCTATCGCACTTTCATATTCATTCCTGCTCATGCGTGTCACTATCTATCACGCATTCATATTCATATATGTCACTATCTATCCATGGTAGTGCTTATTACTATCTATCGCCCTTTCATTTTAATGTATGTCATTTTCTATCATGCATTCATGTTCAAGTAGGTTACTATCTATCACACATTGATATTTATTCGTATTCATGCATGTCACTATCTATCACGTATTCTGATTCATACATGTCCCTTTCTATCGCTCATTCATGTTCATTCATTTTCATCTATGTCAGACTACTAATCGCGCATTCATGTTCATGTATTTTACTATCTGTCGAACATTCATGTGTAGTTTTATCACTATCTATCCATGTTCATGCGTGTCACTATCTATCTCGCAGTCAAGTTTATTTATGTTCATGCGTGTCACTATCTATGATGTATTTAAGTTCATTCATGTTCATGCATGTCAATATCTATCCATATTTATGAATGTTATTATCTATTATGCATTCATTCATTCATTCATATCACTATCTATTGCGCATTTAAGTTCATACACGTCACTATCTATCACATATTCATATTTATACATGTCACTATCTATAGCATATTTATATTCATTCATGTCAGTATCTGTCGCACATTCATATTTACGCAAGTCACTATCTATCTATGTTCATGCATGTCATTATCTATCGCGCATTTATGTTCATTCATGTTCATGCTTATCAGTATTTATCGCTCATTCATTTTGATGAATGTCACTATCTATTGCATATTCATGTTAATCTATACAACTATCTATTATGCATTTCTGTTGACGTATGTCACTATCAATCTATGTTCATGCATACCATTATCTATCGCGCATTCATGTTCCTTTATATTCATACATGTCACTTTATATCGCGCATTCATATTTATTCATGTCACTATCTATAGTGTATTTATGTTTATTTATATTCATATATGTCACTATCCATCGCACATTCATTTTCATTCATATCACTATTTGTCTCACATTTATGTTCATGCATGTAACTATCTATACATATTCATGCCTGTCACTATCTATCGTTCATTTTGTTTATGTATGTCACTATCTATCGCACATTCATGTTCATTCGTGTTCATACATGTCACTATCTATCGCGCATTCTTATTCATGTATGTCACTATCCTTTTATTGTAGTGTTTATTAGTATCTATCGCGCATTCATGTTCATGCATGTCATTTTCTATCGTGCATTCATGTTCAAGTAAGTCACTATCTATTGCGCATTGATGTTTATTCATATTCATGCATGTCACTATTTATCGCGTATTCCGGTTTATGCATGTCACTTTCTATCGCTCATTCATGTTCATTTATTTTCATTGATGTCAGACTACCAATCGCACATTCATGTTCATGCAATTTTCTATCTGTCACACATTCATGTGTAGTTTGATCACTATCTATCCATGTTCATCCATATCACTATCTATCACATAGTTAAGTTTATTTATGTTCATGCATGTCACAATCTATGGCGTATTTATGTTCATTCGTGTTCATGCATGTCAATATCTATTCATGTCTATGAATGTCACTATCTATTACGCATTCATGTTCATTCATGTCACTATTTTTCGCGTATTTAAGTTAATGTATGTCACTATCTATCGCATATTCATGTTCATATATGTTACTACCTATTGCACATTCATGTTCATTCATGTCAGTATCTATCACACATTCATATTCACGCAAGTCACTATCTATTCATGTTCATGTATTACACTATCTATCCTGCATTTATGTTCATTCATATTCATGCTTGTCAGTATCTATCGCACATTAATTTTGATGAATGTCACTATCAATTGTACATTCATATTCATCCATGCAACTATCTATCATGCATTCCTCTTGACGTATGTCACTATCAATCTATATTCATGCATGTCATTATCTATCGCGCATTCATGTTCATTCATATTCATGTATGTCACTTTATATCGTGCATTCATGTTCATTCATGTCAATATCTATACTACATTCATGTTCATTTATGTTCTTGTATGTCACTATCCATTGCGCATTTATTTTCATTCAAATTACTATTTATTGTACATTCATGTTCACACAATGTCACTATCTATCCATATCCATGCCTGTCACTATCTATCGCGCATTTATATTCATGCATGTCACTATCTATCACGCATTCATGTTCATGCATGTCACTATCTATCGCGCATTAATATTCATGCATATCACTATGTGTCGTACATTCATGTTCGTGGATGTCAAACTATTAATCGTGCAATTCATGTTCTTGGATGTCACTATTTATCGTACAATCTTGTTTATTAATATTCATGCATACCACTATCTATCCATGTTCGTGCATGTCACTATCTATTGCCCATTCATGTTCATTCTTGTTCATTTACGACACTATTTTTCACGTATTCTTGTTCAGACATGTCACTATCAATTGTGTATTTATGTTTATGCATGTCACAATCATGCATTTATATTCAAGTATGTCACTATCTATCGTGCATTCATGTATATGAATGTCAAACTATCTAACGCTCCTTCATTTCATTAATATTACTATCTGTCGCACTTTCATATTCACGTAAGTCACTATCTATTTATGTTCATGCAAGTCGCAGTCTATCGTGCATTCATATTCATGCATGTCACAATCTAACAATGTTCATGCATGTCACTATCTATCGCGCATTCATGTTCATTTGTGTTCATGTATATTGCTATCTATCACGCATTTATGTTCAATCAGGTCCATACAAGTTACTATCTATCATGCATTTATGTTAATGAATGTCACTATCTATCATAAATTCATGTTCTTGCATGTCACTATATATCTATATTCATGTATGTCACTATCTATTACACATTCATGTTCATTCTTGTCATTATCTATTTGTGTATATGCATGACACTATCTATCGCGCATTCATGTTCATTTATATTTATGCATGTTACTATCTATCGCACATTCATATTTAAGCATGTCACTATCTATCCATGTTCATACATGTCACTATTTATCCATATTCATGTATGTCATAATCTATCGCGCATTCATATTTATGTATCTCATTATCTATCGCGCATTCATATTTGTGCATGTCACTATCTATTCATGTTTATGTATGTCACTATCTATTGCACACTCATGTTCATATATGTCACTATCTATCACGCATTAATGCTCATTCATGTTCTTGCATGCCACTATTAATCGTGCATTCATGTTCATGCATATCACTATCTGTCCACGGTAGTACTTGTCACTATCTATCGTGCATTCATGTTCATGGACGTTATTATCTATCGCACATTCATGTTCAATTAAGTAACTATCTATCGTGCATTCATATTTATGCATGTTCATGAATGTCACTATCTATCATGCAATCATATTCATTTATGTTCATGCATATCACTATCTATTGTGCATTCCTGTTCATGCATATCACTGTCTATCGCATAATCATGTACATTCATGTTCATTGATGCCAAACTATCAATTGCCCATTCATGTTCATGCATGTCCCTATATTTCGCTCATTCATATTCAGTCATTTTCGTGGATGTCAGACTATCAATCACGCATTCATGTTTATGCTTGGCACTATCTATCGTATATTCATGTCATTATCTATCGGTATTTATGCATGTCACTATCTATCACGCATTCATGTTCATTCATATTCATTAATGTCACTATCTATCGCGCATTCATATTCATGCGTGTCACTATCTATTCATGTCCTTGCATGTCACTATTTATCCACATTCAAGTATATCATAATCTTTCGCAGCTTTGTTTTCATGCATGTCATTATTGAGTCACGCATTTATGTTCATGGATATCACTATCTATCTATATTCATATATGTCACTATCTATCGTACATTCATGTTCATACATGTCACTATGAAATACGCGTTCATGTTCGTTCATGTTCATTTATGTCACTATCTATCGCGCATTCATGGTCATGCATGTCACTATCTATCCATAGTAGTGCTTGTTACTATCTATCATGTATGCATGTTCATGCATGTCATTATTTATCGCGCATTCGTGTTCAAATATATCACTATCTATCACACATTGATATTTATTTATGTTTATACATGTCACTATCTATCGCGCATTCATGTTCATGGGTGTCACTATTTATCGCACATTCTTGTTCATGCTTGTCACTTACTATCGTTCATTCATGTTCATTCATTTTTATTGTTGTTAGAATATCAATCGCGCATTCATGTTCATGCATTTTACTATCTGTCACACATTTATGTGCATTTTTGTCACTATTTATCCATGTTTATATATGTCACTATCTATCACACATTCAAGTTCTTTCATGTTCATGTGTGTCACTATCTATCACGCATTTAAGTTCATTCATATTCATGCATGTCAATATCTATTCATGTTCATATATGTCACTCTCTATTACGCCTTCATGTTCATTCATGTCAATATCTTTCGCGCATTTAAGTTCATGCACGTCACTATTTATCACGCATTCATGTTTATGCATGGCACTATCTATCGTGCAATCATGTTCATTCATGTCAGTATCTATCATACATTCATATTCATGTAAGTCACTATATATCCATGTTCATGCCTGTCACTATCTATCGTGCATTTATATTTATTCAAGTTCATGTATGTCACTATCTATCGCGCATTTATTTTTATTCATGTTCATGCTTGTTAATATCTATCGCGCATTCATGTTTATGAATGTTACTATCTATCGCGCATTCATGTTCATCCATGTAACTATCTATCGTACATTCATATTCATGTATGTCACTATCTATCCATATTCATGTATGTCATTATCTATCGTGCATTCAAATTCGTTCATGTTCATGCATGTCCCTTTATATCGCGCCTTTATGTTCATACATGTCACTATTAATCCAAGTTCATGCATGTCACTATCTATAGTGCATTCATGTTCATTCATGTTCTGTATGTCACTATTCATCGCGCATTCATTTTCAAACATATCACTATCTGTCGCACATTCATGTTCACGCATATCACTATCTGTCCATGTTCATAGATGTTACTATCTATCGTGCATTTATATTCATGCATGTCACTATCTATCAATGTTCATACATGTCACTATTTATTACACATTCATGTTCATTCGTGTTCATGCATGTCACTATCTATCAATGTTCATACATGTCACTATTTATTACGCATTCATGTTCATTCAGTTCATGCATGTCACTATCTATCGTGCGTTTATGCTCATTCTTGTTACTATCCGTCGCGCTTTTATTTTCATGCATGGGACCATCTTTCGTGCATTCATATCTATTCACATATATGCACATCGTTATATATCATGCATTCATGTTCACGAATGACTTTATCTATCGCAGATTTTGTTCATACATGCATTATCAATCTATGTTCATGTATGCCACTATCTATCCAATATTTAGGTTATTATCTACCGGTATTTACGCCTTCCACTATCTACCGCACATTCATGTTTATGCATGTCACTAATTATTGTATATTAATATTCATGCATGTCAGTATCTGTCACACATTCATATTCGCGCATGTCACTATCTATCCATGTTCATTCATGTCATTATCTATCGCGCATTTATGTTCATTCATATTCATGCCTGTCAGTATCAAGCACGCATTCATATTGATGAATGTCACTATCTATTGCGTATTCATGTTCATCCATGCAACTATCTATCATGCATTGATATTCACTTATGTCACTATCTATCCATGTTTATGCACATCACTATCTATCGCGCATTAATGTTCATTCATTTTCATGCATGTCACTTTCTATCGCGCATTCATGTTCATGCATGTCACTATCAATCCATGTCCAAGCATGTCACTATCTATCATGCATTCATGTTTATTCATGTTCATACATGTCACTATCCATCACACATTCATTTTTATTCATGTCACTATCAATCCATGTTCTTATATCTCACAATCTATCGCGCAATTATGCTCATTCATGTTCATGTGTTACTGTCTATAGCACATTCATGTTTATTCATTTTATTATTTTTCGCGCATTCTTGTTCATTCATGTTCCTATATGTTACTATTTATCCAAGTTCAAGCCTATCACAATCTTTCACGCCTTTATTTTCATGCATGTCATTATCTAGTCACGCATTAATGTTAATGCATGCCACTATCTATCACGCATTCATGTTCATGTATGTCACTATGTAATGCGCGTTCATGTTCTTTCATGTTCATGCTTGTCACTATCTATTGCGCATTCATGTTCATGCATGTTACTATCTATCCATGGTAGTGCTTGTTACTATCTATCATGCATTCATGTTCATGCATGTCATTTTTTATCGTGCATTAATATTTAAGTATGTCACTATCTATCGCACATTGATGTTTATTCATGTTCATGTATGTCACTATCTATCACACATTGATGTTTATTCATGTTCATGTATGTCACTATCTATCACGCATTCCTGTTCATTTATATTTATGCATGTCACTATCTACCGTGCATTACTGTTTATGCATGTCACTCTCTATCACTCATTCATGTTCATTCATTTTGATTGATGTCAAACTATCGATCGCGCATTCATGTTCATGCATTTTACTATATGTCGCACATTCAAGGTCATTCATGTTCATGCGTGTCACTATCTATTGTGCATTTAAGTTCATTCATATATATATATGCATGTCAATATCTATCTATGTTCATACATGTCACTATCTGTTACACATTCATGTTCATTCATGTCACTATTTATCGTGTATTTAAGTTTATGCACGTTATTCTCTATCGTGCATTCACCTTCATGCATATCACTATATTTCTCACATTCATGTTCAATCATGTCAGTATCTGTCGCACATTCATATTCACATAAGTCACTATATATCCATGTTCATACTTGTCACTATCTATCTCGCATTTATATTTATTCATGCTCATGCTTGTCAGTACCTATCGTGCATTCATATTAGTTCTGCCGCACATTCATATTCACGCAAGTCACTATCTATCGATGTTCATGCATGTCACTATCTATTTCGTATTTATATTCATTCATATTCATGCTTGTTAGTACCAATCGCGCATTCATGTCGATGAATGTTATTATCTATTGTACTTTAATATTCATCCTTGCAACTATTTATCGTGCATTCATGTTGACGTATGTCACAATATATCCTTGTTCATGCTTGTCATTATCTATTGCGCATTCATGTTCGTTCATTTTCATGTATACCACTTTATATCGCGCATTCATGTTTGTGCGTGTCACTGGCAATCCAAGTTTATGCATGTCACTATCTATAGTGCATTCTTGTTCATTCATGTTCATTCATGTCACTATCTATCACACATTTATTTTCATTCTTGTCACTATTTATCGCACATTTATTTGCACTCATGTCACTATCTATCCATATTCATATCTATCACTATCTATCACACATTTATATTTATGCATGTCACTATCTATCAATATTCATGCATATTATTATCTATCACACATTCATATTCATTCGTGTCCATGCCTGTCACTATCTATCGCGCGTTTATATTCATTCTTATTACTATCTATCGCGCTTTCATGTTCATGCATGGGACTATCTTTCGCGCAATCATGTCCATTCACGTTTATGCACGTCACTATATATCACACATTCATGTTCATGAATGTCACGGTCTATCACGCATTTTGTTCATGCATGGCACTATCAATCTATATTCATGTACGTCACTATCTATCTAATATTCATGTCATTATCTATTGATGTCATGCCTGCCACTATCTATCACATATTCTTGTTCATGCATGTCACTAACTATCCTGCATTAAGGTTCGTGCATGTCACTATCTACCCAACATTCATATTATTATCTATTGTGCCTTCATGTTCTAGTATGTCACTATCTATCGCGCATTCATGTTTATACATGTGCATGCATGTCATTATCTATCGTGCATTCATGTTCGTTTATATTCCCGCATGTCACTATCTATTACGCATTCTTGTTCATGCATGTCATTATCTATCGTGCATTCATGTTCATTTATGTTCCTGCATGTCACTATCTATTACGTATTCCTGTTCATGCATGCCACTATTTATCGTACAATCATGTTCATTCATGTTCATGGATGTGAAACTATCAATCGCGCATTCATGTCCACACATGCCACTATCTTTCGCTCATTCATGTTCATTCGTTTTCATGGATGCCAAACTATCAATCGTGCATTCATCTTCATGCATGTCACTATCTGTCACACATTTATTTTTTGTTTTGTCACTATCTATCATATATTTTAGTTCATTCATGTTCATACATGTCAATATCTATCCATATTCATACATGTCACTATTTATTCCGCATTCATGTTTATTCATCTCACTATCTATCAATGTTAATGTATGTCCCTATCTATCGCACATTCATGTTCATGCATGTCACTACCTTTCACACATTCATGTTCATTAATATCACTATTTATCTCGCATTCATATTCATTCATGTCACTATCTATCCATGTTCATGCATGCCACTATTTATCGTGTGTTTATGTTCATTCATGTTCATAATTGTCAATATCTATCACGCATTCATGTGAATTAATGCCACCATCTATTGCGCATTCATGTTCATCCATGCTACTATCTATTGCGCATTAATGTTCACGTATGGCGCTATCTATCCTTATTCATGTATGTCACTTTCCATCCTGCATTCATGTTCATGCATGCCACTTTATATCACGCATTCATGTTCATGCATGTCACTATCAATCCATCTTCATTCATGTCACTATCTTTCATCAATTCATGTTCATTCTTGTTCATGTATGTTATTATCCATCGTGCATTCATTTTTATTCATGTCACTATCAATTCATATTCATGCATATCACAATCTATCGTGCAATTAGGCTCATTCACGTTCATACATGTTGCTATCTATAGCGCATTCATGTTTATGCTTGTCACTATCTTTCGCTCATTTATTTTCATTTATGTTTCTGCACGTCGCTATATATCACGCATTCTTGTTCATGCATGTCACTATCTATGACGAATTCATATTCATGCAAGTCATTATCTATCCTTGTTCATGCATGTCACTATATATCATGCATTCATATTTATTCATGTTCATGTATGTCACTATCTATCGCGCTTTCATATTTAGACACGTCACTATCTATTACGCATTCTTATTCATTCATGTTCATATATATCACTATCTATCCATGTTCATTAATGTTATAATCTATCGCGCATTAATGTTCATGCACATCACTATCTATCGCGCATTCATGTCACTACGTATCACGCATCCATATTCATTCAGGCTCATGCATGTTACTATATATCGTATATTCATGTTCATGCATGTCACTGTCTTTCGCTCATTCATGTTCATAGATATCACTATGTATCACGCATTCATGTTCATGCATGTCACTATCTATCACAAATTTATGGTCATGCATGTCACTATCTATCCTTTTTCATACATATCATAATCTATCCATGTTCATACATGTCACTATCTAACGCGCATTCATGTTCATACATGTCCAAGTATGTCACTATGAATCACGCATCACTATTTATCGTGTAGTCATGTTAATGCATGTCACTATCAATTGCGCAATCTAGTTCTTAGACATCACTTTCTATCTCGTAATCTGGTTCATTAATGTTCATGCATGCCACTATCAATCAATGTTCATGCATATCACTTTCTATCGCTCATTCATGTTTAATTCATGCTCATTCGCATCTCTATTTTTTACATTTTCTTATTCAGGCATGTCACTATCAACCATGTATTCATGTTCACGTATGTCACAATCGTGCATTCATATTCATGCATGTCACTATCTATCGTGCATTCATATTTATGGATGTCAAACTATCTATCGCACCTTCATGTTCATGAATGCCACTATCTGTCGGACTTTTATGTTCACGCAAGTCACTATCTATCCATGTTCATACAAGTCATAGTCTATCGTTTATTCATATTCATGCATATCACAATCTATCAATGTTCATGCATGTCACTATCTATTGTACATTCATGCTCATTCGTATTCATACATGTCGCTATCTATTTCTCATTTATGTTTAATCATGTCCATGCATGTTACTATTTATCACGCCTTCACGTTCATGAATGTCACTGTCTACCGTGCATTCATGTTCTTGCATGACACTATCTATCTATATTCATCCATGTCACTATCTATTGCACATTTATGTTCATTTCTGTCATTATCTATTTGTGCTCAAGCATCTATCGCGCATTCATGTTCGTTTATGTTCATGCATGCTACTATCTATCGCACATTTATTTTATTGCATTTCACTATCTATATATGTTCATGCATGTCACTATTTATTAATGTTCATGCATGTCACAATCTATCGCTCGTTCATGTTTATTCTTGTCATTATCTGTCATGCATTCATGTTCGTGCATATCACTATCTATCCATGTTCATGTATGTTACTATCTATCGTGCACTCATATTCATATATGTCATCTATCGCGCATTGATGTTCATACATGTTCTTGCATGTCACTATCAATCGTGCATTCATGTTCGTGAATGTCACTATCTATCGCGTATTAATGTTTGTGCAAGTCACTATCTATCGCGCATTCCTGTTCATGCATGTCACTTTCTATCGCTCAATCATGTTCATTCATTTTCATTTATGTCAGACTATCAATCGCACATTCGTGTTCATTCATTTTACTATATATCGCACATTCATGTGCATTTTTGTCACTATCTATCCATGTTCATGCATATCACTGTCTATCACGCATTCAAGTTCATTCATGTTCATACGTGTAACTATTTATCGCACAATCACATTCATTCATGTTCATGGATGTCACTATCTATCCATGTTCATGCATGTCACTATCTATCGTGCATTCAAGTTCATGCACGCCACTATGTACCACACATTCATGTTCATGCATGTCACTATCTATCGCGCATTCATGTTCATTCATATCAGTATCCGTCGCACATTCATATTCATGCAAGTCACTATCTATCAATATTCATACATGTCACTATCTATTGTGCATTCATATTCATTCATGTTCAGGCATGTTAGTGTTTATCGCGCATTCATATTGACGAATGTCACTATCAATTGCGCATTTATGTTCATCCATGCAACTATCTATCGTGCATTCATATTCATGTATGTCAATATCTATCCATGTTCATTCATGTCATTATCTATCGCGCATTCAAGTTCGTTCATATTCATGCATGTCCTTTTATATCGCATCTTCATGTTCATACATGTCACTATTAATCCAAATTTATGCATGTCACAATCTATAGTGCATTCATGTTCATTCATATTCATGCATGTCACTATATATCGCGCATTCATCTTCATTCATATCACTATATGTCTCACATTCATATTCATGCATGTCACCATCTATCCATGTTTATACCTGTCACTATCTATCGCACATTTATGTTCATGCATGTCACTATCTATCAATATTTATACATGTTACTATCTATTACGCATTCATGTTCATCCGTGATCATGCATGTCACTATCTATCGCGTGTTTATGTTCATTCTTATTACTATCCGTCGCGCTTTCATGTTCATGCATGGGACTATCTTTCGTGCATTCATGTCCATTCATGTATATGCATGTCGCTATATATCACATATTCATATTCATGAATGACTCTATCTATCACATATTTTGTTCATGCATGACATTATCAATCTATGTTCATGCATGTCACTATCTATCCAACATTCAGGTCATTATCTATCGGTGTTTATGCCTTTCACTATCTATCGCACATTCGTGTTTATGCATGTCACTAACTATCGCGCATTAATATTTGTGCATGTTAGTATCTGTCGTATATTCATATTCGTGCATGTCACTATCTATCGCGCATTTATATTCATTCATACTCATGCTTGTCAGTATCAAGCATGCATTCATATTGATGAATGTCACTGTCTATCGTGCATTCATGTTCATCTATACAACTATCTATCGTGTATTGATATTCACGTATATCATTATCTATCCATGTTCATGTATGTCACTATCCATCGCATATTCATGTTCATGCATGTCACTTTCTATCGCGCATTCATGTTCATGCATGTCACTATCAATCTATGTCCAAGCATGTCACTATCTATCATGCATTCATGTTCATTCATATTCATACTTGTCACTATCCATCATGCATTCATTTTCATTCATGTCACTACCAATCCATGTTCTTGCATCTCACAATCTATCGCACAATTATGCTCATTCATGTTCTTGCGTGTTACTGTCTATAGTGCATTCATGTTCATTCATTTCATTATCTTTCGCGCATTCATGTTCATTCATGTTCCTACATATCACTATCTGTCCAAGCTTAAACATATCATAATCTTTTGTGCCTTTATTTTAATGTATGTCATTATCTAGTCGCGCATGCATGTTCATGCATGAAACTATCTATCCATGTTCATGCATGTCACTATCTATCGTGCATTCATATTCGTGAATGTCACTATCTATCGTGCATTCATATTCATGTATGTCACTATCTATCCAAGGTCGTCCATGTTATTATATATCACGTATTTATGTTCATGCATATTATTTTTTATCGTGCATTCATATTTAAGTCACAATCTATCACGCATTGATGTTTATTCATATTCATGCATGTCACTATCTATCGTGCATTCCGGTTCATGCATGTCAGTTTCTATCGCTCATTCATGTTTATTTATTTTCATTGATGTCAGACTACCAATTGCACATTCATGTTCATATATTTTACTATTTGCCGCACATTCATGTGTAGTTTTATCACTATCTATCCATGTTCATGTGTGTCACTATCTATCATGCAGTCAAGTTCATTCATGTTCATGCGTGTAACTATCTATGATGCATTTAAGGTCATTCCTGTTCATACATGTCAATATCTATCCATGTTCATGAATGTCACTATCTATTGCGCATTTAAGTTCATGCACGTCACTATCTATCACGTATTCATGTTCATGTATATCACTATTTATCGCACATTTATATTCATTCAGGTCAGTATCTGTCGCACATTCATATTCACGTCACTCAATATCTGTCCATGTTCATACATGTCACTATCTATAGCACATTTATGTTCATTCATATTCATGCTTGTCAGTATCTATTGTGCATTCATTTTGATTAATGTCACTATCTATTTTACATTCATGTTTATCAATGCAACTATCTATCGTGCATTCCTGCTGACGTATGTCACTATTAATCCCTATTCATGCATGTCATTATTTATCGTGCATTCATGTTCATTCATATTCATGCATGTCACTTTAGATCGCGTATTCATATTCATACATGTCACTATCTATAGTGCATTCATGTTCATTTATGTTCATACATGTCACTATCCATCGCGCATTTAATTTCATTCATATGACTATTTGTCGCATATTTATCTTCATGCATGTCACTATCTATCCATATTCATACGTGTCGTTATCTATCGCGTATTTTTGTTCATGTATGTCACTATCTATCGCACATTTATGTTCATTCGTGTTCATGCATGTACTATCTATCCATGGTAGTGCTGATTACTATCTATCGCGTTTTTATTTTCATGCATGTCATTTTCTATCGTGCATTTATCTTCAAGTATGTAACTATCAATCACACATTGATGTTTATTCGTATTCATGCATGTCACTATCTATCACGCATTCTAGTTCATATATGTCAATTTTTATCGCTGATTCATGTTCATTCATTTTCATCGATGTCAGACTACCAATCGTGCATTCATGTTAATATATTTTACTATCTGTCGAACATTCATGAGTAGTTTTATCACTATCTATCCATATTCATGCGTGTCACTATCGATCACGCAGTCAAGTTTATTTATATTCATGCGTGTCACTATCTATGACACATTTAAGTTCATTCATGTTCATGTATGTCAATATCTATCAATGTTTATGAATGTCACTATCTATTGTGCATTCATGTTTATTCATGTCACTATCTATTATGCATTTAAGTTCATACACCTCACTATCTATCGCGTATTCTTGTTTATGCATGTCACTATCTATTGCACATTTATATTCATTCATGTCAGTATCTGTCGCACATTCATATTCACGTAAGTTACTATCTATCCATGTTCATGCATGTCATGATCTATCGCGCATTTATGTTCATTCATATTCATGCTTGTCAGTATCTATTGCCCATTCATTTTGATGAATGTCACTATCTATTGCATATTCATGTTAATCCATACATCTTTCTATCGTGCATTCCTGTTGACGTATGTCACTATCAATCTATATTCATGCATGTCATTATCTATCACGCATTCATGTCCCTTTATATTCATACATGTCACTTTATATCGCGCATTCATGTTCATTCATGTCACTATCTATAGTGCATTTATGTTTATTTATATTCATATATGTCACTATCCATCGCACATTCATTTTCATTCATATCACTATTTGTCTCACATTTATGTTCATGCATGTAACTATCTATACATATTCATGCCTGTCACTATCTATCGTTCATTTTTGTTTATGTATGTCACTATCTATCGCACATTCATGTTCATTCGTGTTCATACATGTCACTATCTATCGCGCATTCATGTTCATGTATGTCACTATCTTTTTATGGTAGTACTTATTAGTATATATCGCGCATTCATGTTCATGCATGTCATTTTCTATCGTGCATTCATGTTCAAGTAAGTCACTATCTATTGCGCATTGATGTTTATTCATATTCATGCATGTCACTATTTATCTCGCATTCCGGTTTATGCATGTCACTTTCTATCGCTCATTCATGTTCATTCATTTTCATTGATGTCAGACTACTAATCGCGCATTCATGTTCATGCATTTTGCTATCTGTCACACATTCATGTGTAGTTTGATCACTATCTATCCATGTTCATTCATATCACTATCTATCACATAGTTAAGTTTATTTATGTTCATGCTTGTCACAATCTATGGCGTATTTATGTTCATTCGTGTTCATGCATGTCAATATCTATTCATGTCCATGAATGCCACTATCTATTGCGCATTCATGTTCATTCATATCACTATTTTTCGCGTATTAAAGTTAATGTATGTCACTATCTATCGCATATTCATGTTCATATATGTTACTACCTATCGCGCATTCATGTTTATTCATGTCAGTATCTATCACACATTCATATTCACGCAAGTCACTATCTATTCATGTTCATGTATGTCACTATCTATCCTACATTTATGTTCATTCATATTCATGCTTGTCAGTATCTATCGCGCATTAATTTTGATGAATGTCACTATCTATTGTACATTCATATTCATCCATGCAACTATCTATCATGCATTCCTCTTGACGTATGCCACTATCAATCTATATTCATGCATGTCATTATCTATCACGCATTCATGTTCGTTCATATTCATGTATGTCACTTTATATCGCGCATTCATGTTCATTCATGTCACTATCTATAGTGCATTCATGTTCATTTATGTTCTTGTATGTTACTATCCATCGCTCATTTATTTTCATTCATATTACTATTTATTGTACATTCATGTTCACACATATCACTATCTATCCATATCCATGCTTGTCACTATCTATCGCGCATTTATGTTCATGCATGGCACTATCTATAGCACATTTATATTCATTCTTGTTACTATCTATCGCGCATTTATGCTCATTCTTGTAACTATCTGTTGCACTTTCATGTTCATGCATGAGACTATCTTTTACTGTAATATCCCTGATATTTTTGGCCTGTTTTCGTTTACCTCGAGAAAGCGTGCCCGAAAATGTTACGAGATTTTTCTAAGTTTTTGTTTAGCTAAGGGTATGATGAGAATAATGGCCAAAGGATTTTATCTCGTGACTTGTGGAAGTCATATAATTGATGACTTACATTATAAGTTAGGTGTTTGTGTTTAACACCGGAAACAAATGCAAATTAAGTGGATAGGATTGCAAATAGAAAAATCTAGATATTTTGGTTCTTTGTTTTTGTATTATAAGAGAGAGCTTTGAAGAGAAGTTACATTTCTCTCTCTCTCGTTTGAATTAAGAACTTACAACCTTTGTCCTCATCTTTGATCCTGGATCTTGAGAAATTGTAAACACCTAAATTAAGTTAGGTGTTGTTGTTTTGATGTGTTAAATGTATTGAGAAGAGAGATAGGGGAGAGTGGTAGGTTCTGTGTGAATTATTGGTTGTTGCTTTTGAGGCAACCTTGTGATGGACTGATTGGAGGTTCTAACCTGTTAAACCTTGAAGATTGGTTCTGGTGCGTGATTTTGGTGCAACGGGATCGATGGATTAAACGTTAAGAGGTAGGCATTTAAACCTCCATGAAGTAATTAAATTTATGTTTTGCTTTAGAGTAGAAAATGGTTTTTCTAGTTAGATAAACAAACTGTGGTTGAGAGAAAGAAAAAGGGTCCGGAGATCCAAATTTAACAGCCACAGACCTGGAGAAATTCGAGTGTCGAATTTGGAATTCGACCATTGAATTGAAAATCGAGGGTCGAATTTTGCCCTGTTTCAGGCCTTTGAATTTTTTGTTGAATTTTTCTTGGCAAGCTTTCGGGTTTAACTTTTGGTCCAATATTAACACTGAGAGTCTTAATCTTTGTAGGTTTTGAATTAGAGAGTCCTTAGTGAGGACTGTTTTTGCTTGTATTGGGACCGTCTTTGTTAAGGTAGGGGAACCCTACACCTGATTTGCATTCTATTATAAGTATAGGCTGTTTGATATAGAGCATAATTTCTGAAATATTTGTCTAACACAGCATGAATAAGAACTTTGAATTATGACACAAATAAGAATTTGGAAAACTTTGTTATGACTAAGAACTCAGAAATTTGAACTTCAGAACCTCAGCTATTTTTGAATGTGAACTTCGAATCAGAACTCCGAAAAATCAGTAAATATGTTATGTATACAAGCTTTGATATAAGTTAGCATTTGCATTCGATTTGAGGCACATACGAACGAAACCCTAGATTCTACCAACCGTGTTGACGGTATTTATATTGGCGCATGTTTCCCTCATAGCGTAGGGGCTTGTTGCACTTCAAAAATTGGGTTCATGAGCGACGATGGTCAGTAGGGTTTCCCATCGGTGACTTAGTCCGCTCTCATGCTATATGTAATTTGGGAGATAAAATTAAGTTATAATTTTAAGACAAGAAGCATGCTAATTCAGAAGTTTTTGAACACATCAGATGAATTATACTAGTTTTGACCTCATGATTAGAACTGGAGATTTAGTTTGCAAGGCATCTTTTGAAAACCATATTTGATTCGATTTCTGTCTTTGAAAACCTTTACTTATAATGAAATGCAAATAGATATGTTTCCTCTATTGGGCTTTGTTGTTAGCTCACCCTCGACTATACGTCACAGGTGCTGAGACTGACCTAGGATCTGAGGATCTGGAGGAGTCCGATTATATTCCTGAGGAGGAATTGGATACGCCTGCAGAGGAGTTTTTCCCTTGATTCTAGATTATCTTTTGGGAATTTTTGTTTAGAATTATTCTTTGAATATTGAACCCTAGGCCTTTATTTTTTATCTTTTTTATATCACTCGAGGAACCATTATTAGGAACCACTATTTTAGGTGTTGGATTGGCCATCACCGGTGGTTCTTCCTAGTTCCTCAGGGTGATATATTATTTTGTTAAGCTTTTGTCTTTGCTTACTCTATGCTTTGCCTCTGTTTTTAGATCTTTGTTATGCTGTTGACTTCTGTTTGTTACGGCTTATTGAGAAATCAATAAGTTGATGAACCAGCCTTTCCTATACCTTAGGGATTGGAAAAGTCGAGTCGTCACAGTTGGTATTAGAGAGAGGCTCTAGGTTCAGAGTCTTAGGACTAAGGGTTAGATTGTGTTAACAATCGATACTGATCTATTATTATTATTTTTCAACAATGACAGATCAGCATGCCTCCACGGTTCAGAGGCAGAGGCCGAGGTAGAGAAGGACCTCGCATGGCTCATCTTGAGGAGATCGATGAGGGCGTAGGTACCTCGAGAGGGAGAGACAAAGTGGCTACTGGTCCTAACGCTGATCCATTGGGAACTGGTAGAGGCGGAGGAGGAAATGTTGACTAGGTGTTGGCGGCCTTGGCCAACAATATGGCTCAATAGATTGCGGCCATAGATCGACAGACTGAGATGCTGGCAGCTAGACATCAGCCAGGGGGATTTGCCGAGTTCAGGAGGATGAGACCTCCCACATTCTCAGGGCAGACGGACCCAATGGAAGCCAAGGCATGGCTTGATGAGATGAAAAAGATTTTTGAGGTGTTACAATGTACAGATGTTGAGAAGGTACGCTAGGCATCCTTCGAACTTTTGGGTGAGGCCAGTCCGTGGTGGAAATCTGTCTTCAGGATGCGAGAGCAGGACTACCCCAATACTCCATGGACTTGGGCAGAGTTCATGGATATGTTCAACGATCAGTATTTTCCAAAGATTATGCATAGCCAGTGGGAAGTCCAGTTTATAAGACTGGAGCAGAACGAGATTTCAGTGTGCGAGTATGGCGCAGAGTTTGATAGACTTGCCCAATTTGCACCCTTACACGTGGCCACTGAGCTGATGAGGGCTCAGAAATTTCAGAGAGGTTTGAGGCCGAATATTCAGGAGAGGGTGTCGATGTGGGAGATGGAGACGTATGCGGGCGTCATGGCAAAGGCTTTCATTGGAGAGGAAGACATTCAGAAATAGTATCTGAGGCGAGAGCAGGGAAATAGAAATCTGTTTGGCTAGGGACAGTTGAGTGCGTTTGAGCAGGTGAACAAAAAGTCGAGGTTCTCTAAACCTCCTCCCTATCCTAGTCAGCCATCATATTCCAGGCCGGCTGTTGCTTCAGGACCAGTATCGTCTTCCTATAAGAGACTGCAGAGTTCTTCACCAGGGCGACCTTTCAGAGCCGAGAGCACTACTGCGAGTGGAGCTTCTGTGGCTCAGGGTTCATTACGGGGACCAGCTGTTACTCCTGTTCCTACTCCAGCATATACTCAATGTGGGAAATCACAAAAGACGGAGGATTGCCGACGGAACACTGGGGGATGCTTCATGTGTGGACAGATTTGTCACATGATCAAGGATTGTCCTACGGCTGACAAGGGAAGAACCACTTCAGTCTCTACGCAGAAATTGACGCGACCTACAGTTCAAAGTCGAGCTTATGCGGTGACTGCACAGGATGCCCAAACGTCGAATGACGTGATCCAAGGTATCATTAAAGTTGAGATGTCAATTCTACATTAGTTCTATTATTTAATATTTAAATTCATTCGAATAAATTTTAAACAACATTGGAATCATTGCATATAATTAAAAAACTTTTTAATAAAGGTACCCTTATGATGAGTCGTAGAGGCGACATGAGTAAAATTAAAGCGCGAGTTTTGATAGACCCCGGGTCTACACACTCATTTATTACTCCTCTTTTCTTCGAGAAGTTGGGTATCACTCCTGAACCCCTTGCCTTCATTTTAGACATGAAGATCCCTACGGGAAGTTCGGTGGGCACGGATACAGCATGTCAGTCAGTCATCATGATGATTAATGAGTACGAGACAGTGACCGACATGATTACGTTGAGCATGGAAGGGTTCGACGTTATTCTCGGAATGGATTGGATGGCAGCTTATCACGCGAGTGTGGACTGTCTACCAAAGATTGTGGCCTTTCGACCACCAAAGCGAAAATCCTTCCGATTCTGTGGAGTTAAATCAAAGGTTGCACCGTTGGTTTCAGCCATTAAGGTCGAGCGCATGATGAGGAATGGTTACAGCGGGTATCTGGCTTACTTGCAAGATTCTACAGAAAAGAAGAATAACTTGGCTCTTATCATGGTCTTCTGCGAGTATCCTGATGTCTTTCCAGAGGACTTACCTAAATTACCACCTGATCGAGAGATTGAGTTTGCGATCGAGCTAGCATTGGGTACAAAACCGTTGTCTAAAGCTCTATATCGGATGGCGCCTGCTAAATTGAAAGAGCTCAAGGAACAGCTTCAGGAGCTGTTAGATAAAGGCTTCATTCGACCAAGTGTTTCTCCATGGGGCACACCGATTCTTTTTGTGAAAAAGAAGGATGGATCGATGCGTCTGTGTATCGATTATTGGCAGCTCAACAAGATGATGATTAAGAATTGTTATCCTCTTCCGCTGATAGATGACTTGTTTGATCAATTGTAAGGTGCAAAGTTCTTCTCGAAGATTGATCTGAGGTCAGGCCATCACCAGCTCAAGATCAAGGTGGAAGATATATCCAAAACTATGTTTCGTACGCGATATGGCCACTACGAGTTCTTAGTGATGCCTTTTGGGTTGACAAATGCGCCTGCATCTTTCATGGACCTGATGAACCATGTGTTCAAACCACATCTTGATAAGTCTGTGGTAGTTTTCGTAGATGACATCCTCATCTATTCGAAAACCAGAGAGGAGCATATGCAGCATCTACGAATGGCTCTTCAAACGCTCAGGGACCATCAGTTTTATGCCAAACTCAGTAAGTGTGAGTTTTGGCTTTATCAGGTCAGTTTCTTGGGCCACATCGTCTCTGAAGCGGGTATCTTAGTGGATCCTACAAAGATCGATTCTGTGGTGAACTGGGAATAGCCTACGATAGTTATAGAGGTCCGAAGTTTCCTTAGTTTGGTAGGGTACTATTGGAGATTTGTCGAGGGTTTCTCAAAGATATCAGGTCTGCTTACACATCTTATGAGAAAGAATGTAAAGTTTGATTGGAAAGAGCAGTGTGAGTAGAGCTTTCAGGAGCTGAAGCGTCGATTGACTACGACACCAGTACTTGCTATTCCTTCCTATAGTGGAGGCTTCGTAGTGTACAGTGATGCTTCTTATGGTAGATTAGGTTGTGTGCTTAATCAACATGAGCGGGTCATTGCATATGGTTCTCGGCAGCTAAAGGATCATGAAAGAAACTATCCGACAAATGACCTCGAATTAGCAGCAGTTATATTCGCCTTGAAGATCTGGAGACATTACCTCTACGGTGAGATATTCGATATAATCACCGATCACAAGAGTCTCAAGTACCTATTCACTCAAAAGGACTTGAATATGAGGCAACAACGATGGATGGAGTTCTTGAAGGACTATGATTGCTCGATTTAGTACCATCCAGGAAAGGCCAATGTCGTTGCTGATGCTCTTAGTAGAAGGTCTTCAATGCACTTATCACATCTTGTCAGCCGGATACAGAGATGGAAGCTTTTAGAAGATATGGCTTTGGGTAGCTCACGGTTCGATGTGAAAGGCTCGGGAGCATTGGTGGCTACACTTATACTATGCCCTACGCTCTTCGAGAATATCAGGAAGCTTTAGATGACCGATGATGAGCTGATAGCGATCAGACGTGATGTGGAGAGTGGAAGCAAGAAGGATTTCTCCATTCGAGTAGATGGGACCTTGTTGTTTCGAGACCGTGTATGCGTACCGTCAGTACTGAGCTTCGGGACACCATTCTAGAAGAGGCTCACAAATCCATGTATGCCATACATCCTGGTAGCACCAAGATGTATCAGGACTTGATGAAGAGTTTCTGGTGGCGAGGTTTGAAATGCGACGTCACTGAGTACGTATCATGATGCTTGGTTTGTCAGCAGGTTAAGGTTGATCATTAGAATCCTACAGGCTTATTGTAACCTTTACCTATGCCTGAGTGGAAATGGGAAGCCATTTTGATGGACTTCATTCTCGAGTTGCCGAAAACACTGAGAAAGAACAATGCTATTTGGGTCATTGTCGATTGGCTAACCAAGTCTGCTCATTTCCTACCATATAATACTACGTATACAACCAGTAGACTTGCAGAGTTATACCTTAAGGAGATTGTTCGACTGCATGGGATACCAGCTAGTATTGTGTCGAACAGAGACCCGTTGTTTACTTCACACTTTTGGCAGCGGTTTCAGGAAGGTATGGGTTCTCGTCTTGACTTCAGTTCAGCATTTCACCCATAGACGGATGGCCAGACTGAGCGAGTGAATCAGATCATAGAGGACATGCTGAGAGCTTGCATGTTGGATTTTCACGGGTCATGGGACCAACACTTACCTCTGATCGAGTTCGCTTACAACAATAGCTTCCAAGCTAGCATCGGTATGACTCCGTTCGAGGCTTTATATGGATGACGGTGCAGGTTGCCGTTGAACTAGGAAGAAGTGGGTGAGAAGCTACTTATTGGACCTGAGATAGTCGAGCACACGACCGAGATGGTTCGGTTGATTCATGAGAGACTACGAGTAGCTCAGAGTCGTCAAAAGAGCTACGCCGATTCAAACGTAGACACGCGGATTTTCAGGTAGCCTTGAATACGTTAATGTGTAATTAATCACTTGATACGTATTCCGCGTGGAAATTGTCGGTAACAATTGCTTCTCAGGTCGGCGATAATGTTTTTATTCGAATTTCACCTACGAAAGGTGTTATGCAGTTCTGAAAACGAGGGAAGCTGAGTCCTTGGTACGTTGGGCCTTTTGAGATATTAGGCCGAGTCGAAGAGGTTGCATGCCGAGTGGCGTTACTGCCGCAATTATCCAGCATGTGCAATGTCTTCCATGTGTCGATGCTGCATCGATACATACGTGACCCGACTCACGTGCTTGATTACCAACCCATCGAGCTTCAGGATGGTTTGACGGTGATTGAGGACCCTGTTCAGATCTTGGATCACAAGGAGCAGATCCTACGCACTAAGAGGATTCCTTTAGTTCTCGTCCAATGGCGGAATCATACACCGAAGGAAGCCACCTGGGAGCGAGAAGCTGAGCTCTGAGACCAATTTATGACCCTTTTCGCTTAGATTTTGGGATTTTCTGTGTAGACTGTGTGATATTTTTGCCCTTTCGATGATGTACTTGTTATATATATCAAATAATTTTTTTGCGATCCATTGTATATTAAATTTCTATCTGCTTAAAAAGTCTCTAGTTTATGGAAACCGGAATATTTTGGGGACTTAGACCAAACTCGGGGATGTTACTCCCTAATTGACTTGTGAAATAAATAGGGCTTTTTGTTAGCTAATTCATTTAATTGATTTTTATAAGTTAAATTCGGCTCTATTTGCTGCTAACAATGTCGCATTCCATAATTGCACTGAACTGGGCTCTAAGGACATCAATTTAGACCCAAGGAATGGACCCTCATTTTAAAATTTTTGAATTTTTGGAGGAAAACGGAACTCGAGAAAATCGAGGGTCGAAAATCCCAATCGAGGGTCAATTTTTTTTAAACAGTACCCAGGCTTTTGAGGTATAATTTTGGACCTGGCAACATTTTGGAGAAATCGAGGGTCGATTTTATCGACTTAAGTTGGGGTCTGTTTTTGGGGTTTGCCATTTCGGGCTTTTGCAAACAGGGTATAGACTTGGGGTTTTCTAGGGTTTTGGGTTTTTAGAGTTTTTTCTTGTTATTCCTGGCTGAATTCAAGTGAATTCAACTTGGATTTCTTGCTTTGGAGATCACTTTCGGGCATTTCAAGAGGTAAAACCCTCTACTTTGGTGGATTATAGTTCATATTTATGCATTTCTTTGTGTTGTTTCTCTCGCTTTTCAATATGGGACCTAAGAAACAAGCAACCACCCGAAATCCTACATCCAAAAGACCAACTTCTAGGGCTGCGTCTTCAAGCCGACCTACACAGCCACCACTATCCGATCAGCCACCCCCACAGCCGATTCCTTCACCTATGCCCCCTCAAATTCGGGAACAGCCCAATGAATTTTGGAGTATTAAGGGGTTCGCCACTGAGTGGGTTTTTCACCCATAACTGTTTGATCAACAACCGACCACTCAGTCAGCATCGGACTATTTGGAAAAAGCACGTTTGACCTCGCTCTGTATTGCCTTTAGTGATCACTTTTATCCTCGGTTGGTGTGCTTATTTTATCAACACATGCGCCGAGAGGACGGGAAGAAAATATATACCTCAATTGACGGGCGCGATTATGCCTTTGACCTTGAGGACATTGCCGTAGCAATGCGCTGCCCTACTGCATATTCCATGTGGCAGCCCGACGTTTCCCAGTCTCCCAACTAGAAAAGGTCACGCCATCGGATCACCTGATATGATCCTTTCATCAAGGGTTCCTTATTTTACATCAAAGTGATACAAAATGCGGAAGCAATGTAATTAAACTCTGACAAATAACAATGATGGTAACATAACTGATAAATAGAACTAAAATATACAATAGCAAGAAGTAACGTCTCTGATGTATAGCTTTTCACTGATGACGGTCACCCGTCATCTAAACAGTGAAAAGAAACCTATACATCAAAACAACATCCCATCAGAAATCTGAAACCAACATATATCATTTATACAGACCAAAAAAATATCTTTTTCTTTTATTTTTTTTTTCTCTCTCTCTCTCTCTATCCCAATGCCCCATATCCCAATGCTACAAACCTAACTACGGGAAGAACTCCTCTGGGACGTCATCTTCCCCGCCGTCGTCGTCGTCGTCTTCATCTCCCTCCTCCTCAGGCACATAGGTCGGTTCAGTCGCCTGCTCAGGATCGGGCTCTGCAACTCAGACAATTAAGTCTAGGAATGAGCTATCATCTACAGCTAAGTAGAGAATAATCCATTATGCTGACATGCTGTACATATGTTATAAATATGCATGGTATAACAAGTGTGAGAAGCAAACTGAACTGAAGATACATGCTGGCGAAAACAGGATATCAACAAGGTCAAGCTCCCGAGTTAGTGGGATCACTTGTCAAGCTCCCGAGTTAGCGGGATCACTTGGACTAGAATATGTCAAGCTCCCGAGTTAGCGGGATCACTTGATTTACACTGAAGCAATAACGTGTCAAAAACATTTAATTTAATAGAATTCAACAGGGTCTGAGTAGTGACTCACGTAGATTGACCAAAAATGTATTTGCATGTATGGCTTATGATGCAATATATTAAAACTGTCATAGCTAGATAATAGCATTAAGTTGCTAAACTTATTTACAAGATGGTTTTGGACTTACTGATGCGATATTTAAAATCAATGCAGAGCTCTTTACTATCTCACTTTTCTCATCAGATGGCTAGAAATTTCATGGAAATTTTCAGTCTATTTATTTCCTATCAAATCAAGCTTATCAGTTCAAATACCAAAGAGTCAGATTTTTCTACCATTATTCTGATCAGTGCAGACATGCATTTTCTCAAAGTTTCTATGAAAACTACGTGACATAATATATCATTATAAAACAGCAACACGAATTCCCTACCTGTGTGCGTCAAGTCTTTTATACGTACTAACGTCGATCAAGTATCTGAGATCATCGTGCAACGCTCAGTTCTTCAAAATTTGTTAAGTGCTCCATGTGGCACCAACTCTAAGAAAATAGATTTATTTTTAAAAACTAATCATTTATAGACGATGCACAGTGCACCCAGACCTATAGGTGATACACAGTGCACCCAGGCCGCATTCGATATATACCTGAACCTATGTGGACCCAAGATCCAAAAGCACAAGAGATACAACACTACAGGTCGACCCCATAGCTGGGGAGGTTGCCACGGCAACACTCAGGGCTTGCCGCGACAACCTTATAGTGTTGCCGCAGCAAGCCTGTCTCTGTATGGCTTGCCGGGGTCCTGCTGGTCGTCTTTCTTGCTATTGCTTTGGTAGTTTCTTCTTTTCTTTTGCTCATATATATATATATATATTTATATTCTATCTTTGTGTATTTATTTTTTGTTAAATATATATAATCATCATATATATTTATCTATCCCTATATATATATATATATCTGGTTCACCATATACAGATTTCTGTTGATGAAACCAGGAGTGCAAGAAGCTGCACTCAATTTTATGTAGTCATGTTTATATCCTATTGGTACAAGAACTTACCTTTTGTGTGAGTATTATCTATCACCGTGTGCTTGCTGATTTCAAGGCTAGAACAGAACTGAGAAAGTGTTTTACCATATATATATATATATAAATATCCGGTTCACCATTTATAGATTTCTGTTGATGAAACCAGGAGTGCAAGAAGTTGCACTCAATTTTATGTAGTCATGTTTATATCCTATTGGTACAAGAACTTACCTTTTGTGTGAGTATTATCTATCACCGTGTGCTTGCTGATTTCAAGGCTAGAACAGAACTGAGAAAGTGTTTTACCATCTCGTACCCTTTGCTGGTTTTGACCGAATTTCCTCAGAATTTCCTCAGATTTATTTACCTCTGATTTTAACAAAATTCCATTAACAAGTTGAAGCTGAAACAAAAGCAGAAAGACAAGGCTTCCTTGCGGGGATTTTCTACTGGCTTCATCTCCTTTGCGTGCATGTAACTTCTAATGACTCATTGGAGTCGTGTTATAACTTTCGCATGCAAGTAGCTTATATGCTACTTAAGTTAAATTTCCATGCAACTTATATACTTGGATAAGAGTATGTTATATAAAACAAAAAGCAATTAGAACAAAATAGCAAATGAGACAAAGCAGCAAGGCCCTGTTATATACTATACCAGGATACTTAGATAAGACCATCCAGCTTTCCTTGGTTCTTTACTACCGGTTTAGAGGTAAAGCCTAATGGCTTAATCTCAGTATAAAGCGTATATACCACTGCTGGTATATATGAATTTAATTATTTCTAAGATCGTTTTAATCTGTTATTTTACTACACTTATATATATTCAGTTTCAAATCAAATTCTAAAATTTACGGACTATCCTAGTGAGGTCTTTACGCATGACCTGACTAGACACTTACCACTGCAATGTCAATTCTGGGGATCGTTACATTCTCCCCAATTTTAGGAATTTTCGTCCTCGAAAATAACATCGGGACTATCGGGGTAACATATGAATGTCACAATAGTGAATAGTAAAGTTGCAGTGGTCATATCATATGTGTTGTTTTACTAACTTATTTATCACAAGACAAGATGAAGCATTAAACATAGAAAACCAAACTTAAAGCTATATCTATGAGAAACCTGAAATTTTGTCATTAACCACATTTCATGTGGCACCTGATTTCTGATTTCATAATGTTATTTCTATTTCATGTGTCTTAATGAACATGGTTTTGTTTCCATGCCATGTGGCACCTGATGAGGAGTATTCACAAATTAAGATGGATGCACAATGAACATTAGACTATTTTCATGCAATTACCAAGTTAAACTACTCCTTATTATTATTGACAACAAAATGAAATAAGAACAAGAAAATTGGACTTGAAGATTTACATACCCTATAGAGGACCACTATATTAGGATCATAGTTTCAATTGAACCACATCAGAATTTATACAATCATTAAATGAATAGGTATGCTTCATTTGAGATTAATTTACATAATTATAAAACTTAAAATATATTGCATAAACTATGATCTTGTGAAGTGAGATTTTACCAGGCTGGAAATCTGTTTGTTGTTGGCCCGCTGAGGATGTACCAGCTTCTTGTTGTTGTTGTTGTTGATAATCTTGCTAGAATTCCGGGACCAATAATGCTGCATTGCAGGTATACTGGGAGACGTAGTTGTGCGCCCGCCCAATGTAGGGGTTTACAGCATCATGATATTCGTTGCTTCTTCAACATAATCGATACGTTGATGGAGCATGTAGTGATTTCGATAAAGATTATCGAATTGAATGAGGGTTTGCTCATGGTTTTCACGCATGAGTTGAGCAAGGTCGGCGGTGGTGTAGGTCCCTTGAGCCGGAGGGACCGAATCGGGTTGAGGTTGGGTTTGCGGTTGAGGAGGGACTGGGATTTCTTGGGGTATTTCTGGTTGGACTTGGGGAGGACGACGAATTTGCTTCGCTTGGCGGTTATTTACCGCCTGAAAAGAGAGTTGGTAAATATTTCTCCAAATTGCTGGGCTAAAGACCCGCATGTTATCGGTGCGGACCTCTTCGCCAACCGGGATTTGAAAGGGAATGAGATTGACACTATCAAAGTGTCCTTCAAACATACGAGAGATCAGTCTAGGGTAGGGGCAAGAAGGCATAGGAGGTGAAGCATTGCTTTGTAGATGTTCATTGGCATACTTGATGCCTTCCCAAACCACCCTAGGAGCATTTATCTATCGTCCTTCATAGACGGCAAAAAGAGCTTGCAAGAGAGCATCTTGGCGCTCTCTTTCATGCTACATGGGGTATAAATTATATCGAAATATACAATCCAAAAACCACATCCGTTGTGGTAACTGGCTGCGACGTACAGCAAGACTATGGTCAGAAGCGGTCTGACCATTCGTCATTTTTGAGGTGATGTGGTGAAATTTCACATCCCTCTGCCGCGGTACTTGTAGTCTCGAAGTGATGGCATAGTCAGCACTACAGTTCATTGCTTTTGCTATGTGTAGGATATTAAAATAAAATTTACGACCATCTATTTCGGTTTGTAATTGACCGACAGTAGGGGTGACGACCAGATTTTGATAAAATAATCGGACTAAATGGGGGTAAAACTGGTTATGGAATGGTTGATACAAGGCACTTAACTGCGCCTGTTCGATATAGCGAAGTGACCATGCAGTCTGGTCATTTGGGGTCAGAAGTTTATCGTCCACGATCCATTCTGGTTCCATCGCTTTCGCAGCCCACCACGGGATGGGCTGTTCCGGCGCTTCAGGTGGATTGATTTGCTCGGGTAAGGAAGAAGAAGGGCCTTTGCCCTTTTCTTGAGCCAAGGACTTCGGGGGTTTAGACACGCCTACTTTTCTAGGAGGCATAGTGCAATCTAAAAGACAATAAAAATAGACAAGAGGAATGAGGTCTGATTTGTTTTACCTCATTAGAAATCGGTCTGAAAGGAAAGTAAAATCAGCAAATCGAATGCTTTGTGGAGAAGGTGTGCATGCATGGATCCTTGCTTGGAAGGTCGAAGAACAAGGCTCTAACTGGTTTCCTTACCTGAAAATAACATAAAGGAGGGTTTCGAACCCACCACATATGAACAGAGTTGCCGCGGAAACTCTTTAAGCTTGCCGTGGCAACACTTAGCCCTAGCCACGGCAAGGAGGTTCAGTTGGTGAAGGGCCCGGATTTCAGGGCTCCTGAGATGTGGTGTCCTAATTTTTTATACCTGTGTATTCTAAACAGTTAGGGGGTCTGTAAAAAAATATTGGTTGGCATTTTTGATGTATTTTTCTATATAAAAATATTTTATTTTGAAGAAATTTAAGCCATTTTATAATATTGTGTATGAAAAGATTATAAAACTTATTATATTAGTCTATCAATAGTCTTAAACAAATCAAGTGTGGTATGTGGCATAAATCTGGGATACACCCTTGCTTAAGTGTCCCATAGGTGTCACTGTTTCACTTTATTTTCATCATTTAATACAATTTACTTTTCTAATTTACTTGTATTTTAATGTTAATATAAAATAATGCTATTTAATGACACTTCATTTATATTCGACATTGGATATGATTCTATATGCAGGATACATTAACAATAATGTTAAAACATAAAATAAAACTCGTAATGGAAACAAATTAAATTCATTTGACTATGTATCCGTATCAGGTAAGGGGATTTTCCAGTACGTACCCTATGTAAATAAGTGAGGGTATTGAGTACGAATATTAGCTTCGCGCTCCCACGTAGCTTCATGGGATCCATGATTTTTCCATTGAATCAACATGAGTGGAATCTGTTTTGCTCTCAGAATTTGGTCTCTGCGGTCCAAAATCTGACCTGGTTCTTCAGTTACCATTAGATCTTCTTGGATGTCCAACGATTGAAAATCCAACACATGGTCATTGACGTATTTTCTCAGCATCGATACATGAAATACGTCGTGAATGCCTGCCAAGTGTGGAGGTAATGCGAGTCGATACGCTACTTCTCCTACTCTGCCCAATATAGGGAATGGTCCAACATAACGAGGACTTAGCTTGCCTCGTTTCCTGAACCGCATCACACCTTTAGTCGGAGAGATTTTTATAAAGACGTGCTCGCCAATCTGTATATTATTTCATCAGACTAATAATATAGTTTGAATCAATTGATAAAAGGTTTATCAGGATCAAATATTACCTGAAAATCAACATTGGTTCTTTTGAGATCAGCGTAACTCTTTTGTAGACTCTGTGCACTCTTCAATCGTTCCCAAATAATGTGAACAACTGCATTGGTGCTTTCTATCAGGTCAGGGCCTAAAATCAACCGCTCTCCATCTTCTTCCCAGTTAATCGGAGATTTACATCGGCATCCATACAGTGGCTCGAATGGTGCCATACCGATGCTTGACTGGAAACTTTTATTGTATGCGAATTCGATTAGGGGTAAGTATTTATCCCATGATCCTTGAAAATCGAGCATACAGGCCCTTAACATGTCTTCAATCACTTGATTAACCCTCTCCGTCTGCCCGTCGGTCTGAGGATGAAATGCTGTACTAAAGTCTAACTTGGAACCCATACCTTCTTGGAAACTTTGCCAAAATCGAGAAGTCTATAAAGGATCTCGATCTGACACAATGCTTACGGGTATCCCATGTAGTCGTACAATCTCTCTCAGATAGAGTTCAGCTAATTTCGACACTGTATATCATGTAATATAGGTTAAGAAATGTGCCGATTTGGTGAGACGATCAACAATCACCCAAATGGCGTTATAACCTTTCAGAGTACGGGGCAAACCGAGAATGAAGTCCATGGAAATATTCTCCCATTTCCACTCTGGAATAGGCAATGGCTGTAGCAAACCAGCAAGATGTTTGTGCTCGACCTTTACTTGTTGATATGTCAAACACTTTGCAACGTATTCTGCTACATCATGTTTTAAACCATTCCACCAAAACGTTTTCTTTAGATCCTGATACATTTTCGTACTACCAGGGTGGATAACGTATGCAAACTTGTGAGCTTCTTCGAGGGTTTCTTGACGTAAAGCACGATCATCTGGTACACATACTCGTCCTCGAAATAATAAAGACCCATCATCTTTGATTGAGATTTCTGGCTGTAGCCCACTTTGTATCCCTTGTCGGATGGAAATAAGCTCTGCATCCTGCATCTGAAGCTCTCTAATCCTATCGAAAAGTGGAGCTCGGATCATCACTGTAGCAAGTAAACCTCCATTGCTGTTGTTCCAAGAGTGGCACTCGATGATATAATATCATTGAGTAGTTTCCATCTTTTTAGTCTTGTAACAAGATGAGATACTTGAGCGGAGGATTTACGGCTAAGTGCATCAGCTACAACATTGGCTTTACCGGGATGGTAATGAATTGAACAGTCGTAGTCTTTCAAAAATTTCATCCACCTTCTCTGTCTTCAATTTAACTCTTTCTGAGTGCAGAGATATTTAAGACTCTTGTGATCGGTGAAGATTTCGAAGGTTTCACCGTAAAGATAGTGTCTCCAGATTTTTAACGTGAAAATGACCGCTGCTAATTCCAGGTCATGAGTGGGATAGTTCTTCTCGTGATCTTTTAACTGACGAGAACCATATGCAATCACACGTTCCCATTGGTTCAACACACATCCTAACCCACTGTATGAAGCATCACTGAAGACAACATAACCACCACTGCCAGATGGTAATGCTAGAACAGGTGCGGAAGTAAGTCTTCATTTCAATTCTTGGAAACCTTGTTCACACACCTCAGTCCACTGGAATTTAACATTCTTTTGAGTGAGCTGCGTGAGTGGCCCAGCTAGTCGTGAAAATCCTTCCACAAAGCGTTGATAATAACCTACAAGACCAAGAAAACTTCGGATCTCGGTTACAGTCTGTGGCTGCTTCCACTGTACTACAGCTTCAATCTTTGCAGGATCAACCGTGATACCTGCTTCAGATATAATATGCCCCAGAAAACTGACTTGATTCAACCAGAAGTCGCATTTACTGAATTTTGCATATAACCGCGAGTCTCTCAGTGTTTGCAATGACAGGCGCAAATAATCTTCATGCTTTGTCTTTGTCTTGGAATAGATAAGTATATCGTCGATGAATACTATGATACATAAATCAAGATAAGGTTTGAAGACTCTGTTCATCAGGTCCATAAATGCAGCTGGTGCATTGGTCAAACCAAAGGGCATGACTAGAAACTCGTAGTGACCGTAACGTGTTCGAAAAGTTGTCTTCGAAATATCTTCATCAGTTACCTTCATCTGGTGATAACCCGATCGTAGATCAATCTTTGAAAAGAACCGCGCTCCTTGTAACTGATCAAAGAGATCGTCAATTCGAGGAAGCGGATATCTATTCTTGATCGTCAGTTTGTTGAGTTGACGATAATCAATGCAGAGGCGCATTGAACCGTCCTTCTTTTTCATGAACAACACCTGTGCGCCCCACGGAGACACACTCGGTCTGATAAAACCTTTATCAAGAAGTTCTTGTAATTGCTTCTTGAGTTCTTTCAACTCTGTCAGCGCCATTCTGTATGGTGCTTTTGATACTGGGTCGGTATCTGGAGCTAACTCAATTGCGAATTCAACTTCTTTGTCAGGTGGTAGTCCTGGTAGCTCATAAGGAAACATGTCAGGATATTCACAAGCAACAGGTACATTTGAAAGTGAAATTTCCTTCTTTTTTTGCTCATCACTTTGTATTAACGCAATATATCCTTGAGCACCTTCATCGAGCAATTGCTGTGCTTGAATTGTAGATATCGATAAAAGATTCGTTGTCGATATGCCATAAAATTTAGCTGATACCTTCTTTTGTGGTCGAAAGGAGACAATCTTCTTGCGACAGTCAACGTTTGCATGGTGAGTGAACAATCAATCCATGCCAAGGATCACGTCGTATCCTTGCATCGGTAATAAGATCAAATCAGCTATCGCTTCATATCCCCAATAATCCTTGATGGAAATGATAATCGACTGGTATACTTTATCAGTCGTGATGAATTGTCCAGTCGGAAGTGTAACATCAAGAATAAAATCAAGAGGTTCTGGAATACCTCCTAACTTCTTCAACTTTTCACCAAACTTGGGCGTAACAAACGAGTGTGTAGATCCGGGATCTATCAAGACTCGTGCATCGTAACACAAATACGCATCTTTTGGATACAATTGTAAGATACCTAAGGTATACAAATTAGTGTTAGCTAGATTACTTATAAGTATTAAATAATATAATAATATATTACTGGAGGAATTTAGAATGTAATATTCCTAATTTACGATATGCACCTTCTCTATCTAAAATGTTCATGAATTGAAATTTAATAATATAAAAATAATGGACAATCATACCTTGAATGATATCATGGCTAGTTCTCGCATCTGTTGTAGTAACAACGTAAGCTCGGCCTTGTACCGTAGGTCGTGCCGATTGCAACACGAGTCCTGCCTTTGCTGCTATTCCTACCATTTTCGGGCATTCTCTAATCCGATGTCCCATCTTACCACATCGAAAACATGCATCAGAAGCTTTACGACACTCATCAGTTTTGTGTGCCTTCCCACATTTCCCACAAATTTCTTTGGAGGCAACTGATGAAGCCGTATAAGATCCCGTGCGAGATCTTGTCAGTCGTGCTTGAAAAAACCCAGATGTACTTCGAGCTGCTGAAAAAGATGGATTCTGAACACGTGGAATCCTTGGTGGTGCAGAGAACATCGATGGATTATAAGGCCGTGCAGATGCTCCTGCAGCTGGTTGAAAAGCGGTCTGTCCTTGGAATCGTGGTCGCTTATTAATTTGACCCACACTATAAGACTATGGAGCTTTCCTGGCCTTCTTCTTTTCATCTCTCCTTTTGAACATGGTGTTCACATTCGTCTCTGCTATTAATGCTAATTTCATCACATGAGCATAAGTCGTCGCTTGAAACAATGAAATGCGCTATTTGATCAGAGGTTTCAAACCCCTTTCAAACTTTTGAGTTTTCATCAGCTTGGTGGCTACTAGCAACGGTGCGAAGCGAGAAAGACGTGTGAATTCTGATTCATATTCTCTCACCGTCATCTGGCCTTGTACCAAAGTTGCAAACTGTACCTCGAGCTTATATCTCTCAGGTGCTGGAAAATATTTTTCATTAAAGGCCTCAGTGAATTCTGCCCATGTCCATGGAACACCAGGCATCCGTGTTCTTTCAACAGACTGCCACCATGGCTCTGCCTCACTCTCTAGTTTGTACGCTGCCCAACTTACTTTCTCTTCCTTGGTACAAGTGACTCTCTGTAATACTTTTTCGATCTGTGTTAACCATTTCTCAGCCTCCATTGGGTCATGCTAACCGTAGAAACTCTGTGGTCGAAGTCGAGTAAAGTCCGTAAAACCCTCGGGACGTCGAACAGCAAGCATGGCCATAGTGTTGACCATGGTCTCCAATAACTGCGGATGATGTCCTGCATTGTGGAGTATTTATAACTGGTGGAGTTTTCTCTGGCGGAGTATGCTCTACAACATTCTCCATTGTCGTTCTACTTTCAGCCAGATGGACATTCTCACCACTTCCCAAAGCAATGTCATGCTCGTATCCATCTACTGGAATAGCATTTGGCCCAGTACGATGAGGCAATGGTGGTCTACCTCTGCCTCTTCCACGACGCGGAGGCATCGTAACCTATTCAGATAAAAACTTGATTAAACATACAACTCGATCTAACTCCTATCTCTATCCTATTAACAGATAGTTTACCATATTTGTATATGTCAGAGTTCAGTCTCCAATGACTTAACGCCGGTAGCTCTGATACCACCTTTGACAGCCCGACGTTTCCCAGTCTCCCAACTAGAAAAGGTCGCGCCATCGGATCACCTGATATGATCCTTTCATCAAGGGTTTCTTATTTTACATCAAAGTGATACAAAATGTGGAAGCAATGTAATTAAACTCTGACAAATAACAATGATGGCAACATAACTGATAAATAGAACTAAAATATACGATAACAAGAAGTAACGTCTCCGATGTATAGCTTTTCACCGATGACGGTCACCCGTCATCTAAACAGCAAAAAGAAACCTATACATCCAAACAACATCCCATCAGAAATCTGAAACTAACATATATCATTTATACAGACCAATAAAATATCTTTTTCTTTTGTTTTTTCTCTCTCTCTCTCTATCCCAATGCCCCATATCCCAATGTTACAAACCTAACTACGGGAAGAACTCCTCTGGGATGTCGTCTTCCCCGCCGCCGTCGTCGTCGTCTTCGTCTCCCTCCTCCTCAGGCACATAGGTCGGATCAGCCGCCTGCTCAGGATCGGGCTCTGCAGCTAAGACAATTAAGTCGAGGAATGAGCTATCATCTACAGCTGAGTAGAGAATAGTGCATTGTATTCTATATTGACAGTTTATCATTTATTTTCATAGAGAAACATAAAATAATCCATTTATGCTGACATGCTGTACATATGTTGTAAATATGCATGGTACAACAAGTGTGAGAAGCAAACTGAACTGAAGATACATGCTGGCGAAAATAGGATATCAACAAGGTCAAGCTCCCGAGTTAGTGGAATCAAGTGTGAGAAGCAAACTGAACTGAAGATACATGCTGGCGAAAATAGGATATCAACAAGGTCAAGCTCCCGAGTTAGCGGGATCACTTGGACTAGAATATGTCAAGCTCCCGAGTTAGCGGGATCACTTGGACTAGAATATGGCAAGCTCCCGAGTTAGCGGGATCACTTGACTCAAGAATTTCAAGCTCCCGAGTTAGCGGGATCACTTGATTTACACTGAAGCAATAACGTGTCAAAAACATTGAATTTAACAGAATTCAACAGGGTCTGAGTAGTGACTCACGTAGATTGACCAAAAATGTATTTGCATGTATGGCTTATGATGCAATATATTAAAACTGTCACAGCTAGATAATAGCATTAAGTTGCTAAACTGATTTACAAGATGGTTTTGGACTTACTGATGCGATATTTAAAATCAATGCAGAGCTCTTTACTATATCACTTTTCTCATCAGATGGCTAGAAATTTCATGGAAATTTTCAGTCTATTTATTTCCTATCAAATCAAGCTTATCAGTTCAAATACCAAAGAGTCAGATTTTTCTACCATTATTCTGATTAGTGCAGATATGTATGTTTCTCAAAGTTTCTATGAAAACTATGTGACATAATATATCATTATAAAACAGCAACACGAATTCCCTACCTGTGTGCGTCAAGTCTTTTATACGTACTAACGTCGATCAAGTATCTGAGATCATCGTGCAACGCTCAGTTCTTCAAAATTTGTTAAGTGCTCCATGTGGCACCAACTCTAAGAAAATAGATTTATTTTTAAAAACTAATCATTTATAGACGATGCACAGTGCACCCAGACCTATAGGTGATACACAGTGCACCCAGGCCGCATTCGATATATACCTGAACCTATGTGGACCCAAGATCCAAAAGGACAAGAGATACAACACTACAGGTCGACCCCATAGCTGTGGATCTGCAGGTCATCTTTCTTGCTGTTGCTTTGGTGGTTTCTTCTTTTCTTTTGCTCATATATATATATATATATATATATATATATATTTATATTCTATCTTTGTGTATTTATTTTCTGTTAAATATATATAATCATCATATATATTATCTATCCCTATATATATATATATATATATTTATAAATATCTGGTTCACCATTTACAGATTTCTGTTGATGAAACCAGGAGTGCAAGAAGCTGCACTCAATTTTATGTAGTCATGTTTATATCCTATTGGTACAAGAACTTACCTTTTGTGTGAGTATTGTCTATCACCGTGTGCTTGCTGATTTCAAGGCTAGAACAGAACTGCAAAAGTGTTTTACTATCTCGTACCCTTTGCTGGTTTTGACCGAATTTCCTCAGAATTTCCTCAGATTTATTTACCTTTGATTTTAACAAAATTCCATTAACAAGCTGAAGCTGAAACAAAAGCAGAAAGACAAGGCTTCCTAGCGGGGATTTTCTACTGGTTTCATCTCCTTTGCGTGCATGTAACTTCTAATGACTCATTGGAGTCGTGTTATAACTTTCGCATGCAAGTAGCTTACAAGCTACTTAAGTTAAATTTCCATGCAACTTATATACTTGGATAAGAGTATGTTATATAAAACAAAAAGCAATTAGAACAAAATAGCAAATGAGACAAAACAGCAAGGCC
Organism: Chloranthus sessilifolius; assembly: GCA_021018995.1. Taxonomy (NCBI): domain Eukaryota; kingdom Viridiplantae; phylum Streptophyta; class Magnoliopsida; order Chloranthales; family Chloranthaceae; genus Chloranthus; species Chloranthus sessilifolius. The sequence continues at coordinate 34,941,570 of CM037586.1, forward strand.
CTGTTATATACTATACCAGGATACTTAGATAAGACCATCCTTGGTTCTTTACTACCGGTTTAGGGGTAAAGCCTAATGGCTTAATCTCAGTATAAAGCATATATACCACTGCTGGTATATATGAATTTAATTATTTCTAAGATCGTTTTAATCTGTTATTTTACTTCACTTGTATGTATTCAGTTTCAAATCAAATTCTAAAATTTACGGACTATCCTAGTGAGGTCTTTACGCATGACCTGACCAGACACTTACCACTGCAGTGTCAATTCTGGGGATCGTTACATTCCAAGACTATGGGATTAGGTCCTCCTTTTCCAAAATCTGTCCCAGTCCAGGAGGTTATGGCACAAATGACCCAGGGCCGTCATGGATCTGGTAAGGCTATCACCAAGTCACAGATGCCTGACAGTATGTGGATGTTGGACATGATCTTCAAGGCAGCCCTATACCCGTTTGGTCACAAATCGGAGCGTCGAGGTCCCATCCAGCAAATATTATTTGCGGTTTTTAAAGAGCGTTGGTTTAATGCCCCCAAAATCATCTTTAAAGGGATTGTTAAGGCTAGGGAGAAGATGGGTAAACAAGTGAAGAAACCGAAAAAGGGCATCCCATATGCTCGTTTAATTTCGATAATGATTGAGAATTATCAAGCGGGTCTCGCTTATGAGATTCCCCCTACTGAGCCGAAGTCCATAGATGATCTCAAGCTGTATAACCTAGTCAATTGGGGTCAGACCTACAACTGGCTGATCAAAGATCCCAAGGGTACAGTGGTACCAGATGAAGATGAGGATGAGGATCCAACGGACGTCGCCCCAGAGCCTGATGCTCCTGCACACGATCAGCCCCCACAGAGTGACGTACTCACGCTCTCAGAGTTTACTCGCCAGATGACTACGGTGAGCCAGCAGATCTAGGAGCTCACATAGCATGCCAGCTCCATGTGTCAGCAGTTGGACGTTCATGGCGGGGCTCTTACCTATTTGATGCAGCACGCATTCCCCTCAGACTATGCCACTTATATGGCCGACATCCAAGCCTTCGTTCATCACCCTTCGACATCAAGCGCCAGTCCCAACATGCCTACTGATACTGGTGTGGATGGTTCGAATGACGATGCTGATGACGGGGACGGCGACCAGGATCAGGCTGGTCCAGCTGCTGCGGGGGAGTTTGAGTGTTGCTTTGGGAGATTATGTCATTTTGGCTTATTTTAGGGCATGTATTTATTTTCATTACTGCATGGATTATCTTAGAACCTGGTGGTTCGAATTTTGCTATCTCTTTTATATCTTTGTTTTGGGATTTTGATCTGATAGTTAGTTTTGTTTCGTGTTGTATTTTCTCGCTATGGATCTTGTCACATCTCTGTATATGGTTCTTTCATCTAGCTCATAGTCATCTTTGGCTTTGTGTTGCACTTCTGGATTTTATTATATCGGAATCTACTATCATTTCTGTTTCTGCTTTCATATGGTGGGATCATGTTATTTCTTCTGGATTCTGCTTTTGCATTCATTTTGATTGTTTTCATGAGTCACTGTGAGACGGTTTCCCGGCACGTGACACTCGGGGTGTAGGCATCCATATACGGATGCAACCCACTATGGCTCTTCAGGTGCCACATGTAGTATATCCATACTACTACGGATCCCATCCCTTGACTTGCGTGCCCTGCGAAACCAGCGCACTATGACCCATGTTTCCTATTGGTTCTGTTTTGTGGTGTGTTCTATTATATTTTCAAGGACGAAAATTTCAAAGGAGGGGAGAATGTAATATCCCTGATATTTTTAGCCTGTTTTCATTTACCTCGGTAAGCATGCCCGAAAATATTATGGGATTTTTCTGGATTTTTGTTTAGCTAAGGATATGATGAGAATAATGGCTAAAAGATTTTGTCTTGTGACTTGTGAAAGTCATGTGATCAATGACTTACACTATAAGTTAGGTGTTTGTGTTTAACACTGGAAACAAATGCAAATTAAGTGGATAGGATTGCAAATAGAAAAATCTAGATATTTTGGTTCTTTGTTTTTGTATTATAAGAGAGAGCTTTGAAGAGAAGTTACACTTCTCTCTCTCTCATTTGAATTAAGATATTACAACCTTTGCCCTCACCTTTGATCCTAGATCTTGAGAAATTGTAAACCCCTCTCCCCATCTCAACCGTTGAAAAGACTTGTGTTGTTGTTTTGATGTGTTAAATGTATTGAGAAGAGAGATAGGGGAGAGTGGTAGGTTCTGTCTGAATTATTGGTTGTTGCTTTTAAAGCAACCTTGTGATGGACTGATTGGAGGTTCTAACCTGTTAAACCTTGAAGATTGTTTCGGTGCGTGATTTTGGTGCAACGGGATCGATGGATTAAACGTTAAGAGGTAGGCATTTAAACCTCCATGAAGTAATTAAATTTATGTTTTGCTTTAGAGTAGAAAATGGTGTCTTTATTTAGATAAACAAACTTGGTCCAATATTAACACTAAGAGTGTTAATCTTTGTAGGTTTTGAATTAGAGAGTCCTTTGTGAGGACTATTTTTGCTTGTTTTGGGACCGCCTTTGTTAAGGTAGGGGAACCCTACACCTTATTTGCATTCTATTATGAGTATAGACTGTTTGATATAGAGCATAATTTCTGAAATATTTGTCTAACACTGCATGAATAAGAACTTTGAATTATGACACAAATAAGAATTTGGAAAACTTTGTTCTGACTAAGAACTCAAAATTTTGAACTTCAGAACCTCAGCTATTTTTTAATGTAAACTTCAAATTAGAACTCTGAAAAATTAGTAAATATGTTATGTATACAAGCTTTGATATAAGTTAGCATTTGCATTCGACTTGAGGCACATACGAACGAAACCCTAGATTCTACCAACCATGTTGACGATATTTATTTTGGCGCAAGTTTCCCTCATAGCATAGGGGCTTGTTGCACTTTAGAAAATGGGTTCATGAACGACGATGGTCAGTAGGGTTTCCCATCGGTGACTTAGTCCGCTCTCATGCTATATGTAATTTGGGAGATAAAATTAAGTTATAATTTTAAAACAAGAAGCATGCTAATTCAAAAGTTTTTGAACACATCAGATGAATTATATTAGTTTTGACCTCATGATTAGAACTGGAGATTTAGTTTGTAAGGCATCTTTTGAAAGCCATATTTGATCCGATTTTTGTCTTTAAAAACCTTTACTTATAATGAAATGCAAATAGACATGTTTCCTCTATTGGGATTTGTTGTTAGCTCACCCTCGACTATACGTCACAGGTGCTAAGATTGACCTAGGATCTGAGGATTTGGAGGACTCTGATATATTCCTGAGGAAGAATTAGATACACCTGTAGAGGAGTTTTTCCCTTGATTCTAGATTATCTTTTGGATACTTTTGTTTAGAATTATTCTTTGAATATTGAGCCCTAGGCCTTTATTTTTTATCTTTTTGATATCACTCGAGGAACCACTATTTTAGGTGTTAGATTGGCCATCACCGGTGGTTTTTCCTGCTTCCTCAAGGTGATATATTATTTTGTTAAGTTTTTGTCTTTGCTTACTCTATGCTTAGATCTTTGTTATGATGCCGGCTTTTATTTGTTACGGCTTATTTAGAAATCAATAAGTCAATGAACCGGCTTGTCCTATACCTTAGGGATTGGAAAAGTCGGGTCGTCATATTTACGCATTCATATCCATTCACGTTTATGCACGTCACTATATATCACGCATTCATGTTCATGAATGTCACTATCTATAGCGCATTTTGTTCATGCGTGACACTCTCAATCTATATTCATGTATGTCACTATCTATCCAACATTCATGCCATTATCTATTGGTATTCACACCTGTCACTATCTAGCACACATTAATGTTTATGTATGTCACTAACTATCACGCACAAATGTTCTTACATGTCACTATCTATCTATGTTCTAGCATCTCACTATTTATTAATGTTCAAGCATATTACAATCTTTCGTGCATTCATTTTCGTGCATGTCATTATCTATCTCGCATTCAAGTTCATGCACGCCACTATCTATCTACAGTCATGCATGTCACTATCTATTATGCGTTCATGTTCAAGCATGTCACTATTATTGCGTATTCATGTTTATGCATGTCGCCGTCTATCAATGTTCATGCATACCTCTATTTATCACGCATTTATGTTCATGTATGTCACTATCTATCGTGCATTCCTGCTTATTTATTTCAGTATCTGTCGCACATTTATATTCACGTAAGTCACTATCTATCTATTTTCATACATGTCATTATCTATCACAGATTTATGTTCATTTATATTCATGCTTATCATTATCAATCACGATTTATGTTGATGAATGCCACTGTCTATCACGCATTAATGTTCATTCATGTAACTATCTATCGCGCATTAATGTCACATATGTTACTATCTATCAATGTTCATGCATGTCACTATCCATCGCGCATTCAAGTTCGCTTATATTCATACATGTCACTTTCTATCATGTATTCATATTCATGTATGTCACTATCAATCCATGTACAAGCATGTCACTATCTATTGTGCATTCATATTCATTCATATTCATGCATGCCACTATCCATCCCACATTCAATTTCATTCATATCACTATCAATCCATATTCATGCATGTCACAATCTATTGTGTAATTATACTCATTCATTTTCATCCATGTTGCTGTCTATAGCGCATTCATATTCATGCATTTCACTTTCATTCGTGCATTCATGTTCCTACATGTCACTATATATCACGCATTCATATACATATAATTCACTATCTAACGTGAATTAATGTGCATGCATGTAACTATCTATCTAGTTCATGCATATCACTATCTATCACGCTTTTATATTTATGCATGGCACTATCTATCGCGTATTCATATTCATTTATGTTCTTATATGTCACAACCTATCGCGCATTCATATTTAGGCATGCCACTATCTATTATGCATTCTTATTAATTCATGTTCATGTATATCACTATCTATCCATATTCATGAATGTCACTATTTATCGTACATTAATGGTCATGCATGTCACTATCTATTGTGCATTCATGTTCATACAGGCCCATGCTTGTTACTGCCTATTGCCCATTCATGTTCATACATGTCACTATCTTTCGCACATTCAAGTTCATGCACATCACTGTATATCGCGCATTCATATTCATGCATGTCACTATCTATCATGAATTCATATTTATACATATCACTATCTATACTAGTTCATACATGTCACAATCTATCCTTGCTCATGCATGTCATAATCTATCACGCATTAATGTTCATACATGTCCAAGTATGTCACTATCAATCACACATCTATCTTCATGCTTGTCACTATCTATCGTGCATTCAAGTTCATTCATATACATTCATGTTTATGCATGTAACTATCTATCGCGCATTAATATTCATACATGTGACTATGTATTGCACATTCATGTTCATGGATATTAAATTATCAATTGCATAATCATTTTTATTCATATTCTTGGATGTCACTATCTATCCACGTTCATGCATGTCACTATGTATCGCTCATTCATGTCACTATTTTTCGTATATTCTTATTAAGGCATGTCACTATCAATCGTGTATTTATTTTCATGCATGTCGTAATCGTGCATTCATATTCATGCGTGTCACTATCTATCGTGCATTCATATTTATACATGTCACTATCTATCGTGCATTCATGTTTATGAATGTCAAACTATCTATCGCGCCTTCATGTTCATTATTGTCATTATCTGTCACACTTTCATGTTCACGAAAGTCACTATATATCTATGTTCATGCATGTCAGTCTATCGTGCATTCATATTCATGCTTGTCAGTATCTATCGCGCATTTATTTTGATGAATGTCACTATCTATTTTACATTTATGTTCATCAATGCAACTATTTATCGTGCATTCCGATAGACGTATGTCACTATCAATCCCTATTCATGCATGTCATTATCTATCGTGCATTCATGTTCGTTCATATTTATGCATGTCACTTTATATCGCGCATTCATGTTCATATATGTCACTATCTATAGTGCATTCATGTTCATTTATGTTCATGCATTTCACTATCTATCGTGCATTTATTTTTATTCATATCACTATTTATCACATATTTTTATTCATGCATGTCACTATCTATCCATATTCATATCTGTCGCTATCTATCGCGTATTTATGTTCATGCATGTCATTATCTATCGCACATTTATGTTCATTCCTGTTCATGCATGTCACTATCTATTGTGCATTCATATTCACATATGCCATTATCTATCTATGGTAGTGCTTATTACTATCTATCGCGCTTTCATTTTTATGTATGTCATTTTCTATCATGCATTCATGTTCAAATACGTTACTATCTATCACACATTAATGTTTATTCATATTTATGCATGCCACTATCTATCACGCATTCTGGTTCATACATGTCACTTTCTATCGCTCATTCATGTTCATTCATTTTCATCGATGTCAGACTACTAATCGCGCATTCACGTTCATGTATGTTACTATCTGTCGAACATTCATGTGTAGTTTTATCACTATCTATCCATGTTCATGCGTGTCACTATCTATCTCGCAGTCAAGTTTATTTATGTTCATGCGTGTCACTATCTATGGCGCATTTAAGTTCATTCATGTTCATGCATGTCAATATCTATCCATGATTATGAATGTCACTATCTATTATGCATTCATGTTCATTCATGTCACTATCTATTGTGCATTTAAGTTCATGCACGTCACTATCTATCGCGTATTTGTATTTACGTATGTCACTATTTATAGCATATTTATATTCATTCATATCAGTATCTGTGGCACATTCATATTCACGCAAGTCACTATCTATCTATGTTCATGCATGTCATTATCTATCGCTCATTTATGTTCATTCATGTTCATGTTTGTCAGTATCTATCGCCCATTTATTTTGATGAATGTCACTATCTATTGCATATTCATGTTAATCCATGCAACTATCTATCGTACATTCCTGTTGACGTATGTCACTATCAATCTATATTCATGCATGCCATTATCGATGCGCATTCATATTCCTTCATATTCATGCATGTCACTTTATATCGCGCATTCATGTTCATTCATGTCACTATTTATAGTGCATTTATATTTATTTATGTTCATATATGTCACTATCCATTGCATATTCATATTCATTCATATCACTATTTATCGCACATTTATATTCATGCATGTAACTATCTATCCATATTCATGCCTATCACTGTCTATCGCACATTTTTGTTCATGTATGTCACTATTTATCGCACATTTATGTTCATTCGTGTTCATACATGTCACTATCTATCGCGCATTCATGTTCATGTAAGTCACTATCTTTTTATGGTAGTGCTTATTACTATCTATCGCGCATTTATGTTCATGAATGTCATTTTCTATCGTGTATTCATGTTCAAGCATTTTCATTGTGTAACTCACTTTCTATCGCTCATTCATGTTCATTCATTTCATTGATGTCAGACTACCAATCGCGCATTCATGTTCATGCATTTTGCTATCTGTCACACATTCATGTGTAGTTTTATCACTATCTATCCATGTTCATTCGTATCAATATCTATCACATAGTCAAGTTTATTTATGTTCATGCGTGCACAATCTACAGCGCATTTATGTTCATTCATGTTCATGCATGTCAATATCTATCAATGTCCATGAATGTCTCTATCTATTGCGCATTCATGTTCATTCATGTCACTATTTATCGCGCATTTAAGTTGATGTATGTCACTATCTATCACGTATTCATGTTCATACATGTTACTACCTATCGCGCATTCATGTTCATTCATGTCAGTATCTATCACACATTCATATTCATGTAAGTCACTATCTATTCATGTTCATGTATGTCACTATCTGTCCTGCAATTATATTCATTCATGTTCATGCTTGTCAGTATCTATCGCGCATTAATTTTGATGAATGTCACTATCTATTGCACATTCATATTCATCCATGCCACTATCTATCGTGCATTAATTTTCATCCATATCACTATCTATCCAGGTTCATGCATGTCACTATTTATCCAAGTTCATATATGTCACAATCTATCGTTCATTCATATTTATGCATGTCATTATCTGTCACGCATTATTGTTCATGCATGTCACTATGTATCAATGTTCTTGCATATCAATATCTAGCGCGCCCTCATGTTCATGTATGTCACTATATATAGCGCGTTCATGTTCACTCACGTTCTTGTAAGTCACTATCAATCGCGCATTCATATTCATACATGTCACTATCTTTTCATGTTAGTACTTGCCACTATCTATCGTGCATTCATGTTCATGGATGTCATTATCTATCGCACATTCGTGTTTATGCATGTTCATGAATGTCACTATTTATTGTGCATTAATATTCATTTATGTTCGTGCATGTCACTATCTATTGCGCATCCCCGTTAATGCATGTCACTGTCTATTGCACAATCATATTCATTCATGTTCATGGATGTCATACATCAATCGCTTATTCATACTCATATATGTCCCTATCGTTCGCTCATTCATGTTCATTTATTTTTGTAGATGCCAGACTAGTAATCGCACATTCATGTTCATGCATGACACTATCTATCGTACATTTATGTCATTATCGATCATTGTTTATGTATGTCATTATCTATTGCGCATTCATGTTTATTCATGTTCATGCATGTCACTATCTATCGCATATTCATGTTCATACGTGTCACTATCTATTCATGTTCTTACATGTCACTATTTATCCATGTTCAAGCATATCACAATCTTTCGAGCATTCATTTTTGTGGATGTCGTTATTTAGTTTCACATTCATGTTCATACAGGTCACTATCTATCTTGCATTCATGTTCATGCATGTCACTATGTAATGCGTGTTCATGTTCGTTCATGTTCATGCATGTCACTATCTATCACGCATTCATTTTGTTGGCCACTTACTTTGTGTTCAAAAAAGGGTTAAAAATTATACAATTAAAGGATCTATTGATTGCACACACCAAGACAAGCAAACATACAGACCTATAAGTATTTAGGGCCTATTGTAACAAGTTTTAAAGAAGGGTAAGTAAGGGTATGTCCACAGAGGAATGTGACTAAAAATTAGGCAAATCTCCAGATCTAAAGCAAATCTGACACCCTTCCTAATGCTAAAAGAATAAAAGAAAGAGGAGAGGTCTAAGGGTTTGTCACTTTTAAATTAAACTACAAAAACCAATTAAAATTGCAGAAATGGATCCAGAGTACAACTCTTGCAGTGAAGGGAAATTTAAAACAGAAAATGGGAAGAAGCAGCTTGGAGTTTGGTCTTACTGCAATTGGGTTGAGCTGCTAGGGTTACAGAGAGTTTAGAGTGCATTAATCTTTCATCTGGCCATAGGCACAGCTACAGGGTAGAAGAATCTGATCTAGGCTAGAGATTTGGCTTGATCTTAAGGCTATGATCTTTCCACTTTAATGGTCACAGATCATCCAATAGATTCACTCCATTCTCATGCTTCCATCAGAACATTATAACCACTACAAATGCTGCAATTGTCAGGCCACAGACACATGCAATTACAGGAATATCAGATCTAGGGAGATCAAATGGCATCTAAGAGGTCTACCAATTAAGTGGGTGAGCTATTCCCATCTACACAAAGCCAATCAAGCACCAAATGAAACTAGAGAAACTATAGATCTAATTACAGCAGTTAAACTAACATTATATTGAATTAAACTAACCATAGAATGAAATGCCCTCAGATTTGCAGTCTATGCAACATCCAACCCTCAATAACACTCTCAGCTTTCCCCAATTACAGACTAAACCTCCCTCTTTGCTGCTCCAAAGAAATTAGCCAACCATGGTTGGGCGAAAAGGAAGAATAGAGAATTTCAATTCAAGCTCTAATCTCCAGAATTGATCCCCTTTTTCTGGCGACTTCCCTTCCTTTTATAGCTTTCGTCCTCTGCCTCAGATTCATTTTTCCTGCCAATTATAGCTTTCAAAATAATCCTGTTATTCTCTCCTTTATTCCCCTTCTAGAAGGCTCTTTCAGTTAGTTAGAGTTGGGGGGAGAGCACGTGGGTCGGTTAGGGTTTCTCAGGGCACTTTTAGAAACTTCGTACCGGTCATCAGAGTGCCTCAGATTACGTGTAGCAGGTCACTAACTTGTAGCGTGTGTACAACAGCTTTTTTGAGAAGTCCTTCAGTCGATTTTGATAGGTTCGTGAGGCTTTCGATAGGTTTCAAATAGGCCTTCTGTTCCTTTCGCTAGGATTTAGGATCCTTTCGATAGGTTGATCTATGTGCAATGAGTTTCGATAGGTTTACTTCTAGTTCCTGTCGACAGGTTCCATCAGCTTTCAATAAGTTCACCAATTGAGCTACAACAACCATTTGATAAGTGACATTTGCACGATAGGTTCCAGGATCCTTTCGACAGAATCTCTTTAAGCTCCAGGGGACCTTTTAATAGGATACTTCCTACTTGCTTTCAACTGCCCAATAGGTTCTAGATCCTATCGAATACTCTGATCTCCACGACTTCTTTCTTTTCAGCCTTCAAATCCTATCGATAGGTTGCAATAACCTATCGACAGGTTATTTTCAGCCTATTTTTCCTTCTTCAACGCTACTTTGCTGTTGCTGCATGTCCCAAATGGGCATTGGTGTGGAGCCCTTTTGTGTGCCATAGTTGGGTCAGAGCTGTAGTGAGAGATGGACCTTTTTGTGGGGCACTTTTGGATAGATTTATGCACTATGACTGCTTTTTAATGCTATTTATAAAATATGCTCAACATGCACTTATTAGTCTATTTATAGGTCTATCAAAGGTCAGTTTAAAGGGTGAAAAATAGTATTTTTCACTGATTAATATATTTTCATGTCTGTCACTATCTATCGCGCATTCATGTTTATGCATGTTATTTTCTATCGTGTATTCATGTTCAAGTCATTTTCAATTCATATCAGTATCTATCGCACATTGATATTTATTTATGTTCATGTATGTCACTATCTATCATGCATTCATGTTCATTTATGTTCATACATGTCATTATCTATCGTGCATTCTTGTTCATGCACGTCCCTTTCTGTCGCTCATTCATGTTCATTGATTTTCATGGAAGGCAGACTATCAATTGCACATTTATGTTTATACATTTTACTATCTGTCGCACATTCATGTCCATTTTTATCACTATCTATCCATATTCATGCGTGTCACTATTAATCATGTATTCAAGTTCATTAATATTCATGTGTGTCACTATCTATCGCGCATTTAAGTTCATTCATGTTCATCTATGTCAATATCTATCTATGCTCATGCATGTCACTATCTATTACGCATTTATGTCACTATTTTTTTATGTTCATACATAACATTATCTATCCCGCATTTAAGTTCATACATGTCACTATCTATCGCTCATTCATGATCAAGCGTGTCACTATCTATCGCACATTCATATTCATTCATGTCAGTATCTGTCACACATTCATATTAATGCATGTCACCATCTATCCACGTTCATGCATGCCACTATCTATCGTGTATTGATATTTATTCATATTCACGCTTGTCAGTATCTATTGCGCATTCATATTGATGAATGTCATTATCTATCGCGCATTTATGTTCATCCATGTAACTATCTATCATGCATTCATGTTCACGTATGTCACTATCTATCCATATTCATTCATGTCATTATCTATTGCACATTCATATTCGTTCATGTTGATGCATGTCACTTTCTATCACGCATTCATATTCATCCATGCAACTATCTATCGCGCATTCATGTTCACGTATGTCACTATCAATCCAAATTCAAGCATGTCACTATCTATCGTGCATTCATGCTCATGCATGTCATTATCCATCGCGCATTCATTTTTATTCATGTTAATATTTGTTCCACATTCATGTTTACGCATGTTTCTATCTATCCATGTTCATGCCTGTTACTATCTATCGCGCATTTATATTCATGCATCTTACTATCTATCAATGTTCATACATATCACCATCAATTGCATATTCATGTTCATTCGTGTTCATGCATGTCACTATCTATCGTACATTTATGTTCATTTAAGTTACTATCTGTCGCGCTTTCATATTTATGCATGTGATTATCTTCTGCACATTCATGTCCATTCACATTTATACACGTCACTATGTATCGCGCATTCAGGTTCATTAATGTCACTATCTATCATGCATTTGTCCATACATGACACTATCAATCTATGTTCATGCACGTCACTATCTATCCAACATTTATGTCATTATATATCGATGTTTATGCATATCACTATGTATCTCGCATTCATATTCATTCATATTCATGCATGTCACTATCTATCGTACATTAATGTTCATGCATGTCACTATCTATCCATGTTTTAGCATGTCACTAATTATCCATGTTCAAGCATATATTACAATCTTTCGTACATTCATTTTTGTACATGTCATTATCTGTCGCGCATTCAAGTTCTTGCATGTCACTATCTATTCATGTTCATGCATGTCACTATCTATGGTGCATTCATATTCATTCATCTTCATGCATGTCACTATCTATCGCGCATTCATGTTCATGCATGTCACTATTTATCCAAGGTAGTGCTTGTCAATATCTATCGCACATTCAAGTTCATGCATGTCATATCTATCATGCATTTATGTTCAAGTATGTCACTTTTTATCATGCATTTATATTCATTCATGCAACTATCTAACGCGCATTCATGTTCACGTATGTCACATCAATCCAAATTCAAGCATGTCACTGTCTATCGTACATTCATGTTTATGTATGTCACTATCAATCGTGCATTCATTTTCATTCATGTTACTATCTGTCGCACATTCATGTTCACACATGTCACTATCTATCCATGTTCATGTCTTTCAGTATCTATCGCGCATTAATGTTCATGCATATATTATCTATCACTTTTCATGCATGTCATTATCTATGACGCATTCATATTCATTCGTGTGTTCATACATGTCACTATCTATCACACTTTAATGTTCATTCATGTTATTATCTATCGCACTTTTATGTTCTTGCATGTGGCTATCTTTCGCGCATTCATGTATATTCACGTTTATGCACGTCACTATATATCGAGCATTCATGTTCATGAATGCCACTATCTATCGCACATTTTATTCATGCATAGCACTATCAATCTATGTTAATACATGTCACTATCTATCCTACATTCATGTCATTATCTGTCGGTGTTTATGTATGTCACTATCAATCGCGCATTTATGTTCATTCATTTTTATACATGTCACTATCTATCATGCATTAATGTTCATGCATGTCACTATCTATCCATGTTCTTGCATGTCACTATTTTTTTATATTTAAGCATATTACAATCTTTCACGCGTTCATTTTCATGAATGTCATTATCTATCGCGCATTCAAATTTATGCAAGTCACTATCTATCCATGTTTATGTATGTCACTATCTATCACACATTCATGTTTATGCATGTCCCTATCTATAGCACATTCATATCTATCACACATTCATGTTCATGCATGTCCCTATTTATAGCACATTCATATTCATTCATTTTCATACATGTCACTATCTATTGTGCATTCATGTTCATGCATATCATTATCTATCGTACATTCATGTTCAAGTATGTCACTATTTATCGCGCTTTCATATTTATTTATATTCATACATGTCACTATCTATCGCGCATTCGTGTTCATTTATGTTCATACAGGTTAATATATATCGCACATTTTTGTTCATGTATGTCACTATTTATCGCACAATCATGTTCAATCATGTTCATGGATGCCAAACTATTAATCGCACATTCATATTCATGCATATCACTATCTTTCACTCATTCATATTCATTCATTTTCATGGATGTCAGACTATCAATCGCGCATTTATGTTCGTGCAACCTATCTGTGGCATATTCATGTTTAGGTTTATCACTCTCTAACCATGTTCGTGCATGTCACTATCTATTACGCATTTAAGTTTATTCATATTCATGCATGTCAATATCTATCCATGTTCGTATATGTCACTATCTATTACGCATTCATGTTCATTCTTGTCTCACTATCTATCAATGTTCATACATGTCCCTATCTATCGTACCTTCATGTTCAAGTATGTCACTATCTGTCGCACATTCATATTCACGCATTTATGTTCATTTATATTCATGTTTGTTAGTATCTATCACGCATTCATATTGATGAATGTCACTATCTATCGCACATTCACGTTCATCTATGCAACTATCTATCACGCATTTATATTCATGTATGTCACTATCTATCCATGTTCATGCATATCACTATCCATCACGCATTCATGTTCGTTCATATTCATGCATGTCACTTTCTATCGCATATTCATATTCATGTATGTCACTATCTATTGTACATTCATGTTCATTTATATTCATGCATGTCACTATGCATCATGCATTTATTTTCATTTATGTCCCTATCAATCCATGTTCATGCATGTCACAATATATCTTACAATTATGCTCATTTATGTTCATGCATGTTACTGAATAACGCATTCATGTTCATGCATTTCACTGTCTTTCATGCATTCATCTTCATTCATGTTCCTGTACATTACTGTATATCTTACATTCATGTTTATGTATGTCACTGTCTATCGCGAGTTCATGTTCATGCATGTAACTATCTATCGCGAATTCATATTTATGCATGGTACTATCTATCGCTCATTTATATTCATTCATGTTCGTATATGACACTATCTATCATGCATTCATATTTAGGCACGTCACTATCTATTATTCATTCTTATTCATTCATATTCATATTTATATATATCACTATCTATCCATGTTCATATTGTCACTATTTGTCGCGCATTAAGGTTCATGCATGTCACTATCTATTGGGCATTCATGTTCATACATGTCACTACTTATTGTGCATTCATGTTTATTCAGGCTCATGCATGTTACTATCTATCGTGTATTCATATTCATGTATGTCACTACTTATCGCGCATTCATGTTCATTCAGGCTTTAGCATGTTACTATCTATTGCGCATTCATGTTCATATATGTCACTATCTTTTACACATTCATTTTCATTTATGTTCATGCACGTCACTGTATATCGAGCATTCTTATTCATGCATGTCACTATTTATCATAAATTCATGTTCCTGCTTGTCATTATCTATCCTTATTCATATATGTCATAATCTATCCATGTTCATGCATGTCACTATCTATCTCGTATTCATGTTCATATATGTCCAAGTATGTCACTGTCAATCACACATCCATGTTCATGCATGTCATTATTTATCATGCGTGCATGTTCATTTATGTTAGTACATGTCACTATCTATCGTGCATTAAAATTTATGAATGTCACTATGTCTCACGCTGTAATATCCCTGATATTTTTGACCTATTTTCGTTTACCTCGGGAAGCGTGCCCGGAAAATACGGTATAATATTTTTGGACTTTTAGTAAGATAAGGCTATGATAAGACTAGTGGTAAGAGGTTTTTGTCAAACGATGTGTGCAAGTCATGTAAGCGATGACTTACACCATAACGTAGGTGTTTGTGGTTAGCGTCGGACACTTTTTCTATTTTAAGAGATAAGTTACAAAAATATAATATCTAGATATTAATTTGTTTAGTTTTCGGTTATAAGAGAGAGTGTGCAAGAGAAGATTAATCTCTATCTCTCGTTGGAAATTTAAGCCTTAAAGGCCTTGCTTCATTGATCTTAGATCTTGTAAGATTTAGAACCCCTCTTCACATCTCAACCATTAATTAACCTTAGATTTGTATTCGGATCATTATGATCTATAGAAAGGGAAGAGTGATGGAGAGTGAGAACCTCTGTGTGATTTGGTTGGTGATGAGTGGTCACCTTATTGGATGGTGATTTGAAGATCGAACCATTGAGTGGAGATTGGTTAGGTGTGTGTGAATCGGTGCAATGGGATCAACGGTTTAAGCTACAAGAGGTAGGTCGTTGAAACCTCCATGTAAATTTAATTATGTTTTGTTTAGAGTAACATATATGTGAAATAAAGAAGAGGTTTATTTGTGAAAAAGATCGGAAAAGAACCGTGAATGTCAAAGTGCAGCACGAAGAAATTGCAGACGATTTCAAAATCGATGTCGAAATTGAATTCGACATCGATTTGAAAATCATTGTCAATTGATGAATTAAGGATGCGAGAATTTGGGAATTCGATGGTCGATTTTGGATTCGACCATCAATTTCAAATCGACCATGAATTTGAATTCGAGGTAATTGCATCCTTTCGGCATTCAAATTTTGTTGGATTTTGATCCGCAATCTCTTAGTTTGATTTTTTTGTTTTTATATTAACACTGAGAGTGTTAATATATGTAGGTTTTGACTGTTGGGGGTCCTTGCTGGGGATTTATTTGTGCTTGATTGTGAGCTGTTTGTTAAGGTAGGGGCACCTGGTATATTATTTGCATTAAATTGTAAGTAAAGACTGCTTTGTTAAAATAAGAAGTATAATTTGGAAATTCATTGCACGATGAATTAAACTCTGATTTTATGACACAAATCTGAAAATTTGGAAACCTTGTTATAACTAAGAACTTTGCAAATTGAACCTCAGAACCTCAGTTAAATCTTGAATCAGAACTTTTGAATCAGAACTTCCGAAAATCAGCATTATGTTATGAATATAAGTATTGAAATACGTTAGCATTTGCATTTGATTTGAGGTACGCCGTAACGATGCACTAGATTCTACCAACCGTGTTGACGGTGTAACTTTGGCCCAAGTTGGCCTCATAGCGTAGGGGCTTGTTGCATCCAGAAAAAGGGTTCATGAACGACGATGGTCAGTAGGGTTTTCCCATCGGTAATGCACCTTGCTCTCATGCTATAGGAAATTTGAGAGATAAAATTAAGTTATAAATTTAATATAAGAAGCATGCTCAGTCAGAAAATTTCGAACACATCAGATTTATGTATTCAGTTTTAACTCAGGATTAGAACTGGAGATTTCGTTTGCAAAGCATCATTTGAAAACCATATTTGATTCGAATTCTGTCTTTTGAGAAACCTTTACTTATAATGAAATGCAAATAGATCTGTTTCCTCTATTGGGCTTTGTTGTTAGCTCACTCGACCTCGACTATCGTCACGGTCAGAGACAGATTTGGGATCGGAGGATTTGGAGGATTCTGACTATATTCCCGAGGAGGAATTAGATTTACCTGCTGAGGAGTTCTTCCCTTGATCTCTAGATCCTATATTTGGTATTTTGTTTGAATATTGTTTTGAATATTGGGCCCTAGGCCTTATTTTGTTCTTTTGATATCACTTGAGGAACCATCATCGTGAACCATTAGTTTAGGTGTTGGATTGGCCATCACCGGTGGTTCCTTTTGGTTCCTCATAGTGATAGATTTGTTATATAAAGCTTTTGATGTATGGTTTATCTCTACTTTTAGATCATTGTGATGTGCCCTTGTTTAAATATGGCTTATTGAGAAATCAATAAGTTGATGAACCGGCTTTTCCTATACCGTAAGGATTGGAAAAGTCGGGTCGTCACAGTTGGTATCAGAGCCATGCTCTAGGTTCAGAGTCTTAGGACTAGGGATGGATTGTCTTGACAATCTTACTGATCAATTGTTATTGTTTTTCAACAATGACAGATCAGCATGCCTCCGCGGTTCAGAGGCAGAGGCCGAGGTAGAGAGGACCATGGCTCACCTTGAGGAGATCGGTGAGGTGTAGGTACCTCACGTGGCGAGAGGAAGAGTTGCCACAGTGCGAATGCAGAGGCTGGAGCAGTAGGCCAGTGGAGGAAATGTGGACAGTCTTGGCAGCCTAACATGGCTCAACAGACTGCAGCCATTGATAGACAGACAGAGATGCTGGCAGCCAGACATCAGCCAGGAGGATTCGCCGAGTTCAGGAGGATGAGACCTCCTACATTCTCAGGGCAGACGGATCCTATGGAAGCCGAGGCATGGCTGGATGAGATCGAGAAGATATTTGAAGTGTTACAGTGTACCGATATTGAGAAAAATCGTTGGGCATCTTTCAAACTTTTGGGCGAGGCTAGCCCATGGTGGAAATCTGTTTCTAGGATGAGAGAGCAGGACTACCCTAATACTCCATGGACTTGGGCAGAGTTTGTGGAGACGTTCAACGATCAATATTTTCCTAAGATCGTGCGTCATCAGTAAGTCCAGTTCATCGGTGAAAACAGATGAGATGTCTGTCAGTATGGCGCAGAATTTGATAGACTTTCCCGATTTGCACCCTTGCATGTGGCCACTGAGCTGATGAGAGCTCAGAAATTTCAGAGAGGTTTGAGGCCGAACATTCAGGAAAGGGTGTCGATGTGGGAAATGGAGACGTATGCCGGCGTTATGTCCAAGGCCCTCATTGCAGAAGAAGATATTCAAAAACAGTACTTGAGGCGAGAGCAGAGTAATAAAAATAGGTTTGGCGGGGGCGTGAGAGTGCTTGAGGGGTGAACAAAAAGCCGAGGTTCTCTAGACCTCCTCCCTACCCTAGTCAGCCATCATACTCTAGACCAGCTGTTGCTTCAGGACCAGTGACGTCTTCATATCAGAGACCGCAGAGTTCGTCACCAGGACAACCATTCAGAGCTGGGAGCACTACTGCGAGTGGAGCTTCTGCGACTCAAGGTTCAACGAAAGGATCAACATTCTGCTTTCTACTCCTTTGTGTGCAAGATGTGGGAAAACACATAAAGCAGAGGATTGCGGACGAACTGGAGCATGCTTCGTGTGGACGGGTTGGTCATATGATCAAGGATTGTCCTCAAAAAGTCGACGCGACCTACGGTTCAAGGTCGAGTCTGTCATGATCGCAAGAAATGCCCAAACATCGAATGACGTGGTCCAAGGTATTTTAAAGTTCGATTTTACTATTAGTATTAAATTTTATTGATTGAATTATATATTCCTTGTCAATACATTGAAAATACAATAACATCATTGCATATAAGCATACATAATTAATGACAAACTTTTTAATTAAGGTACACTTATGATGAGTTGTGGAAGCGACTCAAGTAAAATTGAAGCACGAGTATTAATAGACCCTGGGTCTAGTCACTCGTTCATTACTCCTCTTTTCTCCGAGAAGATGAGCATTGTACCCAAACCCCTTGCGTTTGTCTTGGATGTGAAGGTTCCTCTGAAGCTCACTGCGAATCTGATGTGCAAGTCTGTGATCGTGATAGTTGATGACCACGAGACAATGACCGCATATGATTACGCTGAAAATGGCAGTGGTTCGGCGTGATTCTGGGATGGATTGGTTGTCTCGCATACCATGCGAATGTGGATCTGTTTACGGAAGATCGTAACCTTCCGACCACCGAAGATGAAATCATTTCGATTTTATGAGTCAAATCGAACGTTGCACCTATCATTTCCGCCATCCGAGCTGAGCGCATGATGAGGAACGGATGTTGTGGATATCTTGCTTACTTGCAAGATAGTAAGGAGAAAGATCGGGACATTGCACTTCTTACAGTAGTTAGTGAGTTTCCCGATGTTTTTCCTGATGACTTGCCTGGATTGCCACCGGATCGAGAGATTGAGTTTGCGATCGACTTAGCTCCGGGTACAGAACCGTTATCTAAAGCTCCATATCGAATGGCGCTCCCGAGTTGATGAGCTCAAGGAACTGGAGAGTCATTAGACAAAGGCTTTATACGACCGAGTGTTTCTCCTTGGGGTGCACCAGTTCTATTTGTGAAAAAGAAGGATGGATCGATGCGTCTGTGTATCGATTATAGGCAGCTCAACAAGATGACGATTAAGAATCGTTATCCTCTTCCGCGGATAGACGACTTGTTTGATCAATTGCAGGGTGCAAGGTTCTTTTCAAAGATTGATCTGAGGTCAGGCTATCACCAACTCAAGATCAAGGCGGAAGATATATCCAAGACTGCGTTTCGGACGCGTTATGGCCACTATGAGTTTCTAGTGATGCCATTTGGATTGACAAATGCGCCTGCATCTTTCATGGACCTGATGAACAGGGTGTTCAAACCACATCTTGATAAATTTGTGGTAGTTTTCGTAGATGATATCCTCATCTATTCGAAAACCAGAGAGGAGCATGTACAACATCTGAAGATAGCTCTTCAAACACTCAGGGACCATCAGTTGTATGCCAAACTCAGTAAGTGTGAGTTTTGGCTTGGTGTGTTAGTTTCTTGGGACACGTAGTCTCTCAAGGCGGGTATCTCGGATCCTACAAAGATAGATTCTGTGGTGACATGGGAACAACCTCACGCGATTCTGAGGTCAAGTTTCCTTGGTTTGGCGGTACTATCGGCGATTTGTCGAGGGTTTTTCAAAGATATCGGGTCCTTACGACTCACAAGAAAGAATGCTAAGTTATTTGGGCGAGAATAGTGTGGCGAGTTTTCGGGAGTTAAAGCGTCGCTTGACTACGACGATGCTTGCTATACCTTGGTGGAGGTTTTGCGATATATAGTGATGCTTCCTATGGCGGACTAGGTGTACTTAATCAACACGGCGGGGCATTGCTTATGGTCCTAGGCAGTGGAGGGACGATGAAAGAAGCTATCCGCCGCATGACTTAGAGCTAGCAGCAGTTATATTCGCCTTGAAGATCTGGCGACATTACCTCTACGGTGAAGTTTTTGATATATTCACCGATCATAAGAGTCTCAAGTACCTCTTCACTCAAAAGGACTTGAATATGCGGCAGCGACGGTGGATGGAGTTCTTGAAGGACTACGATTGCTCGATTCAGTACCATCCGGGAAAGGCAAATGTCGTTGCTGATGCTCTCAGTAGAAGGTCTTCAGCTCAGTTATCACATCTTGTGAGCCGGATTCAGCGATGGAAGCTATTGGAAGATATGGCTTTGGGCAGCTCACGGTTTGATGTAAAAGGCTCGGGAGCATTGATGGCTACTCTTGTACTACGCCCTACGCTCTTCGAGAATATTAGAAAGCTTCAGATGACCGCGATGAGCCATCAGATTCAAGAGCTCACCCACCACACCAGCTCTATGCGTCAGGAGTTGGATGTCCATGGCGGCGCTCTCTCTTACCTCATGCAGCATGCCTTTCCCGATGACTACATCACGTATATGGCCGATATCCGAGCTTCAATATATCGCCCTTCGACATCGGGCGCTGATACTAGTATTCCTCCTTCGGCCACTACTGATGCGGGTGATGATGCTGCTGTTGACGGTGATGGTGTTTCGGATCGGGCGGGTCCATCTACAGTTGGGGCTTCTTAGTATGCTTGGTAGAGGGGTTACTGATTTATTTTTTTTCACTATCTCTGTATTCTTATTATGCTTTTGATTATTAGGACACGTGGTCCTTCTTATTATCCTTTATTTTTCTGTCTTTGCGTGGTTTTAGATCCCTTGTTTAGCCTTGTTTGTATATATGGATCATTCCGCATGAGTTTACTTTTGCATCTATTTTGGTAAATATTTCTTTTCGACACTTGTGTGGGTTTGCTTCTGTCACTCTGATTCTACATGTTGGTTTTGATACATTTTGATCTCTTTATGGCTTCATCGCCATCGCATCGGTCTCCCGGCACGTGACACTTGGGGTGTGGGCATCCATGTACGGATGCAATCCACTATGGCTTTTCATGCCACATGCAGTACATCCATGTTACTACGGATCCCATCCCTTGGCTTACGTGCCCTGTGGGATCGCAGTGCCCATGTTTTCTTCTTTTTATTGTCGGTGTGTATCATGTTCAATTTTCGCGAAAAATTCCTAAGGAGGGAGATGTAATATCCACGATATTTTTTGACCTATTTTCGTTTCGGAAGCGTGCACGGAAAATACGGTATAATATTTTTGGACTTTTAGTAAGATAAGGCTATGATAAGACTAGTGGTAAGAGGTTTTTGTCAAACGATGTGTGCAAGTCATGTAAGCGATGACTTACACCATAACGTAGGTGTTTGTGGTTAGCGTCGGACACTTTTTCTATTTTAAGAGATAAGTTACAAAAATATAATATCTAGATATTAATTTGTTTAGTTTTCGGTTATAAGAGAGAGTGTGCAAGAGAAGATTAATCTCTATCTCTCGTTGGAAATTTAAGCCTTAAAGGCCTTGCTTCATTGATCTTAGATCTTGTAAGATTTAGAACTCCTCTTCACATCTCAACCATTACTTAACCTTAGATTTGTATTGGATCATTATGATCTATAGAAAGGGAAGAGTGATGTGGAGAGTGAGAACCTCTGTGTGATTTGGTTGACTGATGAGGCTGTGGTCACCTTATTGGATGGACTGATTTGAAGATCTGAACCATTGAGCTGGAGATTGGTTCCGGTGTGTGAATCGGTGCAATGGGATCAACGGTTTAAGCTACAAGAGGTAGGTCGTTGAAACCTCCATGTGTAAATTTAATTATGTTTTGTTTAGAGTAACATATATGTGTGAAATAAAGAAGAGGTTTATGAAAAAGATCGGAAAAGAACCGTGAATGTCATGAAATTGACGATTTCAAAATCGATCGAAGAATTTCGATTTGAAAATCGATCGTCGAATTGATGAAAGGCGATGCGAATTTGGGAATTGATGGTCGATTTTGGATTCGACCATCAATTTCAAGTCGACCATGAATTGAAGAGGGTCAATTACATCTGTTCGGCATTCAAATTTTGTTGGATTTTGATCCGCAATCTCTTAGTTTGATTTTTTGGTTTTATATTAACGAGAGTGTTAATATATGTAGGTTTTGACTGTTGGGAGTCCTTGGTGAGGATTTGTTTTTGTGCTTGATTCCATGCTCTTTGATAAGGTTGCGGTACCTTGTATTTTATTTGCATTAAATTGTAAGTAAAGACTTTCTTTGTTAAAATAAGAAGTATAATTTGGAAATTCAGTTGCACACAGCATGAATAAAACTCTGATTTTATGACACAAATCTGAAAATTTGGAAACCTTGTTATAACTAAGAACTTTGCAAATTGAACCTCAGAACCTCAGTTAAATCTTGAATCAGAACTTTTGAATCAGAACTTCCGAAAATCAGCATTATGTTATGAATATAAGTATTGAAATACGTTAGCATTTGCATTTGATTTGAGGTACGTCAGAACGATGCCCTAGATTCTACCAACCGTGTTGACGGTATAACTTTGCAAGTTTCCCTCATAGGGTAGGGGCTTGTTGCATTCAGAAAAAGGGTTCATGTACGACGATGGTCAGTAGGGTTTTCCCATCGGTAATGCACCTTGCTCTCATGCTATAGGAAATTTGAGAGATAAAATTAAGTTATAAATTTAATATAAGAAGCATGCTCAGTCAGAAAATTTCGAACACATCAGATTTATGTATTCAGTTTTAACTCAGGATTAGAACTGGAGATTTCGTTTGCAAAGCATCATTTGAAAACCATATTTGATTCGAATTCTGTCTTTTGAAAAACCTTTACTTATAATGAAATGCAAATAGATCTGTTTCCTCTATTGGGCTTTGTTGTTAGCTCACCCTCGACTATACGTCACAGGTGCTGAGACTGATTTGGGATCGGAGGATTTGGAGGATTCTGACTATATTCCTGAGGAGGAATTAGATTTACCTGCTGAGGAGTTCTTCCCTTGATCTCTAGATCCTATATTTTTGGTATTTTGTTTGAATATTGTTTTGAATATT
Source organism: Chloranthus sessilifolius (assembly GCA_021018995.1). Lineage (NCBI taxonomy): Eukaryota > Viridiplantae > Streptophyta > Magnoliopsida > Chloranthales > Chloranthaceae > Chloranthus > Chloranthus sessilifolius. The sequence continues at coordinate 34,965,393 of CM037586.1, forward strand.
GGGCCCTAGGCCTTATTTTGTTCTTTTGATATCACTTGAGGAACCATCATCGTGAACCATTAGTTTAGGTGTTGGATTGGCCATCACCGGTGGTTCCTTTTGGTTCCTCATAGTGATAGATTTGTTATATAAAGCTTTTGATGTATGGTTTATCTCTACTTTGCCTCTGTTTTAGATCATTGTGATGTGCCGGCTTCTGTTTAAATATGGCTTATTGAGAAATCAATAAGTTGATGAACCGGCTTTTCCTATACCGTAAGGATTGGAAAAGTCGGGTCGTCACACACGCATTCATATTCACGAATATCAAACTATCAATCGTGCAATCATGTTCATTCATGTTCTTGGATGTCACTATATATCGTTCAATCATGTTCATTCATGTTCATGCATGCCACTATCTATCTACATTCATGTATGTCACTTTCTATCACCCATTCATGTTCATTCACGTTCATGTATGTCACTATCTATTGTGCATTCATGTTTATGGATGTCAAACTATCTATCGCGCCTTTATGTTTATTAATGTCAATATCTATTGCACTTTCATGTTCACGCAAGGAACTATCTATTCATGTTCATGCATGTCATTGTTTATCGTGCATTCATATTCATGCAAGTCACAATTTATCAATGTGCATGCATGTCACTATCTATCGTGTATTCATGCCTGTCACTTTTTATCCATGTTTATGTATGTCACAATCTATGAAGCGTTCTTGTTTATGCATATAATTATCTATCGCGCATTCATGTTCATGCATGTCACTATCTATCCATGTTCATACATGTCACTATCTATCGCACATTCATGGTCATACATGTCACTATCTATCGCGCGTTCATGTACATTCATGTTCTTGCATGTCACTATCAATCGCACATTCATGTTCATGCATGTCACTATCTATCTATAGTAGTGCTTATCACTATCTATCGCGCATTTATGTTTATGGATGTCATTATCTATCGTGCATTCATGTTCAAGTAAATTACTATCTATCGTGCATTCATGTTTATGCATGTCACTATCTATCGCGCATTCATGTTCAAGTAAGTCACTATTAATCGCACATTCATGTTTTTGCATGTTACTATCTATCGCGTATTTCTGTTCATGCATGTCACTATCTATTGAACAATCATGTTCATTCATGTTTATGGATGTCAAACTATCAATCGCACATTCATGTTCATGCATGTCCCTATCTTTCGCTCATTTATGTTCATTCATTTTCATGGATGTCAGATTATCAATCGTGCATTCATGTTCATGCATCATACATTCATGTCATTATCTATCGGTGTTTATGCATGTCACTATTTATCGTGTATTCATATTCATTCATGTTCATGTATGTCACTATCTATCGTGCATTCATGTTCTTACATGTCACTATCTATTCATATTCTTGCATGTTACTATTTGCCCTTATTGAAGTATTTCACAATCTTTTGCACATTCATTTTCATGCATGTCATTATCTAGTCGCGCATTCATATTCATGCATTTCACTATCTATCCATGTTCATGCATGTCACTATCTATCGCGCATTCATATTCATACTGTCACTATCTATCGTGCATTCATGTTGATGCATGTTACTATCTATCTATGGTAGTGCATATGACTATCTATCGCGTATTGATGTTCATGCATGTCATTTTCTATGGTGCATTTATGTTCAAGTATGTCACTTCAGAAATTAAGAAAACCAGAGCTTAGGGCGAGATCAATTTTTCCAAAATTCTTCCTTTTTCCTTTCCTCCTCTCTTTAGCCAATCATGAGTGGCTAAACTCTTCTCAGTAGTTAGAGTGAGGTCTTAAGCTGTAAATTGAGAGATTCAAAGGTATTATAAGGAACTGTAGATGCACAGATTGCAGATCTGAGCACAGTTGTGTTATAGTTTTATAATATAATTATAGATTTTAAAGGTGATTCTGATATATATTTCACTTTTTTGTATTTGTTTTCCTTGGGTTGGATATTCTTGTAGATGTTAGCCTATGAGGGTCTCATATCCTGGCATCTACAGCATTTGCAATGATTTTTCTGTTCTACTCAAGATCTTTGAAGCGAAACAATTTCTAGGATGGTCTGTGACCATTAAAGTGGACAGATCATAGCCTTAGGATTGCTTCAATTCTCTAATTGAGATTAAATTCTTATACCTCACCTCTGTCAAGGTAACCTGAGAAGCTGGGAGCCAGAAAAGAGGATTGTAGCAAATCAGATCTTAGCATTGCCATTGATTTCTTTGATTTTTAGTGAGAGACCAATACCCCTAGCTGTTGTTCTCATCTTTTGATTTTTCATCTCTTCTAATCTCCCTTGATCTTTGTGTTGAATTAGATCTGGATCAGTAGCATTTAATTCCTTAGTTTATAGTTAAAGTGATAAAACCCCAAAACCTCTCCTCTTTCTTAGATTAGAATAGAGTGTCAGATCCACTCTGGATTTGGAGATTTACTGAAAGTTAGACCACATTTTCCTGTGGACATACCCTTACTTACCCTTTTAAAACTTGCTGCAATAACCCTGAATACTTGCAGGTCTGTGAGTCTGTTTGCCTTGGTGTATGTGCAATCCATAGATTCTATAATTGTTTGATTTTAAACCTCTTTTTAGCACAAGATAAGCAGGCCAACAAACATCACTATATATCGCGCATTCATGTTCATGAATGTCACTATCTATTGAGCATAATATTCATGCATGGTACTATCTATCTATGTCTATACATGTCACTATCTATCGCACATTTAGGTTCATTCATGTGATTATCTATTAGTGTTTATGCATATCATTATCTATCACACATTCAGGTTCATTCATGTGATTATCTATTAGTGTTTATGCATGTCACTATCTATCGCACATTCACGTTCATTAAATTTTATGAATGTCACTATATATCGCGAATTCTTGTTCAATCATGTCACTATCTATCTAAGTTCTCGTATGTCACTATTTATCAATATTAATGCATGTTACAATTTATCACTATTTATAAATATTCATGCATGTCATAATCTTTCACACATTTATTTTCAGGCATGTCATTGTCTGTCTTGCATTCACGTTCAAGCATGTCACTATCTATCGCATGTTAAAGTTAATTCATGTTCATGCATGTCACTATTTATCGCACATTCATCTTCATGCAAGTCACTACCTATCCTTGGTAGTGCTTGTCATTATCTATTGTGCATTCAGGTCTATGCATGTCACTATCTATCGCGCATTCATGTTAATTTATGTTCATGCATGTCACTATCTATTGGGCATTTCTATTTATGGATGCCACTATCTATCCAGCAATCATGTTCATTGATGTTCATAGATATCAAACTATCAATCGTTCATTCATATTCATGCATGTCACTATCTTTCATTCATTCATGTTCATTCATTTTCATGGATGTCAAACTATCAATCGTGCTTTCAAGTTTATGCATGTCACAATCTATCACACATTCATGTTCATTCATGTCATTATCAATCAGTGTTCATACATGTCATTATCTATCACACATTCAAGTTCATTCATGTTCATGCATGTCACTATCTATTATGAATTCATATTCATACATGTCACTATCTATCCATGTTCATGGATGTCAATCTCTATTGCTCATACAAATTCATTCGTGTCACTATTTATGACTGTTCATGCATGTCACTATCTATTGCGAAATCATATTTTTGAATGTCACTATGTATCGCCCATTCATTTTCATGCATGTTACTATCTATCCATGTTTATGCCTGTTGCTATCTATCGCTCATTTTTATTCATTCTTGTTCATGCTTGTCACAGTCTATCACGTATTAATGTTCATTCATGTTCACGTATGTCACTATTTATCGCGCATTCAACTTCACGCTTGTCACTATCTATCGCGCATTCATATTTATGGATGTCAAACTATCAATCGCGCATTCATGTTCATTCATGTCACTATCTGTCACATATTCATATTCATGCATGTCACTATCTATCTATATTCACACATGTCACTATTTATCTATGTTCACACATGTCACTATCTATTGTATATTTATGTTCATTCATGTTCATGCATGTTACTATCTATTGCTCATTCATGTTCATGAATGTCACTATCCATCGCACATTTATTTTCATGCATGTAACTATCTATCGCGCATTCATATTCACGTATGCTACTATCTATCCATGTTAATGCATGTCACTATCTATCGCGCTTTTATATTAATTCATGTTCAATCATATTCATGCATGCCACTTTCTATCGTGCAATCATGTTCATCTATGTCACTATCTATTAATGTTCATGCATGTCACGATCTATAGTGCATTAATATTTATGCATGTCACTACTTATTGCGCATTTATGTCCATTCATGCTTATGCATGTGCCAATCTATCGGGCATTCATGTTCATGCATGTCATTATCTATCGTGCATTCATTTTCATTCATGTCACTCTCTATCCATGTTAATACATGTTTCTATCTATCTCTCAATTACGATCATTCCTGTTCGAGCATGTTACTATTTATCATGCATTCATGTTCATTCATGTTCATGCACGTCACTGTATATAACGCATTCATGTTTATTCATGTTACTAATAATCGCGAATTCATATTCATGCATGTCACTATCTATTATGCATTCATATTTATATATATCACTATCCATCACGCATTTATATTCATTCATGTTCATGTATGTCACTATTTATCGTGCATTCATATTTATGCATATCCCTTTCTGTTACGTATTTTTATTCATTCATATTCATGAATGTTACTATCTATCGCGCATTCATGTTCATGCATGTCACTATCTATCGCGAATTCATATTCATATATATCACTATCTATCCTAGTTCATACAAGTCACTATCTACCCATATTTATGCATGTTACTATCTATCGTGCACTCATGTTCATACATGTCCATGCATGGCACTATCAGTCATGTATCCATGTTCATGCATGTCACTATCTATCGTACAATATTATTCATGCATGTCACTATCTATCGTACAGTATTATTCATGCATGTCACTATCTATCGCACATTCATATTCATGAATGTCAAACTATCAATCGCATAGTCATGATCATTCATATTCTTGGATGTCACAATCTATGGTGCAATCATGTTCATTCATATACATGCATGTCACTATCTCTCCACGTTCATGCATGTCACTATCTATCGCCCATTCATATTTATTCATGTTCATGCATGTCACTATCATTTGCGCATTAATATTCATGTATGTCACTATCTATCGTGTATTTATATTCATACGTGTCACAATCTTTCGTGCATTCAAGTTTATGCATGCCACTATCAATCGCGAATTTATGTTTATGAATGTCAAAATATCAATAGCGCTATCATATTTATTGATGTCACTATCTGCCGCACATTCATGTTCATGCATATCACTATTTATCCATGTTCATATAGTCACTATCTATTACGCATTCATGTGTTCATGCATATCACTATCTATCAATGTTCATGCTTGTCACAATCTATCACATTCATGCTCATTCATGTAGATGCATGTCACTATCTATCGCGCATTTATGTTCAATCATGTTCATGCATGTTACTATCTATTGCGGATTCATGTTCTCGCATGTGACTATCTATCGCGCATTTATGTCTATTCATGTTTATGCACGTCTCTATATATCTCACATTCATGTTAATGAATGTCACTATAGATCGTGCATTCATGTTCTGGCATGACACTATCTATCTATGTTCATGTATGTCACTATCTATTGTATATTCTTGTTCATTCATGTCATTTTCTATTCGTTTTCATACATGTCACTATCTATCACGCATTCACTTTCATTCATATTCATACATGTCGCTATCTATCATGCATTTGTGTTCATGGATGTGACTATTTATTCACGTTCATGCATGTCACTATCTATCACGCTTTTATATTCATTCATGCTCATGCATGTCACTATTAATCGTGCATTCATATTCATTTATATTCATGCATGTCACTATCAATGATGAAGCCGTATAAGATCCCGTGCCAGAACCTATCGGTCATGCTTGAGAAAACCCAGATGTACTTCGAGCCGCTGGTGAAAAAGACTGATTCTGAACACGTGGAATCCTTTGTGGCACTGAGAACATCGATGGAGTATAAGGTCGTGCATAGGCTGCTGCAGCCGGTTGAAATGCTGGCACTATCAATCTATATTCATGTACGTCACTATCTATCTAACATTCATGTCATTATCTATTGATGTTATGCCTGCCACTATCTATCGCATATTCTTGTTCATGCATGTCACTAACTATCATGCATTAAGGTTTGTGCATGCCACTATCTACCCAACATTCATATTATTATCTATTGTCCCTTCACGTTCTAGTATGTCACTATCTATCGCGCATTCATGTTTATACATGTTCATGCATGTAGCTATCTATCATGCATTCATGTTCGTTTATGTTCCTGCATGTCACTATCTATTACGCATTCTTGTTCATGCATGTCACTATCTATCGTGCATCCATGTTCGTTTATGTTCCGGCATGTCACTATCTATTACGCATTCCTGTTCATGCATGTCACTATTTATCGTACAATCATGTTCATTCATGTTCATAGATGTGAAACTATCAATCGCGCATTCATATCCACACATGTCACTATCTTTCGCTCATTCATGTTCATTCGTTTTCATGGATGTCAGACTATCAATTGTGTACTCATCTTCATGCATGTCACTATCTGTCACACATTCATTTTCTGTTTTGTCACTATCTATCATGCATTTTAGTTCATTCATGTTCATGCATGTCAATATCTATCCATATTCATACATATCACTATCTATTCCGCATTCATGTTTATTCATCTCACTATCTATCAATGTTAATGTATGTCCTTATCTATCGCACATTTATGTTCATGCATGTCACTACTTTTCACACATTCATGTTCATTTATGTAACTATTTATCGTACATTCATGTTCATTCATGTCACTATCTATCCATGTTCATTCATGTCACTATCTATCCATGTTCATTCATGTCACTATCTATCCATGTTCATGCATGTCACTATTTATCGTGCGTTTATGTTCATTCATGTTCATATTTGTCAATATCTATCACGCATTCATGTCGATTAATGTCACCATCTATCACGCATTCATGTTCATCCATGCTATTATCTATCACGCATTCATATTTACGTATGGCACTATCTATCTATATTCATGTATGTCACTTTCCATCTTGCATTCATATTCATGCATGTCACTTTATATCGCGCATTCATGTTCATGCATGTCACTATCAATCCATCTTCATTCATATCACTATCTTTCATCCATTCATATTCATTCTTGTTCATGCATGTTTATTATCCATCGTGCATTCATTTTCATTCATGTCACTATCAATCTATATATTCATGCATGTCACAATCTATCGTGCAATTAGGCTCATTCACGTTCATGCATGTTACTATCTATAGCGCATTCATGTTTATGCTTGTCACTATCTTTCATGCATTTATTTTTATTTATGTTTCTGCACGTCGCTATATATCACGCATTCTTGTTCATGCATGTCACTATCTATCGCGAATTCATATTCATGCATGTCACTATCTATCCTTGTTTATGCATGCCACTATATATCATGCATTCATATTTATTCATGTTCATGTATGTCACTATCTATCGTGCTTTCATATTTAGACACGTCACTATCTATTACGCATTCTTATTCATTTATGTTCATATATATCACTATCTATCCATGTTCATTAATGTTACAATCTATCGCACATTAATGTTCATGCATATCACTATCTATTGCGCATTCATGTCACTACTTATCGTGCATCCATGTTCATTCAGGCTCATGCATGTTACTATATATCGTATATTCATGTTCATGTACGTCGCTGTCTTTCGCGCATTCATGTTCATAGACATCACTATATATCGCGCATTCATGTTCATGCATGTCACTATCTATCACAAATTCATGGTCATGTATGTCACTATCTATCCTTTTTCATACATATCACTATCTATCCTTTTCCATACATATCACAATCTATCCATGTTCATACATGTCGCTATCTAATGCGCATTAATGTTCATACATGTCCAAGTATGTCACTATGAATCGCGCATCTATGTTCATGAATGTCACTATTTATCGCGCATTCATGTTAATGCATGTCACTATCAATCGCGCAATCTAGTTCTTAGACATCACTTTCTATCTCGTAATCTGGTTCATTAATGTTCATACATGCCACTATCAATCCACGTTCATGCATGTCACTTTCTATTGCCCATTCATGTTAATTCATGCTCATTCGCGTCTCTATTTTTTGCATATTTTTGTTCAGGCATGTCACTATCAACCATGTATTCATGTTCACGTATGTCACAATCATGCATTCATATTCATGCATGTCACTATCTATCGTGCATTCATATTTATAGATGTCAAACTATCTATCGCACCTTCATGTTCATTAATGTCACTATCTGTCGAACTTTTATGTTCACGCAAGTCACTATCTGTCCATGTTCGTACAAGTCATAGTCTATCGTTCATTCATATTCATACATGTCACAATCTATCAATGTTCATGCATGTCACTATCTATTGCACATTCATTCTCATTCGTGTTCATATATGTCGTTATCTACTGCTCATTTATGTTTAATCATGTCCATGCATGTTACTATTTATCACGCCTTCACGTTCATGAATGTCATTGTCTACCGTGCATTCATGTTCTTGCATGACACTATCTATCTATATTCATGTATGTCACTATCTATTGCACATTTATATTCATTTTTGTCATTATCTATTTGTGCTCAAGCATCTATCGTGCATTCATGTTCGTTTATGTTCATGCATGTCACTATCTATCGCACATTTATTTTATTGTATTTCACTATCTATATATGTTCATGCATGTCACTATTTATTCATGTTCATGCATGTCACAATCTATCGCGCGTTCATGTTTATTATGCTTGTCATTATCTGTCACGCATTCATGTTCGTGCATATCACTATCTATCTATGTTCATGCATGTTACTATCTATCGTGCACTCATATTCATATATGTCACTATCTATCGCGCATTGATGCTCATACATGTTCTTGCATGTCATTATCAATCGTGCATTCGTATTTGTGAATGTCCCTATCTGTCCTCGATAGTACTTGTCACTATCTATCGCGTATTCATGTTTATGGATGCCATTATCTATCGGGCATTTATGTTTAAGTAAGCCACTATCAATCGCACATTCATGTTTATGTATGTTCATGAATGTTACTATCTATCACGCAATCATGTTCATTTATGTTCGGGCACATTTTTATCTATTGCAAATTCTTATTCATTGATGTCACTATCTATCACATAATCATGTTCATTCATGTTCATTGATGTCAAACTATCAATTGTGCATTCATGTTTATGCATGTTCCTATCTTTTTCTCATTCATGTTCATTCATTTTCATAGATGTCAAACTATCAATTGCGCATTCATGTTCATGCCTGACACTATCTATCATACATTCATATCATTATTTATCGGTGTTTATGCATGTCACTATCTATCGTACATTCATGTTCATTTATGTTCTTGAATGCTACTATTTATTACGCATTCATGTTCATGCATGGTACTATCTGTTCATGTATTTGCATGTTACTACTTATCCATGTTGAAGCATATCATAATCTTTCGCTCCTTCATTTTCGTGCATATCTTTATCTAGTCACACATTCATGTTCATGCATGTCACTATCTACCCATGTTCATGCATGTCATTATCTATCGCGCATTCATTTTCATTCATTTCACTATATAATGCGCATTCATATTTGTTCATGTTCATACATGTCACTATCTATCACCCATTCTTTTTCATATATGTCACTATCTATCGCACATTCACATTCATCCATCTCACTATCTATCCATGGTTGTGCTTGTTACTATCTATTGCGCATTAATATTCATGCATGTCATTTTCTATCGTTCATTCATGCTCAAGTATGTTCATATATGTCACTATCTATCGCGCATTGATGTTTGCTCATGTTCATATATGTCACTATTTATCGCACATTCATGTTCATTTGTGTTTGTGCAAGTCACTATCTATCGCGCATTCCTGTTTATGCATGTCACTTTCCATCGCTCAATCATGTTCATTCATTTTCATTTATGTCAGACTATCAATCGCACATTCGTGTTCATTCATTTTACTATATATCGCACATTCATGTGCATTTTTGCCACTATCTATCCATGTTCATGCATATCACTGTCTATCACGCATTCAAGTTCATTCATGTTCATGCGTATCACTATTTATCGCACAATCACATTCATTCATGTTCATGCATGTCACTATCTATCCATGTTCATGCATGTCACTATCTATTGCTCATTTATTTTCATTCATGTCACTATCTATCGCGCATTCAAGTTCATGCACGCCACTATGTACCACACATTCATGTTCATGCATGTCACTACCTATCGTGCATTCATGTTCATTCATATCAGTATCCGTCGCACATTCATATTCATGCAAGTCACTATCTATCAATATTCATACATGTCACTATCTATTGCGCATTCATATTCATTCATGTTCAGGCATGTCAGTATTTTTCGCGCATTCATATTGATGAATGTCACTATCTATTGCGCATTTATGTTCATCCATGCAACTATCTATCGGGCATTCATATTCATGTATGTCAATATCTATCCATGTTCATTCATGTCATCATCTATCGCGCGTTCAAGTTCGTTCATGTTCATGCATGTCCTTTTATATCGCACCTTCATGTTCATACATGTCATTATTAATCCAAATTTATGCATGTCACTATCTATAGTGCATTCATGTTCATTCATATTCGTGCATATCACTATATATCGCGCATTTATTTTCATTCATATCACTATCTGTCTCACATTCATATTCACGCATGTCACCATCTATCCATGTTTATACCTATCACTATCTATCATGCATTTATGTTCATGCATGTCACTATCTATCAATGTTTATACATATCACTATCTATTGCGCATTCATTTTCATTCGTATTCATGCATGTCACTATCTATTGCGCATTCATGTTCATTCGTATTCATGCATGTCACTATCTATTGCGCATTTATGTTCATTCGTATTCATGCATGTCACTATCTATCACGTGTTTATGTTCATTCTTGTTACTATCCGTCCCGCTTTCATGTTCATGCATGAGACTATCTTTCGTGCATTCATGTCCATTCACATATATGCATGTCGCTATATATCATGTATTCATATTCACGAATGACTCTATCTATCGCATATTTTGTTCATGCATGACATTGTCAATCTATGTTCATGCATGTCACTATCTATCCAACATTAAGGTCATTATCTATTGGTGTTTACACCTTTCACTATCTATCGCACATTCATGTTTATGCATGTCACTAACTATCGCGCATTAATATTTGTGCATGTTAGTATCTGTCGTATATTCATATTCGCGCATGTCACTATCTATCCATGTTCATCTATGTCACTATCTATCGCGTATTTATATTCATTCATACTCATGCTTGTCAGTATCAAGCACGCATTCATATTGATGAATGTCACTATTTATCGCGCATTTATGTTCCTCCATACAACTATCTATCCTGTATTGATATTCAATTATATCATTATCTATCCATATTCATGTATGTCACTATCCATCGCACATTTATGTTCGTTCATGTTCATGCATGTCACTTTCTATCGCGCATTCATATTCATGCATGTCACTATCAATCCATGTCTAAGCATGTCACTATCTATCATGCATTCATGTTCATTCATATTCATACTTGTCACTATCCATCACGCATTCATTTTTATTCATGTCACTATCAATCCATGTTCTTGCATCTCATAATCTATCGCACAATTATGCTCATTCATGTTCTTGCGTGTTACTGTTTATAGCGCATTCATGTTCATTCATTTCATTATCTTTCGCGCATTCATGTTCATTCATGTTCCTACATATCACTATCTGTCCAAGCTCAAGTATATCATAATCTTTCGCGCATTTATTTTAATATATGTCATTATCTAGTCGCGCATTCATGTTCATGCATGAAACTGTCTATCCATGTTCATACATGTCACTATCTATTGCGCATTTATGTTCATGAATGTCACTATCTATCGTGCATTCATGTTCATTTATGTCACTATCTATCCAAGGTTGTTCATGTTATTATATATCACATATTTATGTTCATGCATGCTATTTTCTATCGTGCATTCATATTCAAGTAAGTCACAATCTATCACGCATTGATGTTTATTTATATTCATGCATGCCACTATCTATTGGGCATTCCGATTCATGCATGTCAGTTTCTATCGCTCATTCATATTCATTTATTTTCATTGATGTCAGACTACCAATCGCACATTCATGTTCATACATTTTACTATCTGCCGCACATTCATATGTAGTTTTATCACTATCTATCTATGTTCATGCGTGTCACTATCTATCATGCAGCCAAGTTCATTCATGTTCATGTGTTTAACTATCTATCACGCATTTAAGTTCATTCCTGTTCATGCATGTCAATATTTATCCATGTTCATAAATGTCACTATCTATTACGCATTCATGTTCATTCATGTCACTATCTATCGTGCATTTAAGTTCATGCACGTCACTATCTATCACGTATTCATGTTCATGTATGTCACTATATATCGCACATTCATATTCATTCAGGTCAGTATCTGTCGTACATTCATATTCACGTAAGTCACTATCTCTTTATGTTCATGCATGTCACTATCTATCGCACATTTATGTTCATTTATATTCATGCTCGTCAGTATCTATTGCGCATTCATTTTGATGAATGTCACTATCTATTTTATATTCATGTTTATCAATGCAACTGTGACGACCCGACTTTTCCAATCCCTAAGGTATAGGAAAGGCCGGTTCATCAACTTATTGATTTCTCAATAAGCCGTAACAAACAGAAGCCGGCAACATAAACAAAGGTCTAAAGAACAGAGGCATCATATCATAATCCAAAAAGACTACAGATAGCAAAAGAATATATCACTGTGAGGAACCAAAAGGAACCACCGGTGATGGCCAATCCAATCACCTAAAATAGAGGTTCACGATAATGGTTCCTCTAGTGATATCAAAAGGACAAAAATAATAGCCTAGGGCTCAATATTCCAAAATAATATCCAGACAAAAATACCAAAATACAAGGATCCAAAGATCACGGGAAGAACTCCTCCGCTGGTATATCCAAATCCTCCTCTGGAATATAATCGGAGTCCTCCGGATCCTCTGACCCAATGTCGGTCTCAGCACCTGTGACGTATAGTCGAGGGTGAGCTAACAGCTAAGCTCAATAGAAGAAGCCAGATCTATTTGCAGTTCATTATAAGTACTGGTTTTCAAAAGACGGAATCGGATCAAATATGATTTTTCAAAGATGCTTTCAAATTTAAATCTCCAGTTCTAATCCTGAGTCAAAACTGATAGTAAGTTCAAAGTGTTCAAAATGTTCTGATTTAGCATGCTTCTTGTCTTAAATTTATAACTTAATTTTATCTCTCAAATTTCCTATAGCATGAGAGCGGACTAAGTGACCGATGGGAAGACCCTCACCACCATCGCTCATGAACCCATTTCGAAAATGCAACAGGCCCCTGCGCTATGAGGGAAACTTGTGCCAAAGTTTTACCGTCAACACGGTTGGTGGAATCTAGGGCATCGTACTTATGAACCCTAAATCAAATGCAAATGCTAATACATATCAAAGCTTATTAATTATAACATATACTGAATTGTCAAAGTTCTGATTCGAAATTCTGATTCGAAAATTCACTGAGATTCTGATTCAAAAAGGTTTAGCTGAGGTTCTGATTCACACAGATTCTTGTCCCTAACAATGTTTACAAATTTCTGATGTTGTCTTATATTCAAGCTTTGTTTATACTATGTGCACAGATTACTATCAAATTTATGCATTTCAAATAGATTGTCTATCATGACTTGTGCTTATAATTTATGCAAAGAGAATTTGGGTTCCCCTACCTTAACCAAGCGGTTTCAAAAGCATGCAAAAACGGTCCTCTCCAAGGACTTCCGACAGACAAAACCTACATATATTAACACCCTTAGTGTTAATATAAAGCTACAAGATTTAACCCGAAAGCTTGCAAGAAGAAAATCCAACAAATTTTCGAACCAAAAAGTCGTATAGAATTCGATGGTCGAATTTACAATTCGATGGTCGAATTTGAAATTCGATGGTGAAACCCAAAACCGACCATCAAATTTCCAAATCTACATCGAGCCTAAAATCGACAATTGACGATCGATTTTGAAATCGGTCAATTCTGTTCTACATGGTCGTGCACTTTGACATTCTCGGTTCTCTTCCGATTTTTTCACACTAATCCTCTTCTTTATTTCACATATATATGTTCTAATTTCTAACAATAATCTCTCAGATTTTCATACAAAGATTTTCAAGACATACCTCCTTTTTGGCTCCAAATGGTAGGTCCTTCAGCCAATTTGTGCTCCAAAATCGGTTTCTAACCCAGGGTTCAATGGCATCACTTTGTTCATTGCAACCCTTCCTCTTTGGCATGATTTGAGCATGAGGATGTCTTCTCCTCTATCTTTCCCTTCTCATAGCTTAAACAGATCTAAAGACCATCACCAACACGCTCAATGGTCAAGATGGGAGGAGGATCTCTTTCTTCTTAGATCTAGGATTTAAAATAACCTTGCATGGTTATTTTCCTTAACTTTTCCAACGAGAGAGAGATAGAGATATAGAGAGATGCAAGCTTCACTTGCAATCTCTTTTATAACCAAACCAATCTAGCAAATATCTAGATATTCAACTCTTTAACTTATCCTCTAACTTAGGGATTTATTTCATGCTAACCACTAACACCTCCTTATTGTGTATGCCAATGCGTGCATGACTTGCACACCTCTCGAGACCAAATCCTTTGGCCATCAGTCTTACCATAGTCTTAGCTTACCAAAAGTCCAAAAATATTCTACAGTATTTTCCGGGCACGCTAATGAGGTAAACGAAAATATGTAAAATATCAGGGATATTACATTCACCCCTCCTTAGGAATTTTCGTCCGCGAAAATTGGATGCAAAACAGGGCACATGGGCCACCGTGTTTCGATCCCACAGGGCACGCAAGCCAAGGGATGGGATCCGTAGTAACATGGATGTACTGCATGTGGCATCGAAGGCCATATAGTGGATTCCATCCGTACATGGATGCCCACACCCCAAGGGTCACGTGCCGGGAGACCGATGCACAGTGATGCATGAAGCCATAAGGATCTCAAAATTTAGCAAAACCAACATGTAGAATCAGAGTGACAGAAGCAAACCCACACAAGTAAACTCATACTGAGAATCATTTACCAAAATATATCTAAAAGAGACCAAAATATATGCAAAAGTAAACTCATGCTGAGAGCCAAAACATAGATAGAAAACTAACCACCAGTGCTAAGTGCTCCATATATACAAACTATAACCAAGGTGTCTAAAAACCGAGCAGAGACATAAAAATAAAGGATAACAAAAGAAGGACCGCCAGGTCCTAATAATCAATCATGTAAAGATAAAAGAAGGACCACCAGGTCCTAATAATCCATAGTGTAAAATAAGTACAGACCAATAGCATCAAAAAGTAAATGAGTAACCCTCTCTCACAAACATACTAATTATCCCACCGATCCGCCGATCTCAACGCCATCTCCGTCACAAGAAAAGATTCAGACTTATCGATCGTGGTCAAGGAGGCATACCAGATACGTCGGCGATGTCAAGGCGGTATCAAGCTCGGATCTCAGCCATATACGATGCGTAGTCCTCGGGAAATGCATGCTGCATGAGGTAAGAGAGAGCGCCGCCGTGGACATCGAGCTCCTGACGCATCGAGCTAGTATGGTGTGTGAGCTCGTGGATCTGGTGGCTCATGGCGGTCATCTGCCGAGTAAACTCTGATAACGTGAGGACATCACTCTGGGCCGGGTAGGTGCAGAGTATCGTGGGCATGAGTAGGGTCCTCATCGCCCTCGCTATCGGTCTCGGTCTCCGCCTGCATCCTTAGGAGCCTTTACCAATCGACTATACGTCCGACCCCAATTTACCAGGGTGTATAGTTTCCGACCGGCGGTGGATTTGGGCTCGGTAGGAAGAAGGTCATAAGCAGGGCCTGCTCTATAATTCTCAATCATGACAGAAATCACACGTGCATAGGGCATGTTTTTCATGGGCTTCTTTCTATGTTCCCCATTTTCGCTGGCTTTAAGGATCCCTTAAAGAATGTCCGGTGCATCGAACCATCTCCTTTGTAGGCCGCAAAATAAAATTTGTTGAAGGGGTCCATTCGATTGGTGACCAAAAGGATACAAAGTGGTCTTTAAAATTTTATCTAAAATCCACATGGTCTCCGGCATCTGGACTGTGACTATAGATTTATCGGATCCATGACGGCCCTGCGTCATTTGTGTAGTGACGTCCTCAAAACGAGCCGGTTTTGGGAAAGGGGGACCTAAACCCACGCTTTGGGAGTGATTTAAGGAGCACGCGATTACACGCCATATCCTCTAGGTCAAATGTGTAATCCCGACCATCTATTTCAGATAAATTCTTTTACCATCTACGCTGCTCATGTGTCGATAAAATAGGCGACGAGTCGGGTAGAAGTGGTCGCTAAAGGAAGTACACAACGAGGTTAATTTGGCTTTTTTCCAAATACTCTCCCGCCCATTGCGTGGTCGTTGTTGATCAAAATACGGGTGGAAGACGAATCGGTAGCGAAGCCTTTAATGCTCCAAAAATCTCGTGGTTGTTCGGGCAAAAGGGGGACAGTGGGCTGTGGAGCCGAATTTGAATGTCCCACGGGCTGTTTGGATCGTGAAGTTGACGCAGCGCGAGTGGCTGGTCGCTTAGAGGTAGGGTTTCGAATTGGTGTTTGTTTCTTAGGGCCCATTGCAAAAAAGACAACAAAAATGCAAGAAAAACCCTCAAAACAGATGCAAAAACCCACGAAATCTTGAGATGAGGGAGGGATTTACCTGAGGAAAAGCCCCAAATCGGGTTTGCAATGAAGGAATTCGAATCCCCTTGACAATGTAGTGCACTCCTCCTTAGATTTGCAGCCAAAAATACAAAGAGAGCCCCAAATCGGCAAATCGCTCCAAACCCTAGCTCAAAAATCCCCAAAAATGTTAAAACCCGAATGGCAACAGAGGGTTTCAACCCTCACTTAAATCGATAAATTCGACCATCGAATTTCAAATCGATGGTCGATTTTGCAATTCGATGGTCGATTTAAAAATCGACTATCGATTTTTTTCAGGCAGTTTGCTGTCCTGTTTTGGGCTTTAAAGTGCACTTATACTTATATTTTTTTCGATGGTCGATTTTCAAAATCGACAGTCGAAATTTCTGGCAACAGAATTTGTTTAAAAACTTCCAAAATTTTGGAATTTAAACCTTACCATTAGCTCTACATTGACTGTTATCGAAGCCCTTTTTATCCGTTTGACTTATTCGGACCTCGATCCAAATTATCGCAGCCGAGAAAGGTGCAAAATTGTAAAATGGGCGAAACTTATAGCGAATTAGCCCACATTTTTAATTGAAAAAATGTAGTCCGCATTCGGTCGGGCTCGCAAAATTTATCAAGGTCTCCTCAGCAGTACATAATTTATTTGCGGTCAAATGTGGACAAAATAGGTTTAAGCATTGGATCATGGTAACCACATTTGTCAGAATTTGACCATTTAAATTGATATTCGTCAGTCGAATTTTAATACATCTGAGGCCTTCAAAATTTTCAAAAATTTTGAAATTCTAACCTTCGATCACCAACATTGATCACGAAAGCAATATCTAGTCCATGTGCTTATGAATTGAGAAGCATATTTTGTTTATAGGACCGTAAAAATTCTCCAAAAGTAGATATATACAATCAAGAATTAGATAAAATTTCCAGTATATTACAATCAACACATATAACCTCCCAAATTTTTAAACGAAAAGGCTTGGTTACCGGTCTCGGATCTCAGGTTCACGTTCCCAAGTGGCTTCCTCTGCTGTATGATTCCGTCATCGCACGAGAGAACCAAGGGAATGCTTTGTGCGAGGATCTGCTCTTTACGATCCAAAATACGAAATCGGTCCTCGACCACTTTCAAACCATCCCGAAGTTCGATGGGTTGGTAATCAAGTACATGAGTCGGGTCACGGATGTATCGTCAAAGATCGACACATGAAAGACATCGTGCAAGCTAGGTAATTGGGGCGGGAACGACACACGATATGGAACCTCTCCGACTCGGGCTAGTATCTCAAAAAGGCCCAACGCATCGAGGACTCGTTTCCCTCGTTTCCCAAACCGCATAACGCCTTAGTAGGCGAAATCCAACAAAGACATTCTCACCGACCAAAAAATCGAGTATTAATGCTAATTTTCACATGGAATTTGTACCAAGAAGGAAAAATTTACTTATTGACATGATAATTCTACGAAAGTCCACGTGTCTCCGCTTTGAGATCGGCGAGTTTCTTCCGACGACTCGAGCTACTCAGAAGTCGTCACAGATCAACCGAATCTGTCTTAGTGCGCTCAACTATCTCAGTCCAATAATGAGCTTCTCACCCACTTCTTCCCAGTTCAACGGTGATCGCACCGTCGCCCATATAACGCCTCGAATGGAGCCATACCAATACTAGCCGAAAGCTATTGTTGTAGGCGAACTCAATCGAGGCAAGTGTTGGTCCCATGACCCGTGAAAATCCAACATACATGCTCTCAACATGGCCGTCTGTGTCTGGGTGAAATGCAAACTAAAGTCAAGACGAGAACCCATTCCTTCCGAAATTTCGCCAAAAGTGTGAAGTAAACAACGGGTCTCGATGACACAATACTAGCCGGTATCCCATGCTAACAATCTCCTTTAAGTATAACTCCAAGTCTACTCATCAGATAGGTGGTATTATATGGCAAGAAATGAGCAGATTTGGTTAACGATCTACAATGACCGAGGTGGCATTCTTCTTCCTGAGTGTCTTCGGCAATCCGAGTATAAACTCCATCGAAATGGGTTCCCATTTCCACTCAGGCACAGGTAGAGGCTGCAATAGACCTGCAGGATTCTGATGATCAACCTTAACGGGTTGACAAACCAAACACCGCGATCATTTACTCGGTGACGCCGCTTCAAATCTCGCCACCAGAAACTCTTCGTCAAGTCCTGATACATCTTGGTACTACCAGGATGTATGGCATACATGGATTTGTGAGCCTCTTCCAGAATGGTGTCCCGAAGCTCGGTACTCGACAGTACACATACACGGTCGTGAAATAACAAGGTCCCATATGCTCGTATGGAGAAATCCTTCTTGCTGCCATTCTCCACATCTCGTTTGATTGCCATCACACCATCACTCATTATCCGAAGCTTAATATTCTCGAAGAGCGTGAGGGCGTAACACAAGTGTAGCCATCAATGCTCGAGCCTTTACATCAAATCGTGAGCTGCCCAAAGCCATATCCTCCAAGCTTCCATCTACGAATCCGCTAACAAGATGTGACAACTGTGCTGAAGACCTCCTACTAAGAGCATCAGCAACGACATTTGCCTTTCCCGGATGGTACTGAATCGAGCAATCGTAGTCCTTCAAGAACTCCATCCATCGTCGCTGCCGCATATTCAAGTCCTTTTGAGTGAAGAGGTACTTGAGACTCTTGTGATCGGTGAATATATCAAAAACTTCACCGTAGAGGTAATGTCGCCAGATCTTCAAGGCGAATATAACTGCTGCTAGCTCTAAGTCATGCGTCGGATAGTTTCTCTCATGGTCCTTCCGCTAGAACCATACGCAATGACTCTCTCGTGTTGGCCCTAATCCGCCATAGGAAGCATCACTATATCGCGAAACCTCCACCGGAAAGGTATCGCAAGCATCGGTGTCAGTCAGCGATGCTTTAACTCAAAGCTCGCCACACCGGCTCCAGTCGAACTTAGCACTCTTTCTTGTGAGCTGTGTAAGTGGACCCGATATCTTCGAGAAACCCTCGACAAATCGCCGATAGTACCCTGCCAAACCAAGGAAACTTCGGACCTCAGAATCGCTGAGGTTGTTCCCATGTCACCACAGAATCTATCTTTGTAGGATCCACTGAGATCCCCGCTTCAGAGACTACATGTCCCAAGAAACTGACCTGCTCAAGCCAAAACTCACACTTACTGAGTTTGGCATACAACTGATGGTCCCTGAGTGTTTGAAGAGCTATCCTAAGATGTTGTACATGCTCCTCTCTGGTTTTCGAATAGATGAGGATATCATCTACGAAAACTACCACAAATTTATCAAGATGTGGTTTGAACACCCTGTTCATCAGGTCCATGAAAGATGCAGTGCATTCACAATCCAAATGGCATCACTAGAAACTCATAGTGGCCATAACGTCCAAACGCAGCCTTGATATATCTTCCGCCTTGATCTTGAGCTGGTGATAGCCAGACCTCAGATCAATCTTTGAAAAGAACTTTGCACCCTGTAATTGATCAAACAAGTCGTCTATCCTTGGAAGAGGATAACGATTCTTAATCGTCATTTTGTTGAGCTGCCTATAATTGATACACGCACGCATCGATCCATCCTTCTTTTCACAAATAGAACCGTGCACCCTAAGGAGAAACACTCGGTCGATAAAAGTTTTGTCTAACAAATTCCGTCGTTCCTTGAGCTCTTTCAACTCAAAGAAAGCGCCATCCGATATGGAGCTTTAGATAACGGTTCTGCAGACTGGCGCTAGCTCAATCGCTAACTCAATCTCTCTCCGTGGTAATCCGTAAGTCCTCCGAAAGACATCAGATAATCGCAGACATCACCTTGATAAGAGCTAAGTCGTTTCTTCTTCTACGAATCTTGCAAATAGGCCGATACACCAACGCAACCATTCTTCATCATACGCCATTTTTAATGGTCTGAAACCAAGGCGAACCTTGATTTGACTCCAGAATCCCAAGGATTTTCGCTGGTCGGAAGGTCACTATCTTCCGAAGACACCCACGCCGCGTGATAAGTCGCCAACCAATCCATTCCGAGAATAACGTCAACCCTTCCATGCTCAACGTAATCATGTTCGATGTCTGCTCATCAATCATCACGATGATCGACCGACATGTCAGATCAAGACACCGAACTCCCGTAGGAATCTTGACATCCAGAATAAAAGCAAGGGGTTCAGGAGTAATACCCAACTTCTCTGAGAAGGAAGGAGTAATAAACGAGTGTGTAGACCCAGGGTCTATAAGTACTGTGCTTCAATTTTATCCATGTCATCTCGACTACTCATCATAAGGGTACCTTTAGTTAAAAACTTTTGTTAATTATATGCAATGATTTCTATGTGGTTCAACATAATTGGCTTGAATTCAAATTTAAACAATAATAATTGAATCAATGCATAAATGACATCTCAACTTTAATGATATTGAATGACGCTATTCGACGTTTGGGCATCCTGCAATACCGCATAAGTCGACCTTGAGAGGCGCGTCGACTTACAGAGAGACGTCAGAGTCCGTCCTCTCCCAACAACAGGACAATCCTTGATCATGTGACGAACCTGTCCACACCTGAAGCATCCCCCAGTGTTCCGTCTACAATCTTCTGTCCTATGTGGTTTCCCACACCTTGCACACACTGTGGTAGAAACAGGAGTAACAGTGATCCTTTCGTCGAACCTCGAGCCACGTAAGCTCCACTTGCGGTAGTGCTCCCGGCTCACGAAGGTCGCCCCGGTGATGAACTCGGCGGTCTCTCGATAGGAGGACGCCATCGTCTGATGCAACAATGCCTCTAGAATATGATGGTCGACTTAGGGTAGGGAGGAGGTTTAGAGAACCTCGCTTTTTGTTCACCCGCTCAAGCACTCTGCCCCTCGCCAAACCTACTTCTATTACCTCGCTCTCGCCTCAATTGTCGCTTCAATATCTTCTTCGCAATGAGGGCCTTGGACATAACGCCAAGATACGCCGCATTTCCCACATCGACACCTCTCCTCGAATGTTCGCCTCAACCTCTCAAATTTCGAGCTCTCATCACCGGGCCACATGTAGGGTGCAAATCGGAAAGTCTATCAAATTCAGCGCCATACTCACAAGACCGACATTTCATTCTGCTTTCAACTCGATGAATTGGACCTCCCGATTACGCACGATCTTCGAAAATAATCGATCGTTGAATGTCTCCACGAACTCGCCAAGTCCATGGAGTATTGGGGTAGTCTGCTCTCTCATCCTAGAAACAGATTTCCACCATGGGCTAGCCTCGCCTAAAAGTTTGAAAGATGCCCAGGTACTCTCTCAACGCCGACATCGCAACACTTCAAATATTTTCTCCATCTCATCGCGCCTCGGCTTCCATAGGATCCGTGCTCGAGAATGTAGGAGGTCTCATCCTCCTAAACCGATGTCTATGTCTAGCCGCCAAAGATCTCTCTCTCTATCAATGGTCGCAATCATTGGCCATATTAGTAGCCAAGGCTGCCAACACCTCGCCTACATTCCTCTATCTCGCCTCAGCCCAAAGGATCTGCATTAGGGCTGAAGCACCTCGCCCTCTGCCATAAGAGGTGCCTATGCCCTCATCTATCCCATCGATGCGAGCTGTACGAGGTCCCTCTATACCTCGGCCTCTGCCTCTAAACCGTGGAGGCATGCTGATCTGTCATTGTTAACAACAACAACAATTGATCAGTAATAATTGTTAGAAATAATCTAACCCCTAGTCCTAAGACTCTGAACCTAGAGCCTTGCTCTGATACCAACTGTGACGACCCGACTTTTCCAATCCCTAAGGTATAGGAAAGGCCGGGCCATCAACTTATTGATTTCCCAATAAGCCGTAACAAACAGAAGCCGGCAACATAAACAAAGGTCTAGAGAACACAGGCACCATATCATAATCCAAAAAGACTACAGATAGCAAAAGAATATATCACTGTGAGGAACCAAAAGGAACCACCGGTGATGGCCAATCCAATCACCTAAAATAGAGGTTCACGATAATGGTTCCTCTAGTGATATCAAAAGGACAAAATAATAGCCTAGGGCTCAATATTCCAAAATAATATCCAGACAAAAATACCAAAATACAAGGATCCAAAGATCAGGAAGAACTCCTCCAGGTATATCCAAATCCTCCTCTGGAATATAATCGGAGTCCTCCGGATCCTCTGACCCAATGTCGGTCTCAGCACCTGTGACGTATAGTCGAGGGTGAGCTAACAGCTAAGCTCAATAGAAGAAGCCAGATCTATTTGCAGTTCATTATAAGTACTGGTTTTCAAAAGACGGAATCGGATCAAATATGATTTTTCAAAGATGCTTTCAAATTTAAATCTCCAGTTCTAATCTCGAGTCAAACCGATAGTAAGTTCAAAGTGTTCAAAATGTTCTGATTTAGCATGCTTCTTGTCTTAAATTTATAACTTAATTTTATCTCTCAAATTTCCTATAGCATGAGAGCGGACTAAGTGGCCGATGGGAAGACCCTACCGACCATCGCTGCTCATGACCCCATCTCGAAAATGCAACAAGCCCCTGCGCTATGAGGGAAACTTGTGCCAAAGTTTTACCGTCAACACGGTTGGTGGAATCTAGGGCATCGTACTTATGAACCCTAAATCAAATGCAAATGCTAATACATATCAAAGCTTATTAATTATAACATATACTGAATTGTCAAAGTTCTGATTCGAAATTACGATTGAAAATTCACTGAGATTCTGATTCAAAAAGGTTTAGCTGAGGTTCTGATTCACACAGATTCTTGTCCCTAACAATGTTTACAAATTTCTGATGTTGTCTTATATTCAAGCTTTGTTTATACTATGTGCACAGATTACTATCAAATTTATGCATTTCAAATAGATTGTCTATCATGACTTGTGCTTATAATTTATGCAAAGAGAATTTGGGTTCCCCTACCTTAACCAAGCGGTTTCAAAAGCATGCAAAAACGGTCCTCTCCAAGGACTTCCGACAGACAAAACCTACATATATTAACACCCTTAGTGTTAATATAAAGCTATAAGATTTAACCCGAAAGCTTGCAAGAAGAAAATCCAACAAATTTTCGAACCAAAAAGTCAGGGCAGAATTCGATGGTCGAATTTACAATTCGATGGTCGAATTTGAAATTCGATGGTCGAATCCAAAATCGACCATCGAATTTCCAAATCTGATCGAGCCTAAAATCACAATTGACGATCGATTTTGAAATCGATCAATTCTTTTACGTGGTACATGCACTTTGACATTCTCGGTTCTCTTCCGATTTTTTCACATGCCTAATCCTCTTCTTTATTTCACATATATATGTTCTGAGTTCTAACAATAACCTCTACAGGTTTTCATGCAAAGATTCACAGTACATACCTCCTTTGTGGCTCCAAATGGTAGGTCCCATGGTACCAATTTGTGCTCCAAAATCGGTTTCTACCCCGGGGGTTCAATGGCATCACTTTGTTCATTGCAACCCTTCCTCTTTCACAGATTCTGAGCAGGATGTCTTCTCCTCTATCTTTCCCTTCTCATAGCTTAAACAGATCTAAAGACCATCACCAACACGTTCAATGGTCAAGATGGGAGGAGGATCTCTCTTTCTTCTTAGATCTAGGATTTAAAATAACCTTGCATGGTTATTTTCCTTAACTTTTCCAACGAGAGAGAGATAGAGAGATAGAGAGATAGAGAGATGCAAGCTTCACTTGCAATCTCTTTTATAACCAAACCAATCTAGCAAATATCTAGATATTCAACTCTTTAACTTATCCTCTAACTTAGGGATTTATTTCATGCTAACCACTAACACCTCCTTATTGTGTATGCCAATGCGTGCATGACTTGCACACCTCTCGAGACCAAATCCTTTGGCCATCAGTCTTACCATAGTCTTAGCTTACCAAAAGTCCAAAAATATTCTACAGTATTTCCCGGGCACGCTTACCGAGGTAAACGAAAATATGCCGAAAATATCAGGGATATTACAGCAACTATCTATCATGCATTCCTATTGACGTATGTCACTATCAATCCCTATTCATGCATGTTATTATCTATCGTGCATTCATGTTCGTTCGTATTCATGCATGTCACTTTAGATCACGCATTCATATGACTATTTGTCACATATTTATCTTCATGCATGTCACTATCTATCCATATTAATACTTGTCATTATCTATCGCGTATTTATGTTCATGTATGTCACTATCTATCGCATATTTATGTTCATTCGTGTTCATGCATGTCACTATCTATCCATGGTAGTGCTGATTACTATCTATCGCATTTTTATTTTCATGCATGTCATTTTCTATTGTGTATTTATGTTTAAGTATGTAACTATCTATCACACATTGATGTTTATTCGTATTCATGCATGTCACGATTTATCACGCATTCTGATTCATACATGTCAGTTTTTATCGCTCATTCATGTTCATTCATTTTCATCGATGTCAGACTACCAATTGCGCATTCATGTTTATATATTTTACTATCTATCGAACATTCATGAGTTGCTTTATCACTATCTATCCATGTTCATGCATGTCACTATCGATCACGCAGTCAAGTTTATTTATGTTCATGTGTGTCACTATCTATGGCGCATTTAAGTTTATTCATGTTCATGCATGTCAATATCTATCCATGTTTATGAATGCCACTATCTATTGTGCATTCATGTTTATTAATGTCACTATATATTATGCATTTAAGTTCATACACGTCACTATCTATCGCGTATTCATGTTTATGCATGTCATTATCTATCGCACATTTATATTCATTCATGTCAGTATCTGTCGCACATTCATATTCACGCAAGTCACTATCTATCTATGTTCATGCATGTCATTATCTATCGCGCATTTATGTTCATTCATGTTCATACTTGTTAGTATCTATCGCCCATTCATTTTGATGAATGTCACTATCTATTGCATATTCATGTTAATCCATGCAACTATCTATCGTGCATTCCTGTTGATGTATGTCACTATCAATCTATATTCATGCATGTCATTATCTATCGAGCATTCATATTCCTTCATATTCATACATGTCACTTTATATCGCGCATTCATGTTCATTCATGTCACTATCTATAGTGCATTTACGTTTATTTCTGTTCATATATGTTACTATCCATCGCACATTCATTTTCATTCATATCACTATTTGTTGCACATTTATGTTCATGCATGTAACTATCTATCCATATTCATGCCTGTCACTATCTATCACACATTTTTATTCATGTATGTCATTATCTATCGCACATTCATATTCATTCGTGTTCATACATGTCACTATCTATCGCGTATTAATGTTTATGTATGTCACTATCTTTCTATAGTAGTGCTTATTACTATCTATTGCGCATTCATGTTCATGCATGTCATTTTCTATCGTGCATTTATGTTCAAGTAAGTCACTATCTATTGTGCATTGATGTTTATTCGTATTCATGCATGTCACTATCTATCGTGTATTTCAGTTTATGCATGTCACTTTCTATCGCTCATTCATGTTCATTCATTTTCATTAATGTCAGACCACCAATTGCGCATTAATGTTCATGCATTTTGCTATCTGTTACATATCCATGTATAGTTTTATCACTATCTATCCATATTCCTCCGTATCACTATCTATCACATAGTCAAGTTTATTTATGTTCATGCGTGTCACAATCTATGGCACATTCATGTTCATTCGTATTCATGCATGTCAATATCTATCCATGTCCATGAATGTCACTATCTGTTACGCATTCATGTTCATTCATGTCACTATTTATCACTCATTTAAGTTTATGCATGTCACTATCTATCGCGTATACATGTTCATACATGTTACTACCTATCGCGCATTCATGTTCATTCATGTCAGTATCTATCAGACATTCATATTCACACAAGTCACTATCTATTCATATTCATGTATGTCACTATCTATCCTGTATTTATGTTCATTCATGTTCATGCTTGTCACTATCTATCACGTATTAATTTTGATGAATGTCACTATCTATTGTACATTCATATTCATCCATGCAACTATCTATCATGCATTCCTCTTGACGTATGTCACTATCAATCTATATTCATGCATATCATTATCTATCACACATTCATGTTCGTTCATATTCATGTATGTCACTTTATATCGCGCATTTATGTTCATTCATGTCACTATTTATAGTGCATTCATATTCATTTATGTTCTTGTATATCACTATCCATCGCGTATTTATTTTCATTCATATTACTATTTATTATACATTCATGTTCACACATGTCACTATCTATCCATATCCATGCCTTTCACTATTTATTGCGCATTTATGTTTATGCATGGCACTATTTATAGCATATTTATGTTCATTCTTGTTACTATCTATCTCGCATTTATGTTCATTCTTGTTATTATCTGTTGAGCTTTCATATTCATGCATGAGACTATCTTTTACGCATTCATGTCCATTCACGTTTATGCACGTCACTATATATCACGCATTCATGTTCATGAATGTCACTATCTATAGCGCATTTTGTTCATGTATGCTTAATCTATATTCATGTATGTCACTATCTATCCATCATTCATGGTATTATCTATTGGTATTTACACCTGTCACTATCTATCATACATTAATGTTTATGTATGTCACTGACTATCGTGCATTAATGTTCTTGCATGTCACTATCTATCTATGTTCTAGCATGTCACTATTTATCAATATTCAAGCATATTATAATCTTTCGTACATTCATTTTCATGCATGTCATTATCTATCGCGGATTCAAGTTCATACATGTCACTATCTATCTATGGTCATGCATGTCACTATCTATTGCGCGTTCATGTTCAAGCATGTCACTATCTATTGTGCATTCATGTTTATGCATGTCATCGCCTATCAACGTTCATGCATACCTCTATTTATCACGCATTTATGTTCATGCATGACACAATCTATCGTGCATTCCTGCTCATTCATTTTAGTATCTGTCGCACATTCATATTCACATAAGTTACTATCTATCTATTTTCATGCATGTCACTATTTATCACGGATTTATATTCATTTATGTTGATGCTTGTCATTATCAATCACACATTCATGTTGATGAATGCCACTGTCTATCGCACATTAATATTCATTCATGCAACTATCTATCGCGCATTGATGTCACATATGTTACTATCTATCTATGTTCATACATGTCACTATCTATTGCGCATTCAAGTTCGTTTATATTCATACATGTCACTTTCTATCATGCATTCATATTCATGTATGTCACTATCAATTCATGTATAAGCATGTCACTATCTATTATGCATTCATATTCATTCATATTCATGCATGTCACTATCCATCCCACATTCAATTTCATTCATGTTACTATCAATCCATATTCATGCATGTCACAATCTATTCTGTAATTATACTCATTCATTTTCATCCATGTTATTGTCTATAGCGCATTCATATTCATTCATTTTACTTTCATTCGTGCATTCATGTTCATTCATGTTCCTACACGTCACTATATATCGCGCATTCATGTTCATGTATGTCACTATCTAACGCGAATTAATGTGCATGCATGTAACTATCTATCCTAGTTCATACATATCACTATCTATCACACTTTTATATTTATGCATGACACTATCTATCGCGTATTCATATTCATTTATGTTCATGTATGTCACAACCTATCGCGCATTCATATTTAGGCACGCCACTATCTATTATGCATTCTTATTTATTATATTCATGCATATCACTATCTATCAATATTCATGAATGTCACTATTTATCGTACATTAATGGTCATGCATGTCACTATCAATTGCGCATTCAAGTTCATACATGTCACTACTTTTCACGCATTCATGTTCATACAGGCTCATGCTTGTTACTGTCTATCGCCCATTCGTGTTCATGCATGTCACTATCTTTTGCACATTCATATTCATACCTGTCATTGTATATCGCGCATTCATGTTCATGTATGTCACTATCTATCGTGAATTCATATTTATGCATATCACTATCTATACTAGTTCATGCATGTCACAATCTATCCTTGTTCATGCATGTCATAATCTATGATGCATTCATTTTCATACATGTCCAAGTGTGTCACTATCAATCACACATCTATCTTCACGCATGTCACCATCTATCCATGTTTATACCTGTCACTATCTATTGCGCATTTATGCTTATGCATGTCACTATCTATCAATGTTTATATATGTCACTATCTATTGCGCATTGATGTTCATTCGTGTTCATGCATGTCACTATCTATCGCGTGTTTATGTTCATTCTTATTACTATCCGTCGCGCTTTCATGTTCATACATGGGACCATCTTTCGTGCATTCATGTCCATTCACGTATATGTATGTCGCTATATATCACGCATTCATATACACGAATGACTCTATCTATCGCACATTTTGTTCATGCATGACATTATCAATCTATGTTCATGGATGTCACTATCTATCTAACATTCAGGTCATTATCTATCGTTGTTTACGGCTTTCACTATCTATCGCACATTCATGTTCATGCATGTCACTAACTATCGCGCATTAATATTTGTGCATGTCAGTATCTGTCGTATATTCATATTCGCACATGTCACTACTATCTATCAATGTTCACTCATGTCACTATCTATCGCGCATTTATATTCATTCATATTCATGCTTGTTAGTATCAAGCACGCATTAATATTGATGAATGTCACTATCTATCGCGCATTCATGTTCATCCATACAACTATCTATCGTGAATTGATATTCACTTATGTCATTATCTATCCATGTTCATGTATGTCACAATCCATCGCACATTCATATTCGTCCATGTTCATGCATGTTACTTTCTATCGCGCATACATGTTCATGCATGTCACTATCAATCCATGTTCAGGCATGCCACTATCTATCATGCATTCATGTTCATTCATATTCATACTTGTCACTATCCATCACGCATTCATTTTTATTCATGTCACTATCAATCCCTGTTCTTGCATCTCACGATCTATCGTGCAATTATGCTCATTTATGTTCTTGCGTGTTACTGTCTATAGCGCATTCATGTTCATTCATTTCATTATCTTTCACGTATTCATGTTCATTCATGTTCCTACATATCACTATCTGTCCAACCTCAAGCATGTCATAATCTTTCGCGCCTTTATTTTAATGTATGTCATTATCTAGTCGCGCATTCATGTTCATGCATGAAACTATCTATCCATGTTCATGCATATCACTATCTATCGCTCATTCATGTTCATGAATGTCACTATCTATCTTGCATTCATATTCATACATGTCACTATCTATCCAAGGTCATCCTTGTTATTATATATCACATATTTATGTCCATGCATGTCATTTTCTATCGTGCATTCATATTCATGTAGGTCACAATCTATCACGCATTGATGTTTATTCATATTCATGCATTCTATCGCGTATTCCGGTTCATACATGTCACTATCTATCATGAATTCATATTTATGCATGTCACTATCTATACTAGTTCATGCATGTTACAATCTATCCTTGCTCATGCATGTCATAATCTATCATGCATTCATGTTCATACATGTCTAAGTATGTCATTATCAATCACACATCTATCTTCATGCTTGTCACTATCTATCACGCATTCAAGTTCATTCATATACATTCATGCTTATGCATGTAACTATCTATCATGCATTAATATTCATGCATGTGATTATGTATCGCATATTCATTTTCATGGATGTTAAATTATCAATTGCGTAATCATTTTTATTCATGTTCTTGGATGTCACTATCTATCCACGTTCGTACATGTCACTATGTATTGCTCATTCATGTTCATTCATGTCACTATTTTTCGTATATTCTTATTAAGGCATGCCACTATCAATCGTGTATTTATTTTCATGCATGTCACAATCGTAGATTCATATTCAGGCGTGTCACTATTTATCGTGCATTCATATTTTTGCGTGTCACTATCTGTCGTGCATTCATGTTTATGAATGTCAAACTATCTATCGCGCCTTCTTGTCTTAAATTTATAACTTAATTTTATCTCCCAAATTTCCTATAGCTTCAAGAAAGATGGACAGAGTTTTAAAAGTCAGAGAGTTTGCAAACAGAGGTAGCTAAGCTCCAATTGCAGTCCAACTGTCCTTTACTGCTGCTGTCTAGATCTGCACAACAAATTCACAACTACATTAGCAGTACCAATTATTCCCATCGGTCACGTAGTCCACTCTCATGCTATAGGAAATTTGGGAGATAAAATTAAGTTATAAATTTAAGACAAGATGCAAGCTAATTCTGAAGATTTTGAAAACATCAGATGAATATTTTTAGTTTTGACTCATGATTAGAACTGGAGATTTAGTTTGCAAAGCATCTTTTGAAAACCATATTTGATCCGATTTCTGTCTTTGAAAACCTTTACTTATAATGAAATGCAAATAAATCTGTTTCCTTTATTGGGCTTTGTTGTTAGCTCACCCTCGACTATACGTCACAGGTGTTGAGACTGACCTAGGATCAGAGGATTTGGAGGACTCTGATTACATTCCTGAGGAGGAATTGGATACACCTGCTGAGGAGTTTTTCCCTTGATTCTAGAGAACTTATTTGGTACTTTTGTTAGAATATTATTTGAATATTGGGCCTTAGGCCATTTGTTTTGTCATTTTGATATCACACGAGGAACCATTATTGTGAACCACTATTTTAGGTGTTGGATTGGCCATCACCGGTGGATCTTCCTGGTTCCTTAGAGTGATATAATTTTTTGTAGTTAAAAGCTTTTGTTTTTGATTATTCTATGCTTTGCCTCTGTCTTTAAATCTTTGTTATGTTGCCGGCTTCTGTTTGTTACGGCTTATTGAGAAATCAATAAGTTGATGAACCGGCCTTTCCTATACCTTAGGGATTGGAAAAGTCGGGTCGTCAGAGTTGGTATCAGAGCAAGGCTCTAGGTTCAGAGTCTTAGGACTAAGGGTTGGATTGTTTTAACAATCAATACTGATCAATTGTTATTGTTTTTCAACAATAATAGATCAACATGCCTCTGCGGTTTAGAGGTAGAGGCCGAGGTAGAGAAGGACCTCGCATGGCACGTATAGAGGAGATTGATGAGGGCGTAGGCACCTCACATGGCAGAGGGAGAGTCGCATCTGGTCCTAATGCAGATCCTTTGGGAGCTGCTAGGCCTGAAGGGGGAAATGTTGACCAGGTGTTGGCAGCCTTGGCCAACAACATGGCTCAACAGACTGTAGCCATAGGCCGACAGACTGAGATGCTGGCAGCCAGACATCAGCCAGGAGGATTCACCGAGTTTAGGAGATGAGACCTCCTACATTCTCAGGGCAGACGGATCCGATGGAAGCCAAGGCATGTCTTGATGAGATAGAAAAGATTTTTGAGGTGTTACAGTGTATAGATATTGAGAAGGTACGCTGGGCATCCTTCAAACTTTTAAGCGAGGCCAGTCGGTGGTGGAAGTCTATTTTCAGGATGAGAGAGCAGGACTACCCCAATACTCCATGGACTTGGGCAGAGTTTGTGGAGACGTTCAACGATCAGTATTTTCCAAAGATCATACACAACCTGTGGGAAGTTCAATTTATTGAGCTGAAACAGAATGAGATGTCGGTGCGCGAGTATGGCACAGAGTTTGATAGACTTTCCCGATTTGCACCCTTACACGTGGCCAATGAGCTGATGAGGGCTCTGAAATTTCAGAGAGGTTTGAGGCCGAATATTCAGGAGAGGGTGTCGATGTGGGAGATGGAGATGTATGCGGGCGTCATGTCAAAGGCTCTCATTGGAGAGGAAGACATTCAAAAACAGTATCTAAGGCGAGAGCAGGGAAATAAAAATTGGTTTGGCCAGGGACAGATGAGTGCTTCAGAGTAGGTGAACAAAAAGTCGAGGTTCTCTAAACCTCCTCCCTATCCTAGTCAGCCATCGTATTCCAGACCGGCTGTTGCTTCAGGACCAGTATCGTCTTCCTATCAGAGACCGCAGAGTTCGTCACCAGGGCGACCTTTCAGAGCCGGGAGCACTACTGTGAGTGGAGCTTCTGTGGCTCAAGGTTCAGTGCGGGGATCAGCTGTTACTCCTGTTTCTACTCCAGTTTGTGCAAGATGTGGGAAACCACATAAGACGGAGGATTGCCGACGAAACATTGGAGGATGCTTCAGGTGTGGATAGATTGGTCACATGATCAAGGATTTTCCTACCGTTGAAAAAGGATGGACTACGTCAGTCTCTATGCAGAAGTCGACGCGACCTACAGTTTAAGGTCGAGCTTATGTGGTGACTGCACAGGATGCCCAAACGTCGAATGGCGTAATCCAAGGTATCATTAAAGTTGAGATGTCAATTTTGCATTGATTCTATTATTTAATGTTTAAATTCATTCAAGTAAATTTTTAAACAACATTGGAATCATTGCATATAATTAACAAACTTTTTAATAAAGGTACCCTTATGATGAGTCGTCGAGGCGACCTAAGTAAAATTGAAGTACGAGTACTGATAGACCCCGCGTCTACACACTCGTTTATTACTCCTCTTTTCTCAGAGAAGTTGGGTATCACTCCCGAACCCCTTGCCTTCATTTTGGACGTAAAGATCCCTACGAGAAGTTCAGTATGCACTGATACAGCATGTTAGTCAGTCATCGTAATGATTGATGAGCACGAGACAGTGACCGACATGATTACATTGAGCATGGAAGGGTTCGACGTTATTCTCGAAATGGATTGGTTGGTAGCTTATCACGTGAGCGTGGACTGTCTATGGAATATCGTGACCCTTTCGACCGCCAAAGTGAAAATCCTTCTGATTCTGTGGAGTCAAATCAAAGGTTGCGCCGTTGATTTTAGCCATTAAGGCCGAGCACATGATGAAGAATGGTTGCAGCGGGGATTTGGCTTACTTGCAAGATTCTATAGAAAAGAAAATTGACTTGGCTCTAATCATGGTGGTCTGCGAGTATCCTGATGTCTTTCCAAAGGACTTACCTGGATTACCACCTGATCGAGAGATTGAGTTTGCGATTGAGCTAGCACCGGGTATAGAACCGTTATCTAAAGCTCCATATCGGATGGCGCCTGCTGAGTTGAAAGAACTCAAGGAACAACTTCAGGAGCTGTTAGACAAAGGCTTTATTCGACCGAGTGTTTCTCTTTGGGGTGCACCGATTCTTTTTGTGAAAAAGAAGGATGGATCGATGCGTCTGTGTATCGATTATAGGCAGCTCAACAAGATGATGATTAAGAATCATTATCCTCTTCCGTGGATAGATGACTTGTTTGATCAATTGCAAGGTGCAAAGTTCTTTTCAAAGATTGATTTGAGGTCAGGCTATCACCAGCTCAAGATCAAGGTGGAAGATATATCTAAAATTGCGTTTCGGACGCGTTATGGCCACTATGAGTTTTTAGTGATGCCGTTTGGATTGATGAATGTGCCTGCATCTTTCATGAATCTGATGAACAGAGTGTTCAAACCACATCTTGATAAATTTGTGGTAGTTTTCGTAGATGACATCCTCATCTATTCGAGAACCCGAGAGGAGCATGTGCAGCATCTAAACTCCGGGATCATCAGTTGTATGCCAAACTCAGTAAGTGTGAGTTTTGGCTCAGCAGGTCAGTTTCTTAGGCCACGTACTCTCTGAAGCGGGTATTTCAGTGGATCCTACAAAGATAGATTCGATGGTAAACTGGGAACAACCTACGATAGTTATAAAAGTCTGAAGTTTCCTTGGTTTGGCAGGATACTATCGGAGATTTGTCAAGGGTTTCTCGAAGATATCGAGTCCACTTACACAGCTCACGAGAAAGAATGCAAAGTTCAATTGGACAAAGCAGTGAGAGCAGAGCTTTCAGGAGCTGAAGCTGAAGCGTCGATTGACTACGACACCAGTACTTGCTATACCTTCCGATAGCAGAGGCTTCACAGTGTATAGTGATGCTTCTTATGGAGAATTAGGCTGTGTGCTTAATCAACACGAGCGGGTCATTGCGTATGGTTCTAGGCAGCTGAAGGACCATGAAAGAAACTATCTGACGCATGACTTAGAGTTAGCAGCAGTTATATTCGCCTTGAAGATCTGGAGACATTACCTCTACGATGAGATATTCAATATATTCACCAATCACAAGAGTCTCAAGTACCTATTCACTCAAAAGGACTTGAAAATGAGGCAGCGACGATGGATGGAGTTCTTGAAGGACTACAATTGCTCGATTCAGTACCATCCGGGAAAGGAGAACGTCGTTGCTGATGTTCTTAGTAGGAGATCTTCAGCACAGTTGTCACATTTGGTTAGCCGGATTCAGAGATGGAAGCTTTTGGAAGATATGGCTTTGGGCAGCTCACGATTCGATGTAAAAGGCTCGGGAGCATTGATGGCTACACTTGTATTATGCCCTACGCTCTTTGAGAATATCAGGATGCTTCAGATGACCGATGATGAGCTGATGGTGATCAGACGAGATGTGGGGAATGGCAGTAAGAAGGATTTCTCCATTCGAGCAGATGGGACCTTGTTGTTTCACGACCGTGTGTTAAGACCTAAAAAGTACCACTTTTCGCCCCTTAACTTCACCTTTGATTAGACCCTTAGCCATCTAATAAGTTCTTGTTAAGTGTTTTATGTAGGTAATAATCAGCAGCGAAATAAGGCCATGAATCCTGTTAAGGAGCCTGTTTTGGCACCAGAAGTCCCTCAGAAGGATGGACTCTGAATCCAGACCTGAAATGAGCCTCGCGTAGTCTAACTAAGCTTCCCAAGACTTTACAACAACTTCTCGCGCAGTTGAGTGATCATTGCAGAAACCATGTATGCCAGGCTATAAGCTCAGGCACTCATGGGAGCAAATAGTTCTTGATGAACCAGTGGAAACTACAATAGTTTAAAAGATATTTGGAGGCTTAAATGCAGCTGATCATTGCTACTAGAGGCTTGCAATGACTCAGCTCACAAGCCTGCAATCTCTACAGAGAAATCAGATCTAACATCTAATGTTGGTCAAGTAAAACAGAAGGGAGCTTGTTCCTGCAATAGCCTCTCACAAGGCTACAAGCTCAAGTGCAGAGGAAAAGAATCTCTCTCAGATCTATGGCTTAGAATCTCCCTAGGGCTATAGTCTATCCACTTGAATGGTCACAGGTTATCCACAGAGGTTATCCACACCACAGAGGACTGAGATGGAACATGAAAATTACTGCTACCGCCATGGTCCCAAGGCTACAAGCTCAAGCTTCCATGGGTATTTCAAATTAGCTCAAATCCCAAATGCATGGCATAGATTGAACAAAACTATGGGCAAATATAAAAATAACAGATTGAATAAGGATTAAAATAGGCATTCATTGATTAAATCAATACTTACAATGAGATGCCCTCAAGGCAGCAACCTTATGCATAACAGCTCATCAATTTCTCCCAATGTTCACAAGACCCATTACAAAAGCTTATAAAACTAGGCCTAATTAATTACAGAGAACATAGTCAGTAAGTGTTGGGCTAAGGAAGAAGAAAAAAATAAAAAAAGTGGTGATCAAACTATAACCTTAATCTGCTCGAGCTCACAGTTGACTGATTTTGAAAGAGAGATATTTTTCTAAGTTACATTTATAACTTATATATTCAATCCATAATGCCTTGGCTAAGAGAAGAATAAACCCTAATTTTAGGGTAGATGTGGCTTGGTTACAACCCTAAGATGCCTTGGGATGTGTGCATCGAGATCAGGGCCTCGGGATGTGTGCCCTAGACCTGGGGAAATCTCCAAAAGGTCCCTGAGTAAAGGCTGAGAAGTAGAGAGCCCGAGCTTCATGGGGCTGACTTTGGCTCATTAATTCATTCGCGTGGTTTGTAGAGTGCTCGCGAGGTAGCATTTGGCTTGGAAAGCTCCTAGCTTGCATAGAAGACTTTAGATTATCGCGCAGTTGCTTTGACCTGAAATGCAGTTGCGAGGTAGAGTTTGCATGCTTGGGTTTTGGTCAGGCAGTGGACCTTCAGAATTTCCTGTCGCGAGGGTCTCGCGTAAAAGATCTTTGATCTCGCTTGGCTCCTTGATTAGTGCATAGCACTGCTCGTCAGCTAGACTTTTAGCTTTTACGCACGCGAGAGCTGTGCAAGCGAATTTTTGGAGGTCTCTCTCCTCCTGAGCTGTGCGAGCTTTCTTAACTCTTTTGTGCATATTAGTTTTGCGAGACTGCTCACATGGCTGATATAAGACTTGATCCCCGTGAGAACTTCGCGAGTTGGATTTCTGAAGGTTTAATGCGCGACTGCTGCGTGAAGTCTTGGAGTGCTGAAAGCAGATCAAACGTGTGACTACTACGGGAAGTAGTTTTCTGAGGTTCATTCCTCCACTGGGTGCGTGAGTTCTTCGTGAGTTCATTTATGCTGCATGTAACAGCTATGTGAGGAAGCTTTGCATTAGATTTAGACACGCGAGGCAGCATCTCTGACTTCACGAGAGAATGACTCTGCTGCTCTGGTGTAATGCATATGCTACTGTTGCAACTTCCTCCACTCTCAAATATAATTCTCTCATTTGTTGTACTTCTTTGGTCCACCTTGGCATGCAAACTAGTCACCATGGCGTGCACCACCTTGTTGTTCCATCAGTCCTTGGCTCAGCAGTCCTCTCTCGCTTTAATTCTTTCTCTTTTGGGTACTAAAGGCATGCACTTTGTATCAAGCTGCACAAGTATTACTAACTACAAAACAAGCTAAACAAAGAGTTATTACTCAGCTTCAAGGGGTAGAAAAGGCTAGGTTAAGAGCTGAAAAGTGGTACTTTTCAGTGAATAACACACCCCCAAACCTAATCTTTGCTAGTCCTTGAGCAAAGCAGCATTTAAACAACTACTCTAAGAATGTAAATGCTACTTTTATGGGGAGCACGAATGCAATTAGCTTATGCATCATGCCTTTTAAACCCTTAGGTGATCCCTAGAGGAGTGAAGTCTCCTTTGGGTTTTCAGTTAAGGTACCCACAAACTTTTCAATGAAACAGTTAACAAAAGTGAAAATTCATCACACCAGCTTTCAATAAACAGAGCATCAGTCCAGCCTTGATTCTTTTCAAAATGTGAGGAATTTAAACAAATAAAATGCACAAACTACTTAATCATTAAAAACTCTTACATGTATGCACATTATTTCTAATCAACTTACACAAAGAAAAACAACAAATGAATGTCAGTACTGAGCTCACTATCAATTAAAAAA
Organism: Chloranthus sessilifolius; assembly: GCA_021018995.1. Classification (NCBI taxonomy): domain Eukaryota; kingdom Viridiplantae; phylum Streptophyta; class Magnoliopsida; order Chloranthales; family Chloranthaceae; genus Chloranthus; species Chloranthus sessilifolius. Next base: position 35,003,967 of record CM037586.1, read on the forward strand.
TTAAGTTTAGACAATGCCCAATACATTCAATGTCAAACCCAATGCTTACCAGGGCAGTCTCTCACAAGTAACTTTGAGGGTTTTCATTTTCACACAAGCTTAAGAGCAGTTACAGTCCCCAAATGGGTCTGCAAGCATGAGCATAGGCAAGGTTTCTAAATTCTGGCATCATTGACTATTTCTCACCATAGATTGGATAACTCCTTATCTCCATATAATAGCTCATTCAACTTAGGATCACAAGGCCTTATGACTGGGTTGTAATGTTGCTTTTGGGTGCAGGTTACAAAGAATGGAACGATGAAAAGGATGCAAAATTGAGAAATCAGCAGGTGGAGGAGGTGATTCATGACTTCACCTTCTTTTACTTCCAGCTTCACCTCTTATTTTTATTTTTCCAATGAAAATGCCTCTTGACTCCTCTCTATTCTTTTTCATTTTATATATTATTTATTTTATTTTTTTTGGATATATTTTTCTTTTATTTTTATTTTTATCTTTCTGAAATGCCACCCTCTTCTTCCCAGTTACTATATTGTTGTCCTCATTTTTATGTTTCTTCTCCATTCACAAAATGTTGACCCTAACTTGTCCATCTTCAACTCCTTCTCCTTTACCTTCTGAATTCTCAAAGTGGGGGTAGGTTTGAATCAGGTCCACAAGTTTAGGTAAAAATACTCTGGTGTATTTTAAAGAAAACTAGAAATTAAAGCTCAAAAGGTGTATGCACAAGGGCAGTTTACTGGGTTTGGTATCTTTAAGCTCAAACTATCTAAGAGAAGGCTTTGATCCTTTCAAAAATGTCATGGGTACTGTCAGCTGTTTCAACTTAGAGATGCCTAACTTCTAGTGAGGAAATAGACTCAGCCAGTCCTTAGAGTAAAAAGAATTGCCTAAGACACTCCTCAAAGGAAAATTTTTTTTGTAGGGCCAAATCTCATTGGTATGGTCTTCCATTGAACTCATAGGTTCTTACCTTTTTCTCTCTTTAATGCTTTACTAAGTATTGACACAAATGAGTTTTCTTGGTGTTCACCTCATGGAAATGTTAAATTTTAAAAAATTTTAATGCCTAAAGGTCTGCAGAATTTTAACATTCCTCATTTTCAAGGTTTCATAGGTGACTCAGCTCTATTTCTATCTTACTCACTTGATTCTACTGCACTTACATTAACTCCATCATTGGCATATCTTGCCACACCCCCTAACCTATGAGGAATAGTGTCCTCACTGATTCAAGGATAAAGGGCATGTGCAGTAGGGTATTTTTATAAAATTAAGACAGCAAATAACGTAAGTAAAAGTAACACACCACACTCATAAATAAGTAAAACAAATAAACACACAGCAGAAATAAAGTACCCCAAATAAAATTCAGACAAAAGCTAACAAAAAGACATTCATTTATAAAACAGGGAATTGTACAATGTTAATAAAAATAATTACAAAAAGATTATACAAAAATAGCCTAACTAACTACATGTACAGAGTCTAATCATCTGAATTTTCTGCTGCATCAACCTTGTCTTCGACACCTTTGCCTTTTGCTTTTTTGAAAGCAGCAGCAGTGGATTGGGATCTCTTTGAAGTAGTCCTCCTCTGCTTGGTGTTGCTCCTCTTCTTGGGAGTGGGCTCAGGCTTTGATGTAGGCTCTTTGATGTTGATTCCAGGCTTTATTTTTCTGACCTCTTTGGGCTTAGGAGTAGTAGCTAGGGGGAGCTGCAGCTGTGAAGAGTTTGGTAGCTGCTTCTGCTAAATCTCTATCACCAATCTCAGATAAGGTCTGCTATAATGCTACAGCAGTCCTAGCATAATCATTGGCTCTTTCCTCCATCCTTCTAAGTGTCTCCTACAAGTTCTTGATTACATCCCCCATCCCCTCAGCTCTATTTTTCTCTTCATTGTATTTGAGCAATATCTCCCTCCATCCATATTTTATCCTTTTTCTCTCTATCTTATGAGTGAGTTCCAAAATTTTGATTTGATCTAGGAGGGGCTGCCTAACTGTGGTTCTGAGGTCAGCCATGCGTCTAGTCACATCTCTCTTGATATAGGCATTTTCCTTCATTTCTCTTAAGAGGGTGGAGTATGGGAGCATGGGGTTTGAGGGTGCAGGTAGGATGGTATTCTCTGCAGGGGAAGAAGGGCCAGCCAGCAATGATGAAGGGATGGATGATGGCATGGGTAGGGTGGAGGTAGAGGGTATTAGATGGTGGACTTCAAGTTCAGGTTCTGTGAGGTTTATTACCTCAGAGTTAGTTTGGGTTGGAATTGAGGAGGTGGGGATTAGGTTTTCCACATCTGTGGTAGCATCAGATGCTGCTATTGCAGGTGGGGTTGCAGGTTAGGGTTCATGTTTAGGTTCAAGGTCAATTTGGGTTGAGACATTGGTAAATATTATTGTAGGGGTTTCTGGAACAGGTTCAATGTGTGTAGCAGCAACAGGTGTTACTGCTAAGGTTAAGGGTTGGGGAGATAGGGTTGGTGTAGGTATGTGGGTAGGTGGAGGGATAAATGGTTATTGGGAAGGTTGGGTTAAGATTGATAAGGTTGATTGGATGGCTTGTAAACTAGTTTGAATAGAGGACTAGTTCTAGAGGGTGGAGTTCATGATTTGTAGGTTGGCCTCTATGGATGTTTGGGTTTGGGTGTTGGCCATCAGTTGGATTTGAAGGGAAAGGAGGAGGTTAAGGATTTGGTGTAGGGGATCAGCTATGATAGTGGCAGAGGGTTGGGTGGTTGGAATTGGTTGAAATGATGAAGTGGGTGCATGATGGAAGTTGGTTGGCTGTGATGAAGTAGTGGTAGGGGTAAAGTGATGGGGCTATGGTAAATGCGGGAGAGGGGTGAACTCATAGTTGATGTCCCCTACGATAGAGTCCATCATTGCTGAGTACCCCTTTGATGAGAAGGGGTCTTGGTCATGGGAGGGGGGATAAGGAATGGATTGACCCAAAGGTTCAACTGTATCAGGTTCAATTGTGGTAGAGGGTTCAGTGGGCTGAGTTGAGGCTAGCGGGGAGCTGTGTGGGATTTCAGGGAGTGGAGGCATAGGTTTAGCATGGTGGAATGGAGATGGAGGTGATGGTGATGGTAGATCAGTGGTGGTTGGGGGCTCTTGAATTTGAATGGACTGAGGTAAGGGGTAGGGGCTAAGGAGGTAATGGGGTGGGGAGGTTGAGTGGGGGCTTTGGTGGTCTGTAAGGTTTTCTTTTTGGTGTATGTGACTTTTACAGGTGGGCTGGGGTGTGCAGGGAAAATGGGTAGAATTGGTTTAGGAATGGTTGATATAGGTGATGTAGTGGTGGTTGTGGGAATGGGTAAAATTGGCTGAGGTAGAGATGATGTAAATATGGAGGGTTGTTGAGGTAATGAGGTTGTTGTTGCTGAGGTACTGGGTGTATGGATGGTTGGTACAATGGGTGGCAAGGGAATGGGGTGGGTGTGGAAGTACTATTGACAGTTGATGATGGCGGAAGGGGGGATGATGGGAATTGGATGGTGGGGATGGCTGGGCTGAGAGCTGTAGGAGTTGAAGTAGTGACTACTGTAGGGGTGGCTGCTTGAGGAATAGCAGCAAAGCTAGTGGGTGTAACAGCTACAGAAGTGGCAGCTCACTCTTGAATTGTGGGGGTTGCTTGAGCTAGTAGCTCTTCCTCCTTCTTCTTCTCAATCATGGTACCAGTAATCCCCCACTGCTTCTTGCCACACTTGCTAGGGGCCAAACTGAGAGTTTCCTCATTTATGTTGAAGTGGTAGCCTCCCAACTACAGCAGGGATATAATGAGCCTGCAGTAGGACAAGGAATGGGGTTTTTGCTCCCTCTTCACTTTTTCATGTATATCCTTCATTCCTTCAAATATGAGCTTTGCAGTATCTATATAGTGGTTGCAATGGAAGGAGTAGAGGGCATCAGCAATGGGGAACCTCCTCTCCTGTTGGTGTCCAGTGCAATATGCATTCTTTCTCAGCACCCCATCCATAAACCTCAAACTAGGGTGCAAGTCTCTCTTCCTTATTGATACCCCAGAGGCTGTGATCTCTCCAGTGAACTCCTTGGCAATTTTTGGGATTATGGCTGTCAATGGTACACCCAAACCACACTCTGGGTTGTATTTGGATGGAATCTCAAGAATCTCAGTAATGGCTGCTTGGTTAAACAATATCTCAAAATCATCTATCAATACCAGCAATGCAGCTCTAGCTTTTCCCTGCTGTTGCTATCCAATTCTACAAAAATTCTACAAAAATCACTAGTACTTTTTATTCTATTTAAGGCACAGCTACAAAGAAATTTCTATTCTAAATTATAATATAACTCAGGTCTACTAAAAATATCAATATCCCCGACAGCTGCACCAAAAACTTGTTGGTTACCTCAGGTGCTATCTTCTTATTGGTGAAAAAATAGTGGTGAATAAAAATAAATCAAAAGTGAAGAAATAGAGATTGGTTAAAATAACAAATTTGAAAGACACAGCCTGCAAGATACAGGGCTATTGTAGCAAGTTTTGAGTAAGAGTTTATCCCACAGAAATATTGATCTAGAAGCCAAAATGGGTTATATTAGTAGGCCTCCAGATCTCACTACAGATCTGACAAATCTAGAGAAAGGGAGTTGGGTGTCACAACTACACTAAACTATCACTAAAATAAGATAAATAAAGTGCAGTCCTATCCTAAAGAAAGGTTTATGAAGAAGGTGGTGATGGTGTGTGTTAAAATAAAGATAAAAATGATGGGAAGTAGGCAATTAAGTTAAGGTTAATACAGTTATGTAACTCAGATTTAGGGTTGTCTTTACAGCAGTCCTTCAGATGGCTGTAAGCACATCTGTCAGGAAGAAGTATCTAACTCAACCATTATGGTTTGACCTGGCCTCTTAAGGCTATAACCTATCCACTTAAATGGTCACAGGCTGTCCAATAAAGAGAGGATCAAATCACATGAATTAAATCAGAAAACCAATCTGATCCAATGGAATAGACTGATCTTAAGGCTATAACCTATCTACTTAAATGGTTACATATTATTCAATAGATGTCCTCCACCCAATGGCTCAAATCAGATCATGAAAATCATTACAGACACCATGTATGCCAGACTAGAAGATTAGGCACCCGTGGGAGCAAATAGTTCTTGAAGAACCAGCCGAAACTACAGTAGTTCAAAAGCGATTTGGAGACTTAAATGCAGCTGATCATTGCTACTAGAGGCTTGCAATGACTCAGCTCACAAGCCTGCAATCTCTACAGAGAAATCAGATCTAACATCTGATGTTGGTCAAGTAAAACAAAGGGGAGCTTGTTCCTACAACAACCTCTCACAAGGCTACAAGCTCAAGTGCAGAGGAAAAGAATCCCTCTCAGATCTCTAGCTTGGAATCACCCTAGGGCTATAGTCTGTCCACTTGAATGGTCACAGGCTATCCATAGAGGTTATCCACACCACAAACGACTGAGATGGAACATGAAAATTGCTGCTACCACCGTGGTCCCAGGCTACAAGCTCAAGCTTCCATGGGTATTTCAAATCTGCTCAAATTCTAAATGCATGGCATAGATTGAATAAAACTATAAGCAAATAGAAAATTAATAGATTGAATAAGCATTAAAATATACATTCATTGATTAAACCAATACTTACAATAAGATGTCCTCAAGGCAGCAACTTTGTGCATAACAGCTCATCAATAACTCCCAATGTTCACAAGACCCATTACAAAAATTGATAAAACTAGGTCTAATTGATTACAGAGAGCATAGCTAGCAAGTGTTGGGCTAAGGAAGAAGAAAAAAATAAAAAGAGAGGTGATCAAACCCTAACACTAATATGCTCGAGCTCACAGCTGACTGAAGTTGAAGGAGAGATATTTTTCTAAGTTACATTTATAGCTTATATACTTAGTCTATAATGCCTGGGCTAAGAGAAGAATAAACCGTAATTTTAGGGCAGATGTGGCTTGATTACAACCCTCAGATGCCTTGGGATGTGTGCATCAAGATCAGAGCCTCAGGAAGTGTGCCCTGGACCTGGGAAAATCCCCAAAAGGCCCCTGAGTAAAGACTGAGAAGTGGAGAGCCCGAACTTTACAGGGCTGACTTTGGCTCATTAATTCATTCATGCGGTTTACAGAGTTCTCGCGAGGTAGCATTTGGCATGGAAAGCTCCTAGCTCGCACAAATGACTTTAGATTATCGTGCAGTTGCTTTGGCCTGTAATGCAGTCGCGAGATATAGTTTGCATGCTTGGGTTTTGGTCGCACAGTGGACCTTCAAAATTTTTGATCGCGAGGGTCTCACGTAAAAGATCTTTGATCTTGCTCGGCTCCTTGATTAGTGCATAGCACAGCTCGCCAGGTAGACTTTTAGCTTTTACGCGCGCGAGAACTGCACGAGCAAGTTTCTAGAGCTCTCTCCTCTTGAGCTGCGTGAGCTTTCTTGACTCTTTTATGCATATTAGTCTCGCAAGACTATGCATGTGGCTGATATAAGACTTGATCCCCACGAGAACTTCGCCAGTTGGATTTTTGAAGGTTTAATGCGCGACTACTACTCAAAGTCTTAGAGTGCTGAAAGCTGATCAAACGCGTGATTACTGTGCAAAGTAGTTCTCTGAGGTTCATTCCCCCACTGGGCACGTGAGTTCTTCGCGAGTTCATTTATGCTGCATGTAACAACTACGCGAGGAAGCTTTGCTGCAGATTTAAACACGCGAGGTAGTATCTCTGACTACGCGAGAGAATGACTTTACTGCTATGCATATGCTACTGTTGCAGCTTCCTCCACTCTCATCTATACTTCTCTCATCTATTGGACTTCTTTGGTGCACCTTGACGTGCAAACTAGTAACCATGGTGTGTACCATCATGGTGTTCCATCAGTCCTTGGCTCAGCAGTCCTCTCTCGCTTTAATTCTTTCTCTTTTGGACACCAAAGGCATGCCCTTTGTATCAACCTACACAATTATTACTAACTATAAAACAAGCTAAACAAAAAGTTATTAGTTAGCTTAAAGGTATAGCAAAGGCTAGGTTAAGAGTTGAAAAGTAGTACTTTTCAGTGAATAACAATTATCTATCTATATTCATGCATGTCACTATCTATCTCCCATTCATGTTCACTCCTGTCATTATCTATTCGTGTCTATGCATGTCACTATCTATCACGCATTTATGTTCATTCTTGTTACTATCTGTCGTGCTTTCATGTTCATGCAAGGGACTATCTTTCGCTCGTTCATGTCCATTCACATTTATGCATGTCACTATATATCACGCATTCATGTTCATAAATGTCACTATCTATCGCACATTTTGTTCATGCATAGTATTATCAATCTATGTTCATGCATGTCGCTATCTATTCAATATTCATGTCATTATCTATCGGTGTTTACACCTGTCACTATCTATCACACATTCATGTCCATAAATATCACTAACTATCGTATATTAATGTTCGTGCATGTCACTATCAATCCATGTTCTCGCATGTCACTATTTATCCATGTTCAAGCATATTACAATCTTTTGCGCATTCATATTCATGCATGTCATTATCTATCGTGCATTCAAGTTCATGCATATCACTATCGATCCACGTTCATTCATGTCATTATCTATCACACATCCATTTTCATGAATGTCACTATGTATTGTGCATTTATGTTCGTTCATGTCACTATCTATCAAAGTTCATGTATGTCCCTATCTATCGCACATTCAGGTTCATGCATGTCACTATCATTCACGCATTCATGTTCATTTATTTCAGTATCTGTCACACATTCATATTCATGCATGCCACTCTCTATCCAAGTTCATGCATGTAGTGTCTATCGCGCATTTATTTTCATTCATGTTCATGCTTGTCAGTATCAATCACGCAGCCATGTTGATAAATGTCACTATCTATCGCGCATTCATGTTCTTCCATGCAACTATTTATCGCGTATTGATGTTCATGTATGTCACTATCTATCCATGTTCATGCATGTCACTATCCATCGCACATTCATGTTCATTTATATTCATGCATGTCACTTTCTATCGCGCATTTATGTTCATGTATGTCACTATCAATCCATGTTCAAACATGTCACTATCTATCGTGTATTTATGTTCATTCCTGTTCATGCATGTCACTATCCTTCACGCGTTAATATTTATGCATGGCACAATCTATCGTGCATTCATATTCATTTATATTCATGTATGCTATTATCTATCACACATTCATATTTCGGCACGTCGCTATCTATTACGCATTCTTATGCATTCATGTTCTTGTATATCACTACCTATCTATATTTATGAATGTCACTATCTATCGCACATTAATGTTCATGCATGTCACTATCTTTTACGCATTCAAGTTCATGCATGTCACTACTTATCGCGCATTTATTTTCATTCAGGCTCATGCATATTATTGTCTATCGCGCATTCATGTTCATACATGTCACTATCATTCGTGCATTCATATTTATGCACATCACTGTATGTCGCGCATTCATGTTCATGCATGTCACTATCTATTGCGAATTCATATTCATGCATCTCACTATCTCTCTAAGTTCATGCATGTCCTAATTTATCCTTCTTCATATAGGTCACTATCTATCGCGCACTCATGTTCCTATATGTCCAAGTATGTCACTATCACTCACGCATCCATGTTCGTGCATGTCACTATCTATTGCGTTTCATGTTTATTCATATTCATTCATGTTCATGCATGTCAGTATCTATCATGCATTAGTTTTCATGCGTGTCACTATACATCACACATTCATGTATGTGGATGTCAAATTATCAATCGCGCAATCATTTTCATTCATGTCCTTAGATGTCACTATCTATTGCACAATCATATTCATTCATGTTCATGCATGTCACTAACTATCCACGTTTATGCATGTCACTATCTATCGTCCATTCATATTCATTCATGTCACTATTTTCACATATTCTTGTTCAAGCATATCACTATCAATCGTACATTCATATTCATGCATATCACTATCTATCGTATATTCATATTCATGCATGTCACTATCTATTGTGCATTTATATTTATGGATGTCAAACTATATATAGCGCCTTCATATTCATTAATGTCACTATCTGTCACACTTTCATGTTCATGCAAGTCACTATCTATCCATATTCATGTAAGTCACAGTCTATCGTGCATTCATATTCGTGCATGTCACTAACTATCAACGTTCATACATGTCACTATATATCGCGTATTCATACTCATTTGTATTCATGTATGTCGCTATCTATCACTCATTTATGTTCAATTATATTCATGCATATTACTATCTATCACACATTCATGTTCATGAACGCCACTATCTATCATGCATTCATTTTCTTACATAGCATTATCTATCTATATTCATGCATGTCACTACCTATCGTACATTCATATTCATTTATGTCATTATCGTGTTCATGCATGTCACTATCTATCGCGTATTCATATTTATGCATGTCACTATCTATCACACATTCATGTTCATGCATGTCACTATCTATCACACATTCATGTTCATATATGTCATTATCTATTCATTTTCATGCATGTCACTAATTATCCATATTCACACATGTCATAATCTATTGTACATTCATGTTTATGTATGTCAATATCTGTCATGCATTCATGTTTATGTATGTCACTATCTATTCATGTTCATGCATGTCATTACCTATTACACCCTCATATTTTTACATGTCACTATCTATCACGCATTCAAGTTCATTCATGTTCTTGAATGTCACTATCAATCGCGCATTCATGTTCATGCATGTCACTATCTGTCCAAGTTAGTGCTTGTCACTATCTATCATGCATTCATGTTCATGGATGTCATTATCTATCACGCATTCATGTTTAATTAAGTCACTATATATTGTACATTCATGTTCATTTATATTTATGCATGTCACTATCTATCGCGCCTTCTTGTCCATGCATGTCACTGTCTATTAGACAATCGTGTTCATTCATGTTCATGGATGTCATACTATCAATTGCACAATCATGTTCATGTATGTCCTGATCTTTCGCTCATTGATGTTCATTCATTTTTGTAGATGTTAGACTATCAATCGTGCATTCATGTTCATGTGTGGCACTATCTATAGTATATTCATGCCAATATCTATCAGTATTTAGGCATGTCACTATCTATTGCGCATTCATGTTCATTTATGTTCATGCATGTCTATCGCGCATTCATATTCTTGCGTAAAACATTCTATTTATGTTCTTGTTTGTGACTATTTATCTATGTTCAAGCATATCACAATCTTTCACACATTCATTTTCATGCATGTTATTATCTAGTCGTGCATTCATGTTCATCCATGTCATTATCTATCTCACATTCATGTTCATGCATGTCACTATGTAATGGGTGTTCATGTTCCTTCATATTCATGCATGTCACTATCTATCGTGCATTCATGTTCATGCATGGCACTATCTATCCATGGAAGTGATTTTTACTATCTATCGTGCATTCATGTTCATGCATGTCATTTTCTATCGTGCATTCATATTTAAGTATGTCACTATCTATCATCCATTAATAATTATTCATGTTCATGCATGTCACTATCTATCGCGTATTCATATTTATTTATGTTCATGCATGTCACTATCTATTGCGTATTACTGTTCGTGCATGTCACTTTCTATTGCTCATTTATGTTCATTCATTTTCATGAATGTCAGACTATCAATCATGCATTTATATTCATACATTATACTATCTGTCGCACATTCATGTATGTTTTTGTTACTATCTATCTATGTTCATGCATGTCACTATCAATCACGCATTCAAGTTCATTCATGTTCATGCGTGTCACTATCTATCGCATATTTTAGTTTATTCATGTTCATGCATGTCAATATCTATTCATGTACATATATGTCACTATTTATTGTGCATTCATATTCTTTCATGTCACTATCTATCAATGTTCATGCATGTCACTATCTATTGCGCATTCAAGTTCATGCATGTCACTATCTATCGCACATTCATCTTCATGCATGCTACTATCTATCGCGCATTCATGTTTATTCATGACAGTATCTGTCGCATATTCATATTAAAGCATGTTACTATCTATCCATATTCATGCATGTTACTATCTATCTATATTCATGCATGTCACTATCTATCGCATATTTATGTTCATTTATGTTCATTCATGTTCATGCTTGTCAGTATCTATCGCGCATTCATGTTGATGAATGTCACTATTTATCGTACATTTATGTTCATCTATGCCACTATTTATCGCGCATTCATGTTCACATATGTCACTATCTATTCATGTTCGTGCTTGTCACTATATATTGCGCATTGATGTTCGTTCATGTTCATGCATGACACTATCCATATGAATATGGATAGTGACATGCATGAACATGAATGCACGATATATATCACGCATTCATATTCATTCATATCACTAGCTATCACACATTCATATTCACGCATGTTTCTATCTATCCATGTATGTCACTATATATCGCGTATTTATGTTCATGCATGCCACTATCTATTAATATTCATGCCTATTACTATCTATTGCACATTCAAGTTTATGGATGTCACTATCTATCAATGTTCATGCACATCACTATCTATCACACAATCATATTCATTCATATTCATGGATGTCAAACTATCAGTCACGCATTCATGTTCACGCATGTCACTATCTTTCGCTCATTCATATTCATTAATATTCATTCATTTTTATGCATGTCAGACTATCAATCGCGCATTCATCTTCATGCATATCACTATCTGTCAAACATTCATGTTTAGTTTTATCACTATTTATCTTTATTCGTGTGTGTCACTATCTATCGCACATTTTAGTTCATTCATGTTCATGCATGTCAATATCTATCCATATTCTTACATGTCACTATCTATTGCGCATTTATGTATATTCATGTCACTATCTATCAATGTTTATGCATAACCCTATCTGTCGTACATTCATGTTCATGCATGTCAATATCTATCAAGTATTTATATTCAGACATGTCACTATCTATCATGCATTCATATTCATTCATGTCACCATTTATCCATTTTCATATGCGTCACTATCTATCGAGCATTTATGTTCATTCATGTTCATGTTGGTAAGTATCTATCGCACATTCATGTTGATTAATGTCACTATCTATCATACTTTTATGTTCATCCGTGCAACTATCTATCACACATTCATGTTTACGTATGCCACTATCTATCCATGTTCACTACCCATCGTACATTCATGTTCGTTCATGTTCATGCATGTCACTTTCTATCATGCATTCATATTCATATATGTCACTATCAATCCATGTTCATTCATGTCACTATCTATCATGCATTTATGTTCATTCATATTCATGCATGTCACTATCTATCGCACATTCATTTTCATTTATGTCACTGTCAATCCATGTTCATGCATGTCATAATCTATCATGTAATTATGCTCATTCATGTTCATGCATGTTACTATCTGTAGCGCATTCATGTTCATATTTGTCACTATCTTTCGCTCATTTATGTTCATTCATGTTCTAGCACGTCACTGTATATTGTGCATTCTTATTTATGCATATCACTATCTATCACGAATTTATGTTCATACATGTCACTATCTATCTTTGTTTATGTATGTCACTATATATCGCACATTCATATTTATGCATGGCACTATCTATCGCGTATTTATATTCATTCATATTCATGTATGTCACTATCTATCGCGCATTCATATTTAGGTAGGTCACTATCTATTACACATTCTTATTCATTCATGTTCATGTCTATCACTATCTATCCATGTTCATGAATGTTACTATCTGTCGCACATTAATATTCATGCAAGTCACTATCTATAATGCATTCATGTTCATAAATATCACTACTTTCTGTGCATTCATGTTCATTCAGGCTCATGCATGTTACTATCTTTCGTGCATTCATGTTCATGCATGTCACTATCTTTCATGCATTCATGTTCATACACACCACTATATATCACGCATTTATGTTCATTCAGGCTCATTCATATTCATGCATGACACTACGCCCAACTTAGCTACAGTAACTGTCATCAGTTGCTTGAGTTTTCTTCATCTGGTTTGACCCTTTGACCCTCTCCTTGGTTGAGGTGGGTTTCTTAAGGTTGGTTGCACCCCCTTTGAGCTTATTGGCAAACCCTTAAGTCACCCATGGTCTCACCCCTTCATCCGCCATTAAAATCAGTTTCCCAAAACCGTAGGACCTTGAAAACCTAGAAAACCTTAGATGGGGGATTACCTAATTGCTAAACCAATTAGCTCTTAAGTAAGCCCCTAACTCACCTCTTCTCTATAAATAGAGAGGCCCCCCTCTTCCCAAAGGATTGAAAATTTGGTTGAAAGATTAGAGAGCTTAAGAGAGAGAGCCCTAGTGAGAGAAAATGCCATTTATTTTCCAGAATTCTAGCAAGCTTAGATCACCTATTCCACTCCATTTCTACCATTAGATCACTCCCTTTAGCTAAAGTCTAGCCTTTGGCCTCACCCTACACTTCCTATTTTATTGAATCCTAGAATTAGAACCCATTTTCACTCCATTTAAGCCATCGGAAGCACGCCAAAGCAAAGGACTTCCACGGTGCAACAAGGGCCCGTGAGCTCCGGCTCACCCCTCTCTTCCTCTACCTTCTTGGTGTTTCCCCCATCCAAGGATTCAAGCTGTTACGCCGCCGAAATTTTGATTTGGCTCAAAGCTTGATAGGACCGTATTGCCTTCGGGCAAGGGGAAACTCCGCCCATTTATTTTTTATTTTGGCTATAGATAGAGACCGCTACGTGCGGGTTGATTGGGTGCCTAAACCCTTCCTGATCGATAACCGAAGCCCCTACCCGAGTCTTTGATAAAGACCGGTAAATTAGAGTCATATTTAGCACTTCGGTGCTCAAAATATCGATTTGAAGGTTTCCCGGGTCACCAAAAGCTCCGGGTAGCGACTCTACATTTTCATTCTTTGCGGGTGCATCACCACAACGGGTTCGAGAGGATCCATGGTCGCACAGATGACGACTCTACTGAGGACATCACCCTAGCGCTTCCCCTCTTGTTGGCCTTGCTTTTTTTGTTACTAACCATTACAATTTTCTTTTTATTTTCTGCTATTTTTTTCTATATTTTTGTTGTTTTTACTAACATACTCACCCCTACGATTCAGTCCTTTAAGTGCCTTAGCCGATTGGCGGGCCTACGTGCGCCTTTAAATTTCTGTTTTTCAGATTCTTGTCATTTAAGCCGCCTTAGCCGTTTGGCAGGCTCGCTCGCATTTACTTTTCATGTCATTTAAATTTCAGTCATTTACGAGCCTTAGCCGTTTGGCGGGCCTACGTGCGTTTTTCATTTCAGTCATCATATATCACCGTTGAACGTCGGCCCGTTGAGGCAGCACAGGCTTGTCATCCCCGACCCGATTTTGGACTTAATTTCACTCCCCTATAAAAATCTGTAATTAAAAGTGAACCAACAGTGTGGGGACATAATTGAATTTATTTTTGCATGTTTGGGTAGTTTTCGGGGGGTTTAGGCACAGATATATTTTACCCGATTCCCAGTGAGGCGGCAGCCCTAGTGGTGATGATCCTGAAAAGAACCACTCCTTCCAATACCTGAGAAGGCGCTTGCACCAGAGGCATATCGGTTGGGTTTCCAATTCCGATCAAGCCGTAAAACCAGCTTTGGTGGGAGCGTTAGACAACCCGAAATTCAGCCGTGTATCCCTAGGAAGCGGAAAGGAGGGACCCAATAACATACACAGCAGTCCCCGGGAGCATCCCTCCCCAGAAATCAGTTCAAAGACTCACATTCGGGCTTGCTGTTCACTGTCAAACTTCATTGACATGATTGTTTTTGCCAGGCGTATATAATATATACGCCCAGTAAAAAATCTCCAGATTTACTCAGGCGTATATAATATATACGCCCGGCCAAAACCCCCAGATTTAAGCCAGGCGTATATAATATATATGCCCAACCAAATCTGCCCTTTTCGTCAGCGTATAAAACATACGCCCAAAGGTATATCGGGTCACAAAGAACCCAATCTGAGGCCCAATCCACCACCCCAATTCCCCGATTAGCGGTATTAGTGCCCGCAGTAGCCTCCCGCATTCTATAACACCCAACATGCCCCCGCCCGGTCAAGAGAAGGCGACTTCACATTGATCTGCTCCGGGGGATCGGGTCATTTGTGTGGAATCCCTCGCCTTCAATAGAACGAAAGGGTTCCCTTTCACTTCTTTCGAAGTGTGTCGGATCCCGCCGTGGGACCTACTAAAGGTACATATACCACCCGAGACAGGAATTGACCCTGGGCACCAGGTCATCATTCATCTAGGTAGAGGGGAGTTAATTTCCATCCAAAAAAATCATCTTCCAAAAAAAAAAAAAAACCACAAGAAAAAACAAAAATCAACAAAATAAAAAAGAGAGAGAGAAAATCAATCAAAAAATATATTTTGGTGTGACTGTCACTACGGCATCCTCAAACCCGGCCCGTGGGAGGATAACCAGGAAGGTATTCGGCCCTTATCCGAGACATCAGTACAACACTCGTCAGCAGATCATGTCAAGAGCTGATACATCCTCGCCGTCATCCCCATCCCATTCTCATATCGGAGAAGACTCGATCTCCGACACCTTCGCCCAAACCCGGTTCGATATCACGGGTCCCTTTGGGGCACCCGTGTTCACATCCACCCCACCCCCCTACCTTATGTTCTCCCAACATGCCCCCTTTTTATCCCCTACTGAAACCCCTCATTTTCCAACCAACACATACATCCCCATTTCCCATCCATGCACCCTTACCGCACCTCCATACTCCCAAAGACCCCATAGGGAGCCCCATCCCCCGCCTACTTCCCACGTTCCATCCATCTCATCATTCATGCCCCCTACATCACACATCCCATCCACCTCATCACACATACCATTTCCACCACATGGCCCATCCACATCCCAACGCACTTCATTTACCTGTGTCATGCCCAACTGTTCCCAGGAAATGACCAATAACCTACCATCTTCCATAGCCATACATCCATACCCCCCATACCTGGGTCATGCCCAATTTATCCCACCCCCCTCCATCCTTAAGTGAGCCATCACCCCCCAATCTCACACCTGAATCCACGCCCTCAATCGAGGACATGAGCACAAAGTACGCCTCTATGGGTCGCGCTTCTAACCCTACATCTCAAACCCCGCATCCAAATCTCCAAAACCTCCATACCCCATTCCCTCCTAACCATGCCCAACCACCCATCGTCCATACCTCCCAAAATCCCCCACCTCAATTCCAGGCCCAAACCCATACAAATCCATGGACCCAAGCCCAAACACCTCAAAACCCATGGGCCCAAGCCCACCAAACCCAGGTCTAAGCCTAAACCCATACAAATCCATGGGCCCAAGCCCAAACACCCTTAGAACCATGGGTCGAAGCCCAAGCCCATTAGACCCAGGCACAGGCCTAAAACCCTCAAAACAAATGGACCCAAGCCCAAGCCCATCGCACCTGTGCCTGCACCTGCACCCAAACCTCAAAACCCATGGGCCCAGCCCGCCCAGCCCCCCTAGGGCCCTTGGACCCAAACCTATCAAGCCCAGGGCCCATGGACCCAAACCCAACCCCCTCATGGCCCATTAGCCCAAACCCAACAAGGCCCATTGGTCCAAAGTCATACTAACCCCCACACCCAGGCCCAAGGCCCATCAACCCAAGCCTTCCAAAACCATCAAGCCCAAATCCCTCAAACCCAAGGCCCATCCACCCACGCTCATCAAGGCCCATTCACTAACCCCATACCCCCCCTCCAGTACCCTTCATTCACCTATACCCCTTACGCCCCCATCCCGCCTCCAATAGAAAATCCAATCCATCCCATTCCTCAAACCCATAACATCCCGCCACATCAACCACACCCCCAGAATGTGCACCCGGCTCAGCACATCATTCATCCACAAATCACCCATCCATTCATCCCTTCCCATCCCCTACAAACCTTATGGCCCCACCAGGTCATCCAACCCCTCACCCCCCAAGTCCAAATAACAGACCTTGCCCCTCACCAATACCATGACCAATAGTACAAGGAGGATGAGATCCGCAATAGTGGAGGAGTTGCCAGCTTCAACCCTCCAGGGCCCACCATCATCACACCTAGGGTCGAACAAAATTAGGGGGAAGCAGTCCCCCTACAGCCTCAAAAGAACCAAAATAGTTGAAAGAACAAATAGACAGAATACAAAAGCAGCTGATGAAGATGGGAGGAGTGGAACTGCATTCAGCAGACTTTTCAGACTTATGTCTGTTCTCTGATGTCCCCCTGCCATAGAAATTCAAGATGCCATCATTTGATAAGTATAATGGCATTGGCAATCCCATCGCCCACTTAAAATCTTACTGTGGGGATATGTGCCAGTATGGCGGAGATGAACGACTCCTCATCAAAGTGTTCCAGAAGAGTTTAACGGGCCCAGCACTGAGATGGTTCACATCCCTGGAACCGTCCATGATAAAAAATTGGAAAGATCTGACACGCTTATTTCAAGAATAATATGTCTATAACATGGACATAGTGCCAAGGAAGTCAGATTTGGCCCGTTTAAAGCAAAGACATGATGAAGCTTTCAGTGCTTACTTGGGAAGGTGGAGGGCATTGGCCGCTCAGGTAACTCACCGGATTCCCAATGATGAACAGATTGAATTGATAACATCGCAGAGATTTTTTAGTATATTAGCGTCTAGTTTTGGCTGATTTGGTAAAATGCCAACTGCTAAGATGCCATTAGAGAGGCAGTTAGGAGAAACATAGGGGCCATCGGGGTTTGAAAAGTTGTCGAACCAAGAATTGAAAGAAGATCAAGGACAGAGGTACAGAACATTGTTTACCCCCAGGCCAATACCAATGACCCCCGACACCTGTGTCACACAACCACCCCAAATTTGAGTAAGCACCAAGGCCAAACAACAGACTAAGAGTCCCGTTTACCTAGGAGCCGATGAAAGCACAATTTGAAGGAGTGTTCACGCCATTGGGGCAATCCTTAAGTGTCTTACTGCCAGTATTGCTACAGAAAGGTCTGGTCAATCTGCTCCAGCCTCGCCCACCACCCCATCCGGTCCCAAGAAACTATGACCCGAATCTGTATTACAATTTCCACCAGGGACCAGGTCACCCTACGGACCGGTGCTTCCTGCTGAAGCACGCGATCCAAGATTTAATAAAGGCAGGAAAGATTATTCTCCCGTCGCTTCCTCAAGGTCAGAACTAGAACATCCATCAAGCTCCTCTGCCACCGCACCCAGGAGGCCCCAGGCCTCACATCCATTGGATAGAGGAGGAAGAAGAAGAGTTTGGATCCCTCAGATTATATCAGTAATCAGGAAGAGTTTTCATTCCCCAGGATGAATGAAGGAGGACCATTCGTTGGAGTTATTGAGCCATTATATTTGGCTGATTATTTCCCCATGCCGACATACCAAGAGGAGCCCTTAGACTTAGGGCAATATTTTTCTACTCCCGCTCCCACCTATCAAATCTAAATAGGCACAGTCCCG
Source organism: Chloranthus sessilifolius (assembly GCA_021018995.1). Taxonomy (NCBI): domain Eukaryota; kingdom Viridiplantae; phylum Streptophyta; class Magnoliopsida; order Chloranthales; family Chloranthaceae; genus Chloranthus; species Chloranthus sessilifolius. The sequence continues at coordinate 35,022,649 of CM037586.1, forward strand.
CCGCAATCATACACATATCCACCCCACGCCCAATTTATCCCATACACCTCCCAGTCATACCCGAATCACCCCATACCATACATAACTCCGCCATCCCCATATTATCCTATCCCGTACACACCCCCAAATATCTCCACCCAATACACTACTCCGCCATCCCCAAATCACCCCGCTCCCTGCACAATTCCATCACCCCTAATTTACCCTACTTCATCCACGAACCCATCATCATCCCACCATGCCACCCCATATACAAACCCTTCATATCCCTATCACCCTGCTCCACCCGCACCTCAGACGTCTCCCCATCCCTCCATCCCAGTCACACTCCCGCCATCCCTTCGTTATTTTGGCCCCAATCCAACTCCACCGCCACCCAAGCAAGCAACCCCTCACCCAATCCCCTTATCACCCTCTCCCAATCACCACTGGTCTTACCAAGCCCAGGTAATACCTATACAAGTCCCCTCTTCACCCATAAATCCAACCCCGCCAATTCCCGCCACTACCATTCCGCCCCCTATTGGAGTCAACCTGGTTAGACCAGAGAAACTGGCGTATCCAATCCAATCCTCCCCAAAATCACCATACACTCATTTCCTCATCCTGAAACCTGCCTATGACCTGCATCAGGTTCCATTAAGCTATGAACAGACGGACATGAATGCTGGTTGTAACCAAGAGGAGGATATTGAGTTTATTACTAGGTCGGGCCGGATTTCTACACAGCCGGAAGCATCAGGGGTCGTCAGAGGAGAAGAAAAGAAGAAAGAACAGGCCGCAGGGAATCCCTTTGAAAAAATGGCCAGAGAACACATACTGGAGACATAGCTCAAGAGAGCACCCGCACATATTATTGTGTGGGATTTGTTAATCATGTCCTCGCTCCACTTCTAAGCCTTAATGGGAGTACTCAAGGCGCACATGTCTCCACCCACGTAACTCCAGATGAAGTAGGAGAAATAATAGGGCAAGTGTTGGCTCCAAATGCCATCTCATTCACTGATGCAGACCTACCAAGCATGGGGAATGACCACTCTAAGCCCTTGAATATAACAGTGGAAGTAGGAAACCTGGTGGTGCCGTTGGTCTTAATAGACAACGGGTCGGCACTGAACGTATGCCCTCTAAGGATGGCAATCAAAATTGGTGCAAACCCCGACACCTTCCGGCCATCCATATCAAGCGCCAGGGGATTCGACAACACCAGAAGAGAAATCATAGGAGAAGTAGACCTCGACCTGATCCTCGGGCCGCAAACCTTCACCACCCCCTTTCAGGTGATGGACATTAAGTCTACGTTCAATCTACTGTTGGGCCGGCCATGGATACATAAGCTCGGAGCAATACCATCGACTCTACACCAAAAGTTCTGATTTATTTCAGAGGGTAAGATCGTCACCATCTTGGGTGAGAGCAGAGAAGATAGGGAGCGGAGCGCTCTACACATTGAAAATCCAAAAGTGCTGGACATGCCGCACACAGCAGATGACACCGATTTCCATCAATTTGAGTATGACTTTTCAGCCGTCACCCTTGAGTCACCTGAGAAAACCCCCGCTAAAACTGAGGCAGGAATGGACGTGGCAGTGCTCATGCTCCACAAATGGGGCCACCAAAAGGGAAAAGGCTTGGGCCTGTGCCTTCAAGGAAGAAGAGACCCCGTTAGGGCTAAGCGGTAGCAAACCAGATTTGGCCTAGGCTACAAGCCCGACGAAGAAGAAGTCAGAGAGGCCAAAGAAAAGATAAGGGTCGCAGCAGTCGTCAGGGCCAGAGGAATCAACCTGGAAGAAGAAACTCCCACCCGACCCCACATCCGTGAAACCTTTGTGAGTGTTGGGGTAGTGAAAATTGATCTGAATGGGGAGACGAGGGTAACCCCACATAAGCCTACTTCAATCCACCTCACCAATCCCTACATCATTCCCCCAGACTTCGAGATGGACTTAGCCACCCTTTCCTTATTTGAGGAAGAAGTTCACTGGTCCACCCATCACTCCAGCACCAGCCACTCTGGACCCATCCTAACCATAGAGGACAGGGTCCCAGAGGATCCCTCTGTAAATATGCTGAGGGAGGAACTGCAAGAGCCTACCGATGCCGCTTTCAACCAAAGAGGTAAAGGCCAAGCCTCGCAGCTGAGTAACTGGGCATCCTTGCCCCAACTCCTGGGAGCCGCCCAATGCCGTGAATATGGCATCAGCTCCCAAAAAAAAACAACCTATAAGAAGTGAGGTTAGCCTTTGAGACACTCTATCCTGTATATATAGAGATCTACCTCGCCAGGGGCTAACCTCCGAAAAATTGCGAAACACCATAAAAATAGAAAAAATACCAATTCCAAAAATATTGTCCTTTAAAATTTCCAATAAAATTAAAATTGATGTCGTGATACCCGTCCCACGTGAAGCCAACCCCTTTTCTGTAGAAATACAAGAAGAGGTAGGAGTCACCAGTCTGGATGAGGAAGGTCAAACAGATGAGCTCTCCAATGAGCTCCTCAAACAATTTGCCAATTTTGAGCATGACCCTACCCTGATCGTCGAAGAGACGGAGGATGTTAATTTGGGCACCAGAGAGGCCCCTAGAATCACCAAAATCAGAACATTGTTGTCCACTGCGGAGAGGAAAGGTATGATAGACTTCCTTCGGTCATACCAAGACGTCTTCGCATGGTCGTATGAAGACATGCCTGGTTTGGCTACTGATCTGGTTGAGCATGAGTTGCCACTCTACCCCGATGTTAAGCCAGTTAAACAGAAGTTGAGACACCTCCGACCAGAATGGATGTTGAAAATCAAAGATGAGGTCATCAAGTAGTATGACGCAAGTTTCCTCATGGTATCCATGTACCCCCAGTGGCTGGCCAATATCGTCCCCGTACCGAAGAAGGATGGAAAGGTTCGAATGTGCATTGACTTTCGAAATCTCAACAAGGCAAGCCCTAAGGATGACTTTTCGCTACCACACATCGATATCTTGGTAGATAACACTGCAAAGCACGGGATGCTCTCATTCATGGATGGATTCTCAGGCTACAATCAGATTAAGATGGTGGAGGCCGACCGAGAAAAGACGGCGTTCATCACCCCCTGGGGTACCTTCTGCTACAAAGTAATGTCGTTCGGGCTCAAGAATGCTGGGGTAACCTATCAAAGAGCAATGACGGCCTTGTTCCACGACATGATGCACCGAGAGATTGAAGTGTATGTCGACGACATGATTGCCAAATCACCAGAAAGGGAGGACCACTTGATAAATCTTCAGAAGCTATTCAAGAGGTTGAGAAAGTACAGGTTGCGGTTAAACCCCCAGAAGTATGCGTTTGGCGCTATGCCAGGAAAGCTATTGGGTTTTATCGTCAGTAGGAGAGGCATCGAGGTCGACCCGACCAAGATCAAGGCCATCACAGAAATGTCGTCACCGTCTACTGAGAAGGAAGTCAGAGGCTTCTTAGGTAGAATCCAGTATATCAGCCGGTTCATCGCACAGTTAACCAATCTTCAAGCTACTGAGAAAGGACTCATGAGTTGAGTGGAATGGTGACTGCCAAGCTGCATTTGACAAGATTAAAGGTTACCTCCTAAATCCTCCGGTATTGGTACCGCCTGTACCTGATAGACCCCTGATAATATACCTGTCCATAACAGAGTTTTCTATGGGCTGTGTGTTAGGACAACATGATGAGACAGGAAGAAGAGAGCAGGCCATCTATTACCTAAGCAAGAAGTTCACTATGAGACACGCTATTCTCATCTGAAGAAAGCATGCTTGGCACTCATTTGGGCTACTCAAAGACTTTGGCACTACCTGTTATCCCAAGCCGTTCTACTTCTAGCACGGATGGATCCGTTGAAGTACCTATTTGAGAAACCTGCTCTCACTGGTCTAACGATGGCAACTACCACTACGCGAATTTGACATTACCTATGTCACCCAGAAGTCGATTAAGGGGCAGGCACTCGCTGATCATCTTGCTAAAATCCCTCTGCCGAACTATGAGCCTCTAAGGACCGAATTCCCTGATGAGGACATTCTGTTCATGACTGACGAGGATACTGAGGAAACAGAGGAGTCCTGGGTAATGCACTTTGATGGAGCATTGCATGTTGAAGGCCAAGGAGTTGGCGCCATTCTTATCTCGCCAAGAGGATCACATGTACCCATCTCAATCAAATTGAACTTCCCATGCACCAACAATATGGCCGAGTATGAGGCTTGTATAGCTGGTTTACAGGCAGCTCTTGATCTGAATATAACTCACCTCAGGGTCTTTGGAGATTCACAGTTAATTATATGCCACACCAACGGAGATTGGAAGACCAAGGATGAGAAACTGATCCCATACCATGAGCATCTGGAGGATCTGATAGTCTGCTTTGAAGAGGTCACCTTCTCCTATGTACCACGAGCAAGGAATTGATTTGCTGACGCCCTGGCTACCCTGGCCTCTATGGTTGAGATTCCATACGGAGTTGTGATGAAGCCGATCATGATAGAGCAGAGGAACGAACCGGCTTTCTGTCACCTAATCGAGGGACCTACAGAGGTAGATGATGAACCACCCTGGTTCTCAGACATCAAGAATTTCCTCGAGACCCGAACTATCCCAGAAGGAACATTGAAGATAGACAGACGCACCATCCAGCGATTGGCAACAAACTATGTCATCAGCGGCGATCTCCTGTACAGACGGTCTCACGACAATATTCTGCTCCAATGCCTAACTCGGAAAGAAGTGGGTGAGATCATGAAGGAGATCCATGAAGGAGTCTGCGAGGCACACATCAGTGGACACATGCTTGTTAAGAAAATTCTAAGGCAAGGATACTTTTGGACCACATTGGATTGTCGCAAACACGCGTATGCTACAAATGCCAAGAGCACTCCAGTCTAATACATGCTTCGGCCATTGATTTGCACAGCATGACCACTCCTTGGCCGTTTGCCACCTGGGGTCTCGATGTCATCAACAAAATCAATCCTAAGGCTTCCAACAGACATCAGTTCATCCTCGTCGCGATAGAGTATTTTACGAAATGGGTAGAGGTAGCCTCCTACACGAGCATTAAGGCTAGTCATGTTGAGAAGTTCATCAAGAATAACATCATTTGAAGATTCGGCATACCCAAAGATATCATCACTGATAATGGCACTAATTTCGCCAATAGGCACATCCGGGCCTTGTGTGAGCAATTCCAGATCAAGCATCATCGATCATCCCCAGATGACGAATTTAACGAGCTGGAAGTACCAACAAAACTCGATCCACATCCTAGAGAAGATGGTAGTCACTTACAGAGATTGGAGGAGTACCATCTTCAGACTTTGGGCCTATAGAACGTCTATCCGTACCGCTACAGGGGCAACGCCATTCTCCCTTGTGTACGGAACCGAGACCGTGCTACCCGTTGAGGTGGAAGTACCGTCACTCCGTATCCTTCTGGAATCCCATCTACCTGAAGCGAGAGGGAAAGAGCCCGTTTTGAGCAGTTGGATTTAATTGACGAGAAAAGACTCCTAGCCTTGTGCCACACCCAGATCTATCAGAGGAGAATTGCACATGCTTACAATAAGCGTGTCCGCAGTCGAGATCTGAAGGTAGGAGACACTGTGTTGAAGAAAATTTTCCCGTCTCTCCACGCCGATCCAAGAGGGAAGTTTAAGCCAAATTGGGAAGGACCCTACGTCGTCCGAGAGGTTTTGCTCGATACTGCTCACTTTGCCACCATGGACGGAGACCACTTTCCTGAGACCATCAACGCTGGATACCTCCGTAAGTTCTACTCATAGGTCTTGAGACAAGGTAAGTTTTGATAAAAGCAGATGCGTGACTGCTTAAGGACCCCATAGAAGAGGCCATCATTTCAAAGACAAGTAGCCCAAAAGAAATATTCCCTGAAATCCTTCACCTTTTTGCTACACACGTCAGACCAATAACCATTTCTTTCATATACCCCTCCCAAAATTCTAGAAAAAGAAGAAAAAAGAGAGAAGAAGAAGAAAGCAAAACCCCTAAAAAACAGGGGGGACCAAGAATAAAAAAGAAAAAGAGAAATGACTGGGGAATGTACCATAAAAAAGCCTTTGGAAAGAAAGAGGAGTCATCGAATCTAGAATTCGCTCAAAACTTAGATCCAAATCCCCAGAAAAACCCAACCCGTTTGAACCCGGCCACATTACAACCCAGAAGAAAGCCCTCTTTAAGGTCCACAAGTGGTCATAGCATCTATTGCATCAGAACAAGCTGAGTTAACAAACCACGCAGAACTTCATTCAACCGGCTAAGATGGAATCGATGTCCATGTCGTGGCCTTCTGGTTCTTGAAAAAAAAGAAGAGGAAGAAAAGAAAAAAAAAGAGTTAATTTGAGTTCAAAGCAAGATGGACGTGGTGAAAACCCGGAAGGGCACCACGGGTAAAAACAGCTAACTCACGCGGACATGGTGAAAGCCTGAAAGGGCACCTGGGGTAAGAGAGCGAACCCATGGACGTAGTGAAAACCCGAAAGGGTGCTACGGGTAAAAACAGGGATGACGGGCATAGCGAAAACCCGTCTTGGGCGCTATGAGCAAAAATGTCAAGAAGAAAGAGATTAGGAGAAGAACTGTTCTGGCCCGCCCATTTCAGTTTGAACCCCTTGAGCCCCTTTCTCCCCTTTGATGGGCCACTCATGTTAAAAATTGGATCGAATCCCGATCAAGTATGTCATCTCTACTGCGGCATCTGACGCATGACCAAAGGGAAAGACAGAAGACTAGACCAATCCCAGGGACGCTGGCCTTCCCATGTTTAAAGGAAAAACCTGTACCTCATGAACAGGGTTCGACCATGCTCAAAAAAAAGGGGGGGACCCACTGGTTTTGCCTCGTAATTACCGGCATTGCAAAAAGATCCAAAGGGAGAAAATTTCAAAAAAAGATAATAGATTTTCTTTTTCCATAAAAAGCCCCACACTGCGGAGGAGAAAATTTCAAAAAACGATAATAGATTTTCCTTTTTCATAAAAAGCCCCACACTGTGGAGGAGAAAATTTCAAAAAAGGATAATAGATTTTCCTTTTCCATAAAAAGCCCACTCTGTGGAGGAGAAAATTTTAAAAAAAGATAATAGATTTTTCTTTTCCATAAAAAGCCCTACAATGTGGAGGAGAAAATTTCAAAAAAGATAATAAATTTCTCTTTTTCATAAAAATCCCCACACTGTGGAGGAGAAAATTAAAAAAAAAAAGATAATAGATTTCCCTTTTCCATCAAAAGCCCTACACTGTAGGAGAAAATTTCGAAAAAAGAGATAATAGATTTTCCTTTTCCATGAAAAGCCTTACATTACGAAACGTACGAAAGAAAAAGTCAAAAAATAAAAAATATATGTATGAATAGATTTCATTCCATTTCTTACAGTATTACGTGCGGAGTGTCACGTCTCAAAAAGATAACGACATGACACACTTTCTATTTTGCTGCCTTCTTTACAAGTAAAAACCAAAAAAAAAATATATGTATATATATAACAAAAACAACAAAAAAAGAAAGTAACCCAAAAAGAGATCTCTGTCAAGGGGGATCGGCCCCCCCTCTGTGTATATGATCCATGGTATGTGCAGGAACAGGTCAGGGACAGGGACCACGCTTCAAAGCACTGATCTCTGCAAGAAGAGAGTCCTCACGGGCATTTCGATCAGACAACCACCTACCATGAAGACTCTTGTCATTGCGGAAGGCCAATACTACGAGACTCACCAAACGCCCACCAATTTTTGGCTTTAGGTCTGACGGACCTCAGAGTGTTATGGACCACGGCCCGGTCCCTCTTAAAAGCCCACGCACCGTCAAGTGGTTGTGCACGCATCCCCAAACAGCCCTTTGAGCTCTCTTCGATTGGCCCAAAGGAATCGTGCCACAATAAACGGATCTAGATCTGTAAGCACCCACTAAGTGCTCCATAAAATCATAAGATCCAAAACAAAAAGGGGGAAAAAAAAAAGGAAGAAAGAGAATTACTGAAAATGACACTAGTTCTCAAAAGAGCGTCGCAATGACCATTTGTGCCACTCCGAGAACCGTGTTAAATTAATTCGGAATGATCGGGTTCTCCCGAAAGTTCTCAAACCCCATTTTATACAGGGACACCCAATACCTGATCCGGCAGGCAAATGAACTTCATCCATCACCGGTCACTCCTAGGAACATACACCTAGCCCAAGATCCTCCCAACAGAAGTCAAGACCTGATCCGGTAGGCAAACCAAGGACCTATCACCGAACGCACACGTCCTTAAGGTATATCAACATGGCAAGTTGACCTGCCTAAGGATACATGTAAAAATAAAAATAGTTTGAGCATGCTCAAAATCTTGAACTAACATGTGCAAAAAAAAAAGAGAAGAAAAAAAAAGAAAAAGAAGAAGGTTCAGAATAACAACCTGATTGTTAAGTAGATAAAATCTTGAGTAGGTTGACCCCACCTTCCATGTTTTGGTTCTGACCATCCACCCTCTGATCCATGATTTGACCAAGGGTGCACCCGACTTCAGACCATTCGAAAAGTCTATTGTCAGTTGAAACTAACCCGTCAAAAATGAAATTACAACCAACCAAACCATGTGCAAACATACAGACCGAAGGGCTCATTCCCTTTTATTTCCTTTTACACAGGCTTAAAACCTGTATAGGCATGGTGTCCCTATTGAATGTACGCACTTGTGTCTAGATATCCACAGGATGGTCGTTTGTCCTCGTAAATTTTACCTTAGGGTCGAGGCTTCCGTTCGCGCCTATTTGCTGCTTATCGCCCCTGATGGGTGTCTGTCCGTGCATAGTTAGTAAGATGTGATTTCATTAAGGACGGAGGCTAGAATTGACCATCTCTTTCGATGGATGTTTGGTTCTAGCTCGATCCTTTTAGCTTTGTCTCGAGTTAAGGCACTCCAATTCATGTGAATCAGGAGCACCTCACCACCAGAACGAGCACATCCCCAAGGTGCACCCATCCCCAACAGAGCGCATGCATTCTTAAAGCGTATTAACTGTTATTTGATCCGCTTAAAGAGTTGTGCAAGAATAAAATTGCCAGAGGTCCTTGAACTTCGCTTAGAGGCCTCGAAACAAAAGAAAATTAAAAAAAAAACACAAAAAATTACTCTGAAAATGGGCATGCATTCCCAAGAAGTGTTGCGACATCAATATTCGCTCCACTCGAGTAAATCATGCTAAAGCAACCTCGAGGTTGATGGGTTCGCCCAAAAACTTTGAGCCTTACCTAGGTAAGGGCACCCGTGGCCATTCCAATGGAGCTGTCAATACCCCATAGGATTGGACACATTGTTTAGGCCTTCGCTTTGTGTGCTTCGCATCAACTCTGAGGCATAGATCGATCATCCCGTTTCATGGAGCTGTCTGGTTCAAATTAATACTCAACATCATAAATCTATAATCTCCCTCAGGAAGTGGACGATATCCCGGCTAGCGAGCTTACACTTTTTATGATCATCGCAGTTATGCCCAGTAATGTCGCAATGCGCTTAGGGACTGTTAGCTTTGAGGTACGGGCGATATCCCAAAATGAGAGGGGTTACGTACACTCACCATCACCATGGATGTTTGAGAATTGAGTTGAACCAGGCGGACCCATCAAACGTGCCTTGAACCTCCTCAGATGTCTCTTGTCTTTGGCATCCAATCATTAGTGATCGAATACCAAAGGGGCATCTGTAGACACCAAAATTCGGCCCAAGGCCCGATCAATCTGTACTTCGGGAGAGATGTACCCCTGTGCTTCCGATGGCACCCTTGAACCCTTGGAAATCTATTCAGACCTTTAGGAATCACCTAAAACTCAGTAGAACCATTCCCCCAACCCTTGGAGATCACCCCTAAACCCTAGGATCCCTTCCCAGACTCAATTAAAACCCTTATGAGCATTTGATGGCAGGAGAGCTATAAATTTTTATACTGACCACTTCTGAGGATGAGCCACATACATTTGGAAGGAGAACTTCTCCAGCTTTCCAATGAGCCAAAGATCACCCAATTTGGAGCCACGATTCAAAAGTTATGACCGATTGAAGTTCCACATAAAATGACAACCTTTTGCTCTGGCGTGTATATTACATACGCGCCCAGCCAATTTGGCCCCAGTTTGGTCAGGCGTATATATTATTTACGCCTGACATTTTTGGGCCAAATTTGGCCGGGCGTATATAATATATACGCCCAGTATAGGTGGGACCCACCACGGGCTTCATCTTTCCAAATCTCCTCTGTTTTTTATAGAAATCACTGTACATAAACTGGGCGTATGTAATATATATGCCCAGCTTAGCTACAGTAACTGTCATCAGTTGCTCGAATTTCCTTCATCTGGTTTGACCCTTTGACCCTCCCCTTGGTTGAGGTGGGTGTCTTGAGGTTGGTTGCACCCCCTTTGAGCTTATTGGCAACCCTTAAGTCACCCATGGTCTCACCCCATCATCCGCCATTAAAATCAGTTTCCCAAAACCCTAGGACCTTGAAAACCTAGAAAACCTTAGATGGGGGATTACCTAATTGCTAAACCAATTAGCTCTTAAGTAAGCCCCTAACCCACCTCTTCTCTATAAATAGAGAGGCCCCCCTCTTCCCAAAGGGTTGAAATTTTGGTTGAAAGATTAGAGAGCTTAAGAGAGAGAGCCCTAGTGAGAGAAAATGCCATTTATTTTCCAGAATTCCAGCAAGCTTAGATCACCTATTACACTCCATTTCTACCATTAGATCACTCCCTTTAGCTAAAGTCTAGCCTTTGGCCTCACCCTACACTTCCTATTTTATTGAATCCTAGTATTAGAACCCATTTTCACTCCATTTAAGCCATCGGAAGCATGCCAAAGCGAAGGACTTCCACGGTGCAACAAGGGCCCGTGAGCTCCGGCTCACCCCTCTCTTCCTCTACCTTCTTGGTGTTTCCCCCGTCCAAGGATTCAAGCCGTTACGCCGCCGAAATTTCGGTTTGGCTCAAAGCTTGATAGGACCGTATTGCCTTCGGCCAAGGGGAAACTCTGCCCATTTATTTTTTATTTTGGCCATAGATAGAGACCGCTACGTGCGGGTTGATCGGGTGCCTAAACCCTTCCCGATCGATAACCGAAGCCCCTACCCTAGAGTCTTTGGCAAAGACCGGTAAATCAGAGTCATATTTAGCACTTCGGTGCTCAAAATATCGATTCGAAGGTTTCTCGGGTCACCAAAAGCTCCGGGTGGCGACTCTACATTTTCATTCTTTGCGGGTGCATCGCCGCGACAGGTTCGAGAGGATCCATGGTTGCACAGAAATAAATAAATCATGTGTACTGTTTACCAACAAGAAAATATATGTAATGATTGTGACATTTGTAAGTATAAATTATACATCATGTGTAGAACTCAAATCAAAATAAGCAATTTAAGCATAGGTTTGTTCCCTACCTTAAAACTTTGCAAAAAGAACCGGTTAAATTACGTGTTCGAGCATTCCTCGCTCCACCTAATTTAAAGCAGACTCATAAGTTCCTATTCATGATCAGGTCCCCAACCCAATTGGGTCATTTCCTAACGGATTTGGTCATGATCTAACTAGATCCAGTTAAGTATGAAATTTTTTTCGGCTGCCGAAATCAATTCCAAGTGGTACCCAAAGTTGTCTCTTCAACTCGTGCTTGAAGTTACACTTTAGAAAAGCTCCAAGGTCGTTCGTATTAAAGACGCCTGAAGTCGCATGGGCTACTAATTAAAATCGCCCAGAGGCTTCACTTAAAAGTTGCCCGGGCGATTTCCGCCCGAAACTTTTAGCTTATAAAAGTCGTCTGACAACTTTTAAAATGCTAAGCATCCCTTCAAGTCAACCTGGTGAGTTTTGCCTGAAACATTTGGCTTGCGAAAGTCGCCCAGGCGAGCTTGCCAAGGAGTTTAGGTCGCGCGTCCTTAAGGCCCTCACTCGGCGACTTTAAAAGTCACCCGTGCTGCCCTTTCTGGATGTTTTAGTCGCCCAGGCGAGAAATGCCCGAACCTTTTGGTCTAAAGAACTCGCCCGGGCGAGCTCTTTATTTCTTTTGCTTCCTACCTCCTGCAGTGGGATCGCCCCACTATTTCTTGCTTAGCTCGGGCAGTTTTTATCACCCAACTCACTTCTTCCGCACATTCTCACGCTCAAATCTTGGACTCTTTTCCCTTTGATTCTCGTACATGTGATCATGATGCACACCATGATCATCACACACAAAACTTAGATTGAGGTGGACTTTTAGCCTTCAATTTTTGCCGCATGCAACGCTTTCGACCATCATTTTCTTCTATGTACGATCGTCAAAAACCGTTGCATGCCATCAACCTATCATCGACTTCGATCCTAGATACTATAGCATAAGATCTATGTAATTGCGATGCCATACATACCTTTTACGTGCAGTTCGTGCCTTTTACACGCAGTTCGTACGATCGGCGTGGTTGAATTTTTGGTGAAGCTTGGAATATATCCGGTGCCTTTGATCTATGGTTTGAATTACCACTACAGATTGGTGGTTAGTGCTAGATTTGAAGGTTGAGTTCCGGAGGGAGAAAGAGGCTAGTTTCTAATCTCTCATTCACTCACCCTCGGTTTCAACGAAGGATATGCATGCTTATGCGTGTGACATGGGTTTTATACCCTGGTATTAGATAGGGTGTATTGGCTGCACACATCACAGTGGTGTACAGGCCATCATGTGGTTCATGATGTGGAGGCGAGGTAAAAATAGAGAGTTTTTCCTTTTAGTTGCTGTTACCCGATGGTAACTCCTCATGCATAGACTTAGCATGCATGACCATTAATGTGCTGGATTGGTTCCCATGTAGAGCCCCTACACCTACCACGGTGTACTAAATATCTCTAGAGTGCAAAAAGGGCTTCTTTGCATGAGTCCAACTTTTTGGGTCTTAAGTAGTTTAGCCCTAAAGATATTACATGGTGAGGCCCAATACCAACGGCTTAATAATCCTCAAGAGGTTTGTTTCTAGTGTGAGACTTGTATATTCAACCAAATATGTGTGGGTCTGCATATCATCTACGCTTGGCTGATTTGGCATCGGATCCGATACGGGATTTATCCCTAGCATACGATCGACACAGAAGCAAGTGTGTGGTGTTAAGCTCTATGTGGTTGCACTGTCTTGCATGAGGTCGATTTTTTTAGTCAGCACTGACGACCCATACGGGATGTGTACCAATATCCATGATTGAGAATTAATCCGATATACCCGATATACCAGGTTCAGATTATCAGGGTATTATAAAAAATATTTGAAGTTTGTGGGTAACTTCACTGAAAACCTTCAGGAGGCTATAACCTGTCCACTAGGGATCACCTAGGGGTTCAAAGGCTTACTGCATCTGCTAAATGCAATTGTGCTCCCTACGAAAGTGGCATTTAAATTTATAGTTTAAATATTTTATTTTTCCTTGTTTGCTAGGGACTAGCAAAACTTAAGTTTGGAAGTGTGATCAGTCACATAATTTACCATTTATCACCCTTAACTTAGTGATGCTAGACCATAATTTACTACTAATAAGTTGTTGATATGCAGATATTAAGGAAAAGCAGTAAAATAGAGCCAAAGTATTAGTATTTATCAAAAGTAACTCAAAAAATAGTAAGAATGACAATTGATTGAAAGACAAAAGCTCCACCTACTAAAAAGAATGAAAAATCACTATTTACAATTTTCTCAGAGTGAGAGACTATGAAAGCCAAAGAATTATAATTTATGATTCTACAGAAGAAACCGCTTAAGGAAGAGAAGTATTTACAATTTTCCAGAGAATTGTCCGCCAAGTCTATCAAAGTCATGAGAGTGAGCAATATGAAGAAGTATAAAATTATCATTTACGATTTTATAGAAAACGACAAAACTGAAGAATTGTCTTTTGCAATTTTCCCTCTATGAACCCCATTGAAAGCAGAAAATTATAATTTATGATTTTCCACTAAAGAAGAAAGAACAGAAAGTTGTTATTAGCAATTTTACAGAAAGCTTAGTTCACTACTGTTGATCACGTGATAACTATCACCGCCATGAACCAGAAATAGAAGATCTCTTGAATTAGAAGTCTGGCGAATCACGGATCTGAGGAAATCGATAAAGAAGATTTGGAAGGACTCTGTTGTTGAAGTATAAAGAAAGTTCTAGAAGTATATCAACGGTTGAAGCAAAGGAAAGATAAAATTAGGAATTAAAGTTATATTAGGAAACTTATATTTTTAGTAGTTTATTTTATTAAAATTAGATCTTTGTAAACCGACTCCTTATGATCTATAAGTAAGAGAGCTCGGCATAGATTAGATATCAGAGGTTTCTCAAGAGCAATTGACGACTGCAATTGAGTACTGAAGACTAGTGTAGATATCTGTAATTTCTCAGAAACAATTGACGACTGCGGCTGAGGGGGGTGAAGGATATATTTTACTTTGCTTTCTAATTTAGATTTATTTGCTTTATAAACATCTTCAAGTTTTGATTTGAATTGACGACTCAGGTTAGAATTTGTAAATTAGTGTAATAGTTTTACTTTTTCATCTTCAATTTTCTAAGGTTTGATTGATGCCCATATTATAGGAAGTTATTGATTAGATTAAATTCGTATTGATAGGATCTTAGACTTGATTGATGACCAATACTAAGAGACTAGAAGTATAGTGTAACGATACTATTTAAATTTATAAATATCTGATAGCTAAAGATTAAGATTGACCTTAATCTTAAGAAGGAGGATTAGGATTTATTTTATGCATTTAAATTAAACAACCATTATTTTATTCATATTTCTCCTATAGATTATATCTGAAAGATAAATAGCAGTTTTTAAAAATAAGGATTTGAATAAAGGATAAAACTAAAGAAATTATATAACAAACTTCCTCGTGGGAACGATCCTATACTAGTACTATGGTTTCCATTGTGCACTTGCAATAGGTTAAGACTTGAATTTAACATAAATATAGTAAGAACATCATAATCCAAAAGTCAGCATGTCACTATCTATCGTGAATTCATGTTCACGCATGTTACTATATATCCTAGTTCATGCATGTCACAATCTATCCTTGTTCATGCATGTCACTATCTATCGCGCATTTATGTTCATACATATCCAAGTATGTCACTATCAATCACGCATCCATGTTCATGCTTGTTACTATCTATCGCGCATTCATGTTCATGCATATCACTTTCTATCGCACATTCATATTCATGCATGCCACTATTAATCCATGTTCAAGCATGTCACTATCTATCGTGCATTCATGTTCATGCATGTCACTATCCATCACGCATTCATTTTCATTCATGTAACTATCAATCCATGTTCAGGCATGTCATAATCTATTGCACAATTATACTCATTCATGTTTATGCATGTTACTGTCTATAGCGCATTCATGTTCATGCATTTCACTGTCTTTCGAGCATTAATGTTCATTCATGTTCCTACATGTCACTATATATCGCGCATTCATGTTTATTATAACAGACAATATTAGGTATGGATGCAGGTCAGGTCAGGTGTGTGTACCTAGCATATGTACATGTATCGGATCTAAATGATCCATATACTTAATATAAGTGTAGCAAATGTACACTTGGATTTTTGGCATAAACCCATACACCTATAGCTGTGTATGAGGTATACACTTCAAATTGTACTATCCCATATACTTATATCGGCGTATTATATAATACACTTGATTTTACACTATTACATATATATATATATATATATATATATATATATATAACTTTGTTACATAAATGTGTAGCAGCTATACATGGGAGCTATACACCAGGCTATACACTTAATAAGGTGTAGCAGGATTACACTTTAAATTAGTACCCAACCATACACCCTAAACAGTGTAATTGTATTACACTAAAGTGAAGCTTATTATGGCTTATATGCATATATACTGAAAAGTTAATGTGGGCACTACATGGGATTCCAACCCTTATTAGCTTATAATCCTAATCTCGCCTCTTGACTTCACGACTGCATGAGTCACCTTTAAACTCCATGCATGCAAAGTGCAAACCCACTACAAGAGCTCGTCACTACCTTCTTCCTTCTTCCTGCTTCGAGCATTGAAGAAATCTAAATTCCATAGCAAACTGACCTGCAAAATCAATAAAATCTCATAGTAGATGAAACCCTTCTTCTAGTTCTCAAACCCATGTCTCACTTCAACCGCTTCAAACCCTTGGATTCAGAATCGTGGATCACAAGGTGACCCTGCAATTCAGTCGCGAGAATTGCGACAGACGACTGCTTGATCTCGGAGAGTTCATTGCGGCCTTAGCTTTTACAAATATTTCACGAACTTGATGAACTCGACACCAACACCATTTCGACGTCGTCGTAACTGAGAATCCACCAAAAGGTATGCCATAAATGAACCACATAATAGATTAAGTTTATTTTATTAATTCATTTCACATTAACTATAGGTAAAGGTGTCGACTCCATGAGATCAGATCGACAACTCTGTGATTTGTGTGAGGGTTTCAAAGTAGAAAGTGTTGATTATCACACTCTGAAACTTTCATACTGATTTAATAAATACAAACAAATTCTCGGTACAACGTATAAAAGAAAAAATATTGTATGTAAGTGTAGAAGACTAGCAAACTAAGAGCACAAAAGAAAGAAAAGAGCAGATGGAAACTGCAACAAGCTTGTGCATTAGGCTTGCTGCCGCAACCCCCACAAGCTTGCCGTGGCAAGGTGCATAGCTGATGGGCTTGCCGCGACAACCCTACAACTTGCCGAGGCAAGCCTGTGTATTTTTCCTGTGTGTCTGTTTGTGATGCCTTTTGCCTGTGTGTGTACAGTGTATTGAATCTTAGGTCTAGTAATCATTTTATTACACATATGGGGTCTACAGTGACCCAGTATACATGCTAAAAATGTCAACATGCATCATAGGTGCTTGGTGCATGAAGAGGTAGTAACGATGGATTTTAGCTTGGATGCATGCGTGCACATGTAACAAGTAACACGTAAGCTTGATTTCAAAGTAGGGAGTTGACCTTGCTAATTTATAGTTTGATTTCTTATTTGCATATGAATAGCAAGTTATTATATGTACGTGATTACGTTCATGCTCATGTTAGTTTCGACATATTCTTATGCTAGTTTCAGTTCGATGAATGGCTAGGTATAAATATACTAGTTTCAGTCTGATGGATAGTTATGTATGAATGATGATAAGATCAGTTTCGACGCATGGCTATGAATGATTATGCTAGTTCAGTTTAGATGTATGGATATGTATGGTTATGCTATGAGTATGCTATGAGTTCAGTTATGTATGAGCATGCAAGAGTCAACCATGCTAGTTCAGTTTATGCTATGGGTATGCTATGAGTTAAAGTTTATGTATGAATATGCGAGAGTCAGTTATGCTATGAACATGCTATGAGTTTTAGTTATGCTTTGAGTATGCGAGTGTTACTTTATGCTAGTTCAGTTTCGTGATACCATGCATTTTTCACATCTTGTTATCCTTGAGTCCTTGTTCTCGCTTGCTTCATTTTAAGCCAAGTGATCTCGCTAACTCGGGAGCTTGACTATGTAATTCTTGAACACAAGTGATCTCGCTAACTCGAGAGCTTGACTATGTAATTCTTGAATACAAGTGATCTCGCTAACTCGAGAGCTTGGTGTCTTGGTCCAAGTGATCTCACTAACTTGGGAGCTTGACAAGTGATCCCGCTAACTCAGGAGCTTGATGTCTTAGTCGAAGTGATCTCACTAACTCGGGAGCTCTATTCTCTTGTTTCTTGTCTATGTATATTTTTCATTTGATAGCTTGTTTAAGCTAAATCTGTTTAAGCATGATTCCTTGTTTCAGCATGAATCTGTCAGCATGATAAATTATTCATATGATTAATTGTTTGTTTATACTATATGTTGCTAGAATAGATACAAGATAAGATATAATGTGCTTAGATTTGTATTTTATGCATTAAGAAGTGAATTGGCATCCTAACATATAAGTTAGCATTGTTATTTTCCCTATTGAGCTTCGATGATAGTTCATCTTACGACTTTATGTCTTAGCTGCAGATCTTGACCCTGAGCATGAGGGTGATCCCACATATCAACCAGAGGAGGAGGAAGAAGAGGACGAGGAGGACGAGGAAGAAGAATTAGCTGAGGAATTCTTTCCTAAGTAGGTCAGAGAGGAAGAATGCTTGAGAGAGAGAGAGTTGTTTTGAAACTTGTATAAAATAGCAGTATTATGTTTTTGAGATATTTGGTACTTCGTGTATAGGTTTTCTTTCCATTGTTTAGATGGCGGGTGGTCGTCATTGGTGAAAAGCTATATACATAGCATCAGTTAGTTCTTGTTTATATCACTTAGTATACTATTTTAATAGATGAATGAATATCAGTTTCTGCCATATTATCTTCATGTCCGAGTTATTAAATTACTTTCTCAAATGCAATACTATGTATACAACACGATGAACTTGTATGACAGGATCATGTTAGGTGATCCGATGATGCGACCTTTCCCATTAACGATAAGGGAAAAAGTCGGGACGTCATAGGTGGCAAAGTTTTTGATGTTTGTTTGGTGTTAGGGTCTAGGTTGAGACTATGTTTATCTGGTCAAGTTGTTGCTTGATTATAATAGGTTGCAATACCTCTACGAAGAGGGAGAGGAAGGGGTAGACCATCGTTACCCCATCGCACTAGCCCGAATGCAATTCTAGTGGTAGGCTATGAGCATAACGCTACCTCGAGAAGCGGAGAAAATGTGCATATGGCATAGAGCAGAACTACAATGGAGAATGTTGCTGAGAATACTCCTATTGTAGCAGATGTTAACCTGATGGGGCCCGCTCCGGGAGTCCAGCAAAATGTGTGACAAAATTCACAGTTGATGGAAACCATGGTACACACCATGGCCATGCTAGCAGAGAGAAGACCCCTAGAGGGCTTTGTAGAGTTTGTACGCCTTCGACCGCCAGGTTTCTATGGTCAACATGACCCAATGGAGGCTGAAAAATGGCTAACACAGATCTAGAAGGTGCTTCAGAGGGTTACATGCACTGAGGTCAAAAAGGTTAGCTGGGCAGCATATAAATTGGAAGGTGAAGCAAAGCCCTAGTGGCAGTCTGTAGAAAGGATGAGAATACCCAGAGTACCTGGACTTGGGCCGCTTTCACTGAAGCCTTTAATGAAAAGTATTTTCCAGCACCCGAGAGACATCAGATGGAGGTCCAGTTTGCGACCCTAGTATAGGGTCAGATGACTGTTAGAGAGTATGAGGCAGAGTTTACTCACCTTTCTTGATTTGCACCATTACTCGTAGCCATCGAGCTCATGAAGACACAGAAGTTTGAGCGGAATTTGAAGCCCCTTATCAAGGAGAGAATTTTATTGTTTCAGGCAATGACATATTCACATGTGATGAAGTTTGCCCTTATAGCAAAGACCGATGTCGAGAATATGCTCAAGAGGAGAGGGGAAATAAAATAAAAGCAGAAAACCTCAAGCTCAGGCTTTTAGTTTCGGTCAAGCAAGTAAGAGACCGTAATACCCCATGAAGCCAACATTCCAGCCTACTGCAGTAGCTTACACATGGCCCTACAATTTCATAAATCTACCACCATTACCACCTAGGATTCTACATGTTTTGAACCAGCCCGTCCAAACTATAGCCAGAGGTACAGCTGGAGGTTTACGAGCACGACCAGTAGTTTCCCTCACGGGTTTGTATACAGCTTTGACGGTAGCTTCAACCGATATCTGTGGAAAGTGTGGGAAGGCACACAAGACAGATGAATTCCGTAAAGCGTCTAGTGTGTGCCTTCATTATGAAAAGATGGGACATCGGATTAAGGATTGTTGTCTTCAGTGATAGGGTTTGTTGTCTTCAGGCAGTGGTGGGTTTGTTGTCTTCAGTGATGCCTCGTATAGTGGGTTAGACTGTGTATTGAATCAGAGGGAACTTGTGATTGCTTATGGTTCCCGACAGTTGAAAGATCACGAGAAGAACTATCCCACTAATGACCTAGAACTAGCAGTGGTCATTTTTACATTGAAGATCTGGCAACACTACCTTTATGGTGAAGCCTTTAAGATTTTCACTGATCATAAAAGTCTCGAGTACCTCTTTACCTGGACAGAGCTGAATTTGAGGCAGAGAAGATGGATAGAATTCTTGAAGGACTATGACTATTCTATCTAGTACCATCCCGACAAAGTCAATGTAGTGGCTGATGCGCTAAGTCCGAAGTCATCTGCTTAGCTATCCCATCTTGTGACACGGCTACAAAGATGGAAATTTCTCAATGACTTAGTTTCATCTAGTGCCACACTTAGGGCAACATCAATTGGAGGCTTGCTTGCGACGGTGATGATATGATCTACACTCTTTGATAGGATCAGAGAACTCCAGATGCATGATGCAAAGCTTATTGTCATCAAACAGGGAGTACTCAGTGGGCTTCAGCCAGACTTTTCTATTAAGGACGATGGGTCTTTATTATTTTGAGGCCGAGTATGTGTACCAAATGATAGTGCCTTGAGTCATGAGATTCTCGAAGAGGCTCATAAGTCATCTAATGTTTATTCATCTTGGTAGCACAAAAATGTATCAGGATTTGAAGAAGACGTTTTGGTAAAATGGATTGAAGCGAGAGGTGGTGGATGTTGTTTTATTTTGTGAATTGGGGCTTTAGTTTAGGTGCTGATAATTGTGTGCTGAAAACAAATTAAAATCAAAGTAAAATAAAATAATAGATTCAGCACAACTAAAGTAATCCTAGACCTGCAAGATACAGGGCCTACTATAGCAAGTTTTAATAAGTAAGACTTTGTCCCACAGAGAAATTGATCTAGAACCCAAAATGGTCTATAATAGTAGGCCTCAAGATCTGGCTACAGATCTGACAATCCTAAAGAAGGGAGTTGGGTGTCACGCCTACACTAAATTAACCCTAACAAAAGAGAAATATAATATAGCCCTATCCTAGAGAAAGGGTTAAGAAGAAGATGGTGAAGGTGTGTGCCAAAATAAAATATAAAAAATGTGAAAAGTAAGCAGGCTAAGTTTAGAGTTAGAGCAGTAATATAACTCAGATTTAGTCTATCTCTGCAGTGTTCCTTGCTGAGGCACTATCAAAAGCCTCAACAAGGTAAAAATATCCAACTTAGCTCATGCCATTTGGGGTGCTCTTAAGGCTATAGGTTGTCCACTCAAATGGTTACAGCCAATCCTATAGAGTCTGTCAAATCCCATTGATCAAGCTAGAAGTTGCTATTCTAATCCAGAGGAGTGAACTAATCATTTCCCCAACCATTGGACCAGATCAGGCCATGAATACTATTACATCACTATGCAATGTCAGTGCTACAAGCTCCCCAGATCTGTGCACAGATCTGGCTGACATCCATAGGTATTCCAATTCATAAAATTCTAAGTGCTTTGCCAAGGCCAACGGCTCACTGGTGCCCATAAAAAGAACCATGCAACAGGTTGAATAAGGCTCTAGATTCAACTGGTCATTACTACAAAAGGCCTGTAATGACTCAGCCTCAAGCTACAATTCATACAGAGAAATCAGATCTAACATCTGATAACGGTTAGGTAAAGCAGAGGGGAGTCAGTTCCTGTATAAACCTCCTCACAAGGCTCTAGAAGCTTATGTGCAGGGGAGAAGAATCCTTCTCAAACATGTGGCTAGACACCACCTTAGGGCTATACTCCATCCACTCAAATGGTCATAAGGTATCCCATTGGTCTGTCCATACCATAGAGGTCTGAGAAAGAACATGTAAATTGTTGCAACCACCATGGTCCACAGGCCTTCGAACTCCCCAGATCTCACTATAGATCCAGCATTGCTTTCCATGAGGCTATCAAACGAAGGGAAATCAGATGGTAAACAATAGATCTACTGGAAACTGAATGGGCTCATCTCAAATACACGAATCCTATAGACATCTAAGAAAACCATAAGATC
Source organism: Chloranthus sessilifolius (assembly GCA_021018995.1). Lineage (NCBI taxonomy): Eukaryota > Viridiplantae > Streptophyta > Magnoliopsida > Chloranthales > Chloranthaceae > Chloranthus > Chloranthus sessilifolius. Next base: position 35,044,666 of record CM037586.1, read on the forward strand.
TTTAGATTCAATTAGTCATTAAAACAGTAATCTATTAATAAACGTAAAACTTACAATGAACTGCCTCCAGGCTGCAGCCTGTACACAACTGCTCATCAAAAATCTCAATGTATATAAAACCTATTACAAAACTGAAATAAAACTAAGCCTAACTGCGTACAAGGGGATTAGCTAACAAATGTTGGGCTAAGAGAGAAGAAAAATGAGAAAAAGAGGTAATCAAACCCTAACCCTAGCCCTAGCCTGCTGGAGCTCTCAGTTGACAGAGATTGAAGGAAGGATTGATGGTTAAAACTAAACTCTAAGTGTAGCTTATATACTCTGTCCATAGGGCTTTGGCTCTGAAAAGATAAACCCTAATTTTTCTAGCAGACACGACACTGTTATGACCCTTAAATGCCTTGAGATGTGCACCTCGAGATCCGTGCCTCAGGAAGTGTGCCTTAGCCTTGGGAAATTTCTAAAAGGTCCTTGCATTAAAACTAAGAAGTGGGGAGTCCGTGTTTTGCATGGCTGGCATATGCATCAATTCATTCGCGCAGTTGCAGAGCTTTTGCGGAGTAGCCTTTGGCTGGTGGGAAGTGCTCACTCACGCAGTGAATCTTTAGTTAATCGCACAGTTCCTTTACGCTGTAATGCTATCGCAGAGATGATCTGGAGCACCTAGATTTCTCGTGCAGTAGAGCTTCATAAGCTCTCTCGCTGAGTACTCACGCAGTTATGTTCTTGCGCTCACGTAGTAATTGGTAAGGCTTCAGAGTGCGTGAGATTTGTGCGAGGAGGATTCTGGGTATCTCTCACTTCAAGAGCTATGCAAGAACTTCCCAAGGTGATCTTTTGTTCAGTATACATATGGCCTCACTGTAGACACCCAAATTCGACCCAAGGCCCGATCAGTCCGTACTCCGGAAGAAATGCACCCCTGTGCTTCCGATGGCACCCCTGACCCCTTGGGAACCTATCCAGATCTTTAGGAATCACCTAAAACCCATTAGAACCATTCCCCCAATCCTTAGAGATCACCCCTAAACCCTAGGATCCCTTCCCAGACTCAACTTGAACCCTTCTGAGCAGTTGATCGAGGGAGAGCTACAGAATTTTATATAGACCCCTTCTAAGGATGGGTCACATACCATTGGAAAGCGGACTTCTCCAGCTTTCCAACGAGCCAAAGATCACCCAATTTGGAGTTGTGATTCAAGAGTTATGACCGTTTGAAGTTTCACATAAAATAACAGCATTTTGCTCAGGCGTATGTACTACATACGCCCAGCCAATTTGGCTCCAGATTGGTCAGGCGTATGTATTATATATGCCTGACATTTTTTGGGCCAAATTTGGCCGGGCATATATAATATATATGCCCAGCACAGGTGGGACCCACCATGGGCATCATCTTCCCAGAACTCCCCTGATTTTTGTGGAAATCACTGTGCATAAGTTGGGCGTATGTAATATATACGCCCAACTTAGCTACAGTAACTGTCATTAGGTGCTCGAATTTTCTTCATCTGGTTTGACCTTTTGACCATTCCCTTGGTTGAGGTGGGTGTCTTAAGATTGGTTGCACCCCCTTTGAGCTTATTTGTAACCCTTAAGTCACCTATGATCTCACCCCATCATCTACCATTGAAATTGGTTTCCCAAACCTCTAGGACCCTAAAAACCTAGAAAACCTTAGATAGAGGATTACCTAATTGCTAAACCAATTAGCTCTTAAGTAACCCTCTAACCCACCTCTTCTCTATAAATAGAGAGGCCCCCCTCTTCCCAAAAGGGTTGAAAAAATCAAGGTTGAAAAGATTAGGGTGAAAGTTTGAGTTAGGAGAGAGAGAGCCCTAGTGAGAGAAAGTTCTTTTTTCATATTTTCAACCAGAATTCCAGCATGCATAGATCATTTTTTTTCAACCCTTTTCAACCATTAGATCACCCCTTTTAATTAAAGCTTAGTCCCTAGCTTCATCCTACACTTCCTATCTACCGAATCCTAGTATTAAAACCTATTCCTCTACCATTTAAGCCATTTAAAGCCATCGGAAGCACGCCAAAGCGAAGGTCTTCTACAGTGCAACAAGGGCTCGTGAGCTCTGGCTCACCCTTCTCTTCCTCTACCTTCTCGATGTTTCCTCAGTCCAAGGATTCAAGTTACGCCGCCGAAATTTTGGTTTGGCTCAAAGCTTGGTAGGACCGTATTGCCTTCGGGCAAAGGGGAAGCTCCGCCCAATTGTTTTCATTTTGGCCATAGATAGAGACCGCTACGTGCGGGTTGATCAGGTGCCTAAACCCTTCCCGATCGATAACCGAAGCCCCTACCCTAGAGCCTTTGGCAAAGACCGGTAAATCAGAGTCATATTTAGCACTTCGGTGCTCAAAATATCAATTTAAAGGTTTCCCGGGTCACCAAAAGCTCCGGGTGGCGACTCTACATTTTATTCCACCGTGAGCGCATCGTCGCGAAGGGTTCGAGAGAATCCATGCTCGCACAGATGACGGCTCTGCTTGGGACATCACCCTAGCGCTTCCCCTCTTGTTGGCCTTTCTCTTTATTTTTTATTTTTTACTAACCATGGCTGTTTTTTGTTCTAATTTTCTGTTGTTTTTCTTTACTTTTTGTTATTTTTACTAACATACTCACCCCTATGATTCAGTCCTTTAAGTGCCTTAGCCGATTGGCAGGCCTACTTGCGCCTTCAAATTTATGTTTTTACGATTCTTGTCATTTAAGCCGCCTTAGCCGTTTGGCGGGCCCGCTCGCATTTACTTTTCACGTCATTTAAATTTCGGTCATTTACGAGCCTTAGCCGTTGGGCGGGCCTACGTGCGCTTTTTATTTCAGTCATCATATCTCGCCATTGAACGCCGGCCCGTTGAGGCGACACGGGCTTGTCATCCCCGACCCGATTTTGGACTTAATTTTCCTCCCCTTTAAAAATCTATAATTAAAAGTGAACCAATAGTGTGGGGACTTAATCAAATCTTTTTTACGTATTTTAGGTACTTTTTGGGGGGTTTAGGCACAAATATAACTTACCCGGTTCCCAGTAAGGCGGCAGCCCTAGTGGTGATGATCCTGAAAAGAACCACCCCTTTCAGTACCTGAGAAGGCGCTTGTGCCGGAGGTATATCAGTCGGGTTGCCAATTCCGATAAAGTCATAAAACCCGCATTGGTGAGAGCGTAGATAGCTCGAATTCAACCGTGTATCCCTAGGAAACGGAAAGGAGGGACCCGATAACATACACAACAGTCCCCGGGAGCATTCCTCCCAGGAAACCAGTTCAAAGACCCATTTTTGGGCTTTCATCATATCAAAATTAATCAGATTAGTTTGCGATATAATATATACGCCAAAATCAGAATAGCCAGGCGTATATAATATATACGCCAAGCCAAAATCCCCAAATTTAAGCCAGGTGTATATAATATATACGCCCAGCTAAATCTGCCCCTTTTTTGGTCGGGCGTGCATAACATATACGCCCAGTATAAACAGGGTCACAGCAACCCGATCTGAGGCCCAATCCACCACCCCAATTCCCCGATTAGCGGTATTAGTACCCACAGTAGCCTCCCGCATTCTATAACACCCAACATGCCCCCGCCTAGTCAAGAGAAGGCGACTTCTCGTTGATCTGCTCCGGGGGATCGGGTCGTTTGCGTGGATTCCCTCGCCTTCAATAGAACGAAAGGGTTCCCTTTCGCTTCTTCCGAAGTGTGTCGGATCCCGCCGTGGGACCTACTAAAAGTGCATTTACCACCCAGGACGGGAATTGACCCTGGGCACCAAGTCATCTAGGTAGAGGGGAGTTAATTTCCATCTAAAAAATATATATATATCATAAAAAAAAAATCATCTTCAAAAAAAAAAAAAAAAAAAAACAAAACAAAACAACAAAAATCATCTTCAAAAAACCAAAAAAAAAAAAATCATTTTTCAAAAAACCAAAAAAATCAAAAAAATATATTTTGGTGTGACCATCACTACGGCAACCTCAAACCCGGCCCGTAGAAGGAGAACCAAGAAGGTATTCGGCCCTTACCCAAGGCATCGATACAACACTCGTCAACGGATCATGTCAAGCGCCGATACATCCCCGCCATCATCCCCATCCCATTCCCATATAGGAGAAGACCCGATCTCCAACACCTTCACCCCAACCCGGTTCGATGTCACGGGTCCATTTGGGGCACCCATGTTCGCATCCACCCCATCCCCCGCCCTTACATTTTCCCAACATGCCCCTACCTCATCCTCTACTGAAACACCTCGCTTCCCAACCAACCCATACATCCCCACCTCCCATCCGTACACCCTTACCGCACCCCCCCATTCCCAAAGACCCCATCGGGAGCCCCATCCCCTGCCTACCTCCCACATCCCATCCACCTCATCATCCATGCCCCCTACATCTTATATCCCATCCACCTTATCACATCGCCCATCCACATCCCAACATACCCCCCTATTTACCCAGGTCATGCCCAACTTTACCCAAGATGTGACCAATAACTCACCATCTTCCTTAGTCGTACATCCACACCCTCCAAGCACAATCATTCATACCCCCTATACCCAGGTCATGCCTAATTTCACCCAACCCCCTCCGTCCTTGAATGGGCCACCACCCTCCAATCTCACACCTGAATCCATGCCCTCAATGGAGGACATGAGAAAGATGTATGCCCTATGGGCTACCTCTCGGAATCCCACATTCCAAACCCCACATCTAGGTCTCTAAAACCTCCATACCCCATTCCCCCATGACCATGCCCAACCACCAATCATTCATACCATCCAAGATCCTTCAACTCAATTCCAGGCCTAGGCCCAAGCCCACTCATCTCAGGACCAAACCCACACGAACCCATGGGCCCAGGCCCACTAGACCCATCAAGTTCAAACCCATCGGACTCAGGGCCAGACCCAAGATCCTCAAGGCCCATGGGCCCAAGCCCAAACCCATCAGACTCAGGCCCAGGCTCAAGATCCTCAAGGCCCATGGGCCCAAGCCCAAATCCATTAGACCCAGGCCCAGACCCATAATCCTCAAGGCCCATGGGCCCAGGCCCAAACCCATCAGACCTAGGCCCAAGCCCAAAATTCTCAAGGCCCATGGGCCAAGCCCAAACCATCAGACCCAGGCCCAAAATTATCGAGGCCCATGGCCCAAGGCCCAAACCCCCCAGACACAAGCCCATCAGATCCAGGCCCAGTTCCAAGCCCCCCAGGGTCCTTGGACCCAAACCTATCAAACCCAAGGCCCATCATCCCACACCCAATACCCACATGGTCCATTAGCCCAAACTCAGCAGGGCCCGTTAGCCCAAAATCATACCAACCCCCACACCCAGGCCCAAGGCCCATCAACCCAAGCTTTCCAAAACCATCAAGCCCAAACCCAAGGCCCATCCACCCACACTCATCAAGGCCCATTCACAAACCCCTTACCCCTTCACCAATACCCTTCATTCACTTACACCCCTTGTACCCCCATCTCGCCTCCAATGGAAAATCCGATCCACCCTATGCCTCAAAACCATGCCTATAGCATCCCGCCACATCAACCACACCCCCATCACCCCCAGAATATACACCCAGCTTAGCACATCATTCATCCACAAACCATTCATCCATTCACTCCCCCCATCCCCTACAGGCCTTGTGGCCCCACCAGGTCGTCCAACCCATCACCCCCAAGGTCCAAATAGCATACCTCGCCCCTCTCCAGTACAATGACCAATAGTATGAGGAGGACGAGATCTGCAACAGTGGAGGAGCTACCAGCTTCGGCCCCCCCAGGCCTGTCATCATCACACCTAGGGCCGAGCCAAACCAGGGGGAGGCAGTCCCAACTACAAAAGAATCAGAGCATATGGACAGAACACAAAAGCAGCTGACGAAGATGGGAGGGCTAGAATTGCATTCGATAGACTTTTCAAACTTGTGTCTGTTCTTAGATGTCCCCCTACCACCAAAATTTAAGATGCCGTTATTCGATAAATATAATGGCACTGGGTAACCCCATCGCCCACTTAAAGTCTTACTGTAGGGATATGTGTTAGTACGGCGGAGATGAACGACTCCTCATCAAAGTGTTCCAAAAGAGTCTAACGGGCCCGGCACTAAGATGGTTCACATCCCTAGAACCATCCATGACCAAAACTTGGAAAGATCTGACACACTTATTCCAAGAACAATATGTCTATAACATGGACATAGAGCCAAGGAAGTCGGATCTGGCCCGTTTGAAGCAAAGACATGATGAAACTTTCAGTGCCTACTTAGGAAGGTGAAGGACATTCCCACCGAATTTTGGATGATGAGCAGATTGAATTAATAACCAAGGGAGTGCTCCCAGTCATCACATAATTTTTGGTATATCTCCAGCAGTCCTGTTTTGCTGATTTGGTCCGAAATGCCAACCGTTGTGAAGACGCCGTCAGAGAGGGCAGATTGGAAAGAGTATGGCCAACGGGGCCGCTGGGGTTCGAAAAGCTGCCGAACCAAGGATTGAAAGAAGGCCAGGGGCAGAGGTGCAGAACATCGTTTATCCCCAGGCCAATACCACCCCGATACAGCTCCAGGCCGCACACCCACCCCCGGCCCGTTTCGACAAGCGCCAAAGCCGAACAATGGACTAAGGGCCCCGTTCACCCAGGAATAGATGAAAGCCCGATTCGAATGGGTCTTCACACCGTTAGGGCAATCCCTAAGTGTTTTATTACCAGTGTTGTTATAAAAGGGTTTGGTCAATTTACTCCAGCCTCGCCCACCACCCAATCCGATACCCAGAAACTATGATCCGAACCTGCATTATAACTTCCACCAGGGGCCAGGTCACCCTACGGATCGGTGCTTCCCACTAAAGCACGCAATCCAAGATTTAATAGAGGCACAAAAAATTATTCCCCCGTCACTTCCTCGAGGGCAGAACTAGAATATCCATCAGGCCCCTCTGCCACCGCATTCAGGAGGCCCCATGCCTAACATCCACTGCGTAGAGGAAGAGGAAGGGTTTGACCCCTCGGATTACATCGGTAATCAAGAAGAGTTTTCACTTACCAGGCTGAACGAGGGTGAACCAATTATAGGGGTAATCGAGCCGCTGTATTTAGCCGATTACTTCCCCATCCCGGCATACCAAGAAGAGCCGCTAGATTTAGGGCAGTATTTTCTCACTTCCACTCCTGCCTATCAAATCCAAACGGGCCCAGCCCCGCCGCAATCATACGCATATCCGCCCCACTCCCAATTTATCCCACAATACGCACCGCCTCCCAATCACCCCATCCCGCACACTATCCCACCGTCAGCCACCCCATATACCTCTCCGTCACATCACCCCACGCCATACATAACTCCACCATCCCCATACTACCCTACCTCATACACACCCCCAAATCCCACCGCCCAGCATACTACTCCACCATCCCTAAATCATCTCGCCCAATACAGAACTCCACCATCCCCAAATCACCCCGCCCCATGCACTACATCACCCCCGGTCTATCCCGTTTTACCCACAAACCCATCATCACCCCACCGTGCCACCCCATTTATAAACCCTTCATACCAATACCCCCCTGCTCCATCTGCTACCCAGTCATACCCTTATCGCCCCGCTCCACCTGCACCTCCGACATTTCCCAGTCACCCTATTCCCGTCACACCCCCACCATCCCTGCGTTATTTTGCCCCTAATCCAGCTCCACCCCCATCCAAACAAACAACCCCTCACCCACTCCCCTTATCACCCACTCCCAATCACCACGGTCTTACCATGCCCCGGTAACGCCTGTACAAACCCCCTCTGCACCCTCAAACCCAACTTTGCCAATTCCCGCCAATACCATTACACCCCCTATTGGAGTCAACCTAGTTGGGCCCGAGAATTCGACATACCTAGCCCAATCCACCCCAGAATCACCAAGCACCCGCATCAAGTGCCGTTAAGTTACGAGCAGACGGACATGAATGTTGGTCGCAACCAAGAAGAGATAGTCGAATTTATCACCCGGTCCAGCCAAATTTCTACGCAGCCAGAAGCATCGAGGGCCGTAAGAGGAGAAGAGAAGAAGAAAGAACAGGCCGCAGGGAACCCCTTTGAAAAAATGGCCAAAGAGCATGTGTTGGAAACACAGCTCAAGAGGACACCTACACATATCACTCTCTGGGATTTGTTGATCATGTCCCCGCTCCACTTTCAAGCCTTAATGGGAGCGCTCAAAGACGCACATGTTTCCGCCCACGTGACTCCAGACGAGGTGGGAAAAATAATCGGGCAAGTATTGGCCCCAAATGCCATCTCATTCACTGATGCGAATTTGTCGCTTGAAGGGAACAATCACTCTAAACCCCTGAATATAACAGTGGAAGTAGGAAACTTGGTGGTGTCGTTGGTCTTGATAGACAACGGGTCGGCATTAAATGTATGCCCTCTAAGGACGGCAATCAAAATTGGTGCGAACCCCAACACCTTCCGGCCATCAATAATAAGCGCCAGGGGATTCGACAACACCCGAAGAGAGATTATAGGAGAAGTGGACCTCGACCTGATCATCGGGCTGCAAACCTTCAGTGTCCTCTTCCAGGTAATGGACATCAAGTCTACATTTAATCTATTATTGGGCCGATTGTGGCTCCATGAGATCGGGGCAATACCATCAACTCTACACCAAAAACTTCGATTCATCTCAGGCGGAAGAATCGTCACCATCGTAGGTGAGAGCAGAGAAGACAGGGAGCAGAGCGCTCTGCATATTGAAAATTAGAAAGTGCTTGACACGCCGCACTCAGTAGATGACACCGATTTCCATCGATTTGAGTATGACTTTTCAGCCGTCACCCTTGAGTCGCCTGAGAAAACCCCTGCCAAAACTGGGGCAGGAATGGATGCGGCAATGTTCATGCTCCATAAATGGGGCCACCAAAAGTGGAAAGGTTTTGGCCCACGCCTTCAAGGAAGAAGAGACCCCGTCAGGGCTAAGGGGCAGCAAACCAGATTTGGCCTAGGCTACAAGCTCGACGGAGAAGAAGCCAGAGAGGCCAAAGAAAAGATGAGAGCCGCAGCAACCGCCAGGGCCAGAGGAATCAACCTGGAAGAAGAAACTCCTGCCCGACTCCACATCCGTCAAACCTTTGTGAGCGCCGGGGTAGTAAAGATTTATCTGAATGGGGAGACAAGGGTAACCCCACACAAGCTTGCTTCCGCCCACCCCACTAACCCGTACATCATCCCCCCGGACCTGGAGGTGGACTTGACTGCCCTCTCCCTGTTTGAGGAAGAAATCCCCGGGCCCACCCATCACTCTAGCACTAGCCACTCTGGGCCCACCCTAACCTTCAAAGACAAGGTCTCAGAGGATCCCTCCGTAAACATATTAAGGGGGGAACTGCGAGAGCCTACCGATGCCGTCTCTGATCAAAGAGGTAAAGGCCAGGCCTCACAGGTAAGTAACTGGGCATCTTTGCCCCAACTCCTGGGAGCCGCCAAATGCTGTGAATACGACATCGGCTCTCCAAAAAAAAATAACCTGTAAGAAGTGAGGTTAGCCTTTGGGACACTTCTACCCTGTATATATAGAGATCCACCTCGCCAGGGGCTAACTTCAGAAAAATTGCAAAAAACCATAAAAATAGAAAAAATAGCAATTCCAAAAATATTGTCCTTTAAAATTCCTAATAAAATTGAAAAAGATGTCGTGATACACGCGAAGCCGACCCCTTCCCTGTAGAAATACGAGAAGAGGTAGGAGTCGTAAGTCTGGATGAGGAAGGTCAAATCAATAAGCTCCCCAATGAGCTCCTCAAGCAATTTGCCGATTTTGAGCATGGCCCTACCCCGATCGTCGAGGAGACAGAGGAAGTCAATTTGGGCACCGAAGAGGTCCCTAGAATCACCAAAATTGGAATATCGTTGTCCCCGGTAGAGAGAAAAGGTATGATAGACTTCCTCCGATCATACCAAGACGTCTTCGCATGGTCGTATGAAGACATGCCTGGTCTGGATACCGATCTGGTTGAGCATGAGTTGCCACTCTACCTTGACTGCAAGCCGGTTAAACAGAAGCTGAGACGCCTCCGACCTGAATGGATGTTGAAAGTCAAGGACGAGGTCATTAAGTAGTACGACGCAGGTTTCCTCATGGTATCCAAGTACCCGCAGTGGCTGGCTAATATCGTCCCCGTACCAAAGAAAGATGAGAAGGTTCGAATGTGCATTGATTTTTAGAATCTCAAGAAGGCGAGCCCTAAGGATGACTTTCCATTACCCCACATCGATATCCTGGTCGATAACACTGCTAAGCACGAGATGCATTCTTTAATGGACGGGTTCTTGGGCTACAATCAGATTAAGATGGCGGAGGCTGACCGAGAGAAGGTCGCGTTCATCACTCCCTGGGGAACCTTCTGCTACAGGGTGACGCCATTCGGGCTCAAGAATGCTGGGGCAACCTACCAGAGAGCAATGACGGCCCTATTCCACGACATGATGCACCGAGAGATCGAAGTGTATGTCGATGATATGATCACCATATCGCCAGAAAGAGACGACCACTTGGTAAACCTTCAGAAGCTATTCGAGAGGTTAAGAAAGTTCAGGTTGCGATTGAATCCCCAGAAGTGCGCATTCGACGCTATGTCAGGAAAGCTATTAGGTTTTATCGTCAGTAGGAGAGGCATCGAGGTCGATCCAACCAAGATCAAGGCCATCACTGAAATGCCACCACCGTCTACAGAGAAGGAGGTCAGAGGCTTTTTAGGCAGAATCCAGCACATCAGTCGGTTCATCACACAGTTAACTTCGATATGCGCACCAATCTTCAAACTACTGAGAAAGGATTCACCAATTGAGTGGAATGATGATTGCCAAGCTGCATTTGACAAGATCAAGGGTTACCTCCTAAATCCTCCAGTATTGGTACCACCTGTACCCGGTAGACCCCTGATAATGTACCTGTCCACGATGGAATTTTCCATGGGGTGTGTGCTAGGACAGCATGATGAGACAGGAAGAAGAAAGCAGGCCATTTACTATCTGAGCAAGAAGTTTACTGATTACGAGACGAGCTACTCTCATTTGGAGAAGGCATGCCTAGCACTCGTATGGGCTACTCAAAGACTTCGACACTACCTGTTATCCCAAGCCGTCCTGCTTCTAGCGCGAATGGACCCATTGAAGTACATGTTCCAGAAACCTGCTCTCACTGGTCAAACTGTGCGATGGCAGCTATTGTTATCTGAATTCGACATCACGTATGTCACTCAGAAATCGATCAAGGGATAGGAGCTCGCCGATCATCTTGCTGAGAACCCTTTACCTAACTACGAGCCGTTAAGAACCGAATTCCTAGATGAAGATATCTTATTCATGATGAAAGATGATACAGAAGAAGCAGAAGAATCATGGGTAATACACTTTGACGGAGCATCGCATGTCGAAGGCCAAGGAGTTGGCGCCATCCTAATTTTGCCAAAAGGATCCCATGTACCAATCTCCATCAAGCTCAACTTCCCCTGCACTAATAATATGGCTGAGTATGAAGCTTGCACCTCCGGTCTACATGCAGCCCTTGATCTGAATGTAACTCACCTTTGAGTTTTTAGTGATTCACAGTTAATCGTATGTCAGATGAATGGTGACTGGAAGACGAAAGATGAGAAACTGATCCCCTATCATGAACACCTCGAGGATCTAATTGCTTGCTTCCAAGATGTAACTTTCTCATATGTCCCCCGGATAAGGAATCTCTTTGCCAACGCATTAGCAACTTTGGCGTCAATGATTGAAATCCCCTATGGTGTTGAGATGAAGTCGATTATGATTGAGCAGAGGAATGAGCCGGCCTTCTGCCTCCAGATTGAGGAACCTACAAAGCCCGATGATGAGCCACCTTGGTTCTCAGATATCAAGAATTTCCTCGAGACCCTAACTTTCCCAGAGGGTACATCCAAGATAGACCGAAGAACCATTCAACGTTTAGCGGCAGGTTATGTCATTTGTGGGGAATGCCTCTACAAGAGATCATACAATAACATCTTACTCAAGTGCCTTACTGAAAGTGAAGCGGTCAGTATTATGAAAGAAATCCATGAGGGAGTGTGCGGAGCTCACGTCAGCGATCACATGCTTGCTAAGAAAATTCTACGACAGGGATACTTTTGGACCACCATGGAATCAGATTGCTGCAAACACGCTCAAAAATGCTACAAGTGTCCTCCAATCTGATACATGCTCCTGCCATTGATCTTCACTGCATGACCACCCCTTGGCCATTTGCTACCTGGGGCCTTAACGTTGTCGGAATGATAAACCCGAATGCATCAAACGGACACCGGTTCATCCTCGTCGCCATTGAATACTTCACCAAGTGGGTAGAAGCAACGTCATATGCTAACATCACTGCCAGTCACGTTGAGAAATTTCTCAAGAATAATATTATGTGTCGATTTGGAGTACCCAAAGATATCATCATGGACAACGATACAAACCTTACGAATAAGCGCATCCGAGACTTCGGCGAGCAATACAAGATCGAGCACCATCGCTCATCCCCTTATCGGCCTCAAACTAATGGAGCCATGGAAGCCGCGAACAAGACAGTCATCTGCATCCTTGAGAAAATGGTCATCACTTATCGAGACTAGAGCAAAATGCTGCCATTTGCTTTGTGGGCCTACCGAACATCGATCCGTACCGCTACAGGGGCAACATCATTCTCCCTTATGTATTGAACCGAGGTCGTCCTCTCGGTAGAGGTTGAAGTACCCTCACTCTAAATCCTCATGGAATCAGGCTTACCCGAAGCAGAGAAAGAGAGATCATGCTTTAATCAGCTGAACTTATTGGATGAGAAGAGACTCCTGGCCTTATGCCACACTCAAGTTTACCAAGGGAGGATCGCACGCGCTTACAATAAACGTGTCCGCAATCGAGATCTAAAGGTAGGAGACACTGTGCTGAAGAAGATCTTCCCATCCCTCCACGTCGATCCAAGAGGAAAGTTTAAGTCGAACTGGGAAGGACCATACCTCATTCAAGAAGTGCTGCCGAGATACGCCATCCGCCTTGCCACCATGGACGAAGATCATCTTCCTGAGCCCATCAATGCTGGATACGTCCGATGGTTCTACTCTTAGTCTATCATGATAAGGTAAGTATTGATGAAACAGATATGTGACTGCTTAAGAATCACCCAAAAGAGGCCATCATTTCAAACACAGTAGCCAGAAAGCATCCTTAAAAATGATGATATCCTTTGCTACCCCATTTGAGCTTGGACCTTTCTTTCAATAAACCCATTCCCCCTAAAAAAAATATACGTGTGTATACAAAAAAAAAGAGAGAGAAAAGATGCATGTGTATAGAGTTACTATCAAAACCCAAAAAAAAATCGAAAAAGTAAAACCTCAAAAAGAGATTGCCTGAAATGAAGCAAAAAAAAAAGAAGAATCATGGGGCATGTATATTAAAAACCCCAAGGAAGAGAGTATGTTGAGAAAATTTAAGCCGTATCAAGGAAACACTTTTTTAGCCTAGTGTACCTTCAAATCCTAACCCTACCCATGGCCAAGCTACACCCTGAAGGATGCCCTCTTTGTAGGTTGGCAAGCAGTCATAATATCTGTTAAGTCAACATGAGCTGAGTCGTGAGACGACACCAGAACCCCATCCAGCTGGTTATGACAGAATCTTTGTCCATGGCGTTGCTCTCTAGTTAAAAAAAAAAAAGAAAAAAAAAAGAAAGAGAGAAAATTAATTTGAGTTCAAAGCAAGATGGACGTGGTGAAAACCTGCAAGGGCACCATGGGTAAAAACAGCGAACTCACGCGGACCAGGTGAAAACCTGAAAAGGCACTTGGGGTAAGAGAGCGAACCCATGGACGTAGTGAAAACCCGAAAGGGCGCTGCGGGTAAAAACAGGGATGACAGGCATGGCGAAAACCTGTCTCGGGCGCTGTGAGCAAAAAAAAATGTGTAAAAAAAAAAGAGAGATTAGGAGAGGATCTGTTCTGGTTCACCTTTTAAGTCTGGACTCCTTGAGCCCCTTCCCGTTTTGTGATTGGGCCGCTCATGTTAAAATCAGATCAGATCCTAATCAGGCATGTCGTCTCTACCGCGTCGTCCGACGCATGACCAAAGGTAAGGCCAGAAGACCAATCAATCTCGGGGAAGCTGATCTATCCACGTTTAAAATGAAACACCGAAAACTCCTAAACAGGGTTCGACCATGCTCAAAAAGAGGACCCGCCGATTGGCCTTGAAAATACCGACATCACAAAAAGGAGAGAATTTCAAAAAAGATAGTATATTTTCCTTTCCCATAAGAAGCCTCACCCTGTGTAGGAGAAAATTTTGAAAAAAGATAATAGGTTTTCCTTTTCCATAAGAAAAACCTTATGTCGTGAGACGTATGGAAGAAAATTCGAACACCAAAAAAAATATATGTATATATGTGTATAGCAGATTTCATTTCTTTTCTTACAAGTATCACATATGAGGTGTCACGTCCCAAAAAGATAATAACATGACACCCTTTCTATCTTCTGCCATCTTTACAGGTATATATATAAAAAAAAAACAACAAACAAAAAGAAACAACCCAAAAAAGGAAGTAGATCTCTGTTAAGGGGCATCAGCCCCCCTCTATGTATATGATCTATGGTATGTGTAGGAACAGGTCAAGGGCAGGAACCACTCTTCAAGGCACTGATCTCTGCAAGAAGAGAGTCCTCACGGGCATTTCGATCGGTCAACCACCTACCATGACAAGACTCAAGGAGACTCAGTCAAAAGCCCAGTCAACCGAAGAACCTCGCTCTCGGCCTTAGCAGCTCTCACCTCCGCCACCTCGGCTCTGGCCCTCTCCTTCCCCAAAGCCTTAGAAAAAGCCAGCTTCTCTGTAAAAAGAGACTCAATTCTAGTCCGGAGCATCGTCTCCATGAATGGACAGGGCCCCGTCTCTATCGCATCTACCGAAACCGGGTTAGGAGCAGGTAAGCTCTTAGATGCCAGCCAAACCTTGTAATAAGAAGAGAGGGCACCTCCCTGAGTCAAGCTGCACATATGCGTTGATTGGCGGGTCTCCCAGAGTGCTGCTATACGATCTAGGTCACCGAGAGAACCCCAAGAGAATATCAGGGAACACAGGGGCGGCCTCACAGTGCATGGCATGTGTTGGGTATATCCGAATTGATGAAGCACCCGAGATGGGAAATAGCAAGTACTACCAGTCAACCCCAAAAGTGTGATGCCCTCACAATCCCGAGAGCGGACAATCGAAAATGTACCGTCCAACCAGGGAAGCTGCTAGATCAGCTCCACATCAGATAGCCACAGGCTCAGTTCTTCGATGCTCCCATGGGGCAGCCTCGAGTAGCATGTCAGAAAGCCCTGGGCCACATCCCCTCTTACCAAGTAGAATCTCGGTACAGGCCCCATGATAGCCAAATGCTCTCCTAGCCAAACCTGAATGGAGTGGACTCCCACGAAGAATCCCAACCCGGCCCGAGGCCGAGGCATCCAGGCCCCAATACATCTCAGCCAAGACTAGGTGCACCAATGAGCGGTCTCCCTCCAATTCGGTCAAAACATCGTATAATTCGAGGGAATATGTCTCGCCCCCAGTAAAGAAGAGAACTTTCGATAGCAAATAAAGGGCAAAGGCCTTCACATTGAAAGGATCTCGGACCGGCAACTTTCGAAGACTCGAGTCGCCAAAAAGTTCTTTCAGGAATTTCAGCGAGCACCTAGTGGGCCCGCGGCGAAGCCCTTCTCATACCCACCCTTTTTCAAACCAAGAACCGCGTAGACCGCCTTTGCATACCCCGGTTTGGGCACCACTTTGGCAAGCCCCCGATGCATTCTCAAGCCAGTGACAGAGGCCAGCTCCTCCAAGGTTGGGGTGAGCTCCCTGGACTCGAATCTGAAGACATGAGCCCTATGGTCCCATGACGCTAAAGCTGCCTTTAGGAGGTTCGACAACAAAGGAACAGCAAGGAGAGAGAAAAGACGGGATAACCCGAGGTAATCCAGAGCAGCGAGCTCCCCCTCAGCCAAGCTAGCACACCACTTTTGCGAATAACTGAGCCCCGAGTCCAAACAGGGAAGTACACTAACCCCATCCCCCGTATGAGAATTTGGGCCGGGAAGCGGGTCCATAGACGTACAAAGATGTCCTATATAAAGCTCAATCAACGTAGGGCGATGGACTCGCTTATCAAGGAAAAAAGGGAAAAAAAAAAGAAAGAAAAGGTGGGGCAAAAAGGCAAAGCCCGAGTGAACAGTGAGACAAAGAGGGCTGGGCGCGGGTTATAAGGAACCCGTCGGGCATCAGTCATAGGAGGCGTATATAATATATATGCCCAGCCAAAAATTCAAGTTTTTAGCCAGGCGTATATATTATATACGCCAGGGTAACGTGGCAGTTGTGGTTGCCAGGCGTATGTATTATATACGCCAGGGCGAAATTCCAAAATTTTTGCCTGGCGTATATAATATATACGCCTAGTTAAAGGGTAGGGAAGTGTAACCCCCCCCCTCGCGTCATCCCTTTCCTTTTTCCCTTACTCCACAGGAGCGGATTTCGTTTAGCCTTTTTTTATCTCGGGGCAGTCCACAGGCGGGCACGCCCACGGATGACGTGGCACCCATGGGACATATGCGAGTAGTCATACGCGAGCTTCCCCCATCGTTGGAAGGGGCTCTGACCCGCTTCGTGCAAGAAAACACAAAAACAAACATCATCATAAAGGCAAAGAAATAAATAAACGGAGCATTCATATAAACCTTGAAAGTTGTGAGACCATCCAAAAACAAAAATCCAAAGAAAATTATTACATATTCCCCAATATTCCAAAAACCTAAACTATTTCAATGTTCTACATTTTCAGGAAAAAACTAGTCCTGGGCGGCCCCCTTTGACTTCTTCTGGCATCGGGTCGCGCTTTGAAAGGTATGGGTCTCCCCCACCCTAGTCCACGCCTGAGAGATGCGGCCAAGCAGAGAGCGCGACTCCTTCTCACGAGCACGCTGCATAAGCACACGAAGGGCCATCAGTTAGGGAAACAAGCAGAAAGTAAATATGAGGATGACTAGATGCGATCAATATTCACTCACCACCTCAACCTCCCTAAGACCGGCAATGTTACAGTAATATTTGGCTTGGTTTACGATCGACTCATAATCCTGCAGAAAAAAGATAAAGAGAGAGGTATCAGTCACACAGGCCATCAGGTATAATCCAAGAAAACAGACGAGAAAGGTAACAAAGGAGAGATTACCCCAGGGATCAGCTCAGGGGGTGGAATCCGGATAGCTTCAGCGGAAATGCGTGCCTTCTCAGCCACATCGGCACACATACGCGACAGAAAGGCATCATCCAAGCGCTTAAAGGTCCCCTGGACCTTAGTGGGTGAACTGCCGGAAGCACCAGCACTAGATGGGTCGGAAGGTCCCGCACTAGTAGCCTCACCAGGAACAACTGCCTCATCCCCCTCATCTGAATCATCACCCTGTCCAAACTATAGAGAGAAACAGTCTTTGTTCAAAAAGTAGGGCAATTAAGATAATCATATGGAAAGCTGCTAATAGAAAAGGGGAAAGAACATTACCTGAGAGTGCAGACCACCAAAAGCTAAAAAGTTAGCGCTGGGCACGAATCGGGGTAGCAAGGAACGATAGGGTAAAGACTCATACCACATCTGATATCCCCCAGGGAAGAGAAGGTCGTCAATGGGGACCCCGTGGTGGAGAAAGCGAGCAGTGAGCATCTCGATAGAACCTTTGGGAGCCAATACATCATCTGGAGGAGCTTGGGGCACGGCAAAGAGAGGTCGATACTGATGAACCACCCTCTCCCCTAAGTAATAGGCCCTAGCCCAGGACCCATAGAAGAAAATAATGCGGCGATCTAACAAAAGGCGAGAGGGGCCCACTACAGCCAGGTTCCAGCAGGGGGATCCAACGTAGGGATCAAGGATGACCTGCTCAACAAAAGAGAAGGGATTTATACATTTGGTCAGAACGCATAGCACAAAAGTGCTATCAAATTTACAAAGAGAGAAAGTGTTATACCTGCTCTGGGATCAGCAGATCAAACTGAGAGCGCAACCCTAACTCCAAGTGCTTCATACCCACGTCCCGGCGGCGATTTGCATGCCAGTTGCTCATAAGAGGTAATGTGGGGACTTCAGAGAGAAGCAGAGGGTGACCAGGTTGGAAATGCAGATACCCCCACACCTGAGAAAGCAAACAGATATAAACAAATATGTAAAAAAAAAAAGAAGGGGGGGACGAATTGAGACCAAAGGATAAATTACCTCAAGAGCAGGCCAAGCTCACAATGGAACTGAAATCCCCAAGAACGACTCGCACCAAGCTAGACATGACCACCGCGTAGCCAGCACCTCCCCAAATCGAACCGATGTACGGTGTCCCAGTTCACCATAAGACTGAGTTGGGACAACGAGACCCGCCCTCTGTTGGTGTTTGAAAGGAGAGTCTTGCCCAGGAGGAACAACAGAGAGATGCGAGCCAGCATCAGTGCACCCTCTGGCTCGAGGTAAATGGCCGCATCAGGTTGGCCCAGGTCCACTAGCTCGTGAGGCTCAAACAAACCAACCAGCCAAGATAACTTGATTTAGGAGCCACGAGCATTCCCAGAGGTCGGGTAGGCCCCTATCAGCCGAGTCACCTCCTCCCTATCAGGCGTGCGAACAGGTATCACCGGCACCCCTCCAACACGAACCCCAGTGATCATGGACAAGTCTACGGGCGTGAGGGCCATCTCAGCCATGGCCATGTGAAATGTCATAGTCTCGGGGCAGAAGCACTCTATCAGGGCCTTCAGATAGGCCGTGTCAGCCCTCACAGCGGGGCATGAAATGAAGTCCCCAAAACCAGCCTGGGCGAGTAGGTCCTTCACCACCTGGGGGAGATAAAGTACGAGGTGCTGGAGGTCAAACCAACCACCCCGGAACATAATGTGTGGTAGGGGCTGCAAACAAAAGGCATCAGTCAGATAGGGGCAAGGTGGTATAATGAAGGCATCAAAGGAAAATAAAAGAAAAAAAAGGTGGCTCGTCTGTCTACCTGACCAGCGATCCCAAAGTTGGACATGTGGTATGCTGACAATGCAGGAGGCCAGTACAAGCGGCTTCACCTTACATTTCGTACCAAGGCTGAGATGAGCACTGTGAAACAATGAACTGTTCCCCGTGAGGACCGTAGGCCATCTCAGGCCCCTCCTGTGGACCTTGCCCTTCGTCACTGGACATCTGAAACTATGGAACACATCAGTATAAGAAGGGGCTGTAAAAAAAAAAATAACAAAAAAAGAGAATAACACCAAAAAAAATGCACTAATCCCTCATAAAAAATGAATGAAAAATGAATGGCGATGAGTAATGAGAGAAATAAAAAAGGGAACGGGGAGCATAAGCCTAAAGAACCACGTATATCTAAAAGAAGAAAAACGGGAGAAAAATGTACTACAAAAAAAAAAGAACATCAGGCATTCCAAACCAAAAAAAATAGAAAGAGAAAAGTGATAAAAATGCAAAATAATAATAATAATAATAATAATAACAATAACACATGTGCACTAATCCATCATAAAAAAAAATAAAAAAAACAAACAACAAAAAGGAGGGGCATCATAACATATGTAATCATAAAAAATAAAAAATAATAAAAATAAAAAAATAAAAAAACAAACAAAAAAGAAAGGAAGAACATCACATATACACAAAAAAAAAAACCAAAAAAAAAGAGAGGGGGAAGAGCATCACATAAAAAAGAAAAAAAAGAGAAGGGAAAAGAAAGGAAAAGCACCACATATACAAAAGAAAACAACAAGAAAAAAGGATCATATACAAAAAGAAACAAAAAAAACAAACAAACAAAAGGAAGAAGCATCACATATTACAAAACAACCAAAAAAGGGGCATCACATATACAAAAAAAACAACAAAAAAAGAGAGGAAAGAGCATCACATATATAACAAAAAAAAGATTAAAAAAAAAAAAGCATCACATAATAGAAAAACAACAAAAAGGGGAATCATCATACAAAAAAAATAAACAACAAAAAGGAAGAAGGAACATAAAAAAAAAATAATAACAATACAAAAAAAAAAACAACACAACACTACCAAAGTTCAAAGGAAAGATCGATTACCTTCAATAGGGAGAAGAAATAGATCCAATCGGCGGAGGATAAATGTCTCTTGATCCGCACACACAACCCCCGGTATTAAAACTCAAGAAAAAAATCGAATGCCAAAACCATAAGGGGTTGTCCCGGACTAGAGAAAGAAGGAGGGAAGAAAGTAGAGTTTGAAAGAGAGGGGGTCCCTTTTGTGCTCGGGCTCGGACAGTTTTAAAAACTGCCAATTTTAGTCAGGCGTATATAATATATACGCCCGGCCATTTTTTCGCTGCATTTTGGTCAAGCGTATATATTATATACACCCGACCAGAAATGGCAGTTTTAAAACTGCCCATCCATTCTCTTTGGCTTTGAGGCTCGACGGACCCCCTATGCTATGGACCATGGCCCGGTCCCCCTTAGGAGCCCAGCAAAGGTGTAGGCATCCCCAAACGACCCTTCGAGCTCTCTTCGACTGGCCCAAAGGGACCGTGCTACAATAAGCGGATCTAGATCAGCAAGCACCCGCCAAATGCTCCCATAAAATCATAAAAATTAAAAAGAAAAATGCAACACTAGTTCTGAAAAGAGTGTCGCAATGCCTGTTTGCCTCACTCCGAGAACCGTGTTAAATCAATTCGAAATGGTCGGGTTTGCCTGAAAGTTCTCGAATCCTATTTTACATAGGGACACCTCGGGCCTGATCCGACAGAAAAACCAAGGACCCATCAGCGGAATACACACGTCCCTAAGGTGCACCAATGTGGCAAGTTGATCCGCCTAAGGATACATGTAGAAAAAGAAAAAGGAGAAGAAAAAAAATATATAATCCAGTGTAGGTTGACCCCACCTTCCATACACTCGCTCTGGTCATCCACCTTCGAATTGATGTTAACCAAGAGTGCCCCCGACTTCAGACCATTCGAAAAGTCTATTGTCAGTTGAAACTGACCCATCAAAAATGAAATTACAACCAACCAAACTGTGTGCAAACATACAGACCGAAGGGCTCATTCCCTTTTATTTCCTTTTACACAGGCTTAAAACCTGTATAGGCACGGTGTCCCTGTTGAATATACGCGCTTGCGTCTGGGTATCCGCAGGATGGTCGTTGTCCTCGTAAATTGTACCTTAGGGTCGAGACTTCCATTCGCGCCTATTTGCTGCTTATCGCCCCTGATGGGTGTCTGTCTGTGCATAGTTAGTAAGATGTGATTTCATTAGGGATGGAGGCTAGAATTGGACGTCTCTTTCGATAGATGTTTGGTTCTAGCCCGATCTTTTTTAGCTTTGTCTCGAGTTAAGGCACTCCGGTTCATGTGAATCAAGAGCACCTCACCACCGGAATGTGCACATCCCCAAGGTGTACCTGTCCCCGGTAGAGCGCATGCACTTTTAAAGCGTATCAACTAGCATTTGATCCACTTAAAGAGTTATGCAAGATTAAAATTGCCAAAGGTCTTTTGAGCTTTGCTTAGAGCCCTTATGACAAATGAAAACTTAAAAATACAAAAAAATTCACTCTGAAAAAGGGCATGCATTCCCAAGAAGTGTTGCGACATCAATATTCGCTTCACTTGGATAAATCATGCTAAAGTAACCTCGAGGTTGATGGGTTCGCCAAAAGACTCCGAGCCTTACCTAGGTAAGGGCACCCATGGCCAATCCAGTGAAGCTGTCAATATCCCACCGGATTGGGCACAAGTTTGTAGGCCTTCGCTTTGTGTGCTTCGCATCGATTTCGAAGCATAGATTGATCATCCCGTTTCATGGAGCTGTCTGGTTCAGATTAATACTCAACATCACAAATCTATAATTTCCCTCAGGAAGTGGACGATATCCCGGCTAGCGGGCTTACACTTTCTGTGATCATCGCAGTTATGCCCAGTAATGTCGCAATGCGCTTGGGGACTGTTAGCTTTGAGGTACGGACGATATCCCTAAATGAGAGGGCTTATGTGCACTCACCATCACCATGGATGTTTGAGAATTGAGTTGAACCAGGTGGACCCATCAAATGTGCCTTGGACCTCTTCGAATATCTCTTGTCTTTGGCATCCGATCCTTAGTGATCGAATATCAAAGAGGGGCATCTGTAGATACCCAAATTCGGCCTAAGGCCCGATCAGTCTGTACTTCGAAAGAAATGGACCCCTGTGCTTCCGATGGCACCCCTGAACCCATGGAAACCTATCCAGATCTTTAGGAATCACCTAAAACCCATTAGAACCATTCCCCCAATCCTTAGAGATCACCCCTAAACCCTAGGATCCCTTCCCAGACTCAACTTGAACCCTTCTGAGTAGTTGATGGAGGGAGAGCTATATAATTTTATATAGACCCCTGCCAAGGATGGGCCACATACCATTAGAAAGAAAACTTCTCCAGCTTTCCAACGAGCCAAAGATCACCCAATTTGGAGTTGTGGTTCAAGTTTCACATAAAATCTTTGCTCTATACATACGCCCCCAATTTGGCCTCAGATATTGTCAGCGTATGTATTATATACGCCTGGCATTTTTGGGCCAAATTTGGCTGGGCGTATATAATACATATGCCCAACATAGGTGACCCAC
Organism: Chloranthus sessilifolius; assembly: GCA_021018995.1. Lineage (NCBI taxonomy): Eukaryota > Viridiplantae > Streptophyta > Magnoliopsida > Chloranthales > Chloranthaceae > Chloranthus > Chloranthus sessilifolius. The sequence goes on from CM037586.1 coordinate 35,067,392, forward strand.
CACGGCATCATCTTCGAACTCCCGATTATTATGGAATTACTGCATAAGTCATGTATGTAATATATACGCCCAACTTAGCTACAAGAATCGTCATTAAATGCTCGAATTTCCTTCATCTGATTTGACCTTTCGACCATCCCCTTGGTTGAGGTGGGTGTCTTAAGATTGGTTGCACCCCCTTTGAGCTTATTTGCAACCCTTAAGTCACCTATGATCTCACCCCATCATCTACCATTGAAATTGGTTTCCCAAACCTCTAGGACCCTAAAAACCTAGAAAACCTTAGATAGAGGATTACCTAATTGCTAAACCAATTAGCTCTTAAGTAACCCTCCAACCCACCTCTTCTCTATAAATAGAGAGGCCCCCCTCTTCCCAAAAGGGTTGAAAAAATCAAGGTTGAAAAGATTAGGGTGAAAGCTTGAGTTAGGAGAGAGAGAGCCCTAGTGAGAGAAAGTTCTTTCCTCATATTTTCAACCAGAATTCCAGCATGCATAGATCATTTTTTTTCAACCCTTTTCAACCATTAGATCACCCCTTTTAGTTAAAGCTTAGTCCCTAGCTTCATCCTACACTTCCTATCTACCGAATCCTAGCATTAAAACCTATTCCTCTACCATTTAAGCCATTTAAAGCCATTAGAAGCACGCCAAAGCAAAGGTCTTCTACGGTGCAACAAGGGCCCGTGAGCTCCAGCTCACCCCTCTCTTCCTCTACCTTCTCGGTGTTTCCTCCATCCAAGGATTCAAGTCGTTACGCCGCCGAAATTTCGGTTTGGCTCAAAGCTTGGTAGGACCGTATTGCCTTCGGGCAAAGGGGAAGCTCCGCCCAATTATTTTCATTTTGGCCATAGATAGAGACCACTACGTGCAGGTTGATCGGGTGCCTAAACCCTTCCCGATCGATAACCGAAGCCCCTACTCTAGAGCCTTTGGCAAAGACCGGTAAATCAGAGTCATATTTTGCACTTCAGTGCTCAAAATATTGATTTAAAGGTTTCCCGGGTCACCAAAAGCTCTGGGTGGCGACTCTACATTTTATTCCACCGTGAGCGCATCATCGCGAAGGGTTCGAGAGAATCCATGCTCGCACACTCACTATGTTCTGCTCGTGCTGCTTTAAGGCTTGATCTCCACGAGAACTTCGCGATCACAAATTCTAAGGATTTTAAACTGTGAGATCTTCGCGATGTCTTTACAGCTCTCATCTTGACTGTGCGCCCTATCCGCGAGAGGGCATCTTTCACTGCATCCTTAGCTTTGTGAGGAAGCTCCTCAACTCTACGAGATTTGTCTTTTGATACTCTGATGCATTGCACTTACTGCTATTGCAGTTTCCTCAATTCTCAGCTAACTTCATCCATCTGCTAGACTTTGGTCAATGATGACCAGCAAGTGAGTCCCCATGGTGAGCACTACCAAGGTGCTCCATTAAGCTTTGGCTCAGTTGTCATCTTTGCATATATTCTCTCTCTTCTTTGGACCAAAAAGTAAGAATTTTGTACTAAGCTACACAGATTATTGCTAACTACAAAACATACTTAACAAATGATTATTAGTCTGCTTCAGGGTCCATCAAAGGCTAGGTTAAGATATGAAAAGTGGTACTTTTCAGTGAATAACACACCCCCAAACCTAATCTTTGCTAGTCCCTAAGTAAAGGAAAATTTAAAATAACTATTCTAAGAATTTAGATGCAACTTTCGTAAGGAGCACAGATACATTTAGCATATGTACCAATCCTTTTAAACCCCTAGGTGATCCCTAGTGGAGGAGTGAAGTCTCCTGAGGGTTTTCAGTGAAGAAACCCACAAACTTCTCAATAAAATAGTTAACAGAAGTGTAAAATTATAAAGTTGGCTATCAAGATACAGAGCATCAGTTCACCTTTGATTCAATAAGAAAAATGTGAGGAATTTGAACATATGATATGCACAGACATTCAATCACTACAGCTTCTACATAGATGCACATCACTTTTAATTAGCTCACAGCAAGGGAAAACATCAGATGTAGGTCAGTACTGAGCTCATCATTAATTCAAAAATTAGGTTATAGGTCATGCCCAATACATTCAATATCAGACCCACTGCAGACCAGGGCATACTCTCACAAGGAACCTTTAGGGCTTTCATTTTCTCTCAAACTCAAGAGCAGTTACAGGCCCCAAATGGGTCAGTAAGCATGAGCATAGGCAAAGCACCTAAGTTCTGGCATCATTGGCTAATCCTCACCATAGATTGGACAACTCTTTGTCTCAGCATGACAACTCATTCAACTTTGGATCACAGGGCCTTTTGATTGGGTTGTAATGTGGCTTATGGGATGGTTATAAAGAATAAAGGGTTGAAAAGGGATTCAAAATTTAGAAGTCAGTAGGTAAAGGAGGTGATTCATGACTTCACATTCTTTTGTTCAACACCTTTCATTTTCTTTAAAATTCTTCAAAAGTAAAGTGACCAGCTTCTCCTCTTGTTTCTTTGATTTTTTTTCAATGAACTTTTTCCTCTTGACTCCTTTCTTATTCCTCTTCATTATTATTTTTCTTTCTTTTTGGATGCATTTTTTTTTTTCTGACTTGTCACCTCTCTCCTCAGCTGCTACACTGCTAAGCTTTTGGTCTCTCTTCTCCATTCACCCAATATTGACCTTATCTTGTCCATCTTCAGCTCCTTCTCCTTTACCTTCTGATTTCTCAGAGTGAGGGTAGGTTTGAATCAGGTCCATAGGTTTAGGTATAAGTACTCAGGTGTATTTTGAAGAAAATTGGAAATTAAGGCTCGAAGGGTGTGTGCACAAGGGCAATTGATTAGGGGTTGGTCTGTTTAAGCTCAAACTGTCCAAGAGAAGGCCTTGATCCTTTCCAAGGTGTCATGAGTGTTGTAAATTGTTTCAACGTGGAGGTGCCTAACTTCTAGTGAGGGCATTGACTCAGTCAGTTCCTAGAGCTAAAAGAATTGCCTGAGTCACTCCTCAAAGGAAGAAAAAAAAAAATTTGTAGCCCCAAATCTCACTGAATCTTTTCAACCTTTTAGATTTGGAGGTTCTAGCTTAGGGTTTAAAGACCTTCTACCATGCATATACACACACCCACAGTAAGTACAGAAAATGCTCACAAGCACACACAAAAAATATTTCAAACAAAAATTAACAACTACATAGATTTACTCTAAACAAATAACATGAGATTTAAACATAAATGGACTGAGATTTAGGGGAAAGGAAGTTCAAACAGAGCTAGCTTCACTCTAATTACAGCTCTAGTTATTCCCTTCTTCTGCTGTCTATTTCTACAACATTCCACAAAGAATCAGTAGCACTTTATTCTAAATTAGGCACAGCTACAAAGAATATGGAAATCTAAATTATAGTACAATTCAGGTCTACTAAAAAGATCAATTTCCCCGACAGCAGTGCTAAAAACTTGTTAGTTTATTATGGATTAGGGCTTTAGTTTAGGTGCTGATTATTATGTAGTGAAAATAAATTAAAATCAAAGTAAAATAAAAGAATAGATTCAACACAACTAAAGTAATACTAGACCTACAAGATACATGACCTATTATAGTAAGTTTTGATAAGTAAGAGTTTGTCCCACAGAGAAATTGATCTAGAACCCAAAATGGGCTAAAATAGTAGGCCTCCAGATCTGATAATAAAAAAGAAAAGGATTTGGGTGTCACAACTACACTAAATTAACCCTAACAAAAGAGAAATAAAATGTAGCCATATCCTAAAGAAAGGGTTAAAAAGAAGATGGTGATGGTGTGTGTCAAAATAAAATATAAAAATTGTGAGAAGTAAGCAGACTAAGTTTAGAGTTAAAGCAGTAATACAACTCAGATTTAGTCAGTCTCTGCAGTGTTCCTTGCTAAGACGCTATCAAAAGCCTCAACAAGGTAGAAATATCTAACTTAACCCATGCCATTTGGGGTGCTCTTAAGGCTATAGGCTGTCCATTCAAATGGTCACAGCCTATCTTATAGAGTCTGTCAAATCCTATTAATCAAGCCAAAAGTTGCTAATCTGATCCAGAGGAGTGGACTGATCATTTTCCCAACCACTGGACCAGATCAGGCCATGAATACTATTGCAGCACTATGTAATGCCAGTGCTACAAGCTCCCCATATCTACGCATAGATCTGGCTGACATCCATAGGTATTCCAACCCATAAAATCCTAAGTGCTTTGCCAAGGCCAACGGCTCACTGGTGCCCACAAAAAGGACCATACAATAGGTTGAATAAGGCTCTAGATTCAGCTGGTCATTGTTACAAAAGGCCTGCAATGACTCGGCCTCAAGCTGTAATTACTACAGAGAAATCAGATCTAACATCTAATATCGATTAGGTAAAATAGAGGGGAGCCAGTTCCTGTACAAAACTCCTCACAAGGCTCTAGAAGCTCATGTGCAGGGGAGAAGAATCTTTCTCAAACATGTGGCTGGACACCACCTTAGGGTTATACTCTGTTCACTCAAATGGTCATAGGGTATCCCATTGGTCTGTCCATACCACAGAGGTCTGAGAAAGAACATATAAACTGCTGCAACTACCATGGTCCACAGGCTTCTGAGCTCCCCAGATCTCACTACAGACCCAACATTGCTTTCCATCGGGCTATCAAACCAAGGGAAATCAAATGGTAAACAATAGATCTACTAGAAACTGAATGGGCTCGTCCCAAATACATGAATCCTATAGACATCTAAGGAAACCATAAGATCTTTAGATTCAATTAGTCATTAAAATAGCAATCCATTAATAAACGCAAAACTTATAATGAACTGCCTCCAGGCTATAGCCTGTACACAACTGCTCATCAAAAATCCCAATGTATACAAAACCTATTACAAAACTGAAAAAAAACTAAGCCTAACAGCTTACAAGGGGATTAGCCAGTAAATGCTGGGTTAAGGGAGAAGAAAAATGAGAAAAAGATGTGATCAAACCCTAACCCTAGCCCTAGCCTACTGGAGCTCTCAGCCGACAGAGGTTGAAGGAAGGATTGATGATTAAAACTAAACTCTAAGTAAAGCTTACATACTCTGTCCATAAGGCTTTGGCTCTAAAGAGATAAACCCTAATTTTTCTAGCAGACGTGGCACTGTTACGACCCTTGAATGCCTTGAGATGTGTGTCTCGAGATCCATGCCTTAGGAAGTGTGTCCTAGTCTTGAGAAATTTCCAAAAGGTCTTTGTGTTAAAACTGAGAAATGGGGAGTCCGTGCTTTGCGGGGCTGGCATATGCATCAATTCATTCACGCAGTTGCAAAACTTTCGCGGAGTAGCCTTTGGATAGTGGGAAGTGCTCACTCGTGTAGTGAATCTTCAGTTAATCACATAGTTCCTTTACACTATAATGCTATCGCGGAGATGATCTAGAGTGCCTATATTTCTCGCGCAGTAGAGCTTCAGAAGCTCTCTCGTTGACTACTCGCGTAGTTATATTCATGCGCTGCATAGTAATTGGTAAGGCTTCAGAGTGTGTGAGATCTGCACGAGGAGGATTCTGGGCGTCTCTCTCTTTCAGGGCTACGCAAGAACTCCGTGAGGTGATCTTTTATTCAGTATACATATGGCCTCGCTGTGTTCTGCGCACGGTTGCTTTAAGGTTTGATCTCCATGAGAACTTTGCAATCACAAATTCTAAGGATTTTAAACCGCGAGACCTTCACGATGTCTTTATAGCTCTCCTCTTGACTACGCGCCCTATCTGCACGATGGCATCTTCTACTGCATCCTTAGCTTCACAAGGAAGCTCCTCAACTCTGCGAGATCTATCTTTTGATACTCCGATGCATTGCACTTACTGCTGTTGCAGTTTCCTGAATTCTCAGCTAACTTCATCCATCAGTTAGACTTTGGTCAATGATGACCAGCAAGTGAGTCACCATGGTGAGCACTACCAAGGTGTTCCATTAAGCTTTGGCTCAGCTGTCATCTTTGCATGTATTCTCTCTCTTTTTTGGATCAAAAAGCAGGGATTTTGTACTAAGCTGCATATATTATTGTTAACTATAAAACACACTTAACAAATGATTATTAGTTTACTTCAAGGTCCATCAAAGGCTAGGTTAAGAGGTAAAAAGTAATACTTTTCAGTGAATAATAGTGGAATATGTTGTGAAATGTTTGATCTGCCAACAAGTGAATGTCGAACACAAACATCCTGCTAGACTGTTACAGTCACTGCCCATCCTAGAGTGGAAATGGGAGAACATTTCCATGGATTTTATCCTTGGCTTGCCCCGCACGCAGAAGGGTTATAATGTGATTTGGGTGATTATTGATCGTCTCACCAAATCAACACATTTCTTACCCTATAGCACGCGATATACAACATCTAAATTGGTCGAAGTCTATCTAAAGGATATAGTCCAACTACATGGGAAACTAGTGAGTATCGTGTCAGATTGCGATCCTTTATATACCTCATGATTCTGGCAGAGTTTCCAAGAAGGAATGGGTTCCAAGTTGGAATCCAGTTCTGTGTTTAATCCTCAAACCAACGGACAGACGAAAAGGGTGAATAAGGTGATAGAAGATATGTTACGGGCCTATATGTTAGATTTTCAAGGATCATGGGATAAGCACTTACCCATGATCGAATTTGCATACAATAACAGCTTCCAATCGAGCATCGGCATGGCACCATTTGAAGCACTGTATGGACGTCGATGTAAATCTCTGATTAACTGGGAAGAAGCTGGCGAACGTCTTATTTTGGGCCCTGACTTGATAGAAAGTACGAATGCAATTGTTTACGTCATTCATAAAGGACTGAAGAGTGCTCAGAGTCGGCATAAGAGTTATGCTGATCTCAAGTGAACAAGTGTTGATTTTCAGGTAACCAAAATAGCTATATGTATGCTTGTCAAGTAGAATTTCATTTACATGTATTGTATTTCTAACATCTGTCGTACAGATTGGCAACCACATCTTTTTCAAAATATCTTCGACAAAGGGCGTGATGCGATTTAGGAAACTAGGCAAGTTAACTCCTCGCTACGTCAGACCATTCCAAGTTTTGGGCAGAGTTGGTGAGGTAGCATACCGAGTCGCATTACCTCCACATTTAGCCAGCGTACATGACGTATTCCACGTGTCTATGCTAAGGAAGTATGTCAGTGATGCGACACACGTGTTGGATTATCAACCACTTGATATTCAGGAGGATTTGACGGTGACTGAAGAACCAGTCCCGATATTGGACCGCAGAGACCAAATTTTAAGAACAAAGTGTATTCCACTTGTTCTGGTTCAGTGGTGTATTCATGGTCCAAGTGAAGCCACGTGAGAATGCGAAGCTGATATTCGTGCTCAGTATCCTCACTTGTTTACCTAAGGTAAGCCACTTATTGCATCCGTTAGACTAAATTAGTAAATTACTACTTATGATACAGAATTTTTTCGTATGCGTTACCATTGAACTATTTGTATCATATAAGTCTTAATCAGTTGCAAAATAAGTAGGAAAGAATTTTGCATGCTCCGCACATGACCAATACATATAAAAAAGTGAAACTGTTTAACTCAAAACAGTCAAATTATACCCAAACTTGTGCTTCAATGTTAACTAATGAGTTAGTTAAATAACTTGGTCACATATTTTGTAGAAATAAAAATATTTGGACCCTTTCTACTGATAAAAATTAGTGTAACATAATTTTAAATAAGCTATGGGGGTGTTGGACACAAAGGAGTGTCAAAGCTTTGACCCAAGACCAATCAGCATGCATGGACTGGACCAGACCAAGACCTGATGGTCTTGCCGCGGCATGCACACTACGTTGTCGCAGCAACCAGCACTGCACTTAAGTGGGGCCAAAACCCCCAATTTCTATTTTCTGTTGTTCTGTTTGGTGGTGGGGTCTCTGTGTTATTTCCCTCCCGAGCTACACACACTCTATTTTCAATTCAAAATCCCCCGATCTTGCGCCAAATTCGTTGCATGTTGGAGAATTGAGCTTGGCATAGCTTCCCCATCTCAATTTCTGCATTTTAGTTCAAATTTGGCGCATCTTTGAGGTAAAAACTCTCATTTTTTCTTCTCTTGCTATTTCCTTTCAATTTTTGAAATACCATGCCTCCAAAGAAGACCATGGCTTCCAAAATTACGCCCGTGTGCCCAAAAGCGACGTCAAAGGCAGAGGGCAAACCCCCATCCACATCCAAAGATAATGTCGATCCACTCATGGATCGTGAAGAACCCGTTCCATGGTGGAACGCGAAAGCAATGGAACCCGATTGGCTGTTTGATGAATCCTTGCTCATACTGACCGACATGACCGCATGGTCATTACGTTACCTTAAACAAGCAGGTCTAGATGCCCTATTCCAGCCCGTACATCCTCATTTTTATCCATGGCTTGTCCGACTATTTTATCAAAATTTAAAAATTGTCGAGTTCCACGGAGAACTAGATACTGAGATCGATGGCCACAAATTCTATTTCCAACTTCAAGACATAGGCAAAGCTATGGTTTGTAGTGCGACATTTGATGCGAGCCAAGGTCTCCGAGCCCGAACCCCAAGGACATGCGATTTACTCACATCACCGGCAAAATGATCAAAGGACAAACTACTCAAGGTCTCTCCGTTCGTCGAAGTCAGTTACCATAAAATATGTAGTTTTTGGATGTTGTCTTTAGGAACAATCTATACCCCATGCAACATAAGCGTGAGCGATGCTCTGTTGCAAGCCCTTTTTGCGGTTCATGAAAATCGATGGGTTAATGCCTCGAAAGTTGTTTGGGAGGGTATTAAGTATGTCAGTGTCCCTCTCCTTCGTAATGTTACAGCCACTATGCCAGCATGTCCTTATGCGAGTCTTATCTCCCGACTCCTTAAGGCTCGTTAAGATGCCAATAATATGGCACCCTATCAAATACCCCCTGGGGAGGAGCAACGAAACGACCATATTCGCATGTTTACCCCCGCCAAATGAAAAAACATGTATCAACGATGTCAACTTGCAGTGAAAACCTGACAACCACCCCATCCACGTGCTCCTTCACAACAGCCCAATGCCTCACCCTCAGAACCAAACCTAGAAACACCAATCCCCTCTCAAGAAGAACCAATTCCCTCTCACGAAGAAAGTTTTACACTCGCTGACCTTGCTCAGCAAATGAGAGAAAGCCACCAACAAACCCTCCAACAATTTGATAACCTCCACCTGAATAACTATATGCTCCACGAATGCGTCGACTACATTGAAGAGGCCACCACTCTTTTAATGGAACACACTTTCAAGACCGCCTCAACCCCTTACGTTGGTCAGGCACGAAACTTCGAGTCTGCGTACACCCGAAATGCAGCAACATTAGTGCCGAAAGTTGCTCAAAGGGATACAGGACCATCCTCAGCTGGAGAGCGTCAGAGTAGATCACAGCCTGGTGAGTAAAACACTCACTTTTATATAGTCTTTTTGTTCATATATAATGATATAATAGTAAACATGTTGTATGATTACTGCACATGGTTCTTTTTACTCTATAGTAACATTGTTGTAACTCTGTTATGTGTTTACTTTGTTCTTCATGTCGATGTAATCATCCTATCACACTATTCTCGGTATTTCCATTATTATTATATTTTTACAATAACACAAGTAACATTGATGTACTTTCGTCTAGCCATGTCAATTAATGTCACTTTAGTAAACTCTAATAGTGTTTCAACAATGTATACATCGTGACTTAATCCCATTCCCTATCTTCAATTATTTTCGAGGACAAAAATCCCTTAAGAAGGAGAGGGTGTAACAACTGCCATGTTTTAAACCCACGATATCGGGTATGGATGGAGGTCAGGTCAGGTGTGTGTGCCTAACATGGGAACATGTATTGGATCTAAATGATCCATGCACTTAATATAAGTGTAGCAAATGTACACTTGGATTTTTGGCATAAACCCATACACCTATAGCTTTGTATGAGGTATACACTTCAAATTGTACTATCCCATATACCTATATCGGTGTATTATATAATACACTTGATTTTATACTATTACATATATATATATATATATATATATATAACTTTGTTAAATAAATGTGTAGCAGCTATACATGGGAGCTATACACTAGGCTATACACCCAATAAGGTGTAGCAGGATTACACTTTAAATTAGTACCCAGCCAGACACCCTAAACAGTGTAATTGCCTTACACTAAAGGGAAGCCTATTATGGCTTATATGCATATATACTGAAAAGTTAATGTGGGCACTACATGGGATTCCAACCCTTATTAGCTTATAATCCTAATCTCGCCTCTTGACTCCACGAGTGCATGAGTCACCTTTAGACTCCATGCATGCAAAGTGCAAACCCACTACAAGAGCTCGTCACCACCTTCTTCCTTCTTCCTGCTTCGAGCCTTGAAGAAACCTAAATTCCATAGCAAACAGACCCTGCAAAATCAATAAAATCTCATAGTAAAAGAAACCCTTCCTCTAGCTCTCAAACCCACGTCTCACTTCAACCTCTTCAAACCCTTGGATTCAGAACCGTGGATCACAAGGTGACCCTGCAATTCAGTCGTGAGAATTACGGCAGACGACCGCTTGGTCTCGGAGAGTTCATTACGGCCTTAGCTTATGCAAATATTTCATGAACTCGATGAACTCGACACCGACACCATTTCGGCGTCGTCGTAATCGAGAATCCACCAAAAGGTACGCCGTAAATGAACCACGTAATAGATTAAGTTCATTTCATTAATTCATTTAACATTAACTATAGGTCTTTGGTGCTGACTCCATGAGATCGGATAGACAACTCTATGATTTGTGTGAGGGTTTCAGAGTTGAAAGCATTGATTATCGCACTCTGGAACTTTCATACCAATTTAATAAATACAAATGGATTCTCGGTACAATGTATAAAAGAAAATATATTGTATGTAAAGTGTAGAAGACCAGCATACTAAGAGCACAAAAGAAAGCAGAGAAGAGCAGATGGGAAACCGAAGCAAGCTTGTGCATCAGGCTTGCCGCGGCAATCCCACAAGCTTGTGGCGGCAAGGTGCACAACTGATGGGCTTGTCGCGGAAACCCTGCAGCTTGCGAGGCAAGCCTGTGTATTTGGCCTGTGTGTCTGTTTGTGATGCCTTTTCCCTATGTATGTGTATAGTGTATTGAATCTTAGGTCTAGTAATCATTTTGTTACACATGTGGGGTCTATAGTGACCCAGTATAGATGTTAAAAATGTGAACATGCATCATAGGTGCTTGGTGCATGAAGTGCTCGTAACGATGGATTTTAGCTTGGATGCATGAGTGCACATGTAACAAGTAACACGTAAGCTTGATTTCAAGGTAGGGAGTTGACCTTGCTAATTTATAGTTTGGTTTCTTATTTGCATCTGAATAGCAAGTTATTATATGTACATGATTTACATTCATGCTCATGTTAGTTTCGACGTATGCTTATGCTAGTTTCGGTTCGATGAATGGTTAGGTATAAATATACTAGTTTTTGTCTGATGGATAGTTATGTATGAACGATGATAAGATCAGTTTCGACGCATGGCTATGAATGATTAATGCTAGTTTAGTTTAGATGTATGGCTATGTATGGTTATGCTATGAGTATGCTATGAGTTCAGTTATGTATGAGCATGCAAGAGTCAATATGCTATGGGTATGCTATGAGTTAAAGTTTATGTATGAATATGTGAGAGTCAGTTATGCTATGAATATGCTATGAGTTTCAGTTATGCTTTGAGTATGCGAGTTTTAATTTATGCTAGTTCAGTTTCAATATATGATTATATGCTAACTGTTCATGATGCTCTCACGTACATGATACCATGCATTTGTCACGTCTTGTTATCCTTGATTCCTTGTTCTCGCTTGCTTCGTTTTAAGCCAAGTGATCCCGCTAACTCAGGAGCTTGACTATGTAATTCTTGAACACAAGTGATCCTGCTAATTCGAGAGTTTGATGTCTTAGTCCAAGTGATCCCGCTAACTCGAGAGCTTGGCAAGTAATCCCGCTAACTCGGGAGCTCAATTCTCTTATTTCTTGTCTATGTATGTTTTTCATTTGATAGTTTGTTTAAGCTAAATCTGTTTCAGCATGATTCCTTGTATTTGTTTCAGCATGAATCTGTCAGCATGATAAATTATTTGCATGATTAATTACTTCTTTGTGTTATATGTTGCTAGATTTATATTTTATGCATCAAGAAGTGGATTGGCATCCTAACATATAAGTTAGCATTATTATTTTCCCTGTTAAGCTTCGATGATAGTTCATCCTATGACTTCATGTCCTAGCTACAGATCTTGACCCTGAGCACGAGGGTGATCCCACGTATCAACCAGAGGAGGAGGGAGAAGAGGACGAGGAGGATGAGGAAGAAGAATTCACTAAGGAATTCTTTCCTAAGTCAGAGAGGAAGAATGCTTGAGAGAGATTTGTTTTGAAACTTATATAAAACAGTAGTATTATCTTTTTGAGATATTTGGTACTTCATGCATAGGTTTTCTTTTCATTGTTTAGATGACGGGTGGCCATCATCGGTGGAAAGCATCAGTTAGTTCTTGTTTATATCTCTTAGTTTACGATTTTAATAGATGAATGAATATCAGTTTCTGCCATATTATCTTCATGTCAGAGTTATTAAATTGCTTCCGCAAATACAATACTTTATATATGATGCACTTGTAGGACAGGATCATGTTAGGTGATCTGATGACGCGACCTTTTCTGTATACGATTAGGGGAAAAGTCGGGCCGTCACATTCATGCTTGTCATTATTTATCGTGAATTCATCTTCATGCATGTAACTATCTATCCTCGTTCATGCATGCCACTATCTATCACGCATTTATATTTATGCACGACACAATTTATCGCGCATTTATATTTATTTATGTTCATATATGTCACTATCTATCGCACATTCATATTTAGGCACATCACTATCTATTACGCATTTTTATTCATTCATGTTCATGTATATCACTATCTATCGTGCATTAATATTCATGCATGTCACTATCTATTGCACATTCAAGTTTATGCATGTCACTACTTATCGCGCATTCTTATTCATTCAGGCTCATGCATGTTACTGTCTATCACGCATTCATTTTTATGCATATCACTATCTTTCACTCATTTATATTCATGCACATCACTGTATATCGCACATTCTTATTCATGCATGTCACTAGCTATCGCGAATTCATATTCATGCATATCACAATCTATCCTAGTTCATGCATGTCACTATTTATCGTGCGTTCATGTTTATACATGTCCAAGTATGTCACTATCAATCACGCATCCATATTCATGCTTATCACTATCTATCGTGCATTCATGTTCAATCATGTTCATGCATGTTACTATCTATCACGCATTCATGTACATAAATGTCACTATCTATTATGCTTTCATGTTCTTGCATGACACTATCTATCTATATTCATGCCTGTCACAATCCATCGTCCATTCATGTTCATTCCTGTTGTTATCTATTCGTGCTCATGCATGTCAATATCTATCGCGCATTCATATTCAATCATGTTTATATATGTCACCATCTATCGCACATTCATGTTCATGCATATCACTATCTATCCATATTCATGCATGTCACTATTTATCCATGTTCATTCATGTCACAATCTATTGTGCATTCATATTTATGCGCATTCATGTTCATTCATGTCACTATATATCCATATTCATGCATGTCACTATCTATCGTGCACTCATTTTCGTACATGTCACTATCTATCGCGTGCTCATGTTCATTCATGTTCTTGCATATCACTATCAATCATACATTCATGTTCATGCATGTTACTAACTATCCATGTTAGTGCTTGTCATTATCTATCGCGCATTCATGTTCATTGATGTTATTATCTATCATGCATTCATGTTCAAGTAAGTTACTATCTATCGCTCATTCATGTTTATGCATGTTCATGAATGTCACTATCAATCGTGTATTCATGTTCATTTATGTTCGTGCATGTCACTATCTATTGCATATTTCTGTTCATGCATGTCACTGTCCATCGCACAATCATGTTCATTCATGTTCATGGATGTCATACTATGAATCATGAATTTATATTCATGCATGCCCCTATCTTTCGCTCATTGATGTTCATTCATTTTCGTGGACAGTAGACAATCAATCGAACATTCATATTCATGCATGGTACTATCTATCGTACATTCATGCCATTACCTATCGGTGTTTATGCATGTCACTATCTATTTTGTATTCTTGTTCATTTATGCTCATGCATGTCACTATCTATCGTGCATTCATGTTCTTAAGTGTCAGTATCTATTCATATTTATGCATGTCACTATTTATCCATGTTCAAGCATATCATAATCTATCGCACATTCATTTTCATGCATGTCATTATCTAGTCGCGCATTCATGTTCATGCATGTCACTATCTATCAATTTTCATGCATGTCACTATCTATCTCATATTTATATTCATGCATGTCACTATGTAATGCGCGTTCATGGTCGTTCATGTTCATGCATGTTACTATCTATCCATGAAATTACTTGCTACTATCTATCACACATTCATGTCCATGCATGTCATTTTCTATCGTGTATTCATATTCAGTATGTCACTATCAATCGCGCGTTGATGTTTATTTATGTTCATGCATTTCACTATCTACCACGCATTCATGTTCATTTATGTTCGTACATGTCACTATCTATCGCGCATTCCTGTTTATACACGTCACTTTCTATTGCTCATTCATGTTCATTCATTTTCATTAATGTCAGACTATCAATCATGCATTCATATTCATATATTTTACTATCTGTCACACATTCATGTCCATTTTTGTCACTATCTATCCATGTTCATGTGTGTCACTATCTATCGCGTTCTCAAATTCATTCATGTTCATGCATGTCACTATCTATCGCACCTTTAAGTTCATTCAGGTTCATGCATGTCAATATCTATCTATGCTCATGCATGCCACTATCTATTGCGCATTCATGTTCATTAATGTCACTATCTATCAATGTTCATGCATGTAACTATCTATCACGCATTCAAGTTCATGCATGTCACTATCTATTGCGCATTCATGATCATACATGTCACTATCTATCGCGCATTATTGTTTACTTTGTGCTAGTCAAATTTTATTGTAAAATGAATGATTAAAATACAGCAGAAGATAAAAGGTGAAATGGAAATGAATTAAAGCACAAATGATAGCCTATAAGATACAGGACTGTTGTAGCAAGTTTTGAAAGTAAGAGTTTGTCCCATAGGGAGTAATGATCTAAAAATCTAGTAGACCTCCAGATCTAGCTACAGATCTGGCAATCTCTAAACCTATTCTATGAAAATAAGGAAAATAGAGGTGGTTTTTCAGGTGTCACAATTAAATCTAGATCTAACTATAAATTAAAGTAAAATGATGATGGGTTGATAAAATAAAAATATAAAATGGTGAGAAGTAAATAACTGTGGATTATTAGTAATGTAAATCGAATTTAGAACAATGGATCTGTAGCTGATCTTCACTTGGCTACAAGCACAAGTGCAAGGGAGAAAATTTTAATTCTAAACTAGAGACTTAAATTGATCTTAGGGGTATAATCTGTCCACTTGAATGGTCACAGATTATCCCAGGGATCTTATCTAATCACAAGCCTAGAGCTGAAATAAGAAAACTATTGCAGGCACTATGGATGCCAGGCTACAAACACAAGTATCCATAGGAGTAGCAGATCTGTAAAATTCTAGTGAAAATCACAAGAAAATTACAGCTGAACTGAGGCATTAAAGTCAGCTGGTCATTGCTTCAAACAGCTGCAATGACCAAGCTCTCAAGTTTGCAATCTCTGCTAAACTCCAAATCAAAATGCTGAAAAGAGGGCTGTAAAACAAAGCACGAATCGAATCTGTAGAAATCCATCACTTGGCTACAAGCACAAGTGACTGGAAAAAGAATCTTTTCTAACCCTTAGATCTGGACCAATCCTATGGGTATATGGTTGTCCACTCAAATGGTCACAGCATATCCCAAAGGTGTGTGCTAGGTGAAAGAGTTAAAAATAGAACAAGAAGATCACTGTTGCCACTATGGATGCAAAGCTACAAGCATAGGCATCCATAGGTGCATCAGATCTATAGACATTCAAAGCAAAAACTTAGAAAATTACAAATCTGATGAGGCTATAAACTCAGCATTTTATTGAATTAACAAAACTTACAATAATTGCCCTCAAGGCAGCAGTCTCTGAAAATTCTAAGTTCTTCACAATGTAATTATAATACCAATTTATAGATCTAAATAATCTCAGTTGCTACCAAGAATTAATCCAGTAGGCTGGATTAGGGAGAGAAAAGAGGGGGGGGGGGGGAATAGGGAAAAGAAAACCTAAAACTAAACCTAATTTAAGATAAGGGAGGGTGAGAATTTCTTAGCTTTCTTGCTAAAGAATCATAAAAATCAGTTTGGTATTTATACATATGCATTGATCCCTGTGCTTTATTGCTGACCAATCAGAGAGGAGGCAATAATCTGGTTTATGCTTATCCAAGTGATTTATATTTTGGCCAATCAGAGAAGAGAGGAGTCCTTTTAGTTATACTCAGCTGAAGTGGTTTGATTATAGCTAAGAGAATGTTCCATGTAGTTAGGAAATAGTTCACATGTGGGCTGCTGTCCCATGTGCCTTGTTGAAATTCTCAAATATGCCCCTGTCGTCTACTGGTAATTGCTGTTGGAACCTGAGATAGCTCCCACAATTCACTGGCTACTATTGGAGTTCTCAAAATAACTTCCAAAGGTAACTAATGAAGGCTATAACCCGAGCTGAAGCTTTCTTGTGAGGATGCCGAGACCTGCTCGACAGGTTCTGAAACCTAAAAGCCTTTGTATGCTAATCCTCTCGAGAAGAACTCGAGAGGTTGAAGACTGTTGCTCGAGCAGTTCTGAAGCAAGTCGATAGGATGGCTTGAAGGCTTCTTTAACAGCTCGACAGGTTAGTGCTTACAGTGCAACACTACTCAAATTGTACATAGCTTCAGCATTGAAGCACTTGATAAGTTGGCTTTCAACCTTAGTGTTGCTCGACAGGTACTCTGCTGAGCTTCAACACCATTCGATAGGTACCCAGTTTAGCTTCCTAGCATTCGATGGGTCAAGGAATGAAGGGGCACCATTCGACAGGTTGGATCCCTGCGTCAGCACCATTAGACAGGTGCATCTCAGCAGGTTTACAATAATTGATAGGTTGGGCTGCAGCAATATACTGCTCGAGATGCACATGTTGAAGCTCTTGAGATTTGTATTTGTGCAATATGGAACTAGTTTGTGTGCACACAGCTGAAGGTTGGTTTGCTCACATGAACTTCCCTAGTGTGCACATTGCTAAAGATGTATACATACTATAGTGTTGGACTGCATGGTTGTATGCACCTGTTCCCATGTATTGCTTCTGAATATGTTGAACCACATGCACCAGCTGAAGGTCCTCTTCAGCTCATGTACAAAGTAGACAGCTACAGGATGCTCTTTGACTGCTTAAGTTTGCTTTGAAGGCAGCTTGAGTTTCTTGACAGCAACTTAGAGGATGCATCTTGCAGCTATTTTTATTTTGGTTCTTTCTACTGTATACTCCAATAGTAGCATTACTTCTTCATGCATTAGATTTTACTTTGCTCAGCTCATGGATGATTCTAGTCTCCTCTTCTTGGCACTTTTAGATGGAAAACTGCACTATGCTGCATATTTATTCTTAACTGCAAAACATACTTAAACACAGTTATTAAATAGCTCTAGGCTCTAGTAAAGCCTAGGTTAGGAGGTGAAAAGTGACAATATTCAATGCTTAACATTTATTTATGTCAGTATCTATCGCAAATTTATATTCATACATGTCACTATCCATCCATGTCATTATCTATCGCGCCTTTATGTTCATTCATGTTCATACTTGTTAATATCTATCGCGCATTCATATTCATCCATGCAACTATCTATCGTACACTTATATTCACGTATGTCACTATCTATCTATGTTCATGCATGCCACTATCTATCACGCATTCATGTTTGTTCATGTTAATGCATGTCAATTTCTATCGCGCATTCATGTTCATACATGTCACTATCAATCCAAGTTCATGAATGTCACTATCTATCATGCATTAATGTTCATACATGTCACTATCTATTCCGTATTTATTTTCATTCATGTCACTATCTGTCGCACATTTATGTTCACACATGTTTCTATCTATCCATATTCATGCCTGTCACTATCTATCACGCATTTATATTCTTGCATGTCACTATCTATCAATATTCATGTATGTTACTATCTATCACGCATTCAAGTTGATGCACGTCATTATCTATCAATGTTCATGCACATCATTATTTATCCCTGGTAGTACTTGTCACTATCTATCGCACATTCATGTTCATGCATGCCATTATCTATTGTGCATTTATATTCAAGTATGTCACTATCTATCGCGCAATCATGTCTATTCATATTCAACCATGTCGCTATCTATCGCGCATTTATATTCATTTATGTTCCTGCATGTCACTATCTATCGTGCATTCCTGTTTATGCATATCACTATTTATTGCGCAATTATGTTCATTCATATTCAAAGACGTCAAACTATCAATCATGCATTCATGTTCATGCATGTCACTATCTTTTGCTCATTCATGTTCATTCATTTTCATGGATGTCAGATTGTCAATCATGCATTCAACTTCATACATGTCACTATCTGTCGCACATTCATATTCAATTTTGTCACTATCTATCCTTGTTCATGTGTGTCACAATCTATCGCGCACTTCATGTCATTCATATTTATAAATGTCAAAATCTATCCATGTTCATGCATGTCACTATCTATTACACATTTATGTTCATTTATGTCACTATCTATTAATGTTCATGTATGTCCCTATCTATCGTGCATTCATGTTCATGCATGTCACTATCTATCGCGCATTCATGTTCATGTATGTCACTATCTATCGCGCATTCATATTCATTAATGTCAGTATTTATCGAATATTCATATTCACGCAAGTCACTATCTATCCATGTTCATGCATGTCACTATCTATCACGCATTTATGATCATTCATATTTGTCAGTATCTATCGTGCATTCATGTTGATTAATATCACTATCTATAGCGCATTCATATTCATCAATACAACTATCTATCGCGCATTCATGTTCACATATGTCACTATTTATCTATATTCATGCATATCACTATTCATTATGCATTCATATTCGTTCATGTTCATGCATGTCACTTTCTATCGAGCATTCATATTCATGCATGTCACTATCAATCCATATTCATTTATGTCACTGTCAATCAAGCATTCATGTTCATTCCTGATTATGCATGTCACTATCAATCGTGCATTCATTTTCATTCATGTCACTATCAATTTATGTTCATGCATGTCACAATCTATCGTATAATTATGGCCATTCATATTCATGCATGTTACTATCTATAGTGCATTCATGTTCATGCTTGTCACTATCTTTTGTGTATTCATGCTTATTCATGTTCTTACACGTCACTGTATATCGTACATTCATGTTCATGCATGTCACTATCTATCGCGAATTCACATTCATGCATGTCACTTTCTTTCCATGTTTATGGATGTCACTATCTATCACGCATTCATATTTATGCATGACACTATCAATCACGCATTCATATTCATTCTTGTTCATGTATGTCACTATCTATCGTACA
Source organism: Chloranthus sessilifolius (assembly GCA_021018995.1). Lineage (NCBI taxonomy): Eukaryota > Viridiplantae > Streptophyta > Magnoliopsida > Chloranthales > Chloranthaceae > Chloranthus > Chloranthus sessilifolius. The sequence goes on from CM037586.1 coordinate 35,087,191, forward strand.
TTCCTATTTAGGCACGTCACTATATATTATGCATTCTTATTTATTCATATTCATGTATATCAATATCTCTATATTCATGAATGACACTATCTGTCGAGCATTAACGTTCATGTATGTCACTATCTATCGCGCATTCATGTTCATACATGTCACTATTTATTGTGCATTCAAATTCGTTCAGGCTAATGCATGTTACTATCTATCATGCATTCATGTTCATGCACGTCACTATCTTTTGGGTATTCATATTCATGCATGTCACTATACATTGCGCATTCATGTTCATGCATGTCACAATCTATCCTTGTTCATATATGTCACTATCTATCGCGAATTCATATTCATATATGTTCAATTATGTGGCTATTAATCGCGCATTCATGTTCATGCATGTCACTATCTTTCGCACATTCATGTTCATGCATGTCACTATTTATCGCGCATTAATATTCATGCATGTCACTATGTGTCACACATTCATGTTCGTAGATGTCAAACTATCAATCACGCAATCTTGTTCATTCATGTTGTCGGATGTCACTATCTATCACACAATCTTGTTCATTCATGTTCATGCATGCCACTATCTGTCGACGTTCATGCTTGTCACTATCTATCATCCATTCATGTTCGTTCACGTCACTATTTTTTGTGTATTCTTGTAAGGCATGTCACTACCAACTGTGCATTCATGTTCACGCATGACATAATCGTGCCTTCATATTCAAGCATGTCACTATCTATCATGCATTCATGTTTATAGATGTCAAACTATCTATCGCGTCTTCATGTTTATTAATGTCACTATCTGTCGCACTTTTATGTTCATGCAAGTCACAGTTTATTGTGCATTCATATTCGTGGATATCACAATCTATCAATATTCATGCATGTCATTATTTATCGCACATGCATGCTCATTCGTGTTCATGCATGTCGCTATCTATCACGCATTTATGTTCAATCATGTCCATATATGTTACTATCAATCATACATTCATGTTCAGAAATGTCACTATCTATCGTGCATTCATATTCTTGTATGGCACTATCTATCTATAGTCATGCATGTCACTATCTATCACACATTCATATTCATTCTTGTTATTATTTATTTATGTTCATACATGTCACTATCTATCGTGCATTCATGTTTATTCATATTTATGCATGTCACTTTCTATCACATATTCATATTCATGTATGTCACTATCTATACATGTTCATGCATGTCATTATTTATCCATATTCATGCATGTCACAATCTATCGCGCGTTCATGTTTATGCATGTCATTATCTGTCGGACATTCATATTCGTGCATGTCACTATCTATCGCTCATTCATTTTTATTCATGTCACTATCAATCAATGTTCATGCGTGTCACAATCTATCGTGCAATTATACTCATTCATGTTTATGCATGTTACTATCTATAGTACATTCATGTTCATGCCGGTCACCATCTTTCGTACATTCATATTTATTTATGTTCTTGCACGTCACTGTATATAGTGCATTTATATTCATGCATGTCGCTATCTATCGCGAATTCATGTTCATACATATCACTATATATCTTTGTTCATGTATATCACTATCTATCGTGCATTCATATTTATGCATTGGCACTATCTATCGCCCATTCATATTCATTCTTATTAATGTATGTCACTATCTATAGTACATTTATATTTAGATACGTTACTATCTATTACGCATTCTTATTCATTCATGTTCATGTATATCACTATCTATCCATGTTCATGAATGTCACTATCTGTCGCACATTAATGTTCATGCATGTTACTATCTATCGCGTATTCATGTTCATACATATCACTACTTATCAGGCATTCATGTTCATTCATGCTCATACATATTACTATCTATCGCGCATTCATGTTCATACATGTTACTATCTTTTGCGCATTCATGTTTATGCCCGTCACTATATATCGCGCATTCATGTTCAACATGTCACTACCTATCACCAATTCATATTCAGACATGTCACTATCTATCCTTATTTATGCATGTCACTATCTATCATGCATCCATGTTCATGGATGTCATTATTAATCGCGCATCCATGTTCATAGATGTCATTATCTGTCGTACATTCATGTTCATGCATGTCACAATCTATCGTGCATTAATATTCATGCATGTCACTATATATCGCATATTCATATTCGTGGATGTCAAACTATCAATCGCGCAATCGTGCTTATTAATATTCTTAGATGTCACTATCTATCGTATAATCTTATTTATTTATGTTCATGCAAGCCACTATCTATCCACATTCATGCATATCACTATTTATCGCCTATTCATATTCATTCATGTTCATTTGATTCACTATTTTTCGTGTATTCTTGTTCAGGCATGTCACTATCAATCGTGTATTTATGTTAACACATGTCACAATCGTACATTTATATTCAAGCATGTCACTATCTGTCGCGCATTCATATTTATAGATATTAAACTATCTATCGCGCCTTTATATTCATTAATGTCACTATCTATCGCACTATCATATTCACATAAGTCACTATCTATCCATGATCATACAAGTCACTGTCTGTCGTTCATTTATATTCGGGCATGTCACAATCTATTAATATTCATGCATATCACTATCTATCGTGCATTCATGCTCATTCGTGTTCATGCATGTCGTTATCTATCGTGCATTTATGTTCAATTATGTCCATGTATGTTACTATCTATCACGTATTCATGTTCATGAATATCACTATTTATCGTGCATTCATGTTCTTGCATGGCACTATCTATCTATATTCATACATGTCACTCTTTATCGCACATTCATGTTCATTCTTGTTATTATCTATTCATGTTCATGCATGCCACTATCTATCGCGCATTCATGTTCATTCATATTTATATATGTCACTATCAATCACATATTCATGTTCATATATGTCACTATCTATACATGTTCATGCATGTCACTATTTATCCAAGTTCATGCATGTCATAATCTATTGCGCGTTCATATTTATGCATGTCATTATCTGTAACAACCCAAATTTTTAGATTTTATTTTAACGGTGTTAGATGATACACCACACTATATAATATGCTAACGCTCCACATGAAATCGAAACCCACCCTTTAAAATAGAAAAATTCTAATTTTTTCTATATCAAGATTAGACTCATTGCGAAGTGCTCGTCGATATGATTCCAACGACATATAATTTAACAACTTTTGACAAGAATACAAAAAGTTATGCCAATTTTAAGTAATCAAGTAAGTTAAAGGGTATAATTGTAATTTCGGGGAGAGAAACACCAATTGCTTCGATGCTTATACAAAGCACTGGAATAAAACCTTTTCTCAAGCTATCCAAGTTACGTATGAATTCTTATTCCGTATAAAAATCTCCTATTTTATTAAATCTTCTATGAAAAGTGTTAATTAGAGTTTACCTAAAATTTTATACCATTATAAATAAAACTTTAAAAACTCTCTACTTTCTATAATCAAAAATCATTCTCTCTGAAGACTTAGATGAACCGACGCCCTAAGCATCGACTTTTTCAACCCGAATTATCGTTGATCCCGTCGCGAAGAGGTGGGTACCCATCAATTCATCTTGTTCTTCTCAGATCTCGTCGCGAAGGATGCGTTCGATCGCGCATCGACGAGTGTAAAAATCTTATTTAAACCTAGTCATCTCATAAATTAATAGACCTATATGTTTAATATATGCTTTCCCTTGAAAGTTGTATATTCTATAAATTGAGTTTATATGTTATTTCTCTTTTCCTTTCAAGAACCTTTTTGTTTGGGCCGTTAATATTTTACCTTCTATTAGGTCTGTATATTTAATATGTTTACTTCCTTTTAAATCTATATACTAAATAAACATGAATATCTTTAAGTATGATAAATCTGCATGTTTAGTATTTTATTTTTCTATTAAAATTGCATGAATTGTAAATTAGGTTTATATGTTACTTTTCTTTTCTTTTCAAGAATCTCTTTTGTTTGAGCCATTAATATTTTACCTTATATTAGGTCTGCATATTTAATATGTTTACTTCCTCTTTTATGTCTGTAAAATTAATTAAATTCTAATACTTATAAATTTGATAGATTGATTTAATTGGCATAATATTATATTGATATTATTTATTTTCAAATCTGTATAGTTATAAATTTATCCTTCTACTAAGACTATAATAATATATATTATTGTTGCAAGTTTATATTATTATTTATTTAAAATTAATTAAGCCTAAAAATTAAATTATATTTCTATTTTATTTAAAAGAATAATAGATTGCATCATCTTGAAGTTTCGGGTCCGAACTTGCGGCTACGAACACGAATTCGCGGCCACGAACCCGAACTCGCGACCATCGATGTGTTGGTCCCGGTATTTTGGTCATAACTTTGTACTCCGACCTCGGATTAATGTGATTCTTAGGCATTAGAAAGAAGACAGCGAGCTTTACAACTGCGTGTGAAATAGCCATTTCACGAATCTGACATTTTAGAGGTCAAAATAGAGTAACAAGTTGGGTTTAATTTTGAATGACTCAAGGCTATTCAAATTTAATATTATTTTCCAATTCTCATGACCAAAGTTCCTGTGTATATTATATCATAAGGTCTTTCGATCGATGGTCATGATAAATCATAACTTAATAATTATAAATATTATTTAATTATCTAATTATTATATATATATATATATCAATTTATCGCTTCAATGCAACCTCTTCGATAACACGAACCCCGACCTTCCTATTATCGAGAATACATTTATAATTATCCTATTCTATGTTGTATTGAAATGTGTGTAAATAAATATAAGATAATCTAATATAAATTTTTTATACGTCTAACCTTCTGTGTTTTCATCTTAAATTATATTATATGAGTTATGAGTAAGTTAGGACATATATACGAGAGTGTATGAGATCATGCCTACACTTGGGCGTGGTGACTTACTGAGATGGTATTGAAGCGAGGAATACACCGTATTTACATGCCTTACAACTCATGGTGGAATGGGACCCATGACGAGTCGGGTGAGTGTGAATTCAGTGTAACTTCGTATACGGTGGCATATACGGTGATCCTATCACCTCGAGTTTTAATACTAGAGGATAAGTGTTGTTTATTTCTAAGTGTGCTTGATTTATGTGTGTTTTGAAAACAGATTTATAGCTGCTAAATTACAGTGGCTCTAGACTATATAAGAAATTAAAGAAATATCAGCACAGTTAGAAGAGAATTAGCCTGCAAGATCAAGGCCAATTGTAGCAAGTTTTAAAAGTAAGTGAGTGAAAGATCGTCCACAGAGAATTTGTCTAAAATGTAAGATAAACCTCCAGATCTGAGCTACCAGATCTGGCTTCTTATCCTATCTAGATTACTGATGAGAGGTTTGAATTTGTCACGTTTAACTAACTAAAAATAAAGAAAACTTTAACTAAATGATCCAGATCCGAGTTGGGGGAATGATTGAAACAAAGATGGAGAAGTAATATCTAAATCTGATTTGGTCTTTGAAAGCTAATGAGAATAAGCTAGCTCAACGGTGATCCAATCTTCATCGCTACAAGCAGGATGTAAGAGATAAATCTAATTCAAGGATTAGACTTACACTTATGGCTATGGTCTGTCCACTTTAATGGCCACAAACCATCCAATAGTCTTCAATCCAAATCCTCAATTCAGAACAAGAAACATCACTACAAATGCTGTAAGAGACTAGGTTACAAACACTAATTCTCACAGGATTAATGAATCAAGGGAAATTGCATGCAAAACAATGAATCTAAAGGAGTCTAATGTACTGAGGAGATCAGAGGGAACCCTTGACATGAGTCCAATGGAGAATGCATAGTTTACAGCAACCTTTTAAAATTCATTCTTACAATTACAAAGCATGGCTTAACCGCTCTCGAATTTGCAGTCTTGGACGTGAACTCTTCTTTGAGTTACAGTAGTTTCTCACAGCTCTCAAATGTAAGTACAGAGAAGGCTATTACAAGGATTGCAGACAACCTGTCTGGCTGGGAAATGGGGGATTTAGAAATGAAACTCAAAATCTAGATGCTCTAATTGGGCAAATGCTTTATCTATTTATAGCTTTCCCCAGGTCTAGCTCAGATGTGTATCAACCAATCTGAGGTTCTCAGATCTGTATTGACCAATGGTAGTCGAGCACGGGGATCCAGATCTGTTCTGGCCAATCAGAATTCCTCGATCTGGTTCAGCCAATCAGGTGAAAAGGGCATCAATTCTGTTGTGCATTTTGAAAGTTTGTTAGAGTTTCTAGAAGTTCCCGCCAAGTTATTCCCTCTCTAGGTGCTCACGTGGGGTGGAATTGTGACAGCCCGGATTTCACCACCCCGAAACCCGTGCCATCAGCACGATCATCTTGACCGTGCCCCTCAACTATGCACGGAACACTGGTATATCAAGCATAAAATAAAGAAGAACAACTTGCGGAATTTAAATCTACATAAAAACACTTCTCAAAAGACAGTTCTACCCTCATGCCTCTGCATGAAGGGGGAACCGATCCGAACCATCGATGATAACCATCATCATGGATGGTTCGCCCAAAACAATACTCTGATATCCATATACACAAGGTTTAATCAAAAACTAGGCTTGACATACCAAGCCGTACAATCTCCAACTAAAACTCCTCAAAGTCGCACAGCAGAGTCCTCTAGAAGAAGTCCTCTGGAGGTGGCTCTAACTCCTCGCCGGCATGGTTCGACTTCATGGGATCGGCATCTCCTGAAGCGCATGGCGATTGCTAATAGTGGACCTGCGACGTATAGTCTATAGGGTGAGCTACATCCTAGCTCAATAGGGAACAACACTGTTGAACATATAAATTATAACTCACATATATTCTATGATATGTCATGCATGATACATCTATGCAGTTGTTGATGAAACAGTTAAAAAGCATTTCGTTTTACTGTTGATTTCTTATATTTTCATTTACCCATGAATGATGCTGAGAAGGCCTAATGCAAATCTTGAACTTTCAACTTAAGTAATCCCCGAGCAATATAGCATCGAGCCCCGATGAGATACCCTTCATCGTCATCTATATAGGCTTTTAATGTATTCCACAGGAATACCATATAGTACCCAAGCCCTTTCCACAGGGATTGGTGGCGGTTTCACTTGTCTCAACCAACACCCACAGGGTGTGCTTACTATGTACGGATAAGCCTCCGCACTGGCCTACGGTTTCGCCGCCGTATCAGTCACGGATATCCTGCCGTGTCAGTCGTGGATATCCCGCCACGTCGGTGGGGTAACCTATCAAACCTCAAACAACAAAATATCGATTGCCTTACATATAGTTATTCACGTGTAAGTGTGCTATCTTATATCATTTAGGCCCTATCAAGCATGATTCAATCCTTGGATACATCCACAGGATGTATCCATTTACTTGCATCACACGATGCTCTTTTCTCTTACTTCTTCATCCCACAGGGATGGCTCATTAGTTACTCTTATGAATATCACACACACACACTTTTCACAATTCTTTAGCGGTAAAAATATTTGAGTGGAAATTTATATCACTACATACATGCTCTTGTAAAATAAGGTACATGTTCAAGGTGTTCCCTACCTTAGGTCTCTATCGATTTAATGCATCAAGGTCCCACTCCTTGTGCCCACTTCCATCGTATCACCTATGATACCATTAAACACACTCAAACGTCACAAAGATGTAATGAATAAGTCTCAAGACCCCTAGAGTCTTGAAGTAAGAATCAAAAGTCCACAAAGTTTACTACGATTATTATCGAATTCCAAAATCGATTAATCGAATAATTCGATTCGATTTCCAAAATCGATTAATCGAAAGTAAATATCGATTAATCGAAACAATTTCGATTAATCGAAATTCTCCTTTTCGCAAAGTCCATTCTCGATTCGAGCGATTGAGTTTTCATTCGATTAATCCAATTTCGATTAATCGAAATTCTTCTTTTCGAAAGCAAATTCCTTTGTTCGAGCAAGTTTTCATTCGATTAATCGAATCCAATTTCGATTAATCGAAATCCTTCTTCATAAAGTAGACCCCTTTGTTCGAGCAGTTGAGTTTCACAAGTTGATTAATCAATTTCAAATCGATTATCGAAAACCAAAATCGATTAATCAAATCCCATTTCGATTAGTCGATTTTCCTCAAGTCATTTCCTTTAACCCACGGGGTCCACTGGAGTTTCTCGATTAATCGATTCCCAAATCGATCAATCGAATCCAAAAGTCGATTAATCGAAATTCAATTCGATTAATCGAAATCGGGTCCTCCGACCTTCAACTTCTCGCCAATTTCGATTAATCAAACCCATTTCGATTAATCGAAATTTGTCGATTCAAATGTTCTTCCCAATCTTTTCCATACTTTTCTTCTATTTTCTAAGCCATTATCCTATGATTTAACCCATTTCTTTTGCAACTTAACCCCTATAATCTATGCATCTTATTTACAAAAATTTTACCTTGAATAGCTCTCAAGTTGATTTCAAATCTAGGGTTGAAAGGCTAGGGTTCCAGCTTTGGTTTCTAACGGATTCCTTGCGTCAAATCCGGCCTCTTTAATGCTTGAATCCTTCTTCCAATCACCCACAATAACTCCTCTCTTACTCCTCTCTCTTTCTCTCTCTTCTTTACTTCTCTCAACCACCAAAACATGAAAGTTAGGGTTTTCAACCCTTTTTATCTTATCTCTTTTCTCGGTGTGGAGCACATACACACTCATCAGTGTATGCCACTCTACACACTCCTCTATCTCTCCACTCTTCTACCCTGGTTCACACATCACATTCGCTTGTCTCACCATAAGTTTATCAATGAACTATCTCATGGTCAAACCTAAGACCAATCGGGCACGGATCCTGAGGTCCTCGTTTGACGTGCTTTTTCGGGTTATTACATCCTCCCCACCTTGGGAATTTTCGTCCTCGAAAATCACCCAAAGGTGTGGTGGTCTGATCTCAACCCCCCCCCCACACTCGGAGGTGAGGTGGAATATTCGACTTAGACGCGTTGAGGTACTGATAGTGACGAGTAGAGTGTGAATTTAAATGAAACTTGCAATTACACGATACAACAATGTAGACAACCAAACTTTTCATAAATACTTTTTTCATTTACGTCCAAAAATTTCATTTGTATTAATAATTGAAACTGTTACAAAGCGCCACATAAGTTGGCGTACAAAACTATACATGTATACAATCAAAATGATAAACAAAAAAATCAGGCTGTCTCCCCTCCAATCTGGTTGAGTCTTTGGGCGGGGCTCCTCGGTCGGTGGTGGTCTTGTGTGGTAGGTTTGCTGGCGGCGGTGGTGGCGATGGTGGTATCTGGGTAGTCGGAGGTGGCTGCGGCGCGTCGGTAGGTGGAACGGCGGTGGATGTAGAGGCACCCGCGTCATGTAATTGCGTCCTAAAGACCGGGCCCTGATGAAAGGCTGTGGTGCCGGCGGTCCATTCTTCTTCGCGGGCCAGCATATCCATGTAGGTGTGGGGGTAGATGAACTGGAGGGTGTGAAACATGAAATCAATTCTCCTGTTCATCCTCTCGTTATTCGCTTCCATTCTGGCCAACACGTCCTCTATGGTAGGACGGATGGGCCTGGCATGTGAGATGAGGTAGGAGTCAGCGGTGTGAGTGGGCGGGTGGTGTGGGTGTTGCGGTGCAGAGTAGCCCTCCCCACGGACGGCTCGGCGGGTGCGGCAGGAGCGGGGTGTGGGTCCTGCTGCGGTGGTGGGGGTGGTGGCGGTCTGTGCTGCCTTCGTTACTGCTTTGGGGCGGGGCGGGACCGGGGTCGCTTTAGCGAGGTTAGGGTCCAGACTTTGTGAAGCGTCTTCACGCGATCCGTAGCCCTCACCTCGTGAGGTGAGATGGTGTAGGATGTCTCGTTGAGTAGCACTCCAACATGCTCGAATGAGCCGAGCATAGGGCATCTTTCCTTGGGCCTCATGTTGCCCTTCATCAATTTGCCCTTGATGTACCTCATCCCTTCTAGGATGACCTTGGTAGCATCAAACCATCGGCCCTGAAGGCACGTAAAGTGCATGTTGCACTTTGTCCACCGCCTCGTGTCGTGGCGCGCTCAGATAAAGGTTGCATTTATTATGAGTCGAGCATCCACATGTAGGGTGGAAGATCGACCCTCTTGATGGAAGTGCCCCCTTCTTGCCATTTGTCATGAGGGTCATGACTTCCTCAAATCGGGGTCTTCCACAAAGGGTGGGAATAGGGTGGTCTCGGGGTGAACTCGAGGTAGCACTCGAGCACCTCATGAATGTGGACGCCGGTGATCGTGTAGAGGCGACCCTCGATCTTGGTGATGATCACGATCGTCGGTAGGGCCATTTGTTGTATGGTAGAATAATCTCGCAATCTTAGGGTAGTAGGAACCCGGATTGGTTTGAGAAGATTGCCGAGACCGGCATTGTTTATATAGTTTTGAGCCCATTGGGTCTACTTGCATGCGTCGGGATCGGTGAAAAGGGTAGGGTCGATGGTATATTCGACCTCAAAGGTCTTGGCAGCCCACCACTGCTTGGTTGCTCCACGTTGGTGGTGGTGGTGGCATGGGGTGGATTCGGGAAGACTCAGCGTGACGCCTTTCGTCGAACCGGAGGTGGTCTCCGATTCCGGACGGTGATGGAGTCCTCACCGCGATGGGGTAGGTGGTGGTGGTGCGGCGTTCTTCGCCTAACCGGTAAGCTTAGAAGTCGCCTTCTTCGAAGACAATCGGGTTTTGGGCGGCATATTGGGAAAAATCTAGGGTTTTCTAACTCAAATTGAAAGGAAAACACGAATTTAGGGTTTACCGTGGGTTTTGGATGCGATGGTAGTTGAATCCGATCCGAAACCACTGAAAACGCAAACCCTAGAGTGCTCGGTTGGTTGGAGAAGAAGGAAGAAGGTGAAGCGCCAAAACCCCAAAGCAAGAAAATTTTTCGAATGGGGAATAAAATCCCCAATCTTATATATATAGCCCGCGGATCGATTAATCGAAATTCAGAATCGATTAATCGAGATTCAAAACTAGGTTAAGCCGCGTAAAATCGATTAATCGATTTCCAAAATCGATTAATCGAAAGTCAAATTCGATTAATCGAAATCATTTCGATTAATCGAAATCGTATCTAATTAAAATTTTAAATTTTTAAGCTCACTGGCGCGAGCCAGTCGATTAATCGAAATCCATTTCGATTAATCGAAATTCCAAAATCGATTAATCGAGTTTCACTTCGATTAATCGAAATCGTGTGGTAACTTCTCAATTTCCAGAATTCTTTAAATAATCGATTAATCGAAACTCATTTCGATTAATCGAAACTTCAAAATCGATTAATCGAAACTATCTTCGATTAATCGAAATTGTCTATGTGTATTCAATTTCTTCAAATCTCTTAAGTAAATCGATTAATCGAAATATAATTCGATTAATCGAAATGTCCAAATCGACTTGTTGATTCCAAATCGATTAATCGAAATGTCCAATTCGATTAATCGAATTTGGTCTTCTATGTATATTCTAACTCTCTTTCACATTTCCAGTCACTGGCACATGCCAGTCGACTAATCGAACAAAATCGATTAATCGAAATTCCAAATCGATTAATCGATTTGAAATTCGATTAATCGGTTTTGCCCAAATTGTGTAGATTGTCAATTTCTTTGGTTCTTTTACTACATTTGACAATTTATGACAGATTGGATCAAATTTCCATTGAATTTCAAGCATAGTGGAGATTTTACAACATATTTGTGGTTTACATTGACTTCTCACGTCGTTGGAAACAAGGCCGGATATTGTGCTCTCACATCGGCCTCTCGTTCCCAAGTAGCCTCTTCTTTTGGATGATTGTTCCACCGAACAAGCACTAAGGGAATCACTTTAGTGCGCAGTACTTGCTCTTTTCGATCCAGAATCTCCACTGGTTCCTCTACCATGCTCATGTCCTCACACATCTCTATAGGTTGCTTTCCTAACACATGAGACGGATCATTCACGTACTTTCTGAGCATCGATATGTGGAAAACATTATGTACTCGATCAAATAGCGGTGGTAAACCAATGCGATATGCAACTTCACCTACTCGTCCCAAAATTTCAAATGGTCCAACATAACGTGGACTTAACTTCCCTCTCTTGCCAAATCTCATTACACCTTTCATAGGTGACACCTTCACAAACACATGCTCGCCCACTTTGTAGTCAACACTAGTCCGCTTCATATCGGCGTAACTTTTCTGTCTACTCTGTGCTGTCTTCAACCTTTCTCTGATAATTCGGACAACGGTGGCGTTGTCTTCAAGCAGTTTCGGTCCTAACACAAATTTTCACCTGTTTCCTCCCAATTGAGGGTGACTTGCATCGTCGTCCATACAGAGCCTCATACGGTGCCATGCCGATGCTCGGTTGGAATCTGTTGTTATATGCGAACTCGAGCATCGGTAGATACTCATCCCAGTATCCTTGCATATCAAGCATGCACGCTCTGAGCATGTCTTCTATTACTTGATTCACTCGCTCTGTCTGCCCATCAGTTTGAGGATGGAAAGCTGAACTAAAGTCTAGTCGTGTTCCCATTCCTTCTTGAAATTTCTTCCAAAACTTGGACGTATATAGTGGATCACGATCGAAACGACATCGCTTGGAATCCGTGTAATCTTACAATCTCCTTCATGTATAAATCTGCCGATCTTCCTCATATATGTGGTATTATGCGGCAAAAGTCGTTGATTTGGTCAATCGGTCTCTGACGACCCAAATGGCATTGTGTCTCTTGGCGATGCGGGGTAATCCAACAATGAAATCCATTGAGATCGATTCCACTTCCATTACGGTATTGGTAAAGGTTGCAATAGTCCAGGATGTCTATGATCAACCTTCACTTGTCGACAAGTCAAACATCGTGACACATACTCGCCACGTCTTGTTTCGATCCTCTCCACCGAAATTCTTTTCAAATCTTGGTACATTTTGGTACTACGGGTGGATAGCATAATTTGACTTATGAGCCTCATCAAGAATTGTTCGTCTTAGGTCGGCATTGTCCTAATGCGAGACGGCCCTTGAACAATAAAGAACCATCTTCTTTTCTTGAAGTCCGACCTAATGCCTTCACTCACGTCTTGATGAATCTTCGTTAACGCGGATCTTTCATCGTAGATCGTGGATATGCTCAAATATCACTGGCTTTACTGATATGTTAGCCAAAAAGGATCCAATGTCCTTTGACTCAATGTTCGCATCATAGATTGCCAGGTCTTCCAATAATTTCCATCGGTGCATACCCAAAATCAAAGAAGCTAACTGAGCTGAACCTTTTCGACTCAATGCATCGGCTACTACATTCGCCTTGCCTGGATGGTATTGTATAGAGCAATCGTAATCCTTGAGGAATTCCATCCATCTGCGCTGTCTCATGTTGAGTTCTTTCTGTGTAAACAGATATCGGAGGCTCTTATGATCGGTGAAAATTTCAAATGTCTCACCATACAAGTAATGTCTCCAAATCTTCAGCGCAAAAATGACTGCTGCTAGTTCTAAGTCATGAGTCGGGTAATTTTTCTCGTGTTCTTTCAACTGTCTTGATCCGTAAGCTATCACCTTCTTGTGTTGGTTGAGCACACAACCAAGGCCATTGTATGACGCGTCGCTGTACACGGCGTATCCTCCACTGCCTGAAGGAATCGCTAACACTGGAGCCGAAGTGAGTCTCGTTTTGAGTTCTTGGAAACTCTTCTCACATGCCTCACTCCACTCAAACCTTGAATCTTTTCGTGTCAGCTTTGTGAGAGGTCCCGATATCTTTGAAAACCCCTCAACGAAACGTCGATAATAGCCTGCTAAGCCCAGAAAACTTCGGACATCGGTCACTGTTTTTGGTTGCTCCCATTTAACTACTGCTTCTATCTTTGCTGGATCTACCGTGACACCGTGCTTCGAGACGACATGTCCCAAAAAGCTAACTTCTTCCAACCAAAACTCACACTTGCTGAGCTTGGCGTACAATTGGTGTTCACGTAGCGTCTGTAGAGCAATCCTCAAATGTTCTTCGTGTTCTGTCTTGGATTTGGAGTATATTAGTATATCATCAACGAACACTACCACGCAGGAGTCCAAGTGTGGTTTAAACACTCGGTTCATCAGATCCATAAATGACGCTGGAGCATTCGTTAATCCAAACGGCATCACAAGGAATTCATAGTGTCCATACCGTGTCCGGAAAGCTGTCTTCTGAATGTCCTCTGCCTTGACTCTCAACTGATGATACCCAGATCTCAGGTCGATCTTGGAAAAATACCTTGCTCCTTGCAGTTGGTCGAATAGATCGTCTATCCTAGGCAAAGGGTAGCGGTTCTTCACAGTGAGTTTGTTCAATTGCCGATAGTCAATGCATAGCCGCATTGACCCATCTTTCTTCTTGACAAACAAGACCGGTGCTCCCCATGGAGACACGTTCGGTCTAACAAACCCCTTGTCCATAAGCTCTTGTAGTTGTTCCTTCAACTCCTTTAACTCAGCGGGAGCCATTCTATAAGGTGCTTTTGAAATAGGCTCCGTTCCTGGTGCTAAGTCAATGGCGAATTCTACTTCTCTTTCTGGAGGTAATCCAGGCAACTCTTACGAAACACGTCGTGAAGTCTCGCTTTGCTATCTCGAAATGATGTTCTTTTCTTCCTTGTCCTCCTTTAAGCAAGCTAAGTATCCACGCACCCTTCGATCATTTTCTCGGCCCTTCATCTGAGATCGGTAGTCTTGATAACGACCTTACTGCTTGAAACCGAAATGATCTTCTTGTGTTGGGTCTGAAAATAACTACCTTGTTCTTGCAATCGACGGTTGTACAATGTCTTTGCGCCAACCACCATGCAGGATCACATCAAACCCTTGCATGTCTAATGATGTCGCTTTACTTCTAGTTCATGCACTTCTACCTCTTGGACTGCTACGATGATGGAGGTGCAAGCTAACTCCGTGTCTACTAACTCTCCAAATGGAATGCATACGATAGGACGAAATCCAACGACTCTGGAACAATCTTCATCTTCGTAGCGAACCGTGGAGTAACGAATGAGTGGGTAGACCCGGGGTCTATCAACACTCGAGCGCCATATCCACCGAAGCATCCTTTTTGATATATATTTAGAGTACCTATTGTATACATGCACACATACAATAATCTACACATTAATTAACACCCTCAATTTACATACTGCTTTCGGTATTGAGAAAGGATCTATATAATTTCCTAATGCATGCTTCTTCTCTATCTAAAGTTTTAACGAAAAGAAAATTTTCCTTTAATTTTAAAAGGAATCTCACCTTGGATGACGTCATGCACGTTCCACCTTCTGACGATGCGTATAAACTCTCCCACAGATGATCGGTTTCCTTGCTTGAATTGGTGGTGTCTTTGAATCGAAACCGTCTTTCTCTTATCTCGCTGATCAAGTGGCCCACCTTGCCACATTGGAAACACCCTAGTTCCCAATCTACAGTCCTTCTATGAGGCTTGCCACACTTTGCATAAGTCTCCGAGTGCGGAAGAAAGCGATCTCGAGAACCACGAGTATGATGGCGCCCGATGAACATGGCGAGGCTCTCATAGCGAATAGGTCTCCACAGCGCAAGTAATGGAAACCTCTGTTGGTGTTGTTGTTGTTGCGCCGGTCTTCCGACACCCCTTGGAACTGTGGTCTCTGATTCTGGCCCATGAACCTCGGCTTTTTGTTCACCGGTTCATAGTGCCCCGTTCTTCCTTGTTCATTTCCTCCTCTCTGCTGCTCTCTCTGTCTATATCTGTTATTGTTCTCCTCTTCTACAACCAATGCTTTGCTCATGACCTCTTCATAGGTCCTCAGTTGAAATGGAGCTACGCCTCCCCTAACCTCAGGCTTCAAACCTTGCTGAAACCTCTTGGACTTCATCACTTGAGCGGCGTGTCCGAGACAAAGCAGGGCAAGTCGTAGAAACTCTACCCCGTATTCTCTCACTGTCATTCTCCCTTGTACTAACTGCAAAAATTGTATCTCAAGCTGGTTCCTCACCACTTCTGGAAAATATTGTTTGTTGAACTCCTCAACAAACTCCTCCCAAGTCCAAGGCAACTCTGGAGTCTCCTGAGCCCGAGTCCGTATTACGGACTTCCACCAAGGCCCAGCCTCCCCATCCAACATGTAAGCTGCCCATCTCACACTCTCATCTTCCGTGCAAGTTAGCACGCTAAAGACTTTCTCCATTTCCATCAGCCAATTCTCAGCGGCCATCGTGTCTGCCTGCCCAGAAAATGTAGGAGGTCTCATCCTTCTAAACTCTGTAAAAGATGAGGGCAAAGGCAACGCAGGTCCTACAGGTGGTGTAGGTGGCTGCTGTTCTCTTGATGCATGAGCTGCAAAGGATGCTGCTTGTTGTGCCATGGCCCATAGTGTGCATCATCCTTTGTCGCTCTTCTCTATCTTCTTGTCTTTCTCTCAATCTTTCTTGCTCTTTCAGATCTTGATCCTGATGATCTCGATCCTCTTCCTCATGCTGTCTGCTACTACTGCCCCCTGGGGCCTCGTTACCTCCTAAAGGCACTCTGTTTGTAGGAGAGATGTAACCATCTCCACTACGTAAACTCCTTTGATGGTCTCCCCTTGGTCGGCCTCTCCCTCTAGCTGACATTGCGGCTGCATTTGAAACTAAAGTTTCGTTAGCAGAAGCCCCTATGTTCTGACGAAAGAACCTTTGTCAGAATTGCTAAAAGAAAATAGCTTTGATACCAACTGTGACAGCCCGGATTTCACCACCCCGAAACCCGTGCCATCAGCACGATCATCTTGACCGTGCCCCTCAACTATGCACGGAACACTGGTATATCAAGCATAAAATAAAGAAGAACAACTTGCGGAATTTAAATCTACATAAAAACACTTCTCAAAAGACAGTTCTACCCTCATGCCTCTGCATGAAGGGGGAACCGATCCGAACCATCGATGATAACCATCATCATGGATGGTTCACCCAAAAGAATACTCTGATATCCATATACACAAGGTTTAATAAAAAACCAGGCTTGACATACCAAGCCGTACAATCTCCAACTAAAACTCCTCAAAGTCGCACAGCAGAGTCCTCTAGAAGAAGTCCTCTGGAGGTGGCTCTAACTCCTCGCCGGCCGCCAGGTCTGACTCGCCGGGATCAGCGTCTCCTGAAGCCGCGGCAGTTGCTAATAGTGGACCTGCGACGTATAGTCTATAGGGTGAGCTACATCCTAGCTCAATAGGGAACAACACTGTTGAACATATAAATTATAACTCACATATATTCTATGATATGTCATGCATGATACATCTATGCAGTTGTTGATGAAACAGTTAAAAAGCATTTCGTTTTACTGTTGATTTCTTATATTTTCATTTACTCATGAATTATGCTGAAAAGGCCTAAAGCAAAACTTAAACTTTCAACTTAAGTAATCCCCGAGCAATATAGCATCGAGCCCCGATGAGATACCCTTCATCGTCATCTATATAGACAGTTTTTTTAATGTATTCACAGGAATCCCATATAGTACCCAAGCCCCTTTCCCCTGGGGATTGGTGGCGGGGTTTCACTTGTCTCAACCAACACCCCTGGGGTGTGCTTACTATGTACGGATAAGCCTCCGCACTGGCCTACGGTTTCGCCGCCGTATCGGTCACGGATATCCTGCCGTGTCAGTCGTGGATATCCCGCCACGTCGGTGGGGTAACCTATCAAACCTCAAATAACAAAAATATCGGTGCCTTACATATAGTTATTCACCGTGTAAGTGTGCTATCTTATATCATTTAGGCCCTATCAAGCATGATTCAATCCTTGGATACATCCACAGGATGTATCCATTTACTACATCACACACGATGCTCTTTTCTCTTACTTCTTCATCCCACAGGGATGGCTCATTAGTTTACTCTTATGAATATCACACACACACACTTTTCACAATTCTTTAAGCAGTAAAAATATTTGAGTGGAAATTTATATCACTACATACATGCTCTTGTAAAATAAGGTACATGTTCAAGGTGTTCCCTACCTTAGGTCTCTATCGATTTAATGCATCAAGGTCCCACTCGGCTCCTTGTGCCCACTTCCATACGTATCACCTATGATACCATTAAACACACTCGAAACGTCACAAAAGATGTAATGAATAAGTCTCAAGACCCCCCTAGAGTCTTGAAGTAAGAATCAAAAGTCCACAAAGTTTACTACAGTCGATTAATCGAATTCCAAAATCGATTAATCGAATCTGATTCGATTAATCGATTTCCAAAATCGATTAATCGAAAGTAAATATCGATTAATCGAAACAATTTCGATTAATCGAAATTCTCCTTTTCGCAAAGTCCATTCTCAGTTCGAACAGTCGAGTTTTCATTCGATTAATCGAATCCAATTTCGATTAATCGAAGTTCCTCTTTTCGCAAAGTAGACCCACAGTTCGAATAATCGAGTTTCACAAGCTGATTAATCGATTCCAAATCGATTAATCGAAACCAAAATCGATTAATCGAAATCCCATTTCGATTAGTCGATTTTCCTCAAAGTCATTTCCTTTAACCCTGGGTCCTTTGGAGTTTCTCACGATTAATCGATTCCCAAATCGATCAATCGAAATCAAAATCGATTAATCGAAATTCAATTCGATTAATCGAAATCATCCTCAGAGCCCTTCAACTTCACGCCAATTTGATTAATCGAAACCCAATTTCGATTAATCGAAATTGTATCAGTCAACCCTTTTCATTTGTTCTTCCCAATCTTTTTCCATACTTTTCTTCTATTTTCTAAGCCATTATCCTATGATTTAACCACATTTCTGCAACTTAACCCCTATAATCTATGCATCTTATTTACAAAAATTTTACCTTGAATAGCTCTCAAGTTGATTTCAAATCTAGGGTTGAAAGGCTAGGGTTCCAGCTTTGGTTTCTAACGGATTCCTTGCGTCAAATCCGGCCTCTTTAATGCTTGAATCCTTCTTCCAATCACCCACAATAACTCCTCTCTTACTCCTCTCTCTTTCTCTCTCTTCTTTACTTCTCTCAACCACCAAAACATGAAAGTTAGGGTTTTCAACCCTTTTTATCTTATCTCTTTTCTCGGTGTGGAGCACATACACACTCATCAGTGTATGCCACTCTACACACTCCTCTATCTCTCCACTCTTCTACCCTGGTTCACACATCACATTCGCTCATCTCACCATAAGTTTATCAATGAACTATCTCATGGTCAAACCTAAGACCAATCGGGCACGGATCCCGAGGTCCTCGTTTGACGTACTTTTTCGGGTTATTACAGGAATATTCTTTTGCTTCATGCTTAGAACCCTCTAAAATGTCCCTAGGTTTTAAAATGCATTGGGACGCGTGCAACAGATTACTGAATTGCCCTTGTTAAAGCTGTGAATCTTCAGAATGCCTTTTCACAGAGCTTAGGGGCCTTTTCGCAAAGTGCTGTGACTTCTGAAGCTCTTTTCGCAATGTTCAATCTTCTCTTCGAATTGTGTTTTCTCCTTTTTGCAAAGTTCAATCTTCTCTTCGAAGAGTTCAGATGCTCTTCGAAAGCTAAGCCTGGAGCTTTAGTCCTTTTCGCAGAGTTCCAGGTTCTTTACGAAAAGTGCAGGTTCTTTGCGAAAAGAACTCTGTAGTGCATTTCTCTGTTTGACTTGTTCCCTGCTTGTCTTACAGATCTTTGCCTCTTCAATTTAGATCTTTCAACAGCTGATGAGGTTGTTTCTTCACTTCCTTCCTTTGGTGTGACATGGATTGTCATCTTTTTGGCACTTTTAAGCTGCTTTTATGGTTAAGCCTGTCTTTATTGTTAGCTGCAACATAGGCACTTAAAACACTTATTTAGTTTTCTCAAAGGTCTATCAAGACTTAAGTTTAGGAGTAAAAAATGGTATTTTTCACTTGTCAACAATAAGATATGAGATATGATACGAGAATCGGGCTTTGGGCCTTAGCTGTGGTGAGGTTTCTTTTACGGTTACGTGAAACTCGGTATATTGGCATCCATGTAAAGATGCAACACCTCTATGATAGTATAAACTATCACACGAAGTATATCCAGGTTACTACGAAACCTTTTTCTTAGGAAGCGTGAATTAGAAAAGTTGTCTCACTATAGTTTGTCATAGGATTAAGTATAAGAGTATGATAAGATATGAGTATGAGATAAGATAAATTATGATATGAATATGATAATAAGACATCGCTGTGTAGGCCAGTAAAAGATAAAGAACTTAAGTCTCTATACGTGCCGTTCCTTGCGTAGCCACCGTGAGGGCAACAACGTCTTTCAGCCAAGACGGATCTCTGACAGAGATTATGAGTATGATTATGTTATGAGTGAGTTTGACCATTATGTCTCCCCATTGGCTGGGTGGTGGAGTATGAGTATGACACGAGGGCGTTATAATATGGTGGTATGATACTATGTTGACCCTCCCATAGTAGCTCGAGCAGCGACTCTCGCACAGGTCGTTTGGGATTTCACTAGTATGTTAGTTACACTCATGTGATGTACAGACGTATGTGCGATAATGATAATAAGACATGGTATGATATGTTATGAGATATGGTAAGGTACGTTAGGATATGAGTGTCTAGATCATAGTCTTACATTTATGATATGATATGAGTTTCACGATATGCATATGATTTTATCTTTCTTCTGCTATTTGCTTTGAGATATTATATTTATCACTCACTTAATGCACCCACAATGCACCTGAGTAGTATGCGGTGGATTGGTGGTGTATCCACTGAGTATACGTAACTGAGTAAACTCATCCCACGACAATCTAACAGTTGCAGGTGATTACGCTGGTGGAGTAGACACCGGCTATCCAGATCTCGCCGACGCTGATTTTATTGAACCCACGGACGTTGAGTACCGGGAGCCTTTGGAGTGCGACGCTATCGATTATCAGGAGGACTACGGTGCTGATCTTGATTCGAGTGCCGATTACTGATCATTATGGACTTGGTATTGAGTTTTATTGATACTAGTATTGCAGACTTTATAGTTTGTTTTATCGGATTTGTCTCCGACTTGATTTACATTCTATTAGTGGATTATAGTTTTATCACACTTATTCAGTATTTATGATTGCATTTATATTCTACCCTATTTGTTGGATTTCACGGATTTCGTAGAACCATTATTGCACGAGAACTCTGATTAGGTGTATGTCCGCTTAGCATGTCCGGGATATGTGTGAGTCATAACTCAGAATTCTAGGCCCTCGGGATAGAGTAGAATTTCGGGTCATGACATTATCTGTCAGGCCTTCATATTCATGCATGTCACTATCTTTTCATATTCATGCATGTCACTGTCTATCGCACACTCATGTTCTTATATGTCACTATCTATCGCGTGTTAGTGTTCATTCATGTTCTTCCATGTCACTACCAATCGTGCATTGATGTTCATGTATGTCACTATCTATCCATAGTAGTACTTGTCACTATCTATCGCCTATTAATGTTCATGGATGTCATTATCTATCGCGCATTCATGTTCAACTAAGTCACTATCTATCACGTATTCATATTTATGTATATTCATGAATGTCACTATCTATCATGCAATCATGTTTATTTATGTTAGTGCATAGCACTATTTATCGCACATTCATGTTCATGCATGTCACTGTCTATCGTATAACCATGTTCATTCAAATTCATTGATGTCAAACTA
Source organism: Chloranthus sessilifolius (assembly GCA_021018995.1). Lineage (NCBI taxonomy): Eukaryota > Viridiplantae > Streptophyta > Magnoliopsida > Chloranthales > Chloranthaceae > Chloranthus > Chloranthus sessilifolius. The sequence continues at coordinate 35,109,005 of CM037586.1, forward strand.
TCAATCACGCATTTATATTAAAGTATTTTCCTATCTTTCACTCATTCATGTTCATTTATTTTCGTATATGTTAGACTATCAATCGTGTATTCATGTTCATGCTTGCCACTATCTTTATACATTTATGTCATTATCTATCGGTGTTTATGCATGTTCATTCATATTCATGTATGTCACTATCTATCACACATTCATATTTATGCGTGTCACTATCTATTCATGTCCTTGCATGCCACTATTTATCCATATTTAAGCATATCATAATCTTTCGCGCCTTCATTTTCATGTATATCATTATGTAGTCATGTATTTTTGTTCACGCATGTCACTATCTGTCTGGCATTCAAGTGCATGCATGTCTCTATGTAATGCGCGTTCATGTTCATTCATATTCATACATGTCACTATCGATGGGGCATTCATGTTCATGCATGTCACTATTTATCGCGCATTTATATTCATGAATGTCACTATCTATTCATGGTAGTACATCTCACTATCTATCGCGTATTCTTGTTCATGCATGTCACCTTCTATTGCTCATTTATGTTCATTAATATCAGACTATCAATCGCGCATTTATGTTCATACATTTTACTATCTATCACACATTCATGTGTATTTTTATCACTATCTATCTATGTTCATGCGTGTCACTATCTATCGCACATCCAAGTTTATGCATGTCACTATCTAGTGTGCATTTATGTTCGTTCATATTACTATCTACCAATGTTCATGCATGTCCCTATCAATCGGACATTCATATTCATTTATTTTAATATCTATCGCACCTTCATATTCAAGCAAGTCACTATCTATCCATGTTCATGGATGTCACTATCTATCGCGCATTTATGTTCATTCATGTTCATGCTTGTCAGTATCAATCACATATTCATTTGATGAATGTCACTATCTATCGCGCATTTATGTTTATCCATGCATCTATCTATCATGCATTCATATTCATTCATTTCAATATTTGTCACACACTCATATTCAAGTATGTCACTATCTATCAATTTTCATGCATGTCACTATCTATCGCGCATTCATATTAATTCATATTCATGCTTGTCAGTATCAATCACGCATTCATATTAATGAACGTCACTATCTATCGCGCATTAATGTTCATCCATGCAACTATCTATCACGCATTCATGTTCACGTATGTCACTATCTATCTATGTTCATGCATGCCATTATCCATCGCGCATTCATGCTCGTTTATGTTTATGCATGACACTTTCTATTGGGCATTTATGTTCATGCATGTCAATATCAATACATGTTAAAATATGTCACTATTTATTGTGTCTTCATATTCATGTATGTCACTATCCATCGCGCATTCATTTTCATTCATGTCACTATTAATCTATGTTCATGCATGTCACAATCTATCACGCAATTATGCTCATTCATGTTATACATGTTACTATTTATAGCGCATTTATGTTCATGCATTTCACTGTCTTTCGCGTAATTATGTTCATTCATGTCTCTGCACATCACTATATATCGAGCATTCATGTTCATGCATGTCACTATCTATCGTGAATTCATGTTCAAGCATTTAACTATCTATCCTCGTTCATGCATGCCACTATCTATCACGCATTCATATTTATGCATAGCATTATCAATCGCACATTCATATTCATTTATGTTTTATGTATAAACAATTGTACATTCATTTTCATTTATGTTCATGTATGTCACTATCTATAGCACATTAATATTTAGGCATGTCACTATCTATTATGCATTCTTATTCATTCATGTTCATGTATATCACTATCTATCTATGTTCATGAATTTCACTCCCTATCGTGTATTAATGTTCATCTATGTCACTATCTATCGTGCATTCATGTTCATGCATGTCATAACTTATCGCGTATTTATGTTCATTCAGTCTCATACATGTTAATATCTATCATGCATTCATATCCATATATGTCACTATCTATCGTAAATTCATACTCATGTGTGTCACTATCATCCTAATTCATACATGTCACAATCTATCCTTATTCATACATGTCACTATCTATCATGCATTTATGTTCATACATGTCCAAGTATGTCACTATCAATCGTCCATCCATGTTCATGCATGTCACTATCTATCACGCATTTACATTCATTTATGTACATTAATATTCATGCATGTCACTATCAATTGCGCATTAATATTCATGCAGGTCATTATGTATCGCACATTCATGTTCATGGATGTCAAATTATCAATCGCACAATTATTTTTATTTATATTCTTGGATGTCACTATCTATCGCACAATCATGTTCACTCATGTTCATACATGCCACTATCTATCCACGTTCATGCATATCACTATCTATCGCCCATTCATATTTATTCCCCTACATTCATGTCACTATTTTTCGTATATTCTTGTTCAAGCATGTCACTATCAATCGTGTATTCATATTAATGCATGTCACAATTGGGCATTCAAATTCATGCATGCCACTATCTATTATACATTCATATTCATGCATATCACTATATATCGCGCATTCATATTAATGTTTATGAATGTCAAACTATCTATCACGCCTTTATGTTCATTAATGTCACTATCTGAAGTACTTTCATATTCACGCAAGTCACTATCTATCCATGTTCATACAAGTCACAGTCTATCGTGCATTCATATTCCTGCATGTCACAATCTATCAATGTTCATACATGTCACTATCTATCGTGCATTCATGCTCATTCGTGTTCATGCTTGTCGCTATATATCGCGTATTTATGTTCAATCATGTTCATGCATGTTACTATCTATCACACATTCATGTTCATGAATGTCACTATCTATCGTGCATTCATATTCTTGCATGGCACTATTTATCTATATTCATGTATGTCACTATATATTGCCCATTCATGTTCATTCCAATCTTTATCTATTCATATTCAGGCTTATCACTATTTATCTTGTATTCATATTCATACATATCACTATTTATTCATGTTTATGCATATCAATATTTATCCAAATTCATGCATATCATAATCTATCGTGCGTTTATGTTTATACATGTCATTATCCGTTGCATGTTTATGTTCATGTATGTCACTATCTATCTATATTCATGCATGTCACTATCTATCGCGCCCTCATATTTATGCATGTCGCTATCTATAGTGCGTTCATGTTCATTCACGTTCTTACATGTCACTATCAATCGCGCATTCATGTTCATGCATGTCACTATCTGTCTATATTAGTGCTTGTCACTATCTATCACGCATTCATATTCATGGATGTCATTACCTATCACACATTCATGTTTATGTATATTCATGAATGTCACTATCTATCATGCATTCATATTTATTTATGTTCATACATGTCACTATCTATCATGCATTCTTGTTAATACATGTCACTGTCTATCGCATAATTATATTCATTCATATTCATAGATGTCATAATATCAATCGCGCATTAATGTTCATGCATGTCCCTATCTTTATCAATGTCTAAACATATTACGATCTTTCGCGCATTCATTTTCATGCATGTCATTATCTGTCGTGCATTCAACTTCTTTCATATCACTATCTATCTATGTCCATGCTTGTCACTATCTATCGCGCATCCATGTTCATGTATGTCACTATCTATTACACATTTATGTTCGTTCATGTGACTATTTATCAATGTTCATACATGTCCTTATCTATTGCCCATTTATGTTCATGCATGACACTATCTATCACGCATTCATGTTCATTCATTTCAATATCAATTGTACATTCATATTCAAGCATGTCACTATCTATCTATGTTTATGCATGTCACTATCTATCGCGCATTTATGTTCATTAATGTTCACGCTTATTAGTATCAATCATGCATTCATGTTGATGAATGTCACTATCTATCACGCACTCTTGTTCATCTATATAACTATCTATCGCACACTCATGTTCACGTTTGTCACTATCTATCTATGTTCATGCATGCCAATATCCATCACGCATTTATATTTGTCCATGTTCATGCATGTCACTTTCTATCGTGCATTCATGTTCATGCATGCCATTATCAATCTATGTTTAATCATATCATAATTTATTGTGTATTCATGTTCATTCATATTCATATATGTCACTATCTATCGCGCATTCATTTTCATTTATGTCACTATCAATTCATGTTCATACATGTCATAATCTATCGCGTAGTTATGCTTATTCATGTTCATGCATGTTACTGTCTATAGTGTATTTATGTTCAAGCATTTTACTGTCTTTAATGTATTCATGTTCATTCATGTTTCAGCAAGTCACTATATGTCATGCATTCATGTTCATATATGTCACTGTCTATCGCGAATTCATATTCAAGCATATAACTATCTATCCTCATCTATGCATGTCACTATCTATCACGCATTCATATTGATGCATGACACTATCTATCGTACATTCATATTCATTTATGTTTATATATGTCATTATCTAGAGTACATTCATATTTAGGCACGTCACTATCCATTACGCATTCTTATTCATTCATGTTCATGTATTATATTATCTATCCATGTTTATGAATGTCACTATCTATCGTGTATTAATGTTTATGTATGTTACTATCTATCGTGTATATATGTTCATGTATGTCACAATTTATCGCGCATTCATGTTTATTTAGGCTCATGTATGTTACTGTTTATCATGCATTCATGTTCATGTATGTTACTATCTATCACGAATTCATATTCATGTGTATCACTATCATCCTAATTTATACATATCACAATCTATCCTTATTCATACATGTCACTATCTATCACGCATTCATATTCATATATGTCCAAGTATGTTACTATCAACCATCCATCATTTTCATGAATATCACTATCTATCGCGCATTCACATTCATTTATATGCATTAATGTTCATGCATGTCACTATCTATCGCGCATTAATATTCATGCATGTCACTATATATCGCACATTCATATTCGTGGATGTCAAATTATTAATCCCGCAATCATTTTTATTTATATTCTTAGATGTCACTATCTATCGCACAATCATATTCATTCATGTTCATGCATGTCACTATCTATCACCTATTCATGTTCATTCATCTTCATTCATATTCATTCATCTACATTCATGTCACTATTTTTCGTATATTCTTGTTCCAGCATGTCACTATCAATCGTACATTCATATTAATGTATGTCACAATCGGGCATTCAAATTCATACATGCCACTATCTATTATACATTCATATTTATGCATGTCACTATATATCACGCATTCATATTAATGTTTATGGATGTCAAACTATCTGTCGCGCCTTTATATTCATTAATATCACTATCTGATGCACTTTCATGTTCACACAAGTCACTATCTATCCATGTTCATACAAGTCACAGTCTATCATGCATTCATATTCGTGCATATCACAATCTATCAATGTTCATGCATGTCACTATCTATCGTGCATTTATGCTCATTCGTCTTCATGCTTGTCGCTATCTATCGCGTATTTATGTTCAATCATATTTATGCATGTCACTATCTATCACATATTCATATTCATGAATGTCACTATCTATAGTTCATTCATATTCTTGCATGACACTATATATCTATATTCATACATGTAACTATCTATTGCTCATACATGTTCATTCTTGTCATTATCTATTCATGTTCAGGCATATCACTATCTATCGTGTATTTATGTCCATGCATGTCACTATCTATTCATGTTCATCCATGTCAATATTTATCTAAGTTCATATATATCACAATCTATCGTGCGTTTACGTTTATACATGTCATTATCCATTACGCATTTATTTCTATGTATGTCACTATCTATCCATGCTCATGCATGTCGCTATCTATAGTGCGTTCATGTTAATTAATATTCTTGCATGTCACTATCAATTGCGCATTCATATTCATGCATGTCATTATATGTCCATGTTAGTACTTGTCACTATCTATCGTGCATTCATGTTCATAGATGTCATTATATATCACACATTTATGTTTATGTATGTTCATGACTGTCACTGTCTATCATGCATTCATATTTATTTATATTCGTGCATGTCACTATCTATCGCGCATTCCTGTTAATACATGTCATTGTCTATCGCACAATCATATTCATTCATGTTCATCGATGTCATACTATCAATCGCGCATTCATGTTCATGCATGTCCCTATCTTTATAAATGTTTAAGCATATTACTATCTTTCGCACATTCATTTTTAAGCATGTCATTATTTGTCGTGCATTTAACTTCTTCCATGTCACTATCTATCCATGTTCATGCTTGTCACTATCTATCACGCATTCATGTTTACGCATGTCACTATCTATTGTGCATTCATGTTGGTTCATGTCACTATCTATCAATGTTCATGCATGTCCCTATCTATTGTGCATTCATGTTCATACATGTCACTATCTATCGCACATTCATATTCATTCATTTCAGTATCTATTGTATATTCATATTCAAGCATGTCACTATCTATCCATGTTCATACATGCCACTATCTATCGCGCATTTATGTTCATTAATGTTCATGCTTATCAGTATCAATCATGCATTCATGTTGATGAATGTCACTATCTATCGCGCGCTCCTGCTCATCCATGTAACTATTTATCGCGCACTCATGTTCACATATGTCACTGTCTATCCATGTTCATGCATGCCACTATCCATCACGCATTCATATTCATCCATATTCATGTATGTTACTTTCTATTGTGCATTTATGTTCATGCATGCCATTATCAATTCATGTTCAACCATGTCATAATCTATTATACATTCATTTTCATTCATTTTCATTCATTTTCATACATATCACCATCCATCGCGCATTCATTTTCATTTATGTCACTATCAATCTATGCTCATGCATGTCACAATCTATCGCGCAGTTATGCTCAGTCATGTTTATGCATGTTACTGTCTATAGTGCATTTATGTTCAAGCATTTTACTGTCTTTCGTGCATTCATGTTCATTCACATTCCTGCAAGTCACTATATATCGTGCATTCATGCTCATGTATGTCACTGTCTATCGCGAATTCATGGTCAAGCATGTAACTATCTATCCTCATTCATACATGTACTTATCTATCACGCATTTATATTTATGCATGGCATACATCTATATTTAGGCACGTCACTATCCATTAAACATTCTTATTTATTCATGTTCATTTATATTATTATTTATCCATATTCATGAATGTCACTATCTATCATTCATTAATGTTCATGCATGTCACTATATATCATGTATTTATGTTCATGCATGCCACAACTTATCACGCATTCATGTTCATTCAGACTCATGCATGTTACTGTCTATCATGCATTTATGTTTATACATGTTACTATCTATCGCGAATTCATGTTCATACATGTCACTATCTATCCTAATTCATGCATGTCACATTCTATCCTTATTCATGCATGTCACTATCTATTGTGCATTCATGTTCATACATGTTCAAGTATGTCTCTATCAGTCGTCCATCTATGTTCATACATATCATTATCTATCGCATTCACGTTTATTCATGTGCATTCATGTTCATGCATGTCACTATCTATCGTGCATTAATATTCATGCATATCACTATGTATCGCACATTCATGTTCGTGGATGTCAAATTATTAATCGCGCAATCATTTTCATTCATGTTCTTAGATGTTACTATCAATCGCGCAATTATGTTCATTGATGTTCATGCATGTCACTATCTATCCATGTTCATGTATATCACTATCTACCGCCCATTCATGTATAGTCATCTTCATTCATGTCACTATTTTTCGTATATTCTTGTTCAGGCATGTCACTATGAATCATGCATTCATGTTCATGCATGTCACAATCGGGCATTCATATTCATGCATGTCACTATCTATTATATATTCATATTCGTACATGTCACTATATATCGCGCATTCATATTAATGTTTATAGATGTCAAACTATCTATCATGCCTTTATGTTCATTAATGTCACTATCTGACACACTTTTATGTTTACACAAGTCACTATCTATCCATGTTCATACAAGTCACAATCTATCGTGCATTCATATTCGTGCATGTCACAATCTATCAATGTTCATTTATATCACTATCTATCACGCAGTCATGCTCATTCGGGTTCATGCATGTCGCTATCTATAATGCATTTATGTTCAATCATGTTCATGCATGTTATTATCTGTCACACATTCATGTTCATGAATGTCACTATCTATCGTGTATTTATATTCTTGTATGACACTATCTATCTATATTCATGTATGTCACTATCTATCGCCCATTCATGTTCATTTCTTTCGTTATCTATTCATGTTCAGACATGTCACTATCTATCGTGCATTCATGTTCATCCATATCACTATCTATCCAGGTTCATGCATGTCACAATCTATCGTTCATTCATATTTATGCATGTCATTATCTGTCGCGCATTATTGTTCATGCATGTCACTATGTATTAATGTTCTTGCATGTCAATATCTAGCGCGCCCTCATGTTCATGTATGTTACTATATATTGAGCGTTCATGTTCATTCACGTTCTTATAAGTCACTATCAATCGCACATTCATATTCATGCATGTCACTATCTTTTCATGTTAGTACTTGTCACTATCTATCGCGCATTCATGTTCATGGATGTCATTATCTATCGCACATTCATGTTTATGCATATTCATGAATGTCACTATTTATCGTATATTAATATTCATGTATGTTCATGCATGTCACTATCTATTGCGCATCCCTGTTAATGCATGTCACTGTCTATTGCACAATCATATTCATTCATGTTCATGGATGTCATACATCAATCGCGCATTCATACTCATATATGTCCCTATCTTTCACTCATTCATGTTCATTCATTTTTGTAGATGTCAGACTATCAATCGCACATTCATGTTCATTTTTGTAGTGACACCCTTTCTAATGCTAAAATAATAAAAGAAAGAGGAGAGGTCTAAGGGTTTGTCACTTTTAAATTAAACTACAAAAACTAATTAAAATTGTAGAAATGGATCCAGAGTACAACTCTTGCAGTGAAGGGAAATTTAAAAATAGAAAATGGGAAGAAGCTGCTTGGAGTTTGGTCTTACTGCAATTGGGTTGAGCTGCTAGAGTTACAGAGAGTTTAGAGTACATTAATCTTTCATCTGGCCATAGGCACAGCTACAGGGTAGAAGAATCTGATCTAGGCTAGAGATTTGGCTTGATCTTAAGGCTATAATCTGTCAACTTTAATGGTCACAGATCATCCAATAGATTCACTCCATTCTTATGCTTCCATCAGAACATTATAACCACTACAAATGCTGCAATTGTCAGGCCACAGATAGGCAATTACAAGAATATCAGATCTAGGGATATCAAAAGGCATCTAAGAGGTCTACCAGTTAAGTGGGTGAGCTATTCCCATCTACACAAAGCCGATCGAGCACCAAATGAAACCAGAGAAACTATAGACTAATTACAGCAGTTAAACCAACATTATATTGAATTAAACTAACCATAGAATGAAATGCCCTCAGATTTGTAGTCTATGCAACATCCAACCCTCAATAACACTCTCAACTTTCCCCAATTACAGGCTAAACCTCCCTCTTTGCTACTCCAAAGAAATTAGCCAACCATGGTTGGGCGAAAAAGAAGAATAGAGAATTTCGATTCAAGCTCTGATCTCTAGAATGGATCCCCTTTTTCTGGCGACTTTCCTTCCTTTTATAGCTTTCGTCCTCTGCCTTAGATTCATTTTTCCTGCCAATTATAGCTTCCAGAATAATCCTGTTATTCTCTCCTTTATTCCCCTTCTAGAAGGCTCTTTCAGTTAGTTAGAGTTGGGGGGAGAGCACGTGGGTCGGTTAGGGTTTCCCAAGGCACTTTTAGAAACTTCGTGTCAGTCATCAGAGTGCCTCAGATTATGTGTAGCAGGTCACTAACTTGCAGCGTGTGCACAACAGCTTTTTTGAGAAGTCCTTCAGTCGATTTCGATAGGTTCGTGAGGCTTTCGACAGGTTCTAAATAGGCCTTCTGTTCCTTTCGCTAGGATTCAGGATCCTTTCGATAGGTTGATCTATGTGGAATGAGTTTCGATAGGTTTACTTCTAGTTCCTGGCGACAGGTTCCATCAGCTTCCGATAGGTTCACCAACTGAGCTATAACAACCATTCGATAAGTGACATTTGCACAATAGGTTCCAGGATCCTTTCGACAGGATCTCTTTAAGCTCCAGGGGACCTTTCTATAGGATACTTCCTACTTGCTTTCAACTGCCCAATAGGTTCTAGATCCTATCGAATACTCTGGTCTCCACGACTTCTTTCTTTTCAGCCTTCAGATCCTATCGATAGGTTGCAATAACCTATCGATAGGTTGTTTTCAGCCTATTTTTCCTTCTTCAATGCTACTTTACTGTTGCTGCATGTCCGAAGTGGGCATTGGTGTGGAGCCCTTTTGTGTGCCATAGTTGGATCAGAGCTGTAGTGAGAGATGGACCTTTTTATGGGGTACTTTTGGGTAGATTTATGCACTATGACTGCTTTTTAATGCTATTTATAAAATATGCTCAACATGTACTCATTAGTCTATTCACAGGTCTATCAAAGGTCAGGTTAAAGGGTGAAAAATAGTATTTTTCACTGATTAATATATTTTCATGACTGTCACTATCTATCACGTATTCATTTTCATATATGTCACTATCAATCAATGGAAGTGTTTGTTACTATCTATCGCGCATTCATGTTTATACCTGTCATTTTCTATCGTGTATTCATGTTCAAGTCATTTTCATTCATATCAGTATCTATCGCGCATTGATATTTATTTATGTTCATGCATGTCACTATCTATCACGCATTCGTGTTCATTTATGTTCATACATGCCACTATCTATCGTGCATTCCTGTTCATGCACGTCCCTTTCTATCGCTCATTCATGTTCATTGATTTTCATGAAAGGCAAACTATCAATTGCACATTTATGTTTATGCATTTTACTATCTGTCGCACATTCATGTCCATTCTTATCACTATCTATCCATATTCATGCGTGTCACTATCAATCATGTATTCAAGTTCATTAATATTCATGTGTGTCACTATCTATCGCGCATTTAAGTTCATTCATATTCATCCATGTCAATATCTATCCATGTTCATGCATGCCACTATCTATTGCGCATTTATGTCACTATTTTTCGATGTTCATGCATAACACTATCTATCCCACATTTAAGTTCATGCATGTCACTATCTATCGCTCATTCATGATCAAGCGTGTCACTATCTATTACGCATTTAAGTTTATTCATATTCATGCATGTCAATATCTATCCATATTCGTATATGTCACTATCTATTACACATTCATGTTCATTCTTGTCACTATCTATCAATGTTCATACATGTCCCTATCTATCGTGCATTCATGTTCAAGTATGTCACTATCTGTCGCACATTCATATTCACGCATTTATGTTCATTCATGTTCATGCTTGTCAGTATTTATCACACATTTATATTGATGAATGTCACTATCTATCATACATTCACGTTCATCTATGCAACTATCTATCACACATTCATATTCATATATGTCACTATCTATCCATGTTCATGCATATCACTATCCATCATGCATTCATATTCGTTCATATTCATGCATGTCACTTTCTATCGCATATTCATGTTCATGTATGTCACTATCTATTGTGCATTCATGTTTATTCATATTCATGCATGTCACTATCCATTGTGCATTTATTTTCATTTATGTCCCTATCAATCCATGTTCATGCATGTCACAATATATCGTACAATTATGCTCATTTATGTTCATGCATGTTACTGAATAACGCATTTATGTTCATGCATTTCACTGTCTTTCATGCATTCATCTTCATTCATGTTCCTGCACGTTACTGTATATCATGCATTCATGTTTATGCATGTCACTGTCTATCACGAATTCATGTTCATGCATGTAACTATCTATCCTTGTTCATGCTTGTCACTATCTATCACGCATTCATATTTATGCATGGTACTATCTATCGCTCATTTATATTCATTCATGTTCGTATATGACACTATCTATCAAACATTCATATTTAAGCATGTCACTATCTATTATGCATTCTTATTCATTCATATTCATATTTATATATATCACTATCTATCCATGTTCATGTTGTCACTATCTGTCGCGCATTAAGGTTCATGCATGTCACTATCTATCGCGCATTCATGTTCATATATGTCACTACTTATTGTGCATTCATGTTTATTCAAGCTCATGCGTGTTACTATCTATCGTGTATTCATGTTCATGTATGTCACTACTTATCGCGCATTCATATTCATTCAGGCTCTAGCATGTTACTATCTATCGCGCATGCATGTTCATATATGTCACTATCTTTTACACATTCATTTTCATTCATGTTCATGCACGTCACTGTATATCGAGCATTCTTATTCATGCATGTCACTATTTATCACAAATTCATGTTCCTGCTTGTCATTATCTATCCTTATTCATATACGTCATAATCTATCCATATTCGTGCATGTCACTATCTATCGCGTATTCATGTTCATATATGTCCCAGTATGTCACTGTCAATCACACATCCATGTTCATGCATGTCACTATTTATTGTGCGTTCATGTTCATTCATGTTCGTACATGTCACTATCTATCGTGTATTAATATTTATGAATGTCATTATGTCTCACGCATTCATGTTCACGGATGTCAAACTATCAATTGTGCAATCATGTTTATTCATGTTCTTGGATGTCACTATATATCGTTCAATCATGTTCATTCATGTTCATGCATGCCACTATCTACCCACGTTCATGTATGTCATTTTCTATCACCCATTCATGTTCATTCATATTCATGCATGTCACTATCTATTGCGCATTCATGTTTATGGATGTCAAACTATCTATCACACCTTTATGTTTATTAATGTCACTATCTATTGCACTTTCATGTTCACGCAAGGAGCTATCTATCCATGTTCATGCATGTCATTGTCTATCGTGCATTCATATTCGTGTAAGTCACAATTTATCAATGTGCATGCATGTCACTATCTATCGTGTATTCATGCCTGTCACTCTTTATCCATGTTTATGTATGTCACAATCTATGAAGCGTTCTTGTTTATGCATATTATTATCTATCGCGCATTCATGTTCATGCATGTGACTATCTATCCATGTTCATGCATGTCACTATCTATCGCACATTCATGTTCATACATGTCACTATCTATCGCGCATTCATGTTCTTGCATGTCACTATCAATCACACATTTATGTTCATGCATGTCACTATCTATCTATAGTAGTGTTTATCACTATCTATCACGCATTTATGTTCATGGATGTCATTATCTATCGTGCATTCATGTTCAAGTAAGTCACTATCTATCGCGCATTCATGTTTATGCATGTCACTATCTATCACGCATTCATGTTCAAGTAAGTCACTATTAATTGCACATTCATGTTTTTGCATGTCACTATCTATCGCGTATTTCTGTTCATGCATGTCACTATCTATTGAACAATCATGCTCATTCATGTTTATGGATGTCAAACTATCAATCGCGCATTCATGTTCATGCATGTCCCTATCTTTCGCTTATTTATGCTCATTCATTTTCATGGATGTCAGATTATCAATCGTGCATTCATGTTCATGCATCATACATTCATGTCATTATCTATCGATGTTTATGCACATCACTATTTATCGTGTATTCATAGTCATTTATGTTCATGTATGTCACTATCTATCGTGCATTCATGTTCTTGCATGCCACTATCTATTCATATTCTTGCATGTTACTATTTGCCTTTATTAAAGCATTTCACAATCTTTTGCACATTCATTTTCATGCATGTCATTATCTAGTCGCGCATTCATATTCATGCATTTTACTATCTATCCATGTTCATGCATGTCACTATCTATCGCACATTCATGTTCATACTGTCACTATCTATCGTGCATTCATGTTGATGCATGTTACTATCTATCTATGGTAGTGCATATGACTATCTATTACGCATTGATGTTCATGCATGTTATTTTCTATGGTGCATTTATGTTCAAGTATGTCACTCCAGAAATTAAGAAAACCAGAGCTTAGGCGAGATCAATTTTTCTAAAATTCTCCCTTCTTCCTTTCCTCCTTCTCTCTTTAGCCAATCATGAGTGGCTAAACTCTTCTCAGTAGTTAGGGTGAGGTCTTAAGCTGTAAATTGAGAGATTCAAAGGCATTATAAGGAACTGTAAGATGCACAGATTGCAGATCTGAGCACAGTTGTGTTATAGTTTTATAATATAATTGTGGATTTTAAAGGTGATTCTGATCTATATTTTACTTTTTTGTATTTTTTTTCCTTAGGTTGTTCCTGTAGATGTTAGCCTATGAGGGTCTCATATCCTGGCATCTACAGTATTTACAATGATTTTTCTGTTCTACTCAAGATCTTTGAAGCGGAATAATTTCTAGGACGGTCTGTGACCATTAAAGTGGACAGATCATAGCCTTAGGATTGCTTCAATTCTCTAATTGAGATTAGATTCTTATACCTCACCTCTGCCAGGGTAACCTGAGAAGCTGGGAGCCAGAAAAGAGGATTGTAGCAAATCAGATCTTAGAATTGTCATTGATTTCTTTGATTTTTAGTGAGAGACCAATACCCCTAGCTGTTGTTCTCATCTTTTGATTTTTTATCTCTTCTATATCTCCCCTGATCTTTGTGTTGAATTAGATCTGGATCAGTAGCATTTAATTTTATAGTTTATAGTTAAAGTGATAAAACCCCAAAACCTCTCCTCTTTCTTAGATTAGAATAGAGTGTCAGGTCCACTATGGATCTGGAGATTTACTGAAAGTTAGACCACATTTCCTTGTGGACATACCCTTACTTACCCTTTTAAAACTTGCTGCAATAGCCCTGAATACTTGCAGGTCTGTGAGTCTGTTTACCTTGGTGTATGTGCAATCCATAGATTCTATAATTGTTTGATTTTAAACCTCTTTTTAGCACAAGATAAGCAGGCCAACAAACATCACTATATATCGCGCATTCATGTTCATGAATGTCACTATCTATTGAGCATAATATTCATGCATGGCACTATCTATCTATGTCCATGTATGTCACTATCTATCGCACATTCAGGTTCATTCATGTGATTATCTATTAGTGTTTATGCATATCACTATTTATCGCACATTCAGGTTCATTCATGTGATTATCTATTAGTGTTTATGTATGTCACTATCTATCGCACATTCATGTTCATTAAATTTTATGCATGTCACTATATATCGCGCATTCTTGTTCAATCATGTCACTATCTATCCAAGTTCTCGTATGCCACTATTTATCAATATTAATGCATGTTACAATTTATCGCTATTTATCAATATTCATGTATGTCACAATCTTTCACGCATTCATTTTCAGGCATGTCATTGTCTGTCTTGCATTCACGTTCAAGCATGTCACTATCTATCGCATGTTAAAGTTCATTCACGTTCATGCATGTAATTATTTACCGCACATTCATCTTCATGTAAGTCACTACCTATCCTTGGTAGTGCTTGTCATTATCTATTGCGCATTTAGGTCTATGCATGTCACTATCTATTGTGCATTCATGTTAATTTATGTTCATGCATGTCACTATCTATTGGGCATTTCTATTTATGGATGGCACTATCTATCGAGCAATCATGTTCATTGATGTTCATAGATATCAAACTATCAATCGTGCATTCATATTCATGCATGTCACTATCTTTCATTCATTCATGTTCACTCATTTTCATGGATGTCAGACTATCAATCGCGCTTTCAAGTTTATGCATGTCACAATCTATCACACATTCATGTTCATTCATGTCATTATCAATCAGTATTCATACATGTAATTATCTATCAAACGTTCAAGTTCATTTATGTTCATGCATGTCACTATCTATTATGAATTCATGTTCATACATGTCACTATCTATTCATGTTCATGCATGTCACTCTCTATTGCTCATACAAGTTCATTCGTGTCACTATTTATGACTGTTCAAGCATGTCACTATCTATCGCAGATTCATATTTTTGAATGTCACTATGTATCGCCCATTCATTTTCATGCATGTTAGTATCTATCCATGTTTATGCCTGTTGCTATCTATCGCTCATTTTTATTCATTCTTATTTATGCTTGTCACAGTTTATCACGCATTAATGTTCATTCATGTTCAGGCATGTCACTATCTATCGCGCATTCAAGTTCATGCTTGTCACTATCTATCGCGCATTCATATTTATGGATGTCAAACTATCAATCGCGCATTCATATTCATTCATATCACTATCTGTCCCATATTCATATTCATGTCACTATCTATCTATGTTCACGCATGTCACTATTTATTGTATATTTATGTTCATTCATGTTCATGCATATTACTATCTATTGCTCATTCATGTTCAAGAATGTCATTATCTATCGCGCATTCATGTTCACGTATGCTACTATCTATCCATGTTAATGCATGTCACTATCTATCGCGCTTTTATATTCATTCATGTTTAATCATATTCATGCATGTCACTTTCTATCGTACAATCATGTTTATCTATGTCACTATCTATCCATGTTCATGCATGTCACGATCTGTAGTGCATTAATATTTATGCATGTCACGATCTATAGTGCATTAATATTTATGCATGTCACTACTTATTGCGCATTCATCTCCATTCATGCTTATGCATGTGCCAAACTATCGGACATTCATGTTCATGCATGTCATTATCTATCGTGCATTCATTTTCATTCATGTCACTATCTATCCAAGTTAATACATGTTTCTATCTATCTCTCAATTACGATCATTCCTGTTCGGGCATGTTACTATTTATCATGCATTCATGTTCATTCATGTTCATGCACGTCACTGTATATTACGCATTCATGTTCATTCATGTTACTAATAATCGCGAATTCATATTCATGCATGTCACTATCTATCCTTATTCATGCATGTCACTATCTATTATGCATTCATATTTATATATATCACTATCCATCACGCATTTATATTCATTCATTTTCATGTATGTCACTATTTATCGTGCATTCATATTTATGCATATCCCTTTCTATTACGTATTTTTGTTCATTCATATTCATGAATGTCACTATCTATCGCACATTCATAGTAATGCATATCACTATCTATCGCGAATTCATATTCATGTATGTCACTATCTATCCTAGTTCATGCAAGTCACTATCTACCCATATTTATGCATGTTACTATCTACCGTGTACTCATGTTCATACATGTCCATGCATGGCACTATCAATCACGTATCCATGTTCATACATGTCACTATCTATCGCGCAATATTATTCATGCATGTCACTATCTATCGCACATTCATATTCATGAATGCCAAACTATCTATCGCATAGTCATGATCATTCATGTTCTTGGATGTCACAATCTATGGCGCAATCATGTTCATTCATATTCATGCATGGAACTATCTCTCCATGTTCATGCATGTCACTATCTATCGCCTATTCATATTCATTCATGTTCATGCACGCCACTATCATTTGCGCATTAATGTTCATGTATGTCACTATCTATCGTGTATTTATATTCATACGTGTGTTAGGCTATTTTTAAGTGCTTGCTACTGACTTTATTGAAGACAGTGATAAGAATGGGGTGAATGAAAATGAATGAAAGGTGGATTGAAAATGACAGAGTAGCAAGCCTAAAATATGCACAATCCTGCAAGATACAGGGCCTGTTGTAGCAAGTTTTGATAAGTAAGAGTTTGTCCCACAGGGAAGTTGATCTTAAGCTCCAAGGGAGCCATTTTTAGTAGGCCCTCTAGATCTGACTACAGATCTGGAAATCCTAAATGGAAGGGGATTTAGGGTCACTAAAATATAAATTCTAAGGCATCCTAATGTCTAAAGTATAGAAAGGGTTAAGAAAGAAGATGGAGTGAGAAAATAAATATAAAAGGGTGAGAAGTATGCTATTAGGTTCAGATCTGATGGGTTTCATGACTCAAATTCAGATCTGCTGCTATAGAAGTCCTGTCCAATGGCTACATTATCACCACTGAGGTGAAAGAATCCAACTCATCTCTGTGCCATAATCCAATCCCTTTATGCTTATAACCTGTCCACTTAAATGGTCACAGACTATCCAATTGGGGAACCATAGTCCAGAGATGGGTCAGAACAAGTTTATCATTGTAGGCACTACTTCATCCAGGCTACAAGCACAAGAATCCATAGGGAACCTCAACCTCTAAAGTGCTATGTGTGGGGCTAGGCCTGCATGGGAGCATGTTAGCCTAGACACATAGAACCAGCAAGAGTTTGAGTGCAGCCTTAGATCCAACTGTCCACTGCTTTAGAGAGATTACAGTGATCCAGTCGCAAGCCTACAATCTCTATAACCAAACCAGATCTGCCATCTGATGGCGGGTCTATACACATACAGGGGAGTTTGTCTCAGCACAATCTCTCACAGGGCTACAAGCACAAGTGCAGAGAAGAATAATCCATCTTGAGTTTGTGGGTTGGCTTCACCCTAAGGCTATAACCTGTCCACTTAAATGGTCACAGACTATCCCAAAGGTTATCCTCATAAAGCTCAAGATAGAACAAGAAATATTACTACCACCACCATGTTCACAAGGCTACAAAAGCTCATTGCTCCCATGGGGACTTCAGATCTAGTGGGTCCTGTGGTGGGGCTAGGCCTGTATGGGAGCATGTTAGCCCAGACACACAGGTCACTTGGATCTGAGCAAACCATAAAATCAGTCCTCCATTGCTTTGTCGTCCTAGCAATGGAGGATCTCAAGGTAATGACCTTATGCGAATAACTCACAAACAAAAATCCTATAAATGTAAAACACCCTATCATAAAACTCCATTAATCTATTCCAAATAGTCATACAAAGGCATAGCCAGCAAATGCTGGACTATGGAGAGAAGAAAAAGAAATCTACCTAAACCTTATAAGAGATCTACAGCTACTGTAAGAAGAAGATAGACAAAATTCTATTCTAAGCAGAGAGACCCTTAAACCTAAACCAGGCTTAGGTTTATATAACAGTTAGTTTGGCGGCGCATTAGGGTTAGGAAACCCTAATTTTAATGATGCCACATGGCCTAATACTATTCCTTGGATGCCTCGGGGTGCGTGCATGAATCTTGGAGCATTGGAATGCGTGCCCTAATTACTAGAAGTTCCCAGAATGTCCTCTATAGAGGTGAGGGAGAGTTAGAGTTCAGAGCCTCGCCAGGTAGCACTGGTTTCCAAGACTATCACGTGGTAGCACGGTGTTCGCCAGATTGAATTAGCTTGAAATTCTAGCCGTCGCGGGGTTGTCTTAGTTGCAACTGAAGTAGTCGCGCGATAGAGCATTGAATCCTCGCTGGATTGCTCTGGTCTTCGTGGGATTGCACTTTCCTTCTGAATGGCTCGGGAATCGCGCGAGCAGTTTGTTTCTCAATGGATCTTCGTGAGGATCCCCGCGAGGACGTGATGTGCATTGGTCTCTGAACTGCGCGAGAGGTTTTTCTGAAGTTTTGCATCCCACGGCCACTGCGCGACAGCTGCGTGCAGAGATACCTAGAGCTCTCTCTTCAGTTGATCTGAGTGAACTGCATGAGGTTTGAGAGCTACTTTCTTTAGCTGCGCAAGCATTTATATTTGAGCTTCGTGAGAGCTGCACGAGGTATAATTCTTGTCTGGATTCAGCTTTCATCCTTCTGAGGGGTTTCTGGGGCAAAAGTGGGCTCCTTAACAGGGTTCAAACTTCATTATAGCTGCTGTTTATTACCTACAGAAATGACTTAACACACATTTATTAGATTGCTAAGGGTCTAACAGAGGCTAAGTTAAGGGATGAAAAGTGGTACTTTTCATGTCTTAACACGCCCCCAAACCTAATCTTTGCTAGTCCCTTAGCAAAGCTACACTAAAAATCTACATAAATTAACTGCCACTTTCGTAGGGAGCACGGATACATTTAGCATATGTACCAAGCCTTTTAAACCCCTAGGTGATCCCTAGTGAAGGAGTGAAGTCTCCTGAGGGTTTTCAGTGAAGATACCCACAAACTTCTCAATAAAACAGTTAGTAGTAGTGCAAGATTGTCAAGTTAGCAGTCAAGAAACAGAGTATCAGTTCACCCTTGAATCGGTAAAAATATAGGAAATTTAAAATACATTGTCTGCACAGATGTTTAAGCAACATAAACTTCACATGATGGCACAACATTTCTAATCAGTTCACAACAGGGAAACTACACATGTGTGTTAGCACTGAGCTCATCCTTAAATTAAAAATTAGGTTGTAGGTCATGCCCAATACATTCAATATCAGACCCAAAACTCTCCAGGGCATATTCTCACAAAGAACTTTTGAGGGTTTCATCGTCTCTCAATATCAAGAGCAGTTACATCCCCCAAATGGGTCTGTAAGCATGAGCATAGGCATAGCATTCAAGTTCTGGAATCATTGGCAGATTTTTATCATAGATTGGACAACTCATTATCTCCACATGACAGCTCATTCAACTTTGGATCACAAGGGCTTTAACTGGGCTGTAATGTGGCTTATGGTATTGGGTTATAAAAAGAATTGGAAGGTTGAAAAAAGGGTTTGAAATTCAGAAATTAGTAGGTGCAGAGGTGATTCATGACTTCACCTTCTTTAATTCATCTCCTTTCATCTTCTTTGAAATCTTCAGATTTGAAGTGATCAGTTTCTCTTCTTGTTTGATTTTTTTCCAATGAATGTTTCCTCTTGATTCCTCTCTTACTCCTCTTCATTATTGTTTTCTTTTCATTCTGGTGCAGTTTTCTTCTTTTTATTTATTTATTATTATTATTTTTTTTTGCTTTGATGAATTGCCACCTTTTTTCTCAGTTGTTACACTGCTAGAACTTCAGATAATTCTTCTCCACTCATCTAATATTGACCCTAGCTAGTCCATCTTTAACTCTTTCTCTTTTACCTTCTGACTTCTCAGAGTGAGGGTAAGGTTAAATCAGATCCATAGGTTCAGGTACAAGTACTCAGGTGGGTTTTTGGAAAAAAAATTGGACTTTGAAGCTCAAAGAGTGTATGAACAAGGGCAGTTGCTTTAGGGTTTGGTCTGTTTTGGCTCAAACTGTCCAAGAGAAGGCCTTGATCCTTTCCTAAGTGTCATGAGTGCTGTCAGTTGTTTCAACTTGGAGTTACCTAACTTTTAGTGAACACATTGACTCAGCCAGTCCTTAAAGCTAGAAGAAATTTGCCTCAATCACTCCTCAAATAAAATAAAAAAATTTGTAGGCCCAATTCTCACTGGTGATGATCTTCCTTTGAACTTTTAAGCATGTCCTTACCTTTTTCTCTCTTCAATGGTTCACTAAGTGCTGATAGCAGTGAGTTTTCTTGGTGTTCTCATCATGGAAATGTGAAAATTTAGAAATTTATAATGTCTAAAGATCTGCAAAAAATTTTAAATTCCTTAATTTTCATAATTCTTAAGTGAACACAGCTCCATTTCTATGTTACTAACATGATTCTACTGCACTTTAAGTTAACTATGTTATTGGCAGACCTACCTGCCACACCCCCAAACCTAAGAGGAGCAGTGTCCTCACTGGTTCAGAGGTGAGAATAAACGGTAGAATCTAAGGAAACATACAGAAGCAAACACAGAGGAAGAGAGAAAAATAAAAATGCAAAACAGAACAGCATGGAACTAAAAGAAAACTTTCATTGAAAGAAAAAGAAAACATACAGAAGCAAACACAGAGGAAAAAAGAAAAGAGAAAATGGGGGGGGGGGGGGTTAAGGTGTAGCCGGTGGAGGGTTGGAGGAAGATGGAGGGGGAGATGCAGGTGGTGCCATATTTTTCTTTTTCTTTTTCTCTCAGTTCTCCCTTTTTTTCTTTTTCTTATCCTGTAACTTTTATCTTTTTTTCTTTTTCTTTTCCTCCTTGGCCAGGATCCGTTGGACCTCTTCATACTCATCCCAGAGAAATTGCAAGGGGTCCGGCTCCTTAGGCAGTGGGGATCGTCCCAGATGGGGTAAAATTTGCTTAGGAAGCCAAAGGGGCTGTCATCCGCCATTTGTGTGAGGAGGTATGGACTTCTATGGTTAGAAGAGGAGGGATGAGATGAAAAGGGACTGAGGGCCAGTTTAAAAGAGAGGGACGAGGGAACATGAATCGGCGAAATTGAAATTGCGCCCGTTTTCACACTTGGCAATAAATGAGGGTTGTGTGGGGAAAGAAGAAAATACACAACTGGCTCTTTGGAAAAGAGAAGTAGCATTAAATGAATGTCCAAAGAGAGGCATGGTATTTAAAGAGGTAATTGTATCACGCGGGGATCCTCGCGAGGAGCAATAAGTGATGAGGAAAGGACATTTCTCGCGCAGCTGAGCTGGGGATCTTCGCGAGGTACACTTATGATGGCACATCAATTTGAAGAAGGAGCCATTGCAATCCCGGAAGCAGGTAATTGCATAAATTTATATAAACACCAGCTCCGCGACATGGATTACTGGTTCAAAGAAAAATATCCCCCCCAAAAACTCTTCTCCATGAATGATAAAAAGAATAAAATCACAAGTAACAAACAATCAAAAAGAAACACACAGAACAAAGCAATAGATAAAACTAGAATTTCGATTAAAGTGGAATAGAAATAGTTACAAGTGGAATGACAAGAAGAAAAACCTAAGATACAATCTAGAAGCTAGGATCTAATCTGAATCAGAATATGTAAGGAAATCTCAGCCCATCTGTTTAGCCTTTGCCTTAAGGGCAGCTCTATCAGAGGGGAAGAGTGGGGTTCTGGGGAAAGGTGCTATGAGGTAGTTGGGGAGTCTGGCAGAGGAGTGTAGTAGGTAGGCATGGTGTCAAGGAATGTAGAGATGAAGGCTTGGAAGCCTATGGATGTGTTTAGGGTTAAGTCAATCTCGGGGAGAGGAGATATAGTAGATATGGCTGGGGTGGTGGTTTCTTCAAGGTGGGGTGGGCCAATGGGGATGGAAGGTATTGAGGGTGGTGGTTTGCTCGGTCCTTCCTATCTTGTAGCCCCCCTTGATCAGCAGCAAGGTGATGATTCGTGCATAGGGTAGGGTGTGAAGCTTCTTGTTTGACCCTAATTTTTCCACTGTGTCTTTCATAGCCTCAAAAATTAGCCAAGCTGCATGGAAGTCATGGCCCATGTGATAGGACTAGACAACATCCGCAATGGGGGTTCTCCTCTCCTGCTGATGTCCTGAGCAATAGATGTTCTTTCGCAGGACTTGGTCAATGAACAGCAGTTCAGGTTCTAGTTCCCTCCTTCTAATTGAGTCCCCAGTGGCTTTTAATCCTCTTGTTAGGGCCCTTGCAATTGTGTCAATTGATGCACCCAGAGGGGGGCCATTCCACAGCTAGGATTGAATGTTGCTGGGATGCCCAATACTTCAGCAATCATCTTAGGGCTCACTAACAAATCAAAATCGTCAATCATCACTAGGAAGCACTCTTGTCCATCGTTATTCTTCTTGACCTTGATGTGCTGGTAAAACAGCTGCACGA
The DNA here is from genome assembly GCA_021018995.1 of Chloranthus sessilifolius. Classification (NCBI taxonomy): domain Eukaryota; kingdom Viridiplantae; phylum Streptophyta; class Magnoliopsida; order Chloranthales; family Chloranthaceae; genus Chloranthus; species Chloranthus sessilifolius. Next base: position 35,132,781 of record CM037586.1, read on the forward strand.
GCCTTGGGTAGGCTAGTGCTGGAATTTCTCTCATCAATGGCATCAGGCCCGCTTTGCTTATGAACTGTATTGCAGGGGCAAAGAGAGGTTCTTTCTCAAAAAAGGGTACATCAAAGGCTGTTTCAAGCTGTAATGGGATTGACTCCATGAGCTCAGAAGGGGTAGAGAACTTAGTGGTTGGTACCGCCGCCTCCTCAACCACTTCCTTTCCTTTTTTGGGGGACTTTGAAGTCTTGGCCTTTTTAGGGGTGGTCTCTGCAGGGTCCATGTCCTTCCCCTTTCTCTTTTGTGCAATTTTGGGAGCCATTTCTAACTCTGTCCTCTAGTATGAGCAATGGAGACGGAGAGCTAGGGTTTGGTTTGATTTGACGCACAGGGCACCTCAAGATCTCAGAGCAGAGGGCAATGGATGGGGGTGATGATAGGAACACTTGTATAGATTTGTGGAGCGAATGATGAGCTGTAGGAGTGATGCTGGACGGGAGAGGGGAGAGCGATAGAAGCTAGGGTTTCACAGAGGGAAGAAGGAAGCAGATAATGAAAAAGGGACAAAGCGCGGGGTTGAAATACTTATCGCGAAGCTCGACGCGCTTTGGAACATCTGGTCGCGGGGTTGGAAATAAACCTAGCGAGGGTGTTGATTACCTCTGGATTACGCAAAAATCTCTAAAGTCGACCTTGGAGCGCGCGACAGAGTGAGATTAATTCATGTGAATTGCGCGAGCGATTCCTAAGGCTCTATTTGGATTGCGCAAAAAGCTCTGAGGTTCATCTTGAATCTCGCAACAGACTTAGAATCTCACGCAGCCTGATAATCTCGCGACAGGTAATGTATGGCTCTATATGAATTGCACGAGAGGCTCTCAGCTACACATGAATCTCACGACAGCGAATAGAATGTGTCCAAGTGAACTGCGCGAACTTCTCTCAGACTCCCTCCTTTAATCTCGCGATAGGTTTCCAGGCTTCCTCTTTTAACCTCGCGAGAGCATATGAATCTCGCGATAGTCTCCCAGGCTTCCATTTTGGACCTAGCGACAGTAAGGTATAAAACAGAGAGCATGTGCTCTCTGTTCTGCCCTTTTGCATGTTTACTGTGGTTGAATCCTAGGCATGACCCTCTCCTATGACTGTCTTTAGTCATATGTAAACTCAATCATACACTCAAGGACAACAAAAACGACCTCCCACATTAGGCATTCAACAGAAGCTATTAATTCAAAAGTAGTAAGAACCAAGCGAAACATTAAAAGTTCAAACACAGATAGGACAAAAATTCAGATAAGGTCACTAGCAAATCCTAGAGAATAGAAACTAAAGAGAGCAAGATAAATCAACCAAAAACTAAGTACATATGCTACAATAATGACACACCTGTGGAATCTGTTTGAAGAAGGATCCTCTTTACAGTGAATGGTGTCCAAAAGGTCGGCAGGTTTTTCTAAACAAGGCTTAAGCCTTTGACCATTCACCTTCAAGAGTCTCCCAGATTTAGGATCCTTGATTTCCACAGCACCAGATGGGGAAACATGCATGACAATGTAAGGACCTTCCCATTTGGATTTCAATTTGCCTGGAAAAAATTTAAGTTTGGAGTTAAACAACCAAACCTTATCACCAGCATTGAAACTCTTTCTCAACAGCCCTTTGTCAAAGAAAGCTTTGGACCTTTCCTTATAGATCCTTGCATTGGCATATGCATCCATCCTTAGTTCTTCCAATTCAGACAGCTGCAGCAACTTGTGCTGACCAACAGAAGTTAGATCTAAATTTAAATGTTTGATGGCCCAATAGGCCTTGTGTTCTAACTCCACTGGGAGATGACAGGCCTTGCCATAGATCAGTCTGAAAGGGGACATACCGATGGGGGTCATATAGGCAGTCCTATAAACCCACAGTGCATCATTAAGCTTGTCAGCCCCGATCCTTCCTATCATTCCTCACAGTCTTCTCAAGGATATGCTCGATCTCCCTATTTGAAATTTCAACTTGCCCACTGGTTTGTGAGTGGTAGGGAGTAGCAATCCTATGGGTGGCAGAATATTTCTTGAGCAAGCTCTCAAAATTTCTGTTGCAGAAATGGCTCCCCCCATCACTGATAATGGCTCTAGGGGTACCAAATCTGGAGAAGATATTCTACTTTATGAACTTGAGGACCACCTGAGTATCATTAGTTCTTGTGGCAATGACTTCTACCCATTTGGAAACATAGTCCACTGCCACTAAGATAAAATGAAAACTATTTGAAGGAGGAAAGGGGCCCATAAAATCAATACCCCACACATCAAACAGTTCTACAATAAGGATGGGCTGTAAAGGCATTAAATTTCGTTTAGACAGCCCTCCTAGTTTCTGACATCTTTCACAGGCCTTGCAGTGTGTATGGGCATCTCTGAAAAGAGAAGGCTAATAGAAACCACACTGCAACACTTTGTCAGCTATTTTTCTCCCACTAAAGTGACCCCCACAGGCATTTTCATGGCACATGGCCAGAATACTGGGGATATCACTTTCGGGAATACATTTTTGAATAATTTGGTCTGCACAATACTTGTACAAGCAAGGTTCCTCCCAGAAAAAGAATTTGACCTGTGAGAAAAATAGGTCTTTATCCATTTTTGTCCAATGGGAAGGGATCTTACCTATAACTTGATAATTGACAATATGTGCATACCAAGGAACTAAAGATTGGATGGCAAACAATTGCTCATCCGGGAATACATCATTTGTAGTGAGGTCATCAACATCTTTCTCCAACATAATTTTTGACAAGTGGTCAGCCACCACATTTTCTACACCTTTCTTGTCTTTGATTTTGATGTCAAACTCCTGCAACAGGAGTATCCATCTAATCAATCTGGGCTTTGCATCCTTCTTGGACAGTAGGTACTTTAATGCTGAGTGGTCAGTGAAGATGATAGTTTTAGACCCAAGTAGGTAAGGTCTAAACTTGTCCACAGCAAAAACCACTGCCAGAAGCTCTTTCTCAGTGGTTGTGTAGTTCAGTTGAGCTTCAGCAAGTGATTTGTTGAGATATGCAATGACCACAGGCAACTTATCGTTTCTCTGGCCCAAGACAACACCTATTGCCAAGTTAGATGCATCACACATCAACTCAAAGGGCAGGGCATAGTCAGGTGTTTGGAGTACAGGGGTTGAGGTGAGGCAAATTTGCAAAGTTTCAAAAGCCTTCAGACATTCAGCGGAGAAGTCAAAGGGCACATCCTGGCAGAGCAGGTGGCACAATGGTTTAGCAATTTTGCTGAAGTCTTTGATAAACCTCCTGTAAAATCCAGCATGGCCAAGGAAGGATCTGATTTGCTTTACTATTCTTGGAGGGGGCAGATTTTAAAGGAGGTCAACTTTGGCCTTGTCAACCCCAATTCCATCTTTAGAGACTACATGGCCCAACACAATTCCTTGTGTTACCATGAAGTGACTCTTCTCTCAACTTAAGATCAAATTGGTCTCTTCACATCTTTGTAGGACTTGATGGAGGTGTTGTAGACATTGGTCAAAGCTATCCCCATAGATCGAAAAGTCATCCATGAAAAATTCTAAGAATTTGTCAATCATATCAGAAAAAATGGCATACATATACCTCTGAAAGGTGGCAGGGGCATTACACAGTCCAAAAGGCATCCTTCTGTAAGCAAAGGTGCCAAAAGGATAAGTAAATGTAGTTTTCTCTTGATCAAGGGGGTGCACAGGGATCTGATTGTACCCTGAGTACCCATCAAGAAAATAGTAAAAAGCCTTCCCAGCCAACTTGTCCAAAATTTGATCAATAAAAGGGAGAGGGAAGTGGTCTTTTCAGGTCTTGGAGTTAAGTTTTCAATAATCGATGCAAACTCTCTAGCCAGTGGTCTCCCTGGCTGGTCTCAACTCTCCAGAGTCGGTTGTGATCACTGTTATGCCAGATTTCTTGGGTACCACCTGGATTGGTGCCACCCATTCAGAATCAGAGATGGGGTAAATTACCCCAGCATCCAGCAACTTAATGATTTCTTTCAGAACCACCTCTTGCATGTGAGGATTAAGTTTCCTCTGCATTTCCCTGAAGGGTGTTGAACCCTCCTCTAGATGAATCCTATGCATACAGATTGATGCATCAATTCCTCCTAGATCAGCAATGGTCCAGCCAATTGCTTTCTTGTGCTTCCTCAAAACTGTTAGCAACTCCTCTTGCTCACTGGTAAGAGAAGAGGAGATAATCACAGGAAGTTTCTCTTCTTTCTCGAGGAAAGCATATTTTAATGTCTCTGGCAGCTTCTTGAGCTTCATATCAGGGGCTTGTTGTATGGATGGTAGGATTGGTGTATTGTTGGTTGGAGGAAGGGGCAGTGTTGTTGGCTCTAGTGTGCATCATTTATTTGTGTTTTGAAAACAGACTTATAGATGATGAATTTTACTAAAAGAATAAGAAAATATCAGCACAGAGAGACCTCAATTAGCCTGCAAGATCAGGGCCAATTGTAGCAAGTTTTAAATGTAAGTGAGTAAAAGATCGTCCACAGGGAATTGATTTAAAATGTGAGATAAACCTTCAAATCTGATTTACCAGATCTGACCTCTTATCCTATCTACAAAGCACATAAGATGAGAGGTTGAATTTGTCACATTAACTAAATGATAACAGTAACAATTAAACTAAATGATCTAGATCTGAGTTGGGGAGATTTTGATGTAAATTAATAAGAATGGAGAAGTAAAATCTAGCTTCAATTTAGTACTTGATTGCAGAATGAGAATCAATGTAAAACAACTGAGATATTATTCAATCTTCATCTGGCTACCAACACAGATGTAAGAGAAAGAAATCTAACTCAAGGATTAGAGTTAGGCTTGGACTTATGGCTATGGTCTGTCCGCTTCAATGGACACAGATCATCCAATAGTCTTCAACTCGAATTCGTAATTTAGAACAAAAAACACCACTACAAATGCCGTGAGAAATTAGGTTACAAACGCCAATTCTCACGGGGCTAATGAATCAAGGGAAGTTTGCTTAAAAACAGTAAATCTAAAGGAATCTAATGAAATAAGGAGATCACAGGGAACCCTTAACACGAATCCAATTGAGAACGTACAGTTCACAGCAACCTTTTCAAATTCACCATTACAATTACAGAGCATAGCTTAAACAGCTCTCAGATTTGTAGTCTTGAATACAATTCTCGTTTGAATTACAAAAGTATCTCACAGCTCTCAAATACAAATAAAAGCTAAGCTATTACAAAGTTTCAGACAAATTATCTGAATTGGAAATGGGGGAATAGAAATGAAACTCAAAATCTGGATACCCAAACTGGGTAAATGGTTCATCTATTAATAGTTTCCCCCAGGTCTAGCTCAGATGTGTATCGACCAATCAGAATTGCTTAGATCTGTATCCACCAATGGTAGTCGAGCATGAGGATCCAGATCTGTTTTGGTCAATCAGAATTGCTCGATTTAGTTTAGCCAATTAGCTGACAGAGGCATCAATTCTGTTATGTAATTCGAAAATCTGTTAGAGCTTCTAGAAGTTCCCGCCAAGTGATTTCTTCTTTGGGTGTTCACATGGGGTGGAATATGCCTTTGGTTCATGCTCAGAATCTTCTAGAATGTTCCTGGTTTGTATCTGCATTGGGGCGCATGCAAAAGATTACTAAATTACCCTTGCAGATTCTAGGAATCTTCAGAAATTCATTTCGCATAGTCTAGGGGACTTTTCGCAGAATTTTGTGCCTTCTGAAGTTCATTTCGCACAGCTCTGATGCTGTTCGCTAGGAGTTCTCTTCTTTTCGAATAGGTCTGAAATCCTTTCAAAGAGTTCAAGTGCTTTTCGAAAGCTAAACCTAGAGCTTTTGGTTCTTTTCGCAAAGTTCAGCTTCTTTTCGACAAGTTCAGATTCTTTTCGAATAGTTCAGATTCTTTTCGAAAAGTTCTCTGTACTACTTTCTTCTATTCGAATTGCTCCACACTTCTTTTCTAAGTTGAGACCAGGTCTTTGCCTCTTCAGTTCAGGCATTTTGACAGCTAGTGAGGTTGTCTCTTCTCTTTCTTCCTCCAGATGAACATGAATCTTTATCTTTTTGTCACATTTAAGCTACTTTCAAGGTTAAGTCTGGCTTTATTGCTAGCTGTGAAAAAACACACTTAAACCACTTATTTAGTTCTCTCAAAGGTCTATCAAGACCCATGATAAGGGGTGAAAAACGGTCTTTTTCAGTTCTCAACAGGTAGCAATGTAGGTTTCCAATTGGAATGCTGCACTAAGCTCACAGAAGACTTTAGTAGGGGTATGTCTTCTGGCATCAAAGCTAGGCTTCCTTCCTCCACCAAGTTCCAAACTTCAGTTAAATCAGTGCCAATGTTGCTCCACTCTATCACTGTGTGCAGTTCTTCTTCAACAATTTCTTCTAGTACATCCACTGCAAAGCATTCCTCATTGTCCAGCTGAGGGTGCTTTGCACTGTTGTACACATTAAGCTCAACTTTCATATGTCTGAAAGTGACCTCCATGATTCCAGACCTGCATTGAATGCATGCATTGGCAGTGGCCAAGAATGGTCTGCCCAGAATAATAGGTATCAGAGATGTACTCTTATTGCAGCCCATGTCCAAGACGAGGAAGTCTACAGGATAGAAGAATTTGTCTACCCCCACTAGGACATCCTCGACCACTCCCATGGGTTTCCTCTTGGACCTATCAGCCATCAATAGAACAATGGGGGTGGGCTTCAGCTCCCCCAAACCTAACTGTTGATATACACTGTATGGCAGCAGATTAACACTGGCTCCAAGGTCTAAAAGGGCCCTTCCAATCGTGTGGTCACCAATAATACAGGGAATAGTGGGTATCCCTGGGTCTTGCAACTTCTCAGGTATTGTCATGGTTAATACAGAATTCACTGTATCAATCGCAAAGACCTTCTTGGACAAATGGCCTCTGGCCTTCCTTTTTTGAGTACAGAGGTCTTTTAGAAACTTTGCATAGGCTGGGACCTGTCGGATTGTATCAAGCAGGGGAAAATTTATCTTGACCTGCTTAAAGGTCTCCATCATTTCCTCGATCTGTGCCTGACCCTTATCAAAAGAGGCAGGGCCACTCAAAGCTTGAGGAAATGGCAGCTGAGGTACTGCTGGATCCTCAGCTGCAAGCCCATGGCTGAACTTTTATTTTTTTCTTTTTTCTATTTTTATCTCCTGCTGAGGCTCAACTACAATCTCTTTATTTTTACCTTGTTGAAGGACAGCAGGCAGTTCTTTACTCTGTTCCTTAACAAAATCCTTATCACTTTCACATGGCATTTCCTTATGAGAGACCTCTCCTTATTCCTTTCCCACCTGGTTGTCTACCATCCTACCAGACCTTAGGGCAGTTATGGCATTGGCCCCCTCAAAATTGGAGGAGCCTTCTCCGATGGAATACTGGCCCTTAGGGTTGGAAATTGGTTGGCTTGGCAACCTGCCCTCCTCTCTTTTAGCAAGAGCATTGGCTATTTGGCCAAGCTGCTCTTCTATTTTCTTAATGCTTTGACTATGAGAAGTCACAGTCTGATTCAAGGGTCCAAGGCTTTGCAATTGGGCTAACACTTGGTCCTCAAAGGAAGCACTCCGGGGCTGGAGTGGTGGAACTACCAGTTGATTTTGTTGCTGGGGCTGTTATTGTTGGAAATTCGACCTTTGGGCATAACCCTTGTTAAACTGCTGCTATGGCCTTTGAGGTAAGGCCAACATCTGATGTGGCTGCATATAATTGTCTTGCCTCCACCTCAAATTTGGGTGGTCTCTCCATTGGTATCCAACATTTTGGTGCTGGTATCCATATGGTTATTTATTGTAGCCACCAGATTGTTGCTATCCAAAAGATTGGACAGCAACAGCCTGTTCCATTACAAACTCAGGGTATTGCCCCGCAGATGGACATTCTTCTACTGTGTTCTGTGGATATTGGCATATCAGACATGCCTCCATCACTTGTGCAGCCATTCTGGGCTGCACTACAGTCAAAAGTTTATCAAATCTTTCAGTAAGATTGGCCATCTGTATTCTCAGATCATCATTTCCCCTAACTTCATACATTTTTCCTTCAGAAGTCTCAGCAAGTCCTAGCTTAGGAGAAGGTTCTTAAACAGTTCTAGAAGAGGACATCTTCTGGAAAACATTTTCACTTATGACCTCGAACAAGTCCCATGCCTCATCAACTGTTTTATGCATGTACGTTCCACCACAAGAGGCATCTACCATGTCTCTGCTCTTCTCATCAATCCTATTGTAGAAGCTCTGGACAAGCTGCCAGTCAGGGATCTTGTGGTGGGGACATTGTTTGAACATCTCTTTAAATCTATCCCAGCACTGGTTAAAATCTTCAGTTGAGGACTGGGCAAAAGAAAGTATGCCTTTCCTTAACTGGCTGGTCTTGGTCTCTGGGAAAAATTTAGACAGAAATCTTGTCTGGAGGTCTTTCCAAGAAGTGATGTTGTTGTTTGGGAGAGTAGATAACCAGGTCATGGCCCTGTCCTTTAGGGAGAAAGGAAAGAGCCTTAACCTAGTGGCTTCTGGTCCCAAACCAGCAATGGAGAATGTCGTGCACAGGGCCGAGAACTGGTCAATGTGCTTGTAAGGGTCTTCCTTGCTAAGCCCATAGAAAGAGGGAAGCATTTGGATGATGGAAGTTTTGATTTCATAGTTTCCTTGAACATCAGGGAATTGGATGCTGAATGGAGAATTGTAATCATCTGGAGCATTCAATTCCTTCAATGTTCTAGGTTGTTCTTCACCCATAACTGCTATCTCAATTTCAATAGGGGACTCAACTGTGGTGTGTCTATGCCTTCTCGGTCTTCTACCCCTTTCTATCTCAGGGTTAGCAGGCTCTAATGTAGGACTGAGGGACCTCCTTCCTAACATGCACACACACCAACAGCGGGGAAGACTATTTGCAGGCACATTGCACTTAAAAAAATGCAACTATCCTAATCAACTGCTATGCTATGGAATCTTCAAATGAGAAATAGATTGAGTTTTGAGGGTTAGAGAAGTGCAAACAGAGGTAGCTACTCTTCCAGTGCAATTCTATTCTCCTTCTCAGCTACGGTCCAAATTTGCAAGAAAAATTTCAAATGTAAATCAACAGTATCAATTATTCACAAGTACAGCTACCAAAGAATAAAGAATAAAAAATCTAGAGTCTACTAAAAGATCAATGTCCCCAGCAACGGCGCCAAAAACTTGTTAGGCTATTTTTAAGTGCTTGCTATTGACTTTATTGAAGACAGTGATAAGAATGGGGTGAATGAAAATGATTGAAAGGTGGATTGAAAATGACAGAGCAGCAAGCCTAAAATATGTACAATCCTGTAAGATACAGGGCCTGTTGTAGCAAGTTTTGATAAGTAAGAGTTTGTCCCACAGGGAAGTTGATCTTAAGCTCCAAGGGAGCCATCTTTAGTAGGCCCTCCAGATCTAACTACAGATCTGGCAATCCTAAATGGAAGGGGATTTAGGGTCAATAAAATCTAAATTCTAAGGTATCCTAATGTCTAAACTATAGAAAAGGTTAAGAAAGAAGATGGAGTGAGAAAAAAAATATAAAAGGGTGAGAAGTATGCTATTAGGTTCATATCTGATGGGTTTCATGACTCAAATTTAGATCTACTGCTATAGAAGTCCTGTCCAATGGCTACATTATCACCACTGAGGAGAAAGAATCCAACTCATCTCTGTGCCATGATCCAATCCCTTTATGGCTATAACCTGTCCACTTAAATGGTCACAAACTATCCAATTGGGGAACCATAGTCCAGAGATGGGTCAGAACAAGTTTATCATTGTAGGCACTACTTCATCCAGGCTACAAGCACAAGAATCCATAGGGAACCTCAACCTCTAAAGTGCTATGTGTGGGGCTAGGCCTGTATGGGAGCATGTTAGCCTGCACATAGAACCAGAGTTTGAGTTCAGCCTTAGATCCAGCTGTCCACTGCTTTAGAGAGACTGCAGTGATCCAGTCGCAAGCCTACAATCTCTATAACCAAACCTGATCTGCCATCTGATGGCGGGTCTATACATCTGGGAGTTTGTTTCAAAGACAATCTCTCAGGGGCTACAAGCACAAGTGCAGAGAAGAATAATCCGTCTTGAGTCTGTGGGTTGGCTTCACCCTAAGGCTATAACCTGTCCACTTAAATGGTCACAGACTATCCCAGAGATTATCCTCCTCACAAAACTCAAGATAGAACAAGAAACATTGTTGCCACCACCATGTTCACAAGGCTACAAAAGCTCATTGCTCCCATGGGGACTTTAGATATAGTGGGTCCTGTGGTGGGGCTAGGCCTGTATGGGAGCATGTTAGCCCAGACACACAGGTCACTTGGATCTGAGTAAACCATAAAATCAGTCCTCCATTGCTTGCAATACGTCCTAGCAATGGAGGATCTCAAGGTAACAACCTTGTACAGAATTACTCACAAACAAAAATCCCATAAATGTAAAACACCCTATCATAAAACTCCATTAATCTATTCCAAATAGTCATACAAAGGCATAGCCAGCAAATGCTGGACTATGGAGAGAAGAAAAAGAAATTTACCTAAACCTTACTAGAGATCTACAGCTACTACAAGAAGAAGATAGATAAAATTCTATTCTAAGCAGAGAGACCCTTATACCTAAACCAGGCTTAGGTTTATATAGCAGTTAGTTTGGCAGCGCATTAGGGTTAGGAAATCCTAATTTTAACGATGCCACATGGCCTAATACTGTTCCTTGGATGCCTCAGGGGCGCGTGCACAGAACTTGGAGCATTGGAATGCATACCCTAATTGCTGAAAGTTCCCAGAATGTCCTCTGCAGAGGTGAGGGAGAGTTAGAGTTCAGAGCCTCGCCAGGTAGCACTGGTTTCTAAGACTGTCGCGTGGTAGCACGGTGTTCGCGAGATTAAATCAGCTTGAAATTCTAGCCATCGCGGGGTTGTCTTAGTTGCAGCTGAAGCAGTCATGCGATAGAGCATTGAATCCTAGCTGGATTGCTCTGGTCTTCGTGGGATTACACTTTCCTTCTGAATGGCACGAGAATCGCGCGAGCAGTTTATTTCTCAATGGATCTTCGCTAGGACGTGATGTGCATTGGTCTCTTAACTGTGCGAGAGGTTTTTTTAAAGTTTTGCATCCCGCGGCCACTGCGCGACAGCTGCGCACAGAGATACCTGGAGCTCTCTCTCCTCAATTGATCTGAGTGAATTGCACGAGGTTTGAGAGCTGCTTTCTTTAGCTGTGCAAGATTGCGCGAGCATTTATATTTGAGCTTCGTTAGAGCTACGTGAGTTATAATTCTTGTCTGGATTCAGCTTTCATCCTTCTAAGGGGTTTCTGGGGAAAAAGTGGGCTCCTTAATAGGGTTCAGACTTTATTATAGCTGCTGTTTATTACCTACAGAAATGACTTAACACACATTTATTAGATGGCTAAGGGTCTAACAGAGGCTAAGTTAAGGGGTGAAAAGTGGTACTTTTCATGTCTTAACAACATGTCACAATCTTTCGTGCATTCAAATTTATGCATGCCACTATCAATCGCAAATTTATGTTTATGGATGTCAAAATATCAATAGCATTATCATGTTTATTGATGTCACTATCTGTCGCATATTCATGTTCATACAGTCACTATCTAATACGCATTCATGTGTTCATGCATATCACTATCTATCAATGTTCATGCTTGTCACAATCTATCACATTCATGCTCATTCATGTACATGCATGTCATTATCTATCGCGCATTTATGTTCAATCATGTTCATGCATGTTACTATCTAATGCGGATTCATGTTCTTGCATGTGACTATCTATCGCGCATTCAGGTCTATTCATGTTTATGCACGTCTCTATATATCCCACATTCATGTTAATGAATGTCACTATAGATCGCGCATTCATGTTCTGACAGGACACTATCTATCTATGTTCATGTATGTCACTATCTATTACATATTCTTGTTCATTCATGTCATTTTCTATTCGTATTCATACATGTCACTATCTATCACGCATTCACTTTCATTCATATTCATGTATGTCGCTATCTATCATGCATTTGTGTTCATGGATGTGACTATTTATTCACGTTCATGCATGTCACTATTTATCACGCTTTTATATTCATTCATGCTCATGCATGTCACCAATTGTGCATTCATATTCATTCATGTTCATGCATGTCACTATCAATGATGAAATCGTATAAGATCCCGTGCGAGAACCTATCGGTCGTGCTTGAGAAAACCCAGATGTACTTCGAGTCGCTGGTGAAAAAGACTGATTCTGAACACGTGGAATCCTTTGTGGCGCTGAGAACATCGATGGAGTATAAGGTTGTGCATAGGCTCCTGCAGCCGGTTGAAATGCTGTCTGTCCTTAGAATCGTGGTCGTTTATTAATTTGACTCGCGCTATAGGACTGTGGAGCTTTTCTGGCCTTCTATTTTTCTTCCCTTCTTTTGAACATGGTGTCCACATCAGTTTTCGCGATCAGGGCTAATTTCATCATGTTGGCATAAGTCGTTGCCTGAAACAAAGAAATACGTTCTTTGATCAAGGGTTTCAAACCCCGTTCAAACTTTTAGGTTTTCATCAGTTCGGTGGCTACAAGCAAAGGTGCAAAGCGAGAAAGACACGTGAATTCTGATTCATATTCTCTCATCGTCATTTGGCCTTGTACTAAGGTTGCAAACTATACCTCGAGCTTGTATCTCTCGGGCGCTGGGAAATATTTTTCATTAAATGCCTTGGTGAACTCTGCCCATGTCCATGGTACCCCGGGCATCCTTGTTCTTTCAACAGACTGCCACCATGGCTCTGCCTCACTCTCTAGTTTGTATGCCACCCAACTTACTTTTTCCTCCTCGGTGCACATGACTCTTTGCATTACTTTCTCAATCTGTGTTAACCACTTCTCAGCTTCCATCGGGTCATGCTGACCATGGAAACTCGGTGGTCAAAGTCGAACAAATTCTGTAAGTCCCTCAGGATGTCGAATAGCAAGCATGGCCATAGTGTTGACCATAGTCTCCAATAACTAAGGATTGTGTCCTGCATTCTGTTCAACACCAGGAGCACTTCCCATTAGTGGAGTATTTACAACTGGGGGAGTTTGCTCTGGCGGAGTATGCTCTGCAACATTCTCCACCGTCGTTTGACTTTCAGCCAGATGGACATTCTTACCACTTCCCGAAGCAATGTCATGCTCATACCCGGTGACTGGAATAGTATTCGGCCCAGTACGATGGGGCAACGGTGGTCTACCTCTACCTCTTCCACGACGCGGAGGCATCTTTACCTATTTTGATCAGTGAAGAACTTAATTAAACCACCTTTCCTAATTTCCTACGAATCAATTATCAGACATTTTACCATATATATATGTCAAAATTCAGTCTCCAAATGACTTAACGCCTGGAGCTCTAATACCACCTGTGACAGCCTGACATTTCCCCGTCTCTAAATTGGGAAAGGTCGCGCCATCGGATCACCTGACATGATCCTTTCATCAAGGGGATACTTCTTTAATTTAAAGTGACGCAATTGCGGAAGCAATGTATTTTAACTCTGATAGATGGATAATATGGCAAAATCAACTGATAGATAGACTAGCAACACTATATACAGAAATAAAGGATTTGATGTATAGCTTTTCACCGATGGCGGCCACCCGTCATCTAAACAGTTAAAAGAAAACCTATACATCCCAATATATCTCTGAAACTATCATATATCATTTATACATGCCATAAATTTATCTATTTCTCTTTTTCTCTCTACCTTTCTACCCTCATTCCCTAGCTACAAACCTATTTCAGGAAGAACTCTTCAGCAAAGTCATCTTCCTCATCCTCGTCGTCTTCGTCTTCACTCTCTTCTTCGTCGGGCACGTAGGTGGCATCTGCAACGTGCTCCGGGTCTAGGTCTGCTGCTAAGATATTTAAGTCGTGGTATGAGCTATCATCAAAGCTCAGTAGAGAATATCACATTGTTATTCTATAATGACAGTTTATCACTTTTTCATAGAGATGCATAAATATAATAAAATTATGAATAACATGCTGAGATGCTGTATTTGTGCATGATGTAACAGGTATGAGAAACAAACTGGAACTAAAGATACAAGCAGGCGATATCAGGAGAACAACAAGGTCAAGCTCCCAAGTTAGCGGGATCACTTGTCAAGCTCCTGAGTTAGCGGGATCACTTGGACTAGAATACTTCAAGCTCCCGAGTTAGCGGGATCACTTGGACTAGAATACTTCAAGCTCCCGAGTTAGCGGGATCACTTGTCAAGCTTTGTCAAGCTCCCGAGTTAGCGAGATCACTTGATTTAACTAGAGCAATAATGTATCAAGAACATTGAAAGTGACAAAATTTGAATACTAAATCATGTTGAATGACCAAGAATATGCATTTGCTTGTATGATTTTATACTGCAATGTGTACTAGACTACTATAAATATATAATAGCATTAAATTACAAAATTGATTTATGCTCATAGACTGGTAACAGAATTTCTTTCTGATTTATGCAATGTGTACTAGATGCTGTTGATACTCATATTAATATTTTATTTCTCATCAAGTTCATTAGTTCAGATAAAACTCAAGCTTTCTTCTATTATGCTTATCAATACGTACAAGAATATTCATCAAAGCTTCTATGAAAAACTAAGTGATATTCTTATAAATATACAATATCAACAGATATTCCCTACCTGATTTGCTTCGATCAGATGGGAGCGCAATGCGTCAAAGATCATCACCCTTGGCTAAATTGCGTGAATTATATATGTGCACCATGTTGCACCTATTGATAATACAATATTTTTATATATTAATAACTAGCGCGTAAGTAGATGGCTCACAGTGCGCCAAGACCCATTTAAGCAATCACCTGAACCCATCATGGATGCAAGGTCCGAAATGCATAAACACAACCCAAAACCCGTGCTGATGGAGGTTGCCGTGGCAAGCCCTTCAGCTGGCCTTCTTGCCGCGGCAAGCCTGTGTATTCTTTTGGCTTGCCGAGGTTCAGATGGGGTTCCTTTGTGTTCTGTTATTTGCTGTACTCCTTTTTACTTATATAGATATATTTTCTATATATATATATATATATCTTCATATATATATATATATATATATATATATATATATATCTTCATATATATATATATATATATATATCTTCATATATATATATATATATATGTATAAACTTGTAGCATTTATATATATATATATATATATATATCTATTTATATGTATATATATATATATATATATATATATTCCAAGTACAGATCTTCAATGAAAACCCAGAGTGTAACAATCTTCACTCTATTTTATACTGAGACTAACTCTGAACTGTACTTACCTTTTGGTGAATTTGTAGTACCCGACACTTGATGTTGTGTTTGCCGAGGTTGAGGTTGACGATATCTTTACAACATAATGCTACACACCAGACTTTGCACTTAAACTGATAAATGCAAGATGTGGATCTTGAAATTGTGGGATCATGAAGTGCACTCTAGTCTCAACTTGTAATAGAAGTTGTCAAAGCTGGGCTAGGATTGCTGTACGTGACCATGGTGTCCGTAGAGTTGTAGGCTATAGGTGCAGGGTTTCTTTTTAAGGATATGCAAAGGAGAAAGATGACGGTCTTGTTTGTAGTTTTTATAATGGTTTGTTGCACTTTGCGTGCATGAATCTCACAATGACTCATTTGAGTCGTGTTCTTCAACGAGCTGCAAAGTAGCGTATAAGCCTATGTAGGCTGTGTTATTATATTAAGCCAATATGGGCTTTGTAAGTGTATAGGCATAACAGACAAAAAAAACTTATTGAAATCTAAGTCACTTATACTTATTTAGTTTTTAAGCCTTTTAGGCCTTATTGGATATACAACCTATCAGGCTTTTGCCGGTAGATGTCCATATATTCAAGTGTACTAGCTTGCAGACACATAAATTAGTTATATTTTATAGCCGGCTGAGGTAGCGAGTCTCGTATAGTTTATACTTCAAGTAACTTGGCTGGGCTAGCCTTAATAATGAAATAAGCTATGTGAGACCACCCTTATGGTTCAGATCTATGCCATTCTAGCATAGCATCATTTTATTTTACTACACCTGTGTCCCGCTTGCAGTCAAATTTCTACGCTCTCACATTTTGCACAGATTTAAAGGTTAGTTTAGTGAGGTCCTTAGGGTGTTGTGGTGGAAACTTACACATGACCTGACCGGACTCTCATTACTAGTGTGTCAACTCTGGGGATCGTTACAATCACGCATTTATGTTCATTGATATTCATGGATGTTACTATCTATCGCGCATTTATGTTCATACATGTAACTATCTTTCGGGCATTCATGTCTATTAATGTTTATGCACGTCACTATATATCGCGCATTAATATTCATGAATGTCACTATCTATCTCGCATTTATTTTCATGTATGGCACTATCTATCAATATTCATGCATGCCATTATCTATGACACATTTATATTCATTTATGTAATTATCTATCTGTGTTTATGCATGTTACTATCTATCGTGCATTCATGTTCATACATGTCACTATTTATCGCACATTCCTGTTTCTTTATGTTACTATCTATCCATGTTCATGCATGTTGCTATTTATCCATGTTCATGCATTGTCACAATCTATCGCGCATTCATATTGAAGCCTGTCATTATCTATCGCGTATTCATATTCAATCATGTCACTATCTATCCATGTTCGTGCATGTCGCTTTCTTCTGCGCATTCATGTTCATGCATGTCACTCTCTATTGTGCGTTAATGTTCATTCATGTAATTGAATGTCACTATCTATCACACATTTTTATTTATGCATATCACTATCTATCCATGGTAGTGCTTGTCACTATCTATCGCGCATTCATGGTCATGAATACTATTATCTATCGCGTATTCATGTTTAATATTATTCATCCATGTCATTGTCAGTCACGCATTCAAGTTTATTTATGTTCATATATGTCAAGATCTATTGCACATTCATGTTCATATATGTCACTATCTATCCATATTCATATATGTTACTATCTATCGTAGATTCATATTTATTCATATTACTATCTATGTATCGCGCTTTCATGTTCATTCATATTCATGCATGTCACTATCTATCCATATTAATATATGTGACTATTTATCGCACATTCTTGTTCATTCATGTTCATGCATGTCACTATCTGTCGCACACTCATGTTAATGCATGTGACCACCTATCCATGTTCGTGCATGTCACTATATATCACATATTTATGTTCATGTATTTTAAGATCTATCGCGTATTCATATTTTCGCATATCACTATTTATCGCACACTCATGCATTTAAATTCATGCATGTCACAATCTATCACGCATGTCGCTATCTATCGTGCATTAATATTTATTCTTGGTCATGCATACACTATCTATCGTGCATTTATGTTTATTCATATTTACGAATATTATTATCTATCGTGCATTCATGTTCATGCATGTGACTATCTTTCAGGTATTTATATCCATTAATATTTATGCATGTCACTATATATCGTGCATTAATATTCATGAATGTCACTATCTATCTCGCATTCATTTTCATTCATGACACTATCTATCAATGTTCATACATGTCATTATCTATGACACATTCATATTTATTTATGTAATTATCTATCTGTGTTCATGCATATTACTATTTATCATGCATTCATACTCGTGCATGTCACTATCTATCACACGTTCATGTTCATGTATGCCACTATCTACCCATGTTTATGCATGTTGCTATTTATCCATGTTCATGCATGTCACAATCTATCGTACATTCATGTGAAAGCCTGTAATTATCTATCGCGTATTCATGTTCAATCATGTCACTATCTATCCATATTCGTGCATGTCGCTTTCTTTTATGCATTCATGTTCATGCTTGTTACTCTCTATCGCGCGTTAATGTTTATTCATATAAATGAATGTCACTATCTATCACACATTTATGTTAAAGCATATCACTATCTATTCATGATAGTGCTTCTTATCACTATCTATCGGATACTCATATTCATGCATGTCATTATCTATCACGCATTTATGTATAATTATATTCTTCCATGTCATCATCAATCACGCATTCATGTTCATTTATGTTCATACATGTTAAGGTCTATCGCCCATTAATACTCATGATGTCACTATCTATCCATATTCATGTATGTCATTATCTATCATGGATTCATGTTCATTCATGTTTATGCATGTCACTATCTATCCATGTTAATACATGTGACTATCTATTGCGCATTCTTGTTCATTCATATTCATGCATGTCACTATTTATCGCGCACTCATGTTAATACATGTGACTACCTATCCATGTTCATGCATGTCACTATATATCGTGTATTCATGTTCATGTATTTTACTATCTACCGCGCATTCATCTTTTTGCATATCACTATCTATCGTGCACTCATATTCATTCAAATTCATGCATGTCACAATCTATCATGCATGCCACTATTTATCACGTATTAATATTCATTCTTGGTCATACATGTCACTATCTATCGCGTATTTATGTTCATTTATATTCATGGATGTTACTATCTATCGCGGATTTATGTTCATACATGTGACTATTTTTCGGGCATTCATATCCATTAATGTTTATGCACGTCACTTTATGTCGTGCATTAATGCTCATGAATGTCAGTATCTATCTTCCATTCATTTTCATGTATGACACTATCTATCAATATTTATGCATGCCATTATCTATGGTACATTTATGTTCATTCATGTAATTATCTATCCGTGTTCATACATGTTATTATCAATCGTGCTTTTATGTTCATGTATATCACTATCTATCCATGTTCATGCATGTCGCTATTTATCTATGTTCATGCATGTCAAAATCTATCGCACATTCATGTTAAAGTCTTTCATTATCTATCGTGTATTCATATTTAATTATGTCACTATCTATCCATATTTGTACATGTTACTTTCTTCTGCGCATTTGTGTTCATGCATATCACTCTCTATCGTACATTAATATTCATTCATGTAAATGAATGCCACTATCTATTGTGTATTTATGTTCATGCATATCCCTATCTATCCATGGTAGTGCTTGTCCTTATCGATCGTGCATTCATGTTCATGCATATCATTATATATCGCGCATTCATATTTAATTATGTTCATCCATGTCATTGTCAATCGTGCATTTATGTTCATTTATGTTCATGCATTCCACTATCTATCGTGCATTCATGTTAATTTATGTTCATGCATATCATTATCTATCACGCATTCATGTTCTAGTATGTTACTATCTATCACGCATTCATGTTTATTCATGTTCATCCATACCACTATCGATCGTGCATTCATGTTGATTTCTGTTCATGCATGTATCTATCTATCACGCTGTCATGTTCATTTATGCTGATACATGTCACTATCAATCGTATATTCATGTTCATGCATGTCATTATCTTTCATGCAATCATGTTCATTAATGTTCATGGATATCAAACTAACAATCGCGCATTCATGTTCATGCATGCCACTATCTTTCGCTCATTCTAGTTCATTTATTTTTATTAATGTCAGACTATCAATCGCACATTCATGTTCATGCATATAACTATCTATCGCACATTCATGCTTACTTTTGTCTCTATCTATCTATGTTCATGCAAGTCAGTATCTATCGCGCATTCATGTTCATGCATGTCACTATCAATTATGAATTAATGTTCATGCATATCACCATCTATCCATGTTCATGCATGTTACTATCTATAGCGTATTCAAATTCATTCATGTCACTATCAATCAATATTCATGCATTTCATAATCTATCGTGTATACATGTTCATGCATGTCACTATCTATCACCCATTCATTTTCATGCATGTCACTATATATCCATGTTCTTGCATGTCACTATTTATCGCTCATTCATGTTCATTCTTGTTTATGCATGTCACAATCTATCGCGCAATCATGTTCATTTATGTTCATGTGTGTCTCTATCTATCCATGTTCATGCATGTCATTATCTATCGCGCATTCATATTCATTCGTGTTCATGCATGCCACTATCTATTGTGCATTTATATTCTTTCATCTTCCTACAAGTTACAATCTATCTCTCATTCAAGTTAAAGCATGTGACTATCTTTCGTGCATTTATTTTTATTCATGTTTACGCACGCCACTAAATATCGCGCATTCATGTTCATGAATGTCACTATCTATTGTGCATTTATATTCATGCATGACACTATCTATCAATATTGGTGTATGTCACTATCTATCGCACATTCAAGTTCATTTATGTCATTATCTATCCGTGTTCAGGCATGTCACTCTCTATCACACATTCATGTTCCTACATGTTACTATCTGTCGTACATTCATGTTCATGCTTGTCACTATCTATCATGCATTCATGTTCATGTATGTCACCATCTATCACGCGCTCATGTCTATGCATGTCACTATCTATTGCGCATTCATATTCTTGTATGTCACTATCAATCCGTGATAGTACTTGTCACTATCTCTCGCCCATTCATGTTCACAAATTTCATAATCTATGACGCATTCATGTTCAAGTACATCACTATCTATCGCGCATTAATGTTTATTCATGTTCATGCATGTCACTATCTATCATGCATTCATGTTCATTTATGTTCATACCTGTCGCTATTTATCGTACATTCTTATTCATTTTTATCACTATCTATCTATTTTCGTGCATATCACTATCAATCACGCATTCAAGTTCATTCATATAAATGTATGTCACTATCTATCTCGAATTCATGTTCATGCATGCCACTAGCTATCCATGTTCATGCTTGTCACTATCTATTGTGTATTCAAGTTCATTCATATCATTATCTATCGATGTTCATGCAAGTCACTATCTCGCATTCATATTCATATTCATGAATGTCCTTATCTGTCGCCCATTTACTTTCATAAATGTCACTATCTATCCATGTTCACGCATGTCACTATTGATTGCTCATTCATGTTCATTCTTGTTTGTACATGTTAAATCTATCGCACATTCATGTTTATTCATGTTTATGCAAGTCACTATTTATCGTGCATTCATATTCATGCATGTCACTATCTATCGCGCATTCATATTTGTAGATGTCATACTATCAATCCCGCATTCATGTTCATTCATGTCACTATCTGTCACACATTCATGTTCACGCATATCACTATCTATCTATGTTCATCCATTTCACTATCTATGGCACATTTATATTCATTCATATTCATACATGTCACTCTCTATCGCTCATTTATGTGAATGAATGCTACTATCTATCGCACGTTCATATTCATGCATGCAACTATCTAACGCACATTTATATTAATGTATGTCACTATTTATCCATGTTCATGCATGTCACTATCGATCGTGCATTCATATTCATTGATATTTATGCATGTCACTTTCTATCACGCATTTATATTCATACATGTCACTATCTATCCATGTTCATGCATGTCACTATCTGTCGCGCATTCATGCTCAGGGATGCCTCTATCTATCACGCATTCATGTTCATTCATGTTCATGCATGTCACTATCAATCGCGCATTAATTTTCATACATGTCACTATCCATCGCGCATTAATTTTCATGCATGTCACTATCTATCCATGTCCATCCATGTCGCCATCTATTGTGCATTTATGTTCATGCATGTTACTATCGATCAAGCATTCATGTTCATGTATGTCACTATCTTTCATGCATTCATGTTTATTCACATCACTATATATCGCGCATTAATGTTCATGCATGTCACTATCTTTTGCGAATTCAGATTTATGCATGGCACTATCTATTCTTGTTCATGCATTATTAATCACTGAATTATGTCACTTCAACCTCCTTGGGCCTTTACCAGACCTTAGAGCTGTTTAATAATTGATTTTTGAGTATGGTTTTATAGTTAGTAATAATCTACAGTATAGTGTAGCAATCCATGTAACAAGTGCTAATAAGAGAGGAATTAGAGACAAGCAGTGGAGCTGATGGAAATATAAATATTGAACCATGGTGGTCCCCACCATATGGGTTGTTCAGCTTGCCTTGAAGCGCTAGAAGTCATGCAATGAGAGATAAGTGGGACCCATGCCTAATGGAGTGCTACAGTAGACTAGACAAACCAGCTGAGAAGCAGAAGCTTCATCTCGAGCAGTCTTGAGTAGATATGAAGCCTTTAGGTCTATCCTCTCAAGATGTCTCGAGCAGAACATACATCTAGATTAATACACTCAAGCAGCTATCGAGCATTCTTGAGCAATTCATGTCTATAGCAACAACACACTCGAGCAGTTCAAACCCCTATTGAAGCTAGCCTCTCGAGCAGGTCAAGCAGTTCAAAGAGTGCAACAGTCCAACCTGTCGAGCAATGTCGAGCACATCATGGCTACAGCAGTTAGTCCTCTCTAGCAGACAAAACCTTCTGAATTCATCCACTCGAGAAGTCTTCAGACAGAAGCCTATCTACTCGTGTCCTCTCTTAAAACCTTCATAACTATCCTCCACAATATCCTTCAGGAGCCATCCACTCGAGCAGCTATCGAGTAGACCAAGACTTTAACACTCCAGCCTATCGAGCAGCCTTCAGAAGTAGCCATCCTCTCGAAGCTCAGGCCCTAGCAGAAATTTATTGACTTCAAGGGCATTTTTGGAACTTCCACAACACATGGGACACATGTCCATGTAACAGCCCGACGTTTCCCAGTCTCTCAACTAGAAAAGGTTGCGCCATCAAAGTGATACAAAATGAAGTGTTAAATGGCATTTCATCAAGGTTTCCTTATTTTACATCAAAGTGATACAAAATGTGGAAGTAATGTAATTAAACTCTGATAATTAACAAAGATGGCAAAATATCTGATAAATAGAAACTAGAAACTAATATATGCAATGATCAGAAAACAAAAGATCTAGTGTATAGCTTTTCACTGATGACGACCATCCGTCATCTAAACAGTGAAAAGAAACCTATACAGCTGCATAACATCTCCTCTGGAATCTAAAACCAGTATATATCCTTTATACAGACCAAAATATATTTTTCTTTCTCTCTCTATCCCAATGCCCCATGTCCCAAACAACAAACCTAACTACGGGAAGAACTCCTCTAGAAAGTCATCTTTCCCATAATCGTCATCGTCATCGTCGTCGTCTTCGTCTCCCTCCTCCTCAGGCACATAGGTCGGATCAGTCGCCTGCTCCGGATCGGGCTCTGCTGCTAGGATAATTAAGTCGAGGAATGAGCTATCATCCACAGCTCAGTAGAGAATAGTGCATTGTATTCTATATTGACAGTTTATCACTTTGTATTATCGAGAAGCAAAAAATAACATATAATTAACATGCTGAAATGCTTATAATTATGCATGATATGACAAGTGTGAGAAACAAATTGAAATAGAAATACATGCTAGCAAAAACAGGAGATCAATAAGGTTAAGCTCCCGAGTTAGCGGGATCACTTGGACTGGAATAATTCAAGCTCCCAAGTTAGCGGGATCAC
The DNA here is from genome assembly GCA_021018995.1 of Chloranthus sessilifolius. Lineage (NCBI taxonomy): Eukaryota > Viridiplantae > Streptophyta > Magnoliopsida > Chloranthales > Chloranthaceae > Chloranthus > Chloranthus sessilifolius. The sequence continues at coordinate 35,156,439 of CM037586.1, forward strand.
TTGTCAAGCTCTCAAGTTAGCGGGATCACTTGCATCGAGAATCTCAAGCTCCCGAGTTAGCGGGATCACTTGATATACATCAGAGCAATAACGTATCAAGAACATTGAAATGGACAAGGCATTATCAGGGATATACAATTTATTGGATGATTTTATGATGTAATGTATGCTAACTGTTATAAGTGTACTTACAGCATTAACTTTCAAAACTGAGTCATGCACATAAACTAGTAAGGGAATTTCTTTCTCATTTTGGCAACGTGTACTAGATACAGCTGATACTCATATTCATGTGTTCTTTCTCATTAGCTTACTGGTTAATCCCATCTATTTATAGCATAGTAAATCTGATGCATCAGTTCAATTATTAACACTGATCATTTTCTCATCTATGCTTCCATGAACAACTTAGTGAAAAAGGCTTACACAAGTATAAAATAACAATGTAAAATTCCCTACCTGTGTGCGTCAAGTGTTACTAATTTTTTCGTCGACGCATGCTCAGGTATCGGAGAACCTCATGCACTTTTTATTCTTCATACGCGTTTAAGTGCTCCATGTGGCACCAAGCTTCATAAAAATAGATTTATTTTAATAAACTAATATTTTATAGTGGAGCCAATGGTTTATATATAGCTCAAAGTGCACAAAAATTTATTTAAGTAACCACATGGATCCCTCTTGGACCCAAGGTCCGAGTGCACAAAAATTAGTGCAAACCCAAGGCTGGATGAAGGTTGCTGCGGCAACCCTTGAGGCTTGCCGCGGCAACGCTTTGTGGTTGCTGCGGCAAGCCACTCAGCATAGGGTCTTGCCCCGGCAACCCCTTGAGGTTGCCGCGGCAAGCCTGGCTTGCTGGGCTTCAGTGGAGTCTTCTTCTTGGCCTTTTTATTTGCTGTTTCTCTTATTTTGCTATATATATATAAATATATGTAATATTTTCTGTGTACATGTTTAACAGATTTTCTATATTAATTTATAGCTGTAGTGTTTATAACTCTATAGTTTACAGCATATAATCTATAGAGTATAGATCTATATTTCAACTAGGTCTTTGATGACTATCCGGAGTGCAGAAATCTGCACTCCATAGTTTCTTTGTAAATATATATATATATATATATATATATATATCTATGTAGATGCCTCCGTGTATAAGGTCAGCAAATTTTAAAACTCCAAATCTGAAATTTCCTAAACTCTGTAATTTCAGCCAAGTTACTATACAGTTTTGAAGTGCAGAAATTTGCACTCGGCTGCAAGTATACATGTTGAATTTAAAGTTTAAGTTCAACATCGTTGCTCTGATGATCCTTTAATTTAAATGAACTTGGATAGCATACCTTTTGGTGAATGATGTCTATTGAATTGAGCTTGATCGTTTTTGCTGGTTCGACTGGTTCGACAAATCAGAACCGAATTTACGTGACCGAGATCTTGAACATCGAGAGCATAATAGCCATGCCTCTCTATAATTTTCTGATATGCCGGTTAGATTCTCAGGTTTTTGTTTTCAGGATCAGATAGCTATACTTTCATCCAAAGTTGAAGGCAAACAGATGTAGGTTCCTTGGTCTTTATAATGGCTACATGACCTTGTGTGCATGCGCATTTAGTATGACTCAAGTGAGTCGTGTTCATTAGAAGCCATGCAAGTAGCTTATAAGCTACTTTAGGTAACTGCTTTATGCAAAGCCAATATAAGTATGTAAGAGTACTACATATAAAACAAAAGAACAAAAAAAAAACAGACAAAAACGTTCTTGTCTTGTAGTTTAACACTAAAAAGAAATAAAAACCCCTTTTTCTTTTCTTTTTTTCTTTGGTTATTTTTAATTCTTGTGAGAATAAAGCCAAATGGCTTAAACTGAGTATATAGCATATATACCACTTCTGGTAGATAGGAGTTAAATTTTGTATTTCTTTATTTTAATAACTTTGTATGTAGCTAGCTTGAAGTCCGATTTCTAAGATTTATGGACTATCCTAGTGAGGTTTTCATGCATGACCTGACAAGACACTTACCACTGCAGTGTCAATTCTGGGAATCGTTACATTTTCCCCAATTTTAGGAATTTTTGTCCTCGAAAATAACACTGGGACTGTCGAGGTAACATCTACATGTCACAATAATAAATCGTAAAGCTGCAGTGGTCATATATGTGGTGTTTTACTCACTAAATTTATCACAAGATAAGAAAAATAGACAAAACCACAATTCAAGGATATTTGTGAGAACTTTTGGAATTTACCACTCATGTGGAACCTGATTTCAGTTATTTCTATTCCATGTATCTAATGAGGAGCAGTAACAAAGTAACATGGATGCTCATATGAACCTTAGACCATTCTCATGCAAATACCAAGTTAAACTACTCCTTATCATCATTTAAGACAAAATTGAAAAGAATTTCTACAATCATTATTTAAGACAATTCAAATCTACAATGTTGAAAACAACGTGTTCAATTGACACAGCATGCCATCATCTTACCCATCAGAATTTCTACAATCATCTTAGATATATAATAGCATGCTTTATTTGACACAGCATACACATCAGAATATAAACATGTATTAAATATAAAACTTAAAATATAGTGCATAAACTATGATCAATATTTTACTAGGCTGAGGATCTGTTTGCTGTTGGCCCGCGGAGGATGTACCAGCTTCCTGTTGTTGTTGGTGGAAGTCTTGCTGGAATTTCGGGACCAATAATGCTGCGTTGCGGGTATACTGGGAGACGTAGTTGCGCGCCCGCCCAATGTAGGGGTTTGCAGCAGTTTAAAAGGTATGTTCCATCATGATATTCGTCGCTTCTTCAACATAATCGATGCGTTGATGGAGCATGTAGTGATTTCGATAAAGATTATCGAATTGAATGAGGGTTTGCTCATGGTTTTCACGCATAAGCTAAACAAGGTCGGCGGTGGTGTAGGTTCTTTGTGCCGCAAGAACCGAGTCAGATTGAGCTTGTGGTTGTGGTTGAGGAGGGACGGGGATCTGTTGGGGTATTTCTGGTTGGTCCTGGGGAGGACGACGAATTTGTTTTGCTGGGCGGTTATTTACCGCCTGAAAAGAGCGTTGGTAGATATTTCTCCAAATTGTTGGGCTAAAGACCCGCATGTTATCGGTGCAGACCTCTTCGCCAATGGGGATCTGATAGGGAATGAGATTGACACTATCAAAGTGTCCTTCAAACATGCGGGAGATCAGTCTAGGGTAGGGGCAGGAAGGCATGGAAGGTGACACGGTGCTTTATAGGTGCTCATTGGCATACTTGATGCCTTCCCAAACCATAGGGGCATTTAACCATCGTCCTTTGTGGACGGCAAAAAGAGCCTACAAGAGAGCATCTCGGCACTCTCTCTCATGCTGCATAGGGTATAAATTGTATCGGAAGATACAGTCCAAAAACCACATCCGTTGTGGTAACTGGCTGCGACGTACGACAAGACTATGGTCAGAAGCGGTCTGACCATTTGTCATTTTCGAGGTGATGTGGTGAAATTTCACATCCCTCTGCCGTGGTACTTGTAGTCCTGAAGTGACGTCATAGTCATCATTACAGTCCATTGCTTTTGCTATGTGTAGGATATTAAAATAAAATTTACGACCATCTATTTCGGTCTGTAATTGACCGACAGTAGGGGTGACGACCAGATTTTGATAAAATAATCGAACTAAACACGGATAAAACTGATTGTGAAAGGGCTGGTATAAGGCGCTTAACTGTGCCTTTTTGATATAACGAAGTGACCATGCAGTCTGGTCATTCGGGGTCAGTAGCTTATCGTCCACTATCCATTCTGGTTCCATTGCCTTCGCAGCCCACCACGGAATGGGCTATTCTGGCATGTTTGGTGGATCGATTGGCTCGGGGACAGAAGAAGAAGAGCCTTTGCCCTTTTCTTGAGCCTTGGCTTTTGGGGGTTTTGATACACCTACTTTTCTAGGAGGCATGGTGCAATCTAATAGACAATAAAAGACAATAAAAATAGACAAGAGGAATGAGGTTTGATTTGTTTTGCCTCAATAGAAATCGGTGGGAAATAAGAGTGAAATAAGCAAATAGGATGATTTATTGAGGATATCAGGTAGCTACAGCGACTATGGTGCTGATTGAAAGGTGTACGTGCATGTATTCTTGGTTGGAGGGTCGAAAAACAATGTTCTAACCTGTTGCTGTAACTGAAAATACCAGAAAAGGGGGTTTCGGACCCACCACATACGAACAGGGTTGCCGCGGCAACTCTTTATGCTTGCCGCGGCAAGTCACTTGCCGCGGCAACACTAAGCCTTTGCCGCGGCAAGTAGGTTCAGATGTTGAAGGGCCCGGATTTCGGGGCTTTCGAGATGTGGTATCTTAATTTTTTATATTTTTGTGTTCCTAACAGTTAGGGGGTCTGTAGAAAAATATCAGTTGGTATTTTTAATGTATTTTCTAGGTTAAAGAATTTTATTTCGATGAAATTTGTGCTATTTTTCAATATTGGATATATAAAAATTATAAAACTTATTATATTAACCTATTAATGGCCTTAAACAAAGCAAGTGTGGCATGTGGCATCAATCTGGGATACATCCTTGCCTAGGTGTCACTGTTTTTACTTATTTCATCATGATATACACTTTACTTTTCTAAGTTAATTGTAAGTTAGTGTTAATATAAAATAATACTATTTTATGCCACTTAATTTCTATTTGACATTGTATAATACTACAATAAACTTGAAATGGAAACAAATTAATTTTATTTGATTATATATGTCCGTATGACTCTGTATCCGTATCAAATAAGGGGATTTTCCAGTACGTACCTTATGTAAATAATCGAGGGTACTGAGCACGAATATCAGCTTCGCGCTCCCAGGTAGCTTCATGTGACCCATGATTTTTCCATTGAATCAGCATGAGTGGAATCCATTTTGTTCTCAGAATTTGATCCCTGTGGTCCAAAATCTGACCTGGTTCTTCGGTTACCGTTAGGTTTTCTTGAATGTCCAACGGTTGATAATCCAACATATGCGTCGGGTCACTGACGTATTTTCTCAGCATCGATACGTGAAATACGTCGTGAATGCCTGTCAGGTGCAGAGGTAACGCGAGTCGATACGCTACTTCTCCTACTCGGTCCAATATAGGAAATGGTCCAACATAATGAGGACTTAGCTTGCCTCGTTTCCCGAATCACATTACACCTTTAGTCGGAGAGATTTTTATAAAGACATGCTCGCCAATCTGTATGTCATTTCATCAGACTAATAATATAGTTTGAAGCAATTGATAAAAGGTTTATCAAGATCAAATATTACCTGAAAATGAACACTGGTTCTTTTGAGATCAGCGAAACTCTTTTGTCGATCGCATTGGTGCTTTCTATCAGGTCAGGGCCTAAAATCAATCGCTCTCTAGCTTCTTACCAGTTAATCGGAGATTTACATCGGCGCCCATACAGTGCTTCGAATGGTGCCATACCGATGCTTGACTGGAAACTGTTATTGTATGCGAATTCAATCAGGGGTAAGTGTTTATCCCATGATTCATGAAAATTGATCATACGGGCCCTTAACATGTCTTCAATCACTTGATTAACCCTCTCCGTCTGCCCATCGGTCTGAGGATGAAATGCTGTATTGAAGTCTAACTTGGAACCCATACCTTCTTGGAAACTTTGCAAATTCGAGAAGTGTATAAAGGATCTCGATCTGACACAATGCTTACGGGTATCTCATGTAGTCGTACAATCTCTCTCAGATAGAGTTCAGCTAATTTTGACGATGTATATCATGTACTATAAGGTAAGAAATGCGCCGATTTGGTGAGACGATCAACAATCACCCAAATGGTGTTGTAACCCTTCTGAGTACGGGGCAAACCAAGAATGAAGTCCATGGAAATATTCTCCCATTTCCACTCTGGAATAGGCAATGGCTGTAGCAAACCAACAGGATGTTTGTACTCGACCTTTACTTGTTGACATGTCAAACACTTTGCAACGTATTCTGCTACATCACGTTTTAAACCACTCCACCAAAATGTTTTCTTTAGATCCTGATACATTTTCGTACTACCAGGGTGGATAACATATGCGAACTTGTGAGCTTCTTCGAGGATTTCTTGACGTAAGGCACGATCATCTGGTACACATACTCGTCCTCGAAATAATAAAGTCCCATCCTCTTTGATTGAGAATTTTGGCTGTAGTCCACTTTGTACCCCTTGTCGGATAGAAATAAGCTCTGCATCTTGCATCTGAAGCTCTCTAATTCTATCGAAAAGTGGAGCTCGGATCATTACTATAGCAAGTAAACCTCCATTTGCTGTTGCTCGAAGAGTGGCACTCGATGATACAATATCATTGAGTAGTTTCCATCTTTGTAGTCTTGTAACAAGATGAGATAGCTGAGCGGAGGATTTTCGGCTAAGTGCATCAGCTACAGCATTGGCTTTACCGGGATGGTAATGAATTGAACAGTCATAGTCTTTCAAAAATTCCATCCACCTTCTCTGTCTTAAATTTAACTCTTTCTGAGTGAAGAGATATTTAAGACTCTTGTGATCGGTGAAGATTTCGAAGGTTTCACCATACAGATAGTGTCTCCAGATTTTTAATGCAAAGATGACCGCTGCTAATTCTAGGTCATGAGTGGGATAGTTTTTCTCGTGATCTTTTAACTGACGAGAACCATATGCAATCACGCGTTCTCATTGGTTCAACACACATCCTAACCCACTGTATGAAGCATCACTGAAGACAACATAACCACCACTGCCAGATGGTAATGCTAGAACAGGTGCAGAAGTAAGTCTTCTTTTCAACTATTGGAAACCTTGCTCACACGCCTCAGTCCACTCGAATTTAGCATTCTTTCGAGTGAGCTGCGTGAGTGGTCCAGCTAGTCGTGAAAATTCTTCCACAAAGGGTCGATAATAACCTGCAAGACCAAGAAAACTTTTCTGTGGTCGCAATCGCATTCTGACTTCAATCTTTACAGGATCAACCGTGATACCTGCTTCAGATATAATATGCCCCAAAAAACTGACTTGATTCAACCAGAAGTCGCATTTACTAAATTTAGCATACAACTGCGAATCTCTTAGTGTTTGTAATGCCAGACGCAAATGATCTTCATGCTCTGTCTTTGTCTTAGAATAAATAAGTATATCGTCGATGAATACCACGATACACAAATCAAGATAAGGTTTGAAGACTCTGTTCATCAGGTCCATAAATGCAGCTAGTGCATTGGTCAAACTAAAGGGCATGACTAGAAACTCGTAGTGACCATAACGTGTTCGAAAAGCTATCTTCGAAATATCTTCAGCTTTTACCTTCATCTGGTGATAACCCGATCGTAGATCAATCTTTGAAAAGAACCGCGCTCCTTGTAACTGATCAAAGAGATCATCGATTTGAGGAAGCGGATATCTATTCTTGATCGTCAGTTTATTGAGTTGACGATAATCAATGCAAAGGCGCATTGAACCGTCCTTCTTTTTCACGAACAACACCGGTGTGCCCCACGGAGACACACTTGGTCTGATAAAACCTTTATCAAGAAGTTCTTGTAATTGCTCCTTGAGTTCTTTCAACTCTGTCGGTGCCATTCTATATGGTGCCTTTGACACTGGGTCGGTACTCGGAGCTAACTCAATTGCGAATTCAACTTCTCTGTCAGGTGGTAGTCCTGGCAGCTCATCAGGAAACAGGTTAGGATATTCACAAGCAATAGGTACATCTGAAAGTGAAATTTCCTTCGTTTTCTGCTCATCACTTTGTATTAAAGAAAAATACCCTTGAGCACCATCATCAATTAATTGTCATGCTTGAATTGCGGATATCAACGAAAGAGTAGTTGACGGTACGCCATAAAATTTAGCTGATACCTTCTTTTATGGGCGAAAAGACACAATCTTCTTGCGACAGTCAACATTTGCATGGTGAGTGAACAACCAATCCATGCCAAGGATCACGTCGTATCCTTGCATCGGTAATAAGATCAAATCAGCTATCGCTTCATATCCCCAATAATCCTTGATGGAAACGATAATCGACCGGTATACTTTATCAATCGTGATGAATTGTCCAGTCAGAAGTGTAACATCGAGAATAAAATCAAGAGGTTCTGGAATACCTCCTAACTTCTTCAACTTTTCACCAAACTTGGGTGTAACAAACGAGTGTGTAGATCCGGGATCTATCAAGACTCGTGCATCATAACACAAATACGCATCTTTTGGATATATTTGTAAGATACCTAAAGTACACAAACTAGTGTTAGCTAGATTACGTCTAAGTAGCAATTACTATAATAATATGTGACTGGAGGAATTGAGGATGTAATATTCCTAATTTATGATATGCACCTTCTCTATCTAAAATGTTCATTAATTGAAATTTAATAATATAAAAATAATGGACAACCATACCTTGAATGATATCATGGCTAGTTCTCGCATCCTTTGCAGTAACAGCATAAGCTCGGCCTTGTACCATAGGCCGTGTCGATCGTAATATGGGTCCTGCCTTTGCTGCTATTTCGACCATTTTCGGGCATTCTCTGATCCGATGCCCCATCTTACCACATCGAAAACATGCACCAGAAGCTTTACGACACTCATCGGTCTTGTGTGCCTTCCCACATTTTCCACAAATATCTTTGGAGGCAACTGATGAAGCCATATAAGATCCCGTACGATATCCTGTCGGTCGTGCTTGAGAAAACCTAGATGTATTTTGAGCCGCTGAAAAATATGGATTATGAACACGTGGAATCCTTGGTGGTGTGGAGAACATCGATGGATTATAAGGCCGTGCAGATGCTCTTGCAGTTGGTTGAAAAGCGGTCTGTCCTTGAAATCGTGGTTGCTTATTAATTTGACCCGCACTATAGGACTGTGGAGCTTTCCTAGCCTTCTGCTTTTCATCTCTCCTTTTGAACATGGTGTCTACATCGATCTCTGCTGTCAAGGCTAATTTCATCACATGAGCATAAGTCGTCGCCTGAAACAACGAAATGCGCTCTTTGATCAGAGGTTTCAAACCTCTCTCGAACTTTTGGGTTTTCATCAGCTTGGGGGCTACTAGCAATGGTGCGAAGTGAGAAAGACGCGTGAATTCTGATTCATATTCTCTTACCGTCATCTGGCCTTGTACCAATGTTGCAAACTGTACCTCGAGCTTATATCTTTCAGGTGCTGGGAAATATTTTTTCATTAAAGGCCTCAGTGAATTCTGCCCATGTCCATGGTACACCAGGCATCCGTGTTCTTTCAACAGACTACCACCATGGCTCTGCCTCACTTTCCAGTTTGTACGCTGCCCAACTTGCTTTTTCTTCTTCGGTACAAGTGACTCTTTGCAGCACTTTCTCGATCTGTGTTAACCACTTCTCAACCTCCATTGGGTCATGCTGACCGTAGAAACTTGGTGGTCGAAGTCGAATAAAGTCCGTAAAACCCTCGGGACGTCGAACAGCAAGCATGGCCATAGTGTTGACCATGGTCTCCACTAACTGCAGATGATGTCCTGTATTTTGTTCAGCACCACGAACACTTCCCATCGGTGGAGTATGAATAACTGGCGGAGTTTGCTCTGGCGAAGTATGCTCTGCAACATGCTCCATTATCGTTCGACTTTCAGCCAGATGGACATTCTCACCACTTCCTGACGCACTGTTGTGTCCGTATCCGTCTACTGGAATAGTATTCGGCTCCGTATGATGAGGCAACGGTGGTCTACCTCTGCCTCTTCCACAACGCAGAGGCAGCGTAACCTATTTAGATAAACACTTGATTAAACACTTCATTAAACCTACAACTTGATCTAACTCCTATCTCTATCCTATTAATAGATAGTTTACCATATTTGTATATGTCAGAGTTCAGTCTCCAATGACGTAATGCCGATGGCTCTGATACCACCTGTAACAGCCCGATGTTTTCCAGTCTCTCAACTAGAAAAGGTCACGCCATCGGATCACCTAATATGATCCTTTCATCAAGGTTTCCTTATTTTATATCAAAGTGATACAAAATGCGGAAGCAATGTAATTAAACTCTGACAATTAATAAAGATGGCAAAATATCTGATAAATAGAAACTAGAAACTAATATATGCAATGATCAGAAAACAAAAGATCTAGTGTATAGCTTTTCACCGATGACGGCCATCCGTCATCTAAACAATGAAAAGAAAACTATACAGCCGCATAACATCTCCTCTAGAATCTAAAACCAATATATATCCTTTATACAGACCAAAATATATTTTTCTTTCTCTCTCTATCCCAATGCCCCATATCCCAAACAACAAACCTAACTACGGGAAGAACTCCTCTGGAAAGTCGTCTTCCCCACTATCGTCGTCGTCTTCGTCTCCCTCCTCCTCAGGCACATAGGTCGGATTAGTCGCCTACTCAGGATCGGGCTCTGCAGCTAAGATAATTAAGTCGAGGAATGAGCTATCATCCATAGCTCAGTAGAGAATAGTGCATTGTATTCTATATTGACAGTTTATCACTTTGTATTATCGAGAAGCATAAAATAACATATAATTAACATGCTGAAATGCTTATAATTATGCATGATATGACAAGTGTGAGAAACAAACTGAAATAGAAATACATGCTGGCGAAAACAGGAAATCAACAAGGTCAAGCTCCCGAGTTAGCGGGATCACTTGCATCGAGAATCTCAATCTCCCGAGTTAGCGGGATCACTTCATATACATCAGAGCAATAATGTATCAAGAACGTATCAAGAACTTTGAATTCTACAAGGCATTATCAGGGATATACAATTTATTGGATGATTTTATGATGTAATGTATGCTAACTGTTATAAGTGTACTTATAGCATTAACTTTCAAAACTGAGTCATGCACATAAACTAGTAAGGGAATTTCTCTCATTTTGACAATGTGTACTAGATACTGCTGATACTCATATTCATGTGTTCTTTCTCATTAGCTTACTAGTTAATCCCATCTATTTATAGCATAGTAAATCAGATGCATCAGTTCAATTATTAACACTGATCATTTACTTCATATATACTCATCTATGCTTCTATGAACAACTTAGTGAAAAAGGCTTACACAAGTATAAAATAACAACGTAAACTTCCCTACCTGTGTGCGTCAAGTGTTACTAATTTTGTCGTCGACGCATGCTCAGGTATCAGAGAACCTCATGCACTTTTTATTCTTCATAAGCGTTTAAGTGCTCCATGTGGCACCAAGCTTCGTAAAAATAGATTTATTTTAATAAACTAATATGTTATAGTGGAACCAGTGGTTTATATATAGCTCAAAGTGCACAAAAATTTATTTAAGTAGCCACATGGATCACTCTTGGACCCATGGTCCGAGTGGACAAAAATTAGTGCAAACCCAAGGCTGGATGAAGGTTTCCGCGGCAACCCTTTGTGGTTGCCGCAACAAGCCACTCAGCATAGGGTCTTGCCGTGGCAACCCCTTGAGGTTGCCGCGGCAAGCCTGGCTTGCCGGGCTTCAGTTGAGTCTTCTTGTTGGTCTTTTTATTTGCTGTTTCTCTTATTTTGCTATATATATATAAATATATGTAATATTTTCTGTGTACATGTTTAACAGATTTTCTATATTAATTTATAGTTGTAGTGTTTATAACTCTATAGTTTACAGCATATAAACTATAGAGTATAGATCTATATTTCAACTAGGTCTTTGATGACTATCCGGAGTGCAGAAATCTGCACTCCATAGTTTCTTTGTAAATATATATCTATATATATATATATATATATATATATATATATATAGATACCTCCGTGTATAAGGTCAACAAATTTTAAAACTCCAAATCTGAAATTTCCTAAACTCTGTAATTTCAGCCGAGTTACTATACAGCTTTGAAGTGCAGAAATTTGCACTCGGCTGCAAGTATACATGTTGAATTTAAAGTTTAAGTTCAACATCATTGCTCTGATGATCCTTTAATTTAAATGAACTTGATAGCATACCTTTTGGTGAATGATGTCTATTGAATTGAGCATGATCGTTTTTGCTGGTTCGACTGGTTCGACAAATCAGAACCGAATTTACGTGACCGAGATCTTGAACATCGAGAGCATAACAGCCATGCCTCTCTATAATTTTCTGATATGCCGGTTAGATTCTCAGGTTTTTGTTTTCAGGATCGGATAGCTATACTTTCATCCAAAGTTGAAGGCAAACAGATGCAGGTTCCTTGGCCTTTATAATGGCTACATGACCTTGCGTGCATGTGCATTTAGTATGACTCAAGTGAGTCGTGTTCATTAGAAGCCATGCAAGTAGCTTATAAGCTACTTTAGGTAACTGCTTTATGCAAAGCCAATATAAGTATGTAAGAGTATTACATATAAAACGAAAGAACAAAAAAAAACAGACAAAAACCTTCTTATCTTGTAGTTTAACACTAAAACGAAATAAAAACCCCTTTTTTTTTTTTTTTTTTTTCTTTGGTTATTTTTAATTCTTGTGAGAATAAAGCCAAAGGGCTTAGACTGAGTATATAGCATATATACCACTTCTGGTATATAGGAGTTAAATTTTGTATACTATAGTTTGTATTTCTTTATTTTAATAACTTTGTATGTAGCTAGCATGAAGTCCGATTTCTAAGATTTATGGACTATCCTAGTGAGGTTTTCATGCATGACCTGACCAGACACTTACCACTGTAGTGTCAATTCTGGGAATCGTTACAGTCCAAGTGTGTACTACGTTCCTAATAGAATAGGGGCAATACTTGGCTGCAATTGGGCCATGTCAGCAGATCCTAACTATTTTGATTCTCCTTTCCTCTGATTGGCCAGAGCATAAAGTAACCTTTTGGGATTGTATAAATACCATGTAAAGAATGTAAAAAAGGGAGGGATCACACTCCATGAGAGCTGAGCTCATTTCTAGGGTTTAGGTCATCTTCCTTTTACTCTTCTCCTCTCCTTAGCTTAGCATGTTTGACTAAATTTATGTAGCAGTTAGGGCTAGTTTTATTGTACATGGCTTTGTAATAACATTGTGAAGAGCTTGGAGTCTTGCAGAGACTATAGACTTGAGAGTTATATCATTGTAAGTTTCTTTTTGGTAATGAATAGCTGGCTTTAATGATTCATTTAATCTGCAATCTCTTATGATTTTTATTAGATGTTTATAGATTTTATGCACCTATAGCTATATGCATGAGCTTGTAGCCTTGCAAACATAATTTTCTGCAATTATTTTATTGTTTCATCTTCAACCCCCATGACTGGATAATATCCATGGGATATCCTGTGACCATTTGAGTAGATAGGATATAACCCTAAGATTAGTCCATATCGTAGGGTTGAGTTGGATTCTTCTTCCTTACATTTGTAATTGTAGGTAAATGAAGGATTGCTGCAAATCTAACTCTTCCTCTATTTTACATTGCTTTTTATAGTAAAAATTTGTCCCTAACTGCCTACTTCTATATTTTCTGTTTATTTCACCAAACCATTTTTATTCTTCTTTAAATTCCTTTCTCTTATTTCTAATTTTTGCATATATTTCTGTTTTAGTTAGTGACAACTCGAAAACCACCCTCTCTTGACCCTATTTTATTATATTAAGATAGATTAGGTTTAGAGTTGCCAGATCTGTAGCAGATCTGGAGTTTTATTATCTTTAGATCCATAACTCCTTGTGGGACAACCCTTACTTCATTTAAAACTTACTACAATAGTCCTGTATCTTACAGGTGGTGTTTGTGTTCTAATCCTATTTTTATCCCTCTTGTTTTGTTTCTGCCCTTCTTTATTTTTATCATATTTAGATCACCTTTGTAATAAAGAATATAAGAAAATCAAAGACAACACGCATGTTACTATCTATCGCGAATTCATGTTCATGCATGTCACTATTTATCCTTAATCATGCATGTCACTATCTATCCATGTTCATGCACGTCACTATCTACTGCGCATTCATGTTTATACGTTCATGCTTGTCACTATCAATCGCACATTAATATTTATGCATGTCTCTATCTATCGCACATTTATATTTATGAATGTCAAACTATCTATCACGTAATAATATTCATTCACGTTCTTGAATGTCACTATCTATTGCGGAATCATGTTCATTTATGTTCATACATGGGACTATCTATCCACGTTCATGCATGTGACAATCTATAGCCCATTTATGTTCATTCATGTTCATACACGTCACTATCTATCGCGCATTCATATTCATGCATGTCACTATTTACCGTGCATTCATGTTCATGCATGTCATAATCGATCATGCATTAATGTTCATTCCTATTCTTTCATGTCACTATCTATCCCGCATTTAAGTTTATTCATGTACATGCATGCTACGATCTGTCGCGCATTCATGTTTATGCATGTGACTATCTTTTGCACATTTATGCTCATTCATGTTTATGAACGTCACTATATATCGTGCATTAATATTCATGAATGTCACTATCTATCACTCATCCATGTTCATGCATGGCACTATCTATCTATGTTTATACATATCACTATCTATCACACATTAATGTTTATTCGTGTTATTATTTATCTGTGTTCATGCATGTCACTATCCATCGCACATTTATGTTCATAGATATTACTATCTATTGTGAATTTATATTCATGCATGTCACTATCTATCAATGTTCATGCATATCACTATTTGCCCATGTTCATGCATGTCATAATCAATTGTGCATTCATGATCATGCAAGTCATTATCTATCGCACATTAATATTCTTGCATGTCACTATCTAGCCACGTTCATGCATGTCACTATCTATCGTGCATTTATGTTCATTCATGTTTATGTATGTCACTATTTGTGATAGCCTGACGTTTCCCTGTCTCTATACTGGGAAAGGTCGCGCCTTCGGATCACCTGACATGATCCTTTCATCAAGGGGTTAATTCTTTGTTTTTAAGTGACACAATTGCGGAAGCAATGTGTTAACTCTGACAATAGGATAATATGGCAAATAACTGATGGAAACTAGCAACAATATAAATATAATAAAAGATCAGATGTATAGCTTTCCATCGATGACGGCCACCCGTCATCTAAACAGTGGACGGAAAACCTATACATCTCACCAACATCTATATGAAACTTTCATATATCATTTATACATGTCTAAAAATTTATTTCTCTTTCCTTTTCTCTCTCTCCTCTCCCATCGACAAACCTATTTTGGGAAGAACTCTTCTGAGAAATTGTCTTCCTCGTCTTCCTCGTCGTCGTCTCTCCCTTCTTCCTCGTTGGGCACGTAGGTGGGATCTGCAACGTGCTCCGGATCAAGCTCTGCAGCTAAGACATTTAAGTTGTAGAATGAGCTATCATCGAAGCTCAGTAGAGAATATCAGATTGTTAACATGCATTGATAATTTATCTCATTGTCATTTATAAGCATAACTGAAATAAAGCATATAATTATTTTAACATGTTGATATACTGAAATTATGCATGATGCAACATGTATGAGAAATTAAGCTGACACAAGATATACATGTTTGCGAGAACAGGGAAACAACAAGGTCAAGCTCTCGAGTTAGCGGGATCGCTTGTCAAGCTCCCGAGTTAGCGGGATCACTTGGACCAGAATAACTCAAGCTCCCGAGTTAGCGGGATCACTTGTAGTCAAGCTCTCGAGAAACGGGATCACTTGACTCAGAACTTAATTAAACTGTACAGGACATCAAAGATAAGATAGCAAAGTGGATTTGACATGACAATGCATGGTATTATTGAAGTAATTAGGTGATATGGAGCATATATCAATCTTGAACATAAAAGAAATATATCATACACTTCTCATGTGACTGTCTAGAGCCAAAAAAAAACTGATATGTTTTTATTTCATAAAACAACTATACAATTCAAATGAGTGCATTTATTCACAACACTATTAATTGCTTTACAATGAAAACTGTCATTTGTGCTAGCATGTCCGATAATAATTATAACTTCATTAATTTTAACATCAGAAATTGCACTTTAAAAGAGAAGAAGAACCTCAAGATATATTCACAGAGTACATTCCCTACCTGTATATATTAAGTCTTACGAGTATTGTTGTCGATGCACTTTTAGGCATCCGAGACACCATGTGAACCCATTGCTTCAAAATTGTTTAAGTGCACCATGTGGCACCAATCTAGAAAATAGAATAATTTTATCTTAAAAACGAGTAGTCTATAGATGGCTACTTGTGTGCCAAAGATCCAAAGAGCAAACACCTGGACCCCTCATGGACCCAAGGTCCGAATTGTAAGAGGCACTGCCCAAAAACCTGTGTTGGTGGAGGTTGCCGCGGCAAGATTCAGGCAACCCTATGAGGTTGCTGCGGCAAGCCACTCAGCAGAGTGTCTTGCCGCGAAAACCCTTTGAGGTTGCCGTGGCAAGCTAGGCTTGCCGTGGTTCAGGTGGTTTCCTCCTGTGTTTCGGTGACTTGGTGTTGTACGCTTTTCTTTTTTTTTGCTTATATATATATATTATTTATATATATATATATATCTTCATCTTCATTTGCATCTAGATATATAGATATATATCTGTATAAACTTAGCATTTATATATAGATATTATTCCATTCACAGATCTTCCATGAAGGCTCGGAGTGCATGATGATTCTACGGAATCACAGTACACAATATACCCCATACACTTTCTTGTCTGGGTGGGTTGTGTACTGTTACTTCTTGTTAATGGAATCTATGGAATCACAGTACACAATACAAAGCAAGCATGTAAAATTCTGTAATTTGATTTACATATAACAAGTTTTATTAGTGTACCTTTTGGTGTCCAAATTGTGTATGTGGTATTCACCGGACTAACTACTACACCACCAAGTAAGCTCCTGCGCCATTATGTTGACTAACTCACTGGTCACCATATGGGTTATGACTCCAAAGTGGAATAATTTTGACAGTATACAGTTTGTTGAAATATATAGATTTCTTCTACTATTTTATTTTCAGGATTTGGTTGTTATGGGGTTGAATTGCAGAGGAATGGAAATCGAAGAACAAAGAAGGCTCTTTGATGCTAGGTTTATAGTGGTTACCCCACCTTGCGTGCATGCTCCCACGAGATGACTCATTGGAGTCGTGTTCTAAATCCGCCATGCAAGTAGCTTATAAGCTACTTTGAGTTAAAGTTTCCTATAAGCTAACACTACTTTGGTAGTGTACTATATAATAAAACAAACAAGAATCTTTTGTTTTCTTTTTTTTTTATACTTGACAAAAATAAAAGCCTGGCTTTAATAGTAGGTAAAGCAATTCACCGTTACCAGTTTGCTTTATGTGTGGCACCTGTAGACCGGTCTAGCTTCACGTGTGAAGCATACGTACCAGCATCGCATCTTAGAGGTAAGTGTGTGTTTTTTATTTAACTCTCAAAGTACTACAAGTGACGGAACTACCTATATTAGTTATGTCTTATGATAATCATGTGCCTGACCGGACCCTTATCGATACTGTATAGTATACAGATCTGAGAATCGTTACATTCTCTCCTATTTTAGGAATTTTCGTCCTCGAAAATAACTCGACGATGGTCAGTAAATGAATGTGGCATTAATGAACATGTGGTACTTGACGACAACACATATATTTACAGTCAGGTAAAATAGTACCTAAATCAATACATAGTACCTGAATCAACATCTACATTTTATATTAGAAATACTAACACTCCTCAATGGTTTTATTCCTACTACATGTGGCACATAATCATAAGAAAAGTATATAGTTGTACCCCAATAATTAAAACAAAAGTAAAATGAACCCGATAGAATCACTCTTAGAATTTATATAAACCAAAGAGAATTGCACTTAAAAAGTTATATACACCAAAGAGAACTACAATATCAGGAACAACTACACTCTTTACCCATCAATCATTGACATGAGGTATCAATTTTTTTCAATTTATCATAAATAAGCAATTTAGTTAGAGATAAACTCAATTTAATCCAATGCAAAATTTAAATGGACTATATACACTACTAGCTTGTGAGATGAGAATTTACCAGCTTGGGAACTTGGTTGTTGTTGGCCAGTAGAGGAAGGACCAACTTCTTGTTGTTGAAAGTCTTGCTGGAACTCCGGGATCAGTAACGCTGCATTGCGAGTATATTGGGAGACGTAGTTGCGTGCCCGCCCAATGTAAGGATTTGCAGTGGTTTGGAAAGTATGCTCCATCATTATGTTGGTTGCTTCCTCAATATAATCTATGCGTTGATGGAGCATATAATGGTTCCGGTACAAATTATCGAATTAGAGGAGAGTTTGCTCATGATTTTCACGCATCAGCAGGACCAAATCAGTATTAGTATATGTTCCTTGTGCTGGAGGAACTGAATCGGTTTGTGGTTGAGGGGGAATAGGAATATCATGGGTTGGAGCTACAGGTATTTCTTGTTGAGATTGGGAGGATGATGGATTTGTTTGGCTTGGCGGTTTCTCACCGCGTGAGAAGACCTTTGACAGACATTTCTCCAGATGGCTGGGCTAAAGATTCGCATATTATCGGTACGGACCTCTTCACCCAACGGGACTTGATACGGGGTTTCATTCACACTATCAAAATGGCCTTCTAAAAGGCGAGAAATCAGGTGAGGATAGGGACAAGATGGCATGGGGTTCGAGACAGTGCTTTGTATATGAATGTTGGCATATTTAATGCCTTCCCATACTACCCTCGGGGCATTTAACCATCGATTTTCATAAACCGCAAAGAGAGCTTGTAAGAGCGTATCTCTGCGCTCTCTCTCATGCTGCATTGGGTACAAATTGCAACGAAACACACAATCTAAAAACCACATTTTCTGTGGTAGTTGGCTACGATGGACTGTCAGGCTGTGAGCAAAAGAGGTCTGCCCATCAATCATTTTAGTGGTGATGTGATGGAACTTCACATCCCTCTGTCTTGGCATTTGCAATCTTAGATTGACGTCAAAATTAGAACTACAATCCATAGCTTGGGCTATGTGTTGTAGATTGAAATAAAATTTCCTATTATCAATTTCGATCTCCAGCTAACCGACTGTTGGGGTTACTTTAAGATTTTGGTAAAAGAGACGGACTAGACGCAGATAAAATTGGTTATGGAATGGTTGATATAAGGCGTCTAACCGCTCCTGTTCTATATATTGAATTGACCATGCAGTCTAGTCGTACGGTGTCAGTAAGCGATCATCAATGATTCACTCGGGTTCCATAGCTTTCGTAGCCCACCATGGGATGGGCTGTTCGTGCTCCACGGATGGATTAATCGATTCATGTGAAGGAGCAGGGTCCTTGCCCTTCGCTTGAACTGAGGCCTTTGGAGGTTTAGAGACTCCAATCTTTTTAGGAGGCATTTTGATATTCAAAAAGACAAGAAAAGAACAAATGGAGCTAGAGTTCTGATTTTTACCTTACAAGACACCAAATCTGCCTGAAATTAGGACAATAACAGGAAATGGAGAGTTGTCTAGAGCAAATCAGGGGCATGCAACTACTATAGGCCTGATTTTGTATAGGTATACAAGCTTGGAAGGTTGAAGAACAAAACTCTACTCAGCTGAAACAACAGAAAAATAACTGAAAGTGGGTTTCGGACCCACTAAATCTCAACAGAGTTGCCGCGGCAACACTAAAGGCTTGCTGCAGCAAGGGCAAGTGACTTGCCGCGGCCAGGACTATTCCTTGCCGAGGTAAGGAGGTCCAATTTTGCTTGGCCCATATTTTGAGGCCCCATAAATTTTGTATCAATTATTTTGGTACTTAGGTGTTCTTAGCATGTACAGGGTTATATAAAAATAATTATTAACTTTTTTGATGTATGTTGGTAGGTTAAAATTTTTATTTTGTTGAAATTTTGATCTATTTTGCAGTATATTTAGTGAATAATATTATATCGGCCCATAAATGGCCTTGTATTGATAAATTGGGACATTTGGCAATAGGCTGGGACACATCCTTGCTTAGGTGTCGCTGCTTTAAAATTTTGAAATTGTTTATTATTTATTATTCAAATTATCTTGAATATTTCTCAAAATTTTTATTTTTATAATAATTATATAAAAGAAGTGTATTTTAATGCAAAATCTAATCAGGTTTTTCAGTTTATTGATATCAATGTCTAGAAAATTCTATTGATGTAGTTCTTTGTATACTATTGCAGGGTTCATCAATAAAATATTAAAATTTATAAATGAAACATTTTATTTCTGAACAACATTCATGTGACCAACTATAATGAATTTGTAAGTGGAAATTAAGTGCGTACCCTATATAAATAATCGAGGGTATTGAGCATGAATATTAGCTTCGCGCTCCCAGGTAGCTTCATGCGACCCATGATTCTTCCATTGGATCAAAATGAGTGGAATTCATTTTGTTCTTAAAATTTGATCTCTGCGGTCTAAAATCTGACCTGGTTCTTCGGTCATCGTTAAATCTTCCTGGATGTCCAACGGTTGATAATCCAACACGTGTGTTGGATCGCTAACGTACTTTCTCAGCATTGATACGTGAAATACGTCATGAATGCCTGCTAGGTGCGGAGGTAACGCAAGTCGATACGCAACTTCTCCTACTCTGCCCAATATAGGGAATGGTCCAATGTAACGAGGACTCAACTTACCTCGTTTCCTAAATCGCATCACGCCTTTTGTCGGAGAGATTTTAATAAGGACGTGCTCTCCAATCTATATATCATTCAATTAGATTAAATGACCATATAAGTCTAATGAATTCACAAAAGATGAATCAGTGTAGGGTATTACCTGAAAATCAACACTCGTTCTTTTGAGATCAGCGTAACTCTTCTGTCGATTCTGAGCACTCTTCAATCGTTCCTGAATAATGTGAACAACTGCATTTATGCTTTCGATCAAATCAGGGCCTAAAATCAAATGCTCTCTAGCTTCTTCCCAGTTAATCGGAGATTTACATCGGCGTCCATATAGTGCCTCGAATGGTGCCATACCGATGCTTGTCTGGAAGCTGTTACTGTATGCAAATTCGATCAGGGGTAAGTGTTTATCCCATGATCCTTGAAAATCTAGCATACAGGCCCTTAGCATATCTTCAATCACTTCATT
The DNA here is from genome assembly GCA_021018995.1 of Chloranthus sessilifolius. Taxonomy (NCBI): domain Eukaryota; kingdom Viridiplantae; phylum Streptophyta; class Magnoliopsida; order Chloranthales; family Chloranthaceae; genus Chloranthus; species Chloranthus sessilifolius. The sequence goes on from CM037586.1 coordinate 35,177,571, forward strand.
TACCCTCTCCATCTGCCCGTCGGTCTGAGGATGAAATGCAGTACTAAAGTCTAACTTGGAACCCATACCTTCTTGGAAACTCTGCCAAAATCGTGAGGTATATAAAGGGTCGCGATCTGACACAATACTAACGGGTATTCCATGAAATCATACAATCTCTCGCAGATATATTTCAACCAATTTCGACCCTGTATATCGCGTATTATAGGGTAAGAAATGCGCCGATTTGGTGAGACGATCAACAATTACCCAAATCGCATTATAACCCTTCTGAGTACGAGGCAAACCGAGAATAAAATCCATGGAAATATTTTCCCATTTCCACTCTAGAATAGGCAGTGGCTGCAACAGACCAGCAGGATGTTTGTGCTCGACCTTTACTTGTTGACAGGTCAAACACTTTGCAACATATTCTACTACGTCGCGTTTTAGACCGTTCCACCAAAACGTCTTCTTTAAATCCTGGTACACCTTTGTGCTGCCAGGATGAATAACATAGGTTGACTTATGCGCTTCTTCAAGAATTTTCTTACGTAAGGCATGATCATCAGGTACGCATACTCACCCTCGAAATAATAAGAACCCATCGTCCTTGATTGAGAATTCTGGCTGCAGCCCACTTTGTACCCCCTGTCGAATGGAAATAAGCTCTACATCTAATATCTGGAGCTCTTTGATCCTATTGAATAGTGGAGCTCGGATCATTACTGTAGCAAGTAAACCTCCAGTTGACGTTGCTCACAGAGTGGCACTCGATGATACAATGTCATTGAGTAGTTTCCATCTTTGTAATCGTGTCACAAGATGAAATAACTGAGCAGATAATTTACAACTAAGTGCGTCAACTACAACATTGGCTTTACCGAGATGGTACTGAATAGAACAGTCGTAGTCTTTCAAGAATTCCATCCACCTTCTCTATCTTAAATTTAACTCTTTCTGAGTGAAGAGATATTTAAGACTCTTGTGATCGGTGAAGATCTCGAAGGTTTCACTGTATAGATAGTGTCTCCAGATTTTTAATGCAAAGATGACCGCTGCTAATTCTAGATCATGAGTGGGATAGTTCTTCTCGTGATCTTTCAACTGACGGGAACCGTAGGCAATTACACGTTCCCATTGATTCAAAACATATCCTAACCCACTGTATGAGGCATCACTGAAGACAACAAAACCACCACTACCAGATGGTAATGCTAGAATAGGTGCAGAAGTGAGTCTCCTTTTTAATTCTTGGAAACCCTGTTCACATGCCTCAGTCCACTCAAATTTAACATTCTTTCGAGTGAGCTGTGTGAGTGGTCCAGCAAGTCGTGAAAATCCTTCAACAAAACGTCGGTAGTAACCTGCAAGACCTAGAAAACTTTGAATCTCGGTTACTGTCTATGGCTGCTTCCACTGTATTACAGCTTCAATCTTTGCAGGAACAATCGTAATACCTACTTCAGAGATAATATGACCCAGAAAATTGACTTGATTCAATCAGAAGTCGCATTTATTGAATTCAGCATACAACTGCGAATCTCTCAATGTTTGTAATGCCAGACGTAGATGATCTTCATGATCTATCTTTGTCTTTGAATAAATGAGTATATCGTCCATGAATACCACAATACACTGATCAAGATAAGGTTTGAAGAGTCGATTCATCAAGTCCATAAATGCAGTAGGTGCGTTGGTCAACCCGAAGGGCATGACTAGAAACTCATAGTGGCCGTTGCGTGTTTGAAAAGCTGTCTTCGAAATATCTTCAGCTTTCACCTTCATCTGGTGATAACCCAATCGTAGGTCAATTTTTGAAAAGAACCGCGCTCCTTGTAACTGATCAAAGAGATCATCGATTCGAGGAAGCGGATATCTATTCCTGATTGTCAGTTTATTGAGTTGGCGATAATCAATGCAGAGGCGCATTGAACCGTCCTTCTTTTTCACAAACAACACTGGTGCGCCCCATGGAGACACACTCGGTCTGATAAAACCTTTTCAAGAAGCTCTTGCAATTTCTCCTTGAGTTCTTTCAACTCTGTCGGTGTCATTCTATACGGTGCTTTCGATACTGGATCGGTACCCGGAGCTAACTCAATGGCAAACTCCATTTCCCTGTCAGGAGGTAAGCCTGACAACTCATCAGGGAACACAGCAGGAAATTCATGAGCAATTGGTACATCTAAAAGTGAAAGTTTCTTCACTTCTCACTCTTTACTTTGCACGAAAGCAATATACCCCTGAGCACCATCATCAAGTAATCGTCGTGCTCGAATTACAGATATCAAAGATAGATTTGTTGATGGTACCCCATAGAATTTAGCTGATTTTTTCTTTTGTGGTCGAAAAGAGACAATCTTCCGTCGACAATCAACATTCGCATGGTGATTGAACAACCAATCCATGCCAAGGATAACATCGTATCCTTGCATCGGTAGTAAGATCAAGTCGGCTACTGCTTCATATCCCCAGTAGTCCTTGATCCAAATGATAACCGATCAATATACTTTATCAGTCGTGAGGGATTGTCCAGTCGGAAGTGTAACATCGAGAATAAAGTCAAGAGGCTCTGGGATACCTCCCAACTTCTTCAATTTTTCAGCAAACTAGGGTGTAACAAACGAGTATATAGATCCGGGATCTATCAAGACTCGTGCGTCATAACATAAATAAGCACCTTTTGGATATAATTGCAGAATACCTAAAGCATACTATCTAGTGTTAGCTAGATTACTTTTATGTATTCAAAAATAATAATAATAAATCTAACAATTTCTACTATAGCATTTATAGTTTACTAAATGCACTTTCTCTATCTAAAAAGATAATATATAATAATTATTAACGTAGATATGTAATGAACCAACATACCTTCAATGATGTCATTACTGGTGCGTGCATCCTTTGCAGTAATAGCATAAGCTCGGCCTTGTACCGTAGGCCGTGCCAATCGTAACACTAGTCCTGCCTTTGTTGTTATTTCGACCGTTTTCGGGCATTCTCTGATTCGGTGTCCCATTTTGCCACATCAAAAGCATGCACCAGAAGCTTTACGACACTCATCGGTTTTGTGTGCCTTCCCACATTTTTCACAAATTTCATTTGAGGCCACTTATGAAGCCATATAAGATCCCGTGCGAGAACCTGTCGGCCGTGCTTGAGAAAACCCAGATGTACTTCTAGCCGCTGGTGAAAAGGATTGATTATGACTACGTGGAATTCATGGTGGTAATGGAAATGTCGATGAACCATATGGCCGTGCATAAGCTCCTGTGGCTGGTGGAAATGTGGCTTGTCCTTGGAATCGCGGTCGCTTGCTAATTTGACCGGCACTATAGGACTGAGATGGAGCTTTTCTAGCCTTCTGTTTGTCTTCTCTCCTTTTGAACATAGTATTCACATCGGTTTCTGCTATCAGGGCTAATTTCATCACATTGGCATAGGTCGTGGCCTGAAACAATGAAATGCATTCCTTGATCAAGGGTTTCAAACCTCACTCGAACTTTTGGGTCTTCATCAACTCGGTGGTGACCAACAAAGGTGCAAAACGAGAGAGACGCGTGAATTCTGCCTCATATTCTCTAACCATCATCTGACCTTGTACTAAGGTTACAAACTGTACTTCGAGTTTATATCTCTCGGGGGCTAGAAAATATTTTTCATTAAATGCCTCGGTGAACTCTGCCCATGTCCATGGTACCCCGGGCATCCTTGTTCTTTCGAAAGACTGCCACCATGGCTCTGCCTCACTCTCCAGTTTGTATGCCACCCAACTTACTTTTTCTTCCTCGGTACAAGTGACCTTTACAACACTTTCTCAATCTACGTTAACCACTTCTCAGCTTCCATCGGGTCATGCTGACCATGGAAACTCGGTGGTCGAAGTCAGAAAAATTTTGTAAAACCTTCGGGACGTCGAACAGCAAGCATGGCCATAGTGTTGACCATAGTTTCTATCAACTGCGGATTGTGTCTCGCATTTTGTTCAATGCCAGGGGCACTTCCCATTAGTGGAGTATTTACAACTGGCGGAGTTTGCTCTGGCGGAGTATGCTCTGCAACATTCTTCATCGTCGTTCGACTTTCAGCCAGATGGACATTCTCACCACTCCCAGAAGCAATGTCATGCTCGTACTCGGCTACTGGAATAGTATTTGGTCCAGTGCGATGGGGTAAAAATGGTCTACCCCTACCTCTTCCACGACGCGGAGGCGTCACTACCTATTTTGATCAGAGAAAACTTAATTAGACAACCTATCCTAATTTCCTACGAATCAGCTATCAGACATTTTACCATATATAAATGTTAAAGTTCAGTCTCCAAATGACTTAACGCCGGGGCTCTGATACCACCTGTGACAGCTCAACGTTTCCCCGTCTCTATACTGGGAAAGGTCGCGCCATCGGATCACCTGACATGATCCTTTCATCAAGGGGTTAATTCTTTGTTTTAAAGTGACACAATTGCGGAAGCAATGTGTTAACTCTGGCAATAGGATAATATGGCAAATAACTGATGGAAACTAGCAACAATATAAACATAACAAAAGATCAGATGTATAGCTTTCCACCGATGACGACCACCCATCATCTAAACAGTGGAAGAAAACCTATACATCTCACCAACATCTATCTGAAACTTCCATATATCATTTATACATGTCTAAAAATTTATCTCTCTTCCCTTTTCTCTCTCTCCTCTCCCATCGACAAACCTATTTTGGAAGGAACTCTTCTGGGAAATCGTCTTCCTCGTCTTCGTTGTCGTCGTCTTTCCCTTCTTCCTCGTCGGGCACATAGGTGGGATCTGCAACGTGCTCCGGATCAGGCTCTGCAGCTAAGACATTTAAGTCATGGAATGAGCTATCATTGAAACTCAGTAGAGAATATCACATTGTTAACATACATTGATAATTTATCTCATTCTCATTTATAAGCATAACTGAAATAAAGCATATAATTATTTTAACATGTTGATATACTGAAATTATGCATGATGCAACATGTATGAGAAATCAAGCTGACACAAGATATACATGTTTGCGAGGAGAGGGAAACAACAAGGTCAAGCTCCCGAGTTAGCGAGATCGCTTGTCAAGCTCCCGAGTTAGCGGGATCCCTTGGACCAGAATAACTCAAGCTCCCGAGTTAGCGGGATCACTTGTACCAAAACTCAAGCTCCCGAGTTAGCGGGATCACTTGTAGTCAAGCTCCCGAGAAACGGGATTACTTGACTCAGAACTTAATTAAACTGTACAGGACATCAAAGATAAGATAGCAAAGTGGATTTGACATGACAATGCATGGTATTATTGAAGTAATTAACTGATATGGAGCATATATCAAACTTGAACATAAGAGAAGTATATCATACACTTCTCATGTGACTGTCTAGAGCAAAAGAAAAACTGATATGTTTTTATTTCATAAAACAACTGTACAATTCAAATGAGTGCATTTATTCACAACACTATTAATTACTTTACAATGAAAACTGTCATTTGTGCTAGCATGTCTGATAATAATTATAACTTCATTAATTTTAACATCAAAAATTGCACTTTAAAAGAGAATAAGAACCTCAAGATATATTCACAGAGTACATTCCCTACCTGTATACGTTAAGTCTTACGAGTATTGTTGTCAATGCATTTTTAGGCATCCGAGACACCATGTGAACCCATTGCTTCAAAATTGTTTAAGTGCACCATGTGGCACCAATCTAGAAAAATAGAATAATTTTATCTTAAAAACGAGCAGTCTATAGATGGCTCCTTGTGTGCCAAAGACCCAAAGAGGCGAACACCTCGACCCCTCATGGACCCAAGGTTCGAATTGTAAGAGGCACTGCCCAAAAACCTGTGCTGGTGGAGGTTGCCGTGGCAACCCTATGAGGTTGCCGCGGCAAGCCACTCAGCAGAGTGTCTTGTCGCGGCAACCCTTTGAGGTTGCCGCGGCAAGCTAGGCTTGCCGTGGTTCAGGTGGTTTCCTCCTGTGTTTCGGTGACTTGGTGCTGTACCCTTTTCTTTTTTTTTTGCTTATATATATATATATATATATATTTTTTTTTTTTTATTTATATATATATCTTCGTCTTTATTTGCATCTAGATATATAGATATATATCTGTATAAACTTAGCATTTATATATAGATATTATTCCATTCACAGATCTTCCATGAAGGCTCAGAGTGCATGATGATTCTACGAAATCACAGTACACAATATACCCCATATACTTTCTTGTCTGGGTGTGTTGTGTACTGTTACTTCTTGTTAATGGAATCTACGGAATCACAATACACAATTTAAAGCAAGCATGTAAAATTCAGTAATTTGATTTACATATAGCAAGTTTTATTAGTGTACCTTTTGGTGTCCAAATTGTCTATGTGGTATTCACTGGACTAACTACTACACCACCAAGTAAGCTCCTGCGCCATTATGTCGACTAACTCACCGGTCACCATATGGGTTATGACTCCAAAGTGGAATAATTTTGACAGTATACAGTTTGTTGAAATATATAGATTTAGATTTCTTCTACTGTTTTATTTTCAGGAATTGGTTGTTATGGGGTTGAATTGCAGAGGAATGGAAATCGAAGAACGAAGAAGGCTCTTCGATACTAGGTTTATAGTGGTTACCCCACCTTGCGTGCATGCTCCCACGAGATGACTCATTGGAGTCGTGTTCTAAATCCGCCATGCAAGTAGCTTATAAGCTACTTTGAGTTAAAGTTTCCTATAAGCTAACACTACTTTGGTAGTGTACTATATAATAAAACAAACAAGAATCTTTTGTTTTGTTTTTGTTTTATACTTGACAAAAATAAAAGCCTGGCTTTAATAGTATGTAAAGCCATTCACCGTTACCAGTTTGCTTTATTTATGTGTGGCACTTGTAGACCGGTCTAGCTTCACGTGTGAAGCATACGTACCAGCATCGCATCTTAGAGGTAAGTGTGTGTTTTTTATTTAACTCTCAAAGTACTACAAGTGACGGAACTACCTATATTAGTTATGTCTTATGATGCCTGACCGGACCCTTATCGATAATGTATAGTATACAGATTTGAGAGTCGTTACACTATTTATCGCACATTCATATTTACACCTGTCACTATCTAGCCACATTCATGCATATCACTATCTATCGCGCATTTATATTCATTCATGTTCAGGCATGTCAATATCTATCATGCATTCATACTCATATATGTCACAATTTATCGTGCATTCATGTTCACTCATGTTCATTCGTGTCACTATCTATCGCGCATTCATGTTCATGTGTGTCACTATCTATTACACGTTCATGTTCATTCAGGTTCATAAATGTCACTATCTATCGCGCATTCATGTACAACACAGTCACAATCTATCTATGGTTTTCCTTGTCACTATTAGTTGTGTATTTATTTTCGTGCATGCCCTTATCTATCGCGCATTATTATTCAAGTATGTCACAATCTATCGTGCATTCATTTTATTCATGTTCATGCACCTCACTATCTATCACGCATTCATATTCATTTATGTTCATGCATGTCACTATCCATTGCGCATTCCTATTCATGCATGCCACTATCTATCACACAATCATGTTCATTCATATTCATGGATGTAAAACTATCAATCACGCATTCATATTCATGAATGTCACTATCTTTCGCTTATTCCTATTGTTTTAATTTCATATATGTCAAACTATCAATCGCGCATTCATATTCATGCATGTCAGTATCTATCACACATTCATGTTCATTTTTGTCACTATCCATCCATATTCATTCATGTCACTATCTATCACACATTAAAGTTCATTCATGTTCATGCATGTCACTTTCTATTACGCATTCAAGTTCATTCACGTCACTATTTATTATGCTTCATGCATGTCACTATCTATCATGTATTCATGTTCATTCATGTTCATGCATGTCACTATCTATCGCTCATTCATGTTCATTCACGTTCATGCATGTCACAATCTGTCGCATAATAATGTTCATGCATGTCACTATATATCGCGCATTTAGGTTTTTGGATGTCAAACTATCAATCTTGTATTCATGTTCATTCATATCACTATCTGTCACACATTCATTTTCATGCATATCACTATATATATCCATGACCATTTATGTCACTATCTATTGCGCATTCATGTTCTTGCATGAAACTATCTATCGCGCATTCATATTCACGTAAGGCACTATCTATCTATGTTCATGCATGCCACTATCTATCGCGTATTCATGTGCATTCATGTTCGTGCATGCCACTTTCTATCGCACATTAATGTTCATATATGTCACTATCTATCACGCATTCATGTTCATATATGTTACTACTTATCACGCATTCATGTTCATTCATGCTCATGCATGTCTATAACTATCATACATTCATGTTCATTCATATTTACGTATGTCTCTGTCCATCACGCATTTATTTTTATGTATATCACTATCTATCTATATTCATGTATGTCACAATCTATCGCACATTTATGTTCGTGCATGTTACTATCTATCATGCATTCATGTTTCTGCATATCACTATCGTTCATGCATTTGGGTTTATTCATGTTCATGCGTGTTATTATATATCGCGCATTCATATTCATTCATATTACTATCTATCACGAATTCATATTCATGCATGTCACTATCTATTCTTGTTCATACATGTCACTATCTATCAATGTTCATGCTTATCACTATCTATCGTAAATTTATGTTCACACAAGTTCATGCATGTCACTATCAATCGCGCATCCATGTTCATATATGTCACTATCAATCGTGTATTCATATTCCTGCATGTCATTATCTGTCGCATATTCCAGTTCGTGCATGTAACTATCTATCTATCATCATGCATGTCACTATCTATTGTGCATTCTTGCAGGTCACTATCTAGCCACATTCATACATGTTACTATCTATCGCGCATTCGTGTTCATTTATATTTGTGCCTGTCACTATCTATCACACATTCATGTTGATGCATGTCATTATCTATCACACATTTATATTCATTCATATTCAAACATGTCAGTATCTATCACACATTCATGTTCATGCATGTCACTATCTATCGCGTGTTCAAGTTCATCAATGTCACAATCTATCATGCATTCATGTTCATGCCAGTCATAATCTTTCCATGGTTGTGCTTATCACTCTTAATCGCTCATTCATTTTCATGCATGTCATTATCTATCGCGCATTATTGTTTAAGTATGTCACAATCTATATCGCGCATTCATTTTATTCATGTTCATGCATCTCACTATCTATTGTGCATTTATGTTCATTTAAGTCCATCCATGTCACTATCCATCGTGCATTTTAGTTCATGCAGGTCACTATCTATCGCACAATCATGTTCATTCATGTTCATGAATGTCAAACTATCAATCGAGCATTTATATTCATGCATGTCACTATCTTTCGCTTATTCATGTTCATTCATTCTCATATATGTCAGACAATCAATTACGCATTCATGTTTATACATGTCACTATCTATCGCACATTCATATTCATTTTTGTCACTAACTATCCATACTCATTCATGTCACTATCTATCGCGCATTCAAGTTTATTCATATTTATATATATTTATTCATATTCATATCTATTGTGAATAATGTTCATGCATGTCACTATCTATTGCGCATTCAAGTTCATTCATGGAACTATTTATTTTGGATCATGCATGTCACTATCTATCGCGTATTTCTATTCATTCATGTTCGTGTATGTCACTATCTATCGCGCATTCATGTTCATTCATGTTCATCCATGTCACAATCTATCACATAATAATGCTCACGCATGTCACTATCTATCGCGCATTCAGATATTTGGATGTCAAACTATCAATCATGCATTCATCTTTATTCATCACACTATCTATCGCACATTTATATTCCCGTATATCACTATATATCTATGATTATTCATGTCACTATCTATTGCATATTCATGTTCTTATATGAAACTATCTATCGCCTATTCATATTCACGTAAGTTACTATCTATCCATATTCAGGCATGTCACTATTTATCGTGTATTCATGTTCATTCATGTTTATAGATGTCATTCTCTATCGCGCATTCATGTTCATACATGTCACTATCTATCTATGTTCATACATGTCAATATCTATCGTGTATTCATGTTCATACATGTCACTACTTATCGCGCATTCATTTTCATTTATACTCATGCATGTCTATAACTATCATGCATTCATGTTCATTCATGTTTACGCATGTCACTATCCATCATGCATTTATTTTTATACATGTCACTATCTATCTATGTTTATGCATGTCACTATCAATCGCACATTTATGTTCATTCATATTCATGTATGTTACTATCTATCGCGCATTCATGTTCATGCATGTCACTATTGTTCACGTATTCATGTTCATTCATGTTCCTGTATATCACTGAATATCGCGCATTCATATTTATGTTTGTCACTATCTATAGCGAATTCATGCTTGTGCATGTCACTCTCTATTCTAGTTCATGCATGTCACTATCTATCAATATTCATGTTTGTCACTATCTATCGCCATTCATATTCATACAAGTTTATGCATATCACTATCAATTACGCATCCATATTCATGCATGTCAACCTATCATGTATTCATGTTAATGCATGTCACTTTCTATCGCTCATTAATATTCATGCATGTCACTATCTATCAAACATTCATATTCATGAATGTCAAACTTTCTATCACGCAAATATGTTCATTCATGTTCTTAGATGTCAATATCTATCACACAATCATATTTATTCATATTCATATATGTCACTATCTATCCATATTCATGTGTGTCACTATCTATTGCCCAATCATATTCATTCATATTCATGCATGTCACTATCTATCGCACATTCATGTTCATATATATCACTATTTATCGTGCATTTATGTTCATGTATGTCACTATCTATCGTGCATTCAGATTCATGGATGTCACTATCTATCATGCATTCAAGTTTGTTCATATCTCTATCAATCATACATTCATATTCATTCATATCACTATCTATCGCATATTTATATTCACGCACGTCACTATCTATCCATGTTCATACCTGCCACTATCTATCGAGCATTCATGTTCATGCATGTCACTATCTATCAATCTTTATGCATGTCACTATCTATCACATATTAATATTTATTCATGTTCATACATGTTACTATCTATCGTGCATTTATTATCATTCCTCTTCATACATGTTACTATCTATCTCGCAGTCATGTTAATGCATGTGACTATCAAGCCACGTTCATGTTCATTCATGTTTATGCATGTCACTGAATATCGTGCATTTATGTTTATTAATGTCGTTATTTATCCCGTATTCATGTTCATATATGGCACCATCTATCTATGTTCATGCATGTAACTATCTATCACATTCATGTTCATTCATGTCATTATTTATTCGTGTTCATACATGTCACTATCTATTGTGTATTTTTATTTATTTATGTTCATGCATGTTACTATCTATCACGCTTTCATATTTATGAATGTCACTGTCTATCCATGTTCATGCATGTCACTATTTATCAATATTCATACATGTCACAATCTATCGCGCTTTCTTATTAATGCATGCCATTATCAGTCGCGCACTTATGTTCATTCGTGTTACTATCTATCCATATTTAAGCATATCATTATCTATCACGCATCCATATTTATGCATGTCCCTATCTATCACGTGTTTATGTTCATTCATGCTCACGTATGTCACTATCTATCATGCATTCATGTTCTTGCATGTCACTATCTATTCATGGTAGTGTTTGTAACTATCTATCGCACATTCTCGTTCATGCATATCATTATCTATCATGCATTCATGCGCAAGTATGTCACAATCAATCACGCATTCATGTTTATGCATATTACTATCTATCGCGCATTTATATTTATTTATGTTCCTGAATGACACTATCTATCGTGTATTCCTATTCATGCATGCCACTATCTATCACCCAATCACGTTCATTCATGTTCATGGATGTCAAACTATCAATCGTGCATTCATGTTTATGCATGTCACTATCTATCACATGTTCATGTTTATTTTTGTTACTATCTATCCATATTTATGCATGTCACCATCTATCGGGCATTCAAGTTCATTCAGGCTCATGCATGCCACTATCTATGGCAAATTTATATTCATTCATATCACTATCTATCCACATTCATACATATCACTATCTATTATGCATTAGAGTTTATTCATGTCACTATTTATCACATTCATGTTCTTACATGTCACTATCTATTGCCCATTCATTTTCATAAAAGTCACTATCTAATCATATTCATACATGTCACTATCTATCACTTATTCATATTCATTCTTGTTCGTAAATGACACAATTTATCACGAATTCATGTTCATTCAAGTTAATACATGTCACTATTTATCACACATTCATATTCACACATATTATTATATATTCATTTTCATGCATGTCACTATCTATCATGCTTGTTCATGTTCATGCATGTCACTATCTATCCATATCATACATTTTACTATCTATCATTATTCATACATGTCCCTATCAATCGTACATTCATGCTCATTCCTGTTCATCAATGCCACAATCTATCGCGCATTTATGTTTATTCATGTTACTATCATCGCGCTTTCATGTTCATGCATCTAACTATCTTTCACACATTCATGTCCATTCATGTCTATGCACGTTACTATATATCGCATATTCATGTTCATGAATGTCACTATCTATCACACATTATGTTTATGCATGACACTAGCTATCTATGTTAATGCTTGTCACTATCTATTGCGCATTCATATTTATTCATGTTCATGTGTTACTATCTATCATGCATTTATCTTCATGCATGTCACTATCTATCCATTTTCTTGTATGTCATAATTTATCCATACTCAAGCATGTCATAATCTTTTGCGCATTCTTTTTTATGCATACCATTATCTATCGTACATTAATATTCATGCATGTTACTATCTATCTATGTTCATGTTTGTCACTATCTATCATGCATGTCACTTTCTATTGTGCATTCATGTATCTCACTATCTCTCATACATTCATGTTCATGCATACCACTATCTATCCATAGTAGTGCTTGTCACTATCTATCGCGCTTTCTTGTTCATGCATGTCGTTATCTATTGTGTATTCATATTTAGGTATGTCACTATCTATTACGAATTCATGTTCATGCATGTCACTATCTATCCTTAATCATGCATGTCACTATCTATCCATATTTATGCACGTCACTATCTACCACGCATTCATGTTTACACATATTCATGCTTGTTACTATCAATCGCACATTAATATTTATGCATGTCACTATCTATCCATGTTTATGCACGTCACTATGTACCGCGCATTCATGTTTACACATATTCATGCTTGTTACTATCAATCGCACATTAATATTTATGCATGTCACTATCTATATCACATTTATATTTATAAATGTCAAACTATCTATCACGTAATAATATTCATTCACGTTCTTGAATGTCACTATCTATTGCGGAATCATGTTCATTCATGATTCCGCAATAGATATTTATGCATGTCACTATCTATCGCACATTTATATTTATAAATATCAAACTATTTATCACGTAATAATATTCATTCACGTTCATGTATGTCACTATCTATCCACATTCATGCATATGAAAATCTGTAGCCCATTCATGTTCATTCATATTCATACACGTCACTATCTATCGCGCATTCATTTTCATGCATGTCACTATTTATCGTGCAATCATGTTCATGCATGTCACAATCGATCATGCATTAATGTTCATTCATGTTCTTGCATATCACTATCTATCCCGCATTTAAGTTTATTCATGTACATGCATGTTACGATCTGTCGCGCATTCATGTTCACGTATGTGACTATCTTTTGCACATTTATGTACATTCATGTTTATGAACGTCACTATATATCGTGCATTAATATTCATGAATGTCACTATCTATCACTCATTCATGTTCATGCATGACACTATCTATCTATGTTTATACATATCACTATCTATCGCTCATTAATGTTCATTCGTGTTATTATCTATCTGTGTTCATGCATGTCACTATCCATCGCACATTTATGTTAATGGATGTTACTATCTATCGCGAATTTATATTCATGCATATCACTATCTATCAATGTTCATGCATATCACTATTTATCCATGTTCATGCATGTCATAATCAATCGCACATTCATGTTCATGCAAGTCATTATCTATCACACATTAATATTCTTGTTCATGTATGTCACTATTTTATGTATGTCTATCGTATATTTATGTACATTCATGTTCATGTATGTCACTATTTTTCGCACATTCATATTTACGCCTGTCACTATCTAGCCACATTCATGCATATCACTATCTATCGCACATTTATGTTCATTCATGTTCAGGCATGTCAATATCTATCATACATTCATACTCATGTATGCCATAATTTATTGTGCATTCATGTTCATTCATGTCACTATCTATCGTGCATTCATGTTTATGCATGTCACTATCTATCGCGCATTCATGTTCATTCAGGTTCATAATTGTCACTATCTATCGCGCATTTATGATCAACCCAGTCACAATCTATCTATAGTTTTCCTTGTCACTATTAGTAGTGTATTTATTTTTGTGCATGCCCTTATCTATCGAGCATTATTGTACAAGTATGTCACAATCTATCGTGCATTCATTTTATTCATGTTCATGCATCTCACTATCTATCGCGCATTCGTATTCATTTATGTTTATGCATGTCACTATCGATCACGCAATCATGTTCATTCATATTCATGGATGTAAAACTATCAATCGCGCATTCATATTCATGCATGTCACTATCTTTCGCTCATTCATATTGTTTCAATTTCATATATGTCAAACTATCAATCGCGCATTCATATTTATGCATGTCACTATCTATCACATATTCATGTTCATTTTTTTCACTATCCATCCATATTCATTAATGTCACTATCTATCGCGTATTGAAGTTTATTCATGTTCATGCATGTCACTATCTATCGTGAATTCATGTTCATGCATGTCACTATCTATCTATGTTCATGCATGTCACTATCTATTACGCATTCAAGTTCATTCACGTAACTATTTATTATGGTTCATGCATGTCACTATCTATCATGTATTCATGTTCATTCATGTTCGTGCATGTCACTATCTATCGCTCATTCATGTGCATTCACGTTCATGCATGTCACAATCTGTCGCATAATAATATTCGTGCATGTCACTATATATCGCACATTTACGTTTTTTGATGTCAAACTATCAATCTTGTATTCATGTTCATTCATGTCACTATCTATCACACATTCATTTTCACGCATATCACTATATATCCATGACCATTTATGTCACTATCTATTGTGCATTCATATTCTTGCATGAAACTATCTATCGCGCATTCATATTCACGTAAGTCTCTATCTATCTATGTTCATGCATGCCACTATCTATCGTGTATTCATGTTCATTCATGTTCGTGCATGTCACTTTCTATCGTGCATTAATATTCATATATGTCACTATCTATCATGCATTCATGTTTATATATGTTACTACTTATCGCGCATTAATGTTCATTTTTGCTCATGCATGTCTATAACTATCATGCATTCATGTTCATTCATATTTATGTATGTCTCTGTCCATCATGCATTTATATTTATGCATATCACTATCTATTTATATTCCTGTATGTCACCATCTATCGCACATTTATATTCATGCATGTTACTATCTATCGTGTATTCATGTTCCTGCATCTCACTATCGTTCATGCATTCGGGTTTATTCATATTCATGCGCGTTATTATATATCGCGCATTCATATTCATTCATATTACTATCTATCACGAATTCATGTTCGTGCATGTCACTATCTATTCTTTTTCATGCATGTCACTATCTATCAATGTTCATGTTTATCACTATCTATCGCAAATTCATGTTCATACAAGTTCATGCATGTCACTATCAATCGCGCATCCATGTTCATGTATGTCACTATCAATCGCGTATTCATATTCCTATATGTTATTATCTGTCGCATATTCCAGTTCGTGCATGTAACTATCTATCTATCATCATGCATGTCACTATCTATTGTATATTCTTGTATGTCACTATCTAACCATGTTCATACATGTTACTATCTATTATGCATTCATGTTCATTTATATTTATGCCTGTCACTATCTATCGCACATTCATGTTGACGCATGTCACTATCTATCACACATTTATATTCATTTATATTCAAACATGTCAGTATCTATCACACATTCATGTTCATGCATGTCACTATCTATCGCGCATTCATGTTCATTCATGTTCATGCATGTCACTATCTATCGCGTGTTCAAGTTCATCAATATCACAATCTATCATGCATTCATGTTCATGTCAGGCATAATCAATCAATGGTTGTGCTTATCACTATTAATCGCTCATTCATTTTCGTGCATGTTATTATCTATCGCGCATTATTGTTCAAGTATGTCACAATCTATCGCACATTCAATTTATTCATGTTCATGCATCTCACTATCTATCGCGCATTCATATTCATTTAAGTTCATCCATGTCACTATCCATCACGCATTCTAGTTCATGCAGGTCACTATCTATCACACAATCATGTTCATTCATGTTTATGAATGTCAAACTATCAATCGAGCATTTATGTTCATGCATGTCACTATCTTTCGCTTATTCATGTTCATTCATTATCATAGATGTCAGACTATCAATTGCGCATTCATATTTATACATGTCACTATCTATTACACATTCATATTCATTTTTGTCACTAACTATCCATGTTCATTCATGTCACTATCTATCACGCATTCAAGTTCATTCATATTTATATATGTCACTATCTATTATGAATAATGTTCATGCATGTCACTATCTATCCATGTTCATGCATGTCACTATCTATTGCACATTCAAGTACATTCATGTCACTATTTATTTTGGATCATGCATGTCACTATCTATCGCGTATTCCTGTTCATTCATGTTCGTGCATGTCACTATCTATCGCGCATTCATGTTCATTCATGTTCATCCATGTCACAATCTATCGCATAATAATGCTCACGCATGTCACTATCTATCATGCATTTAGGTTTTTGATGTCAAACTATCGATCACGCATTCATCTTCATTCATCACACTATCTGTCGCACATTTATGTTCCCGCATATCACTATATATCCATGATTATTCATGTTACTATCTATCGCACATTCATGTTCATGTAAGTTACTATCTATCCATATTCAGGCATGTCACTATCTATCGTGTATTCATGTTCATTCATGTTCATGGATGTCGCTCTCTATCGTGCATTCATGTTCATACATGTCACTATCTATCTATGTTCATGCATGTCACTATTTATCGTGTATTCATATTCATACATGTCACTACTTATCGCGTATTTATGTTCATTCATACTCATGCATGTCTATAACTATCATGCATTCATTTTTATTCATGTTCATGCATGTTGCTATCTATCGTACATTTATGTTCATTTATATTCATGTATATTACTTTCTATTGTGCATTCATGTTCATACATGTCACTATCGTTCATATATTCATGTTCATTCATGTTCATGTATGCCACTGAATATCGCGCATTCATATTTATGTTTGTTACTATCTATCACGAATTCATGTTTGTATATGTCACTCTCTATTCTAGTTCATGTATGTCACTATCTATTAATATTTATGTTTGTCATTATCTATCGCGCATTCATATTCATACAGGTTCATGCATGTCACTATCAATTACGCATCCATATTCATGCATGTCATTACCTATCACGTATTCATGTTAATGCATGTCACTTTTTATCGCTCATTAATATTCATGCATGTCCCTATCTATCAAACATTCATATTCATGAATGTCAAACTTTCTATCACGCAAATATGTTCATTAATGTTCTTAGATATCACTATCTATCACGCAATCATATTCATTCATATTCATGCATGCCACTATCTATCCACATTGATGTGTGTCACTATTTATTGCCCATTCATATTCATTCATGCTCATACATGTCACTATCTATAGCGCATTTATGTTCATATATATCACTATCTATCGTACATTCAGATTCATGTATGTCACTATCTATCGTGCATTCAAATTTATGGATGTTACTATCTATCATGCATTCAAGTTTGTTCATGTCCCTATCAATCACGCATTCATATTCATTCATATCACTATCTATCGCATATTTATATTCACGCCTGTCACTATCTATCCATGTTCATATCCGCCACTATCTATCGAGTAATCATGTTTATGCATGTCACTATCTATCAATCTTCATGCATGTCACTATCTATCGCACACTAATATTTATTCGTGCTCATGCATGTCACTATCTATCGCACATTAATATTTATTTGTGCTCATGCCTGTCACTATCTATCGTGCATTTATTGTCATTCCTCTTCATACATGTTACTATCTATCTCGCTGTCAGGTTCATGCATGTGACTATCAAGCGACGTTCATGTCCATTCATGTTTATGCATGTCACTGAATATCGTGCATTCATGTTTATTAATGTCGTTATCTATCCCGTATTCATGTTCATATATGACACCATCTATCTATGTTCATGCATGTAACTATCTATCACATTCATATTCATTCATGTCATTATTTATTCGTGTTTATACATGTCACTATCTATTGTGTATTATATTTATTTATGTTCATGCATGTTACTATCTATCACGCTTTCATATTTATAAATGTCATTGTCTATCCATGTTCATGCATGTCACTATTTATCAACATTCATGCGTGTCACAATCTATCGCGCTTTCTTATTAATGCATGCCATTATCAGTCGCGCATTTATGTTCATGCGTGTCACTATCTATCACGTGTTTATGGTCATTCATGCTCACATATGTCACTATATATCATGCATTCATGTTCTTGCATGTCACTATCTATTCATGGTAGTGTTTGTCACTATCTATTGCGCATTTTCGTTCATGCATATCATTATCTATCACGCATTCATGCGTAAGTATGCCACAATCAATCACGCATTCATGTTTATGCATATTACTATCTATCGCGCATTCATATTTGTTTATGTTCCTGAATAACACTATCTATCATGCATTCCTATTCATGCATGTCACTATCTATCACCCCATCACGTTCATTCATGTTCATGGATGTCAAACTATCAATCATGCATTCATGTTTATGCATGTCACTATCTATCACATGTTTATGTTCATTTTTGTTACTATCTATCCATATTTATGCATGTCACCATCTATCAGGCATTCAAGTTCATTCAGGTTCATGCATGTCACTATCTATGGCGAATTTATATTCATTCATGTCACTATCCATCCACATTCATGCATATCACTATCTATTGCGCATTAGAGTTTATTCATGTCACTATCTATCACATTCATGTTCTTGCATGTCAGTATCTATTGCTCATTCATTTTCATAGAAGTCACTATCTAACCATATTCATGCATGTCACTATCTATCACTTATTCATATTCATTCTTTTTCGTAAATGACACAATCTATTACGAATTCATATTCATTCAAGTTAATGCATGTCAGTATTTATCACACATTCATATTCACACATATTACTATCTATTCATTTTTATATATGTCACTATCTATTATGCTTATTCATGTTCATGCATGTCACTATCTATCGATATCACGTATTTTATTATCTATCATTATTCATGCATGTCACTGTCAATCGTACATTCATGTTCATTCGTGTTCATCAATGCCACAATCTATCGCGCATTTATATTTATTCATGTTACTATCATCGCGCTTTCATGTTCATGCATTTGACTATCTTTCACGCATTCATGTCCATTCATGTCCATTCATGTCTATGCACGTTACTATATATCGCGCATTCATGTTCATGAATGTCACTATCTATCGCACATTATATTTATGCATGACACTATCTATCTATGTTAATGCTTGTCACTATCTATTGCGCATTCATGTTTATTCATGCTCATGTGTTACTATCTATCACGCATTTATCTTCATGCATGTCACTATCTATCCATTTTCTTGCATGTCATAATTTATTCATGCTCAAGCATGTCATAATCTTTTGCGCATTCTTTTTTATGCATACCATTATCTATCATATATTAATATTCATTCATGTCACTGTCTATCTATGTTCATGCTTATCACTATTTATCATGCATTCATGTTCATGCATGTCACTATCTATTGTGCATTCATGTATCTCACTATCTCTCATACATTCATATTCATGCATTCCACTATCTATCCATGATAGAGTTTGTCACTATCTATTGCGCTTTCTTGTTCATGCATGTCGTTATCTATTGTGCATTCATGTTCAGGTATGTCACTATCTATCACGCATTCCTATTTTTAGATGTCAAACTATTAATCATGTATTCATATTCATTAAAGTCACTATTTGTCGCACATTCAAATTCACGCATGTTAGTATCTATCCATGTTCATGCATGTCACTATCTATCGCGCATTTATGTTCATTCATTTTCATGCATATCACTATCTATCATGCGTTAATGTTCATGCATGTCACTATCTATCGTGCATTCTTATTTTTGAATGTCAAATTAACAATCACACATTTATGTTCATTCATGTCACTATTTATTGCACATTCACATTCATTCATACCACTATCTGTCGCACATTCATATTAATGCATGTCACTATCTGTCAATGTTCATGCATGTCACTATCTATCGCGCATTTCTGTTCATGTATGTCACTATCTATCAATGTTCATACATGTCACTATCTATCACGCATTTATGATCACTCATGTTACTATCTATCACGCATTTATGATCACTCATGTTACTATCTATCGAACTCTCATATTCATGCATGTAACTATCTTTCGCGCATTCATGTCTATTAACGTTTATGCATATCACTATATGTCGCACATTCATGTTCATAAATATCACTATCTATCGCGTATTATGTTCATGCATGACACTATCTATCATACATTCATGTCATTATCTATCGATATTTATGCATGTCACTATCTATCGTGCATTTATTTTCATACATGTGACTATTTATCGCGCATTCATGTTTATGCATGTCACTATCTATCCATGTTCTAGCTGTCCATATTTACCCAAGTTCAAGCAGATCACAATCTTTCGTACATTTATTTTCATGCATGTCATTATCTATCGTGCATTCATATTCATGTATGTTACTATTTATCCATATTCATATATGTCACTATATATTGTGCATTCATGATCATGCATCACTATCAATTACGCATTTATGTTCATTCATGTTCATGTATGTCAGTATCTATCGTGCATTCATGTTCATATGTATTATTATCTATCGGGCATTCATGTTCAAGTATGTCACTATCTATCGCGCATTCATGTTTATTCATGTTCATACATGTCACCATTTATCGCGCATTCATGTTTATTTATGTTCATGCTTGAAACTATCTATCACGCATTCTTATTTATGCATGTCACTATCTTTCACTCATTCATGTTCATTCATTTTCATAGATGTCAGACTATCAATCACGCATTCATATTCATGCATTTCACTATCTGTCACATATTCATGTTCATTTTTGTCACTATCTGTGCATGTTCATGCGTGTCACTGTCTATCGTACATTCAAGTTCATTCATATTCATGCATGTCACTATATATCATGAATTTTAGTTCATGTATGTAACTATCTATCCATGTTTATGCATGTCACTATCTATTGCGCATTCAAATTCATTCATGTCACTATCTATCAATATTCATGTCTGTCACTATCTATCGCCCATTTATTTTCAGACATGTCACTATTTATCCATGTTCATGCGTGTTACTATCTATCGCTCATTCATATTATTCTTGTTCATGCAGGTCACAATCTATCGCGCATTCATGTTCATGCATGTCACTATCTATTGTGCATTCATGTTCATACATGTCACTATCAATGGCGTATTCATATTTATGAATGTCAACCAATTAATCACGCATTCCTGTTTATTGATGTCAGTATCTATCGTGCATTCATATTCATGAATGTCACTATCTATTCATGTTCATGCATATCGCTATCTCTCGTGTATTTATATTTATTCATGTTCAAGCATATCAGTATCTATCTCGCATTCATGTTGATGAATGTCACTATCTATCATGCATTCATGCTCATCCATGCAATTGTCTATCGCTCATTCATGTTCACATATGACCTTATCTATCAATGTTCATGCATGTCACTATATAATGCACGTTCATATTCATTCATGTTCATGTATATCACTTTCTATCACGTTTTCATGTTCATGCATGTCACTATAAATCCATGTTCATGCATGTCACTATCTATCACACATTCATGTTCATGCACGTCACTATCTATCACCATTCATTTTCATTCAAGTCACTATCTATCCATGTTCTTTCATGTCACTATCTATCGCTTATTCATATTCATTCTTGTTCATACATGACACAATCTATCATGCATTCATATTTATTCATGGTCATGCATGTCACTATCTATCGCGTATTCATGTTCACGTATGCCACTATCTATCGCGCATTTATATTTTTGGATATCAAACAATTAATTGCGCATTGATATTCATAGCACCAGAGAAACAAATGACCTATCTCACACAGTTGAGATGCTGCCTCTCGCTGTTCAAATTCACTAGTAAAGTCTTCTCGTGTGGCTTTTACATACAGCACAATAGAGCTCGCGAAGAAGTTGCGCAGCTCAGTGAAGGGATTATCATAAAGTAGCCTCTTGCATAGTAGTCACGCACTTCAGCTACAATCAACACATAAAGGAACTTGTGAAGTAGTTGCGCACTAAGCCTTCAGAAATATAGCTCGCGAAGCTCTCTCGAGGATCAAGCTTTAAAGTAGCTGCGCACACTACCTCGTGAGACCAATTTGCATGAACAGTATCAACAACCTCACGGAGTTCTCGCGTGGATCTGGAGGAAAGCGACACCCAAAAGTTCTCTAGCATAGCTCTCGCGTGATTAGAAGCTCAACCCTTTACCGAATAAGATGTAAAAGCATCTGTGCGAGTACCTTGCGACAGGAGATTCTGAAGCTCTATTGCACAAGCAAGCCAAGTACTACAAGCTCTTTCGGTGAGTGCATTCAAAGCTAGATCAGCTGCGCGATCATCCAAAGTCCACCTGTGCGAGTGAACAAATCTTTCAAAGTTAATTCTTACCTCGCGAGGACTCTACAAGCTGCACGAAGGAACGAAAGAGTAAAAAGTGATTGCATGATAGAATTAATATGTAGAAGGCAGCCTCGCAAAGCTCAGGCCCCCCACTTCTCAGTCTTAACTCTAGGGACCATAGGGATTTTCCCAGGTCTAGGGTATGCATCCTGAGGCCTGAATCCTGAGGCACACATCCCAAGACATCCAAGGCTTGTAACAGTGCCGCATCTACTAGAAAAATTAGGGTTTACTCTTCTCTGAGCCAAGGCATTAGGACTGAGTATATAAGTTGTGCTTGTTCCTTAGAATAGGGATCTCTCCTTCAACCTCTATCGGCTGTGAGCTCAAGCAGATTAGGGTTAGGGTTTGATCACTTTTTTTTCCATTTTTTCTTCTCTCTTAGCTCAGCACTTACTGGCTAAATCTTTTGTAAGTAGTTAGGTACAGTTTTATTTAGTTTTGTAATGGGTCATGTAAACATTGAGATTTTGTGAAGAGTTATTGTGCACAAGGCTACTGCTTTGAGAAATTATATTTTAGGTAATTTTGATCAATGGGATTTGTACTTTGAATGTTTATTCAATCTATTATTCTCTTATTTGCCCATAGTTCTGTTCAGCTATAACATGCATTTAGGATTTGAGCTGATTGAAAGACCCATGGAAGCTTGAGCTTGTAA
Organism: Chloranthus sessilifolius; assembly: GCA_021018995.1. Taxonomy (NCBI): domain Eukaryota; kingdom Viridiplantae; phylum Streptophyta; class Magnoliopsida; order Chloranthales; family Chloranthaceae; genus Chloranthus; species Chloranthus sessilifolius. The sequence continues at coordinate 35,201,707 of CM037586.1, forward strand.
TCCTAGGACCATGGTGGCAGCAGTAGTTTACATGTTCCTTCTCAGATCCCTGTGGTGATGATAACCTCTATGGATAGCTTGTGACCATTTAAGTGGATAGACTATAGCCCTAGGGTGATTCCAAACCACAGATCTGAGAAGGATTCTTCTCCTCTACACTTGAGCTTGTAGCCTTGTGAGAGGTTGTTGCAGGAACTAGCTCCCCTTTGTTTTACTTGACCAATATCAGATGTTAGACCTGATTTCTCTGTAGTGATTGAAAACTTGTGAGCTCAGTCATTACAGACCTTCTGTAGTAATGACCTGCTATTTTTAAGTCCCCAAATAGTCCTTGGACAACTATGGTCTCCACTATTTTTTTTTAGAACTATTTGTACCTATGAATGCCTGTCAGATTTATAATAGATCCGGGGAGCTTGTAGCCTGACAAACATAGTGTCTGTAATAGTTTTAATGTTCTGGTTTGATCAGTTGGGTGGAGGACATCTATTGGATAGTCTATGACCATTTAAGTGGACAGGTTATAGCCTTAAGATTAGTCTATTCCATTTGATCAAATTGGTTTTCTGATTTTCTTCATGTTGTTTTGATCCTCCCTATTGGATAGTCTATGACCATTAAAGTGAACAGGTTATAGCCTTAAGGGACCAGGTTGAATCACAAGAGTGAGTTGGATTCTTCTTCCTTGCTGAGGTTTTTGATAGCACTTCAGCAAGGACTCCTACAGAAGCAGATCTAGATCTGAGTTACCAAAACTAATTTAAACTTAGCCTAGTAGGTTACTTACCACCATTTTATCTTTATTTTAATACACCATCACCACTTTCTTCATAACCCTTTCTTAGGATAGGACTGCACTTTATTTCTTTTCTTTTAGTAGGTAATTTAGTATAGCTGTGACACCCAACTCCCTTTCTTTAGGATTGTCAGATCTGTAGCCAGATCTGGAGGTCTACTATTATAGCCCATTTTGGGTTCTAGATCAATTTCTCTGTGAGACAAACTCTTACTTACTTAAAACTTGCTACAATAGCCTTGTATCTTGTATGCTGTGTGTACCTTAGGTTACTATTTTCATAGCCATTTCACCCCATCTTTGTATTCTAATTTTTACCATCTCTCATAACCTAAAAAAGAAATACCTGGTACATGAAAATAACAACACAACAATAGAGAAATTGAGAGCAGATGGGCTTAAGAAAAGGCTAGCAGCCTCCAGAGAGGTCACAAAGGCCACAAGGGAACTCTATGAAAGTAGAGTTCTGTTTGCTAAAAGGAAGGCAAAAATCCTTGAAAGGAGAGTTACTGAACTGACTGGCACAAAACCTGCACAAGCCACTGCCCCTCCAGCTAGTTCAACTGCTGCAGCTGATAAGGATGTGAGAGAAAAAGGAGTCCAAGTCAAAGCTAAGGCTTCTGAAACTTAAAGGATTAGATTTACACATGTACTTAGTTAGGATGTTGTTTTCGTCAACCTCTTTGTAATTGGTTTCCCTTGCAATGTATAGATTTCTCTGTTATATATAAAATTTTGCTTTAGTATAATTTGTTTCATTTACTTTCTTTCTTTATATTTGTTTGTGTGTTTAGTTGGTTTGTGTGTGCTTTGTTTGCTGTTACTTACTTTGTTTGATGTCTGATTTTAACCTGTTGCCCTTACCCTTTATCTTTGAAGCAGTGAGGACACTGCTCCTCATAGGTTTGGGGGTGTGGCATGTTATGCCAAATGAACTAGTTAATGGAAGTGCAGCAGGGTTTAATAGAAATTGAGAAAATAAAGTAAATTCCCACCTGATTTTTGAAAAAGAGGAAATTAAAAAAAAAACTTTTTAAAGTTGAAATGTGTCGTAGTTCTAACATATATTATGAAGTGAATGTTAAGAATTTTCAAAAATTAATGTTTAGTGAACTTGAAATGAGAGAAAATTGTGAAGATATATCCCAAGAATTTGATGGAAGGCCATACCCAGTGAGATTTGGGCCTGAATTTTTTTTTTTTTGAAGAGTGGCTTGGCAATTTTTCTGCTCTAAGGACTGACTGAATTTACCTTTGCTCAATAGAAGTTAGGCAAATCCAAGTTAAAATAGCTTGACAATATTCATGACATTGAGGACATGAAGTAGGGCCATCCCTTGGACAACTTGAGCTTAAAATGTCCCACCTTTGAACTGCCCTTGATACACACTATTTGAGCCTTAAAAAAAATCCTAGTTTTTCTTTGATAAAAATCAGAAAAGTTGAACCCAAAACCCTTTGACCTGTTTCAGTTCACCCTTAATATGAGAAATCAGGAAATGGAAGGAGAAGTGAGGTTAGAGGAGCAAGGTTTGATGTTTGGTTGAAAGAAAAGAATACACAGTTGGTGGCAGTTGTGGCATTTCATCCCATAAAATATTTAAAAAAAAAATATTGGGAAAAATACAAAAAATAGAAAAATAGAAAAGCAAAACAAAAATGAGAGAGAAGTCACTTCATTGGAAACATTGAAATGAGGATTGGAAATTGATCACTTCAAATCTACAAATTCAAAGAAGATGAAGCTAGTGCTGAATTGAAGAAGGTGTACATGTCACCTCCTTACCTTACTGATTTCTCAATTTTGAAGCTTTCCTTACCCTTTATTCTTCATAAACCTCACCCATAATCCACATTACAACCCAATAAAAGTCCCTTCTAATCTGAAATGAATTGAGCTGTCATGTGGAGATGAGAATTTGTATAATCTATGATAAACAAAGTTAGAGGATTTCAGAAACTAGAGCAATGCCTATGCTCATGCTTGCAATCCTATTTGAGGGCTGTAACTGCTCTTGAGCTGTGTGAAATGATACACCCTTCTATTTTGAGTAACAGCCCTGGTGAGCTTTGGGTCTAAAATTAGGTTTGTTGGGGGCATTATCAAAACATAATTCTCAATTTGATAGTAAGCTCTACATTCATTTTCATACAAAATACCCTGACATGAGCTGAGTGATTGTGAAGGAATTACAACAAAATTTTAGTTTTAAACTGCTGTGTTTCTGCCAAGAATCCTCTAGAATTGAATGAACAAGGTGTGGAATGAATTTTATTTTGCTTGAATTTTATTTTAACATGATGCATTGATATTAACTTATTCATTGGAGAAGTTTGTGGATAACTTAATTGAAAACCCTCAGGAGACTTCACTCCTCCACTAGGGATCACCTAGGGGTTTAGAAGGCTTGATGCATATGTTAAATGCATCTATGCTTCCTACAAAAGTGGCATTTTTCATTTTCAATAATTGTTTTTACTTTCTCCTTTGCTCAGGGACTAGCAAAGTTTAGGTTTGGGGGTGTGTTAAGCAGTGAAAAATACTATTGTTTATCTCCTAACCTGACCTTTGATGGACCTTTGAGCTGACTAATAATGTGTTTTGAGTGTATTTTGTAGATAAGCAATAAATTGCAGTCTTAGTGCAGACATCCACCTAAAATGTCCAAAGAATCTGCTCATACATCTCAACATGTGTTCAGACAATCCAAAGCCAGCCAAGCAACCCACAGACCCTTAGAAGTTCATGAGAATGTCTTGAGTCCAACTGGGTATGCTTGGAACCAAGAGCAGTTGCAAAGAATGAAGATTAAACCCACCAAGAGGTTGTTGAGTGTTGAACAAATGAAGAACAACAACACAGGATTGCATGCCAGCTGTGGAAACAAAGGACACAACCTGTCGAGAGGATAAGCTAACCTGTCGACAAGTTTGGATGCTTAGAATAAAGCTGACAAGAAGTTCTAGAAACAAAAGCCTACCTGTCGAGAGGAACGGAGTTGGAAATATGAAGATCTCGCGAGGTTCCATTACCTATCGAGAGGTTGGAGGTGCAATTGCGGATCCTATCGAGAGGATATCTGGAGGTGCAGATGAAGTTGAGAGGTTCTAGATACTTATTGCGAGGTTCAACTGAACTCGTCAAACAGTGCAAGGCAACCTGTCGACAACTTACCTGAAGCTATGCTCATTCTCACAAGGATTGAGCCAACCTATCAAGCACTCAACTAAAGACCGTATAACAAGTCGACAGGTTGGCTATAACCTGTCGAGAGGATGCATGAAGAACTTGACAGAAGGTGAAGATGTACTCCAATCCTGTCAAGAAAGCTCCAAACCTATCGAGAGCTACTCCATCCTATCAAAGTGAATGCTGGGAAGACTCATGAACCTGTTGAGAAGTCTCCAATCCTGTCGACTAGTCAACCAAACTTGTCGAAAACCATTTCAACCTGTCGAGAGGTTCCCAAAACCTCGGGACATTTGAATTAGGAACTTCTCAGTTCCTTTCACAGTAGCCGCCACATGCTAATGATTTGTGCACACATTCCAAAGCACGTCAGTGACCCCTGAGGGCATTTTTGGTATGCAGCTGGGCACGAATGATATCCCTAACTACTCACATGCACTTGTCCAGTTTTGACCAATCAGTGAAGAGCTTCTAGAAGAGAAATCAGCCACACCGGCAGCTGAGAATAATAGAATTATTATTTTGAGCTCTGATTGGCTAAAACAAATCTGAAGACAGAGAGAAGAGTATAAGAGCTTGAAGAAATTAGAGGGCTATCATCCAGAAATTGGGAGAACCAGAGCCAAATCCGATCTCCATCTTCCCTCCAAAAATTCACTCTCTTTCTTCCTTCTTCCCCCATTCTTCTCTTAGTTAATTATGGTTAGCTAACCCTCTTTGGTAGCTAGGGTGAGGTTGAGAGCTATAAATTAAGAGGTCTAAAGCTTTGTAGGGGGATTAGGTGTTGCACAGATTGCAGATCTGAGAACAATCGATTGTAAGTTGTATTGATTCAGTCATTGTTGAATAAAAAGTTAATTTAGATCCATAGATCTTTTGATTGCCATTTGATTTACCTAGATCTAATATCGTTGTGGATGCCTGAGCTTGTAGCCTTGCATCCATAGCATCTGCAATGGTTTAGATGTTCCAATTAAGATCCCTAAATTTGAATAATCTCTGGGATGATCTGTGACCATTCAAGTGGACAGATCATAGCCTTAGGATAGCTTCAATTCTCTCGTTGAGAATGGATTCTTATACCTTGCATTTGAGCTTGTAGCCAGGTGAAGGATTGCTGCAAACCAACTCCCTGCATTGCTTTTGAAACCAAACAATTTTCAGTAAAGACCAAAATCCCTAGCTGCTATTCTCCACATCTTTATTTTAATCTTTTCCCCATATTCCTTTAACACTATGTTTAATCAAATCTAGATCATTTGCATTTGATTTTTTATAATTTTTAGTGACAAACCTTAAAGACCTCTCTTCTTTCTTATTTTGATTTTAGTTTAAATTAGGATAGAGTGCCAGATCTTCTATAGATCTAGAGATTTATCATAGTTTAAATCACATTTCCCTGTGGACATACCTTGAGTTACCTATTAAAACTTGTTGCAGCAGCCCTGGTTCTTGTAGGACTGGCTGCTTACCTTAATCCTTCATTATTGTAATTTGTGTAGTTAATCTGTTATTTTAACCATTTAATAATTGCAAGGTGAGCAGGTCTGGGCCTGGGTCTGATGGGTCTAGGCCATGGGGCCCTTGGTGGGTCTGGGCCATGGGCCCTTGGTGGGTCTAGACCATGGGCCCTTGGTGGGTCTGGGCCATGGACCCTTGATGGGTATGGGTCATGGGCCCTTAATGGGTCTGGGCCATGAGCCCTTGATGGGTATGGGTCATGGGGTTTTGGGCCATTGGGCCTTGGGGTATGTAGGTAGTGGGGGTTTGGATGGTGTGGATGATGGGGGTCATGGGGGAATGAGGCATGGAGGCTTGATAGGGTCTCAGAGGGATCCATGGACGTGTGGTATGGATGAGGGAGGATGTGTTGGGAAGCTTTCCACCTATTGTAGGCTTTGAACATCTCCTCCATCATGGCCATGGAAGGGGAATCAGATGGAGATGGGGTATTTAAGGGTTGGAGGGGCATGGATGGGGTGGATGAGGAGGGAAAATTGGGTATGGCCCTTGTAAAATTGGGCATGACCCGAGTAAGGGGTGGGATATGGGGTGGATTGGAGAAATGAAGTGGGGCATTGGTGGATGGATTAGGCATGTATGGGGGAGATGTATGAGGTATAGATGTGGAGGATGAGAGAGGAAAGCTGGTCATGGCCCCGATAAAAATGGGCATGACCTGGGTAAATGGGGGGGAGGGGGTGTGTGGGGGATCAAATGCGGCATGGATAGATGTGGGTGGATTGGGTATGTGTCGAGCGGATGAAAAATAGGGCATATTAGTGAAGGTGGAGGATGAGGCCTGATTTTGAATGGGTGTGGATGGAAAATGAGATGGGTTGGGCATAATAATGGATGAGGGTATGGCTTGGGAAAATAATAGGGAATGGGGGGTTGGATTTTAGATATTTTGGGAAGTGGTGGAAGGGAAAATAGGGGCACCCAACGGGCCGGTGATGGTGAGGGTTGATTGGGTGAGGGGGATGGAAGAAAAAGCCTCTTCGGTATGGGAATGGGTTGGAGAATGTGGCAGGGATGAGTCGGGATCGGCATAAGTAGGTCCACAGCCCATGACATAGCTCGGTATCGGGTACGGATGCCTCGGATGGGCCCCTTAAAACTTTCTCCTTCTCCTACGGGATAACGGAGGGTACGATGATGCCGTTGTGCCGACACCAACAAGACTCTAATTTTTTGAGTTTTTAATTTCAATTTTTTTGAATTTTTATTAGTGAAAAGAAATAAGGATTCCTGGGCCTTTTGAATTCCCTTCTTGGGTGGCTCTCGTACCCTAAATAGGTCCCATGACAAAGGCTCTGAAGCGCTTTGGAAGAATAAAAGGGTAACCCCTTAATCTATTAAAGGCACGAAAACCAATGTAAATAACCCAATCCCTCGAAATGAGCGAAAAAGAAGTCACCTTCTCTTGACCGGCGAGGGCGTATTGGGTGTCGAAGATTACGGGGCCTAAACAGAAGCACTAAAGACACTGATCGGGGAGTCCAAGGTGTGAAGCAGGCCACAGATTCAGGCTGTTGCTGTCTAAACCAAACCTGGCGCAAACTATTAGGTGTACCAGAGCAAAATTGTCTAGAATAAAGCTGGCACAACTAATACATGTGCTAGTGTATTTTTGGGGATTTTTGCTTTGGCGCATGTATTAGTAGCGCTAGGCAATTAGAGGGCTCCAGATAGTTTGACAACAGCACTTTCAGCCCAAAATGAGTTTCCTAACTGGTTTTTTCGAGGATTGACTGTTCGTTAATCACTAATTTACACCATTTTTATACCCTTTAAACTTAGCTTCTGTTAGTAATTAGAGTAACTAATAATTACTCTTAGTGTTATTTTGCAGTTAGGAAGAATTTGCATCCTTAGTTTAATATCTCAGTTAAAAGAGCCAATAAGAGGAGTTTTGGAATCAATCAACAGCTAAGAGTGAGAGATGAATGGAATGGCTTCAGCTCTATGCACATTGGAGGTGCTTTGAGGGTCACTTTCAGCAGCTACATATCAGATGGCTGCAACACATTCTCAAAGTGCTGCAATGAACACTCTTGAGCAACAATGTAGGAGAATGAATGCACACATGAACTCCATCTTCAGTTGTAGCATCCATCAAAAGGGTTCTACATTACTTGGAACAGCTGCACAATGGAATAGTCATAAAGCTTCAGCAGTTGCACTAGCTAGTTGCACCTCATCTACACAAAAGTTGCACACTTCCAGCAACTACAACATTTCCAATTGTAGCAGCAAATTATTCAAGCATGTAAGAGCTGCAGCAAAGAGGAAACACACTTGTTGAGCTCCTTCAAACCCTTGTGCATTGGACCTGTCAACTTCAGCAAGCTAAACCTTCAGCACCTCTAGAAAGGATGGAGCTCACCATTAAATCTGTCAACAAGAAGTATACCTTCAGCAGTCTAGAGGACCAACAATCTATTAAGAGCAGCAGTGCAGCCATGTAGTTTAACCTAACAGCAGCAGCATGTTCTTGAAATTGATGAGATTTAGCAGCCAGCACATTGGGGATCCTTTACACCTTGAACCTGTCAACTCAGAGTTTAATCCTCTCGAATGAAGTATAAAATACAGCAGCTAAACCTTGTAGATTGGTGCTGAATCAGAGACCTATCAACCATTTGCTTTGGAAGCTTCAGAACCTGTCGAGAACTCCAAAGAAATTGCTGAAAACTCCACTTCATCCTATCGACATCTTCATTGGAGCACAGCAGCAACCTCTCGAATTCAAGGTGTGTTTCCATCAACCTATCGACGCCTTCCTCAGCACCTTTAGCCAACTGCTCGAGCACTTCATTGCAATGCAGCCAACATCTTGAGCAAATCAAGTGCACTCCAACCTGTCGACACCTTCAAGTTGCACCTCCACTTCCTGTCGAGCACTTCAGCCACAGCTTCAGCTCACCTCTCGAAACCTCCATTTCATCCTCTCGAGATTTTTAGACCTAGCTTCAGAACCTATCAACCAAACAGCATTGAACCTATCAAGATTCACTCCCAACCTCTCAACACCTCAGCTGACGGTGCTGCATATCCTCAGCAACTTGTCGAACAGCAGCTGCACTTCAAGATCCTCTCGACCAGCTCCAGCCAACCTCCCACATGCTCACGAAAAGGTGCCTGCAGTCTTCATATACCAGTCCCACATCCTCTCGACTTCAAGCACACCCTCAGGAGTAACCTCTCGAACAGTGGGTCTCATCCTCTCAAAAGGATTACTCACACCATCAGTACGTCATGAGCTGCAGCCCTATCCTCCCATGCAAACCTGTCTCAAAAACTTGTTGGTTTACTTCTAGAGTGTTGTCTTATTATTGGTGAGAAAACAGTGGAAGAAATATAAATAAAAAAGTGAAGGAATAATGATTGGTTAGAATAGAAAATATAAAATATACAGCCTTCAAGATACAGGGCTGTTGTAGCAAGTTTTGAGTAAGAGTTTGTCCCACAGAGAAATTGATCTAGAACCCAAAATGGGTTATGTTAGTAGGCCTCCAGATCTGGCTACAGATTTGACAATCTAAGAGAAAGGGAGTTGGGTGTCACAACTACACTAAACTATCACTAAAATAAGAGAAATAAAGTGCAGTCCTATCCTAAAGAAAGGGTTATGAAGAAGGTGGTGATGGTGTGCGTTAAAATAAAGATAAAATGATGAGAAGTAAACAGTTAGGCTAGGGTTAAATCAGCTATGTAACTCCGACTTAGGGCTGTCTCTACAGCAAATTCCTCATATGGCTATAAGCACATCTACAAGGAAGAAGTATCCAACTCAACCCTTATGGTTTGACCTGGTCTCTTAAGGCTATAACTTGTCCACTTCAATGGTCACAGACTATCGAATAGAGAGGATCAAGCCACATGGACTAAATCAGAAAACCAATCTGACCCACTAGAGTAGACTGATCTTAAGGCTATAACCTATCCACTTAAATGGTCACAGATTATCCAATAGATGTCTTCATTCCAATGGATCAAATTAGAACATGAAAACCATTACAGACACCATGTATGTCAGGCTACAAGCTCAGGCATCCATGGAGGCAAATAGTTCTTGAACAAACTAGTGAAAACCACTGTAATTCAAAAGTTATTTGGGGACTTTAAATGCAGCTGGTCATTGCTATAAAAGGCTTGCAATGACTCAGCTCACAAGTCTGCAATCTCTACAGGGAAATTAGATCTAACCTCTGATGTTGGTCAAGTATAACAGAGGGGAGCTTGTTCCTGCAACAACCTCTCACAAGGCTATAAGCTCAAGTGCAGAGGAGAAGAATCCTTCTTAGATCTGTGGCTTGGAATCACCCTAGGGCTATAGTCTATCCACTTAAATGGTCACAGGCTATCTACAGAAGTTATCCACACCATAGAGAACTGAGCTGGAACATGTATATTGCTACTGCCACCATGGTCCCAGGGCTACAAGCTCAAGCTCCCATGGGTATTTCAAATAAGCTCAAATCCTATATGCATGGCATAGATTGAACAAAGCTATGGGCAAATAGAAAAATAACAAATTGAATAAATAATTAAAATACAAATTTCATTGATCAACACAATACTTACAATGAGATTTCTCAAGGCAGCAGCCTTGTGTAAAACAGCTCATCAACTGATCCCAATGTACACAAAACCCATTACAAAATTGATAATACTAAACCTAATTGCTTGTAGAGAATTTAGTCAGCAAGTGTTGGGCTAAGAGAAGAGAAAAATAGAAAAAGAGATGATTAAACCCTAATCCTAGCCTACTCGAGCTCACAACTGACAGAGGTTGAAGGAGAGATGTCTGTTCTAAGTTAAATTTATAACTTAAATACTCAATCCTAATGCCTTAGCCAATACAAGATTAAACCCTAATTTTTAGGGTAGATGTGGCACTGTTACAACCCTTGGATGCCTTGGGATGTGTGCCCCAAGATCAGGGCCTTGGGATGTGTGCCATAGACCTAGGAAAATTCCTAAAAGGTCCCTGAATAAAGACTGAGAAGTGGAGAGCCCGAGCTTCACAGGGTAGACTTTTGCTCTTTAATTCATTTGTGTAGCTACTGAGTGCTTTGCGAGGTGGAATTTGTCTTGGAAGGTCTCGTTCTCGCATAGAAGATCTTTAAATGGTCGTGCGGCTTCTTTGGCCTTTAATGCACTCGCGAGGAAGAAATCGCAGTGCTTAGCTTTGCTCACACAGTAAAGCTTCAGAATTTTCTATCGCGAGGGTGCTGTGTGGAAGATTTTAAATCTTGCTCGACTTCTTGTGAAAGGATTAACATAGCTCACTCAGTAGAGGTTTAAGCTTTTAAAAGCACGAGAACAGTGCGAGGAAATATCTGGAGCTCTCTCTCCTCTTGAACCACGAGAGGACTTCGCGAGCTTGCGATTGTTCTTTCTGAAGGGTTAGTGCACGAGAGCTACACGAAGTCTTGGAGTGTTGATAGCAGATCAACCGTGTGACTTCTGTGCGAAGCAATTTTCTGAAGTTCATTCCTCTACTGGACGCACGAGTTCTTCACGATTTTTCTTATGCTGCATGTAACATTTGTGCGAGGAAGCTTTGCTGCAGCCTTCAACAGCACGAGGCATGTTATTCACTGAAAAGTACTACTTTTCACCTCTTAACCTAGCCTCTGATAGACCTTGAAGTAGACTAATAATCATTTATTAAGTGCGTTTTGTAGTTAGCAATAATCTATGCAGCTTAACACAAAATCCATCCTTATTGGCCCAAAGAAGAGGAAGAATACATGCAAAGATGATAGCTGAACCAAAGCCAAATGGAACACCCTGGTAGTGCTCACCATGGTGACTCATGTGCTGGTGAACATTGACCAAAAGCCTAGCGAATGAATGAAGTTGGCTGAGAATGGAGAAACTGCAAAGGTAGCAAGTGCAATGCATCAGAGCATAGAAAGATAGATCTAACAAAGTTGAGAAGCTCCCTCACGAAACTAAGGATGCAGTGGAAGATGCCCTCGCCCAGATAGGACACACAGTTAAGAGGAGAGCTGTAAAGACATCGCATAGATCTCGCTGATAAAAATCCTCAGAATTTGTGGTCGCGATGATCTCACGGAGATCAGGCCTTAAAGCAGCTGAGCGAAGAACATAGCGAGTCCATGTGTGAACTAAACTAAAATTCACCTCGCGGAGTTCGTGTGTGGCCCTGGAAGAGAGAGACGTCCAGAATTCTCCTCGCACAGATCTCGAGCACTCTGAAGCCTTACCAATTACCATGCGAGTGCAGGAGCATAACTGCGCGAGCACCCAGTGAGAGAGAGAGAGCTTCTGAAGCTCTACTGCACGAGAAGTCTAGGCACTCCAAAGCATCTCTACGATAATAGTGCAGTGCAAAGGAACTGCGTGATTAATTAAAGATTCACTAGGCAGTGAGCACTTCCCACCAACCAAAAGCTACTCCACGAAGGCCCTGCAACTGTGCAAATCAATGAATGCATATGCCAGCCCCGTGAAGCACGAGCTCCCCACTTCTCAGTTTAAACTCAAGGACCTTTTGAGAATTTCCCAAGGCTAGGGCACAAATCTCGAGGCATAGATTTTGAGGCGCACATCTCACGACCTTCAGAGTCAAGGTCGTACGGACAGAGTATATAAGCTACACTTAGAGTTTAGTTTTATCATCAACCCTTCTTTTCATCCTCTATCGGCTGAGAGCTCCAGCAGGCTAGGGTTAGGGTTTGATCACCTCTTTTTCCCTTTTTTCTTCTCTCTTAGTCCAGCACTTGCTGGCTAATCCCTCGGTAAGCAGTTAGGTTTAGTTTATTTTAGTTTGTAATAGGTTTTGTATACATTGGGATTTTGGATGAGCAGTTGTGTACAGGCTGCAGCCTGGAGACAGTTCATTGTAAGTTTTGTATTTATCAATGGATTGCTATTTTTATGCCTAATTGAATCTAAAGATCTTATGATTTCTTTAGATGTCTATAGCATCCAAGTATTTGGGTCTAGCCCATTCAGTTTCTAGTAGATCTATTATTTACCATCTGATTTCCCTCGGTTTGATAGCCCCATAGAAAGCAATGTTGGATCTGTAGTGAGATCTAGGGAGCTCGGAGGCCTGTCGACCATGGTGGTTGCAGCAGTCTTAATACTCTTTCACAGACCTCTGTAGTATGGAAAGACCAATGGGATACCCTGTGACTATTTGAATGGATAGAGTACAGCTCTAAGGTTGTGTCCAACCACATGTTTGAGAAAGGTTCTTCTCCCCTGCACATGAGCTTCTAGAGCCCTGTGAGGAGGTTTGCACAGGAACTAGCTCCCCTCTGTTTTACCTAGCTGACATCAGATGTTAGATCTGATCACTCTGTAGTAATTGTAGCTTATGGCTGAGTCATTGTAGGCCATTTGTAGCAATGCCCAGCTGAATCTAAAGCCCTATTCAACCTGTTGCATGGTCCTTTTTGTGAGCACTAGTGAGCCGTTGGCCTTAGCAAAGCACTTAGGATCTTATGGGTTGGAATACCTATAGATGTCAGCTAGATCTATACATAGATCTGGAGCTTGTAGCACTGGCATTACATAGTACTGCAATAGTATTCACGGCTTGATCTGGTCCAGTGGATGGGAAAATGATCAGTCCACTCCTCTGGACTAGATGGGCAACTTCTGGTTTAACTAATAGGATTTGACAGACTCTATAGGATAGGTTGTGACCATTTGCGTGGACAGCTTATACCCTTAAGAGCACCCCAAATGGCATGGGTTAAACTAGATATTTCTACCTTATTGAAGCTTTTGATAGCGTCTCAACAAGGAGCACTGCAGAGACTGACTAAATCTGGGTTAAACTAGATATTACTGTTTTAACTCTGAACTTAACCTGCTTACTTCTCACCAATTTTTATATTTTATTTTGGTACACATCATCACATTCTTCTTCTTAACCCTTTCTTTAGAATAGGGCTACATTTTATTTCTCTGTTATTAGGATTAATTTAGTGTAGTCGTGACACTCAGCTCCCTTTCTTTAGGATTGTCAGATCTGTAGCCAGATCTGGAGGCCTACTATTATAGTTCATTTTTGGGTTCTAAATCAATTTCTCTGTGGGACAAACTCGTACTTATCAAAACTTGCTATAATAGGCCCTATATCTTGCAGGTCTAAGAGTACTCTAGTTGTGCTAAATCCATTCTTTCATTTTATTTTGTTTTTAATTGATTTCCACCACACAATAAACAAAGCACACTGGGGCTCAGCAACAAGTTTTTGGCGCCGCTGCCGGGGATGTTGATCTTTTTAGTAGACCTGAGTTATACTATAATTTTAATTTCCAAATTCTTTGTAGCTGTACCTAAACTAGAATAAAAGTAATGCTAATTCTTTGTGGAAATTTGCGGAAATAGACCGCAAAAGAAGAGAAAAGCTAGAGCTGCATTTGGAGTGAAGCTAGCTCTGTTTGCACTTACTTTCCCCTAAAATCTCAGTCAATTTATGTTTACTTCCCTATGTTTGTTTAGTGTAAATCTGTGTAGTTGTTAATTTTTGTTTGAAATATTCTTTGTGTATGCTTGTGAGCATTTTCTGTACTTACTGTGGGTGTGAGTATATCTATGGTAAAAGGTCTTTAAACCCTGAGCTAGAACTTCTAAATTTAGAGGTTGTAAGGATCCTTAGACCTAGACGCACCCCACAGGGCCCTGCTATTATCATTCATTCAGTCCTCAATTGAGGATTTTTATGAATCTTGGGAAAGATTTCAGGAGTTGTTAAAATAATGCCCCCACCACCAAATCCCAATGTGGCAGCTTGTCCAAGTGTTTTATTAAGGAATTAACTCCAAGAGCAGGGATATAGTGGATGCTTCTTGTGGTGGCAGTTACCTCCACAAGATAGCTGCGGAAGCGTGGGAGCTGTTTGACATAATAGGGAAAAAAACCATGCAGCAGGAGAATCTGTCACGCAATGATAGCCAGACTCTAGCTAAGATTGTAAAAGAGGCCACTCTTAGAGGTGGAATATATGAAGTGAAGGTGCAAGGTGATCTGGAGAGGAAGGTGGACACCTGAGCTTGAAATTTGACAAACTCATGAATGTGATGCAACCCCAGGTGGTTGCACAGGTGGAGGAAGCATGTCTGATATGTCAGTCTCCTACACATTCGATTCATGATTGTCCATCTGCCACCTAGTTTCTAGATTTTGTTATGGAGCAAGCCGATGCTGGTCAAACTTTTGGGTAGCAGCTTGCTGGGTATTCTTGGAGGAACGACCCTAATCTAAGGTGGAGACAAGATTCATATCCTCAACCCCAACACCAGTAATTGGTAGCTCCTTACAGACCCCAGCTCTAGTTTAATCAAGGTTACCCACCAAGGTAAAATTTTTTGTTACCTGCCCCACAGTCTAACCAATTGGCCCTGCCCCCACAACAGCCCAGATCCTCTTCATTTGAAGAGCAGATGCTGGCTTCAATATAGAATTTGGGGAGCTTTGTGCAAACTATCAATTCTCATGGACAGTAGTGCATCAAGAAGATTGAGGACCAGCTGGGCCAGATTTGTAATGCTCTGAATAGGAGGGAAGAAGAAAAATTGCCTAGTCAGCCCCCTGACAAATCTGAAAGGTCAGTATATGATTGGTGTTGCATCCACTACTCAGTAGGAAGCTAGTTCCCAGTGAGCAAAAGGTTGGTAATAAGTGTATCATATGTGTGAAATTTCAGTTTTGATTTTTATTCTTTAGAATCCTGTCAGTTATGTTTTTAGTATTATGATGATTTGTCTGTCTTGTTGTATCCGTTTTTGAATTTTGTGTTGAGTTTTGTGTTGAATACATGTGCATTTTTGTCATTTGAATTTGTTGTTTATGAATATGGATGATTGGTTGAGGTGTTCTCATCTTAATTGCATTGAACTTGATCTGAAAAACTATCTTTAAGTTTCTACAATGCTGATGAATTAATGTTGTTAATGGGTACTTATGTATCCTGTTGAAATGAAGTACTTCTCACTGGGTTGGTGCTCATGCACAGTGGTTGGGTGCACAACAGCAGGGATGCACCAACCCATGTGCTGCACTGAGCTAATGAGTAAATATTGAGAAGAAATGTTGTATCGCAGAGCTAGAAGGCTCAAATGTGCTGGGCAAGCCATCACTTGGCTTCCTCACACGCTAAAAGCCTAAGCAATGGCTATAAAAATTCCTCGCGGAGCTGCCTTTCTACTCGGTGAGCTCAAGCTGTAAGAGAAGTTTGGCCTCAGTGTTGTTCTGCGCAAGCACCACGCGAGATAAATTTCTGAGGCAACACAAGGCCTCGCGCACTAAGGTCAATGATTCAGATCCGTGAGTTTTCATGTGAGGTAGTTTGTTCTTCTACGTGACAGACCGTCTCGCGATCTTAAATGCCAACTGCGCAAAAATTTTACTCCACGATAGCCTGTTGCCAACTCCGCGAACCGCGAGATTTGCTCTATAAACTCAGTGAAGTCTCTCATTTTCTTCTCTTCATCTGCCTGCCCTAGTTACCCCACGCTAAGACCGAAATCCCCTTTCTCTTCTTTCTTCTCTACTCTTGAACCCACACTCACCCCCTCATCCATTACCTTTACCTCCATGTCAGCTCCACCTTCAACCCAAACACTGTAGCCCATCACAAGCCCACTACCCCTACCTGACCCTATACCTCCAACCACCATAGCCACAACCATCCTACCTAGGTCGATCCCCCTACCTAATTTTCCAGCCCACCCTAACCCACCTATCAAGACCTCATACCAGAAGAAAAGGAAAATTTCCAAAACCCCTACTGCACCCCAACCCACCTATATAACCCAAATAATTCCAATCCCTAAAACCACAACCATTCCAGACACCATACCCACACCTTATGAACCTGAAGCCCATACCTTCCAAGTCCCACATTATTCCATGGCGACTTCCCCACCTTTTGTACCCATCACTAGTGAGCCTGTAAACCAATCCATTCCCTTCTCCCATGATCGTGAGCCATTTCAGGAGAAAAATTTTATACTATGATGTCCACTATCCTAGGTGACATCAACCTTGAGTATACACCCCTCCCAGACTCACCTCACCCTCCACACTTTACTCCTCCACATCCGACACCACCACAGGCCACTACCTTCACTCATAGACCCACATCTCTCTTCCAACCAGTTTCACCTATCCAACTCACACCCAATACCATACCAGACCTTTTACCCCAAATCCTACACCTCTTACTCTCCCTACACTCCCAAATGTTGGCCAATACCCAAACCAAAGCTACAATTGAGGCCAATCTTCATTCACTTCACTCCACCTTACCTAACCCTACCTCCATCCCAACCATTTTACAATCCATCCAAACAACTTTAATCACTCTCACCCATCCTCCCTAATAGTCAACTCTCCCTACATCAATCCATTATCCCCCACCTCCTCTTACTCCCATTGACCTCTCCCAGAAACTTCTCGCAACACCTTTAGAGATGCCTCCACCCAAACTGAACCAACCACCTATACCGGAGCCTACCCTTCAAGTCCCTCACCCTCTGCCCTCCTCCCCACTTCTGTTCTCATCCAGTCCCCTTCCATTACAGGCTGTCCCTTCTTTCATTTCCAATCTACCAATATATCCTATCTTTACTACCCCCATGCTCCCTTACTCCACCCTCATCAGAGCCATGAAAGCCAATGCCTACATAAAAAGAGATGTAGTTCAGGGCATGGCTGACATGAAAGCTACAGTGCGACAGTCCCTCCCTGAAGAAATTAAGCTCTTGAGGCTTGCTCATAAGGTCGAGAAAAAGGAAATCAGGAAAGGATTGAGAGAAAATATGGTCCAATACAATGAGGCAAAGAACAGAGTCGAGAGTTAAGAGGATGTCATCAAGGAACTGAAAGAGAAACTGCGACTGACTGAGGAGCGAGCTTATGATTATGGAGTGACTATTGTAGCATTAGAGAAAAGGGCAAATGCACAAACTGACAGAGAATTGGCAGAGACTCTTTTTAAAGAACTAAACCCAGATATACCACTCCAACAAATAGCTCCTGATGCAACGGGTCCTAGCCCAGTCAAACCTGGACTCAAAATCAAGGAACCTACCCAAAAACCTTCCCCCACTCCAGTAAGATAAAGCATAGCCAAGCCTAGGAAATCTACTTCTAAAAGACCACTGTCTAAGGCTGCCACTTTGAAGCAAGTAAAGGGGAAGGGAACCCAGGAACCACCTCTGAGGCCACAGACTAAGATGGCTAATAAAGTTTGCACATGTATTTAGTTAGGAAGTAGTGTGTAATTATTTGGGTAGTTTACTTCCACCTACTTTGTACATACTTTAGCTATATAATAACTTTGCTCTTTATTTTGTTCTATCTAGTTTCCAATCTGTCTTTCTTTATTTCTGTCTGTTTATTTTTATAATTATTTATTATGTGTTTTTCTCTCTTGTAGTTTCTGCTCTGTTAATGTCTATGTCTTAAGCCTGCTACACATCCACTTATATCTTTGAATCAATGAGGATACTGCTCCTCATAGGTTTGGGGGTGTGGCAGGCTCTGCTAATGAAGCAGTTAACTTTAGTGCAGCAGAGTTGGTTTAATTGGGATGAATAAAGTCAATTCCCACCTAACTTGTTAGAATGAGAAAATTTTTGGAAAATAAAAAAAAAAATTGCAGACATTTTGAAACTAAAAATTTTAAAATCTTTGCACCACCATAAAGCTAACATCAAAAAAATTTTCAGTTAGTACTTAGTGAACCTAAGAGGAGAGAAAAAGGTGAAAATACACCCCATGGGTTAATTTGAGGACCATACCTAGTGAGATTCGAGCCCATCATTTTCTCTTGAAGAGTGTTTTTGGCATTATTTCTGCTCTAAGGACTGATTGAGTCAAGACCTTTTCACTAGAAGTTAAGCACCTCCAAATTAAAATTGATTGATAGCACTTATGACACTAAAGAAATGATCCAAGGCCTTCATTTGGACAGTTTGAGCCTGAAAATCCGACCTTTTAAAAACTGCCCTTTTGCATACACTCGTCGAGCCTTAAAAATCCTACTTTTCTTTGACAAATATCGGAGTACTTGCACCTTAACCTCTTGATCTGATTCAACTGTACCCTCACTCTGAGAATTTAGAAGGTAAAGGAGAAGGAGTTGAAGATAGTGAGAGTAGTCCAACATTTGGTGGAAGGAGAAGAATAGCAACATATGAATAGCAGTGTATCAGTGGTTTTTGTGTGGCAGTTCATCATAAAAAATATATATATAAAAAAAAGGGAAAAAGAAAGAGAAGTCTAGAGAAGAATATCATCTAAAAAGAAGAGGAGAAGTTGGCCACTTTGATTCTGAAATATATCAAGTAAGATGAAGTTGTACTGAAATGAAGGTAGTGAAGTCATTAATCACTCCTTACCTTGCTGATTTCTCAATTTTGAATCCCTTTTTACCCCTTCATTCTTTATATCTCACACCCATAAGCCACATTACAACCCATTCAAAAAGAACTTGTAGATCTAAAGTGAAATGAACTGTCATGTGGAGATGAAAAGTTGTCTAATCTACGGTGAAAAGTCATGAGGATGTCAGGAATCAGAAGCTTTGCCTATGCTCATGCTTGCAAGCCCATTTGGGGTATGTAACTGCTCTTGTGCTGATGAGAATGTAAACATCCTTTTGATTTTCATTGTTGAGAGATAGCCTTGGTGAGAATTGGGTCTGAATTTAAATTCATTGGAGTTGTATCCAACCTGATTTTTAAATTTAAGGCAAGCTTTGTACTGATTCAACGCACATTGAATTCCCGTTGTGGACTCATTGGTGGTGATGCACATGCATGTTGATCATGAGTTTTAAATGGCTGCATTACTGCTGTAATTTCCTCAAATTTTAAAGGATAGGTGTGGACTGAGACTTTATCCATTGAAATTAGTTTTTGTCTTTGACTGCACTATTTTTAACTATTTTAAGGGTGAAGTTTGTGGGTACCTTCACTGTAAACCCTCAAGAGACTTCACTCCTCCACTAGGAATCACCTAGGGGTTTAAAAGACTTGGTACATATGCTAAATGTATCCGTGCTCCCTATGAAAGTGGCATCTAAATTCTTAGAATAGTTGTTTTAAATTTTCCTTTACTCTGGGACTAGCAAATATTAGGTTTGGGGGTGTGTTATTAATTAAAAAGTATCACTTTTTACCTCTTAACCTCCTCTGATAGACCTTGAAGCAAACTAATAATCATTTGTTAAGTGTATTTTGTAGTTAGCAATAATCTATGCAGCTTAACACAAAATTCATCCTTATTGGCCTAAAGAAGAGGAAGAATACATGCAAAGATGGCAGCTGAACCAAAGCCTAATGGAACACCGTGGTAGTGCTCACCATGGTGACTCATGTGCTGGTCATCATTGACCAAAAGCCTAGCTAATGAATGAAGTTGGTAGAGAATGGAGAAACTGCAAAGGCAGCAAGTGTAATACATCAGAGCATAGAAAGATAGATCTAGCAGAGTTGAGAAGCTCCCTCGTGAAGCTAAGGATGCAGTGGAAGATGCCCTCGCCCAGATAGGATGCGCAGTTAAGAAGAGAGCTGTAAAGACATCATGAAGATATCGCAGATTAAAATCCTCAGAATTTGTGGTCGCAATGCTCTCACGGAGATTAGGCCTTAAACCAGTCGTGCGAAGAACATAGCAAGTCCATGTGTGAACTGAACTAAAATTCACCTCACGGAGTTCGTGCATGACCCTGGAAGAGAGAGATGCCCAAAATTCTCCTCGCACAAATCTCGCGCACTCTGAAGCCTTACGAATTATCACGCAAGCGCAGGAGCATAACTGCGAGATGCGAGAGCACCTAGCGAGAGAGAGAGCTTCTGAAGCTCACCGCGTGAGAAGTCTAGGGACACTAAAGCATCTCCGTGACAGTAGTGCAGCGCAAAGGAACTACGCGATTAACTGAAGATTCACTGCGCGAGTGAATACTTCCCACTAACCAAAAGCTACTCCACGAAGGCCCTGCAACTGTGCGAATCAATGAATGCATATGCCAGTCCCATGAAGCACGGGCTCCCCACTTCTCAGTTTTAACTCAAGGACCTTTTGGGAATTTCAAAATGCTAGGGCACACATCTCGAGGCATGGATTTTGAGGTGCACGTCTCAAGGCATTCAAGGGATGTAACAGTGCCACATCTGCTAGAAAAATTAGGGTTAATCCCTTTAAAGCCAAGGTCGTATGGACAGAGTATATAAGTTACACTTAGAGTTTAGTTTTATCATCAACCCTTTTTTTCATCCTCTGTCAGCTGAGAGCTCCAGCAGGCTAGGGTTAGGGTTTGATCACCTCTTTTTCCATTTTTTTCTTCTCTCTTAGCCTAGCACTTGCTGGCTAATCCCTCGATAAGCAGTTAGGTTTAGTTTATTTCAGTTTGTAATAGGTTTTATATACATTAGAATTTTGGATGAGCAGTTGTGTACAGGTTGCAGCCTGGAGATAGTTCATTGTACATTTTGTATTTGTCAATGGATTATTGTTTTAATGCCTAATCGAATTTAAAGATCTTATGGTTTCTTTAGATGTCTATAGGATCCATGTATTTGGGACTAGCCCATTCAATTTATGGTAGATCTATTCTTTATCATTTAATTTCCCTTGGTTTGATAGCCCCATGGAAAGCAATGTTAGATCTGTAGTGAGATCTGGGGAGCTCGGAGGCCTGTAGACCATGATGGTTGCAGTAGTCTTAATGCTCTTTCTCAGACTTCTGTGGTATGAACAGACCAATGGGATACCTTGTGACCATTTGAGTGGATAGAGTATAGCCCTAAGGTTGTGTCCAGCCACATGTTTGAGAAAGGTTCTTCTCCCCTACACATGAGCTTCTAGAGCCTTGTGAGGAGGTTTGTACAGGAACTGGCTCCCCTCTGTTTTACCTAGTCGACATCAGATGTTAGATCTGATCTCTCTGTAGTAATTGTAGCTTGTGGCTGAGTCATTGCAGGCCATTTGTAGTAATGCCTAGCTGAATCTAAAGCCCTATTCATCCTCTTAGATGGTCCTTTTTGTGGGCACTAGTGAGTTGTTGGCCTTAGCAAAGCACTTAGGATCTTATGGGTTAGAATACCTATGGATATTAACCAGATCTGTGTGTAGATCTGAGAAACTTGTAGCACTGGCATTACATAGTGCTGCAATAGTATGGACGGCTTGATCTGGTCCAGTGGATGGGAAAATGATCACTCCACTCTTCTGGACTAGATGGGCAACTTCTTATTTAACTAATGGGATTTGACAGACTCTATAGAATAGGCTGTGACCATTTGAGTGGATAGCCTATAGCCTTAAGAGCACCCCAAATGGCATGGGTTAAACTAGATATTTCTACCTTGTTGAAGCTTTTGATAGCGTCTCAGCAAGGAGCACTGCAGAGACAGGCTAAATCTGAGTTACATTTCTATTTTAACTTTGAACTTAACCTACTTACTTCTCACCAATTTTTATATTTTATTTTGATACACACCATCACCATCTTCTTCTTAACCCTTTCTTTAGGATAGGGCTATATTTTATTTCTCTGTTGTTAGAATTAATTTAGTGTAGTCGTGACACCCACCTCCCTTTCTTTAGGATTGTCAGATCTGTAGCCAAATCTGGAGGCCTACTATTATGGCCCATTTTTGGGTTCTAGAATAATTTCTCTGTGGGACAAAGTCTTACTTATAAAAACTTGCTACAATAGGCCCTGTATCTTGTAGGTCTAGGAGTACTCTAGTTGTGCTGAATCCGTTCTTTTATTTCATTTTATTTTTAATTGGTTTCCCACACAATAAACAAAGGACACTGGGGTTCAGCAACAAGGCAACATTTCTACTATGCGAGATAACACCATTTCTCCTCTGCTGCTATACAGCTGCAACTGTTGCAGCCTTCTCTCACATCCATACATTTTTCATCTGCTGGACTTCCTTGGTCCACCATGACATGCAAAATAGTCACCATGGTGTGTACCACTATGGTGTTCCATCATTTCTTTGGTGCAGCAGTCACCCTTGACTTGAATTCTCTCTCATTTTTGCACCAAAGGTATGGACTTTATGTTAAGTTGCACAAATTATTACTAACTACAAAACATGTTAAACAAAGAGTTATTAGTCAGCTTCAAGGTGTAGTAAAGGCTAGGTTAAGATGTGAAAAGTGATACTTTTTAGTGAATAACACACCCCCAAACCTAATCTTTTCTAGTCCTCAAGCAAAGCAAAATTTAAACAACTACTCTAAGAATGTAAATGCCACTTTCATAGGGAGCACGGACGCATTTAGCTTATTCATCAAACCTTTTGAATCCCTAGGTGATCCCTAGTGGAGGAGTGAAGTCTCCTGAGGGTTTCCAGTGAAGGTACCCACAAACTTCTCAATGAAAATAGTTAACAATTGTGCAACCTCACCAAATCAGTATTCAACAATTAGAGCATCAGTCCACCCTTGATTCTTTTCAAAACGTGAGGATTTTCACAAATGAAATGCACAGACCCTTTAACATAAAAACTCTTACATGTATGCACATAAGTTCCAATCAGCTTACAACAGGAAAAACAGCAAGTATATGTCAGTACTGAGCTCACCATCAATTCATAAATTAGGTTTAAGCCATGCCCAATACATTCAATGTCAGATCCAATGCTTACCAGGCCCGTCTCTCACAAAGAACTTTGAGGGTTTTCATTTTCACACAAGCTCAAGAGCATTTACAAACTCCAAATGAATCTGCAAGCATGAGCATAGGCAAGGCTTCTAAGTTATGACATTAGTAACTATTTCTCACCATAGATTGGACAACTCCTCATCTCCACAAAACAGCTCATTCAACTTAGGATCATAAGGTCTTATGACTGGGTTGTAATGTGGCTTATGAGTGTAGGTTACAAAGAATGGAAGGGTGAAAAGGATGCAAAATTGGGAAATCAGCAGATGTAGGAGGTGATTCATGACTTCACCTTCCTTTAATCTCAGCATATTTTATATTCTTTGATATTTTTCAGACTTAAAGTGGCCAGCTTCTCCTCT
Organism: Chloranthus sessilifolius; assembly: GCA_021018995.1. Lineage (NCBI taxonomy): Eukaryota > Viridiplantae > Streptophyta > Magnoliopsida > Chloranthales > Chloranthaceae > Chloranthus > Chloranthus sessilifolius. The sequence goes on from CM037586.1 coordinate 35,225,241, forward strand.
TATTTTGACTTTTTCCAATGAAATTTCCTCTTGACTCCTCTCTATTCCTTTTCATTAATTTTTTTTTTCTATTTTTTCCTTTGAATATATTTTCCTTTTCTTTTTTTCTTTTTTTTTCCTGAAATGCTACCCTCTTCTTCCTAGCTGCTACACTGCTGTTCTCCTTGTGTGTTTCTTCTCCATTCACTAAATGTTGACCCTAGCTTGTCCATCTTCAATTTCTTCTCCTTTAACTTCTGAATTCTCAGAGTGGGGGTAGGTTTTGAATTAGGTCCATAGGTTTAGGTGCAAATACTTAGGTGTATTTTGAAGAAAACTAGAAATTAAGACTCAAAGGGTGTTGACAAGGGCAGTTTACTAGGATTGGGTATTTTAAAGCTCAAACTGTCCAAGAGAAGGCCTTGATCATTTCCTAAATGTCATGGGTACCATCAGCTATTTCAACTTGGAGATACCTAACTTCTAGTGGGGAAAAGACTCAGCTAGTCCCTAGAGCAAAAAGAGTTGCCTAAGACACTCCTCAAAGAGAAAAAAAATAAAAATTGTAGGCCCAAGTCTCACTAGGTATGGTCTTCCATTGAACTCATAGGCATGTCCTTCCCTTTTTCTCTCTTTAATGGTTCACTAAGTGTTGACACAAGTAAGTTATTTTGGTGTTCACCTCATGGAAATGTTAAAATTTAAAAGTTTTTAATGCCTAAAAGTCTGCAAATTTTTTAAATTTCCTCATTTTCAAAGTTCCTTAGGTGAACTAAGGTCTATTTCTATCTTACTTCCTTGGTTCTGTTGCACTTAGGTTAACTACCTCATTGGCAAACCTTGCCACACCCCCAAACCTATGAGGAGCAGTGTCCTCACTTATTCAAAGATAAGGGATATATATAGTAGGGTGTTGTGATAAAAATCAGACACAAAACAAAGCAAGGAACAAAAGCAAACAAAAACTCACACAAACAACTAAAGCAAACAAACAAACTTTGTAAAACTAGGTCAAGGTGACTCAAGAATTGGCTAAACCTGTCCCCATATATTGAAAAATCATCCATGAAGATTTCCAGAAATTTGTCAATCATATCAGAGAAAATTGTATACATGCACCTCTGAAATGTGGCTGGGCATTGCACAGTCCAAAAGGCATCCTCCTGTAAGAAAAGGTGCTAAAGGGACATATGAAAGTAATTTTTTCTTGGTCTTGAGGATACACAGGGATTTGGTTATACCCTGAGTATCCATCAAGAAAGCAGTAAAATGCCTTCCCAGCCAATTTATCTAGAATTTGGTCAATGGAAGGGAGAGGGAAGTGGTCTTTCCTGGTCATGGAGTTGAGTTTTCTATAATCAATGCAAACTCTCCAGCCAGTGGTCTCCCTGGCTGGCATCAACTCCTCAGAATCAGTAGTAATAACTATTATGCCTGACTTTTTGGGTACCACCTGGATGGGTGACACCCACTCTGAATCTGAGATGGGGTAAATCACCCCTGCATCCAATAGTTTTACTATCTCCTTCAAGTCCACCTTTTACATGTGAGGATTAAGCTTCCTCTGCATCTCCCTAGAGGGTTTTGTACCCTCTTCTAAGTGAATTTTGTATATGCAAATTGAGACATCAATGCCCCCTAGATCAGCAATTGTCCACCCCATTGCCTTTGTGTGCTTCTTGAGAACACTCAATTTCTCTTCCTGCTCACTAGGGAGAGAGGAAGAGATAATCACTGGAAGCTTTATATTTTATCCCAGGAAGGCATACTTTAATGTGTCTGGGAGCTGCTTAAGCTCCAGATCAAAGAGACTTTTAATGGAAGGCAACAAAGGTGTCTTGGTGGTTTGAGGAAGGGGCAGCAATGTAGGTTTCCAGCTGGAATGCTGCACTAGGCCCACAGAAGACTCTCCTTTGGTGCTGTCTTTTGTCATGAGAGCTTGGGCCTCCTCAACCATACTCCAAATATTTTCTAACTTTTCAGAAACATTATCCCAATCCAGCAGATTGGATAATTCTTCTTCTATAAGGCCATCTAGTACATGTATTGCACAGCAGTCCTCAATATCCATCTGAGGTTGCCTAGCAGCATTATACATATTTAATTGGGCCTTCATATTCCCAAAGGTCACCTCTATCACTCCTGACCTGCATTGAATGTAAGCATTGGCAGTGTCCAAGAATGGCCTTTGAAGGATGACAGGAATTACTATCTGACTTTTGCAAGGGTCCATGTCCAAAACTAGGAAATCATCAGGATAGTAGAACTTGTCCACCCCCACTAAAACATCCTCCACCACACCCACAAGTCTCCTCTCAGACCTATCAGCCAGTTGGAGCACAACTGATATGGATTTTAGCTCCCTCAAACCGAGCTCCTCATACACAAAATATGAGTGCAGGTTCAAATTGGCCCCTAAGTCCAAGAGGGCTCTACCAAAGATATGGTTTCCAATTATGCAGGGGATAGTAGGTACCCCTGGGTCCTGTAATTTCTCAAGTGTGGCAATGGATAGAAATGACTCAACATGCTCAACAGTAAAAATCTTTTTGGACAACTACACCCTTGTCTTTCTTTTCTGTGTGCAGAGGTCCTTCAAGAATTTAGCATAGGCAGGGACCTATTTTATAGCATCAAGCAAGGGCAAATTGATCTTGACCTACTTGAAGGTCTCCATCATTTCCTCTATCTGAGCATTCCCCTTATCAAAAGGAGATGGGCCAGCAAGTGTATGAGGAAATGGCAGTTGGGGGATTGCTGGTGCCACAGTTGCATGCCTAACCATATCATGGTCAAATATTTGTTTTTTTCTTTTTTCTTCTTTTATTGTTTGCTGTTGGGGCTCAACATCAGCCCCTTTATTTTGTCGTTGCTAATCCACAGCAGGGGATGAATTCCTTGGTCCTTCAACACTCACATTTCTTTCATTTTCACTCTCCATGGCCTCCTCAGCTACCCTGCCCACTAAGTTGTCAACCACTCTACCACTCCTTAGAGTAGTGATTGTATTTGCCTCCTCATGGATAGAGGAGTCTTCTCCAATCATATACTGCCCTTTAGGGTTGACCAAGGATTAACTTGGCAATTTTTCCTCCTCTCTCCTATTCAAAGCATTATAGATTTGACCCAGCTAGTTTTTTATTTTTTTAATTCTTTGGCCATGAGAGTTCACAGTTTGGACCAGGTTTCCTAGATTTTACATTGATGTCAGTATTTTCTCTTCAAAGGAAGAGGATCTGGGCTGTTGTGGGGGCAAGACCAACTGATTGGGTTGAGGGGCATGCAACTGAAAATTCTGCCTTGGTGGATAACCTTAGTTAAATTGGTGCTGAGGTCTGTATGGAGCTCCCAACTACTGCTGTTGGGGTTGAAGGTATGTATCTTGTCTCCACCTCAAATTTGGGTGGTTTCTCCATGTGTACCCAGTAAGTTGCTGCCCATATGCTTGGGCAACATTAGTATGCTCCATAACTAAATAAGGGAATTGGCTGGCTGATAGACATTCTTGCAGTGAATGTGTGGAAGATTGGCATATCAGACATGCCTCTTCCACTTGTGCAGCCATCCTAGGCTGCATCACATTCATTAATTTGTCAAACTTTAAACTCAGATTGTCCACCTTCCTCTCCAATTCACTTTGCACCATAACCTCATACATTCTACCTCTAGGGGTAGATTCTTTTACCAACTTAGCTGGGGTCTAGCTGTCATTGCAAGACAGTGACTCCTGCTGCATGGAATTCTCACCAATAATGTCAAACAACTCCCATGCCTCATCAGCTGTCTTATGGAGGTAACTATCACCACATGAGGCATCCATTATATCCCTACTTTTGGGATTAATTCCTTGGTAAAATACTTGCACAAGTTGCCACTGTGGAATTTGATGGTGGGGATATTGTTTTAACATCTCTTAAAACCTCTCCCATGCCTCACAAAAATCTTCAATTGAGGACTGAGTAAATGACAATATATTTGTCCTCATCTGACTAGTTTTATTCATGAGAAAGAATTTAACCAAAAATTAGTTTTGGAGGTCACTCCATGTCTGGATGCTATTGGTTGGGAGCTTAGAGAGCCAGGTGTTGACTTTGTCCTTTAGGAAAAAAAGAAAAAGTCTAAGTTTAGTGGCTTTAGGTCCTAGGCTAGCAATGTTAAATATGGTGTAAAGTGTCAAGAATTGGTCAATGTGCTTGTAAGGATCTTCCTTACTGAGCCCATGAAAAGATGGCAGCATGTTAATGGTGGAGGACTTGATTTCATAGTTTCCCTCAATTGAAGAAAATTGTATGTAAAAGGGAGATGTGTAATCCCCAGGTTCATTGTATTCCTTCAGAGTTCTCTGCCTCTCAGCCATGACAACTGGCTCAGTTTCAATAGTAGGGCCTGTTGTGGTGTTTTTCAGTCTAAGGACCCTTTCAACCTCAGGATTTGGATGTTCCAACCCAAGGTTTAAGGACCTTCTACCAAGCATACACACACAAAATCAGCAAGTAAAGAAGATGCTCACAGCACGCACAAAAAAAAATTGTAAACAAAAATCACAACTATACAAATTTACAACTAAACTATTGATAGGGGATTTCAACACAAATGGACTGAAATTTAGGGTAAAAGAAGTGCAAACAGAGCTAGCTAAACTCTAGCTGCAGCTCTAGCTTTTCCCTGCTGTTGTTGTCCAAGTCTACAAAGATTTCAACAAAAATCAATAGTATTTTTTATTCTATTTAAGGTACAGCTACAAAGAATTTTCTATTTTAAATTATAATGCAACTCAGGTCTACTAAAAGGATCAATATCCCCGACAGCGGTGCTAGAAACTTGTTGGTTTACTTTTAGAGTGTTGTCTTATTATTGGTGAGAAAACAATGGAAGAAATATAATCAACAAGTGAAGGAATAAAAATTGGTTAGAATAGTAAATCTGAAATACACAGCCTACAAGATATAGGGCTGTTATAGTAAGTTTTGAGTAAGTAAGAGTTTGTCCCACAGAGAAATTGATCTAGAAACCAAAATGGGTTGTGTTAGTAAGTCTCCAGATTTGGCTACAGATCTGACAATCTTAGGGAAAGGGAGTTGGGTGTTACAACTATACTAAACTATCACTCAAATAAGAGAAATAAAGTTAAATCCTATCCTAAAGAAAGGATTATGAAGAAGGTGGTGATGGTGTGTGTTAAAATAAAGATAAAATAATGGGGAGTAAGCAGTTAGGTTAGGGTTAAATCAGCTATGTAACTCTGACTTAGGGTTATCTCTGCAGCAAATCCCTCAGATGGCTACAAGCACATCTGCAAGGAAGAAGTATCTAACTCAACCCTTATGTTTTGACCTGGTCTCTTAAGGCTATAACCTGTCCACTTCAATGGTCATAGACCATCGAATAGAGAGGATCAAGCCACATGAACTAAATCAGGAAACCAATCTGATCCACTGGAGTAGACTGATCTTAAGGTTATAATCTGTCCACTTAAATGGTCACAGATTATCCAAAAGATATCATCCACCCAATGGATCAAATTAGAACATGAAAACCATTGCAGACACCATGTATGCCTGGCTTCAAGCTCAGGCATCCATGGGGGCGAATAGTTTTTGAACAAACCAGTGGAAACCACTGTAATTCAAAAGCTATTTGGGGACTTTAAATGCAGCTAGTCATTGCTATAAAAGACTTGCAATGACTCAGCTCACAATTCTGCAATCTCTACAGGGAAATTAGATCTAACCTTTGATTTGGTCAAGTATAACAGAGGGGAGCTTGTTCCCACAACAACCTCTCACAAGGCTACAAGCTCAAGTGCAGAGGAGAAGAATCCTTCTCATATCTGTGGCTTGGAATCACCCTAGGGCTATAGTCTGTCTACTTAAATGGTCACAGGCTATCCATAGAGGTTATCCACACCACAGAGAATTGAGCTGGAACATATATATTGCTACTGCCACCATGGTCCAAAGGCTACAAGCTCAAGCTCCCATGGGTATTTTAAATCAGCTCAAATCCTAAATGCATGGCATAGATTGAACAAAACTATGGGCAAATAGAAAAATAACAGATTGAATAAACAATTTAAATTTAAATTTCATTGATCAACACAATACTTACAATGAGATTTCTCAAGGCAGCAGCCTTGTGCAAAACAGCTCCTCAACTAATCCCAATGTGCACAAAACCCATTACAAAACTGATAAAACTAAATCTAATTGCTTATAGAGAATTTAGCCAACAAGTGCTGGGCTAAGAGAGAAAAAAAAAGGAAAAAAAGATGATCAAACCCTAACCCTAGCCTGCTCGAGCTCACAGCTGACAGAGGTTGAAGGAGAGATGCTTGTTCTAAGTTAAATTTGTAGCTTAAATATTCAGTCCTAATGCCTTAGCCAACAGAAGTTTAAACCCTAATTTTTAAGATAGATGTGGCACTTTTGCAACCCTTAGATGCCTTGGGATGTGTGCCACAAGATCAGGGCCTCAAGATGTGTGCCCTAGACTTGGGGAAATCCCTAAAAGGTCCCTAGTAAAGACTGAGAAGTGGAGAGCCCGAGCTTCGCGGGGCAAACTTTTGCTCTTTAGTTCATTCGCATAGCTACTGAGTGATTTGCGAGGTGGAATTTCTCTTGGAAGGTCCCTTCCTTGCGCAGAAGATCTTTAAATGGTCGCGCAGCTGCTTTAGCCTTTAATGCACTTGAAAGGTAGAAATTGCAATGCTTAGCTTTGCTTGTGCAATAAAGCTTCAAAATTTTCTGTCGCGAGGGTGTCACGTGGAAGATTTAAAACCTTGCTCGGCTTCTTGTCAAAGGACAAACACAGCTCGCTCGGTAGAGGTTTGAGCTTTTAAACGTGCGAGAATTGCAGAAGGAAATATCTGAAGCTCTCTCTCCTCTTGAACCACGCGAGGACTTCGCAAGCTTGCGGTTGTTCTTTATGCCACTTGGCCTCGTGAGATAGTGCACGTGACTGATATGCAGTTTGTTCTTCGCGAGAGCTTCGCGAGCTAGATTTTTAAAGGCTTAGTGCACGAGAGTTGCACGAAGTCTTGGAGTGTTGAAAGCAGATCAACCGCGCGACTACTTCACGAAGTAGTTCACTGAAGTTCATTCCTCTACTGGGCGTGCAAGTTCTTCTCGATTTTTCTTATGCTGCATGTAACATCTATGCGGGGAAGCTTTGCTGCAGCCTTCAATAGTGTGAGGCAACATTTCTATTGTGCGAGATAACGCCATTTCTCCTCTGCTGTTATGCAGCTGTTACTGTTGCAGCCTTCTCCTCCAACATCCATATATCTTTCATCTGCTGGACTTCCTTGGTCCACCATGACATGCAAAATAGTCACCATGGTGTTCCATCATTTCTTTGGCACAACAGTCACCCTTGACTTAAATTCTCTCTCATTTTGGCACCAAAGGCGTGAACTTTGTGTTAAGCTGCACAAATTATTACTAACTACAAAATAAGCTAAAAAAAGAGTTATTAGTTAGCTTCAAGGTGTAGTAAAGGCTAGGTTAAGAGGTGAAAAGTGATAATTTCCAGTGAATAACAGTGGATCCTCACTACCTTCAAATTTCACCTCTCAAGCTCAAGTCACGATATTTAAAAATAACAAACCGACATCTTCTGCTGTAGTTTATGATCTTTCAAAGGATTAATCCAGCGTAGGCCTTCGAAGAGCCCCCGCTCTACATTAAGCTTTAAATACCAAACTAATTAGGTTACTTCTACTACAGCCATTTGATTAAACATCTTCAAAACCTCAACAGTTTAGCAAATCGGGTTCCATTTGGGGGCTGTTTTGGTAATTAGCAGCAACATGCTTATTTTTGGCAGTCAATAGGATTGAAAATTTAATTTGGGGCATTCTCAACTATTTTGGTAATAGCTACAGTTGGAATTATTTTTTGGTCAGTAAGGGCATTGTTGGGAACTCCAAAGCATAAGAGATCTCTGCACATGGGCAAACTATTTTTCAACCTAAGTGAGGGAATTCCTAGCAGGAAGCAAACTACTTCAGCTGCATAACAGAAATTGATCTCTCTCTCTTCTCTCTGATTGGTTGGAATGCTAAGCACATGGATTAGCATAAATTGAAATCAAAATCTCTCCTCTGATTGCCTACAATCCAAAGCACATAGATCACTACATTTGTATAAATAAGCCTCCTTGCTGTAGTAATATTTCAGCATGGAAACCATAGAATAGCTTTAGTTCTCCTTGACTCATTTAGGTTTAGTTTTAGTTTTATTTTCCCTTTTTCTCTTCCACCTTTCTCTCACTAATCCAGCCTGTTGGATTAGATCTAGATAGCAGTTCAGATCTAGTTTTTAATTGTAATTTGACATGAAGATGTGTGGATTGATGCACAGACTATAGATCTTAGAACAAGGTTATTGTAAGTTGTTTGATTCAATAAATTATTGATTTTAATGTCCAATTAAATTTAAAGATCTTGTGATTTCATTAGATGTCTATAAGATTCAGGTATTTGGAAATAGCCCATTTAGTTTACTAGTAGATCTATTTATTGTCATCTGATTTCCCTTAGTTTAATATCCCTGTGCATGCCTGAGCTTGTAGCATTGCATCCACAGCATTTGTAAGGATTTTAATGTTCTAATTGAAACCTTTGATTTGAAGAAAATCCCTGGATGATCTGTGACCATTAAAGTGGACAGATCATAGCCTTAAGATCAATTCAAACCTCTGGTCTAGATTGGATTCTTCTACCTTAAACCTTTGATTTGGAGGAAATCCTTAGGATGATCTGTGACCATTCAAGTGGATAGATCATAGCCTTAAGATCGGTTCAAGCCTTTTGTTTAGAGTGAATTCTTCTACCTTGCACTTGAGCTTGTAGCCAAGTGAAGGACAACTGCAAATTCACTTGCCTTGATCTGTTAGAACAATGAAAACCAGTCCCTAGCTGTCTATTTTCCCCCATTTTATATTTTATTTTACCATCCATCTTCCTCAATCTTTTAGATTTAGTTTTATAATTTTATTTTGTAGATTAGATTTAGTGACACCTGAAAAACTCTCTTTTTTCTTAGATTAGGCTAGAATTGCCAGATCTGTAGCCAGATCTGGAGGTCTACTATACTACCTTCTAGGTTTTAGATCACTACTCCCTGTGAAACAAACTCTTACTTATTAAAACTTGCGACAAAAGGACCCTGTATCTTGCTGGTCTTAGATATTTTAGGATTGCTAAATCCATCCTCTGTTTTACTTTGATTTTAATTTGCTTTCACCACACACAATAATCTGTACCTGAAATATTCGCAACAAGCTTTTAGCACCACTGCCGGGGAGTTTGGATCTATTAGTAGATCTGAGTTTTTCATTTTGTAGATCTGATTTTTCTTTAGTTTTTAATTCTGTTTTATTTTATACCTGTATAGCGCATTCTAATTGTTTGAATAAATGCCTGCTGCAATTTTTGTATAGAAAATCTATTTTAATACTACAGTATTTCTTAAATTTTCTATGTTTTTATTCTTTACCTTTTAGCTATTTGAATAGATGTTGTTGTTTCCTTTTGCATTTTGTGCAGAACTAGGGCAGTAGCCTAAGTTTTTTTTTCTTCCTTTATCTTGCTTATTACATTCAATATGCTTGAATAAGGAACTGCTGCAGTCTTTGAGTTTTTACAGATCTGGAGCAGTAGCCACAAGAGGAGCTTATGGATTGCAGCTGGAGCAGATCTACCTGAGTTCGCATTTCCTCTCCTTTGTGTCCATTTTCAATTTTTAATTCTTAAAACCAGCAGTTTTGTTGTGCTTAGTGTTTGCCTTTGTTTTAATTTCTGCTGTCATTTAGGCATGCTGATTTTTTTTGTAAAACAGTAAAAATAACTAAAAAAGAAAATTTCAGATTTGTTTTTCCTTATTGTTTATATTTTTTCAGCAGTAGTAAATAAGGGCTCTTGTTGAGCCCCAGCTGTTCCAAAACAAATAAAAAATAGAAAATTACAAAAACATAAAAAATTTTCAGATGGACTATTTTTATTTGTTGGCATTCATAAACCCCCATCTAGAACTGCTGAGATCATGTTTTTAAATTTTGAGGATTCATGAAGGTTAATGAACAGTGGATCATATTTTTGCTTTGTAAATTTAATGGAGCCTCTGATTTTATTTACTTCCAAGACCTTTCACCATTAATGGATCTTAGCTATGTATGAATCCTGTTTTTACTATGTGCACTCATGCTTCATTAGTTTGAAATTCTTTTTGATTCATACACATCATCAACACAGCGCTCAATCTTATGAATCTTGGTTTTCACCGTGTGTTATTCCTGTTGATAATTTTGCAAATTCACATAGATTCATAAGTAGCAAACTGGTTCATCCTTTCAGATAACAAATTTCCCTTATCATAGATGACTCTAGATTTAGTCTTAGGATTTTCTGTTTTAAGAATTTTAGTTTAAATACTGTTTTTAGATTGTTGATTTTTCTTTCTTAGGTTAATATGTATCCTAGTTTTACTGTTTTTCTTCATTTTTGTAGTTTTGTATTCAGTTTCTAACTTTGCTTTCCTATTTTTGCGTCTGAAATTCTGTTTTAGCAACTATTTTCTCCCATTTGTATATCATTTTTTCCATTTTTCTATTCATATATTCAGTTTTGCATTTTTCTTTCTTTGCTACATATAGTTTGTTTTTTTTGCCTGCTTATTTTTCTTTCTTCTTTTACCTTGCTGCCCCTGGTTACTCAGTGTGTAAACATTGAGGACACATCTTAGGTTTGGGTGTATGGCAGGGTATGCCAATGGAATAGTTAATGCTAGTGCAGCAGTGTTGAAATTTTTATTTTTATTTTAAAATAAAGTGATTTCCCACCTGATTTTTGAAAAAAAAATGGAAATTAAAGACTTTTTAAAACTGAAATGTGTTATAATTCTAACATTTTTCATGAAGTAAATGTCAATAATTTTTCAAAAAAAATTGATGCTTAGTAAACTTGAAAAGAGAGAAAATTGTGAGGATATACCCCAGGAATTTGATGGAAGACCATACCTAGTGAGATTTGGGCCTGAAAAATTTTCTTTAAAGAGTGTTTTGGTAATTTTTCTGCTTTAAGGACTGATTGAATCTAGTCTTTCTCATTAGAAGTTAAGCAAATCTAAGTTAAAACAGCTTGATAGCATTCATGACATTGATGACATGATGTAAGGCCATCCCTTGGACAGTTTGAGCTTAAAAATCCTCACCTTTGAACTGCCCTTGATACACACCATTTGAGCCTTGAAAATCCAAGTTTTTCTTTGATAAAAACTAAAAAATTTGAACCCAAAACTTAGTGACCTGATATAGCCTGACCCTTATCCTGAGATTTTATAAGGTAAAAGTGGAGTTGAAGAAGGTAGAACTGGTTTGATAGTTGGTTGAAAGAGAAGGAAAACACATTTGATGGTAGTTGTGGCATTCCAGCCCATAAAAGAAAAAAATGAGAAAAATACAAAAGAAAAAACATACAAAAAAAAGAAGAAAATAAGAAAAACAAAATACAAGAACGAGAAAGAGCAGTCATTTCATTGAAAAATTGAAAAGAAGATTAGGAACTGATCACTTCAAATTTGAAATTTCAAGAAGTAGATGGAATAATGCTGCAAATCACCTCCTTACCTTACTGACTTCTCAATTTTGAGTCCTTTATTCCCCTTTGATTTTTTATAAACTTCACCCATAAGCCTCATTAGAACCTAATAAAAAGTCCTTACTGATCTGAAATTATAATTGAGCTGTCATGTGGAGATGAGGATTTGTGTCATCTATGGTGAAAAGAGTTAAAAAAATTTAGAAATTAGAGCAATGCATATGCTCATGCTTGTAGTCCTATTTGAGGGCTGTAACTGCTCTTGAGCTGTGAGAAATGATGCACCTTTCAATTTTATTTTGAGTGACAGCCCTGGTGAGACTTGGGTTTGAAATTGAGTTTGTTTGGGGCATTATCAAAATAGAATTCTCAAATTGATGGTGAGGGTTGCATTAATTTTTATGCACAATGCCTTGACATAAGCTGATTGAGGGTGAAGGAATTACAGTAAAATTTCAGTTTTAAACTGCTATTTTTCTGCTGAGAATCCTTTAAAATTGAATGAACAAGGTGTGAAATGAATTTTATTTTATTTAAACTCTATTTTAGTATGTTGCATTAGTATTAACTAATTTTATTGGAGAAGTTTGTGGGTACCTTCACTGAAAACCCTCAGGAGGCTCCACTCCTCCACTAGGGATCACCTAGGAGTTTAAAAGGCTTGAATGCATCCGTGTTCCCTACGAAATTGGCATTTAGTTTTATAGGATAATTATTTTAAATTTTACTTAGCTCAAGGACTAGCAAAGGTTAGGTTTGGGGGTTTGTTAATCACTGATTTACACCACTTTTATGCCCTTTAAACTTAGCTTTATTTAATAATTAGAGTAACTAATAATTACTTTTAGTGTTGTTTTGCAGTTAGGAAGAATTTCCATACTTAGTGCAATTTCTTAGTTAAAAGAGCCAATAAGAGGAGTTTTAGAATCAATCAACAGCTGAGAGTGAGAGATGAATGGAATGGCTTCAGCTCTATGCACATTGGAGGTGCTTTAAGGGTCACTTTCAGCAGCTACATGTCAGATGGCTGCAATGCATTCTCAAAGTGCAGCAATGAACACTCTTGAGCAGCAATGTAGGAGAATGAATGCACACATGAACTCCATCTTCAATTGCAGTATCCATCAAAAGGGTTCAGCATTACTTGGAACAGCTGCACAATGGAATAGCCATAAAGCTTCAACAGTTGCACTAGCTAGCTGCACCTCATCTGCACAGAAGTTGCACACTTCTAGCAGCTACAACATTTCCAATTGCAGCAACAAATTATTCAAGCATGCAAGAGCTACAGCAAAGAGGAAACAAACTTGTTGAGCTCCTTCAAACCCTCATGCATTGGACCTGTCGACTTCAACAAGCTAAGCCTTCAGCACCTCTAGAATAGATGGAGCTCACCATTAAATCTGTCAACAAGAAGTATACCTTCAGCTGTCAAGAGGACCAGCAATCTATCAAGAGTAGCATTGCAGCCATGTAGTTTAGCCCAACAGCAGCAGCATGCTCTTGAAAATGATGAGATTTAGTGGCCTGCACATTAGGGATCCTTTACACCTTGAACCTGTCAACTCGGAGTTTAATCCTCTTGAATGAAGTATAAAATACAGCAGCTAAACCTTGCAGATTGGTACTGAATCAGAGACCTGTCGACCATTTGCTTTGGAAGCTTCAGAACCTGTCGAGCACTCCAAAGAAATTGCTGAAAACTCTTCTTCATCCTGGCAACATCTTCATTGGAGCACAGCAGCAACCTCTCGAATTGAAGGTGCATTTCCAGCAACCTGTCAATACCTTCCTTAGCACCTTTAGCCAACTGCTCGAGCACTTCATTGCATAGCAGCCAACATCTCGAGCAGATCAAGTGCACTCCAACCTGTCGACACCTTCAAGCTGCACTTCCACTTCCTGTCGAGCACTTCAGCCACAGCTTCAGCTGACCTCTCAAAACCTTAACTTCATCCTCTCGAGATTTTCAGACCTAGCTTCAGAACCTATTGACCAAACAGCATTGAACCTATCAAGATTCACTCCCAACCTCTCGACACCTTACCTGAAGCTGTTGCATATCCTCAGCAACCTGTCAAACAGCAGCTGCACTTCAAGATCCTCTCAACCAACTCCAGCCAACCTCCCACATCCTCACGAAAAGGTGCCTGAAGTCTCCGTACACCAGTCCCACATTCTCTCGACTTCAAGCACACCCTCAGCAGTAACCTCTCAAACAATGGGTCTCCTCCTCTCGAAAGGATTGCTCACACCATTAGTACCTCATGAGCTGCAGCCCTATCCTACCATGCAAACCTATCAAGTGGATCCTCACTACCTTCAGCCCACCTCTCGAAGCTCGAAGCTGCTGATATTTAAAACTGCAAAACTGATATCTTTCTGCTGCAGTTTATGATCTTTCAAAGCTAATCCAGCTCGAGTCCTATCGAACTACATTGAGCTTTAAATACCAAACTAATGAGGTTACTTCAGCTACAGCCATTTGATTAAGCATCTTAAAAACCTCACTAGTTTAGCAAATCGGGTTCCATTTGGGGGCTATTTTGGTAATAAGCAGCAACATGGTTATTTTGGGCAGTCAATAGGATTGAAAGTTTAATTTGGAGCATTCTCAGCTGTTTTGGTAATAGCTGTAGTTGGAATTATTTTTTGGTCAGCAAGGGCTTTTGGGGAACTCCAAAGCATAAGAGATCTCTGCACATGGGCAAACTATTTTTCAAATAAGTGAGGGAATTCCTGGCAGGAAGCAAACTACTTCAACTGTATAACAGAACTGGATCTCTCTCTCTCTCTCTCTTCTCTCTGATTGGTTGGAATGCTAAGCACATGGATTAGCATAAATTGAAATCAAAATCTCTCCCCTGATTGGCTGCAATCCAAAGCACATGGATCACTGCATTCGTATAAATAAGCCTCCTTGCTACTGTAATTTCTTAGCAAGGAAACCATAGAATAGCTTTAGTTCTCCTTGACTCATTTAGGTTTAGTTTTAGTTTTATTTTCTCTTTTTCTCTCCCCCTTTCTCTCTCTAATCCAGCCTGTTGGATTAGATCTAGATAGCAGTTCAGATCTGGTTTTTAATTGTAATTTGGCATGAAAATGTGTGGATTGATGCACAGACTATAGATCTGAGAACAAGGTTATTGTAAGTTGTTTGATTCAATAAATTGTTGATTTTAATTTCCAATTAAATCTAAAGATCTTGTGATTTCATTAGATGTCTATAGGATTCATGTATTTGGGAATAGCCCATTTAGTTTATCAGTACATTTATTGATTGCCATCTGATTTCCCTTGGTTTAATATCCCTGTGGATGCCTGAGCTTGTAGTCTTGCATCCACAGCATTTGTAGGGATTTTAATATTCTAATTGAAACCTTTGATTTGGAGGAAATCCCTGGGATGATCTGTGACCATTAAAGTGGACAGATCATAGCCTTAAGATCAATTCAAACCTCTGGTCTAGATTGGATTCTTCTACCTTAAACCTTTGATTTGGAGGAAATCCCTAGGATGATCTATGACCATTCAAGTGGACAAATCATACCCTTAAGATCAGTTCAAGCCTTTGGATTAGAGTGGATTCTTCTACCTTGCATTTGAGCTTGTAGCCATGTGAAGGATAGCTGATTTGGAGGAAATCCCTAGGATGATCTGTGACCATTCAAGTGGACAGATCATACCCTTAAGATCAGTTCAAGCCTTTGGTTTAGAGTGAATTCTTCTACCTTGCATTTGAGCTTGTAGCCATGTGAAGGACAGCTGCAAATTCACATGCCTTGATCTGTTTTGCAATGAAAACCAGTCTCTAGCTGTCTATTTCCCCCTATTTTATATTTTATTTTACCATCCATCTTCCTCAATCTTTTAGATTTAGTTTTATAATTCTGTTTTGTAGATTAGATCTAGTGACACCTAAAAAACTCTTTCTTTTTAGATTAGGCTAGAATTGCCAGATCTGAAGGTCTACTATACTGCCTTCAAGGTTTTAGATCACTACTCCCTGTGGGACAAACTCTTACTTATTAAAACTTGCTACAAAAGGACCCTGTATCTTACAGGCCTTAGATATTTTAGGATTGCTGAATTCATCCTCTGTTTTACTTTGATTTTCATTTGCTTTCACCACACACAATAATCAGCACCTGAAATATCCGCAACACTGTTCTAATGAATTGGCTCTCTTCCTCACTGAACCTAAGGGTTATAAGGTCGATTTGGGTTTACTAACGCTCTCTTTTCCCCAGGTTTTAAGCTTGGTAATGAGAAGGTTACCTACCCGATATACCTCAAGTGCAAGCACTTTTCTTAGATACTAGGTGGGCTGAGACTTTTTCGGATCATCACCACTAGGGGCTGCCGCCGTACTAAGACTTGGGAGTTTGTATGTGTGCCTAAATAACCCAACCCTTAAAAATCTATCCCGCATAAATCAATTTAGATCCCCTTTGTTGGTTTAATTTTACTTTTCACTTTTAAGGAAGTTTCCTTAAGTTCAATGACCGGGGGTGAGGATCCCGTGTCCCTCTACAGGCCAGCATTTACTAGCAGAATATGATTGCAGAATTAAAGGCGCAAGTAGGCCCCCCAAACAGCTAAGGCACTTAAAATGATGTAAAAATAAAAAAAATTAAATGACAATTCACAAGTAGACCTGTCGATCGGCTAAGGTACTTAAAATGATGAAAACATAAAGAAATTGAATGCAGTGCACAAATAAGCCCGCCAATCAGCTAAGGCTCATAAATGACGTAAAAGTAGGGGTAAGTAAAATGATGTAATCGGAGGGGTGAATAAAAAATAGTAAAAAAAAAATAGCAATAAATGGTTAGTAAATAAAAAATAAACAAGCCAAATTCATGGGGAAGCTCTACTAACTCCTCCCCAGTAGTTCTCCATCTGTGCAATCGTGGATTTTTGTCAAACTCGTCGCAACGATGTGCTCGTGATAAAAATTTAGAGTCGTCGCTCGGAGCTTTTGGTGTCCTGGGAAACCCAAATCAAATTTAAAGAGCACCAAAGTGCCAAAAATTGACTCTGAATCTAGACTACGCCAAAGGCTCTTAGGTAGGGGTTTCGATTATCGATTGGGAAGGTGTTAGGCACCCAATCAACCCGCTTAATGCGGTCTCTACTTATGGCCAAAATAAAAATGATATAAAATAAATAAAAAAGCCTTCCTCTTGACCAAAGGGCCTTAAAATCCTATTTGTGCCCCTTTGTTCCTACCAAAAATTCGACGGTGTAACGGCACAAATGAGAGGATGAAAGAAGAACCAAGAAGGTAGAGGAGTAGAGGGGAGAGTCAGAGCTCTCAGGTCCTTATTGCACCACTGTGGAGCCTTGCATTGGCTTGCTTCAGTGAGCTTTTGATGGCTTGTATAGCTTATTGATGGATTCTAACTCCTAGGGTGGATAGCTAAGAGGTAGATAGGGGAGGCTAGGGGGTAGCACACACCTAAACTAAAGCTTTTAAGTGAAAGGCTAAGGTTTTTAGAAGGTTTGAAGGTTCTGGAATTTGTGTGTAAAGAGTGCACTAGAGGGGAGAAAGAAGCGATTCCTTAATCTCTTACTTTGCAAATTCTTTCAAGCCTTTGTAAAGGGAGGGGTGCCTCTCTATTTATAGGAAAAAGAGAGGTTAGAATGGTATTTAGAGGCTAACTTGGACTAGCAATGCAATCTAGCTATCTAAGGTTTCCTAGGGTTTTTGGAGCCTTGAAAAGTATGAAGGTTAGCTCCAATGGTGGATGATAGGGTAGGGCTTTAAACCACTTAAGGGATTGTAAATAGATAGTGAATGGGTGCAACAGAAGTAGCAAAACACACCCCAAAGGTCAAAATAGTCCACAAGTCAAACCCCAATCTCAAAATTTGAGGCAAAAACACAGGGTTACTATTCATAAGCCTAGCATAACTAATAGGTGCGTCAAGCATATATGCAGTAAAACAGTGTTTCTATAAGGTCTGGAAGTTGGTTACCCGTGGTGGGGCCCACCTTATAGCTTGGCGCAAGTAATACTTGCGCCAAATCCCTAAGGGGAACTCCACAAAATTACAACTCTGCCCCTACACTTCGAACGCGATATCTTCTCGCATATAGCTCCGATTGGGGTCATCCTTGGCCCGTTGGAAAGCTGAGGACTTATACTTTTCAATGGTATGAGATTCGATCATAATATAAGGTTACGGCTAGTCCCGGTGTACCACTCTTCATCCATTGCTCGGGGAAGCTAGGTTTAAGTTTGGAATGATTTCTAAGGGTCAGGATGAGTTTTTAATGGTTCAGGAAGGTTCCTAAAGGATCTAGGGTGATTCCTAAGGGTTTGGAATGACTTTTAAGGTTTTGAAAAGGTTCCTAAGGATTTCATACATGCCATCAAAAGCTCAAAGATGTGCCTCTCTCGAAATGTGTCTCGATCGGGCCTTGGGCCAAATTTGGGTGTCTACAATTATGTATTGAATCGCTAGGGGGTAAAGGTATTATTTATAGGCTTTTACTAGAAATCCTAGTGTAACTCTAATTCCTAGTTCTTCTAAAATAATAAAGTCCTAGAACGATAAGGGAACTAATCCCATTTCTAATAAAAGAAACGAATCTTATTTTCTAAAATAAAATAATAAAGAGATTAATCCTAATTCAACTAGGAGTTTCGAAAAATCTCACTTTTTGTGCAGCTTTTAAAAACTAACCATAACTTCTTCAATACTTATCGGAATTGTACATTTTTTGGCTCGTTGAAAAGCTACTTCGATAAGCTTTTAAACGTGATCACTTTTGTACCAATCCGACTTCATTTGAGGATTCAAAATAGGTCAAATGTAAAAGTGATGGGATTGATAATTGGGAGAGGTTGGGATCATAAACTAAGGACTGAAATCTAGAACTTAAGATTTAAGAACTAGAATAAAAATTAAGAACTAGAACCTAAAATTTGAAAATTAGAAATTTAAGAACTAGAAACTAGAACCTAGGGGATTACCTGAACCTAAGCGCCGGAGGATGGGAAATCTCGAAGCCTTGAGCTTGGAGGTGAAGAACTCGAAACTTGAATCTCAGAGTTGTTGTGTTTAGGGTCGAGATAAGGAGGTCTATTTATAGGTATTTTACCAATTACGCGCCCTGTGGGGTGCATTTAATTAGTTTGTCAACTTCAATTACGCTCCTTATCTAGGATGCTTAATTTAATTGCGTGCCCTGTATCAGGCGCTTAACCACTTTGAGTTGGTGACCGACTAAATAAGTGATCGGCTGACTGGCTCAACCGGGGTGTCTCAGTCCTAGTCTGATTAGATTAAGTGCATGCCTATTTTAGTGCGCACAATTTGATTATGTGGTTCATGCATTGCGCTTAATCGTTGAGTTTTGGCAATCTACGGAGTTAGAGACCAATTATGAAATAGACCAATTACGCGCCGATGGCTGGGCGCATAATCTAATTACGCGCACTGGTTAGGGCATGCAACCAAGTCTCGAGGCCATCGAAGGGAGGGAAAGTTTGGTCTAACGAAGACTGATTGTGCGCTGGTGGCGTGGCGCATAATTGAATTGCGCTATGGTTTAATTTGAGTAATTCAAGATTGTCCCGAGTCTAGATCGAGTTCGAAGCGAAAGACTATTGTTTCAGCCTGCATTTCAGCTATATACTATTGTTTCAATATATAGTTCCCACCTTTGGGGTTATAGGGTCTGAGCCACAAAGCTACTATTTCAGCCTGTGTCTAGTCATATACTATTGCTTCAGCATATGGTCCCCTCTTTTATGGGATATGAGCCACAGAGCTATTATTTCAACTTGCGTTCAGCTATACACTATTTTTTCAGTATATGGTCCCACATTAGGGTCATGGGGCCTGAGCCACAGAGCTATTATTTTAGCCTATGTTCAGCCATATACTATTGTTTCAGCATATGATGCCCATGTTAGGGTTTCGAAACCCTCGGAGAAGGTAAGTCCTTTTCGAAGAGACACAGTCGAGGTCAAAGGTTGACAGAGGAAACTTATATACTCCGAGAGGGCAAAATGGGGGTGTCTACAAGTAGGAGTACTTGAAGATGTCATGGTTGAAGTTGATAAATTTGTTTTTCCTGTCGACTTTCTGGTGTTAGACATGGAACCAAGTTTGAAATCCCCAACACAAATTCCCGTTATACTCGAAAGACCATTCTTGGCTATGGCCAACGCTTGCATAAATTGTAAAATTAGAGTAATGAAAGTCTCTTTTAAAGATATGTGAATCTAGTTGAATGTTTTCTCAGCAGCTAACCAAATGGCTTCAATTGACGACGAGGAATGCTTTAGCATTGATAAAATTGAAGAATTAGTAGAAAAAGCATTGCCCCTCATCCTATCTAAAGATGTGCTATAAACCGCATTATGGTATACAGATTCAAAAGACTCAAACTTTCAAATAAAAGAGGTAACGTCTATATTGGACACTGCCAAAACATGGAAACCATGGATATCACCTCTACCCATCACTTCCAGTGAGCCGTTACAACCATCTGTTAAAAAAGCATTGTCTTTAGACTTAAAACCACTTCCCAACACCATCAAGTACGCATTTCTCGGGCCCCATGAAACTCTCCCAGTAATCATCTCATTTACTCTTAGCAAGGAACATGAGACTAAGCTATTGGCCATACTTATAGAGCATAAACATGCAATAGGGTGGACTGTCACCGACCTTAAAGAGCTTGATCCATCAATTTATATGCACCGAATTCATTTGGAGGATAATGCCAAAACCTCACGAGAAAGTCAGCGACGGTTGAATCCAAACATGAGGAAAGCAGTACAAAAGGAAATCGTAAAGTTGTTAGTTGCAGGTATTATCTACCCAATTTTTGACAGCCAATTGGTGAGCTCCATTCAGCTAGTTCCAAAGAAATCTGGGATTACCGTGAAAGAAAATGCATCTGTCAAACTAGTACCATTACGTGAAACCACTGGGTGACATGCATGTATTGACTATCGGAAGCTTAACTCCATGACATGCAAGGACCACTTTCCATTACCCTTCATTGACGAAATTTTGGAAAAACTTATGGGTCAAGAATATTTTTGCTTTCTAGACAGATATTCAGGATACAATTAAGTACCAATGTATTCGGAGGACCAGGAAAAGGCCACCTTCACATGTCCTTTTGGAACGTTTGGTTACCGACGCATGCCCTTCAGGCTATATAATGCATCAGCAACATTCTAAAGATGCATGATGGCCACTTTTTTTGACATGATAAATAGGTTTCTGGAAGTATTTATGGATTATATTTTTATATTTGGCCGAACCTTTGATTCCTGTCTTGATCACCTGGCCCTTGCTTTAGAAAGATGCGAAGAGACCAATCTGGTGCTAAGCTGGGGAAAGAGCCATTTTATAGTCCAAGATGGCATTGTCTTAGGTCACATCATCTCCAAAAGAGGAATATAAGTTGACAGGGCTAAAATTGATGTGATAGCTAATCTACCTCCACCTACCTTGGTGCGACAGATTCGATCTTTCCTTAGCCATGCTGGTTTCTACTACCACTTTATTAAAGATTTTTCAAAATTCTCTCGAGACCTTTGTGTCACATATTAGCAAATGGCATACCTTTCAACCTTGATGATGCATGTCTTGTGCGTTCAATAAGCTCAAAGCCCTCCTCTCATCTGCACCAATCATTCAATCCCCTGACTATTCCCTATCTTTCGAAGTAATGTGTGATGCTTTCAACTACGCAATAGGTATAGTCTTAGGGCAACGAATAGATAAGATCCCTCATGTAGTTTATTACACGAGTCATACCTTGATTGAAGCGCAAGTTAACTACACCACCACTAAGAAGGAGCTTCTCGCTGTCGTATTTGTATTAGATAAATTTTGACCGTATCTATTAGGATAAAAAACTATCATTTTTTCGAATCACTTTGTACTAAAATATTTACTGGCTAAATAGGATGCCAAACCGAGACTAATCCGGTGGATCCTACTTTTGCAGGAATTTAATTTCGAAATAAAGGACAAGAAGGGAGTTGAAAATGTAGTGGTGGATCATCTGTCAAGAATCGAGATGCCTAAGACCATCAGTAAAGAACCTCTCCACGATACCATTTTAGATGAGCAACTTTTCGCCATCCAAGTAACAGTTCTATGGTATGCCATTATTGTGAATTATTTGGCAATAGGTAAGATCCCCCTAAACTGGTCGAATCAAGATAAATATATTTTCTTTGCTAACGTCAAATATTATATTTGGGAGGACCCAGGCCTATTTAAAATACACTCAGACCAAATAATCTAAAAATGTGTGCCCGATAGTGACACCCACAATATCCTACGATTTTGAACACGTATGCTTGTAGGGGCCACTATGGTGGTAAGAAAACGACCGCTAAGGTACTGCAATCAAGATTTTATTTGCCATCGTTATTCAAGGATGCTCAGAATTTTTATGACGCCTGCGATCGATGCCAGAAATCAGGAGCCATGTCCTAAAGGAATATGATGCCCCTACAACCGATTTTAGTCATGAAACCCTTTGATGCATGGGGCATAGACTTTATGGGCCCCTTTCCACCCTCGTACGGATATATGTTTATCCTTGTAGCCGTTGACTACGTATCCAAATGGATCGAAGCATCAACCACAAGGACTAATGATCATATGGTGGTAGTCTCTTTTATCAAGGAAAACATATTTGCACTATTTGGAACCCCACGGGCTATTATAAGTGACGGGGACAGTCATTTTTGTAACCAATATTTCGAGAGTTTACTTAAGAAATGTAGAGTTACACATAAAATCGTAACTCCCAATCACCCTCAGACCAGTGGTCAAGTAGAAGTTTCTAACCAAGAAATGAAGAAAATATTAGAAAGAACTGTTAGACTTGATCGGAAGGATTGGTCCCTAAGACTGCATGATGCTCTATGGGCATATAGAATAGCCTACAAAACCCCTATTGGTATGTCTCCTTTCCGATTGGTGTACGGTAAGACTTGTCATTACCTATCGAATTAGAGCATAGAGCTTTCTGGGTGACTAAGACACTTAATTTTGAACTGACTGCATTCGGTGAAGAACGGAAAATCGAACTTAATGAGTTAGAGGAGATCCGAAATGATACCTATCAAAATGCTTGAATTTATAAGGCTAAAACTAAAGCATTTCACAATAAATATATTTTGAGAAAGAGTTTTGAGTCGGGCCAATGAGTCTGGTTATACAATTTAAGGTTAAAACTGTTCCCTGAAAAATTACAAATTCGTTGGGACGGACCTTATAATGTCATAGAAGCATTCCCTCACGGGGCTGTCACTATTCAAGATCCCAGGACAATTGTACTTTTAAGGTTAATGGGCAAAGACTTAAACTGATGGTGACTTTACAAGAAAAAGACACAGTGGTCACAATATCACTAAAAGAACCATAATACGATTGACAAATAAGTGGGCAATGTCGTGCTACCGACTCATCCATAGCAATTCTGTAAACTTTTTAGATGTACAATATTAAGCATAAATATTTTTAATAGGTAGATACGAAAAAAATCGTAGTGATTACGATTTCTCGTACCTATTACACAATCGTAGCGATTACAATTAATTAATTTCAGCATGAATTTAACCTAGTACCTAGCTATCGTATGGGCACAACTTTCGATAACAATAGCGTCGCCACAATTCATGTTGTGCAGAAACCTCTTTCACCATTAATGAATATACCAACCAGTTGCATTCCTCAATGCATCACCATAACGTCCATTTACGACAACTCTTTGAATTCTCGGTTTAGGAATGGTTATAAAAAGCATGCACCGCCTAAGCCAATTCATTCCATCCCTCTTACTTTATAGCCACCCTTCTCACCATGACGAAACCACTGAGTTGGGCAGAATATTTTGAGGCGTTTGATAGGCTCCTCTGATGAGAAGCCAAAGAAATCTCCGCCCTTATAGAGGAGAAGAGGCGGTTGATAGACAAACTCATCTCTCTCCTTCCCAAACCCGAAGACAATGACAATACACCACCTCTATCCCCCATTTCATCCTCACCTCGTACACCTCATCCTCCACCGCCACCTCCTAAGTCTTCTTAACCATCCTTTTCCCTTTTCTATTGGACACACCCACTTCTAGGGCGTAACCCTATCTTTTTGTTATGGGCAACATTTAGAAGCCCAGGACCGATCTTTATCGAAGACAAATTTTTATCTCGGACATTGGTGTCAGTGTCTTAGTTTAGTGTGTGTCTAGATTTTTCTTAGGAATTTCTTTCGATGTAACTAGTTTTCTTTCCATATTTCTATAAGTAGTTCATATATATAAATAGTTCTTTGGTTATATTTGTGTGTTTCTAGTCATTTTTAGATTCTATAAAATCAGTAGTATTTTTCTCTCAAGTTTGGGGGAAGATTTTTTATTCTTTTTGCAGATTATAAACCCGGTATTTAACCTAGCAGTAAAATAAGGTAATTTTTTCCTATGTGTCCCCTGCTTTGCACAATGAGGACATTGTCCTATTTAAGTTTGGGACGGATACATATCAAGTTTGAAAATATATTAGTATAGTTTTTCCTCTAGAGTTTTTTTTACTTTATTTTTAGAATTTTCTAAAATTAAGAAAGTTAATCATTATATAGGAATTATGATAGAAAAAAATATGAAAATCCGAAATTCTTAGCAATCCATCATATTAGTAGTTTAAAAATCAAAATAAAAATAGTTACAATTCAAACTAAAGCATCTCTAGAATACTGTATCAGATGAATATTTGAAACTATACGATTGATCTGAACTGCAAATATTTTAGATTATAGTTTCAAAATCATATAACCAGTAAGCTATAGAGCCTATTTCCTCTTTTATTCTGAGAAAATGAGACTGTTTTTATTCATGCTTAATTTTCCTTGAACTTCTCTACTATTTGAAATCTCATATAGCTGAACTTAGAATCAAGATATTCTGTAAATATGATGATTTATTTCTTTAGAACTGTCTATTAAATATATCAAAGCAATAAGACATCCATATTAGTAAATCGTGAACATGACCAAAGGCCATCTTTTGTTAAGCCAAAGTAAAAAAGATAAAAATCTCAGAATATTTTATCCTTTCAACTCATATTAGAAGCCTAAAAACTAAATTTCTTTGTACCAAAATTTTATAAACCTTTAACCATATTTACTATTCAAAACTTTCTATCCTTGACCCTTATAATTTCTGAGAGTTTAGAATATAAAAGGGGAGAATAGGGAGTGAAAGGAGTATATGCGTAATAGATAACAGAGCTACTGAAAAGGATACAAGTAAAAAGAAATACAATCGTATGAAAATATAAGAAAGAACTAGAAGAAATCGTAAAAAGACGATTCCATGAAAAAAAAAGAAAAGCAAAAAAGCTTCCAACCTGAAAAGAAAAATGGGATTTATACTAGAAACGAAATGGGAAGAAGTTATCCAAAATGAGGATACTTACTTAAGCTGAAAAATATAGAAGAAGAAGAGAAGGAAGATCTAAATTCTCATAAATAATTTTGAATCTTTTTTACCTTTTTCTTTGAAACCTTCTGAAAACCTAAAACCCCATTATAAGTCGAAGGAAAGACTTTTGTGATTTACGATTTGCAAGAATATGAGTCTAGCAGAGATATATAAAATAAATACTATGAATAAATGGAGAAGTTATATGAACATAACTGATTATCCTTTCCATGAGATTTATCTTCTTAGTTAATTGTCTGATGAAATTTGCATATATATATATATATATATATATATAATATTGTGAGAACCCAAAAGTTCGATTATTTTTTAGATTATGCCAATAAGTGAGAGTTTAGATAAAAATATTTTCTAAAAACTGCAGTTTAGAAAAATCTATGATGAATAAACTTTTCATTGATATGCATAGACTCCACGCAATATCGAATTGAACTTATTGAGTTCTAATAGAGGATAATTACGATGATGGAAAGCTAAGGATAGAAGATTTGAAATTTTTTTTAAAATAATGAACATCTAATGATTGACTAAGTAATTAGTATATAAAAATCTATATTTTTAATTTTTAATTTTGAAAAATATTTTGAAAAAATCCAAAAATATTAGAAGTTTGTAGGTAACCTCATTGAAAACCTTCAGAAGACTACAACTCCTCCACTAGGGATCACGTAGGGGTTTAAAGGCTTGTTGTATCCGCTAAATGCAATCGTGCTCCCTACAAAAGTGACATTTAAACTTTTAGTTTTAGGATAGTTTAATTTTCTTTGTTTACTAGGGACTAGCAAAACTTAAGTTTGGGGGTCTGATCAGTCACATAATTTATCATTTTATCACCCTTAACTTAGTGATGCTAGGCTTTAGTTTACTACTAATAAGTTACTGATGTGTAGATATTAAAGATAAACAGTAAAAGAGAGCTTAAGTATTTATATTCATCAAAGCGAACTCAAGTAGTAGTAAGAATGACGATTGAGCGTGTAAAGACGATTCGCTAATACAAGAAAGCTGAGAAATCGTATTTAATGATTTTACGCTACTTCTGAAGTAAAAAGAAGAAAGAAAGAAATAAGAAATCATAATTTTATGATTCTTTAAAATGACGATTCTTCAGAAGCGACAAAAGAGTAAAGACGATATAGAAAGACAATGAATCGTGAATAAAAAATTGTCCAATACAAAAGCCATGAAAGAAGAGAAAATCATGATTTATGATTTTCTAAAGAAGCTATAATAGAAGAAATTGTTATCTATGATTTTCAAAAATAGAAGCTTTCCTATTTATTATTATTACTACTGATCACGTGAGAATTATCACCGCCATGAACAGAATTAGAGGACTCTTATAATTAGAAGTTCAGATAATCACGGATCTGATAAGATTGATGAAGATATACTCCGAAGGACTCTGCTGCTAAATATTAAAGAACCTTTTAGAAGCGCATCAACTAAAGAAAGAAAGGAAAAGACGAAATTAGAAGTAGAGTTATATTAGGATAGTTTTTACTTCTTTTATTAGATTTAGAATTTGTAAACCGATGTCTTATGATCTATAAATAAGAGGGCTCGACAAAGGAATAAGGCATCGAAGAATTTCAGCATCAATTGACGTCTGAGGTTGGATTTTCTTTTGATCAGTAGTATAAAATAGTTAGAATATATTAGATATCAGAAGTTTCTTAAGAGCAATTGACCACTGTAATTGAGTGCTGAAAATTACTGTAGATATCTATAGTTTCTTATAAGCAATTGACGACTGCGGCTGAGGGGTGAAAGATATATTTTACTTTGCTTTCTAGTTTAGATTTTATTTTCTTTTATTTCTTGCTTTGCAAACATCTCCAAGTTTTAATTTGAATTAACGACTCAGGTTAGAATTTGCAGATTAATATAACGGTTTTTACTTTTCCATCTTCAGTTTTATAAAGTTTGATTGACACCCAGATTTGAGGAAGTTGTTGATTAGATTAAATCTGTATTGATAGGATCTTAGACTTGATTGACGACTAATGCTAGAAAACTAGAGATATGGTATAATGGTATTATTTAAATTCATAAATATCCAATAGCTAAAGATTGGGAAACTAGTTCAAAGACCTATTTTCGGGCTTGCTGTCCACTGTCAAAATATAACTGACAGAACCTTTTGCCCGATGTATATAATATATACGCCCAGCAAAAAAGCCCTAGAATTACACAAGCGTATATAATATATACGCCCAGCCAAAATCCCCAGATTTAAGCTAGGCGTATATAATATATACGCCCAGCCAAATCTGTATTTTTTTGGTCAGGCGTGCATAATATATATGCCCAATATACACTGGGCAGCAGCAACCCGACCTGAGGCCCAATCCACCACCCCAATTCCCCGATTAGCGGTATTAGTGTCCGCGGTAGCCTCCCACATTCTCTAACACCCAACATGCCCTCGCCCAATCAAAAGAAGGCAACTTCTTATTGATTTGCTCCGGGGGATCGGGTCATTTGCGTGGATTCCCTCACCTTCAATAGAACGAAAGGGTTCCCTTTCGCTTCTTCTGAAGTGTGTCGGATCCCGCCGTGGGACCTACTAAAGGTGCATGTATCTCCCAAGACGGGAATTTTTCTAGGGCACCAGATCATCATTTATTTAAATAGGGGAGATCATTTTCATTTGAAAAACCCGAAAAAAATAAAATAATAATATATAGAAAAATCAAAAAATCATATATACGCGCACTTTCGGTGCGACCGTCACTACGGCGACCTCAAACCCGGCCCGTAGGAGAAGAACCAGGAAGGTATTTGGCCCTTATCCGCGACATCGATACAACACTCGTCAGCGAATCATGTCAAGAGCCGATACATCCCCACCGTCATCCCCCTCCCATTCCCATATAGGAGAAGACCCGATCTCCGACACCTTCACCCAAACCAGGTTCGATATCACGGGCCCATTTGGGGCGCCCGTGTTCACCTCCACCTCACCCCCTTCCCTCACATTCTCCCAACATACCCCTTTTTCATCCCCTACTGATACCCCTCATTTCCCAACTGATCCCTACATCCCCATCTCCCATCCAAACACCCTTACCGCATCCCCATACTTCCAAAGATCCCATAGGGAGTCCCATCCCCCGCCTACTTCCCACGTTCCATCCCTCTCATCATCCATGCCCCCAACATCCTACATCCCATCCACCCCATCTCACATACCGTTCCCACCACATGGCACGTCCACATCCCAACATGTCCCCCCATTTACTCGGATCATGCCTAATTTCTCACAACCCCCTCCATCCTTAAGTGAGCCATCACCCCCCAATCTCACACCTGAATCCATGCCCTCGATGGAGGACATGAGAATGATGTATGCTTTGTGGGCTGCTTCTCGCAACCCTACCTCTCAAACCCCGCATCCAAATTTCCAAAACCTCCATACCCCATTCCCTCCTAACCATGCCCAACCACCCATCGTCCATACCTCCCAAAATCCCCCACCTCAATTCCAGACCCAAACCCACACAAATCCATGGGCCCCAGCCCAAACACCTCTAGAGCCATGGGCCCAGGCCCAAAACCCTCAATACCCATGGGCCCAAGCCAAAGCCCATCAGACCCAGGCCCAGAACCCTCCAAACCCATGGGCCTAAGCCCAAGCCCATTAGACCCAGGCCCAAACCCAAGACCCTCAAAACCCACGGGCCCAAGCCCAAGCCCATCAGACCCAGGCCTAGAATCCTCAAGGCCCATGGACCCAAGCCCATCAGGCTCAGGTCCAGGCCCAAAACCTCAAAACGCATGGGCCCAAGCCCAAGCCCATCAGACCCAGGCCCAAGTCCAAGCCCCCCAGGGCCTTTGGACCCAAAACTACCAAACCCAAGCCCAGGGCCCATGGACCCAAACCCAATCCCTTTATGGCCCAGTAGCCCAAACTCAACAAGGCCCATTGGCCCAAAGTCATATTAATCCCCACACCCAGGTCCAATGCTCGTCAGTCCAAGCCTTCCAAAACCATCAAACCCAAATCCCTCCAACCCAAGGCTCATCCACCCATGCTCATCAAGGCCCATTCACTAACCCCATACCCCCCCACCAATACCCTTCATTCACCTATACCCCTTACGCCCCCATCCCACCTCCAACGGGAAATCCAGTCCATCCCATTCCTCAAAACCACA
This sequence comes from Chloranthus sessilifolius, assembly GCA_021018995.1. Lineage (NCBI taxonomy): Eukaryota > Viridiplantae > Streptophyta > Magnoliopsida > Chloranthales > Chloranthaceae > Chloranthus > Chloranthus sessilifolius. The sequence goes on from CM037586.1 coordinate 35,254,465, forward strand.
ACATCCCACCACCTTGATCACACCCCCATCACCCCCAGAACGTGCACCCAACTCAGCACATCACTTACCCACAAACCGCTCACCCATTTATCCCTTCTCATCCCCTACAAACCATATGGCCCCACCAGGTCATCCAACCCCTCACCCCCCAAGTCCAAATAACAGAACTCGCCCCTCACCAATACCATGACCAACAGTATGAGGAAGATGAGAACCGCAATAGTGGAGGAGTTGCCAATTTTAACCCTCCCGGACCCACCATCATCACACCTAGGGTCGAACAAAATCAGGGGGAAGCAGTCCCCGCTACAGCCTCAAAGGAACCAGAGCAACTGAAAGAACAGATAGACAGAATACAGAAGTAGCTGATGAAGATGGGAGGAATGGAACTACACTCAACGGACTTTTCAGACTTATGTCTGTTCTCTGATGTCCCCTTGCCATAGAAATTCAAGATGCCATTGTTTGATAAATACAATGGCACTGGCAACCCCATCGCCCACTTAAAATCTTACTGTGGGGACATGTGCCAGTATGGCGGAGATGAACGACTCCTCATCAAAGTATTCCAAAAAAGTTTAACGGGCCCAGCACTGAGATGGTTCACATCCCTGGAACCGTCCATGATAAAAAATTGGAAAGATCTGACACGCTTATTTCAAGAACAATATGTCTATAACATGGACATAGAACCAAGAAAGTCAGATTTGGCCCGATTAAAGCAGAGACATGATGAAACATTCAGTCCTTACTTAGGGAGGTGGAGGGCATTGGCTGCTCAGGTAACTCATCGGATTCCCGATGATGAGCAAATTGAATTGATAACCAAGGGAGCCCTCCCAGTCATCGCACATTTTTTTGTATATCAGCAGCAGTCTAGTTTTGCTGATCTAGTCTGAAATGCCAATCATTGCGAAGACGCCAAGGATTGAAAGAAGACCAGGGACAGAGGTACAAAACATTGTTTACCCCAAGGCCAATACCAATGCTCCCCCGATACAACTCAAGGTTACACAACCACCCCCGACCCGTTTCGAGCAAGTACTAAGGCCAAGCAATGGACCGAGAGCCCCGTTTACCCAGGAACAGATGAAAGCACATTTTGAACGAGTGTTCACACCATTGGGGCAATCCTTGAGTGTCTTACTGCCGGTATTACTACAGAAAGGCCTGGTCAATTTACTCCAACCTCGCCTGCCACCCCACCCAATACCAAGGAATTATGATCCGAATCTGCATTGCAATTTCCACTAGGGACCGGGTCACCCTACGGACCGGTGCTTCCCATTAAACCACACGGTCCAAGATCTGATTGTGACAGCCCGGATTTTGGCACCCCGAAACCCGTGCCATCAGCACGATCATCTTGACCGTGCCCCTTAGCTAAGCACGGAACATTGGCATATCAAGCATAAAATGAAACAATAAAGGAGCTACGGAATTTAAATCTATATTAAGTAATTCTCCAAAAGACAGTTCTACCCTCATGCCTCTGCATGAATGGAGAACCGATCCGAACCATCGACGATAGCAATCATCACGGATGGTTCGTCCCAAAAGAATAATCCCAACTCAATATATATATGGTTAAACAAAACAAGGCTTGACATTCAAAGCCGTACAAATCTCTCTCAAAAAGCCCTCAAAGTGGCACAACGGAGTCCTCTAGAAGAAGTCCTCAGGAGGTGGCTCCAACTCTTCGCCGGCCGCAAGGTCCGACTCACCGAGGTCAGCGTCTCCTGAAGCCTCGGCAGCTGCTAGTAGTGGACCTGCGACGTATAGTCTATAGGGTGAGCTACATCCTAGCTCAATAGGGAACAAAACACAGTTGAACATATAAATTATTACTCACATATATTCCATGATATGCCATGCATGATGTGTCTATGCAGTTATTGATGAAAACAGTTAAAAAGTATTGCATTTTACTGGTAATTACTTATGTTTTCATTTATTCATGAATGATGCTGAAAAGGCCTAAAGCAAAACTTAAACTTTCAACTTAAGTAATCCCCGAGCAATATAGCATCGAGCCCCGATGAGATACCCTTCATCGTCATCTATATAGACACTTTTAACGTATTCCCTGGGAATACCATATAGTACCCAAGCCCCTTTCCCCTGGGGATTGGTGGCGGGGTTTCACTTATCTCAAATCAACACCCCTGGGGTGTACTTACTATGTACGGATAAGCCTCCGCACTGGCCTACGGTTTCGCCGCTGTATCGGTCACGGATATCCTGCCGTGTCAATCGTGGATATCCCGCCACGTCGGTGGGGTACCCTATCAAACCTCAAATAACAAAAATATTGGTGCCTTACATATAGTTATTCACCATGTAAGTGTGCTATCTTATATCAGTTAGGCCCTATCAAACATGATTCAATCGTGGATACATCCCTGGGATGTATCCATTTACTTGCATCACACCTGATGCCCTTATCTCTTCACTTTATCATCCCCTGGGGATGGCTCATTATAATTACTCTTATGGATGTCACACACACACACTCTTTTCACAATTCTTAAGCAATAAAATATTTGAATTGAATTCTATATCACTACATACATGCTCTTGTAAAATAAAGTACATGTTCAAGGTGTTCCCTACCTCAAGTCTTCATTTGATCAATGCATCAAGGTCCCACGTGGCTCCTTGTGCACTAGCTCACTCGTACCACCTATGGTACCACATAACATGTGAAACACATCACAAAGGATGCAATAAAGAAGGTCCAAGACCCTCCAAGAATCTTAAAGTCAAACTCAAAAGTTAACATAATTTATCTCAGTCGATTAATCGAACTCCAAAATCGATTAATCGAATCTGATTCGATTAATCGATTTCCAAAATCGATTAATCGAAAGTCAATATCGATTAATTGATTCTCAAATCGATTAATCGAGATTCTCATTCGATTAATCGAATCCTAATTCGATTAATCGAAATTCTCTGTTCAGCCAAGTCGATTCTCAATTCGAGTAATCGAGTTCCTAAAATCGATTAATCGATCCCAAATCGATTAATCGAAAATTTAAATCGATTAATCGAAATCCCATTTCGATTAGTCGATTTTCCCCAAGTCTTTTCCTCCAGCCCCCTGGGGTCCACTGGAGGTTCACAGTCGATTAATCGATACCCAAATCGATTAATCGAAATCCAAAGTCGATTAATCGAAATTCAATTCGATTAATCGACATCGGGTTTCTTGACTTTTCAACTTCTTGGCCAATTTTGATTAATCGAAACCCAATTTTGATTAATCGAAATTGTCAGATTCAGCCCCCTTTTGGCTGTTCTTCTCAATCTTTTTCCACACTTTTCCCTCTATTTTTCTAAACCATTTTCAACTACAATCTAACCTCTACAATCTATGCATTTTATTCACAAAAATTTACCTTGAATCAATCTCAAATTGATTTCAAATCAAGTGGTTGGAAAGCTAGGGTTCCAGCTTTGGCTTGAACGGATTCTTTGCGCAGAATCGGCCTCTTTAACACTTGAATCCCCCTTCCAATCACCCACAATAACTCCTTGCTTAATCACCCTCTTTACTCCTCTCTCTCTCTCTTCTTTACTTCTCTCTCAACAACCAACTATTGATTTTAGGGTTATTAAACCATCTCCCCCCCTAGCTTGTGTGTTGAGCACATGCACCTCGATAGGTGTATGTGACTTTAGATTTTAAACACACACCACATAGCTACTCAAACCATCACATCACATTCACTCATCACACTCTACGCTAACTATCGAACTCCTAATTGGTCAAACCTGTGACCGATCGGGCACGGATCTCGAGGTCATAGTTTAGCGTGATTTTTCGGGCTATTACATCCTCCCCACCTTGGGAATTTTCGTCCTCGAAAATAACCCAAGATTCGTCGGTCGGGGTCTCTCTCGCTCCCCCCCCCCCCACACTCTCAGGTGAGGCTGTCCAATAGACTCAGACGTATTTATTTAGTTACATATACCAGCATAGAATTTAAATTTGACGAATTTGAACAATGTACATAAAAATTTTTGGATTTCTATTAATATCAGAAAATTTTTACAAGGCGCCACATGAGTTGGCGTACAAAATATACATCTATACAATCATGATTCATACAAAAGAAAGATAGTTGCTCCCTCCGAGGTGATCTGCGTGTTGGCCGTCTGCTGGAGCTGGCTGCGGCTGCGGTGGTGGCGATTGTGGTGGAAGCGGCTCAGTCGGCGGAGCGGAGGCAGATGTGGAAGGAACCGCGTCTGTAGTGGCAGTGGGATGGAAGGCGGGTCCTCGATGGAAGGCTGTGCGTCCGACTGCCCACTCCTCCTCCTGGTCGAGGTAGCGGCGGTAGTCGGTCGGGTAGATGTGGCGGAGGGTGTGAAAGAGGAGGAAGTCCATCCTCCGGTTCATGCGTTCATTGTTGGCCTCCATACGGGCCAACAGCTCCTCTATGGTCGGCCCAGATGATGCGGCGCACCGGCGGTAGGAAGAGGTGGGTGTCACGGGCGCGGAGTGGGCAGGTGGCGTCGGTGAGGCTGCGGTATGGGAGGGAACCCTCTCCACTGAAGGCTCGGATGGGTGTGCCCCACCCATGGGTGGGTCCTGCTGTGGTGGTGGGGGTGGTGGCGGTGCTACTGTTGCTGCTGCTGCTGGGGCTACTAGAGCGAGACCCGGAGCCGGTAGGGTCCGCTTTAGCAAATTGTAGCTACGGGCCCATGAAGACATGGAGAATGTCTTCACGCAGTCCGTAGCCCTCATCTCGTGAGGAGAGACGGTGTAGGATGGGTCGTCGGAGTAGCACTCCAACATGCTCGATATAAGGCGAGCGTAAGGCATCTTCTCCTTGGGCCGGAGGTTTCCCTTCATTAGCTTACCCTTTATGTACCTCATCCCCTCAAGGATGAGCATAGTGGCGTCAAACCACCGCCCACAGAAGGCTGAGTAAAGTGCCTGCTGCACTTTCTCCACCCGCTCGGTGTCGTGGCGCATAGGGTAGAGGTTGCACTTGACCACCGAGTCAAGCATCCACATATAGTGTGGAAGGTCGACCCTCTTGATGGAGGATCCCGACCTCTTTCTGCCATTGGTCATGTGGGTCATGACCTCCTCGAAGCGAGGTTCCTCATCAAAGGGTGGGAATAGGGTAGTCTCGGGGGTGAAACCGAGGTAGCACTCGAGCACCTCGTGTATGTGGCGACGAGTGATCGTGTAGTCGCAACCCTCAATAGTGGTCTTGATCACATCGTCGGTCGGGCCGTCCACTAGCCCTTGGTAAAATAGTCTCACCAATCTAGGGTAATAAGAACCCCGGATTGGTTTGAGAAGGTTGCCGAGACCGGCATTGTTAAGGTAGTTTCGAGCCCATTGGGTCTCGCCCGGCACATCGGGATTGGTGAATAGGGTAGGGTCGATAATATATTCGACCTCAAAGGTCTTTGCGGCCCACCATTCATTTGGTTGTATCACATTAGTGGGTGGTGGGGGCATCGGCGTGGACTCGCGGGAAGACTCGCGCATAGATGCGCTCGTCGAACCGGAGGTGGTCTCCGATGTCGACGGTGATGGAGTCCTCACCGGCGATGGGGTAGGTGGTGGTGGTGCGGCGTTCTTACGCCTAACCGGCAATTTAGAGGTTGCCTTCTTCAAAGACAACCTGGTTTTGGGTGGCATTTTTAGAAAAACTAGGGTTTAGCTAGTTCAAATCGAAGGAAAATGGGAAGTTAGGGTTTTACCGCGGGTTTTAGATGCGAATGCGGAAGCGAATCGACGGAAAATCCAAACCCTAGAGCGCCGGATGGTCGGAGAAGAAGAAGAAGATGAAGCGCCAAAAAAAAAATGCCAAGCAAAATGATTTCGAATGGGGAATGAAATCCCCAAATTTATATATATAGGCCCCGGCTCGATTAATCGAAATCCCGAATCGATTAATTGAGATTCAAAATTAGGTTAAGCCGCGCAAAATCGATTAATCGATTTCCCAAATCGATCAATCGAAAGTTAAATTCGATTAATCGAAAAGATTTTGATTAATCGAAATCGTATCCGTTTAAAAATTTAAGTTTTAAAGCTCACTGGCGCGAGCCAGTCGATTAATCGAAATCCATTTCGATTAATCAAAATTCCAAAATCGATTAATCAAATTTCACTTCGATTAATCGAAATCGTGCAGTAACTTCTAAATTTCCAGAATTCCTTAAGTTATTCGATTAATCGAATCCATTTCGATTAATCGAAATTTCAAAATCGATTAATCAAAATTCACTTCGATTAATCGAAATCGTCTATCTGACTTCAATTTCTTCCAAGTCCCTTTAGTAAATCGATTAATCGAGGTCCAGTTCGATTAATCGAAATCCAAAATCGATTAATCGACACTACTTTGATTAATCGAAATTTCATTAATTTACTCCCAATTCTTCTAACATTCCCAGTTTGTTCGATTAATCAAACTTGTAGTTCGATTAATCGAATTCCCAATTCGATTAATCGAATTCCCAAAATCGATTAATCGATTCCAAATCGATTAATCGAAATTATAACTCGATCAATCGAAATTGCGTTCTATGTCTGTTCTAACTCTCATTTCAATTTCCAGTCACTGGCACATGCCAGTCGACTAATCGAACAAAATCGATTAATCGAAATTCCAAATCGATTAATCAATTTGAAATTCGATTAATCGGTTTTGCCCAATTTCCTTAGACTTTCAAGTTCTTTGGGTCTTTGATTATTTTTGACAATTTATGACATCAAGTGGCTCGTAGATCCATAAAAACACATTCACTTGGTCATGTACATACAAAAATCTGTTCCTTTATTCATCCCTTTGAGCAAAAATTTCCATCGAATTACAAGTCTCGTAGAGATTTCCACAACCACGTTTGTGGTTTACATTAAATTCTCACGTCGTTGGAAACAAGGCTGGATATTGTTCTTTCACATCGGCCTCTCGTTCCCAAGTAGCCTCTTCTTTTGGATGATTGTTCCATCGAACAAGCACTAAGGGAATCACTTTAGTGCGCAATACTTGTTCCTTTCGATCCAAGATTTCCACTGGTTCCTCTATCATGCTCATGTCCTCACACATCTCTATAGGTTGCTTTCCTAATACATGAGACGGATCATTCACGTACTTCCTGAGCATCGATATGTGGAAAACGTTATGTACTCGATCAAACAACGGTGGTAAATACTTCACCTACGCGTCCCAAAATTTCAAATGGTCCAACATAACGTGGACTTAACTTCCCTCTCTTGCCAAATCTCATTACACCTTTCATAGGTGACACTTTCACAAACACGTGCTCACCCACTTTATAGTCGACACTAGTCCGCTTCATGTCGGCGTAACTTTTCTGTCTACTCTGTGCTGACTTCAGCCTTTCTCTGATTATTCGAACGACGGTGGCGTTGTCTTCAAGTAGTTTTGGCCCTAACACAAATTTCTCACCTGTTTCCTCCCAATTGAGGGGTGATTTACATCGTCGTCCATACAGAGCTTCATACGGTGCCATGCCAATGCTCGTTTGGAAACTGTTGTTGTATGCGAACTCGAGCATCGGTAGATACTCATCCCAGTATCCTTGCATATCAAGCATGCACGCTCTGAGCATGTCTTCTATTACTTGGTTCACTCGCTCTGTCTGCCCATCAGTTTGAGGATGGAAAGCTGAACTAAAGTCTAGTCGTGTTCCCATTCCTTCTTGAAATTTCTTCCAAAACTTGGACGTATATAGTGTGGGTCACGATCTGAAACTATGCTGCTTGGAATCCCATGTAATCTTACAATCTCCTTCACTGTGTCGTAATATTATACGGCAAAAAGTGCACTGATTTGGTCAATCGGTCTACGACGACCCAAATGGCATTGTGTCTCTTGGCAGTACGGGGTAATCCAACAATGAAGTCCATTGAGATCGATTCCCACTTCCATTCTGGGATTGGTAAAGGTTGCAATAGTCCAGCAGGATGTCTATGATCAACCTTCACTTGCTGACAAGTCAAACACCGTGACACGTACTCGGCCACGTCTTGCTTCAGTCCTCTCCACCAGTAGTTCTTTTTCAAATCTTGGTACATTTTGGTGCTACCAGGGTGGATAGCATAATTTGACTTATGGGCCTCATCAAGAATCGTTCGTCTTAGATCGGCATTGTCCGGAATGCAGAGACGGCCTTTAAACAATAAGGAACCATCTTCTTTTACTGAGAAGTCCGACCTAATGCCTTCACTCACGTCTTGATGAATCTTTGTTAATGCTGGATCTTTCATTTGTAGATCGTGGATATGCTCAAATATCACTGGCTTTACTGATATGTTAGCCAAAAAGGATCCGGTGGCTTTTGACTCAATGTTCGCATCGTAGAATGCCAGGTCTTCCAATAATTTCCATCGGTGCATACCCAAAATCAAACAAGCTAACTGAGCTGAACCTTTCTGACTCAATGCATCGGCTACTACATTCACCTTGCCTGGATGGTATTGTATGGAGCAATCATAATCCTTGAGGAATTCCATCCACCTGCGTTGTCTCATGTTGAGCTCTTTCTGTGTAAACAGGTATCGGAGGCTCTTATGATCGGTGAAAATTTCAAAAGTCTCACCATACAAGTAATGTCTCCAAATCTTCAGCGCAAAAATGACTGCTGCCAGTTCCAAGTCATGAGTCGAGTAATTTTTCTCGTGTTCTTTCAGCTGTCTTGATCCGTAAGCTATCACCTTCTTGTGTTGGTTGAGCACACAACCAAGGCCATTGTATGACGCGTCGCTGTACACGGCGTATCCTCCACTGCCTGAAGGAATCGCTAATACTGGAGCCGAAGTGAGTCTCGTTTTGAGTTCTTGAAAACTCTTCTCGCATGCCTCACTCCACTCAAACCTTGAATCTTTTCGTGTCAGCTTTGTGAGAGGTCCCGATATCTTTGAAAACCCCTCAACGCGATAATAGCTTCTAAGCCCGTAAAACTTGGACGCCATCGCATCTTTGGTTGCTCCCATTTAACCACTGCTTCTATCTTTGCTGGATCTACAGTGACACCATGCTTTGAGACAACATGTCCCAAAAAGCTAACTTCTTCCAACCAAAACTCACACTTGCTGAGTTTGGCGTACAATTGGTGTTCACGTAGCGTCTGTAGAGCAATCCTCAAATGTTCTTCGTGTTCCGTCTTGGATTTGGAGTATATCAGTATATCATCAACAAACACTACGACGCAGGAGTCCAAGTGTGGTTTAAACACTCGGTTCATCAGATCCATAAACGACGCCGGAGCATTCGTCAATCCAAACGGCATCACAAGGAATTCATAGTGTCCATACCGCGTCCGGAAAGCTGTCTTCTGAATGTCCTCAGCCTTAACTCGCAACTGATGATACCCAGATCTCAGGTCGATCTTGGAAAAATACCTTGCTCCTTGCAGTTGGTCGAATAGATCGTCAATTCTAGGCAAAGGGTAGCGGTTCTTCACAGTGAGTTTGTTCAATTGTCGATAGTCAATGCATAGCCGCATTGACCCATCCTTCTTCTTGACAAACAAGACCGGTGCTCCCCATGGAGACACGCTCGGTCTAACAAACCCCTTGTCCATAAGTTCTTGTAGTTGTTCCTTCAATTCCTTTAACTCAGCGGGAGCCATTCTATAAGGTGCCTTCGAAATAGGCTCCGTTCCTGGTGCTAAGTCAATGGCGAATTCTACTTCTCTCTCTGGAGGTAATCCAGGCAATTCCTCTGGAAACACGTCGGCGAAGTCTCGCACAACTGCTATCTCAGAAATGACGTTCTTTTCTTCCTTGTCCTCCTTTAAGAAAGCTAAGTATCCACTGCAACCCTTTCTGATCATTTTCTCGGCCCTTCTCGAGATCGTAGATGACGACCTCACTCCTTGAAACCGAAACGATCTTCTTGTGTTGGGTCTGAAAATGACTACCTTGTTCTTGCAATCGACGGTTGCACAATGCTGTGCCAACCAGTCCATGCCAAGAATCACATTAAACCCTTGCATGTCTAACAGTATCAACTTTGCTTCCAATTCATGCACCTCTAAGTCTCGAACTGCTACAATGATGGATTTGCAAGCTAACTCCGTGTCTACTAACTCTCCAGTCGGAATAGACACAGATAGGACGAAATCCAACATCTCTGAAACAATCTTCATCTTCTTGGTGAAACGTGGAGTGACGAATGAGTGGGTAGACCCTGGGTCTATCAACACTCGAGCGTCATATCCACCGAAGCATCCTTTTTCATATATATTTAAAGTACCTATAGTATACATACATACAATAATTTACACATCAATTTATACTCTTAATTCACATACAGCTTTTTATATTGAGAAAAGAATCTATACAATTTCTAATGCATGCTACTTCTCTATCTAAAATTTTAATGAAATGAAAATTTTTTTTTAACTTTAACGAGTCTCACCTTGGATGACGTCATGCATGTTCCCTGCTTCCTGAGTAGTGACTGCATAAGCTCTCCCCTGAACGATCGGCTTCCTTGCTTGAATGGGTCGTGGCGCTGCAACTGAAACCGTCTTTCTCTTATCCGTCTCGGGGCAATCCTTGATCAAGTGGCCCACCTTGCCACATCGGAAACAGCCCCTAGTTCCCAATCTACAATCCACTGTCCTATGAGGCTTGCCACACTTTGCGCAAGTCTCCCGAGGTGCGGAAGAAACAGTACGAGAACCCTGTGTGATAGTGGCGCCAGTAGACATGGCAGGGCTCTCATAGCGAAAAGGTCTCCCCGACGCAAGTAATGGGAACCTTTGTTGGTGTTGTTGTTGTTGCGCCGGTCTTCCGAAACCCCCTTGGAACTGTGGTCTCTGATTCTGGGCCATGAACCTTGGCTTTTTGTTCACCGGTTCATAGGTCCCCGTCCTTCCTTGTTCATTTCCTCCTCTCTATTGCTCTCTCTGTCGATATCTATTTGTATTCTCCTCTTCAACCACTAGTGCTTTACTCATGACCTCTTCATAGGTCCTCAATTGAAATAGAGCTACGCCACCCCTAACTTCAGGCTTCAAACCTTGCTGAAACCTCTTGGACTTCATCACTTCAGTAGCGACGTAATCCGGAGCAAAACGGGCAAGTCGTAGAAACTCAACCCCATATTCTCTCACTGTCATTCTCCCTTGCATTAACTGTAAAAATTGTATCTCAAGCTGGTTCCTCACCACTTCCGAAAAATATTGTTTGTTGAACTCCTCAACAAACTCCTCCCAAGTCCAAGGCAACTCTGGGGTCTCCTGAGCCCGAGTCCGTATCACGGACTTCCACCAAGGCCCAGCCTCCCCATCCAACATATAAGCTGCCCATCTCACACTCTCATCTTCCGTGCATGTCAGCACGCTAAAGACTTTCTCCATCTCCATCAGCCAGTTCTCAGCGGCCATGGTGTCTGCCTGCCCAGAAAACGAAGGAGGTCTCATCCTTCTAAACTCTGTAAAAGATGAGAGCACAGGCAGCGCAGGTCCTACAGGTGGTGTAGGTGGCTGCTGTTCTCTTGACGTGTGAGTTGCAAAGGATGTGGCTTCTTGTCTTTCTCTCACTCTCTCTTGTTCTCTTAGATCTTGATCCTGCCGATCTCGATCCTCTTCATTATGCTGTCTACTACTACTGCCCCCTGGGGCCTCAGTACCTCCTAAAGGCACTCTATTAGTAGGAGAGATGTAATCATCTCCACTAGTAGACCCCTCTGTTGGCCTCCCCTTGGTCGGCCTCTTCCTCTAGATGACATTTACAGCTGCATTTGAAACTAAAGTTTCGTTAGAAGAAGCCCCTATGTTCTGACCAAAAGGACGATTGTCAGAATTGCTAAAAGAAAATAGCTTTGATACCAACTGTGACAGCCCGGATTTCGGCACCCCGAAACCCGTGCCATCAGCACGATCATCTTGACCGTACCCTTTAGCTAAGCACGGAACATTGGCATATCAAGCATAAAATGAAACAATAAAGGAGCTGCGGAATTTAAATCTATATTAAGTAATTCTCCAAAAGACAGTTCTACCCTCATGCCTCTGCATGAATGGAGAACCGATCCGAACCATCGACGATAGCAATCATCATGGATGGTTCGTCCCAAAAGAATAATCCCAACTCAATATATATATGGTTAAACAAAACAAGGCTTGACATACCAAGCCGTACAAATCTCTCTCAAAAAGCCCTCAAAGTGGCACAACGGAGTCCTCTAGAAGAAGTCCTCAGGAGGTGGCTCCAACTCTTCGCCGGCCGCAAGGTCCGACTCACCGAGGTCAACGTCTCCTGAAGCCTCGGCAGCTGCTAGTAGTGGACCTGCGACGTATAGTCTATAGGGTGAGCTACATCCTAGCTCAATAGGGAACAAAACACAGTTGAACATATAAATTATTACTCACATATATTCCATGATATGCCATGCATGATGTGTCTATGCAGTTACTGATGCAAAATAGTTGAAAAGAATCATATTTTACTGGTAGTTTACTCATGTCTTTTAATTATTCATGAATGACACTGATAAGGCCTAAAGCAAAACTTAAACTTTCAACTTAAGTAATCCCCGAGCAATATAGCATCGAGCCCCGATGAGATACCCTTCATCGTCATCTATATAGACACTTTTAACGTATTCCTTGGGAATACCATAGAGTACCCAAGCCCCTTTCCCCTGGGGATTGGTGGCGGGGTTTCACTTATCTCAAATCAACACCCTTGGGGTGTACTTACTATGTACGGATAAGCCTCCGCACTGGCCTACGGTTTCGCCGCCGTATCGGTCACGGATATCCTGCCGTGTCAGTCGTGGATATCCCGCCACGTCGGTGGGGTACCCTATCAAACCTCAAATAACAAAAATATCGGTGCCTTACATATAGTTATTTACCGTGTAAGTGTGCTATCTTATATCAGTTAGGCCCTATCAAACATGATTCAATCGTGGATACATCCCTGGGATGTATCCATTTACTTGCATCACACCTGATGCCCTTATCTCTTCACTTTATCATCCCCTGGGGATGGCTCATTATAATTACTCTTATGGATGTCACAAACACACACTCTTTCCACAATTCTTAAGCAATAAAACATTTGAATTGAATTCTATATCACTACATACATGCTCTTGTAAAATAAAGTACATGTTCAAGGTGTTCCCTACCTCAAGTCTTCATTTGATCAATGCATCAAGGTCCCACGTGGCTCCTTGTGCACTAGCTCACTCGTACCACCTATGGTACCACATAACATGTGAAACACATCACAAATGATGCAATAAAGAAGGTCCAAGACCCTCCAAGAATCTTAAAGTCAAACTTAAAAGTTAACATAATTTATCTCAGTCGATTAATCGAACTCCAAAATCGATTAATCGAAAGTCAATATCGATTAATCGATTCTCAAATCGATTAATCGAGATTCTCATTCGATTAATCGAATTAAATTCTCTGTTCAGCCAAGTCGATTCTCAATTCGAGTAATCGAGTTCCTAAAATCGATTAATCGATCCCAAATCGATTAATCGAAAATTGAAATCGATTAATAGAAATCCCATTTCGATTAGTCGATTTTCCCCAAGTCTTTTCCTCCAGCCCCCTGGGGTCTACTGGAGGTTCCCAGTCGGTTAATCGAAATCCAAATCGATTAATCGAAATCCAAAGTCGATTAATCGAAATTCAATTCGATTAATCGAGATCGGGTTTCCTGACTTTTCAACTTCTTGGCCAATTTCGATTAATCGAAACCCAATTTCGATTAATCGAAATTGTCAGATTCAGCCCCCTTTTGGCTGTTCTTCTCAATCTTTTTTCACACTTTTCCCTCTATTTTTCTAAACCATTTCCTATGATTTAAACCATTTTCAACTACAATCTAACCTCTACAATCTATGCATTTTATTCACAAAAATTTACCTTGAATCAATCTCAAATTGATTTCAAATCAAGTGGTTGGAAAGCTAGGGTTCCAGCTTTGGCTTGAACGGATTCTTTGCGCAGAATCAGCCTCTTTAACACTTGAATCCCCCTTCCAATCACCCACAATAACTCCTTGCTTAATCACCCTCTTTACTCCTCTCTCTCTCTCTTCTTTACTTCTCTCTCAACAACCAACTATTGATTTTAGGGTTATTAAACCCTTTTATCTCTCCCCTTAGCTTGTGTGTTGAGCACATGCACCTCGATAGGTGTATGTGACTTTAGATTTTCAACACACACCACATAGCTACTCAAACCATCACATCACATTCACTCATCACACTCTACGCTAACTGTCGAACTCCTAATTGGTCAAACCTGTTACCGATCGGGCACGGATTCTGAGGTCATAGTTTAGCGTGATTTTTCGAGCTATTACATCAATAGAGGGGGGAAAAATCATTCCCCTACCACTTCCTCAAGGGCAGAACCAGAATATCCATCAAGCCCCTCTACCACCGCACCCAAGAGGCCCCAGGCCTAACATACATTGGATAGAGGAAGAAGAAGAAGAGTTTGACCCTTCATATTACATCAGCAATCAGGAGGAATTTTCACTCCCCAGGTCAAACGAAGATGAACTGTTTGTTGGGGTGATCGAGCCATTGTATCTTGCCGATTATTTTTCGACACTGACTTACAAAGAGGAGCCCTTAGATTTAGGGCAGTATTTTTCCACCCCTACTCCCGCCTATCAAATCCAAACAGGCACAGCCCCGCCGTAATCATACACATATCCACCCCACGCCCAACTTACCCCATACACCCCTCCTTCACACCCAAATCACCCCACACCATACACAACTTCGCCATCCCCTTATTATCCTACCCCATACACGCCCTCAAATCTCTCCACCCAATACGCTACTCCGCCATCCCCGAGTTACCCCACTCCATACATACCTTCGAACCCCACCACCCAGTTTACCCCACACACCCATCCGCCACCCCCAAATTACCCCACTCCATGCACAACTCCATCATCCCCAATCTATCCCATTTCATCCACAAACCCATCATCATCCCACCACGCCACAAACCCTTTATATCCCCCTATTTCACCCACTACCCCGCCATATCCCAATCATCCCACTCCATCACCCCTAATTTACCATACGAATCTGGCACCATCCCATCATACCTCCCCATATACAAATTCTTCATATCCCTATCACCCCGCGCCCACCACACCTCAGACGTCTCCCCATCCCTCCATCCCAGTCACACTCCCGCCATCCCTTCGTTATTTTGGCCCCAACCCAACTCCACCGCCACCGAAACAAGCAACCCCTCACCCAATCCCCTTATCACCTGCTCCTAATCACCACTGGTCTTACCAAGCCCAGGCAATACCAGTACAAGCCCCCCTTGCACCCATAAATTCAACCCCGCCAATTCCCCACTACCATTCCACCCCCATTGGAGTTAACTAGTTGGACCCAGAAATTGGTATATCCATTAATCCTCCCTAATCCTCATGCACTCCTTTTCTCATCCCAAAACACCTTATGACCCGGATCAGTTGTCATGAGCATGACGACATGAATGCAAATGCAAGAAGAGGTCATGTTGAATTTGTTACCTATTCAGGCCAGATTTCTGTACCACCAGAAGCATCAGGGGCCGTTGAGAAGAGAAGAAGAAAGAACAGGCCGCAGGGAACCCTTTTGAAAAAATGGTCAGAGAACACATACTGGAAACGTAACTCAAGAGAACACCCGCGCATATTACTGTGTGGGATTTATTAATCACGTCCCCGCTCGACTTTCAAGCGCTAATGGGAGTACTCAAGGACACGCATGTCTCCACCCACGTAACTCCAGATGAAGTGGGGGAAATAATAGGGCAAGTGTTAGCCCCAAACGCCATCTCTTTCACTGATGCAGACCTACAGATCGAGGGGAATGACCATTCTAAGCCCTTGAATATAACAGTGGAGGTAGGAAACTTGGTGGTGCCGTTGGTCCTAATAGACAATGGGTCGGCACTAAACGTAGGCCCTCTAAGTTCGACAATCAAAATTGGTGCGAACCCTGACACCTTCCGGCCATCCATATCAAGCGCCAGAGGATTCGACAACACCAGAAGGGAAATCATAGGAGAAGTAGACCTTGACCTGATCCTCGGGCCGCAAACCTTCACCACCCCCTTTCAGGTGATGGACATCAAGTCTACTTTCAATCTGCTGTTGGGCCGGCCATGGATACATAAGCTCGGAGCAATACCATCTACTCTGCACCAAAAGCTCCGATTCATCTCGGAAGGAAAAATTGTCACCATCTTGGGCGAGAGCAAAGAAGACAGAGAAAGAAGCACCCTGCACATTGAGAATTTGAAAGTGCTGAACATACCGCACACGGCAGAGGACGCCGATCTCCACCGATTTGAGTATGACTTCTCAAATGTTACTCTCGAACCAACTGAGAAGAGCGTGGATAATACTGGAGGAGGAATGGACGCAGCTGTGTTCATGCTCCATAGATGGGGCCATCAAAAAGGAAAAGGGCTGGGCCCACGCCTCCAAGGGAGAAGAGACCCCGTCAAGGCCAAGAGGCAACAAACTAAATTCGGCTTAGGATACAGGCCTAGAGAAGAGGAAGTCAGAGAGGCCAAGGAAAAGATGAGAGCCACAGCAGTTGCCAAGGCCAGAGGAATCATCTTAAAAGAGGAACCTCACGCTCGCCCCCACATCCGTGAAACCTTTGTGAGCGCCGGGGTAGTAAAAATTGATCTGAATGGAGAGACAAGGGTCACCCCACATAAGCCTGCTTCCATCCACCCCACCAATCCCTACATCATCCCCCCAGACTTCGAAATGGACTTAGCCGCCCTTTCCTTATTCGAGGAAGAAGTTCCCCGGTCCACCCATCGCTCCAGTGCCAGCCACTCTGGGCCCATCCTAACCATAGAGGATAAGGTCCCCGAGATCCCTCTGTAAATATGTTGAGGGAAGAAATGCAAGAGCCTACCGATGCCGCTCCCGATCAAAGGGGTAAAGGCCAAGCCTCGCAGGTGAGTAACTGGGCATCCTTGCCCCAACTCCTGGGAGCCGCTAAATGCCATGAAAACGGCACCGGCTCTCCAAAAAAAACAACCTGTAAAAAGTGAGGTTAGCCTCTAGACCACTCTACCCTGTATATATAGAGATCCACCTCGCCAGGGGCTGACCTCCGAAAAAATGCAAAAGACCATAAAAATAGAAAAAATACCAATTCTAAAAATATTGTCCTTTAAAATTCCCAATAAAATTAAAATTGATGTTGTGATACCCGTCCCACGTGAAGCCGGCCCCTTTCCTATAGAAATTCAAGAAGAGGTAGGAGTCACGAGTTTGGACGAGGAAGGTCAAATCGATGAGCTCCCGAATGAGCTCCTCAAACAATTTGCCGACTTTGAGCATGGCCCTACCCCGATCGTCGAAGAGATGGAAGATGTCAATTTGGGCACCACAGAGGCCCCCAGAATCACCAAAATTGGAACATCACTGTCCCCTGCGGAGAGGAAAGGTAAGATAGACTTCCTTCGGTCATACCAAGACGTCTTTGCATGGTTGTATGAAGACATGCCTAGTTTGGATACTGATCTGGTTGAGCATGAATTGCCACTCTACCCCAATGTTAAGCCGGTTAAATAGAAGCTGAGACGTCTCCGACCAGAGTGGATGTTGAAGGTGAAGGACGAGGTCATCAAGCAGTATGATGCAGGTTTCCTGATGGTATCCAAGTACCCGCAGTGGCTGGCCAATATCGTCCCCATACCGAAGAAGGATGGAAAGGTTTGAATGTGTATCGATTTCCACAATCTCAACAGGGCAAGCCCTAAGGACGACTTCCCGCTACCCCACATCGACATCTTGGTCGATAACACTGCAAGGCATGGAATGCTCTCATTTATGGATGGATTCTCAGGATACAATCAGATAAAGATGGCAGAGGTTGATCGTGAGAAGATGGCATTCATTACCCCCTGGGGAACCTTCTGCTACAAAGTAATGCCATTTGGGCTGAAGAATGCTGGGGCAACCTATCAAAGAGCAATGACGGCCCTGTTCCACGACATGATGCACAGAGAGATTGAGGTGTACGTCGACGACATGATTGCCAAATGACCAGAAAGGGAGGACCACTTGATAAACCTTCAGAAGTTGTTCGAGAGGTTGAGAAAGTACAGGTTGCGATTGAACCCCCAGAAGTGCGCCTTCGGCGCTATGTCAGGAAAGCTGTTGGGCTTTATTGTCAGTAGGAGAGGGATCGAGGTCGATCCGACCAAGATCGAGGCCATCACTGAAATGTCGCCACCGTCTATAGAGAAGGAAGTCAGAGGCTTCTTAGGCAAAATCCAGTATATCAGCCGATTCATCGCACAGTTAACTCCGATATGTGCACCAATCTTCAAATTACTAAGAAAGGACTCACCGGTTGAATGGAATGATGACTGCCAGGCTGCATTCGACAAGATTAAAGGTTACCTCCTGAAACCTCCGGTATTAGTACCGCTCGTACCTGATAGACTCTTGATAAGGTACCTGTCCATGACAGAGTTTTCCATGGGCTGTGTGTTAGGGAAGCATGATGAGACAGGAAGAAAAGAGCAGGCCATCTATTACCTGAGCAAGAAGTTCACTGATTACGAGACACGCTATTCTCACCTGGAGAAAGCGTGCTTGGTGCTCGTTTGGGCTACTCAAAGACTTCGGCACTACCTATTATCCCAGGTCGTCCTACTTCTAGCATGGATGGATCCGCTAAAGTACCTATTCGAGAGACTTGCACTCACTGGCCGAACTGCACGATGGCAACTACTCCTATCCGAATTTGATATTACTTATGTCACCCAGAAGTCGATCAAAGGGCAGGCACTCGCTGATCATCTTGCTGAGAACCCTTTGTCAGACTACGAGCCTCTAAGGATCGAATTCCCAGGCGAGGACATTCTGTTCATGACTGACAAGGATACCGAGGAAACGGAGGAACCCTGGGTAATGCACTTCGATGGAGTATCGCATGTTGAGGGCCAAGGAGTTGGCGTCATTCTTATCTCACCTAGAGGATCACATATACCCATCTCAATCAAATTGAACTTCCCATGCACCAACAATATGGCCGAGTATGAGGCCTGTACAGCTGGTTTACAGGCGGCTCTTGATCTAAACATAACTCACCTCAGGGTCTTTGGAGATTCACAGTTAATTATATGCCAGACCAACGGAGATTGGAAGACCAAGGATGAGAAACTGATCCCATACCATGAACATCTTGAGGATCTAATAACCTGCTTTGAGGAGGTCACCTTCTCCTATGTGCCGCGAGCAAGAAATCGGTTTGCTGACGCCTTGGCTACCCTGGTCTCTATGGTTGAGATTCCATATGGAGTTGTGATGAAGCCGATCATGATAGAGCAGAGGAACGAACCGGCTTTCTGTCACCTCATCGAGGGACCTACTGAGTTAGATGATGAGCCACCCTGGTTCTTGGACATCAAGAATTTCCTCGAGACCCGAACTGTCCCGGAAGGAACGTCGAAGATAGACAGACGCACCATCCAGCCATTGGCCACGAACTATGTTGTCTGCGGCGATCTCCTGTATAGACGGTCTCACGACAACATTCTGCTCTAATGACTAACCCAGAAAGAAGCAGGTGAGATCATGAGAGAGATCCATGAAGGGGTCTGCGGGGCACATGTCAGTGGACACTTGCTTACGAAGAAAATTCTAAGGTAAGGATACTTTTGGACCACTTTGGAGACTGATTGTTGCAACCACGTACAGAAATGCTACAAATGTCAAGAACACTCCAGTCTAATACATGCTCCGGCCATTGACTTACACAGCATGGCCACTCCTTGGCCGTTCGCTACTTGGGGTCTCGACGTCATCGGCAAGATCCATCCTAAAGCTTCCAACGGGCATCAGTTCATCCTCGTCGTTGTGGAATACTTTACAAAATGGGTAGAGGCAGCCTCCTATACGAGCATTAAGGCCAGTCATGTCGAGAAATTCATCAAGAACAACATCATTTATAGATTCGGCGTACCCAAAGATATCATCACTGATAATGGCACTAATTTTGCTAATAGGCGCATCCGGGCCTTGTGTGAGCGGTTCAAGATCAAGCATCATCGCTCATCCCCATACAGGCCTCAGACGAATGGAGCAGTAGAGGCAGCCAACAAAACTCTGATCCGCATTCTGGAGAAGATGGTAGTTACTTACAGAGATTGGAGTGAGCAGTTACCCTTCGCACTTTGGGCCTATAGAACGTCTATTCGTACCGCTACAGGGGCAACACCATTCTCCCTTGTGTATGGAACCGAGGTCGTGCTACCCGTTGAGGTCGAGGTACCGTCACTCCGTATCCTTCTGGAATCCCATCTACCCGAAGCTGAGAGGGAAAAAGCCCGTTTTGAACAGCTAGACTTGATTGACGAGAAAAGACTCCTAGCCTTGTGCCACACTCAGGTCTATCAGAGGAGAATTGCATGTGCTTACAATAAGCGCGTCCGCGGCCGAGATCTAAAGGTAGGAGACACTGTACTGAAGAAAATTTTCCCGTCTCTCCATGCCGATCCGAGAGGGAAGTTTAGACCAAATTGGGAAGGACCCTACATCATCCGAGAAGTTCTGCCAGGATACGTCGTTCGCCTCTCCACCATGGACGGAGACCACTTTCCTGAGCCCATCAACGCTGGATACCTCCGTAAGTTCTACTCATAGGTCTTGGGACAAGGTGAGTTTTGATAAAAGAAGATGCATGACCGCTTAAAGACCCGATAAAAGAGGCCATCATTGCAAATTCAGTTAGCCCAAAAGAAATATTCCCTGAAAACCTTCACCCTTTTTGCTACACACGTCGGGCCAATAACCATTTCTTTCATATACCCCACCCAAAATTCCAAGAAAAAAGAGAAAAGAGAAAAGAGGAAAATCCGAACCAAAAAAAAAGAAAAGAAAAAAAGAGAAAAAAAAAAAAAAAGAAGAAGAAAGCAAAACCCCCGAAAAAAAGAGGGGGGGACCAAGAAAAAAGAAATAACTGGGACATAAAAATCCTTTAGAAAGAAAGAGGAGTCCCCGAATCTAGAAATCACTCAAGACTTAGATCCAAATCCCCAGAAAAACCCAACCCGTTTGAACCCCGGCCACATTACAACCCGAAAGAAAGCCCTCTTTAAGGTCCACAAGCGGTCATAACATCTATTGCATCAGAACAAGCTGAGTTAACAAACCACACAGAACTTCATTCAGCCGGCTATGACGGAATCGACGTCCACGTCGTGGTCTTCTGGTTCTAAAAAAAAAAAAGAAGAAAAAGAAGAAAAAGAAGAAAAAAAAGAAGAAAAAAAAAAGGAAAAGAAAATTTAATTTGGGTTCAAAGCAAGATGGACGTGGTGAAAACCCGAAAGGGCGCCACGGGTAAAAACAGCAAACTCACGCGGACCAGGTGAGAACCTGAAAGAGCACCTGGGGTAAGAAAGCGAACCCATGGACATAGTGAAAACCCGAAAGGGCGCTACGGGTAAAAACAGGGATGACGGGCATGGCGAAAACCCGTCTTGGGTGCTATGAGCAAAAATGTCAAGGAAAGAGAGATTAGGAGAAGACCTACTCTGGCCTGCCTATTTCAGTTTGAACCCCTTGAGCCCTTTTTCCTCCCTTTTTGATGGTTCACTCATGTGAGAATTGGATCAACTCCCGATCAAGTATGTCATCTCTACCGCGGCGTCTGACGCATGACCAAAGGGAAGGACAGAAGACTGGACCGATCCCTGGGAAGCTGACCTTCCCACGTTTAAAGGAAAACCTGTATCTCATGAACAGGGTTCGACCATGCTCAAAAAAAAAGGGGAGGACCCACTGGTTTGGCCTTGAAATTACCGACATCACAAAAAAAAAAGGCCCCACACTGGGGAGGAGAAAACTTTAAAAAAGATAATAGATTTCTCTTTCCCATAAAAAAGCCCCACACTGTGGAGGAGAAAACTTCAAAAAAGATAATAGATTTCCCTTTCCCATAAAAAAAAAAATCCCACACTGTGGAGGAGAAAATTTCAAAAAAGAAAATAGATTTCCCTTTCCCATAAAAAAGCCCCACACTGTGGAGGAGAAAACTTAAAAAAAAAAAGATAATAGATTTTCCTTTCCCATAAAAAACCCCACACTGTGGAGGAGAAAACTTCAAAAAAAAAAAGATAATAGATTTTCCTTTCCCATAAAAAAAAAAAAACCCCACACTGTGGAGGAGAAAATTTCAAAAAAAGATAATAGATTTTCCTTTCCCATAAAAAACCCCACACTATGGAGGAGAAAATTTCAAAAAAGAAAATAGATTTCCCTTTCCCATAAAAAAGCCCCACACTGTGGAGGAGAAAATTTCAAAAAAGAAAATAGATTTTCCTTTCCCATAAAAAAACCCCCACATTGTGGAGGAGAAAATTTTAAAAAAGATAATAGATTTCCCTTTCCCATAAAAAACCCCCATACTGTGGAGGAGAAAATTTCAAAAAAGATAATAGATTTTCCTTTCCCATAAAAAGCCCCACACGGTGGAGGAGAAATTTCTAAAAAGATAATAGATTTCCCCTTTTCCATAAAAGCTCCACATCAAAAAAAATCTCTCCATGAAAAGCCTTACATTGCGAGACGTATGAAGGAAAGAGTCAAAAAATGAAAAATATATGTATATATAGATTTCATTCCATTTCTTACAGTATTACGTGCGGAGTGTCACGCCCTAAAAAGATAATGACATGACACACTTTCTATTTTGCTGCTTGCTTTATAGATAAAAAACCAAAAAAGTATATATATCTGTATATATATATATAACAACAAAAAAAAAAGAGAAGAAGAAAAGTAACCCAAAAAAAGAGAATCTGTCACAGGGCATTCCTCCCCTCTGTGTATATGATCTATGGTATGTGCAGGAACAGGTCAAGGGCAGGGAGCATGCTTCAAAGCGCTGATCTCTGCAAGAAGAGAGTCCTCACGAGCATTTCGATCAGACATCCACCTACCATGAAGACTCTTCTGCCGTCTCCGTGAAGCTTCAGCTGCGCTACGCGACTCAGTCAAAAGCCCAGTCAACCGAAGAACCTCACTCTCGGCTGTGGCAGCTCTCGCCTCTGCAGTCTCAGCTCGGACCCTTTCTTTCTCCAAAGCCTCGGTCAAAGCCAGCTTCTCTGCAAAAAGAGACTCGATCCTGGTCCGAAGCATCGCTTCCTTACATGGCTAGGGCCCTGTCTCTATCACATCTACCGAAACTGGGCTAGGGGCAGGTAATTCCTCAGATACCAGCCAACCCTCATAATCCGGAGAGACGACGCCCCCTTGAAGCAAGCTACACATATGCGCCGATTGGCAGGTTTCCCAGAGGGCAGCTATGCGATCAAGATCACTAAGAGAACCTCGAGAGAATATCAGAGAGCACCACTTGCATTGCACATCTTTGAGTATACCCGAATTGACGAAGCACCCGAGATGGGAAGTAGTATGTGCTACCAGTCAACCCCAAAAGTGTTTTACCCTCACAATCCCGAGAGCGGACAATCAGAAAGGTGTCGTCCATCCAGGGAAGTTGCCAGGTCAGCTCCGCATCAGATAGCCACAGGCTCAATTCCTCGACGCTCCCACAAGGCAATCTCGAGCACCGGATCAGAAAGCCCCGAGCCATGTCCCCTCTTATCAAGCACAATCTCAGCACAGGCCCCATGATAGCCAAATGCTCTCCTAACCAGATCTGAACAAGGAGTGGGCTCCCGCTGAGAATCCCAACCTGGCCCGAGGCCGCAACATCCAAGCCTCGATACATCTCTACCAAGACCAGGTGTACCAATGAGCGACCTCCCTCCAATTCGGTCAAGACATCACATAGTCCAAGGGAAAATCTCTCACCCCCAGTGAAGAAGAGAACTTCCGACAGCAAATAAAGGGCAAAGGCCTTTACATTGAAGGGATCTCGAATAGGCAACTGTCGAAGGCTCGAATCACCGAAAAGTTCTCTCAGAAATTTCACCGAACACCTGGTGGGCCCTCCGGCGAAACATTTCTCATATCCACCCTTTTTTAAGCCAAGGACCGCGTGGACCGCCTTTGCATACCCCGGTTTGGGCACTACTTTGGCAAGGTCTCGATGCATCTTCTGGCCCGTGATGGAGGCTAGCTCTTCCAAAGTTGAGGTTAGCTCCCTAGACCCAAATTTAAAAACATGGGCCCTATGGTCCCAAGATGCCAAAGCCGCCTGTAGTAGGTTAGGCAACAGAGGAACAACAAGGAGAGAGGAAAGGCGGGACAAGCCGAGGTAATTCAAATAGCGAGCTCGCTCTCAGCCAAGCTATCATGCCATTTTTGCAAAAAGCTGGGCCTCGGGTCCAAACAGGGAAGTATACCGACCCCCGTATAAAAGCTTGGGCCCCCTTTCGAAGGCGGGTCCATCGACGTACAAAGATGTTCTTTCTAAAATCGGTCAATGTATGACGATGGACCCGCTAGAAAAAGGGGGGAAAGAAAGAAAATAAAGGAAGGGGCAAAACAGCCAAACCAAAGTAGAGGAAGGGGCAAGGGGGGGACCAGGTTCGGGTTATAAAGAATCTACCACGCCCAGATTATAGCAGGCATATATATTATATACGCCAAGGCAAAAGTTTAAATCATTTTGCCAGGTGTATATAATATATACGCCCGGCTATTATAACCCGAAAGGGCACCACAGGTAAAAACAGCGAACTCACGCAGACCAGGTGAAAACCTGAAAGGGCACTTACGAAAGCGAATTGGTTACAAAATTCTCCCAATTCCTTATGACCAGTAAGTTGTTGTTTTAATTGTTGGTGTAATTTTAAGTCATTACACAATGTTAATCCTTCACGCACAATGATACTTTGGAGTTGTCCTTAAGTATATTGATTGTAAGTGATACTTTGATCATCAGGATTACGGAGTTTATTGCGGACCTTCTCAGCAAATAGGCTGGGAAGTCCATCAATGAATTTGGCTTTCCAATATTCAGTATTGGCATCACTTCTTTGCATGACATTTGTCATAAAAACATCTTTATACCATCTGAAATGGGTTAAAGATGGGCAACGGAGATTTTGAAGTAATTCTCTACTTCTTTCATATTGAAGATTCCAAGAACCAACAAAATGAAAAATGATGGTTTGGGTCAATGTATAAACTGCATCTTCCCTAGTTTCCATTAGGCCAGTAATTTCGTTTTTAACTGGTTTAGTTGAAGTGAGGATTTCCTCACGTTGAGAAGCTGTGAGAACATTATCCCACCATCCTTTCAACATACCAGAAAATCAAGTAGTAATATATCGAGTAATTGTTTGATCAGAATTTTGGTGTTGTTTTAAAATGGTGCTGTACATAAAAATTTTATGTAAAATAGCAAAAATCCCAAATTTGGATTTACCATCAATGTTCCATTCATAAATGGATCGATAATCATAAGAATTTTGAATATCGATATGATCTTCTTCATAAAGAAGATCTTGAGGTGTCGGTCTATAGTAGTAATATCGAGTATTACCACCATCCCAATTATATTGGAGTTTATTAAGCTCCATGCTGTTTTGTAAGGATTCAAAATTATTTTGAATTTCTTGTATTTCTGCTAAATTAGCATTTTCTCTATCAGTTAATACATTGATTTGAAAATTATTTTTCTTTTCAGGATTAAGTGATAAAGTGTGTAATCTGGAAGTTAATTTATCAATAAATTCCTCTTGTTTTATCATATAAGATTTGGATGACAGATTTAGTCCAGAAATTTCTAGGGGAGGTTTTATATTCGGTTGTTCGACCTTTAAGGTTGATGTTTTGTTTATTGGTGAGGAAGAAAGAATATTTTCAATCCTGTTAAATTGCATACTAATTGTTTGTAAATTCAAATTAGTAAAATTATTTTGTTTGTATAGATATGGTAAATCAACTTTTGTTGAGTGAGGGATAGGTTCAACATATTTTATGAAAGCAATGGCTTCCAAAGTAGCTATTGAATTAGGTTGAGTAAGTTTGAGGGCTTCAATAGGAGGATGAATCGATTGAACAATTGAACCATATAGTTTCTGCCATTCTTTTTGGAAATCCTCAAGGAGAAATATTCTCCTTTCATCCTGAGTGATTTCCAGATATTTTGTTGCTTTAAACCAAGTAACAAATGGAATTACTTGATAAAAAGTTTCAATATATTTGTAAAATTGTTCTTTGAATTCTTGCAATTTTGATGCAAATTTTTTTTTAAAATACCATTCACGGAATGGTGCATATTTGTCTTGCTAGAATTCAACATTAATTTCTTGTCTATTGATAACAAAGTTTTCTGACTTTGTACGATCCATAAAACTTTATTAATGGATTGAGAAATTCATCTCACTAGCAGTAGGAGATTCCCTCTGCTGTTGGGTATATATCCCATGAGGAATCTGTTGTTCAGAGACTTGGATTCCTTCAAGATTAGGTTGATTGTATTCAGAAGGAACACATGAGTTAACTTCTGAATAAGATGATCGAGCAATCGAGGGTATAGAGACTCTATAAGAACCTCTAGACCTCGAATCAGAATAAGAACTCCTATAAGAAGTTCTGTGAGATGTAGATCTATCAAATTTTAAGATTACATCTCCCTGAGTATTTTGAACAATTTGTTCAATTTCTTGATTTAAAATTTGTTTAGGAGAGACAGCTTGAAGTATACGCCAAGCATCAGGAAAAGTAATATTTTTCCATTCACATAATTTTTGTGTAGCAATATTAGTGGTTGCACTATTAGTCTCAATTAAGACTGTTCTTCCTGGTTCATTTTGATAATTAATTTTAGGAACCAGAGAAGTCATCACCTTATAATGAAGGCGATAAATCAGAGCAATGGTCTCTGATCCAGGCATAAAGTTGTATCCCTCAGTTTGGAGATTAAGGGTACAAGCATGTAAAATGTTTTTATCTATTAAAGATAAAGTTAAATTTGGGAAAATATTGTAGTATACTGGACCAAGGCATAAGCTGGTCTCAATAGCGGCCATCAGAGAGGATCGCCAATTAAGGCATCTAGCATCTCTGAGAGTACTAAGTATACTCGTATTTTCCAGACCCAATAAGGTTAGAGGTTTGAATGCAACTTGAATGCATCCTAAATGAAGAAATTTGAAACGATGAAGGTCGTACAGTAAGTCTTCATTTGAAAGTAATTGAAAACCTTAATTTTGATTTTCTTCATTTATACTGAGAGTTTGCTCAGTAGTCTTGATTGACATGTCGTTGAACCAATCTTTCCATCTATATTGATAGATTATTTTAGGATTGATGGAAGGAATTGTCCATCGATTTAATTGATTTTATTGGTCATCGATTTTAGACCATTTGTCTAATTGTTTATTTTTAATTGATTTTTTTATTGGAAAATTGAAACGAGACATTTACAAATTTTTTTTTTTTTTTTTTTTTTTACTTAAAACAATAAAAGAGAGGGTAAAAGAGCTTTTGGTAAAACCAATAAGACTGTAATTACCTATGAGAATAGTAATGTTGGAATAGTTTTACTATAGTGAATAGTGATTTGGAATACTATTCATTAGCATAGTAAATTACTATTTACCTTCTTCTCCATAAATTTCCATGGACTTCTTGCAGAAGTTCATTTAGATTTACTACTAGATTGCTGTTGCACAACTGCGTCCGTCTACGATAACTTTTACGGGGAATCAATCGGCAACAACGCACTCACTGCTATAATGCCATCAAGTCATCCTAACGCGACTTCCCACGCTACCACAGCATAGTAGTAAATCTAAACAGACCATTATAAGTTATCCACAAAAACCGCTGAAGAAGACGATGAACAATAGTTCATACGCCCATGATTAGCCACCCTAATCACGATTCACTGCCTCTCAAGATTCCAACACTAGCCACCCGCCATATGTAATTACCATGGGCTTAGCCGGACATGGCTCTGATACCAAACACAGAGTAAGGGGAAGGCGTGGTTACGAAAGAGAGCGGAGCTAAATAAGAAAACTTTAATTCATATACTAATGACTAATAAAACAAACTTACAATTAAAAACTCAAAACATATAGAATCTTACAACTATACACACACTATGCACCTACTATGCATGCATTAAACTAATATAAACAAAACTAAGAGAAGGCTTACCGATATGGAGAGCTTCTCCGATACACACTGATACAAAATAAAAAGGAAGAACAAACTAAAAAAGAAAGACGATAATTGCTCGGTAAATTGTTTGGTAAAATGTTTTGGTGTCCTGGACAATCCCCAGGCTAACCCTTTTATAGTTGGATGCGGATTTGAAGTGGCTTGAAATCCACTACTGGTTGATGAATGCGGACTTGAGATGAGTTGAAATCCGCCACTGAGTGGGACACGTGTGCTGGGTGGATTGGTTGCAGTCGCTTCGTCCCTTGATAATTGTGTTCTGACGTCATGGCATGCGTCGGGGCTTCATAATTGGACTGATGACTTCATGAGTTGCGTCATGAACAGCTAGCAAGGCTATTGTTAACAAGGACTATTACAGGTAGTGTTGGCCGACAATAATCTGCTATGTGAGGTCCATTAAGATTCTTGGATGCTAGTGACAAACAGTTGTTTTGGCTTATCTAGTTGATGGATTAGCAGCTTTATTGGCTGTTGTGACTTGATTACTTCATTGCTTGCATAATGGCTTGCCAAGTGTCCGGAATTTATCGGCAAAGAGTAGTATGGTTTGTCCTTTTCTTTGTGGATAATCTTCTTGCAAGATCCCCTTAATGGGATAACCAGATTGAGATTCACCAGTGAGTACATTGACTGTTGGTGAATAATAATCTTGTCAACTGAATTCATCATCAGATGAGGAGCTGTTTGAATTGGATGCTGTATATAACAACGCTGTTTCTTGAATGGAAGCTTCATGATTTAAATTGATAGGAAGATGAAGATTCTTCCTGCTGATCAATTGTTGGAGAAACTTGTCTGCTTCATCTTCTTGTTGTGGAGTCGCCATATACTCCATGGGAAGATTAGTGATGAAAATTCTTCGGCCATCAGTAATTTTGAAGAAATAATTATCCATAGATACTTCTTTTGCTTGTTGAGAAAAGTGCATTAATGAATGAATCCAATAGGATTTGGGATCGATTGACTGAGCATTAAATTGTGTAAAAGGAACAGGTTTATTGACGGATGCAAATTCATACATCCGAGTTTTGCGCAGAATCCAAATTTGATACGGTTGAAAGAATTGTTCTCTAGATCTCCAGCCAATAGTGCTAGTGATCCAAAAAGTAAGATGAATGCCTTTGAGCAAGTTTTTGAAGGCATGAAATATCATGGATTTGATCATGCAAGGAAAATTTGGAATCTGTGAAATGGGAAAAATGATTTGATTAATTAATCCCCAATCAAGACATTGAGAAATATTGTGAGGATACTCAGGAGTAAATAAAGAAATTTTTGGGAGATGATAACCCTGAAGATAGTTGAGAAATGAATAATTTTGCAAAAGGATTTGTTTAATTTCAATTTCAGCATTCTCAATTTGAGATTCAATTGAATGGAAAATATCAATTGGTAGGATATGTTTTGCCTTTTCGAATATGCAGATTCTCTTAAGGTGATGGAGAATAGGATCATCAAAATAGGGTTCGACCAAAGCAATGAGGTCAAGGAAGTAAGAAATTTTATCAATGGTAAATGTTTCTCCTTCCCAGTTCAAATTATGGAGTACAAAGGTTAGGCCTTCATAAAGGGTTTGGATATGGGCTTCTTGAGTTTGGATGTTGTTTGTGAGGGTAGACAAATATTGTCGGACCATTTTCTTGTTGGAACCAATATGGGTTTTCCATATGCTATTGATATTTTGATGTATATGTGGCGGAATGCCATGGGTAATGAAATCAGGGCTATGACTGATACTGGTTATTTCAGGTTTTGCAGACTCTTGGGTTTCCAAAATCGGAGAGATGGTCAAGAGCTATTGTTTGGTTTGAAAGGCTTTGAAGGCGGTTCTACCTTCTTTTATGGAGTTGAACATCTGATAAGATGGGTTAGGAAAATTATAAATTTGGCTGTGGCAGGATTGCCATGAGGTATAAAGACCTGGTTGGAATCCTCTGAGGACCACATAAACTTTGCGTTGAGGGGAAGAATTATCTTCTGTGGCTGGTTGGAGAGAAAGGCTAGTGCTAGCCATTCTCGCTGCATAAAAAATAATTATTAGAATATGGATAGTTTTCTAAAATAGAAGGATATTATCCCAATATAATTTGCTCCACTTGATTTCGTGGGTTTTTACGAAATATGATGCATACCTCTAATAGTAATGCTGAAAATACCAGTTGTTTACTGGGGTTGTTTGATACTTAAAAAAAACTTTTAGTTTACCTTGCTG
The DNA here is from genome assembly GCA_021018995.1 of Chloranthus sessilifolius. Taxonomy (NCBI): domain Eukaryota; kingdom Viridiplantae; phylum Streptophyta; class Magnoliopsida; order Chloranthales; family Chloranthaceae; genus Chloranthus; species Chloranthus sessilifolius. The sequence continues at coordinate 35,284,815 of CM037586.1, forward strand.
GGGTAATTACCCTGCTAGGGATAATAAGGCGTCCAAAAAGATGGGATTTTGGAACGACTTTGAAGATAAGATTTTGTGGGATAAACAAAAGGGAAAAGAATAAAAACGGATTTGGGTTAAATTCCATTGGGAATAAAAGAAATAAATTTGTATGCTGACAAATTCCATGCAAAATCATTTATTGGGGTTTGGGAAATATGACCAAGAAATTAAATAATTTATAATTTTATTATTGGATTAATCATGTTATTTTCAAAGATTTTTAAATATTTGTATGGGAATTTGGTGTGCATAAGACCGGATGGCTATTCATGCCATTCCAAATGCCAAGAAAGAATAAAGGTAGCATAATAATTTGTGTGCCTATGATTGTAGGCATTGTATTGGTTGTACCTATTCGTGTAGGTATAGTGTTGGATGAGGTCATTCTTTGGATGCGAAAAATGAAGTAAATTTGCATGGAGATTCCTTGGAATGAAAAGCTTATTGTGTAATTTAATAATAGAAAGAAAAGTAAGTATAAAAAGAATGATAGGAAAAGTTAGGAGAAATGGAAAGGAAAGTGGTAGGAGACAGGTAGGAGACATGGGGGCCCCAAAATTACACAATGAGGTTTTGGGATGAGACATAAAGAGGAATCGAAAGAAGGAGACTCCAAAGGATGTGTGAATGGGATTTGGTCTACCGGAGGTGAATAAGGTAGTAAGATAGTGGGTAGAGTAGTTTCATAAGGAGAGTGAAACTGTTCCGAATAATAATCCTGTATAACCCTTGGGATGTTGTGGGTAACAGGGAAAGTGATATTAGAGAGCACAATAGTGCTGAGATATCTAAATGATTGGTTTTTGATGATTTGAGGGGAAAATGTATCAGGAAAAGATGGATTAATTTGAGGATCATACAATGGTCCTGGGTTTTCCCTAATGAAAAAATGGTCAAACTTGGACCAGTTAATAAAGTTGGTAAAATGGTCAATCTTAGACCATTGAAAGCATTTAATATGCTTTTGAGAGTTTAATTTGGAGTTCTTTTTTATCTTGGACAAAGAAGATAATTTGTACTTTGATAAAATCAATGGGTGAAAATAATCAGATTGATTTTGAATATTGAATTAGTGGACATTAGTTACTGGACTAGTGATTATAGTGGAATCCAAGATGTTTTCATAGTCCAAATCATTAACTGACTCAGAAAAGATCACATCTAATTCACTGGATGATTTCTTAGGTGTATATTTATCTAAGATGTCAATGGATAATTGTGGTTGAATGTGCTGTGTAATTTCAACCGAAAGAGGATTAATTTCTGCCTGACTGGGCTGATTTCTAGTGTAGTGACTAGTAGAAATAACAGGAACTAAAGATAGCTGTTGATTTATCAAGTTTGATTTGTCTTCATCAGGGATAGTGAATTCCTGAGGAATCCCCAGAGGAATTATCAGAATAATTTGAGTAGACCAATTTTGACTCAAAGCATGGATATGATTAGGAGGAGTAAGGGATTTCCTGTGTGGTTTTAATTCAGATTTTATTAAATTAATCTCATGAATATTGGAAGACCTAGTTAAAGACTCTTGATTAGAGTCAAAAGGCTTTTGATCAGAATCTTGATTAGACTCTTTAGACTCTTGATTAGAGTCAGGAGATGAATGGTTGGATGAAGAGGGACCAGAGTGAAAACTAAAAAGTTTAGGATCTTTGTCATACAATTGTTCTAGTTTCTTCTTCATTTTACATCGATTGGCATAATGACCATATTTGGTGCATTTTAAGCATTGAATATGCTCTTGAGATTTTGATTTTGATTTCTTTGTCCTTTTGGACAAAGAGGAGTAAACTAATTGTGGAGGTTTTTGTTGTTTATAAAAACTTGGAGGATAAGATTTAGATTTATGGTTCTCTATTGTTTCAGTTAAAACATTAATCTGGAAATTTGTTTGTTTTATTTGTTTTTTACCAGATAATGCTTTTAATCGAGATTTTAATTGATAAATAAATTCTTGATAGGGATTAGTATATTATACTAAGGAAGTGTTTGATTTATCAATAGATTTGATACAAACTTTGGCTTCCAAAGTTGTTGTGGGATTAGATTGAGGAAGTTTTAAGGCTTCAATAGGAGGGTAAACTGACTGAATAGTTAAACCATCCAGTTTTTGCCATTCTTTTTGAAAATCCTCAAGGAGAAATATTCTCCTTTCATCCTGAGTCATTTCCAGATATTTTGTTGCTTTAAACCAAGTAACAAATGGAATTACTTGATAAAAAGTTTCAATATATTTGTAAAATTGTTCTTTGAATTCTTATAATTTTGATGCAGAAATTTTTTTTAAATACTATTCACGGAATGGTGCATATTTGTCTTGCTGGAATTCAGCATTAATTTCGTGTCTATTGATAACAAAGTTTTCTGGCTTTGTACGATCCATAAAATTTTATTAATGGATTGAGAGATTCATCTCGCTAGCAGTAGGGGATTCCCTCTGCTGTTGGGTATATATCCCATGAGGAATCTGTTGTTCAGAGACTTGGATTCCTTCAAGATTAGGTTGATTGTATTCAGAAGGAACACATGAGTTAACTTCTGAATAAGATGATCGAGCAGTCGAGGGTATAGAGACTTTATAAGGACCTCTAGACCTCGAATCAGAATAAGAACTCCTATAAGAAGTTCTGTGAGATGTAGATCTATCAAATTTTAAGATTACATCTCCCTGAGTATTTTGAACAATTTGTTCAATTTCTTGATTTAAAATTGGTTTAGGAGAGACAGCTTGAGGTATATGCCAAGCATCAGGAAAAGTAATATTTTTTCATTCACATAATTTTTGTGTAGCAACATTAGTGGTTGCACTATTAGTCTCAATTAAGACTGTTCTTCCTAGTTCATTTTGATAATTAATTTTAGGTACCAGAGAAGTCATCACCTTATAATGAAGGCGATAGATCAGAGCAATGGTCTCTGATACAGGCATAAAGTTGTATCCCTCAGTTTGGAGATTAAGGGTACAAGCATGTAAAATATTTTTATCTGTTAAAGATAAAGTTAAATTTGGGAAAACATTATAGTATACTGGACCAAGGCATAAGTTGGTCTCAATAGCGGCCATCAGAGAGGATTGTCAATCAAGGCATCTAGCATCTCTGAGAGTGCTAAGTATACTAGTATTTTCCAGACCCAATAAGGTCAAGGTTTGAATGCAACTTGAATGCATCCTAAATGAAGAAATTTGAAATGATGAAAGTCGTGCAGTAAATCTTCATTTGAAAGTAATTGAAAACCTTCATTTTGACTTTCTTCATTTATACTGAGAGTTTTCTCAGTAGTTTTGATGGACATGTCGGTGGTCCAATCTTTCCATCTATATTGATAGAATGTTTTAGGATTGATGGAAGGAATTGTCCATCGATTTAATTGATTTTGTTGGTCATCAATTTGAGACCATTTATCTAATTATTTATTTTTGATTAATTTTTTGGAGGAAAAATTAAAAAGAGACATAAAATAAAATTGATTTTTTTTTTTTTAATTTAAAACAGTAAAAAAGAAAGGGTAAAAGAGCTTTTGATAAAACCAATAAGACTGTAATTACATATGGGAATAGTAATGTTGGAATAGTTTTACTATAGTGAATAGTGATTTGGAATACTATTATCAGCATAGTAAATTACTATTTACCTTCTTCTCCATAAATTTCCATGGACTTCTTACAGAACTTCATTTAGATTTACTACTAGATTATTGTTGCACAACTGTGTCCGTCTACGATAACTTTTATGGGGAATCAATCGGCAACAACGCACTCACTGCTACAATGCCATCAAGTCATCCCAACGCGACTTCCCACGCTACCACAGCATAGTAGTAAATCTAAGCAGACCATTATAAGTCATCCATAAAAACCGCTGAAGAAGACGATGAACAGTAGTTCATACGCCCATGATTAGCCACCCTAATCACGACTCACTACCTCTCAGGATTCCAACACTAGCCACCCGCCATATGTAATTACCACGGGCTTAGCCGGACATGGCTCTGATACCAAACATAGAGTAAAGGAAAGTGTGGTTATGGAAGAGAGCGGAGCTAAATAAAGATAACTTTTATTGCATAAACAAAAGCCTAATAAAACAAGATACAATTACAAATTTTAAAACATATGGAATCTTAACACTATTATGCTCCTATTACACTACTATGCATGCATTAAACAAATATATACAAAGCTAAGAGAAGGCTTACCGATATGGAGAGCTTCTCCGATACACACTGATACAAACTAAAAAGGAAGAACAAACTAAAAAAGAAAGACGAGAATTGTTCGGTAAATTGTTTGCTGTCCTGGACAATCCCCAGGCTAACCCTTTTATAGATGAGTGCGGATTTGAAGTGGTTTGAAATCCACTACTGAGTGGGACACGTGTGCTGGGTGGATTGGTTGCAGTCGCTTCGTCCCTTGGTAATTGTGTTCTGACATTAGGGCATGCGTTAGTGCTTCATAATTGGAATGATGACTTCACGGATTGCGTCATGGACAGCTGGTGAGGCTATTATCAAGGCAATTTTTGCCGACAGTAATCTGATATATGGGGTCCAATAAGATTCTTGGACGATTTGTAATTGGCAGCTTTATTGACTATATTGGATGTTGCTTGGAGTAGTGACAACAGTATTGTCTGGACCTTATGGTTTCATGTGATTGCCAAGATTCTGATAAAATCTTCAGTGTCCTAAGATGGAGCCATATAATTCTTTTTCTTGAATAGCGGCATCAATTTTTAAGTCAGCAGGAAGATAGAGATTTATCCTGCTAATTAATTGTTGGAGGAATTGGTCTGCTTCATGATCTTGCTGAGAAGTCGTCATGTACTCCATTGGTAAATTCGTGAGAAAGATTCTTCTTCCGTCAGTAATTTTGAAGGAATAATTTTCCTTGGTGTTTCTGCTTGCTTCTTGTGAGAAATGTATTAATGAATGGATCAAATAAGATCGGGGAGAAATTGATTCAGCCAGAGATAGCGAAGAAGGATGAGGCAAACATTTTGGCATGTGGACATATGAAAATTCATGGAGGAGGGTTTTTCGAAGAATCCATATTTGATAAGGTTGAAAGAATTGTTCTCTAGATCTCCAGCAAATAGTGCTAGTGATCCATAAGGTAAGATGAATACTACTAGGTAAGGATCTAGCAGCATGGAATAGCATAGATTTGATCATTCTAGGAACATTGGGAATGTCAGTAATGGAGAAAATAATTTGATTGATCAAACCCCAATCAAGGCATTGAAGAAGATTGTGAGGGTAATCATGACTGAAAAGAGAAATTTTTGGAAGATGAAAACCCTAAAGAGTATTAAGGAATTGATAGTTTTTTAAGAGAATTGTTTTGATTTCAAAAGCAGGATTCTCAATTTGGGCAATAATAGATTGAGAAATATCAATGGGGAAAGCATATTTGAGTTTCTCAAACATGCAGATGTGTTTGAGACAATGAAGAATAGGATCATTGAAATGAGGTTCAATGGAGGCAATGAGGTCAAGAAAATGATTGATTTTTTCAATGAAAAATGTAATATCTTGAAAAATCACGTTAAACAGTGACCTCAGGATCCGTGCTCGACTGGTCACAGGTTTGACCAAGTAGGAGTTCAATAGTTAGCATAGGGTGTGATGAACGGAGGGGATGTGATAATTTGATTGATTATGTGGTGTGTGATGTAAATTTGAAGTCACATACACCTATCGCGGTGCATGTGCTCAACAAACACACAAGCTAGAGGAGAGATAAAAGGGTTTAATAACCCTAAAATTCATGTTTTGGTTGTTGAGAGAGAACTAAAGAAGAGAGAGAGAGGAGTAAAGAAGGGGTTTGAGCAAGGAGTTATTGTGGGTGATTGGAAGGGGGATTCAAGCATTAAAGAGGTCGATTCAACGCGAAGGATCCGTTCAAGCCAAAGCTGGAACCCTAGCCTTTCCAACCACTTGATTTAAATCAATTTAAGATTGATTGAAGGTAAAATTATTGTAGATTAAATGCATAGATTGAAGGGCTAGATTGTAGTTAACAATGGTTTAAAGTATAGGATAAAGGCTTAGAAAAATGAAGGAAAAAAAGAAAGGGAAAATATTGGGAAGAACAGCCAAAAGGGGGCTGAATCTGGCCATTTCGATTAATCAAAAATGAGATTCGATTAATCGATTTTCGCCAAGAAGTTGAAAAGTCAGAGGACCCCGATCTCGATTAATTGAATTGAGTTTCGATTAATCGACTTTGAATTTTGATTAATCGATTTGGGTATCGATTAATCGACTGGGAACCTCCAGTGGAGGAAAGAAAAGAATTTGGAGAAATCGACTAATCGAAATGAGAGTTCGATTAATCGATTTAGAATTTCAATTAATCAATTTGGGATTGATTAATCGATTTTGAGAATTCGATTACTCGAATTGAGAATCGACTGGATAGAATGGAGAATTTCGGTTAATCGAATGGGGATTCGATTAATCGAATGGGAATCTCGATTAATTGATTTGAGAATCGATTAATCGATATTGAATTTCGATTAATCGATTTTGGAAATTGATTAATCGAATCAGATTCGATTAATCAATTTTGGAGTTCGATTAATCGATTTTGGAGTTCGATTAATCGACTGTGCCAGTTTTTGTTGACTTTTGAGTTTGACTTTAAGATTCTTGGAGGGTCTTGGACCTTCTTTGTTACATCTTTAGTTATGTATTTCACATGTTATGTGGTACCATAGGTGATACGTGTGAGCTTGGGCAAAAGGAGCCACGTGGGACCTTGATGCGTGATCAAATAGAGGCTTGAGGTAGGGAACACCTTGAACATGTACCTTATTTTGTAAGAACATGCATGTAGTGATATAGAATTCAATTCAAAATGTTTTTATTGCTTAAGAGTCTGTGAAAAGTGTGTGTGTGACATCTATAAGAGTAATTATAATGAGCCATCCCCAGGGGATGAGGAAGTAAAGAGATAAGAGCATCAGGTGTGATCCAAGTGAATGGATACATCCCAAGGATGTATCCAAGATTGAATTATGTCTGATAGGGCCTAACTGATATAAGATAGCACACTTACACGGTGAATAACTATATGTAAAGCACCTGATATTTTTGTTATTTGAGGTTTGATAGGGTACCCCACCAACGTGGCAGGATATCCACGGTGACGGCGGGATATCCGTGATCGTCTGTTGAAACCGTGAGCGGTCTGGAGGCTTATCCGTTACGTGATAAGCACACCCCAGGGGTGTTGAGTTGAGATAAGTGAAACCCCGCCACCAATCTCCAGGGGAAAGGGGCTTGGGTACTATTTGTATTCCCAAGGAATATGTTTAAAACTGTCTATATAGATGATGATGATGGGTATCTCATCGGGGCTCGATGCTATATTGCTCGGGGATTACTTAAGTTGAAAGTTTAAGTTTTGCTTTAGGCCTTATCAGTGTCATTCATGAATAATTAAAAGACATGAGTAAACTACCAGTAAAATATGATTCTTTTCAACTGTTTTGCATCAGTAACTGCATAGACACATCATGCATGGCATATCATCGAATATATGTGAGTAGTAATTTATATGTTCAATTGTGTCCTGTTCCCTATTGAGCTAGGATGTAGCTCACCCTTTTAGACTATACGTCGCAGGTCCACTATTAGCAGCTGCCGAGGCTTCAGGGGACGTTGACCCCGGTGAGTCGGACCTTGCACCCGGAGACGAGCTGGAGCCACCTCCTGAGGACTTCTTCTAGAGGATTCCGTTGTGCAGCTTTGAGGGATTTGTGAGATTGTTTGTACGGCTTGGTATGTTAAGCCTTGTTTTTAGTTAAACAATGTATATATATAAATTTGGGATTATTCTTTTGGGCGAACCATCTGTGATGATTAGCTATCATCGATGGTTCAGATCGGTTCTCCATTTATGCAGAGGCATGAGGGTAGAACTGTATTTTGGGAAATACTTATATAGTAATTAAATTTCGCAGCTTCATTTATTATTTCAATTCAGTTCATTGCTTGATATACCAATGTTCCGTGCATAGCTAAGGGGCATGGTCAAGATGATCGTGCTGATGGCACGGGTTTCGGGGTGCCAAAATCTGGGCTGTCACAGTTGGTATCAGAGCCATTTCTTTTGCAATTTCTGACAATCATTCTTTTGTCAGAACATAGGGACTTCTGCTAACGAAACTTTAGTTTCAAATGCAGCCGCCAATGTCATCTAGAGGAAGAGGCCGACCAAGGGGAGGCCAACAGAGAAGTTTGCATAGTGGAGATGATTACATCTCTCCTACCAATAGAGTGCCTTTAGGAAGTAGTGAGGCCCCAGGGGGCAGCAGTAGTAGACAACATGATGATGAGGATCGAGATCGTCAGGATCAAGATCAAAGAGAACAACAAAGAGTTAGAGAAAGACAAGAGGATAGAGAGGAGCGACAAAGGATGATGCATACCATGGAGACCATGGCAGCTGCCATGGCACAACAAGCCGCATCCTTTGCAGATCATACAGCGAGAGAACAGTAGCCACCTACACCACCTGTAGGACCCACACTGCCTGTGCCTTCGTCATTCACGAAATTTAGGAGGATGAGACCTCCTTCATTTTCTGGGCAGGCAGACACGATGGCAGCTGAAAATTGGTTGATGTAAATGGAGGTCTTTAACGTGCTGACATGCATGAAGGACGAGAGTGTGAGATGGGCAGCCTACATGCTAGATGGGGAGGCTGGGCCTTGGTGGAAGTCCGTGATACGGACTAGGGCTCAGGAGACCCCGGAGTTGCCCTGGACGTGGGAAGAGTTTGCTGAGGAGTTCAACAAACAATATTTTTCAGAAGTGGTAAGGAATCAGCTTGAGATCTAATTTCTACAATTGGTGCAAGGGAGAATGACCGTGAGAGAATATGGAGTGGAGTTTCTACGACTTGCCCATTTTGCTCCGGATTACGTCGCTACCGACGCGATGAAGTCCAAGAGGTTTCAGCAAGGTTTGAAGCCTGAGGTTAGGGGAGGAGTAGCTCCATTTCAGCTAAGGACCTCTGAGGAGGTCATGAGCAAGGCACTAGTTGTGGAAAAGGAGAACAATAATAGATACAAACTGAGAGAGCAACAAAGAGGAGGAAATGATCAAGGAAGAACGGGGAACTACGAACCGGTGAACAAAAAGCCGAGGTTTGTGGCCCAAAATCAGAGACCACGGTTCCAAGGGGGTTTCAGAAGTCCGACGCAACAGCAACACCAACAGAGATTTCCACTACTTGCGTCGGGGAGACTTTTACGTTATGAGAGCCCTGCCATGTCTACTGGCGCTACTGTCACACAGGGTTCTCGTATAATTTCTTTTGCGCCTCGAGAGACTTGTGCCAAGTGTGGCAAGCCTCATAGAATGGTGGATTGCAGAGCAGGGACTAGGGGTTGTTTCCGATGTGGCAAGGTGGGCCACTTGATCAAGGATTGCCCCAAGACTGATAAAGGAAAGACAACTTCGGTTGCAGCACCACGACCCATTCAAGCACGGAAGGTGGTCGTTCATGGGAGAGCCTATGCAGTCACTGCTTAGGAAGCAGGGAACGTGCATGACGTCATCCAAGGTGAGACTCTTTTAAAATGAAGAAATTTCAATTTCATTAAAATTTTAGATAGAGAAGGTGTATTCACTAGGAATAGTGTAGTTTCTTTTGCTAAACACTAAATTTATATATGAATTAGGGGTGTAAATTGATGTGTAAATTATTATATGTATGTATATATACTATAGGTACTTTAACTATATATGAGAAGGGATGCTTTGTTGGATATGACGCTAGAGTGTTGATAGATCCAGGGTCTACCCACTCATTCGTCACTCCACGTTTTGCCAAGAGGATGAAGATTGTTCCAGAGGTGTTGGACTTCGTCCTATCTGTGTCTATTCCGACTGGACAGTTAGTGGACACGGAGTTACCTTGCAAATTCGTCATCGTAGCAGTTCGAGACCTGGAGGTGCATGAGTTGGACTCAAAGTTGATACTGCTGGACATGCAAGGGTTTGATGTGATCCTTGGCATGGACTGGTTGGCACAGCACTGTGCAACAGTCGATTGCAAGAACAAGGTCGTCATTTTTAAACCCAACACAAGAAGATCATTTCAGTTTCAAGGAGTGAGGTCATCACCTATGCCACTAATCTCAGTAGTAAGGGCCGAGAAAATGATCAGAAAGGGTTGCAGTGGATACTTGGCTTTCTTAAAAGAGGGCAAGGAAGAAAAGAACATCATCTCTGAGATAGCAGTTGTGCGAGACTTCGCCGACGTGTTTCCAGAAGAATTGCCTGGATTACCTCCAGAGAGAGAAGTAGAATTCGCCATTGACTTAGCACTGGGAATGGAGCCTATTTCGAAAGCGCCATATAGAATGGCTCCGGCCGAGTTGAAGGAGTTGAAAGAACAACTGCAAGAGCTCATGGACAAGGGGTTTGTCAGACCGAGTGTGTCTCCATGGGGAGCACCGGTCTTGTTTGTCAAGAAGAAAGATGGGTCAATGCGGCTATGCATTGACTATCGACAATTGAACAAACTCACTGTGAAGAACCGCTACCCTTTGCCTAGAATTGACGATTTGTTCGATCAACTGCAAGGAGCAAGGTATTTTTCCAAGATCGATCTAAGATCTGGATACCATCAGTTGCGAGTCAAGGCGGAGGACATTCAGAAGACAGCTTTCAGGACACGGTATGGACAGTATGAATTCCTTGTGATGCCGTTTGGGTTGACGAATGCTCCGGCGTCATTTATGGATCTGATGAATCGAGTGTTTAAACCACACTTGGACTCTTGCGTCGTAGTGTTCGTTGATGATATCTTGATATACTCCAAATCCAAGATAGAACACGAAGAACATTTGAGGGTTGCTCTATAGACGCTACGTGAACACCAATTGTACGCCAAACTCAGCAAATGTGAGTTTTGGTTGGAAGAGGTTAGCTTTTTGGGACATGTTGTCTCAAAGCACGGTGTCACTGTAGATCCAGCAAAGATAGAAGCAGTGGTTAAATGGGAGCAGCCTAAGACAGTGACCGATGTCCAAAGTTTTACAGAATTATGTATTATCGACATTTAAAAGATATCGGGACCTCTCACGAAGCTGACACGAAAAGATTCAAGATTTGAGTGGAGTGAGGAATGCGAGAAGAGTTTTCAAGAACTCAAAATGAGACTCACTTGGCTCCAAAGGTTTACGATTCCTTGGTGTAGTGGAGGATCGCGATGTATAGCGATCGTCATACAATGGTTTTCGTTGCGTGCTCAACCAACACAAGAAGTTGATAGCTTACGGATCAAGGCAATTTGAAAGAACACGAGAAAAATTACCCACTCATGACTTGGAGCTAGCAGATCATTTTTCTTGTTGAAGATTTGAGACATTACTTGTATGGTGAGACGTTTGAAATTTTCACCGATCATAAGAGCCTCAGATACCTGTTTACACAGAAAGAGCTCAACATGAGACAGCGCAGATGGATGGAGTTTCTCAAGGATTATGATTGTTCTATACAGTACCATCCAGGCAAGGCGAACGTACTAGCCGTTGCCTTGAGTCGAAGAGTTATTTCGGTTAGCTTGTTTGATTTTGGGTATGCATGTGGAAATTATTGGAAGACACGGCACTTTATGATCTGAACATTGAGTCAAAAGCTACGGATCCTTTGGCTAACCTATCAGTGAAACCAGTAATATTTGAGCATATCCACGATCTACAGATGAAAGATCCGACATTAACAAAGATTCATCAAGACGTGAGTGAGGGCATCAGGTCGGACTTCTCAGTCAAAGAAGATGGTTCTTTATTGTTCAAGGGTCTCGCATTAGGACAATGCCGATCTAAGGCGAATGATTCTTGATAAAGCCCACAAGTCAAATTATGCCACCGGTAGCACCAAAATGTACCAAGACTTGAAAAGAACTCGGTGGAGAGGTTTGAAGCAAGGCGTGGCGAATACGTGTCACGATGTTTGACCTATCGACAAGTGAAGATTGATCATAGACATCTGTGGACTATTGACCTTTACCAATACCAAAATGGAAGTGGGAATCGATCTCGATGGATTTCATTGTTGGATTGCAGCGTCTTGCCAAGAGACACAATGCCATTTGGGTAGTGAATCGATTGACCAAATCAGCGCACTTTTTCCCATACAATATGAAGTATACGGCAGGAAGACTGGCAGACTTATACATGAAGGAGATTGTAAGATTACACGGGATTCCAAGCAGTATAGTTTTAGATCGTGATCCACTATATACATCCAAGTTTTGGAAGAAATTTCAAGAAGGAATGGGAACGCGACTAGATTTTAGTTCAGCTTTCCATCCTCAAAGCGATTAAATGAGAAGAGTGAATCAAGCGATAGAAGACATGCTCAGAGCGTGCATGCTAGATATGCAAGAATATTGGGATCAATATCTACCGCTGATCGAATTCGCATACAACAATAGTTTCCAAACGAGCATTGGCATGGCACCATATGAAGCTCTGTATGGATGACGATGCAAATCACCCCTCAATTGGGAAGAAACAGGTGAGAAGTTTATTTTGGGACCAGAACTACTGGAAGACAATGCCACTGTAGTGCGTATAATCAAAGAGAGAAGTCACCTGAGAACAGAAAAGTTACATCAAGCGGACTAGTGTCGACTATAAAGTGGGTGAACACGTGTTTGTGAAAGTGTCACCTATGAAAGGCGTAATGAGGTTTGGCAAGAGAGGGAAGCTAAGTCCCCGTTATGTTGGACCATTTGAAATTTTGGGACGCGTAGGAAAAGTTGCTTATCGCATTGGATTACCACCGTTATACGACCGAGTGCATAACGTTTTCCACATATCGATGCTCAGAAAGAAGAATTCGCCATTGACTTAGCACTGTGATAGCAGTTGTGCGAGACTTCGACGTGTTTCGGAAAGAATTGCGGATTACCTCGAGAGAAAGTAGAATTCACCATTGACTTGCAGGAATGGAGCCTATTTCGAACGCACCATATAAAATGGCTCCTGCTGAGTTGAAAGGATTGAAAGAACAACTGCAAGAGCTCATGGACAAGGGGTTTGTCAGTCCGAGTGTGTCTCCATGGGGTGCACCGGTCTTATTTGTCAAGAAGAAAGATGGGTCAATGCGGCTATGCATTGACTATCGACAATTGAACAAACTCACTGTGAAGGACCGCTACCCTTTGCCTAGAATTGACGATTTGTTCGATCAACTGCAAGGAGCAAGGTATTTTCCAAGATCGATCTAAGATCCGGATACCATCGAAGTCAAGGCGGAGGACATTCAAAGACTTCGGGACACGGTATGGACAAGATGAATTCCTTGTGATGCCGTTTGGACGTGAATGCTCCGGGCCATTTATGGATCTGATGAATCGAGTGTTTAAACCACACTTGGACTCTTGCGTCGTAGTGTTCGTTGATGATATCTTGATATACTCCAAATCCAAGATAGAACACGAAGAACATTTGAGGGTTGCTCTATAGACGCTACGTGAACACCAATTGTACGCCAAACTCAGCAAATGTGAGTTTTGGTTGGAAGAGGTTAGCTTTTTGGGACATGTTGTCTCAAAGCACGGTGTCACTGTAGATCCAGCAAAGATAGAAGCAGTGGTTAAATGGGAGCAGCCTAAGACAGTGACCGATGTCCAAAGTTTTCTGGGGTCAGCAGGCTATTATCGACATTTCGTCGAGGGGTTTTCAAAGATATCGGGACCTCTCACGAAGCTGACACGAAAAGATTCAAGATTTGAGTGGAGTGAGGAATGCGAGAAGAGTTTTCAAGAACTCAAAATGAGACTCACTTCGGCTCCAGTGCTTGCGATTCCTTCAGGTAGTGGAGGATACGCAGTGTATAGCGATGCGTCATACAATGGTTTGCGTTGCGTGCTCAACCAACACAAGAAGTTGATAGCTTACGGATCAAGACAGCTGAAAGAACACGAGAAAAATTACCCGACTCATGACTTGGAGCTAGCAGCAGTCATTTTTGCGCTGAAGATTTGGAGACATTACTTGTATGGTGAGACGTTTGAAATTTTCACCGATCATAAGAGCCTCAGATACCTGTTTACACAGAAAGAGCTCAACATGAGACAGCGCAGATGGATGGAGTTTCTCAAGGATTATGATTGTTCTATACAGTACCATCCAGGCAAGGCGAACGTACTAGCCGTTGCCTTGAGTCAGAAGAGTTCAGCTCAGTTAGCTTGTTTGATTTTGGGTATGCACAGGTGGAAATTATTGGAAGACCTGGCACTTTATGATGCGAACATTGAGTCAAAAGCTACAGGATCCTTTTTGGCTAACATATCAGTGAAGCCAGTGATATTTGAGCATATCCACGATCTACAGCTGAAAGATCCGGCATTAACAAAGATTCATCAAGACGTGAGTGAGGGCATCAGGTCGGACTTCTCAGTCAAAGAAGATGGTTCTTTATTGTTCAAGGGCCGTCTCTGCATTCCGGACAATGCCGATCTAAGACGAATGATTCTTGATAAAGCCCACAAGTCAAATTATGCTATCCACCCTGGTAGCACCAAAATGTACCAAGACTTGAAAAAGAACTACTGGTGGAGAGGTTTGAAGCAAGACGTGGCCGAATACGTGTCACGATGTTTGACCTATCAGCAGGTGAAGATTGATCATAGACATCCTGCTGGACTATTACAGCCTTTACCAATACCAAAATGGAAGTGGGAATCGATCTCGATGGATTTCATTGTTGGATTGCCGCGTACTGCCAAGAGACACAATGCCATTTGGGTAGTCGTAGATCGATTGACCAAATCAGCGCACTTTTTCCCATACAATATGAAGTATACGGCAGGAAGACTGGCAGACTTATACATGAAGGAGATTGTAAGATTACACGGGATTCCAAGCAGCATAGTTTCAGATCGTGATCCACTATATACATCCAAGTTTTGGAAGAAATTTCAAGAAGGAATGGGAACGCGACTAGATTTTAGTTCAGCTTTCCATCCTCAAAGCGATAAATGAGCAGAGCGAGTGAATCAAGCGATAGAAGACATGCTCAGAGCGTGCATGCTAGATATGCAAGGATATTGGGATCAATATCTACCGCTGATCGAATTCGCATACAACAATAGTTTCCAAACGAGCATTGGCATGGCACCATATGAAGCTCTGTATGGATGACGATGCAAATCACCCCTCAATTGGGAAGAAACAGGTGAGAAGTTTATTTTGGGACCAGAACTACTGGAAGACAATGCCACTGTAGTGCGTATAATCAAAGAGAGGCTGAAGTCAGCACAGAGCAGACAGAAAAGTTACGCCGACATCAAGCGGACTAGTGTCGACTATAAAGTGGGTGAACACGTGTTTGTGAAAGTGTCACCTATGAAAGGCGTAATGAGGTTTGGCAAGAGAGGGAAGCTAAGTCCCCGTTATGTTGGACCATTTGAAATTTTGGGACGCGTAGGAAAAGTTGCTTATCGCATTGGATTACCACCGTTATACGACCGAGTGCATAACGTTTTCCACATATCGATGCTCAGAAAGAAGAATTCGCCATTGACTTAGCACTGTGATAGCAGTTGTGCGAGACTTCGCCGACGTGTTTCCAGAAGAATTGCCTGGATTACCTCCAGAGAGAGAAGTAGAATTCGCCATTGACTTAGCACTGGGAATGGAGCCTATTTCGAAAGCGCCATATAGAATGGCTCCGGCCGAGTTGAAGGAGTTGAAAGAACAACTGCAAGAGCTCATGGACAAGGGGTTTGTCAGACCGAGTGTGTCTCCATGGGGAGCACCGGTCTTATTTGTCAAGAAGAAAGATGGGTCAATGCGGCTATGCATTGACTATCGACAATTGAACAAACTCACTGTGAAGAACCGCTACCCTTTGCCTAGAATTGACGATTTGTTCGATCAACTGCAAGGAGCAAGGTATTTTTCCAAGATCGATCTAAGATCTGGATACCATCAGTTGCGAGTCAAGGCGGAGGACATTCGACAAATTTTCAGGACACGGTATGGACCGTATGAATTCCTTAAGATGCCCTTTGGGTTGTGAATGCTCGGCGTCATTTATGGATCGATGAATCGAGTGTTTAAACCACACTTGGACTCTTGCGTCGTAGTGTTCGTGGATGATATCTTGATATACTCCAAATCCAAGACAGAACACGAAGAACATTTGAGGTTGCTCTATAGACGCCACGTGAACACCAATTGTACGCCAAACTCGGAATGTGAGTTTTGGTTGGAAGAGGTTAGCTTTTTGGGACATGTTGTCTCAAAGCACGGTGTCACTGTAGATCCAGCAAAGATAGAAGCAGTGGTTAAATGGGAGCAGCCTAAGACAGTGACCGATGTCCAAAGTTTTCTGGGGTCAGCAGGCTATTATCGACATTTCGTCGAGGGGTTTTCAAAGATATCGGGACCTCTCACGAAGCTGACACGAAAAGATTCAAGATTTGAGTGGAGTGAGGAATGCGAGAAGAGTTTTCAAGAACTCAAAATGAGACTCACTTCGGCTCCAGTGCTTGCGATTCCTTCAGGTAGTGGAGGATACGCAGTGTATAGCGATGCGTCATACAATGGTTTGCGTTGCGTGCTCAACCAACACAAGAAGTTGATAGCTTACGGATCAAGACAGCTGAAAGAACACGAGAAAAATTACCCGACTCATGACTTGGAGCTAGCAGTTGATCATTTTTCTTATTTGAAGATTTGGAGACATTACTTGTATGGTGAGACGTTTGAAATTTTCACCGATCATAAGAGCCTCAGATACCTGTTTACACAGAAAGAGCTCAACATGAGACAGCGCAGATGGATGGAGTTTCTCAAGGATTATGATTGTTCTATACAGTACCATCCAGGCAAGGCGAACGTACTAGCCGTTGCCTTGAGTCAGAAGAGTTCAGCTCAGTTGGCTTGTTTGATTTTGGGTATGCACAGGTGGAAATTATTGGAAGACCTGGCACTTTATGATGCGAACATTGAGTCAAAAGCTACAGGATCCTTTCTGGCTAACCTATCAGTGAAACCAGTAATATTTGAGCATATCCACGATCTACAGATGAAAGATCCGACATTAACAAAGATTCATCAAGACGTGAGTGAGGGCATCAGGTCGGACTTCTCAGTCAAAGAAGATGGTTCTTTATTGTTCAAGGGCCGTCTCTGCATTCCGGACAATGCCGATCTAAGACGAATGATTCTTGATAAAGCCCACAAGTCAAATTATGCTATCCACCCTGGTAGCACCAAAATGTACCAAGACTTGAAAAAGAACTACTGGTGGAGAGGTTTGAAGCAAGACGTGGCCGAATACGTGTCACGATGTTTGACCTATCAGCAGGTGAAGATTGATCATAGACATCCTGCTGGACTATTACAGCCTTTACCAATACCAAAATGGAAGTGGGAATCGATCTCGATGGATTTCATTGTTGGATTGCCGCGTACTGCCAAGAGACACAATGCCATTTGGGTAGTCGTAGATCGATTGACCAAATCAGCGCACTTTTTCCCATACAATATGAAGTATACGGCAGGAAGACTGGCAGACTTATACATGAAGGAGATTGTAAGATTACACGGGATTCCAAGCAGCATAGTTTCAGATCGTGATCCACTATATACATCCAAGTTTTGGAAGAAATTTCAAGAAGGAATGGGAACGCGACTAGATTTTAGTTCAGCTTTCCATCCTCAAACTGATGGGCAGACAGAGCGAGTGAATCAAGTGATAGAAGACATGCTCAGAGCGTGCATGCTAGATATGCAAGGATATTGGGATCAATATCTACCGCTGATCGAATTCGCATACAACAATAGTTTCCAAACGAGCATTGGCATGGCACCATATGAAGCTCTGTATGGATGACGATGCAAATCACCCCTCAATTGGGAAGAAACAGGTGAGAAGTTTATTTTGGGACCAGAACTACTGGAAGACAATGCCACTGTAGTGCGTATAATCAAAGAGAGGCTGAAGTCAGCACAGAGCAGACAGAAAAGTTACGCCGACATCAAGCGGACTAGTGTCGACTATAAAGTGGGTGAACACGTGTTTGTGAAAGTGTCACCTATGAAAGGCGTAATGAGGTTTGGCAAGAGAGGGAAGCTAAGTCCCCGTTATGTTGGACCATTTGAAATTTTGGGACGCGTAGGAAAAGTTGCTTATCGCATTGGATTACCACCGTTATACGACCGAGTGCATAACGTTTTCCACATATCGATGCTCAGAAAGAAGAATTCGCCATTGACTTAGCACTGAGATAGCAGTTGTGCGAGACTTCGCCGACGTGTTTCCAGAAGAATTGCCTGGATTACCTCCAGAGAGAGAAGTAGAATTCGCCATTGACTTAGCACTGGGAATGGAGCCTATTTCGAAAGCGCCATATAGAATGGCTCCGGCCGAGTTGAAGGAGTTGAAAGAACAACTGCAAGAGCTCATGGACAAGGGGTTTGTCAGACCGAGTGTGTCTCCATGGGGAGCACCGGTCTTGTTTGTCAAGAAGAAAGATGGGTCAATGCGGTTATGCATTGACTATCGACAATTGAACAAACTCACTGTGAAGAACCGCTACCCTTTGCCTAGAATTGACGATTTGTTCGATCAACTGCAAGGAGCAAGGTATTTTTCCAAGATCGATCTAAGATCTGGATACCATCAGTTGCGAGTCAAGGCGGAGGACATTCAGAAGACAGCTTTCAGGACACGGTATGGACAGTATGAATTCCTTGTGATGCCGTTTGGGTTGACGAATGCTCCGGCGTCATTTATGGATCTGATGAATCGAGTGTTTAAACCACACTTGGACTCTTGCGTCGTAGTGTTCGTTGATGATATCTTGATATACTCCAAATCCAAGATAGAACACGAAGAACATTTGAGGGTTGCTCTATAGACGCTACGTGAACACCAATTGTACGCCAAACTCAGCAAATGTGAGTTTTGGTTGGAAGAGGTTAGCTTTTTGGGACATGTTGTCTCAAAGCACGGTGTCACTGTAGATCCAGCAAAGATAGAAGCAGTGGTTAAATGGGAGCAGCCTAAGACAGTGACCGATGTCCAAAGTTTTCTGGGGTCAGCAGGCTATTATCGACATTTCGTCGAGGGGTTTTCAAAGATATCGGGACCTCTCACGAAGCTGACACGAAAAGATTCAAGATTTGAGTGGAGTGAGGAATGCGAGAAGAGTTTTCAAGAACTCAAAATGAGACTCACTTCGGCTCCAGTGCTTGCGATTCCTTCAGGTAGTGGAGGATACGCAGTGTATAGCGATGCGTCATACAATGGTTTGCGTTGCGTGCTCAACCAACAGAAGAAGTTAATAGCTTACGGATCAAGACAGCTGAAAGAACACGAGAAAAATTACCCGACTCATGACTTGGAGCTAGCAGCAGTCATTTTTGCGCTGAAGATTTGGAGACATTACTTGTATGGTGAGACGTTTGAAATTTTCACCGATCATAAGAGCCTCAGATACCTGTTTACACAGAAAGAGCTCAACATGAGACAGCGCAGATGGATGGAGTTTCTCAAGGATTATGATTGTTCTATACAGTACCATCCAGGCAAGGCGAACGTACTAGCCGTTGCCTTGAGTCAGAAGAGTTCAGCTCAGTTAGCTTGTTTGATTTTGGGTATGCACAGGTGGAAATTATTGGAAGACCTGGCACTTTATGATGCGAACATTGAGTCAAAAGCTACAGGATCCTTTCTGGCTAACCTATCAGTGAAACCAGTAATATTTGAGCATATCCACGATCTACAGATGAAAGATCCGACATTAACAAAGATTCATCAAGACGTGAGTGAGGGCATCAGGTCGGACTTCTCAGTCAAAGAAGATGGTTCTTTATTGTTCAAGGGCCGTCTCTGCATTCCGGACAATGCCGATCTAAGACGAATGATTCTTGATAAAGCCCACAAGTCAAATTATGCTATCCACCCTGGTAGCACCAAAATGTACCAAGACTTGAAAAAGAACTACTGGTGGAGAGGTTTGAAGCAAGACGTCGCCGAATACGTGTCACGATGTTTGACCTATCAGCAGGTGAAGATTGATCATAGACATCCTGCTGGACTATTACAGCCTTTACCAATACCAAAATGGAAGTGGGAATCGATCTCGATGGATTTCATTGTTGGATTGCCGCGTACTGCCAAGAGACACAATGTCATTTGGGTAGTCGTAGATCGATTGACCAAATCAGCGCACTTTTTCCCATACAATATGAAGTATACGGCAGGAAGACTGGCAGACTTATACATGAAGGAGATTGTAAGATTACACGGGATTCCAAGCAGCATAGTTTCAGATCGTGATCCACTATATACATCCAAGTTTTGGAAGAAATTTCAAGAAGGAATGGGAACGCGACTAGATTTTAGTTCAGCTTTCCATCCTCAAACTGATGGGCAGACAGAGCGAGTGAATCAAGCGATAGAAGACATGCTCAGAGCGTGCATGCTAGATATGCAAGGATATTGGGATCAATATCTACCGCTGATCGAATTCGCATACAACAATAGTTTCCAAACGAGCATTGGCATGGCACCATATGAAGCTCTGTATGGATGACGATGCAAATCACCCCTCAATTGGGAAGAAACAGGTGAGAAGTTTATTTTGGGACCAGAACTACTGGAAGACAATGCCATCAGAAAAGGTCGTATAATCAAAGAGAGGTCAAGTCAAAGACAGCAGACAGAAAAGTTACGCCGACATCAAGCGGACTAGTGTCGACTATAAAGTGGGTGAACACGTGTTTGTGAAAGTGTCACCTATGAAAGGCGTAATGAGGTTTGGCAAGAGAGGGAAGCTAAGTCCCCGTTATGTTGGACCATTTGAAATTTTGGGACGCGTAGGAAAAGTTGCTTATCGCATTGGATTACCACCGTTATACGACCGAGTGCATAACGTTTTCCACATATCGATGCTCAGAAAGAAGAATTCGCCATTTACTTAGCACTATGATAGCAGTTGTGCGAGACTTCGCCAACGTGTTTCCAGAAGAATTGCCTGGATTACCTCCAGAGAGAGAAGTAGAATTCGCCATTGACTTAGCACTGGGAATGGAGCCTATTTCGAAAGCGCCATATAGAATGGCTCCGGCCGAGTTGAAGGAGTTGAAAGAACAACTGCAAGAGCTCATGGACAAGGGGTTTGTCAGACCGAGTGTGTCTCCATGGGGAGCACCGGTCTTGTTTGTCAAGAAGAAAGATGGGTCAATGCGGCTATGCATTGACTATCGACAATTGAACAAACTCACTGTGAAGAACCGCTACCCTTTGCCTAGAATTGACGATTTGTTCGATCAACTGCAAGGAGCAAGGTATTTTTCCAAGATCGATCTAAGATCTGGATACCATCAGTTGCGAGTCAAGGCGGAGGACATTCATAAGACAGCTTTCAGGACACGGTATGGACAGTATGAATTCCTTGTGATGCCGTTTGGGTTGACGAATGCTCCGGCGTCATTTATGGATCTGATGAATCGAGTGTTTAAACCACACTTGGACTCTTGCGTCGTAGTGTTCGTTGATGATATCTTGATATACTCCAAATCCAAGATAGACCACGAAGAACATTTGAGGGTTGCTTTATAGACGCTATGTGAACACCAATTGTACGCCAAACTCAGCAAATGTGAGTTTTGGTTGGAAGAGGTTAGCTTTTTGGGACATGTTGTCTCAAAGCAGTGTCAGATAGATCCAAGGCAAAGATAGAAGCGGTGGTTAAATGGGAGCGACCTAAAGGCGGTAGATGTCCAAAGTTTTACGGGGTGACTATTATCGACATTTAAATGAGGGGTTTTCAAAGATATCGGGACCTCTCACGGTACACGAAAAGATTCAAGATTTGAGTGGAGTGAGGAATGCGAAGAGTTTTCAAGAACTCAAAATGAGACTCACTTGGCTCCAAAGGCTTGCGATTCCTTCAGGTAGTGGAGGATACGCAGTGTATAGCGATGCGTCATACAATGGTTTGCGTTGCGTGCTCAACCAACACAAGAAGTTGATAGCTTACGGATCAAGACAGCTGAAAGAACACGAGAAAAATTACTCGACTCATGACTTGGTGCTAGCAGCAGTCATTTTTGCGCTGAAGATTTGGAGACATTACTTGTATGGTGAGACGTTTGAAATTTTCACCGATCATAAGAGCCTCAGATACCTGTTTACACAGAAAGAGCTCAACATGAGACAGCGCAGATGGATGGAGTTTCTCAAGGATTATGATTGTTCTATACAGTACCATCCAGGCAAGGCGAACGTACTAGCCGTTGCCTTGAGTCAGAAGAGTTCAGCTCAGTTAGCTTGTTTGATTTCTGGTATGCACAGGTGGAAATTATTGGAAGACCTGGCACTTTATGATGCGAACATTGAGTCAAAAGCTACAGGATCCTTTCTGGCTAACCTATCAGTGAAACCAGTAATATTTGAGCATATCCACGATCTACAGATGAAAGATCCGACATTAACAAAGATTCATCAAGACGTGAGTGAGGGCATCAGGTCGGACTTCTCAGTCAAAGAAGATGGTTCTTTATTGTTCAAGGGCCGTCTCTGCATTCCGGACAATGCCGATCTAAGACGAATGATTCTTGATAAAGCCCACAAGTCAAATTATGCTATCCACCCTGGTAGCACCAAAATGTACCAAGACTTGAAAAAGAACTACTGGTGGAGAGGTTTGAAGCAAGACGTGGCCGAATACGTGTCACGATGTTTGACCTATCAGCAGGTGAAGATTGAACATAGACATCCTGCTGGACTATTACAGCCTTTACCAATACCAAAATGGAAGTGGGAATCGATCTCGATGGATTTCATTGTTGGATTGCCGCGTACTGCCAAGAGACACAATGCCATTTGGGTAGTCGTAGTTCTATTGACCAAATCAGCGCACTTTTTCCCATACAATATGAAGTATACGGCAGGAAGACTGGCAGACTTATTCATGAAGGAGATTGTAAGATTACACGGGATTCCAAGCAACATAGTTTCAGATCGTGATCCACTATATACATCCAAGTTTTGGAAGAAATTTCAAGAAGGAATGGGAACGCGACTAGATTTTAGTTCAGCTTTCCATCCTCAAACTGATGGGCAGACAGAGCGAGTGAATCAAGTGATAGAAGACATGCTCAAAGCGTGCATGCTAGATATGCAAGGATATTGGGATCAATATCTACCGCTGATCGAATTCGCATACAACAATAGTTTCCAAACGAGCATTGGCATGGCACCATATGAAGCTCTGTATGGATGACGATGCAAATCACCCCTCAATTGGGAAGAAACAGGTGAGAAGTCTATTTTGGGACCGTAACTCGGAAGACAATGCCATCAGAAAAGTAGTCGTATAATCAAAGAGAGGCTGAAGTCAGCACAGAGCAGACAGAAAAGTTACGCCGACATCAAGCGGACTAGTGTCGACTATAAAGTGGGTGAACATGTGTTTGTGAAAGTGTCACCTATGAAAGGCGTAATGAGGTTTGGCAAGAGAGGGAAGCTAAGTCCCCATTATGTTGGACCATTTGAAATTTTGGGACGCGTAGGAAAAGTTGCTTATCGCATTGGATTACCACTGTTATACGACCGAGTGCATAACGTTTTCCACATATCGATGCTCAGAAAGTATGTAAACGATTCATCTCATATGTTAGGAAGTCAACCTTTGGAGATGTGTGAGGACATGAGCATGATAGAGGAACCAGTGGAAATCTTGGATCGAAAGGAACAAGTACTGCGCACTAAAGCGATTCCCTTAGTGCTTGTTCAATAGAAAAATCATTCGAACGAAGAGGCTACATGGGAACGAGAGGCCGATGTGAAAGAATAATATCCAGCCTTGTTTCTGACCACTTGACAGTCAAATGTAAACCACAAGCATGTTTGTGGATTTTAACGACACTTGTAATTCAATGAAAGTTTTGATCAAAGTATGACAAAGAAACAAATTTTATATACACATGACCTTGAGGATGTGTTTTGTGGAAATAAGGACTAGTTGATATCATAAACTACGAAGAGAAACCAAATAAACAAAGAACTAGAAAATCTACAGAAATTGAGCAAAACCGATTAATCGATTTTCAAATCGATTAATCGATTTGGAAATTTGATTAATCGATTTTGTTCGATTAGTCGGCTGGCATGTGCCAGTGACTGGAAACTTGAGTAAGAGTTAGAAAAATGACGGAATGAAATTTCGATTAATCGATTCCTGTTTCGATTAATCGATTTAGGTTTTTGATTAATCGAACTACAGGTTCGATTAATCGAATAGATTGAGAATGTTAGAAGAACTTAGAGGGATTTACTGAAATTTCGATTAATTGAACTGGAAGTTCGATTAATCGAATAACTTAAGGGACTTATGAAAAAATTGAAGTAAGAGAAACGATTTCGATTAATTGATGTGAAATTCGATTAATCAATTTGAGATTTCGATTAATCGAATCGTTGTTCAACTAATCGAATAACTTAAAGAATCCTGAAAATTTTGGAAAGGACTGCACGATTTCGATTAATCGAAGTGAATTTCGATTAATCGATTTTGAAATTTTGATTAATCGAAATGGATTTCGATTAATCGATTGGCTCGCGCCAGTGAACTCAAAAACTTGAAATTTTAAACGGATACGATTTCGATTAATCAAAATGGTTTCGATTAATCGATTTTGACTTTCGACTAATCGATTTTGGAAATCGATTAATTGATTTCACGCGGCTTAACCTAGTTTTGAATCTCGATTAATCGACTTTGGATTTCGATTAATCAATTCGGGACCTATATATATAAGTTTGGGGGTTTTGCTCCCCATTCGAAATCATTTGGGTTTTTGGATTGGGCACGCTTCTTCTTCTTCTCCTCCAACCAGCCGAGCACTCTAGGGTTTGTGTTTTCTGTTAGTTTTCGGATCGGATTCAAGTGCCATCGCATCCAAAACCCACGGTAAACCCTAAATTTGTGTTTTTCCTTTCAAATCAAGCTATAGAAACCCTAATTTTTGGGATATTTCACCAAAATGCCACCCAAAACCCGGTTGTCTTCGAAGAAGGCAACCTCTAAACTCCCGATTCGGCGTAAGAATGCCGCACCACCACCACCTACCCCATCACCGGTGAGGACTCCATCACCGTCGGCATCGGAGACCACCTCCGATTCGATGAGCGCACCCTCGCGCGAGTCTTCATGCGAATCTACCCCTATGCCGCCACCACCCACTAATGTAATACAACCCAATGAGTGGTGGGCAGCGAAGACCTTTGAGGTCGAGTACCTCATCCACCCTACCCTTTTCACCAACCCTGATGTACCGGGCGAGACCCAATGGGCTCGCAACTACCTCAAGAATGCCGGTCTCGGCAACCTTCTCAAACCAATCCGGGGTTCCTACTACCCTAGGTTGGTGAGGTTGGTTTATCAGGGCCTTGCCGATGGCCCTACCGACGACGTGGTCTTGACCAACATAGAGGGTCGAGAATACACGATCACCCGTCGCCATATCCACGAGGTACTCGAGTGTTACCTCGATTTCCAACCGGAGACCACCCTCTTTCCACCCTTCGTGGAAGAGGCTAACATTGAGGAAATCACGACCCGTATGACCAACGGGAAGACGGGGTCGGGATCCTCCATTAGGAGGGTCGACCTTCCCCACTATATGTGGATGCTTGATTCTATAATCAAGTATAACCTATACCCAATGCGCCACGACACGGAGCACGTGGAGAAAGTGCAACAGGCACTTTATGCGGCCTTCTGTGCCCGTTGGTTCGATGCGACCATGCTCATCCTTGAGGGGATGAGATACATAAAAGGGAAGCTAATGAAGGGAAATTTAAGGCCCAAGGAGAAGATGCCTTATGCTCGGCTCATCTCGAGCATATTGGAGTGCTACTCCGACGCCCCCGCCTACACCGTATCGCCTCACGAGGTGAGGGCTACGGATTGCGTGAAGACGTTCTCCAAGTCTTCATGGACCTGTAGCTATAACTTATTGAAGCAGACCCTACCGGCTCCGGGTCCGGCTCCAGCAGCAGTAGCACCACCACCACATCAGGACCCACCCGTGGGTGGGGCACACCCGGTCGAGCCACCAGCGGAGAGGGCTACCTCTCATACCACCGCTTCACCGACACCGCCAGCCCATTCCGCGCCAGCTACACCTACGTCATCCTACCGCCGACGCGTAGCTCCCTCCGAGGTGTAGCTGGCGCGCCTACGTCATCCTACCGTCGAGTAGAATTCCTATTTTCGCGATGTTGTTGATAAGAAGGAGGATTGTTAGTTTGTTTGAAAATACGACGACATCTTTCAAAGGGACGTTGATAATTAGATATTTCTCTATTATCTCGTCCTTTTGACGGATAATTGATTTTTGTGTCATAAGCAAATTGGTCACAAAATTCTCCCAATTCCTTACGACCAGTAAGTTATTGTTGTTTTAATTGTTGGTGTAATTTTAAGTCATTACACAATGTTAATCCTTCACGCACAATGATACTTTGGAGTTGTCCATAAGTATATTGATTGTAAGTGATACTTTGATCATCAGGATTACGAAGTTTATTGCGGACCTTCTCAGCAAATAGGCTGGGAAGTCCATCAATGAATTTGGCTTTCCAATATTCAGTATTGGCATCACTTTGTTGCATGACTTTTGTTATAAAAACATCTTTATACCATCTGAAATGGGTTAAAGATGGGCAACGGAGATTTTGAAATAATTCTCTACTTCTTTCATATTGAAGATTCCAAGAACCAACAAAATGAAAAATGATGGCTTGGGTCAATGTATAAACTGCATCTTCCCTAGTTTCCATTAGGCCAATAATTTCGTTTTTAACTGGTTTAGTTGAAGTGAGGATTTCCTCACGTTGAGCGGCTGTGAGAACATTATCCCACCATCCTTTCAACATACCAGAAAATTCAGTAGTAATATATGGAGCAATTGTTTGATCAAAATTTTGGTGTTGTTTTAAAATGGTGTTGTACATAAAAATTTTATGTAAAACAGCAAAAATCCCATATTCGGATTTACCATCAATGTTCCATTCATAAATGGATCGATAATCATAAGAATTTTGAATATCGATATGATCTTCTTCATAAAGAAGATCTTGAGGTGTCGGTCTATGGTAGTAATATCGAGTATTACCACCATCCCAATTATATTGGAGTTTATTAAGCTCCATGCTGTTTTGTAAGGATTCGAAATTATTTTGAATTTCTTGTATTTCTGCTAAATTAGCATTTTCTCTATCAGTTAATACATTGATTTGAAAATTATTTTTCTTTTAAGGATTAAGTGATAAAGTGTGTAATCTGGAAGTTAATTTATCAATAAATTCCTCTTCTTTTACCATATAAGATTTGGATGACAGATTTAGTCCAGAAATTTCTAGGGGAGGTTTTATATTCGGTTGTTCGACCTTTAAGGTTGATGCTTTGTTTATTGGTGAGGAAGAAAGAATATTTTCAATCCTGTTCAATTGCATACTAATTGTTTGTAAATTCAAATTAGTAAAATTATTTTGTTTGTACAGATGTGATAAATCAACTTTTGTTGAGTGAGGGATAGGTTCAACAGGTTTTATGAAAGCAGTGGCTTCCAAAGTAGCTGTTGAATTAGGTTGGGTAAGTTTGAGGGCTTCAACAGGAGGATGAATCGATTGAACGATTGAACCATCTAGTTTCTGCCATTCTTTTTGGAAATCCTCAAGGAGAAATATTCTCCTTTCATCCTGAGTCATTTCCAAATATTTTGTTGCTTTAAACCAAGTAACAAATGGAATTACTTGATAAAAAGTTTCAATATATTTGTAAAATTGTTCTTTGAATTCTTGCAATTTTGATGCAGAAATTTTTTTAAAATAGCATTCACGGAATGGTGCATATTTGTCTTGCTGGAATTCAGCATTAATTTCTTGTCTATTGATAACAAAGTTTTCTGGCTTTGTACGATCCATAAAACTATATTAATGGATTGAGAAATTCATCTCGCTAGCAGTAGGAGCTTTCCTCTGCTGTTGGGTATATATCCCATGAGGAATCTGTTGTTTAGCGACTTGGATTCCTTCAAGATTAGGTTGATTGTATTCAGAAGGAACATATGAGTTAACTTCTGAATAAGATGATCGAGCAGTCGAGGGTATAGAGACTCTATAAGAACCTCTAGACCTCGAATCAGAATAAGAACTCCTCTAAGAAGTTCTGTGAGATGTAGATCTATCAAATTTTAAGATTACATCTCCCTGTGTATTTTGAACAATTTGTTCAATTTCTTGATTAAAAATTGGTTTAGGAGAGACAGCTTGAGGTATACGCCAAGCATCAGGAAAAGTAATATTTTTCCATTCACATAGTTTTTGTGTAGCAACATTAGTGATTGCACTATTAGTCTCAATTAAGACTGCTCTTCCTGGTTCATTTTGATAATTCATTTTAGGAACCAGAGAAGTCATCACCTTATAATGAAGGCGATAGATCAGAGCCAATGGCCTCTGATCCAGGCATAAAGTTGTATCCCTCAGTTTGGAGATTAAGGGTACAAGCATGTAAAATATTTTTATTTATTAAAGATAAAATTAAATTTGGGAAAACATTGTAGTATACTAGACCAAGGCATAAGCTTGTCTCAATAGCGGCCATCAGAGAAGATCGCCAATCAAGGCATCTAGCATCTCTGAGAGTACTAAGTATACTCGTATTTTCCAGACCCAATAAGGTCAGAGGTTTGAATGCAACTTGAATGCATCCTAAATGAAAAAATTTGAAACGATGAAGGTCGTGCTGTAAGTCTTCATTTAAAAGTAATTGAAAACCTTCATTTTGACTTTCTTCATTTATACTGAGAGTTTGCTCAGTAGTCTTGATTGACATGTCGATGGACCAATCTTTCCATCCATATTGATAGATTGTTTTAGGATTGATGGAAGGAATTGTCCATCGATTTAATTGATTTTGTTGGTCATCAATTTTAGACCATTTGTCTAATTGTTTATTTTTAATTAATTTTTTTATTAGAAAATTGAAAAGAGACATTTACAAAATTTTATTTTATTTTTTATTATTATTATTTTTTTTACTTAAAATAATAAAAGAGAGGGTAAAAGAGATTTTGGTAAAACCAATAAGACTGTAATTACATATGGGAATAGTAATGTTAGAATAGTTTTACTATAGTGAATAGTGATTCGGAATACTATTCATCAGTATAGTAAATTACTATTTACCTTCTTCTCCATAAATTTCCATGGACTTCTTACAGAAGTTCATTTAGATTTACTACTAGATTGTTGTTGCACAACTGCGTCCGTCTACAATAACTTTTACGGGGAATCAACTGGCAACAACGCACTCACTGCTACAATGCCATCAAGTCATCCCAACGCGACTTCCCACGCTACCACAACATAGTAGTAAATCTAAACAGACCATTATAAGTCATCCATAAAAACCGCTGAAGAAGACGATGAACAGTAGTTCATACGCCCATGATTAGCCACCCTAATCACGACTCACTACCTCTCAAGATTCCAATACTAGCCACCCGCCATATGTAATTACCACGAGCTTAGACGGACATGGCTTTGATACCAAACACAGAGTAAAGGGGTAAGCGTAGTAACGGAAGAGGAAGAAGAACACGGGAAGAAAACTCTTATATCATATATTAATACTAATAAAACAAAATGCAATTACAAACTTACAACTATACACACACTATGCACCTACTATGCATGCATTAAACTAATATAAACAAAGCTAAGAGAAAGCTTACCGATATGGAGTGCTTCTCCGATACACACTGATACAAACTAAAAAGGAAGAACAAACTAGAAAAGAAAGACGAGAATTGCTCGGTAAATTGTTTGGTAAAATGTTTTAGTTTCCTGGACAATCCCCAGGCTAACCTTTTTATAGATGAGTGCGGATTTGAAGTGGTTTGAAATCCGCTACTGAATGGGACATGTGTGCTGGGTGGATTGGTTGCAGTCGCTTCATCCCTTGATAATTGTGTTCTGACGTAAGGGCATGCGTCAGTGCTTCATAATTGGAATGATGACTTCACGGGTTGCGTCATGGACAGCTGGTGAAGCCGACAGTAATCTGATATATGGGGTCCAATAAGATTCTTGGACTATTTATTACTGATAGCTTTATTGACTGGTTTGGTGTTTGTGGCTAAGCCTCATTGTTCTCTGAGATTGTCAAGATTCTGGTAAAATATTGAATCGCCAGATAGGGAGCTATCTGAATCAGATAAGTTGTGAAGCTGGTCTTCTTCTTGGATAGATGCTTCAATTTCTAAATTGGCGGGCCGATGGAGATTATTCCTGCTGATCAACT
Source organism: Chloranthus sessilifolius (assembly GCA_021018995.1). Taxonomy (NCBI): domain Eukaryota; kingdom Viridiplantae; phylum Streptophyta; class Magnoliopsida; order Chloranthales; family Chloranthaceae; genus Chloranthus; species Chloranthus sessilifolius. The sequence goes on from CM037586.1 coordinate 35,315,227, forward strand.
GTTGGAGAAATTTGTCTGCCTCTTCTTCTTGTTGAGGAGTCGCCATATAGTCCATAGGGAGATCAGTAATGAAAAGTCTTCAACATCAGTAATCTTGAAGCAATAATGGTCTCTTGAAATTTCTCTAGCTTTTTGAGAAAAATACACCAGGGAGTTAATCCAATAGGATTTGGACGAAATTGTGTTGGCATTAGAATAAGCAAAAGGATCAAGTTTGTTGACATATGAGAATTCATACATCCTGGTTTTTCGAAGAACCCAGATTTGATACGGTTGGAAGAATTGTTCCCGGGATCGCCAGCCAACAATGCTAGTGATCCAAAAAGTGAGATAAATGCCTTTGAGCAAACATTTGGAGGCATGGGAGACCATGGATTTAATCCTGCGAGGAAAATTTGGAATATTAGACAGGGGAAAAATGATTTGGTTGATCAGACCCCAATCAAGACCTTGTGAAAGATTATTAGGATATTCTGGAGAAAGCAAAGCGATTTGGGAGATAATAACCCTGAAGATGAGTAAGAAATGGATGATTCTATACTAAAATCTGTTTGATTTCCGTAGCAGAGTTTTCAATTTGTGAGACAATATTCTGAAAAATATCAATTGGGAGTACATGTTTGGCCTTTTCAAACATGCAAATTCTTTTAAGGCGATAAAGAATTGGATCATTTTGTTTCACCAATTCAATGATATTAAGAAAATAGGAAATTTTCTCAATAGAAAAGGTTTCTTCTTCCCAATTGAAGTTCTTGAGCAATGAGGTTAGGCCTTCATAAAGTTGTTGGGTGTGGGCTACTTGAGCCTGAATTTTGGATGCCAGAAGGCTCAAATGTTGTCTGACTTTTCTTTTATTATTGACAATATGATTTTTCCATACTCCATTCATTTCTTGGTACATGGATGGATCAACGCGTGGGCTGATAAAATTAGGTATATGGCTGATGTTGAAAATTTCAGATTTAGAGTATTCTTTGACTTCCATAATGGGAGATTGGGCTAGGAGGTGCATGGTTTGATAGGTTTGAAAAGTAGATTTGCCTTCTCTTATGAAATTATACATTTGGTATAATGGATTAGGGAAATTATAAATTTGGCTATGGCAAGATTGCCATGAAGTGTAAAGTCCTGGTTGGTACCCTTTGAGGACAACATAAACTTTTCTTTGTGGTGAAGAATCGTCTTCTGTTGAATTGGCTGCATTGGCAGAAGAGTTTCTTGCAAGGCTAGTCATTTTCTGCACAAAAAGTAGTGGTGAGTTGGTGATTTCCTATTGTAGGATCACCGCATAAATATAAGACCACTGGATTGGTGGTATGCAAATGCTGATGCGAATGCGCATGCAAATGGGAATAAACAATTCGATTATTGTGAGTAGTGTGATTGGAGTGATGAGCCCCCCAGAATTGGGTATTACCGGAAAGGGAGACACAACAAAGGTGAGGAAAGGAGCCCTCAAAAGGAGAGGAGAGAAAATGAAATCAAAGGGGATGACCCTGAAATTGGGCAAAAATGCCATGAGAATCTACCCGGGTAAAGGGAAAGAGAGAAGAAATAAAAGGAATCCCTAAGATAAGGGTTTGAGTGATGTTTGGGAGAATTACAAAAGAAGTGGGAATGGAAATATTATGATGCTGGACGGCAGCATGGTCAAGTTTGTGGTGGATAGGTATGGGATATCCACTAGCATTGGTGAGACTCTGACGAGTGGAGGTCAAATAGAAGGCAGGGACTAACCCCTCTTGAAGACAATTCATGTCAGCACCACTGTCAATAAGAGCAATGATGTCATAAATTGTATAGTTGGAATTAAGAAATAAATTGACTTTGATGTACCACTTTGGGGAAGATACCTGTTGGAGAGTGTTTAGGTAAGTCTATGACGTGGAATGAGAAGAGGCTTCGTTGTTTTCCAAATGATTAAGGCGATTATTAATGGTGAAAATTTCTTTAGCAAAATGTTGCTTTAGAGTAATTAATTCATTGTTGAGAGATTCTATTTGTTGCTGAAAATTAGCAACCATAGAAAAACTATGGATAGCATTGGTCATCGGATTAGAAGAACTATGGGATTCTAACCAATGAAAGAGTTTTCTAATAGGGTAAGGATTTTCTACTATTAGAGATTTTTTAGTTTCTTTTTGAGCTGTAGAAATACAGGCTTCAATTAATTTAGATTTCATTATTGGATCTTCAGTTTTGTCAACTAAGTCCAATAACGATTGTTGGGATGCAGTAAAAACATTAATACTAAGATTGTTCATAGCAGCAAATGCTTGCCAAGAATCATTTGAAGTATGAATATGATTACATTTGCAATTTGCAGGGTTGTCATCTGCAAGGGAGGAAGATGACGAAGTGGAGTAAATTTCATTATCAGAATCAGAAAATTCTGAATAATCAGGACTAGAATCTAAATAAATTTTTGAAAAGGTTAATTTCAAACCTTCATCATGAATTTGATTTATTCTTTGTTCAGTTGTGCATTTATTGACATAATGACCAAATCGATGACACTTGTAACATTTAATCTCTCTCTGGGGTCGATTTTTTGGTCTTCTTCTTTTCTCACGATATTTGTGAGAAGAAGAAGGATCTCTGGTTTCTCGATGTTGTCGAGTAGAATTCCTATTTTCACGATGTTGTTGATAAGGAGGATTGTTAGTTTGTTTGAAAATACGACGATGACTTTCAAAGGGACGTTGATAATTAGATATTTCTCTATTATTTCGTCCTTTTGACGAATAATTGATTTTTGTGTCATAAGCAAATTGGTCACAAAATTCTCCCAATTCCTTAAGACCAGTAAGTTGTTGTTGTTTTAATTGTTGGTGTAATTTTAAGTCATTACACAATGTCAATCCTTCACGCACAATGATACTTTGGAGTTGTCCATAAGTATATTGATTGTAAGTGATACTTTGATCATCAGGATTATGGAGTTTATTGCGGACCTTCTCAGCAAATAGGCTGGGAAGTCCATCAATGAATTTGGCTTTCCAATATTCAGTATTGGCATCACTTCGTTGCATGACTTTTGTCATAAAAACATCTTTATACCATCTGAAATGGGTTAAAGATGGGCAACGGAGATTTTGAAGTAATTCTCTACTTCTTTCATATTGAAGATTTCAAGAACCAAAGAAATAAAAAATGATGGTTTGGGTCAATGTATAAACTGCATCTTCCCTAGTTTCCATTAGGCCAGTAATTTTGTTTTTAACTGGTTTAGTTGAAGTGAGGATTTCCTCACGTTGAGCGGCTGTGAGAACATTATCCCACCATCCTTTCAACATACCAGAAAATCCAGTAGTAATATATCGAGCAATTGTTTGATAAGAATTTTGGTGTTGTTTTAAAATGGTGGTGTACATAAAAATTTTATGTAAAACAGCAAAAATCCCATATTCGGATTTACCATCAATGTTCCATTCATAAATGGATCGATAATCATAATAATTTTGAATATCGATATGATCTTCTTCATAAAGAAGATCTTGAGGTGTCGGTCTATGGTAGTAATATCGAGTATTACCACCATCCCAATCATATTGGAGTTTATTAAGCTCCATGCTATTTTGTAAGGATTCGAAATTATTTTGAATTTCTTGTATTTCTGCTAAATGAGCATTTTCTCTATCAGTTAATACATTGATTTGAAAATTATTTTTCTTTTCAGGATTAAGTGATAAAGTGTGTAATCTGGAAGTTAATTTATCAATAAATTCCTCTTGTTTTATCATATAAGATTTGGATGACAGATTTAGTCCAGAAATTTGTAGGGGAGGTTTTATATTCGGTTGTTCGACCTTTAAGGTTGATGCTTTGTTTATTGGTGAGGAAGAAAGAATATTTTCAATCATGTTCAATTGCATACTAATTGTTTGTAAATTCAAATTAGTAAAATTATTTTGTTTGTACAGATGTGATAAATCAACTTTTGTTGAGTGAGGGATAGGTTCAATAGGTTTTATGAAAGCAGTGGCTTCCAAAGTAGCTGTTGAATTAGGTTGAGTAAGTTTGAGGGCTTCAACAGGAGGATGAATCGATTGAACGATTGAACCATCTAATTTCTGCCATTCTTTTTGGAAATCCTCAAGGAGAAATATTCTCCTTTCATCCTGAGTCATTTCCAGATATTTTGTTGCTTTAAACCAAGTAACAAATGGAATTACTTGATAAAAAGTTTTAATATATTTGTAAAATTGTTCTTTGAATTCTTGCAATTTTGATGCAGAAAATTTTTTAAAATACCATTCACGGAATGGTGCATATTTGTCTTGCTGGAATTCAACATTAATTTCTTGTCTATTGATAACAAAGTTTTCTGGCTTTGTACGATCCATAAAACTTTATTAATGGATTGAGAAATTCATCTCGCTAGCAGTAGGGGATTCCCTCTGCTGTTGGGTATATACCCCATGAGGAATCTGTTGTTTAGAGACTTGGATTCCTTCAAGATTAGGTTGCTTGTATTCAGAAGGAACACATGAGTTAACTTCTGAATAAGATGATCGAGCAGTCGAGGGTATAGAGACTCTATAAGGACCTCTAGACCTCGAATCAGAATAAGAACTCCTATAAGAGGTTTTGTGAGATGTTGATCTATCAAATTTTAAGATTACATCTCCCTGGGTATTTTGAACAATTTTTTCAATTTCTTGATTTAAAATTGTTTTAGGAGAGACAGCTTGAGGTATACGCCAAGTATCAGGAAAAGTAATATTTTTCTATTCACATAATTTTTGTATAGCAACATTAGTGGTTGCACTATTAGTCTCAATTAAGACTGTTCTTCCTGGTTCATTTTGATAATTAATTTTAGGTACCAGAGAAGTCATCACCTTATAATGAAGGCGATAGATCAGAGCAATGGTCTCTGATCCAGGCATAAAGTTGTATCCCTCAGTTTAGAGATTAAGGGTACAAGCATGTAAAATGTTTTTATCTGTTAAAGATAAAGTTAAATTTGGGAAAATATTATAGTATACTGGACCAAGGCATAAGCTGGTCTCAATAGCGGCCATCAGAGAGGATTGCCAATCAAGGCATCTAGCATCTCTGAGAGTGCTAAGTATACTAGTATTTTTCAGATCCAATAAGGTTAAGGGTTTGAAGGCAACCTGAATACATCCTAGATGTAGGAAGTTGAATTTGTGAAGGTCATGTAGAGGATCTTCATTCGAAAGCAATTGAAAACCTTCATTTTGACTTTCTTCATTTATATTGAGAGTTTGCTCAGTAGTTTTGATGGACATGTCGGTGGACCAATCTTTCCATCCATATTGATAGATTGTTTTAGGATTGATGGAAGGAATTGTCCATCGATTTAATTGATTTTGTTGGTCATCGATTTTAGACCATATGTCTAATTGTTTATTTTTAATTGATTTTTTGATTGGAAAATTGAAAAGAGACATTAACAAATATATATATATATATATATATATATATATTTTAATTTAAAATAGTAAAAAAGAAAGGGTAAAAGAGCTTTTGGTAAAATCAATAAGACTGTAATTACATATGGGAATAGTAATGTTGGAATAGTTTTACTATAGTGAATAGTGATTCGGAATACTATTCATCAGCATAGTAAATTACTATTTACCTTCTTCTCCATAAATTTCCATGGACTTACAGAAGTTCATTTAGATTTACTACTAGATTGCTGTTGCACAACTGCGTCCGTCTACGATAACTTTTACGGGGAATCAACCGGCAACAACGCACTCACTGCTACAATGCCATCATGTCATCCCAACGCGACTTCCCACGCTACCACAGCCCACTTTAAAGCCAGGGCTGGTAGGGCCCCCCCCCTCACACTGGTCTATTTTTCCCCAACGAGGAACGTAGTTTTATTTGGCCCACTTTTTTTCGCGGGACCGCACATGGGCAGGCATGCCACACACCCATGGGAAACACCCGGGTGGCGCGCCGCCCAAAGGTTGCCTACAGAGAGCCACCTGCATGATCAACCTCATCATTGGAGAGGTGACGGTTCATTTCAAGCAAGAAAAAGAGAGAGGAAACCACCAAAGGAAAGAGATAACCAAATAAAACAGTCATATAAACCATAAAAATTATAAAACCATAAAAAAAAAAAAAAAATGTTGTTGTTTAAAGTTATTACATATCCCAAATAAATCAAAAGTCTAAATTGTCTCATTGTGTCAACTTTTTCAGAAAAAAAACTACTCCGGGGCAGCTCCCTTCAATTTCTTCCGGCGCCGGCTCGCACTTTGGAAAGTGCGAGTCTCCCCCACCCGAGTCCACGCCTGAGAGATACGGCTGAGCAAAGAGCGCGACTCCTTCTCACGAGCACGCTGCAGAGGCACACCAAAAGCCATCAGGTAGAGAAACAGGCCGAAAGTAAATAAGGAAAATAACTAGGTTGGGTCAGCATTCACTCACCACTTCGGTCTCCCTAAGCCCAACAAGGTTACAATAATATTCGGCTTGACTCACTGCCGACTCATAATCCTGGCCAGTAAGGAAAAGGAGGTGTTAGTCACACAGGCCATCAACATAATTCAAAAGGAAAAAGAACAGAGCAACAAGATAGAAATTACCCCAGGAATCAGCTCGGGAGGTGGGACCTGGATAGCTTCAGCAGAAATTCGTGCCTTTTCAGCCACGTCGACACACACGCGTGACAAAAAGGCATCATCCAGGCGTTTGAAGGTCGCCTGGACCTCGACGGGTGAACTACCAGAAGCACTGGCACCAGAAGGGTCAGAGGTCCAGCACCTGAAGCCACGCCTGAAGCACTAGCCCCGGAAGGATCGGAGGGTCCAACACCTGTTGCATCATAGGGAGCAGCTACCTCCTCCTCATCTGAGTCGCCGCCCTGCTCAAACTGTAGAGAGAAATAGTTTATCATTAAAGGTGCTGGGTCAATCAAAGTAACCTCAAGGAAGCTGCTGAATGAAAAGAGAAAAGGGGCATTACCTGAGATCGCGGCCCGCCAAAAGCTAAAAAGTTAGCACTAGGCACGAAGCGGGGCAGCAAGAAATGATAGGGCAGGGAGTCGTACCACAACTGATACCCCCCGGGCAGGAGAAGGTCATCGATAGGAACCCCATGATGAAGAAAGTGACCAGTGAGCTCATCAATGGAGCCTTCTGGAGCCAACACATCGGCGAGAGAAGCTTGGGGCACGGCAAAGAGAGGGCGATACTGATGAACCGCTCTCTCCCCTAAATAGTAGGCCCTAGTCCAGGACCCGTAGCGGAAGATGATGCGACGGTCCAGCAAAAAGGGAGAAGGACCCACCGAGGCCAAATTCCAGAAGGGAGATCCTATGTAAGGGTCGAGGATGACCTGTAAAAGAAGAGAAAACAGGGAGGATGCACTCATTTGGTCAGAACCCCTAGCACACAAGAGTTGAGCTGTCAAATTTACAAAAAGGGAATTGTTTTACCTGCTCTGGGATCAACAGGTCGAACTGAGAGCGCAGTCCTAACTCCAAATGCTTCATACCTACATCCCGCGCCCACCCGTGCGATTACTCATGAGGGGAACGTAGCAATTTGAGGAAAGCGGAGGGAGCTGGTTGGAAGTGAAGATACCCCCAGATCTGAGAAAGCAAGCAGATAAAGACAGGTATACTATAAAAGAAAATTGGACAAACTAAAACCAAAGGATAAAATACCTCAATTGTAGGCCAGAAACCCACAATGGAGCTAGACTCCCCAAGAATGGCTCGCTTTAGGCTGGACATGAGTACAGCATAGCCAGCGCTGCCCCAATCGAACCGATGCACGGTCTCCCAGTTCACCATCAGGCTGAGTAGGAACAACGAGACTCGCCCTCCACTGGTGTTGGAGAGGAGAGTCTTGCCTAGGAGGAACAATAAGGAGATGCGGGCCAGCACATGCCCTTCGTCACCAGACATCCTGAAAATATGAGATGCATCGACATATCTGAGGGGTGCAAACAAAAAAAGAAAAAAATATATATATATATATGCACTAATCCCAAAAAAAATAACAAAAAAAAAAAACAACCATGTGTGTGTACTAGAAAAAAAAAACCAAAAAGGAACCATGTGTATGTACTAAAAAATTAAAAAAAGATGTGTGTGTGTGTACTAAAAAAAAACAAAAAAAAACCATTTGTGTGTGCGTATTAATCCAAAACAAAAATTGTGTGTATAAATATAGGCATCTCTTTTCTTTTGCGTATTAATCCAAAACAAAAAATGTGTGTATAAATATAGGCATTTCTTTTCTTTTGCGTATTAATCCAAAACCAAAAATGTGTGTATAAATATAGGCATCTCTTCTCTTTTGCGTATTAATCCAAAACAAAAAAAATGTGTGTGTGTATAAATATAGGCATCTCTTTTCTTTTGGGGTTAGTATATATAAAAAAATAAAACAAAAAACAAAAACAACTAAAACAAAAAAGGAGAAAAAGGAAATATAGGCATCACAAAGCATTTCATCAAAAAAAAAAGGGGGAGCCAAAAAAAAGAAAGAGGCAATATCATCAAAAATTCAAAAGAAAAACGAGGGGAAGGTAATGGTTACCTTCAATGGGAGAGAAAAATGAATAGCGGCGGAGGATAAGCGCCTTTCGATCCACACCCGCGACCGCCGGTAATAGAACTCAAGCCAAATCAAATGAAAAAACCCTAAGGGGTTGTCCCGGACTCAAGAAGAAAGGAGGGAGGAAGAGAGAATTTGAAAAGGGGGGGCCCCTTTTGTGCTCGGGCTCGGGCAATTTCGTAACTACCAGATTTTAGACGAGCGTATATAATATATACGCCCAACTATTTTTTGTCAGATTTTGGTCAGGCGTATATATTATATACGCCTGACCAAGAATGGCAGTTTTTAAACTGCCCAACCTCCTTTTTCGATTTTGAGGCCCAACGGCCCCCCTTGTATGCTATGGACCTCGATCTGGACCCCCTTGGAGGCCCACGTGTCATCGGCCATGGTGCACGCATCCCTAAATGACCCTTCAAGTTCCCTTCGATTGGCCCAAAGGGACCATGCTACAATAAATGGATCTAGGTCCGTAGGCGCCCACCTATTGCGCCCACAAAATCAAATAAAATCAAAAAAGAGGAAAAAAAAAGAGAAGAAGAAAGAAAAGGCTGAAAGTGACACTAGTTCTCAAAAGATCGTCACAATGAACATTTACACCACTCCGAGAACCGTGTTAAAACAATTCGGAATGATCGGGTTCACCCGAAAGTTCTCGAGCCCTATTTATACAGGGACACCGCGCCTGATCTGGCAGGCAAATAAACTCATCCATCACCGGTCACTCCCGGGAACATACACCTAGCCCAAAATCTCCCCCAGCAAGAGTCAAGGCCTGATCCGGCAGGCAAACCAAGAACCCACTACCGGAACGTACACGTCCCTAAGTTACATCAACATGGCAAGTTGATTTGCCTAAGGAGACGTGCAGAAATAAAGGCAGTTTGAGCATGCCCAGAGTCTTAACCTAACATGAAAAAAAAGAAAAAAGAAAAAAAAAAGGGGAAAAGAGAGGAGAAGAAGTAACATCCTGAGTGGGTTGACCCCACCTTCCAAGCATTCACTGTGGTCACCCCCCTTCTGATCTATGTTGACCAAGAGTGCCCCCGGCTTCAGACCATTCGAAAAGTCTATAGTCAGTTGAAACTGACCCTTCAAAAATGAAATTACCACCAACCAAACTATGTGGAAACATACAGACCGAAGGGCTCATTCCCTTTTATTTTCTTTTACACAGGCTTAAAACCTGTATAGGCACGGTGTCCCTGTTGAATGTACGCACTTGCGTCTGGGTATCCGCAGGATGGTCGTTTGTCCTCGTAAATTGTATCTTAGGGTCGAGGCTTCCGTTCGCACCTATTTGCTGCTTATCGCCCTTGATGGGTGTCTGTCTGTGCATAGTTAGTAAGATGTGATTTCATTAGGGACGAAGGCTAGAATTGGCCATCTCTTTCGAGGGATGTTTGGTTCTTGCCCGATCCTTTTAGCTTTGTCTCGAGTTAAGGCATTCCGGTTCATATAAATCAGGAACACCTCACCACTGGAATGTGCACATCCCCAAGATGTACCTATCCTTGGCAGAGCGCACGCATTCTTAAAGCGTATCAACTGGCATTTGATCCACTTAAAGAAGTTGTGCAAGAATAAAGTTGTCAGAGGTCCTTGAGCTTTGCTTAGAGGCCTCGAAATAAAAGAAAATTCAGAAAATGACACAAAAAAAAAATCACTCTAAAATGGGCATGCATTCCCAAGGAGTGTTGCGACATCAATATTCGCTCCACTCGGGTAAATCATGCTAAAGCAACCTCGAGGTTGAGGGGTTCGCCCAATGACTCCGAGCCTTACCTAGGTAAGGGCACCCGTGGCCAATCCATTGGAGCTGTCAATATCCCATAGGGTTGGACACATTGTTTAGGCCTTCGCTTTGTGTGCTTCACATCGCTTTCGAAGCATAGATCGATCACCCCGTTTTATGGAGCTGACTGGTTCAGATTGATACTCAACATCACAAACCTATAATTTCCCTCAGGAAGTGGAAGATATCCTGGCTAGCAGGCTTACACTTTTTGTGATCATCGCAGTTATGCCCAGTAATGTCGCAATGCGCTTGGGGACTGTTAGCTTTGAGGTACGGACGATATCCCGAAATGAGAGGGCTTACGTACACTCACCATCACCATGAATGTTTGAGAATTGAGTTGAACCAGGCGGACCCATCAAACATGCCTTGGACCTCTTCCGATGTCTCTTGTCTTTGGCATCCGATCATTAGTGATCGAATACCAAAGAGGGGCATCTGTAGACACCCAAATTCGGCCCAAGGCCCGATCCATCTATACTTTCGGAGAGATGTACCCCTGTGCTTCCGATGGCACCCCTGAACCCTTAGGAATTCACCCAGACCTTTAGGAATCACCCTGAACCCTTTAGAAACATTCCCTAACCCTTAGAAAGCATCCCTAAACCCTAGGATCCCTTTTCGGACCTAACTTAGACCCTTCCTGAGCAGTTGATGGGAGGAGAGCTACAAAATTTCACACATACCACTACCAAGGATGAGCTATATACCATTGGAAAGAGGGCTTCTCCAGCTTTCCAACAAGCCAAAGATCACCCAATTTGGAGCTACGGTTCAAAAGATATGGCCGATTGAAGATTCACATAAAATCATAGGACTTTTACACAGGCGTGTATATTACATACGCCCAGCCAATTTGGCCCCAGATTAGTCAGGCGTATATATTATATACGCCTGCCTTTTTTGGGGGAAATTTGGTCAAGCGTATATAATATATACGCCCAGCATAGGTGAGATCCACCACAGGCTTCATCTTCTCAAAACTCCCCTGATTTTGGTGAAATTTACTGTTCCTAAACTGGGCGCATATAATATATACACCCAGCTTAGCTATAGTAACTGTCATCAGGAGCTCGAATTTCCTTCATCTGGTTTGACCTTTTGACCATCCCCTTAGTTGGGGTGGGTGTCTTGAGCTTGGTTGCACCCCCTTTGAGCTTATTTGCAACCCTTAAGTCACCTTTGGTATCACCCCATCATCTACCATTAAAACCAATTTTCCAAAACCCTATGACCTTGAAAACCTAGAAAACCTTAGATGGGGGATTACCTAATTGTTAAACCAATTAGCTCTTAAGTAAACCCCTAACCCTCCCCTTCTCTATAAATAGAGAGGCCCCCCTCTTCCTTAAGGGTTGAAAAAATTGGAGGTTAAGGATTTGGAGCTTAAGAGAGAACCATAGTGAGAGAAAATGCACACATTTTTCCAGAATTCCAGCATGCTTAGTTCATCCATTTCAACCCATTTCCACCATTAGATCACCCCCTTTAGCTAAAGTCTAGCCTTTAACCTCACCCTACACTTCCTATTTTACTGAATCCTAGTGTTAGAATCCATTTCCATATCATTTAAGCCATCGGAAGCACGCCAAAGCGAAGATCTTCCACGGTGCAACAAGAGCCCATGAGCTCCGGCTCACCCCTCTCTTCCTCTACCTTCTTGGTGTCTCCTCAGTCCAAGGATTCAAGCCGTTACGCAACCGAAATTTCGGTTTGGCTCAAAGCTTGATAGGACCATATTGCCTTCGAGCAAGGGAAAACTCCGCCCTTTTTTTATTTTTTATTTTGGCCATAGATAGAGACCGCTACGTGCGGGTTGATCGGGTGCCTAAACCCTTCCCGATCGATAACCGAAGCCCCTACCCTAGAGCCTTTGGCAAAGACCGGTAAATCAGAGTCATATTTAGCACTTTGGTGCTCAAAATATCGATTTGAAGGTTTCCCGGGTCACCAAAAGTTTCGGGTGGCGACTCTACATTTTCATCATTAGGCGAGCCCATCACCGTGAAAGGTTCGAGAGGATCCACGGTCGCACACTATCGTTATCTATCGCGTATTTATGTTCATGTATGTCACTATCTATCGCACATTTATGTTCATTCGTATTCATGCATGTCACTATCTATCCATAGTAGTGCTGATTACTATCTATCGCGTTTTTATTTTCATGCATGTCATTTTCTATCGTGCACTCATGTTCAAGTATGTAACTATCTATCACACATTGATGTTTATTCGTATTCATGCATGTCACTATCTATCACGCATTCCCATTTATACATGTCACTTTTTATCGCTCATTCATATTCATTCATTTTCATCGATGTCAGACTACCAATCGCGCATTCATGTTTATGTATTTTACTATCTGTCGAACATTCATCAGTAGTTTTATCACTATCTATCCATGTTCATGCGTGTCACTATCGATCACGCAGTCAAGTTTATTTATGTTCATGCGTATCACTATCTATGGCGCATTTAAGTTCATTCATGTTCATGCATGTCAATATCTATCCATGTTTATGAATGTCACTATCCATTGTGCATTCATGTCACTGTCTATTGTGCACTTAAGTTCATATACGTCACTACCTATCGCGTATTCATGTTTATGCATGTCATTATCTATCGCACATTTATATTCATTCATGTCAGTATCTGTCGAACATTCATCAGTAGTTTTATCACTATCTATCCATGTTCATGCATGTCACTATCGATCACGCAGTCAAGTTTATTTATGTTCATGCGTGTCACTATCTATGGCGCATTTAAGTTCATTCATGTTCATGCATGTCAATATCTATCCATATTTATGAATGTCACTATCTATTGTGCATTCATGTTAATTAATGTCACTATCTAGTATGCATTTAAGTTCATACATGTCACTATCTATTGCATATTCATGTTTATGCATGTCACTATCTATCGCACATTTATATTCATTCATGTCAGTATCTGTCGCCCATTCATATTCACGCAAGTCACTATCTATCCATGTTCATGCATGTCATTATCTATTGTGCATTTATGTTCATTCATGTTCATGCTTGTCAGTATCTATCACCCATTCATTTTGATGAATGTCACTATCTATTGCATATTCATGTTAATCCATGCAACTATCTATCGTGCATTCCTGTTGACGTATGTCACTATCAATCTATATTCATGCATGTCATTATCTATCGCGCATTCATGTTTCTTCATATTCATACATGTCACTTTATATTGCGTATTCATGTTCATTCATATCACTATCTATAGTGCATTTATATTTATTTATGTTCATATATGTCACTATCCATCGCACATTCATTTTCATTCATATCACTATTTGTCGTATATTTATGTTCATGCATGTAACTATCTATCCATATTCATGCCTGTCACTATCTATAGCACATTTTTGTTCATGTATGTCACTATCTATCACACATTCATGTTCATTCGTATTAATACATGTCACTATCTATCGCGCATTCATGTTCATGTATGTCACTATCTTTCTATGATAGTGCTTATTACTATCTATCACGCATTCATGTTCATGCATGTCATTTTCTATCGTGCATTCATGTTCAAGTCAATATCTATTGGCATTGATGTTTATTTGTATTCATGCATGTCACTATCTATCGCGCATTCTAGTTTATGCATGTCACTTTCAATCGCTCATTCATATTTTATTCATTTTCATTGATGTCAGACTACCAATCGCGCATTCATGTTCATGCATTTTGCTATCTGTCACATATTCATGTGTAGTTTTATCACTATCTATACATGTTCATCCGTATCACTATCTATCACATAGTCAAGTTTATTTATGTTCATGCGTGTCACAATCTATTGTGCATTCATGTTCATTCATGTCACTATTTATTGGGCATTTAAGTTTATATGCCACTATCTATCGCATATTCATGTTCATACATGTTACTACCTATCGCGCATTCATGTTTATTCATGTTAGTATCTATCACACATTCATATTCACGCAAGTCACTATCTATTTATGTTCATGTATGTCACTATCTATCCTGTATTTATGTTCATTCATGTTTATGCTTGTCAGTATCTATCGCACATTAATTTTGATGAATGTCACTATCTATTGTACATTCATATTCATCAATGCAACTATCTATCATGCATTCCTCTTGACGTATGTCACTATCAATCTATATTCATGCATGTCAGTATCTATCGCGCATTCATGTTCGTTCATATTCATGTATGTCACTTTATATCGCACATTGATGTTCATTCATATCACTATCTATAGTGCATTCATGTTCATTTATGTTCTTGTATATCACTATCCATCGCGCATTTATTTTCATTCATATTAATATTTATTGTACATTCATGTTCACACATGTCACTATCTATCCATATCCATGCCTGTCACTGTCTATCGCGCATTTATGTTCATGCATGGCACTATCTATAGCATATTTATGTTCATTCTTATTACTATCTATCGCGCATTTATGTTCATTCTTATTACTATCTGTTACGCTTTCATATTCATGCATGAGACTATCTTTTACTGTAATATCCCTGATATTTTTGGCCTATTTTTGTTTACCTCAATAAGCGTGCCCAAAAATGTTACAAGAATTTTCTCGGTTTTTGTTTAGCTAAGGGTATGATGAGAATAATGGCCAAAGGATTTTGTCTCGTGACTTGAAAAAGTCATGTAATCGATAACTTACACTATAAGTTAGGTGTTTGTGTTTAACACCGGAAACAAATGCAAATTAAGTGGATAGGATTGCAAATAGAAAAATCTAGATATTTTGGTTCTTTGTTTTTGTATTGTAAGAGAGAGCTTTAAAGAGAAGTTACACTTCTCTCTCTCTCGTTTGAATTAAGAACTTACAACCTTTGCCCTCAACCCCTCTCCCCATCTCAACCGTTGAAAAGACTTGTGTTATTGTTTTGATCTGTTAAATGTATTGAGAAGAGAGATAGGGGAGAGTGGTAGGTTCTGTGTGAATTATTGGTTATTGCTTTTGAGGAAACCTTGTGATGAACTGATTGGAGGTTCTAACCTGTTAAACCTTGAAGATTGGTTCCTGTGCATGATTTTGGTGCAACGGGATTGATGGATTAAACGTTAAGAGGTAGGCATTTAAACCTCCATGAAGTAATTAAATTTATGTTTTGCTTTAGAGTAGAAAATGGTGTTTTTATTTAGATAAACAAACTGCGGTTGAGAGAAAGAAAAAGGGTCCGGAGATCCAAATTTAACAGCCACAGACCTGGAGATATTCAAGGGTCGAATTTGGAATTCGACCATTGAATTGAAAATCAAGGGTCGAATTTTGTCCTATTTCAGGCCTTTGAATTTTTTGTCGGATTTTTCTTGGCAAGCTTTCGGGTTTGACTTTTGGTCCAATATTAACACTGAGAGTGTTAACCTTTGTAGGTTTTGAATTAGAGAGTCCTTTGTGAGGACTGTTTTTGCTTATTTTGGGACCGTCTTTGTTGAGGTAGGAGAATCCTACACCTGATTTATATTCTATTATAAGTATAGACTGTTTGATATAGAGCATAATTTCTGAAATATTTGTCTAACACAGCATGAATAAGAACTTTGAATTATGACACAAATAAGAATTTGGAAAAGTTTGTTATGACTAAGAACTCAGAAATTTGAACTTTAGAACCTCAGCATTTTTTAATGTGAACTTCGAATCAGAACTCCAAAAAATCAATAAATATGTTATGTATATAAGCTTTGATATAAGTTAGCATTTGCATTTGATTTGAGGCACATACGAACGAAATCCTAGATTCTACCAACTGTGTTGACAGCATTTATTTTGGCGCAAGTTTTCCTCATAGCATAGGGGCTTGTTGCACTTCAAAAAATGGGTTCATGAATGACGATGGTCAGTAGAGTTTCCCATCGGTGACTTAGTCCGCTCTCATGCTATATGTAATTTGGGAGATAAAATTAAGTTATAATTTTAAGACAAGAAGCATGCTAATTTAGAAGTTTTTGAACACATTAGATGAATTATATTAGTTTTGACCTCATGATTAGAACTGGAGATTTAGTTTGCAAGGCATCTTTTGAAAATGATATTTGATCCGATTTCTGTCTTTGAAAACCTTTACTTATAATGAAAAACAAATAGACATGTTTCCTCTATTGGGCTTTGTTGTTAGCTCACCCTCGACTATACGTCATAGGTACTGAGACTGACCTAGGATCTGAGGATCCGAAGGACTCCGATTATATTCCTTAGGAGGAATTGGATACACCTGCAGAGGAGTTTTTTCCTTGATTCTAGATTATATTTTGGGTACTTTTTTTTAGAATTATTCCTTGAATATTGGGCCTTAGGCCTTTATTTTTTATCTTTTTGATATCACTCGAGGAACCATTATTAGGAACCACTATTTTAGGTGTTGGATTGTCCATCACCGGTGGTTCATCCTGGTTCCTCAGGGTGATATATTATTTTGTTAAGCTTTTGTCTTTGCTTACTTTATGCTTTGCCTCTGTTTTTAGATCTTTGTTATGCTGCCAACTTCTATTTGTTATGACTTATTGAGAAATCAATAAGTTGATGAACCGGCCATTCCTATATCTTAGAGATTGGAAAAGTCGGGTGGTCACAGTTGGTATCAGAGAGAGGCTCTAGGTTCAGAGTCTTAGGACTAAGGGTTAGATTGTGTTAACAATTGATACTGATCTATTGTTATTGTTTTTCAACAATGACAGATCAGCATGCCTCCGCTGTTCAGAGGCAGAGGCCGAGGTAGAGAAGGACCTCGCATGGCTCATCTTGAGGAGATCGATGAGGGCATAGGTACCTCGAGAGGGACAGACAGAGTGGTTATCGGTTCTAACGCTGATCCGTTGGGAACTGGTAGAGGCGGAGGAGGAAATGTTGACCAGGTGTTGGCGGCCTTGGCCAATAACATGGCTCAACAGACTGCGGCCATAGATTGATAGACTGAGATGCTGGCAGCCAGACATCAGCCAGGGGGATTCGCCGAGTTCAGGAGGATGAGACCTCCTACATTCTCAAGGCAGACGGATCCGATGGAAGCCGAGGTATGGCTTGATGAGATGGAAAAGATTTTTGAGGTGTTATAATGTATAGATGTTGAGAAGGTACGCTGGGCATCCTTCAAACTATTGGGTGAGGCCAGTCCATGGTGGAAATCTGTCTCCAGGATGCGAGAGCAGGACTACCCCAATACTCCATGGACTTGGGCAGAGTTCGCAAATACGTTCAACGATCAGTATTTTCTAAAGATCATGCGTAGCCAGTGGAAAGCCCAGTTTATAAGACTGGAGCAGAACGAGATGTCAGTGCGCGAGTATGGCACAGAGTTTGATAGACTGGCCCAATTTGCACCCTTACACGTGGCCACTGAGCTGATGGGGACTCAGAAATTTCAGAGAGGTTTGAGGCCGAATATTCAGGAGAGGGTGTCGATGTGGGAGATGGAGAGTATGCGGGCGTCATGGCAAAGGCTCTCATTAGAGAGGAAGACATTCAAAAACAGTATCTGAGGCGAGAGCAGGGAAATAGAAATCGGTTTGGCCAGGGACAGTTGAGTGAGTCTGAGCAGGTGAACAAAAAGTCAAGGTTCTCTAAACCTCCTCCCTATCCTAGTCAGCCATCATATTCCAAGCCGGCTGTTGCTTCAGGACCAGTATCGTCTTCCTATCAGAGACCGCAGAGTTCTTCACCAAGGCGACCTTTCAGAGCCGAGAGCACTACTGTGAGTGGAGCTTATGTGGCTCAGGGTTTATTGCGGGGACCAGCTATTAATCCTGTTCCTACTCCAGCATGTACTCGATGTGGGAAATCACATAAGATGGAAGATTGCCGACGGAACACTGGGGGATGCTTCAGGTGTGGACAGATTGCTCACATGATCAAGGATTGTCCTACGGCTGACAAGGGAAGAACTACTTCAGTCTCTACGCAGAAATTGACGTTACCTACAGTTCAAGGTCGAGCTTATGCGGTGACTGCACAGGATGCCCAAACGTCGAATAACGTGATCCAAGGTATCATTAAAGTTGAGATGAACTTTCCTAGAAACCCCCCATTTTTATTATTTTATTTCTAACATTCCAAACGCCGCATCACTAGAGTCCACTCGAACAAAATTGGGCCACTAATTCAATAGGGACCGACAGGAACTCAGAAAAAGTGTGCACCAACAGACTGGCGATCGCGATGGGACTCTTTTTTTGAACTCTTTCCCTTCTTTAGATAGGTAGTTTTTACTTTATTTTTCTATTTTTCCTTCCATCGCATCATTTAGATTTCCTTTAGATACATGAGTCTTCGTCAAAGGCTCGAGATGTCTGGCATACGAAGAGTGAGCTTAGGAGACCCACCATTCTGAGGATATAATAACAACCCCATGTATGAAGAAGAACCACATTACAATTCCAGCCTACGACAACCCGAGATTAACATGGCTGGTGAACAAGAGAATCCCTTCTCTACCACACACACCGGGAATAATCATAATGGGAGAGATGGTAATACTGGACAAAACCTTGCTGCTCAACAAATCATAGAGCTCAGTATTCAGAGGATACGAAGAGGAGATGATGACTCTGAAGAATTACTTCGAGGATTGGCTGTCGCATATGAGACCATTAGGTCACAACAATTTTTAGAAGACCGAGAACAACAGGAAAGGCCTACCCCGAGCACAGTGTCAACCCGTGTCACACCATTGAGACATCCTTCTCACACATTCTTCAACGATGACTCTCTAGACAAGGTTTGCTCACGGGCAGCTCCAAAAGACAGCACTATCAAAATTGAAGATTTCCCTAAAATGCTCGACGAATACATGGCCAAGAGGGAATGCGCTGGTCACTCATTTGGATTCGACAAATTCTGTCGGGACGTTGAATTTAAATTATGTCGGGACGTTGGAAAATTTGAACCATCACTTGGCCCTCTTTTGCAATGATTGTCGACCCATACGTGATAATCAAGGACTTCTCATCCACTATTTCCAACGCTCATTAGAAGGAGAAGCTCTAGATTGGTTTGCAGGACTCCCTCTCTATAAGATAGAAACATTCGATGAATTAGTCGATCAATTCCTAGACCAATACAAATACTTTATCCAAGAGACAGATGGAGGAAACTCAGTACCAGGACCGGCACTTCAATGAAAGAGAAAGACTTGGTTGACATCATCATCGACAATACTAGGGAACTGTGATAGCCCAGTTTTTAGCACCTCAAAATCTGTGCCATCAGTACGATCCTCCAGACTGTCCCATAGATCTGTGCGAAATATTGGTATAACAAGCAATAATTAAACAAGATAAAACAATTAACTGCACGATGTAGAAATCAATATGCTAATCTAGGCATAAACTCAAAAGACAGTTCTACCTTCATGCCAACGCATGAACGGAGAACCGATCCGAACCATCGGTGATAAACAGATCACCCCAGATGGTTCGTCCAAAAGAATTATATCATTTTAATATATTGTTTCTCAAAATAAAGGTTTGACATACCAAGCCGCACAATCAGCTCTCAAAACTCTCTCTATCAAAGTACACAACGGAGTCTCCTAGAAGAAGTCCTCGGGAGGAGGCTCCAACTCTTCCCCGAGCACGTAATCTGAATCACCCGGATCCACATCTCCCGAAACCTCTGCAGCTGCAAGCAAAGGACTTGCAACGTGTAGTCTAAAGGGTGAGCTACATCCTAGCTCAATAGGGAATAACACAATGAACATATAAGTCAAATCCTCACATATATTCCATGATAATTCTACCATGATGTATTATTGAACTTAATGGAAAACAGTTTAAATGGTTACCGATGCATTGAAGTTTACTGGTGGTTTACATGTTTTATTTTTTTCTCAAACTGTTCATCAATTAAACTGATTCGGCCTAAAGAAACTTAAATCTTCAACTTAAGTAATCCCCGAGCAATATAGCATCGGGCCCCGATGGAATACCCTCCATCATCGTCTAAGTAGACAGTTGTTATAATATATCACTTTGAATACTACTCAGGCCCCTTTCTCATAGGTGACAAGATCTAATCTTATCTCAACATCCCTGGAATGTGCTGCTGTGTACGGATAGACCGCCGTATCGGTGTACAGATTGACCGCCTTACCGGTCACGGATATTCTTCCGAGTCAGTCATGGGTATCCCACCACATCGGTGGGGTATTCTGATCAAATTTTAAATAACAAAAATATCATGTGCTTTATATATAGTTATTCACCGTGTAATGTGCTACTTTATATTGATTATGCCTTATCAGTCTTTGTCCAATCTTACTTTACAATCTCACTTACATCCCTGGAATGTCTAAATTACTCGTATCACACTGATGCCTTTATCACTCTCTCATCCCCTGGGGATGTCTCATTTTCATATGCTTACTTGGTATCACACACACACACATACTAAGAGGATTATATGATTAAAACAATTTCATTTCATTGGTGTATCACACACACACACACACATGGAGATTATAAGATTCATTTCATTTTTATATCACTACATACATGCTCTTGCAATTAAAGTACATGTTCAAGGTGTTCCCCTACCTCAAGTCTCTGAAGGTCCAAGCAACAAGGTCTCACATGGCTCCTTATGCTTGTGTTCACACGTACCACCTATGGTACACTATAACATATGCAAAACATCAATAAAGATGTAATAGAGTAGGTCCAAGACCCTCTATGAACCTCAAGGTCCAAAAAGAAAGGCAACTGAAACTGCCAAAATCGATTAATCAAAATCCAAAATCGATTAATCGATCCTAAATTGATTAATCGAAGGTCCAAAATCGATTAATCGACTCCCAAATCGATTAATCGAAGGTCCAAAATCGATTAATCGACTCCCAAATCGATTAATCGAAATCCAAAATCGATTAATCGATTTCCCAATCGATTAGTCGATTTCCCCAAGTCTTATTTCTCTAGCCACTGGAGGTACTCAGTCGATTAGTCAATTTATAAATCAATTAATCGAATTTCAAAATCAATTAATCGAATTTCATATCGATTAATCAATTTAGGGCTCTTCAATCTTTTTAACTTCCACACCAAAATCGATTAATCGATTTGGCCGGAACTCAACCCCTTTTCGGACTGTTCTTCCAAATCTTTTTCTTCCTATTTTTCTCTCTTTTCTATGACTTTAATTCATCATTTTAACTATATTTGAATGCAAAAATCACAATCTTTAGGAGATTCAACTACGACTTACCTCAATCAATCTCTAGATTAAAAAAATGTCTAGGTTTTATGGCTAGGGTTCCAGCTTTTGCTTCAACGGTTTTTCACGCGTTGAATCCGGCATTCAATGCTCAATTCTATCCTTCAATCGAATTTCATTAACTTCTCCTCACCATTAACTCACTTTTTCTCTCTCTCTCTCTCTCTCTCTCTCTCTCTTCTCTTAACTCTCTCACCAACCAAGAAGAGAAATAACTTCTCTTTTAGGTTTTAAACCCTTATATCCCTTTTCAGCTTTGGTGTTAAGCACATACACCAAAGATAGGTGTATGTGACCCTTAACTAACACCCATACCCCATACTTACGGTATGTTCACATCACAATAATACATTCTTTCCTAGTTCCACTGTTTGACCCTCACTTGGTCAAACCTACGACCAGTCGAGCACGAATCTCGAGGTTACTGTTCATCGCTTAATTTTTGGGATATTATAGGAACTGTTAAAGAGTGCGCTTGTCATAAGTGATTGCCCCGACTTCACTGTACTCCACTCCCGGGCATCCCGAACTAGCATGGCACATTAAAGGCGGAGACCTCGTCCTATCCATAGTCACGTCAAAAGTAGGTTCTTCTAATGAATGAAAGTCAAAAAATAATAAGAAAGAGCCTTGGGAACCAAACAAGTCAACACCATTGTAAAACAAGGACAAAACTCCGAGAACGAAAACTTCCAACTGCAAAACTTCGGGCAAAATCAAAATTAGTAATGATACACGAACCAAAACTAAGGCACCAATCAACAAAGATATGCAAACTAAAACCAAGGCCAAAACCAAAATCAGGGCCAATACTAGAACAGGAACCAATATCCCAACACCTACCAGAACTAAAATGCGGCATAAAATCAATCGGCCCACGTGTCGAACTACAATATGTACCCCCACAGTAAAACTTTAACCTAGCTCGAGGCCCTTACCAGCTAAGGCGAGAACACTATCCCCTGTTACCTAATATGATCCCCAACATCTTTCATCTCCTTAATACTCGGAATCTCCTTCGATTCTTGCAAGAAAGACCCCAACCATGGGCGATTCCATCAATACGCGGGACACAACCTAGAAGACTACTAGGTCCTCCGGGATGTGATCTATGACATGAATGATCAAAACCAAATTGACTGGGAGGCGCTTTGGAATCCTAACCCTAACAATAACCAACCCCAACAAAATTTAGGGATCATTAATAACCCCATACCTAATCACAACCAAGTAACACCGGCTCAAGTCACCATTGTAGATCTCTCCGGTCAATCCTCCTTCTAGCCTTCCACCTTAATCACTCGTATCCAACCCTCCAACACTTCTGCTACCCTTGTGATAGTTCTTTCACCCCCGCACCCCTCGGCCTTGATCACTCGCATCGTCCCGCCGAGCCGACCTCCTTATCCAAAATTCACTCAGATACGAGTCCACTCCTTTAGGTCCCGAAGACCATTCCTCTATAGTCACCCACCAGAATCTTCAACCCCTCCAAATCCTGAGCCAACACTATTGCCACTCCCTTCATCTAATTTTTAGCCCAAGTATGGAGACCATGTTCTTCAAACTACAGCCCAAATTGCCACATGGGTAGAAAGTGTCAGTCAAAAGACTCCGAATCTAGAAAATGAAATAAAGATTGAGTTGTGACAGCCCGGATTTCGGCACCCCGAAACCCGTGCCATCAGCACGATCATCTTGACCGTGCCCTTTAGCTAAGCACAGAACACTGGTATATCAAGCATCAAAAAGTATAATAAACAAAATTTCGGAATTTAAATCTGTATTAATTAACTCCCTAAAAGACAGTTCTACCCTCATACCTCTGCATGAATGGAGAACCGATCCGAACCATCGATGATAGTAATCATCACGGATGGTTCGTCCCAAAAGAGAAATCCCAACTCCTCATATACATGATTTTAAACAAAATAAAGGCTTGACATACCAAGCCGTACAAAAACCTCTCCAAGAAACTCTCAAAGTGGCACAACGGAGTCCTCTAGAAGAAGTCCTCTGGAGGTGGCTCCAACTCGTCACCGGCCGCAAGGTCCGACTCTCCGGGATCAGCATCTCCTGAAGCTGCGACAGCTGCTAGTAGTGGACCTGCGACGTATAGTCTATAGGGTGAGCTACATCCTAGCTCAATAGGGAACAAACACAGTTGAACATATAAATTATGACTCACATATATTCCATGATATGCCATGCATGATGTGTCTATGCAGTTACTGATGAAAATAGTTAAAAAACATTACATTTTACTGGTGGTTTACTCATGTCTTTTACTTATTCATGAATGATGCTGAAAAGGCCTAAAGCAAAACTTAAACTTTCAACTTAAGTAATCCCCTAGCAATATAGCATCGAGCCCCGATGAGATACCCATCATCGACATCTATATAGACAGTCTTAAACGTATTCCCTGGGAATACAAATAGTACCCAAGCCCCTTTCCCCTGGGGATTGGTGGCGGGGTTTCACTAGTCTCAATCAACACTCACAGGGGTGTATTATCGTATATGGATAAGCCTCACTTGCAGCCTACGGTTTCGCCGCCGTATCGGTCACGGATATCCTGCCGTGTCAGTCGTGGATATCCCGCCACGTCGGTGGGGTACCCTATCAAACCTCAAATAACAAAAATATCGGTGCCTTACATAACTATTCACCGTGTAAATGTGCTATCTTATATCAGTTAGGCCCTATCAAACATGATTCAATCCTTGGATACATCCCTGGGATGTATCCATTTACTTGCATCACACCTGATGCTCTTATCTCTTTACTTCTTCATCCCCTGGGGATGGCTCATTATGATTACTCTTATGGATGTCACACACACACCCTTTTCACAAATTCTTAAGAAATAAACATTTGAATTGAATTCTATATCACTACATACATGCTCTTGTAAAATAAAGTACATGTTCAAGGTGTTCCCTACCTCAAGTCTTCATTTGATCATTGCATCAAGGTCCCACGTGGCTCCTTGTGCACTAGTCCACACGTACCACCTATGGTACCACATAACAGGTGAAACACATCACAAAGGATGCAATAAAGAAGGTATAAGACCCTCCAAGAATCTTAAAGTCAAACCCAAAAGTCAACACAATTTATCTCAGTCGATTAATCGAATTCCAAAATCGATTAATCGAGGGTCAATATCGATTAATCAAAGTAAATTCAATTAATCGAAATTCTCTGTTTCGCAAAGTCGATTCTCAATTCAAGTAGTCGAGTTTTCATTCGATTAATCGAATCCTAATTCGATTAATCGAAATTCTCATTTTCGCAAAGTCGATTCTCAATTTGAGTATCGATTAATCGAAATTCTCAGTTTCGCAAAGTCGATTCTCGATTCGAGTAGTCGAGTTCCAAAAATCGATTAATCGATCCCAAATCGATTAATCGAAATTTGAAATCGATTAATCGAAATCCCATTTCGATTAGTCGATTTTCCACAAGTCATTTCCTCCAGCCCCTGGGGTCCACTGGAGGTTCCCAGTCGATTAGTCGATACTCAAATCGATTAATCGAAAATCCAAGGTCGATTAATCGAACTCCAATTCGATTAATCGAAATCGGGTCTTCTGACTTTTCAACTTCCTGGCCAATTTCGATTAATCGAAACCCAATTTCGATTAATCGAAACCCAATTTCGATTAATCGAAATTGTTAGATTCAGCCCCTTTCGAGCTGTTCTTCCCAATCTTCTTCCATACTTTTTCCTCTATTTTTCTAAGCCATTATCCCATGATTTAACCCACATTCAACCACAACTTAACCCCTATAATCTATGCATTTTATTTACAAAAATTTTACCTTGAATAGATCTCAAGTTGATTTCAATCCAGTGGTTGGAAGGCTAGGGTTTCCAGCTTTGGCTCTAACAGATCTAAATCGGGTTGAATCCGGCTTTTATTGCTCGAATCCCCCTCCAATCAGTTGCAATAACTCCTCTCTTACTTCTCTCTCTCTCTCTCTTCTTTACTCTCCTTCAACAACCAAACTCTTGATTTTAGGGCTATTAAACCCTTTTATCCTCTTCCTCACTTGTGTGTTGAGCACATACACCGCGGTAGGTGTATGCGACTACACCTTCACAACACACACCACATAGGCATTCTATTTATCACATCTCATCCGTTCATTACACCACATACTAACTGTTGGACTTCCATTTGGTCAAACCTATGACCGATCGGGCACGGATCCCGAGGTCATAGTTTAGCGTGATTTTTCAGGCTATTACATGAGTGCTCACTAAACATAGAAGAGAGTGAGCGAGAAGAACATCCCGACCCGTGCGAGACGCTGGTCTCTGCTTTCTTAGAAGAAGAGGATTATACACAGTACCTCCCACCTTTGAGCGGCCCAGCGCAAGTACACGCTCCAACCTTGAATTTCACTCAGTTCACAAATACATCAACGTCGAGCCACACCAGGTTCGGTCAACAACTGACTTGCCCAATTATTAAATCAGGAACCAACTATCCACCTCCACCCTTTCCTCGAAATAAGGATTTTATGAACGCACAACCATCAGAGGGGAACGTGCGAGAAAGAGAAGCTAACTTGCCGCCCCTGTCTCAAATTATCCCTCCACTAATCCTTGCACCTTAACCACTCCAAGCACCTGTACCCAAGGCTCATCGATCGGGCAAAGAAATGGCACTCGAGCCAGGGCAAGAACATGACCTTCTGCGGCATCTTCAAAAGATCCCTGCCCAGATATCTATACTAGAACTCATTAAGAAATCGCCTGACCATCACCGATTGTTGATAAGGACACTTGAAGACACACAAGTGGATGAGGACATAACATTGGATGAGCTACACCAAATCTCCTTGGTCATGGCGTAACCCCCGGCGCTGACTTTTACAGACACAGACATGCCTAAAGAGTCACTTCGCGGAAGTGCGGCTCCCATATACCTTACGGTTATAATTAGAGGATTCTTTGTACCCCATGCATTGGTCGATACAGGGGCAGGGCTCAATATCTTCCCAATCACAATGTTAAAGATACTCGAATACACGGAGCAAGATATCAGGCCCTTAGCGCTATCTCTTATAGTTTATGAAGGCTCGCGTCGCTTTGTCAAAGGAACTATCAAACTCCAAGTTCGTCTTGGACCTGTAACGAAAGATGTCCCTTTCCATGTTTCTGACTCCGCTAGTACATATAATCTTATCTTAGGAAGAAAATGGTTAGAATTAATGAAAGTTGTCGCATCCACATACCATCAATGTGTCAAATTCCCATATGAGGACTCTATTGTCCGTATATACGCTGATGCACCCCTCCAGAAGATGGACACTGATTACGCTGCGAGTATTCTGACAGCCTATGATTCCGTATTAAACATGGACCATATTCAAAAGGCTCGAATCCCTGATGAGATGACCATTACGGAAGTCCGTCCCCCTACCCCTCCAAGTTCTCTCCCAACGCGTCAACAAAAATTAATGAGAAGAGAGGTTGGCTCAGACCTCGCCAAACTCTACGACATCAATCCAACCGCGATAAAAGGGTGGGACCTTATGTATCAGTTCAAGTACATCTCTCACACCGAACTTGGTAAAAACAAGAAAGGCTACGTAGGTCCTATTGTCTCAAGGAAAATACGTAAACACATAGGGTTAGGTTACCAATCAGATGGCCCACAAGCCGACTTGTTCTCAACCTCACCAAAGTGATCTCTATACCACCACTTCGTCTACGGGACCAATGAGAAAGCGGATGTACCAAAGCAGAAGGAAGTGTCCTTCGCTAAATCCCAAGAAGCGCAAATTGAACGAATGGCTGAAGCATTCAATGATTTGACAAATCTAAACGACGATATTGATGAGCCGCTTGAAGGAGTCAAACCTTTGTTTGACACTATGGAGCTTATAGAAGAGAGAAAGGTAGAACCTCCCAAACTCGAGCCGCAAGTAGAAGATTGGGAATCCACTGACGATGAGGATTTTCACATAGCAACCTTGCAAGATGATGAAGTGTACTTACACTCAACATGGGAAGAGGATGACACCCGACAAGAAAACCTTGATTTGCATAGCATCCGCGTCGGCCTTGGCCTTGGAGGATGGGAATGCTCGTGGGACTTCCAGTGTATCGCTCATCCATACCAACCCCGCTGTAAGGCATGCACCAACATATTGGAACGCTTTGCTAGCTAGGTCCGACATTCTGCAACGGTAGAATCAAACGACTCCAACCTCATAACAACGGAAGCGAGTAACGACCCACCAACTCAACTACTGGCACAAGAAGCAAAAAATCTCAACAGTCATCTCTGGTTGACCCAGGGTGAAACACCCACCTCGCCCTCATTGACTTCGAAGAGGAACTCAAACTAGACACTCATCCATCCCTAGACACATCACAACTCCAAATATTTTGGAAATCTCTCGAGGAAGAGTGGCAACCCCCTCCAAGTGATGATGAGGACTACTGGATAGATCTCCCTTCACTTGAGCTAGCAGACCAAGCTAACCTAGGACTTCAAGCATTGTCAAATCAAGAGGACGAGTTCGATGCCAGCCTCGACTCTAACTTAGAAGGATGGGAATGCCCTTGGGGATCTCTCTACATTTCTCATCATTACCAGCCTCACTGCCGAGCATGCGTGCTCATGCTAACATACTATGAAGTTCAAGGGAAAGAACTCACTACCTCTGAGGATCCCTTACGAGATCACTCTCGACAAGAAGAACAACCCTATTATAACTCAGAGGATGATAGTTCAACTGATTACGATCTCCAAAGCTTCATCGAAGAGGAGGCAAGCAATGTGATAGAGGAAATCCGAACGTCAATGCCACTATTATCGGCGTCGCTTATTCAAAAGGTCTCATTAGATGGGGACTTCAAAAAAAAATGCCAAATTTAGAACAAATCCATATTTTTTGATGAATCACTCGAATGGCTCCAGCAGCCGTCTCGCTCCCTCAATTAAAGGAAGCAACTCTCTCGGTGCATTTTGAGGCGACCGACCCTGTACCATATTTATTATTCAAAATCAAAAAAATAGAAAAAGCTGAAAACCCTAAAAACTCATAAATACGAAACCCAAAAAAATTAGAAAACTCCATAAAAGAAAAGAAACCCTTCATCTCGAATCAAGTTTACGACCAACAAGGAGACTTTTCTCCTAAGACTGCTATCCCATCTTCCGCACGAGAATGCAAGGCATCCAGGCTAAACAATAAGTCAGTGATCACACCGAGTGAGATACTTCATGACTTTGAGAAAAGGATCAATAACCTCGACCTTCACCTTACCAAAGATCTCTCAGTCATAAATTATACCGATGAAGGGCTGCCTTTCGCAAAATCGAATCCCCAGTATAACAATTTTACAGTATATGAGCTTATCAAAGTTGAAGAAGGAGCACTAGTTGCCGAAGAGGCGCTAGACTTCCAATAGGTTATCAAGCATTTTGATGAGCAAACTCAAGCTACCGTGGAACCTACAGAAGAAATTAACTTTGGCACTAAAGAGAAACCCAAGAAGTTACTAATTAGCGCAACGCTTAATTCCAGGGAATGTCAATAAATTACACAAGTCTTACAAGAGCACCTCGACTCCTTCGCATGGTCCTATGAAGATATGCCTGGTTTAGACCCAAGTTTAGTAGAGCATCGCCTTGTCTTAGAACCCGATGCAAAGCCCGTTAAGCAGAAACTCCGTAGGATGCACCCACAAACAGCCCTTCAAGTTAAAGGGAAAGTTGACAAATTAAATAATGCCAAATTCATCCGAGTCATCCTCTACCCCAAGTGGGACACTAATTTAGTACTTGTCGCTAAGAAAGATGGTAGAGTACGGGTCTGCATTGACTTTCGAAATCTCAACCAGGCATGCCCAAAAGATGACTTTCCACTATCGCACATTAACACTCTAGTCGATAACCCCGCTGGACATGAGATGCTATCCTTTATGGATGGTTTCTCTAAGTATAATCAGATCAAATTAGCAGAGTCTGACCAAGAGAAGACTTCTTTCACCACACCATGGGGAACTTACTGTTACGTCATCATGCCTTTTGGGCTCAAGAACGTAGGAGCCACATATCAACGCGCCATGATGGCTATTTTTCATGATATGATACATAAATGTGTAGAAGTCTATGTCGATGACATACTAGTGAAGTCCCAAATGCAGGCAGGACATGTTGAAGCACTTCCCCTGGTGCTGTAAAGAGCTAAGAAATATCAGCTAAAAATGAACCCAAAAAAATGTGTTTTTGGAGTCACCTCCAGAAAATTACTCGGTTTCATAGTCAACAAGTGAGGGATCGAAGTCGACCCTATAAAAGTCAGAGCCAGCCTTGAGATGCCACCTCCTAGTAATATTAAGGAATTATGAGGCCTGATAGGAAGATTGCAATTCATCAGGAGACTTATCTCTCAGCATTCAGACATATGCGATCTTTTCTACAGACTACTTAAAGGAGGAACCAAGTATAAATGGGATGACCAGTGTTAGCAAGCCTTCAACAACATAAAAAAGTACCTCCTTAATCAGCTAACACTATCACCACCAGTTCTCAAAAGACCCCTAATCTTATACTTCTCAGGGAACGACAAAGCAATGGGAGTAATTCTGGGATAATATGAAAAAGACGGCAAGAAAGAGAAGGCTATCTACTACCTCAGTAGGACAATGGTCGAGTACGAACAAAAATACGCTCCAATGGAGAAGACCTGCCTTGTACTAGTATGGGCCTCAACTAAATTATGGCACTACTTCGGAACACATAAGATACTAGCACTAGCCCAAGTGGACCCTCTGAAGTACGTATTTGAGAAGCCCACAACATCAGGAAAGATCGCTCGCTGGCATATGCTATTGTAAGAATTTGATATCACTTATGTCACACAGAAGTCAATCAAAGGGCAAGCAATCGCCGATTACCTCACAGATCTCTGACTCCCGAGTGATGAACCTACACACGCTGATTTCCCCGATGAAGACCTACTCACGATTCATAACAAAGAGCCCGATAAGACCTCATGGACCCCTTACTTCGACGGTGCTCTAAATCACAAAGGAAACGGCATCGGGATAGTCCTCCTAACCCCGGAAGGAGTCGTAATACCTAAGACCTTTCAATTAGACTTCCCTATCACTAATAATGTCATGGAATACAAAACTTTCATAGCTAAACTGCGAGCAACACTACAAGTAGGTATTAAACAGTTGAAAACCATCGGTGACTCCAAGCTAGTGATCTCGCAAGTTATAGGAAAATGAAAAACCAAGGAAAGAAGACTAATGGCATACCTAGAAAATTGCTCAATATTTGGTAAAGAAATTTAAAAGAATCTCTTTTACGTACATCCCTAGATTAGAAAATGAGCTCACAGACTCCCTAGCCACACTAGCCTCAGTCATCCAAATATCCATCGGACAAAGTACCAAGACCTTCTTCGTCGAAAAGCTGACAGTACCTGCCCACGAGGTAGCATGGACCGTCAAGAGAGAATTGCCAACCCTCCCCATGAGTACGGGACCAAAAGAAGTAACCACTCTGAAAAATCACGTCAAGATAAAAACTGAAGTCGCTATGTTCAGATTTGAAAGATCACCAATCGACGACGGACAGTCATGGTATTTTGATATTTGAAACTTCTTAAAGCATCAACACTCCCTCCATATGCCACGAAGATCGAATGAAAGAGTATAAGAAACTGATGCGCCTGATTCTGCATACTCGGCAAATATTATACAAAGAAGCCTTACCAAAGGAGTACTGCTACGATGCGTCACAATCGTCGAAGGATGATACATCATCCGAGAAGCACACACTAGTGCCTGCGGTGCCCACGCTGATAGAAAGAGACTCACGGATCAAATCACATGGCAAGGCTACTTCTGGTCGACAATGATCAGAGATTGCCACCTCTACATCCAACTCTATAAGCAATGACAAGAACATGCTGCACTTATCAAAGCTCCATCGTGCACTATGACTTCACATTGCCGTTTTCGATGTGGGCCTTCGATGTCATCAGATCTTTCACAGACACAATTGGGAACACTCATAAGCACGCGTTCATACTTATAGTAACCGAATACTACACCAAATGGGCAGAAGCTGAATCCTATGTCAGAATCACCACTTCGACGCTTCTTAGGTTTATCGTTCATAATATCATCACCAGGTTTGGAGTACCTAGGATGTTCATCACCAATAACGGACCCCAGTTCATCACAGAGAAGACGAAAAAATTATGCAAGAAGTTCGGCATCGACCTACGCCACTCATCACCGTTCTACCCTCAAGGAATGGACAAGCGAAAGCTACGAACAAAACGTTGATTCAAATTTTGAAATGCATAGTTGAAATAAGCAATGGAGCCGACTGGCCTGAGCGACTACCAGAAGCACTCTGGGCCTATAGGACCTCTATTCGTACGACCACTGGCCAAACTCCCTACCTCCTTACCTATGAGATGGAGGCAGTCTTACCATATGAGATACAAGTATCATCTTTATGGATTCAACTTGATGATGAGCTATCCTTAGATGAGAGGAGAATTACCGTACTCACGCAACTAGAGCAACTTGATGAAACACGTCTAAGGGCAGCTGATCATGCTCAGGTATATTAGAGGAGAGTGATTAGGGCTTACAATACCTCGAATGAACCTTTAATATTAGAGTAGTCTTAAAGAAAATCATGCCTTCCAAGCACACCCATTAGAAAGGAAAACTGAAACTGAACTGGGAAGGCCCTTACGTTATAACAATCGCATACCCTAGGAATGCATAAAAACTGGCGAACCAAGATGGGGAAGAACTCCCTAGCCCTTGGAACACCATGTACCTTAGAAAATATTACCCTTAGCCCTGTGATCATCACATCTTGTGGTTAAATACTTATACTTATCACTCTCGTAGTCGTCACGACCCATTGATTGGTCGTACGCCATCAATTCTCAAAATATCCTTAAAACCTCTAGTTTATCACCCACTTTCTCACTCGGGCAAATTGATCCAAGGACTAGTGACCTACCTAACCTCTTTTAAAAGCTTAAGTAACACTCGATCCTTATTTTCCTTTTCCCGCCATTGGAGGAGACGTTAGAGCAAAAAAAAATGAAGATGCTAGGTTCAATCAAAACTCATTATTCTTGCGCTAGCAGGATGCTTTCAAATATATCTATATATCAAAATTTTGAGTGAGAGCATTACGACGAATGAATAAGTCAATGAGCTCAAGGAAGCATAAGCAGGCCGTGCGGACATCTTTGGTACTTTACTAGAAGTGTATAAACAAGCTACGAGGGCACCCCTAATGTCTCCATACCAATAGATGTCGTCGTAAGGTGGAAGGAGGAGGACAAACTCCTGCTAACCATAGAATGTGAGATTTTGATGGTACCGAAACATGACGAAGAGCTCGATCATGGCACCCCGTATCCATCTGATAATAAGATTGTTACTCATACCTTTTGGAAAGTGTTAGTTACAAACTACTCCCCACATCACTGAGCCTTACCCCCCCTCTTCTATTTTTATTTCGAACGATAAATCAGAAGCCTTACAGGATGCTCTTAGGAATGAAACCGAAAATTGATGAATGATGACTGATGCAATCATTTACTATACCTACCATACTTCTGCCTAATAACCACAGGATAGGATGACCACCACGCTAAGATAAACCCCCGTATCCAATTGACCTAATCGAAGTGGCCTCCCCCGATTCGACGGCAGTACTGATGAACTTTTCTCCAAAACTAACTCACCAAATACCCATGACTGCTTATAGACCTAAAGTGCTCATCCAAAACCCAGAAAAGTTTCATTACATCTACACACTAAGGCATTTTTTTTGGAAAAGAAGGAGAATCACATTAGAAGCGTCGACTCGTCCATAAAGAAGATGAGGAATAATGAAGTTACTATTCGGAGAATGCTACCAAAGATATTAACTACCAACACTACCACGCTCCTACACTGGGGCATTTTTATTTATTACTTTCATTATTTCTATCTTAGCTATTTGCTATCCACCCTTTTCTATTAGACCCCGGTCTGAGATACCTATCCCCTGACAACTAGCAAGAGGAAGAATAAAAACTACTGATAGCATTACCTTTACATGTGCAAATATAAAGTGACCTTCAACCATCATCGGGCAAGCTCAGGAAGCATCCAAGTCCCAATGACGGTCAACGACGTTAAAGAAATTGAAAAGCGAAAGACAAATACATGAGGTAATCAAAAGGAAAGGAGCCAATCAGGTATATCTAAACCAAAAATCTCCATGTATATATATATATATATATATATCAAAATAAAATTTCTTTTTACACTTGTCACCGGGGGCATCCCCCCTGTATGTACAATGCACACACACAAAAAAAACACACACACCCCTACTCCCTACGCTGCCGCTGGGATGGCCGAGCACCGATGTCCCCAGTATCATCAGCTCAGAGGTCTGTAGACTGGTCCTCCGAAAATATAATCCCGACACCCAAAATCCTTAGAACCTCTAAACGACGAAG
Organism: Chloranthus sessilifolius; assembly: GCA_021018995.1. Taxonomy (NCBI): domain Eukaryota; kingdom Viridiplantae; phylum Streptophyta; class Magnoliopsida; order Chloranthales; family Chloranthaceae; genus Chloranthus; species Chloranthus sessilifolius. The sequence continues at coordinate 35,349,393 of CM037586.1, forward strand.
CCCCGCCACAAAACCCCCCTCACTCATCTGGCTAATAGATCGCCTCGATCGCGAATGAGGAGGATACCCAACGAGAATCTCATGAATGATAGAATTCTCACGAGCATCACCCCTGACACGATCATGTGATGTGTGATGGGACTGCCTGGCCAAGGAACCAGTGGCCCTTGACTCCGATCCTTCAAGTTGACTAGCCAGCCTACGTACCCTCCGCTCACTCCTCATCAAACGATACTACAGATGATCTAGGGACACCTACATCTCTGCCTGCATCACCTGACGCATAGCCTCCAATGCCTCAGCCTGAGTCTTCTACGCAGCCATCATCTCAACTAATAGGTTGTCACGACTCTGCGTCCCCCCAAGGATCCACCTCGCCTCGAGAGTGGCGTGCACTCGTATCACCTCTAGACACATCTCCTCAAGCTAACGAACCTGCATAATCATACCAAGTCAAGGAAAATCAATGTAATATATATATGAACATTAAAAAAAAAAGAAACTTTGAAAAGGAAAGAATCATACAAAATCCAGCCTCTCCTCAATAAATCGCTCAATCGTCTCAGCAGTCACTGGATCAACAGGAGGCACGGAAGGGATAGCAAATGTAGGCGGCTACAACAAGTACAAACAACTACATCAGATAACACTGTAATGACAAATAAACTATGAATACAATAAGTAAAACATACCTGAGTAGGGATAGGAATAGACCCCTGAGGGGGAGCCTCGGGAGCAGAGTCTGGAACTGCCTGCGCAGAGAACCAAACAAGCCAACACAAGATATGTCAGAACAAATAAGATGAAATAACCTAAGCTAAAGTATACCACACTAGAAACTATACCTAACTCTCCGGGCGTAGAGAGGCAGCAGTCGCCTCCCTCGTCTGAAGATCCTTGGTAACCTGACGCTAAAATACCACGTAATGTTAGTAAAATATTAAGAAAGCGAAATAATAACATCCAACAAACTAATGTAATTGCACAAACGAGATAAAAGATTGAATGGAACTTACCCAATGCTCTAGCTCGGCTCGAAGCTGAGCCATCGCTGGATCCTCCCAACTGGAGGAAGCAACTGAAGATGGATCAAACATCGGAATGAGACCTCCTGTAGCGATCTCAACTCTCTACGAATAACAATCAACACATCAGTTGGCAGGCTCACAACGCTAACAATTAACAAAACCAAGTTCATATAGAAACTTATCAATCGATCAATCTCAGATCGCAAACTGGCCTCCACCTCTCGGTCGGCCTACTGTTGATCGTGTACAACCCTATCATCGCCATGCGACTAGCGACCTCGGCCTCCCTCTCAAGCTATCCAAAATAAAATGAGACACCACAACCATATCAGAATGATCGGAAGACCAAGTCAACATAATACATAAATAATTAAACCAATAAATCAACTCACTAGGAGCCGTCGAGTCTCTGCCAGTCGAACCCCCAACTCATCCTTCGCTCCCCTAGCCTGAGCAATCGAGAGGGCTAAGGAGTGCAGCATCTCCTCATCTGGGTGAGGAGCACACCCCATCTGCTCCATCGCCTTATGGAGAGCATCTAACACCCCCCACATGCTCGTGGTGAGATGGCCCTGCTCCAATGCAGTCAGCCTCTCCCTTAATGCCGACGCCGACTCCGGCTCACCGATCGCGAAAGAACCACTCCCATGGAAGGGACGTGTGAAGAGGTGCCGACCACCCAATGTACTAAACCACCTCCTATCCTCTCAGACATCCACCTCGTCGTGTGCCACTGTGACCCTAGTCCCCCCAGCTCTAAAATCCGCCATCTGAAGTGCCATCCGCTCTGCAAAGTTTTGACTAGAGGGGCTGGTCATCCTTTTTGCCACCTTGTGGTGAATCTCCGGAGGGACTCCTTGAGCGAGCCCCAGCTATCGCACCGCCCGAGATAGGTGGATCCTCTCTACCTTCTCAAAACAATGGACCCATATATCCACATCAAAGAAGGGCTGGCCAGACTGGATGCCAGCACACCCGCATCCTCCTCAGCTGCGTATGGCCTCCAACTCACCTACAACCAAACAAGCAAGCCAAACCATCAATGAATCCTTAAATCTTGAAAACTCAAAACAAAATAAAACAAAACAAATGCATAGTAGTATATACCTGCCCCGCATTCATATCCTCAAAAAGATCTCGTGCAGTCTGAAGATAAGAAGACCAGCGACGACCCGTAGCGCTGCCCTCCACACATGCATCCGCGAAAATGTAAACCTCACCTCCAACGGAACCCCTGGACGAAGAAAAGCAAAATGATCATACGCCCAAAACTAAAAACAAACAATAAAAGAAATATTGAATAACTGCTACGTTAAGAAAAAATAAAGGCGTCATGACACCAATTAACTATATTTTTTATTTTTGACAAACCTTTTTCGTTTGTTCCAAGGTTTCCATTTGAATTTTTTCTTCTTAAACCCTTTCTTATATCCTTTTCTTTTAGGAAGATTGCATCCTATTTTCCAATTTTCTTGGAGGATTTTATCACAACATTTATGACCAAAGTTAGAATTCATGATTTGATTCTTAACTTATTTTGTGGCTTTTATTTCTAAACATCTATCAGCTATTAATCTTAGGACAAAGGAAGTTCTCAGTCCTAAAGTGTCTTGTTTAGATAATTTATTAATAAAATCTGGATAGTCTTTGATGGCTAATTCATCCCATGGTGCTAGGAGTTTATGATAAAATTGTTCTAACCATGATATATTAATTGGGGGTTCCAATTGATAATAATATTTTTTAAAAGTGTTGCAATATTCTTGAAATTGGCAAATATTGCATAGTTCTAATTTTGATAAAATATATATCGCATCTTCTTGTAGGTTTTGTTCACCTGTATAGCCACAAAGATGTTCTTCAATGATTATCATAAAGTGTTTTAAGATATCCTCAAGATTATTAAAACTTTCTAATAATGATGCTTTTTGCATTTTACCATCATTAGATTTTTCCCATTATTTTAACCATTGCAAAACATCACCTTGAAGTGTTGCTGCAATATAGCCAAGAAATATTTCTTTGGACCAAACGACTTTTTTGTTTGTAATTACTATGGACATAGATTGTGCCCAATCGTCAATTACCTTTTCTTAATCTTTAAAAGGAACATTGGTTAAATCTAGATATGTACCTTCTTGAGCTACGTTTTGTTTGTTCAAATCATTTCTTCTATTATTTGTAGGAATTGGGATTTCCTCATCTTTTACTCCAGATGAAGAACTGCCATCATTCATATGAATATGATATTTTAGATATTCCTCTTGTTCTTCAAGAGTTAATATTTTTAAATATGTTTCTAAATTTTCAAATTCCTCTAATGGTTCTTCAACTTTTCTCTTTCTAGGAGTTAGAGGAGTTTGTGACTCACTATGTCACAACCCTAGATTTTGGGAAACGTGCACGTCATACACCATATACATGTATATGTGTTTCACAAGGAAACCAAAACTAGCCTGTATACACTATGTGTGTATGAGGGAAACACACTAGTATTTCCTTAACTTATAAGTATATAAGTGAAAGAGGGAGGAGAGAAGAGCCCCTTATGTAACTCTATTCTAACCTAAATAGAGAGAAGGAGAAATAGAGAGAAAGAAAAGAAAAGCCTAGTAAAGAACTAGGGTTTCGTTGGGACTCAAATCGGTGGAAGAGCTGGAGCAAAGGCTGGAGGAGGAACCATGGAGACCTTTTAGCCTAGTAGAATTCTGAATCTTGAATCGAACTTGCGCGAGACTCATCGTTGGAGGTATGTTAAAGGCATGATAGATGCTTAGGCATGTTTTAAATAATAGGTAGAATGTTGGTTGAATGTTTTTGTTGATGTTAAAGGCTGAATGGGGGGGAGAAATAGCTTTCTCGAGCAGATCGAGGAGTAAAAATATATCGCTCCTCGTTCGAACGGCCAAAAAGGGATTGCTCGAGCGAGGTTAAACTATAAAATATAGCTCTGGGCTCGCTCACGCGGTCCCCAAAACAAAGGGGAGGCTCGCTCGAGCGAGGTCCCCAGTAAAGCTTCAGGCGGCTCGATTTTAACCGCTCGAGCGACCTCGATTTAACCGCTCGAGCGAGGTCAAGTGACCGCTCGAGCGAGGTCAAGTGACCGCTCAAGCGAGGTCTAGTGATCGCTCGAGCAAGGTCTAGTGACCGCTCGAGCGAGGAATTGTGCTCGCTTGCACGAGGCACCACTCAGTTCTTAAAATTATTGGTGCAGAAACGTGGAGGCTATGCGCTCCAATGATTCTAGTAACCTTCTGAGCATATTCTACATACATGAAATGTAGGTTTGACGTACGATCGTGAAGTGTAAACCTCTACGAGAAGCGTGCTTGAAATTCATCGACGTAGGGAATATTCTTGAAACATGTATTTTATTTCGTCAACTCATATATGCAGGATAATTTTATTAAAAGTTGAGTATTGTATGATCTTTCAAATAGGGGTGTGTGCGTAAGCTTCAAGATGAAACCATGAAGTCCTCAGGGGACGAATATTGTAATATGGGCATCTAAAAGATGTGTTAAATCAGTAGTATCCCAGGGATACAGATGAAGACAAACTATGAAATTAAAGCAAAATGATAAGGCCTAATGTACTAAAAATTAGCACAAGTCACGGTGAATAACTATATGTAACGCACATCGATATTTTTGTTATTTAAAGTTTATTAGAATACCCCACCGACGTGGCGGGATACCTACGACTGACGCGACAGGATATCCGTGACCGGTACGGCGGCCAATTCGTATACTTATAGCACATCCCAGGGATGTAGATTGAGAATAGACCCCGTCACCTATGAGAAAGGGGCCTGGGCAGTATTCCCAGGGAATACATATAACAATTGTCTAGTAGACGACGATGGTGGGTATTTCATCGGGGCTCGATACTATATTGCTCGGGGATTATTTAAGTTAAAGGTTTAAGTGATTAGGCCGAATTCATAACTAAACCAATAAGATGAGAACCAACAACACCAAGAAAGGAAATCAGCTGTATCCATTTTAGTTATTCCAGTTATATCAATTGTTCTGTTTAAAAGTGATATCTAGTAAATTGTGCTTTCAAAACTGCTAGCATATATGTAAGATTTAATCTATATGTTCACTTTGTTTCCCTATTGAGCTAGGATGTAGCTCACCCCTTAGACTATACGTCGCAGGTTCAGGACTAGTGGCAACAAGGACTTCTGGAGACTTTAATCCAGGGGATTCAGACTACGTACCCACTGAGGAATTAGAGCCTCCTCCTGAAGAATTCTTCTAGGAGACCCATTGCGTACTTTGAGAGTGAGTTGAGAGTATTAGGCACGGTTTGGTATATCAAGCCTCTTTATTGAATGTAATTAAATACGGTATGCTTATGCTTTTGATAAAACATTTGGAATGAACATTCCTATAACAGCTTGGGTAAGTTCTTATGCCCATGAATTGGCATGGGACAAGGACTGCCCTTAGGGACCATAACTATTTTTATATGAGAACTCGTTTAGAGTAAAATTTTGGCTTGCATATACCAAATGTATCTTAAAGGTTTCATGGGCACGGCCTTGAGGGTCGTGCTGATGGCACGGATTTTGGAGTGCCGAAATTCGGGCTGTCACACACTAAGATCTGAAGAAACATCTGAGTGATCAGCAGTGATATTCATTGTATCAGCTTCTGATTCTTCATTTAATTCCTAGTTTTGGAAGTATGTTAAAAGAGGTTCATGTTTCAAAGAAAGTTCTTTTATTTGAGAAATGATATTATTTCTATCTTCAACCGGGAAGGTTGCATCCATATATAACTGTTGCCAATACTCGATGATTTCTTTTACATTCAAGTATTCTTGATAATTATATTCAATATTTTCTTGTAAGACACAGATGTCATCGGTATTGATTTCATCAATTCCATCAGTTCCGTAGAATAATCGGGTATTCGAATATTCATCTTTTTATTTTTCTAAATCTAACTGCTCTAATTTGGTTATTAGATTTTCTATTTTTGATTTGGTTTTTTCTTTTAAATCCAAATTGATTAATTTGCCTAAGGCCAAAATATTTTCTTTATTTATCATTACTTCATTGCGAATAGCATATAGTTGAATTTCCATATCGTCTTGTTTCTTATAGATTTTCTTTAACCAAGTACCCATTATATCTAATAGACTATTTATACAACCACTTATTATATGGATATTATTTTCAGAGGTTTTATCTATATAGAATATATGTCTATAATCTTCTTGGTTTTTATTTGTCCAAGAACTTATACAATCGATAGGTATTTTTAAATTTTTACTAGATGTTTCTGTCATATTATTTCATACAGGTACCTAAAATCACTTAACGTATGGTTGGTACCTAAATCGATCCCAAATAGATGAAAAGTTTGTACAGCTATCAAAGTCTTTGAAGGGATATGGGTTTTACCAAACGATAAGTATATGGGTTTTATATCAAATAAATTGACTGAAATATTTTGTAAAAATAAAAAATACTCTTTTTTTTTTCCTTTTTTTTTCTTTTTTTTTATATTTTGATATACTCCAAAAAGAGATACATAACCAACATTATAATAAAAAGAAAACAAAATATAATAATAAATATATTAAAGATAATAACATCTATCGGTTCCATTACATACTTACAATGGCTTTGATACCATTTATAATATTGCGGATTTCTTTCCTAAAAATCGATGTCTACAACAAGGGTGAGATATGCCCTTAAATAGACTTTCTTAGCTACCTTACTATTAGGATATTTTAGGGTGCTTGCTACTGACTTTATTGGAGACAGTGATAAGAATGGGGTTAATAAAAAAAATGAATCAAAGATGGATTGAAAACTACAGAGCAGCAAGCCTAAAAATACACAGTCCTACAAGAAATAAGGCCTGTTGTAGGAAGTTTTGATAAGTAAGAGTTTGTCCCACAAGAAAAGTTGATCTAAAGCTCCAAGGGAGCTATCTTTAGTATGCTCTCCAGATCTGGCTACAGATCTGGCAATCCTAAATGGAAGGAGATTTAAGGTCACTATAATCTAAATCCTAAGATAACTTAATGTCTAAACTACAGAAAGGGTTAAGAAAGAGGGCGGAGTGTGAGAAAATAAATATAAAAGTTTGACAAGTATGCTATTAGGTACAAATCTGATGGGTCTTATAACTCAAACTCAAATCTGCTGCTATAGAAATCCTGTCCAATGGTTACATTATCACCAAAGAGGAGAAAGGATCCTACTCACCCCGGTGCCATGATCCAAACCCTTATAGCTATAACCTGTCCACTTAAATAGTCACAGACTATCCAATAGGGGAACCACAATCCAAAGATGGGTCAGAACAAGTTTATCATTGTAGGCAATACTTCATCCAGGCTACAAGCTCAAGAATTCATAGGAACCTCAACTTCTAAAGTTCTATGTGTGGGGCTAAGCCTACAACGTGCACTAGCCTGAACACACAGAATCAGTAAGAGTTTGAGTACTAGCTTTTAAGCTTAGCTGTTCACTAATTTGGAAAGACAACAGTGATCCAGCCACAAGCCTACAATCTCTACAGCTAGATTAGATCTGCCATCTGATGGTGGGTCTATACAAATACAGGGGAGTCTATCTTTGCACAATCTCTCACAAGGCTACAAGCACAGGTGCAGAGAAGAAGAATCTGTCTTAGATCTATGGATTGGCCCCACCCCAGGGCTATAATCTGTCCACTTGAATGGTCATAGACTATCCACAGAGGCTATCCTCCTTACAGAGGTCTAAGACAGAACAAGAATATTGCTGCCGCCACCATGTTCACAAGGCTACCAGCTCAAGCTCTCATGGGGATTCAGATTTAGTGGATCCTGTGGTGGGAGAAGGCCTGCAATGTGCCTAACCTGGACACATAAGTCACTTGGATCTAAGTAAAACCTTAAATACAATCCTCCATTGCTTACAATACAACTTAGCAATGGAGGATCTCAAGGCAGCAACCTTGTACAGAACAACTCATAAAATAATAATCCCATACATGCAATAGATCCTATTACAAAACTCCATTAAAACTATACCAAATGATCATACAAAGGCATAACCAGCAAGTGCTGGACTATGGAGAGAAGAAAAAAGGAAAAGAAAACTCCTAAACCCTAACCTTAGCCTACTGTAATTCTACAGTTGGTTTCCAGAAGGAGTACAGAAGTCGAGTCCAAAAGTCTAAGTCCCTTAAACCTAAGCTAGGCTTAGGCTTATATAGCAGTCGGCTCTCTATGAATTAGGGTTAGGAAAATCCTAATTTATCAATGCTATCATGGCCTAATTATGTTCCTTAGATGCCTCGGGGCATGTGCATGGAGATTGGAGCATTAGAGTGCATGCCTTAATTGCTGGAAGTTCCCAGATTGCCCCTGTAGAAGTGGGGAGAAGTTAAGAACCCGATCCTCGCTGGGTAGAAAAGATTTCCAAATCTTACCGCGTGTTAGAATTGGTGTCGTGGGGTTGAATTGACTTGAAGCTCATGCAGTCACGGGATTGATACTTTGATCATTGCGGGATACTTCTGGCTGTCGCGAGATTGCTCTTTCCTTTTGATTGGTGCAGGAATTGCGCGCGTGGTTCGTCCCTTAGTGAATCTAGCGAGGATCCTCACAAAGAAGCAGTGTTCATAGGCCTATGGATCGCGCGAGCATTTCCTTGAAGGTTTGTATCCCACGGCCACTACACAACAGCTGCACGCAAGAGTGCCTGGAGCTCTCTTTCTTCAGTGAATCGCGCGACGATTGAAGACTCCTTTCTTGAGTCAGCGAGAGGCTAGCGAAGTCTTGTCTGGCGATGATCAAACTCATGAGAACCTCACGAAGTCTACTTTTCAATTCTTTCTGTCATCAAATCGCACGAGAACAGCGAGAAGACTGCGCGACTAGTTGGTGTGCTGTCTTCAGAAGTTCGCGACAACTGCACGACACATTCATTCTGGTTTAATTGAGCCCTGCGACATCTGTGTGAGGCATTCTTTTTGGTATTTTCTGCTTTGCTGTGCCTATGCTGTAGCCAATTCTCTGTCTGGGTTCAACCTTCATTCTTCTGAAGGGCTTCTGGGGCAACAATAGGCTTCTTGGCATGGTTAGGGGTTTATTTGCAGCTGCTGCTTATTACCTACAGAATAGACTTAAAACACATTTATTAAATGATTAAGGGTCTAATAGAGATTAAGTTAAGGGGTGAAAAGTAGTACTTTTAAGGTCTTAACACTTACACACACATATGGACAAACTACTTTTTACAATAGTAAAGATGCTTTCTCTTTTTTCAAAGCATACACACATCTGGACAAACTACCTTTTTCAACAGTAAATATATTTTCTCTTTTTTCAAAGCATGCCTTACTTTTTTATTCAAGTAAGATAATGGGAAACGTGTCCTGGATGAGCTGGAGTCGTTCTTGCTACTGGTGGTAGTGGTGTGGTCCACTATGCTTCCATACGATTTTCTAGATTGTGATAGAAAATTGAATCTTCTGAGGTAGGACTATGATGATCATAGCTATCTTGCATCTCATCTTCTTCGAGCATCGTCGTTTCGATCTCGAGATTCTCCGAGAGGTCAAGATCTTTTTGAGAATCGAACTTTAATGATAATGAAGTTGCTTCAACTTTTTGCTCTTGAGTCCTCATATATTCAATTGGTAAATTTGTAGTGAAAATTCTCTGACCATCCGATATGTTGAATTGATTATCGACAGCACAGATTTGTTTTGCCATTGAAGAGAATATTTTAAGAGAATGAATCCAATAGGATTTTGGATTAATGGACATGATGCTTGCTTTAGCCATGGGGTCTTCGACTTCATCGAACTCGTAGTCTTTAGTTTTATCTAAAAACCAAATTTGATATGGCTGATAAAAATTTTCTTTCGATCTCCATCCAATTGTGCTTGTAATTCAAAATGTATAGTAGACAGTACGATTAAGATTTTTGGTGAGATGATAGACCATTGTTTTAATCATCATCGAAAATTCATTAATAGGATAATCAGGAAAGATTAGTTGTTTTACTAATCTCCAATCAAGATATTCTTCCAGATTATATATGGGATTTTTCGTATAAACTGGCAACTTTGGAAGGAAATCTTCATAACATTAAGCTATGTTATAATTATCCATTAAGATATGTTTAATCTTAAACTCCTGATCTTCAATTTGTGTTATCAGAGGTTTACTGATATCACATGTGTAATATCCCGAAAAATTGCGTTAAACAGTGACCTCAGGATCCGTGACCGATTGGTCACAAGTTTGACTAATTAGGAGATTAAGGGTTAGCATAGAGTGTAATGAACGGATGAGATGTGATGGTTTGAGTGATTATGTGGTGTGTGATGTGAATGTGAAGTCGCATACACCTACTGCGGTGTATGTGCTCAACACCCAAGGAAGGGGATAGATAAAAGGGTTTAATAACCCTAAAATCTGGAATTTGGTTGTTGAAAGAGGAGTAAAGAAGAGAGAGAGAGGAGTAAAGAGGTTGAGCAAGCATTATTGTGAGTGATTGGAAGGGGGATTGTAGCATTAAAGAGACCGATTCGACGCGGAGAATCCGTTCAAGCTAAAGCTGGAACCCTAGCCTTTCCAACCATTGATTTGAAATCAATTTGAGATTAATTGAAGGTAAGATTTATGTAGTTTAAAATGCATGGATTAAAGGGTTAAATTGTAGTTAGAAATAGTTTAACATGTGGGATAAGAGCTTAGAAAAATGGAGGAGAAAGTAAGGGAAGAAATTGGGAAGAACATCCAAAAGGGGGCTGAATTTGGCAATTTCGATTAATCAAAATTGGGTTTCGATTAATCAAAATTGGCGAAGAAGTTGAAAAGTCAGAGGACCCCGATCTTGATTAATCGAATTGAGTTTCGATTAATCGACTTTGGATTTCGATTAATCGAATTGGAAATCGATTGATCGACTGGGAACCTACAGTGGACTCTAGTGGAGAAAAGAATTTAGCTTGGAGAAATAGACTAATCGAAATGAGAGTTCGATTAATCGATTTAGAATTTCGATTAATCGATTTGGGATCGATTAATCGATTTTGGAAATTCGATTACTCGAATTGAGAATCGACTGGATAGAGTAGAGAATTTCGATTAATCGAATTGGGATTTGATTAATTGAATGGGAATCTTGATTAATCGATTTGAGAATCGATTAATCGATATTGAATCTCGATTAATCAATTTTGGAAATCAATTAATCGAATCAGATTTGATTAATCGATTTTTGAGTTCGATTAATCGACTGGGCCAGTTTATTTTGACTTTGGGTTTGACTTTAAGATTCTTGGGGGGGTCTTGGACCTCCTTTATTACATCTTTAATGATGTGTTTCACATGTTATGTGGTACCATAGGTGGTATGTGTGAGCTGTGCACAAGGAGCCACGTGGGACCTTGATGCATTGATCAAACGAAGACTTGAGGTAGGGAACACCTTGAACATATACTTTATTTTGCAAGAGCATGTATGTAGTGATATAGATTTCAATTCCAAATGTTTTATTGCTTAAAGAGATTGTGAAAAGTGTGTGTGTGTGACATCAATAAAAGTAAACATAGTGAGCCATCCCCAGGGGATGAGGAAGTAAAGAGATAAGAGCATCAGGTGTGATGCAAGTGAATGGATACATCCCAGGGATGTATCCAAGATTGAATCATGTTTGATAGGGCCTAACTGATATAAGATAGCACACTTACACGGTGAATAACTATATGTAAGGCACCGATATTTTTGTTATTTGAGGTTTGATAGGGTACCCCACCGACGTGGCAGGATATCCACGACTGACACGGCAGGATATCCGTGACCGATACGGCGGCGAATCCGTAGGCCAGTGCGGAGGCTTATCCGTACATGGTAAGCACACCCCAGGGGTGTTGATTGAGACTAGTGAAACCCCGCTACCAATCCCCAGGGGAAAGGGGCTTGGGTACTATTTGTATTCCCAGGGAATACGTTTAAAACTATCTATATAGATGACGATGATGGGTATCTCATCGGGGCTCGATGCTATATTGCTCGGGGATTACTTAAGTTGAAAGTTTAAGTTTTGCTTTAGGCCTTTTCAGCATCATTCATGAATAAGTAAAAGACATGAGTAAACCACTAGTAAAATGTAATGCTTTTTAACTGTTTTCATCAGTAACTGCATAGACACATCATGCCTGGCATATCATGGAATATATGTGAGTAATAACTTGTATGTTCAACTGTGTTTTATTCCCTATTGAGCTAGGATGTAGCTCACCCTATAGACTATACGTCGCAGGTCCACTACTAGTAGCTGCCGAGGCTTCAGGAGACGCTGACCCCGGTGAGTCGGACCTTGCGGCCGGAGACGAGTTGGAGCCACCTCCTGAGGACTTCTTCTAGAGGACTCCATTGTGCCGCTTTGAGGGTTTTTGGAGAGAGATTTGTACGGCTTGGTATGTGAAGCCTTGTTTTGGCTAAACAATGTATATGTATAAATTGGGATTATTCTTTTGGGGCGAACCATCAGTGATGATTGGCTATCATCGATGGTTCGGATCGGTTCTCCATTCATGCAGAGGCATGAGGGTAGAACTGTCTTTTGAGAAATGCATATATAGTGATTTAATTCTGCAGTTTCATTTACTATTTCAATTCTGTGCTTGATATACCAATGTTCCATGCTTAGCCAAGGGGCATGGTCAAGATGATCGTGCTGATGGCACGAGTTTCGGGGTGCCAAAATCTGGGCTGTCACAGTTGGTATCAGAGCTATTTCTTTTAGCAATTCTGACATCTCTCTTTTGTCAGAACATAGGGACTTCTGCTAACGGAACTTTAGTTTCAAATGCAGCCGCAAATGTCATCTAGAGGAAGAGGCCGACCAAGGGGAGGCCAACAGAGGAGTCTACGTAGTGGAGATGATTACATCTCTCCTACTAATAGAGTGCCTTTAGGAGGTATTGAGGCCCCAGGGGGCAGTAGTAGTAGACAGCATGAGGAAGAGGATCGAGATCGTCAGGATCGAGATCAAAGAGAACAAGAGAGAGTTAGAGAGAGATAAGAAGATAGAGAAGAGCGTCAAAGGATGATGCATACTATGGAAACAATGGCAGCTGCCATGGCACAACAAGCCGCATCCTTTGTAGCTCATGCAGCAAGAGAACAGCAGCCACCTACACCACCTGTAGGACCCGCGCTGCCTGTGCCCTCATCATTTACAGAGTTTAGGAGGATGAGACCTCCATCATTTTCTGGGCAGGCAAACACAATGGCCGTTGAGAATTGGCTTATGGAGATGGAGAAAGTTTTTAGCGTGCTGGCATGCACGAAAGATGAGTGTGAGATGGGCAGCTTATATATCGGATGGGGAGGTTGGGCCTTGGTGGAAGTCCATGATACGGACTAGGGCTCAGGAGACCCCGGAGTTGCCTTGGACGTGGGAGGAGTTTGTTGAGGAGTTCAACAAACAATTTCGGAAGTGGTAAGGAATCAACTTGAAATACAATTTCTATAGTTAGTGCAAGGGAGAATGACAGTGAGAGAATATGGGGTGGAGTTTCTACGACTTGCCCGTTTTGCTCTGGATTACGTCGCTACTAAAGTGATGAAGTCTAAGAGGTTTCAGCAAGGTTTGAAGCCTGAGGTGAGGGGAGGCGTAGCTCCATTCCAGCTGAGGACCTATGAAGAGGTCATGAGCAAGGCGTTGGTGGTAGAGGAGGAGAACAATAACAGATATAAACAGAGGGAGCAGCAAAGAGGAGGAAATGATCAAGGAAGGACGGGGACCTACGAACCGGTGAACAAAAAGCCAAGGTCCGTGGCCCAAACATAGAGACCACAGTTCCAAGGAGGTCTTGGAAGGCAGGCGCAATAACAACATCAACAGAGGTTTCCATTACTTGCGTCGGGGAGACCTTTACGATATGAGAGCCCTGCCATGTCTACTGACGCCACTATCACACAGGGTTCTCATACTGTTTCTTCCGCACCTCGAGAGACTTGTGCAAAGTGTGGCAAGCCTCATAGAACGGTGGATTGCAGAGCAGGGACTAGGGGTTGTTTCCGATGTGGCAAGGTGGGCCACTTGATCAAGGATTGCCTCGAGACAGAAAAAGGAAAGACGGCTTCGATTGCAGCACCATGACCCATTCAAGCACGGAAGCCGGTTGTTCACGGGAGAGCTTATGCAGTCACTGCTCAGGAAGCAGGGAATGTGCATGACGTCATCCAAGGTGAGACCTTTTTAAATTAAAGAAATTTCAATTTCATTAAAATTTTAGATAGAGAAGGTGCATGCATTAGGAATTTATATAGATTCTTTTCTCAATACTGAATTTATATGTGAATTAGGGGTGTAAATTGATGTGTAAACTATTGTATGTATGTATGTATACTCTAGGTACTTTAACTATATATGAGAAGGGATGCTTCGTTCGATATGACGCGAGAGTGTTGATAGACCCAGGGTCTACCCACTCATTCGTCACTCCACGTTTCACCAAGAGGATGAAGATTGTTCCAGAGGTGTTGGACTTCGTCCTATCTGTGTCTATTCCGACTGGAGAGTTAGTGGACACGGAGTTAGCTTGCAAATCCGTCATTATAGCTGTTCGAGACCTAGAGGTGCATGAATTGGAAGCGAAGTTGATACTGTTAGACATGCAAGGGTTTGATGTGATCCTTGGCATGGACTGGTTGGCGCAACACTGTGCAACAGTCGATTGTAAGAACAAGGTCGTCATTTTTAGACCCAACACAAGAAGATCATTTCGGTTTCAAGGAGTGAGGTCGTCATCTGTGCCACTGAACTCAGCAGTAAGAGCCGAGAAAATGATCAGAAAGGGGTGCAGTGGATACTTGGCTTTCTTAAAGGAGGACAAGGAAGAAAAGAATGTCATTTCTGAGATAGCAGTTGTGCGAGACTTCGCCGATGTGTTTCCAGAAGAATTGCCTGGATTACCTCCAGAGAGAGAAGTAGAATTCGCCATTGACTTAGCACCAGGAACGGAGCCTATTTCAAAAGCGCCATATAGAATGGCTCCTGCTGAGTTAAAGGAGTTGAAAGAACAACTACAAGAGCTTATGGACAAGGGGTTTGTTAGACCCAGCGTGTCTACATGGGGAGCAACGATCTTATTTGTCAAGAAGAAAGATGGGTCAATGCGACTATGCATTGACTATCGACAGTTAAACAAACTCACTATGAAGAACCGCTACCCTTTGCCTAGAATTGATGATTTGTTCGATCAACTGTAAGGAGTAAGGTATTTTTCCAAGATCGACCTGAGATCTGGATACCATCAGTTGCGAGTCCAGGCAGAGGACATCCAGAAGACAGCTTTCAGGACACGGTATGGACACTATGAATTCCTTGTGATGCCGTTTGGGTTGATGAATGCTCTGGCATCGTTTATGGATCTGATGAATCGAGTGTTTAAACCACACTTGGACTCCTGCGTCGTAGTGTTCGTCGATGATATCTTGATCTACTCCAAATCCAAGATGGAACACGAAGAACATTTGAGGATTGCTCTACAGACGCTACGTGAACACCAATTATACGCCAAACTCAGCAAATGTGAGTTTTGGTTGGTTAGCTTTTTGGGACATGTCGTCTCAAAGCATGGTGTCACTGTAGATCCAACAAAGATAGAAGCAGTGGTTAAATGGGAGCAACCAAAGACAGTGACCGATGTCCGAAGTTTTATGGGTTTAACAGGCTATTATCGACGTTTCGTCGAGGAGTTTTCAAAGATATCGGGACCTCTCACAAAGCTGACATGAAAGGATTCAAGATTTGAGTGGAGTGAGGCATGCGAGAAGAGTTTTCAAGAGCTCAAGACGAGACTCACTTCAGCTCCAGTGCTAGCTATTCCTTCAGGCAGTGGAGGATACGCCGTGTACAGCGTCGCGTCATACAATGGTTTAGGTTGTGTACTCAACCAACATAAGAAGGTGATAGCTTATGGATCAAGACAGCTGAAAGAACACGAGAAAAATTACCCAACTCATGACTTGGAGCTAGCAGCAGTCATTTTTGCGCTAAAGATTTAGAGACATTACTTGTATGGTGAGACTTTTGAAATTTTCACCGATCATAAGAGCCTCTGATACCTGTTTACACAGAAAGAGCTCAACATGAGACAGCGCAGATGGATGGAGTTTCTCAAGGATTATGATTGTTCTATACAATACCATCCAGGAAAGGTGAACGTAGTAGCAGACGCCTTGAGTCGGAAGAGTTCAGCTCAGTTAGCTTGTTTGATTTTGGGTATGCACCGGTGGAAGTTATTGGAAAACCTGGCACTTTACGATGCGAACATTGAGTCAAAAGCTACAGAATCCTTTTTGGCTAACATATCAGTGAAGCCAATAATATTTGAGCATATCCACAAGCTACAGATGAAAGATCCGGCATTAACAAAGATTCATCAAGACGTGAGTGAAGGCATCAGGTCGGACTTCTCAGTTAAAGAAGATGGTTCTTTGTTGTTCAAGGGCCGTCTCTGTATTCCAGACAATGCCGATCTAAGACGAACGATTCTTGATGAAGCCCACAAGTCAAATTATGCTATCCACCCTGGTAGCACCAAAATGTACCAGGACTTGAAAAAGAACTACTGGTGGAGAGGTTTAACGCAAGACGTGGCCGAGTACGTGTCACAATGTTTGACTTGTCAGCAGGTGAAGATTGATCATAGACATCCTGCTGGACTATTACAGCCTTTACCAATCCCAGAATGGAAGTGGGAATCGATCTCGATGGATTTCATTGTTGGATTGCCGTGTACTGCCAAGAGACACATTGCCATTTGGGTCGTCGTAGATCGATTGACCAAATCAGCACACTTTTTGTCGTACAATACTATGTATACGGCAGGAAGACTGGCAGACTTATACATGAAGGAGATCGTAAGACTACACGGGATTCCAAGCAGCATAGTATCAGATCGTGATCCACTATACACGTCCAAATTTTGGCATGGCACGATATGAAGCTCTGTATGGACGACGATGCAAATCACCCCTCAATTGGGAAGAAACAGGTGAAAAGTTCATTTTGGGACTGGAATTACTTGAAGATAACGCCACAGTAGTGCGTATAATCAGAGAGAGACTGAAGTCAACACAGAGCAGACAGAAAAGTTACTCCGACATCAAGCAGACTAGTGTTGACTACAAGGTGGGTGAGCACGTGTTTGTGAAGGTGTCACCTATGAAAGGCGAAATGAGATTTGGTACGAGAGGGAAGTTAAGTCCACAGTATGTTGGACCATTTGAAATTTTGGGACGCGTAGGAGAAGTTGCTTATCGCATTGGATTACCACCACTATACGATCGAGTGCATAACGTTTTCCACATATCGATGCTCAGAAAGTATGTAAACGATCCATCTCATGTGTTAGGAAATCAACCTTTGGAGATGTGTGAGGACATGAACATGATAGAGGAACCAGTGGAAATCTTAGATCGAAAGGAACAAGTACTGCGCACTTAAGTGATTCCCTTAGTGCTTGTTCGGTGGAGCAATCATCCAAACGAAGAGGCTACTTGGGAACGAGAGGCCGATGTGAAAGAACAATATCCAGCCTTGTTTCCAATGACGTCAGAATCCAATGTAAACCACAAGCATGCTTGTGGTTTTTCATAATACTTGTAATTCAATGAAAGTTTTGATCAGTGTGAATAAAGGAACAGATTTTTGGTATGCACATGACCATGAGAATGTGATTTTGTGGAACCAAGACTCACTTGATGTCATAAACTACCAAGAGAAAATCAAAGCAATAAAGAACTTGAGAATCTGCAGAAATTGGGCAAAACCGATTAATCGAATTTCAAATCGATTATTCGATTTGGAATTTCGATTAATCGATTTTGTTCGACTAGTCGACTGGCATGTGCCAGTGACTGGAAATTTGGATAAGAGTTAGAACAGATACAAAATGAAATTTCGATTAATCGATTTTGGTTTCGATTAATCGATTTAGGTTTTCGATTAATCAAACTGCATGTTCGATTAATTGAACATACTGGGAATATTTGAAGAAATTAGGATTGAATTAATGAAATTTCGATTACTCGAGGAGGTTTCGATTAATCGATTCGAGATTTCGATTAATCGAACTGGAAGTTTGATTAATCGATTTACTTAAGGGACTTGGGAAAATTTGGGGTCAGAGAAACAATTTAGATTAATCGATGTGGAATTCGATTAATCGATTTGAGATTTCGATTAATCGAACCATAGTTCGACTAATCGAAAAAACTTGAGGAATCCTGAAAATTTTGGAAGGGACTACACGATTTCGATTAATCGAAGTGAATTTCGATTAATCGATTTTGAAGTTTTGATTAATCGAAATGGATTTTGATTAATCGACTGGCTCGCGCCAGTGAGCTCTAAAACTTGAATTTTTCAACGGATACGATTTCGATTAATCGAAATGTTTTTGATTAATCGATTTTGGCTTTCGATTAATCAATTTTGGAAATCGATTAATCGATTTCGCGCGGCTTAACCTAGTTTTGAATCTCGATTAATCGATTCTGAATTTTGATTAATCGAGCCGGGGCCTATATATAAAAAAATTGGGGATTTCATTCCCCATTCGAATCATTTAAGCTTGGAGATTTTTGGGCGCTTCATCTTCTTCTTCTTCTCCGACCATCCGGCGCCCTAGGGTTTGCATTTCTGTCGGTTTTTGGCTCGGATTCAAATCGTAACGCCTCCAAAACCCACGGTAAACCCTAATTTTGTACTTTTCCTTCAATTTGAGTTAGCTAAAAACCTAGATTTTTATCATTTCACCTAAAATGCTGCCTAAGACGCGGTTGTCTTTGAAGAAGGCAACCCCTAAGCTCTCGGTTCGGCGTAAGAATGCCGCGCCACCACCACCTACCCCATCGCCGGTGAGGACTCAATCACTGTCGACATCGGAGACCACCTCCGACTCAACAAGCGCGCCTTTGCGCGAGTCTTCCCGCGAGTCTACACCCATGCCGCCACCACCCACTAATGTGGTACAACCTAATGAGTGGTGGGCCACAAAGACTTTTGAGGTCGAGTACCTCATTGGCCCTACCCTCTTCACAAATCCCGATGTATCGGGCGAGACCCAATGAGCTCGTAATTACCTGAGGAATGCCGGTCTCGGCAACCTTCTCAAGCCAATTTGGGGTTCCTACTACCCTAGATTGGTGAGATTATTCTACCAAGGGCTTGCCGATGGCCCTACCGACGATGTGATCTTGACCACCATCGAGGGTCGAGAGTACACGATTACTCGTCGCCACATTCACGAGGTGCTTGAGTGCTACCTCGATTTCACCCCTGAGACCACCCTATTTCCACCCTTTGAGGAGGACCCTCGATTCAAGGAGGTCATGACCCGCATGACCAATGGTAAGAAGGGGTCGGAATCCTCCATCAAGAGGGTTGACCTTCCCCACTATATGTGGATACTTGATTCGGTGATCAAGTGTAACCTATACCCCCTACGCCACGATACCGAGCGCGTGGACCGAGTGCAACACGCACTCTATGCGGCCTTATGTGGTCGGTGGTTCGACGCCACCATGCTCATCCTCGAGGGGATGAGATATATTAAGGGAAAGTTAATGAAGGGCAACTTGAGGCCCAAGGAGAAGATGCCGTATGCTCGGCTCATCTCGAGCATGTTGGAGTGCTACTCCGACACTCCCTCCTACACCATCTCGCATCACGAGGTGAGGGCTACGGATTGCGTGAAGACGTTCTCCAAGTCTTCATGGACCCGTAGCTACAACCTGCTCAAGCGGACCCTACCGGCTCCGGGTCTCGCTCCAGCCGCAGCAGCAGTAGCAGTAGCACCACCATCACCCCCACCACCACAGCAGGACCCACCCGTGGATGGGGCACACCCAGCCAAGACTCCAGTGGAGAGGGCCACCTCTCATACTACAGCCTCACCGACACCGCCCGCTCACTCCGTGCCCGCTACACCCACATCCACCTACCACCGACGCGTAGCTCCATCCGGCCCTACGATCGAGGAGGTGTTGGCACGTATGGAGGCCAACAACGAGCGGATGAACCGGAGGATAGACTTCTTGATGTTCCACACCCTCCGCTACATCTACCCGTTGGACTACCAGCGACACCTGGCTCAGGAGGAGGAGTGGACCGCAGGACGGGCCACCTTCCACAGGGGTTCCGTCTTCTCTTCGACCATCGCGGCTACCGGCGCTGGTCCTTCCACATCCACCTCAGCTCCGCCGACAGAGACGCCGCAGCCACAGCCGCCGCTACCTCCACCCACCCAGCCAGCACAGTCTCCACCACCGCCAATCCACCCCGGACAGCTCAATGAGACCCACCGGACCCCTTTGTATTGATTTTTGAGTTTTGATTGTATACCTGTAGATTTGTTTTTGTACGCCAACTTATCTGGCATTGTAAAAATTTCCAATTATAAATACAAATCAAAATTTTTGTGTAAATTGTTTAATTTCGTCAAATTTAATTCTATGCTTGTATTTGTCAATACCTGAATGCGTCTGAGTCAAATGGACCACCTCACCTGAGAGTGTGGGGGGGGGAGAGACCCAGACCGACGCACTTTAGGTTATTTTCGAGGATGAAAATTCCCAAGGTGGGGAGGATGTAATATCCTAAAAAATCGTGTTAAACAGTGACCTCGAGATTCATGCCCGATTGGTCACAAGTTTGACCAATTAGGAGATTAAGGGTTAGCATAGAGTGTAATGAATGGATGAGATGTGATGGTTTGAGTGATTATGTGGTGTGTGATGTGATTGTGAAGTCGCATACACCTACTGCGGTGTATGTGCTCAACACACAAGGAAGGGGATAGATAAAAGGGTTTAATAACCCTAAAATCTGGAATTTGGTTGTTGAAAGAGGCGTAAAGAAGAGAGAGAGAGGAGTAAAGAGGTTGAGCAAGCATTATTGTGAGTGATTGGAAGGGGGATTGTAGCATTAAAGAGACCGATTTGACGCGGAGAATCCGTTCAAGCTAAAGCTGGACCCTAGCCTTTCCAACCATTGATTTGAAATCAATTTGAGATTGATTGAAGGTAAGATTTATGTAGTTTAAAATGCATGGATTAAAGGGTTAAATTGTAGTTAGAAATAGTTAAACATGTGGGATAAGAGCTTAGAAAAATGGAGGAGAAAGTAAGGGAAGAAATTGGGAAGAACAGCCAAAAGGGGGCTGAATCTGGCAATTTCGATTAATCGAAATTGGGTTTTGATTAATAAAAATTGGCCAAGAAGTTGAAAAGTCAGAGGACCCCGATCTCGATTAATCGAATTGAGTTTCGATTAATCGACTTTGGATTTCGATTAATCGAATTGGAAATCGATTGATCGACTGGGAACCTACAGTGGACTCCAGTGGAGAAAAGAATTTAGCTTGGAGAAATCGACTAATCGAAATGAGAGTTCGATTAATCGATTTAGAATTTCGATTAATCGATTTGGGATCGATTAATCGATTTTGGAAATTCGATTACTCGAATTGAGAATCAACTGGATAGAGTAGAGAATTTCGATTAATCGATTTGAGAATCGATTAATCGATATTGAATCTCGATTAATCAATTTTGGAAATCGATTAATCGAATCAGATTCGATTAATCGATTTTGGAGTTTGATTAATCGACTGGGCCAGTTTATTTTGACTTTGGGTTTGACTTTAAGATTCTTGGGGGGGTCTTGGACCTCCTTTATTACATATTTAATCATGTGTTTCACATGTTATGTGGTACCATAGGTGGTACGTGTGAGCTTGTGCACAAGGAGCCACGTGGGACCTTGATGCATTGATCAAACGAAGACTTGAGGTAGGGAACACCTTAAACATGTACTTTATTTTGTAAGAGCATGTATGTAGTGATATAGATTTCAATTCCAAATGTTTTATTGCTTAAAGAGGTTGTGAAAGTGTGTGTGTGTGACATCAATAAAAATAAACATAGTGAGCCATCCCCAGGGGATGAGGAAGTAAAGAGATAAGAGCATCAGGTGTGATGTAAGTGAATGGATACATACCAGGGATTTATCCAAGATTGAATCATGTTTGATAGGGCCTAACTGATATAAGATAGCACATTTATACGGTGAATAACTATATGTAAGGCACCGATATTTTTATTATTTGAGGTTTGATAGGGTACCCCACCGACGTAGCGGGATATCCACGACACACGGCAGGATATCCGTGACCGATACGGCGGTGAATCCGTAGGCCAGTGCGGAGGCTTATCCGTACACAGTAAGCACACCCCAGGAGTGTTGATTGAGACTAGTGAAACCCCGCCACCAATCCCCAGGGGAAAGGGGCTTGGGTACTATTTGTATTCCCAGGGAATACGTTTAAGACTGTCTATATAGATGTCGATGATGGGTATCTCATCGGGGCTCGATGCTATATTGCTAGGGGATTACTTAAGTTGAAAGTTTAAGTTTTGCTTTAGGCCTTTTCAGCATCATTCATGAATAAGTAAAAGACATGAGTAAACCACCAGTAAAATGTAATGTTTTTTAACTGTTTTCATCAGTAACTGCATAGACACATCATGCATGGCATATCATGGAATATATGTGAGTAATAACTTATATGTTCAACTGTGTTTTGTTCCCTATTGAGCTAGGATGTAGCTCACCCTATAGACTATACGTCGTAGGTCCACTACTAGCAGCTGCCGAGGCTTCAGGAGACGCTGACCCCGGTGAGTCGGACCTTGCGGCCGGAGACGAGTTGGAGCCACCTCCTGAGGACTTCTTCTAGAGGACTCCGTTGTGCCGCTTTGAGGGTTTTTGGAGAGAGATTTGTACGGCTTGGTATGTCAAGCCTTGTTTTGGCTAAACAGTGTATATGTATAAATTGGGATTATTCTTTTGGGGCGAACCATCCATGATGATTGGCTATCATCGATGGTTCGGATCGGTTCTCCATTCATGCAGAGGCATGAGGGTAGAACTGTCTTTTGAGAAATGCATATACAGTGATTTAATTTCACAGTTTCATTTACTATTTTAATTCTGTGCTTGATATACCAATGTTCCATGCTTAGCCAAGGGGCACGGTCAAGATGATCGTGCTGATGGCACGGGTTTCGAGGTGCTGAAATCCGAGCTGTCACAATATGGCAGAATATGTTTTATTTTTTCAAACAAATAAATTCTTTTTAATTTGTGAAAAATGGGGTCTGAATAATTTGAATCCATAAGATCTGCTAATTCTAAAAAGTGATTGATTTTTCAAGAGAGAAGTTTTTTGCGAATGTTTCAGAATCCCATGCTATGGATTTAACAAGGGCATTCGAACTATTTTGTAGTTTTTCTAGCTTTTGTTCTTTTTCATGGATTTTATGAGAGAGGTTGTTCATGTGATGCCTGAACTATTTCTTATCATTCAAAAGTTGGCATTTGCAGGCTCCATTAATCTCGTGATAAAGTTTTGGACTTATTTCGAGATTATAGAAATCAGAAACATTATTCATCGAGATGCTAGTTTGTTCTAGAAAATATTGTGATTGTTGTACTTGATACAAAGTAAAAGCTGATTTAGGTTCATTGAAATCATCGTGAACTTGGTAAAGAGAGTTTGAAAAGTTGGTAACTTATTTTTGACAAGCTAAGAAAGAGGTATATAGTCCGGGTTGGTGGTCTCTTAACACAACATAAGTTTTTCCAACAAAGGTTTTTCCAACGTAAGGTTTTCTTATGTTTGGAGGTGGTTGAGAAGAAGAGGAGTTTCCTTCTTCTGTCATCTTTTATCATTTACAGAGTAAAATTCACTGATTTAGTGGTAACATAAATCTTCTTCCTGCAGTAGATATGCCCACTTTGGTTAGTGGTTAAAACTTGGATCTCTACATAAAAAATCAGCCAAAACATTAGCACTTCCTTTAACATGTTCAACTTCAAAAGTATACAGAGTTATTTGATTATACCATTTCAATTTTCTTCCATCTAAGATATCTCTTTTATTAATTAAAAAGTCGCGAACTACTTTAATATCAGTTCTGACAATAAAAACCTCAGGAGCTAGATAAATATGGAATCTTTTAAGAGCAAGTTTTATTGTTAATAATTTTTTTTCAAATATAATATAATTATGTTCATTTGGTTTAAATTTTTCAGAATTATAATCACATAATTTTTCTTTACTTTGTACTTTTTTGTTAAAGGTGATTTCCATGATTTTATTCCATTAGACTGACAAGATTCTTTTTCTTCCCAATCTTCAGCAGGAATGGCCTTCAAGACACATCCCCAATAATTGTCTAAAGCATCTATTTCTAAGATTAATTTATCTCCGATTGTTGGAACATAAACTGTAGGACAGTCTTGGATATCTTGTTTTATTTGTTTTAGTAAATTTTTATCTTTATCTATCCATGTAAATTCTATTTCTTTTTTCAATTTATTTATGAAAGATTTTTCTTTTTCTGCTAAACTTTTTAAATAATTTCTTCCATAATTTAATAAGCCTAAGAGACTTTGTAACTATTTTTTATCAGTTATCTCTTTGGGAAAATTCTTTATTTTGATAATAATATGATCTTGTAATTTAATACCATCATGTGTTAAAATAAGACCTAAAAATTCTATTGATTCTTTTTCAACTTCTATTTTTGAAGGTGAAAGGATAATTCCATATTTTTAGAAAATATCGCACATTTGTTTTAAATATTTGTTGTGTTTTTCTTTTGTTTTAGAAACACTAGGATGTCATCGATATATACCACACAAAATTCTTTATAAGGGGCAAAAATCAAATCCATCCATCTTTGATAGATTTGTGGAGCAGTATTCAAGCCAAATGGCATGACATTCCATTGATAATGTCCACATGGAGTACTAAAAGCAATCAAGGGTTTATATTTATCGTCTAACTTTAATTGTCAATATCCTGATTTATAGTCGAATTTACTGAAGAATTTTGATCTTTTGATTTGGTTAATCAAAACATCTTTTCTTGGAATAAAGTATCCATCAAATTCTAAATTTTCGTTTAATCTTTTAATTTAAAACCATTCTAGCTTTTTCGCACTTTATTTCAGCATGATTTCTTACTAAGAATGCAGGGCTAGAATGAGGGCTTTTTGTATATTCAATGAGTTTTTTCTCTAATAAATCTTTAATTTGTATTTCAAATTCGTCTATGTCTATTTTTATATAGACCATAGGTTTTACCCTAATTATGATATTAGGATCTTTTAATGTTATGGTACAGTATCATGGACTTTTATGCCATAATTTTAGTGGGTTGTCACTAAAATTGTCTTTGAGAATGGTGAAAAGCCAATGAGTTTGACTAAGTTGTGTGATCACCTCACCACGCTTGCTGGGGGCAAAGCGTGGTGAACTTGAATAAGTGTTATGAACTTGAATAAGTGGAATAGTTATCAAGTCTTCCTTGAGACCAATAGAACCTATGGTTAAGGTCATTGGTAAATAGGCAGCATGTTGGGAAAATATAAAATTTTAGGAATAATGAATTTTTTATCATTAAGCCAAATAGAAATATTTTTTGCTTTTAACTCAATAACAGTTTCTCTTCCTTCAATGCCTTTGACTTTTATTGGATGTTTAATGTTCATCCACTTTTCTGAGGGCAAAGCATTGTACCGACAAGCACTTATTGTGGCTCCGGTATCCATTAAGACACATAAATTATATAGTTTATAATTTGGAAACATAAAATTTCCTAAGACATATATGTATATCATCTTTTTCCATAACTAGGAGAAAATAAGATTTCAGTATTTTTTGACTAAAAATGATAAGTTGAACTATTTTTAGTTAATGAGTTTGTGTTCCAGGTAGGATAGGGACTTGTATATTTTTTACTGCTATATGTGTTTGGTCTTAAGTTGGTTCAAGAGCACTGGATGTTGATGCTCTAGACTCAATAGTTTTTACAAGAAGCCATTCATCTTTTATAGTATTAAAAGAGGCAGTCCTTGTATCTCAAAAATATAAATTATTTCCAAAAGCTTGTATTTCAATCATCTGGGTTTGAGATTTTGGTTTTTGTTCTAAAAGATCTTCAAATAACCATTGTTTAGGTATTTGTAAATCTTTCCAGTTTATTAATCTTGGTTGGATTTCTAAATCATATGGTTTGGGTTCAAATATTTCAACCAGATTTTTGTCTGATTTGTGCATTTTTCTTATTGGTTTAGAGGTTAATTCATGTTCTGTTTGTCAGGTTATGGCTAGGTTATGTGACTTTTTTTTCATTTCTAATCCTTTTGTTTTGATTTTAATTTTTATTGTGTCTTCAATATCTGGGTCGTCAAGTGAAATAAAATAATTTGGTTTTAGTTTAAACCAAATCATTCCATAAGCTAAATTCGATTGAATCCCTCCAATCAAGGATTGTAAAGGATTAAGTAATCTTTTATCCAGTACTACAGCTAGTATAGGTGTATCTATACCATGTCTAAACAATCCTTTTTTACATATTTGAAGTACACCAATGTGAATATATTTTAATTTTGAATTCTCTTTTTTCCATCGTAATATTTTCTTTTTATCAAATAGTGTTATTTCAGCTGTAAGATTAAATGTGTTTTTTGCAGTAGCGTTTTCTGAAAAAGCTTCAAATATTCTTCTAGACAAGATTTTGTCTAAAGGAGAAATTTTATAGATATCTTCTTTATTAAGTTTTTGTTGTAACTCAAATTCTCGAAGTTGTTCTTCAGAGAAAGATATTTCTTTACCTATTACGTCTTTTAACATAATCATTTGATGTTCTTCGTCTGTCATTTCGACGACATTTAACAGAAATATTAGATCATCTATGTCAGAATCAGAGTCTGTTTCGGATTCTAATTCATAAATGATACTATTATCATCACTTGAAATTTCTTCACCAAAATAAACATCTAGATTTGCTTCATCTAAATATTTAATCATTTTAGTTATATTGTTTTCCCGTTTTGGGCATTGAGGAGCATAATGTCCTTCTTCGTTATAAATAAAATAATGACATTTCTTTTCAGCCATGGTCATTTTATCTGTTTTCTCAGTTTATTTTTTCTTTTTAATATATTTTTTATTTTTAACAAACCTTTTCCGTTTGTTTTAAGCTTTCCATTTGAATTTTTTGTTCTTAAACCCTTTCTTATATCCTTTTCTTTTAGGAAGATTGCATCCTATTTTTCAATTTTCTTGGAGAATTTTATCACAATATTTATGACCAAAGTTAGAATTCGTGATTTGATTCTTAACTTGTTTTTTAGCTTTTATTTCTAAACATCTATAAGTTATTATTCTTAGGACAAAGGAAGTTCTCAGTCCTAAAGTGTCTTGTCTAAATAATTTATTAATAAAAGCTGGATAGCGTTTGATGGCTAATTCATCCCATGGTGCTGGAAGTTTATAATAAAATTGTTCTAACCATGATATATTAATTGGGGGTTCCAATTGATAATAATATTTTTTAAAAGTGTTGCAAATTCTTGAAATTGACAAATATTGCATAGTTCTAATTTTAATAAAATATATATCGCATCTTCTTATAGGTTTTGTTCACCTGTATAACCACAAAGATGTTCTTTAATGATTATCGTAAAGTATTTTAAGATATCATCAAGATTATTAAAACTTCTTAATAATGATGCTTTTTGCATTTTACCATCAATGAATTTTTCTCATTATTTTAACCATTGTAAAACATCACCTTGAAGTGTTGCTACAATATAGTCAAGAAATCTTTCTTTGGACCAAACGGCTTTTTGGTTTGTAATTACTATAGACATGGATTGTGCCCAATCGTCAATTACCTTTTCTTGATCTTTAAAAGGAACATTGGTTAAATCTAGATATGTACCTCCTTGAGCTATGTTTTGTTTGTTCAAATCGTCTCTTCTATTATTTATAGGAATTAGGATTTCCTCATCTTTTACTCCGGATGAAGAACTGCCATCATTCATATGAATATGATGTTTTAGATATTCCTCTTATTCTTCAAGAGTTGATGTTTTTAAATATGTTTCTCAATTTTTAAATTTCTCTAATGGTTCTTCAGCTTTTCTCTTTCTAGGAGTCATAGGAGTTTGTGACTCACTAAGATCTGAAGAAACATCTGAGTGATCAGAAGTGATATTCATTGTATCAGTTTCTGATTCTTCATTTAATTCCTGGTTTTGGAAGTATGTTAAAAGAGGTTCATGTTTTAAAGAAACTTCTTTTATTTGAGAAATGATATTATTTCTATCTTCAACTGGAAGGGTTGCATCCATATATAACTGTTGCCAATACTCGATAATTTCTTTTACATTCAAGTATTCTTGATAATTATATTCAATATTTTCTTATAAGACACAGATGTCATCGGTATTGATTTTATCAATTCCATCAGTTCCGTAGAATAATTGGGTATTCGAATATTCATCTTTTTGTTGTTTTAAGTCTAACTGATCTAATTTGGTTATTAGATTTTCTATTTTTGATTTGGTTTCTTCTTTTAAATCCAAATCGATTAATTTGCCTAAGGCCAAAATATTTTCTTTATTTATCATTACTTCATTGTGAATAGCATATAGTTGAATTTCTATATCGTCTTGTTTCTTATAGATTTTCTTTAACCAAGTACCCGTTATATCTAATAGGCTATTTATACAACCACTTATTATATGCATATTATTTTTAGAGTTTTTATCTATATAGAATATATGTCTATAATCTTCTTGGTTTTTATTTGTCTAAAAACTTATACAATCGATAGGTATTTTTAAATTTTTACTAGATGTTTCTGCCATATTATATGACATAGGTGCCTAAAACCGCTTAACGTATGGTTGGTGCCTAAACCATTCTCAAATAGACGAAAAGCTTGTACAGCTATCAAAGTCTTTGAAGGGATATGGGCTTTACCAAACGATAAGTATATGGGTTTTATATCAAATAAATTGACTGAAATATTTTATAAAAATAAAAAATACTCTTATTGGTTATGTATCTCTTTTGGAATAGAAGAATTTTTTATTTATAATGGACATATTATTTTGTCCATGGATATATTATAAAGAAGATAAAGAAGATAAAGATTATTATTTATAATGGACATATTATAGATCTTCGGGAAAATATCGCACATTTTTATTATTTTATTAATGTTTTTTTTTTCTTTATCTTTTTATTTTGCATCTCGGGTATTATGTCCAAAATGGTTTGTAATTCCTATTTTTGGTTTATCATTGTTATTGTTGAGAATGAGCGGCATTGAGAATGTGGGGTAGCAATCGAATTCCTACCATGCTAGGGGAAGAGATGGAAGAGTCAAAGGAGGGGAAAAGGAAATCAAAGGAAAGAGTTGTGCCAGAGTTCTCGTGACCGACGCCAGTTGCTCCTTGGTAGGCTCTATGAATTTTCTCCTAGTTGGCGTCCCCTTGGGGGTTTCCAAGATTGGCCTTCCATAGGTATATACGTTAGATCTTGGGTGACTTTCTGTGAGCCACTCTTTCTTTCCTGCCAACTCGGGAGAGGAAAATGAGATTCTTGTTGAACTTCGTTTAGGGTGTGCTTCCTCTACAAGTTTTTTTATTATTTTTCCCTATTTGGACATTTCTTTTAGGGATACCTCTTGTAAGTGTCTACGAGCTCGGGTGTTTTTGAGTGTTTGTCTTGAATCGAAATTCATCTCTCGCTCTGAGATCGTAATTTTTTTCTAAATTCAAAGGGTATGCCCTATGTGTAATTTGTAATAATTTCCTCATGTTGAATAAAATTTTATTTGTGTCTATGTTAATTCAACTTTCATAATTTGAGTTAAGTTTTATTATGTTTTTTATCGGATGTCTCCTATTCAATCGGGGGTATCTTCATTTAATTAGGAGATACTAAGTTTAGTTAAGTTTAAAGTATTAATTTGGACTTGATTTGGTATAGGTTTTGGATAGTCGTAAATGTTTTTAGGTGTTTAAGTGTGCGTGTACGGGCGAATTCCTAGTTTTGAGAGTGTATGTGTTAAGACCTGAAAAGTACCATTTTTCACCCCTTAACTTAACCTCTGTTAGACCCTTAGCCATTTAATAAATTTGTGTTAAGACTATTTTGTAGTTAATAAGCAGCGATTGCAGATAAGGCCCTAACCCTGCTAAGAAGCCTACTTTTGCCCCAGAAGTTCCTTAGAAGGAAGGAAGTTGAATCTAGACAGAACTTGGCTGCAGCATAGGCAAACCACAACAGCAACAAGTCAAGAAATGAGCCTCTCACAGATGTCCCTAGGTTCAATTGATTCAGAGAAAAATGCTTCGCGCAGTTGTTGCAGGTTTCTCAAGGCAGCACACCAACTGCTCGCGTTGTTCTCGCACAGATTAATGATAGAAGGGCTCAAAAAGCAGACTTCGCACAGTTCTTGTGAGACTCAATTGTAAGTGCTCGCGCAGTCTCGCGCAGCTCAAGAGAGGAGGATTTAATCCTCGCGTGATTCGCTGAGGAGAGAGAGCTCCAGGCACTCCTGCGCGCAGCTGTCGCATAGTGGCCGCGGGATGCAGATCTTCAGGGGACTACTCATGCAATCTAGAGGACGATGCAATTGCTTCTTCGCGAGGATCCTCGCGAGATTCACCAAGGAATGAACTGCGTGTGCAATTCCTGTGCCACTCAAATGGAAAGCGCAATCCCGCGACGGCCAAAGCATTCCCGCGATGACCAAACGATCTATCCCGCGACTGTAAGAGCTTCAAGTCAATTCAATCCCGTGACGACAACTCTAGCACGCGATAAGAACTGGAAACCATTGCTACATCGTGAGGCTCGGGATCTTAACTTCCCCCCCCCCCCCACTTCTGCAGGGGCAGTCTGGGAACTTCCAACAACTAGGGCACGGACTCCAATGCTCTAATCTCCGTGCACACGCCTCGAGGTATCCAAGGAACATAAATGGGCCATGTTTGCATTGCTAAAATTAGGGTTTTCCTAACCCCAATGCTCCCACAGCCGACTGTCATATAAGCAAGGAGGAGGTGGTTGCTGATCATCTATCATCTCTGATCCTATCTTCTTGAATCAACTGTAGAGTTCTAGTAGGCTAAGGTTAGGATTTAGCAGTTTCTTTTTCCTTTTTCTTCTTTCCATAGCCCAGCACTTGCTGGCTATGCCTTTGTATGTTTATTTGGAACAGTTTTAATGGAGTTTTATAATATAATTTTATACATGTATGGGATTGGTGTTTGAGGGTTGTTCTGTACAAGGCTGCTGCCTTGAGATCCTCCATTGCTAAGTTGTATTATAAGTAATGGAGGATTGTTTTTAAGGATTTACTCAGATCCAAGTGACCTGTGTGTCCAGGCTAATGCACATATGCAGGCCTATGCCCCACCACAGGATCCACTTAATCTAAATCCCCATGGGAGCCTGAGCTGGTAGCCTTGTGGACATGGTGGTGGCAACAATCTACTTGTTCTGTCTCAGACCTCTGTGAGGAGGATAGCCTCTATGGATAGTCTGTGACCATTCAAGTGGACAGGTTATAGCCCTAGGGTGAGGCCAATCCACAGATCTGAGACAGATTCTTCTTCTCTACACTTATGCTTGTAGCCCTGTGAGAGATTATGCAGAGACAGACTCACCTGTATTTGTATAGACCCACCATCAGATGGCAGATATAATCTGGCTATAGAGATTATAGGCTTGTGACTCGATCACTACTGTCTCTCTAAAGCAGTGAACAGCTAGATCTAAAGCTAGTACTCAAACTCTTGCTGGTCCTGTGTGTCCAGGCTAGTGCACATATGTAGGCCTATGCCCCACACACAGAACTTTAGAGGTTAAGGTTCCTATGGATTCTTGAGCTGGTAGCCTGGATGAAGTAGTGCCTACAATGATAAACTTGTTCTGACTAATCTATGGACTGTGGTTCCCCTATTGGATAGTCTGTGGCCATTTGAGTGGACAGGTTATAGCCATAAGGGATTGGATCATGGCACAGAGATGAGTTGAATCATTTCTCCACTTTGGTGATAATGTAGCCATTGGACAGGACTTCTATAGCAGCAGATCTGAGTCTGAGTTATAAAACCCATCAAATCTGTACCCAATAGCTTACTTCTCACCCTTTTTATATTTATTTTCTCACACTCCATCATTCTTCTCAACCATTTATGTAGTTTAGGCATTAGGTTACCATAGGATTTAAACAATAGTGACCTTAAATCCCCTTCCATTTAGGATTGCCAGATCTGTAGTTAGATCTGGAGGGCCTACTAAAGATGGCTCCCTTGGAGCTTTAGACCATTTTTCCTGTAGGACAAACTCTTACTTATCAAAACTTGCTACAAAAGACCCTGTATCTTGCAGGTCTAGGTTATTTTAGTTGTGCTGAATCCACCCTCTATTTTATTTTGATTTTATTTGGCTTTTACCATTACACAATAAATCAGCACACTAGGATAATCAACAATGTGCCTAAGCTTTAGGTATGCATGTGAAATTTGGGATGTATGTGGTGTTTAAAGTTTGTTGCTAAGTCTAGTCTTTCCTCCTTGGTTGCTGATGGCTAGCAAAAATTTTTTTGTTCAACCTGGGAAATTGCGTGCTGGGTACAGAGTGCTTAATATAATTGTGCCCTTGGATAGGTGCGCGGGAGCTAGCCAATTGCACACACTTGAAAACACGTATAAATAGATTATGCGCACAAATATTCACGTGTGATCTGCATGTTTTCCGGTCAATGTACAGGCGACGCTCGAGTTTGCGTGCCTGGAGTAAGCATATAATCCAATTGCATGTCCTGTTCAGAACGCGCGACCGGTGTTTGGGAGGGCAACAAGTCGATTATGCGCCCTTTCAATGGCGCGCATTTTAATTTGGGAGCAAGGGGTAATGCACGCGATTCAATTGCATGATCCCGTTCAAGCAAGCGATTAAGCCACGCTCTATATAAGCTTGAGGTTTTCACTTCAAACGCTGCTTTTCGAATCTTTTGCAATTTCAAGCTCTCTTGCTTCCTTGTTCCTAGTTTTCATGTTTTTGAGATTTCTTACGATCTATCCATCCGTTTCGAACGCCGTTTCTTACATTCTCTTTAAGTTTTCGAGATCTTTGATCTGAGATGGAGTCTGAGGGAATTGACCAAATTTCATTGACTACATCCAAGGTAGAGCGGATGGTCGAGGGGGGAGGTGAGACCTCTGAGGTCCACACCGGTGGTGACGTTGAGATGGTTGTCAGGGAGGAGGTTCCTGAGGTTGATGACATGGCCGGCGACAATGCTTAAGATGTTGCTCCTCACGAGCCCAAGATCAAGATTCCACTGGAGGAGTTCTTCACACGAGATTAGGTAGGTATCCGTGAATAGGAGTCTCTATTATTTCTAGGCATTTAGGTTACGATGTAGACTTCTTAGGATGGAAACCTTTTAACTTTACGTCAAACCTTCATTTAGTTTTAGGGTGCATGCACCTTCATGCGTCATACTTGTATCTAGTTTCAGGTTACATTTACTTTATCACTCTGCGTTACCATGTTTCGCATGCTTGGTTTGGGTCGTTGCTTTTATCATCACCGTCAGTGGTTGCGATCAATGGTAGTATAGGCATAAGTTGATGTTAATTTTGTTTATGGTCTGTCAGGAGCCTCCGGTACTGGCCATTAGTATGGCATGGTCAGAGTCTCATGCCTGGTACCATGCCCTGCTTGAGTTCTAGCGGGCACGATTAGCAGCATTTGGCTTTGGGTCGATTTTACAGTTGGAGCCCTTCACGGTTGACTGTGGTCTAATCGAGGCGATTATGGAGAGATGGAGGGAGGAGCAACGAGCATTGATGTTCCTAGTAGGCATGTTGCTGCCCACCCTTGAGGATTTGTCTGTATCATTGGGCTGCGGTTGGAGAGAGCACCTATCACGGGGCAGATGGAGAGTAATTATCAGTCCGTATGTTGGGAGATGCTCGGTGTTGAGTACTAGTATAGCGAATTCGGGACCAGGGTGGTCCGGGTCACCTAGTTCTTTGACACTTTTGCGAGTGGATTCGTTCCTCTGAGGCATCACTCGGAGGCAAGGGAAGTTTTCGATACACTCCGTGAGGCGATGGCATGTCTGGCGCCAGTGACGGAGCCAGGAGTAGTGGCAGATCGAGTACTCCGGGCATTCTTGATGCATTTCTTCAGGGAGATCCTTTTCTCATCTTCGACCTGGGGATGTGTGACAAGTCTTTTCCTGACATTGTTGAGGGACCTGGATCAACTGCCCACTACACTTAGGGGGCAGCAGCGTTGGCGCACCTCTACGAGCAGCTTTACCATAGAGGGAGAGGCATCGCAACCATCGGAGGTTTCCTCCCTTTTATCCAGGTGAGTTTTTGTTGACTACTAGTTTCATTGGTAATGTCTTAGTGATTTTAGTATCTGTTTTAGTGATTGTTTCTAACATCATGAGTTCAGTTTTAGGCACACGACCATTTCTCCTTCTTACGCTCGCGGGTCCCGAGGGAGATTACTTTCACATTTCCACGGATGCATGTGTGGCGGCAGGTGCTGGGGCATCGTCATCGATCTTCAGACCTACAGATAGCGTGGGGCTTGTTTGAGGACATGCACGTAGGGCAGGTACATGCTACTTGTGTTGTCATAGTGTTGTTTTACGTGTTTTAGGTCATAGACTTGACAAACCATTTTATTTATGTCTAGTCACAGGTGATTTGGAGGCCCTATGGTGCAGGGGAGGATGAAGGGCAGCTGGTGATTCAGTCTGGTCGGCCCTTCTATGATGTGGACATTTGGGTCCATTGTTTTGAGAAGATGGAGTGCATCCACCTCTCTCGAGTGGCACGTCAGTTGGGGTTCCCTCAGGGAGTTGCTTTAGAGATTCGCCACCGAGTGGCGAGGAGGATGAGTGGTCCCTCTGGTCGCATTTTTTCGTCGAGGATGGCGACCCAGATTGAGGACTTTAGAGCCCGGGGGACCAGGGTCACCGGGGTGTGCGATGAGGCGGATGCCCGAGAGTTCCTACAGTGATTTCACGATATAGGCGGTGGTCGACTCTTTACCCGCCCTTTCCATGGGAGCAGTTCTTTTGCAGTTGGTGGTCCTAAGTCTGCCTCCACTCTGAGGGAGAGATTGGCCGCATAAGAGCAGGGGCCACTCTGGTGCGGACGTCCGCAGACCGCTTGACACACTTCACAGGGCAATGGAGTAGACAGGTTGTGCTCCTCATCCAGAAGAGGAGATGTTGCGATCCTTGACAGACTCGATCTTCCAGGCTAGGACCTCAGAGGACGAGTCGAGGGTTCAACTCATAGAGATGCGACGATCTATGATGAGTGTATTTGTTTACGAATTTTTTTACTTCTATCTCTAATCGTTTCTAGTTTAATAGCCTTATTCGGTTCCTGTTTGTCAGACTGAGAGGGAGAGCGAGGTCACCAGGCAGGCGGCATTGTTTGAGTCTTACCATAGTCACCGGGGTGGCCATGATGTGGCTAGCCTCTGATCTGAGATTGTGTTGTGTCTCATTTTTATTTTATTAATTACGAGCATTTTGTTGACATTATTAGGTCTAATGTGTTTATTGATATTTGCAGAGAGCGGGGCTTTCCGCTGTTGGGGCTTCTGCTCCAACATTTGACCCGTCTTTAGTTGCCTCTACCGGTCGAGAGGATCCAGCGATGGCTCAGTTCTGGGCGGAGCTAAAGCGCTGGGTAAGTTTCTTCGCTCTTTTGAGTTATCTGGCCTTGCATTATTTAGTGGTTTATTGATGTTGTGTCATCTCTTTTCAGCGCCGCATTGCTGAGGATCTCCAGACGAGGGAGGCAACCACTGCTTCTCTGCCCCCAGAGAGTCAAGTATGTTTTGTTTATGTGCTTTTTTTGTGTTGTGTTTTTTTTGCTAATTAGTTTTATCTAACGAGTTTTGTGTTTGTTTGGTTCACGTGTAGGTTATTCCTAACTCTGCTCCCCGAGGCTCCTCCTTAGAGGTCTACTCCCGCTCCTTCCAATGTATATTTGGTTAGCGTGCTTATTTTTTTATTCTCGACTTTGTAGCACCATTGTATCCTTGATGTTCTTTCTTTACTTCTTATAGTCGCTTGCATTCGACGCTCCTCCAGCTGATCCAGCCACCGCCGCCACCATAGAGTGTCTTCTGCGGGAGCATACCGAGCTGGTATGTCTTGGTTGTCTACATTCTTTGTCTTGTTATGCATATGCACTTCCTTAGCCTTTGACTTTTACAGGTACGTGAGCTGGAGCAGTCGCGCTTGGAGACACAACGCGTCTTAGCTCGCAAAGAGATTTGTGAGATCCCTTCCGATGTCACAGAGTGCCCTCTCCAGGAGGTGACTATAGATTTGTTGGTCGAGCGGAGGACTCGGACAGCAGAGTTAGAGAGTGCCCGAGCTGTTGCTCGTGCTTGTTGGTGTGCGCTTTTTCTAGGTTCCTCTTGGTCCCCGTTTAATTAGTGGCCCAATTCTGTTCAAGTGGACTCTAGCGAGGTGGCATTTGGAATGTTAGAAATAAAATAATAAAAAAGGGGAATTTCTAGGAAGGTTCCTAGTTTGTTGCAAATCCCAGCTGCAGATATTTAACGATGCTGCAATACGTCAATGATCACGCTTTAGAGTAGATGTGGGTTACTTCTTTACTAAATCGTCCGCCTGCGAATGTCAGTAGTTATGGCTCTTCCTTATAATTTAGATAGTTCAGTTTTCCTTTTCTTTCCTTGTTATTATTATAATTCTAATCGGTTTAGATTTCCTAATTCTATTGTGAGTCTAGAGGTGTGGGTTTACTATAGTGATTTGATCTAATATTATAATTCTATTAGGAGTCTAATTAATTTAGTTTAGAATTCTAATTAATATTGTGTCCTAATACTACTAGAAGTTCAATTAATATCAGTCTCCTAATTGTTCTAGGAAGGCAAAGATGTTAATTTTAATGAAACTCTAATTAAATCAAGCATGCTAATTATACTGAAATTCTAAGTAAAGCAAGTATACTAGTTCTATTGCAATTCCTATTAAAGTAGAAAACTAATTTTTATGAAAGCTCTAATTAAAGCAAGTGAATTAATTTTACTAAAATCCAATTAAAAATAAAGGAACTGATTTTTTCTCTAGAATTAGAATCAAAGTAATGAATTAATTATACTAAAACTCTAATTAATAAAAAAAAGGAAATAATTGTACCAAAATCTAATAAAGCAACGAATTAATTATGCTAGAATTATCTAATTAAAATAAATGAACTAATTTTATTAGCATTCTAATCGAAGCAATTATTCTAAGGATCTAATTAAAATAAAGCATGTAAATTAATTATACTAAAAATCTAAGAAAATTATGGACTTGATTTTCTAATTCTAATTAAAGTAATAAAATAATCCTTAAAAAAAAGGGTTTTGTGCCCGCTATGCTAAGGAGGATTGGCCTCGTTCCCGAGTACCCTCCATAAGCTCCCTTGGGAAAATCGGGTGTCTGAGATTAAAACAAATTGAATTTTTGATTATAAAATAATATTTTTGAATTTTCGGAGTCATTTTTGGGATAATAATTATGAATTAAATTATGAAACTAGGATTATAGAAGACTAAATTAATATTTGGGATTACAGAAATATTAAATTAAGGAATTAAGACTAGAAGTTTAAAATTTGAGGACTTAACTCAGGTCCGAAATTAGAAAATTAGGTCGTATGATTATGGACTAGTTCTAGAAACTATGAACTAGAACTAGAGATTAAAATTTTAGAATGGAATTGAGTCTATGGTCGATGAATTGGGCCGTCAGATTAACGACTGGTTTTAGAAACTGAGAATTATAACCAGATATTAAAATTACGGTATGAAAAAGGGTGCTACGGTCTAAATTGAATTAATATTAATAATTAAAACTAAGAAAAATCCTAAGTCTAAGAACTAAGAACTACGGTCGGAAATTAAAAATTAAATTATTGCCTAAGGTCGAGGTTGCAGAGAGAAATTCCGAAGATTCGAAGCTTAAATCTCGAAATCATGGCTATGTTCCTCTATGGGTTCGTTCTCGGAGTTCTCTGATTTCGAAATCCCAAAAAATTATGTTCTCCCAAAATTCTAGCCCCTCCCCGGGTGAATTAGAAAAAAAAATCTTTTATAGGTTTTTCTCCAATTAAACACCCTGTTTTAGGCATTTAATTGGATTGCGCACCAGCTTCCCGGTGCTTAATCGCTTTAAGTCGATTACCGACTCAATGAGCGACCAGCTAACTTGCTCAGCGAGTTTCTTAGTTCTAATCATGTTAGAACCAATTGCGTGCCCAGTGTGGAGTGCGCAATCCGATTAAGCATCTCATTTGAAACACTTGATCGAGGAAGCTTAAGGGTCAAGGATGGTAAGACTTGGTCGGGCGTAGGCCAATTGCACGTCGGTGGTAGGGCGCTCAATTTGATCACGCGTGCCATGTGGCATGAGTAATCGAGTCTCGAGGTGGTATGGAAAAGGAAGTCTGGTCTGGTCTGAAAGGGGACTGATTGCACGTGTGTGGTTTGGCGTGCAATGGAATTGCGGGTGCGGTTGTAGGCACATAATTCGAGGTTGTCCGGGTCCGGGTCAGGTCTGAAATAGCAGACTATTGTAGCCTGTATTTTGACTATATACTATTATTTCAGTATATAGTCTCCCTACATCGGGGTCTGAGCCACAGAGCTATTGTTTCAGCCTATGTTCAACCATATACTATTATTTTAGTGCATGGTTCCCACGTTAGGGTTAGGGGGTCTAAAATGTTAGACTATTGTTTTAGTCTGTATTTCGACTATATACTATTGCTTCAGTATATAGTCTCCTTACGTCAGGATCTAAGCCATAAAGCTATTATTTCAGCCTGCATTCAACCATGTACTATTATTTCAGTGCATAGTCCCTATGTTAGGGTTAGGGGGTTTGAAATGTCAGACTATTATTTCAGTCTACATTTGGACTATATACTATTATTTCAGTATATAGTCTCCCTACGTTAGAATCTAAGCCATAGAGCTATTATTTTAGCCTGTGTTCAGCCATGTACTATTATTTTAGTGCATGGTTTCCACGTTAGGATTGTGAGGTCAAAGGTTGACCAAACAGATTTGTATATTCCAAGAGAGCAAAATGGGGGTGTCTATAGATGCCCCTCTTCGGCTCGCTCTTGCGAAGTAAGAACGCATTGAAGAAGTAGACACCCCTCATTCGAGGTGTCTTTTCGTTTCTCTTAAGAAATCACAAATGTAAATTGGGGATGCTAACATGACATGCTTGGCTTTTGTATCTATCAGTGCAAGCTAAAATAGAGCATTCGAGGGCCCAGTGGTAGCTACCGAAAGGCGTGTTCCATGCCTTGGATGCCCAGGGGCGATCCCGTCACATATCGCGACCTGATGTCATAGACAGTCGATGGGAGAAGTCAACGCATCCTATTCCACGGGTGCAAGGGGCATCCCGTCGCGTGGCTCGACCTGCTACGAGTGATAGTCAAACAAAAAGGAGAATCACCATATCTTAATCTGTGGGTGCAAGAGGAATCCCGCCGCATGTCGCGACTGCTACAAGGGGCAGTCAAATAGAGTGGTATGACCCAGTCAATGTACCAGGGGGCGTCATACAAATGTCCATAAGTAGGTCCAGGGACCGATAATAAAATACAATAGAATGTTGAAGGCTTTCGCAAGTCATGTTAGACCG
The DNA here is from genome assembly GCA_021018995.1 of Chloranthus sessilifolius. Taxonomy (NCBI): domain Eukaryota; kingdom Viridiplantae; phylum Streptophyta; class Magnoliopsida; order Chloranthales; family Chloranthaceae; genus Chloranthus; species Chloranthus sessilifolius. Next base: position 35,389,078 of record CM037586.1, read on the forward strand.
AGCGCGTCATTGCTCACACTAATGCGCGTCAGGCATTCCTTTTCCAATAGGTGTTTGTAGGTTCTTAGATTAAATATACTTGTTGCTCTGTTTCCCAGGGAAATGGCCGGTTTGGGCTGGTAATTGGGCTGGTAATTGAAGTGAATTTGGAGTGAATTTTGGCAGGTGAGTCTCTCTATTTTCTTTGCTTGGTTTCTTCTTTTGGTAGTTTGATTGTTTTCTTTTTTTCTTTTGGTTTTGGTTTTAGAAGTAAGAGTAAAAAAATTTTGGTTTTCGAGTAAAAGATTTTTGGTTTGAGAAGTAAGAGATTTTTTTTTCTTTTTTTTTTTGGAAGTAAAGATTTTTTTTGCTTTTGGAAGTAATGGTTTTTGAAATTTTGGGAGTTTAACTTAAGATCAATTCGGTGATAAATCTTCGAAAAAGTGTGGCTTCTGAGATGTCACTGAGCAGATCCACAGGTACGGGATTTGCGGACCCAACCATTTGTGTGGTTGTCAAGACGACACTTGGCATGCCGGATACTCCATCTAACCTTCTCAGCGAATACTGATGATTGTCTCTTATGGAAGGACTACAGTGATTCGTGAGTAAAGAGAGATGGGTTTTGAAAACATTTGACTTAATCATAGGTAAGTTGTATTTATAAGCAATATCGAGTAATTGAAAAGTGGGTAGTACTTATCTGGGGGCGATACTTACCTGAATTATACATAGCTTATGTGGTCCGTGATGGGTTGTCGGGGTGAAACCGCGATGGGACTTTTAGGGATTCTTCTCTTTTTTGTGTCCGCGTGGCAAAGCTTGGCAATTACCGATGTGATGTAATGTCTTGGAGAAGTGATGTCACGATGGCACTTATGGGTTCTCCCTTTCTCTGGGTGCGTGCTGGATGAGTCCCGACAGCTATTACATAGCGAACAATTCAGGAAGAGGGCTCCTTGCTTTTAGCGATGGGACACGATCGAGTTTCCCTCTTTTTCGTCATATGGCGTGGCAGGTGTTGTCTAAGCTTTTTCAGGTAGTGATGTTTGTGATAGAATATTGGCTGAGCATAGTTAGAGATGGGACGCTGATAGGATATTTGAGCGATAGGTGTGTCCTATTTTTTCTTTGGTAGATCTTGGGTTATGTGAGATCATGTCATGGTAGCGCTGTGATTGGCTTCGTCTTTGGCATCTCATGAGAGGATGTGTGGTGACGTGATTGATTTATTGTGATGGGTTTGGATATTGAGGTGGTATCATGTGTGCACATCTTGTCGTGTTGGGACGTGCGTGACAGGGTTCTTTCTTTCTGGTGGGATCGTGATGGGAGTAGGGTAAGTGGTTGTCATTTTTTGGAACAACGTGTGAGGCCACGCGATGGGACAGAAGAATTTTGGTCAAGATGGGGTGAAAAGGTGTGAGGGTTGATTCATTCGGATATTGCGCACTTGGCACATGCCGCTCAATATGATTATACTGTTTTGTTTGGGCGATGCGATCCAGTTGAAGCATTTCTGGCGTGCTTGAGTGTGTGTGATTGCATTATGCGCTCTAATCGTAGCACATGATTGAGGCGTCACCAGGTCACATGGTTGCGCGTCTAGAGTATGTCGTTTGATAAGGTTGCGTTGTTCATGTATTACGCGTGATCGGAGCGTTGCGCCGTTGGCGCGGGCGATAGTTTCATTGCGCGCTTCAGTTAAGGCACGTGTTTTGGATTGTGCGCATCGTGTGATGCATGTGACTGAGTTAAGCGCACGTATCGGGGCGCGTGATTAAGTCCGTACTCTATATATGCGAGGGAGCCTTCATTTATTTCTCATTCTCTGGTTTAGTCTTGAGTTTTACTTTTTCTGGATATTTTGTATTTTAAAATTCATATTTTAGCGATATCGGATGATCTAACTGTCCGATTGGGATGTCATTTCTTCCTATATTCTTGATTTCATGTGATCATCATCCCGAGGAGATGCTCGGGGACATCATTATTCTGGGGATGGGCGATATTAGGAATGAGGGTGCTAGTTTTCACATCGATCCTTTTAGGGAGTGGTGAAGGCAGCGTTAAGGAGGCGGCAGCGGAGGAGATGAAGACGGCGGAAGAGGAAGGTGTTACAAGTGGAGGGATGTGTTCCGCAACCAATCCTCCACCTCTCCTTCTAAAGCCTCCAATTAGACGCTCCAAGTCTGGTGGTAATCCTTCTGAGGCCTCCGATCCGGTGTTCTGCTCCTCGCTTTGTTGATTTTGAGTCTCCGATTTTCATTTTGGGTTGTAAGTTAGGTTCTAGGTTTTCATTTTGGGTTGTAAGTTCAGGAGGTATACCTCCGATGGTACTTGTAAATTTTTTTTTAATAAATAAAGAGGCATTATATATATTTTTTTATTTATTGTGTTTATTTATTTATTTTTAAACTTATTTAATGGATTAGTCAGGCATAAAGGGACACCTGACATGCCATTGGTGTGAGCAATGACACACCAGTCTGACATGATCTGCGAAAGTCTTTGCTGTTACATGATATTATATCTTATTATCGGTCTCTGGACCTTGTCTCTAGACATTCGTATAATGCCCCTCAGTACCTCGATTGTGTTGAATATCTCTCTGTTTGATTGCCCCTTACACCTACAGATCAGGATATTGACTCTCCTACTGTTTGACTGCCCCTTGCAGCAAGTCGTGATATGCGGCAGGATACCCCTTGCACCCACAGATTAGGTTATGCCAATTTTTTCCCATTGACTGCTACTAACAGCACATCGCGATATGCGACGAGATGTAACTCGCATCCATGGCATAGAATACACCTTTTGACAGCTACAACTGGGCCCTCGAGTGCTCCATTTTAGCTTGTGCTGATAGATAAGAAAGCCAAACATCTCATGTCAGCATCCCCGGATCACATTTATGATTTCCCAAGCAAAACGAGAAGGCACCTCGGATAAGGGGTGTCTACTTCTTCAACGCATTCTTATTCCACAAGAATGCGCCGAAGAGGGGCATGTGTAGACACCCCTATTTTGCCCTCTCGGGGTATACAAACCTGTTTGATCAATCTTTGACCTTGCCCATGATCTCCAAAAAAGGACTAGCCTTCTCTGAAGACTTTAAAATCTTATACGGGGACCATGCACTGAAACAATAGTACATGGTCAAGACCCAGGCTGAAATAATAGCTTTGTGGGTCGGGCCCGACTCAAACCCAGGAAAGTCTCGAATTACGTGCCTTTTCTAGCGCACGTAACTCGATTGAAAGCCCCATGGCCGGCACGTAATTAGTCCCTTTTGGGGTAGGATTGTACTTCTTGAGGACCGCCTTAGGCCTTGATTTTGCACCCCTCTAGGTGCATGCAATCATATTGCACGCTTCACCACCAGCGCGCAATTAATCCCTTTTGGATTGGCTTTCTACCCTTCTAGAAATCGCCTCGAGACCTGATTGCACGCTCTATCGAGAGCGCACAATCTATTTATGAGCCCCAGCACATGCGCGTAATCGGTTCCCAAGCGAACGTAGTCTCTAACTCCCTAGACTGCCAAAACTCCCCTAGTAAACGCAGTTGACATAGTATTTAATTTGATTGTGGGCATTAAACAGGGTTCACAATCAGTCTAATTAGACTAGGACTGGGACACCCAGCTGAGCCAGTCAGCCGGTCACTCACTAAGTCGGTCACCAACTCAAAGTGATTGAGCGCTTGGTTTCAAGCGCGTAATTCAATTGAGTACACCCAAACGAGTGCGTAATTGCGCACCCCACAGGGCGCACAATTAGCCAGAAACCAATAAATAGGACCCACTACCTCGTCTTAAAACACAATTTTCTCCTCTCTTTCAAGCTTAGGGATTTGGAGGCTATCTTCTTCTCCTAGGTTCTAGTTTCTAGTTCTTAAATTTCTACTTTTTAATTTTTAGGTTCTAGTTCTTAGTTTCTAGGTTCTAGTTCTTAATTTTGGCCTTAGTTCTTAATTTTCATTCTAGTTCTTAATTCTTAATTCAGCCCTTAGTTTATGATCCCTACCTTTTCCAATTGTCAATCCGTCACTTTTATATTTGACCTATTTGAAGTATCAAACGAAGTCAGATTGGTGCAAAATTGGTTATGTTTGAAAGCTTATCTAACTAGCCTTCCAACGAGTTAAAAAACGTGCAATTTTGACAAGTATCAAAGAAGTTACGGTCATTTTTGAAAGCTACGCAAAAAGTGACATTTTTTCAAAACTCCTAGTTGAATTAGGATTAGTTTATTTATTATATTATTTTAGAAAATAGGATTCGTTTCTTTTATTAGAAATAGGATCAGTTCACTTATCGTTCTCGGATTTTACTTTATTACTTTAGAAGAACTAGGAATTAGAGTTATACTAGGATTTCTAGTAAAAGTCTATAAATAAGACCTTTACCCCCTATTCAATACACAATTTTCCTCTATAATTTTCTTCTACATGATTCTTACACACAATTTTAGCATCTAACAATCGAATTTTCGAGTTCCTCCTCTACAGCGATTGGCTTCAGGTAATTCCTCAGTTCTTAATTTTCTAGTTCTAGTTCTTAAGTTCTAGAATCAGTTCCTCTTTTTTTAATTCTAGTTCTAAATTTAGGTTCTATCCCTCTGGTTCTTAAATTCTAGATCTTACATCTTAGGTTTTAATCTAAATTTCTAGTTTTCTTATTCTAGTTTTTAGTTTCAAGAATCAATCCTTAATTTCAGTCTTTAATTTTAGTCCTTAATTTCAGTCTTAAATTCAATCTTAGAATTTCAATTTTAGTTTTAGATCTTATGTTCTTATTCTTAGATCAATTTTGACATTCTAGTTCCTAAATTTTAGTTCTAATTTTTAACTTGATTCTCAAAATCCTCAATTTTCGATCCATAAATCCATAATTTATAAATTCAAAATTTATTTTTTTAATTTATATTATTTTCAAAGTAAATCCTAACAAATCGATTTGCCCAAGGGAGCTTACGGAGGGTACCCCGGGAACGGGGCCGATCCTCCTTAGCATAGTGGGCCAAAACCCCTTTTTTAGATTTTCAGTAAAATTAATATATTTACTTTAATTAGAATTTTAATAGAATTAGTATATTTTTAATTAATTAGAGTTTCAATAGAATTAGTATATTCCTAATTAGTTTCCATAGAATTAACATATTTGCATTCGTAGTAGGATTCAGAGACTTAATTAATTAGATTTCTAATAGGATTAAGATATTTAAATTAATTAGACTCCTAGTAGAAGTAGAAGACCTTTCTTTTTAATTAGACCCCCAGTAGGATTAGGCAAACCAAACTAGTTACGCTATAGGCAACCCACAACTACTGACATTGGTCGGCCGGCGATTCAGTAAAGGAGTTCAACCTGCTAGCCCCCGCTCCCTTTAAAGCGTGATCAGTGACGTGTTATAGCGTCGATAAATATCTGCAGCTAGCGATCACAATAAATCAGGTATTCTCCATTTAATATTTGCCTATTTAATTTCAGCAATTTAATATTTCCTAATTTATTACTCCATCACCGCCTTTGCCAGAGTCCACTTGGACCGAATTGGGCCACTCTTTTCGGGGACCAAAAGGAACCCAGAAAAAGCGCGTACCAACAAATGGATGAGGGCCCAACAACCTCAAGCAAGCTTATGGGAAAAAAAAATACTTAATAAGGTTGACCATCTTTGGTTTAAAATAACTAAAAAACAGATTGCGCCACATTGGTTTTCAACTGCATAAAAAAAAGTCTATATAGGCTTAAGCCATTTAGAGTCATTTGGAAATCTTGTCAGATCCTACCAATTCTTCTACAAAAGTGATGAAGTTGGGATTGCATTGGTTCTTTGACTCAGTAATCTCCTATAGATGGTGTGGTTAAGTAATATAGTTACATTCCAACATGATTTGTTGACTATGAGTATTAAGGATCAAAGTTCATTGTCCTTGGGATCATTTTCCATTTTTTTGCAGGTTTTCAAGCAGCAAGAGATTAATGCAAAACCGACACTATCTTGGGACTAGTGATCTTTCCAAATGTCCTCATGCCAATTTGTAGTGACCCAGATTTTTCAATATTTGACTATTTGACCTTGTGAAGATTTGACTCAGTCAACCTTGGGATTCTAAGTTCTATTATCCTGTAAAAGGCTTTAATATATCTTTATTGACTCATCGATAGGATTGCTAAGATTATAAAGGTGCACGTGAGTAATAATATTTTTTATCATACATAAGTTTGGTATGTGTGCTAAACACACTAGTCACACCATAAGAGAAGAAAAGATTTATGAAAAGCTCATTCCCTCACAAAAATTAGAAGTCAACTCCTACATTTCTTTTAAAATTAGACATTATATATAATTAAAATTTGAATTTTTATCACTAAACAATGTGTGATTTGAATGGTTGTAACATTAATTCTAAACTCTTTGAGGTCTTGGGTTCAAAACCTACAAGCATGACTTATATTAATTAAATTTTATATTACTTATATATTTTTAGTTGTTTATATTTTATATAATATTTCTGTATATGCATAAAATATACTAGCTTTACCCAAAATTAAAGGAGAATAAAGCTCACTCAGAATTAATAGGAAATTCTTCTTAATATTCTAAGTTAATAAATATCTTTACCATCTCTCTTAATTATTTTAATTAGAATATGGTTACTCTTTCTTAATTAGAATAAGTTACGTAAGTAACTTCCTACTTAAATATCTCTCTTAATTGAATTAAGCTACTTTATAAGTAATTTTCGATTTATTAAACCTCACTCTTAATTGAAATAAGTTACTTAGGATAAATTCCTACTTAATAGTATACTTAAATGAAAACTCTCATACTTCTCTACATAAAGCTCTCGAGAACCTCATTTCCTACAACCTTTACAACACCCCAAATTTCCTTGTATACCTCTGATTTTTCTATACCATTTATGCTCATATAATACCCCACTTAAACTTCCTAAACAATCTTCAACCCTCATACAAATCTTTCCATAGCTTACCTCTTAGACTCCCTAACATATCCCTAAATCCAATACCATTCTCCTCCTCTTTTCTAAATGCATGTACAACGTAAGAATCTAAGAATCTTTGTACTCTTTGAACCTAGGCATGTCTCCAAGTACAAAAATGGATGGTCACAGGTTAATTGATTGGAGGTGATCATAGGAGTTGATCAATATATATATATATATATATATATATATATATATATATATATATATATATATATATATATGTGTATAATTATTAGCATTATTCCTATTATTATAATTTTACATTAATTATTTCCTATTCCTTAAGGGATTAATATTATTATTATTTTATTTATAACTTGTAAATAGTACTCATTATGTTTTGCGATTTTACTTTTCGTATTATCGTTATTATGAATTATTATCACTAACCTTTTATTAATATTATTCTTCATTAATATAGTTATTATCATATTTTTATTTGTAATTCTTATTTATTATATTACTATTTTTTTTAATCAATATTTGATCAATTATTTATTATTCAATTATCTAAAAGTTATGTTCAGTGATATTATTAATATTATTATTGTCATCATCATATGTATTATCAAATTATTTTAATATTATCAATTATTTATAAATTATTTAATTTTAATTATTTTGAAATTATCATCAATATATATTTTGATTTATTATTATTAAATTACCAATAATTTGATTAATATGATCATCACTACCATATGAATACTCTTTGCCTAATTATAATGGCATGGTCTGGCTATCATATCCTCCCCTTTATCTGTAATATCCCGAAAGTTTGAGCGTTAAACAGTGACCTCGGGATCCGTGCCCGACTGGTCGTAGGTTTGACCAAGGATGGTCAAATAGCGGACTCATAAAGGGATAAATTAATGTGATATCAATTTGACCTAAGTGTAGTGCATGCTATGAGTTTAAGGCCACATACACCTATCTCTGGTGTATGTGCTTAACACCGAGACTAGAGAGAGGATAAAAGGGTGTTAATAAACCTAGTTTGCTTTTATTTGGTTAGTGAAAGAGAGTTAAGAGGAGAGAGAGAGGGAGAAACCAAGATGAGTTATTGAGCTAGGAGTTAATGCAAATCAAGAGGAGATTGAGCATTGATTGCCGGATTCGACGCGTGAAAGACCGTTGAACTAAGGGCTGGAACCCTAGCCATCAAACCCAACAAATCAATCCTTTAAGAGATTATTGAGGTAAGCTTTGTTAGATTTTAATACCTAAAGATTAGATGAATTTAATTCAGTCAAGTATAGTTAAAAAGATAGATTAAAGGCATAGAAAAAGGGAAGAAATTGATAAGGAAGAGATTTGGAAGAACAACTCGAAAAGGGGCTGAATCTGGCCAAATCGATCAATCGATTTTGAAAATCGATTAATCGATTTTGGTCTAGAAGTTGAAAAGGCAAGGATGCCCGATTTTGATTAATCGATCTGGAAATCGATTAATCGATCTTGAAATTCGATTAATCGATTTGGAAATTGACTAATCCACTAGGTACCTCCAGTGGGTGAAGAGATAAGACTTAGAGAAATCGACTAATCGATTTGAGAAATTGATTAATCGATTTTGAATTTTGATTAATCGATTTGGGATCGACTAATCGATTTCAGATTTTCGATTGCTCGATTTGAGAATCGATTTTAACCATTCAAGGGAATTCGATTAATCGATTTGGGATCGATTAATCGATTTTGGATTTTGATTAATCGATTTAGGGTTCGATAAATCGATTTTGGGAATCGATTAATCGATTTTGGCAGTTTCACTTGACTTCTTAATTAGACCTTGAGGTTCATAGAGGGTCTAGGACCTTCTCTGTAATGATCACCAGATTCGACACAGTAGTAATGAGAGTCTTGTCAAGTCCGGTCAGATCATGTACAAATTTTCACCATGACACTCTAGGAACCTCACCAAGTTGGCTGTTACATTGGTGCAAAGTATGAGGCCTTATAGATATGACTCTACCCTAGTTAAAGGTGTTAATTAGTTTATATCTAAGCCTTGCATAGAAACAAAAACCCAGTTAATATATATACTAAAACCCTGCTAAGTATTCACGTGTGCAAGAACACACACTTAAGCAAAGCAAACTGGCTTTACTATTAAAAGCCAGGCTTTTGTTTTATTTGTCAAAGTATAAAACAAAACCAGAAGCAAAAGTGTGTTGTTTGTTTTATTAAGCAGTACACTACTATTTAGTGTGAGATTACCAGGGAAACTTATCTTGAGTAGCTGGTAAGCTACTTGCATGGCTTCTTGTGTACACGACTCCAATGAGTCATTTACCATTTACATGCATGCAAGGTCGAGTCACTTGTTATAAGGCGGATCCTCCTTTCGCTCTTTGGATTTTTGTTACAACCCCAAAATAAATTATGTGAAGATCAACAAACAGTGGAAACTATTAATCAACTCCTTGCAGTTTTGATCCGTCGTTAAGATTTGTAGGCAAAGCATCGTTATTCTTCCACGTGAACATACACCACGATTTCACCAAAACGGTTAGTTAATTGTTTGATTTGATCATAAAAAATTTCAGCTCAAATTTACTTCAGTATCTGTATGAAAATTGAGTGCAGCTCATTGCACTTCTGGTTTCATAATCTGTAAATGGTGAACCAGATATATATATATATATATATATATCAATATATAGAGATATATATGCTACAGATTATATATAAATAAATGATAATAACTACAGAAATATCAAATATATATATATATAGATGAGCAAAAAGGCGATATCCAGCATATTCAAAAGCCAAGAAGGAGACTATCTGAAGCCCGGCAAGACACTCTGCTGAGTGGTTTGCCGCGGCAACCACAAAGGGTTGCCGCGGCAAGCACTATGTGTTGCCGCGGCAACCTCCCCAGCTCTGAGTTTTTGTAGGATGGCCTACATCTTCTGCACTTCGGACCTTGAGTCCAAGATGCTTGCCTAGTTTAAACTTGGTTCACTATGAGCCAGGTATAACCCACTGGGTCATCTATAAAATATTAGTTTAATTAAAATAACTCTATGTTTTAGTTTGGTGCCACATGAAGCACTTACACTATTGTGAGGAAATAAAAGTTGCATGAGGTCTCCGGATGCTTGAGCGTGCATCAACGATGATAGTACGCGTAAAATTTGACGCACATAGGTAGGGAATTTACGTTCGTATTTTATACTTGTAGCATTGTCGCTAATTTTCATAGAAAGAAATTGATGGATATACTGAATAGCATAAATGGAGAAAATTTCAGTTTATGAACTTGATTAGCTCTGGCATATAAACATATGAATTACGAGCAATCTGATGAGAAATCTGATATAACATAGATAGCATTAGTAAAAAGCTCGGCATTGAATATAAATATAGCATCAGTAAGTTCAAATCATCTTGTAAATCAGTTTAGCAACTTAATACTATTATCTAGCAACTGAATACTATTAAATTAGTTTTTAATACATTGCATCATAAGCCACACATGCAAATACATTTCTTGGTGAATCTACGTGAGTCAGTACTTAGATCCTGTTAAATTCAATGTTTTTGACACATTATTGCTCCAGTGTAAATCAAGTGATCCTGCTAACTCGTGAACTTGAAATTCTTGAGTCAAGTGATCCCGCTAACTCGGGAGCTTGCCATATTCTAGTCTCAGTGATCCCGCTAACTCGGGAGCTTGACATATTCTAGTCCAAGTGATCCCGCTAACTCGGGAGCTTAACCTTGTTGATATCCTGTTTTCGCCAGCATGTATCTTCAGTTCAATTTACTTATCACACTTGTTATACCATGCATATTTACAACATATGTACAGCATGTCAGCATAATGGATTATTTTATGTTTCTCTATGAAAATAAATGATAAACTGTCAATATATAATACAATGCACTATTCTCTACTGAGCTATGGATGATAGCTCATTCCTCGACTTAATTGTCTTAGATGCAGAGCCTGACCCTGAGCATGCGACTGACCCTACATACGTGTCGGAGGAGGGGGAAGGAGACGACGAGGACGACGACGACGAGGAAGACGACTTCCCAGAGGAGTTCTTCCCGTAGTTAGGTTTGTTGTTTGGGATATGGGGCATTGGTATAGAGAGAGAGAGAGAGAGAAAGGAAAAAGATATTTTGGTCTGTATAAATGATATATGTTGGTTTTAGATTTCTGATGGGATGTTCTTAGGATGTATAGTTTTCTTTTCACTGTTTTGATGACGGGTGGCCGTCATCGGTGAAAAGCTATACATCAAATACATGACTTCTGTTTATCACATATTTTAGTTCTATTTAACAGTTATTTTGCCATCATTATTAATTGTCAGAGTTTAAATACATTGCTTCTGTATTTTGTAATACTTTGATGAAAACTAAGGAGCCCCTTGATGAAAGGATCATATCAGGTGATCCGATGGTGCGATCTTTCCTAGTTAAGAAACTGGGAAACATCAGGCTGTCACATTCTCTATTGCATCTTTAGTGATATGTTGCATGTGTTATGGTGTACCATAGGTGGTACGTGTGAGAGCAAGCATAAGGAGCCATGTGGGACCTTGATGCTTGGGACCTTCTGAGACTTGAGGTAGGGAATTCCTTGAACATGTATTTTAATCGCAAGAGCATGTATGTAGTGATATAGAAATCAAATTGAAAATATTTTAACTGTTTAAAGGTTTGTAAAAATGGGTGTGTGTGTGTGTGACACTAAGAAAGTGATAAAGGCATCAGTGTGATGTGAGTAATTGAGACCAAGTAAACTAATGAAAATGAGGCATCCTCAAGGGATGAGAAAGTGTTAAAGGCATCAGTGTGATGCGAGTAATTTAGACATCCCAGGGATGTATGTAAGATTGAATAACTACTGTCAAGGCCTAACTGATATAAGTAGCACATTTACACGGTGAATAATTATATGTAAAACACATGTTATTTTTGTTATTTGAGATTTAATTAGGATACCCCACCGACGTGGCGAGATACCCACGACTGACTCGGCAGGATATCCGTGACCGGGACGGCGGCCAATTCATACACCAGTGCGAAGGTCTATCCGTACACAGTAAGCACATCTCAGGGATGTTGATATGTGATTTAACCCCGCCGCCTATGAGAAAGGGGCTAGGGTGGTATTCCTAGAGAATACATATAACAACTGTCTATTTAAACGACAATGGAGGGTATCCCATCAAGGCTCGATGCTATATTACTCGGGGATTACTTAAGTTGAAGATTTAAGTTTTTGCTTTAGGCCTATTTAGTGTCATTCATGATCAATTAACAGTAAAAGGGAAACATGCAAACCACCAGTAAATTTGAATAATAATTTCCATCTTTTAAACTATTTTCCAGCAAGTGCATAGATACATCATGCTTAAAAATATCATGGAATATATGTGAGATTTTGACTTATATGTTCATTGTGTTGTTCCCTATTGAGCTAGGATGTAGCTCACCCCTTTAGACTATACGTCGCAGGTCCAGTGTTAGCTGCAGCTGAGGCTTCAGGAGACGTAGATCCGGGTGATTCGGATTACGCGCTCAGGGAAGAGTTGGAGCCTCCTCCTGAAGATTTCTTCTAGGAGACTCTGCTGAGCACTTTGATAGAGTGAGTTTTGAGAGCCTGTTGTGCGGCTTGGTATGTCAAGCCTTATTTTTGGGAAATATAATTAAATTGATATAATTCTTTTGGCGAACCATCTGGGGTGATCTGTTTATCACTGATGGTTCGGATCAGTTCTCGGTTCATGCAGTGGCATGAAGGTAGAACTATATTTTGGGTTTATACTTAGAGTAGTATATTGGTTTCCGCATTGCTTAGTCATTTGTTATTTCGTTTTGTTATTGCTTGTCGTCCCAATGTCCCGTACAGATGATTGGGGCACGGTCTTGAGGATCGTGCTGATGGCACGGGTTTCAGGGTGCCAAAATCTGGGCTATCACAGTATCTATTCTCAATCTATCTCGTGATCCAGTTTGACCTTACTATTGTCGCACACACTCTTCGTCTATCATCCTTTTCTCTATCTAGAAACATCTCTCCAAGATCTTTGGAAAAAAATATCATTTAGCACGATAGACAACCAACATCTTGAACGGCTAGACAAGAATCATGAACAAGGTACACCAAGAGTGTAACGACCCGAAATTTCCAACCTAAAAATATGTGAAAATTCTGGATCGCTAGATCACAATTCATAATCTAATTACAGAAATTCTTTAGTATCAATTAGTGTACAAGCTATCAAAAATAAATTGAATGTAAAAATTTACCTAACCAAATTAATTTGCATTAATGTCCATATCGAAAGAAAAAAAATTTTAAAGTGAAACCACCGGTGACGGCCGTTCGTCACACAAACAGTGGCACTTAATATCTCAAAACAATAATAATAGTCCCTAAAGTTCTTTAAAAAAAAATTATACCAAGTCTATATACTCAAAAGTATCTAAAGATAAAACTCCTCAGGTGAAAGATCTGCTTCTTCTTCCGGTACAAAGTTGGAATTTTCTGAATCGGGATCTGGAACCACTTCTATACCTGTGACACATAGTGTCGGGGTGAGCTAACCATCTAAGCTCAGTAGAAAAAGTTCAAGGCCAAAATTACATCTTATCCGATCAATGCATAGTTCGATGATAAATTCAAACACAACTTATATGACAAGATAGAATTCAGAAAGTATCATGGGTTCAAAAGCACATATACTGAGTTCTAGTTTTATATGATATTCGATAGCATCGACTCTTAGGTTTCATGTGAGTATTCATTAAATCGTTTCATTATCAAATTTCAGGTGTAGTCTTCTTAATTTATGATGACATAAAAATTTATAACTTAAATATCACTAGCGCAAATATAGCATTAGAGTCTCCAATTACCGATATTCAATGAACATTTTTTCTACGTGCTCAAGCCCCTGCGTTGTGAGAGATGCTTGTGTGGATCAATGGGCCGTCGAAACGATTCAAAAGTATCGAAGCACAGGATTCAGTTCAAATAAATATCTTTAAATCAAATGCAAAATTCTAATATATCGGTACAATATTCATGGTTCATAAATAATTCTCATTCTAATTCACATTCAAAATTCAAAGGGTCCGGTGTTCATAATTTTAATGATTATAATTCAATGCAAGTTACATATCATTCAAAAAGGATTCCAATTATTTCGTTGCAATTCTAAAAGGTATAATATTCAAAAATTCAATAATTAATGCATGTTATATTTATTAATTCTAATGTTTAGATATCGTACGATTCAAACAGTTCAAATTTAATTCTAATAATCATAGTTCTGGCTCAAATACATCATTAAAGCCTATGATTTAAGTCTAAAACGTAATTTGGCATTGAAATTTCCTTACCTCGGGTCCTAACGTCGCAAGGGAAAAATTGTTGGTGGTGGTGGTGTCTGGCGATGGATCGATGCAATGCGGTGCTTGATTGCAGAAAGAACTAAGAGGGCGAGATAACTGCTTGGGCTGCTCGATTCGTAGAAGGATCAGAGAGACAAAATAGAGAAACAGATGCTCTGTAGGCTGCTATGTAGAGAGAAGACGGAAGAGATAGAGAATGGGGAAACGAGAGAGACGTTTGAGGATGAGGGAGTGAGAACCACCTTACTTAATAGAGAGAGAAAATTAGAGTTGGATTCCTATTAGTATTTTAGAGAAAGAGACGTCTGAGAGAGGATGCTCTTTGAGATTGAGAAGGAGGGTGGGGAAGTCGGCTAACTAAAAAAAATTCCAAACGGATTCTGTTGCCATTTAAAGAAGGGATATGTGATTGTTGTGTGTGGTTTTAATAGCATTCTAGAGAGAGAAAGGAAGTTGGAAAGTAGCTTTATTGAAAGGTAAACAATAATTAAAAACAACACAATAAAAAAAAGCAAGTTGAGAGTCACCTTTCTAATAAAGAGGTCTTTTGTTATACGTGGGTTTTATTAATATTATATAGAGAGAGAGAAAGTAGAAAATAATACTTTATTAGGAAAGTCAACCAACCAATAAATATCAAGAGGCTATATACTTCTATTTTAATAAGGAGGAAGGCTGCCTTAGCAACTAAGGAACTTTCAATCCGAGTATCCTCTATGCACCGACTTCAACTTTCTTTTCTTTTCTTTTTTTTTTTTTTCAATGTGTGGGTGGTAATAGGATGCAGAGCACCCACATGAAGTTTGGTGTTCCACCCCATCTAACACCATACTATTGGGTGCTGGGTATTAGTAGGGATCATTGCAGTTTGTCATGGGAGCCAATACCAATCCATCCTGGCACCCATATCTTACGCCACACAAGCATATAGTTTATATTTATTTAATTATTATTTTATCTATTTATTTACTATTATAATTATTATTATTATTATTATTATTATTTTTTTTTTTAAATGATTAGCCTGATAGGGTCTTGGAAAATCGTGGTCAAGATTAGGATTTTGAGTTAATTCGTCGGGTTCGAATTTGGTTACGGTCGTCTTTGGGTGCACTCGCCCAATTAAAATAGGTGCGTCAGAGGCCATGTCATCAAGGTCAATGATTCAACGTTAGCAAAATCAGGATCGTTACATTCTCCCCTCCTTAAAAGAATTTTCGTCCTCGAAAATTTACGTACCTTAATAGAAGAGGTGCGGGTATTGTTCGCGATTTCAGCTTCCCGTTCCCAAGTGGCTTCAGCAGTTGAGTGATTTTGCCACCTGACCAGTACGAGCGGGATCCGTTTGGTTCGTAAAATTTGCTCCCTATGGCCGAGGATTTGAATTGGTTCTTCGAATATCGTCATATCTTCTTTGAGTTTGATGGGCTAGTAGTTCAAAATGTTAGTCGGGTCCTTTACGTATCTCCTCAACATAGAAACATGGAATACGTTGTGCATACATGACAATTGAGGTGGTAAAGCAAGTCGATATGCAACTTCGCCGACCCGACCCAATATCTCAAATGGTCCGACGTAGCGTGGGCTCAGTTTTCCACGTCTTCCGAATAGCATCACTCCCTTGGTGGGCGAGATTTTTACAAAGATGTTGTCCCCCACCTACATGGAAATGCATTGTCTCAGTGATGCATTTGACTTACAGGGGAAAAAGGTAATAAATTCACTAAGTATACCTGAAATTCAGTACTCCTTCGCTTGAGGTCAGCATAACTCTTATGTCGGCTTTGAGCGGCCCTTAATTGTTCCCGAATCAATCGAATCGCTTTGGTTGTGCTCTCAATAATCTCTAGGCCAAATATGAATTTCTCCCTGATCTCTTCTCAATTGAGCGAAGATTTACATCTCCGGCCATAGAGTGCTTCAAACGGAACCATTCCAATGCTAGCCTAGTAACTATTATTGTAAGCGAACTCTATCAAAGGCAAGTGCTTATCCCATGACCCTTGAAAATCCAACATACAAGCTCGAAGCATGTCCTTGATAATCTGATTCACTCTTTTGGTTTGACCATCTGTTTGCGGGTGAAAAGCGAAACTGAAGTCCAATCGTGTGCCCATTCCTTCTTGAAATCGTTGCCAGAACTTTGACGTATACATTGGATCTCTATATGAGACGATGCTAGCAGGGATGCCGTGTAGTCTGACAATTTCCTTGAGGTATAACTCTATGAGTTGACTGGCTATATACCTCATGTTGTATGGTAGAAAATGGGCAGATTTGGTTAAGCGGTCAACTATCATTCAAATCGCATTATGCCCTTTCATGGTTCTAAGTAATCCGAGTATAAAATCCATGGATATAGCCTCCCATTTCCATTCTGGTATCGGTAAGGGCTGTAGCAAACCCGAGGGGTGTCGGTGATCAACTTTCACTTGTTGGCACACTAAACACGTTGAGACATATTCTGCTATATCTTTCTTCAAGCCTCTCCACCAAAAGCTCTTCTTCATATCCTGATATATCTTTGTACAATCAGGATGGATGGCATACATTGATTTATGTGCTTCTTCGATAATAAGGCGTCGAAGGTCGGTATCTGATGGTACACATAATCGATCTCTGAATAGTAAGGAGCCGTCCACTCTGATGGAGAAATCTAGTTTATCCCCCTTGATTACACCCTATCTGATCGCCATAAGTTCTTCATCAGTCATCTGAAGTTCTCGTATATTATCGAATATTATTGGCTTGATGGAGATGTTAGCCAGTAATGCTCCAGATTCTTTAATCTCTAACTTCTTGTCATATAGTGATATATCCTTGAACAATCGCCATCTATGAATTTTTGTGATGAGGTTTGCTAATTGAGTAGATGACTTTTGGCTCAGAGCGTCAGCTACTACATTAGCTTTCCCTGGGTGGTACTGAATGGTACAATCATAATCCTTGAGAAATTCTATCCACCTTCTTTATCTCATATTCAAATCCTTTTGAGTGAAGAGATATTTCAGACTTTTGTGGTCAGTAAGGATTTCGAGCGTCTCTCCGTAGAGATAGTGTCTCCAAATCTTTAAGGCGAAAATAACTGCTGCCAATTCTAGGTCATGTGTAGGATAGTTCTTTTCATGGTATTTGAGTTGTCGAGACCCGTAAGCGATGACCTTATTGTGCTGATTCAATACAAAACCCAAACCACTATGTGATGCATCGCTAAATACTACTAAACCGCCACTGCCTGACGATATAGCTAGGATTGGTGCAGAAGTTAGCTTATCCTTGAGCTCTTGAAAGCTCTTTTCACACCCATCGTTCCATTGAAACTTTGTGGTCTTTCTTGTTAGCTGAGTTAGCGGTCCTGCAATTTTTGAGAAACCTTCAACAAATCTTCTGTAATATCCGGCTAGACCCAAAAAGCTTTGAACTTTTGTTATCGTCTTCAGCTATTCCCATTTTATGATGGCTTCAATTTTTGCTGGGTCAACTTTTATGGCTTCTTCAGATATAACATGCCCCAAGAAACTAATTTGTTTCAACAAAAATTCACACTTGCTTAGCTTTGCATATAGTCGATGATCACGAAGTGTCTGAAGGGCGACACATAAGTGTTGTTCGTGATCTTCTCTTGTCTTCGAATAGATAAGGATGTCATCCACGAAGACAACCACACATTGGTCAAGATGTGGTTTGAAAACTCTGTTCATCAGGTCCATGAATGATGCTAGTGCATTTGTTAAACCGAATGGCATCACTAAGAATTCGTAGTGGCCATATCTCGTGCGAAAGGCAGTTTTCGAAATGTCTTCTGCCTTAACTTTCAATTGGTGGTATCCTGATCTCAGATCTATTTTTGAGAACTTAGCGCCTTGGAGCTGATCGAAGGTCATCTATTCGGGGAAGTGGATAACGGTTCTTGATCATCAACATATTCAACTGGCGATAATCAATGCACAATCTCATTGAACCATCTTTCTTCTTGATGAACAGAACGGGTGCTCCCCATGGAGAAACACTCGGTCTAATAAAACCCTTATCTAAGAGTTCTTGTAACTTCTCTTTGAGTTCTTTCAGCTAAGCTGGTGTCATATGATATGGAGCTTTCGATACCAGTTCTGTGCCTGGAGCTAGATCAATTGCAAACTCAACTTCCTTGTCTGATGGTAAACCTGGCAATTCCTCAGGAAACACATCGGAGAACTCGCATGCGATGGGAATATTGGTAATGGTGACCTTCTCTTCCTGTTGATTTTGTATGAATGCTAGAGAACCGTAGCATCCATTGTTCATTAAATGTTCAGCTCGAATAGCAGATAGAAAAGGTGCAATTTTCGGCTTAGTGCCATAAAATCTGAATGGTTTTCCCCCTTGGGGCGAAAGGTGACTATCTTTCGAAGGTAGTCCACATTTGCACGATGAGTAGCTAGCTAGTCCATGCCAAGGATTACATCAAATCCTTGCATATCCAGAATAATCAAATCGGCTGATGTCTCGTGGTCTTCAATCGGCACGATCACCGATCGACAAATAGTGTTTGTGACTACAGAGTTCCCTGTAGGGACCGATACTGATAAGATGAAGTTTAAGGGTTCAGGAGTGATGCTCAATTCAACTGCAAATTGAGGAGTCACAAAGGAGTGCGTAGACCCTGTGTCTATCAAGACGCGTGCCTTGTGTTGGCAGATGTCACAACTCTGGTACATGTCCAAGGTACCTAAGTTTCATGTGTGTAATTAGTTGTATACAAATAAAGGTGTCGTGTTCATGCAATATTATAATTTAAAGTAAATGTCAATGATATTTGTCAATTGAAAATAACATGACAATTTGATGATGTAATTATACCTTGGATTACGTCGTTGGTTGTTTGGGCATCGTGTGCTGAGATGGCATAGGCGCGACCTTAAACTGTGGGTCGAGAGGGTTTCTGAGTAGATGCCGATGTCGTCTTCTCTTTTTTCGGTTTAGGGCAATCCTTTATCATATGTCCTTTCTGGCCACAATTGAAGTATGAACCTGTGCTCCATCTACAATCTTCCAACTTATGTTGTTTTCCGCATTGTGGGCAAGACTCGGTCGGTGCTGACGACATAATAACGCGTAGTCCGTTGTGTTACCGATGCATCAGAGGTAACTGGTAGTGTAGTACGGAAGGACTGCATAGGTACGGACATCGCTGATTTTGAATAAGCAGTCTGAGCAGGTCGGGAAGGTGTTTAAGTGTGACAGCCTGAATTTCGGCGCCCCGAAACCCATGCCATCAGCATGACCCTCAAGGCCGTGCCTTGGAACACTTTTCGATACATTGGTATATACAAGCCAAAAACTGTAACTAGGGCGCACGTATCTACTCTAAACAAGTTCTCATATGTAAATAAATTTAATTATGGTCTCTATAGGCAGTTATGTCCCATGCCAATTCATGGGCATAAGAACTTACCCAAACCATTAGAGATAGTTGTTCATCCCAAACATTTTATCAAAAGCATAACGGTATTTAATTACATTCAAATAAAGAGGCTTGACATACCAATCCGCACCTAATACTCTCAACTCACTCTCAAAGTACGCAATGGGTTTCCTAGAAGAATTCTTCAGGAGGAGGCTCTAACTCCTCAGTGGGCACGTAGTCTGAATCCCCTGGATCAAAGTCTCCAGAAGTCTTCACTGCCGCAAGTCCTGGACCTGCGACGTATAGTCTAAGAGGGATGAGCTACATCCTAGCTCCGTAGGGAAACAAAAAGAACATATAGATTAACCTTCACATATATGTCAGCAGTTTTAAAGAAAAAATAAATTATTGTACAACACTTATGAAAAACAATTGAAATAACTGGAAATAAATAATGATTTCGACTGTTACTTTGCATGGTTTTGTTTAATCTCTTTGCTTGTTTAGTTGTGAATTTGGCCTAATCACTTAAATCTTAACTTAAGTAGTCCCCGAGCAATATAGCATCGAGCCCCTATAGAATACCCACCATCGTCGTCTAACTAGACAGTTGTTAGGTGTATTCCCTGGGAATACTGCCCAAGCCCCTTTCTCATAGGTGGCGGGGTCTATTCTCAAATCTACATCCCTGGGATGTGCTATGAATGTACCGATTGGCCATCATACCGGTCACGGATATCCTGCCGGGTCAGTCGTGGGTATCCCGCCACGTCGGTGGGGTATTTTAATCAAACCTTAAATAATAAAAATATCGAATGTGCTCTACATATAATTCACCGTGATTGTGCTATTTTATTACATTAGGCCTTATCCCATTACTTCCGCTTCACTGTTAGTTTTCATCTGCATCCCTGGGATGCCCCTGATTCAATCGCATCATCCAGATGTCCACTTTACAATTTTCACGTCCCCTGGGGACCTCATGACTTTCACGCTTGAAACTTACTCGCACACCCTTTTTCATAATAATTATGTAGTACTTGACTATTTAATTGGATTACACTACATATATGAATTGATGAAATAATGCACATGTTTCAAGAATATTCCCTACCTCAACGCAATTCCAATGCACACCTTTCTCGTAGAGGTTTACACTTCACGATCTCACGTCAAACCTATATTTCATGTGTTCAAAATATGTTTAGAAAGATTACTAAAATCATTGGAGCACATAATCTTCATGTAACTACACCAACTATCAACACCTGTGTGGTGCCTCACGTGAGCGAGCACAATTCCTCCCACGCGCGATCACTTGAGCCCGCTCGAGCGATTAAAGCGAGCCTTCTGAAGCTCTACTGGATGCCTCGCTCAAGCGGTTATTTGTCCTCGCTCGAGCGGTTAAATTGAGATCGCTCGAGTTGTCAAAGTGAGCTCTACCTCGCTCGAGCGAGCTTCCCTTTAGTTTTGGGTCTCGCTCAAGCGAGCCCAGAACTAAATTTTATATTCTGTCCTCGCTCGAGCGAGCCAATTAGACCGCTCGAGTGAGGAGCAGTAATTTTTAACTCCTCGATCTGATCGAGAAACTCTTTCTTCCTTCATTTAAACCTTGTCATCGTTAAAAATCCATTCAACATCCTATACATTATTTAAAACACCTAAGCATTTATCATGCGGTTTAGCATACCTCCATCGATAGGTCTCGTATAATTTTGATCCGCGATTCAAAACTATACTAGACAAAGAGATCTCCACAGTTCCTCTCCAAAGCTCCTCATTCAACCTTTTCTCTTTCCAAGATAATTAGGTTACGTATATGGGGAACCCCTCTCCACTTCATTCACTTATATATCTCTTTGTTAAAGTTAGTGTGTTTCACACACACATAAAAAGTGTATACTTGATAGTTTTGGTTTCCTTGTGAACCACACATACACGTGCATGGTACAAGACGTGTACGGTTCCCAAAAATTTGGGGTTATGACATTCACTCCATCTTATAAGATTTTCGTCCTCGAATATCGACAATACTCAAGTAACTAGGTACTACTATTTCTAGACCATGAAATAGGCTAGCTCCATACATCATTAGGTAGTTAAACAAATGGTTTAATCCCACAACGACTTGCGTTAAACCATATCACTTGTACCCATATAGTCAAGAATAATGATGATATCAAGAATAATGATGATAAAATTTTATACTATCAGGTATTTGCACTATCATGATGTTAATAGATCATATGATAACCCTAAAAACTTATACAATCACGACGTTAACCATCTACAAAAATTGTGACATTCATGTCACGATAGTTTGTAACTAAACCGTCTAAATACCACCTCATCACGAATATCCTACAAAATATTACATGTCCATTTTCCAAGGAAAATTATATGACTACCTAGTCATCATCCTCCTCATACTCGTCGTTGTCGTCACCGGAGCCATCATCATCATCATAGTCCTCGTCATCCTCATCCTTGTCAACCACTCTGGCGGTAGTAGTACCCGCCGTAGTGCTCCTGGTAGCAGGGCTAGAGCTAGACGCTCGAAAAATAGCGTGTCTCATAGCGCCGACGCGCTCCATGTATGACTGCGGGTAAGCCTGGCCCATGAGGTCTATGAGTAGTGCCTCCTGAAACCTCCGGTGCAACCTGATCTCCCGTCCTTGCTGAAGGATCTCCCTCATCATGGTAGTGTCAGTGGTAGGTAGGGGCTGTGAAAATGAGGTGGAGGGAGCAGTTTGTCCCGCCGGTGCTTGTTGCATGACTTGTCGTGAGATTTGGCGGTCTCTTTTCTTGTTGACGCTGGTTTGAAGGCTCTTTAGATTTCGGCTCCAGTCTTGGGCTAAGTAGGGGACGACGTTATCGATAAGAGATAACTCGTCGGTCCGAATCTTGAATCCTCCTTTTCCATTTCGTGAGTCGAGGAGTCGGGAAATCAACCGAGCATAAGGTAGTCGGTTGATGGGTGGAGGAATAGCACCTCTTACGTTCCGTTTATAGGTATGTGCCATGCCTTAATAATAACCATAGGTGCGTTAATCCACCTATTATGGAATGCGGTGTGTAAAGCTCACAGGAACGCGTCACGGCGTTCTTAGTCATAGCCGGTCGGGTGTAGGTTCTTCTTAAAAACAATATCCAAAAGCCACATACGTGGCGGTAGCTGCGATCGGGTGATAGATTGACCCGAAGCGGACGTGCCGCCAGTGATGTCGGAAATAATCGTTGGGAATTCTACGTTCCCAGAAAAAGGTGGTAGGATGAGTGGGCTAGGGGCATAGGTGTGGGGACATTTCATAACCGATGAAATTTCGGCACAATTAAAAATTAATTCTTTTCCATCGATCGTGAAGAGGATGGCGTCCTCATTCACATTCATGTTAAGGGATTGGTAAAATAGCTTCACGAGTCTCGGATAATACCGATCTCCGAATGGGGTAAGTAATGATCTAAGGTTATTGGTGGTGAGGAAATCTGATGTCCATTGGGTGGACGTCGGATCCCCAAAACAAGAGGGATGTATATCCCATTCGGTTTCAAATATTTTGGCCCCCACCAATCGTCTAGTGCGATTGGGGTAGGAGATGGGGTTGGTGGTTTATTGCAGCTTGACGGTGATCGAATCATCATCCGTTTCTTTGCTTGGGGATTTGGGCTTGAAGAAGCCATAATGCTTGTTTAGAACAAAAAGAAGTGAAAAAGGATAGAAATTGGGTAGATTTTACCTTTTGAATCATTTTGTATGGATCGGATCGTCCGAATCTGGTTCGAATCAAATGGAAAACGCTTGGAAGTCGAAAACCCTAAACCCCCTTTTTCTCGCTCGGACTCTCGCTTGAAGATGAAATGGGCGTTTGATCTTCTGTCAGCAATATATAGTCTATCCTCGGCGATCGTAGACCGCTCAAGCGGTTAAGAAGACCTCGCCGGCGGTTAAAATACCTTCGCCGATACTAGACCTCGCTCGAGTGGTCACTATACCTCGCTCGAGCATTCCAGACGACTTGAAAGTATTATTTTATGTAGCCTCGCGCAAGCGAGCATAAGTGTTCGCTCGAGCGAGCCCAGAAATATCTTTATGGTTCCTCTAAGCTCAGATTTCCTCTAGTCCTTTCTATTATCAAGACATCCTTCACACATGATTTCCAATGTTAGGAAATTGAGATTTTATTCACACGAACCGGTCTTTCTAACAAAAGTTTAAGCCAAATGTTCGGATTTTAATCTCATTCGTTTACTTGTTTCAAAATACAAATCGATATACTGTCAAAATATTACATATTATCAAGAACAACTAGCTAGCGTTCTCAAACAAATTGGGGTATTGTTCTTTGGCATCCGCCTCTCGCTCCCATGTTGCTTCCTCGACCGGATGGTTCTTCCAGCGTACAAGCACTAAAGGAATGACTTTGGTGCGTAGCACTTGTTCCTTTCGATCCAAAATTTCTGCTGGCTCTTCGATCATGCTCATATCTTCATGCATCTCGAAAGATTTGCCGCTCAACACATGATTAGGGTCATTAAGATACTTCCTGAGCATAGATACATGGAATACATTGTGTCCCTGATCAAATAATGGTGGCAGTCCAACGCGGTAAGCTACCTCCCCTACTCGACCCAAAACTTCGAACGGTCCAAGGTAGCGGGGACTTAGCTTCCCTCTCTTTCCGAACCTCATCACGCCCTTCATAGGCGATTCTTTCACGAAAACATGTTCTCCCACCTTAAAGTCCATGCTCGTCCACTTGATATCAGCGTAGCTTTTCTCATGCGCTTTGAGCCGCTTTAGTCTTTCTCACGATCATGCGACAAATAGCAAGTATCCTCAAGTAACTCGGGTCCCAAAACAAATTTCTCGCCAGTTTCCTCCCAATTGATTGGTGATTTGCATCGTCTTCCGTACAAGGCTTCATACGGTGCAATCCCAATGCTCGTCTGAAAACTATTGTTATATGCGAACTCAATCAATGGTAGATGTTGATCCCACGATCCTTGTAATTCCAACATGCATGCCCTAAGCATGTCTTCAATGATTTGATTGACCCTCTCAGTCTGTCCGTCGATTTGTGGATGGAATGCCATACTGAAATCTAGTCTTGTTCCCATTCCTTCTTGAAATTTCTTCCAAAACTTTGATATATATAATGGGTCACGGTCTGACACAATGCTACTCGAAATCCCATGCAAACGGACAATCTCCTTCATGTACAGCTCTGCCAGTCTTCCCACCGTGTACATCGTGTTGTAAGGCAAGAAGTGCGCTGACTTGGTCAATCGATCGACTACTACCCAAATGGCATTGTACCTCTTTACAGTATGCGGTAGCCCAACGATGAAGTCCATCGAGATCGATTCCTACTTCCATTCCGGTATGGGTAGAGGCTGCAATAGGCCTGCAGGGTGTCTATGATCGATCTTCACTTGTTGGCACGTCAAACACCGCGACACGTACTCTGCCACATCTTGTTTCAAGCCTCCCCATCAGTAATTCTTTTTCAAATCATGATACATCTTTATGCTTCCCAGGTGGATAGCATAGCTTGACTTGTGAGATTCATCAAGAATTCTTCGTTGTAAATCGGCATTATCCGGAATGCAAAGACGGCCCTTGAACACTAAGGAACCATCCTCCTTGATCGAAAACTCAGATGTAATACCTTCAGTTACATCTTGACGTATCTTGGTTAGAATTGGGTCTTTCATCTGTAGTTCTCGTATGTGTTCGAATATCACCGGTTTTACTGATATGTTGGCTAAGAAGGCTCCTGTGGCTTGTGGCTGTATGTCTACACCACATAGTGCTAGATCCTCCAACAGCTTCCATCGATGTATACCCAAAATTAGACTAGCCAACTGAGTTGAACTCTTTCGAATCAAGGCATCGGCCACTACGTTAGCTTTGCCTGGATGGTACTGTATAGAACAGTCGTAATCCTTGAGGAACTCCATCCATCTGCGCTGCCTCATATTTTGTTCCTTCTGTGTAAATAGATATCTGAGGCTCTTATGGTCAGTGAAGATTTCAAACGTTTCTCCGTATAAATAATGTCGACATATCTTCAATGCGAATATGACCACTGCTAGTTCTAGATCATGTGTCGAGTAGTTCTTCTCGTGCTCTTTCAACTGTCTTGACCCGTAAGCTATTAACTTTTTATGTTGATTTAGTACACAACCCAAACCGTTATATGAAGCATCACTGTAGACCGCGAATCCTCCGCTACCTGATGGAATGGCTAACACTGGGGCTGAAGTGAGTCTCTTCTTGAGTTCTTGAAAACTCTTCTCGCACGCCTCACTCCACTCAAATCTTGAATCCTTTCTTGTAAGCCTCGTAAGAGGTCCTGATATCTTTGAAAACCCCTCAATGAAACGTCGATAATAACCTGCCAGTCCAAGGAAACTTTGGACGTCTGTCACGGTCTTTGGTTGCTCCCAGTTCACTACTGCCTCGTTCTTAGCGGGATCTACTGTGGCACCATGCTTTGAGACGACATGTCCCAAAAAGCTAACCTCTTCTAGCCAGAATTCACATTTGCTTAGCTTGGCGTACAATTGGTGTTCACACAAGGTTTGTAAAGCGACTCGTAAGTGTTCTTCATGCTCCGTCTTCGATTTTGAATAAATTAGGATATCGTCAACAAACACGACAACGCAGGAGTCTAGGTGTGGTTTAAACACTCGATTCATTAAGTCCATAAACGACGCCGGTGCGTTCGTCAATCCGAATGGCATCACCAAAAACTCATAGTGTCCATACCGTGTTCTAAATGCCATTTTCTGAATGTCCTCAGCCTTGACTCTTAACTGATGGTATCCAGATCTCAAATCGATCTTGGAAAAATATTTCGCTCCTTGCAACTGATCGAATAAGTCATCTATTCTTGGCAACGGGTATCGATTCTTCACAGTAAGTTTATTCAATTGTCAATAGTCAATGCACAACCGCATCGACCCATCTTTCTTTTTCACAAACAAAATTGGTGCTCCCCATGGAGGCATGCTTTGTCGTATAAACCCTTTATCCATGAGCTCTTGCAACTGTTCTTTCAATTCTTTCAACTCTGCAGGAGCCATCCTGTAAGGTGCCTTTAAAATAGGCTTCATTCCCGGTGCTAAGTCGATAGCAAATTCCACTTCTCTCTCTGGGGATAATCCTGGCAATTCTTCTGGAAATACGTCTGCGAATTCTCGCACCACTGCTATCTCGGAGATAACATTCTTTTCTTCTTTATCTTCCTTCAAAAACGCCAAATAACCGCTA
Organism: Chloranthus sessilifolius; assembly: GCA_021018995.1. Lineage (NCBI taxonomy): Eukaryota > Viridiplantae > Streptophyta > Magnoliopsida > Chloranthales > Chloranthaceae > Chloranthus > Chloranthus sessilifolius. Next base: position 35,416,122 of record CM037586.1, read on the forward strand.
CACCCCTTTCTGATTAAACGTTCTACTCTGACTGCAGAGATGAGTGGAACCTGTGTCGATCTCTCTCCTCGAAATCGAAACGATCTTCTCGTGTTAGGTCAGAAAATAACAATCTTGTTCTTGCAATCCACTGTTGCGCAATGATGGGACAGCCAATCCATGCCAAGGATCACGTCGAATCCTTGCATGTCCAATAATATTAATTGTGCATCTAGTTCGTAGACAACGTGATCCCGAACGCTTACTACTACCGATTTGAAGACTAACTCTGTGTCCACTAATTCTCCCGTTGGGATAGACACTGATAATACAAAGTTCAGTGTCTCCGGAACAATCTTCATCTTCTTTACAAATCTAGGGGTGATGAAGGAGTGGGTAGACCCTGGGTCTATCAGCACTCGTGCGTCATGTGCTACATAGCACCCTTTTTCATAGACTTGTAACGTACCTATAACACATACATATACGTACATAGCATATACTTTATTTAGAAATTTCTAACGCATAAACACGATTCTATACACTGTCCTAATGAATGCACATTCTCTATCTAAAATGGTATTAAACTGAAATTCTTTATTTAAAAGAAATCTCACCTTGAATGACGTCGTGTACACTCCCTGCTTCCTGGGCAGTAACTGCGTAGGCTCTCCCTTGAAAAACTAGCTTTCGTGATTGAATAGGTCGTGGCATGGAAGCTGAGGCCATCTTTTCTTTAATTGCCTCAGGGCAATCTCTAATCACATGACCTATCTTGCCACATTTAAAACAGCCTCGCATTCCTTGCCTACAATCCGTCGTTTTGTGGGACTTGCCACACTTGGCACAAGTCTCCCTTGGTGTTGAAGAATCAGCTCTCGAAAAACCTTGTGTAGCTGTAGCTCCGTTGGAAATAGCAGGACCCTCATACATCATTGGTCTCCCTGATGCCAGCAATGGGAAACTTTGATGAGTGGTTTGTTGTGCGGCTCTCCCATACCCTGTCTGGAACGGTTGCCTCTGATTCGGTGCTACAAACCTCGACTTCTTATTTACTGATTCATAACTCCCCATCCTGCTTGGATCTATGCTTCCTCTCCCCTGCTGTTCCCTCTAACGGTATTGGTTATTGTTTTCTTCTTCGACCACTAATGTCTTACTCATGACCTCTCCGTAGGTCCTTAGCTGAAATGGCGCAACCCCTCCTCGGATGTCCGACCTTAAACCCTATTGGAACCTCTTCGCTTTCATCATATCCGAAATTACGTAGTTTGGAGCGAAGCGAGCCAATCTCATAAATTCTACTCCATACTCTCTGACGGTCATCCTTCCTTGCATCAGTTGTAAAAATTGGGTCTCCATCTGATTTCTCACAACCTCCGAAAAATATTGCTTATTGAACTCTTCCATGAATTCATCCCAAGTCCAGGGCATATCTGGAGTTTCTTATGCTCTAGTTCGCGATACGGATTTCCACCAAGGTCCAGCTTCTCCATCTAGCATATATGCTACCCAACGGACGCTCTCGTCCTCAGTGCATGTCAATACGCTAAACACCTTCTCCATTTCACCCAGCCAATTTTGGGCTGCCATTATGTCTGCCTGTCCTGAAAAGTTAGGAGGTCTCATCCTCCTGAATTCGATAAATGCTGAAGCCACTGGTGGTGTAGGTCCTACTGGAGGTGTGGGTGTCCGTTGTGGTTCTGGGGATGCATGTGCTGCCAAGGATATTGCTTGTTGTGCCATGGCAGTTGACATGGTTTCCATTGTGTGCATCATCCTCCGGCGCTCCTCTCTTTCTTCATTTCTCTCCCTCACTCTATCTTGTTCTCTCTGACCTCGATCCTGATCTTCTGCTTGATTTTGGTTTTTCTCCTTGGCCACTACCTTCGGGAATCTCCCCATTTCCTAATGGTACCCTGTTGGTAGGCGAGACGAAATCATCTCTACTACGCAAATTCCTATCATGACCACCCCTGGGTCGGCCACTTCCTCTAGAAAACATAACGGTCTGTATGAGAAATCACGGTTTCGTTAGCAGAAGTCCCTATGTTTTGACCAAGTGATTGTCAGAAACTAAAAGAAAGGCTTTGATACCAACTGTGACAGCCCGAATTTCGATGCCCCGAAACCCGTGCCATAAGCACGACCCTCAAGGCCGTGCCCTGGAACTCTTTTTGATACATTGGTATATGCAAGCCAAAAATTGTAACTAGGGCGCACGTATCTACTCTAAACAGGTTCTCATATGTAAAGAAATTTAATTATGGTCTCTATAGGCAGTTCTTGTCCCATGCCAATTCATGGGCATAAGAACTTACCCAAACCATTGGAGATAGCTGTTCATCCCAAATGTTTTATCAAAAGCATAACGGTATTTAATTACATTCAAATAAAGAGGCTTGACATACCAAGCCGCACCTAATACTCTCAACTCACTCTCAAAGTACGCAATGGGTTTCCTAGAAAAATTCCTCAGGAGGAGGCTCTGACTCCTCAGTGGGCACGTAGTCTGAATCCCCTGGATCAAAGTCTCCAGAAGTCTTCGCTGCCGCTAGTCCTGGACCTACGACGTATAGTCTAAGAGGGGTGAGCTACATCCTAGCTCCGTAGGAAAACAAAAAGAACATATAGATTAACCTTCACATATATGTCAACAGTTTTAAAGAAAAAATAAATTATTGTACAACACTTGTGGAAAACAATTGAAATAACTGGAAATAAATAATGATTTCGACTATTACTTTGCATGGTTTTGTTTAATCTCTTTGCTTGTTTAGTTGTGAATTTGGCCTAATCACTTAAATCTTAACTTAAGTAGTCCCCGAGCAATATAGCATCGAGCCCCGATGGAATACCCACCATCGCCGTCTAACTAGACAATTGTTAGGTGTATTCCCTGGGAATACTGCCCAAGCCCCTTTCTCATAGGTGGCGGGGTCTATTCTCAAATCTACATCCCTGAGATGTGCTATCAATGTACGGATTGACCATCGTACCGGTCACGGATATCCTGCCGGGTCAGTCGTGGTTATCCCGCCACGTCGATGGGGTATTCTCATCAAACCTTAAATAATAAAAATATCAAATGTGCTCTACATATAGTTATTCATCGTGATTGTGCTAATTTTATTACATTAGGCCTTATCCCATTACTTCCGCTTCACTGTTAGTTTTCATCTGCATCCTTGGGATGCCCCTGATTCAATCGCATCATCCAGATGTCCACTTTACAATTTTCACGTCCCCTGGGGACCTCATGACTTTCACGCTTGAAACTTACTAACACACCCTCTTTCATAATAATTATGCAGTACTTGACTATTTAATTGGATGACACTACATATATGAATTGATGAAATAATGCACATGTTTCAAGAATATTTCCTACCTCAACGCAATTCCAATGCACACCTTTCTCGTAGAGGTTTACACTTCACGATCTCACGTCAAACCTATATTTCATGTGCTCAGAATATGTTTAGAAAGGTTACTAGAATCATTGGAGCACATAATCTCCATGTAACTACACCAACTACCAACACCTGTGTGGTGCCTCGCGCGAGCGAGCACAATTCCTAACATGCGCGGTCACTTGACCTCGCTCGTGCGGTCACTTGAGCCCGCTCGAGCGGCTCAAGCGAGATCGCTCGAGCGATTAAAGCGAGCCTTCTGAAGCTCTACTGGATGCCTCGCTCGAGCGGTTATTTGTCCTAGCTCGAGCGGTTAAATTGAGATTGCTCGAGCGGTCAAAGCGAGCTCTACTAGAGACCTCGCTCGAGCGAGCTTCCCTTTAGTTTTGGGTCTCGCTTGAGCGAGCCCAGAACTAAATTTTATATTCTGTCCTCGCTCGAGCCAGCCAATTAGACCGCTTGAGCGAGGAGCGGTAATTTTTAACTCCTCGATCTGATCGAGAAACTCTTTCTTCCTTCATTCAAACCTTGTCATCGTTAAAAATTCATTCAACAACATCCTATACATTATTTAAAACACCTAAGCATTTATCATGCGGTTTAACATACCTCCATCGATAGGTCTAGTATAATTTTGATCCGCGATTCAAAACTACACTAGACGAAGAGATCTCCAAAGTTCCTCTCCAAAGCTCCTCATTCAACCTTTTCTCTTTCCAAGATAATTAGGTTACGTATATGGGGAACCCCTCTCCACTTCATTCACTTATATATCTCTTTGTTAAAGTTAGTGTGTTTCACACACACATACAAAGTGTATACTTGATAGTTTTGGTTTCCTTGTGAACCACACATACACGTGCATGGTACAAGACGTGTACGGTTCCTAAAAATCTGGGGTTATGACATGAAGTCGAGAATTTTTCCCTCTTGCTTGCTAGATCGTCGACATAAGACTGTGTTCGATATGCTCTATATTTATTTTACTGCTCTCTTCTCTTGTACATTTTCTCTATGTCACGTTCGGCAATCAAGGCTTTCTCCATTACCGTAGTATAAGTTGTTAACTGAAACAATGAGATCCTCTCTTGGATTGCTGGTTTTAGCTCACGTTCAAATTTCTTCATCTTCATTAACTCTGTAGCCACATGAAGAGGGGCATAACGCGAGAGTCTTGAATATTCAAACTCGTACTCTGACACGGTCATATTTTCTTGTGTGAGAGAAATAAAATCGATCTCCCATTGTTCGCGGACGGATGCTGGAAAATATTTTTTGTTAAACTTTTCTAAAAATTTGTTCCATGTCCATGGATCGTTCGCTCGGGTTTGATTCCTGGTTCTCTGAATTTACTTCCACCAGGGATCGGCGTCACTTTCCAAATAAAATGCGGTCCATCTCACCTTTTCATCTTCCGTGCAAGTCATCACATCCAAAATTTTCTCCATCTGGTTGATCCAATCTTCTGCAGTTGCTAGATCAGCCTTTCCATAAAAATTAGGAGGTTTCATTCTTCTGAATTCTTGAAATCCGGTGGGGTACTATCTAGTGGTTAGTAGAGTAGTCTGTTGTGCCATCGTATTCGCCATAGTCTCTAGGGCTTAACTGACACGTGCATCGTTATTTCCTCCTCCGAACGGAGTGTCATTGGCACCTATTGCAATTCCGACTCCGTTCAAGGAGCCATCAATGTGAACAGTCTTGGTCTACCCCGAGGTGCCATGATGATTTGTCACGATTGAACAAAAGTTTAATCAGGAGTGCTCGTGAAAGTCCAATCTATGTTCTGATAGGATCTAAGGCCATAACTTTGATACCAATTGTAACGACCCGAAATTTCCAACCCGAAAATATGTGAAAATTTCGGATCGCCAGATTACAATTCATAATCTAATTACAGAAATTCTTTGGTATCAATTAGTGTACAAGCTATCAAAAATAAATTGAATGTAAAAATATACCTAACCAAATTAATTTGCATTAATGTCCATATTGAAAGAAAAAAAATTTAAAAGTGAAACCGCCGGTGACGGCCGTTCGTCACACAAACAGTGGCACTTAATATCTCAAAACAATAATAATAATCATAAAATTTCTTAAAAAAAAAACTATACTAAGTCTATATACTCAAAAGTATCTAAAGATAAAACTCCTCAGGTGGAAGATCTGCTTCTTCTTCCAGTACAAAGTTGGGATTTTCTGAATCAGAATCTGGAACCACTTCTGTACCTGTGACACATAGTGTCGGAGTGAGCTAACCATCTAAGCTCAGTAAAAAAAAGTTCAAGGCCAAAATTACATCTTATCCGATCAATGTATAGTTCCATGATAAATTCAAATGCAATTTAAATGACAAGATAGAATTCAGAAAGTATCATGGGTTCAAAAGCACATATATTGAGTTCTAGTTTCATATGATATTCGATAGCATCGACTCTTAGGTTTCATGTGAGTATTCATTAAATCGTTTCACTATCAAATTTCAAGTGTAATCTTCTTAATTTATGATGACTTAAAAATTTATAACTTAAATATCACTAGCGCAAATATAGCACTAGAGTCTCCAATTACCGATGGAAATCCCCTCCTAACCATCGTCGTTCAATGAACATTTTTTCTACGTGCTCAAGCCCTTGCGTTGTGAGGGATGCTTGTGCGGATCAATGGGCCGTCGAAACGGTTCAAAAGTGTTGAAGCATAGGATTTGGTTCAAATAAATCTCTTTAAATCACATGTAAAATTCTAATACATCGGTACAATATTCATGGTTCATAAATAATTCTCATTCTATTTCACATTCAAAATTCAAAGGGTCCGGTGTTCAAAATTTTAATGATTATAATTCAATGCAAGTTACATATCATTCAAAAAGGATTCCAATTATTTTGTTGCAATTCTAAAAGGTATAATATTCAAAAATTTAATAATTAATGCAAGTTATATTCATTAATTATAATGTTTAGATACCGTACGATTCAAATAGTTCAAATTTAATTCTAATAATCATAGATCTGGCTCAAATACATCATTAAAGCCTATGATTTAAGTCTAAAATGTAATTTGGCATTGAAATTTCCCTTCCTCGGGTCCTAACGTCGCAAGGGAAAAATTGTTGGTGATGGTGGTGTCCGGCGATGGATCGATGAGATGCGGTGCTTGATTACGGAAAGAACTAAGAGGGAGAGATAACTACTTGGGCTGCTCGGTTCGTAGAAGGATCAGAGAGACAAAACAGAGAAACGGATGCTTTGTAGACTGCTATGTAGAGAGAAGACGGAAGAGATAGAGAATGGGGAAACGCGAGAGACGTTTGAGGATGAGGGAGTGAGAACCACCTTACTTAATAGAGAGAGAAAAATAGAGTTGAATTCCTATTAGTATTTTAGAGAAAGAGACGTCTGAGAGAGGATGCTCTTTGAGATGGAGAAGGAGGGTGGGGAAGTCGGCTAACTAAAAAAAATTCCAAACGGATTATGTTGCCATTTAAAGAAGGGATATGTGATTGTTGTGTGTGGTTTTAATAGCATTCTAGAGAGAGAAAGAGAGAGAGAAAGGAAGTTGGAAAGTAGCTTTATTGAAAGGTCAACAATAATTAAAAACAACACAATAAAAAAAAGCAAGTTGAGAGAGTCACCTTTCTAATAAAGAGGTCTTTTGTTATACGTGGGTTTTATTAATATTATATATAGAGAGAAAAAGTAGAGAATAATACTTTATTAGGAAAGTCAACCAACCAATAAATATCAAGAGGCTATATACTTCTATTTTAATAAGGAGGAAGGCTGCCTTAGCAACTAAGGAACTTTCAATCCGGGTATCCTCTATGCACCGACTTCAACTTTCTTTTCTTTTTTTTTTTTTCAATGTGTGAGTGGTAATAGGATGCAGAGCACCCACATGAAGTTTGGTGTTCCACCCCATCTAAAACCATACTATTGGGTGCTAGGTATTAGTAGGGATCATTGCAGTTTGTGATGGGTGCCAATACCAATCCATCCTCGCACCCATATCTTACACCACACAAGCATATAGTTTATATTTATTTAATTATTATTTTATCTATTTATTTACTATTATAATTATTATTATTATTATTTTTTTATTTTTTTTTAAATGATTAGCCATTGATAGGGTCTTGGAAAATCGCGGTCAGGATTAGGATTTTGAGTTAATTCGTCGGGTTCGAATTTGGTTACGGTCGTCTTTGGGTTCACTCGCCCAATTAAAATAGGTGCGTCAGAGGCCATGTCATCAAGGTCAATGATTCAACGTAAGAGAAATCAGGATCGTTACAAAGAGGACCATGTGGCATGATCAATGAAGGATCAATATTCAACCTTGAACCTTCTTCAAAAAGGCGGGTACCTCTGTTATCCCCCTTGATCTGCATAGTATTTTAAGTACTTAAGATTAATATATTATTATTTATTGAATGTGATATGTATAAGTATAACCATGTTTCTTGATTGATTATACAGGAGGTTATGAAAAATTCAAGATTTTGAGTGCCAAGAACATTATTGACGAACTATCTATTATATATTTATATCCATGATATTTGATTTTCTCATAATAATTGATATATGTTATGTTTCTCTTGAGATTATAATAATGACATAGTGTTGTCAGTTATTTATTCCTTATTGAAATTATTATTGTTATTTCTTCTTATTTTGAGGTACTATTTAATTTTCATACCGCTTACTCTGTATTGTTCTCCTTATTTAAATCTATGTACAGTTGTCCGCATATTATGTCCATTTTTTGCATTCATACATCACAGAGAGATTTTCTGTTAGGACATTTATGGTTTGTTCTGCATGCCTTTACCTTGATGTGGTTCTTACCGTACTGGCATTAAAACGACAAAGATAATTTAATCACATGCCTCACGACACATGATGATATGAGACGTCCTGCCGAGTGGTTGTGAGTGTGAATCCTTTATCGCCTCGACTTGAGATGCAATTGATGGTTCCTAATCACGATGGTTCCTATTCGCACTTAGGTCCTTAAACTCTATGAAAGATTTTGTTCTGTTTTTTATTCTAAGATGTACTATTTATGCAAAACTCAGTAAAAGACTATTATTGAAAACACTGCTGTGAAGGCCAGTCAAACCTGAGCATGTGCAAAAAATTAATCTTGATCATTCAAAGAGTTTTAATATGTGTATGCAATGGTTTTTGAAATCACAGGTTCATGTATAATAATCATCAATGACCATGAATTGACATTTAAAACATAACCTTGCATTGAAAGCTTCCCTACCTTAATGTTGAGTTGTGCGCAATTCAAATGCATAGTTCAAAGCGGAGCTCCCATCAGTGGTCTCCCGCATTTATCCTAGATCATGATATGTTCGTATACTAAGTGTTAGTGAAAAGGATTTGTATGAAGCAAGGTCCTCTTAGTTCTTATAGACCAAAAGTTTACACTTTCAAGCACAGGGCAACTCGCTGTAGCAAGCTCCCATAGTCACTACAGCGTGCTCATCAGGTGTCCCAATGGCACACCTAACTCGCTGCATCGAGTTTTACCCGATCTACAATAACCTGAATTTTCAAGGTGCACTCGCTGCAGCGATTGACTCAAAGGGAACCTCGCTGTAGTGAGGTTGCAAAGTCCCTGCAACGAGTTACTCAGAACTCGCAGCCCTTTGGCTCTTTCTTCTACATCCGAAAACATAATTCTTTGCATAATTGTCCATCCCAAGCATATAATCTAGCCTAGTTTCATGCCACAAGATCAAATTGTGAATTTCGACCTTAAATTCTTGTGCATGCAACTTTCGAAATCCTCAGAATTGGAGAAGATCGGCGTCTATGCTCCTCACGCGTCCAATCTTCGAAAATTCCTTGCATGAGATCCCGAAACTGGACAATTAGGTTCTAAATTTCTGAAATATAGGTTTATAAGATCGTGTTAAGACATTTACCTTCTTATATCCTTCGCATGCGAAGTCTCCGATCGTCGGTGTCGAGATCTCTTAATCTGATGGTTCGATCTCCCTCTGCTTTGATCGTGTATGGGAATCGATGTTCTGGTATGAACGGAGTGAGCAGATGTTCCAGTCGAATGAAGAGAAGGATTCGAAAATGATTTAGCGGTTGAGATCTCACGAGGATTTGAGGAAGAAGATGGTTTTTCTCTTCTCTCTTCAGTTTCCTCTTTCTCACATTAGCTCTCTCAACAACGCATGCAGCCTTATGCGTGAGATTGCTTCTTATGTTAAAGTATAGATTCGGTGTGCGGCCGGCACACCTAGTGTGACAGCCCGGATTTCGACACCCCGAAACCCGTGCCATCAGCACGATCATCTTGACCGTGCCCCTTATCTAAGCACGGAACATTGGCATATCAAGCATAAAATGAAATAATAAATGAAACTGCAGAATTTAAATCTATATTAAAGCAATTCTCCAAAAGACAGTTCTACCCTCATGCCTCTGCATGAATGGAGAACCGATCCGAACCATAGATGATAGCAATCATCACGGATGGTTCGCCCCAAAAGAATAATCCCAAATTCAGTATATACATGGTTTAACCAAAACAAGGCTTGACATACCAAGCCGTACAAATCTCTCTCAAAAAGCCCTCAAAGCGGCACAACGGAGTCCTCTAGAAGAAGTCCTCAGGAGGTGGCTCCAACTCGTCTCCGGCCGCAAGGTCCGACTCACCGAGGTCAGCGTCTCCTGAAGCCTCGGCAGCTGCTAGTAGTGGACCTGTGACGTATAGTCTATAGGGTGAGCTACATCCTAGCTCAATAGGGAACAAAACACAGTTGAACATATAAATTATCACTCACATATATTCCATGATATGCCATGCATGATGTGTCTATGCACATCCGATGAAAAGCGATTAAAAGCATTACATTTTACTGGTAGTTTACTTATGTCTTTATTTATTCATGAATGATGCTGAAAAGGCCTAAAGCAAAACTTAAACTTTCAACTTAAGTAATCCCCGAGCAATATAGCATCGAGCCCCGATGAGATACCCATCATCGTCATCTATATAGACACTTTTAACGTATTCCCTGGGAATACAATATAGTACCCAAGCCCCTTTCCCCTGGGGATTGGCGGCGGGGTTTCACTTGTCTCAAATCAACACCCCTGGGATGTGCTTATCGTAATGGATAAGCCTCCAGAGCTTACGGTTTCACCCCAGATCGTCACGGATATCCCGCCGTGTCACCGTGGATATCCTTGGGTGTACCCTATCAAACCTCAAATAACAAAAATATCGGTGCCTTACATATAGTTATTCACCGTGTAAGTGTGCTATCTTATATCAGTTAGGCCCTATCAAACATGATTCAATCTTGGATACATCCCTGGGATGTATCCATTCACTTGTATCACACCTGATGCTCTTATCTCTTTACTTCTTCATCCCCTTGGGATGGGTCATTATAATTACTCTTATGGGTGTCACGCACACACACTTTTCACAATTACAAAACAATAAAATATTTGGAATTTGAATTTTATATCACTACATACATGCTCTTATAAAATAAAGTACATGTTCAAGGTGTTCCCTACCTCAAGTCTTCGTTCGTTCAATGTATCAAGGTCCCACGTGGCTCCTTGTGCACTTGCTCACACGTACCACCTATGGTACCATATAACATGTGAAACACATCACTAAGGATGCAATAAAGGAGTTCCAAAACCCTCCATGAAGCTTAAAGTCAAACTCAAAAGTCAACATAAATTAGCCCAGTCGATTAATCGAACTCCAAAATCGATTAATCGAATCTGATTCGATTAATCGATTTCCAAAATCGATTAATCGAATTTCAAAATCGATTAATCGATTCTCAAATCGATTAATCGAGATCCACATTCAATTAATCGAATCCCAATTCGATTAATCGAATTTCTCCACTCAATCCATTCGATTCTCAATTCGAGTAATCGAATTCCCAAAATCGATTAATCGATCCCAAATCGATTAATCAAAATTTGAAATCGATTAATCGAAATCCCATTTCGATTAGTCGATTTTTCCCAAGTCATTTCCTCCACACAGGGTCCTTGGAGGTTCCCAGTCGATTAATCGATACCCAAATCGATTAATCGAAATCCAAAGTCGATTAATCGAAACTCAGTTCGATTAATCGAACTCGGGTTCCTTGACTTTTCAACTTCTTGGCGAATTTCGATTAATCGAACCTCCATTTCGATTAATCGAAATTGCCAGATTCAGCCCCTTTTGAGCTGTTCTTCCTAACCTTTTTCCACTCTTTTTCCTCTATTTTTCTAAACCATTATCCTATAATTTAAACCATTTTTAACTACAATTTACCCTCTACAACCTATGCATTTTATTCACAAAAAATTACCTTTAATCAATCTCAAATTGATTAAATCAAGTGGTTGGAAGGCTAGGGTTCCGGCTTTGGCTTGAACGGATCCTTTGCGTAGAATCGGCCTCTTTAATGCTTGAATCCCCCTTCCAATCACCCACAATAACTCCTTGTTTGATCACTCTCTTTACTCCTCTCTTTCTTCTTTACTTCTCTCTCACCAACCAAAACTATTTATTTTAGGGTTATTAAACCCTTTTATCTCCCCTCCAGCTTGTGTGTTGAGCACATGCACCTCGATAGGTGTATGTGACTTCAGATTTACAACACACACCACATAGCCACACAACCCATCGCATCTCATCCATTCATCACACCCCATGCTAACTATTGGACTTCTATTTGGTCAAACCTATGACCGATCGAGCACGGATCCCGAGGTCATAGTTTAGTGTGATTTTTTGGGCTATTATACCTAGTATGGTGTATGGGTCTAAAATAAAACAAAGCAAAACTAAAGTTCCCATGTACACCGTAGGTCTTGATCTCATGACCTTGTGTAAGCTAGTCAGGTTCTTTACCAGGAGTGCTCCCAAGGAGCTTGTGTAGTAATTACACAATTTAATATTTAAGCCTTATTACAAAGGTACCCATTGAGAATGAATGACATGATCTATTTAATCATAAGGCGCAGATTGCTCCCAATTTCGAGCACGAGTACATACTCGGCATAACCTACCCGACATATTTGAGTTTGGGATTTGTATACACAACCCTATCGCGTGTCAGGCTCGAGCAACGATTCTGGCACAAGTCGTCTTACTGTTACTGCCTATAATTGTGACCAAGTGGTGTATAGACGCATGAAAGCTAATAATAATGGATAATTCTATAGATTGCCTGATTAGGGATAAAGATATAAGTTCAGGAACGATATATAGTCTGCATTATTGTCACACTGAGCATGCGCATCACTAGTTGATCAATTGTTGTTTTGCTTGTTATTTCGATTTGATATTATATCTTAACAATGTTGTTCATACTATTTTCTATGTTATTGAATGTTATTTTACACTCAGTTGGTTGCACACACCACCTATGTAGCTTGAGGGAGGATCCCTTGTATATCCACTAAGTTGTCCAAATAACTTACCCCTGCTAAATATCAATTCAGGTTCTTGTGGAGCTTTAGAGTAAGACTGCACTTACAATAGCGCAAGAATTCAAGGGAGACTAGCAGAACCTCAAATTTCAAAGGGTAAGAATAATTATATTGACATTATCTATTTACAGTTATTTCATAGACAAGATAGTCACAGTTTCAAATATCTTAGAATAATAATACTCTTGAGTAATAATTGTTCACTCTGATGATAGAAGACATGTAAATGATAAAATTATTAAATATGTTTGTCTCTTCGCTTATCGCATTGAAATGCATGTGGGTCAAACATGAAATTCTAGGCCTTCGAGATAAGGGTAGGATTTGGGGTCGTGACACAATTAGAGCACCTGGTATGACCAACCTCCTCTGTGATGATAGCCTTCTTTCTTCTTGTCTCTGGTTTGTACAATTACACTGTTATGATTGATAATTGATTCAACCTGCAGTTCCGACTAAGTTTCAGAAACTTGATTATAAAGCAGAATTCTGGCCAGCTCCCATAATTTCATGATTTTAGGCATCAACAAAAATAAGTAGATCACCAACCAACATAAGCCAGTGATGGGCATCACAATGAATGGATAAAGGTTCACTTAAGATGAGATGAAGGAAATTAATCACCTATTTTCTGGAGGTTGAGTTGTTGTGTTCCCTTGAATAGAATTTTCAATAATAACAGGGATGCTTTGCGAAAGTAATGAGTTCTAAGAGTTGTTATTGTGTGACTTGTGTATGATACAATTAGGTTAGCTAATTATCTGCAATAAAGAGAGTGTATTGCTAAATATATGATTCATGAGAAAGGCCCATTTTTGTATCTACATAATATTTCTAAGATAAATATAGTGTGCACATATCTATATAAATACATACCATAAATTGAGAGGAGAGATATACAACAATTGACCAATGATCTCCAGGGTAGGCTCTAAGAAAGCTAAGATTTATTTTGTAGGCATAAGTAAACCTAGACAGACATTTCTTATCATCAATTAAATGGGCTTCTTTTGTGAATAATGGTAAGATGGCTTAAGGCCTTGTTTGATAACATGGAAATGTAATTTCATGGTGGAAATAAAATTTAGTTTCCAATTGTTGTTGTTTGATAGCTATTTAAGAAGATGGAAATGAAATTAAGTCGTCCCGCATGGAAATTGAATTTCCATACACCAAATCATTTTAGGAGGAAACCATTTCAACCATTTAAATGGCTGAAATTGAGTTTCCTACTAACAAAATAATAAGTTTTTGTCATTGCAAATCTAAAGTTATTTGTAAAAAACTTAAAAGCAAAAAAAATTATTTTTTTACTATTAAAAAGTAACTTCAATTTCTATGATCATCATGCCGGCACGATCACTACGACTACCACATTATTTACATCATACTTTTTTTAGCTAATATTTGACTTTGGTCAAAGTTTGAATTTTAATCAAACTTTAATTGGATTTATCAGCTATATAAAGTTTTGAATTTTGATCAAACTTTAACTACTGAAATATGATAATAAGTTGTAAGTTAGTAATATATTATCAAATTTTTAGGAGTCAAAGGTTGACTTAAGGTCAAACTTTGACTTTTAATTAAAATTTATTTTTTATTAAACTTAAACTCTAATAATTTGATGGCAAAAAAAGTATACTGCCGTGTTAATGTATAATTTGATACTAGATTCTCAATTGTATTAGTCAATAGTTTGACCTTTAGTCAAACTTTTACTTTGCTCAAACTTTGACTTTTACAGAAATTTTATTTTTAGTCAAACTCAAAACTTGCTTATAGATAGAGTCTACTACTACATAAATTTTGATCGTATCAGTACAATTTTTTCTTGGTCAAAGTTTGATTTTCTATAAAATGTTATAAATTTTTATTAGTGAAATATTATAATTAAAAATATCTATCATTATTTTAATTTATAACTTGGAAATACATTGCCTCATTTTTATTGGTCAAAGTTTGACTTTAGTCAAAAGTTGAGAAGTGTATCTTGACAGTAGATAGTAATTATTACTTTTGTTATTTATATTTTGGTAATGTAAATTTTAATCAGTCAAAGTTTGATATTTGGTCAAACTTTAACTTTTAAACATAATTTGATTTTTTTGAACTTTTGTATCCCCAATGAAATTATCATTTTTTTAATTTATTACTTTCTAGTACATTACCAAATTTTATTTTACTTTTTTTTACATTTGGTCAAAGTTTTTCTTTTTAAAAAGTTGATATTTAGTCAAAGTTTTTACTAGTGTAACTTAGCGATGGATACGAATACTGTTATGTTAATTTCTAGGTTGGCGGTAGATTGTCGAATATTTTATTGATCAAAGTTTTAAAAATTAGTCAAAGTTTTACTTTTTTTAAAATTGAATTTTCTTTCAAGTTTAAAATTTTAATTTTGTTTCAATATATAATACATATTAGCATTTACTATATAACTTTGTATTTTAGTCTTAAAATTTTTTATTAATCAAAGTTTTACGTTTGTTCAAAGTTTGACTTTTATTAAAAGTGGATATTTGATCAAATTTTGACTAGTGTAACCTAACGATATATATGAATATTATTATATTAATTTGCAGTTGAACTTTTATAACTTGTTAGTACATTGCAAAATTTTCTCTTGGTCAAAGTTGAAATTTTGGTCAAAGCTTGACTTTTATAAAAATTTAATTTCATTTCAACGTATAAACTTATATTAGATACTAGCATTTATAACTTTGTTATTTAGCTGTATATATTATTATCTTTTTAATTTTAAGTTTGGTCAAAGTTTGACTTTTTATTTGAGTTTGACTTTTCAAACTTTGACTTATATAACTTAGTAATAAATAATGATTACAATGATATTAATTTGTAATGTAATAGAATATCATTAAAAAAATTATTGGTTAATATTTGACTTTAATTATGATTTTAGTAATAAATGATCAAAACTTAAAAATTTATTTTCAAAGTTACTAATCAAACAAGAGAAATCAATTTCCAATTAAATTCATTTCTCAAACACACTAATCAAACAGTGAAAACCCCATTTCTAGATGAAATCATTTCCTAGAAAATCAACTAAGAAAATGATTTCATTTCCTCTTTGGAGTTTCATTGCTATCAAACAGGGCCTAAGAAGCAACCCAATTGCAGTCACTTAATCTCATTATTATTTATGTTTATGTGCCAACGAGATTGATAAGGTAAGATGGTTCATCTAAGCATTAACGCAACCTATACAGTTTCTTTTGTGAATAATGGTTGATTGGTTTTAGAAGTAACTTAGTTATAGTTAATTAACTATGATTAAGTATGCTTAATTATATGCTAACGAGATTGATTAGAATATGTGCTAAAGGGGTCAAAGAAAGATGCCTCTTATCAAAATTAATTATAGAGCTCAACAATTTAGTATATACCAAGAGAGTTTGTACTCTTCATTATAGAATAGTAAAGGTATCTGGACCCGATCTAACGATTGGAAAGAAAAAATTATCTCCATTGGCCATTCAATGAGGTCAATACTAACTAAAATTAAAGACATTCCATTTATGTGATAGACGATCATTTTTGCTTGCGTTTGACTGCTTTTAATCAAATCATGGAGATCATTTTATTTCACCAAAGACTTAGGATGAAAGCGCACCTATCTGATGGTACACATATGTTGCCACACACCTAATTTCATTTCAAAAAGATTTCGGAGATCTACGATTTGGCACATCATAACCAACAAACAAGAAAAGCACCATTCAAATATATATCTTCCCATTTGTTTACTTAAATTTCCCAAATTACCTTCACCATACATTATTTTTTATTTCATTTTTCATTTAGTTCTCAAATTTACCTTCAACTTGTTTACCAGACCAAGGTGTTGTCCTATACCCGAGCTATGGAGTTTACTTTGCATACAACTTCCACCCAAGGGACCTTCAAATCATGGTATCTTCGAAAAGTTATGTGACAAACGTGCAAAAGCACGCGCATTTGACTAGTGTGTGTGTGTGAGTGCGTGCGTGTGTGTGTACGTTGAATTGTTATGAGAAGATTATTTATGCCAAGAGTATTGCATGCATATGACACAGCTTGCTCAAATCATCATTGAATCACATGTTCAATTACATTTCTGATTTCATTATGGGTTTTATATGGGATTTGCGATGCAACACATAATTTTTAGTTAGAAATTGGAATTGTGTTATGAGCTATGCCCTAATTGTGAGAAGCATGTGTTGATTATAAATTACACTTGACACTAGTATCATTGTTGTATACTAGTTATATTATGGGACTAATATGTTAACTCTATCATGATATGATTGGAAATTGATTAGTGCAAAACCTTAAAGTCTAGTAAGTAAAAGTTTTTTTCTCATGAGTAAAGACTCTAAAGTCTGATTACTTGGTCAATGTAATAGAGACTTTAAAGTCTGATTACTTGGTCAATATAATATATGATGGTGTGGTGTGAACCCTATAAAGGGTGAAGGTGGGGTTTCATAGGTACTCAATACCCAAAGGGAAATGGGAATTGGTTTATTATTTAAATACCACTACGTCAAAATGGGAAAAAAATCACTATAGCATCATAAAATAAACCACCCCTTAAAAAAGTGGTGCAATATACCACTGCCTAAAATAGTATTTTTTTTAATTAAATAAGTGGTTTTGTAAATCATCCACCTATCACGTGCTCTCATCACGTGTAAATCATCGGGCGCAAACACACACCCACCCCCCCCCCCCCCCCGACTTCTCTTTTTCACTATTTATCACTAAACAGAAGACGCCTTTCTCGCAACCCTTCTTCTTCTCTTCGAAACTTTAGCCTCTCTCTCTCTCTCTCTCTCTCTCGATCGACAAACCCTAACCTCTCTCGATCGACAAACCCTAGCCTCTCTCTTATTTTTCTACTTGTTCCGTGGTCTCCATGAGCTACTCTAGGTAGCTTCGATCAACCGATCATTTTCCTGATGGATTGAGAACCGTTGAATGCTGATCTAGTATGTTATATGGTTTTGATCTTGTGGAGCGGAGGATTTGAGATGGATTAGAAGCTGGTGACTGCAGATCTAGGTATGCTATATGATTTTTCGTAACATTTTGGTTGATTTTGAGTAGGATTTGAGATGGATTGGTTGATTCGTTGATTTTCCAATTTTTTCAATTGTTTGTTTGATTCGCTGCTGCGTTGATTTACAAATTTTTTGTTTGATTCGCTGATTCGTTGATTTTCTAATTTTTTGTTTGATTCGTTGATTCATGATTTGTTAAATATTTGTTTCATTCGTTGATGTGCATGCATGTTTAAAAATCGCTAGGGTTTTGGACTCAGTTTTTGTTAGATTTTTTTCTTCCTTAGTGGCATTTAAAGCTATTTTTAAGCTCTTTGTTCGTTTCAGCTATGTCATTTGAGCTAGGAGTGAAAATAGTTTTGAAATAGTCTTCAGTAGCTACCCCAATCTGATCAGGATCCACCAATCTAGTACCATTAGGTAATTTTATTTCAAATATGGTAGTCCTTGAAATTCTGGTCACAATAGAGGCATGAAAAAATTGAGTATTCCTGTCACCCTCTGAGATTCAATGTTCCTTGATTTTTTGTCGGTAAATTTTTTCTTCAACATTGAGTTATTTTTGAAGGTTTAATACCAACCTTCTCTCTATATTAGCCAGCGTATCATCCAAAGGTGCTCGTTGGATATTTGCTTGTATGAACCCAAGTTCAGTTGTAGCCTCCTTCACATCGTTTTGGATTCTACTAAATTTGTTAGTATTCCATTCTCTAACCAAGCGCTTGACTTCTTTCAACTTTTGAGTCACTATGAATGCAGGATTTTCTTGAGAATTAATAAATCACGCTTCCTTGCTTACCTCTTTAAACCCAAGCTGGTTATTCCAAGCACAATGATATTTGAACGGTTTAGGTCTAGTAGGAGGATTTGTAAATTCGATTAATAGAGGGGAATGATCAGCTTGGGTACAAAGTTTTTCATTATGGATTAACAAGAGTTTGACCTAAGCGGCAAAGGATTCTTCATAGCCCAGCTTTATGATTGCACCAAGATCATGTATTGCTAGTTTCCCTTAAATCAGAGTGTAATATCCCGAAAAATTGAGTTAACCTGTGACCTCGAGATCCATGCCCAATTGGTCATAGGTTTGACCAAGTAGGAGTTCACTATTTGACGAGGAATGTGATGAATGGATGTGATGTGAAAACAAAGGAAGTGTGTGAAATGTGATGTGAAATCTGGAGTCACATACACCTATCTTGGGTGTATGTGCTCAACACAAGGGAAGTAGGGATATAAGGGTTTAATAACCCTAAAATCTATTGTTTTGGTTGGTGAAGGAGAGTTAAGAAGAGAGAGAGAGAGAGAGAGAGAGAGAGAGAGAGAATCTAGTTAATGCAAGGAGTGAATGCAAGTTGAGGAAGGAAGATTCGAGCAATAAACGCCGGATTCGACGCGAGGGATCCGTTAGAGCCAACGCTAGAACCCTAGCCTTTCCAACCTCTAGATCTAATCAATTTGAGATTGATTGAAGGTAAATTTTTGTGAATTAAATGCATAGGTTATAGAGGTTTAAATTCAGTCAAGAATATTCAAAATGATAGATTAAGGGCTTAGAAAAAGGAAGGAAAAAGAATAGGAAAAGTCTTGGAATAACAGCTCGAAAAGGAGCTGAATCTGGCCAAATCGATTAATCGAAATTGGGATTCGATTAATTGATTTTGGCCAAGAAGTTGAAAAGTCAAAGGACCCGAAATCGATTAATCGAACTGAGTTTCGATTAATCGACTTTGGATTTCGATTAATCGATTAAAGTGTCGATTAATCGACTGGGAACCTCCAGTGGCGGGAGGAAAGTGACCTGGGAAAATCGACTAATCGAATTGGGATTTCGATTAATCAATTTCGATTTTCGATTAATCAATTTGGGATCGATTAATCGATTTTGAGAATTCAATTACTCGAATTGAGAATTGAACTGAATGAGTTGAGAATTTCAATTAATTGATTTGGGATCGATTAATCGATTGTAGATCTCGATTAATCAATTTTGGGAATCGATTAATCGATTTTGGATCTCGATTAATCGATTTTGGGAATCGATTAATCGACCTTGGAGTTTGATTAATCGACTGAGTCATTTTTTGTTGACTTTTGAGTTTGACTTTGAGATTCTCAGAGGGTCTTGGACCTTCTTTATTACATCTTTAGTGATGTGTTGCATGTGTTATGTTGTACCACAGGTGGTACGTATGATCATGAGCACAAGGAGCCACGTGGGACCTTGATGCATGAATTTTCAGAGATTTGAGGTAGGGAACACCCTGAACATATATTTTAAATTGCAAGAGCATGTATGTAGTGATATAGAATTTAAATTGAAAACTGTTTTAGTTATGTAAAGCTTTGTGAAATCATATAATCTCCATGTGTGTGTGTGTACATGATACACCAGTAAAATGAAAGTGCCTTAAATCATAAAACTTTTATTAAATGTGGGTGTGTGTGTGTGGCACCAAGTAAGCATATAAAAAATGAGACATCCCCAGGGGATGAGAAAGTGATAAAGGCATCGGTGTGATGCGAGTACTTGAGAACAAGTGAGCATATGAAAATGAGAGATCTCCAGGGGATGAGAAAGTAACAAGGGCATCAAGTGTGATGCGAGTGAATAAATACATCCCAGGGATGTATCCAAGATTGAATAATGTCTGATAAGGCCTAACTGATATAAGATAGCACACTTACACGGTGAATAACTATATGTAAAGCACCTGATATTTTGTTATTTGAGATTTGATAGGATACCCCACCGACGTGGCGGGATACCCACGACTGACTCGGCAGAATATCCATGACCGATACGGCGATAAATCCGTAGGCCAGTGCGGAGGCTTATCCGTACACAGTAAGGACATCCCAGGGATGTTGTGATATGTTTGAAACCCCGCCACCGATCCCCAGGGAAAAGGGGCTTTGGTACTATTTGTATTCCTAGGAAATACATTTAAAACTGTCTATATAGATGACGATGAAGGGTATCTCATCGGGGCTCGATGCTATATTGCTCGGAGATTACTTAAGTTGAAAGATTAAGTTTTGCTTTTGCTTTAGGCCTATTCAGCGTCATTCATGATCAAGTAACAGAGAGGTGAAAACTGTAAACTATTTGTAAAAGTGAATGCCAATTGCTATCTTTTAAATTATTTTTCTCATTTACTGCATAGGCACATCATGCTTAGAATATCATGGAATATATGTGAGATTTTAACTTATATGTTCACTGTGTTGTTCCCTATTGAGCTAGGATGTAGCTCACCCCTTTAGACTATACGCCGCAGGTCCATTGCTAGCAGTAGCTGAAGTGTCAGGGGACGTTGATCCAAGTGACTCGGGTCACGCGCCCGTAGATGAGTTAGAGCCACCTCCAGAGGACTTCTTCTAGAGGACTCACAGTATGTTGATGCTATTTTGTGAGCTTATTGGTACGGCTTGGTATGTCAAGCCTTCATTTCTGTTTAAAACAATGTAATTAAATTGATATAATTCTTTTGGGCGAACCATTTGGGATGATCAGATATCATCGATGGTTCGGATCGGTTCTCTATTCATGCAGTGGCATGATAGCAGAATTGCCTTTTGAGCAGTATTTAAATAGTGATTTATTTCCGCAATTATAATTATCATTTTCAGTTTATTATTATTGCTTGATATACCAGTGTTTTGTGCATAGCCAAGGGGCACGGTCAAGATGATCGTGCTGATGGCATGGGTTTTGGGGTATCGAAATCCGGGCTATCACAGTTGGTATCAAAGCTTTAGGCGTTAAGTCTTCTAGGGACGCTGTGGCAGTAGGGCTTAAGCATTTTGGTCTTAGCTTAGAACTTGTTGGGAACCAAGACTATTGCAGTAGATTCTGTTAGGGTATAGGAGATCCAATCAGGTCTCTATCACAGTGGGTGGAAACGTTAGGCTTTAGGTTCTTGAAGTCTCAAGTTGTGGCAGTAGGTTCTGTTTAGAACATGGGCTATGGATTTTCAACGATCGCTTATCGTGGGAATATTGGGTGATTGTGATGAATAGTGATAGAAGTATGGCTAGTGGATGAAGCGAAGTGTAGTTTTGTTGGAGCTTAGGGCCGTGGTGACCACAATCATTATTAATTGGAACCCTGTTTCATTTTGACAGATCACAATGGCACCACATAAAAGAGCATGAAATGGACGCACCAGAGAAGATGAGCAGAATAGACAATTGCTTAAGACGATGATCAACACAATGGCTCAGCTGACTTCATTACTCACGACAAGGTTGAGAGAGACGACTCACATCTCTCCATTAACACAGGTTGAGTCATGCTCAAGGTGTGGAAAACGACACAAGACATCGGACTGTAGGAGAGGCATGAGAGGGTGTTTCAAGTGTGGACGAATGGGGCACCTCATAAAACATTGTCCAGCACTGGGGAAGGGGGCGACGACATCTACATCGAGTGATATCTGCGCACATTGTGGGAAGCACCACAAAACAGTAGAGTGTCGGTTAGTTTTGCGCACATGTTTTAAGTGCGGTGAGAAAGGGCACCGGATCAAGGATTGTCCAGTGAGACATCAAAGGCGGGTAGCATCGACGTCTACTTCCGAGCCGATCCTCCCTACGACTCAAGGTCCTACAAGAGAAACATTGATGCATGATGCCCAGATGGCACATGAAGTTTCCCAAGGTATAGACTTATTATCGATTGTCGAGATTTTTCTCAAATTTTTTAGATGATGAATATCCTTAGAAATTGTGGTTCCTTTTGACACTTAAGGAATATCACGACACCGTCGTATGTGCATTTGATTAAATCACCTCCATGACATAAACGAATTTCAATTTCAAAGGATTAACTAAGTAGGTGACAAATATAAGGACGAGACTGGAATAAATCTTCACAATTATGGTGAAATTACTTACGGATAGATTGTTCATGATTTGAAGTTGAGTTGACATTATGAGTAATGAAATTGAATTAACAGACTTACTCCTAGTATTCTTCGTCCTAACTAATGAGTCATTATTATAGTGTATTTAAATGCATTCCTTTCAAACTTGAGTTCGGTTGTTAGCCGCTGTACTTTACTTTGGAAGTTTTCTCGAGAATTGGAAGAATTTAGGACAATCAGGTAGGTAATTGACAGAGGATAGGAAGAATTTAAATTTAGGATATCATGGGAGAGCAGAATTGGATGTCGCTACAGTAGATTGCACTGTTTTCACTTAAGCCATGATGAATGACTATAGATTTTCAAGGACTATATGGAGATTTAGTTAGTATAGGGAGTGTGTTGAGAGTAGTACACATGAAGAGTCTAATAATTATTCCTAAGTAGTTATGTACGACCCCAATCCTGGTGCACCTAAATGGTAAGAACTTGAGAGCAATCATTGGTAATCATCTCCTTGAAATGAAAGCCAAGATGTGTCACACTTTTGCCCTTCCTGTACGATCGGAAGGATATTCGCGTATCGTAAAACTGGGTAAGGGCATAAAGTTTGAAGATTTCAAGATCGTTGCGGTAGGTTATAGAAGTGCTCACGTTGATGATGGCTTTATCTCATTTTGGTGATGGCTTTATCTCATGTTGGTCATGGCTTTATCTCATTTTGTTGATGGCTTTACCTTATTTGGTGATGGCTTTATCTCATTTTGCTGATGGCTTTACCTCATGTTGATGATGGCTTTATCTCATCTTGGTGATGGCTTTATCTCACTTTAATAATTTCTTTTACCGCCATTCTGTATCAGACCGTGAGTGACTGTGAAGTCTTGTTCCTAGACCGGTGAGACCTGTTTCGAGTCATGAGTTAAACTGTTGTGGGTTGACAATCTTATAGATAGTATATTTTGTAGTTGGTTGTTATAGAATATAGTTAGTAGTAATTATCCTATTGGAAAAATCGGCGGTGCGCCAAACTTGTTAGATATGGATCTTTCATGTTGGGTGATGAATAGTGCGGTAGAAGGCATTAGTTCAACGTTCTCACTCAAGCAAATTGTTCCTTATTGTTAAAGAGTCGTCTTGTATTCCAAATGACGACGATCTATGGCAAACTATACTTGTCGTGGTTCATAAGTCAACTTATGCAATCCACCCTGGTAACACCAAAATATACCAAGACTTGAAAAAGAACTATTGGTGGAGAGGTTTGAAGTACGACGTGGCCGAGTACGTGTCACGGTATTTGACCTGTCAGCAGGTGAAGATTGATCGTAGGCATCCTGCTGGACTATTATTGTGACAGCCCGGATTTCGGCACCCTGAAACCCGTGCCATCAGCACGATCATCTTGACCGTGCCCTTTAGCTAAGCACGGAACACTGGTATATCAAGCATCGAAAAGTATAATAAATGAAATTGCGAAAATTTAAATCTATATTAATTAACTTCCCAAAAGACAGTTCTACCCTCATGCCTGTGCATGAATGGAGAACCGATCCGAACCATCGATGATAGAAATCATCATGGATGGTTCGTCCCAAAAGAATAATCCCAACTCCTTATGTACATGGTTTTAAACAACAATCAAGGCTTGACATACCAAGCCGTACAAAACCTCTCCAAAAATCCCTCAAAGTGGCACAAGAAGTCCTCCTGAGGTGGCTCCAACTCTTCGCCGTAAGGTCCGACTCACGGATCGCGTCTCGAAGCGCTGGCAATGCTAGTAGTGGACCTGCGACGTATAGTCTATAGGGTGAGCTACATCCTAGCTCAATAGGGAACAAACACGGTTGAACATATAAATTATGACTCACATGTATTCCATGATATGCCATGCATGATGTATCTATGCAGTTGTTAATGAAACAGAATAAAAGCATTTCGTTTTACTGTTGATTACTTACATTTTCATTTACTCATGAATGATCTTTGAAGGCCTAAAGCAAAACTTAAACTTTCAACTTAAGTAATCCGAGCAATATAGATCGAGCCCCCGAGATACCCATCATCGCCATCTATATAGACAGCTTTTAACCGTATTCCCGAATACAAATAGTACCCAAGCCCTTTCCCCGGGATTGGTGGCGGGTTTCACTTGTCTCAATCAACACCCCTGGGTGTGCTTACTATGTACGGATAAGCCTCCGCACTGGCCTACGGTTTCGCCGCCGTATCGGTCACGGATATCCTGCCGTGTCAGTCGTGGATATCCCGCCACGTCGGTGGGGTACCCTATCAAACCTCAAATAACAAAAATATTGGTGCCTTACATATAGTTATTCACCGTGTAAATGTGCTATCTTATATCAGTTAGGCCCTATCAAACATGATTCAATCCTTGGATACATCCCTGGGATGTATCCATTTACTTGCATCACACCTGATGCCCTTATCTCTTTACTTCTTCATCCCCTGGGGATGGCTCATTATGATTACTCTTATGAATGTCACACACACACACTTTTCACAAATTCTTAAGAAATAAACATTTGAATTTAATTCTATATCACTACATACATGCTCTTGTAAAATAAGGTACATGTTCAAGGTGTTCCCTACCTCAAGTCTTCGTTTGATCAATGCATCAAGGTCTCACGTGGCTCCTTGTGCACAAGTCCACACGTACCACCTATGGTACCACATAACAGGTGAAACACATCACAAAGGATGCAATAAAGAAGGTATAAGATCCCCCAAGAATCTTAAAGTCAAACCCAAAGGTCAACATAAATTATCTCAGTCGATTAATCGAACTCCAAAATCGATTAATCGAATCTGATTCGATTAATCGATTTCCAAAATCGATTTTCTCTGTTTCGCAAAGTCGATTCTCAGTTCGAACAGTCGAGCTTTCATTCGATTAATCGAATCTAATTTTGATTAATCGAAATTCTCCTTTTCGCAAAGTAAACTCACAGTTCGAACAGTCGAGTTTTCATTCGATTAATCGAATCCAATTTTGATTAATCGAAATTCTTCTTTTCGCAAAGTCGACTCTCAGTTCGAACAGTCGAGCTTCACAAGTTGATTAATCGATTCCAAATCGATTAATCAAAAACTAAAATCGATTAATCGAAATCCCATTTCGATTAGTCGATTTTTCCTCAAGTCATTTTCTCCAACCCTTGGGGTCCACTGGAGGTTCTCAGTCGATTAATCGATCCCCAAATCGATTAATAGAAATCCAAAGTCGATTAATCGAAACCAAATTCGATTAATCGAAATCGTGGTCCTCTGACCTTTCAACTTCCTGGCCAATTTCGATTAATCGAAACCCAATTTCGATTAATCGAAATTGTCGATTCAAATTTCTTCATGTTCTTCCCAATCTTCTTCCATACTTTTTCCTCTATTTTTCTAAGCCATTATCCTATGATTTAACCCACATTTAACCACAACTTAACCCCTATAATCTATGTATATTATTTACAAAATTTTTTACCTTGAATAGATCTCAAGTTGATTTCAAATCAATGGTTGGAAGGCTAGGGTTTCCAGCTTTTGTTCTAGCGGATCCCTTGCGTCGAATCCGACGTTTATTGCTTGAATCTCTCTTCCTCAACTAGCATTCACTCCTTGCATTAATCACTCTCTTCACTCTCTCTCTCTTCTTTACTCTCCTTCAACAACCCAAAATACCCATCTAGGGTTATTAAACCCTTTTTATCTATCTCCCTCTTTGTGTGTTGAGCACATACACCGCAGTAGGTGTAAGTGACTTCTCATTTACATCACACACCACATAATCACTCAAACTATCACATCTCGTCCGTTCATCACATTCTATGCTAACTCATGATCTCCTGATTGGTCAAACTTGTGACCAATCGGGCACGGATCCCGAGGTCATAGTTTTGCGTGATTTTTCGGGTTATTACAATTACAGCCTCTACCAATATCGGAATGGAAGTGGGAATCGATCTCTATGGATTTCATTGTCGGATTACCGCGTACTGCCAAGAGACATAATGCCATTTGGGTGGTCGTAGATCGATTGACCAAATCAGCGCACTTCTTGCCTTACAACACGATGTACACAGCAGGAAGACTGGCAGACTTATACATGAAAGAGATTGTGAGATTACACGGATTCCGAGCAGCATAGTTTCAGATCGTGATCCATTGTATACATCCAAGTTTTGGAAGAAATTTCAAGAAGGAATGGGAACGCGACTAGATTTTAATTCAGCTTTCCATCCTCAAACTGATGGGCAAACAGAGCGAGTGAACGAAGTGATAGAAGACATGCTCAGAGCGTGCTTGCTTGAAATGCAAGGATCATGGGATCAATACCTGCCATTGATCGAGTTCGTATACAATAATGGTTTCCAAGCGAGCATTGGCATGGCACCGCATGAAGCTCTGTACGGACGACGATGTAGATCACCCATCAACTAGGAAGAAATCGGGGAGAAGTTTATTTTGGGGCCAGGACTACTTGAAGATAACGCCATTGTCGTACGTATGATCAGAGAGAAGCTAAAGTCAGCACAGAGCCGACAGAAAAGTTACGCTGACATCAAGCGGACTAGTGTCGACTATAAGGTGGGTGAACACGTTGTTGTAAAAGTGTAGCCTTTGAGATAGATGTCACCATGGAAATAGAGGACAAAAAGAAACCACAGAATTTGAGAAGTCGGGTCAGAACTGATTAATCGATTTTCAAATCGATTAATCGATTTGAGGATTCGATTACTCGAGTTTTGGTCGACTAATCGACTGACATCAGCCAGTGAGGAAGAACTTAGGCAAATGAAAATTTTGAAAATTTTGATTAATTGAGGGAATTCAATTAATCGATTATGGAATTCGATTAATCGACAGAGGAATTCGATAAATCGACTGGCCTTGACCAGTGAGCCTAATATTGAAAGATTTACGGTTATAGTGAATTCGACTAATCGATATAGGTTTCGATTAATCGAATTTGGATTTCGATTAATCGATTTTAAGATTTGATTAATCGAATAACTTAAGAGATTTTAGATGAAAATTTGAATTATATGTAGTTTCGATTAATCGATGGCAAATTCGATTAATCGAACTGGGAAATTCGACTAATCGACTTACTTAACGAAATTTGGAAAATTTAAAGGACCATATGATTTCGATTAATCAAAGTAAAATTTGATTAATCGATTTTGGGAATTTTGATTAATCGAAATGAGATTCGATTAATCGACTGGCTAACACCAGTGAGCTTAAAATTTTGAAAATTTAACGACTACGATTTCGATTAATCGAAAGGGGTTTCGATTAATCGATTTTGTATTTCAACTAATCGATTTCGAGCGCCTTAACTAATTTTGAAACTCGATTAATCGACTTTGAGAAATCGATTAATCGAATCGGAGCCTATATATATAAATTTGGGGATTTTGTTTCCCATTCGAAATCACTTGAGCTTTTGTGCTTTGGGCGCCACTTCTTCTTCCCCAACCGTTCAACCGACCTAGGGTTTTGGGTCCTTCTTCGTCGATTTCGCACCGAGATCGTTTACATTCGCATCCAATACATAAGGTAAACCCTAGAATTGTGTTTTTCTTCAATTTGAGTTAGAGAAAACCCTAGTTTCTTCAATTTCATCAAGATGCCGCCGAAAACTCGATTGTCTTTGAAGAAGGCAGCCACCAAGCTCCCGGTCCGGCATAAGAACGCCGCACCGCCACCACCGACCCCATCACCCGTGAGGACTCTGTCACCATTGGCATCGAACACCTCGTCCGAGTCGACGAGCGCGGCTTCGCGCGAGTCTTCACGAGAATTCACACCTATGCCACCACCACCCACCAATGTGGTTCAACCCAACGAGTGGTGGGCGGCTAAGACCATTGGGTTCGATCACATTATCGACCCAACCCTATTCATAAACCCCCATGTGCAGGGTGAGACCAATTGGGCCCGTAACTACCTAGAAAAGGCCGGTCTCCCCAACCTTTTGAAACCGACCCGTGGGTCCTACTACCCTCGGTTGGTTCGACTATTTTACCAGGGCCTTACCGATGGCCCTACCGACGATGTGGTCTTGACCAAGATAGAGGGTCGAGACTACACCATTACACGCCGTCACGCCCATGAAGCACTTGAGTGCTATTTGGACTTTGTACCTGAGACCACCCTATTCCCACCGTTCCCAGAGGAGGTGGATGTCGAGGAGATCATCCGCGACATGACCAAGGGGAAGAGGGGTTCGAGCACCTCAATTCAGAGGGTCAACTTACCTATGTATATGTGGATGCTTGACTCCATGATCAAGTGCAACCTCTACCCGATGCGACACGATACCGAGCGGGTAGAGTTAGTTCAACAAGCACTATACGCGTCCTACAAGGGCCGCTGGTTCGACGCCACCATGATCATCCTTGAAGAGATGAGGTACATGAAGGGTAAATTAATGAAGGGCAACCTAAGGCCCAAAGAAAAGATGCCCTATGCTCGGCTCTTCTCGAGCATATTGGAGAGCTATTCCGACGCTCCGACATACACAATATCGCCCCACGAGGTGCGGGCGACGGACAAGATCAAACGGTTCTCACACTCCTCATGGAATCGTAGTTACATCCTTCTCAAGAAGGTCTTACCAGCAGCGGACGTAGCTGAGGGCGCAGCTGTAGCACCACTACCACCCCCACCACCACAGCTAGACCCACCCGCCGACGGAGCACCACCGGTGGAGGAGGCTCCACCTGTTATCCCACCGGCTGTGAGCCAGCCCATCATTTCACCTCCTACCACATCAGCTACACCACCACCTAGATCCACCCCGGCGACACCGACTACTTCCCGTCGCCGACCCGCAGCTCTTTCCGGCCCTACTATAGTGGACGTGTTGGCACATATGGAGGCCAACAACGCACGCATGAACCGCCGGATGGATTTCCTCATGTACCACACCATGAGGCATATCTACCCACATGATTACTAGCGACGGTTAGCTGAGGAGGCGGCGTGGACCGCCGGACATACTGCCTTCCACATAGGTACTGCATTCCGCCGCCGAGGCTAGTACTTCCACTTCTGCACCACTTCCACCGACCGCGACGCTACAACCACCACT
Organism: Chloranthus sessilifolius; assembly: GCA_021018995.1. Lineage (NCBI taxonomy): Eukaryota > Viridiplantae > Streptophyta > Magnoliopsida > Chloranthales > Chloranthaceae > Chloranthus > Chloranthus sessilifolius. The sequence continues at coordinate 35,446,050 of CM037586.1, forward strand.
GTCGACTACGACTAGCCATCCACCCCCAGAGGAGCCAACACAGCCACAGCAGCCACCATAGACTAGCCAGCCAGCTCCAGCAACTCCGCCCGCCTCCATACCTCCGCCAGCTCAGATGGAGCAGCCCGCTCCCGTCCCGGATCAGCCTGGCGAGGGGACGGCTTGAGCCTCGAGCTGACCTTTCCTTGAGTTATAGTCTTTTGTTGGATTGTATAGATGTTTATTTTGTATGCCCAACTATCTCAATGCCTTGTAAATTTTTCTCTTAATGAATAGCAAAAAACAATTTTTGTACAAATCTTCCGTGCCATTACCTTTTATATTCTGTACTTGTTTACTGCATGTATTTTGACTAGGAATATGTAAATCCGTTGGGCCACCTCACCTAAGAGTGTGGGGGGGGGGGACCGACGCACCTTCGGGTTATTTTTTAGGACGAAAATTCCCAAGGTGGGGAGGATGTAATATCCCAAAAAATTGAGTTAACCTGTGACCTCGGGATCCGTGCCCAATTGGTCATAGGTTTGACCAAGTAGGAGTTCACTATTTGATGAGGGATGTGATAAACGGATGTGATGTGAAAACAAAGGAAGTGTGTGGAATGTGATGTGAAATCTGGAGTCACATACACCTATCTTGGGTGTATGTGCTCAACACAAGGGAAGTAGGGATATAAGGGTTTAATAACCCTAAAATCTATTGTTTTGGTTGGTGAAGGAGAGTTAAGAAGAGAGAAAGAGAGAGAGAGAGAGAGAGAGAGAGAAGCTAGTTAATGCAAGGAGTGAATGCAAGTTGAGGAAGGGGGATTCGAGTAATAAATGCCGGATTCGACGCGAGGGATCCGTTAGAGCCAAAGCTGGAACCCTAGCCTTTCCAACCTCTGGATCTAATCAATTTGAGATTGATTGAAGGTAAATTTTTTTGAATTAAATGCATAGGTTATAGAGGTTTAAATTCAGTCAAGAATATTCAAAATGATAGATTAAGGGCTTAGAAAAAGGAAGGAAAAAGAATAGGAAAAGTCTTGGAATAACAGCTCGAAAAGGAGCTAAATCTGGCCAAATCGATTAATCAAAATTGGGATTCGATTAATTGAATTTGGCCAAGAAGTTGAAAAGTCAAAGGACCCGAAATCGATTAATCGAACTGAGTTTCGATTAATCGATTTTGGATTTCGATTAATCGATTAAAGTGTCGATTAATCAACTGGGAACCTCCAGTGGCTGGAGGAAAGTGACTTGGGAAAATTGACTAATCGAATTGGGATTTCGATTAATCGATTTCTCTTTTCGATTAATCGATTTGGGACCGATTAATCGATTTTGAGAATTCGATTACTCAAATTGAGAATCGAACTGAATGAGTTGAGAATTTCGATTAATTGATTTGGGATCGATTAATCGATTGTAGATATCGATTAATCAATTTTGGGAATCGATTAATCGATTTTGGATCTCGATTAATCAATTTTGGGAATCGATTAATCGAATCAGATTCGATTAATCGACCTTGGAGTTTGATTAATCGACTGAGTCATTTTTTGTTGACTTTTGAGTTTGACTTTGAGATTCTCAGAGGGTCTTGGACCTTCTTTATTACATCTTTAGTGATGTGTTACATGTGTTATGTTGTACCACAGGTGGTACGTATGATCATGAGCACAAGGAGCCACGTGGGACCTTAATGCATGAATTTTCAGAGATTTGAGGTAGGGAACACCCTGAACATATATTTTAAATTGCAAGAGCATGTATGTAGTGATATAGAATTTAAATTGAAAACTGTTTTAGTTATGTAAAGCTTTGTGAAATCATATAATCTCCATGTGTGTGTGTGTGCGTGATACACCAGTAAAATGAAAATGCCTTAAATCATAAAACTTTTATTAAATGTGGGTGTGTGTGTGTGACACCAAGTAAGCATATAAAAAATGAGACATCCCCAGAGGATGAGAAAGTGATAAAGGCATCGGTGTGATGCGAGTACTTGAGAACAAGTGAGCATATGAAAAGGAGAGATCTCCAGGGGATGAGAAAGTAACAAGGGCATCAAGTGTGATGCGAGTGAATGGATACATCCCAGGGATGTATCCAAGATTGAATAATGTCTGATAAGGCCTAACTGATATAAGATAGCACACTTACACGGTGAATAACTATATGTAAAGCACCTGATATTTTGTTATTTGAGGTTTGATAGGATACCCCACCGACGTGGCGGGATACTCACGACTGACTCGGCAGAATATCAGTGACCGATACGGCGGAAAATCTGTAGGCCAGTGCGGAGGCTTATCCGTACACAGTAAGGACATCCTAGGGATGTTGTAATATGTTTGAAACCCCGCCACCGATCCCCAAGGGACAGAGGCTTAGGTACTATTTGTATTCCCAGGGAATACGTTTAAAACTGTCTATATAGATGACGATGAAGGGTATCTCATCGGGGCTCGATGCTATATTGCTTGGGGATTACTTAAGTTGAAAGATTAAGTTTTACTTTTGCTTTAGGCCTATTCAGCGTCATTCATGATCAAGTAACAGAGAGGTAAAAACTGTAAACTATTTGTAAAAGTGAATGCCAATTGCTATCTTTCAAATTGTTTTTCTCATTTACTGCATAGGCACATCATGCTTAGAATATCATGGAATATATGTGAGATTTTAACTTATATGTTCACTGTGTTATTCCCTATTGAGCTAGGATGTAGCTCACCCCTTTAGACTATACGTCGCAGGTCCATTGCTAGCAGCAGTTGAAGTGTCAGGGGACATTGATCTAGGTGACTCGGATCACACGCCTGTAGTTGAGTTAGAGCCACCTCCAGAGGACTTCTTCTAGAGGACTCTGTTGTGCATGTTGACAGTTATTTTGTGAGCTTATTGGTACGGCTTGGTATGTCAAGCCTTCATTTCTGTTTAAAACAATGTAATTAAATTGATATAATTCTTTTGGGTGAACCATTTAGGATGATCAGATATCATCGATGGTTCGGATCGGTTCTCTATTCATGCAGTGGCATGATAGCAGAACTGCCTTTTGAGCAGTATTTAAATGGTGATTTATTTCTGTAATTATAGTTATCATTTTTAGTTTATTATTATTGCTTGATATACCAGTGTTCCGTGCATAGCCAAGGGGCACGGTCAAGATGATCTTGATGATAGCACGGGTTTCGGGGTATCGAAATTGGGCTGTCACACAGAGAGACTCGAGGCCTCCAAACTACAATTAAATTCGTTAAGGATACGGTCTGGTACCATTCTACCTCCGATTTTTTCCAAGTGATATCTGATACAATTGAGATCTCCCATTACAACCCAAGGATCAATGATGGTTTGTGACAAATTCTGAAGTTCAACCCACAATTCACTTCTGTCCATAGCTAGGTTTGAGCCATAAATCACAGTATATTCAAATTTGAAGTTATCGGCAAGCCCATCAATTTTAGTGTGCACGTGTTGTTTAGATGATGAAATTTTATGGGCCTCAAAAATTTGTGGATTCCAGATTATCCAGATTCTCCCATAGTGATGAGCCTTATAATTGAAAATGGCATGCCAATCATGATAGATTCTCCTACGTACCCTATCACTTCTCCTTTCTAAAATCTTAGTTTCCATAAGTCCCAAAAGACCTATCTTATTGGAACTAATTAATTTTTTAATTTCCTACCTCTTAGAAGGATGATTCATCCCCCGTATCTTCCAACTAGCAATCAACATCACTTTTGATTTTTAAGGATCCTACTTGATCTTCTATCCTTAATTTTCTCGGCTGATTGCCCATTTTGAAACAGTAAAGCTTGGATAAAGATATAGTTTTCATTATAGAATGGTCTTTTTGTGAATCTTGATGCGAAGCCAGTACACCTTATACGCTTTATACAAATTCTTCTGTCTCAAATGGATAATAATAGTATTTTAATGATTGTTGCTTAGTCAGTTTAATTTGTTCATGTTTTTTGTTTTTTTTTTATATATAAGTTTGAGTATCCTTACCTTCAATTAACCCATTCATAGTTGTATACTTGAATAATGGTAATGCATCAAAGTAGGTGCATTTTGATTATTAAACTATGTATGCAATCAGATTATGTTGTTTATTTTTTGTTAAGTTAATTTTCTATAGTTTTGCAAGAACCTTGGGTGTAGGATTAAGTTGAGTATGTAGTGGGCATATTCATTGTGGTGGACAGATTCAATTTAACCCCTTTTAGCCATCTTTCTTGATTTGTGGTGGTGCGTAGCAAGTAGCAACATCAAGAGATAGAAAAGGCCCTCCAAATGACTGTTGAACTGCTTTCTTTCCATGAAGTTGTGGGCAAAGGGAATGTTTTTCTACAATAAGTTAACTTGTATAGTTGTATGTACTATTTGTACTAATAATCAGTGCATCTGCCTATTGATCTGGACTGTCCGATTGGGGCTTCTTGGAAATGTTCGTAGCTGATCAATCACTTACTAACAATACATGATAAAAAATTCCAAGAAAGGAAATGTCCGATTGGTGCTTTCTTGGAAATAGTTGTATGTACTATTTTTTTGGATATATGATTGCTTCTGCTGTAATGGGTTTTGCCATGATGGTCCCATAAACATGATTAAAAAAATTTCATATGTCAGCAACTTACTAACAATACATACAGGATGCAAATGAGGGCTCAAAGTCTATCACCAAGGCCACTGCAATGAAAGGTAATTTCTTGCTACTGCATTTCTTCACTTGGTTCGTGTACCTGATTTTTTGCTTATTGGTTCCATTTAAGATACTTTCTGATTTGTTGTTGTACATAACTGAACAAAATATCAACAAATATGTTTCTTTGAAAAGATAGAATTTTTATCTGATCTCTATATTAGCAAAGAACTTTTCTATATCCCCATAAATTGAACATCAGAATTTTTGCCTTTTTTTCATCACATCAAAGAAATAAGGGGATAAAAATCGAAGTGTTTTTAATCCAGTTCCCCTCAAGCATTCCTTACTGATTGTTCTTTTCAACTGTGGTCTTGTGCTTGTCAACTCTCAGTAGTTGTAACTGATGCTGTCATTTCTTGCAACAATCAAGCAGCGTATGGAGAGAGATGTAGCTGAAGTGGGAAAAATTGCACGTTTAGAAAAATCAAAGCTCGAAGAACTCGACAGAGATGTAATAGCATTTGTTGCTCTCTTTTAGTCTTCTTCATCCAATGAGACTTCCCTTATGGTTATTTTTATTTTTCCTTTTTTTCCTAGGAATTTAAACAGTAGACGGAAACCCGGATGTGGAAAGGGAACAGGCGTGGACCGATCCAGAATAGCAACAACTCTGTAATTAACCTATAATATCTAATTTTCTGTTTTCCTATAGCTATGTAACAAACTAATAGTGGTCAGGTAAATAGGGGGCCATGTGTTCAATAGGGGGCCAGGTAAATCTAACAACCTCTTTTCAGTTTCCATGTTTTGATTTACAGTGCCAATAATAGTTAATATCCCCAACTAATAGTTTCATTTGAATGAAAGTAGCCTGTTTAATGGCATCTTTCCTATTTATTGGTTCTTCATTCAACAAAAGATGTTGAATGATACCCAGTTGCTGCAAAAGTAGCCGAGCTTCTAGTAGGCCTTGTAAGTTCAATATGGTCTCTTGTTTATTGAGGGCCTAACTTTCCGCACCATTAACGCTTCAGTTTTTTTATTTATATTCACTCTTTCAATCAATTTAGTCTTGTATTAATGACATCTTTAGTTTATTTTCATTATCAAATACTATCTTATAATTTGGTAACTTTTCCAATGAGTATCAGTTTTCGTGCTTGTTTTATGTACACCTTTCCTCTCGGGGTTTGGGTCTTTTTGTGAAGCTTGGGTGGTTTTTTCTCCTTTGTCTTGTTGCTTTTTTGGTTTAGGTTTGTTCTATTTTTCCTTTTTCCGTCTATGTTTTTTGGGGTGGCGTCCGACCTTAGTTTCTCGCAAGTTTTTTGTATTCTCTTTTGCTTTGATATATTGCTACATTACTAATAAAAATAAGAAATATAACTTTGTCACCTCTTTTGTGGGTAGCATTAGATTACATTGGGAATAGAGGATCAATTGTTGGTGCCACGAAGGATTTAGCTATGAGGATCAACTGTTGGTGCCAAATCATTATTTTTAGGTATCTTTATATTTGCATTGGTTAGCATTTAGCTATATCCATTTTTTTTCTCGGAATTGGTTTTCTTAAGTTAATTTCTGTTTTTAAAGGTTAGTTTATGCATATCTGAGTCATTTTAGGTTAATTTAAAAGGTAAACTGTACATGAGTTCTCTCAATTGTATATTTAGGGATAGGACTGTCAACTACCTGAGCCAATATTGAGCTGCGTTGGAGTCAGCTCTATCTCAACTATCATACAAGCATGAGCACTAGCCCAAGCTCTATATGCTCTACGAGCCTGGAATTTCTAGGGCCTAACTGAGGCCAAGCTGTACTCAGGCCTTGTAAATTTATAATAAATTTTTACAAGGTCACTTGCAGATTTGCACCAACAGTGCTCTTAGAAGAGATTTGGTGCTGAAAGTGAGTGATCCATTGAAGGTGGTATCTGTTGATGAAGAAGAGGAGAGTGTGGGTGGTAGGAAGTTTGATCCCGCCGCACCACCGCCGTTCGATTTGGCAGCTATCCGAACCGCCATTCCAAAGCATTGCTGGGTCAAGAAGACATGGCGGTCAATAAGTGTTGGTTTTACCGTTCATTTTCAATTCAAAATGACTCTTGACCATAGGGTTTTATCTTGCTGTTTTTTTAACAATAGTTATGATCATAAGTTGTTGTTTTACATGGCACCCGATCATGTGATTTTCAAAACAGTGTGGTTTTGAGGCTTTGAGCAACCAAAATATGGATGACAGCCATGACATCGTTTCCAATTATGTTTAGCCGTTCATTTTCTCGCACTTGTAGCTTGTTAATCATATGGTCAAGATATTTTTTTATACAAACTTAGGCCTGACTCCAATCCATATGATAGTACAGTGAATCATGTAGCATAAAAAATGGTGCCACGTGTACAGAATCAATGACCCCTGCGCACCAATTGTGGTGTCCGGTCTGGTCGCTTTGTACCATCTCTTAGAGTTTATGCTATTGAAGCTTTTTGGTTCGACATATTTGACCCTTTTGCAAATTCTAAATCTTCTAAACTATGCCCATCGAACTGTTGTAGGAGAATCAGTCATAGGACACATCATCAGAACCGTGGACATGTTGAGAAGGACGAATCATGGCACCAGTCAGTAGCAATCACTGCCCGGGACTTCTTTTTCTTTATTCCAGGGAACCTTTTTTCTTTTTTCATATGTTTTAGATTACGGGTTCTATTCTTCCCTCGCAGTTACCTGAGAAGGTTTACAAGAGTTTGGATTTTGTTTCTCACATTTTCCCCTGTTTGCCTACCCTCTCTATCTGATGAGTACTGAACAGTGACTTGTTCAGATTTATAATCATACATGATGAGTTCTCACAGCCTTATTATCCGTTGTCGGATTGAATTATCACAGTGGGTAAGAAGCCCGGAAAGAAAGGTTCCCTCTAGAACCCGAATAGTGACTTGTTTGTCCCAGGAGAAGAAAGATGTGATCACCTCAATCAGCCAAAAAAAACCTGCAATAACCTCAATCAGCCAAACTAGAGACAATCTAATTTTACATCCCCCTTCAATCTATAAACCATCTCTAATTGTTCTGATGCATAAACATTAAACAAGATTCATTATATAAAATTTTTAAGGACATCACAGAATTTAATCCTTCAGCTATAACTTAAAGGGTGCTACAATTGGCACACGAGATTTGTACCGTGGCACATCACCTAGAAAGAGAGAATTGATATTTCATTATATCATGGCCTTCAAATCAAAGGGCTTAGATGGTGTTCTAGATGGCACTAATCTAAAAAATATCAAGTCTTTCTTTTTGAGCAATGTGGCACTTTATTTTTGTGAGCGGGAATGAGTAATTCCTATTGATCAAACATCGTGGTAGATAAAATAGAGCCTATAGCACTAAACATCGCTCTTATGGTACATCACCTTTATAGTAAGGGTGATGTACAATAACAGTGATGTAGCATAGATGTACAATAAGGGTGATGTACAGTAATGCTCTTATAGCGATAATTTTTTTTAAAATACCAAGCTGAAAAGGCCCTTACAGAGATAATTTTTAAAAAAGAATAGATTGTTATGCCTCAAAATCGTTGTGTTGGTAATGTTGTGCAGTATCAGCCAATACTTGCTCTTCTTTTCCTCTGAGTATCCCCCTGAGTGTCTGTTCCAATTATCCCACCAGCTGTCCTGTTCTACAAGGGCTTCCAGTTTAGGTTGAGAATGTTGTTTTTTATAACAACATATTACTAGGTACTAGGAGTTCAATTGGTGAAAATGTTTATAGTGCTAATAGTGGATTAGGTGGTTTCTTTTTCATGGGAGTAATTAGCGAGCTCCTCCTAGTTTGTCACGACATGGACTAGCTCTTGCACTTTAAGGTTGTCATTGATTCTAATGATAATGATCTATTTATTGATGTAATTAAACTAGTTTGTCACAACATGGACTAGCTTTTTTCTTTCAGCTCCTGACCTTTTCTGTCTGGCTTTTGCATTGTATGTATCATAAGTGGTTGTTTTGCATCTCTGTATCACTACTTAAAATTTCTTATTAGCAACATTTATGCTAGCAATGGTGGATATTTGTCTATCATCATTGTATATATTGAAGAATGCATGTACATGCTCTTTATCTTGGAATTATTTTTCTATGCATGTTCCCTTTCTCAAGTTTCAAGTCATTCTTTGACTATTGTGTGTGATAATGATTGCAGGATCATTCTTCATTGTTCATTAACTAGTTTTAGTATTAGTAAACTCAACTCCAATGGCTTGGACATTGTGCACATGTTTTAGCTTGAGAAGTAAAAAGGTTTTTGTGTTCTTATCTTATGCTTAGATCATTTAGATGCATCAAACTAGGCCATGACTTTCTTGTGGGAAGTGCATACCACACCAGGCCATGGTTTAACATTTGAGGGGATGCAAAACCATTTGGTTTTGCATTCAAAAGCTTCTTATTTGACTTACAATCTATAATGGTGACTCCTCTTGCTTTAAGACTATTTCTATGGTGAATAAACATGTGCTTGTGAATAAACATGTGTTTTGTGTTGGTTGGATTGGAAAGAAAACGACCATTTATTTTTTGGGTGCTCATACACAAAATGGGTATGAAAATCTATTCTTGTGAGGTGTGGAATTCGGAATCCTAGATTGGGTAATATTTTTTAGGACATTGTTATATTGTAGGCAGTTTTTGATAGACAATTTTGTAGGCAGCTTATGTAGTGCGATGTGATTGGCTGCACGCACAGTGGGGTCCAAGCAATGCAGCCAGTCACGTTGTCCAACATAAACTACCTGCAAAATTATCAATAAAAAACTGCCTACCGTTTATAATTTTCCTATTTTCGAAGAGGCAAATAGAGTTTAAGTGGTTAGTAAAAACAAGTCTTTTGTGGCCACAATTCTAAACCTTGCTGTTAAGCCCACTATTTATCATCTGTGACGAGAAAGAAACTCTAAAATTTTCAAAGGAAACAAGAATCACAAAAAATTCATCCTATATAAGGGATTTCTCAAGATGTTAGTGTCATGATTGATAAAATCACTCTTGCGAATCCAAATTTAAAAGGTAATAAGATTGCAAGGGATTGGGAGATCGAGCTGCTTGTTAATGAATTCTCACTCTCTCTCTCTCTCTCTCTCTTTGCATCACCCCTTAATCTCACCAATGTTTTTAGAATTTCATGTTCTCATTGTAGACTTTATATTTTATTCATGTTGGTCTCTAGCTGTTATTTAATTACTATTAATAGATTGGGTGTAGTTAGGTGAAAGGGGAAAAATACTGCAAATCCCTTTCTACTAGAAAATGGCATATCTTCACCAAGAAATATGCCTATAAGTGGATGTGGATCATCTCATTGATGAACTTTAATATCAGCCATTAAACTTAAAACAATGGTTAATATTATAGTTCACAGATTGGATGATTTAAATTTCCCTAAAATACCATTTTTGGGCCTGTTGTGCTCCAAAGTTTCAGTTTGATGGTTCAGATCACCCACATCTTAACCCATTGATTGTGTAAGATCATTTAAACACCATTTTGGTGTTTCAATTATGGTCGGGAGATTTGGGTCCATTTTACATATCATGTGCATTAAAGATGTAGGATTGTGTGATCTGCACAAGCTTCTGTGCAATGAAAGTCATGCACATCAAGCAGTGGCATAGACGCATGGATTGGAAACTCATTCTAGACCAAGTCTTATGTACATAAAAGCCTGGAAAAAGATATATTTAATTATTTAATCAATGACTATCATCAACAGATATTCTTCCCCTGAAAGGCAATTTTATACTTTTTAAAGGGAGGGACTACTTGCACTTACCGAATTACTGAGGGCACCTGCACTAATAACCGTTGGAGGCTTTGAATCAATCGGTGGAGCTCTGTTTTTATCTCAATCTTCTTCACAATGGATCTTCAGATGGTCAGTGGTATATTTATACCATGTGGCACATATCTTAAATGTGCCTTTAGGTCACTCTTTTGGATGCATGACATGTGGAATAAGAAATTTACTGCCTGTGGTCAATTCTCAAGATCTATTGCGTCGAAGTCTGTGATGAAAAATGATCACCATCATTTGATTCAAAGCAGCCAAGAGTTGTCAGCATAGTTGCCCTCAACAATTCGGTACGTGCTAATAGAGCAGCCCCTTGAAGTTTTTGGGACTTGTGTCACATGGAAACACTATATGAGCCATCTGATATGAAGGTCATGATGTAAAGATCTTTGGTACAAAAGATTAGCATAATCTCTATCTTATGATTCAATTCAGTCAACTATTGAGTCAAATCATGGCCTTCAAATTTGACTATTTAGATGGTGTGTCCAAATGACACAAGTCTGAAAAATATCAAGTCCTTTTAGGTGCAACATATTTAATTTTGATTGAAGAAATCTGACAGGTCGCCTCTGTGAACGTGACTTGTACCAATGAAATTATAGGCAATAAATATAGTAGCTGAATTACATAGATACCAAGAGAAAAATATCTCCATTACATTAATTAGATAAAATTAGTGGTGGAGATGATGACAGGTGTATTGTTTGGCAGATCCTGAGAGATTCAGATTTGCAAGAGAGACATCTTTTGGACGCAGGCACTTGAATTTTTGGAGCCAATCGACTATTCTCATTTGGATAGTAAGAAACCCTAACACTTTTGCTTTGTATCGTTGGTTCTTATCTTTCTGCAATTCTGAATATAAGTTTATAATTTGATGGTCCCATCAAGTTGATACTTTGATTTGATAATTCTATGTTTCTAATTAATCATAGGATAATGAGCCGACTCTTCTATGGGCTCTACTTCAAAAAAATTGTCTTTTAATTGGTGCAATTTGTGAGTTAGGGCCTATTTGAAAAGTCAGTAGATTGATCAGATTATGAGCACCTCGATGCATTAGGGGTGGCAATGGGCTGGGTAGACTGGCCTAGGGCCACCCATATCCAAATATTACAAAAATGTAAGCACAAGCTCGGCCCATTGCCATCCTTATATACATACTTATTTTATGTACTCACTAATCACGATTATCATTATTAATAAGCACTAGCATAATCGCCTTATTTTGTGATTCTCACCTACCTACAGAGGACCGTCTTTTTGTCATATAGATTTGACAGGATATATATATATATATATATATATATATATATATATATATATGTGTGTGTGTGTGTTTATATATATATAGAGAGAGAGAGAGATGATCATATGACCGAGTCATGGGAAAACCCAAGACTCAAGCCCCTATTGACTGCACGTCATATCAGTGGGCTTTGATGTGACGTCACTGATATAACGTGCAGCCAATAGGGGCTTTGATGTGATGTCACCGATATAAATAAATAAAATCACGGCACACTACTTGGAAACTGTTGCTTCTCTAATTGTCGAAGTCCTCCAAATGCATGCAGGGGGTATCGTGAATAACACATTGAGACCACCCATTCCGAGTTTTTGTGAGCCAGAATGAGGAAGACTGATGGAGCAATGCTGGGCTTCAGATCCCGTAGCTCGGCCATCATTCACGGAAGTAGCCAGTTGTTTGCGGGTGATGTCAGTGACCCTTCAAAGCAAAGGACAGGAGTACATCTAAACCTACCAATTGCTAACAGGTCCATGCTCCTCCCTCCTTTTTCAATATTTGATCGGTAATTGCTTAGAAGTGGCCTGCTAGGGTAACTATTTGGCAATGTACATAGAACTATAAACACATTCTGCATTTTCATGATGGAATATGTTTCAGTTTTGTGAATGAACCTGTGTATAAATTGTGCCTCTGTTTTTCCATGGCATTAACAAATAAATGCTTGTCCATCTGCAGCTTAATCAGTTAACAACCTTTATATTGTTCTACAATTTCTGGGTATTTGAGGAGCTATTGTAATTCTGCATATTTTTTGGCTAAATAACCAAGCCTGAATTAAAAAAACTTTCAAGCAATTACAACTGATCAAAACGCATACCCTCTTGATGCATCAATGCATAAATCAGAAATTAGGAAGACTTTGTAGGCAATTGTCATAACACTGTCTAACAGTGGTGATTGTATGGCCACTGTCCCAGAATATGCAAAGAGGTGATATGTTCTTCAAATCCTTTGGTTAGTGATTCCCTAGGGGTACACGAACTCCTCTTCTGTTTTTTTTGTGTTACCTTCGAGCCGTGATTTCAACTCTTTACTCGAAACAACCCCGTTTATATGTTCTGTACTTTGTTCTTGGTTTTTCTCGCTGGTCATTTATGATGATGATATTTTTTATACTTTAATTCTTCTTATTTTCTTGATATGCTAATTAGTTTATGGCATATTTGATTTTTCTTCTTAGTCATCATCAAAATTATTGAAGATCTGTTTCAATTACATGCAGAACAATCCATGGTATAATTAAACCAGCTCCATACATGTATTGGAAGTGTTGCAGAACCAAGAAAACTTGAATGCAATAAAATAAACGATGAATTTTTTTATCACTTTGTTTATCAGCCCTAATGGATCAACATTAAACCTCCTATAATCATGTAGTACGCAATCAACAGATGGGTCTGATTTCCCATTGGATCAAACAATACTTAAAATCAAAATGGGACTACGATCCCAATGAATCACACAATTTTAATATCTATTTGCACTAATGATAAATAACTGCCCATTGATTTGTTTGTGAGATTTTTGGTAATTACATGAACTAATTTTAAATGCAGCCTGTCGGTGACTTATCCTAATAGTTTGTCTTGCTTTTATGAATAATTTGAATTCGTGCTTCAGCATTAAGTTTTGAAACCACAGAAACAGGTTTCTTTTTCTTCCCAATGATTATGAACTCATTATTGCTAAGATATTTACAGCTGCCTATGAACTAGACGCTAATCCCCTTCATTTTCACCCGGGCTTGGGACATGTATCTACTGAGTTATGCTTGCAAATAATGATTATCCCATTCAGTTTAAGGTGTATAGGGGTATTAGCTTGTGCTAACTTTGTGGCATTCTATAAGGAGTTCATCCTGTAGAGGATTTAACTACTATCCGTTTTTGAGTGCCCTTGCATGTTAACATCATCTTTTTTTTGTTTTTTGGATGCCGTTTGTATGATACCAACTAGATTGAGTTTTTTCCTCTAAGCTGTTATTGTTCCTTTAAAGATTGCTGATCATCTTGATCTCTTAGTACTGATGCATTTTCTCTCCATTGGATCCTCTTTATCATCTTGCATTGTATAGTGATTTCTAGTTTGTAGTATTTGCTTGTCAGTCATTTACAAATCCAGAAAGGAATGAAGTAATTTAGCATCTGATGCTTAATATGGGAGGAATTCTTAGTCGTCTTTGAGATAATATATTAACTATAGTTATTGCCAACTATAGTTATTGCCTTTTGTCTAGTCACATTATGCCACCTTTTTTGTTAGTGTATATTAGATAGTTCTGATTCCAAGAATGTGTAAACTTGGTTTCAATTATTTGACAGGCTCACTGATAGAAAAAAATGACAGGTTTACCTTTGTCGCATTTTTCGTATGTGAAGAATATTGAACCCGGCCGCAATGCTTGGCCTTACACCCCTGCAGGTTTACCTTTAGGCTCACTGAATATTGTTCCATTACATACCTTTAGTTGTTCTCTCCTCTATCATAGTAGCCGCAATGCTTGGCCTCATTGACTATGATGCTGCTATACATCTATGGAAGGTTGATAAGATCGACTTCATTGTGTGCATGGGGGCTTTTCTCGGTGTCGTCTTCTCAACTGTCAAGATTGGTTTGGTCATTGCAGTAAGTACCTACCCCTCTTAAGGGGCCCGTGGCTCAAATGGGAGTAATGGTCCATTGATACCCCTAAACATGTATTAATATTTGAGCTTGTACTCCCATTATCATATCGTCATATTTCTTACAGTCAAAAATTAATTTTATTTTTATTATTTCAAGTGAAGCTTTCCAATTTGAAGCTCACCTCAAACAGATCACTAGGAGATGGTGACACTTGACAGGAGAAGCGAAGCAAATTTATTTATTTTTTTCTTTTATTTTGAAAATGGGCCATGAGGTCCTTAGATTGTTAACTCTCTTTCTTTTCTTCTACTTTTTGTTTGAATAAAAGGATTGTGCATGTAAAGTTTAAGATATTTGGTTGATTTGAAAGGTTGGATCATAGGTTGAGATACAACCTTTTGTTTGAATAAAAGAATTGAACATCTATTTTTTTTATTAATGGCATTGAATGATTTGCATTTGAGTTGAATGGATGTGTTTAAATATGAGATTAATAGGTTTTTTTCTTTATATAATTTTTTTTAAAGCATTAAAAAAAATATTTAAAAATTACATTAACAAAAAAATATTATAAAAAGCATAAAAAAAATTGCATTAAAAAAGCATAAAAAAAATATTATTTAAAAAAAAATTGCATAAAAAAACCACTGCCAAAAGCAATGATTTTTTCTATGACTGTAAAGAACAGTCGTTGTTGAAGTTTATAAACCATTGTTTTGTGTAGTGGTAAAAAAAAACCACTCCTTTTTTTACAATTGTTTACGATAGTGGTTTTTTGAAAAAATCACTGTTTAAGGCAGTGGTTTTTTTGGCTTTTTCACGTAGTGACTTTTTTACTAAGTAAAGTATAATATTAACAAGAATCATTTCGTTGCTCCAGAAATAAAAAACAAGAACCATATCAAATTCCAATTATTTATTGAATTGTCTAAGTTTTCTTTTCCTTGTTTTATGCTCCATTTGAATTCATGTAGGTGATTTTTAATGTGACTACTTTACTCTTTTGATTTGCTCTATTAGGTGATTTATTATTTCGGAGTAACCTCACTGTCTCCTTAGCCTTAATAACGATAATTTTTGCGAAATTGTAAGATATTGAAGCTTCTGTCGGAAGAATTAGTCAAAAGATTTGTATCTAATGATTAATGAAAGATAGTGAATGATGTGGGAAGTGTTGGTGAAGGCATATGTAAGTGAGGTTTGCGATACTTGTCTTCTTTAATCATTATTAACATACAATTGTTAGTTAAAAATGATATGTGGGATATACTAGTAATAGTAAATAATGTTGATATGATTCTTTATCTACTGCCTGACATTCTTTAGAGGGTGAATGTCAAGTTGTGATAGTTAATTGTATATTTTAATGGTGTTTGACAACTTTGAATCACATGATAGATGTGTTTTATCAATCATTAGATCATGGCCTTTAGAACGTGTCCTTATATATGACCCATTTTTGAAAAATAGTGTGTAATATCCCGGAAATTTCTGAACCCCGGTACACTTATTAAATATTCATATCAGACGAAATGTGCACCATGCACGTGTAGTGTAACCCGAAGGTCCAGGTATCGAAACTTCTTAAGTGGCCTGGGCCACTGTTTTAGTTTAAAACAAGAGCCGGTACACCAAGTAGAGAGTGCCGCTAAACACTGAAACTACCCCCACGTGTATATAAACCATAACATTTCAGCAGAAATAAAATCTGCATGGGAATTCTGTGAGAGAAGAAATTTCATCCGCTTAATCTTCCAAGGGATTTCAGTCGTTTAATCTTCAATACGATTTTGTTCGCTCCAACTACAAATGAGGTTCAATCTTGACACCATTGCGATCGGAGAAACCGAGGAAACAAGTCATAGAACGGATAAGAAGCTTTCACGCCAATTCCTCCGACATCGATGATCATAACTCAGCATGCGTGATCGAAAGGTAACTATCGTACCATGAATGTGCGAGTTACTAATTTCTGAAATATGGGATTCAACTAACGTGTATTGATCGCATGCATGCAAGGATCTCAAAAGATCGGATGAGACAAAGCATAAATGCTGAAACGTTTCGGTAGCGATCATCGTTCTCATTGCATGCGAAAGATTGAAGGTGAGAATCGTAACTCGATAGCATAGAATTAGTTTAGTTATGATTCATAGGAGATTTAGGGTCGTGCATACGATGAAAATTGTTGTTTTCCTTGAAATTGAGAAGAAGAATAAGTTTTGAAAAAATTAGAAACTATCAAAATCGCTCGTGCGAATTTGCATTCGCTCGAGTGATTTTGCTTCAGAATGCACTAAAAATGTGCATGAGAAAAATCGCTCGTGCGATTTTGCCTCATTTTTAGGCAAAAAATTTTGGGTCAAATTCGCTCGTGCGAATTTTGAGGTGCCACAGAGAACTTGACCAAATTGCTCGCGTGACTTCAAAAATCGCTCGCACGATTTTGTCTATTTCTATCTGCCTTGGTTCTTGGAAAAGACTTAAGAGGACTTTGAAAACACTTAAAGCCAAGGTCATTGACACTTAGTTATGTGTCTATTGTATTATAGGGTAAGGACTGGAGGTCATTGTTAGAGATCCTCACTTCATTTTCGTCTTTGTTTCGTCGAATAGTTTTACATTGGTGTAGGGAATTCAATACTCATTTACATTTGATCGAACTTTGTATAGAACTTTGACCAAACTGCATTGAGATAATTGAATGAATACTTTGAATTTTGTTTTGAATAGGAATTCATTGAAACATCGAATCTATGGGACTCTGAAATCGAATATGCATTGGTCTATGAATTTTAAATCTGAATTCTGACATCTGAACTCTAGAATATTTGGAAATCGAATATCGAAGTCATCGGATCCCAAAACTTGAATGGGATAAAACTTAGCTAAAATTATTGACACTTTAGTATGAATTATGACTGCATGTTGATTTAAGGTTTCATTGATCGAATTCTCTGAACAACGATCGGTACGACGGTGTGATATTTCAAAAAATTGACTTTTGAACAGTCCATCTCAGTGTGCATACCCGACTGGTCACGCACCTGACAATATAAAAATATTAAAGTGAGATAAAGAGTTAGAATAAGTTTTGAGTGAAAATGATTGAGTTAGTAATGATATAGACCATTAGATGGAGTATCGTACACCGAGGTACGGTGTAACGGCTTAACACCTAATACCTGGCTTTTAAGTATAAAAGCTAATTTGATAAGAGAATTCATTTCTCTTGCTTTGGTTGTTGAGAAATTATTGAGAAGAGAGAGAAGGAAGGAGAGCTCTAAACTTGGTGTGTATGTGTGCAAGATCTGAGCCTATGTGTGAAGTTGTGGATTGAGGATCGAAGAGAATCCCCAAATTCCATCTTTGAAACCCTAGCTTGGGCATTAGCACATGGATCGAAGAATCAATCAAATTAAAGGTGAGGAAATTATGTTAAGTTGTGATTTGTGGTTGTGTTAGTCGTTGGTTAGGGTGTGGGTGAAAAATTAGAAGAAAAGAAGTTAAATTTGAAGAAAAATAAGTTTGGGAAGTTGCAACCCGTGAATATGAGAAATCTGACAAAATCGATCGATCAAAATAAGTATTCGATCGATCGATTTTTTCAGAGCAAAAATATGAAAGCTTCTGGAGAAATCGATCGATTTGTGAAATTGATCGATCGGTTTGAACTTTGATCTATCTATTTGTGAAAAACAGTGAGCGTGTTAAAGGTTTTTGAAGTAACTGATCGATCAAAATGAAATTCGATCGATCAATTTAGAAGCCGACCGATCAATTTGGGAATCGATCGATCGGATTGTGGCACCAAAATTAGTTGGTTTTCTAAGGAAATCAACCAATCAAAATGTATTTTGATCGGTCGATTTTGGAAATCGATCGATCAATTTGGTCAGATTCAGAGGTTTTTTAGGTTTTAGTAAAGAGAACTATGTGAGACTTTAGACCTTCCTGTTTCTTGTCATTTATGACTTACGGGAGGTGACTTTGTGTTCTAGGTGTGAGCATGTGTATGTGTGAGAGGGGCTAGCTTGGAATAAAAAGTTTTCATTTTGGCTTTGCGTTGAGGTAGGGAACGCTCAGTAACATGTGCATTTGTTTACAACCAGCATGGATTTTGGGATATGATAAAGATGTGTGTGATTTGTGAATTTTGTCATTTATTTAGCATGAATTTTATTCATGGATTTAAATATGAAAAGTGTGTGTGTATGTGCACTCAGAGGAAACTATCTGCGTGTGTGTGACATTAGATTTATATGTGTGTGTGTGTGAAATCAGCTATGTGTGTGTGTGACATCAGAAAGATGTGAATAAGAGTGTGTGTGTGTGTGTGTGTAAGCTTTGAAACTTAAAACTTCAAACCTAGTATAAATTATCACAATTCACGGTGATAAACTATAAGTTAAATTTTACACTTTGATTTAAGGTTCACATGCATGAATACCCTACCGACATGGCGGTATATCCGTGACTGTTACAGTGGGATATCCGTACATTTGTGCTCCGGTACGACGGGATATTCGTTTTTTGATTATCATTTTGCGGTAATTCTTCGTTCGGCACAAGTCATCTCGTTCGAAAGGGCTTGGGCATTATGTAAATTGTTCATTAAACGACAATGGTTGAGGTTTCCATCGGTATATGTGTGGCTCTAGATGCTATATATGCTCGAGATTATATTTAAGTAATTGATTTAAGTTTCTGTGTTGTAAGAACAAGTTTTAGAAATCATGATTTGTGTGTTTTGAAATATGCATCAAATATTCATTTTGTGTCAATTTCAATACTTTTAAATTGTGATTCTTTGCAAGAAAAGTGTGTTTTGAATTATGTCATGAGATATATGTGTGATGTGAAAATATGTATGTTAGTTATGTTTCCCTATTGAGCTTAGACTATTAGCTCATCCCTCGACTATATGTCACAGGTATAGGAGTTGATGCGGTACTGAGGACATAGATCCTGAGGACCCTGAGTACATACCAGAGGAGGAGACTGAGCCCCCTCCGGACGAGTTTATCTAGTTGGTAGAGCTGCGCATATTTTGAGATTTGATTGTAAGGCGTGGTACGTCCAGCCAGTTTTTTTTAGAACTCATGTAATTATGTCATACGGTATTATTTTGCGAATCAGGTTTGGGTGACGATCAGTTGTCATTGGTGGTTCAGTTCGGTTCTTTTGTCCATATGATTTGCATGGGATTAAAACCATCTTTTGTCATATTTTGGACGTTGTCATTATATAGAATTAGAACTTTAAATTCCTTATGATGACTCTATTTGCTTCGTTAGAATATATGCTTTGTTTTTGCTTTGTGTGTGGATGTACCAAGTGTTCAGTTCATTCAGGGATCGCCTTGTGGGTGATACTGGCAGCACGGGTTTTCGAGTGTAGAAATCCGGGCTATCACAGTTGGTATCAAAGCATATGCTTTAGAGATTTCTGATTAAGTCTTAGATGTGATTTAGATATTGAAGAGTGTGTCAGAATGTAGGGACTTTCTGCTAATGAAATTTTTGGTTTCATTTTGCATAACGTCATGTCCACTAGAGGTAGAGGATGATCGAGAGGCGGTTATAAAAGGAACTTAAGAAGTGGGGACGAGATTCCCACTAGTTCCAATAGGGTCCGCTAGGTGACAGAGAGATTTCGGAAGAAAGTATTCTAGAAGAGAGGAGTCAAGAAAGAGGTGAAGAAAGAAATGAAGAGAGAGAGAGAGAGAGGACAGGTAGAGAATGGTCCAAGACATGGAAGCTATGGCTAATGTCATGGCTCAACAAACGGCATTGATGGCTACAAATAGTGTCAATAATTATCAGCAGTCACCTACACCTCTAATTCACAGACACCATCGATATTTGTTGAGTTTAGGAGATTGAGACCTCCTAGTTTCTATGGTCAGACGGATTCACTTGAGGCAGAAAAGTGGCTAATCAGATTGAGAAGCTCCTCCAGAGATTACCGGGTACGGAAGAGGAGAAGGTAAGTTGGGCCTCATTTCAATTGAAGGGAGAAGTCGATCCGTGGTGGAAGTCGGTTTTAAGGATGAGAGAACAAGACAATCCAGACGGATTGTGGACTTGGGAACAGTTTGTTGAGCTTTTTAACAAGTAGTATTTCCCAAAGCAAGTAAGGAATCAGATGACAACAAAGTTTCTAATGTTAGAGCAAGGAGCAATGTCCGTACGAGAGTACGACACGGAGTTTACACGGCTGCCTAGGTTTGCTCCTCACTATGTGGCCACGAAATTGATGAAGGCCAATAAGTTTGAGAGCAACTTAAGGCCGATTATCCGAGATAGGATCTCTGTATTAGAGCTAGAGACCCATGGAGTAGTCATGGGCAAAGCGCTGGTTGCCAAAAAGGATATCGATGATATGTATAAGCGACGGGACCAGTAGAATAAGGGCAAGGCAGGTCAAGAGAGACTAAGCAACTACGAACCATTGAATAAAAAGCCCAGATTTGTAGCACCAGTCCCAAGGCAACATGCTCAGACCAATTACTCTAGGCCACCTATGCCTATATTGGTGAGACTTTTTTGTTATGAGGGTCCTACGACTACGGGAGTATCAGTTGCCCAGGGTTTCTCTAGGGCAACATCATCCACTCCGACTGAGACGTGTGCCAGATGTAGCAAGTCTCACAAGACCTTGGATTATAGACGGGGTACAGGCGGATGCTTCAAGTGTGAAAAGATGGGGCATATGATCAAGGATTTCCCAGAGCTAAGAAAGGAGAGGACGACATCAGCTGCTACGCCACGACCTATATGGACTGTAAGGCCTACTGTGCAAGGGCGTGTATATGCCGTTACAGCTCAGGATACCCAGAACAGTAATGATATCATTCAAGGTGAAATTTCCTTTAAAGGTGCAAATTATGCAATGCTAACAGGGAAACACATGATCACTTATTCTTTGGCTGCGGGTACACTTGCTGAATTTGGAGATCTATTCTAAGTCGGTATGGTATTAGATGAGCTCCCATGAGTAGCATCACTGATGAGATCCACCACATTCTTAATACCAATCTTGCGGCTTCCACCATCACTCACATGCAGCACTTGTTAGCGGCCACGGTATACACTATTTGGAGGGAAAGGAACAATCACATCTTCAACATGCCAGCCACCAACTTGCCTACACACAAGAAATGTCTGCTACGAACCATTTTATCCTATAGCCCTACTTGATGGTAGAGGTCTTGTCAGTTTGAACACTGATCGATCGATTTGTGAAAAACAGTGAGCGTATTAGAAGTTTCTGAAGAAACCGATGGATCGAAATGAAATTTGATCGATCGATTTGGGAATCGATCAATCAGATTATGGCACCAAAATTAGTTGGTTTTCTAAGGAAATCGATCGAAATGTATTTCAATCGATCAATTTTGGAAACCGATCTATCGGTTTTGGAATCGATCGATCGATTTGGTCAGATTCAGAGTTTTTTCAGTTTTTAGTAAAGAGAACTGTGTGAGACCTTAGGCCTTCCTGTTTATTGTCATTTATGAGTTACAGGAGGTAAATTTGTGTGTTCTAGGTATGAGCATGTGTATGTGTGAGAGGGGATAGCTTGAAATAAAAAGTCTTCGTTTTGGCTTTGCGTTGAGGTAGGGAAAACTCAGTAACATGTGCATTTGTTTACAACTAGCATGGATTTTGTGATATGATAAAGATGTCTGTGATTTATGAATTTTATCATTTATTTAGCATGAATTTCATTCATGGATTTAAATAGGAAAAGTGTGTGTATGTGCACTCAGAGGAAACTATGTGTGTGTGTGACATTAGATTTATGTGTGTGTGTGTGTGAAATCAGCTATATGCGTGTGTGACATCAGAAAGATGTGAATAAATGTAAGCATTGAAACTTAAGACTTCAAACCTAGTATAAATTACCATAATTCACAGTGATAAAATATAAGTTAAATTTTGCATTTTGATTTAAGGTTCACGTATATGAATGCCCTACCAATGCGGCGGTATATCCATGATCGGTACGGTGGGATATCCGTACATTTGTACTCCGGTACGGCGGGATATCTGTTCTTTGATTACCGTTCTGCGGTAATACTTCGTTCGATACCAGTCACCTCGTTCGATGGAGCTTGGGCATTGTGTAAATTGTTCATTAAATGACAATGGTTGGGGTTCCCATCAGTATATGTGTGGCTCTCAATGCTATATATGCTCGAGATTATATTTAAGTAATTGATTTAAGTTTCTGTGTTGTAAGAACAAGTTTTAGAAACCATGATTTGTGTATTTTGAAATATGCATCAGATATTTATTTTGTGTCAATTTAAATACTTTTAAATTGTGATTCTTTGCAAGAAAAGTGTGTTTTGAATTATGTCATGAGATATATGTGTGATGTGAAAATATGCATGTTAGTTATATTTCCCTATTGAGCTTAGACTGTTAGCTCATCCCTCTACTATATGTCACAGGTACAGGAGTTGATGCAGGTACTGAGGACATAAATCCTGAGAACCCTGAGTACATACCAGAGGAGGAGACTGAGCCCCCTCCGGACGAGGTTTTCTAGTGGGCAGAGCTACGCGTATTTTGAGATTTGATTGTAAGGCTTGGTACGTCCAACCAGTTTTTATTAGAACTCATGTAATTATGGTGTATGATATTATTTTGCGAACCAGGTTTGGGTGACGGTCAGTTGTCACTGGTGGTTTGGTTCAGTTCTTTTGTCCATATGATTTGCATGGGATTAGAACCATATTTTGTCATATTTTGGACATTGTCATTATATAGAATTGGAGCTTTAAATTTTTTATGATGACTCTATCTGCTTAGTTAGAATATATACTTTGTTTGTGCTTTGAGTGTGGGTGTACCAAGCGTTCAGTTCATTCGGGGATCGCCTTATGGGTGATCTTGACGGCACGAGTTTTCGGGTGCGAAAATCCGGACTATCACAGACGGGATATCCGTACACATCAACCAGTAAGGCAGAATATTGTATACATCAATCGGTACGACGGGATATCCGTACACATCAACCAGTACGACGAAATATTGTACACATCAACCGGTACGACGGGATATCCGTACACATTGAAATTGTTCAGTGAATGATGGTTGTTTGAAATTAAGTCATGCATAAAATTATAAAACTACTTTAAAATTTTCATTCTGATGCAATGCTTTGAAATTCTATTTGATATCGAAAATCTTTGGATTTTATTGGATACTTAATGTCTTTGGAATTCTATTTTGAATACGGAATCTGCATTGAAATTCTTTTTTGAACATGGAATCTACATTGAATTTTGCCATTGAATCTGCATCATCGAATCTATCATTGAATTTATGTTCTATTTCGGCTAAAATATACATTGGTATTGATTTTTCTACTGAGCTTAGAGTGTTAGCTCACCCTGACTATATGTCACTGGTGTAGCGATAGATCGAGACCCGGAGTAAGAGGACGACGCATACTACGTATCGGAAGACAAGGATCTTCCTCCTAAGAATTTTCTATCCTTAGACTGGGTTACAGATTTTGTATAGTTTGCTTTGTGGATTTTAGACAGACAAAAATCTTATTTTGTATACAGATGATATTACCAATGTTTAGGTGATGGTCGGCCGTCACTGGTTGTTTATTTTGTATTTTGGTTCCATGTATAGAATGTATAGAATCTGAAGATTCCATGTGGTAGTTTGTCTAGCGTTGCATACACATTACTTGAATACTCTTAGTGGATGAATGTACCGACACCCGAATGGTTTGGCCCTCCTAGAATTTTGCTCTGGAAAGTCAGGTCGATACTATTAGCATCAGGAGGTATGCATTGGATGGTCTGGCTTTCCTAGAATTCCGCTCTGGAAAGTCGGGTTGTCATAGTTAATGTTAGAGAGTTCACTTATGTTCTGGCAAACCGGGATCTCCTGTTATCCATGAGTGGAAATTCTGGTTCGTCACAATTGGTATCAAAGCATTCGAATTAGAATGTTCAATGTGGACATGAATACCGGATTGTACCAATTATCATAATCGGATTGTGAACATCAAATCAATGGTTCGATTTCCTCAAAATCCGTGGGGAAAATGGGGCTGTCACAATTGGTATCAGAGCCAAGGCTTTAGGTCACCAGGAGGCCCGAAGCTATGGCATTAGGTTTAGGTACATGGCATCAGATTCTGTATGGAGCATAAACTATAAATCTTCACGAATTCTCGGACTGAAACCTTGTTTTATCGTGGCAGATCAGTATGGCCCCTCGAGGTAGGCCAAGGACTAGGAGTACGCCAAGTGGTGAGGGCGCCACCACTGGTGCTAACCATGCACCGTTAGGAGGAGGAAACACGCCAGAAGAAAATAACAATGGTACGAGCAATGTTCCTCCAGAAGGAGGAAGTAATGGTGGTCAGGATAGGCAACTGTTGGAGACTAGTTAGCACGATGGCTCAACAGATATCCTTACTCACAGATCGACATCAATCATCAGAGTTTGAAAAGTTAAGGAGGATGAAGCCTCCTAGTTTCTATGGGTAGGCCGATCCGCTTGAGGCGGAAAAATGGTTGAACCAGATTGATAAAATCCTTAAGAGGATTCAGTGTACAGGGGAGGAGAAGGTCAGCTGGGCATCATTCCAACTAGAAGGGGAAGTCGATCCATGGTAGCAATTGGAAGAAAGGACCAGAGAGCATCCAACTAAGCCCTGGACTTAGGCGGAATTCATAGATACTTTTAATGAAAAATACTTCCCTAAGGTGATTCGAGACCAATGTGAGGTTAAGTTTATATCCTTGAGCAAGGCAAGATGACCGTGCATGAGTACGAGGCAGAGTTCGCCTAATTGTCTCAGTTCGCTCCTCAGCATGTGACCATTGAGTTTATGAGGGCCAAGAAGTTTGAGCACGACTTAAGGCCAGCAATCCAAGAAAGGATATCCCTATTCCAAGCAGAAACCTATGCTCAAATCATGAGCCTAGCCCTAATTGCAGAGAAGGATATTGACAACATACACAAGAGGAGAGAGCAACATCAAAAGAATAGAACGGGTCGGACATAGTCGTATGCCTTTGAACAAACCAGCAAGAGGTTGAGGTTCTCTACAGCAACATCTCGCCAGCTTACTCCCACTGCTTAGTCAAGGCCACCATTACCTTTGACTACGAGATCCTTTCGTCCTTCAAATGCTTCAAACATTATCGGAGCATCGAGAGTTCCACCAACCTCACACACTTCCTCGTCTGCACCCGTTGAGTCATGTTCATGATGTAAAGGACCACTTAAAGTAGAGGAGTGTAGGTGGGAATCAGGCGCATGCTTCTGATGAGGTAAGATGGGAATCAGATAAGGGATTGCCCAGAAACTAAGAAGGGGTAGACGATGCTAGCGACATCCACTAAGAGGCCCTCTCAGCCTACAGTTCAAGGTCGCACCTTTGCAGTCACAACTCAGGATGCCCAGGCAAACAATGATGTCATTCAAGGTATAAACTACTATAGTCCCAAGATATTCAGTTTTATTTCAATTAGTTAGCATTCGTGGAAATTGAATTGACTTGTAGCAGTGCATGTTCACGATATCAACTACACATCCATAATAACTGAACGACATGAATCCTAGGGTGCCTTACATCTATACCAACAAGGCGACATTTGTTATCACAAGGCACTGGTGTTGGTAGACCAAGGGTCTACTCACTCCTTTGTCACGTCTCAATTCGCGGCATAATTAAGCATCAGTCCAGAGCCCTTAGATTTCATATTAGCAGCATCGGTACCTACCGGAACCTCAGTGAGTACGAACATGGTGTGTCGATCGGTTATCGTTGCTATCGAAGACCACGAGATGATGGTCTTTTTTATCCTTTTAGACATGCGAGGATTCAATGTGATCCTTGGAATGGACTGGCTATCTGTGTACCACGCCAGTGTTGATTATCTTTAAAAAGTGGTTACCTTTCACCCTCCGTGAGAAAAGCCCTTCAAGTTTCATGTTGTTAAGTCCAAAATCGCACTGTTTGTCTTAGCCATTAGTGTTGAACGTTTAATGAGGAATGGATGACATGGATACCTCACGGTCATGCAAAACCAACGGGAGGAGAAGAACAATCTTAGCGGCATTCCCATTGTGTGTGAGTTTTCAGACATATTTCCCGAAGACTTGTCTCGTTTAACACCTGATCGGGAAATCAAGTTCGCGATAGAATTGCCTCCAAGCACTGAACTGGTATCGAAAGCTCCATACCGGATAGCACCAGCAGAGTTGAAAGAACTCAAAGAGTAGTTGCAAGAACTGTTAGACAAGGGATTTATTAGACCCAGTGTTTCCCCATGGGGAGCACCGGTTCTATTTGTCAAGACGAATGATGGTTTGATAAGACTTTGCATCGATTACCATAAACCGTTAGTTAAACAAGCTCACAATCAAGAATCGATATTCGCTCCCAAGGATTGACGACCTCTTCGATCAGCTTCAGGGTTTAAGATTCTTTTCAAAGAATGACCTGAGGTCAGTCTACCATCAATTGAAGATAAAAGTCAAGGACGTTCCAAAAACTACCTTCCGTACAAGATATGGCCACTATGAGTTCTTGGTGATGTCGTTCAGATTGACAAATGCTCCAGCAGCATTCATGGACCTAATGAACAGAGTGTTCAATCCACACCTCGATAAATGTGTGGTGGTCTTCGTGGATGACATCCTTATATACTCAAAGACGATATAAGAACATGAAGAGCATTTGTGTATCGCACTACAGACACTACAAGATCATTAATTATACCCGAAGCTAAGCAAGTTCGTGTTTTGGCTAAAGCAAGTCAGCTTCTTGGGACACTTTGTCTCTGAAGTTGGTATCACTGTTAACCAAACCAAGGTTGAGGTTGTAGTCAAATGGGAACAACAGAGGATAGTGATGGACGTTCACAACTTTCTAGGTTTATTTGAGTATTACAAGAGATTCATGGAAGGATTCTCCAAGATTTCAAGACCGCTCACTCAGCTCACCAAAAAGAACACCAAGTTTGAGTGGACCGATTCATGTGAGTAGAGCGTTCAAGAGCTCAAGAGAAGATTAACCTCTCCACCTGTGCTTACCATACCTTCTGGAAATGGAGGATTTGTAGTCTTCAGTGATGCATCACACAGTAGATTGGGTTGTGTGCTTAATCAGAATGAGAAGGTCATTACTTATGGATCGCGATAACTCAAAGACCACGAGAAAAACTACCTGACCCACGATCTGAAATTGGCAGCTATCATCTTTTCTTTGAAAATATGGAGGCACTACATCTACGGTGAGACATTTGAGATATTCATCAATCATAAAAGCCTCAAATACCTATTTACACAGAAAGAGTTGAACCTGAGGCAGAGGAGATGGATGGAGTTTCTCAAGGACTATGATTGTTCCATCCAGTACCATCCGAGAAAAGCTAATATGGTAGCTGATGCACTAAGCCGAAAGTCAACGACTTAGCTATCCAACCTTATCACAAGGATTCATAGGTGGAAATTGTTCGAGATCATCTCTCGCTACGATGTGAGATTTGACATCAAAGAGTTAGGCGCATTAATGGCTAACTTCACTATACGACCTACAATTTTTTACAACATTTGAGAACTTCAAATGAAGGATGATGACCTTATGGCTATTAGACAAGGAGTGATCAGCGGTAATCAAACAGACTTCTCTATCAGAGAAGATAGTTCTCTACTCTTCAGAGGGTGACTATGTGTCAAACGACGCTCAGCTCCGACACTTGATCCTAGAAGAAGCTCACAAGTCAAAATATACCATCCATCCAGGAGGCACAAAAATATATCAATATCTCAAGAAGAGTCTCTAGTGGAAGGGATTGAAGAAAGGGGTAGCAGAATGTGTCGAAATGTTTGGTGTGCCAACAAGTGAAGATCGACCATAGAAATTCCTCTAGTTTACTACAACCCCTACCTATACTAGAATGGAAATGGGAGAATATTTCCATGGATTTCATTCTTGGGCTACCGCGAACAGCAAAAGGATATAATGCAATATGGGTAGTGGTCGATCGTTTAACGAAGTCTGCTCATTTTCTACTGTATGCTATATAGTACACTGTTAGTCAACTTGCCAAACTATATGTAAAGGAAATCATTAGACTTCACAGCATTCCAACTAGTATCGTGTTGGATAGGGATCCATTGTATACATCCAGGTTTTGGAGACAGTTCCAAGAGGGAATGGGTTCAAGACTAGAATTCAACTCGGCATTCCACCCTCAGACAGACGGCCAGACAGAGAGGGTAAGCCAAGTTATTGAGGACATGCTCAGAGCATGTATGTTAGATTTCCAGGGATCGTGGGACAAACAATTGTCCTTCATCGAATTTGCCTACAATAACAGTTACTAGGCAAACATTGGAATGACTCCTTTAGAGGCACTCTATAGTCACCGGTGTAAATCTCTAATTAACTGGGAAGAGGCTTGTAGACAACCTAATTTTTTCCTCTCAGAGTATACAAACATGTTTGGTCAACCTTTGACCTTACCCATGACTCTCAAAAGGGACTTACCTTCTCTGAAAGCCTTAAATCCCTAATACAGGGGCCATATACTGAAATAATAGTATATGACTGAACACAGGCTAAAACAATAGCTCTGCGGCTCAGACCCTATAACCACAATACGAGGACCATATACTGAAATAATAGTATATGGTTGAACACAGGTTGAAATAATAGCTCTATGGCTCAGATCCCACAACCCTAATACGGGGACTATATACTGAAATAATAGTATATAGTCGAAGCACAGGCTAAAACAATAGCCTTGTGATTCAAACCCAACTCAACTCAAGAAAAGTCTCGAATTGCATGTCCTGACCAGTGTGTGCAATTTGATTGCACGCCCCATAGTTAGCGCACAATTGGTCCCACTTGGACCAGGCTTGTTCTTCCTATGGGTCACCTTAGGAGTGGATTGCGCACCCTATAACGCGCATAATTTAATTGCATGCCCCACTACTGGCGCGCAATTGGTCCAACATGGACCGGTCCTTAACCTTCTAAAGACCGCCTTAAGACTCGATTGGGCGCCCAAACTAGAAAGCGTAATCGATTGCATGCATTGTACAGGACGTGTAATTAGTTCCAATTAGATTGGAACTAGAACACCCAGCTGAGCTAGTCAGCCGGTCACTCACTGAGTCGCTCACCAACTCAGAGAGATTAAGCACCCGGGATAGGGCATGTAATCCAATTAAGTGCACCAGATAGGGTACGGAATTGGATTTGACTAGCTAATTACGCACCTCCCACAGGGCGCGCAATTACCTAGATACTTATAAATAGACCTCCCTACCTCGAACAATATAGACCAATTTTGAAAGCAATCTCTCTCCTTTCGAGCTTAAGCCTTCCTAGGAGTTTCTAAGTTCTCTCTACAGCAAGGAGGAAGAATCGCTCTACTTCAGGTAATCTTTTAGGTTCTAGGCTCTAGCTTTTTCTTTATAGTTTCTAGTTCTAGTTCTCAATTTTGGTTCTAGTTCATAAGTTCAATTCTAGTTCCTTAATTTTAGTTCCGGTCTTTAGTTTTAAACCCTCAAAATTCCTAATTTTCAATCTTTTAATTCTCAATTTTCAATCCAAATTCAGTCCTTCAATATTTACAAAATAATCTTTAGCCACTCAAATTGCCCAAGTGAGCTTATAGAGGGTACCAGAGAATGGGGCCGATCCTCCTTAGCATAACGGGTCACAACTCTTTTTTTTTTCCTAAATTAGACTCCTAGTAGAATTAGGAGACCTTTTTTTAAATTAAACTCCTAGTAGAATTAGGAGACCTCTTTTAATTAGACTTTTAGTAGAATTAGAAGACCTTTTTTTTAGTTACACTTCCAGTAAGATCAGGAGAGTAGATTAATTAGATTCCTAGTTGGATTAGGAAATTAAATTAATTAGAGTTAGAGTAACACTAGGAGACTCCCAGTGAGCCGGATTCAAAGAAGAATCAGAAAACCAAATCAATTAAATTCCCAACAGGAATAGGAAAACCAAACTAGCTAAACCCCAAGGCAACCCACAGCTACTGACATTGGCAGACCGATAATTCAGTAAAGGAGTTCAACCTGCAAGCCCTCACTCCCCTTGAAGTATGATTAGTGATGTGTTACAGCGTCGATAAATATCTACAGCTAGGGATCGCATCAACCCAGGTATTCTTCATTTAAAATTCGCCTTTTCCCTTCATCAATTTAACATTTCCTAGTTTATTACTCCATCACCCTTAGCCAGAGTCCACTTGGACCAAATTGGACCACTCTTTTCGGAGACCGAAAGGGACCCCCTGATTGAGGTTCTGAGGTCAGTCATACCTCTAATGACATCCCTTTTAAGATATGGGTTATTTTGCATGGCATGTAGGAGAGTTAAGTATGAAGGTATATAAAAAGAAGAGGCAGGTAATATGGGTTGCTCAGTACTGGAAGAAGGGCCAGCCAGCAATGGAGAGGGGATAGATGATGGCATGGGTGGGGTGGAGATTGAGGGTAAAGGGTGATGGACTTCAAGTTCAGGCTCAGTGAGGTCTATTACCCCAGGGTCAGTTTGGGTAGGAATTGAGGAGGTGGGGATTAAGTTGTCCACATCTGTGACAACATCAGATGTTGCTACTGTAGGTTGGATTTCAGGTTGGGGTTGGGGGTAGGTGAGTGCTAGAGGTTGGGGAATAATGGGTAGTTGGATAGTGTCAGGTTGGGGTTCTGATTCAGGTTTAGGGTCTGTTTGTGTGGAGGCATTGGTAAAGGTAGTAGGAGGGATTTCTGGGATAGGTTCAATGGGTATAACAACAGGTGTGGTTACAACCAAGGTTAAGGGTTGGGGAGGAGGGGGTGGAGTAGGTATATGGATGGGTGTAAGGGATAGTTGGTTGTTGTGATGGTTGGGTTAAAAGTGACAAGGTTGATTGGATGGCTTGTAAACTAGTTTGAATTGAGGCCTGATTTTGGAGGGTGGAGGTCATGGCTTGGAGGTTAGCCTCAATGGATGTTTGGATTTGTGTGTTGGCCATTACTTGGGTTTGAAGGGAGAGGAGGAGGTTAAGGATTTGGGGTAAGGGATTAGCTATGATAGGGGCTGTGAGTTGGGTGGTGGTGATTGGTTGAAATGGAGAGGTGGGTGCGGGTGCATGATGAAAGTTTGTTGGCTGTGGGGAAGGAGGGGGAGGAGTAAGGTGATGGGGCATGGGTGAATCAGGTGTAGGGATAAAATAATGAGGTTATAGTGACTCAGGGAAAGGGGTAAACTCATAATTGATTTCCCCTATAATAAAGGTCATCATAGCTGAGTATCCCTCTCCTGAAAAGGGGTCATGGATAGGGGAATAGGGAATGGATTGGTCCAAGGATTCAATGGTATCAGGTGCAATTGTGGCAAAGGGGTCAATGGGGTGAGGTGAGGCTAATGGGGAGCTATGGGGGATGTCAGTCTCAGGTTCAAAGACTTGGGCTGGTGCGGGTGGATAGATTTCAATAGTTGGGTCTGGTATGTTAGTTGTTGCAAGGATGGGGATAGGTTGGGAAATGTAGGTGGGTTGGGGCTCAATGGGGGCTTTAGTTAGCTTCCTTTTCCTTTTGTATGTCACTTTAACAGGCAAGCTGAGATGGGTTGTGGGTGTAGGCACAGGTATAGGTAAGGATAAAGGAAGGGTCTCAGTATGAATGGTGGATGGAGGAGATGTAGTGATGGCTGAGGTGGTAGGTAAAATAGGCTGAGGTAGAGGTGATGGAGCTATGGGGCGTTGTGAGGTTGGTGTTGAGGTAGGAGTTGGCATGAGAATGGACATGGTTATGGATAATGAGATGGTGGTGGCACACTTAAGTTGAGAGAGGCGCAGAGCTAGCAATGGCGAGAGGTAGCGACTCTTGCTGAATTGTGGGGCTACTTGAGAAGTAGCGTGACGGCGACCAAGGTAGCGTGACTACCTCCTTCTTTTCTTCTTCTCTATCAAAGTTCCACTGATCCCCCATTGCTGCTTTCCACACTTACTGGGGGTCAGGGGAATTGTCTCCTCATTCATCTGAAAATTATAGCCTCCTAACTACAGCAAGGCTGTAATGAGCCTGTAGTAGGGCAATGAGTGGGGCTTCTACTCTTTCTTAACTTTTCATGAATATCCTTCATTCCCTCAAAAATTACTTTGGCTGCATCAATATAACAGTTCATGTGGAAGGAGTAAAGTGCATCAATAATGGGAGCCCTCCTCTCCTGCTGGTGCTCAGAACAATATACAATTTTCCTCAACACCCCATCCATAAATCTCAGGTTAGGATGCAGATCTCTCTTACAAATGGACACCCCTAAGGCTGTGATCCCTCCAGTCAACTCCTTGGCAATTTCTGAAATGGTGGTTGTCAAAGGGGGACCCAAGCCCAACTCCAGGTTGTACTTGGCTCGTATCCCAAGTAACTTAGCTATTACAGCCTGATTGAATAGCATCTCAAAATTGTCTATTAGCACCAACAATGTTGGGTTCCCACCATCCCCAATCTTCACCCTAGTATTTTGGTAAAACAACTACACTAGTCTAGGGAAGACTAATTGTAGTGGGGGCCTCAATAGGGGTAGCAGCGTGGTCTTTTTTTTTTTTTTTTGCTCGGCAAAAAGGGGTTGTGAGGGTTGCCCACCCTTCCATTAATAAAAAATAATAATTACAATGTTGCCTTCATGTGAGAGGGAACAAAATGGGGATAGTCAAATACATTAGGGCAATCCAAATAGAGTATTGCAATCCACAAGATTGAAATGGGTTGCAAGGGCCCCTACCCTGCTCAATCCAGTAGAAAAGCCACCAGAATAAATATGCCGCCTACATAGAGCTGTATAGCCAAATTTCACATAGCAAGGCCTGTTTTTGAGTATTGTTCATGGCTGAGTTGAAAATCCTATTATTCCTTTCCCGCCAAATTAAATATACCGCAGCAACCAGCAAATGTTGCAAGCGAATGGTATAGGACTTCTCCAGATTAGCATTGGTCAGAAAGTGGATCTCATCAATGATGTTGTTCCCAGCAGGGCAACCGATGCCGATCCGAGAGAGGATAGACCTCCAAATCCAAGAAGTATATCTGCACTTAAAGAATAAGTGCTCATGAGTCTCAGGAGCGTTACCACAAAAAACACAAGATGGGTTATCCCCAATGCCCCGACCAAGAAGGAGATCCTTGGTGGCCAGTTTGCCAAGAGCAACTCTCCAAAGAACAAACGTGTGTCGCTGGTATCTACCTTTGAACCACACAAAGTTTGTCCAAGATAAGGCAAGGCCGCGAGCCCAAAAAGAATCCCAAGCTGCGTGAGTGGAAAATTTCCCAAGAGAAGAGGTTGTCCAAATAAGGGAATCCTCATTACCTGCAGCAATAGGGGTTTGGCGGATAAGATTCCAAGCTTCAATTAATGCTGCTGAGGTGGGAGCAGGAAGGTTCCAATGACCATTGGTGATGAAGCGAGAAACCAGAATTCTTTGACCCATCCCAAGATCATTGATAACTCTGTCACCAAAAAGATCAAAGAGGCTACCATCATTTGTCCAAGGATCATACCAAAAGTCAGTATTCATACCGTTCCCAATTAGCATTTTAGCATTGGGCCGCTGGAGGGTGCGTGCTTGGAAAAGGCCTCTAACACCCCAGGTAGAAGAGTGGTCTTGGTCAAGTATGTAATTGAAGCGGCTGTTTCTGAATGCTCCTCAAAGAATGCCTTATCAAAGACAGTTTTTTGCTTCCAGCTTGATAGCAATCACAAACTCAGAAGGAACTCTGAGGTACTCATTATCTTCCTCCTCCTCAAGGGTTACCTCAGTGACTACCTCAAAGGCCACCTCCTTGCCCTTTTTCTACTTTTTCTTGGATTTCTCAGGGCTCTTAGTAGGTGGGTGGAATCTGGCTCTCTTTTTAGGAGCAAATCTCTTCTTGGTAGCATGGGCATCAGAGGCCACAGTTTTGGCCTTTCTGGCAGGGGCAGCCCCTTTTTTAATTGGTTCCACTTGGGGCTCAATAACTTAAGTAGGTACCTCAGAGATCTCCACTATGGAGGCCTCTGCAATTCTCACAGATTTTTGAGTGACCACAGGGCTGCCAGTGGGTGTAGGATTCACCAAGGCAGCCAAGGCATCAATGAATTTCGAACCCGTGGCCATGGCTAACCAATTTCTCCCAATTAGGGCTTTAAAAGTAAAGTGGAGATAGTTCACACTCCAATAGAGGTAATGCCCACAAATTCCTCTCTTCTTAACTCTAAATTAATATTCAATCAAACCAACTGAGAGAGAGTGAGAAATCTTACCACCAATTGCTAGGGTTCCACTTCAAACGATGTATGGTGGATCAAATCCCCTCAAACTGAGTTCAAAGTAACCAGGAGGTGATGCGGAACACAATTGTAGGAGGAAATTTGTTGAGTTGGAGTGGTTTTGACTATAAAGAAGAGAGAAGGGAGGAGGGAGCTCGGGGATGCTTAGTGAGATTTAGGGCAAAGGGAGATGGAATGAAGAAAATGAAAAATTACAGGGTTTAAATGAAGGAACCCGTGGCTCGCGCAGTTCTCGCTAGCTATTCGGGAGGCAAAAATGTTCTTTTCGTGCAGTTAAGTGGGATCTCGTGAGATCTGCATTAAGGGACTCAAATACTTCGCGAGCTCATTCGCGGAGCTGATGTTGTAGTTGAGTTGCGCGAGAGGGCGGGTGTATCACTCGCGCAGTTGAAGTAAAGAACCTCGTGAAGAAATATATTCAGTGAGCCTCAAAAGTTCACTCACGAGGCTCTCGCGAGGTACCATGTGCTTGATTTCCGTTCTTCACGTAGCTCCATGTTGCTACCAGGTAAAGCCTCATGAAGTCATTATTAGGCTTCAGCAGGTGCCTTTTGCTCGCCAAGCTCTCGCGAGGTACAACATTCCTATCATAAATCCGTGAGAAAACCTTCAAGTGGCTCACGAGCATGACATTGAGGAGATCGAGCCTCATGAGAAAGCACAATTTAACTTCTTTTTTTCTCCGAGTTGCACATTAGCCAGTGCATCCATACTGACATGCACCTATCCATTGTGTATCTGCACCAACCCCTTCACATGTAATCCATTTCATCATGATACTCTCAGTGTCCATTATCAACATATGTACATCAAAAATTCAGAATGCTAAAAATTTTCAATTATATCATATTCATGACATTTATAATGACATCACCTTAACCATATAGCAGCAACAGACATGCACACCAACATCAGGTCTATGCACATTCAATTCAAATGAAAAACATGCGCCTGACATCCTCAACACACAACTCAAAATAGAACAACACAAAATAAACAAATCATCATTACAATAAAAACACTACATGACAAATTTTAAGCAAAACAAAACACACATTCAATAGATATGCTACACATTTTATAAGGTTGTGGATCACTAAGTAGTGGGAGGGTCATGTAGGTGAATATTCTTAGGAGGCTCCACTGAATTTTCTACACAAATTTTTAGCCTTTGACCATTCACTTTCATGATCGTCCCAGACATAGGATCCAAGATCTCCACAGCACCAGATGGGGAAGCTGGATGATAGTGTAAGGTCCATCCCATCTGGATTTTAACTTCCCTAAAAAGAACTTTAATTTGGAGTTGAAAAGCCAAACCTTAGTACCAGCCTTGAAGTACTTCCTCATTAGCTTCTTGTCAAAGAATGCCTTTGATCTCTCCTTATAAATTTTGGCATATGTATAGGCCTCCATTCTCAATTCATCAAGCTCTGACATTTGCAATTTCCTGTGAGAACTAGCAGTAGTTAGATTAAAATTCAGTGTTTTAATAGTCCAATAGGCTCTGTGCTCTAACTCCACTGGTAGGTGGCAGGCCTTGCCATAGACCAGCCTAAATGGGGACATGCCAATAGGGGCCTTATAGGCAATCCTATAAGCCCATAAAGCATCAATAAGCTTTTGTGCCAAATCTTTTCTATCTGTCCTCACAGTCTTTTCCAAGATATGCTTGATCTCCCTATTAAAAATTTTAACTTGCCCACTGGTCTGTGGGTAGTAGGGAGTTGCAATTCTGTGCCCATTATCACATGTAATCCATTTCATCATGATACTCTAAGTGCCCATTATCAACATATGTACATCAAAAATTCAGAATGCTAAAAATTTTCAATTATATCAGATTCATGACATTTATAATGACATCACCTCAACCATACAGCAGCAACAGACATGCACACCAACATCAGGTCTATGCACATTCAATTCAGATGAAAAACATGCACATGATATCCTCAACACACAACTCAAAATAGCATAACACAAAATAAATAAATCATCATTACAATAAAAACACTACATGATAAATTTTAAGCAAAGCAAAACAAAACACACATTCAACAGATATGCTACACATTTTATAAGGTTGTGGATCACTAAGTAGTAGGAGGGTCATGTAGGTGAATGGTCTGAGGAGGTTCCACTAAATTTTCTACACAAAGTTTTAGCCTTTGACCATTCACTTTCATGATCTTCTCAGATATAGGATTCAAGATCTCCACAGCACGAGATGGGGAAGCTGGATGATAGTGTAAGGTCCATCCCATCTGGATTTTAACATTCCTAAAAAGAACTTTAATTTGGAGTTGAAAAGCCAAACTTTAGTACCAGCCTCATTAGCTTCTTGTCAAAGAATGCCTTTGATCTCTCCTTATAAATTCTGGCATTTGTATAGGCCTCCATTCTCAATTCATCAAGCTTTGACATTTGCAATTTCCTGTGAGAACTAGTAGTAGTTAGATTAAAATTCAGTGTTTTGATAGTCCAATAGGCTCTGTGCTCTAACTCCACTGGTAGGTGGCAGGCCTTGCCATAAACCAGCCTAAATGGGGACATGCCAATAGGGTCTTATAGGCAGTCCTATAAGCCCATGAAGCATCAATTAGCTTTTGTGCCCAATCTTTTCTATCTGTCCTCACAGTCTTTTCCAAGATATGCTTGATCTCTCTATTAAAAATTTTAACTTACCCACTGGTCTGTGGGTAGTAGGGAGTTGCAATTTTGTGTACAATAGAATACCTTTTGAGCAGATTCTCAAAAGTCCTGTTACAAAAATTACTCCCCCCCCCCCATCACTAATGATAGCTCTGGGAGTACCAAATCTTGAGAAGATATTATCCTTCAAAAATCTAAGGACAACTGTGTGGTCATTGGTCCTTGTGGCAATGGCTTCCACCTATTTGAACACATAGTCCACTGTCACAAGTATGAAATTGAAACTCATAGAAGGAGGAAAGGGGCCCATAAAATCAATGCCCCAGATATCAAAAAGTTCTACCACAAGGATGGGCTGCAATGGCATTGAATCTTTCTTGGGAATGCCTCCCTACCTTTGACATCTTTCACAGGCTTTGCAATGTATATATGCATCTTTGAACAAAGAGGGCTAATAAAACCCACATTACAAAACTTTTGCAGCTGTCTTTTTGCCACTAAAGTGACCTCCACAGGCTTGCTCATGGCACATAGAAAGAATGAAGTGAACTTTACTTTCAGGCACAATCTCCTAACAACCTGATCTGCACAATGCTTATATAGGTATGGATCCTCTCACAGAAAATATTTGACCTGAGAGAAAAATAGGTCCTTATCCATCTTAGACCAGTGAGGGGGGATCCTACCAACAATAAGAAAATTCACAATGTGTGCAAACCAGGGCACACTAGACTGTATAACAAATAACTACTCATCAGGAAACACCTCATTAATAGGTGCTATTGCAGAATGCTTTAAAACAATTCTAGAGAGGTGGTCAGCCACCATATTCTCAACTCTTTTCTTATCCTTGATCTCAAGATCAAACTCATGCAACAGGAGGATCCATCCGATCAACCTTGGTTTGGCATCCTTCTTGGCCAACAGGTATTTCAGGGCTGAGTGATCAGTAAAAATAATAATTTTAGACCCAAGCAAGTAGGGTCTAAACTTGTCCACAACAAACACAATAGCTAGCAGCTCCTTCTCAGTAGTGGTGTAGTTGAGCTGAGCTTCAACTAGTATTTTGTTGGCATAATAGATCACTGCAGGCGGCTTATCTTTTTTTTGTCCTAAGACAGCACCGATGGTCATGTTTGATGCATCACACATTAGCTCAAAGGCGAGTGAGTAATCTAGGGCCTGGATTACAGGAGCAGTGGTAAGGCCATTTTTTAAGACCTCAAAGTTCTTAAGGCACTCAGCAGAAAATTTAAATGGCACATCTTGACAAAGCAGGTGGCACAATGGCTTTGCAATTTTGCTGAAGTCCTTAATGAACCTCCTGTAAAATTCGGCATGTCTTAAGAAGGATCTGATTTGCTTGACAGTCTTGGGTGAGGGCAGGTGTGAAATCAGGTTCACTTTAGTCTTTTCAACCTCTATTCCTCTTTAGGAGACCATATGGCCTAACACAATTCCTTGTGTTATCATAAAGTAGCTCTTTTCCCAGCTAAAGACCAAATTGGTCTTTTCACATATTTGTAAAACCAGGTCAAGGTGACTCAAGCACTGGCTAAAGCTGTCCCCATAAACTGAGAAATCATCCATAAAGATTTCTAAGAACTTGTCAATCATATCAGAAAAAATTACATACATGCACCTCTGAAATATGGCTGGGGCATTGCACAGTCCAAAAGGCATCCTCTTGTAAGCAAAGCTGCCAAAGGGACATGTGAAAGTAATTTTTCCTTGATCTTGAGGATACACAGAGATTTGGTTATACCCTGAGTATCTATCAAGGAAGCAGTAAAATGCCTTTCCAGTCAATTTATCTAGAATTTGGTCAATGAAAGGGAGAGGAAAGTGGTCTTTCCTGGTCTTGGAGTTGAGTTTCTTGTAATCAATACAAACTCTCCAGCCAGTGGTCTCCCTGACTGGCATCAACTCCCCAAAATCAGTAGTAATAATTATTATGCCTGACTTTTTGGGTACCACCTCGATGGGTGACACCCATTCTGAACCTGAAATAGGATAAATCACCCTTGCATCCAACAGTTTTACTATCTCCTTCAAGATCACTTCTTGCATGTGAGGATTGAGCTTCCTCCGCATTTCCCTAGAGGGTTTTGCACCCTCTTCTAAGTGAATTTTGTGCATGTAGACTGAGGCATTAATGCCCCCTAGATCAGCAACTGTCCACCCCATTGCCTTTGTATGCTTCTTGAGAACACTCAATAATTCCTCTTCCTACTTATTAGTGAGGGAGCAAGAGATAATCACTGGAAGCTTTTTGTTTTGCCCCAAGAAGGCATATCTTAGTGTGTCTAGGAGCTGTTTAAGCTCCAGATCAAGGGGACTTTCAATTAAAGGCATCAAAGGTGCCTTTGTGGTTTGAAGAAGGGGCAGCAGTGTAGGTTTCCAGCTGGAATGTTGCACTTGGCCCACAAAAGACTTTACTTTGGTGTTGTCTTCTGTCATGAGAACTTGGGCTTCCTTCTCAACCATACTCCAAATATTTTCCAAGTCTTCAGCAACATTATCCCAATCTAGCATATTGGATAATTCTTCTTCCATAAGGCCATCTAGTATATCTATTGCACAGCAATCCTCAATATCCATCTGAGACTGCCTAACAGTATTCTACACATTTAATTAGGCCTTCATGTTCACAAAGGTCACCTCCATCACCCCTAACCTACATTGTATGCAATCATTTGCAGTGGCCAAGAATGGCCTTCCAAGGATGACAAGAATTGGGATTTTACTTTTGCAAGGGTCCATGTCAAAAACTAGGAAATCATCAGGATAGTAGAACTTGTCCACCCCCACCAAAACATCCTCCACCACACCCACAGGTCTCCTCTAAGACCTATCAGCCAGTTGGAGCACAACTGATGTGGATTTCAGCTCTGCCAAATCTAGCTCCTCATATAAAGAATATGGGAGCAGGTTCACACTGGCCTCTAAGTCCAAGAGGGCTCTATCAATGGTATGGTTTCCAATTATACAGGGGATAGTAGGTACCCCTGGGTCTTGTAATTTTTTAGGTGTGGAAATTGTGACAACC
Organism: Chloranthus sessilifolius; assembly: GCA_021018995.1. Lineage (NCBI taxonomy): Eukaryota > Viridiplantae > Streptophyta > Magnoliopsida > Chloranthales > Chloranthaceae > Chloranthus > Chloranthus sessilifolius. The sequence continues at coordinate 35,486,519 of CM037586.1, forward strand.
CGACGTTTCCTTCCTGAATATCGTTAAGGAACCGTCGCGTCGTTGGATCACCTAACATGACCCTTTCATCAAGGGAGTCCTTTCTTGTATAAAGTTGTGCAAATGCGGAAGCAATGTAATTACTCGGGCAGTTACTAATATGGCAAAAGAACTCGTATCTGACATTTATCTAAGCATGAAACTAGAAACACTATATATAAGATCAAACGATCTGATGTATAGCTTTCCACCGATGACGGCCACCCGTCACCTAAATAGTGGAAAGAAAACTTATACATTCAAAAACAACACAAATAGTTGAAGCTACCATATATCAGTTATACATGTCTTTTACTTTATCTATCTCTCTCTCACTCTATCTCCTCTATCTCCATAAGCCACAAACCTATTTTGGGAAGAATTCTTCTGGGAAATCGTCTTCCTCGCCTTTGTCGTCGTCGTCTTCTCCCTCTTCCTCGTTGGGCACGTAAGTAGGATCTGCAACATGCTCCGGATCAGGCTCTACAACTAAGACATTTAAGCCGTGGAATGAGCTATTATCAAAGCTCAGCAGAGAATATTACATTGTTAACATATATTGATAGTTTATCACATTCTCATTTAGAAGTATAACTGAAATAAAGAATATGATTATTATAACATGCTGATGTACTGCTTTTATGCATGATGCAATATGTATGGAATCAAGCTGAAACAAGATATATATGTAGGCGAGAACAGGAGAACAACAAGATCAAGCTCCCGAAAGAAGGGATCACTTGGACTACGTAAATAAGCTCCGAGTTAGCGGGATCGCTTGTCAAGCTCCCGAGTTAGCGGGATCACTTGGACCAAGAAAAATCAAGCTCTCGAGTTAACGGGATCACTTGACTGAAGACTACGTAATAACATGTGAACAATATCATAGATATGAGAATCTGAAGGGTACAATATGACTAATGCCTTGATATCAGAAAAACTTGCATGTTTAAACGGAAATGCATTTAGCATAAAGTATACAAATTCATATTTCGTACCATAACTGCCTCTGCTTGTAAACTATCCTAATATAAAAACCGATATCACCCTCATGTACTTCATCTATTCAACAGTACATCTATTCAACAGTACTATCATTACTATAAAGTCATATAATATCAAACCCAGAAAATAGATACATTCATATGCATTTCTTATAAGAATAAGGAAATCAATCATTTGTTTACCAACGTAGATTCCCTACCTGATCACATACAGTTCTTTGAATTTGATTAGAGGTGAGCTTTAAGCGTCAGAGACCCAAAATCAGCTCTTGTTTAATTTGTGCAAAACTATTTAGATGCACCATGTTGCACCTAACATAGATATAGATTCATACACATATTCAGATAATGGTTTAGTAGCCAACAGATGGGCTCATGTTTTATCTAAGACCCAAGGATATAACCATTTAGATCCCTAAGGGATTCCAAGGTCGAAATGCACAAAGCACAGCCCAAAACCTCATTCACTGGAGATTGCCGCGGCAAGCTAGGCTTAGCTTGCCGTGGTTCAGCTTGGCTTCTCTGGCCTTGGGTGTCTTGGTAACTTTGCTTAGTTATATATATAAGCTCTGTATATATCTCTATATATATATCATATAACTATATATATCTATCTATATCTATCGATATCAGTTTATCAGTTTATCAGGTCTTCAGAGAAAATCTCGAGTTCACCCATTGTTAAGTGTTTCGACAGGATCGATTTCATGTTGCTGATGATAGAATCCATACCATAGAGTAATCACTCAGATCCTCAAAATGTTAATTTTTATCTAGGAAGGTGCTTTGTGTTTACCTTTTTATCGATTCACGGATGGACTCGATGCCAACATAGTGCACCGTACTTGATATCGGAGAACCGAATTAATGTGATCGTATCATCGGTTGATCGTATCGTTGGTGTAGATCTAAAGTTCTAAGGGAATATACAAGGTCTTAAAGCAGTGTAGCTCTACTATTCAAGACTAAGATAGCTTCTCAGTTTCGGTATCATTGGCTGTGAAGAACAGAGAAAGAATAGAACCAATATGCTAAAATACTTTTTATAACAAATGAAATGCACCTTGCGTGCATGGAGATGGAGAATGACTCATTTGAGTCGTGTAGCGAAGTTATCATGCAAGCAGCTTATCAGTTACATTAAGTTACAATCCTATGTAAAAAACCAACACTACTTATGTAGTGTATTGTAGAAAAAAATAAAACAAGAAGAACCAGGGTCTTCTTGTATATAAGTAAAACAGGGTTTTAATGCTTGTAAGGCTACTACTTTCTGTAAAGCCAGCACTTAGTTGGTGAGTGTGCCTCATTAACGACAGTTCAGGCTGGGATAGGATGTATGGCATATAGAGTGGAGTGATTCAGTGTATATGTTAGCTGGGCTTTGTTTCTCATGCAAGGCCCATATAGCCACATTTAGATAGAAGCTAATTAATTTTGCTTAAAGACACTTGGTTTATTTGAAAAACTAAGTGTTGGGTTATAGACAAACTTGGTTTAACTTAAAGATATCTTTCAGCTGATATTGTGTGGCTATTTATTTACTTTTAACAGGGTCTTATTATGCTCAAAGTGACGAGGCTACCACTTCTCATATAATTGATCACGTTGAGCCATCCGACTACAAAAATCTTTTATGTCCCGTGGTGACGCACGCTTAACCGGACTCATGAAAGTGGTAACTTTAGGGCATCCGTTACATTCTCCCCTATTTAAGGAATTTTCGTTCTCGAAAATAAATCGTGACAACAATGAGCAGCAGATGAATGTTGCATTAATGAACATCAATGTTGTAAGGCTCACACAACATGTGGTGCTTGACAACAAGAAATATATATAGCAAGGTAAAATATAGGAAACTTCAGATAAACAAGACAAAAATCAAAATTGAACAAATAGAACCGAAATCTAAATCTTCATATAACAGATAGATATAATAGATAGAACTACAATATTAGTAACAACAACACTCATCAATCATCAATCATTGACATTAGGTATATATAATATCCAATTATTCATAAATAAGCAATCTTATTAGAGATGAACTCAATTTAATCTTATGTAAAATTAAAATGTAATATATAAACTACGAGCTTGTGAGGTTATAATTTACCAGGCTGTGGACTTGGTTGTTGCTGACCAGCGGAGGAAGGACCCGCATCTTGCTGCTGAAAATCTTGTTGGAATTCTGGCACCAGTAATGCTGCATTGCGGGTGTATTGGGAGACGAAATTGCATGCCCGCCCAATGTAATGGTTTGCAGCGATTTGGAATGTATGCTCCATCATGATGTTGGTTGCTTCTTCAACATAATCAATGCGTTGATAGAGCATATAATGATTTCGATATAAATTATCGAATTGAAGAAGGGTTTGCTCATGGTTTTCACGTATGAGTTGTGCTAAAGCAGCATTAGTGTATGTTTCAGGTGCTAAGGGAACTGATTCGGTTTGGGCTTGAGTGTGAGATTGAGGGGGAATGGGGATGTCTTGAGTTGGTATCGAGGGTGGTGCTTGTGGAGGAGAACGGATCTGGCGAGCTTGGTGGTTTCGCACCGCTTGGGATGACCTTTGACATACATTTCGCCAGATAGCAGGGCTAAAGATCTGCATATTATCCGTGCGGACTTCTTCACCCTAGGGAATCTGATAGGGAACTTGATTCACACCATCCGAATGGTTTTCTAAAAGACGGGAAATTAAACGAGGATAGGGGCATGATGGCATGGGATTTGCGGCATTGCTTTGTAAATGGATGTTGGCATATTTAATGTCTTCCCATACCACCCTAGGGGCATTTAACCATCGATTTTCATAAACAGCGAAGAGAGCTTGTAAGAGAGCATCTCGGTGCTCTCTCTTATGTTGCATGAGATATAAATTACAATGAAATACACAATCTAAAAACTACATTTTCTATGGTAGTTGGCTACGACGGACTGCCAAGCTATGAGCAGAAGAGGTCGTCCATCAGTCATCTTAGTTGTGATGTGATGAAACTTCACATCTCTTTGTCTTTGCATTTCCAGTCCTAGACTTAAGTCAAAATTGGGGCTACAGTCCATAGCTTGGGTGATGTGTTGTAGATTGAAATAAAACTTCCTATTGTAAATTTCAGTCTCCAACTGACCAACTATTGGGGATACTTTTACATTTTGATAAAATAAGCGGACTAGACGAGGATAAAACTATGTATGAAATGGCTGGTATAGGGCGCCTAACTGTGCCTTTTCCATATATCTAATAGACCATACGGTCTGATTGTTTGGGGTAAGTAATCGATCATCGATGATCCATTCAAGTTCCATTGCCTTTGCAGCCCACCATGGGATGGGCTCTTCGTGATCAACGAGTGGGTCTATTGGTTCATGGGAAGGAGCAGGGGCCTTGCCCTTTGATTGAGCTAAAGCCTTTGGGGGTTTTGATGCCCCGATTTTCCTAGGAGGCATTCTAAGGAATTTAAAAGACAAAGAAATAAAAACTTGAGCTAGGATTCTGAAATTTACCTCACAAGACACCAAAATCTGCTAGAATTAGTGAAATAGCAGGAAATGGAGAGATGCCAGGATGAAATCAGTGGCATGCAGAGACTTTTGGCTTGATTTCGTGTTGTGCATGCAGGTACAATAGCTTGGAAGGTACAAAAACAAAAACCCACTCAACAGAAAATGGTTAGCCAACCTAATCACGACTCACTACCTCTCAAGATTCCAACACTAGCCACCCGCCATATGTAATTACCACGGGCTTAGCCGGACATGGCTTTGATACCAAACTCAGAGTAAGGGGAAGACGTGGTTGCGGAAGGGAAGAGGAGCTGAATACAGAAACTCTAATTCATAAACAAATGACTAATAAAACAAACTTATATTAAACAACTTAAAACATATGGAATATTACACTATACACACACTATGCCACTACTATGCAGCTACTATGCATGCATTAAACAAATATATACAAATGGAGGAAGCTTACCGAAACCTTGAGTAGCTTCTCCGATACACACTGATACTAAAAGAAAGAACAAGAGAAAATGGTTGGTAAAATTACTCGGTGTCCTAGACAATCCCCAGGCTAACCCTTTTATAGATGAATGCGGATTTGAAGTGGTTTGAAATCCGCTACTGATTGAGGAATGCGGACTTGAAATGAATTGAAATCCGCCGCTGAGTGGGACACGTGTGCTGGGTGGATTGGTTGCAGTCGCTTCGTCCCTTGATAATTGTGTTCTGACATAAGGGCATGCGTCAGTGCTTCATAATTGGAATGATGACTTCATGGACAGCTGGTGAGGCTATTGGCCTTTAATAATTTAAATGGTAGGGTCTCTGATGATGTGTGAGCAAATAGCTACTTTGACTGATTTGTCACTTTATTACTGTGAAGTGACAACTTCATTGGCTGTATTGGCATTTGCTTGGCGTGATGGACAGCTGTATTGGCTGGGAAACAGTTGTATTGATGGTGGGCAAATTATTTCTTACTCTTGACCTGATTAATGATTGAGTCCCAATATTCGCCGAGTGATTGATCAGGACTGTCTGGTTGCGATTCCCCTGCTAGAACATGGAAGGAATTATTGTTTTCAAACGAAGTGAGGGAATCTTCATCCGAATGGGATACTGAATTGAAGGTTTGAAGAAAATGGGCTTTCATGGAAGCAAGACAACGATGATTAATCTGTGTCTCAGATAAATCAGGATGTTGTTTTCGAATCATGGATTTGAATATTTCAAAAGGATTAGATTCTAAAGAAGATAAAGAAGCCTCAGGTTTTGTTGTTTTGGCATGCTGGGATATAATGGATGAAATTTCAAGTAGTTTTTTGTCAAAATCGGGAATATTATCCCACCATCGGATCCAGTAAGTTCTTTAAAGTGTGGGAAGATGATTAATAGTGGTAATTTGAATATTCCACATCCAAATCCATGGAATACTACATTCTGTGAAGAAAAAGAAATCAACTTCAGAGAAATAGGGATTTTTCCCTTTGAATTTTACTCCTTCATATTGATTATATAAAGGAATTAATGATTTGGGTAAAATTTTGGTGGTTGGACCGAAATAACTCCACCAATTATAGAACCAATTGGGAATACCAGTTTGAAGGATATCTGGACAAATCTTTAGAAACCAGGAATGTTTCTGTTTGGGATTCATATAATAGAAGGCATTGGTGAAGGATTGGATATAATCCCAATAATTGAAAGAATGGCCTGAACTGAGTTTGCGAGATTTATTTAGGTCAAAACCCCAAATGGAGGGCTTAAGGATTTTATGAATAATGGCTTTACTATAGGTAATTGGGCTATCTGGCCGTAGGTTTTCCATATGATGGGTAAAGGTAATGGATCCAGTAGCGGTCAAAATTATACGCAATTAGACGGGTTTTACCATCCAATGCAGGAAATCCTTGATTGTCAAGATATCGTCTCTTCAATTCCCAGGGATCAGATATCCATTGTTGATCTTCTGGTTCAATTACCAGAATGGTGGAAAATATATCCTTTTGAATATAAGAAATTTCTTTTGTTTCAATCTTCTCTTTATTGAGAGAAGTTTTCTCTTTATTAGAAACATTTTTCTCTTTATTGAGAGAAATATCTTTTTGAGCAGAGTCCTTAAATTGAAAGCCTCCTTTTGTTCGATGTCTATTGCTTTGGATAATTGTCCAAAGAGCATGATCATCTATGGATTCTTGATTTGAAGATAAGGGGATATTGCCCCTTTCTTTGCCTTTTCCTCCTGAGGAGGATGCTGCCATTTCGGAATACCCCGGCAAAACTCTCTAGTTAGAAAATCAGGGAGAGAATTTGTTTCTCCTTGTATATATTCAATTTGAAAATCAAAGGAGGATAGTTCAGCTTGCCATCTAGCAAAGATTTGTTTTGATGCAAGATTTTTGACATCTTTTATAAAATGATTTTATTTGAACTACAATCTATTCGAAGTAAGAAGGACTGATTAAGTAAATCATCCTGAAATTTTTGAATACATTTGACAATGGCGAGAACTTCTTTTTTAATAGTTGAATAATTAGTTTGGGCATCTTTCCAAACACCAGAAGTGTATCTAATTAATTCCTCCTTCTGGTTGGAGGGATTGAGTTGTTTTAAAATTCCTCCATAGCCTAGTTGAGAGGCATCTGTCTCAACTATCTTATACCAAAGTGGATTGGCTAAAGAGAGACAGGGAATTTGTTTGACTTTTAATTTGATTTGCTGAACAGCTTTGGTATGGGCATTAGTCCATGGAGATGGATTCTTTTGGAGTCGTGATTGTAATATTTTTGCATCATATGCCAGGTTAGGAATAAAATTTGCAACATAATTTAGACTGCCCAAAAATCTTTGTAATTGGGTTTTGTCCAGAATTACATCACGAAATTTTGAGGCAAATTCAATACTTCTGTCAATTGGGATAATTTGACCTTGGTGAATATTATGACCAAGAAATCGAATAGATGTTTGAAATAACTTGATATTAGGAGCAGAAATGACTAATCCATTTTTGTGGATAATGTCTTTGAAAATTTTGAGATGTTTAAAATGTTGGTCAATAGACTTTGAAAAGATAAGTATGTCATCAATATAGACTATAGAAAATTCAGTATATGGAGTAAATATCTCATTCATAATATTTTGAAATTCAGAAGGAGCATTTTTAAGGCTAAATGGCATCACATTCCATTCAAAGTGTCCAAAAGGAACAGTAAAAGCAGTTTTATACCTGTCAGTCTCGGCCACCTGAATTTGCCAATACCCTGATTTGAGATCAAACTTGGAAAAAATAGTGGCTGAATGTAAGCGATCCAGCAAATCCTTTTTGTTAGGAATAGGATAACGAATCCATTGGAGGCAATCATTTAATGGTTTATAATTGATAACTAGTCGAGGAGTTCCTCGTTCTCGTTCAGCATTTTTATTCACATAAAAAGCTGTACAACTCCATGGGGAGTGACTGGGACGAATAAGTTGTTTGTGCAATAAACTGGCAATTTCAGTTTTGCATAATTCCAAATAAGCAAGTTTCATTTGACTTGGTCTTGCTTTAGTTGGAATATGTCGTTCATTGAAATCAGGATTATAGGGAAGAGAAACAATATGTTTCTTGCGATCCCAAAAAGCATTTGGTATGTCACTACAAATTTCAGTGTGATAAGATTTCAAAAGTTGAGAAATCTTGGTTTTGATTGAAGGGGATTCCAATTGTTTTTCTAAAGATAAGAATTTGACTTCTTGTTGTAAGAAGTTAAGTTGTTGTTCTTTGAAAAATAAATTAGATTCCACAGAATTGATAACTTTTGTTTGCGGTGGAGTTACAAATTGAAATAGGAGATTATGTCCATTATATTGGGCATAAATACCATTTTCATCTACCTTGGTTAAGGGGAAAATTGAGGTGATAAAAGGAGTACCAAGAATAACTATTTGAGTTAAATCTTTGATAAGTATAAAATTGGCTGGAATACAGACTCCATTATTACAAATTGAGACATAATTTAATTTTTATTTAATTTGCATTTTGTAACCACTAGCATTATTAAGGGTTTGAGTGGTTTTATCAAAATATTGGGTAGGAACCAATCCTTCCTGTATACAATTTAAATCAGCGCCACTATCAATTAGGGCAACAACATCTTTGATAGTGAATTCTTGATTGATTACCAAAGTAATTTGAATATACAATTTTTGAGCTGTTACCTGGCTCAGGACATTGATTTGATTATGTTGTTGAATTGGTGGTTGAGTAGCAAGAGATTTCTTTTGCTTACTCATCTCGATTTTTAATGAATTAATTTCATGCTTAAGGTCCCGATTGTATGTGTCTAGGTATAGACTCATTATTTGAATATTGAGGTTGAGATTCTTTTATTGGATTAGTAGTTTTGTGTGCTAATCCCAATAAAGATGGTTGATTATTTGTAGGAGTAGTGGTTCCAGAATTTTGACAATTTATTATTGAGTGATCAAAAGATGGAGAAAATTCAGATTTTGTCTGAATAAGTTTTGGGTCTTTGTCATAAAGTTGGTCTGATTTTTTCTTGACTTTACACCTGTTTGCATAATGACCAAACTTTAAACATTTATAACATTGAATATGTTCTTGTAATTTTGATTTAGATTTTGATTTCTTTGGTGAAGAAGACTCAAACATTTTTTGAGTTTTCTGTTTATAAAAACTTGGAGGATAAGATTTAGATTTAGGATTTTCTGTTTTAGTTAAAACATTTATTTGAGAATTTATTTGTTTTATTTGTTTTTTACCAGATAATGCTTTTAATCGAGATTTTAATTGATAAATAAATTCTTGATAGGGATTAGTATATTGTACTAAGGAAGTGTTTGATTTATCAATAGATTTGATACAAACTTTGGTTTCCAAAGTTGTTGTGGGATTCGATTTAGGAAGTTTTAAGGCTTCAATAGGAGGGTAAACTGACTGAATAGTTAACCCATCCAGCTTTTGCCATTCTTTTTGGAAATCCTCAAGGAGAAATATTATCCTTTCCTCTTGATTCATTTCAAGATATTTTATTACTTTAAACCAAGTAACAAACGGAATTACTTGATAAAAAGTTTCAATATATTGATAAAATTGGTCTTTGAATTCTTGCAATTCTGATGCAGAAAATTTTTTAAAGTACCATTCACGGAATTGTGCATATTTATCTTGCTGAAATTCAGCATTAATTTCTTGTCGATTAATAACAAAGTTTTCTGGTTTTGTATGATCCATAAAACTTTATTACTGAATTGAGAAATTCATCTCGCTAGCAGTAGGGGATTCCCTCTGCTGTTGGGTATATATCCCATGAGGAATCTGTTGTTCAGAAACTTGGATTCCTTCCAGATTGGGTTGATTAAATTCAGAAGGAACAAATGAGCTAGCTTCTGAATAAGATGATCGAGCAGTCGAGGGTATAGATACTCTATAAGGACCTCGAGACCTCGTATCAGAATAAGAACTCCTATAAGAAGTTCTGTGAGATGTAGATCTATCAAATTTTAAGATTACATCTCCCTGGGTATTTTGAACAATTTGTTCAATTTCTTGGTTTAAAATTAGTTTAGGTGAGACAGCTTGAGGTATACACCAAGCATCAGGAAAAGTAATATTTTTCCATTCACACAGTTTTTGTGTAGCAACATTAGTGGTTGCACTATTAGTCTCAATTAAGACTGTTCTTCCTGGTTCATTTTGATAATTAATCTTAGGAACCAGAGAAGTCATCACCTTATAATGAAGGCGATAGATCAGAGCAATGGTCTCTGATCCAGGCATAAAGTTGTATCCTCGGTTTGGAGATGAAGGGTACAAGCATGAAAATGTTTTTATCTGTTAAAGATAAAGTTAAATTTGGGAAAACATTGTAGTATCTGACCAAGGCATAAGTTTGGTCTCAATAGCGCCATCGAGAGAGGATCGCCAATCAAGGCATCTAACATCTCTAAGAGTGCTAAGTATACTAGTATTTTCAAGACCCAATAAGGTCAAAGGTATGAATGCAACTTGAATGCATCCTAAATGAAGAAATTTGAAACGATGAAGGTCATGTAAAAGATCTTTGGAAAGTAATTGAAAACCTTCATTTTGACTTTCTTCATTTATCCGAGAGTTTGCTCGAGTTTTGATCGACATGTCGGTGGACCAATCTTTCCATCCATATTGATAGATTATTTTAGGATTGATGGAAGGAATTGTCCATCGATTTAATTGGTTTTGTTGGTCATCAATTTGAGACCATTTATCTAATTGTTTATTTTTTATTAATTTTTTAGAAGAAAAATTAAAAAGAGAGATAAAATAAAATTGATGATTTTTTTTTTTTTTTTTTTTTTTAACAGTAAAGACAAGAAAGGGAAAAAAGATCTTTTGGTAAAACAATAAGACTGTAATTACATATGGGAATAGTAATGTTGGAATAGTTTTACTATAGTGAATAGTGATTCGGAATACTATTCATTAGCATAGTAAATTACTATTTACCTTCTTCTCCATAAATTTCCATGGACTTCTTACAGAAATTCATTTAGATTTACTACTAGATTGAGTCTCACGATAACTTTTACGGGGAATCAACCGGCAACAATGCAATCCCTGCTACAATGCCATCAAGTCATCCCAACGCGACTTCCCACGCTACCACAGCATAGTAGTAAATCTAAACAGACCATTATAAGTCATCCATAAAAACCACTAAAGAAGACGATGAACAGTAGTTCATACGCCCATGATTAGCCACCCTAATCACGACTCACTACCTCTCAAGATTCCAACACTAGCCACCCGCCATATGTAATTACCACGGGCTTAGCCGGACATGGCTCTGATACCAAACTCAGAGTAAGGGGAAGACGTGGTTGCGGATGGGAAGAGGAGCTGAATACAGAAACTCTAATTCATAAACAAATGACTAATAAAACAAACTTCTATTAAACAACTTTAAACATATGGAATATTACACTATACACACACTATGCCACTACTATGCAGCTACTATGCATGCATTAAACAACTATATACAAATGGAGGAAGCTTACCGAAACCTTGAGTAGCTTCTCCGATACACACTGATACTAAAAGAAAGAACAAGAGAAAATACTTGGTAAAATTACTCGGTGTGAATTTTTTTTTTTTTGGTGTCCTGGACAATCCCCAGGCTAACCCTTTTATAGATGAATGCGGATTTGAAATGGTTTGAAATCCGCTACTGATTGAGGAATGCGGACTTGAGATGAATTGAAATCCGCCGCTGAGTGGGACACGTGTGCTGGGTGGATTGGTTGCAGTCGCTTCGTCCCTTGATAATTGTGTCCTGATGTAAGGGCATGCGTCAGTGGTTCATAATTGAAATGATGACTTCTTGGGTTGCATCATGGACAGCTGGTGAGACTATTATATTGGCAGACAATAATCAATATATGGGTCCAGTGAGATTCTTGGACGATTTGTAATTGGCAGCTTTATTGACTGTATTGGATGTTGCTTGGAGTAGTGACAGCAGTATTGTCTGGACCTTATGGTTTCATGCGATCGCCAAGATTCTGATAAAATCTTTAATGTCTTGAGATGGAGCCATATAATTCTTTTTCTTGAATAGCGGCATCAATTTTTAAGTCAGCAGGAAGATAGAGATTTGTCCTGCTAATTAATTGTTGGAGGAATTGGTCTTCTTCATGATCTTGCTGAGAAGTCGTCATGTACTCCATTGGTAAATTTGTGAAAAAGATTCTTCTTCCGTCAGTAATTTTGAAGGAATAATTTTCTTTGGTGTTTCTGCTTGCTTCTTGTGAGAAATGTATTAATGAATGGATCCAATAAGATCGGGGAGAAATTGATTCAGCCAGAGATAGCGAAGAAGGATGAGGCAAACATTTTGGCATGTGGACATATGAAAATTCATGGAGGAGGGTTTTTCGAAGAATCCACATTTGATAAGGTTGAAAGAATTGTTCTCTAGATCTCTAGCCAATAGTGCTAGTGATCCATAAGGTAAGATGAATACTACTAGGTAAGGATCTAGCAGCATGGAATAGCATAGATTTGATCATTCTAGGAACATTGGGAATGTCAGAAATGGAGAAAATAATTTGATTGATCAAACCCCAATCAAGGCATTGAAGAAGATTGTGAGGGTAATCATGACAGAAAAGAGAAATGTTTGGAAGATGAAAACCCTGAAGAGTATTAAGGAATTGATAATTTTTTAAGAGAATTGTTTTGATTTCAAAAGCAGGACTCTCAATTTGAGCAATAATAGATTGAGAAATATCAATGGGGAAAACATATTTGAGTTTCTCAAACATGCAGATGCGTTTGAGACGATGAAGAATAGGATCATTGAAATGAGGTTCAATGGAGGCAATGAGGTCAAGAAAATGATTGATTTTTTCAATGGAAAAAATTCCTTCTTCCCAGTTGAACTCTCTTAATAAAGAGATAAGACTATCATATAATAATTTAATTTGGCATTGTTGAGTCTGGCTCTTGTTGGTAAGGAAACTCAGATGTTGCTGAATTCTTTTCATATTTTGATCCATATGGTTTGGACCTATACCACTTTCATCCTGGTAAAGGCCGAGTTAATCTGATCGAGGATAGGTCTTGGGTTATGGATACTAGGTTTTGGTAGTATTTGGGTAGTTGGATATGAGTCAAAAGCTTCTTGGGCTTTTTGTAGGGAATTGTGTATCTGGTATAATGAATTGGGAAAATTATAGATTTGGCTATGACAGGTTTGCCAAGAGGTATAAACACCTGGGTTGAAACCTCTAAGGACAGTATAAGCTTTTCTTTGGGGCGAAGAATTGTCTTCTGTTGAATTGGCTGTATTGGCAGAAGAGTTTCCTGTAAGGCTAGTCATTCTCTGCACAAAAAGTAGTGGTGAGCTAGTGATTTCCTATTGTAGGATCACCGCATAAATATAAGACCACTGGAGTGGTGGTATGCGAATGCTGATGCGAATGCTCATGCAAATGGGAATAAACACTTCTATTATTGTGAGTAGTGTGATTGTAGTGATGAGCTTCCCAGAATTGGTTATTACCGGAAAGGGAGACACAACAAAGGTGAGGAAAGGAGTCCTCAGAAAGAGAGGAGAGAAAATGAAATCGAAGGGGATGACCCTTAAATTGGGCAGAAATGCCATGAGAATCTACCCTGGTAAAGGGAAAGATAGAAGGAATAAAAGGAATCCCTAAGATAAGGGTTTTAGTGATGTTTGGGAGAATCACAAAAGAAGTGGAAATGGAAGTTTTTACGAAATACGATGCATACCTCTAATAGTAATGCTGAAAATACCAGTTGTTTACTGGGGTTGTTTGATACTTAAAAAACTTTTAGTTTACCTTGCTGGGGTAATTACCCTGCTAGGGATAATAAGGCGTCCAAAAAGATGGGATTTTGGAACGACTTTGAAGATAAGATTTTGTGGGATAAACAAAAGAGAAAAGAATAAAAACGGATTTGGGTTAAATTCCATTGGGAATAAAAGAAATAAATTTGTATGCTGGCAAATTCCATGCAAAATCATTTATGGGGGTTTGGAAATTATGACCAAGAAATTAAATAATTTATAATCATGTTATTTTCAAAGATTTTTAAATATTTATATGGGAATTTGGTGTGCATAAGGCCGGATGGCCATTCATGCCATTCCAAATGCCAAGAAAGACTAAAGGTAGCATAATAATTTGTGTGCCTATGATTGTATTGGTTGTACCTATTCGTGTAGGTATATTGTTGGATGAGGTTATTCTTTGGATGTGAAAAAGGAAGTAAATTTGCATGGAGAGTCCTTGGAATGAAAAGCTTATTGTGTAATTTAATAATAGAAAGAAAAGTAAGTAGAAATGGAATGATAGGAAAAGTTAGGAGAAATAGAAAGGAAAGTGGTAGGAGACATGGGGGCCCCAAAATTACACAATGAGGTTTTGGGATGAGACATAAAGAGGAACCCAAAGAAGGAGATTCCAAAGGATGTGTGAATGGGATTTTGTCTACCGTAGGTGAATAAGGTAGTAAGATAGTGGGTAGAGTAGTTTCATAAGGAGAGTGAAACTGTTCCGAATAATAATCCTGTATAACCCTTGGGATGTTGTGGGTAAGAGGGAAAGTGATATTAGAGAGCACAATAGTGCTGAGATATCTAAATGGTTGGTTTTTGATGATTTGAGGGGAAAATGTACCAGGAAAAGATGGATTAATTTGAGGATCATACAATGGGCTTGAGTTTTTCCTAGGGAAAAAATGGTCAAACTTGGACCAGTTAATAAAGTTGGTAAAATGGTCAATCTTAGACCTTTGAAAGCATTCAATATGCTTTTGAGAGTTTAATTTGGAGTTCTTTTTTATCTTGGGCAAAGAAGATATTTTGTACTTTGATCAAATCAATGGGTGAAAATAATCAGATTGATTTTGAATATTGAATTGGTGGATACTAGTTACTTGACTAGTGATTATAGTGGAATCCAAGATGTTTTCATAGTCCAAATCCTTAACTGACTCAGAAAAGATCACATCTAATTTACTGGATGATTTCTTAGGTGTATATTTATCTAAGATGTCAATGGATAATTGTGGTTGAATGTGCTGTGTAATTTCAACCGAAAGAGGATTAATTTTTTCCTGACTAGGCTGATTTTTAGTATAGTGACTAGTAGAAATAATAGGAACTAAAGATAGTTGTTGATTTATCAAGTTTGATTTGTCTTCATCAGGGATAGTGAATTCCTGAGGAATCCCCAGAGGAATTATCAGAATAATTTGAGTAGACCAATTTTGACTCAAAGCATGGATATGATTAGGAGGAATAAGGGACTTCCTGCATGGTTTTAATTCAGATTTTATTAAATTACTCTCATGAATATTGGAAGACCTAGTTAAAGACTCTTGATTAGTGTCAAAAGGCTTTTGATCAGAATCTTGATTAGACTCTTTAGACTCTTGATTAGAGTCAGGAGATGAATTGTTGGATGAAGAGTGACCAGATTGAAAACTAAAAAGTTTAGGGTCTTTGTCATACAATTGTTCTAGTTTCTTTTTCATTTTACACCGATTGGCATAATGACCATATTTGGTGCATTTAAAGCATTGAATATGTTCTTGAGATTTTGATCTTGATTTCTTTGTCCTTTTGGACAAAGAGGAGTCAGTTAATTGTGGCATTTTTTGTTGTTTATAAAAACTTGGAGGATAAGATTTAGATTTATGGTTCTCTGTTGTTTCAGTTAAAACATTAATCTAGAAATTTGTTTGTTTTATTTGTTTTTTACAAGATAATGCTTTTAATCGAGATTTTAATTGATAAATAAATTCTTGATAGGGATTAGTATATTGTACTAAGGAAGTGTTTGATTTATCAATAGATTTGATACAAACTTTGGCTTCCAAAGTTGTTGTGGGATTAAATTGAGGAAGTTTTAAGGCTTCAACAGGAGGGTAAACTGACTGAATAGTTAACCCATCCAGTTTTTACCATTCTTTTTTAAAATCCTCAAGGAGAAATATTCTCCTTTCTTCTTGATTCATTTCAAGATATTTTGTTGCTTTAAACCAAGTCACAAATGGAATTACTTGATAAAAAGTTTCAATATATTAATAAAATTGTTCTTTGAATTCTTGCAATTCTGATGCAGAAAATTTTTTAAAGTACCATTCACGGAATGGTGCATATTTATCTTGCTGAAATTCAGCATTAATTTCTTGTCGATTAATAACAAAGTTTTCTGGTTTTGTATGATCCATAAAACTTTATTACTGAATTGAGAAATTCATCTCGCTAGCAGTAGGGGATTCCCTCTGCTGTTGGGTATATATCCCATGAGGAATCTGTTGTTCAGAAACTTGGATTCCTTCCAGATTGGGTTGATTAAATTCAGAAGGAACAAATGAGCTAGCTTCTGAATAAGATGATCGAGCGATGAGGGTATAGATACTCTATAAGGACCTCGAGACCTCAGACGTAATAAGAACTCCTATAAGAAGTTCTGTGAGATGTAGATCTATCAAATTTTAAGATTACATCTCCCTGGGTATTTTGAACAATTTGTTCAATTTCTTGGTTTAAAATTAGTTTAGGTGAGACAGCTTGAGGTATACACCAAGCATCAGGAAAAGTAATATTTTTCCATTCACACAGTTTTTGTGTAGCAACATTAGTGGTTGCACTATTAGTCTCAATTAAGACTGTTCTTCCTGGTTCATTTTGATAATTAATCTTAGGAACCAGAGAAGTCATCACCTTATAATGAAGGCGATAGATCAGAGCAATGGTCTCTGATCCAGGCATAAAGTTGTATCCCTCAGTTTGGAGATGAAGGGTACAAGCATGAAAAATGTTTTTATCTGTTAAAGATAAAGTTAAATTTGGGAAAACATTGTAGTATACAGGACCAAGGCATAAGCTGGTCTCAATAGCGGCCATCAGAGAGGATCGCCAATCAAGGCATCTAACATCTCTAAGAGTGCTAAGTATACTAGTATTTTCAAGACCCAATAAGGTCAAAGGTTTGAATGCAACTTGAATGCATCCTAAATGAAGAAATTTGAAACGATGAAGGTCATGTAAAAGATCTTCGTTGGAAAGTAATTGAAAACCTTCATTTTGACTTTCTTCATTTATACTGAGAGTTTGCTCAGTAGTTTTGATCGACATGTCGGTGGACCAATCTTTCCATCCATATTGATAGATTATTTTAGGATTGATGGAAGGAATTGTCCATCGATTTAATTGGTTTTGTTGGTCATCAATTTGAGACCATTTATCTAATTGTTTATTTTTTATTAATTTTTTAGAAGAAAAATTAAAAAGAGAGATAAAATAAAATTGATGATTTTTTTTTTTTTTTTTTTTTTTAACAGTAAAGACAAGAAAGGGAAAAAAGATCTTTTGGTAAAACAATAAGACTGTAATTACATATGGGAATAGTAATGTTGGAATAGTTTTACTATAGTGAATAGTGATTCGGAATACTATTCATTAGCATAGTAAATTACTATTTACCTTCTTCTCCATAAATTTCCATGGACTTCTTACAGAAATTCATTTAGATTTACTACTAGATTGCTATTGCAAAACTGCGTCCGTCTACGATAACTTTTACGGGGAATCAACCGGCAACAATGCAATCCCTGCTACAATGCCATCAAGTCATCCCAACGCGACTTCCCACGCTACCACAGCATAGTAGTAAATCTATACAGACCATTATAAGTCATCCATAAAAACCACTGAAGAAGACGATGAACAGTAGTTCATACGCCCATGATTAGCTACCCTAATCACGACTCACTACCTCTCAAGATTCCAACACTAGCCACCCGCCATATGTAATTACCACGGGCTTAGCCGGACATGGCTCTGATACCAAACTCAGAGTAAGGGGAAGACGTGGTTGCGGAAGGGAAGAGGAGCTGAATAAGCGGACTAGACGAGGATAAAACTGTGTATGAAATGGCTGGTATAGGGCGCCTAACTGTGCCTTTTCCATATATCTAATAGACCATACGGTCTGATTGTTTGGGGTAAGTAATCGATCATCGATGATCCATTCAAGTTCCATTGCCTTTGCAGCCCACCATGGGATGGGCTCTTCGTGATCAACGAGTGGGTCTATTGGTTTATGGGAAGGAGCAGGGGCCTTGCCCTTTGATTGAGCTGAAGCCTTTGGGGGTTTTGATGCCCCGATTTTCCTAGGAGGCATTCTAAGGAATTTAAAAGACAAAGAAATAAAAACTTGAGCTAGAATTCTGAAATTTACCTCACAAGACACCAAAATCTGCTAGAATTAGTGAAATAGCAGGAAATGGAGAGATGCCAGGATGAAATCAGTGGCATGCAGAGACTTTTGGCTTGATTTCGTGTTGTGCATGCAGGTACAATAGCTTGGAAGGTACAAAAACAAAAACCCACTCAACAGAAACAACAGAAAACCACCTGAAATGGGTTTCTGACCCCACATAACCCACACAGGGTTATGTGGTGTAAAATATTTTGGTACCTGGATGTTCTTAACAAATATTGGGTCTGTAGAAAAATATATGTTGACTTCTTTGATGTATATTGCCATGTTAAAAAATTTTATTTTGATGAAATTTTGATCCATCTTGCAATGCATTTCATGGAAAAATATCATGTCGGCCCATAGATGGCCTTGTATTGTTTAAATGGGGACATGTGGCGGTATGCTTATGACAGCCCGAATTTTAGCACCCCGAAACCATTGCCATCAGCACGACCCTCGAGGCCGTGCCCTATGATTCTTTACGAAGCATTGGTATGTACAAGCCAAAAACTACGATTAAGGCACATGTATCTACTCTAACAAGTACTCATATGTTTAAAATTAATAGGGTCTCTAATCACAGACGGTTTGTCAAAAGAATAACGGTATTTAATTACATTCAAATAAAGAGGCTTGACATACCAAGCTGTACCTAATACTCTCAACTCACTCTCAAAGTACGGAATGGGTCTCCTAGAAGAATTCCTCAGGAGGAGGCTCTGACTCCTCTATGGGCACGTAATCTGAATCCCCTGGATCAAGGTCTCCAGAAGCCTTTGCTACCGCTAGTCCTGGACCTGCGACGTATAGTCTAAGGGGTGAGCTACATTCTAGCTCCATAAGGAAACAAAATGAACATATAGATTAACCTTCACATATATGTCAGCAGTTTTAAAAGCATAAATTATCGGATAACACTTATGAAAAACAATTGAAATAACCGGAATAAAATAATGATTTCAACTATTACTTTGCATGGTTTTGTTTATTCTCCTTTTTGGTTTAGTTGTGAATTTGGCCTAATCACTTAAATCTTAACTTAAGTAGTCCCCAAGCCATATAGCATCGACCCCCGATGGAATATCCACCATCGTCGTCTAACTAGACAGTTGTTATGTGTATTCCCTGAGAATACTGCCCAAGCCCCTTTCTCATAGGTGGCGGGGTCTATTCTCAAATATACATCCCTGGGATGTGCTATGAACATACGGATTGGCCGCCGTACCGGTCACGAATATCCTGCCGAGTCAGTCATGGGTATCCCGCCACGTCGGTGGGGTATTCTAGTCAAACCTTAAATAAATAAAATATCGAACGTGCTGTACATATAGTTATTCACCGTGATTGTGCTAATTTTATTATATTAGGCCTTATCACTTTACTTTCGCTTCACTGTTAGTTCTCATCTACATCCCTGGGATGCCATTGGTTCAATGTACCATCTAGATGTCCACTTTACAATTTTTTACGTCCCCTGGGGACCTCATGGCTATCACATTTGAAACTTACTCACACACCCTTTTTCATAATGATCATGTAATACTTGACTATTTAATTGAAATACACTATATATATGAGTTGACGAAATAATGCACATGTTTCAAGAATATTCTCTACCTCAACGCAATTCCAATGTACACTTTTCTCGTAGAGGTTTACACGTCACGATCTCATGTCAACCTACATTTCATGTGTTTAGAATGTGTTTAGAAAGGTCACTAGAATCATTGGAGCACATAGCCTCCATGTATTACACTAAACTATTAAAATCTGTGTGGTGCCTCGCGCGAGCGAGCACAATTCCTCGCTCGAGCGGTCACTTGACCACGCTCGAGCGGTTCAAATGAGATTGCTCGAGCAGTTAAGGCGAGCCATCTTAAGCTCTACGCAATACCTCGCTCGAGCGAGCTCTTCCTTCAATATGGGTCTCGCTCGAGTGAGCCCAGAACGCAACAGTTCTCTGGTTTTTATATTCTGTCCTCGCTCGAGCTAGCCAATTAGGCCGCTCGAGCGAGCCACGATAGACATAATCGCTCGATCAGTTCGAAGACTATTTCCCTTCTTCATCCAATATCTTATTAGCATTAAATAACCTAAAATCATTTCAACTAATGCTTCCTATATTATCTAATCACCCAGAATACGCATTTAAATCATACCTCGATCGATGTATTTGATGTAAACGTGATCCAAGTTCTAACTAGATGAGAAACTCATCAAGGTTCCTCCTCTAATCCTCTTTCCAAACTTCTATCGGCTTAGAACAACGAGTCTCTACTCTCTTTTATGATTCCCTCTCTTCTCTTTCTCTTTTCCTTCTCTCTATCTAAATTAATTAGGTCACGTATTGGGGAACCCCTCTCCCCCCTCATTCACTTATATATATCTTAGTGAAGGTTAGTGTGTTTCACACACACACACATAGTGTATACATGTTAGTTTTAGTTTCCTTGTGAACCACACATACACGTGCATGGTACATGACGTGTACGGTTCCCAAAAATCTGGGGTTATGACAATGCTAGAATGTGTCCTTGCTTAGGTGTCACTTATTAACATATTTGAAATTGCATTTATCATCCAAATTAGTTTTACCAATCTCAAAAATCATTTTATACAATAATTGTATTTTAGTGCTAAAATAGAATAATGTTATTTTATTTCAAGGTCCATAAAACTTAAGTAGTATATTACATTGGATGTGATTCCTTGTATACTGGTGCAGGGTGTATCAACAAATATTAAAATAAATTGATAAATGCATAAATTTATTTCTAGAAATATTCATATGACCAAGTGTAATTTTATTGTAAGTGGATTTTAAGTACGTACCTTATGTAAATAATAGAGGGTACTGAGCACTTCGTGCTCCCAGGTAGCCTCATGCGGCCCATGATTCTTCCATTGGATCAGAACGAGTGGAATTCATTTTGTTCGTAAAATTTGATCTATGCGGTTCAAAATCTGACCTGGTTCTTCGGTCATCGTTAAATCTTCCTGGATATCTAACGGTTGATAATCCAATACATGTGTTGGATCGCTAACGTACTTTCTCAGCATCGATACGTGAAATATGTCATGAATGCCTGCTAGGTGTGGAGGTAAAGCGAGTTGATACGCGACCTCTTCTACTCTGCCTAATGCGGGGAATGGTCCAACATAAGGAGGACTCAACTTGCCTCGTTTCCCAAGCCGCATCACACCTTTTGTTGGAGAGATTTTGATAAAGACGTGTTCGCCAACCTGTATACCATTCAATCAGATTGATACAATAATTTTAGTAAATTTGCAAAAGACTTTATCAGTGTAAGGTATTACCTGAAAATCAACACTTGATCTTTTAAGATCAGTGTAACTCTTCTGTCGACTCCGAGCGCTGTTCAAGCGTTCCCAAATAATGTGAACAACTGCAATGGTGCTTTCTATCAGGTCAGGACGTAAAATCAAACGTTCTCCAGCTTCTTCCCAGTTAATCGAAGATTTACATCGGCGTCCATACAGTGCCTCAAATGGTGCCATACCGATGCTTGACTGGAAGCTTTTATTATATGCGAATTCGATCAGGGGTAACTGTTTATCCCATGATCCTTGAAAATCTAGCATACAGGCCCTTAACATATCTTTTATCACCTGATTTACCCTCTCTGTCTGCCCGTCGGTCTGAGGATGAAATGCAGTACTGAAATCTAATTTGGAATCCATACCTTCTTGGAAACTCTGCCAAAATCGCGAAGTATATAAAGGGTTGCGATCTGACACAATGCTGATGGGTATCCCATGTAAACATACAATCTCTCGCAGCTATATTTCAACCAATTTCGATGTTGTATATCGCGTACTATAGGGTAAGAAATGCGTCGATTTGGTGAGACGATCAACAATTACCCAAATCACATTGTAACCCGTCTGAGTACGGGGCAAACCGAGAATAAAATTCATGGAAATATTTTCCCATTTCCACTCTGGAATAGGCAGTGGTTGTAACAGACCAGCAGGGTATTTGTGCTCAACCTTTACTTGCTGACAGGTTAAACACTTTGCAACATATTCTGCTACATCGCGTTTCAAATCGTTCCACCAAAACGTCTTCTTTAAATCCTGGTACATCTTTGTGCTGCCAGGATGAATAACATAAGCTGACTTATGTGATTCTTTAATAATTTCCTTACGTAAGGCATGATCATCAGGAACGCATACTCGTCCTCGAAACAATAACGACTCATCGTCCTTAATCGAGAATTCTGGTTGTAGCCCACTTTGTACTCCATGTCGAATGGAAATAAGTTTTGCATCTTGCATCTTGAGCTCTCTGATCCTATCGAAAAGTGAAGCCCGGATCATTATTGTAGCAAGTAAACCTCCAGTTGACGTTGCTCGCAGAGTGGCACTCGATGATACAATGTCATTGAGTAGTTTCCATCTTTGTAACCGGGTCAAAAGATGAGATAACTGAGCCTATGATTTACGACTCAACGCATCGGCTACAACATTGGCTTTGCCGGGATGGTACTGAATAGAGCAGTCGTAGTCTTTCAAGAATTTCATCCACCTTCTCTGCCTCAAATTCAACTCTTTCTGGGTAAAGAGATATTTAAGACTCTTGTGATCGGTAAAAATTTTGAATGTTTCGCCATACAGATAGTGTCTCCAGATTTTTAATGCAAAAATAACTGTTGCTAATTCCAAGTCATGAGTGGGATAGTTCTTCTCGTGGTCTTTCAACTGACGGGAACCATAGGCAATTACACGTTCTCATTGATTCAAAATGCAACCTAATATGACGCATCACTGAAGACGACAAAACCACCACTACCTTATGGTAAGGCTAAAACCGGTGTTGAAGTAAGTCTCTTTTTCAATTCTTGGAAACCCTGTTCGCAAGCCTTGGTCCACTCAAATTTAGCATTCTTTCGAGTGAGCTGGGTAAGTGGTCCAGCCAGTCGTGAAAATCCTTCTACAAAGCGACAGTAATAACCTGCAAGACCAAGAAAACTTTGAATCTCGATTACTGTCTGTGGCTGTGTAATAGCCCGAAAAATCACACTAAACTATGACCTTGGGATCCGTGCCCGATTGGTCACAAGTTTGACCAATCAGGAGATCAAGAGTTAGCATAGAATGTGATGAACGGGCGAGATGTGATGGTTTGAGTGATTATGTGGTGCGTGATGTAAATGAGAAGTCACTTACACCTACTGCGGTGTATGTGCTCAACACACAAAGAGGGAGATAGATAAAAGGGTTTAATAGCCCTAAAAGAAAGGGTTTGATGTTGTTGAGAGAGGAGTAAAGAAGAGAGAGAGAGAGTGAAGAGAGTGATTAATGCAAGGAGTGAATGCTAGTTGAGGAAGGGAGACTCAAGCAAATAAACGACGGATTCGACGCGAGGGATCCGTTAGAACCAAAGCTGGAACCCTAGCCTTCCAACCATTTGATTTGAAATCAACTTGAGATCTATTCAAGGTAAAATTTTTGTAAATAAAATGCATAGATTATAGGGGTTAAGTTGTGGTTGAAAGTGGGCTAAATCATAGGATAATGGCTTAGAAAAATAGAGGAAAAAAAAAGTATGGAAAAAGATTGGGAAGAACAGCTCGAAAGGGGCTGAATCTGACAATTTTGATTAATCGAAATTAGGTTTCGATTAATCGAAATTGGCCAGGAAGTTGAAAGGTCAGAGGACCTCGATCTCGATTAATCGAATTTGATTTCGATTAATCGACTTTGGATTTCGATTAATCGACTGAGAACCTCCAGTGGACCCCAGGGGTTGGAGGAAATGACTTGAGGAAAAATCGACTAATCGAAATGGGATTTCGATTAATCGATTTTAGTTTTCGATTAATCAATTTGGAATCGATTAATCAACTTGTGAAACTCATTTCAACCGAGAGTCGACTTTGCGAAAAGAAGAATTTCGATTAATCGAAATTGGATTCGATTAATCGAATGAAAACTCGACTGTTCGAACTGTGAGTCTACTTTGCGAAAAGAAGAATTTCGATTAATCGAAATTGGATTCGATTAATCGAATGAAAACTCGACTGTTCGAACTGGGGATCGACTTTGCGAAAAGGAGAATTTCGATTAATCGAAATTACTTCGATTAATCGATATTGACCTTCGATTAATCGATTTTGGAAATCGATTAATCGAATCAGGTTCGATTAATCGATTTTGGAGTTCGATTAATCGACTGAGATAGATTATGTCGACTTTTGGGTTTGACTTTAAGATTCTTGGAGGGTCTTATACCTCCTTTATTACATCCTTTGTGATGTGTTTCACCCGTTATGTGGTACCATAGGTGGTACGTGTGGACTTGTGCACAAGGAGCCACGTGGGACCTTGATGCATTGATCAAATGAAGACTTGAGGTAGGGAACACCTTGAACATGTACTTTATTTTACAAGAGCATGTATGTAGTGATATTGATTTCCATTCAAATGTTTAATTGCTTAAGAATTGTGAAAAGTGTGTGTGCATATGACATCCATAAGAGAAATTCTAATAAGCCATCCCCAGGGGATGAAGAAGTAAAGAGAGGAGAGCATCAGGTGTGATGCAAGTAAGTAAATGGATACATCCCAGGGATGTATCCAAGGATTGAATCATGTTTGATAGGGCCTAACTGATATAAGATAGCACATTTACACGGTGAATAACTATATGTAAGGCACCGATATTTTTGTTATTTGAGGTTTGATAGGGTACCACACCGACGTGGCGGGATATCCACGACTGACACGACAGGATATCCGTGACCGATACGGCGGCGAAACCGTAGGCCAGTACGGAGGCTTATCCGTACATAGTAAGCACACCCCAGGGGTGTTGATTGAGACAAGTGAAACCCCGCCACCAATCCCCAGGGGAAAGGGGCTCGGGTACTATTTGTATTCCCAGGGAATACGGTTAAAACTATCTATATAGATGACGATGATGGGTATCTCATCGGGGCTCGATGCTATATTGCTCGGGGATTACTTAAGTTGAAAGTTTAAGTTTTGCTTTAGGCCTTTTCAGGATCATTCATGAGTAAATGAAAATATAAGTAATCAATAGTAAAACGAAATGCTTTTTTTACTGTTTCATTAACAACTGCATAGATACTTCATGCATGGCATATCATGGAATATATGTGAGTTATAATTTATATGTTCAACCGTGTTTGTTCCCTATTGAGCTAGGATGTAGCTCACCCTATAGACTATACGCCGCAGGTCCACTACTAGCAACGCACGAGGCTTGAGACGATCCCGAGAGCCACCTCGAGGACTTCTTCTAGAGGACTCACAGCACTTTGAGGGATTTTGGAGAGAGTTTTTGTACGGCTTGGTATGTCAAGCCTTGATTCTGTTTAAACCATGTATATATATATATATAGATGGGATTATTCTTTTGGGGCGAACCATCCGTGATGATTGCTATCATCGATGGTTCGGATCGGTTCTCCATTCATGTAGAGGCATGAGGGTAGAACTGTCTTTTGGAGAGTTAATTAAAATAGATTCAAATTCCGCAATTTCGTTTATTATTTTATTGCAATGCTTGATATACCAGTGTTCCGTGCTTAGCTAAGGGGCATGGTCAAGATGATCGTGCTGATGGCACGAGTTTCGAGGTGCCAAAATCCGGGCTATCACAGGCTGCTTCCACTATACTACAGCTTCAATCTTTGCAGGATCAACCGTAATACCTGCTTCAGAGATAATATGACCCAGAAAACTGACTTGATTTAACCAGAAATCGCATTTACTGAACTTAGCATATAATTCTACATCTCTCAAAGTTTGCAATGCCAGACGTAGGTGATCTTCATGCTCTGCCTTTGTCTTTGAATAAATAAGTATATCGTCGATGAATACCACGATACATTGATCAAGATAAGGCTTGAAGATTTGATTCATCAAGTCCATAAATGCAGCAGGTGCGTTGGGCAACCTGAAGGGCATGACTAGAAACTCGTAGTGACCGTAACGTGTTCGGAAAGCTGTCTTCAAAATATCTTCAGCTTTCACCTTCATCTGGTGATATCTTGATCATAGATCAATTTTTGAAAAGAACTGTGCTCCTTGTAACTGATCAAAGAGATCGTCGATTCAGGGGAGCGTATATCTATTCTTGATCATCAGTTTATTGAGTTGATGATAATCAATGCAGAGGCGAATCGAACCGTCTTTCTTTTTCACGAATAACACCGGTGCGCCCCACGGAGACACACACGGTCTAATAAAGCCTTTATCAAGAAGCTCTTGCAATTGCTCCTTGAGTTCTTTCAACTCTGTCGGTGTCACTCTATACGGTGCTTTCGATATTGAATCGATACCCGGAGCTAACTCAATAGCAAACTCCACTTTTCTGTCAGGAGGTAATCCTGGTAATTCTTCATGAAACACATTAGGGAATTCACAGGCAATTGGTACATCTGAAAGTGAAAGTGTCTTCACTTCTCGATCTTTACTTTGCACGAAAGCAATATACCCCTGAGCACCATCATCAAGTACTTGTCGTGCTCAAATTGCGAATATTAAGGATAGATTTGTTGACGGTACCCCATAGAATTTGGCTGATTTCTTCTTTTGTGGTCGAAAAGAGACAATCTTCTGTCGACAGTCAACATTCGCATGGTGATTGAACAACCAATCCATGCCAAGGATAACGTCATATCCTTGCATCGGTAGTAAGATCAAGTCGGCTACTGCTTCATATCCCCAGTAGTCCTTGATCCAAACGATAATCGATCGATATACCATATCAGTTGTGAGAAACTATCCAGTCGGAAGTGTTACATAGAGAATAAAGTCAAGAGGTTCTAGGATACCTCCCAACTTCTTCAATTTTTCAGCAAACTAGGGTGTGACAAACAAGTGTGTAGATCCGGGATCTATCAAGACTCGTGCTTCATAACACAAATAAGCGTCTTTTGGATATAATTGTAGGATACCTAAAGCATACCATCTAGTGTTAGCTAGATTACTTTTACTTATTCAAAAATAATAATATGCAAGTCTAACAATTCATACTGTAGTATTTATAATTTACTAGATGCACTTTCTCTATCTAAAAAGATAATATATAGCAAATATTTACGTAGATATGTAATGGACCAACATACCTTGAATGATGTCATTACTAGTGTGTGCATCCTTTGCAGTGATAGCATAAGCTCGGCCTTGCACCGTAGGCCGTGCCGATCGTAACTCTGGTCCCGCCTTTGATGCTAGTCCGACTAGTTCCGAGCATTCCTTAATTCGGTGTCCCATCTTGCCACATCGAAAATATGCACTAGAAGCTTTACGGCACTCATCTGTTTTATGTGTCTTTCTACATTTCCCACAAATTTCTTTCGAAGCTACTAATGAAGCCGTGTACGATCCCATGTGAGAACCTGTCGATTGTGCTTGTGAAAACCCAGATGTACTTCTAGCCGCTGGTGAAAAGGATTGATTCTGAACACGTGGAATCCATGGTGGTAATGGAAATGTCGATGAACCATATGGCCATGCATAAGCTCTTGCTGTTGGTTGAAATGCTACTTGTCCTTGGAATCACGGTCGCTTGCTGATTTGACCAGCACTATAAGACTGAGATGGAGCTTTTCTGACCTTCTGTTTTTCTTCTCTTATTTTGAACATGGTATCCACATCAGTTTTCGCTATCAAGGCCAACTTCATCACATTGGCATAGGTCATGGCCTGAAACAATGAAATGCGTTCCTTGATCAAGGATTTCAAACCTCGCTCAAACTTTTGTCTTTTCATCAACTCGATGGCGACCAACAAAGGTGCAAAATGAGAGACGTGTGAACTCTGCGTCATATTCTCGTACAGTCATCTGGCCTTGAACTAAGGTTACAAACTGTACCTCTAACTTATATCTTTCGGGTGCCGGGAAATATTTTTCATTGAATGCCTCGGTGAACTCTGCCCATGTCCATGGTACTCCGGGCATCCTTGTTCTTTCGACCGACTGCCACCATGGCTCTGCCTCACTTTCCAGTTTATACGCCGCCCAGCTTACTTTTTCCCCCTCGGTGCACGTGACTCTTTGCAACACTTTTTCTATCTACGTTAACCACTTTTTAGCCTCCATCAGGTCATTCTGACCATGGAAACTCAGTGGTCGAAGTCAGACAAACTCCGTAAAACTCTCGGGGCATCGAACAGTAAGCATGGCCATAGTGTTGACCATAGTTTCTATCAACTGGGAATTGTGTCCCGTATTTTGCTCAACTCCAGGAGTACTTCCTATTGGAGGAGTATTGACTACTGGCAGAGTCTGCGCTGGCGGAGTATGCTCTGCAACATTCTCCATCGTCGTTCGACATTCAGCTATGTGTACATTCTCACCACTTCCTGAAGCAGTGTCATGCTCATAACCTGCGACTAGAATCTCATTCGGCCCAGTGCGATGGGGCAATGGTGGTCTACCCCTACCTCTTCCATGATGCAGAGGCATCTCAACCTAGTTTAATCAGATAACAACTTGGTCAAATAACATCACGCACGCTAATTCCTACTCCTAACAACTTGATCAGATAGTTTTGCCATTTTTCCATATACATATACCCGATTTAAGTCTCCAATTGACTTAAAGCCAAGCTCTGATACCACCTGTGATAACCCAACATTTCCTTCCTGAATATCGTTAAGGAACCGTCGCGTCGTCGGATCACCTAACATGATCCTTTCAACAAGGGAGTCCTTTCTTGTACAAAGTTGCGCAAATGCGAAAGCAATGTAATTACTCGGGCAGTTACTAATATGGCAAAAGAACTCGTTAAGCATGAAACTAGAAACACTATATATAAGATCAAACGATCTGATGTATAGCTTTCCATCGATGACGGCCACCCGTCACCTAAACAGTGGAAAGAAAACCTATACATCCAAAAACAACACAAATATCTGAAGCTACCATATATTAGTTATACATGTCTTTTACTTTATCTATCTCTCTCTCACTCTATCTCCTCTATCTCCACAAGCCACAAACCTATTTTAGGAAGAATTCTTCTGGGAAATCGTCTTCCTCACCTTCGTCGTCGTTGTCTTCTCCCTCTTCCTCGTCGGGCACGTAAGTAGGATCTGCAACGTGCTCCGGATCAGGCTCTGCAACTAAGACATTTAAGTCGTGGAATGAGCTATCATCAAAGCTCAGCAGAGAATATTACATTGTTAACATATATTGATAGTTTATCACATTCTCATTTAGAAGCATAACTGAAATAAAGAATATGATTATTATAACATGCTGATGTACTGCTTTTATGCATGATGCAATATGTATGGAATCAAGCTGAAACAAGATATACATGTAGGCGAGAACAAGAGAACAACATGAACAAGCTCCTGAGTTAGCGGGATCACTTGGACTACAGAAATCAAGCTCCCGAGTTAGCTAGATCACTTGAACTTAAGTAAATCAAGCTCCCGAGTTAGCGGGATCACTTGTCAAGATCCCGAGTTAGCGAGATCACTTGGACCAAGAAAAATCAAGCTCTCGAGTTAGCGGGATCACTTGACTGAAGACTACGTAATAACATGTGAACAATATCATAGATATAAGAATCTGAAGCGTACAATATGATTGATGCCTTAATATCAGAGAAACATGCATGTTTAAATGGAAATGCATTTAGCATAAAGTATACAAATTCATATTTCGTACCATAACTGCCTCTGCTTGTAAACTATCCTAATATAAAAACCGATATCACCCTCATGTACTTCATCTATTCAACTAGTAAATCTATTCAACAGTACTATCATTACTATAAAGTCATATATTATCAAACCCAGAAAATAGATACATTCATATGCATTTCTAATGAGAATAAGGAAATCAATCATTTGTTTACCAACGTAGATTCCCCACTTTATCACGTACAGTTCTTTGAATTTGATTAGAGGTGAGCTTTAAGCGTCAGAGACCCAAAATCAGCTCTTGTTTAATTTGCGCAAAACTATTTAGATGCACCATGTTGCACCTAACATAGGTATAGATTCATACACATATTAAGATAATAGTTTAGTAGCCAACAGATGGGCTCATGTTTTATCTAAGACCCAAGGATATAACCCTTTAGATCCCTAAGGGATTCCAAGGTCGAAATGCACAAAGCACAGCCCAAAACCTCATTCATTGGAGGTTGCCGCGGCAAGCCACTCAGCAAAGTGTCTTGCCGCGGCAACCCTTTGAGGTTGCCGCGGTAAGCTAGGCTTGTCGTGGTTTAGCTTGGCTTCTTTGGTCTTGGGTGTCTTGGTAGCTTTGCTTAGTTATATATAAGCTCTGTATATAATCTCTGTATATATATATATATCTATATATATATATATATATATATATCATATAACTTTATATATATCTATCGATATCATGGAGTTAATCTGAAATTGGCAGCCATATAGATTTATATATATATATATATATCAGTTTATCAGTTTATCAGGTCTTTAGAGAAAATCCCGAGTACACCCATTGTTAAGTGTTTCGGTAGGATCAATTTCATGTTGCTGATGATAGAATCCATACCATAGAGTAATCACTCGGATCCTCAAAATGTTAATTTTTATCTAGGAAGGTGCTTTGTGTTTACCTTTTTATCGATTCACGGATGGACTCGATGCCAACGTAGTGCACCGTTCTTGATATCGAAGAATCGAATTAATGTGATCGTATCATCGGTTGATCGTATCGTTGGTGTAGATCTAATGTTCTAAGGGAATATACAAGGTCTTAAAGCAGTGTAGCTCTACTATTCATGACTAAGATAGCTTCTAGTTTCGATATCATTGGCTGCGAAGAACAGAGCAGAAATAGAACCAATAGGCTAAAATACTTTTTATAACAGATGAAATGCACCTTGCGTGCATGGAGATGGAGAATGACTCATTTGAGTCATGTAGTGAAGTTATCATGCAAGCAGCTTATCAATTACATTAAGTTACAATCCTATGTAAACCAACACTACTTATGAAGTGTATTGTAGAAAAAAACAAAACAAGAAGAACCGGGGTCTTCCTGTATATAAGCAAAACAGGGTTTTAATGCTTGTAAGGCTACTACTTTGTGTAAAGCCAACACTTAGTTGGTGAGTGTACCTCATTAATGACAGTTCAGGCTAGGATAGGATGTATGGCATATAGAGTGGAGTGATTCAGTGTGTAAAGACCCGTATTTTGAACCCGAGTTAGACTGACCCTGTGTGTGTATTCGGCTCGGCAACCGACGTCACCATTTGTTTTAGATTTTTATCTAGATGTGATTGTGCGGACAGATTTTAATTTAGAGCCCATTTGGACCCTCGTGCGAAAGTTGTGCACCGACCTCGGTGTAGCCGCTCAACACCGGACTTGAGTTTTAAAATTAGAAGTGTATAATACATAAGATGTGTGTGTGTGTTTTACTTTGTGAGCAATCCTATTATAAGAAGGAATTGCATTCCCGTATTATACTAGGTTTTGTTAAGAGAGGATAGTTACCCAACCGTGTGAAACTCCTTCTTCTCTCTTCTTCAATCATCGTAGGAGATCGGTTTAGAAAACCTCCTTCTCTAGAATCCTCTTTGTTGAAAACACTTAAACCTTAGAAAGAACTTGAATCAACCTTGGATTCGTAGTTGGCTATTGGGAGAGGTTGAGATCATTGGGGGCGTGTTGGAGTTGTCTCTGTGAACTCGTGGGATCGATCGCGGCGCGAGTCGTTGAGGAAACTCGTCGGTTTTTATCATCGCTCGAGCAAGGTATCACCGAACTCCGGCATTACCTTAGTATTTTAGTCATAACTTTTTATCTCGAACTCCGATTGAGACGATTCTTTTTGCGTTGGAAAGCTAATATAAAAATATACAACTTTCATGTTTTGACCAATACATGAATCAATCGTCTTGATAGTCAAAAAAAATATGAGAATGTTACATCAAATTCTAGGATTGGCGCAACTTGCCTGTTTTGACTTGTTTTTGAGGAAACGCTTAAATAGGTCTATATTATTAGTAATTAGAGTTTATCTTAATGCATGAACGTATATTGTGATGTAGATTGAGGGCGAGAGGCCATCAATAGGACCTTGCTTGACTTCGCATAACTCCGAGTTTTAGGTAGGAGAATCTCATCTTTACAGTATTTTATTTTAATTCGCATGGATATTTTGAATTAAAATCTTTGAACTTGCATATGCCATTGAAATCACATCTGTAAATTGAAATTGATATGAATGACTAAAAATCTAAATCTACCTGAATCCTGAAACCTGAATCTGCTTAAGCTCTGAAGATCTGAAATCAAGAACCTGAACTATGTATAAGAGACTTCCATCTGATTATATTAGTATCTGCATTTGTTTTATGATTGACCTGAACGACCCCTCAAAAATTCCTGAACAACTTCCTGGCACAAGTTTCCCTCATTACGCAGGGGCTTGTTGCATCCTGAAAAAGGGTTCATGAACGACGATGGTAGGTAGGGGTTCCCATCGGCTATATTCCTGCTCTCGAGATATAGTTTACTCGGGAGGTATTTTAAGTTGAGGATTAAGTCATGAATTACTGAACTTTGCATATAGAAGTTAGAGAAACTAAGACACTGAAACACTGCATCTGTTCTTGAAACTGTTTTCACACATTTAGAAATAAATCTTACATATGATTTCCGCACCTAAATTCAGTTTATTATCTGCTTATATGTTTGACAAGCTATATTCCGATATTTGTTTTGAAACCATGTTAGTTAAAGTAAAATGCCGTAGATGTCTTTCTTCTACTGAGCTTTGTTGGTTAGCTCACTCCGACTATACGTCACAGGTTCAGGTATTGACGTGGCTATTCAGGGCTGTGAGACTGATCCTGACTACGTGCCTGAGGAAGAGCTTGAGGTTCCTCCTGAGGAGTTTTTCCCAGTATAGAACTTACTGATTTTCTTATTTGTGGTGAGAGTTAGACTTGAATTTGTGGGCCCATTTTAGTTGGATACCATAGTTTTATATTTGATGTTGATTTCTGTTATGAGCCATGTTTCGATGATGGTCGGCCATCATCGGTGGTTCTTTACTTTTAATTGCTTCCGCATTTATTTTAGCTATGGATATTTATTGCGCTTTACTCTGATATGTGCCCTGTTTGTCCGGCTTATCGTTTATTCGATAGGTTGGCGAACCGGCCTTTCCTATACCTGAGGGATTGGAAAAGTCGGGTCGTCACACAGTGTATATGTTAGCTGGGCTTTGTTTCTCATGCAAGGCCCATATAGCCACATTTAGATATAAGCTAATTAATTTTGCTTAAAGACACTTGGTTTATTTGAAAAACTAAGTGTTGGGTTATAGACAAACTTTGTTTAACTTAAAGATATCTTTCAGCTGATATTGTGTGGTTATTTATTTACTTTTAACAGGGTCTTATTGTGCTCAAAGTGACGAGGCTACCACTTCTCATATAATTGATCACGTTGAGCCATCCGACTACAAAAATCTTTTATGTCCCGTGGTGATGCACGCTTAACCGGACTCATGAAAGTGGTAACTTTAGGGCATCCATTACAGAAATGGACAGAACTGACTCAACATGCTCAACAGCAAAAACTTTTTTGGACAACTGTACCCTTACCTTTCTTTTCTGTGTGCAAAGGTCCTTCAAGAATTTAGCATAGGCAGGGACCTATTTTATAGCATCAAGCAAAGGCAAATTGATCTTGACCTACTTGAAGGTCTCCATCATTTCCTTCATCTGAGCATTCTCCTTATCAAAAGGAGATGGGCCAGCAAGTGCATGAGGAAATGGCAGCTGTGAGACTGCTGGTGTGCCACAGCTGCATGCCTAACCACATCATGGTCAAATTTTTATTTTTTCCTTTTTTCTTTATTTATTATTTATTGTTGGGGCTCAGCATCAGCCCCTTTATTTTGCCCTGGCTGCTCCACAGCAGGGGATGAATTTCTTGGTTCTTCAACACTCACACTTCTTTCATTTTCACTCTCCATGGCCTCCTCAGTTGCCCTACCTACTAAGTTGTCAACCACTCTACCACTCCTTAGGGTAGTGATTGCATTAGCCTCTTCATGGGTAGAAGAGACTTCTCCAATCATATACTACCCTTTAGGTTAGCCAAAGGTTGACTAGGCAATTTACCCTCCTCTCTCCTGTTCAAAGCATTACAGATTTGACCCAGCTAGTCCTCTAATTTTTTAATGCTTTGCCCATAGGAGTTCATAGTTTGGACTAGGCTTCCCAAATTTTGTATTGATGCTAGAATTTGCTCTTCAAAGGAAGAGGATCTGGGCTACTATGGGGGCAAGACCAACTAATTGGGTTATGGGGCAGGCAACAAAAAATGCTGCCTTGGTAGGTATTCTTAGTTGAACTGATGCTGAGGTCTGTATGGAGCTGCCAACTATTGCTGCTTCTGAGGGTATGTGTCTTGTCTCCACCTCAAATTTTGGTGGTTTCTCCATGTGTACCCAGCAGGTTGTTACCCATATGATTGGATAGCATTGGCATGTTCTAAAACTAACTCAGGGAACTGAGTGGCTGATGGACCATCTTGAAGTACATGTGTGAGAGATTGACATATCAGACAAGCCCTTCCACTTGTGCAGCCATTCTAGGCTGCATCACATTAATCAATTTGTCAAATTTTAAAATCAGATTTTCCACCTTCCTTTCCAATTCACTTTACACTTTAACCCTCATACATTCCAACTTTAGGGGTGGACTCTTTCGCCAATTTAGCTAGGGTCTAGCTGTCATTGCGAGACACTGACTCCTGCTGCATGGAATTCTCCCCTATAATGTCAAACAACTCTCATGTCTCATCAGTTGTCTTGTGGAGATAACTACCCCACAAGAGGCATCCACCATGTCCCTACTTTTGAGATTAATTCCTTGGTAAACTACTTGCACAAGTTGGCACTATAGAATTTGGTGGTGGGGACATTATTTTAATATTTCTTGAAACCTTTCCCATGCCTCATAAAAATCTTCAGTTGAAGACTGAGTAAATGACAATATGTTTGTCCTCATTTGACTGGTTTTATTCATGGAAAAGAATTTAGCTAAAATTTGGCTTTGGAGGTCACTCCATGTCTGAATGCTATTGGCTGAGAGCTTAGAGAGGCAGGTGTTGGATTTGTCCTTTAGGGAAAAAGAAAAAAGTCTAAGTTCGGTGGCTTCAGGTCCCAGGCCAGCAATGTTAAATATGGTGCAAAGTGCCAAGAATTGATTAATGTGCTTGTAAGGATCTTTCTTACTAAGCCCATGAAAAGATGGCAACATGTTAATGGTGGAGGATTTGATTTCATAATTTCCCTCAACTGAAAGAAATTATATGTTAAAGGGAGATGTGTAGTCCCCAGGTATATTGTATTCCTTCAGAGTTCTTTGCCTCTCAGCCATGATAGCTAGATCAGTTTCAACAGTAGGGGCTGGTGTGTTGTTTCTCAATCTAAGGACCCTTTCAACCTCAGGGTTTGGAGGTTCCAACTTAGGATTTAAGGACCTTCTACCAAGTATACACACAGAATCAACAGGTAAAGAAGATGCTCACAGCACACAAAAATTTGTAAACAAAAATCACAACTAAACTATTGATAGGGAATTCAACACAGATGGACTGAGTTTGAGGGTAAAAGAAATGTAAACAGAGCTAGCTAAACTCCAACTATAGCTCTAGCTTTTCCCTGCTGCTGTTGTCCAAGTCTGTAAAAATTCCAACACAAACCAGTAGTACTTTTTATTCTATTTAAGGCACAGGTACAAAAAAATTTCTATTCTAAATTATATTACAACTCAGGCCTACTAAAAAGATCAATATCCCTGATGGCGGCGCTAAAAACTTGTTGGTAAAATTCTAGGGTACTGACTATTGTTGTGTGTGGAAATAAAATCAAATAAAAAAGAGTGAGATGAGGAAAATGGTTATAAAAATAGTAACCTAAAAATACACAGCTTGCAAGATATAAGGCTATTGTAGCAAGTTTTGAGTAAGTAAGAGTTTGTCCTACAGAGAAATTGATCTAGAACTCAAAATAGGTTATGTTAGTAGGCCTCCATATCTGGCTACAGATCTGACAATCCTAGAGAAAGGGAGTTAAGTGTCACAACCACACTAAATTAATACTAAAAGAGATAAATAAAGTACAATCTTATCCTAAAGAAAGGGTTATAAAGAAGGTGGTGATGGTGTGTACGAAAATAAAGATAAAATTGATGGGAAGTAGGCAATTAAGCTAAAGTTAATTCAGTTATATAACTCAGATTTAGGGCTGTCTCTGCAGCAAATCTCTCAAATGGCTACAAATACATCTACAAGGAAGAAGTATTCAACTCAACCCTTATGGTTTGACCTGTTATCTTAAGCCTATAACCTATCCACTTCAATGGTCACAGACTATCCAATAGAGAGGATCAAACCACATGGACTAATTCAGAAAACCAATCTGATCCAATCGAATAGACTATCTTAAGGCTATAACCTATCCACATAAATAGTCATAGACTATCCAATAAATGTCTTCCACCCGATGGATCAAATTAGAACATGAAAACTATTGCAGACACCATGTATGCCAGGCTATAAGCTCAGGCATCCATGGGAGCAAATAGTTCTTGAAAAACCAGTGGGAATTATAGTATTTCAAAAGCTATTTGGGGCCTATAAATGCAGCTAGTCATTGCTACAAAAGACTTGCAATGACTCAACTCATAAGCCGGCAATCTCTATAGAGAAGTCAGATCTAACATCTGATGTTGGTCAAGTGTAATAGAGGAGAGCTTGTTCCTACAACAACCTCTCACAAGGCTACAAGCTCAAGTGCAAAGGAGAAGAATCCGTCTCAGATCTGTGACTTGGAATCACCCTAGGGCTATAGTCTGTCCACTTGAATGGTCACAGGTTATCCACAGAGGCTATCCTCACCACAGAAGACTGAGATGGAACAAGTAAATTGCTACGGCCACTATAGTCCCAGGGCTACAAGCTCAAGCTTCCATGGGCCTTTCAAATTAGCTCAAGTCCTACATGTATGGCATAGATTGAATAAAACTATGAACAAATAGGAAAATAACAGATTGAATAAACCTCTAAAATACTAATTTCATTGATCAAATCATTACTTACAATGAGATTTCTCAAGGCAGCAGCCTTGTGCATAACAGCTCACCAGTGGCTCCCAATGTTCACAAGACTCATTATAAAATTGATAAAACTAATCTTAATTTCTTACAGAGGATATAGCCAGCAAGTGCTTGGCTAAGAGAGAAGAAAAAATAGAAAAGAGGTGATCAATCCCTAACCCTAGCCTGCTCGAGCTCAAAGCTGACAAAGGTTGAAGGAGGGATGATAAAATTCTAAATTAAAACAAATACAACATATATACTCAGTCCTAATGCCTTAGCCAACAGAAGATTAAACCCTAAGTTTTAGGATAGATGTGGTACTGTTACAACCTTGGATGCCTTGGGATGTGTGCCGCAATATCAGGGCCTCGGGATGTGTGCCCTGGACCTAGGAAATCCCCAAAAGGTCCCTAAGTAGAGAGTGAGAAGAGGAGATCTTGAGCTTCACGGGCTGGCCTTGGTACATTAATCCATTCGCGTGGTTGGCAGAGTGCTCGTGAGGTAGCATTTGGCTTGGAAAGCTCCTTGCTCGCGCAGAAGACTTTAGCTTGTTGCGCATTTGGATTGGCTTGAAATGCACTCACAAGGAAGAATTTATAGTGATCTGTCTCGCTCGCGCATCAGGGCTTCAAAATTTTCTGTCATGAGATTATCTCATAGAAAACTTTCCATCTCTCTCAGCTTCTTTGTCAAACGGATAGCACAGTTCGCGCGGTAGAGAGTTGAGCTTTCAAGTGCGCAAGAGTTGCGCAAGAGAACTTCTAGAGCTCCCTCATCTCTTGAGCAACGCAAGAACTTTGCGATCATTTTGTGCATCTTAGTTTCGCGCGACTGCTATCAGACTTGATCCCCACGAGAACTTTGCAAGTTCTATTTCTGAATCGTGAGTTCCTTAAGTGTTGGATGTAGCTGAAGTGCACGACTGCTGCGTGAGAGACTGCTTTGGGACAATCCCTTCACCGAGCTGTGCAAATTCTTTGTGAGTTCACTTATGTTGCATGTAATAGCTGTGCGAGGAAGCTTTGCTGCAGCCTTCAACAGTGCAAGGCAGTATTTCTACTATGCAAGATAACACCATTTATCCTTGCAGTTGCTACTGTTGCAGCCTTCTCCTCTCACATCCATACAGCTTTCATCTGTTGGACTTCTTGGGTCCACTTTGACATGCAAACTAATCACCATGGTGTGTACCACCATGGTGTTCCATTGATCTTTGGCTCAACAGTCTTCTTTGGTTTAAATTCTCTCTTTTTGGTACCAAAAGCAGGGACTTTATACTAAGCTGCATAATTATTACTAGCTACAAACAGGCTAAACAAGGGGTTATTAATCCGCTTTAAGGTCTAGCAAAGGCTAGGTTAAGAGGTGAAAAGTGATACTTTTCAGTGGATAACAATATCGTACATTCACTCACTCATGCCTCATTCCAACCAACAAGCCTGATCCGAAGGATTGAACCTCCCTCGAAGCACGTCCATACCATTCACTCACGACCAACTAACCCTATCCCACATACCTATAAACCTGAAATTACCTATCACCCTGAACCGATCACCAAGATCACTAAGATCAAACCTAT
Organism: Chloranthus sessilifolius; assembly: GCA_021018995.1. Taxonomy (NCBI): domain Eukaryota; kingdom Viridiplantae; phylum Streptophyta; class Magnoliopsida; order Chloranthales; family Chloranthaceae; genus Chloranthus; species Chloranthus sessilifolius. The sequence continues at coordinate 35,525,528 of CM037586.1, forward strand.
CACCGACTCCACCCCTAAACAAACTCAACCCATCACCAAACTCATCGCCAAGCTCAACGCACTTATCTCCGAACCGATTCAACCTACCCTTGAACTCGACAGCCTATCGACAAGCATACCAACCCCCAAGATACCTCAGCTGACACTGAAACCAGTTCCGCGACCATTCCCTAAACAAACTCCCTCACCTATCCTGGAAGCAATTCTCGAATTAATCTATCCATATAACAAGACACCATTCATACTTAAACTAATCACAAAGATAAACTCTGAACATGAACCCATAATTGAATCAAGACCCGTAATCCAACATACTCTAGAATTAATCCCCGAGACCGAACACGTTATCGAACACACGATCGAACACATCACCCCACCAACCTTAAACCCAACACTTGAACTAATCCCTACACCTACTTTAAAACATGAACTCAATAACGAACACTTCACTCCACCAACGTCCGAGTCAACTCTCAATCAATCACTACGCCCGCCTCAGAAACTAAACTCACTACCACCTCACAAACTTCAAAACAAAATCTCGAACCCGAATCTATTACCAAACATACCTCCGAACCACGCATTTCACTCACTCTAAAATCAACCATTGAACCGATCTCAAAACCAACTCACAAATCAATCTCTACACCTGCCTTAACACTTGAACTCCCCACCGAACTTATAATGCCCCCAACTCCGAAACAAGGACCCACTATCAAACTTACCGTTCCACCGACTACGAAACTAAACCTCGAACCTAAACTTGCCACTAAACCTGAACTAATCATCAAACCTGAACCCATCATCAAACTTCGACATGTCATCAAACGCGAAATCGTTATTAAAACTAAGCCTATCATTAAGCCCGAACCTATCATCGGGCCTATCCCTACAACACCAACTTCAACTGCCTTCGGGTCAACCACTAAACCTGACAACAAACAAACCTTAAAAATAGTCACTCCTCCCATTCCCGAGATCAAACCAAACCCAAATCTTATGACTCCGATCAACATCCAAATTAACATGTCACCTAATCCTCAAACCTCACAATATAAAATTGACATCACAACTGAAATTTCATCTGAATCTCAGATCAAAATCTCCATAGGCCTCACAATCAAGGTCCCCGTAGAAATTCAACCGACAATAATACTGCAACATCAAACAGTCGACACTAAGCTTCCCCAAAAAATTACAAACAAAATTTTACAACAACCTCACGATAAACCCAAAATATGCATCAAACGAAACAAGAGAAGTCAAAACCGCCCCACACGGAGAAAAGGTCCACCTTGGCCTACGCCCTCGCGTCTCCTCCTCCTCCTCTACCTCTACCTTATCTTCTCATTACCTTTACAACACTACCTTCCCTCTCAACCATTTCTACTCCAACTTCACCCACGAACAATTTCCAACAACCCGTAAATAATTCTAGAATCAACAACCCGTAAATAATTCTAGAACCAACAACTCTACGCCCCATCTCTACGAGATGCCTCACTCCATCGAAAAATGAACGAAGGTCCCTCCCGACAAGGAGGCCCCGACCATAAAAGATTTATTAAAATAAGAAATCAAACAATGCCACACCTATTTTGACAAATCTCATATCATCCAAAACACAAACCTAAACATAACATCTCTCTCATCCCAGATCAATCAAATCGAAAGGGATCGAGGACCCAGAAACGGATCACCCAACTGCCACTCCGCCCATTTGACCTTCTGAGTCAGTCTCCGCTTAAGGAACTGATGTTGTACCATAACACCACAACATTAACAAAAAATATATATATACAAAATATATACAAAAATAAGAAAAATATATACATTGCCCAGCAATATCTCTCACCTATAACTCGTACCTGACCGAGAACTTGAAGTCGATGAGCTAGTGCTAAGAAACAGTGCCTACACAATCGCCTCGCCTGGAGGAAATCAAAGACCACGTGGAAAATACTTATATTATCTCGGCGACATGCCCAGGAAGCAATAAGAAGGGAAGGACTTTCTAAACCCCAAAATGCTACCCCTAACTCGATCATCATATCTCGGAGCCTAAATAGGCATACTTATATACTTATCATCCTCATAGTCATCGCGAGACATTTGCCAGTCGTAGGTCATTATTTTCAAAAAATATTTTGGGAATCATCTGACTCATTAACTACCCCTCCTATTCGGACAAATTGATCAAAAGGACTAATGGATCATAAAACACACTTTTGAAATATAGAAAACTTTGGATTCTCATACACCTCTTCAGCCATTGGAGTCGATGTTAGAGCATAAAAAATGAAAATGCAAGGTTTCATCAAACCTCATAATTCTTGCATTAGCAGCTTATTTCAAAAAAAAATATAGAAAAAAAGCACAATCGAGCGAGATCAATACGACGAATGAATAGTCAATGAATTCAGGGAAACATAAGTAAATTATGAGGGCATTCCTAGTAATCTTATTAAGGAAATATAAGCAAGCCGCGAGGGCATCCCTGACATCTTCACACTACTAGATGTCATCGCACGGTGGCGGGAGGAGGACAAACTCGTCCTAACTATAGAATTTGATGATTTGATGGTGCTGGACCATGACAGAGAGCTCAATTATGGCACCGCATCATCCACCTGAGAAGAAAGTAGTTGACTACTATTTCAAAATTAGTTAAATAAGATGCTACCCTCAAATTAATAAACCGTATCTCTTCTTCACCTTTTATTTTCTCTTCTAATAGTGAGTCAAATGACTTTCAAAATCTCTTTCAAAATAAAATCGAAAACTTTCGAATGATAATCAATGCAATCACACATTACCTACCATTCACCTCAATCCTGCTAAAAGCTATGATACATAATGATCATTCAACATGTACACAATCAAGCCTGGCATGTGGCCAAAATAATCAAAATACTTTCCAACATGGGATTATTACAGATACACCCCAGGACATCTGTGAGGTCGATAAAAGTCCCTACCGTCACTTGACACTGGGGCATTTTTTTAAGAGCGCTAGCACCTTGGTAATGATACTCAGGTCACGAGACCAACACCCTAAATTGGGGCATTTTTTTTTATTTTCAGGTTGTACCTTACTTTTTTACCATGGGACCAAAAACATTCAAAATAAGACAAACAAAAAACATACAACAATAAATATGAATAAATGTAAATGAAATGAACACAATAAACAAAACACCGTTTTATTTATGATAAAAAATTTACAGGTATCGCAAAGGCATACCTCCTGAACATACAACGCAAAACGAAGACCTAGGACCTAAACATACAACTTAAAACAAACATGAAACTCAAAATGGACACAAACCCAAAACACGATGCATAGAATGTCCAATCAGAAGCAACAAAAAAGTGAGGGGAAGATTGGTTGGGTAACACCCTTTCCATCCATTTGGAGGACTTCCCTCAAGCCATCTTCACCTCCTAACAATAATGAAGGATGTACATCGTACCTTAATCCCAACACCCCCCAAACCATATCAACATCTCCATTCACACCGCCATCGGAAGCCACTTTAGGACATTTAGCACACGAAACGACAAACATCGGAAGAAATGACATCAAAGTCAAACTGTCAGATTCAAAAATATCATGGAAACACAGAAATTAGGGCACTAGGAAGTAAGAAAACAAGGAATCAAAGGAGAAACCATAAAGCATAGGTGAAATGAAAGTTTTTTGCCTTATATAGAGTGTGGGCCAATCGCGCGCCTGACCACAGGCGTGCAATTGAATCACGCGCAGATACACCGGTGCATAATCCGAATCATGCGCATCAATCAAGGAGTGCCATTACCCTTTCGTCCGCCCAAACGGTGCAACACTCCAATCTCGCACTCTCCACTGTAGACACCCCCATTTTTCCCTCTCGAAATATACAAATCTATTCGATCAACCTTTGACCTCATAACCCCAATGTGGGACCATATACTGAAACAATAGTATATAGTTGGACACAGGCTGAAATAATAGCTCTGTGGCTCAAACCCTATGACCCTAATATGGGAACTATGCACTGAAACAATAGTACATGGCTGAACATAGGCTGAAATAATAGCTCTGTGGCTCAGATCTCAACGTAGGGAGACTATATACTGAAACAATAGTATATAGTCGGAATGCAAACTGAAATAATAGTCTCGCATTTCAGACTCCTACCCCTAATGTGGGACCATATACTGAAACAATAGTATATAGCTGGACACAGACTGAAATAATAGCGCTGTGGCACTGGCCCCATGACCCTAACGTGGGAATCATACACTGAAACAATAGTACATGGCTGAACACAGGCTGAAATAATAGCTCTGTGGCTCAAATCCTAACGTAGGGAGACTATATACTGAAATAATAGTATATAGTCAAAATAAAGGCTGAAACAATAGTCTGGCATTTCAGACCCGACCCGGACCCAGACCCGAACAGCCCCGAATTATGCGCCTAAAACCATGCGCGCAATTCAATTGCACGCCAAACTACATGCGTGTAATCAGTCCCCCTTTCAGACCAGACTCCCTTTTCTAGACCACCTCGAGACTCGATTACGCGCGCCACATAGCACTCATGATTGGATTGAGCGCCCCACCACCAACGCGCAATCGACCTACGCCCGACCAAGTCTTACCGTCCTTGACACCCAAGCTTCCTTGATCAAGCTCTTCAAATGAGACGCTTAATCGGATTGTGCACTCCACACTGGGCGCACAATTAGTTATAACATTATTAGAACTAGGAAACTCGCTGAGCAAGTCAGTCAGTCGCTCACTGAGTCGGTGACTGACTCAAAGCGATTAAGCACCGAGAAATCAGTGTGCAATCCTGTTAAATGCATAAAACAAGGCATTTAATTAGAGAAAAACCTATAAAAGATTTTTTTCTAATTCGCCCAAGAAGAGGCTGGAATTTTGGGGGAGAACGAAATTTTTTGGGGATTTTGAAACCAAAGAAAGAACGAAATAGAGGAACATAGCCATGATTTCGAGATTCAACCTTCGAATCTTCGGAATTTCTCTCCGCAGCCTTGACCTTAGGTAAGAATTTTAGTTTTTGACCGTAGTTTTTAGTTCTTACATTTAGGATTTTTCTTAGTTAATATTAATTCAGTCTTACACCCTTTGTCGGACCGTAATTTTAATATTTGGTTCTAGTTATCAGTTTCTAGAACCAATCCTTAATCTGACGAGCCAATTCACCGACCATAGACTCAATTTCATTTTAAAATTTTAATCTCCAATCCTATCATTAATTTCTGATTCTAGTTCATAGTTTCTAGAACCAATCCTTAATCATACGGCCTGATTTTCTAATTTTGGACCCGAATTCAGTCCTCAAATTTTAAACTTCTAGTCTTAACTCCTTAATTTAATATTTCTAAAATCCCAAATATTAGTTTTGTCTTCTATAATCCTAGTTTCATAATTTAATTCATAATCATAAACCCGAAATCGACTCTGAAAATCCAAAAATATAATATTACAGTCCAAAATCCAATTTATCCTTAATCTCAGCCACCGGATTTGTCCAAGGAAGCTTATGGAGGGTACTCGGGAACGAGGACAATCCTCCTTAGCATAGCGGGCTTAAAATCCCTTTTTTTAGGATTATTTTATTGCTTTAATTAGAATTAGAAAATCAAGTCCATAATTTTGTTAGATTTTTAGTATAATTAATTTACATGCTTTATTTTAATTAGATCCTTAGAATAATTACTTTGATTAGAATTCTAATAAAATTAGTTCCTTTATTTTAATTAGATAATTCTAGCATAGTTAATTCGTTTCTTTATTAAATTCCAGTATAGTTAATTCTTTTTTTTATTAATTAGAGTTTAAGTATAATTAATTCATTGCTTTGATTCTAATTCTAGAAAAAAATCAGTTCCTTTATTTTAATTGGATTTTAATAAAGTTAATTCACTTGCTTTAATTAGAGCTTTAGTAAAAATTAGTTTTCTACTTCAATTAGAATTGCAATAGAACTACTATACTTGCTTTACTTAGAATTTCAGTAATTAGCATGCTTGATTTAATTAGAGTTTCATTAAAATTAGCATATTTGCATTCCTAGTACAATTAGGAGACTGATATTAATTGGACTTATAGTAGTATTAGGACACTAAATTAATTAGAATTCTAATATGATTAGGAAACTAAATTAATTAGATTCCTAATAGAATTATAATATTAGATCAAATCACTATAATAAACCTACACCACTAGACTCACAATACAATTAGGAAATCTAAACCGATTCGAATTACAATAATAACAAGAAAGAAAAGAAAAATTAAACTATCTAAACTATAAGGAAGAGTCATAACTGCTGACGTTCGCAGGCAGACGATTCAGTAAAGAAGTAACCCACACTCGCTCTAAAGCGTGATCACTGACGTGTTTCAGCGTCATTAAATATCTGCAGCTGGTGATCGCAATAAACTAGGAACCTTTCTAGAAACCCCCATTTTTTTATTTGATTTCTAACATTTCAAACGCCGCATCACTAGAGTCCACTTGGACAGAATTGGGCCACTGATTCAACGGGGACCGAGAGGAACCCAAAAAAAGCGCGCACCAACAGACTGACGATTGCGATGGGACACTTTTGTTGAACTCTTTCCTTTCTTTAGATAGGTAATTTTTAGTTTATTTTTCTTCCCATCGCGTCATTTCGAAGCCCTTTAGATATGAGTCTTCGTCAAAGACTCGAGATGTTCGGCATACAAAGAGTGAGCTTAGGAGACTCACCATTGTGGGGATCATAACAACCCCATGTACGAAGAAGAACTATTTTATAATTCTAGCCTATGACAACCTAAGATTAACATGGCTGGTGAATAAGAGAATCCCTTCTTCACCCCACACATCAGTAAAAATTATAATGAGAGAGATGGTAACACTGGACAAAACCTTACTGCCCAATAAATTGTAGAGCTTAGTATTTAGAGAATACAAAGAGGAGATGATGTAACATCCTGAAAAATTCATACTTAAATTGTGTACCTCGGGAAACGAATCGATTGGTCACACGATTGATCGGGTCGATTTAGAAGTGGTTGAGTTAGTTGAGCATGTATGAGTGAAAGCATTGAGCGAAGAAAGGGTGATTAGTTGTGATGTAAGGACACATACATCTAGTTAGTTGTATGTGTGTTACACCAAAACTAAAAGCTTAGGTTACTAAAAGAGAGAAAGAGAATTTATTTCTCTTTAGTTGTGTAGTAAGGAGAGTTAATAGAGAGAGAGATAGAGAGTAAATGAGAAGGAGATTTTGTTGAGAGATAATGAAGATCACATTAAGTGCAAATCATTGATCTTAGCTCGCAAAAAGCTAACGGATCGAGCTCGGGATCGAGAGTATAGAGATTTGGGGGTTTATGAAACCCTAGTGAGCTAGAGCTTGGAATAAGGGAAATCCAACCGTTTGATATGGTAAGATCCACTATTTCAAGTCTGTTTAATTATTAAATAGAGAATCTAAACTGTTTTGTATAAAAAATGGATGATGAATGGGATGGATGATGAAGAGATGAGTACTAAAGGATAGAACACGTTCAGATCTGAAAATGAGCAAAATCGATCGAACAAAATTAGAGTTCGTTCAATCGATTTTGACCAATGAAGAAATAAAGAGAAAAATAAATAAATTCTGAAGAAACCGTTCGAACGATTTTAGAAATCGTTCGATCGAATTGAGAACCTGTGTCAACGATTTGAAAATCGTTCAAATCGATTTTACTGGGGGGGAACATGAATGTCTGAAGTATTCGTTCGAACGAATAAAGTCGTTCGAACAATATAAGGATTCGTTCGAATGATATGAGAATTTGTTCGAACGATTTAGAAACCGTTCGAACGATTTAGAATCATTCGATCGATTTGGGTTAATTTAGGCCTTTAGTCTGTTTTGGCTTATGAATTATTAGTAGTTGGGGGCTAAGCTTCTAAACCCAATGTTTGGACACTATGGTAATATTCTTCATGTGTTGGCCATACCTAGGTTGAGCCGGACCATGGAGTGCTCATTGTTTGATCGGATTTGATCGGATTAGAAAGCCCTTGGAGTGATATGCAATTGAGGTAGGGGAATATCTAAACCGGTACACTTTATTATGAGCACGTATGTAGTGATAGTGTATTGATACATGCTCCTTTAAATTCTATTTTGATTTTTGTTAATGCAAAGAGTAGGGTGTGATGACAATGGCGTCCGTGTCTACATAAATAAATGAGGAAACTATCAATGTAAGAGTTAAGTCATCCCAGGGATGTATAAGTGCATGGACATCTCAGAGATGCATCAAATAGTGTGACATCCTAGGGATGTATGGTGGATGTAAGGATCCACATTATGAGATAGACCATAAATGTGATTGCACAGGTTGTGAGTTATTATGTATTAGCCCAATTACATGGTGAACAACTATATGTATTGCACAATTTGATTTAAGGTTTGTAGATGCGGATATTCGTGACACGGCAGCAACTAATCCGTGCACCGGTGAAGTATCCAGGGATGTGTAGTAGTAGTATGTCTGTCGCCTATGAGAAAAGGACGTGGATGAATTCCATGAAAATAGTCTGATTAGACGACGATGGAGGGTATTCCATCGGGGCTCAATGCTATATTGCTCTGGGACTATTTAAGTTAATTGATTTAAGTCATGGAACTAGCCTGGTTGCAACGATGTGAATTAGTAGTCATTTTAGCTCATGAGTAGAGTAATAAATGCATTCTACTTGTTTTATCGCATCTCAATTTACTTTTCAAGAAAAGATACATTGATGAGTTCATGTTTCATTCCTGTCATGAAATATATGTGAGTAAGAAAGATATATTTGTTGTGATATTGCCCCTATTGAGCTAGGATGTAGCTCACCCTTTGACTATATGTCACAGGTTCAGAGTTAGGAGTCGCTACGGATGAGGTTGATCCCGAGGACTTAGATTACATTCCAAGGGAGAAATCTGAGCCTCCTCCTGAGAAGTTCTTTTAGAAGACTCGCTGCATACTTTGAAATTATTTTGTAAGGGAGAGATTTTCGGCTTGGTACGTCCAGTCATATTTTGTAAGAGTATCGATGTATGTAATATTCTTTTGTCGAACCATTTAAGGTGACCGTAGTTACAGCACTGATGGTTCGGGTTGGTTCTTTTGTCCACACAGAGGCATGGAATTAGAACTATCTTATGGGATTGATATTTTGGTGTAGTATAATGTAGAACTGGAGATTTGTTCTGCATTAATTTTGTTATATTTTCTAGTAGTGGAAGGGATGTACCAAGTGTTTCGCATACTATATGGGGCACGGCCTCGAGGGCTGTGCTGATGGCATGGGTTTCGAGGTGCCGAAATCTAGGCCGTCACAGTTGGTATCAAAGTAATTTCATTTGAATTTCTGACAAGTCTTAGGATTTTATCAGAGTAAAGGGATCTTTTGCTAATAAAACTTTGGTTTCATGTGCAGAGCGTGATGTCTTCTGGAAGAAGGGGAGAGACGTAGCCAGAGCAGATATCTTAGAGGAGATGATGAGTTCCGAGCAGAGTCCAGTAGAGACCAAGAAAATCCTCGTGAGGGAGATCGGAGGGGTGAGACAACAAATCGCATTTCATTAGCTATGGAGAGTATGGCCACTGCGATGGCTCAGCAATCGCAGCAAACTGCAATACTGGCCGAGCAGACGGCACTACTGGTGGCTAACAATTTCAACAATGTCAATAGTCATCAGCCACCACCACCACCTCCTCCAGCACTATTGCCCTCGTCATTTGTTGATTTTAGGAGATTGAGACCTCCTAGCTTCTATGGGTAGACAGATCCATTGGAAGCTTAAAAATGGTTAAACTAGATAGAGAAGCTTCTAGATAGATTGCAGAGTACGGAGAGTGAGAAGGTAGGATGGGCTTCCTTCCAGCTCGAGGGAGATGCCGATCCATGGTGGAAATCTGTACTGAGGAGAAAGGAAATCGAGGACCCTCACCGTCTATGGACTTGGGCGGATTTTGTTAGGGAGTATTTCCCTAAGCAAGTGCAAGTACAAATGAGAAGAGACTTTGCAAATCTACAGCAAAGAGGCATGTCTGTGCGAGAGTATGGTGTAGAGTTTACACGCTTATCTCGATTTGCACCAGAGTTAGTATCCACAGAGAGCATGAAGGCAGCCAAATTTGAAGAAGGTCTAAGGTCAAACATCCGTGAAAGATTGTCAATTTTCGAACTTGAACGTTATGCAGATGTGATGGGAAAAGCAATAGTGGCCGAGAGGGATATCTATGGTGTGTACAAAAGAAGGGATCAGCAGGATGGAATATGACCAGACCAAGGGAGGGTGGGTGAGTATGACTCGGGGAACAAAAAGCTGAGATTTGCAGCACCAGCTCCACTCCCTAGACAGATAGCGTATACAAAATTTTTTAGACCACCTGTATCCGCATTGGCGAGACCCATCCGATATGAGAACTCTACCGCCACCACAGGAGTGTCTGCTAACCAAGGCTTCTCACGAGCAGCCTCTTCTACACCAAAGGAGACTTGTGCCAAATGTGGCAAGTCTCATAGGATAGTTGATTGTAGACAGGGAATGCAAGGATGTTATAGATGTGGGAAGATAGGCCACATTATCCGAGATTGTCCCGATATGACAAAGGAAAGAGCGGCTTCTGCTCCTGTACCAAGACCGATCCAAGCTAAGAAGTCGATCATATAGGGCAAGGCCTATGCAGTTACGGCTCAGGATGCTTAAAATTCCAACGATATCACACAGGGTGAGTTTTTACTTAGATTGATTTGTACATTATGTTAAAAAGTGCGAAAATATATTTCTATTTTATCTTGTTTTAAGAAACATCCACCTAAATGACATATGTAAGAGTAGATATTCTAATTGATATCATATAAATGTGTTGCATGAGTGGAATGTTGAACTAAGTGTGCCTTATAGGTACCTTACAAGTATATGGGAGGGGAGTGATGTAGCGTACGTGGCTAGAGCATTAATGGACCCAGGGTCTACCCATTCATATGTCACTCCTCGATTCGCAAGAAAGAAGAAAGTTAGGCCAGAGACTTTAGATTTTATCTTGGCAGTGTCGATTCTGACGGAAAAATTGGTTGATACAGACTTAGTCTGCAAGTCAATGATTGTAGCCATTAGAGATGGGGACGTCTATGGGGAAGTCTTTGAGTTGCCAGTAGATTTAATCATGTTAGACATGCAAGGATTCGACGTGATCCTTGGCATGGACTGGTTGTCACAATACTGTGCAACAGTCGATTGTAAGAACAAGGTTGTCACCTTTAGGCCGAATACGAGACGATCATTTCGATTTGTAGGGGTGAGGACAAACTTTCTACCACTCGTGTCCACTATCAAAGCTGAACGTTTGATCAAAAATGGATGCAATGGCTATCTGGCTTTCCTAAAGGATGGCAAGGAAGGGAAACATGTTGCTTCAGAGATTGCTGTGGTGCGTGAGTTTGACGACGTTTTTTCAAAAGAATTGCCAGGGCTACCTCCGGAAAGAGAGGTTGAGTTCGCTATCGATTTGGCACCTGGAACGGAGCCGGTTTCTAAGGCCCCATATAGGATGGCTCCGGCTGAGTTGAAGGAGTTGAAGGAGCAATTACAGGAGCTCTTAGATATGGGGTTTGTAAGACCGAGTGTATCTCCTTGGGGTGCGCCGGTCTTGTTTGTCAAGAAGAAGGACGGGCCAATGAGGTTGTGCATTGACTACCGTCAGTTGAACAAACTCACTATAAAGAACAAGTATCCATTGCCAACAATAGATTACTTATTTGACCAACTGCAAGGGGCAAGGTATTTTTCTATGATCGACTTGAAATCTGGATATCATCAACTCAGGGTCAAGGCAGAGGATGTTCAAAAGACTGCTTTTAGGATGAAAAACAGACACTACGAGTTCTTAGTGATGCCGTTGGGTTGACGAATGCACCAGCGTCATTTATGGATCTAATTAATCGGGTGTTTACACCACACTTGGACTCTTTCGTCGTTGTATTCATTAACGATATCCTAATATACTCTAAGTCAAACTGAGAACATGAGGAGCACTTGAGAACCGCTCTACAAACATTGCATGAACACCAATTGTACGCCAAGCTCAGTAAGTGTGAGTTTTGGTTAGAGGAAGTTAGCTTTTTGGGGCATGTCATCTCAAAGGAGGGTGTCATGGTGGATCCAGCAAAGATCGAGGCTGTAGTGCAATGGGAGCAGCCTAAGACAGTGACTGATATACCCAGTTTCCTTGGTTTAGATGGGTATTACAAGTGATTTGTGGAGGGATTTTCAAGGATATTGGGGCCACTAACGAGGCTCACACAGAAGGACGTGAGATTTGAGTGGACCGAAGCTTGCGAGAAGAGCTTCCAAGAGCTTAAGAAGCGGCTCACTTCAACTCCAGTACTTGCAATTCCTACAGGTAGTGGAGGTTTTACAGTCTACAGTGACGCTTTACATAACGGTTTAGGCTGTGTGCTTAACCAATACAAGAAAGCAATTGCATATGGGTCGAGACAGTTGAAAGAACACGACAAGAATTACCCAACGCATGACCTTGAATTGGCAGCGATCATATTTGCATTGAAGATTTGGAGGCACTACTTATATGGGGAGACTTTTGAGATCTTTACTGACCATAAAAGCCTCCGATACTTATTCACATAGAAGGAACTAAACATGAGGCAACGAAGGTGGATGGAGTTTCTCAAAGACTATGACTCCTCCATTCAATATCACCCAGGCAAGGCTAATGTTGTCGCGGATGCTTTGAGTCGGAAGGGTTCGGCTCAGTTAGCTAGTCTAGTGATGGGAATGTACAGGTGGAAATTGTTTAAAGACCTATCATTGTATGACGCGACAATTGAAGTACAAGCTTCAGGTGCTCTGTTGGCCAATATTTCAATGAGGCCGACAATTTTCGAACACATACATGAGTTGCAGATGAGAGACTCCGAGTTAGTCAAGATTCGACAAGAAGTGATGGAAGGTACTAGACCGGATTTCTCTATAAGGGAGGATGGTTCCTTGTTGTTCAGGGGATGTTTATGTATTCCAGTCAATGCCGGTCTGCGACAAACCATTTTAGATGAAGCTCACAAGTCTAAATACACTATCCATCCTAGTAGCACCAAGATGTATCAAGATATGCGTAAGAGCTACTGATGGAGAGGTCTGAAACGCGACGTAGCAGAGTATGTGTCAAAATGTTTGACGTGTCAATAGGTGAAAGTCGACCATCGACACCCTGCTCGCTTATTGCAGCCTCTACCCATACCAAAATGGAAATGGAGGTCAATCTCCATGGATTTCATAATAGGGTTACCACGTACGGCAAAGAGGCACAATGCTATATGGGTTGTCGTGGATAGACTGACAAAGTCAACTCACTTCTTACCCTACAACACGATGTATACTGTCAGACGACTGGTGGAACTCTATATGAAGGAGATAGTGCGGTTGCACGACATTTCGACCAGCATTGTATCTGATCGTGACCCATTATATACCTCTAAATTTTGGCAAAAGTTTCAGGAAGGTATGGGCACTCGATTAGATTTTAGTTTGGCGTTTCATCCACAAACTGATGGGCAAACAGAATGAGTAAATCAAGTGATAGAAGACATGCTCAGGGCGTGTATGCTCGAGTTACAAAGTTCGTGGGATCAACATCTACCGTTGATCGAATTTGCATACAACAACAGTTTTCAAGCGAGCATAGGAATGGCACCGTATGAAGCTCTCTATGGAAGGCGATGCACATCACCCATCAACTGGGAAGAAATCGAAGAGAAATTTGTATTGGGTCCAAAAATTCTTGAAGATAACGCTATGTTTGTACGAATGATAAGAGATAGGCTCAAAGCAGCTCAGAGTAGGCAAAAGAGCTATGCCAATGTCAAAAGAACAAGCCTAGATTTTGCCATTGGCGATCACATGTTTGTGAAAGTATCACCCATGAGGGGTGTGATGAGGTTCAAAAGGAAGGGGAAGCTAAGTCCTCGTTATATAGGACCCTTTGAGGTTTTGGGTTGAGTCAGTGAAGTAGCCTATCGTATCGGGTTGCCTCCATTGTTTAATAGGGTACACAACGTTTTTCACATTTCAATGCTCCGGAAGTACATAAGGGACCCCACGCACATTTTAGGCGGTCAGCCGATTGAGCTACATGAGGACATGACCATGATTGAAGAAGCAAATCAAATTTTAGATCGTAAAGAGCAAACTCTACGCACTAAGATCATTCCGTTAGTACTCGTCAAGTGGGGGAATCATCCGGTCGAGGAAGCGACTTGGGAGCGAGAGGCTGAGATCAGGGAACTGTATCCCCATTTGTTTGAGCAATAGTGCTCGAGTACTAGTCCCAACTCTGTTTTGTCATTGTAAGTTAGAATTTGAATTTGTATGAATGGATGTGTATAAATCTGTATTGAACGGTGTTTTGTAATGAACAATACTAGAATTTTGCGTTGATAATTGCGCTGATATCTAAGTGTTTAAATATTGGTGTAGAACTAGGTGTAGTTGTAAGCATTGCTACCTTATTGGGGGAGCTACTGCCAATTTGATAGGCTGGCAAAGCCTATGGGTAAGATTATCCCTCTAAGAAGGATCATGCTTTCTTATGTAATGAGAGGCTAATTCATTAAGAGGTTATAGGCCATGTACAAACACCCTCACTCACATTATTGAAAATTTCGTTTGATCGAAATTTAATTTCGTTCGATCGAATTTTTTCTGTAGGCTAAGGCCTTATATGTTGCCAGAAAATCGTTCAAATGAAATTCAAATCGTTCGAACGAAATACAAAGATTAGTGAGGGTTTAGGCTGTTGCTAGGAATCGTTCGATCGATTTTCCAAGTCGTTCGAATGAAATGCTTTGGCCAGTGGAGTGGAAAATAGCCTAACAATGGAGCCCAACAAATCGTTCAATCGAATATAGAAACTGTTCGAACAAAATTTTTGAGGGCCCTTTAACTAAGGTAATTCGTTCGATCGAAATTACATCCGTTCGAACAAATTTTTAGGCTGACATTTAATGTTTGGAAACTGATCGAACGAATTTTAAATCGTTCGATCAATTTTGAAAACTATATATAATTGGATTCGTTTTTTGCCTTTCGTTTGAAAACCAAACCTCTCTTTTGTTTTCTTTCTTTGGGGGAGAGTTCTAGGGTTGTGTGGGTCGCCGATTTTCGTCAACTCTGGCCACCTCCAAGCTCCTTTTTCTTCATCTAAGGTAAGCTCAAACCTCTTTTAGGTTTATTGCACATTCCAATAGATTAATTTACCTTATGTTTTGCTAGCATTTGGGCTAAAGTTTGCCCATAAACCCTAGTTTTTTTTATTACTCCACAATGCCACCCAAAACTCGCCAAGCCTCGATGAGTGCGACACCGAAGAAACCCACTACGGGTTCTTCTTCCCAACAGCCACCAAAGAAGCCACCTACGGGTTCTTCATCGGTACCACCTCCCCAAGCACCACCTCCATCACTACCACGGGAAAGACCAAATGAATGGTGGTCTAATAAAGACTTTAAACCCGAGTGGATCATCGATCCGAAGACTTTTGCCAAACGCGATGAGACGCGGTGGGCTTTTGACTATATTTATGCCGCGGGTTTTAACTGGAATCCTTTGCCCATGCAAGGACAGTTTTTACCCTCGGATTGTCCGACTGTTCTATCAAAACATGGAACTGATTAAGGACCCGACCATCCTCAAGACCAAAATTGATAATCAACCTTATGCGTTCACCTTCGATGACGTGGCCGATGCGTTAGAATGTTTCCATACCTATAACCACGAGGACATTGCCCTCGCGGAACCTTTCCAGGTCGAGTTAGATTACAAAAGCGTCGCGGCTCAAATGACCCATGGTCGAACTAGTTCAGGCTGCTCAATTAAACGTGTTGATTTACCTCGTGAACTTTGGATGCTCGATTCCATAATCCACTGCAATTTATACCCTCTACGCCATTGAACCGAAAGGGTGGATGAAGTCCAAATGGCACTTTTTGCAGCCTTTAATGGCCGATGGTTTAATACCCCCCAAATGGTCATAGAAGGGATGAAATATGCCCGTAAAAAGATGTTGGAAGATGTTAAGAAATCCGTTGAAGACATGCCGTATGCTCGACTCATTTCCCTAATGGTCGAGGACTATGAGGGTGACGACACGTACACCCTCTCCAAGAATGAGTATAGACTGACGGGAATTGTTTAACAGTTCACCATCGTTGATTGGAATAGAACCTATGTAAAGCTAACAAAGAAGCCCCAAGTTGAAGAACCACCACAAGATGACCCTCAACCAGCAGAACAACCACATGCCCCAGACCAGCCAGCCCACGATACTCCACTTCATGATGAGCCTCCTAGACACCAAGCACAAGTGTACGTACCACCACCACATGAGAGCATTCCTACGCCGACCGTCACCGATCTCTATGCCTTGATGGAAGCCAACAGGTGCCAAATGGCGGAGAATAATCGCTGACTCGATTATTACGATGCATTGCACGCTGAGGAGATGCGTTTCATGTATCCCGATGACTATCTACAGTATATGGCGGCAGCGCGAGCCTGGGTCCCGAATGCATCGACTTCGGGTGCGGGAGAGTAGGGTGATGGCGGTGATCTGCCGGGTGACGGGGAGTCTTAAGGGTTGTTTGTTTGGAGTGCTCTTTTGGAGTATAACATTTTGGATCATTATACTCTTTTTGGACAATTGTAAATTTTAAAACAGGTACCCAGGGACATGGTCCCTCTTGAATAGTTGTGGCACGGCTGCCACTCAACAACCTTGTGCATATTTTTATGATCTTTCTCTATATATGTTTTTCGTGTTTTGGTATGGGCCATGGGTGGTCGTTTAATTGTTGGGTGTACTCTGTGGTTTGAATGTGTGGCTGTTTATATAAGCATGGATTTCTTGCAGGATGGGAGTTGCACAGGCCATTTATGTCCTATGTTTTCATTCTCCCAAATCGATGTTTCGTGTTTCGTGACATCTGTGCTTATGACTGACTATGTAGTGAGTGTGGGCTCCCATACCAGAGTGTGGGGTGGGGAGCCTTTAGTTTAATTCCCAAGGAGGGGAGAATGTAACGTCTTGAAAAATTCATACTTAAATTATGCACCTCGGGAAGCGAATCGACTGGTCGCACGATTGATTGGGTCGATTTAGAAGTGGTTGACTTAGTTGAGCATGTATGAGTGAAAGCATTGAGCGAAGAAAGGGTGATTAGTTGTGATGTAAGGACACATAAATCTAGTTAGTTGTATGTGTGTTACACCAAAACTAAAAGCTTAGGTTACGAAAAGAGAGAAAGATAATTTATTTCTCTTTAGTTGTCTAGTAAGGAGAGTTAATAAAGAGAGAGATAGAGAGTAAATGAGAGGGAGATTTTGTTGAGAGATAATGAAGATCACATTAAGTGCAAATCATTGATCTTAGCTCGCAAAAAGCTAACGGATCGAGAGTTTAGAGATTTGGGGGTTTATGAAACCCTAGTGAGCTAGAGCTTGGAACAAGGGAAATCCAACCATTTGATATGGTAAGATCCACTATTTCAAGTATGTTTAATTATTAAATATAGAATCTAAACTGTTTTGTATAAAAAATGGATGATGAATGGGATGGATGATGAAGAGATGAGTACTAAAGGATAGAACACGTTCAGATCTGAAAATGAGCAAAATCGATCGAACAAAATTAGAGTTCGTTCAATCGATTTTGACCAATGAAGAAATAAAAAGAAAAAAAAAAAAATTCTGAAGAAACTATTCGAACGATTTTAGAAATCGTTTGATCGAATTGAGAACTTGTGTGAACGATTTGAAAATCGTTCAATCGGTTTTGCTGGGGAGAACATGAGTGTCTGAAGGATTCGTTCGAACGAATAAAGTCGTTCGAACGATATAAGGATTCGTTCGAACGATATAAGAATTCGTTCGAACAATTTAGAAACCGTTCGAACAATTTAGAATCGTTCGATCGATTTGGGTTAATTTAGGCCTTTAGTCTGTTTTGGCTTATGAATTATTAGTAGTTGGGGGCTAAGCTTCTAAACCCAATGTTTGGACACTATGGTAATGTTCTTCATGTGTTGGCCATACCTAGGTTGAGCCGGACCATGGAGTGCTCATTGTTTGATCGAATTTGATCGGATTAAAAAATCCTTGGAGTGAGATGCAATTGAGGTAGGGGAATATCTAAACCAGTACACTTTATTACGAGTACGTATGTAGTGATAGTGTATTGATACATGCTCCTTTAAATTCTGTTTTGACTTTTGTTAATGCAAAGAGTAGGGTGTGATGACAATGGCGTGCGTGTGTACATAAATAAATGAGGAAACTATCAATGTAAGAGTTAAGTCATCCCAGGGATGTATAAGTGCATGGACATCTCATAGATGCATCAGATAGTGTGACATCCCAGGGATGCATGGTGGATGTAAGGATCCACGCTATGAGATAGACCACAAATGTGATTGCACAGGCTGTGAGTTATTATGTATTAGCACAATTACACGGTGAACAACTATATGTATTGCACAATTTGATTTAAGATTTGTAGAATGCCAAACCGACGCGACGGTATAACCGCGACTGACTCGGCAAGATATCTGTGATCGATACGGCGGCTAATCCGTGCACCAGCAGGCATCCCAGGGATGTGTAGTAGTAGTATGTCTGTCACCTATGAGAAAGGGACATGGACGAATTTCATGAAAAATAGTATGATTCGACGACGATGGAGGGTATTCTATCGGGGCTCGATGCTATATTGCTCGGGGATTATTTAAGTTAATTGCTTTAAGTCATGGAACCAGCCTGGTTGCAACGATGTGAATTAGTAGTCATTTTAGCTCATGAGTAGAGTAATAAATGCATTCTATTTGTTTTATCGTATCTCAATTTACTTTTCAAGCAAAGATACATTGATGAGTTCATGTTTCATTCCTGTCATGAAATATATGTGAGTAAGAAAGATATATTTGTTGTGATATTGCCCCTATTGAGCTAGGATGTAGCTCACCCTTTGACTATATGTCACAGGTCCAGAGTTAGGAGTCGCTACAGATGAGGTTGATCTCGAGGACTTAGATTACGTTCTGAGGGAGGAATCATAGCCTCCTCCTGAGAAGTTATTTTAGAGGACTCGCTGCATACTTTGAAATTATTTTATAAGGGAGAGATTTTCGGCTTGGTACGTCCAGCCATATTTTGTAAGAGTATCGATGTATGTAATATTATTTTGTCGAACCATTTAGGGTGACCGTAGTTACGGCACTGATGGTTCGGGTTGGTTCTTTTGTCTACGCAGAGGCATGGAATTAGAACTATCTTTTGGGATTGATATTTTGGTGTAGTATAATGTAGAACTGGAGATTTGTTCTGCATTAATTTTGTTATATTTTCTAGTAGTGGAAGGGATGTACCAAGTGTTCCGCATACTAGATGGGGCACGGCCTCGAGGGCTGTGCTGATGGCACAGGTTTCGGGGTGCCGAAATCTAGGCCATCACAAATGATGACTCTGAGGATTGGCTGTCGCATATGAGACCATTAGGTCATGATAATTTTCAAAAGACCAAGAACGACAAGAAAGGCCATCGCCTACCCCGAGCACGGTGTCAGCCCGTGCCACAACATTGAGGCAACCTGCTCACACATTTTAACGAGGGCTCTCCAGACAAGGTTGGCTCACGGGTCGCTCTAAAAGGCAGCACTATCAAAATTTAAGATCTCCCTAAAATGCTCAATGAATACATGGCCAAGAGGGAACGCCCTGGTCACTCATTCGGATTCGACAAATTTTGTCGGGATGTCGAATTTAACTTGCCAATAGGATTTAAACCACAATCATGAAGCAATAAGCTGCTTGAGCACTATATTGCTGAAATACAGTACCGAGTTGTAGCAGCCACCACATTAATGATGTTAAGCAGTTGCACTTGATGGAGAGTGAACCACTCGAGTGCATACCTGAAACCCAAGTGAAGAACTTGAGCAGTTCAGCCTCCATTGAACCCCTCGAATGGGGTATATGCAGCTACTGAAGCTGAAAACCAACCTCACGAATTCTAGGTTGCTGAAGATAAGAACCACTTTAGTGGTTCATAGCTGAAAACCAACCCCACGAAGTGTGCATGAGGCTGGAAGTGAAACCCACGAAGTGTACATGAGGCTGGAAGTGAACTCCACGAAGTGTTCATAGCTGAAAATCAACTCCACGAATAGTTCAATGCTAAAAGAGAACTTCACGATAGGTTCTGATGCTGAAATTCAACCTGTTGAGAACCTATCGAGCTCCTGTTTCAACCTGTCGAGTAGTACATGAACTTGTCGAGCTGTGCATTGCTGAAGCTCTGAACCTATCGAGTAGTCCATTCAACCTGCCGAGATTGAAGTGTTGAAGCTCCAACTGCACGAGGCACGGGTTCCAGCCATCTATTACACACTTCAGGGGTATTTTGGAGATTCCAATGCTCATAGGGCACACATCCCAATGTCCCACATATCTCATGGCATTCAAGGGCTGAAAATAGGCCACGAAGCCAGCTCCAAAAGCACTTCATTTCTCATTGGTTGTTGCACACAATTGTTAGGGATTGCTTATAAATAGCTCATATTCTGTTTTGTAAAACTATCTAGGATTAGCCTGAGATCACATTTAGGTTTTCTATTTTTAGATTAGGGTTTTAGTTTCCCCTTTCTTCTTCCTTAGCTCAGTAGCCATGCTGAGTTAAATCTATGTAGCAGCTAGGTAAAATGTAGATCTATAATCTAGTTTTGTGTGAGAAGTAGGAGCAGAGCTTTGGGATTTCTTGCACAGACTGCTGCCTTGAGGGCAGATCATTGTAAGTCCTTATTCATGAAATTCTATTTTTAAAGTTTATTAAATTTATATTTTCCCTATGTTTTTACATAGATCTGTATAGATTTGATGCTCCCATGGGTGTATGTGCTTGTAGCCATACACCCATGGTAGCAGCTGTGGGTTTATTATTCTAGTTTTGATCCTGTGGCTAGACCACATCTCTGCGATGATCTGTGACCATTCTAGTGGACAGATCATAGCCTTAGGATGAATCTAGATCATAGGGCTGTTGGATTCTTTTTCCTTGCCTTTGTGCTTGTAGCCAAAGGAGGGACAGCTGCAGATCCAACTCCTCTGTTTTGCAAAGTTATTTTCAGTGAATAGATATGAGATTTTGCACATATTGTAGACTTGAGTGCTTGGTCATTATAGGCCTTTTTGTAGCAATGACCAGCTGAATATAAAGCCCTAAAAAATGTATGATTTCTAGTGGTTTCCACTAGATGTACATGGACTGTTTGATCCTATGGTTGCATGTGCTTGTAGCCTTGCAAGTATAGTGTCTGCAATGATTTTCCTGTTCTAACTTTAGCATCTGTGATTGGATCACCTCCCTAGGATAGTCGGTGACCATTTAAGTAGACAGATTATAGCCTTAAGAGCAGTCCAAATTATAGGGTTGAGTCGGATTCTTCTACCTTACACTTGTGCTTGTAGCCAAGTGAAAGAATGCTGCAGATCTAGTTCATGATCTGAGTTGCAGTGAAAATTATCCCATAGCTTTCTACTTCTCATCATTTTTACTTTATTTTTACCACACCACATTTACTCTCTTCTACCTCCTTTCTTTAGCTGTAGTTTTATTTCTATTTTTTTAGTTTTAGTTTAGTATTGTAACACCTAAACACCCTCTCTTTACCTTGCTTTCTAGTATAGGTTTAGAGTTGCCAGATCTGTAGCCAGATCTACAGTTTACTATACGCCTTTAGATTTTCAGATCATCACTCTCCGTGGGTCAAACTCTTACTTATCGAAACTTGCTACAACAGCCTTGGATTCTTGCAGGACTGTGTTTAGTTTTGTGTTGTGTTCAATCTATTTTGTTTTTTTTTGTTTTTGCTTTTCTTTATTTTCCTCATTATATTTCTCTCATATTTTTATAATAAAAAGAACACACTCAAATCAACCAACAAGTTTTTGGCGCTGCTATCGGAGAGTTTTGATCTAAGTATAGTAAACTGAGTTTAGTTTTTATTTTTTGTAGATATAGTGTTTGAATAAATGTCAGCTGTAATTTTATTTGATTTCTGCAAATTTTCTTCATTTTCTGTTTTTGGTTTTTTGTGTCTTTTTAGTGTTTGTTGAAATTACAGCTGTAGTTTTAAAAAAAAAAAATTATTACAAAAGTTTAGAAAAAAAAATTTTAAAAAAAATTGATGTGTCAGCATATGAGGACCAGCAGTACCTCATCTGCTATTTCCTCATGCTTTTCAAGGACATTCTCCTTTTTCCAAGTGGAATGCTAGATGGAGGAAATGAGAATTGTTTGTCAGTTGTTGTCTTAATGAGATGGCAGAACACCTTGCCCACACTACTGGAATGGGCTGAGGTATGTACTAAAATTGTTGAATTATGGACTGAGGAGGCCCCCACCTATGTGCTGAAAAAGTATTCTCAGTGGGGTTAATACAGCAGTCCATTTGGACACCTGCCCTGATGCCCCTCCCTCAGCCATTTAAGGCACCTGTGCTGCCTGTTATTGATTTTCCACCTGATGTGGAGTTGGAGTTGCTCCCTGTATTTCTCAAGCAACTGAAATTTATGAGCTGGAGAACCGAGGTTTGATGCCTCTGCATCTGCAAATGTATGACTTTTAACTTCTGAATTACAGTTCTTTTTAGTTCAGCTGAGATCCAGATGGGCTGTTTTAATTTGCTATCATTCACGCATTCCCATCCGGACTGTTGAGATCATGGAACTTCATGTTTGGGAAGAATCATGAAGGTTAATGAGCAGAGGCTCATATTCTATTTTGTAAATTCTGTGGAGCCTCTGACTTCATTCAATTCCGTGACCTTCCACTGATATTTGATCTTAGTTGTGTATCATATGTAACATATATGTTTGTAGTGTATTAAAATTCAATATATACTATGTTTATGTGGTCTGCTGTGATGAATCTTGAGAAAAATGTGTGCCATAATTGTTGATGCACTGTTGTGTGTGGATGCAATCATCTACTATTTTTACTACATTCATACTCAGACCATTGTAAGAATTTTTGTTTTCGATTTTTCTGTTTTAGGAGTTTAGTTTAGTGTTGTTCTTAGCATATTTGCTGTTTTTAGTATAATTGTTGTTTTTACTTAGTTGTAACTACAATTTTATATAGTTTTCTGTTTTAGGAGTCTTTGTAGCTGTTGTGTCTTCTTAGTGTCAGTTTTTGTCTATTCTCTTTTTCTCCTTAGTATAATTTTCTGCATTTTTAGTTAGTTTTCTCTTTAATTTTCTTATGTACCTTAATTATTTTTCTTTACCATAACCCTGCTGCCCCTATACATATTTGTTGAAACAGTGAGGACACTGTTTATCTTAGGTTTAGGGGTATAGCAGGGTGGTAGGCCAGTAAAATAGTTAATTTTAGTGCATCAAATATTGGTTGAATTGAGATAAATAAAGTAGTTTCCCACCTAACCATATAGAAAGAGGAAATTTTAAAAAAAATTGCAAACATTTTAAAACTAAAAATCTTTGAAAAGTTCACCTCCATGAAGTCAATACCAAGAATATTTTTTTTCATTTAGTACTTAGTGAACTAGAGAGGAGAGAAAAAGGTGAAAAGTACACCCTATGAGTTAGATTGAAGACCATACCCAGTGAGATTTGGGCCTATCAATATTCTTTTAAAGAGTGACTTTGGCAATTGTTCTGCTCTAAGGAATGACTGACTCAACATTCTTTCGCTAGAAGTTAGGCACCCCAAATTGAAACTGATGGACAACAATCATGACACTAAAGAGATGATCTAAGGCCTTCATTTGGACAGTTTGAGCTTAAATTTCGTACCCATTCAACTGCCTTTTTTCTTACACTCTTTGAGCCTTAAAATCTAATGTTTCTTTGACATACACTAGAATAAAGGGACCTGAACCTCATTGACATGATTCAACCTTACCTCACTTTGAGAATTCAGAAGGTGGAGGAGGTGTTGAAGATAGTTGAGAGGAGTTCAACATTTGGTGGAAGTAGACGAGAAGAAAGTTATAAACAGCAGTGTATTAGTGGTATATCTGTGGCAATTCATCATAAAAAATAAAAAAAAATGCCAAAAGTAAAAAACTAAACAAAAAAATAAGAGAAAGAAAGAGAAGTCTTTCATCTGAAAATTAAAAAGAAGAGGAGAAACTGATCACTTTGAATCTGAAAAATATCAAGGAAGATGAAGTTGTGCTGAAATAAACGTTGTGAAGTCATGAATCACCTCCTTACCTTGCTGATTTCTCAATTTTGAATCCCTTTTTACCCCTTTTATTCTTTATAAACCTCACCCATAAGCCACATTACAATCCATTGAAAATACCTTTTTAATCTAAAGTTAAATGAGTTGTCATATGGAGATGAAGAGATGTCTAATCTATAGTGAAAGTACTTGAGGATGTCAGGAATTAGAGCAATGCCTATGCTCATGCTTGCAGGCATATTTGAGGACTGTAACTGCTCTTTAGCTAATGTGAATGCGAACACCCTTGATGCTTCATTGTTGAGAGATAACCCTGGTGAGGATTGGGTCTGAGTTTTAATTTCATTGGGGTAGTAACTACACCTAATTTTTGAATTGATAGCAAGCTTAGTACTGATTTTTGTATAGTGTTTTCCTTATGTGAACTGATTGGTGGTGATGAAACAACATACTGATTTTAGTTCTAAATTGTTTGCATTATGTCTGTAATTTTCTCTGATTTTTAAAGAATGGGTGTTGAATGATACTTTATTTATTGAAATTTGTTTTGTCATTGGCTGCACTCTACTTAACTATTTTAGTGGTGAAGTTTGGGTATCTTCGTTGAAAACACTCAGGAGACTTCACTCCTCCACTAGGGATCACCTAGGGGCTTAAAAGGCTTGATGTAAATGCTAAATGCATCCGTGCTCCCTACGAAAGTGGTATTTTAATTTTCGAATAATTATTTTTAATATTTCCTTTGCTCGAGACTAGCAAAGATTAGGTTTGGGGGTGTGTTAATCTTTGAAATTTATCACTTTCTACTGCCTAACCTGACCTTTGATGGACCTTTGAGCTAATTAATAATGTGTTTTAAGTGTGTTGTGTAGATAACGGGAAAATAAGAGCTTAATGCTGCAATCCATCCTTTTAGTGCCCAGAAGAATGAATTTTGAGTCAAGCTTTGGAGTTGATGGAGTTACATTGAATGCACCATGATGGACCAGATCAGTGGGGATATTTTGTATGCTTCGGGGTCTTTGAAGTCATGCTAAGAGAGAGTGGTAAAGCCTAAGCTTTATGGAGAGCTGCTGCAGAAAATTATACAAAGATCATAACAACTACAGCAATGCACTCATTTGCACCTTCAACAACTAAGTTCTATACAAATCAGCAACTACAACATTGTTAGCACTTATATTCAAGCAGCTGCATAAGTGCTGCTCTGATGCACTCAAATAACTGTTGCTGCCTTAATACATCCAAGCCACTAATTGCAGCATTGAGATCAGCCACATGGGTTACATGGAGAAGCAACACAAGACCTGCTGCAGCAACCACCTTAGCATCACGCACTCGAGCACATCAGTTGCCTTTGCTGGAAATTAAACTATTCTAGTAGTGCAGCAACCCTCTCAACCTGCAATCATGAAGCAACAAGCTGCTTAAGCATTATATTGCTGAAATACAGCAGTTGCAGAATTGACGCCAACATGAATAGCAGCCTTGCTGATTTTGAGCAGTCCAATTGATGAAAGAGCAGCTGTAAATAATGGAGAATGAAGTTGTTGAGTAGTGCAAAAGCATATACTTGAACTTGCCGAGCTGTAGCAGCCACCACATTAATGATGTTAAGCAGCTACACTTGATGGAGAGTGAACCACTCGAGTGCATACCTAAAGCCCAAGTGAAGAACTCGAGCAGTTCAACCTTCATTGAACCCCTCGAATGGGGTATATGCAGCTGCTGAAGCTGAAAACCAACCTCACGAATGCTAGACTGCTGAAGATAAGAACCACTTGAGTGGTTCATAGCTGAAAACCAACCCCACGAAGTGTGCATGAGGTTGGAAGTGAACCCCACGAAGTGTACATGAGGCTAGAAGTGAACTCCACAAAGTGTTCATAGCTGACAATCGACTCCACCAAGTGTACATGAGGCTAGAAGTGAACCCCACAAAGTGTACATGAGACTAGAAGTGAACTGTCAAAACCCAGATTTTTGGGAACCGTGCACATCATGTACCATGCACATGTATGTGTGATTCACAAGGGAACCAAAACTAACATGTATACACTATGTGTGTATGTGTGAAACACACTAGTGTTCACTAATGTATATGTATATAAGTGAAAGAGGGAGGAGAGAGGAGCCCCATATGTAACCTAATTCTAGCCTAAATAGAGAGAAGGAAAAATAGAGAAAAAGAAAAGAAGAGTCTAGTAAAGGAGGGCTAGGGATGAGGAACCTTGGAGATCTCTTCGTCTAGTAGAGTTTTGAATCGTGGATCGAACTTGTACGAGACCTATCGATTGAGGTATGTTAAATGCATGATAAATGCTTAGGTGTGTTTTAAATAATGTATAGGATGTTGGTTGAATGACTTTTAATGATAATAAGGTTCGAATGAAGGAAGAAATAGTTTTTCGAACAAATCGAGGAGTTAAAATTTACTGCTCCTCGCTCGAGCGGTTTAAATGGCTCGCTCGAGCGAGGACAGAAATATAAAACCTGAGAACAGATTTAGTTCTAGGCTCACTCGAGCGAGACCCAAAATAAAGGGAAGCTCGCTTGAGCGAGGCTTCCTGTAGAGCTTCAGATGGCTCGTTTTTACCGCTCGAGCGATCTCGTTTGAACCGCTCGCGCGATGTCAAGTGCTCGCTCGAGCGAGGTCAAGTGACTGCTCGAGCGAAGAATTGTACTCGCTCGCGCAAGGCACCACGTAGGTTTAATAGTTTAGTGTAAATCCATGAAGGCTATGTACTCCAATGATTCTGGTGACCTTTCTAAACATATTCTAAACACATGAAATGTAGGTTTGACGTGAGATGATGACTTGTAAACCTCTACGAGAAAAGTGTGCATTGGATTTGCGTTGAGGTAGGGAATATTCTTGAAACATGTACATTATTTCATCAAATCATATATGTATCATATTTCATATAAATAGTCAAGTATTGCATGACCATTCAGAAAAAGGGTGTGTGTGTGTAAGTTTTAAAAACGATAATCATGAGGTCCCCAGGGGACGTAAATATGTAACGGTGGGCATCTATACGATGCATTAAATCAGTGGCATCCTAGGGATGCAGATGAAATCTAATAGTGAAACAGAAGAAGGTGATAAGGCCTAATATAATAAAATTAGCACAATCACGGTGAATAACTATATGTAGAGCACATTCGATATTTTTATTATTTAAGGTTTGATTAGCATACCCCACCGATGTGGCGGGATACCTACGACTGACTCGGCAGGATATCCGTGACCGGTACGGCGGCCAATCCGTACACTTATAGCACATCCCAGGGATGTAAAAATTGAGAATAGACCTATGAGAAAGGGGCTTGGACAGTATTCCCAGGGAATACATATGAGAACTGTCTAGTTAGACGACAATGGTGGGTATTCCATCGAGGCTCGATGCTATATTGCTCGGGGATTACTTAAGTTAAAGATTTAAGTGATTAGGCCGACTTCACAACTAAACTAGTAAAGTGAGAACAAACAAAACCATGCAAAGTAACAGTCGAAATCATTATTTTATTCCAGTTATTTCAATTGTTTTCCAAAAGAGATATCTGATAAAGTGTGCTTTTAAAACTGCTAACACATATGTGAGAGTTAATCTATATGTTCATTTTGCTTCCCTATTGAGCTAGGATGTAGCTCACCCCTTAGACTATACGTCACAGGTCCAATTCTAGCGGCAGCTGAGGCTTCGGGAGACCTTGATCCAGAAGATCCAGATTACGTGACCGGAGAAGAGTTAGAACCTCCTCTTGAAGAATTCTTTTAGAAGTTTCTTTACGTATTGCGAGTGAGTAGAGAGTATCTTTGGCTTGGTATGTCAAGCTTTATTCTTTTAAATGTAACTAAATGCCATAAATTATTCTGGCGAACTATCTGGGGTGATCGGGTTATCACCGATGGTTCGGGACAGTTCTTCTGCTCATGAATTGGCATGAGACCAGAACTGTCTGTTATGTTGCTAGACTTCCATTAACACATTGAGACTTAACTAGTTTAAAGCTCGGGCTATTTTAAATGGTTGGCTTTTGCTGGGTTATAAATGTTCCGCATAGATCTAAGGTGCATGACCTTAAGGGTCGTGATGATGGCACGGATTTTGGGGCACCGAAATTCGGGCTATCATAGTTGGTATCAGAGCGGTTTCTTCTCGAAATTCTGACAATCATTCTTTTTGTCAGAGCATAGGGACTTCTGCTGACGAGAGTTAGTTTCATATGCAGATCGTAATGTCTTCTGGAAGAAGAGGTCGACTAAGGGGTGGTCATGATAGGAATTTGCGCAGTAGAGATGGGTTCGTCTCGCCTACCAACAGGGTACCATTAGGAAATAGGGAGATTCCCGAGGGCAGTGGCCAAGGAGAAAATCAAAATCAAGAAGAAAATCTGAATCGAGATCGTCATGATCAAGATCAAAGGGAACAAGATAGAGTGAGGGAGAGAAATGAAGAAAGAAAGGAGCGTCAGAGGATGATGCACACAATGGAAACCATGACAACTGCCATGGCACAACAAGCAACATCCTTGGCAGCACATGCAGCCCCAGAATCACATCAGACACCTACGCCTCCAGTAGGACCTACACTACCAGTGGCTTCAGCATTTACCGAATTCAGGAAGATGAGACCTCCTAACTTTTCAGGGCAGACAGACACCATGGCAGCCGAAAATTGGCTGGGTGAAATGGAGAAGGTGTTTAGCGTACTGACATGCACAGAGGACGAGAGCGTCCATTGGGCAGCGTATATGCTAGATGGAGAAGCTAGACCTTGGTGGAAATCTGTTTCACGAACTAGAGCTCAAGAAACTCCAGGTATGCCCTGGACTTGGGATGAGTTTGTTGAAGAGTTCAATAAGCAGTATTTTCCAGAGGTTGTGAGAAATCAGATGGAGACTCAATTTTGTAACTAATGCAAGGAAGGATGACCGTAAGAGAGTACGGAGTAGAATTCATGAGACTGGCTCGTTTCGCTCCAGACTGCGTAATTTCTGATGTGATGAAAG
This sequence comes from Chloranthus sessilifolius, assembly GCA_021018995.1. Classification (NCBI taxonomy): domain Eukaryota; kingdom Viridiplantae; phylum Streptophyta; class Magnoliopsida; order Chloranthales; family Chloranthaceae; genus Chloranthus; species Chloranthus sessilifolius. The sequence goes on from CM037586.1 coordinate 35,554,873, forward strand.
TGAAGAGGTTCCAACAAGGTCTAAGGTCGGACATTCGAGGAGGGGTTGCATCCTTTCAGCTAAAATCTACGGAGAGGTCATGAGTAAGGCGCTGGTGGTCGAAGAAGAAAACAATAACCGATACCGTCAGAGGGAACAACAGGGAAGAGGAAGCATAGATCAAAGTAGGACTGGGAGTTATGAATCAGTGAATAAGAAGCCGAGGTTCGTAGCACCGAATTAGAGGCAATCGTTCCAGACAGGGTATGGGAGAGCCGCACAACAAACTACTCATCAAAGATTCCCATTGCTGGCATCAGGGAGACCGATGAGGTATGAGGGTCTTGCTATTTCCACAGGAGCTACAGCTACACAAGGTTTTTCAAGAGCTGCTTCTTCAACACCAAGGGAGACTTGTGCCAAGTGTGGCAAGTCCCACAAAACAACGGATTGCAGGCAAGGAATGCGAGGCTGTTTTAAATGTGGCAAGATAGGCCACATAATTAGAGATTGCCCTGAAGTAATTAAGAAAAAGACGACTTCAGCTTCCATGCCACGACCTATTCAATCACGGAAGCCAGTTGTTCAAGGGAGAGCCTATGCAGTTACCGCCCAAGAAGCAGGGAGTGTACATGACGTCATTCAAGGTAAGATTTCCTTTTTAATGAAGAATTTCAATTTAATATAATTTTAGATAGAGAAGGTGCATTCATTAGAACAGTGTATAGAACCGTGTTTGTACATTAGACAATTCTAAATAAAGTATGTGGTATGTATGTATATGTATGTGTTATAGGTACGTTGCAAGTCTATGAAAAAGGGTGCTATGTAGCACGTGATGCACGAGTGTTGATAGACCCAGGGTCTACCCACTCCTTCATCACCCCTAGATTTGCAAAGAAAATGAAGATTGTTCCGGAGACACTGGACTTTGTGTTATCAGTGTCTATCCCAACGGGAGGATTAGTGAACACGGAATTAGTTTGCAAATCGGTAGTAGTGAGCGTTGGGGATGACGTTGTCTACGAATTAGACACGAAATCAATATTGTTGGACATGCAAGGATTCGACGTGATCCTTGGCATGGATTGGTTGTCCCATCATTGTGCAACAGTAGACTGCAAGAACGAGGTTGTTATTTTTCGACCTAACACGAGGAGATCATTTCGATTTTGAGGAGAGAGATCAACGCAAGTGCCACTCATCTCTGCAGTCAGAGCAGAACGTTTAATCAAAAAGGGATGCAACGGTTATTTGGCATTTCTGAAGGGAGATAAAGAAGAAAAGAATGTTATCTTTGAGATACCAGTAGTGCGAGAATTCGAAGACGTATTTCCAGAAGAATTGCCAGGATTACCTCCAGAGAGAGAAGTAGAATTCGCTATCGACTTAGTACCGGGAACGGAGCCTGTTTCAAAAGCACCATACAGGATGGCTCCTGCTGAGTTGAAGGAATTAAAAGAACAGTTGCAAGAGCTCATGGATAAAGGGTTCATAAGACCAAGCGTATCTCCATGGGGAGCACCAGTTTTGTTTGTGAAAAAGAAAGATGGGTCGATGCGGCTGTGTATTGACTATCGACAATTGAACAAACTCACAGTGAAGAATAGATGACTTGTTCGATCAGTTGCAGGGAGCGAAGTACTTTTCGAAGATTGATCTGAGATCTGGATACCATCAGTTAAGAGTCAAGGCCGAGGACATTCAAAAAATAGCATTCAGAACACAGTATGGACACTATGAATTTTTGGTGATGCCGTTCGGATTAACAAACGCACCGACGTTGTTTATGAACTTAATGAATCGGGTGTTTAAACCACACCTAGACTCTTGCGTTGTCGTATTTGTTGACGACATCCTGATTTACTCAAAATCGAGGACGAAGCATGAAGAACACTTACGGGACGCTCTACAAACTTTGCGTGAACACCAATTGTATGCCAAGCTCAGCAAATATGAATTCTGGTTAGAAGAGGTTAGCTTTTTGGGACATGTCGTCTTAAAGCATGGTATCACAGTAGATCCCACTAAGATCGAGGCAGTAGTGAACTGGGAGCAACCAAAGACCGTGACCGACGTCCGAAGTTTCCTTGGACTAGCAGGTTATTATCGACATTTTGTTGAGGGGTTTTCAAAGATATCGGGACCTCTTACGAGGCTTACAAGAAAGGATTCAAGATTTGAGTGGAGTGAAGCGTGCGAAAAGAGCTTTCAAGAACTCAAGAAAAGACTCACCTCAGCTCCAATTTTAGCCATTCCGTCAAACAGTGGGGGATTCGCGGTCTACAGTGATGCTTCATATAATGGGTTAGGTTGCGTGCTAAATCAACATAAAAAGGTAATAGCTTACGAGTCAAGACAGTTGAAAGAGCACGAGAAGAACTATCTGACGCATAATCTGGAACTAGCAGCGATCATATTCGCTTTGAAGATATGGCAACATTATTTATACGGAGAGACATTTGAAATCTTCACTGATTATAAGAGCCTCAGATATCTGTTTACACAGAAGGAACTAAATATGAGGCAACGCAGATAGATGGAGTTCCTCAAGGACTATGATTGTTCCATACAGTACCATCCAGGCAAGGCTAACGTGGTAGCCGTTGCCTTAAGTCGAAAGAATTCAGCACAACTAGCAAGTTTAATTTTGGGAAGGCACCGATGGAAGTTACTTGAAAATCTAGCACTATATGGCCCGGACATCCAGTCATAAGCTACAGGAGCCTTTTTGGCTAACATATTAGTGAAACTGGTGATATTCGATCATATACGAGAACTTCAGGTAGAAGACCCAGTACTGACCAAGATACGTCAGGATATAACCGAGGGCATCAGATCCGACTTTTCAATCAAGGAGGATGGCTCCTTATTGTTTAAGGGCCGCCTCTGTATCTCGGACAATGCCGATTTAAGACGAACGATCCTTGATGAATCCCACAAGTCAAGCTATGCTATCCACCCGGGGAGCACGAAGATGTATCAAGATCTGAAAAAGAACTACTGGTGGAGAGGTTTGAAACAAGACGTTGCAGAGTACGTGTCACGGTGTTTAACGTGCCAACAAGTGAAGATTGATCATAGACACCCCGCAGGTCTATTACAACCCCTACCTGTGCCGGAATGGAAGTGGGAATCGATCTCCATGGACTTCATAATCGAACTACCACGAACTGTAAAGACGTACAACGCCATTTGGGTAGTGGTCGATCGATTGACCAAGTCACACACTTCTTGCCTTACCACACAATGTACACGGTGGAAAGACTGGCAGAGCTGTATATGAAAGAGATTGTTCGTTTGCATGGGATTTCGAGTAGCATCGTTTCAGACCGTGACCCATTGCATACATTAAAGTTTTGGAAGAAATTTCAAGAAGGAATGGGAACGAGACTAAATTTCAGTACGGCGTTCCACCCACAAACCGACGGATAGACTGAGAGGGTCAATCAAATTATTGAAGACATGCTTAGGGCATGTATGTTGGAATTACAAGAATCGTGGGATCAACACCTACCATTGATTGAGTTCGCATATAACAACAGTTTTTATACGAGCATTAGGATGGCACCGTATGAAGCCTTGTACGGAAGGCGATGCAAATCGCCAATCAATTGGGAGGAAACTGGGGAGAAATTTGTTTTGGGACCTGAGTTACTTGAAGATAGCGCCGCTATTGTCCGCATGATCAGAGAAAGACTAAAGGCGGCTCAAAGCAGACAGAAAAGCTACGCTGATATCAAGCGAACGAGCGTGGACTTTAAGGTGGGAGAACATGTTTTCGTGAAGGTATCGCCTATGAAGGGCGTGATGAGGTTCGGAAAGAGAGGGAAGCTAAGTCCTCGCTATCTTGGACAGTTTGAAATTTTGGGTCGAGTAGGGGAAGTTGCTTACTGCATTGGATTGTCACCGTTATTTGATCAAGTACACAATGTGTTTCACATATCTATGCTTAGGAAGTATCTTAATGACCCTGATTATGTGTTGAGCGGCAAATCATTCGAGATGCCTGAAGATATGAGCATGATCGAAGAGCCAGCAGAGATTTTGGATCGAAAGGAACCAGTGCTACACACTAAAACTATTCCTTTAGTACTTGTACGCTGGAATAACCATCAGGCTAAGGAAGCAACGTGGGAGAGAGAAGCAGATGTCAGAGAACAATATCCCAAATTGTTTGAGAGCGCTACCTAGTTGTTTTCTTAATAATGATGATATTAACATTTTGACAGTATATCAATTCCTAATTTGAAACAAATAAACGAGGGTGATTGAAAATTCGAGCATATTAGCTTAACTTTTACACGAGAGGACTCCTCACGTAGATAAAATCTCAAACGTTCACAAAGAAAATCATGTGTGAATGATCCCCTGAGTGTTAAAATAGACCTAGTAAAAAATACGAACTTAGGAGAACCAGAAAAATGTTTCTGGGCTCGCTCGAGCGAACATATATGCTCGCTCACGCGAGCCACATAAAATTATAAATACAAATCATTCTGGACTCGCTCGAGCGTGGACTAGTGACTGCTCGAGCGAGGTCTTTTTAACCGCTCGAGCGAGGCCTATTGACCGCTCGAGCGAGGCCAGAGTATATAAAAGAGGGGCGATTCACTGTTCGCTCATTTCTCCTTCAAGCGAGAGTCCGAGCGAGAAAAGGGGTTTAGGGTTTTTGATCGTCAAGCTTTTTTTCATTTGTTTCGAACCATATTCGGACGATCCGATCCATCTAAAACAATTCTAGAGGTACGACCTACCCAACCTCTACCTTATTTCACTTCATTTTCGTTCCAAAAGACCTAATGGCTTCTACAAGCCCTAATCCCCAACCTAGGAAGCGGATGGCGATTCGATCTCCATCAACGAGCAATAAAGCGCCGCAAGCATCACAACCACCCCCAACCCCATCTCCTACCCCAATCGAACTAGACGATTGGTGGGGGGCAAAAATCTTCGAAACCGAATGGGATATACATCCCTCTTGTTTTGAGGATCCGACATCCACCCAATGGACATCAGATTTCCTCACCAATAATAACCTTAGACCGTTACTTACCCCGTTCGGAGCTCGGTACTATCTAAGACTCGTGAAACTATTTTACCAAACCCTTAACATGAACATGAATGAGGACGCCATCCTCGTCACGATCGAAGGAAAAGAATTAATTTTTAGCTGTGCCGAGATTTCGTTGATTATGAGCTGCCCACACATCTATGCCCCGAGCCCACTAATCCAACCACCTTTTTCTGGGAACGTAGAGTTCCCAACGATTATTTCCGACATCACTGGCGGCACGTCCGCTTCGGGTCAATCTATCACCCGATCTCAGCTACCGACACGCATGTGGCTTTTGGATATCATTTTTAAGAAGAACTTACACCCGACCGGCCATGATCAAGAACGCCACGACGCATTTCTGCGAGCTTTGCACGCCGCATTTCATAATAGGTGGGTTAGAGAGCCCATGATAGTCATTAAAGGCATGGCGCATGCCTATAAAAGGAACGTAAGAGGTGCTATTCCCCCACCCATCAACCGACTACCTTATGCTCAGTTGATTTCCCGACTCCTCGACTCACGAAATGGAAAAGGAGGATTCAAGATCCGAACGGATGAGTTGTCACTTACCGATAACGTCGTCCCCTATTTAGCCCAAGATTGGAGCCGAAACCTAAAAAGCCTTCAAACTAGTGTCAACAAGAAGAGAGACCGCGAAATTTCCTGACAAGCCAACCAACAACCACCGGCGGGACCAACTGCTCCCTCTACTTCATCTTCACAGCCCCTACCTACCACCGACACTGGCATGATGCGAGAGCTCCTCCAGCAGGGGCGGGAGATAAGGTTACATCAGAGGTTTCAGGAAGCACTACTCATAGACCTCATGGGCCAGGCATATCCGCAATCATACATGGAGCGCGTCAGTGCCATGAGAGACGCTATTTTTGGAGCGTCTAGCTCGGGCCTTGCTACGAGGAGCACTACAGGGGGTACCACTACCGCCAGGGTGGTTGACGAGGATGAGGATGATGAGGACTACAACGATGATGATGGCTCTGGCGACGACGACGACGAGTATGAGGAGGATGACGACTAGGTAGTCATATAATTTTCTTTTGAAAAATGGAAATATAACTTTTTGTTAGAACATTTTGTAGTGAGGTGGTATTTGGATATTTTATTTACAGACTATCGTGACATGAATGTCATAAATTTTGGGTGGTAATCTCTATTATAGCTTCGATATATATATATATATATATATATATATATATATATATATATATATATATATATATATATAAATTGTTATCGCATGATAAGTTAGTATAATGACTGTGGAGTTACCAAATTATATATGAGTATCTTGTCTCTTTTGTCATTTAAGATTGGCCTAGGTGAATGTATGAATGTGATGTAAAATAAAGTATGGGTTATAGTTGCTTAATGCAGGTCTGATCTAAGGTCATTGGTCCATATGATTAACTACCTGAGGATGTAAGGAACTGGCCTATTTAACAACCTAGTAATAGTCGTACCGAGTTAAAAAGGGTATCGTTGATTTTCGAGGACGAAAATCTTATAAGGTGGGGTGAATGTCATAACCCTAAATTTTTTAGAACCGTGCATATCATGTACCATGCATGTGTATGTGTGGTTCACAAGGGAACCAAAACTAACATGTATACACTATATGTGTATGTGTGAAACACACTAGTGTTCGCTAATGTATATGTATATAAGTGAAAGAGGGAGGAGAGAGGAGCCCCATACGTAACCTAATTCTAGCCTAAATAGAGAGAAAGAAAAGAAGAGTCTAGTAAAGGAGGGCTAGAGTTTTGTTGGGACTTAAATCGGTGGAAGATCTGGAGAAAAGGTTGGATGAGGAACCTTGGAGATCTCTTCGTCTAGTAGAGTTTTGAATCGTGGATCGAACTTGTACGAGACCTATCGATTGAGGTATGTTAAACGCATGATAAATGCTTAGGTGTGTTTTAAATAATGTATAGGATATTGGTTGAATGACTTTTAATGATAATAAGGTTCGAATGAAGGAAGAAATAGTTTCTCGAACAGATCGAGGAGTTAAAATTTACTGCTCCTCGCTCGAGCGGTCTAAGTGGCTCGCTCGAGTGAGGCTTCCTGTAGAGCTTCAGATGGCTCGTTTTAACCGCTCGAACAATCTCGTTTGAACCGCTCTCACGATGTCAAGTGCTCGTTCGAGCGAGGTCAAGTGATCGCTCGAGCGAAGAATTGTACTCGCTTGTGCGAGGCACCACGCAGGTTTAATAGTTTAGTGTAAATCCATGGAGGCTATGTACTCTAATGATTCTAGTGACCTTTCTAAACATATTCTAAATATATGAAATGTAGGTTTGACATGAGATGATGACGTGTAAACCTTTACGCGAAAAGTGTGCATTGGATTTGCGTTGAGGTAGGGAATATTCTTGAAACATGTACATTATTTCATCAAATCATATATGTAGCATATTTCATATAAAGAGTCAAGTATTGCATGACCATTCGGAAAAAGGGTGTGTGTGTGTAAGTTTTAAAAACGATAATCATGAGGTCCCCAGGGGACGTAAATATGTAACGGTGGGCATCTATACGATGCATTAAATCAGTGGCATCCCAGGGATGCAGATAAAATCTAACAGTGAAACAGAAGAAGGTGATAAGGCCTAATATAATAAAATTAGCACAATCACGGTCAAAAACTATATGTAGAGCACATTCGATATTTTGTTATTTAAGGTTTGATTAGAATATCCCACCGACGTGGCGGGATACCTACGACTGACTCGGCAGGATATCCGTGACCGGTATGGCGGCCAATCTGTACACTTATAGCACATCCCAGGGATGTAAAAATTGAGAATAGACCCCGCCACCTATGAGAAAGGGGCTTGGGCAGTATTCCCAGAGAATACATATGAGAACTGTCTAGTTAGATGACGATGGTGGGTATTCCATCGGGGCTCGATGCTATATTGCTCGGGGATTACTTAAGTTAAAGATTTAAGTGATTAGGCCGACTTCACAACTAAACTAGTAAAGTGAGAACAAACAAAACCATGCAAAGTAACAATCGAAATCATTATTTTATTCCAATTATTTCAATTGTTTTCCAAAAGAGATATCTGATAAAGTGTGCTTTTGAAACTGCTAACACATATGTGAGAGTTAATCTATATGTTCATTTTGCTTCCCTATTGAGCTAGGATGTAGATCACCCCTTAGACTATACGTCACAGGTCCAATTCTAGCGGCAGCTGAGGCTTCGGGAGACGTTGATCCAGAAGATCCGGATTACGTGACCGGAGAAGAGTTAGAACCTCCTCCTGAAGAATTCTTTTAGAAGTTTCTTTACGAATTGCGAGTGAGTAGAGAGTAACTTTGACTTGGTGTGTCAAGCTTTATTCTTTTAAATGTAACTAAATGCCATAAATTATTCTGGCGAACCATCTGGGGTGATCGGGTTATCACCGATGGTTCGGGACAGTTCTTCTGCTCATGAATTGGCATGAGACCAGAACTGTCTGTTATGTCGCTAGACTTCCATTAACACATTGAGACTTAACTAGTTTAAAGCTCGGGCTATTTTAAATGGTTGGCTTTTGTTGGGTTATAAATGTTCCGCATAGATCTAAGGTGCATGACCTTGAGGGTCGTGATGATGGTACGGATTTCGGGGCGCCGAAATTTGAGCTATCACATGAACTCCACAAAGTGTTCAATGCTGAAAGAGAACTTCACGAGAGGTTTTGATGTTGAAATTCAACCTGTCGAAAACTTGTCGAATAGTTTTATCAACCTGTCGAGCAGTACATGAACTTGTCGTGATGTGCATTGCTGAAGCTCTGAACCTGTCGAGTAATCCATTCAACTTGTCGAGATTGAAGTGTTGAAGCTCCAACTTCACGAGGCACGGGTTCCAGCCATCTATTGCACACTTCAAGGGTATTTTGGGGATTCCAATGCTCCTAGGGCGCACTTCCCAATATCCCACATATCTCAAGCCATCCAAGGGCTGAAAATAGGCCACGAAGCCAACTCCAAAAGCACTTCATTTCTGATTGGTTGTTGCACACATTTGTTAGGGATTGCTTATAAATAGCTCATATTCTATTTTGTAAAACTATCCAGGATTAGCCTGAGATCACATTTAGGTTTTCTATTTTTAGATTAGGGTTTTATTTTCCCCTTTCTTCTTCCTTTGCTTAGCATCCATGCTGAGTTAAATCTATGTAGCAGCTAGGTATAATATAGATCTGTAATCTAGTTTTGTGTGAGCATTAGGAGCAGAGCTTTGGGATTTCTTACACAGACTGCTGCCTTGAGGGCAGATCATTGTAAGTCCTTGTTCAATGAAATACTATTTTTAAAGTTCATTAAATCTGTATTTTCCCTATATTTTTACATAGATCTGTATAGATTTGATGCTCCCATGGATGTATGTGCTTGTAGCAATACACCCATGGTGGCTGCAGTGGATTTATTATTCTGGTTTTGATCCCGTGGCTAGACCGCATCTCTGCGATGATCTGTGACCATTCAAGTGGACAGATCATAGCATTAGGATGAATCCAGATCATAGGGCTACTGGATTCTTTTTCCCTGCCTTTGTGCTTGTAACCAAAGGAGGGACAACTACGGATCCAACTCCTCTATTTTACAAAGCTGTTTTCAGTGAATAGATCTGAGATTTTGCACAAATTGCAGACTTGAGAGTTTGGTCATTGTAACCCTTATTGTAGCAATGACCAACTGAATATAAAGCCCCAAATAATCTATGATTTCTAGTGATTTCCACTAGATCTACATGGATTGTTTGATCCTATGGTTGCATGTGCTTATAGCCTTACAAGAATAGTGTCTGCAATGGTTTTCCTGTTCTAACTTTAGCATCTGTGATTGAATCACCTTCCTAGGATAGTCTGTGACCATTTAAGTGGATAGATTATAGCCTTAAGACCAGTCCAAATTATAGGGTTGAGTCGGATTCTTCTACCTTTCACTTGTGCTTGTAGCCAAGTGAAGGAATGCTACAGATCTAGTTCTTGATCTGAGTTGCAGTGAAGATTATCCCACAGTTGTCCACTTCTCATCATTTTTACTTTATTTTCACCACACCACATTCACTTTCTTCTACCTCCTTTCTTTAGTTGTAGTTTTATTTCTATTTTTTTAGTTTTAGTTTAGTATTGTGATACTTAAACACCCTTTCTTTACCTTGCTTTCTAGTATATGTTTAGAGTTGCCATAGGTGTAGCCAGATCTGGAGTTTACTATACGCCTTTAGATTTTCAGATCATCACTCTCCGTGGGACAAACTCTTACTTATCAAAACTTGCTACAACAGCCCTAGATTCTTGAAGGACTGTGTTTGGGTTTGTGTTGTGTTCAATCCATTTTGTTTTGTTTTGTTTTTGCTTTTATTTATTTTCCTCATTTTATTTCCTTCATATTTTTATAATAAAAAGAACACACTCAAATCAACCAACAACGGGATATCCGCACACATTGACCGGTACGGTGGGATATCCGTATATATTGACCAGTATGGCGGGATATTTGTACACATCGAAATTGTTTAGTGAACGATGGTGGTAAAGGGGATTCCCGTCGGTAACTCTTTGGCTCCCGATACTATATTTACTCGGGAGGATAGTTAATTTATGTCTTAAGTCATGCATCAAATTATAAAACTACTTTAAAATTTTCATTGCGATGCAATGCTTTGAAATTTTGTTTGATATCGAAAAATCTCTGGATTTTATTGGATATGAAATGTCTTTGGAAAATTTGTTTTGAATATGGAATCTGCATTTAAATTCTGTTTGAATATGGAATCTGCATTGAATTTTGCCATTGAATATGCATCATCGAATATGTCATTGAATCTATGTTCTATTTCGGCTAAAATGTACATTGGTATTGGTTTTTCTACTAAGCTTAGACTATTAGCTCACCACAACTATACGTCACAGGTGTAGCGACAGATCGGGACCCGAAGCAAGAGGACGACCTAGACTACGTATCGGAAGAAGAGGATCTTCCTCCTGAGAATTTCTATCCTTAGACTGGGTTACGGATTTGGTATAGTTTGCTTTGTGGATTTTAGACAGACAAAAATCTTTTTTTGTATGCAAATGATATTACCATTGTTTAGGTGACGGTCGGCCATCATCGGTGGTTTATTTTGTATATCGGTTCCATGTATAGAATGTATAGAATTGAAGATGCCATGTGGTAGTTGTCTAGCGTTGCATACACTTTACTTGAATACTTTTAGTGGATGGATGTACCGACACCCGAATGGTTTGGCCCTCCTAGAATTTTGCTCCGGAAAGCCGGGTCGATACTATTAGCATCAGAACATATGTATTGGATGGTCTGGCTTTCCTAGAATTCCGTTCAGGAAAGTTGGGCTGTCATAGTTAATATTAGAGAGTTCACTTGTGATCTGGCAAACCGGGATCTCCTGTTATTCATGAGTGGAAATTCTAGTTCGTCACAGTTGGTATTAAAGCATCCAAATTAGAATGTTCAAAGTGGATTTGAATACCGGATTGTACCAATTATCGTATTCGAATTGTGAACATCGGATCGACGGTCCGATTTTCCCCAAAATCCGTGTGGGGAAAATGGGGCTATCACATAATGCGACGTGTGAAAAGTTAGTAACCACTTATCACTATATTCCAAATGTCAGAAGTTGTGTCCCTTGCACCAACCAAACCCAAATATAGGGCTGTCAATTGGTTGGTTGGGTTAGGTAGGGCTAACATTTTAGTTGGCCATGTATAGGGAATGATCCTATGGTGAAAGTTGGAAAAAATATCAATGCACAAAGTGTGTTGGGGGCATTACCTAATGATTGACATATTTTTGAAGGTTGAAAGTTTTTTTAAAAATTTGTTTAGATCACGTGACACATAATTCCAAAACAAATGTTTTCTGTGCCATGTGATCTCAACACTAGTGCAATGTTCAAATGTTGCATCACAAATGCAGAGACTCTTTAAAACACACACACACACACACACACACACACACACACATATATATATATATATATATATATATATATATATATATATATATATATATATATATATGGTAGCTTTATTAACACTCACAAAATCTTGGAGGGCACTTACGTAAAAATCTTTGAGGATACCTATGTCAAAAATCGTTGATTGATTTGAATTAGACGATGAAGATTATATTTCGCTTTAATCTTCCACACAATGTATCTTGAAATCATGGGCGTACATAAGACGATCAAATTTTTATCCATGTGGTACAATTCCCAAAACATTGACCCTAAAATTACGTTTGCGCGTGATGTATGTCATGTGATTTTATAGACACTTTTTTAGATCTCTTTCACGTTTAATAAAAAATTGACTTCCTAATGGTACACTGATGGTTTTGAAATCCCTTGTGTGAAAGATAGGGTGAAAAAAATTCTCCATCATCTAATTCAAAACAATAAATGATTTTTAGTGTAAGTGTCCTCCAAGATTCCATAAAACCCATATATATATATATATATATATATATATATATATATATATATATATATATATATGAGAAATGATTTTATAACTCGAGTCATGGGTCATAAGTCTATGACTCGAGCTCTTATTGGCTGCATGTCATATCTGGCATCTGGTAGATCATTAGCCTATATATATATATATATATATATATATATATATAGAGAGAGAGAGAGAGAGAGAGAGAGAGAGAGAGAGAGAGAGAGGGGCTGGAGACTATTCATCCAGATGTAGACTTGAGGGCTGCGTCCACATTAGATGGCCACCACGTGACATTCATCATGAGGATTGTGTGCCACGATAATTTGGACATGACCTGATGCGTAATCAGCATTAAAAATGTGGTTAAACATACCTAAAAGCAATAGACCAAGTTGGTTGAGCATTTCCTTATCTTTGACCCATCAAATAAATGCCAAAAAAATTTATTTTTAAATCATATGCCTTATGAAATCAACCCAAAATGAGTATTCTTTTGGATTCATCTTGTCTGGTGTCATTATATGGCGTCCAAGGTATATATAAAGTATGGGGTCAAGTTGACCAGACTCAACCAAAATTTTCTCCTACCCATCGTGACCTTAGAGCCCTACCAAGTTGGGTCAGATGCCTCATGCCTGACCCAACCCAAGGGTATAACTTTACGTGTCCCAAGACTCGGGCGAGTCATGTATCGGGCGGACCCAGCCCATGGATTGTCCGAGTCCCGATAAATTAGCGGTGTTGAGAAATAGTTCTAAGCCTGGCCCACGATGGTTGGAAATTTGCTCCAATTAATATCTCTAGTTTCTAAATATATAAAATTTTAATATTTCTGGACAGAATTTAATCATCCCAGAAAAGGAAAAAGAAGTTTCTATTATAAATAAATAAAATTTCTGAGGGTAGGCGTCCATGTCGTCTCCTTCTTCAAAATATATGGCAAAGAGGTAAGCTTTTATTTCCTATCTCTAACTTTACTAATGAACTATGTCTAAACTGAGCCTTTTATTTATTATTGATTCTTTGGCTCTTTATTTCTTTATTTAATGATTGTCGACCAGTTGGTGGGATTAAAATAATTAAAAAGGGAATGAGTAAATAAGTAACGAAAAATCCTTCTGGAATCAGGCTCATGTGTTGCTGAATTAAAAAAAAAAAAAAAAAATTTGATAAAATACATTTATGTTATGTTTGATCATATAGATTTGTGGATGCATTGATTTCGTATGATTCAATTATTGTAATAATGTATGAGGAGGATAGTTTTACCCTCTTCTCAAGGTATAGGTGTAGCTTTCTTAGACTCATATAGATGAGAGTGGACCAATGATCAGGACCGTTGAAAAAATAAAATAAAACAACACAGTCAATGCAGTCAACTGCCCAAACCTAAACAGTGAAACCAAATGTAATTTATCCATTCAATTTCTGCACCGTTGACACCTTTGACCGTGCAAATACATGTAATTGTTTTAGGAGGTTTTTTTTTTTAATGGTCCTGATTCGATGTGGCACACACGATCATATCATCGGCTGCTGCATTGCAGCCAACTAGCATGGGTCTAGGTAAGTTACCTAGAAGTAGAGAGCAGGTTACCTTTGTCAGTGTATAATAGGAAAACTAACAACACAAGGCTGCCAAGCTTATGAATAGTTACTCCATAGTCCCTGTCACAGATATAATAGATTTCTCTATAGAGATAGTAACCTCTGCATCTGTCATTAGTGCCGTTGTACATATTTTTTGAGCGTTGATGTTAAAGTGTGCCTATTCAATGATTCCAATCATTTTATAGGATTAGATTTTTGGCTGAAACATATACCAATGGTGACCCACTAGGTGGACTACTAGACTTGATCAAATGTCCAACACTTGGCTTAAAAGTGGGCAGTCATGGCCCTATCTATGTACACATAGCCAGCAGAGTCCAAATCATAGGATGGTGCTGAACTCCTTGATAGTGCGCCAATGTTGCTCTTGCAAAAGTGCGGGCTCACCACTCATGCAATGCTATAGTTGGGGTTGTTGGGTGATGGATACCCCCAATCATTTTTGCTAGAGCAAAACAGGCACACCACATATCCTTGAATGAAACATATTTTCGATTGTATTGGTATCATATTGTTACTACTGTTTGTTGTTTCATCAATTTTAATTTTTATAGTAATATTGAGTGCAGTAGTCGGGTCTTCCTATACTATATTGCTCTTTTGTGCTTCACGTTCTCTTTTTATTTTTCACTTTTACTATGAGTTTGATCAATAGTGGAAATAATAATTATTAATGAAGGAAAGGGTGAAAATATTGGAATTGGTAAATGGAGGAAACATTGAGACAGATTCATTGAAGTCAGATTGAGACCCCAAAAGACACCATCTTCTCCTAATTCTGGTTTTTGATCAATGAGTCAATAGTCCCCTGTTCTCCTAATTCTGCTTGCTAATCTGTTTTATCACAATTCAGAAAATATATCCATTCCTCTCGCTTCGGTCATTTCTTTTTTTTGTAAATATTAGTAAGGTTCAAGTGCTCATTGATTTCATTTTACTCAGCTCATAGAATGAATTTATAAGCGGTGTTAAGAAGATTCAATAGACAGAGCACATCAGTTGGAAGCAATTAGCTTATTGAAGTTCTTTCTAGATCACATCATTACATCTCAAATATCAGAAATTTAATTCTTCTGTTGTGGGAGTTTGCGATTGTTGCCATGCCAAGGCAGACTCTGCTCTATCGGAACCTGAGGCCTTCTTTTAATGCTTCAAAAGCATCTGTCGGACTGCGTAATTCTAGGTATGCGGGGTGCCAGAATTATATTCGATTTTGGGTTGTAAGATCAAAGGTTCCTTCTGTTGTGAAGAACTTAAAGCTGGATATTATAAAAATAAATTGTGGCTTGCAAGGTGCAGAATTTAAATCAACGTTGGATCACAGTCAGGGAGAATTATCTGATGTCGATGAAGATGATGAACTTTGTCCTGTTGAATGTGTTAGAGAATTTAAGACCGACAAAGAATTCTTTAATATTCTGGAGAGGTCGAAGGAAACTAATTCCTTAGTTGTGGTAGATTTTTATCGTCCTTCATGTGGCAGCTGCAAGTATATAGAGCAGGGGTTTGCAAAATTATGCAAAGGATCTGGTGATAAGGAAGCTGCAGTTCTCTTCTTGAAGCATAATGTGAGTAGTTTTCATATGATCAAGTATTTCTTATTGGGTACCTATGTTCGCACATACAGGTTTACCTGTGTTCGCGCCTACGCCCAAAACTAAAAGGGTGAAATTTAGATATTTGCACCCTGTCGAAGTAAGGAACCATGGCATATAGGCAGATTCCAGAGATTTGAAATCGGACGATGGAGATTGTATTTCACCCCAATCTTCCACAAATCGGATCTTGAGACCATGATCTTACCATCAGACAGTCAGTTTTTTATTCCACGTTGCACATATCCAAAAAGCAAGCCATAAAATCATGTTTGAGCGTGATGTGCGCCTTGTGATTTAGGGCCATCTTTTTGGGATCTATGCCATATGGAAACAAAAACAGACTGTCTGATGGTACACACATGGTCTCAAGATCCGTTGTGTGGAAGATTGGGGTGAAAAACAATCTCCATTGTCTGTTCGAAGTAGTCAATGGGTTTCACTGGGTTTCGAATGTAGGCGCTTTCAGTAAACCTGTAGGCTCGCGAACCGAGGTAACCTTTCTTATTTAGGGATTATTCTCCAGCTTGAACATCCTAGATAGTTTTTACTATGTATCATCTATTCATATTATGTAGTTCACTTTTTCTGATTGATAGTTTGTTTCTGAAGATGATTTCTGATACTTAAAATTCTGCTCTTCGTATTTGCACAATTCGTATTTGCGAAAGCATTATCATTTACTAGTTCATGCCCATTCTGCATTTTTTAGGCCTTTTTATTTACAAAGGTTAAAAGGCTTAGAAACACATATTTACTCTACTGATTCCATCATAATGAGTAGGTTGTCAAGCTGTTCTTGTTTTTCGTCTTGTGGCCTTCCACTTTTATTCAACATCAACCTCGGCTTTTGTTTGTTTTTGTGCATAAAGTCGTATCCATAGTTCATAGTATAAGAAACAAATGGAGGGATGATCAGTAAACATCGCTATCTGTGAGGGGAAACGAGATTTCTATATGTGAGGGGAAACACGATTTCTAATAAATGATTATGACCTCTACCTTTGCATAAAAGGTCATTTATTTCGTTGTAGTTGAAATTATTCTATTGTATGCTTGTTTATTGTTGTTTCACATTTTGTTCTTGTATACAATCAGAGTCTGAGCCTAGCCCAATGTCGTTCAACACGGCTCAAATGTATATTTTCTTCGTGAGTGATTGCCACTTGAGGACTAGATGGGTTTAGTTCGCTTAAGACCCAAATTCTTTGATCACTTTAGTTTGCTCTTGAGATGAAGAGACTGCTGGATACTCTTGTGTTCTGTATTTGCTGGCTGTAGCATATCTGCCAAAAAAAGTGTTGTGAGTTAGTAAACCCCCACCCCCTGAAACAAAAGAAACAGGAGAAACATTTCAAGAAACAAGTGAAGACTTTTATCTGTTAAAAGAACTAAAACAAGACTGAAATTAAACTGAATTAAAAGCAAATTCATTTAATTATGAGATTGCAAATGAAGACTTCCATCTGACTTATGAGATCGAAAATGAGGTTACTTGCATCTTTAAGCTACTACACGAGGATCAAAACCAAATTCATATAATTATTAGATATAGTAATGATGGTGAGAATGTTTCTCAGGAGCCAAGTTGTAGTTTCAAGAAAAAAGTATTGAAAGTTACAGTACATGTTTTTGTGATTTGTTTCTCAATCAAAAAAGAAACTTAACTGCATGTATTATGCTCTCCAAGAGAAGGAGATTACTGAAAGAAAAAATAAACATATGTTACAAGTCACTACTATCCACTATTACCAGTGATACTTCTCCTATGTCTAACTAACGAGTACATCGTGTCTAGGACTTTTCCGAAGGTGAATGAGCAAGTTTGTCAAAGAAAGTAACTGTAGAAAAATCATCATTCATCATCATTTTCAATGCCTAAAATCCGACATTCCTGGGGAACTGTTGACATATATGGGATAGTAAAAAGGTGAAATCTGCTGACTTTATTATCAATTACCACAAGATCTTGGGTTTAGATAACTTTGAGAATTCATCTAAGTGCCTTGCCTTTTGTTCCTGATTCATCATGATGCTTATCATGGGTCTTTGACTTCTGAGCTTGATTGTCCTATTTCTCCAAGAAAATGAACAGGAAATACATCACATTCCAATGTCTCATATCAATGGTTACAATACTAGTTTCCGTATTTGTGCTGATCTGCTTTGTTACTAATACACAAAGTTTTAAAAAGTGAAAGTTGGAGACGAGACAGTTTACGTCCCATGAGACGAGGCGTAAACCTTACCAAAATAATATAAAAAGGCCATTACCCAGTGCTGGTCCCGTGCATACAGTGTGTTGGGAGGGGTGGACGGGTTACAGGCCTAACCTCGACTTTTTATGCACAAAGTGGCTGATGTTTTGATGCTTGACTGTCCAAACCGTTTACCATCGCACCAACCAAAATAGTATAAAATTATGAAAATACCCCAAAAAATAATCTGATAATGTAAATGCAATCTATGACCCAAGCTATCATCTATGTTCTAATATGTGTAAACTGAAGGTGCTAAACTAAAATAACATGCATACAGAAATCAAAATCATTCACTTGTACCTCCACCACTATGATTTTAACCTCATCATCTTTCCCTCTTGCCATTTATAACAAAAAAACATCCAACCCCAGCCGAAAGGAAGGATTTAAAATGAACAAAACAAATGAAAACAAAAGAAAAAGGGTTCTTACTTGTGTGACAAAATCTGAAATGATGAAAGTCAGAGAGGAGATGATATAGCTTTAAATTGGTATTGTATGAAGCATGGTGAAAGTAAGCTTTTGCAACTCGAGGAATCCAAAATCAACTAGTCAGTGTGAAGAGATGTTGAGTTTTCACTGTAGGCAAAGTTCTCTCTAAAGAGATTTTTTAGTAACTTAAAATTTATTTATTTGTTTATTTGTTTTTAACTGGGGTTTCTCCCTTCTTTGTGCTTTAGATATTTTAGTTCTATATTATGATAAAGTTTGCTATTGGGGATTTACTACAGAATAGGACTGTTTGTTTGAGGGGTGGATATCTCAAACATGATCAACACAACGGGGGTGAAGCCGAGATAGGAGAGTCGGGCATTATGTGATTGACGAGTGCCACTTTGGTAGAAGGGTCACTTTTGTAAGAACCGGTAGAAATTATATTGATGTATGGTGTAGAGTGTTGGGCAGCAAGGAAGTGGCAAGAAAAATGTATATGGCTAAGATGCATTTGCTAAGGTGTGTATATGGAGTAACTTGGAAGGATAGAATTAGGATTGAGTATGTAGGAGGAAATTTTGGATATGAAAGGACAAAATTATAGTTGAGTATGTAGCGGGAAGTTTAAGGGTAGTAATATCTATAGGTTTGTTGCAATCCCATTTGTTGCTTTGTATCTCTATAGGTTACTAGCAATCCCTTGGATTTTCCCTTGTAGACATAATTATCATCACTTCCTTGCTCCATCCATTTCCAATCTTCATGTTGGTCATCGCTACTCCCCTCTTAAGTCTATTGTCTTGTACACAACAAATTTGTGTAAGAAATAAATGGAATTTCATTCACAAATAAATTGCATTAGATTTCCCCTTGCTAGGAGAGGGTTTTATTAAGAATGACGGACTTTTCACTTCCGGGAATCGCTCTCGATGTAACAACCCCACCCATTTTGACTATTTTAACGGTATTAGATGATTAACCACACTGTGCACGGTGTTAACACTTCACATCGGAACCCACCCTCTTTAAAAAAATCCTGATTTTCCCTATGTCCATTTTTCATAGTTAATTTTGGACTCGTTGCGAAGTGCTCATCGATACGATTCTAACGATATATAATTTTTTGAATTCCGACAAGAATATAAAAAGCTACGCCCGTTTTAAGAGATGAAACAGGTTAAAGGGTATAACTATAATTTCCGGAGAGAAACACTATTTGCTTCGGTGCCTACACAAAGCGCTAAAACGAAACCTTTCCACAACCTATTTACTCATGCATGAATGCATTCTTGCATGGAAAAATTTTACTTTATTGAATATTTTACAAAAAGTCTTAATTAGGGTTAACTTAAAACTTTGCTACCATTATAAATAAAACTTTAAGAGCTCTCTATTCTTTACAACCAAAATTACACTCTCAAAACTCCCTAGCCTTCTTTCAAATCTCCCGCTCAACCACCGACAAGATCGAAGGAGGAAGAAAGAGGAGAAAACTTAGGCATCGATCTTTTTAACCCAAACAGTCGCATGATCAACCGTTCACGCTTCAACAAGTGGGTACTCATTAATTCCCTCTATTCTTCTCAGATCTCGTGGCATAGGGTGTGTTCGATCGCACATCTAATTAAGCCCTAAAATCTAAACTATATTCTTGGTTTAATTAAAACTAATAAAAAATCTTATAAATCTGGTATATCTGCATAGTTAGTAATATACCCTTAACCCTTCTATTAAAGCTGCAATTCTATTTTCTTATTTTATTTAAAATTAATTAAACCCTAAAATCTAAACTATATCTTGTTTTATTAAAACTAATTAAGTCCTGAAATCTAATCTATATTCTTGTTTTAATTAAAACTAATTAAACCCTAAGATCTTGTAAATCTGATATACCTGCATAGTTAGTAATATACCCTTCTATTAAAATTGCAATTCTATATTCTTATTTTATTTAAAACTAATTAAACCCTAAAATCTAAATTATATTATTGTTTTATTAAAATTAATTAAGCCCTAAAATCTAATCTATATTCTTGTTTTAGTTAAAACTAATTAAGCCCTAAAATCTAAACTATAGTCTTGTTTTATTTAAAACTAATTAAGCCTTGAAATCTTATAAATCTGATAGATCTGCATAATTAGTAATTTACTTTTCTATTAAAACTGTGAATCTATATTCTTGTGTTATTTTTTTGTTATCTTTCCTTTTTTTGACTACCGCCGGCGAACCACCGACATCGTTATCTTTTGACGGAGTATCAAGTACTCTACCTCTAATGTATTATGACCAAAATTCCTATTACATATTAATCTTAAAATTAGGTTTTCGATCGATGGTCATGATAGATCAAAATTTAAAGCGCAATATCTTTTTGTGTATTTACCCGATTATAGAAAATTATATATCTATATTTATCATCTCGACGCGATCTTCACGATGATATGAAAACTTTAGGATTTCGATGCCATTTGTGAAGTCAAACTTGAACCTTTCATTCTCTCGATCACACATACACTAAGAACTGCACCCATATTAAAATTGTATTGATGTGCTGTATATATATATATATATATATATATATATATATATATATATATATATATATATATATATATATATATATAAAAGTACAATGTATCTTTGAATTCAAATCAATTTACTAGTAAAATGCGATTATGTTTCCGTCATTATTATGCTGTACGTTTTATGGATAAGATAAATTATTTACGCGAGTGTGAGAGATCATGTCTATGCTTGGGCATGGTGATTCGATGAGATGGTATCGAAGCGGGAATCGCACCGTATTCACATGCCTTACAACTCATGGTGGTATGAGACATCATGACGAGTAGGGTGAGTGCGAATTCAGTGTAATCTCATATATGGTGGCATATACGGTGACCCTACCACCCCTGAGTTTTAAATATGATAGATTAAGGAATAAGATACGTCACTCGACCTCTAGGCCTTAGTTATGGTGGGGTTCATTTTACGGTCATATGGAACTCGGAATGTAGGCATCCATGTACGGATGCAACACCTTTATGGTAGTCTGAGTTGTCATACGAAGTACATTCAGGTTACTACGGAACCCGTCCCTCGGAAAAATAGGTTTAGTGAAGCTTATCGCACCATGACTCACTCTAGATTTAGGTTGTAGGAATATGATAAGAAAGAGTAAGTAAGATAAGTTAAGATACAAATATAATAAAACATCACTGTGTAGGCTTGCATAAGAATAAGAAACAAAGTCTGTATGTGTCGTTCCTTACGTAGCCACTGTAAGGACCACAACTTCTATAGTCAAGACGAGTCTCAGTAGACAGTATGAGTTATGTTATGAGTTACGTTTGTCGGCCGCCCCTGAGACTGAATGGGGTGTATGAGTATGAGTATATTATATTATGTTATGGAGGGCGGTATGTTATGACAGTGTGCTACTATGGTGACCTTCACATGGTAGTCTCGAGCAGTGACTCTGGCACAGGTCTTACTAGGGAATAGAAGTAATAATGTACTTCCATGCGATATACAGACACATGGGTTGTTTTAATAAGATATGTTATGTTTATGAGGCATGGCGAGGCACGTTAGGATTAGAGTGTCTAGCTCATGGTCTTGCATATAGGTTAAGATATGAGTTTAATGTTACGCATGATTCTGACATTTCTTTATTCTTATATACTGTCATATTATTATTATCACTCACGAGATGCACCTACAATACACCTGAGTAGTGTAGGGTGGATTGGTGGTGTATCCACCGAGTTGCGCGTTGTTTAGCAACTTAGCCCACGTGACACTTATTCTTTTCAGGTGATTTTATCGACGGAGTGGACGTCGGTTATCCCTGACGCTGACTCTGTGGACGCTGAGTATCACGAGCCTTGGGAGGGTGACGCTATAGGACTCCAGGACCTCAGTGCCGATTACGATCCTAGTGCCGATAATTAATAACGCTAGTTTTGGTATAGAGATTAGGATCTTCAGTTTAGATAGTTTATTTTGTTATTTTGTACAGTCATCGTTTATCATTGGGCATTTATTGTTAGCCTTGTACTTTTGATTTATCTTTGACGTTTATTTTTTCCTTGATTAGTAGTTATTTCATTGGCTTAGTATCATTTTTATTTGTTATCTATTCCTGCCCTTATTCTTCATCTTTACACTAGGATTCACGAATTTTGTGGAACCATGTTAACGTGAGAACTCTGATTATGTATATGTCCGCTTAGCGTATATGGGATGCGTGCGAGTCATAACACGAAATTCTAGGCCCCAGGATGGGGTAGAATTTTGGGTTGTGACACTCGATGCCTCGTTAATTACATAAAAAAATTTGGATACCTCTGATTAAAAGCTACGAAATCTACAATGTGCATCTCTGAAAATAAAAGCAACCCTAGATTCTAAGTCTTTAACAACATCGCCGTGATCATCTTCGTCTTCGTCTTCCTCGTTGAAACCTTCAAAGGCGAACACTTAGCATGCTCCATTCATATGAAATTCGCCCAATGTGGAATTCCGATAGGTGAATGGATAAAGCTTCACGCAAGAAATCGTATTTATTCGATGGGTGACCATGAAGGATTATAGATAAATTCTCGGGCAACATGATTCTTGGACGAGCCTTAGTATCATGTCCTGCTGCCAAGTCTCGAATGTGAAATTCAACATTGGGTCCATGTTCTTCTTTCGATAGCTGGCCATCGAAGTCTTTAGTATTTTGTTGTTGAGAAGTCTTAACCTTAGCCAAAACCACCGAATTTCTTGGAGTTCGGGTTTTATTTTCATTGAGTCAAACCGAATCCTCTGAGATCGGGTCTTGACTTTAGTGGTTCAAACCTTGGTTCGTGCATCCCGTGGAGTTTGATCCAGAATAACTTGTCATAATGCACATAGTTTGGGCCTTAGCCCATTTTGGGTCATTAAAGTCGTTAAGTAGTTAGGGTCTTCATTGATCATGGTGGAATGCTTTTTATTTGGATGATCTTCGATCTTGCATGTTATCGAATCGGACCTGACCTCTTTTTAAAAGATTTTCCTATCTCGAGGTTAAGGTTCGAAATGTTAATTTAAGAGATCGATGCTCGAACCATGAGGGAAACTCCAATAGTGAGAGGGTTGATTGCGATTACGTAGATTGATGATCATCTCATAAGCGTACCCTCCTCATTGTCGCCCCCTCGTAAGGAGTATTGATTATATTTTGAACCCTTTGGGAAAGGGGGCCTAAATTCGTGATGCGTGACTTGGGTTGGACCTATGTGGCATTCGAGGGAATTTCCTAGTCCAAGGGTATAGTCCGAACCCTTAATATAGGAGATCAATAACCCGAACTATGACGAAAACTCCTCCTTATGGTCACATTCGTAAGAGGATTTTCTCCATTATTGAGTTATCCCCTCCCATGAGAGGGCAAAACTTATAAGAATTTAAGCCCGTTCTCTTTTAAAGAAGAGTTTCGAACATAAACTCCAATGGCTTGGGGCCGAATTCGTATATACAACCCAAATATATAAGGTTTTGGACATAGGTGCTAAAGCCAATTCCATAAGTGCAACCCAAATATATATAGGATTTAGGTATGGGCTTCCACATCCTATATGCAACCCGCAATATAAGACTTGGGCATGGGTGTCAAGACCCACATAACCTAAGTAAATCTGAATATTAACGCTTAGGCATGGGTGTCAAGATCCACATAACCTAAGTGCAACCTCAGGGAGAGAGAGAGATACCTTGAGAAAGGTATCTTGCAAAGAATCTTCGCCCAAGAGAGAGTTATTGCGCATAATTTTTGAAGGAGGCTTGCTATTTTTAGAGTTAGCGCAGTGGCTACTGGAAGTTACCATCCGACTGCCTACCCATCTCAAAATGAGATCTACGGTGAAAAAGGGCTGTGTAGGTCTGTCACGTAAATCAACAAGATAAGGCAATCTTCTCTGTGTAGGTGGTGAAAATTATCACCTAAGGAGCCTCCCTCACTTATTCCCTTTTTTATTATTATTAAAATGACCCAGGCAAGGGTGACCCTATGTGGGTCTTAAAGAGAGAAGATGAGAGAGAGAGAGAGAATAACCCACACAGGGGTTTGCGTGGGTCTGGAGAAGGGAAGAGAAAGAAAGGACAAAGAGAGGAGAGAAGAAAAGAGGAGGGAGACCCACATAGGGCGAGAGAAAGGAACGAGAGGAGAGAAGAGAAGAGAGGGAGACCCACATAGGGTGGCTTGTGTGGGTCTTGGAGGAGAGAAAGAGAGAAGAGAGGAGAGAGAGGGAGACCCACATAGGGGGTTTGTGTGGGTCTTGGAGGAGAGAAAGAGAAAAGGAGAGGAGAGGAGAGAGAGTGAGGGAGACTCACGCAAGGGTCTCCCTGTGTGGGTCTCATGAGAGAGAAAGAAGGGGGAGAATGAGAGAAAAAAGAGAAGAGAGAGGGTGAGAAATCCACCCAGGGGGTCCCTACATGGGTCTTAGGAGAATGAGAAGGAAGAGAGAAAAAAGGAGAAGAGAGTGAGGTCCACTCAGGGTGGCTTTCAGGGGTCTGCGTGAGTTTGAAGGAGAGAGAGAGAAAGAAGATAAAGAAAAAGAAGGAAGAGAGAGAGAGAGAGAGAGAGAGAGAGAGAGAGAGAGAGAGAGAAGGTCCACGCAGGGGTCAGCATGTGTGGGTCAAAGAGTGGAAGACAGAGAAAGAGGTCACTTCTCCTACTTCAAGTAGACATCCCTTTTCCCTATAAATAGGGGGCCACTTTTCTTGTTATTTTATCTGAACCACATTATTTCTACTCTCTTCAAGTTCTGGAAAGTAGATGACAATTTTCTCAGAGTTCCAAGTTCTAAAAATCCGTGTCAACATGTCTTCCCTTTCTACTGGGTACAATCCCACTCGGTTGTAGTGTAGAATAAAAAGTACATAGAGAATAAGGAGTGAGAATGAGAAAGAGAGTGATCTTTTTGGATGGGTTGACCTCCTTAGGGATTTGTGAGTGAATCAAACTCTTAACAAAATGTTTCATTCCTTGATTATTTGATTACATCTTCAAGATAGTTATAGATCTCCACACAACTCAAACTTAAAACATTTTAAATTTAAATTCAAATTTGAAATGAATACTATCCTATCCCATCTTGAGAAATTTAAAGAAATAATAATACTAAGGATCTCCAGAGGTAATTATTCAGAATATCAAGAGAGGAGGCATCCCATGTAAATCATGGACATTTTATTTGGGTGTATTATAGATAGGGATATATCACTATTTTCTATGTTTAAATAACGTAGTGATCCTTTGCACAAGGGTTGTTTCAGGTTTTTGATAGGCATCCCCAAACTCATCTCAGATGACATTCCTAGACTCTCTTTTGGGGCTATCCTTGAACTCTCGTCATTGTTACTCCACATCGCTTTTAGCGTAAACATCTTAGACACATGCACTATATTTTCTTCTCATTTCTTCCCTTTCAGAAATTTTCAAAACCATCTCAGATAACATATTTTTTTATCTTCTTTCAGACTACCCCTAAACTTCCTCTTGTTACTCCACATTCACCTTAGCATATAGATTGCAGCTACATGCATTGTCTTTTTGTCACTTCTTCCCTTTTGTCATGTTCTGGTTCTTTGGGGCATAACTGATGCGGGACAAACGCTAAAACCCTAATTATGCAAGTTTGGAATTAACCACAAATTAAATTGAATTATGGAAATATTTAAAATCGCCAAAACACATAAAAAAGTTTAAAGAATTTAATTAAACAAGTAGAGTAACTCAATTTAGCGTTTGCATGCATTAAAATTTTTCGATCAAGAAAAACGGATCCGATGAAGGATTCGAGTTTCGCTCTAGTTTAGGGTACCAAGCGATAATCACGGTATCGTCTCTTGATTCCTCTCGGGTGAATAAATAAGGATCGAAGGATTAAAACAAATAAAAGGGTAGATCAAAATATTGAAACTAATAATATTTTGGGGTTTTTGAAATTTATTAAAGCAAACGAAAAATATTACCATATGATAATAGAGAAAAGATGAAATAAGAGGATTCACACCAAGGTTTTCCAAAGCTTCGCACCAAGGCTGCATGTCGGCTTCACACCAAGTCGCACGAGAAATGCATAAACACTCCTCAAGTTTCGAAAGATTTGCTCATTCGATCAAAAACTCTTCACAAGTTCTCTAGGGTTTGCACAAAAGCAACTCTTAAATTTTCATTAATAAAAAAACTATAATAAAGTTATTTACAAGCCTTTAAATAGGCAAACCAAAACCCTAAGAATACTACTTAAAATAAAACTCTTAATCAATCATTAAAACTTTCTAATCTAACGGTCACAATTAATTTCACCATTAATCCCTTTTATAATTACGCGACCACTTTTGAAGGGTCAAACGATGTCCGAATGATGTGAAATTGGTTTTGTTTGAAAGCTTATCAAAGTAACTTTCCAACAAGACAAGAATCACACAATTCCGATACATTGGTAGACTTATGACCACTTTTTCGATGGTTGTGCAGAATGTGACGAGATTAACTGTCATATCATATATATGTGCCTGACCCCTAATTGATTCAAATAAGGAAACTAATCCTAAAACAAACTACTTATTAAAAGAATTCTAATCAACTAAAACATTTTTCACATTCGTTCTTTCGCCTTTGAAACGTCACTTATGACCACTTTTTCGATGGTTGCGCAGAAAGTAACGGGATTAACAGTCACATATCATATATATGTGCTTGACCCTAGTTGATTCAAATAAGGAAACTAATCCTAAAACAAACTACTTATTAAAAGAACCATAATGAACTAAAACATTTTTCACACTCTTCTTTCGCCTTTGAAACGTCACTGACGACTGCTTGAATATGATGTCTCCATCAACTCTCCCCGGGTTGGAAAAACTTATCTCCGATGAGTTGTAGAACCTACGTGTGGTACCTTTCGGATGCTCAACTCTTGGCTTGCCCTTCCATGTTGTGAGATACGTCTTATTTTTATCCACCTTGGTATCAAAGTTTGGATCCTTTAGAACCTCATCATCCACCCTTTTCTCATATTGCACAGGTAGGGTTCGGGTTATGTATTGATTAAAGGGACTTGGCTCGATTGTTTGGGTAATAAGGAATAGATCAAAGGGCATGGTGGCTAGACCTATAATAGGTGTAAGATCCGCTACTGCAACTATCGGGTGATTACCCTTTCCCTAGAGGAAGATCTAGACCTCCATCATTCCCCTTTTTCAAGATTGGGAAAGGTTCCACATGATTAGGACTATCGTGAATCAACACAAAATTGCCATTATTAAATTTAGTAAACATATTCAATGAGTCAATGCAATTGTGCGCATTTCCATTGTTCAATAAAATTTGGTTGTTAATCCCATGCAACTTAGAATGATGATATGTTTCTACGGATTCTAATGACTCATGCAGTAGGGACTCACAACCAACACTTTCTTCGGTAATAGGAACCCTTCTAACAAAACCTATGGTTCTCACGGGAACCTCATCCTCCTCATCAGTTGGCATTCCCGTAGGTTTGTAAACTTTTACCCCTTACTCTTCGTTCTCCTTCTCATTATCCTCTTGGATAATCAAGATTTGTGATTTACTGGGACACTGAGACGCGAAGTGACCAAAGCCTTGGCACTTGTAACACTGTCGTGGTGTGCGTCGAGAATTATCGACCAGTGGTCCTTTACCCTTGTCAATTTGAGAACTCACGGGTTTTGGGGATTGACCACAAGTATTATTCGTCTTTTAGTAGGACTAGATCGAAAACCGGGATTAGAAGGCTTAGATTGATCGCTAACTGGAGCATCGAGATACCTCTCTAACTCTTTCACTCTAGCATAACACTCTTCTAGATCCTCAACAGGGTGAGGGATGAGTTCTTTTCGCAACTCCAGACGTAAACCAGTGCGAAACCTAGACAATGTGACTTGTGGGCTCTCATAAGCATTAGCTTGATATAAATATTTCTCAAACTTATTGATGTACTCATCAACGGACATGTTTCCCTGTTTCAAACCATGCCATTAATCCATGAGTCGTTGGTTGTAGGACAGGGGAATATATTTATCATGAAGTTTCTCCTTCATGTCCACCCATGTGGCGATGAGTTCACGATCGAGGGCTTCTCGACGTCATTCCACACTAGTCCAATAAAGCTTGGCTTGCCCTATGAATTTCATTTCGGTAAACCACACTTGCGCTCATCCGACATTTCATAGCATTCAAAATAATGGTCCGTAGCGGCTGCCCAATCTATGTAGATCTTGGGGTCCATCTTTCCTTTGAAAGTGGGTGCATCAACCTTAACTGATTTTGTGATTCTCTCATCCGGGTAAGGACGATACTCACGCTTAGGAGGATCCCTCCTCTCATCAAGATTAACCCTACGATATTCACCATGAGTCGATCCAGACAACTTTTGGAGTTGTGCCGATAAATCAGCCTGTTGGGCTTGTTGATTTTGCAATTGGGTTTAAATGGCAACCTGGGTATTAAAGTTTTCTATGAAAGCGGCTAATTGCTCCGGATTCATTGTAACACACAAAAAGGAAAACACTAACTGATACAAAGGAAACCTAAAGACAAGTTAGACAACAAAATTCAGACAAAAGCTAAACAAAAATTTTTAGACAAAAGCTAGATAAAAAATTCAGACAAAAGTTAGACAAAAAATTCAGACAAAAGTTAGACGAAAATTAGACAGAAGTTAGATGAAAAAATCAGACAAAAATTAGATAAAAACTAGACATAAACTAGACAGATCTGAAATAATGAATCTAAAATGGTGTAAACAAAATAATAAAAGAAATAAACCGTAAAACCTATATGAACACCGACAACCCTAAACTAAAACTGTTCTCTGATACCAAACTGATGCGGGACAAACGCTGAAACCCTAATTATGCAAGTTTGGGATTAACCACAAATTAAATTAAATAATAGAAATATTTGAAATCGCCCAAACACATAAAGAAGTTTAAATAATTTAATTAAACAAGTAGAGTAACTCAATTTAGCGTTCGTATGCATTAAAATTTTCCGATCTAGAAAAACGAATTCGATGAAGGATTCGAGTTTCGCTCTAGTTTAGGGTACCAAGCGATAATCATGGTATCGTCTCTTAATTCCTCAGGTGAATAAATAGGGTTTGAAGGATTAAAGCAAATAAAAGGGTAGATCAAAAGATTGAAACTAATAATATTTTGTGGTTTTTGGAATTTATTAAAGCAAAGGATTTCCAAAACTTCGCATCAAGGCTGCACGTCGGCTTCACATCAAGTCGCACGAGAAATGCATAAACATTCCTCAAGTTTCGAAAGATTCGCTCATTCGATCGAAAACTCTTCACAAGTTTTCTAGGGTTTGCAGAAAAGTAACTCTCAAATTTTTATTAATAAAAAAACTATAATAAAGTTGTGTACAAGCCTTTAAATAGGCAAACCAAAACCCTAAGAATACTACTTAAAATAAAACTCTTAATCAATTATTAAAACTTTCTAATCTAACGGTCACAATTAATTTTACCATTAATCCCGTTTTTTAATTACGCGACCACTTTTGAAGGGTCAAACGATGCCCTATTGACGTGAAATTAGTTTTGTTTGAAAGCTTATCGAAGTAACTTTCCAACAAGACAAGAATCACAAAATTCCGACACATTGGTAGAATTATGACCACTTTTCCGATGGTTGCGCAGAATGTGACTGGATTAACAGTCACATATCACATATATGTGTCTGACCCCTAATTGATTAAAATAAGGAAACTAAGCCTAAAACAAACCACTTATTAAAAGAATCCTAATCAACTAAAACATTTTTGCCATTCTTCTTTTGCCTTTCAAACGTCACTGACGGCTGCTTGAATCTGATGTTCCCATCAATAACTGTCATTTTTCCTGTAGATATTGATCCCTTCCTTGGAATCAACAGCTAACTACCTCTAAAATATTCTGGTGCTCCTCCATACCAGTCCCGATGGTAAACCTAGGTGGCCAATTTTTTGCTGGATAAAACATTTTTATTCCATGTGAGGCAAGCATTAAATATCTTAGGTTTAGGCTTTATGATTTTCTTCTACAAATTGGAAAGTTACTTTCGATGCAAAGTAAATAATGCATTAGTGAGAAAAAATAGAGCAGTAAAAAAGATAGGATAAAAGAAAAAATGAGGAGAAAGCAAATGAAGAAAGAGATTCCCTCAATTACACCTAAAGGAAAATAATCAAGGTATTCAACGTCAAGGGAAAAATTCAGCACTTCCCCTGTGTATGTAGTGATACCAAAATTGGATCCCCCATCAATCGGCAAACTAATATGTATGAATTGCTTATTGAGTTATTGCTTCTAAGAAATCACTTTTGTTGATTTTACAAAGTGCACTGTGAACTTCAACAAGTGCAAATTTTTTGTAAAGAATAGCAGTATTTGCACGAATTGAAACTCTAAGAGCACCCACTTTGCACTACTAACATGTGACGGTGGGTGCTCATAGAGTTTCAGTGGGTTCAAATAGAGTTATCCTTTATTAAATGCAAACTTGGACACACACACACACACACACACATATATATATATATATATATATATATATATATATATATATATATATAAGGCCCATGACTATGCACCCAGGTGTAGAGATATCTTTGCGCCTATTGATATGGGTGTGACATGTAGCGCCTTTTTGTGAAGTGACTGATGTTGCTTTATAATCGTTTAACCATGTTTTAACGAGGGCTACCTTTCTTTTCAAAAAAATAGATAACCTTTTTGAAATACCCTACGCCTGACCACGTGGGTGTCAGAACCCCACCAACCCCTCTTTTCGAATAAAGGGGTGCCGGTGCTTCACTACTGGGGTGC
Source organism: Chloranthus sessilifolius (assembly GCA_021018995.1). Taxonomy (NCBI): domain Eukaryota; kingdom Viridiplantae; phylum Streptophyta; class Magnoliopsida; order Chloranthales; family Chloranthaceae; genus Chloranthus; species Chloranthus sessilifolius. The sequence continues at coordinate 35,586,185 of CM037586.1, forward strand.
CAGCACTTCGCTACCGAGGTGCTAACGCCTCGCTATCTGAGGTGCCAGCGCTTCTATCGCGGGGTGGCAGCGCTTTTCTATCGGGGTGCCAACGGTTTGATACCGGGGTGCCAATGCCTTGCTATCGAGGTGTCAGCGCATCGCTAACGGGGTGCTAGTGCTTCTCTCCTGGGGTGCCAGCGCTTCGCTACGGGAGTGCCGGTGCTTCTCTCTCGGGGTGCCAGCACTTTGCTATCAAGGTGCCAGTGCTTCGCTACCGGAGGCCCACATTTTTGAGTAAAATAGAGTTGAAAAAGTAAGTCTGACACTTTTTTGTAAAAAGAGAGAGAAGAGAGAAATGAAAGAGAACTCTAAAAAAGTCAAGTATGATTGCTGAAAGGAAATATAACTTTTAAAATATTTTAAAAGTTTTAACCCTAGTTAGTAAAGTGGGCCCCATGCCACATGTCGTTCATAGAGTAGTCTGGGCGTAGAGAAATCTCTACGCTCGGGCGCATTCTCCCCTCAGCCTATATATATATAGGGAGCCGGTTCCGTCCTCCAAGGTACACGTGGAGCTGCTCTACGTGGTACTCAAAGCACATTTGCACGGATGTGTTGTTCACATCAATTCAAGAAAATAATTTTGAAGCACAAATGTCAAACTTTGACTAGTTTCAATGGTCCAAATTCGACGGCTAAACAAATACATGGTGAAGATGAGTTTCCAATTTTTTTTTTCCAACGTTGATCTAAGAATGCACTTGTGCTCCATGTGGCATGAAAACAGTGTTTCGGGTGTCACATGGGATCTTGGAGGAAAGTCACTATCCTCCATTGGAGGATGCAACACTGTTCCATATATATATATATATATATATATATATATATATATATATATATATATATCATGATTTCTCTTCACAATCTTTTGATATGAAATTTGGATTGATATTGTGTTTTTCTGCATCCTATGGATCTCACCATGTAGTACCGGTAGTCAATGAATTACTACTGTTGTTATAGTCAAATCATGGTAGTAAAAAATCAATAATGTGTATTGTGTGTATCTCACCACCTAGTGTTAATTCCTCCATTGACAAATACAATACGAAGTTATCGACAAAAATGGCATGATTCATATCAGACAATACCATATGGATTACTGGTCTACAAGTGTTTGTATCAGGTGATACAAACTGATATCTGGGTCCTGTTACGAAACGAAAATTTTGAGACATAGCAAATCAGATGATAGTTTAATTCTTGCATTAACTAGTAAATTGGTATAGTTGCATTTTTGTTACCTGGGGTCTCTTATTTTATTATACATTAGCATGTATCACATTTTGTCTGCTATTTAAACGCTGTAAACAGTTTTTTGAATTCAAATGCATGAGTTATTTAGTAGGAGCTTTTGAGTTTTATTTGGTTACAATTTTTTGATTTTATAGAGAAGCAACTTCTTTCTTTTTCTACACCTGCAAATTGCTACAGGTTATTGATGAGTATGATGAGCAATCTGAGGTGGCTGAACGGCTGAGAGTCAAGGTGAGTTTTCTTGGACCTATCTTTTGTTGAAACTTGAAAGTTAACTAGTAAATCAGAAGTACAGAAGAAAAAAAATTTGAAAATAAAAGATAGTGATCATTTTGGATGCACCTTTATGCGGATTAGCTAAGCCTGTGGTATCTCAGCTCCATTAATTTTCTGTTCATTTTGACTGCAATCATTAGCTATTAAATCATCATCTATGCTTCAATAGATCTTTGGGCCATTGAAAATCTACCCTCAACTCCAAATCAAACCCAGTGAGTTTTGGTATGAAAGATTTTCCATGTTTTTACTTAGGGATAATGGCTCTTGACCGACATTTAAACATCAAAATGGTGTTTAAATGATCTTATACCATTAAAGTAAGACTTTTAATCTCACACCATTAAAGTGTGATTATCATTACGCCATATGATGAACATCTGTGATCAATCTAAATTGTCCAAGTGGCTATCATTGGAACACGTCTCAGCCCAAAGAAACATGCCTATAAGTGGATGTGAACCATCTGATTGATGGGCTTTAATATCAACCATTAAAATTGAAAACAATAGTTGATTTTAAAGTCCAAAGATCGGATGGTTTAAATCTCCCTAAAACACCATCTTTTGGCGTGTTGCACGCCAATCTATGATCTATCACTTTGACGGTACGGATCACCCACATCTTAAACCATTGATGGTGCATGATCATTTAAGCACCATTGTTGATGCTGATACTAACACAATGCGATTTAGATGGGCTGAGATTAATTGAAGATTAATAAAAAATAATTGAAATTTAAATTGTCTTAACAAATTAACACGAAAAATAAAAAGATTTTCAATTACATGATTGCAATAGCCCAAACTAGTGTTACTTTCGCTGCACATTTCCTTTCTGGATCTAGAAGACTAGGGTTCTTACGCGAACAACTAGATCTCCAACAGTTTAGGAATTCGAATAAACTTACAAAGGAGTTCTTTAAAAAATGAGCAATTAGAATTTAAATAGGATTGTAGGTAGAATGAAAGAAAACAAGAATCAAATACTTACGCCTTCAAGTGAGATAAAAGTAGATATGAAGATTGAATGATCAGCTTCGCACCAACCACACGGGTGTAGAAGAATCACTCTTCTACTTTGAGAGAATCACTCTCGAAGGAAAATATCTCGTTTTCAATTTGCATAGTAAAGTTCATAATCATTAATTCAATAAAAATAGTCCTTACAAAGCCTTTTATGAACATTTTATAACCATATTCGAAATTTGAAAATAACTAACTGTAACCGCTAGTAACTAACTGAAACTTCATGGATGTCCGTCATCGTGACGTTTCTTCGCCTTTGATAAATCACAGGTGATTCTTTAAATTCGATGTCCCCATCAAGTCTCCCTTGGTTGGAAGCATTTATCCCCGATGAATGTTGATTGTGATACTGGTTGCAAAGATCCGGATCAATATGTTGGAATTTGCCTTTTGTGATTCATATATTCTCCGAATTTGGTCTATTTTGCCATTTGATAAGGTACCTTTGAAATCCCCCTTGATTTGTTAATACAATTTGATCATCCAAAACATCCTCAATTATCTCACGAGATGGACGAGTAGTTGGAGGTAATGGAATTGGGAGAGAGATGTAGGTTCGGAGGTTGAAGGTTTAAAAGGGTTAGGTGGTATCATAGCCCATAGGATAGTAGAAGAAATAGACTCCATAATTATGCAAGATAATGACAATGAAATCTGGAATCTATATGAATGCTGAAATTCCTAAATTGATTGTTCTCTAATACCAAATCTGATGCAGGTACTAACACAATGCGATTTAGATGGGCTGGGATTAATTGAAAATTAATAAAAAATAATTGAAATATAAATTGTCTTAACAAATTAACACGAAAAATGAAAAGATATCCAATTACATGATTTGCTATAGCCCAAACTAGTGTTACTTTCGCTGCAAATTTCCTTCTGGATCTAGAAGCCTAGGGTTCTTAGGAGAACAATTAGATCTCCAGTAATTTAGGAATTCGAACAAACTTACAAAGGAGTTCTTTCGAAAATGAGCGGATTTAACAAAGAGAAATGAGATTCTAGGCAATTAAAATTCAAATAGGATTGTAGGTAGAATGAAAGAAAACAAGAAACAAATACTTACCCCTTCAAGTGAGATAAAAGTGGATATGAAAATTGAATGACCGACTTCGCGCCAACCACATGCGTATAGAAGAATCACTCTTCTATTTTGAGAAAATCACACTCTCGAAGATAAACATCTAGTTTTCAATTTGCATGACAAAATTTCTAACCATTAATTCAATAAAAATAGTCCTTACAAAGCCTTTTATAGACATTTTACAAACATATTTGAAATTTAAAAATAAATAACTAACTGTAACCGCCAGTAACTAACTGAAACTTCACAGATGTCTATCACCGTGACGTTTCTTACGCCTCTGATAAATCACAAGTGGTTCTTTAATCTGATGTTCCCATTAATTGTGGTGCTTAAATAACGGTCAAGAGAGTCGGGCCCTTTTACTTATATGAAAGTTAAGATATTAAAGCTTTATCTATATATATATATATATATATATATATATATATATCAGTATTTTTAAAAGTGAAAGTTGAAGGGGTAGTGCTAAGCCCACCCGTAAGGCGAGTTAGTAAGCTTCAAGGCGTGAGGCGTAAGCCTCATGATTTTAATTTTTGATTTATTTTTAAAATATATTTAATTTACAAGATATAATTTTTTTTTTTAAATGATAAATAAATAAAAACACATAAGAAAAAATAATACATAATTTTCTAATCATAAAGCAAGCAATATTCAACGCACAAATGACAATGAGAGGATAAGTGCACAACGATTTCCCCTTGACAAAAGAAAGGTTCAAAATAAAAAATATCCAATATTGCAAATGTTTGCAATATATTAGCCTCAATTCATGACTCAACTCATAACTCAAAAAATAATGTTACAATATGAATTAAAGTTCAACCACTCATTGATTGGTTCCTTTCTCATTAACAAATCATAGTTTAAGTTACTAAATAGTAACAAACGTAATCTTCCTCTATTTCATTCCCTAATAATCCATTAAAAGGGTAAACTTGTGAAAAAGGGTAAACTTGTAAGAAAAATGAGGATAAAGTAGTCAACAAATAAAAATTCACATGAAGCTTAAGCTTCACTGTGCCTCACATACGCTTTACTATGCCTCATTACGCCCCAAGTATGCCTCACGACCATTATGCCTCGAGACGAAAAGCTTATGCTACGCCTCAAGGCGCACCTCAAGGCTTTACACCTCAAATGCTATCTAAAACACTTAATGTATATATTTATTGAAGAATAAGCGAATTTTATAAAAAACGAAAAAAGAAAAATTACATCAATAAAACCAACAATATATATATATATATATATATATATATATATATATAGAGAGAGAGAGAGAGAGAGAGAGAGAGAGAGAGAGAGGCCCGGACTAGGCGTTCGAACGCACGACTCATTCGTGTGTTCGAACCAGTTGGGCTCTATGTGGCAGCCATCCAAGGGATCCGGTGCCAAGACAAGTTTCCCAGGTCTGATCATGTCCATTCAAAAAAAATAAAAATTAAAAAGGGTATTTATCCACCATTCAAATGTTGGTCAAAGGTGCAAAATTTCAATGCACCAGGTTCAGGCAGCGGATGGGAAACATTGACCTTAGTATTGAAGGGAAAAATGATTCAAAAATATATATTTTTTTGCTAGAACCTTATGGGGATGGGTAACCCCTTAGAGGTTGGGTGTAAAGGTTGGGTGTAACTCGCAATTACGTGCCACATGGAACGTGATCTAGCATTTGAATGCACAATTCACGCCGTGCGTTCAAATGCATATTCTTTTTTCTCATGTATATATTTATACATATACACATGGGATTTTTGCCTATAACCCCCGAGATATGTCGTATTTGCACTTCGTCCCCCGTATTTCATCTATTTGCATTGTGGCCCTTGCTTTTGTCTTTCCTCTATGCATAGCCCCCTACAATGACAGATTGTCAAGAGGCAGTCCTTGGCTACTACAGAACTGTTAATTTTCCAACAAAATGACCTTACCCTTAAATTTTTTATGTTTTTACCGTTGCTCTCCCACTACCATCATCTTCAACCTCTATGACCCTAGACTCCATTAGCAGCCCCACTAACCCCACTACCATAATCTTCCTGTCTAATGCACCTTACTTGATTAGGATCTTCAACCTCTATGACTCTAATGCACCTTACTTGATTAGGATCCTAATCAAGTAAGGTGCATTAGACAGGAAAATCAAAGGATCTTGGTAAAAGAAGAGGAGATAAATAATAGATGTCAATAATACTTTAAAGATTTATTAAATAGAAAATATGGGAGGAAAGTAGATCAAGAAGAGGAATATAATCAAAGGATGATAAATGAAGGGATTGCATTGGCTGACTATATTCTTTAATATGATACATTGAAAATAAGGAAAATATCCAAAGAATGGAGGGAGAACATTATATTTCTTTTTTGGAAGAACAAAAGGGGCATCCAAAACTATGGCAACTATTGTTGCATTTAACTTAGGAGGTAAACTATGAAACTTTAGAAGATAGCAGGTTGGATTATGCTGGGAAAATCAACAACTGAAGCCATTTTCTTATTGAGGCAACAAGTGCAAAATTTTAAGGAGAGGACGAAAAACTTCATAGCATTTATATTGATTTTGAAACAAATGATAGAGTGGCGAGATTGGTTATCTAACAGACACTAAGGAACAATGTATCTTGTACTTATATAGCGAGATTATCCAAGATATTTATGAAGCGAAAGTAATTGGTATCAAACCTACGTGTGGAAAGACGAATGAATACCCTATTAGAGTTGCTCTGCGTCAAGGGTTTACCTTGAGCCTTATTTGTTGGCTTGGATTGTGAACGTGTTAACAACAGACATACAAGAAATACCGTAGTGCATGTTATTTGCGGATGATGTGGTGTTGATCTCCCAAACAAGGAAACAAGTGATAAGCTAGAATTTTGGAGGAAGGCCTCATAATTTAGAGGCTTAAAAATTAGCAGAACAAAGATTGAATTTATGAAGTGAACTTTGGTGAACATGATAGCTCGGAGGAGGATTTAGTGAAAATAGAAAATCATCTAGTGCCACATTGCCAATAATTTCAATATTTAGGCTCTACTTTACAACTAGATGGTGGATTTAAGGACATCTCAAATAGAATTAATGCATGTAATATATAAAATGGAGACAAGCAAGCGGAGTATTTGGCCATTGAAGAGTTCCACTTCCACTAAGGAGATGTTTTTATAAGATAGTGATAATACTTTCCATACTATATGGTGCAAAATGTTGGGCTGTGAAAAGGTGATAGGAATATTGAGTGCATGGGCTAAGATGGCCGAGTGAAGTAACATGGAACTATAAGAGGAAATTTGAGTGTGGCACCTATAAAGGAGGAAAATATGGAATGTTGCGTGAGATGGTTTGGACATGTTTATTGGAGGTCAGAAACATGGCTTGTATGAAAGATTGAGACTTACAAGCACAAGGAAGTGGGAGAAGATGAAGAACAGTAAAGACCTGTAGCGAAGCAGTGGGAAGTACATGAAGGATTGCGGAGTTACGAAGAGCTTAGTGCTGAAAAGAAACACGTGAAGAAATAGAACTTGCACCCTAAATAGATGGGAAAAGGTTCCTTCACTGTACAACAAGGTCCACATGGAGCTCCATGTGGCACCCAAAACATCTCCATGTGGAGAAAGGTAGCTTTGTTTAGATCATATTTTTTTCTCAAAAGGACATCTCCATCATGCATTGTGGAGAAAGGTAGCTTTGTTTAGATCATATTTTTTAGGCTTAAAATCTGGATTGATGAATCATAGTCAAAATTGATTTTAAGTTTTAAAATACAAATTTGATTTTTTTATTTAATATTAATCTATACTACCCGCTGGAGTTCCACATGAGCTTGCACCCTTTTTCATATATATATATATATATATATATATATATATATATATATATATATATATATAAGTTAGGAAATTAAAGCTTTCTCATACATGTGTGTGCGCGTGCGTGCATGTGTGTGGAAAGGGCATATGGACTATAGTCCAAAATTGAATCCTAGTCCAGTGCTAGGTTTCAAAAGAGCATCTCCATTTGAGGCTTAAAATCTGAATTGTTGAATCATAGTCAAAATTTGACTATCAATTTACAAATTTAGATTTGAATTTTTTTAAAAAATTGATCAATACAACCTTGGAGCTCCAATTGAGCTTGGTGTACCTATCATGTATATTCCATTAGAATATGGACCCTTTTTCATAATGTGTGTGTGTGTGTATATATATATATATATATATATATATATATATATATATATATATATATATAAGGAGACTAAAGCTTATGTACATGTGTTTGTCTTTGTGAAAAATGGGCAGATGGACTATGGTCCAGAGATTCAACCCTTGTCCAATTCATTTTTTTGAGTGCCACGTGGCACCAAAAAGGCCACATGGCACCCGTTCCCCCCTAGGGTTCATCCTCCCTAAGGTTTTTAGAAAACAAATATGCTATCATCAATTACTATTGATTTCAGTGATTAAATATTTAATTATAAACAACAAATTTGTGTAGAATATAAATCTATTACAAATCAATCATAAGAAATTTCCCTTCTCTAGGAGAGGGTTTTATTGAAAATGGCGGACTTTACACTTTTGGGTATCGCAGTCGATTCCCCGTTAATTACATCAAAATTGAATACCTCTAATTAAAAGCTACTAAAAAAGAGTAAATAATTACATCTCTAAAATAAACAAAATAAATCCTAAGTCTAAGTCTTCATTAACATATTCGTCCACACGGTACGAGATGGACGCACAGTATGCTCTCTTTGTCAAAGGCTCGGGCGCTATGAAATATAAGACGTTGGATGAGAAAACCCTTTCTTCGGAAGTTAGATCCATCCGATCGATAGGCATGGTCAAATATGGGCATGAAGAGTTCGTGGATGAGTCTCATAATGAATTTTCGCTCACTCGTTTGGAAGACGAATTCAAACACTAGGTCTATTTTAAAATGACTGATCATCCAAAGAATTAGCACTTTTGATTATGGGGTATCTAATCATGAGTCGGATATCATCAAATTCCTTAAGATTTAATCATTATTGGGTTTTTTTGTGATGACTTCACCACTAGATTATGTAATGATTTTGTAATACGATCATTTAACGTAAACTTAATGAATCCACCGTTGGATTTGACCAAAATCATGAGATTTAGTCAATACATGATAAATCCACCGTTGAATCCTATTACGGTTTCATATTATGACAGTTTGACTAAAGTTAATAAGTCCACCGTTAGATTTGACCAAAATCATAAGATTTGGTCATGTAACAAATCCACTGTTGGATTTCGGTACGATTCTGTATTATGATCATTTGACCAAACATCAATGAGTACATAGTTGGATTTGCCTAAAATTATAAGATTTGATCAATATATAATAAATCTACCGTAGGATCTAGTTACAATCTCGTATTATGATCGTTTGACCAAAATTCAACGAGTCCATTGTTGGATTTGACCAAAATCATAAGATTTGGTCAACATGTAATAAATCTACCGTAGGATCTCTTTATGATCTCGTATTATGATCGTTTGAGTAAAAGTCAATGAGTTCACGTTGGATTTGACCAAAATTATAAGATTTGGTCAATATGTAACAAATTCATCGTTGGATCTCGTTACGATATCGTATTATGATTGTTTAACCAAAAGTCAACCAGTCCATTGGATTTGACTAAAGTCATAAGATTTGGTCAACATGTAACAAATCCGCCGTTGGATCTAGTTACAATCTCGTATTATGATCGTTTGACCAAAAGTCAACAATTCTGTCTTAAAAATATTTAACGCACGCGGGGGTTGCATAAGCGATGGCCTAAGCAGGGACGACCCAGGCAGGGACGACCTAAGCGGGGTCGGCCCATGGAGGGATGGCCTAAGAGGGGACGATCCATGTAGGGACGACCTAAGTGGGGACGACCCACGCAGGGATGGCCTAAGCGGGGATGGCCCACGCAGGGACGACCCACGCTTAGGCTGTCCCACGATGGCCTAAGCGGGGACGACCCATGCAGGGATGACCTAAGTAGGGAAGACCCACGCAGGGATGACCTAACTGGGGACCTCCTAATTATTTGCATATCAAGAAATATGGTTGTCAAGGCCGCGCTATGGGCTCGCCATGGCGAATGGCGATGGGAAACGCTATATTTAACCAAATAGCTATAATGACTAAATAGCGACGCCATGGCGGAGTAGCATTATGGCGTTGCTATCAGTGGCGGTGTGTGGGCGATTGCGAGCGAGCGCCCACGCTCAAAATCCTTAAAAACAAAAAAAAAATGGTTCTGATTACCCCTACGCCTATCCCTTGATCTCTCCTTGCATCTCTTTGACGCCCTCTCCCTACATCTACATGACGCCCTCTTTGAGGCCTGACAGCTTCTCTGTCATCCTTTTCTCTCTCTCTCTCTCTCTCTCTCTCGTCTCTGTGATCAGTTAGCTAATTTTAAAATAAAATAAAAAAAGGCTGTGGTAATTGGGATCTTTGAGCTGAGTTATTTTTGGCAGGTTGGGTAAAACGTAATAAAAAAATATTATAGATATGTTTAGAAGGTAGCGCTATTTACACCTCTTAAAATAAACCTTTGAAAAACACATGCACTTCCACCATTAAAGTCCTTTGACTTCTTGAATCAGATGATGGAAATTGTTTCTCATCCCAATATTCCACACAATATATCTTGAGATCATGGTGCACCTATCAGACGGTCATATGTTGATTTCACATGGCACACATCCCCAAACGTGACAGTCTTATAGGTACACCTATGATCATTATCACTTTTGGGATGTGTGTCATGTGGAATCAAGATCTGACCGTCTTATAGGTGCGTCATGATATCAAGATCTTTTGTGTGGAAGATTGGGATGAAAAAAATATCCATCGTCTGATTCAAACAAATCAATGGTTTTTTTTATGATTGAAATATGTGTGTTCTTCACAGGTTTAACCCGTATAAATAACGCTACCCATATTTATATTGGTACCTCTGTTCGCGCCTCTGTCTGAAACTCACTGACTTCTCTATATCAGACAATACATATTGTTTTTCAGGCGAATCGTCCACACAATAAACCTTGAGATCAAGATTTTACCATCAGTCGTTTATTTTTTTATTCCCCGTAACACATCCTAAAAAACGGCCCTAAACTCAAGTTTGAGCATGATGTGCACCTTGTGATCTTAGGGCCCCATTTTTGTGATTTGTGCCTCGTGAAATCATAACATATATGTCTGATGGTACGCTCATGGTCTCAAGATCAATTTGTGTGGAAGATTGGTGTGAAACATGATCTTCATCGTCCGACCTCAAGAAGCCAATGGGTTTCTGTGGGTTTCGAAGGAAGGCATGAATAAAGATCGCATTGGCACGAAAAGACGTAGTACCCTATTTATATTAGAGGCTCGAGACTACGCGTCCAGATGCTACCCATAGGGGCTGTGCCCAGACTATTAAGCACCATGTGACACCCATTTTGGGGATTAGGTGTTACGCAACTTGGATAAGATCGATTATGTACCACTCAAAAAATTTAGGCATGATACAATACATATCCAATGTTGAAAATGAAGTGTACAGTACTCAAAATAAATGTACCAAACTATGTGGGCGTTACTTTGTCATTGACCTATCAAATTGTAGACACCCATTTTCGAGCTGTCTAACTATTTGAATGTGAAATTCAAATTATTTAGGTGCCCAAACACACATTAACATATTGGGGAAGCTTGTAATGACATCAAATGAGATCCCCAAAGTTAAGAGGCGAAATCCCACTATTCATGATTTTCAAGGTAAAATTATAACACAAGAGGATCATTTACTCGCGTGCTTTAAAAAATTCAATTTTGTTTCGCAAGGGTTCTTACCTCCTGGATTTCTGATATGTGTCAGATAGGCATGAGAGTGCTATAAATAATTAATATTATTTATGATAAAATTAATTTTAACTCATCTTATGCCCTGGCTGGATGAAAATCCTGGTTCCGCCACTGGTTGCTATGTACTGTATTTTATTTTGTGAATAATAGCGTATAATACTTATAAGTTGTGACAGTTTTATAATATATAAGTCACAAAAGTTAACTCTATTTTATTTTTTGGATAATAACGTATAATACTTATAAATTATGACATTTTTATAATATATAAATTATAGCATTTTCATAAGTCACAAAACCTCAACTTATAAGTTACAAAATCCCCTCTCTCTCTCTCTCTCTCTCTCTCTCTCGTCATAGTAGCTACCAACATCGGCGTCGCCGAATCCTCAGCGTTGGCGACACTACCGTATGTGTACTTAATATTTCATATTTTTTAATATTCTATATTTGTTGATATTTCACATTTATTTATTTATACTTACCATGTTGCAAATTTGTTGATGTTCCATATTTGATATGTATTTATTGATATTTGTCTATTCCTAGAACATGAAATCCTTAATATTTGAATCAAAGTATGATGCTTTAGTAGTTGATTTTTTTCCTTCCTATATTTTTTTCTCTTATATAAAAAAAATATAAAAAAGGAATACTACTAATTAATAGATAAAATATTTTTTAAAAAAAGTTACAATAATAAATAGCATCGCCATGACTTCGCTATGACCATGCCATGGTGTAGCGAGCCTCTTCGCCATGACCTCGCCACTCCGCCTTAACTACCTTGTCAAGAAATTTTATTTTAGCAACATCATAAAATAATTTCCGATCTCGAGGTTGAGATCTAAACCTTACATTTTAGGGAGTGGTGACCCAAATCGTGAGGGAAACTCTAATTTTGGGACATCATTTAAATTTGGTAAATCTGATGGTTATTAGTCATTGTAGATGAGTGTTTCAGCTGTTGAAGTTCGAAATAATTCTTTGGATTTATGATTGTACCCTATATGAGTTATCAGATTTGTGGTTACAATCCGAACGTACTAAGAGTTAACCGAGGGGTTGTACCCACATAGCTTAATAATGTCCAAGTACACAAGGAATTTGGTATACACTGTAACGCGTAATCCCAAATTACAACTCTAAATCATACTTAGGTAAGGGTAGTAACTCATATCCTAAGCGCACTACATTTAGGTATGGGTTGTAGCTCTTATCCTAGATGCACACGTATCGGAGACAATCCGAATTCAGAATTAAATATGGATTTATCTCTCCCGTACACTCTAAATAAAAGGAAGTCAAAGGAGAGAAGAAGAGGGAGTGAAAAAAATCTCTGAGATGCCTTAAGGTATTTTGGAAAAAGAATCTAGGTCGTATAAGTCTTCCGCAGGGCTCTTGCATAAGAATTTTCGGGATCTTGGATAATGAGAAGGGATCTGTTATTTATAGATTTATGGTAGTGGTTACAAGAAATTATAATCTTATGGTTTCTACAAGAGTTTCACAAAAAAATAAGGATTGTGAGGGCTACGTGGGCCTTAGCCTTCACGCGGATTGAGAGAAGAATCTTCTCGAGATATTTGACCTACGTAGGTGGTTATTTGCTTAAGCGGAGAAAAGAGAGGACCGATGTTAAAAAAAGATGGCTCACGCAGGTGGCCCTGTGTGGGCCATAAGAGGAAAAGGAGAAAAAGGAGGAAAGAACAGTGAGATGGCCTACACAGGTGACTTGCCATATTTCAAGAGAAAGAGACAAGGAGAAAAAGGAGAGATAGGAAAGAGATGGCCCACGCTGCGTGGGCCATATTTCAAGAGAGAAAGAGAACAAGAAAAGAGAAAAGAAAGGAGAAAAAGGAGAGATAGGAAAGTACATGTTGACTCGGAATTTTAATTTTTTTTACAAGTCGGGAAGTTCTTTTACTTAGTTTCCAAGCTCAATGAACTAATGGAAGAGATTAAGAAAGGAAGTTCTAAGTATACGTTTCCTACTTAAAACCTACTCTAACTAGGACTTAAAGTCCAAACTATGTCAATGAGTATGACCCACGCAAGGACCTACTTGCGTGGGCCCTATTCCTACTCTCTAACATTTTCTTTCTCTTTCAATGGCCCACACAGGCCATCCTCTCTCTCTCATTGATGGCCCACGCAGGTCATCCCCTTTTTTCTCTCATTGATGGCCCACGCAGGCCATCCTCTCTTTCTCTCTCATTGATGGCCCATGCAGGCTGTCCTCTTTCTGTCTCATTGATTGCCCATGAGGCCATCCCCCTTCTTCTCTCATTGATGGCCCACACAGGCCATCCCCTTTTTTCTCTCTCCAATGGCACATGCAGGTGACCCTGCGTGTGCCATCTTTTCCTACTCTCTTCCTTTTCTCCTACTTTTTCTCTCTATCATCTCTCTCTCTCTACAATGGCCCACACAGGTCACATGCATGGGCCATCTCTTTCCTATCTCTCATTTTTATCCTTTCTTTTATCTCTTTATCGTTCTCGCTTGAAACATCTTTTGTGGCCCAAGCAGGTGACTCTTCTTTCCTCCTTTTTTCTCCTTCTTTTCCTCGTATGGCCTATGCAGGGCCACCTGCGTGGGCCATCTAACTTCTTCCACTCTCTTTCTTCACCTCATTTTTCTCTGTCTTATTCTCTTTCAAAATGGCTCACGCAGCTACATGCATGGGCCATTTTCTTTGAACGTGAGTCTTTTCTTTTCTCTGCTTAAGCAAATAATCACCTGCGTAGGTCAGATATCTCAAGAAGATTTCTCTCTATCCGTGTAAAGGCTAAGGCCCACGCAACCCTCACAACCCTTGTTTTTTATGAAACTCTTGTGAAAACGGTAGGATTATAACTTTCCGTAACCCCTACCATAAATCTATAAATAACAGATCCCTTCTCATTATCCAGATCTGAAAATTCTTACGTGAGAGCCTTGCTGAAGAGTTCTCTAACTTATATTTTTTTCCAAGATATCTTATCTCCGAGATTTTTTCGTTTCCTCTTCTTCTCTCCTTTGACTTCCTTTTATTTAGAGTGTACGGGAGAGATAAATCTAGATTTAATTATGAATTTGGATTGTCTCCGATACAGGTGTATCTAAGATAAGAGCTACGACCCTTACCTAAATGCGGTGCGTTTAGGATAAGACTTATGACCCTTACCTAAGTATGATATAGGGTTGCAATTTGGGATTACGCGTTACTGCACGTACTCAATTTCTTGTGTAGTTGGAGATAATTATACTCTTAACTCTTAGTATGGCTCAGATTGCAACCACAAATCTGATAACTCATATGGGTTGTAATTACAGATCTAAAGAATGAATCTGGACTTTGACACTCGAAACACTCATCTACAACGACTCATAACCATAAGATTTACCCGATCTAAATCATGTCCCGAAATTAGAGTTTCCCTCGCGGTTCGAGTTATCACTCTCTCAAATATAGGGTTTGAATCTCAACCTCAAGATCGGAAATTCTTTTATGATGTTGATAAAATAAAATTTCTTGATTTATAAATAATTAGGAGGTCCCCGCTTAGGCTGTACTTGCAGGGATGGGCCGTCCTCGCTTAGGCTGTCCCTGCGTGGGCCGTCCTCACTTAGGCCATCCTTGCACGGGTCGTCCTCGCTTAGGTCGTCCCTGCGTGGGCCTTCCCTGCCTATGCCATCGCTTATGCAGCCCCCGCGTGAGTTAAAAATTTTAACCACAGATTCGTTGACTTTTGATCAAACAATCATAATACAAGATTGTGACGAAATCCAACAGTGGATTTTATTACATGTTAACCAAATCTTATGATTTTGGTCAAATTCGACGGTGGACTTGTTGGCTTTTGGTCAAATGATCATAATACGAGATCATAACGATATTCAACAATGGATTTGTTAAATGTTGACCAAATCTTATAATGTTGGTCAAATCCAACGGTGAAATCATTGACTTTTGGGCAAACGATCATAATACGAGATCGTAACGAGATCCTACGGTGGATTTGTTTCATATTGACCAAATATTATGATTTTGGTCAAATTCAATAGTGAACTCGTTGAATTTGGTCAAACGATCAGAATACGAAATCATAACGAGATCCAACAGTGGATTTGTTACATGTCGACCAAATCTTATGATTTTGGTCAAATCTAAAGGTGGACTTATTGACTTTTAGCCAAACGATCATAATACGAGATCGTACATGATCCCATGGTGGATTTATTACATGTTGACCAAATCTTATAATTTTGGTCAAATCCAACGGTGAACTCGTTAGAGTTTTGGCCAAACGATCATAATAAGAAATTGTAACGAGATCCAACGGTGGATTTGTTTCATATTGAGCAAATCTTATGATTTTTGTCAAATCTAATGGTGGACTCGTTGACTTTTGGTCAAATGATCATAATACGAGATCGTACGATGGATTTGTTACATGTTGACCAAATCTAACGGTGAACTTGTTAACTTTAGTCTAACGGTCATAATACGAGACCGTAATGGGATCCAATGGTGAATTTATCATGTATTGATCAAATCTTATGGTTTTGGTCAATTCCAACGGTGGATTCATTAACTTTACATTAAATGATCGTATTACAAGATCATTACATAATCTAATGGCGAACTCATTACAAAATAACCTGTAATGATCAAATCTTAAGGAATTTGATGATATCTGACCCATGATTAGATATCCCATAACCAAAAGTGCTAATTCTTTGGATAATCAGACATTAGAAAATGGACCCGGTGTTTGAAATCTTCTAAACGAGTGATCGAGAATTCATTATGAGACTCATCCACGAACCCCTCATGCCCATATTTGACCATGCTTGTCGATCAGATGGGTCTAATTCCGGAGAGGGGGCTCTCTCATCCAACGTCCTCTATTTCACATCGCTCAAGTCTCTGACAAAGAGGGCATATTGCGCGTCCATCTCATACTGTGTAGACGAAGATGTGAATGAAAACTTAGACTTATGATTTATTTTATTTTTTTTCAGAGATGCAATTACTTTAATTTTCTGACGCGGGACGGGAACCCTAAAATGCGTGACTATGATTTTATGCAATTTTGCTGAAATTAAATAAATTAATTCAAGTTTAATCGCAAAATTATCTTTAAATACCTTAGGGTTTGCGGAATTTTGATGAGTAGATCATACAAGATCTGAATAGGGTGTCCGATCCGATGCGCAAGTACTTTCAAAATTGAGGTAAGATCGGCCTAGAGATAAAACTCTAGCGTTCCAGGATTAGGAGCTCGTCTTCGGTCCGTTGTAGATTCACGGATTCCAACTTGGGTTGTAGAAGGAATTAGGGTTTGTAAAAAGGCTTATGGCTTTTAGGTCGGTTTATGGTTTCGGAACGGGTATTGGCTTGTGTGATTTAGGGTTCAAAGTCTAGGGTTTCGGGATCGAAGGAAACAATTAGGCTGAGGTTTAGAGAAGCAAGCACAGATCGAGAGATAGCAAATATGATAGAGAAAATAATAATGGCTTTTGGGAATCACTCCCTTGGCCTCACACCAAACCCATCTCAGGCAAAGATTACTCAAGCATAAAAGCACTCAAATAATCAATCAACTAATTAAAAAGTGTTTATAAGCCTCTATATATAGGCCACCAATAATTAAACTCGAAATAAGAAAAAGTCTTAATAGAAATAAAATTAAATGTCTTGACATGTCGATAGATGTCGCGACGCCATTGGGCGGCGCCTTCTTTGTAGTTTCAGCTCTGGCACCTTGTCCTCCTGGCAGTTGTGTCCTTTTCTCCTCTGAGGCTACTATATTCGGGCTTCCTCTACGCTTCTTCCGACGCCGGTAAAACTGATGTGGTCTGAATCCGATGTCCATGTATGTGGCGTCCCTGTCAATTCCCCTGGACCAAATAGGTTTCATCACCGATGAAACGCGCTCGTGGTAGAAGTCAATCAAATCGGGGTTCAATCGGCGGACCTCATTCTCGTGGATCCAAGTATTTTTAGACTCCGGTTTTCCGACCCATTTAACCAAGTACTTTTGGAATCCCCGATCATGTGTAGAGACGGCATGATCGTTGATTATATCCTCTATCTCATCTGTTCTCTGTCTGCTTGGAGAAGGAAGAGGTACAGGTTGCAAGGTTGGGTCAGGACTGGGCCTAGGAAGTGGCTGGAGTGGATTTTCAGGAGGTGGGGTGAAACCCAAGTAAGGAACCAAGTCCTCCACATTGAACATTGAACGTTGAACTAATTCCCGTACCTGGAGGAAGCTCAAGCACGTATGCATTAGGACCACTTTTAGCAAAGATTCTAAAAGGTCCAGTGCCTCGGGGTTGGAGCTTCTTTGCGGATCCCGATGGGAACCGCTCAGGCCTAACCCGAACCATCACATAATCACCTACGTTAAATTCTTTAGAACGCCTGTGAGCATTTGCAAATAATTTATATTGATTGTTGCTTGAATTAATTTTCTGTTTAATTTCGACATGCAAACTATGAATGTGTTGTGCAAATGCTCGACAGACTCTGACACTCTATGGGATGCAGACATGGGGATCAAGTCTAATGGGGTCCTAGGCCTATAACCATGCACTACCTCAAAAGGACTCATGCCTATGGACCTGTTGACAGAATTATTATATGCAAACTCAGCTGTGGGTAAGATGGTATCCCAGGTCCTAACATGATCACCGACAAGACTACGAAAGAGATTCCCAAGGCTCCTATTGGTGCTTTCGGTTTGGCCATCCGTTTGAGGGTGGTAAGCTGTAGAAAATTGGAGCAATGTGCCCATCATGTGCCAAAGGGTCTTCCAAAAGTAACTCGTAAATTTAACATCCCTATCAGACACAATGGTTTTGGGCAACTCATGAAGACGCACTACCTCTGCGAAAAATAGTTTAACAATATGAGATGCATCAGAGGTTTTGGAATAAGGAATGAAGTGGGCCATCTTGGAAAATCGGTCCACTACGACATAGATGGAATCGTGCTTCCTAGGGGTCTTAGGAAGCCCAAGCACGAAATCCATAGAGAGGTATTGCCACGGTGTGTGTGGCACGGGTAAAGGGGTGTACAAGCCGGTATTTTGTTTGGTCTGTTTCGACACTTGGCAAGTACGACAATGTTTGACAACCCGAGCGACATCTCTCATTAGGCTAGGCCAAAAGAACCTATCCTCCATGAGCGCAACAGTTTTATTACGCTCGAAATGTCCGGCCATCCCTCCAGCATGTAACTCCCAAATGAGAAAGTCACGCAATGAAGTGCGAGGGATGCAAAGGCCCTTGCCTTTGAATAAGTACCCATCTTGGATGGTGTGCACGGAATGTGTGTTGGTCGGGTTACTAAGGAGAGCAGTGTACTCAACCCCAAAATATGGGCACTCGGGGTACTCATCCTTTAACTTTTCGAACCCGACGACTAAGGTGCTCATTGTGCGCAAAGTCACCACTCGCTGACTAAGTGCATCAGTGGCTCTATTTTCAGCACCGACCTTATGCTTTAACACGAATGTGAACCCTTGAAGGTACTCAACCCACTTCGCATGCCTTGGGTTCAACTTCTTCTGTGAAGCAAGAAAGCGTAAGACTTCATGGTCAGAAAACAATACAAATTCCTGCGGTATAAGGAAATGTTTCCAATACCAAAGAGATCGAACGACCGCATAGAACTCTTTGTCATAGGTGGAGTATTTTTGCTTCGCCTCATTAAGTTTTTCGCTAAAATAGGCCACGGGGTGACCCTCTTGGCTAAGCACTCCTCCTATGCCTACTCCCGATGCGTCGCATGTGACTTCAAAGACTTTGGAAAAGTCTGGCAATCGCATGACGGGTGCACTACTCATTCGTTGTTTGATCTCAGCAAAGACTTTTGTCGCCGCTTTGCCCCATTTAAAGTCCCCCTTTTTCATGCAATCAGTAATTGGGGCCATAATGGTGCGAAAGCTTCTGATGAAGCGACGATAGAAAGTAGCCAAGCCATGAAAGCTGCGGACATCGTGTATGTTCTTAGGCTCGGGCCACTCCACAATGGCTCTAACCTTTTCGAGGTCCGCGACCATTCCATTGGCCGAGATAATGAATCCCAAGAAGACAACGGAAGGTTGCATGAAGGCGCACTTCTTGAGATTGGCAAACAACTTTTCGCCCTTGAGGGTTTCACAAACCAGCCTAAGGTGGGTCAAGTGCTGATCCTTGTCGTGATTATAGATCAAGATGTCATCGAAATAAACAACAAGGAATTTGCCTAAAAACGGCCTCAACACTTGGGTCATGAGTCGCATGAAAGTACTCGGGGCGTTAGAAAGCCCAAATGGCATGACCATCCACTCATAAAGACCATCCTTAGTCTTAAAGGCGGTTTTCCACTCATCACCGGGGCGGATGTGGACTTGATGGTAGCCACTCTTAAGGTCTATCTTAGAAAAGATAGTGGCACCAACCATCATGTCAAGCATGTCATCGAGCCTTGGTATGGGAAACCGATATTTAACGGTAATCTTGTTAATTGCACGGCTATCCACACACATGCGCCACGTACCATCTTTCTTAAGAGTGAGTAGGGCAGGTACGGCACACGGGCTCAGACTCTCTTGGATGAACCCCTTCTGAAGGAGCTCATTGACTTGCCGAGTCAACTCGGCGTGCTCAACCGGATTCAACCTATGGTGGGGCAGGTTTGGTAAGGTAGATCCAGGAACCAAGTCTATTGCGTGTTGGATATCACGCAGGGGAGCGAGTTTGTTTGGTAAGTCTTCAGGAAAGACTTCCGTAAACTCTTTTAAAATCGGCTCAACCTCCTGGGGACACTCGCTCACCAATTCGGGAGCATTCTCTACGGTGACAACTATGTACACCACACTCTCATCTTTCGATGCTTTCTCGAACTCAGAAGGGCTCACAATATTAATGGATTTAGAAGACTCGCCCTTCTTTTCAACGGTATTGGTCGATGGTGTTTTGGGAGGCAAAGGGTGTAAAGTGATCTTTTTGCCCTTATGCATGAACGTGCATATGTTTGTTCGACCAGAAAGAGTCACGTCCATGTCGTAGAGCCACGGTCTTCCCAAAATGATATGGCCCACATCCATCAGCACCACATCACACCATAAGATGTCTGAATAAGAACCTAACTGAATCGGTACACGACACCTTTTCGACACGGGAATGGATGAAGAATTGACCCATGCGACTTTATAAGGTCTCGGGTGGGCTTCAGGTATAAGCCCTAAGCGGCGGACTGTATGAGTAGATATTACGTTAGTACAACTACCGCTATCCACGATGACCCTACAATTCTTTTCACCAAATCTGGCATAGGTGTGGAAGATGTTTTCCTTACGCCAGTCATCCTTTTCATCCCGTTGAGGTTGTGCAAGGGCACACCTCACAACTAGAGCATGGCCAATAGCATCACCCTCTTCATCGCTGGGTGTGCTAACTGGTTCAAATACTTCCTCTTCAACCACTACTTGATCATCTTCCTCCTCTCCCTCAATGAAGAGAGTCCTTTGGGGTTCTTTCGTAGGGCATTGGGCGGCAAAGTGTCCCATCCCATGACATTTATAGCACTTTACTTGAGAATTAACCCTTGAGGATTCTCCGACTACACTTTTTCCCTTTTCAAACCTGGAATTTGCAGGGGCAGGTTGTGTAGGCTTGGGAGGAGGATTGAATCGTCCCTCACTGGATCGTTGGTTACTATATTGTGGCTCGGTTCTCTTCACCATCGTAGTTTTCAAGTATCGTTCAAGATCTTGCACAATAGCATAACATCTTTCAAGAGTCTACGGGGTGAGAAATCAACTCTTTTTGCAACTCAAGTCGCAATCCGGTGCGGAATCTAGAGAGTGATTTCAGAGTCTTTCGATACTTTTGCCTTCATCATGAACTCTTCGAATTTGGCAATGTAATCGGTCACGGGCATACCACCTTGATGTAAGTTTTGCCACTGGTCGAGGAGACGTTGGTGATATGATAAAGGAACATACTTCTCAGTAAGTCGTTCCTTCATGTCGTCCCAACGGGTAATGGGAGGACAACCTGCGTTCACCCTAATGCGCTCAACATTGAGCCAGAAAAGTCGAGCTTGACCAACCAATTTCATTTTCGCAAGTCTAACGTAACGGCCGTCATTCATGGCATACCAATCAATGTGTTGGTCCATGTAAGAAAGCCAATCGAGAAAGACGGTAGGGTCCATTCTTCTATCGAAAGTCGGAATCTCAACTCGGACGTTCTTAAGGAGTTGAACTTCGGGGTCATAGTCATCTCTATGATGATCCCTACGGTTCCGATTGTCTTGGCGACCATTACGTTCAAAGTGAGGACATTCACGCTCTTGGTGCTGATTTTTCAGCCTACCCATCGCTTCTAGTTGGTTGATTCGATCACGTGATCTATCATTACCAACTCCTAGGGATGTTTGGGCTTGCTCTATGGTACTCAAACATGCACTAATCGCACCACCCAATTCTTCTCGCATACCGTTAAGGGCATTGAGAATTGCACTCGAGTCCATGGTGATCACAAGGTCTATTAGGGTTCTAATATGGAATGCAATATGGACCCACAAAACAATGCAATAAAATAAATATGACAAGCAAAGATGCCCTAACCTAGAAAACCTAGGGCTTTGATACCAAAACTGACGCGGGACGGGAACCCTAAAATGCGTGACTATGATTTTATGCAATTTTGTCGAAATTAAATAAATTAATTCAAGTTTAATCACAAAATTATCTTAAAATACCTTAGGGTTTGCGGAATTTTGATGAGTAGATCACATGAGATCCGAATAGGGTGTCCAATCCGATGCGTAAGTACTTTCAAAATTGAGGCAAGATCGACCTAGAGATAGAACTCTAGCGTTCCAGGATTAGGCGCTCGTCTTCAGTCCGTTGTAGATTCACGGATTCCAACTTGGGTTGTAGAAGGGAATTAGGGTTTGTAAAAGGCTTATGGCTTTTAGGTCGGTTTATGGTTTCGGAACGGGTATTGGCTTGTGTGATTTAGGGTTCAAAGTCTAGGGTTTCGGGATCGAAGGAAACAATTAGGCTGAGGTTTAGAGAAGCAAGCACAGATCGAGAGATAGCAAATATGATAGAGAAAATAACAATGGCTTTTGGGAATCACTCCCTTGGCCTCACACCAAACCCATCTCAGGCAAAGATTACTCAAGCATAAAAGCATTCAAATAATCAATCAACTAATTAAAAAGTGTTTACAAGCCTCTATATATATGCCACCAATAATTAAACTCGAAATAAGAAAAAGTCCTAATAGAAATAAAATTAAAAATGGAAGTTTTTTCATAAAAAAAATAAAATCCCGTTTGAAATCGTCAGATGTCCCGACACAATGCGAGATGTCATGCGTTGTCATATGGCGGCGAGGGTTTGTGGTGCGCTCTACTGGTGCTCTCCTCCTGGCAGTTGTGTCCTTTTCTCTTCTGAGGCTACTGTATTCGGGCTTCCTCTACGCTTCTTCCGACACCGGTAAAACTGATGTGATCCGAATCCGATGTCCATGTATGTGGCGTCCCCGTCATTTTCTTTAGTAACTTTTAATAAGAGGTATGCAATTTTGATGTAATAATGGAGAATCGATTGCGATACCCGGAAGTGTAAAGTTTGTCATTTTCAATTAAACCCTCTTATAGCGAGGGGAAATTTGTTATGATTGATTTGTGATAGATTTATATTATACGCAAATTTGTTGTTTACAAATTTCTGGCCTAAGCGGGGACGACCGACACAGGGATAACCTAAGCAGGGTCGGCCTAAGCAGGGATAACCCATGCAGGGACGTCGTAAGAGGGGGCGACCCACGTAGGGATGGCCTAAGCGGAGACCTCTAATTATTTGTATATCAAGAAATTGAATTTTACCAAAATCATAAAAGAATTTTCGATATCGAGGTTGAGATTCAAATCCTACATTTGAGGGAGTGATGACTTGAACTGCGAGGGAAATTCTAATTTCGGGACATGATTTAGATATGGTAAATTTGATGGTTATGAGTATTTCGGGTGCCGAAGTCCAGAATTATTCTTTAGATTTGTGATTGCCAGCCCATACGAGTTATGAGATTTGTGGTTGCAATCCGAGCATGCTAAGAGTTAAGTGAGGGGTTGTACCCACGTAGCTTAATTATCTCTAAGTACACAAGGAATTAGGTATGTGCTGTAACGTGTAATCTCAAATTGCAACCCCAAATCATACTTAAGAGTTGTAACTCTTATCCTAAGCGAACCACATATAGGTAAAGGTCGTAGCTTTTATCCTAGATGTACCCGTATCGGAGACAATCCGAATTCAGAATTAAATCTGGATTTATCTCTCCCGCTACCATAAATCTATAAAGAAAGTCAAAGGAGAGAAGAAGAGGGAACACAAAAAATCTCGGAGATACCGGTAGGTATCTTGGCCAAAGAAACTAAGTTGCATAAGTCTTCAGGAGAGCTCTCGCTTAAGAATTTTTGGGATCTGGATAATGAGAAGGGATCTGTTCTTTATAGATTTATGGTAGCGGTTACGGGAAGTTATAATCCTAGGGTTTCTGCGCGAGCTTTTAAAAAAAAAAAGGGTTGTGAGGGCCACATTAGCCTTATCTTTCACGCGGATTGAGAGAAGAATCTTCTTGAGATATCTGGCCTATGCAGGTGGTTGTTTGCTTAAGCGGAGAAAAGAGAGGACCCATGTTCGAAGAAGATGGCCCATGCAGGTGGCTGCATGGGCCATTTTGAAAGAGAATAAGATAGAGAAATGAGAAGAAAGAGAGTGGAAGAAGTGGGATGGCCTAGGAAAAGAAAGAAAAAAAGTAGGAGAGGAGTGAGATGGCCTCCGCAGGTGACCTACGTGGGTCATATTTCAAGAGAGCAAGAGACAAGGAGAAAAAGGAGATAGGAAATAGATAGCCCACATATTTCAAGAGAGAAAGAGAATGAGAAAAGAGAAAAAAAAGGAGAAAAAGGAGAGATAGGAAAGAGATGGCTCACGCATGTGACCTGCATGGGCCATTGGGGAGAGAAAGATGACAAAGAGAAAAAGTAGAAGAGGAAGAGAAAAGGGAAAGATGGCCAATGCAGGTGACCTTGTGTGGGCCATTAGAGAGAAAAAAGGGGATGATCTGCATGGGCCATCAATGAGAGAGAAAAAGGGGGATGACCTGCGTGGACCATTAATTAGAGAGAAAAAGAGGATGGCCTGCGTTGGCCATCAATGAGAGAAAGGATGGCCTGGGTGTGCCATTGAGACAGAAAAAATGTTAGAGAGTGGGAAGAGGGCCCAGGCAAGTAGGTCCATGTTTGGGCCATCTTTGACATAGTTTGGACTTTAAGTCCTAGTTAGAGTAGGTTTTAAGTAAGAAACTTATAAATAGAGTTTCCTTTCTTAATCTCTTCCATTAATTCATTATATCCGAGGTTTGAAACTTAGTAGTAGAACTTCCCGACTTCTAAAAAAAATTAAAATTTCGAGTCAACATATATATATATATATATATTGTTTTCATTATTCATGGATCAACCATGCACATCTCCATGTGGTATCAATCTGTGGGTACCATGTGGATTTGAATTAATCTAATTTTCGAGCATCGACACTCATTTAACAATAAACATTTGTTTAAACAAATCATATAATAGCAACAACCACATAATTTAACATTTCATAGATAAATTAAATAAAACATTGGTCCTCGATAGAGGAAATATTAAATATTATCAATACAATCACATGTTACAAATTTCATAAATAATGTCCATAAAATAGAAAATAAAATGAAGAGAGTCCTTACTATAATCATTCCATTTTTCACATGATTCATGATCGAGTAACAATTACTTGAGAAAGTCCTAACTTTATCCACTTTTATAGCCAATACTTTATATATATATATATATATATATATATATATATATATATATATATATATATATATATATATATATATATATATATAAGGCTGAAGGAGGTCTTGGTGTAAGGTCTCTTGAGGAGGTTCACAAGGTGGCTATGGTTAAATTGAGTTGGAAGATGGTCATTGAAGGCTCTATTTGGAGGACTGTTAAACATGTATAACTTTGGTAAGCCCATATGAGTAGCAAGATCTTGCCCATATGATTCAATGATCTGGAAAGCTGTAGTTCCTTGTTTGAAGCCAACTTTTGAAAAATCAAAATGGTTAGTCAAAAAAGGACTCAGTACTCTTCTCCATGATTATTGGTCTGGGGATGGTCCCCTCATTGAATCCATACAACATCCAATATCCAATGATATGATAATTTCGGAGATTACTAAAGATGGTCAATGGAATCTCAGCTCCATCACTACATCCCTAGGTCCTGAAGTCTTGGGTGTAGTTCAACAAATGGAAACACCGGCTGATGGTGTAGATAAAGTCATACGGCAGCCATCTCCAAGTGGGAAGTTCTCCTTGAGTTCTGCCTGCGAAGAAGTCAGAGATAAGGGTGTTTCGGATATCAAATGGCACTGGGTTTGGGATTCTAAAATCCCTACAAAAAATTTAAGCTTTTGCATGGAGAATCATTCCTGGTGGTGTCCCGATTGATCTTGTAGTGCTGGGCTGTGAAATACCTTTTCTGATTGCTGTTTTGCTCGGCAAATTTGGTACTACTTTTCTTAGCTTTTTCACGTTCAAATGAACCATGGAACCGTTTAGTTCTCTTATCTATAAGCAGTTTGGAGTGTCTTCAAATAGTCAATTCGGATTGATGAGGAAACAGATCCCTTGGTTAGTTATTTGGGGATTATGGCTTGAAAGAAATCGTATTCGGCATGGCGCTCATCCGTCTAGTTCACTTGTAGTTATCATGAAGGTAAAAAAAAGGCTGTTCGAATTGGGTGCTCTATCGAGCCCTAAAATCTCTCACTAGATATGAAGAAGGCGCCATATTTTTCCTACAGGGTAGTATTATCAAGCTCCCATCGCCCAAATCTATCCCAGCGGTTTGGTCTTTCCTGGAAAATGGAGGGGTTAAACTTAAGGTTGATAGTCATTGACGGGCGATCCGAAAATGGCCTATGTTGGTGGTGTTTTCTGAAGTGTAGTTCGCTTAATGCCTAATGGTATAAATCGGATACATATGGAATCAGATTCTAGTTTAGTGGTTAATGCTATAAATGGGTGTGGTTATCCACGATGTGCATCTAGATGGCTATCCGAGATTAGATCAAAGTTGGAAAAATTTTGTTGGAGAATTTCTATTGTTTTTCGTGAAGCAAACAATGTAGCAGATAGTCTCGCAAACTCGGCTGAAGCTTCGGAAGGTAGCAAAATCTATACATCTGTACCCGAGTTACATCTAGTTTCCAAACAAGCTTATCAGGGGGACTTATTACAGTTGCCTTCTTTTAGATTCCCATAGTTTCGATGTAAAGAATGTATTATATTTTTCAAATAAATAAAAACTTAAAAAATTAGCTTACTTATATATATATATATATAACACTGTTGATTTTAAGGGGAACTTGTGCTTATCTACCTTCATATTTTCGCAGTCTCTTTAGTTTATTAGCTTTGAGAGATGCTTTCCTATCCTTTTCCAAACCTTAAACGTGATGGGGACCCACTAGGTTCAGGTCGTCCATTCCATGACTTAGAAATTTTGACTAAGAATGTAGTAATCAAAATGAGAAAAATATGAGAGTCCAATCGCTTTAGCTTATCCTTTGGGGTATAGGGCCTGAGATGACTGTGTATACCATGAAATGAGGATTCTAAACCTTGTTTTAGAACCTAGAGAATAATAGTAGGATTAGAGGAGAGAAATAGGCTGCGTATGGCATAGCTCTCTGCTAGCCCCTGCCACAGCAGAGTTCACCTGTTTGAGGTGGTTCCCATTCTTTTTTCTAACTCCCTGCAAAAGAAGTTTTACCTGCTCTAGCAGCAACCTCTCTGCTCTCTACTAACTCCCTAACATAACAAATAAAATCTGCGCTGGCAAGGAGTAGAGAGGAGGGTAGAACTGCTGAACAGGTAAATCTTGCATAAAATCTTGCTATGCAAGGAGTTGACAAGGAGAAGGGGTACCTGCTAAGCAGGTAGCAGGATGTTAGCAGAGAGGATGGGAACTTGGTAAAGCAGGTGAACTCTGCTATGGCAGGGACTAGCAAAGAGCTATGCTATATGCAGCCATAGTTGACCAACAGAGTTGCTACACAATCTCTTTGAAATACTTAAAGAACGACAACAATATCTATCTGATCTTACCTTATAGCTCGGCGAAATATAGGTGGTAAAGGCTCTAATTTTTTATTTGAATCTTTGTTCTTTTTCTTCTAGGCTGCCATCTTCAAGCTCTCAAGGCCCAAGGACTTTATTCCTGGTGATTTTCGAGCAATTACAAAAACTGATGATGTGCACCTTCACGCCATATCATTATGCCACATGTGCACCATGTTTCGTGTGCGTCATGTTTCACATGATAAATCAATAGTGTCAATTAGCACATGTAGGTAGTTATTAGGAAGTTATTATTTAAATTTTTAATTTATTAATGAGTAGTTAATTAGTTATTACTTTATTTAAGTGTGAGAAAAGTTATGTAGAAAAAAAGTTGAATTTAAGAAAGTTAAGGTTAAGGATGCCAACCACCCCCCATCGTGGTTAACATAGAAGACGACATACTGACTAATGGCAAATTTTCATATGGGTCAGATGAACCAACGGTTTGATTAGTTGTGACATGACATCTGCTATCGGTTAGATCAGATTGCAGTTTCGTTTTTGATGATCCAGGTGGAGATTGGATCTATAAAAATTTGATCAAGGAAATCTAGCCCCAATCGACTTGATTGCGAACAAAGAATTTCAAGGGATGATCGCAAATCTCTCAAAGGTAATCCAAGCCAAGGACAAATACCACCATATGTTCGTTCTGCTAGACTTGAATTTCAAAAATTCAATGGTGAAGATCCAGCCGGATGGATTTTCAATGTGACACAATTCCAACAATTTAATCACATTCCCGATGACCAAATGGTGAATTTAGATACAATTCTGGAGATCAATACCGTGGTACCAATGGGTACAGAACTGTTGGGGATATGACATGGCCTCAGCTTACTCGGGCACTGTGTGTCTGGTTTGGCCTATCAGATGATGACAATCCCAACGGTGCACTGTCAAAGCTGCGGTAAACATCAACCATACGAGAATACCAAACGCAATTTGAGCGTTTGGCCAATCACACATCCCGCCTATCAGAGTTATTTTTAATTAGTTGTTTTGTTTCAGGATTGAGGATGGCATTCATGTGAGGGTTAAATTTTCCCAACCAACCACACTATAGTCATGAGTAATATTGAATATTTATAATGGTTAATTTACTTCTATAGCCACGAGTCATAATAAAAAACACAGCATGGTGAATATTTATGTATCTCACCCCTAGTTTTCTTGTGGGATCATAAAAATTATGGATGATCATCCTAACATTAGCATAATAAAGGTAGGTCCAAATAAAGTCACATATGGCCTTGGGCCTGTAGTGGAATGGAAGGTTGACAATATTGCAACCTCAATGTCGCAGGTTTCGGCCCAGCTTATCAATAAAGAAAAAAGAAAGAAAAGAAATTTACATATATCCAGGTTCTTAAAATGTTTATCTTAACTTGATTGTTTCAAGCATTTCAAAGTTCAAACACTGTTAAAATGATTTCAGGCTGATCCAACAACTCCCTTGTTTTCAATTTAATTAGTTTGCACTCTAGAGGGCACTGCTCCACACTACTCTGTAATTTCTCTCTTCTATAAATGGAAACCTCGCTTAACCTGTAACAGGTCCCCAGTGCAGGTTCACTCCCAGCTTATATATATATATATATATATAGTGAGAGAGAGAGCGAGAGAGAGGGAGGGAGGGAGGTTCATGCCTGCTATCAGGCCGGGCAGGCTATCCGGCCCATTCCTACCCCCATTGTTAGTTGTGCATTCCCTCTTTGGGTATTCTCTATGAATGTTCTCTTTGCCTTTGACATTTTTTCCAGTTTTATATGTGAAAGGCAACATAGGCATATATATAATATATAAAAGGAGGCAGACTTTTGGGTATGTGCATCATCATTTTTTTTGAGAAAATAGAAAAAAGGACAAAAATTAGTGCTTTCGTGGCATTTACATAATTTGGCTTAAACGAAAAACAAAAATGCTGAATGGTTGCGATTTTGTTGTGGATGGTGCAGATTTACCTATTTTTTATATTAATTTGCCGGATCAAGGTTTTTTGTGCTGTTTTCACGACAGACTGAAGCTAAATCAAGGTTTTTTAATTTTATATTTTAAATATCTGATTTTGAGGTAAAAAAGTTAATTCGTATTTTTTCACTAAATGTGATTGTTTGAACAAATTCTATAGGTTTTTGTTACATCTAGTAATCTACTGAGATATTTTATCGATCTAGTGAGATACATGTTCTTTACGTGGGTTTATTTATCGAGTTTTCTTGCTCTATATTATTTCTTTCTATGTGATGTTAGCTTGTATATGCAGATAGAGTTTATATACGATTACTCGCGGGCAGATCTATTACAGAATATATAGATATATAGACTCTTTGATTTAGTTTTGTACATTTCTTTTCATTTTTTTATTTTTCTCAAAATTTTATAATTTTGAGAGATTTTAAGAATTTTAATTATTTGTTTATTTTCGGACTTTTTTGTGCAAATTTTTACTTTTTATTTTCCTTCCTTTTTTTTAAGAAAAAAATTCCGCCTCTTTTTCCCTATGTTATAATAATTTTAATATTCTTCAATTATTCTTTTGGTGTCAATGTGATTCACTGAGAGGCAAGTCATCTTGGATTCGGATGTCACTCGAAACCAGATTTGAAACCATGTTTGTTGACGAAGATATTTATCACAACAAATTTATTACTTTAAAGATTTTACGAAGTGTTGTGCTAATAGCTCGACATACACTACACTATTTCACTGCTTCGTGCTACTTACTATAGATTTATATGAACATACAGACGGTGCCTCTCTTTCACTTTTATAAAGATGGAGTCCTGTTGGAGGCGTTTCCAACGAGAGACAAGGAGAGGCTTCTAGCCGCCATTCTTAAATATACGTCTCCTGCTTCTCTAGACAGGTAGATCAACACCATACTCTGTACATTACTCAATTTGTTTTAAGACTTCGTGTCTGCACTATATGAAATGTTGGATTAAATATTCGTAATTGAATTTGTATTGTATGGTGAATGAATTTATTTGAGATCAAGTATGCTTAAAAATTGTGGGCTATTGCGAGTGTCATTACTCCAAAAGAACTACACTCGTAACCCAAGTCAATTCACATAATACGTACATGATCATCATTAGGACCATTGTACTTGCTAATCATCAATGATCTGATCGAATTAACCAGCCAAATTTGGCTGCAGTCTACGCAAAAAAAATAGGTACGGAAATTTTACTTTTTATTTTTGAAATTGTAGTTCCAATATCCAGAAACTAACATACATGATTGGTTTTGTGATATGGTTTGCTCCCTCGTAAATTATTTCTTTATTTTTATTATTGGTGAGTTTGATATGGGTATGGATGAAGGAAGATTCATCATTTTTTATTTTACAACTGTAAAGAATTGAAAAAAGAAATGATGAATAAGGTGTCTGAACTCTGTGATTATGAATTGGCCAATCAAATTGGCTCGTAACAAGTAGGGCGATGGCTGACATGTAACTAACCTCAAAGAAGAAATGAGGAGGAAGAATGATGATATTTAGTTTCTCACAATTACTTCATTGATCAAACTGGAAAAAAAGATGAAGCTGAGGAAATGCTTTCACAAAAATATTGGGATGGGATGTCTGCGTGTTTGCGGCAGACAGAGGAGGTACTTTTCAACTTAACTTTTTCATACGTTTCTTGTTTTCCAGCTGCCTCACCCTTGTGGACACACACAACGAGTTTGGTCCATTTTTAAGAAAAATGAAAAAAAAATAGAGGAAATGTACTATTTTTGCTCTGTAAATGGTTCTCAGCAAGGGAGACTCGAGGGTACAAACGAGTTGGTTAAATTCTGCAGAGTATGTACAACTTCTTGTGTTGAAACACTCCTAAATGGAAAATTATAAACGGAGGACAGATTTGTTAGAGGACAAAGTGCAGGCAGCTGACCTGGTGCGACGTGATTGGCTGCACCGAGCTGCATTAATTGACCCCCCATTGCCCTTGCAGCCAACTGCATCGTGCCACATCAGCTGCCTGCACTTTGTCTGCATAAAATCTGTCCTCTATATAACACTGTCCCTTCTGAATATATAATCAGTTTTCTGATATGCTCAGAATAAAATGAATTTGACCAATTCTATAATTCCTTTTCGCCCTAATAAGAAGGGAGGCAATTACTTGCACATGGGGATGTTGATTCGCTTATCCAAATCGAACCGAAACTGAAAATTTCGGTTTTATGTTTGGTTCAGGTTGAACCGAAACGAGTAGGTCCGGTTTCGGTTCATTTTTTCATTAAAATTTTAAATTGGTTAATTTCGATTTCATTTGTTCTTTGTTCATTTTTTTCCTTTTTTTTCAATTTTTTAAGGGTATGGCTATTCTCACCCATTTTCGGATTAAGGACCACTCAGTTTTTCATAGACAAAAACCATTTATTGATTGAATCAGGCGGATTGTTTTTTGTCTCAATTACCCCAAAACAGATCTTAAGAGCATGTCACACTTATCAAACGGTCAGATGTTGATTTCACATAGCACACATCCCCTTAAGTGACAGATCATGGGTAAAAGAGTTAACCTCACTTTTAGGGACGTGTGTCATATGGAATCAACATGTGACTGTTTGGTAGGGGCGCCATGATCTTAAATCTATCATGGGGAAGATTGGAATAAAAAGCAATCTCCATTGTCTGATTCAAATTAGACAATGGTTTTCGTCCATGAAAAATTGTGGTCCTTACTTTGAAGATGGGTGAGAATCGCCACACTTTTTTTAAGACCCAAGCAAACAAAGTCCAAATATTTGACATGTGTTGAATTCAATTTAAGTGAAAAAATTAGTCTAGACAAAAATTCCCTTAGGTCCCATATGAGACGGAATTAGTCCCATATGAGACCGATAAGTCAGTCTCACGTGAAACCGATTTGTCCCATATACCGATTAATTCACTATAAGACCAATTAGATTAGACCGATCAATCTATTATAAGGCTATTGATCCTATATGAGACTGACCGATTGGTCTTATAGTGGACTGATAGGTCTCATATGAGAGAGATTAGCCAATCTCATATGAGACAGTTGATCGATATCATATGTAACCTAAGGACATTTTATTCTAACCTATTGCTTGTACTAAATTGAATTTGGTGCATGTTAGATATTTGGATCATGTTTGCTTAAATTAAAGGGAAATTTGTATTTTCGGCTCTATAATTTTACTTATTTACAAAAACGGCTTTATAATTTTAATCTTTGCGCAAAAGATCAGTTTCAAGCCAAGTCGTTTTCACGTCAACACCGACCTTGAAATGTCTAAAATAACCTTGGGTTTTAAAATGTTTTATATATTTAAACTTTATAACTTTTTATTATTTACTTTAACTATAACTGCTGTAAAAAACGAAAGAGCGGCAAGAAAGCGACAACAAAACAGAAACAGAGCGACAGAAACTTTTCAGGTATTTTTTTTTTGCTTTTTGTCAAATTTATTTCTCCAATGTCATTGTTAAACAATCTGCTAGCGTGCCGCTATTTTAGGGTAGCGTTCCGCTATCTTAAGATCGCGGAGCGCTACCTTAAGATAGTGGAATGCTACCCTAAGATAGCGGCATTTTATCAGCAAAATAGCGGATTGATTTTACAATCATTTTTTAATTACTTAATTATTCTTATGTGCTGTGTAGTTCCTACTCACTGATTCTAAGATGTCGAAACCTCTAAAAGCCTACGGGAAGTGTATAGAGATTAGTATTAGAAAATTTTACTTGCATTGCAACGAAGAGAAGAAGATGATATTAGATGAATTAGTTTTCGGTCATCTATTTAGGATTTCTGAGAAATTAGTCTTTATTGGAGACTTCATTGACACGATTTTGAGCTTTTGGGTTAAAGATAACATGTTTAAAGTGAAGAACACTAAAGTAATTCTGCAGGAGGCCGATATATCATTGATTTTAGGCCTTAATATGTTAACAAAAACTTAGTCTGTGCATGTTACTATAACAGAGGGAGAGACCATTCGATACATATTCTTCTGAAAACTGTCGGCTAAAAGGGCTCGTATTGAAGAAATTGTTGATAGTGCTCAGCTTTCCAACGATGAAAATTTGAAATTATCGTTGTTGTTTCTTGTATGTTCGTTTTTACTTCCGGACACATATCAGGAAGTGGATAGTAAATACTTGAACTTAGTCGATAACCTCAAAGAGTTCAATGAATATTCGTGGGGGCAGGTAGTTTACAAAAATTTAGTTACTACATATCTAAAGCGATAGTCAAAAGAGAAGTGGTAAAAGTGTCGCCAAAAGGGCAATATAATATTTACGAGTGCACTATCGCCTTACAGATTTGGGCGTTGGAGCACTTTCCAGAAGTTGACCCCCCTCGTACTCAGCTGAAAAATTCATTTCCGAGGCTGATGAAATGAGAAGTACTGAAATTCAGTCAGACTCTAAATTATTATTGAGAAAAAAATTTTAATTCTCCGATCATCGTCAATCTCGATGTTGAGAAACACGAATTATAATATCGATCAGTTTGACTCTTCTTTAGGCAAAGAGAGATGGAAAGAGAATGAGAAAGTGAACACCCGACCCAAAAAAGGGAATACTTATCCCAAAAAATAATAAATGAGCTACACGATAACTACGATAAGGATAATGATGATGACGATGACAATGATGACAGTGAAAATGATGACGAGTACGAAGTCATTTTACATCACCAAGCAGAATCAAAGGGGAAACAACCGAAAAGTAGGCAGCAGCCAACAAGAGAACAACCGGCTAGGCATCCTCAACTTATAAATGAAGTAACAGAGCTTCGGAAAGAGTACTCATCTCTCTGGATGGCAGTTAAAGAAATGAAAGGCGATTTCAATCACGCCTTCTCTGTTTTAAAAGGGTAGGCGATCACAATTGAGTAACTCGGAAGAGATAAGAAGACCCTACAGGCGCAAGTAGGATCTCTAGAAGATCAAGTAGCTTACTTGAAGAGCGAAAATGTTGCCAGGAGGAACGATCTTCAGGCAGTAAAATCTCATTTGTCTAAGGTATAAACTAATTTAACTAATTATTATTTTAAGATCATGAAATTTTTTTCAATCATTATTTTAAAAGAATAGCGTATCGCTATCTTAAATTTGACTATATAGCTATCCGTTAATTTAAGATAGCTTATCGCTAACTTAAGATAGCGAGTCGATATCTTAAGTTAGCGTATGGCGGTCGCTATCTTAAGTTAGCGGACCGCTATCTTAAGTTAGCGAGACGCTATCTTAAGATAGCGTTACACAAACTTAAGTTAGCGGATAGCTAATTTAAGATAGCGTCCCGCTAACTTAAGATAGCGGGTCGCTAACTTAAGATAGCGGATCGATATATATATTGTATTTACTTAGTTTAAATTTCTTTTTTTATTCTTATATAGGATGAAATACTCTCTCCGGTGCTCTTTGATACTTTTATTACCCCCAAATCCCCTGCCTCTCATCACCCTGCCCTTGAGCCCTCTGTACTAGAATCACATTCTTCTCAATCTCCTGAGCCCTTTGTACCTAAGCCTTTTGCTCCTCAATCCTCTCAATCACATCATTCTTCCTCTCATTCCCCTGCCCTCTAACCGTCGGTCGACCCAGTGGCTGATGCTCCAGTAACCCAACCTACTTATGAGTCGCAGCCGGCATCACTTAAATCATTACTAGTGAAGCTTTTTGCATCAAAGAGTAAGGCTGACTTACAAAGGAAGGGTACGGGATACGAGCTGCGAGCACAGAAGAAAAGAAAGACGCCAACTAAGAAAGAATGTTTAAAACGACAAAGAGTGGTCATCGTGAAAAAAGAAGAGGTTGAGCCACAGTCCATGAAACATAAATTTATGGTTAGTATATGGAACCGGCCTGAGGAGGACGATTCTGTGCTCATCAATACTATCTCTGGTATTGACGTCATCGTAGGGCATTTAAGGGTCCTCAAGGGAAGGTCGTGGTTTGACAATGAAGTGATGGACGCGTACTTCAAAGTCTTAGAGTGTAAGAACGACTCTATATTTACGAAAATAGCGGACAAGAGCTGGTTTACATCGGCCTCGGCCCTGGTATCGTTTTTTTTTTTAATTATTTTATTTATTTATCTACATTTAGTTATTTACGTCATTCACGCCTTTCAATTAACGATTTATTATAATGATCAATTTCAGACCCTGATTATAGCGAACCACTCAACATTTGAAAATTTTATCCGTGATGAAAATCTAGGACCACTCAACAACTTAGATAGATGGAAGGCGTACTGTGACAGGTGGCAGGTTCGTCACGACTACAAGTCGCTTGAGACCCTGCTTAGGAGTACGACACGCGGTATTGATGTTGTCGATTGTGGTTTAAATTACATTAATACTTATTATATTTTTTAATTAACACAGTACTAATTAGATCTCCAGTTGTACACAAATTTATTTTTTAATGCATAGCCAGAAATATAGCCATTGGGCATTGGCTATTATGTCCGTAGCGGACCGCGTTGTGAAGCTGATAGACCCGGCCGACCGAGAGTGTTCAAGGAAGTTCGAAGTGCACAAAGAAAGTTTGTTGCATCACCTGCCGCGACTTCTTCACGCTGTCGGATTGAGTTCTACTCTCGATCAACTGTGGCAGCTAATGGTGATGGACAGTGTCGATCTTCCACGCCAACACAACGGTTGAGACTGTGGTGTTTTTGTATTGAAGTATGTTTAGTATTTTTTCGAACGACAGACAATAGATTTCGAGGAGAAAGACATGTCGCAATTTCTAGCCGAAATTAGACATTCATTGTCCACGTTTGGAAAAATAACTAATTAATTATTTTTTTTACTTGTATATTTTTGTATATTTTATAAAAAAATTTGGACAATGAATGTATGTTCTTGTGTGAATTTTTTTTTATATTTTTACTATTGT
The DNA here is from genome assembly GCA_021018995.1 of Chloranthus sessilifolius. Classification (NCBI taxonomy): domain Eukaryota; kingdom Viridiplantae; phylum Streptophyta; class Magnoliopsida; order Chloranthales; family Chloranthaceae; genus Chloranthus; species Chloranthus sessilifolius. The sequence continues at coordinate 35,622,902 of CM037586.1, forward strand.
TTGAAGATATTTTAGCGGACCGCTATGATATAACAATATCATTTTTACAAGTTACACACTAAGAAATAGTTTCATATTCTAACAAATTTACATGAGCAGCGATTATGTCCATATTCATTATAATTTTTATACCGTAGTAGTCGAACTTTACCTTTATATCTTATTTTCCTTTTCTTCGGGCGATCGGCTTGACGTATCTTGTGCGGAGGCAAAACCTCAATGTCTTCCCTTAGAACGGTCTATTTGCGCTTATCAACAGTCGAAATAAAGTATTTTTTGTAAGTTTTCCTAAATAAGACACTGGTAAACCAATGCTCACAAAATTGAGGAATCTCTTTGTCCTTATTCCTGTGCGATAATGCAACGATCGCATGCGAATATAATAATCCAAGAATAGCTCAACGTCTACATGTGCACGTTTGTTCTAGATTAACACTGTGAGTGTATTGCCCCTGTTTAACTTGAAATGTATCACGATCATAGGGAACAACGTTTTTTCGACGGGCCCACCCTGAAGTTCATATTATGTACTCTTCGCTATCGGTGTTAATACGTGTGTCATTTTATTTTCTTCCTCCTAACGCCGAAGGTAAAATTTGGCTACCTTCGTGTGAATGGTTTCTAGCATTATTATGATCGGTTCTTCTCTGGCTATCTTTAATACATTATTAATACTTTCAGCTATATTTATTGTCAGCATATCATAACGTTTTCCTGAAAAATATGCGAGCGCCCAGAAATGATCACCGACTTCTTTAATCCATGTTATACATTCCGGGGGGGGGGGGGGCTCGTCTTCTATTTTTCATAAAATCCTTTTAAATTTTGCCTCCAAGAATGCACAGGCAACAACCCAGAACAGCGGTAGGGAGATTGTATCCTTATATGTATCAAAAATATTCAAATCTAGGTGTCACATACAGTTGCTGTGAAAGGCGTTGGAAAAAATATTATGCACAGCTTCCATCAATCCCTTCTATCAATCTGATATCAATATAAAATGCTCTTCAAAGTACCCGATTATGCGACTCCCTAATAGATCAAGGAACTATGTCCAATGATCTTCATTTTCTTTGGGTACAATGTCGAACGCTATAGGGAATAAATGTCTATTCCCGTCTATCCTCATAGCTATTAACACCCCTTCGTATCGTTCGCGCAAATGCGTCCCATTTATCGCAATTATTTTTCGCAAAGTATTACGAAAGCTCCTAATGCAAGGTCCAAATGCCACGAAGAACCTCTGAAAGACATTATCAGGCTCGCGACATAATTCGGTCTGTACGTCTGGATCGACCCGTTGTAATTCGGCGCTATAGGATGGTAACATCTTAAATTGTTCATTCCAGCTACCTCAGACATCATTCAACATCATTTCTTTCCCTCTCCATGCTTTCAATAACCTACTGTTATACCGTATTTTTTTTTAACATAAAAAATTATTAAAACAGGACTCTCGTCAAAGCCTTTTAACAACTTATCTCTCACGAAAGAAGCTATCCACGATGTCGTACACTGGCGATGTCCTGTTTCGAAAGCTGGCATTCCGCACTATGTTCCGGGCAGAAGGTCTTCACGACAAACGTGTCCACACCGACCAATTTTGATGCATGTATTCGCCAAACACACTCTACTTCAACACACCTCGCCGTAACTTGAAGAAGACTGATTTTTATTGGTTTAATTTAAAAATTATTTGCAATGGCAAACTCTTTAAGAGCTTTTTGAAAAAAAATTTGTATTTCTGAATGCCTGACCAATAGTTAATGACCTCCCTTCATACAATTCCTCATCATGAGAATCCATATACTCGCCCTCTAAGTCATTAAGATCATAGTCTTCGTCCACCAGAGGTTGATCAATTCCTCTATTTGTATCAACATGTGAAGTGGGCGAGGGCGGTGCTTCAGTATTTTCAGGATCACTATCACCATCATCGATTGGATGATTATTATGTATTTGAGATTGAATCCGTCGAGGTACGGTTAGTTGAGATGCAGTTGTTTCGGTAGCGGTTCGCCGAGGTCGGGATGTTTGGGGTGCGATAGGTTCTTGTGTTGTGGCATCGATTACAATTGGCTTCGAAGCTATGGTTCAGAAGCCCATTGGTATGGACTAAGGCCTCCTGAACACGTTTCTCACTTATTCCAATCGAATGCATTTTTTATCGATTCAAAGTTAATCTGACATATATCATGCATCGAATTCAGTTGAGGACAATATTTATGATCCTCATCACCTTCTCCCATTAGATTGTCGGAAGAGTTTTGCTCCAGTGGCCTAGGTATGGGCGAAATCCTATATTCATATTTCTATCATTGTCGACTATCATCGGTGCAGCGAAGTTCTCCTCTTCAAATCGTATTCCTTGATTTTCAATCGAATGATCTAGTTCCGCACCATCATCATCTCCTAATTTGACGTTTTCCTCACTTCATTTGTTTCCTGCTGAAATGGTTGAAATGCTTCGAATGACGATAAAATTTTCGTGACGGGAGTGGCCAATGATTTTTCGATATAAATATTTATCACACTATCACTAATACGATATGCTTTAAATAAGTTTGCAAGATCATCGGAGTCTGACAATTCGGCAAACACCAACTCTTTTTCTATGCGCAAAGAAACCGATAGTGTAATTGAATGTTCTTCCAGTCGAGTCCTACTTACATTGTACAATTTCTGCTTAAATTGATCAAATGATATCTTCTCTGTAGTAACGACAATCTTTCGATGTCCACCGTTATAAGTATTATCGCTGATACGAACACTATCAAAATAACAAAGTAGGGGAACATTCATTTCAACCTAAAATATAAAAAATAACGAAAATTAAAATATAAAAAATTTCATTTATAATTTACTCACTAATATTGAGTGGATCGCTAACATAAGGTAGCGGATCGCTATCTTAAGGTAGCGACCGCTAACATAAGGTAGCGGTCGCTACCTTAAGATAGCGATCCGCTACCTTATGTCAGTGGTCGCCATCTTAAGATAGCAACCGCTACCTTATGTTAACGATCTGTTACCTTATATTCATTCTTGCCTTATATGTAAATTTTTTATATCTACTATAAAAAAAACTATCTTACCAGGGCTCATTGTCGTTACAAGGATAAAGAGTGGTCTAAGCTGGTACAAGGAAAACAGACTATAGAAAACAATAATAATAAATATAGGAGAATACCTATATATATATATAAGAGGAAATAAAGAAGTTAAACGGTACTCACGTGGAAACGGCTTGGCTTGGAGCTGGCCTTTTGCGCAAAGATTAAAATTATAGGACTGTTTTTGCAAATAAGCAAAATTATAGGGCCGAAAATATAAATTTTCCTAAATTGAAAAAAAAAGAAAAATCGAAAAAACTTGAGTGTTCGAACCCGTGTTAGGTAATGAAAGAAACGTTGGACCTGTGAGATAGAAAATAAAAATCCTAGACCCTGTTGGGTAATCTTCTCTTTTTCTAAAAGCTGATATATGGTCACCGATCTTGTGATAGGAAATGCCTGATACGAAGATATGATGGGTTGAGATTAAATCCCAAAAGACTGATTCTAAGCAAACCTGTGGAATGTTTTAAAATGAACAGTTACCATGTAAAAATCAGCTTTAATTGCTCATTTTAAAAAGCGTTCATTGCATAGACGTATGATACAATTTTTTTTTTTTTAAATTTTTTATTTATTTTACACTATAAATCTTTAGATTACAGTTATGGAATTACATGACATTATAGTCATCAAGTCGAGTTCCGCAATAATTCAGGGAGGTTTGAAATCAGATTTTTTTTCTTTAAAAAAAAGGATTGTTTTTTCTTTTTCTAAAGAATAAATAAATAAAAAAGCACGAATTATTTGGGAAGTATTTATGATTTTTTTAACAGCAAGCGAATTTTTAAAAAATTTGCAAATAATCCGAGATTAATTTGTAGAACATCAAATGAAAATTTGGAAAAAAAATTAAGCGTATTTATGAGCTCAACAACAGGACGCGGGGTGGGTGGATAGCCTGTCAGCTATCCATCTAATTTAGCAAATGACTACCTTTTTCATACAATAATATAAAATGATTATTATTTTGTATATTACCTCCCTGTGCCCTTGAAAAAGCTATCTTTCTAGTGGGGAGATTTGATCCCACAACCTCTTCAACCAAAGCACCACAATTACTGCTATACAAACCAACCTCTCATCTAGTTGACTTCCATTTGACCCAATCTAAGCCATTGAATTAGTTGGACTTGAAGAATCCCAAGGGTCTCATTGTTGACCCATAATTATTATGGACGAGTGGAAGGGAAACTTATGGTTAGGTGGACCATTTGACTAGGCCATCTAAGGCACTGCATCTCATTCAAAGAAACCAAGGTTTGGGATGAATCCAAAACATGCAACCACAAGATGGAGAGAACCTTAGACCCCTCACAAGTCACATGGCACCCAAATCTGTAAAAAGTTTAACTTGGACTTGACAAGAGGCTAGGAAAGGAGGCCAACATGGGTCAACCATGTGAACCCCTTCCCATGCCTTATAGTGTAAGAAAGAGAAGAGTTCGGAAGAGGGAACGTGCCAAGTGGCACACATGTGCCCTCTCTCTCTCTCTCTCTCTCTTCATTACCACACCAGTGCCACACTCTCTCTCTCTCTTCTTCTCACTCTCTAGCTATCTCCATTAGAGAGCTCTACGCTCTAGAGCCCTTCCCTACCCAAGATCAAATTTGAATCCATTACAACCTTAGTTTTTGGGATATCAACATAGTTTTATCTTGAGCCATTTGGAGAACCTTAGGAAAGTCAAACTTGGAGACTTTAAAGCCGTCCATTGCAAGGTAAAGTTTTAAACTAATGTCTTGTAGAGTTTTTGTTGAAGAAAAGAGAGGCTTTTATGGTTTAAGATATAAAGGAGTGCAGGGATGCTGCATGCATGCCCATTTTAGAGCTTACCATGGATGTTGGATCATTCATAGATAAAATTAAAAAGATCTAAATTGTAGGAATTTAGAGATGGGTATGTATATGGTTAAGACCATCTTTATGACCATGCATGCATCCAACGGGCATGTACATGATGAATGATGATGAGTTTGTCATGGACTAGATGCCTGCATGATAATATGTTCATAATATATGATGGTATGTTAGATTAAAGATGCATGGTGTTGGAACTTGAATGATAGTGATGACATAGGCATATGTGCATGTATGATATATGAATTATTTTATTGTGTTTTTATTTTAAATAATTTTATGAATATTTTTTCTAATGATAATTTGTTAGATTTACATGATGATTGAGATTCTGATCCTTAATGATCATACTTGAATGGTGTTTGATTGATGTTGAAAAAAATAGAAAATGTTAAGTTAGTTTTGAAAATAGGTTAAATCTGGAATTTGACCCCACTGACTAACAGATTTACATAGAATTAATATTTAAAATATTTTGAAAAAATTCATAGTGATAGATATATAAGTGCAGAGTCCTCGCACCACATTTTAGCACTAAATCTTAAAGGGTTTGACCTACACGAATTTTAGAGTAGAACTGCAATATCCCCAATTTTCTGTACCCTGTATGTCCATTAGGTTTGCGTGCCAGTTCAGACAGCTAGTACCGTCTAAGAGTTTCAGACAAATTAGTTAGAATAGTCCGAGGTTCGTTTGAGCTTGTTAGCTATATTTAAATTGAATGAGATCTAACAGTTCATTTAGGTGTATTTGATTCATAACCGACCCAAACCGCTTGGTAAACACACGTAGATGTGTGTATGTGCTTCACAAAAGAGGCAAATCAATACCACATAAGGAGTGGCGTCTCACGTAAGCCACTCACCTTTGCAAATTTTAGCTTTTGCATGAGAGATAGAAGAGAGAGGAAGAGAAAGTTTCCTTCACCTAAATCCCCTTCCACATTGAAATCAGGAGTGTTGATGATCCTCCGCACGAATTTTCTTCCTTCCGCTTGGATCGTAGATACAAGGAGCATCGTTTTGAGTGGGGAGTTACAATCCGGGTAGAGCTTAGGAACCATCCGTCCGAAAATCCTCTTTGTTAGAAACCCTCTAGTAGGGAGTTTGTTTTTATCGTGATCGCCTCCGCACGAGAAGCATGCTAGATCATGTATGAGTGGAGGGAGTTGAACTTCGCATGTGTGTTCGTATGATCATGAGGAAGTGGGTTTCAAAACCCATTTTCACGTGCAAAAGAATTTCTAATGTTCGATTTTGTGTGGGTTAATCTCACGAGTTTAAAGGTTAGATTTCTTTAGTTTTAGTGCTTTAATTTGGTGAATTAATGTCTTACATTGTGTGTAAATAATGCGGGCTTGAATGGAGTAAAAGAGTGAGAGAAGAGAGAATCTGAAATCAAGGAGAACTTCAGAAATTTCGACAATCGCTCGCATGACTTTGGAATTCGCGCATGCGAGTTGTTTCAGTTGTGAAAGTCGCTCGCGCGATTAATACCTTTAAAAACAGGCTAAAAAGCCCTTTAAAGAGTCTCGCTCGCGTGAGTGTGTCTGGGGAGGTCGCTCATGCGACTTTGGATCTTGCGCGCGCGACTAAGTAAGTTTGGCTCAGTTTAGATTTTTTTTCGAAAATCTTTCGAAATTTTGATTCTTATGATCCTTCGATCATTTATTAATGGACTTTGAATGTTTTAGGATATATATGAGAATTGAAATCATGCGTTATGACTACCGCATCGTTCTAAGTAATTTCGTGTGTCTCGAATCTAAGGTATGGGAAAACTCATCATTGATCGAATTTTTACTTGAAATTGCATGAAGGATATGATTCAATCGGGATGATGAACCTGACTATGTTTTAAAAAATGTTTGATTCCTGCATTCGAATTTGACTTCGCTTTCGTATTTGAATTAGAAAATAAGGCAAGCATGGAATAAACTCTATATATGCATTCTGACATTTAATCTGATATTCCGAATCTGATTCCTCTTGATTTTAGTTGATTTAAACACATGACACTATGATAACTTATATGTTAAAATTGCACGATGATTTAAAGTTACATAAATGAATCATCCGGCTCTTTGCACCGGTACATCGGTTTATCTATACAATTTCTGAACCGATACGGTTTCCTCTGATTCATGATCCGACACGGACAATCTGTAATAGTTCAATGAACGACGGTGGTTAGGAGGATTCCCATCGGTAAAACTTCGGCTTCCTATGCTATACGTGCTTTGGAGATTAGTTAAGTTATGACTTAAGTGAAGTATTAGACAATAAATTGTATGTGAATCACGTACCATCTGATTTAATTTTCGGGCTTGTTTCGCATTCCTGTTTGATACGAAAATTTCATGTGTTGTAATAAAATTCTGTCTTGAACAATATCATAGAATAATTGTTTGAACATGTTTTAGATCCTGTTATCTGATTCTTGCTTGATATGATAATAATGAGTTTTAGTATGATTGACCCCTATTGAGCTTAGACTGTTAGCTTACTCCAACTATACGTCACAGGTGAAGATGCAGAGAAGGACACAGGGATAGAAAGCGATCCGGGGTACACTCTGGAGGAGGAATTGGAACCCCTACCAAGGGATTTCTTCCCTTAGGGGACACTTGAACAGTTTTGTGAGCTTTTGAGACTAAGGCTTGGTACGTTCAACCATTCTTTTATTATAGGAATTTGGACTCAGGTAATGTATGATTATATTTTGTGTGAACCATTATTTAGGTGATGGTCAGCCATCACCTGTGGTTCATTTTGGTTGTTTTGTTCATCCGTTTCACATGAAATTATAACCAAGCATTTGTCATTATTCATGTCATTTTGAAATTTGAGATCTCTTTGGCCATGTGATGTTTGTTTTAAACAAATGATATTTGTTTTGATTTTTTCGCTAAGTGAGTGGATGTACCAAGTGCCCCGTCCCGGGTCATGATCTATGATATGTTCCAGGTTGATGGCAAGGATTTCAGGGTAGGAAATTTGGGCTATTACAGTTAGTATCAGAGCAGTAGCTTTAGATTGTCTGACAGGCCATAGACTTAGGCATTGAAGTTTAAAATGTTGTCAAAATGTAGGGACCGTCTCTTAATTGAAACATATGTTTCATTGTAACAGATTTGGATGGCACCACGCGGTAGGCAGAGACGCAATAGAAGTGTTCCAGTTGAAGAGGGAGCCTCCGATGGTGAAAGGATCACCACTGGTGTAAACATGATCCCAATAGGTGAGAGAAATCCTCAAGAGGTTGAGGATTAGAGAAATGACCCTCAAGAGGGAGGAAATGAAATTGGAAGTGATAGGAAAATGCTTGAGTTAGTGGTAAATTTAGTGCCCAGCAGACGGCGTTACTCACTGCAAGACGCCAACAGTCGGGATTCTCGGAGTTCAGGAGGATGAGACCTCCTAATTTTTATGGGCAAACCGATTCGCTCGAAGCGGAAAACTGGCTGAGTCAGATTGAGAAACTTCTACAGAGTTTGGGCTATAAAGAGGAAGAGAAAGTAAGTTGGGCTTCCTTTCAGTTGGAAGGTGAAGCCGACCCGTGGTGGAAGTCCATTGAAATAACTCGGGCTCAAAGAATACCCGATACACTATGGAAGTGGGCGGAATTTGTGGGAAAGTTTAATGAACAGTATTTTCCTGATGCCGAGAGAGATAAGTGGGAGGTGCAGTTTATCACCTTGGAGCAAGGACGGATGACCGTACAGGAGTACGGAGTAGAGTTTATGAGATTGGCACAGTTTGCTCCTGACCACGTGGCCAGTGAAGGGATAAAGGCTAAAAAGTTTCTAAGGGGCCTAAAGCCAACTATTAAAGAAAGGATCACAGTTAGCAGGCCACAAACGTATGCGGAGGTTATGGATCATGCGCTTATAGCAGAGCGAGATGTAGAGGACATGTATCAGAGAAGAGACCAGCAAAATAGGAATAGGCCGAGTCAGGCCAGATCTAATACTTAGGAGCCGACAAACAAGAGACCAAGATTCTTTAATCTGGCACCACGGCAATCGACTCGGGCAGGGTACTGTAAACCACCTCTGCCTCCACCTGTTAGGTCTTTCCGCCCATCAGGAACTGCTGCTACTAATAGTGGGGCATCCGTAGCACAACGACCCTCAAGAGCCGTATCGTCAATTCCGGTTGAGACTTGTGCTAGGCGTGGAAAGTCACACAAGACATAGGAGTGTAGACAGACCACAGGAGCTTGTTTCCAGTGTGGTATGATGAGACACATTATTAGAGATTGTTCCAGAGGCAAGGAAGGAAGGGACGACATCAGCTGCTACACAGAGGCCTTCACGGTCTACATGACCTACTATTCAGGGCATATGCTGTCATTGCTCAAGATGCTCAGGCATCTAATGACATCATCCAAGATATAATTAAATATTGGATGTCAATTCTCATTTTAGTTTTAATAGATAAAATATTCTTATGAGTTTTTTTCTTAGTGTTGTGAACACCACACACCTAATGTGAACTTAACTAAATTGCATGCTTGAAACCCAGGTACCCTACTTATGTACCAACGCAGTGATATATGTCAACACAAGGCATGAGTTTTTATAGGCCCTAGTTCTACACATTCCTTCGTGACCTCGCAGTTTGCAACCGAATTGAGTGTCATCCCTGAACCTTCAGACTTCGTGTTAGCAATATCAGTCTCTACGGGAAGTTCGGTGAGTACGGACACGATTTGCCGATTTGTTGTCATTCTAGTTGAGGACCAAGAGATGATGGCTAATCTGATTCTGCTAGATATGCAAGGATTCAACGTGATCCTTGGCATGAATTGCCTATCCACTTATCATGCAAGCGTTGATTGTCTACGAAAGGTGGTTACTTTTCGTCCTTTAAAAGGAAAGTCATTTCGATTTCGGGGCGACAAGTCAAATGTAGCACCGTTCATTTCCGTTATTCGAGTCAAACGTTTGATGAGGAATGGATGTAGTGTATATCTCGCCTTTTTTGCAAGAGCAACGGGAGGAGAAGATCAACATTGTCGCCATCCCAGTTGCATGCGAATTCCCAGATGTGTTTCCAAAAGAACTACCAGGAATGCCACCTGATAGGGAAGTGGAGTTCGCGATTGACTTGGCTCTAGGCAAAGAACTAGTATCGAAGGCACCACATCAAATGGCTTTGACAGAACTGAAAGAGTTGAAAGAGCAGTTACAGGAACTCTTAGATAAAGGGTTCATAAGACCAAGTGTTTCTCCTTGGGGAGCACCAGTCTTATTTGTTAAGAAGGACAGGTCGATGAGGTTATACATAAACTATCGTCAGTTGAACAAATTGACAATCAAGAATCGATATCCGCTTCTAAGGATTGATGATCTTTTCGATCAGTTGCAAGGAGCAAGGTTCTTTTCCAAGATTGACTTGAGATCTGGCTATTATCAGCTAAAAGTTAAAATCAAAGATATTCCGAAGACGGCTTTTCAAACTAGATATGGGCATTACAAGTTTCTAGTGATGCCTTTCGGCTTAACTAACGTGCCGACATCATTCATGGATCTCATGAATAGGGTGTTCAAATCACATCTCGATTAATGTGTGATTGTCTTCGTAGATGGCATCCTCATCTACTCTAAGTCGAAGGAGGAGCACGAGCAACATTTACAAGTCGCTCTTCAGACATTGCATGAACATTGGCTTTATGTAAAGGTAAACAAGTGTGGGTTCTGGTTAGAGTGAGTGAGCTTCTTGGGACATGTTATCTCAGAAGTAGGTGTTACCGTCTATCCAGCTAAGATCAAAGCGGTTGTAAACTGGGAACAATCGAAGATTGTGACGGAGATTCATAGTTTTCTGGGTTTACTGGGTACTTCAAGAGGTTTGTGGAAGGGTTTTCTAAGATGTCAGGTCAACTCACTCAGCTTACAAGAAAGGGTGTTGGTCGCTACTTATGTGTATATCTAATTAAGTCTTAACCTATTGCAGGCGCACAATAGAAGTTATAGAGCAAGAATAGGATCGTTCCCATGATGAAATATTTATCTTATCTATATTTCTATTTTAAAATTTATATTTATCTTTTAAGGTTCTAAACTACTGAAGAAATATGAATAAAGAATGAGTTTTAATCTAAAGTGTATAAAATATATCCTAATCCTCCTTCAGATTGAGGTCGTCAATCCCAATCTTCAGCCATCAGATATTTATAAAAATAAATAATACCGTTATACTAATCTGCAAATTTTAACCTGAGTCATCAATTCAAATTAAAACTTGAAGATTTTTACAAAGCATGTAAATAAAATAAATTATGTGATAGCCCGGATTTCGGCACTCCGAAACCTGTGCCATCAGCACGATCCTCCAGACCGTGCCCCAAAGCTTAACACGGGACATTAGTATAACAAACACAATTTAGTAAATAAAGCAATTAATCTCATTAAAGAAGAAAACGTTAATATGCCCAACTGGTATATTCAAAAGACAGTTCTACCTTCATGCCACTGCATGAATAGAGAACCGACCCGAACCATCGATGATACTCAGATCACCCCAGATGGTTCACCAAAAGAATAATCTAGTTTAATTACATTGTTTCAAATAAAGGCTTGACATACCAAGCCGCACTACTCTGCTCACAAAACTAACTCTCTATCAAAGTGCTCAGCAGAGTCACCTAGAAGAAGTTCTCGGGAGGAGGCTCCAACTCGTCTCCAGGTATGTAATCCAAATCACCCGGATCCACGTCCCCCGAAGCCTCCGCTGCTGCTATCAATGGACCTGCGACGTATAGTCAAAAGGGTGAGCTACATCCTAGCTCAATAGGGAACAACACAATGAACATAAAGGCCAAAACTCACATATATTCCATGATATTCAAAGCATGATTAATCTACGCACTTGCTAGAAAATCAATTTAAAAGCAGATGATTTACACTCAATTTACTGGTAAGTTGCATGTATTACATTACTATTGATTTAATCATGAATGACACTGAACAGGCCTAAAGCAAAACTTAAATCTTCAACTTAAGTAATCCCCGAGCAATATAACATCGAGCCCCGATGAGATACCCTTCATCGTCATCTAATTAGACAGTTGTAAAAATATATTCCCTGAGAATACGACCCAAGCCCCTTTCTCACTAGGCGGCGGGATTAAATATCACACAACATCCCTGGGATGTACTTACGGTCACGGATAAACCTCCGTGCTGGTGTACGGATTCGCCGCCGTACCGGTCACGGATATCCTGTCGCGTCAGTCGTGGGTATCCCGCCACGTCGGTGGGGTATCCTCCAAACCTCAAATAACAAAAATATCATGTGAATTACATATAGTTGTTCACCGTGTAAGTGTGCTATCTTATATCAGTTAGGTCTCAACAGTAATTATTCAATCCTATGTATACATCCCTGGGATGTATACATACCCGCATCACACCTGATGCCTTTATTACTCCCTCATCCCCTGGGGATGTCTCAATCTCATTAGATTACTTGTTCTTAGTTACTTGCATCACACAGATGCCTTTATCACATTTTTGGTGTCACACACGCACCCATTTTTACAAAGCTTTTCACAATTTAAAAATAACTTCAATTGGATAATTATATCACTACATACATGCTCTTAAAATTAAAGTACATGTTCAAGGTGTTTCTTACCTCAAGTCTTTGAAACTCCTAGCATCAAGGTCCCACGCGGCTCCTTGTGCTCATGATCATACGTACCACCTATGGTACAACATAACACATGTAACTCATCACTAAAGATGTAACAAAGAAGGTCCAAGACCCTCCCTGAATCTCAAAGTCAACTATAAAGTTTAAGCAAAACTGTCAAAGTCGATTAATCGATTCCCAAAATCGATTAATCGAAACCCAAATCGATTAATCGATTCTCAAAATCGATTAATCGAAACACAAATCGATTAATCGATTCTCAAAATCGATTAATCGAAATTCAAATTCGATTAATCGATCCCAAATTGATTAATCGAAGTCTCTAACCTAATGGAGTCAATTCTCAAATCGAGTGATTGAAATCGATTAATCGAAATCCGAAATCGATTAATCGAAATTCCAATTCGATTAGTCAATTTCCCCAGGTTACTTTTCTCCAGTGGCTGGAGCTTCTCAGTCGATTAGTCGATTTCCAAATCGATTAATCGAAATCCAAATCGATTAATCGAAATCGGGCTTTCATGACTTTTCAACTTCTCAGACCAAATCGATTAATCGAAATCCCAAATCGATTAATCGATTTGGCCAGACTTAGCCCCCTTTTCGGGCTGTTCTTTCAAAATTTTCTCAAATAATTTTCTTTCTTTTTCTAAGCCTTTATCCTATGATTTTAAATATTCTTGACCACCATTTAACCTCGACAATCTATGCCTTTAATTCAACAAAATTTACCTCAATCAATTCTCAATTTGATTGGATCAAGAGGTTGGAAAAGCTAGGGTTCCAGCTTTGTCTCTAGCGGATCCCTCACGTCGAATCCGGCCTTAAATGCTCGAATCCCCTCTTGGCTTGCATTCACTCCTTGCACAACAACCCCTCTTTACTTCTCTCCTTCTCTCTCTCTTCTTAACTCTCTTCAATAACCAAACAAAAGTAATTTAGGGTTCTTTAACCCTTTTATACTCATTTTCTGTGTTGAGCACATACACCCTAGATGGGTGTATGTGGTTCTAGATCTCACCTCACACTCCACACGTTTGCTTTAATTTCACATCACATCCGTTCATCACTCCTCGAGTCGACTAGTGAACTCCTACTTGGTCAAACTTATGACCAGTCGGGCACGGATCCCGAGTTCATCGTTTAACGCAATTTTTCAGATTATTACAAATTAAATCTAAACTAGAAAGCAAAGTAAATATATCTTTCAACCCTCAGCTACAGTTGTCAATTGCTTCTGAGAAATTAGGATATCAACACTAATCTTCAGCACCCAATGACAGTCGTCAATTGCTCTTGAGAAGCCTCTGATATCTAATCTACAAAGCAATAAAAATCTACTCTAATTTTAATCAAAAGAAAACTCAACCTCGGTCGTTAATTGATGCTGAGAATTTTTTGATGGTTATTCCTATACCAAGCTCTTTTATTTATAGATCATAGGCGTCGGTTTACAAAGACTTCTAATTCTAATAAAAGAAACTACTAAAGTAAAAGTATCATAATGTAACTCTAATTCCTAATTTTATTCTTCTTTGCTTTCAAATTGTAGATGTACTTTGGCTTTATTTCCTTCGTAACAACAACAAAGATCTTCGGAGTTTATCTTCATCAATCTTCTCAGATCCGTAATTCACTAAACTTCTAATTATGTGCATGACAGTGGTAGTTTTCACATGATCAGCAGTAGCAGTTTAGCAGTATGGAAGCTTTTCTTTTATATAATTGTAAATTAAGATTGTCTGTTTTCTTCTCTTTTTCAAAAAATCGTAAATCACGATTTTCTAGCTTCTCCTATTATGACGATTCTTCAATTATAATTTTTCTTACGATTGCTCACTTTTTTCTTGTGTTGCTTCTACTTCTAGAGAATCATAAATTATGATTTCTTATTTCTTTACTTACTTCCTACTCAATCATCTTACAATTTTCTAGCTTTCAACATATAGCAAATCGTCTTTTATACTTAATCGTCTTCTTACTGTCTTTTTTAGTTTATTTTGATGAATATTAACACTTTGGCTCATTTTTACTATTTTTTCCTAAGAGTAGCAAACTAAGTCCTAGCATCACTAAGTTAAGGGTGATAAAATGATAAATTATGTGACTGATCACACCCCCAAACTTAGTTTTGCTAGACCCTAGTAAACAAGGAAATATAAAATATTTAAAACTATAAATTTAAGTGTCATTTTCGTAGGGAGCATGCTGCATTTAGCAGATGCAACAAGCTTTAAACCCCTAGGTGATCTCTAGTGGAGGAGTTATAGTCTCCTAAAGGTTTTCAATGAAGTTACCTACAAACTTCAAATATTTTTAGATTTTTTTAAATATTTTTCAAAAAGAAATAAAATCTATACTCCTAGTTAAATTAATCATCATATGTTTGGTATGATTTTTAAAAATTCTAAATCTTTCACCTTTACTTTCTATCATAGTAATTATCCTTGATCAAAACTCAGCAATTTTAATTCTATACAGCGTGGAGTGTGTGCTTATCAGTGAAAAGTTTATTCATCATAGATTTTTCTAAACGGCAGATTTAGAAAATATTTTCATCCAAACTCTCACTATTGGCATACTCTCAAAAAGATCTTGAATTTTTTTATTCTCTCACTATGATATGTACGATAAATTCAAAGGACAATCAACTAAGAAGATAAATCTCATGGAATGGATAATCAATTCTAATTATGTCTTTTTATTCATTCATAGTATCTATTTCATACATCTCAACTAGACTTGTACTTTTACAAATCGTAAATCACAAAAGTCTTTCCTTCTGCTTGTAATGGGGCTTTGGGTTAAAAAGGTTTCAAAGAAAGGTAGATAGGGTTCAAAAGTTTCTGAGGATTTAGTTCTTCCTTCTCTATCTTCTTTCCTTCCTTTTTATTTCAGTAAGTATCCAAAAAGTTGGATGACTTCTTCTCATTTTTCTTTTCTGTTTTCTTATATAAATCCTATTTTTATAAAATCGTATTTTATGATTTCTTCTAAATTTTTTTTAAATCGTCTTTTTACGATTTTTCTTTCCTTTTCTCATATTTTTTTCTTGTTTTTCTTCTCAGTTGTTCCATTTTCAGTAGATCTCTTATCTGTTAAGCATATACTCCTTTCACTCCCTTTTCTTCCCTTCTTTTACATTCTAAATTCTCAGAAATTATAAGGGTTAAAGGTAGAAAGCTTTGGGTACATATGGTTAAAGTTTATAAAATTTTGGTACAAAGGGATTGGTTTTAGGCTTCTAATATGGGTTCAAAGGATATATTCTTTTATGGATTTTGGCTTTTTGGCTCTAGTTTAATCTTTTATGGATTTTGGCTTTTTGGCTCTAGTTTAATAAAAGATGACCTTTGATTATTTTCACGATTTACTAGTATGGATGTCTTCTTATTTTGATATATTTAACAGATAGTTCTAAATAAACAAATCATCATAATCACAAAATATCTTGATTCTAAGTTCAACAATATGAGATTTCTCAGTAGAAGTTCAAGAAAAAATTTTAAGCTTGAAAATAAAAGCAGTCTCACTCAGAATATAAAGAGGATATATTAGCTCAAGATCTCACTGGTTTATAATTTTGAAACTATAATCTAAATATTACAGTTCAGATTAATCATATAGTTTCAAACATTCATCAGATACAGTGTTCAAAGGTGCTATACATGAATTGCAACTGTTTTATTTTGATTATTGAACTTTTGCTATAATGGATTGTAAGGTTTTCAAGATTCTCTATGTTTCTATCATAATTTGCATATAATGATTAACTAATCTAATATATGCAGAACTTTAAAAAAAATTTGTAAAATAAAATAAACTAAATTTTATAAATTTTAAACTAAAAATTATACTAATTTAAACTAATATACACAAAAATTGGTGTATCCCCCCAAACTTAAGTGGGACAATGTCCTTATTGTGCAAAATAGGGGACAAAGTAAAAATTTTAATTTTAAAATTTTCGTACCGATGGGGTTCAGAATATAGTAAATCCATACAATCACTCAAGAACATAATATTGTACAGCAAGAAGTATCTTACGATCGATCATATTTTACCACGATTTAGATCGTAACATACTTGCTGGGAAAAAATTTCTAACTAAAGCAAAATAAAAAAAAAAATTAGTTTTCATATTTTACAGAATTTTGCTATGGATGAGTCGGTAGCTCGACGGTGCCTATGAATATATCAGACATACTCAGGGTCTACCAGTGATATAGTGATCACTGGTCCTTTGACTGAAAAGAAAAATTTCAGGGTTTCATATCCTCGTTTGAGAATTAAGAGGAGAGATATGAACAAAATATGTGCTCTCCTCTAATTTTTTGGGGTTTTTGTAAAAAATTGACGGTGCGTCGAAAGCGTTAGGAAAAAGTAACCTCGATATATGTGGGACTTTAGTCATAATATTGGGCACACTATCTTTATTATTTTTTTGGGCTCTATTTTCAATTTCTATTTTTTTTAGTTTCTCTGGTGAGGAAACATCTGCTTTAATTTCAAGCTCACTATCCTTGGTCACGGGGACGACTACTAACGTAGGCATCTCCATATTGTTATCAACAGTCTCACCACTTTTAAAGGTTGAACAGCTTGGATCTGTTCTGGGGAACTCGATATATCTCCCATAAAAACTTGTCCTCTCGGGTTACTCACAGGTTGTGATTATAACTGGTTGCGCTCTCGTTCCACCAATTGTGTAGCTAGCTGCTCAACTTAGGCTTCCAGCTTTGTAATAGATTGTGTGTGCGAATGTAAAATATGAGAGAATTGAGCGAGCTGGGGTAAATCCTTAGAACGTTGATGCCACTGTTGCTGTAAATCCCTAAGGATTTGAACTGTGTCATCAAATTCATTGCTTGGAGGACTGAACTGTTGCTGCTCATATGGTTGATATGATCTCATGGGTGGCAAGTAGGTCTGTTGAAAATTCTGTGCAAGAGGATAGTTTGGCTCAACAATATATGGTCCCTATTATTAGCCACTAGTGGAGCCATAATTAAAACAAGGATGGTTACTCCGTTGCGAGTTATACGCGTTACCGTATTCACTCCGCTGGAATGCATACTCTCATTCCCAGTCTATCATCTTCGGGTATAGTGGAGCAACATGACAATCAACACTCAAAATATTTATAAATTTGGAACGAGTGTGGTGCATAAACTAAAAAGAATAGAATAATAATTAAACTTTATTTATTTATTTATTATTTTTTTTCAATAAAAAATCTTCATTATTAGAATTTTATCAAAAATAGCAAATTCTAATAAACATGCAAAAAAAAAAAAACATAATAAAAGAAGTATTCTATAAAAAATCTGGCCCAAATCGGATTCAGAATCATCTCTTAAACATTAAAGGAAATATTACCAAAATAAGGAAAGAAATAGCAAAAAAAAGGGGATTTGGAAGGGTAATCAGTGGATTTTGGGCTTGAAATTCTTTTTACCAAAGGTAGCCACGACGTGCGCGTCGCAAAGAACTTTTCGAATTGGGGTCATTTGCGCGATTCTGACACCCGTAGCTAATGTAATGGCCAAAATACCGATACGCGCTCAAAACTGTCCCAATTAGGAAAAGATCACGATTTCCTGCCAAATTTTTTTATTTATATATATATATTTTATTTTATTTTTATTTTAGAAGGGAGGGAGAGAAACAAATCTGAGCCTCTAGTTTCTGTGGCCGACATAAGTATTAAATTCTGATTTGCTACTATGAATAAACCTGCAAAAGCTTAAGAAGTGATCAGAGAAAGTTGAAAATATAAAAAATATAAAAAGAGAAATAAAAATTTATTTTTAAAAAGGAAATATAAACAAAAAGATAAATCACTTATTCGACAACGGCGCCAAAAACTTAATTGCTACTTATGTGTGTATCTAATTAAGTCTTAACCTATTGCAAACGCATAATGGAAATTGTAGAGCTAGTATAGGATCGTTCCCACGAAGAAATATTTATCTTATCTATATTTCTATTTCAAATTTTATATTTATCTTTTAAGGTTCTAAACTACTGAAGAAATATGAATTAATAATGAGTTCTTAATCTAAAGTGCATAAAATAAATCTTAATCCTCCTTCTTCAGATTGAGATCGTCAATCTCAATCTTCAGTCATCAAATATTTATAAAAATAAACAGTACCATTATACTAATCTGTAAATTTCAACCTTAGTCGTTAATTCAAATTAAAACTTGAAGATGTTTACAAAGCATGTAAATAAAACAAATAAAATCTAAACTAGAAAATAAAGTAAATATATCTTTCACCCCTTAGCTGCAGTCGTCAATTGCTTCTAAGAAACTATGATATTTACACTAATCTTCAGCACCCAATAGCGGTCATCAATTTCTCTTGAGAAGCCTCTGATATCTAATCTACAAATCAATAAAAATCTACTCTAATTTTGATCAAAAGAAAACCCAACCTCAGTCGTCAATTGATGCTGAGAATTTCTTTAATGGTTATTCCTATACTAGGCCCTCTTATTTATAGATCATAAGGGGTCGGTTTACAAGGACTTCTAATTCTAATAAAAGAAACTACTAAAGTAAAAGTATCCTAATATAACTCTAATTCCTAATTTTATTCTTCCTTGCTTCCAAACTGTAGATGTGCTTCGGCTTTATTTCCTTCGTAACAGTAGCAAAGATCTTCGGAGTTTATCTTCACCAATCTTTTCAGATCCGTAATTCACCAAACTTCTAATTTTGTGCATGGCAGTGGTAGTTTTCACGTGATCAACAGTAGCAGTCAGCAGTAGGGAAGCTTTTCTTTTGTACAATCGTAAATTACAATTGTCTGTTTTCTTCTCTTTTTCGAAAAATCGTAAATCACGATTTTCTAGCTTCTCCTATTATGACGATTCTTCAATTACAATCTTTCTTACGATTGCTCACTTCTTTTTTCTTATGTTACTTCCGCTTCTAGAGAATCATAAATTATGATTTCTTATTTCTTTGCTTACTTCCTACTCAATCGTCTTTTATGATTTTCTAGCTTTCAACATATAGCGAATTATTTTTATACTTAATTGTCTTCTTATTACTTTTTTTAGTTCATTTTGATGAATATTAATACTTTGGCTCTCTTTTACTGTTTTTCCTTAATATGTGCACGTCGTTAACTTGTTAGTAGCAAAGTAAATCCTAGCATCACTAAGTTAAGGTGATAAAATGGTAAATTGTGTTATTGATCAGGTGTTAAGTTTGAATGGACAGATGCATGTGAGAAGAGCTTTTGGGAGCTTAAAAAAAGACTGACTGTCGCTCCAGTACTTGCCATTCCATCAGGCAGTGGAGGTTTTATGGTGTTCAGCGATGCAGCACACAACAGGTTAGGTTGTGTACTTAATCAGAACAAAAGAATCATCGCCTATGGGTCTAGACAACTCAAGGATCATGAACAGAATTACCCAACTCATGACCTTGAACTTGCAGCGATTATTTTTGCACTGAAAATATGGAGGCACTACTTGTATGGGGAGACCTTCAAGATATACACCGACCATAAGAGCCTCAAGTATCTGTTTACTCTGGGAGATCTGAATATGAGGCGGAGAAGATGGATGGAGTTCCTCAAAGACTACGATTACTCCATTTAGTATCATCTCGATAAAGAAAATGGCGTAGCGGATGCATTGAGTCGGAAGACATCAACTCAGTTATCGAGTCTTATCATGGGTGTTCATCGGTGGAAGCTATTGGAAGACATTTCACTGTATGACACAAAGATCGAGGTGAAGGATTGGGGAGCCTTAGTGGCAAACACCATAATCCGATCGACGATCTTCGATCACATATGTGGCCTTCAGATGAAGGATGAGGAACTACTAATAATTAGACAAGGAGTGATTGAGGGCACTAAACCCAATTTCTCCATTAAGGAGGAGGGTTCACTATTATTTCGAGGTCGTCTGTGCATAATGACTGATGTCGAGCTTTGGCATACGATCCTAGAAGAGGCCCATAAGTCGAAGTATGCTATTCATCTGGGTGGTACTAAGATGTACCAAGACTTGAAAAAGTACTTCTGGTGGAGAGGCTTGAAGAAAGACATTGCTGAATATGTGTCCAAGTGTTTGGTGTGTCAGCAGGTGAAAGTAGATCACCGGAACCCCTCCGATTTGTTACAACCTTTACCGATTTATGAGTGGAAATGAGAAGCAATATCCATGGATTTCATCCGTAGATTACCAAGGACGGTGAAGGGACACAACACCATTTGGGTAGTAGTCGATAGACTGACCAAGTCTACTCTTTCTTGCCTTACAATACCAAGTATACAATAAGTAGACTTGCAGAGTTATACCTTAAAGAGATTGTCCGATTACATGGTATTCCTACGAGCATTGTGTCAGATCAAGACTCATTGTATACATCACAGTTTTGGTAGCGATTCCAAGAGGGGATGGGTTTAAGGTTAGACTTCAGTTCAACATTTCATCCACAAATAGATGGACAGACTGAAAGAGTGAACGAGATTATAGAGGAATGCTCCGAGCTTGTATGCTTGATTTTCAAGGATCATGGGATCAACATCTGCCCCTAATTGAGCTTGCATATAATAACAACTATCAGACAAGTATCGGTATGGCTCCTTACTAGGCATTGTACGGGCGAAGATGTAGATCTGCTCTAAACTGGGAAGAAACTGGTGAAAAATTCAAATTGGGTCCAGAAATTATTGAGAGCACCACCGAGGTGATACTCGCAATTCGTGAACGGTTAAGAGTCGCACAAAGTAGACAGAAAAGCTACGCCAATCAAAAGAGAACAAGTGTTGAGTTTCAAGATAGGAACTTCGTGTTCATAAAGAATTCACCTACCAAAGGTATAATGCACTTCGAGAAATGTGGAAAGTTGAGTCCACAGTATGTAGGACCGTTTGAGATTTTGGGTTGCGTTGGTAAAGTTACCTATCGGATCGCTCTACTGTCGCAACTCTCAAGCATGCACAACGTATTTCATGTGTCAATGCTAAGGAAATACGTGAAAGATCCAACTCACGTCCTAGACTACCAACCGATCGAGATTTAGGAAGACATGACCGTCAGAGAGGAACCGATACAAATTCTCGATCGAAAGGAACAAGTGTTGCGTACCAAATGGATTCCATTGGAACTTGTGAGGTGGCGAAACCATTCGCCAGAAGACTCTGCTTGGGAATGCGAGTCGGACGTAAGCGACGCGTATCCTCAGCTCTTCGAGTAAAGACCTTGAATGTAAAATTTGAGTTACTTAATGCTAAATGTATAGCGAATTCCTATAAGTTTCTTGCGAATTGTCATACGATAATTTCATGCGAATTGTCACGAAATAGCACCATGCATGAAATGGTCACACGTAGCGTAAAACATTACATATAATCGCGAATTGATGGATAGAAATCCAAAATTTTGATCCAATGTATGAGACATGTATGTAAGGATTGGAATGTGTATGAGAAATTTGGATGCAAGGGAAAGCGAAAAGGGTAGGTTAAAAAAGATGAAGAAATCAGATTTTTCACACCTTTTGTAGAACTCACGCGCGTGAAGTTCAAGTCGCTTGCGCAAGTCCTTCAGAAGAGCAAATTGAGTGAGACAGTCGCCCACGCAAGTTGTGTTTCTCGCGTGCACGACATTTCGAGCGGGCCTTTGTAATTTAGAACTCACGCGCTCGAGTTCTGCTTTTTGCGCGCGCGACTGTTGATGTTAAATGAGTTTCAGGCCCATTTTTCCTTTCCCACGCAAAAATCTTTAAACACCTAAGCTAGGGTTCTTCTCCTGCGCCCGCAAGAACTCCAAATTCGCACACGCCTTCGATCCGCAAGGCGTTCCTTCTGATTTTTCTTCACTTCAAAGGTAAAAGCTACTTTTTTAGATTCAGTTTCTTTTGTTTCCATTCAAAATTGTTTACGATGGGCCCTAAGAAGAAGATCGTTGCCGTCAAACCCTCATCTTCTAAGAGGCACAAGGTGTATCCTCCACCTAAACCTCGTGTGCAACCATCCGAGTGGTGGGATGCCAAAACCTTTGAGGTTGAATGGTCATTTTCTCATGACCTATTCAAAGATCAAAGCGAAACACAATGGGCGCTTCAATACCTCAACGGAGCCGGCATGAAATCGCTCCTAGAGCCTTCCATGGGTTCTATTGCCCAAGATTGATAAAATTGTTTTACCAAAACTTGAAGACCAATGAAGACGAAACAAAATTACCTACTGAAATTGATGACCAAAAATTTTAGTTTGACCTAGAACATATCGCCGAGGCAATGGACTGTTCTTTTAAATACGTGGATGATGGAGGTGCGAAATCCCCTATCCGTGGAACAGTACCATTCTAAGACATTACAACTGACATGACCCATGGGGAAACCGGGTCTAGAAAATCAGTTACCCGGGGCTAGTTGCCGAAGCAAATGTGGCCATTGGATATAATTTTCCCGAAGAACCTATTCCCATTAGGTCACGAGCAAGACAGGCGTGACATCTTTCTTCAGGCCCTATATGCAGTCTCCCAAGAAAGATGGTTCAGCGCCCCTGCGATAGTATGGGACGGGTTCCTTTTTCCCCCAAATCATGCGAGGCAAGGTGGTACCCAGAAGACGTTGACACGGTTACCGTATGTTCGATTGATCACACGTATGATCGAGCAATACAAGGACCTAGTGGAGGATGTGCAATATGAGA
Organism: Chloranthus sessilifolius; assembly: GCA_021018995.1. NCBI lineage: Eukaryota > Viridiplantae > Streptophyta > Magnoliopsida > Chloranthales > Chloranthaceae > Chloranthus > Chloranthus sessilifolius. The sequence goes on from CM037586.1 coordinate 35,646,225, forward strand.
TTCCTTAAGACGAACTCCATCTCACCAACAATGTCAAGAAACACCGGTTAGCGGACCTAAGCCTGAGCTACTCCAGTTTGCGCTCCAATGTGTAAAAGCAACATGCCCAGGAGTTTGCAAGGCGTGCTCAGGAAGGTCAACCACATAAACCACCACACCCCGAACCTAATCAGGCAACTTGACCCCCTATACCACCTCCAAGGTAAGTCCCGGTTCAATCACAGACCACTCCACATAGTGGCACGAACTTTTCAATGAAACTATTTAGGAAGATGGATCTACAAGATCAGACGCTTGGAGGCATAGTGCAACAACTCAACTATCATGAGGCCCTGCTTGCCGATGTCATACGTTTCATGTACCCGACCGACTACACGCGGTGCATGGTGATGACACAGACTTATACACCAGGTGCTTCTAGTTCTGGAGCTGGTGGTATGAGTGATGATGAGCAGACAGGTGGTGATGAGAGTTACCTGAGGGCATGATTTGTGGGGTTTCTTATTTTGGGGAGATACTTATTTTTGAAACATGTAATTAAATTTTATAAATATTGTGGTAATGATGGTGCAAACAGTTGTGAGTAATTGACTATAGAATCCTGGTGGATTCATTTTGATTTTGATCAGGGATAAATAGTTATGGTTATCGTTGAAGATAATTGTTGTTAATTTATTTTGATAGATGGTTGGATATATTTTGTTAATGGATTTTGATTTAGATATAAATGGTTTTAAATTTTGGTAGCTTGTTTCAATGATTGTTTGTTGTTTGGTGATGCAAAGGGCGTTTATCTCATTCTTATGGTTTGTGCAATTTTCAATGAATGATCTCATAGTTTAATGGTTTGAATGGTTACGCATGTGAATAGTTGTGTGAAAATGATTTCATTGTGACTAGCATGATTGAAAGGTTATGCGAAAATTTGTTGTAGGTGCATTCCATAGATTGTTTATGGAAGATTGTAGAAGTGAAAATCTACAAAATATTTGTGATTAAATGGTGAGTAAATAGTTGTGATAAATGAATGTGGAATGTGGAGAATGGATATTTCGCTATGGATGTGATTTTGACTTGCAGGGTAAAACACAAATGAGTGATCATTGTGGATGACCAATAAGTAATTATGGATGCGTTTGTTGCAGGTACCATGTTCAATTAGCCATGACTAATTAGATTAGATATGGATGGGATGCTTGACTAGGTCTCTGAATTATGTGAGGAAATCTAGCTGTAGATTTTGATAGTATGATATAGATCATTGTCTAGGTGTTCTCTTGTTTCATCGCTAGGAAGCAACTGACGCATAGTCAATTTTCGAGGGCGAAGATTTAGTAAGGAGGGGAGGATGTAATATCCCCAATTTTCTGTATTGTGTATGTCCATTAGGTTTGCGTGCCAGTTAAGACACCTAGTACATGTTAGTACGCGCTTTTTTTGGGTTCCTTTCAGTCCCGGAAATAAGTGGCCCAATTCGGTCCGAGTGGACTCTAGAGAGGGATGATGGAGTAATGAACTATGAAATATTAAATGCTGAAATTAAGAAGGTAAATTTTAGAGGAGAGATACCTGAGTTGATGCAATCACTAGCTGCAGATGTTTATCGACGCTGCAACACGCCACTGATCACGTTTTACAGGGTGTGGATTAACTCCTTTGTTGAACGTCGGCTGGCCGACTCCAACAGCTGTTAGTTTGTCTGGCTCAACTTTTGATTCTGCTTTAAGTCTAGTTAACTTTATTTCCTTATCCTGTCCTGGGTTTGACTGATTATGGGTTTCTGTGCAACCGTGAGATTTTTTGACGCTCCCATCACGACAATGCGCTTGCTAAATCAATATTTAGAGTCGCCACTCGGAGCTTTTGGTGTCCCGAGAAACCTAGATTATTTTTATAAGCACCAAAGTGCCACAAATATGACTCTGAATCCGGTTTACGCCAAAGGCTCTTGGGTAGGGGCTTCGGTTATCGATCGGGAAGGTGTTTGACACTCGATCAACCCACTCATAAGCGGTCTTTACTTTGGCCGGGTCTATGTGGGGCTCGTTTATATATATATATATATATATATATATATATATATATATATATATATATATATATATATATATATATATATATATATAAGCAAAATGAGCGGCACTTCCCCTTGCCCGAAGGCACACCGATCTTATTGAGCCCTTCTCGTTTGCCAAAATTTAGGCAGCGTAATGGCTCAATTCTAGGATAGAAGAAAAGCAAAAAAGGTAGAGGAATAGAGGGGAGAGCCAGAGCTCTCGAGCCCTTGTAACACCGATGTAAACCTTTGCGTTGATGTGTCTTGGATGAACTTCCGATAGCAAATGGGTTGAAGGAGGGGTTTGAATCTCTAAGGCTCGGTAGCTAAGAGGTAAGAGAAGAAGGCTAGGGGTTCTAGATCTCAAGGATTGATGGTGGAAAATGAAGTTTAAAGGATGAACTAGGGTTCTGAAATTTTAATGGACAAATGCTAAAATGGGAGGAGAGGAATAGCTAAAGCCTTTTCTCTCTTTTAAAATTTTTTCAAGCCCTTTGTAAGGGGGGGTGTCTCTCTATTTATAGAAAAAGAGAGGGTTAGTGGGTACTTAAAAGTTAATTAGGATTAGCAATTAGGTAATAGGCAATCTAAGGTTTTTGGGATTTTCTAGAGCTTGGAGAAGAGGGATTTGGATTTAATGGTAGATGATAGGGTGGTGACTTGAATGGCAAAAGGGAGATAACTTAAGTGTTGGTGCATGCTTTTTCTGGGTTCCTCTTAGTTCCCGTTGAATAAGTGGCTTCCAATTTTGTCCTGTTGGACTCTAGCGATGCGGTGTATGTGATAAGGTGGAGATAAATAACAATAGGAGGAATTTCCTAGGATGATTCCTAGTTGATTTGCGATCGCCAACTGCAGATATTTATCGACACTGCAATACGTCAATGATCACGCGTTTAAGCGGGTGTGGGTTACTTCTATACTAAATCGTCCGCCTGCGAACGTCAGCAGCAGTATCCTCTTTTAATTAGATAGTTTCAGCTTTCTTTTTAGGTTCTCTTATTGCGATTATGGTCAATTTAGATTCTCTTTTTTTGTTATTAATTATGATTAGGTAAGCTTATTATGATGGGTTATTTTAGTGTCCTGATGCTATCAGGAGTCCAATCATTTTTAATTTCTCGGTATCATTAGGAGTCCAATTAATATCAAAGTCTTGGTACTACTAAGAGTCTAATCAGTTTCAGTCTCCTACTGGTACTAGGAATGCATGTGTATCAATTCTAATAATTTTTTAATTAAATAAAAGAGTTCAATTATATCGCAATTCTAGATAAAGCAAGTACGCTAATTTTATTGTAATTCTAGATAAGCAGATGTATCAATTGTATAACAATAATAACTAAAGCACTTAAGATAATCTTACTAGCATTCTAATTTGAAGAAAATAAAGACTAATTTTTTTACTGTGACTCTGATTGAAGCAATAAATCAATTTACTAAAATAGGAATAAATGACCGAGGCAACAAGATTAACTCTTTTTTTTTTTTAGAATCGTAATCTACGGATCAATTATGATAAAAATCTAACTAATAATAAATAAATTAACTTTCCTAAATTTTAGTTGAGATGATAAATTGACTGAACTAGAAGACTAAATTGAATCAAAGCAAATAATGATATGAAGGCCTATTTGATGCAATTAGCCAATTATATTAAAATAGAAAAACTAATTATAACTAACTAGTTAACTCTAAATAATCTAAAAAAAGGGGGGTCCGCTATGCTAAGGAGGATTGGCCTCATTCCCGAGTACCCTCCGTAAGCTCCCGTGGGCGAATCAGATGGCTGAGATAAAAGATAGGTTGATAGTTAAATAATAAAAGGGGGATTTTTAGAATTGAATTCGAAATTATAATAAGAAATTAGATTGAGAAACTAAAGTTATGAACTAAAATTTATATTTTTTTGGATTTTTAACGGTATGAAAATATAGAATTAAATTATAGATTAAAATTTTAGGGCTGAATTCGAGTCCGAAATCAGATAAATCAGGTCGTATGATTAAGGACTGGTTTTGAACTTTGAGAGTCAGAATCAGAAATTAATGATAGGACTATAAATTAATATTTTAGAGTAGAATCAGAGCATAAGGTCGGTATATCGGATCGCTAGATTAAGGACTGGTTCTAGAAACAGAGAACTAGAATCGGATATAGAGAATTTCGGTCTGAAGAAGGTGCTACGGTCTAAGAATTAGAAATAGAATTGATTAATTAAACTGAGGGAAAATCCTAAGTCTAAAGCAAAATTAAATTCTTACCTAGGGTCGTGGTCGTGGAGAGGAATCATCGAAGATTCGGGGGTTTGAATCTCGACATCATGACTAATTTGCTCTATGGGCTTGTCTTCGGAGTTCTCTTGTTTCGAAGTCCCAAAAAAGTTCCGTTCTCTCTCTCAAAATTGCTAGCCTCTTCTCTCTCATCGAGAAAAAAGCTTTTATAGGTTTTCCTTCAACTACGCGCCTGTTTTCTGGCATTTAATTAAATTACGCGCCAATTTTCTGGCGCTTAATCGCTTTGAGTCGGTCACCGACTTAGTGAGCGACTGGCTGAATTACTCAGCGGGTTTCCTAATCCTAACGAAATTAGGACTAATTGTGTGCGTGATGGGACGCGCGTAATCCAATTAAGCGTGTTACCTGAAGCGCATAATCAAGGAAACGTAGGGGTCAAGGGTGGGAGACTAGGTCGGGCGTAGGCCAATTGCGCACTGGTGGTGTAGCGCTCAATCCAATCGCGCGTCTGGTTTTAGGTGCGTAATCGAGTCTCGAAATTGTCTATGAAAGGAAGTTTGGTCTGAAAGGGGACTAATCGCGCGCTTGTGGTTCTGCGCGTGATCGAATTACACGTAGGTTTTCAGGTGCTTAATTCAGGGTTGTCCGGGTATGGTCTCAAGAATGGAATGCAGGACTATTGTTTCAGTCTGCATTCCGACTATATATTATTGCTTAGTATATAGTCTCCCTACGTTGGGATCTGAGCCACAAAGCTATTGTTTCAGCTTGTGTTCATCCATGTACTGTTGCATGGTCCTATGTCGAGGGTTAAAAAGGTCAAGGACTGACCAAACGAATTCGTGTACTCTGAGAGGGTGAAATGAGGGTGTCTACAGATGCCCCTCTTCGGCGCACTCTTGAGAAGTAAGAACGCGTCGAAGAAGTAGACACCCCTCATTCGAGGTGCCTTCCCGTTTCTTGAGAATCCACAAATGTGAATTGGTGATGCTGACATGGAAAGCTTGACTTTCTTATCTATCAGCACAAGCTAAAATGGAGCATTTGGAGGACAAATGGTAGCTGTCGAAGGGCATATTTCGGGTCTGTGAGTGCATGGCGCATCCCGTCTCATGGCGCGAGCTAACAGAGGGATTTTATGCAATCGAGGTACCAGGCATCAATCAAATGTCTAAAATAAGGTCCAGGGACCGATAATAAAGAGATGAAACAGTATGTAGTGTCGAAAGCTTTTGCAAGTCATGTCAGACCGGGCGCGTCATTGCTCACACAAATGCCCGTCAGGCGTTCCGTTTCTAATAGGCATTTGTAAGTTCTTAGATTGAGTATACTCATTGTTTCGCTTCCTAGGGGAATGGTTGATTTCGGCTGGTAATTGAGGTAAATTTTGTGAAGTGTGCTTAGTTGAATTCTGCGCAGTGGCGTATGCGCTCGATTCATCTGGAGTCATTTTTTTACATCTGAACAAGTGATCTTGCGTAGTGGCGTATGCGCTTAATTGCAAGTTTAGAGGGCTTTGGGATTTAAAGGTCAAGGCTAAGTGTAGTTGGTTGTGGTATTTAAAGAAAGGTGAGTCGGGTCTATGTATTTTATTCATTTTATTTTTTTTCTTTTTTTGTCTTTTTTTTTGCTTTTGCAAGTAACAGAAGAAAAAATTTTGAAATAAACGATTTTAGAATGAGTAAGGGGTTTTGAAATTTTGAAAATTTTAACTTAAGATCAATTTGATGGTAAAATGGCAGAAACCGTGGCTTCTTAGATGTCGCTGAGCAGATCCACCGGTACGAAATTTATGGACCCGACCGTTCATGTGGTTGTCAAGACGACACTTGACATGTCGAATACTCTATCTAACCTTCTCGACGAATACTGATGATTGTCTCTTATGGGAGGACTACAGTAATTCGCGAGTTGAGAGAGACGGGTTTTAAAAATATTTTGACTTAATCATAGATAATTATAATTGAGAAGAAATATCGAGTAATTGAGAAATGGGTAGTACTTACTTGGGGGTGATACTTACCTGAATTGTGCGGTGAGACCTTGGGAATATTGTAGCGGTGGTACTTTGGTAGTATTGTAGCATTGCGACGAGACTTGGTGGCTATCATTGTAATGCAATGTTCCGGGTGTAATGTCGTAGTAGGATACCTCGGGGATTTCTTTTTTTTCCCGCTTGTTGCTTAAGCGGTGGTTGGCGGTTGTCGGCGTGATGTCGCGATGGGACCTTGGTGATTGTAGTGGTACCGCGATAGGACTTGAGAGGTATTGCTGGGATGTTTGCACTGTAGCTTGGCAGTAGTAAAATGCGATGGGACATGGGAGTAGTTCCATGTCTTCATGCCTTTCTGTTGCAGTGGCGTCTAGTAGGTTTGTGGCGAGCACTTCGGGAGGAGGCTCTTTGTTTCAGCGATGAGACGTGCTTGTGCTTTCTCCCTTTCTTCTTTTAGTGCGACCGGTGTTGTTTGAAATTTTTTTTTTTGGGTAGTGGTGTCCGCGATGGGAAGTGAACTAAGCGTTACGCTGGATAGGGTGTTCGTGTGACAAGTGTGTCTAGTTTCTTTCTTTGGCAGATCTTGGGTTCTGGTGAGATTATGTTATAGTTGCATTGTGATTAGCTTAGTTTTTTTGTTGTTTGATGTATTTGCGTTCTCGAGAGATTTATTTTTGGCTTTTCACTATGGGCCATGAGGGCATGGCTACAATTTTGTGATGGGATGATAGCGAGTGACAGTCCCTTTTCAATCTGAATGGCTCATGAGGCTATGCGATGGGGCAAAGGGGACTCTCGTTCGAAAAGGGGTAAATTTAAGGCAAAATCAGGAATTAAGCGCTCGATATTAGTCATTGAAACTGATCACGTGCCCGATTCCAGGCTTGTGATTCAAGGTCTAAAGAAAGTGTTTACGCGTGTGTTGATTAACGTGTGATTGGATTACGCACGGGTGGCATTTCGATATTGCGCGGCTACTGTGAATCGTTTAATATGTTTGCGCGACATATTGTAAGCACGGGATTGGAGAGTCACTAGGTCACTGTGTGGGTGACCTTTCGTATTGAGCGTCAAATACTTGTCATTCGATTGGATTGTGTGGTCTATAGTAAGCGCGGGATCGGAAGGTCGCTCTATCTGTGCGGGCGACAGTCGTATTGTGCCCTTGGTTACGAGCGCGGGTTTTCGATTGAGTGTGATGTGCCTAGCGCGTGATCAGATTAAGCATATGTTTTTAGGCGCGCGATTAAAACCGTACTCTATATAAACAAAGGAGTCTTCATTTGCTTTTCATTCTCGGGTTTAGTCTCGAGTCTTGACTTTTTTGAGTGTTCTAGCATTCTGAGATTCGTGTTTCAGCGATATTGAGTGATCTAACCGTTAGATTGGGATGGAGTTTCTTCCTATATTTGTTATTTTACGTGATCTTCATGCTGGTGTGATGTTGGGGGTCAGTATTATTTTAAGAATGGACTGTGTTGGGAATGAGAGCGTCGATCTTCATACCGTTCCTTTCTAGGGAGCAATGAAGGCAGCGTTGATGGGGCGACGACGGAGAAAATGAAGATGGCGGGGAGAGGAGGTGCTGTAAATGGAGGGATGTATTACCCATTTTCTGTCTCTTCTGCCGGTGGCTCGTTTAAGTTCTTCAAGTCTGGTGGCAACATTTCTAAAGCCTCCGATTGGATGTTTTGCTCCTCGTTTTGGCTCATTGTAATTTTGGATCTCGTTTTGAGTTGTATGTTAGATTTTAGGTTTTTGTTTTGGGTTGTAATTCGGGAGGTATGCCTCCGGTCAAACTTGTAAAACTTTAGATTATAGATAAAGGGGCATTTTCTTTTATTTTTATTGTCTCGTTGGTTGGCTTAATTTCTTATTGATTAATTAACTGAACTTACTTGCTTTATCGTAGTTTTAAGATATGAGTTAACTTACAGTTTTAAAGTTCGTTATAAGAATGACACAAGGTTTATTCATTCGTCCTATTAGGTCCTACTTAGTAGGTTCACTTGATTTTATTAGGCTTGCTGGGGCATTTTTTTTTCAAGTTAGATTTTGTCCTGTTTGAGTTTTTTTGTTTGTTTGAGGTTTTGGTCTGATTGAATGTAGTTTGTTTTGTCTGAGGTGTTTCATTTTGTTCAAGGTGTACTCTGAGATGATACTTGTTAGAATGTGTGAGTTTTTCATGGATTCTAGATGGTGGTTGGGTGTTGCAATCTTATTGGTCTATCTAGACTTGGAGAGTTTGTGCATTTAGAGGGGCAAGTGTTGTGTAATTATTGGTTCATCTTGGTTGTCATGAATTGTGGTCTTTTTAAAGGGGGATGTGTATGATTTTGGATTCAATCAGCTTGGTAGGGGGTTCAAATGTGTGGCACTTGTCCATTGGTGATTCAAAAAATATAGTTTATAATTGTGTGAATTTAAGGCTTTGGGTTTATTGTTTATTTTGGACTTTCATTTTAAGCTTATAGGTTAAAAAGTTTTTTGGGGGATATCTTGTGTTTATTAGTTTGAGCATTTTTTTTATTTATTGTCTTTTATTCCTTTTTGTTTCGTATCCCGGGTATTAGACCCAATGAACTGTGCTTATTAAGTGGATGATGAGAATGGACGGGAATGAGAATTCGGGGTGAGAGATGGAAGAGAAAAAGGTGGTAGAGAGGAAATCTAAGGATAAGGCAAGGCCAGAATTCTCGTGACCGATGTCTATTTTTTCTCGGTAGGCTCTGCGGATTCAGTGTTAGTTGCTCCTCTTTTTGTAATGTGTCCAAGGGGAGCTTCCAACAATGGATCCTGCAGATCCTGGGTGGCTTTCTGTGAGCCACTCTTCCTTTCCTATCAATTCGAGGCAAGGGGAAGAGACTATTATGGTTAGAATTTGCTCAGGGTGCTTTCCTTCTCCGAACTTCTCTGAGATTTCTAGTTTCCCAAATAAATTCGAATCCAGGCATTGCCTGAACGTGCTGATTTCAACATTCTTATTTTCACTATATATTCAGAGGGTATGCCCTCGGTGTGTGTTCCAATTGTTTTATTGATCTATAAAGTGGTTGTGTTCTCTACATCTCTTGTCTTGTTTTGGTTTGACTTTCTCGATATCATGTTTTACTCATGTGATGTTTATTTATTTCAGTTTAGTTTAATTTAGATTTATTAAACTTAGGTAGCACCAGGGGTAGTTTCCCCTTTTTATTTTTATTTTTTTTAGCTTTAGCTTAAGGGATATAGAGGCGATGGGGGGCATTTTTTTGTTAGAATGCATGGACGATGGGGGCTACCTTTTTTTTTGGTGTATTGATGAATGTGAAGGAGGGGGTATTTTTGTCGTTCGGTCATAGTTTTGGGGTACTCTCTTTTCCTTTCGGGGCGCGTGTTTCTTTAAGTTAGAAGTGTTTTGGTGGTTTCACCAAGGGTGTAATTCGAGTCGATAGTAAATGTCAGGAATGTCTTAATTTCAAGTTTTGGCTTGCTGTCTTGGGTGTGAAAATTTTGTTTCTGGGCAAATTATACGCTTATCCCCAGGCGTTTAATCTAATTACGCGCCACAATTTGAGGGTGCATTTCGAAAGGGTGAAGAGTTATTAAGTGCTAGTTCATAGGCGTTTAATTCATTTAAGCGTTTGAACCTATGCGCAAGATGAACATGACCATTGGCATTCCCTCGTCAATGTGTGGGTGTTTGAGGTGATTACGAGCTCTCAGTAACGCGCGTGATCAACCAGTCGGATAGATGTGAGCGGACGACAAACCATTTGCGCGCTCATCAGTGGGCGTCTGATCCGAATTAAGCGTTTTTTGAGTGGCGCGTGATCCGATTGCACGCTTTATTTCAAGCGCGCAATGCGGGCGACTTATATAAATTGTTCGGAACTTCTCATTTTTATCACGCGATCCGTTTTAGTCTTTGATTTTCTTTTTTTCCTAGTTTCTGTGTGCTCATTTTTCGTGTTTTCGTGATATCCTGTGATCCGGTCGTCCGTTTCGGGTGCCTTTTCTTCCATTCTCTTCAGTTTTTTGAGCTCTTCGTATCAGATGAAGAGTGAGGGTGTTGGTAGGCCGGAGCTCACTATTTCTGAGTTGGAGGGGATGTTGATGAGAGATGGAGGTGAGAGTTCGGGGGCACAAGCTAGAGCCGTTGCCATAGAGACAGATATCAAGGAGATGGTCGCGGAGGGAGTCCCCGAGGGTGACCAGATGGTGGTCAAGGAGGAGGTACGAGAGGCTGAGCCAGGGGTAGCCGAGGAGGAGAGCGACAGAGTTGAGGGTGAGCAAGGTGAGGTGTAGCCTCGGGATCGTAGGAACTATCCACTGAAGGATTTATTTGCCAGAGGTCAGGTAGGTCCCTGCTTGTAAGCAAGAGTTCTTCTATTTTTCTAGGCATTTAGGCTATGACATAGGCTCATTAGGATCTGTAAACCCTTCTAATTTATGTCGAACCTGCATTGATTATGGGTCGTGTTTACTTGTGTATTATGATGACATGTTCTATTTAGTTGTTCTTATTATGTTTTGTGTGTTCGTTGTAAATTATTATTACGTGGTTTGGGCATGTTTCAGTTGCTTTGAACTCTAAATTTGTTTATCTTTTGTCATAGGTATGTGTTAGTCTTACTATCATTGTTTGTGTTTCGTTCACTATGAGCCCCCGCAGCTGGCTATCAGCACGGCATGGACCGAGTCTCATACTTGGTACCATGCCTTGCCGGAGTTTTAGCGGGAGTGATTGGTGTCATTCGGGTTTGGGACAATTTTGGAGTTGGACCTTTTCAGGTCGATCGGGGCTTGATCGCGGCGATTATAGAGAGGTGGAGTGAGAGGCATCAGGCGCTTCTCTTTCCAGTCGGTATGATGATGCCGACCCCTGAGGACTGGGTTCGCATTACTGGTCTTCGTTTCGAGGGTGAGCCGATCACGGGGCTGATGGCAGGGAGTTATCTAGAGGTATGCGAGGAGATCCTAGGTGTGCCTTATAGGTTGAGTGGATCGGGGCCAGGTGTTGTTCGTGTCACTTGGTTTTTCGATACGTTTGCGAGTGGGTTCACCCCTTCGAGGCGTCATTCGAAGACAGCAGCAATTTACGAGGCACGTTGTGCGAGAGTGATGGGCGGGAGCCCGTGATCGAGCCGAGATTGGCCGCGGATAGGGTACTCCGAGCATTCTTGATGCACTTCTTGGGCTCAGTACTTTTCTCTTCTTCGAGTTGGGGATGCATCACCTGATTATTTTTGATGATTCTGGGGGATTTAGACCGAATCCCGACCTATGCGTGGGGTGCGGCTGCATTGGGGCATCTCTACGAGCAATTTTACCATTGGGGTTAGGGGATAGCGTCGATCGGAGGTTTCCTCCCATTTCTCCAGGTGAGTTTTAGTTAAATTGGTATTGTGGTGACCCTTTTTTTAACCTTTAGTCATAGTGACGATCTTAATGTTTGTTGCATGGGGTCATTGTTGTTATGTTATCGTTTTCAGTTTTTGGCATACGATCATTTCTCTTTTCTGCGCCCGGGGGTCCCGTTGAAGATTTCGTTCACGTTCCCACGGATGCGCGTGTGGAGGGAGGCATTGAGGGGTTATCGCTGGTCGGCTAACCTTCAGACTGCACGAGGCCTCTTCGAGGATATGCATCCAGGGCAGGTATGTGTATGACGCTATGTTTTTGTTTGGACTTCATCTGTTTTTTTTTTTGTGGCCCTTAGGCTTCGTTCATGGATTGATTTGTTCCTTTGGATAGGTGATCTGGAGACCCTATGATGGTGCAGAGGATGCAGGTGAGGCGATGATTGAGTCTGGCCTACCCTTCTTTGATGTGGACATATGGGTCCATTATTTTGAGCGAGTGGAGAGGATCCATACCTCTCGGGTGGTACAACAGTTGAGACTTGATTAGGGAGTTCTTCCAGCGACTAGCCACAGGGTGGCTAAGAGGATGACCAGCCCTCCAGGCCGGAATTTTGTAGAGCGGATGGTGCTCCAGATAGCCGATTTTAGAGCCGGGGGGAGTGTCCCTAGTGACAAATGTGAAGAAAAAGAAAGGACTATTTTTTTGGTATATGTCTATATATATAGGGATTTTTTGTTCAAATGTACCTGATTCGCTTTTCCTCCTTTGATTACCTTTTGGTGTTTTCTTTTATTTTTACCTTCGGTGCCATCAGCCGTCACTGGGACTTGGATGCTTTCTAAGCTGGCCTGGTGCTGGTTTTGAAGGTCGCTTTGCATCTGCATATATAAAGGTAATGCTATCAGTAGTTTTGTTCCCCCCCTTACCAGTTGTCAAGGGAAAAAATATCTCAGATTGGGGTCTGGTGATAGAAAGGCGGATATAAGTTTTTTTTTCTTTTTCTTTTTTTCTTCTTTTTTTCTAAAATAATAAATAGTGCAACAGGGAAAGCAAATGACAATAAAAATAATGACAAATAAAAAAATAAAAAAATAAAAAAAAGTGCCCCAGCGTAGAAGCGTGGTTGAGCTTGCGGTACGGTATTTTGATAGTACTCTCTGAGCGGTATCTTCATCATTCTTTATCTTTTTCGTGGTCAGGTCAGCATTTCTGATATAATTTTCCTTTTTCTTTAAAAAAAATGCCCCAGTGTATAGATGCAATGGAGCTTCCCTGGGCCTTAGATAAGCATTTTGGGTCTATAAATAGTCATGCGTATTAGGTGAATTAGTCTTGCAGAAAAGTGCATCAGTACTGTCTCCGAACTGGGGGGAGGTCCTTCGATTAATAGCATACGGGGGTCTATCTTAGGGTATTGATCATCCTATTCTGTAGTTATTGGAGAAAAAATATGGTAAGTATAATGGGTGATTGCATCAATCGTCATTCAGTAGTTTTCAGTTTTATTCGTAGGAATATCCTGTAAAGTCTCAGATTCATCATCCAAAATAAAACTAGAAAGGAGAGAGGTAAGGCTTAGTGATATGGGGAATAGTTCGTAACTAATACTTTATCAAAAGGGGTAAGTAACAATCTTCTCCTCTGAGGGGTATGGAATGCCATGATCGAGCTCTTTGTCATGTTTCGGTACCATCAAAATTTCGCATTCTATGGCTAGCAGGGGTTTATCCTCCACCCGCCACCTTACGACGACGTCTAGTAGTATGAGAATATCAGGGATGCCCTCGTAGATTGCTTATACACTTTTAGTAAAGTTATTGGAGATGTCCTCACGGCCTGCTTATGCTTCCTTGAGTTCATTGACTTGTTCATTCGTCTTAATGTTCTCGCTCGATATATATATTTTTTTGATGTGTACATTTCTTTTGAAAGCATCCTGTTGGCGCAAGAATGATGAGTTTTGATTGAACTTAACATCTTTATTTTTTTTGCTCGAACGTCTCCTCCAATGGCGGGGATAGGGGATGAGAATCAGGTGTTTCTTACGCTTTTGAAAAAAGTTTTAGGTAGGTCACTAATCCTTCAATCAAATCGCTCGAGTGTAAATGGTGGGCGACAAGTCAGAGATTTTTAAGGATATTCTGAGGATTGAAGACATACGATCAATAGATGGGTCGTGATGACTACGGGGATGATAAGTATAAGTATTTTAACCACGAGATGTGATGATCATAAGACTAAGGATGGTATTTTCTAAGGTACACGGCATTCCAGGGGCTAGGGAGTTCTTCCCCATCTTGGTTCGCCAATTTGTATGCGTTTCTAGGGTATGCAGCTATTATAACGTAAGGGCCTTCCCAGTTCGGTTTCAGTTTTCCTTTTGGATGGGCGTGTTTGGAAGACATAATTTTCTTTAAGACTAGCTCGCTAATGCTAAAGGTTCATTCAAGGACTTTCTTATCATAAGCCCAGGCCATTCTCCTCTGATATACTTGAGCGTGGTTAGCTGCCCTTAGGCGTGTTTCATCGAGTCACTCTAACTGAGTAAGTAAAGCAATTCTCCTCTCGTCTAAGGATAGCTCATTGTCGAGTTGGATACATAAAGATGGGACTTGTATCTCATATGGTAGGACTGCCTCCATCCCATAGGTGAGGAGTAGGGAGTTTGGCCAGTGGCCGTATGAATAGAGGTCTTATAGGCCCATAGTGCTTCCAATAATCGTTCGGGCCAGTCAGCTCCATTGCTTGTTTCCACAGTTCATTTCAGCACATCTACTTTCTCCGTAGTTCCATAGACGAAGTGGTCATAAAGAGACCATTTCGGTGAGGTAGGGAATAAATCGGCTGGTTGGCCGTTCGATTGGTAACCTAATCCTATGTGCTTACTTATTTTAGTCGGGAATATAGGTCTCACACGACCTTGCTTATTCTTACCGAGTCCGGTGTGGGGGACGTATCCGAGTTGGTACATAAGATCCCACCCTTTCATCGCGGATGGGTTGATGTCGTAAATTTAGCGAGGTCTGGGCCAACCTCCTTCCTCATTAGCTCTTATTGTCGCTCTGGGTGAAAACCAGGAAGGGCAGGTGAGCAGACTTTTGTGACAGCTACTTCATCAGGAATTCGCGCCATTTGGATGTGGCATGTGTTTAGTACGGATTCATGGGCTATCAGAATGCTTACCGCGTAATCGGTATCCATCTCTTGAAGAGGTTTATCGGCGTATATACGGATGATGGAGTCCTCATACAAAATTTAATGCATTGATGATATGTGGATGTGACAGCCTTGATTGACTCCAACTAGTTTCTGCCTAAAATGATATTATATGTACTAGCGGAGTCAGCAACATGAAATGTAACATCCTTTGTCACGGGTCCAAGGCGGACCTGAAGTTTAATAGTTCCTTTTACGAAACGACGTAAGCCGTCGTAGGCTATGAGCGACAAGGCCGAGGGCCTGACGTCTTATTCTGTGTATTCAAGTATTTTCAATATGGTGAGAGGGCAAATATTGAGTCCCGCGCCCATATCGACTAGTGAATGGGGTACAGAAAATCCTCTGATTATGACTATAAGATATATGGGGGCAGCGCTCCCGTGAAGTGACTCCTTAGGCATGTCTGCATCCGTGAATGTGAGGGTGGGAGGTTGTGCCATGATAGAGGTAATTTGATGAAGCTCATCCAGGGTCGTGTCTTCGTCCACTTGAGTGTCCTTGAGTGTCTTTATTAACAGTCGGTGATGATCAGGCAACTTCTTGATGAGTTCTAGTATAAATATCTAGGCTGGGACCTTTGGAGATGTCGTAACAGATCATACTCTTGCCTTGGCTCGAGTGCTATTTCTTTGACCGGCCGATAGGCCCTAGGTGTAGGTGGCTGAGGTGGTTGTGGTACGAGAATTGGTGGTGGGATGACGTGCGTTGGGGGTGGCAAGTCAATTTCCCTTTCTCTCATGTTCCGCTCGGGTAGTTGTGCATGTGTGAAATCTTTATTCCGGGGGAAAGGGGGAGGTGGATAGTTAGTTCCTGACTTGAGAATAGGGTCGGCCGGTTGCTCGTCGAACCTAGCGTGACTCGATGCCGGTGCATTTGTGAAGCGAGAGAAGTTAAGGGTCGGAGTGCGTGTCCATATGGCACTACTCCAAGGTGGGAGGTATTACGTGTGATCCTCTTCCTCTAAGAAAGTGGAGACCAACGTCTCACATGGATTTAGGTGTTCTTTTTGTTCACTTTGCTCTTCATCTGACGGATACTCAATCCTGGCTTCACTTTCTTGGTTGAGAGTCATGTGGGTGACACTGTCTACTCGTGCAACAGTCAGAACGGTGGTTTGAAGAGCATAGTCTCCATACTCAGATCTAGAGTCGAGTGAAGGGGGTGGTAACAGTGGTGATTCAAGATTTGGCGGGGTCGATGATTCTAGTGGGGAATGATGGAGGAGTGGCCTCCTAGCCTTGAAGAAATGGACTCGTATTTGATTAAACTTTGGATATGGAGGCAGGCTCGGTGGTGCGATCCGTGTGATCAAGGCAGGGGGATGTAAGGAGGGAGGAGTTCTCATAAGGGTAGTAATAGTGTCGAAGGGTAGGATACAAGTGATTAATGCCGAAGGCTGAAAATGGGATTGACTGGGGAGGTCTGTAGTAGTGACATGGGCCGGTGTCCCTTGGTTGTGATTGGGCATGAGGTTATTTATGATCCCTAAATTCTATTGGGGTTTATTGTTATTAGGGTTAGGGCTCCTAAGAGCTTCCCAATCAATTTAATTCCGATCGTTCATGTCATAGATCATGTCCCTGAGAACCCAACAGTCCTCTAGGTTGTATCCCGCGTACTGAGGGAAAGAACAGTATTTACCATAATCTAGATTTGTAGGCCACGGCCTAGGCTTTTCTTGTGGGAATCGTAAGAGATTCTGGGCGCTAAGGAGGTGGAAAATGTTGGCAATAGTATTAGGTAAAGGGGGATAGTGTTTCCGCTTTGGCTGGTAGGGTCCCCTAGCTGGGTTAAAGTTCTAAGGTGGAGGTACGCTGTTATAATTCGGCGCATGGGCCGGTCGATTCTGTGCTGCGTTTTGGGCCTAATAAGCGTTAGGGTATTGGTTTCTATTTTGATATTGGCCTTGGTTCTGGTTTTGGCTCTGGTTCTGATTTGCGTACATTTGTTGATTAGCATCTTGATTTTGACAAGCGTATCGTTGTTGGGTTTGGTTCTGCCCGAAGTTGCACGGTAGGAAGTTCCCGTTATTCAAATTTTGCCCTTGATTGACAACCGTATTTACTCGTTCGGTTCTTGAGGCTTTCTTATGATTTTTCAGTTTTGACTCGTTGGAGGAGCCCACCTTTGACGTGACTATAGATAATGCAAGGTCTCCGCCCTTGATGTGTCGCGTTAGTCAGGATGCTCGAGAGTGAAGTGCAGTGAAGTCGGGGCAATCACTAATGACTAGGGCGCTCCTTAGTGGTTCCTTAGTATTATCAATGATGATGTCAATTGAATCTTTCTCATTCATTGAAGTACCAGTTCTAGCAGCATGCTTTCACCATCTAGCGACGAAGTCGGTGAATTCTTCATCTGGTCCTTGCTTGGCCGCCATCAGGTCGCTAAGGCTAACGGTCTCTTGAATCAAGTGTTTGTATTGGCCTAGGAATCGACCGACTAGCTCATCAAAAGTCTATCTTATAAAGTGGGAGCTCCGCGGACCAGTCCAAAGCTTCTCCTTCTAATGAATGTTGAAAGTAGTGAATGAGAAGTCCTTGATTGTCGCGTATAAGTCGGCAATCATTACAAAAGAGGGCTAAGTGATGGTTTGGATTTCCGGTGCCATTGTATTTAGTAAATTTTGGCGGTTTAAATCCTATGGGTAGGTCAAATTCAATGTCTCGACAGAATTTATCGAATCCGAACGAGCGACTTGGGCATTCCCTCTTAGTCATGTATTCATCGAGCATTTTTGGGAGGTCTTCGATCTTTATAGTGTTGTCTTTGGGAGTGATGCGTGGGATACCCTTGTCTGGAAAACTGTCATTAAAGAACGTGTGAGTATGTTGCCTCAATGGCGTAGCGCGGGCTGACACCCTCTCTTGTCTTTCCTGCTCTCCTGAATTTTTTTGTCCCCTAATGGTTTCATATGCAGCAGCCAATCCTCGAAGCAACTCTTCAGAATCATCGCCTCCTCTTTGTATTATTTGGATGCTAAGTTCTACGATTTGTTGAGTGGTAAGACTTTGCCCGATGCGGCTCTCTCTTCCGTTATGACTACTACCGGCGGGTGGAGTAGAGAAGGGATTCTCTTGTTCTCCAGCCATATTAACCTCTGACTGTCGTGGGCTAAAATCATAAAGCGGCTCTTCATATGAGGGGTTATGATAGGCCCACAATGGTGGGTCTCCTAAACTTACTCTATGTATGCCAGACATTTCGAGTCTTTGGTGAAGACTCATATAAAAAGAATCTAAATAACA
The DNA here is from genome assembly GCA_021018995.1 of Chloranthus sessilifolius. Lineage (NCBI taxonomy): Eukaryota > Viridiplantae > Streptophyta > Magnoliopsida > Chloranthales > Chloranthaceae > Chloranthus > Chloranthus sessilifolius. Next base: position 35,664,324 of record CM037586.1, read on the forward strand.
TGATGGGAAAGAAAATAGGGAAGTAAAATAAAGCTAACTATCTAAAGAAAAAGAAGGGGTTTACAAAAGCATCCTATCGTGATTGCCAGTCTGTTGGTGTGTGCTTTTTCTGGGTTCCTCTCGGTTCCCGTTGAATAAGTGGCTTCCAATTCTGTCCTTTTGGACTCTAGCGATGCGGTGTGTATGATAAGGTGGGGATAAATAACAATAGGAGGAATTTCCTAGGATGATTCCTAGTTGATTTGCGATCGCCAACTACAGATATTTATCAACGCTGCAACACGTCAATGATCACGTGTTTAAGCGAGTGTGAGTTACTTCTATACTGAATCGTCCGCCTGTAAACGTCAACACCAATGTCCTCTTTTAATTAGATAGTTTCAGCTTTCTTTTTAGTTTCCCTTATTGCAGTTATGGTCGATTTAGATTCTCTTTTTTTGTTGTTAATTATGATTAGGTGAGTTTATTATGATGGGTTATTTTAGTATCCTGATGCTATAAGGAGTCCAATCATTTTTAGTTTCTCGGTATCATTAGGAGTCCAATTAATATCGAAGTCCTGGTACTACTAAGAGTCTAATCAGTTTCAGTTTCCTACTGGTACTAGGAATGCATGTGTATCAGCTTCAATAATTTTCTAATTAAATAAAAGAGTCCAATTATATCGCAATTCTAGATAAAGCAGGTACGCTAATTTTTTTACAATTCTAGATAAGTAGATGTATCAATTGTATGGCAATCACAACTAAAACACTTAAGGTAATCTTACTAGCATTCTAATTTGAAGAAAACAAAGACTAATTTTTTTACTATGACTCTGATTGAAGCAATAAATCAATTTACTAAAATAGGAATAAATGACCGAGACAACAAGATTAACTCTTTTTTTTTTTAAATCGTAATCCACGGATCAATTATGGTAAAAATCTAACTAATAATAAACGAATTAACTTTCCTAAATTCTGGTTGAGATAATAAATTGACTGAAGTAAAAGACTAAATTGAATCAAAGCAAATAATGATATGAAGGCCTATTTGATGCAATTAACCAATTATATTGAAATAGAAAAACTAACTATAACTAATTAGTTAACCCTAAACAATCTAAAAAAAAGGGGGTTGGGCCCGCTATGCTAAGGAGGATTGGCCTTGTTCCCAAGTACCCTCCGTAAGCTCCCGTGGGTGAATCGGATGGCTGAGATAAAAGATAGGTCAATAGTTAAATAATAAAAGGGGATTTTTAGAATTGAATTCAAAATTATAATAAGAAATTAGATTGAGAAACTAAAGTTATGAACTGAAATTTATATTTTTTTGGATTTTTGACGGTATGAAAATATAGAATTAAATTATAGATTAAAATTTTAGGACTGAATTCGGGTCCGAAATCAGACAAATCAAGTATGATATGACCGGTTCAACTCGAGAGTCGTAACAGAAATTAATGATAGGACTGTAAATTAAGATTTTAGGGTAGAATCAGAGCATAAGGTCGATATATCAGACCGCTAGATTAAGGACCGATTCTAGAAACAGAGAACTAGAATCGAATATAGAGAATTTTGGTCCGAAGAAGGTGCTACGGTCTAAAAATTAGAAATAGAATTGATTAATTAAACTGAGGGGAAATCCTAAGTCTAAAGTAAAATTAAATTCTTACCTAGCATCAGGGCCGTGGAGAGGAATCATCGAAGATTCGGGGGTTTGAATCTCGACATCATGACTAATTTGCTCTATGGGCTTGTCCTCGGAGTTCTCTGGTTTTAAAGTCCCAAAAAAGTTTCGTTCTCTCTCAAAATTGCCAGCCTCTTCTTTCTCTTCGAGAAAAAAGCTTTTATAGGTTTTCCTTCAATTATGCGCCTGTTTTCGGGCGTTTAATTGAATTACGCTCCAAGTTTCTGGATCTTAATCGCTTTGAGTCAATCACCGACTCAGTGAGTGACCGGTTGAATTACTCAACGATTTTCCTAATCCTAACAAAATCAGGACTAATTGCGTGCGTGATGGGACGTGCGTAATCCAATTAAGCGTATTACCTGAAGCGCATAATCGAGGAAACGTAGGGGTCAAGGGTAGGAGACTAGGTCGGGCATAGGCCAATTGCGCGCTGGTGGTGTAGCGCTCATTCCGATCGCACGTCCGGTTTCAAGTGTGTAATCGAGTCTCGAAATGGTTTGTGAAAGAAAGTTTGGTCTGAAAGGGGACTGATCACGCGCTTGTGGTTCTGTGCGTGATTGAATTGCGTGCGGGTTTTCAAGCGCTTAATTCAGGGTTGTCCGAGTATGGTCTCAAGAATGGAATTCAAGACTATTGTTTCAGTCTACATTCCGACTATATACTATTGCTTAGTATATAGCCTCCCTACGTTGGGATCTGAGCCACAAAGCTATTATTTTAGCTTGTGTTCAACCATATACTATTGCATGGCTTTATGTCGAGGGTTAAAAAGATCAAGGGACTGACCAAACGAATTCGTATACTCCGAGAGGGCGAATTGAGGGTGTCTACACTAAGCTAATAGGGTCACTAAAGTCCTAAAGAAACACACTCCAGACTTTGGGATGGTCCACAAGTCAAACCTCCAATGTCAATTTTGACCATTTTTTGAAGGAAAACTAGGCCCAAACTGTTGGAAGTTGATGACCCGCAGGGGCCCAGTCCGGTTTTGTAATTTCCTACATAAATTCACGATCTTTATTTCGCCATAACTTTTGATGTACAACCCCAAATTAGGCGATTCTTAGTTCGTTGGAAATATGGGAAGCTCTACTTTCTAATGATATATGCTTTAGGTTGGGCAACTATCTACAAAACTTTTGGCACTTCTCTTTCTAACCGCTCTTCAGGGGGGTTCGAATAGTGCCCGGGAAGGGTTCTAATAGGTCTGGGAAGGCTATGGTTGATTCCTAAGGGTTCGGGATGATTCCTAAGGGTTTTGCAATGATTCCTAAGGGTTTGAAAAATACTTTTGAAAGCCTGAGGGTATGCTTTTCTTGAAGTATGTGTCGATCAGGTCTTGGGCCAAATTTGAGTGTCTACAAATGCCCTTCTTTGGTATCCGATCACTAATGATCGAATGCCAAAGAAAAGAGACATCCGAAGAGGCCCAAGGTATTATTAACGGGTCTGTTGCATTCAGAATAAACTTCAAACTTCAAACATCAGATGAGTAACATGGTGAGAAAACAAAAACCCCGTATGTCGGGAAAAATGATCGTTTTTCAAGATAATCGCCCTCCAAGCGCTTAGCGACATTACTGGGCATGACCGAGGTGGAACAAGTTGCAAAAGCCCAATATGCTAGAAAAAATATCCACTTCTCGAGATAATTAAAGATGTTTGATGTTCAAGTTTCATTCTCAATATAACAGCTCCGTGAGTGAGAGGGTGATTGACCCACACTTAAAGATAGGCACGAGACAAAAATGCGAAGATCCATAGTTTATGTCCAATCATATGAGGCATTGACCGCCTCATCTGACTGGTCACGGGTGCCCCTGCATGAAGCAAAGTTCGAGGTCTTTGAACAAACCCAACGATCCTGAGGTTTATTTAGCACGACTATCGAGCGGAGCGAATAGATGTCATAACGCTTTTTGGGAGTACGTGCCATTTTTTGATAATGTGCCAGAGATCAACATGACCTAGAGCATCCAACTTCCAATAACCCTGAACGGATTCTGGTAAAATTGGATGTCTATCGAAGGAGACATTCAATCCTGGTCTCTGTCGATAATGATCTTACAAATTATTCAACTATGCATAAACATACACCCATTAGGGGAGATAAGCAATAAAGGCAATAGAAGTCTCGACCTAGAACCCATCCAGGTTCAATTTACGAGAACAAACGACCATCCTATGGATACCCAAATGCAAGGCGTACACTTTACAGGCATACCTCGCCAATACAGGTTTTAAGCCTGCGAAAATAAGGGAAACGAACCCTTCTGCATGCATGTTTACACATAATTTGATTGATGTATAGTTTCATTTTCACCAGGTTGGTTTCAACCAACGATTGATCTTTTTCATAACAGAGTTATCCGGACCTCAAATCCCGTAGGGCGCACGCCCGGACAGTGTAGGCCAAGAGTCCACACCTTCGAAATAGCTCGTGATGAATCTAAAGTTAAACACTCATATTCCTATGAATCCAAAGACAGAGCATTCATCGCAAAGATTTAGCAGTAGAGTCGACTCGATCGAAATATTGACTATTTGACCGGGATTGACATCGTTGCTCCTACTTTGAAGTAGGATCCAGAATCTAAGGTGTACCTTAGACTTAGAATGTTACTATAGCACAGTGGTGTTGCTGATAAAATATCGACATTTTACCGCATCGGAACACGCATGTGCATTCAATCATTTGAGGCATAGATCGCCTCATTTAACTAGTCACGAGTGTCCCTGCTTGAAGCAGAGTTCGAGGTCTTTGGGTGAACCCATTGATCCCAAAGTTTATTTAGCACGACTACCTGAGCGGAGCGAATAGATGTCGCAACGCTTTTTGGGAGTGCGTGCTGTCTTTTCAAAGCATATTTTTTTTGTTATTTTATGTGGAACATTTTTTATCCTTTTTAATGTTTATCATTCTATGTGATTTTTTTTTTAGATTTTGAGTTAATATTTTATGTGATTTTTTTTGGATTTTAAGTTATCATTCCATGTGATTTTATTATTTTTGGGATTTTCTTTATTATTTTATGTGTTTTTTTTTTTTTCAAAGTTATTATTTTATGTGAATTTTGGTTTTTCAAAATTATCATCTTATGTGATTTTTTTGGGTTTTGCAAAGCTATTATTTAGTGTGATTTTTTTTTTTTTTTTGGTTTTTCAAAGCTATCATTTTATGTGATTTTTTGGGGGTTTTCAAAGCTATTATTTAGTGTGAGATTTTTTAGATTTTTCAAAGCTATTATTTAGTGTGATTTTTTTGTCATTTTTCAAAGCCTTATATGCCCGAGACTGTCCAGATTCCCTCTCTTTTCTTTTTGACTTGACCTTCTTGACTGATTCTTTTTCTCCTTGCTTTCCCAAGGGTGGGTCCATCAACATATATTGAATTTTATATTCTTGAGAGACCTTTATACGTCTATGGACCTGCTTTCCAACCCTCCCTTATATGGAGGGCCCGGAACCAATTTACTCATTTCGTTGGGCTTGGGGCCCAATTTTCTTAAAAGTTGGGTTGGGAGCTTGAAAGAGAGCGAGCTTGTTGAATTGGAGTGGCTTGGGCTATCATGTCTTCCCTTCTTTCTTGATGTTCCTCTATGGTGGGACCTACTTCATGCGGCAACCTCTTTTTGGGATACAAATGCGCAAGTGTTCCATTTTGGGAAGCAGGAGCTAACTCCAACCCTTGAGGAGCTATCCAATTTTTCTAGCTTGAAGCTTCACAGAGGCCTCGCAAGAGTCACGCCGAAGTCGGGCTACTCCAAATCCGTTCACCTTACCCTCGGCTTGAAGAAATTTGAGTATGAGAAAAGTCTCGTTGGGGGGCCCACAAGGTGTTTGATCAAATTCCTTAAAAAACTTTTCGGTGATGAAAGTCTTCAAAAATTATTGGTTAGGAACATCTTCAATGTCAAAGCCTTTGCTCTTTGTCTCATCTCAGAAGTCCTTTTCTTTACTGGGGGAGAGAGCTTCTCTTTGGCTCTTTGCGATGTTTTGATCGAATTGGCAGAGGGCCGATCAATGATGCATTTGGTCCTTGCTGAACTGTATCATTGTCTTGATGCATTTACTCTGGGTAAGGTGGAGAACCTTAGGGGATGTCCTTTGCTGCTTCAAGTTTGGTTAGGTGAGCATCTCACTATCTTGAGACCCATGCCATGCTTTTAAATTGCTCGAGGTGAGGTAGCTCGATACTTTTCGGATAGGTGTCACTTGCTTCCGCAGGGCGATTCGTCAGCTTTGAAGCTTTGGTTGATCGACGCTGAACTGATATGGAGGCTTTCTTGGTTGGACCGGACCTTCCAAATAGTTCGTTCCAGAGACCATGAGGGCATCACCCTTCTGAAAATTGACTGGCAGCACCTTTTATTTCCCATTTCGAGTGTTGCGTCAGTTCAGCTGCTCTCAGCAGGTGACTTGTGAGGCAAGACCCCCTCTATGTGACTTGATCTTTTCTAGGGGGTCCTCCGAGGACATAGATCGGATTGCTGCTCTTTGGGAGACGCGTCAATCAACGTTGATGTGCAATATGGAGCAGGGAGATTCAGTTCAGTCTTCCCCTAAGTATGAGGCTTGGCTATTGGCTGAGCAGCCTGCTGCTGATCATCTGGATCGGTCAGAGAGTATTGGAGTGGGAGGTCCCTGGCCGAAGAAGGAAACGTCGCTCCGAGCCCGTATTAAGTTGTTGACTAATGAGAAGAGGGTCCTGCATGACCTTTTAGCACAAGAGAAAGTTAGAGTAGGGATAGCGGAGAGTGAGATCCTTCGCCTGAAAGGATTTTTGAGTGTTGCCCTTGGAGCTACTGATGCGTCTCGAAAGAAGTATAAGAGCTTGCATGGTCGTTGGTTGACCGAGCGAAATGTTTGAGGATAATTTTTATGCTGAGATTAGTGCCTTGAAGCACGAGCTGGGCCGTTGATCCCTTCCTGTACATATAACTTTTTGCACAGATCAGCTACACAGAAAAAGGGGCGTAAGAAACCCCTTTACAGATACACACATCTTTTTGGTATACATATTTTCTTTATGTTTTTATTTTTTCCTTGTTTTTGTAAAAAGAAAGAAAGAAAGCTAGACATCACACCGACTATTTTTGGGATGTGGTGTAAGCGGTGCATTTGTAAAAAAAAAAAGGAAAATCTATTATATCTACACAAACTTTTTTGTTCTTTTTTATTTGTGTGCTTTTTTGGGTGTGGTGCCTTAATCACTGGGTGAGATCTCGACTCATCTTTTGAGCATGGTCGAACCCCCTTTTTTTTTAATGGTTAGATTTGAGAGAGTTTCAACAGCTTTACCAACACTGGAATTCCAATCCCCGTGGACTGAGTCAAACCTTTCTCCTTACCTTGAGTCATACGTTTGACGAAGTAGTTCCACAAAGGCAAATCTAGTCGGGGTCCGATTTGAACTAACATGAGCGACCTAATCGGAAAAGGGGTATCAGGAGAGAGAGAACCAAGGTTTTAAATATTTCTTCATTCCTTTCCTCAAATGATTTTTATTTTTAATTTCTTTTTACTCCCAACGCCCAAGGTGGGTTCGTCATGCCCATTTTTGCCCTCTTTTTACTCGTGGCGCTCTTTCGGGTTTTCACTACGTCCATGGGTTTAGCTCTCTTACCCCAAGCGTCCTTTCAGGTGTTCACCTGGTCTGCACAAACTCGCTCTTATTACCCGTAGTGCCCTTTCGATTTTTCACCACGTTCGTCTTGGTTTGAGCTTGTATTTTTATTTTATTTTATTTTTTATTATTTCATTTTCAAAAGCCACGACATAGACGTCGATTCCGTTATAGCCAGCTAGATGGGGTTCTGGTATCGTCTCACAACTCAGCTTGCCTTGACTTAATAAATACTATGACTGCTTGTGAACCTAAAAAGAGGGCTTTCTTCAGGGCGTAGCTTGGCCATGGGTTAAGTTAGGATTTGAAGGTATGCTGGGCTAAAAAGGTTTTCTTGATACAATTTCCGTTTTTCGCAACATACTTTCTTCCTTGGGGGATTTACTATACACGCCCCATGATTTTTTATTCTTTTTGTTTTATTTCAGGCAATCTCTTTTTAAGGTTTTGCTTTTCTGATTTTTTTTATTTTCTGATAGTAATTCTACTTCCTCTCATTGTATATGTACTCACTTTTTATTTTTCGGGGAAGGGGTTTATTGAAAGAAAGGCCCAGGCTTAAATGGGGTAGCAAAAGATATCATCATTTTAGGGATGCCTTTTGGCTACTGTGCTTCAAATGATGGCCTCTTTTGGGTGATTCTTAAGCAGTCACGTATCTGTTTCACCAATACTTATCTTATCGCGATAGACTAAGAGTAGAACCGTCGGGCATATCTAACATTGATGGGCTCAGGAAGATGGTCTCCGTCCATGGTGGCGAGGCAGATGGCATATCCCAATAGCACTTCTTGGACAACGTAAGGTCCTTCCCAGTTTGGCTTGAACTCCCCTCTCAGATCGGTGTGGAGGGATGGGAAGATCTTCTTCAACACAGTGTCTCCTATCTTCATATCTCGACCATGAACACTCTTATTATAAGCGCGTGCGATTCACCCCTGGTAAACTTGAGTATGACACAAGGCTAGGAGTCTCTTCTCGTCCAATAAGTTCAATTATTCAAAGCGAGATCTCTCTCTCTCTGCTTCGGGTAAGCCTAATTCCATGAGGATTTCGAGCGAGGGTACTTCAACCTCTACCGGTAGGACAGCCTCGGTTCCATATACCAGGGAGAATGGTGTTGCTCCTGTAACGGTATGGATCGACTTTTATAGGCCCATAAAGAAAATGGCAGCATTTTGCTCCAATCTCAGTAAGTGACGACCATTTTCTCGAGGATGCGGACGACCGTCTTGTTCGCAGCTTTCACGGATCCATTTGTTTGAGGCCGATAAGGTGACGAGTGATGGTGCTTGATCTTGTATTGCTCGCAGAAAGTCCGAATGTGTTTATTCACAAAGTTTATGCCGTTGTCCATGATGATATCCTTGGGTACTCCAAATCGGCACACAATATTACTCTTGAGAAACTTCTCGACGTGACTGGCCGTGATGTTGGCATATGATTATGCTTCTACCCACTTGTAAAAGTATTCAATGGCGATGAGGTTGAACCGATGTCTGTTTGATGCTTTCGGATTAATTTTTCTAACGACGTCAAGGCCCCAGGTAGTAAATGGCCAATGAATGGTCATGCAGTGAAGATCGATAGCAAGAGCCTATATCAGACTGAAGTGTTCCTGACACTTGTAGCAATTTTGAACATGTTTGCAGCAATCTAATTCCATAGTGGTCCAAAAGTATCCTTGCCACAGAATTTTCTTGGCGAGCATGTGACCGCTGACGTAGGCTCTGCATACTCCTTCGTGGATCTCCTTCATGATATTGGTCGCTTCACTTTCAGTAAGGAACCTAAGTAAGATGTTATTATAAGATCACTTGTAAAGGCACTCCCCGCAAATGGCATAGCCTGCTGTTAGACATTGAATGGTTTGTCGGTCTATCATGGACGTACCCTCAGGGAAAGTTAGGGTCTCGAGAAAATTTTTGATATCTGAGAACCAAGGTGGCTCATCATCAGGCTTTGTAGGTTCCTCAATCTGGAGGCAGAAGGCCGGTTCATTCCTCTGCTCGAACATGATTGGCTTCATCTCAGCACCATACGGGATTTCTATCATTGATGCCAACGTCGCTAGTGCGTCGGTGAAGCAATTCCTTATTCGGGGGACATATGAGAATGTCACGTCTTTGAAGTAAGCTATCAGATCCTCACGGTGCTCATGGTAAGGGATCAGTTTCTCATCTTTTGTCCTCCAATCTCCATTCGTCTGACATATGATCAACTGCAAATCACCGAATACTAGGAGGTGAGTTATATTCATATCGAGAGCCGCCTGCAAATAGGCGGCACAAGTTTCATGCTCGGCCATGTTATTAGTGCAAGGGAAGTTGAGCTTGATAGAGACTGGTACAAGGGATCCTTTCGGTGAAATCAGAATGGCACAAACTCCTTGTCCCTCAACATTGGCTGCCCCGTCAAAGTGTATTACCCATGATTCTTCTGCTTCCTCGGTATTGTCTTCCGTCATGAACAGGATATCCTCATCAGGGAACTCAGCTCTCAAAGATTCATAATCTGGAAGAGGATTATCGGCAAGATGATCGGTGAGTGCCTGTCCCTTGATCGACTTTTGAGTGACATAGGTGATGTCAAACTCAGATAACAAAAGCTGTCATTGTGCAGTCCGCCCAGTGAGAGCTGGCTTTTCGAATAAGTATTTCAACGGGTCCATTCGAGCCAAAAGTAGAATGGCTTGAGATAGCAAATAATGGCGGAGCCTCTGAGTAGCCCATACAAGAGTCAGGCATGATTTCTCCAGATGAGAATAGCACATTTCATAATTAGTAAACTTCTTGCTTAGATAGTAGATGGTCCACTCTCTTCTTCCCGTCTCGTCATGCTTCCCTAAGACGCATCCCATCGAAACTTGCGTCGTGGAGAGATACATCAAGAGTGGTCTCCTTGGCTTGGGTGGTACCAAAACAGGTTGGTTAAAGAGGTAGCTTTTGATTTTATTGAGTTACGCAATGAACCGACTGATATATTGTATTCTGCCTAAGAACCCTCTAACCTCTTTCTCAGTAGACGGCGGTGGCATTTCTGTGATAGCTTTGACTTTGACTGGGTCGACCTCGATCCCTCTCCTGCTGACGATGAATCCTAACAATTTTTTGGACATAGCGCCAAAAGCGCACTTCTGTGGATTCAGACATAACCTGTACTTTCTCAGCCTCTCAAACAACTTTTGAAGGTTTACCAAGTTATCGCTTCACTTCGGTGACTTGGCTATCATATCATCGACATACACTTCAATCTCTCAGTGCATCATGTCGTGAAATAGTGCAGTCATAGCTCTCTGGTATGTTGCACTAGCGTTCTTTAGCCCAAATAGCATGACTCGATAGCAAAAGGTTCCCCAGGGGGTGATGAATGTAGTCTTCTCTCAATCTGCCTCTGCCATTTTTATTTGATTGTATCTAAAAAATCCGTTCATAAAAGAAAGCATCTCGTGCTTAGCGGTATTATCGACCAAGATGGCAATGTGCGATAATGGGAAATCATCCTTCGGGCTCGATTTGTTCAAATTTCGGAAATCAATGCACATGCGGACCTTTCCATCTTTCTTTGGCACAGGCACAATATTGGCTATCCACTGCGGGTATTTGGATATCATGAGAAACCCCGCGTCATACTGCTTGATGACCTCATCCTTGACTTTCAGCATCCACTCGGGTTGGAGATGTCTCAGCTTTTGTTTAACCGGCTTCATATCAGGGTAGAGAGGCAACTCATGCTCGACCAAATCAGTGTCCAAACCAAGCATGTCCTTGTACGACTAGGTAAAAATGTCTTGGTATGATCGAAGGAAATCGATCATGCTTTTTCTTTCTTCAGGAGACAACGACATTCCAATTTTGGTAATTTAGGAAATCTCCTCAGTCCCTAGATTAACGTCCTCGATTTCCTCGACAATAGGGTAGGCCCATGCTCAAACTCAGCAAACCAGTCAAAGAGCTCATTGGGGAGCTCCTCCAAAGGGATATCCTCGTCTAGACTTGTAACACCTACCTCTCCTTGTATTTCTACAGGGAAGGGGCCAATTTTACATGGGACAAGTATTTCAATTAAAGCGTCTTTTTGTAGGACTTTATCTGAAATTTAAAATGACAATGTTTTTGAACTTTGTACTTTTTTAATGTTTTGGGGATTTTATATTTTTTCAATGTTTTTGAGATTTATATTTTCTTTGGAGATGGACCCTTGGCAGTACGAGTCTGTGTATATATAAGGTATTGCCTGCCAAGGGCTTATCTCACTTTTTATAGGTTATTTTTTTTTTAGAAACATGTACCAAATATTAGGCCACTCCCCTCTTCTAGGATTTGGGGCAAGGATGCCCAATTGCGTACTTGAGGGGCCGCTCTTTTACCTATTTGGATAGAGGACGCTAACTGATATAACTCTTTGGAGTCAATCTCCATCATGTTGATCCCCATTTTGTTTGAGATGATGTCCTTAAACGTTAAAACAATTTTATGGTGATTCACCACAGGGAGAGTTTGTTTAGGTACGGGCCGTTGTTCCTTAAAGAGGGATAATGCGGCCAAGTCTATTTCTAGGCTGGGAAAGGTGATGTAGGGATTGGTGGGGTGGAACTGGTGCTGTAGGCTTGTGTGGGGTTAATCAGGTGGAACCATTCCGATCAATCTTCACAACCCCAACACTTATGAATGAATTCCTAATGTGAGGCTTGGACTGAGGTTTCTCCTCTATGTGGATCCCCTTAGCTTTTGCAGCTGCTGTCGCACGGGCTTTCTCCTTAGCCTCTCTCACTTCTTCTTCCTTGGGCTTATAGCCTAGCCCAAATCTGACTTTTTGGCCCCCTTTAGCTGTGACGGGCTCTTTTCTATCTTGCAATCTGGGCCCCAGCCCCCTTCCTTTTTTATAGCCCCACTTTTGAAGCATGGCCACTGCCGCTATCATTCCCCCTCTGATTCTTGAAATGATGCCCTCGATAGGCTCTGAGAGTATCGTCGACACCTCATATTCAAAACTGTGGAGGTCGACATCCTCAGCGGTGTGTGGTACATCAAGTATATTGAAATTTTCAACACTATTGGTGGCCTTTTCTTTCTCACTATGCCCCTCTCCGATGATTGTGATGATCTTATGCCCGGATGCAAACTTGAATTTTTGGTGCAGTGTGGAGGGTGTTGCTCCAACTTCATGTAGCCACGAGCGCCCTAATAGTAGATTAAACGAGGATTTAATGTCCATCACTTGAAATAATATGGAAAAGGTCATTGGCCCAATTATCTCTCTTCATGTGTTATCGAAACCTCTGGCGCTAGTTCTCGTGGATATTTGCATGCAAGGATCTACCCTAATCTTGGTGGCGGTTCTCAGCGGGCATATGTTTAACACAGACCTATTATTGATCAAAACCAGTAGGATTATCATATTTCCAGACTCAATAGTTATATTTAAGGATTTTGAGTGACTTCCTCCTTCCTCTAGTAGATTGACATCCGAAAAAGAAATGGCATTTGGGGCCATCACTTGACCAATTATTTGCTCGACTTCATCCGGGCTAACATGAAGTGACACATGCACTTTTTTTAACGCCCCCATGAATGCTTGAAAATGGAGTGGAGATATCATCAACAAATCTCATACAATAATATGGGTAAGCATTCTTCTCAGCCGAGTCTCCAGTATATGTTCTAGACTCATTTTCTCAAACGGATTCACGACACTGTCTTTCTTTCCCTCGAGTTGGGCTTGTGCTGCTGTCGGTGCATTCGGTTGCTTTGAAATCTTCCTGGATCGGGTCACGAAGTTCACTGCCCCTTCTCTATGGCTGTTAGCATTGATATCTGTTTGTTCATAACTCAGTGGGACCTGATGATGATCATAAGTTGGTCTCGAGATCTGAAATGGTATAGCCATTGGTATCGGAGGCACTTGCACTGTGGGCTCAGGAGGTGTGGGCAACACTTGATTTACCTCGGTAATAGCTGATTGAGTGGGAAATTGGGCCACATGGGGGTGATGAAGCTTGAGGGCAGTGGCACTGGGGGAAAAGGGGTAAAAGTAAGCCATTGATAGCTGACAGGTGCTGGCAGGGGATTGGGGGTATGATGGGCTATCGGGTAATTGACGGGGGTGGTGGTGTATGGTTGGTATGTATTTATATGTACATAATTGACAGGAGTGGGTGATGGAAAATAAACCCTAAGATCTAAGGGTTCGGCTTGCGGTGTTGGGCTGGGAAAATAGTATGATAAATTCATCAATCATTCCAATATTCCTTTCTTCACAATTTTTTGGCAATGGTGTCACATAGCTCTCCCGATCACTAATGTAATTGGACGGATCAAATTTGAACTCCTCATATCCCTCTACCATCCCGATGGTAGGTCTGGGACCTGCTCCTCTGGTAGGATATGGGGGAAATGGCACTTGATGGATGTTCGCGTGCTGGTTTATTTGAGAAGGTGCGGGTGGAATGATTTTCCCGGTATCGATTAAATCTTGGATCGCATACTTCAATGGGAAGCAGCGATCAGTTGGGTGACTCGGACCCTAATGAAAATTGCAGTGGGTATTAGGGTCATAATTTTTTGGGATCGGGTGAGGAGGAGGTTGTGGTTGACGAATAGTGACTAATCCCTTTTCTATTAGTAAAGATAAAAGTACACTTAGAGATTGCCCCAAGGGTATAAACACTCGATCATAGCGGGGGCTCTCCTCTATTCAGGAGTCATCTACTTTCCTTGCCCATTCCTTGCTCTCTGCATCTGCTCAGTTCTGACTGGCGCTGGCTGTGCTGCTTGAAATTAGAATAGGGTTATATTATTATTGGGTCTGATATTGGCAATGTTCTGAACATCGGCACTCATTCTCTTCTCATTCCTTTGTTCTGAAAATCTTCTAACCCCACTGGCTCCACTTGGTACATTTTTGTTCAGGCGACCCTCCCTGATGGCATCCTCACAGCGATTAGCATTCCTCATCAGATCAGTAAAACTAGACTGTTGCTAGTACACCAAAAAGTCTGAGATTACTGGCAGAGTATTCTTGGAAATCATTTCGATATGCTCATCGTCAGGTATCCTGTTTCTGACCTGAGCTGCTAGTGCTCTCCATCGCCCCAAGTAGTCGCTGAAGGCCTCATTCGGGTTTTGTCTCAAACAGGCCAAGTCTGACTTACATGGCTCGATGTCTATATTATAGATATATTGTTCCTGAAACAGGTGCGTTAAGTCCTTCCATGTTTTCATCATAGATGGTTCCAAAGATGTGAACCACCTCAGGGTCGGACCAGTCAAACTCTTTTAAAAAACTTTTATCAACAGTCTTTCATCTCCTCCATATTGGTACATGTCCCCACAGTAGGACTTGAGGTGTGCAATAGGATTTTTGGTGTCGTTGTACTTGTCAAAAGCTGACATTTTAAATTTGGGAGGCAAGGGGACCTCAGTGAATAAGCATAAATCTGTGAAGTCCGTGGCGTAGATTTCAGGACCACCCATTTTCATCAACTGCTTTTGTATTTTGTCCAACTGTTCTTTCAGCTGCTCTGACTCCTTAGATATGGGGGCCACTTTCTCAGCAGTTGGTTGGATTTCACTTTGTGCTACCAGGGGGTGGGAAATGATAGTAGGAGGGTTAAGGTTGGTCAATGCCCTAGCATAGTCTCCATTGTTCCTAATCGCATCCTCTTCATACTATTGGTCGACATATTATGCAGTGAGAGTGGGATTCTCATGCTGGTATTGCACGGACTGGATGGGAATGACATGAGTAAGGGTTGGGTGAGTCCATTGGGGATGAGGGAAAGTTAGTTGGATAATGGGATGAGTGAAAGTTAGATTTTGGAGTGGGGCCTGATGAGGCCATTGAGCATGGGGGAAGGTTGAAGTTGACTTTGGGATGTAGGGATATGGGTGAATTGGGGTTGATGTAAAGCATGGGTTTGAGCTGGGTATGATGGTTGTAAATGGGTGAAATTTTAGAGAAATTGTGAGGGGTATTGGTGCGAGGTTCCAAAGTTTTGGGCTTGGGTTTGGGCCATGAAGCCTTGGGAGGGTTAGGCCATGAAGCCTTGGTCATTATAGGTTTGGACCATGGGCCATTGATGGGTTTGGGCCATGGGCCCTTGGTGGGTTTAGGCCATGGGCCCTTGATGGGTTTGGGCCATGAGCCCTTGATGGGTCTGGGCCATAGGCCCTTAGTGGGTCTGGCCCATTAGACCTTGATGGGTCTGAGCCATGGGCCCGTAGTGGTTATGGGCCATGGGCCCTTGATAGGTATGGGTTGTGGGGCTTTGGGACATATAGGGAATGGTGGGGTTTGGGCCATTGGGCCTTGGGACATATGGGTAGTGGGGGTTTGGATAGTGTGGATGATGGGGGTTGATGGTGGTCATGCTGGAATGAGGCATGAAGGCTTGCTAGGGTATGGGATGGATCCATGGGGGTGTGGTGTGAATGAGAGGGGATGTGTTAGGAGACCTTCCATTTGTTATAGGTTTGGAACTCTCCTCCATCATTGCCATGGAAGGGGGATCGGATGGAGATGGGCTATTTGATAGTTGGAGGGGTATGGATGGGGTATGGGAATAGGAAAAATTGGGCATGGCCCCGATAAAATTGGGCATGGGCCGGGTGAGGGGTGGGATATATGGTGGATTAGGAAAATGAGGTGGC
Source organism: Chloranthus sessilifolius (assembly GCA_021018995.1). Lineage (NCBI taxonomy): Eukaryota > Viridiplantae > Streptophyta > Magnoliopsida > Chloranthales > Chloranthaceae > Chloranthus > Chloranthus sessilifolius. Next base: position 35,680,278 of record CM037586.1, read on the forward strand.
GCATCGGTGGATGGATTTGGTATGTATGGGGGAGATGTATGGGGCATGGAAGTGGAAGATGGGAAAGGAAAATTATCCATGGCTTGGGTAAATGGAGGGATGTGTGGGGGATATGATGTGGTATGGATGGATGTGGGTGGATCGGGTTGGGAGGATGAGAAATAAGGCATGTTGGCAAAGGTAGAGGATGGGTCTTGAATGGGTGTGGAAGGGAGGTGAGATGGGTTGGAGATGGCCATGGGTGAAGGCATGGTCTGGGAAAATGATGGAAAATTTATTTTGGGAAATGGTGAAAGGGAAAATGGGGGCACCGAACGGGCTGGTTATGATGAGGTTTGCATGGGTGAGGGGGGTGGAATTGAAGGCCTCTTCGGTGTGGAAATGGGTTGGAGAATGTGGCGGGAAGGAGTCGGGATCGGCATAAGCCAAGTCCACGGCCCACGACATGTCTCAGTATCGTGTTGGGTACAGGTGCCTTGGATGGGGCCCGTAAAGCTTCCTCCTTCTTCCCCTATGGGATGACAGAGGGTACGTTGATGTCGTTGTGCCGGCACCACACCAATCAAGACTATTTTTAATTTTTAATTAATTTTTTTTTTAGAATTTTTTAAGTGAAAAAGGAAATGAGGTTGAATTTCCTTCTCGGGTGGCTTTCTTACCCTAAATAGGTCTTACGGAATTGGTTCCGATGCACTTTGAAAGAATCAAAAGGAAATCCCTTGATCTATTAAAGGCACGAAAACCAATGCAAACAACTCGATCCCCCGAAACATATCAAAAGAAGTCGCCTTTTTTTGACCATTGAGGGCATATTGGGTGTCGAAAATTGTGGGGCATAAATAGAGGCACTAAACACACTGATCAGGGAGTCCGGGATGTGAAATAGGTCTCAGATTTGGACTGAGCTGCTCAGGACTACACTGGCGCAACTAATAGTGGCACCAGAGCAAAAAAATTCAGATTTAAAGCTGGCACAACTAATAGTTGTGCCAGTGTGTTGTTGGGACTTTTTGCATTAGCGCAACTATTACTTGCGCCAGAGAAAAAGGGCTCTCCAGTTTGCTTGACAGCAACAGGCTTAGTCCGAAATGGGTCTCTAAACTGTCTTTTGGTGGAAGCTAGGCTTCCGGGGATTGACTAATTTAATGATACCACTCTCTTTCTCACCGAACCTAAGGGTTTAAGGCCAAATTAGGTTCACTATCGCTCACTTTTTTTCGAGGTTTTAAGCGTGGAATGAGAAGGTTACCCACCCAATATATCTCAAGTACAAGCACTTTTCTTAGGTACTAGGTGGCCTAGGACTTTTTTGGATCATCACCACTAGGGGCTGCCGCCGTGCTAAGACCCGGGTGATTGTATGTGCGCCTAAATAACCCAACCCTTTAAAATCTACTCCACAAAAAATAAGTTAAATCTCCTTTGTTGGTTCAATTTTATTTTTCATTTTTATAAAAATTTTCTTAAGTTCAAAGACCGGGGGTGATGACCCCATGCCACTTCTACGAGCTGGCGTTCACTGGCGGAATATGGTTGCGAAATTAAAAGTGCAAGTAGGCCCGCCAAACGGCTAAGGCACTTGAAATGACGAAAATATAAGGAATTTAAATAACAATGCACAAGTAGGCCCGCCGAACGGCTAAGGCACTTGAAATAGCAAAAATATAAGGAATTTAAATAACAATGTATAAATAGACCCGCCGATTAGCTAAGATGCTTAAAATGACGGAAATGTAAGGAAATTAAATGCGGTGCGCAAGTAGGCCCGCCAAACGGCTAAGGCTCGTAAATGATATAAAAGTAGGGGTAAGTAAAATGACTTAATCGGAGGGATGAGTAAAAATAAAATAAAAAACAGCAATAAAGGGTTAGAAAAAACAAAAAATAAAGAGGCCAAGTTCAAGGGGAAGCTCTACTAGCTAGTCCCCAGTAGAGTAGCCATCTGTGCAACCATGGGATTTTTTTATGATCCCGTCGCGACGATGCGCTCGCTAAATAAATATTTAGAGTCGCCACTCGGAGCTTTTGGCCCCGAAAAACCTAGATTATTTTTATAAGCACCAAAGTGCCACAAATATGACTCTAAATCTGGTCTACGCCAATGGCTCTTGGGTAGGGGCTTCGGTTATCGATCAGGAAGGTGTTAGGCACCCGATCAACTCGCTCGTAAGCGGTCTCTATTATGGCCGAGATATATATATATATATATATATATATATATATATATATATATATATATATATAAGAAGCAAAATGAGCGGCACTTCCTCTTACCCGAAGGCACACCAATCCTATTGAGCCCTTCCCGCTTGCCAAAATTTGGGCAGTGTAACGGCTCAATTCTAGGATAGAGGAAAAACAAAAAAGATAGAGGAATAGAGGGGAGAGCCAGAGCTCTCGCGCCCTTGTAGCATCAATGTAGACCTTCGCGTTGATGTGTCTTGGATGAGCTTTCGATAGCAAATGGGTTGAAGGAGGGGTTTGAATCTCTAAGACTTGGTAGCTAAGACGTAAGAGAAGAAGGCTAGGGGCTAGTTATAGCTAGATCTCAAGGATTGATGGTGGAAAATAAGGTCTAAAGGATGAACTAGGCTGCTGGAATTTTAATGAAAAAATACTAAAATGGGAGGAGAGGAATAGCTAAAGCCTTTTCTCTCGTTAAAATTTTTTTCAAACCTTTTGCAAGGTGGGGTGCCTCTCTATTTATAGAAAAAGAGAGGGTTAGGGCGTACTTAAAAGCTAATTAGGGTTAACAAATAGGTAATAGGCAATCTAAAGGTTTTAGGGTTTTCTAGAGCTTGGAAAAGAGAGATTTGGATTTAATGGTAGATGATAGGGTGGTGACTTGAATGGCAAAAGGGAGATAACCTAAGCTAATAGGGTCACTAGAGTCTTCAAGAAACACACCCTAGACTTTGGGATGGTCTACAAGTCAAACCCCCAATGTCAATTTTGGCTATTTTTCTGAAGGAAAATCAGGCCCAAACTGTTGGAAGTTGAAGACCTGCAGGGGCCTAGCCCGATTTTGTAATTACTTGCATAAATCTACGATCTTCATTTCGCCATAACTTTTGATGTACAACTCCAACTTAGGCGATTCTTAGTTCGTTGGAAAGATGGGAAGCTTTACTTTCCAATGGTATATACTTTAGGTTTAGAAACTATCTATAAAAACTTTGGTACTCCTCTTTCTAACGGCTATTTAGGGGGGTTTGAATCGTGCCCGAGAAGGGTTCTAATAGGTCTGAGAAGGCTATGATTAATTTCTAAGGGTTCGGGATGATTCCTAAGGGTTTAAAAAATACTTTCGGAAGTTCGGGGGTATGCCTTTCTCGAAGTATGTGTCGATCAGGCCTTGGGCCAAATTTGAGTGTTTACAGTTTTCTAGTAGTCTTCTAATTCTAACTAGCTGAGTCTCCTACTGCTACTCTAACTCTAATTAGTTTAGTCTCCTAATATTACTCTAATTAATTAATTAGGTCTCCTAATGTTATTTTAACTAAAAAAAGTGATTTATGACCCGTTATGCTAAGGAGGATCAGCCCCGTTCTCGAGTAACCTCCGTAAGCTCCATTGGGCAAATCAGTTGGCTAAGGGTTACTTTAAAGATGTTATGAACTGAAAACTGAATTTAAGTTTAAAAATTAAGGATTTAGGGATCAAAATTGTGAGTTTAAAGGTTAAAAATTAAAATTAGAATTGAGGTCCATAAACTAGAAGTAAGAACTTAGGAACTGGAACTGAAGATTAAAAACTAGAACCTAAAAATAAGAACTAAAATCTAAAACTTAGAAAGATTAAGAACTAAGAATTGAGGATTAAGATCTAAGAACTAGAAATTAAGAACTAAGAATTAAAACCTAAGATCTAAAACTAGAAACTAAGAGCTAGAAAGAGATTACCTGAAGCCAAGTGCTTCTTCCTCCTTCTAGGACTGCAGAGAGAAGAAACTTGAGCTTAGGAAAGGCCTGAGCTCGAGAGAAGGGAGATTTCTATTGAAATTCCTATTGAAAAATAAGTGGATCCATCCTTTTGGTCGAGGTATGGGGGTCTTTTTATAAGTAGCGGGCTAATTCCGAGCATGTGGGCATGTGCGGAATTGGCCGATTCCTCGCAAGTGAAGATGCGCTAAATTGAATTTCGCGCAATCGTGTATGCACTTAATTCAATTTGAGTCGACCTGTGAACCAGGAGTCCTAGTTCCAGTGTGCTAAGGAGACCAATTCCGTGCAAGTGAGACTGCGCTTAATTGAATTCCGCATAGTGGGGCATGTGCTTGATTCAATTTGAGTTGGCTTCCTTGTTCTAGTATGCCTCAGAAACCAATTATGCGTCAAATCGAGAGTTCAGGCGGTCTGGGAATTGAAGGCTGGGTTGGATTGGGAACCAATTTTGTGTGTCCAGTGACGCGTGGGATTGAATTTCGTGCAGTGGCATATGCGCGGGATTCAGGTCCCTGGGCGGTCTCGGGAAGTAGAGTCCTAGTCTAATCTGGACCGATTCCGTGTGTATAGGGGTATGTGGAATCAATTACGTGCAAGTGTATCTGCACGGAATTTGGGTGGTATATGAAAGGCAACCCTAGTCCAAGTGGGACTAATTCCGCACAACTGTGTTTACGTGGAATTGGATTACGTGCAAGTGTATCGGTGCAGAATCCGAATCTTAAGTGGTCCATGAGAAGAGTGAGCCTGGTCCAAGTGGGACCAATTCTATGCATGTGGCCACGTGGAATCGATTTCGCGCAAGTGTTTTTGTGCGAAATTCGGGATTTTCTCGGGTTAGGTCGGGTCCGAACCGCAGAGCTATTATTTTAGCCTGAGTCTCAACCATATACTATTGTTTCAATAATGGTCCCCGTATTCAGGGTTTTAAGGTCTTTGGAGAAGGTTAGTCCTTTTTCAGAGATTGTGGGTAAGGTCAAAGGTTGACCAAACAGGATTGTATACTCCGAGAGGGCAAAATTGGGTACCTATAAATGCCCTTCTTTGGTGCGTCCTTGCAAAGTATGGATGTGTCAAAGAAGTAGACACCCCTCTTCTAAGGTGTCGTCTCGTTTCTTTGAGATATCACAAGTGTGAACCATGGAGCTGACATGAAATGCTTAGCCTTCTTATCTATCAGCGCAAGCTAAGGAGGAGCGTTCAGGGGCCCAGTGGTAGCTGTCGAGAGGTATATCCTTATCTTTGGGTGCAAGTGGCATCCCGTCGCATATCGCGACCTGCTATAAAGGGCAGTCAAATAGAGGAAAATTGACGCAATCGAGGTACCAGAGGCTATCATACGAACTTCCAAAAATAAGGTCAAGTGACCGGATAATATGATATAATTTAATGTAATGGCGAAGGCTTTCGCAAGTCATGTAGACCAGGCGTGCCATTGCTCACACCAATGGTGCGTCACGGGTCCCTTTCTAGTAGGCATTTATGGTTTCTCAGGGTTGAGCATATTCGATGCTCGATTTCCCAGAGGAAAGAATGGATTGGAGTGATGAGAGATAGAAGTTTGATAGATAGAGAGTTTATTTATTATCATTTTTTTGTATGTATATATATATATATATATATATTATTTTTTGAAAGTTTGAGATTTTTTTAACTTAAGATCAATTCGATGATAAAAAGGCAAAAAATGTGGGTTCTGAGACGCCACTAAACAGATTCACCGGAACGGGATTTGTGGACCCGACCATTTATGTGGTTGTCAAGACGATACTTGGTATGCCGGATATTCCGTTTAATCTTCTCGTGAATACTGATGATTGTCTCTTATGGGAGGGCTACAATGATTCGCGTGTAGGGAGAGACTAGTTTTGAAAACATTTGACCTAATCTTAGCTAATATACTTTACAAGGAATATTGAGTGAAGGGGGTGTTTTACTTACCTAGGTTAGGTGGACGGCCCTTGTATAGCTTGCAATGGGACTTACTTACTGCTATCTCATGCTAGTTGTTGGCGCGATGGGACGGCGGAGGGTTTCCTCTCCTTTGTTGTTGACGAGCGTGTGTTTTTGTTGCAGTGAGTCCGGTGACCGTTGCGCGATGGGACAATGGCGATTGTCACGATGGGACATTTGGGGGGTTCGTCTCTTTGCTTTTCTAATGGGACATTGGTTGAGCCTCCCTTTGGTCGTGTGCTGTGGCGGGCTTTGATGGGACTTGCCTTTGGCCTTTGGTGGTGTGGTGGGGTTTTAGTGTCACAATGGGACAAGGGAGAGTGATTCTGATCGTGATGGGACAAGTAGCACGAAATTATTTATCTTGTGGCTACTTTATCATCATTCAAGTATCGCTGTCATTATTTTTTGCTTTTGTATCACGATGGAACTTTTATTATTTTTTATTATTATTATGTTTTTTTTTGTTCTTTTATTTTTTATGGTTTGATTGCTTTGGGATGTGTCCTTAATTTTTGGATTGTGTTATCGCAATGGGACTGTGAGCAATAATTTTATTTTATGTTATTTTATTTTGTCAGATTATTTTTCGCAGAGGAGCGAGTGGCGGGTAGTGATTTGGTTGCGATGGGATTGCGAGGAGTAGTTTTCCCTTTCAAGATTTTTTGTATGATTTTTACTGTGATTTTATTTTTATTTTCTTAACACTGTATTTATTTTATTTTTATTTTTATTTACGTCATTGATTGATTTTGCTCATTTTTATGGTCTAAATGGGCTGGGATTGTATTTTATCATTATTAGTGGGGTTTTCTAGCAAAAGGGAAATTTTGGGCACTTGTTTTGTTTAAGGTAAGGTTTTTTTTTTTTGTTTTGGTTTTGGTTTTGAAGTGACACTTGTTGGAAATGTATGATTTTAGGTTTGTAGATTAATGTGTTGGGTGTTTTAATGCCATTGGCTTATCCATTTTGTGATGGATTCGTTTTTCTTTAAGCGGGCAAGCATTTTGAGATGATTGGTTTATCTCTATTTGTGGTGGATTGGTGTTTTTTTGGCAGGGGGGGGGGGGGGGTATATCTAAATTGGTCATGGATTGATGTTCTCTAAGGAGGGCAAGTGTATTATTTTGATTTAATTAGAAGAATGGTGTTTAAAGTGAGACACTTGTCATAGTAGGATCAGGGGTCTTTTGTTTATTAGTAGGGGTTAAGGGCTTGGGTTTTGATTTTGTATTATTATTTGTTTTGAATTTGAAATTTTAGCTTTGAAATTTTATTTTAATTAATGTCTTTTCTTCCCTTTTATTGTATTTCTCGAGTGTTATATCATGAAGGTATTTGTCATGGTGATTTGCTCGTTGTGGTATAAGGGTTGTTGGGATATGGGGTGGTGCTAGGGTCGAGGATGTTAATCTGACCCGAAGTGTCATCCTATTGGGGGGAGAGTTGGAAGAGTTAAAGGTGGAGGAAAGAAAACCAAGGAAAGGAACTGCACCAGAGTTCTTATGGTCGGTGCCAATTACTCCTTGGTAGGTACTGTGGATTGACCTGTGGTCGGCTCTCCCTTGAGAGTTTCCAATATCGGCCTTCCATACGTGTATGCCTCGGATCCTGAGTGGCCTTCTATGAGTCACTTTTTCTTCTCTACCAGCTCGGGGCTCTGTGATGCTGCCATTTTGTTGTGTGACTTGGAAGATTGCATTATAAGCAGCATCTCAAGGAAAAAAGGAAGTGAAGATGAGATTTTTGTTAGAGATCTTTCAGCGTGTGCTTCCTTTCCGGGCCTCTCCGTCATTTTTTCCCTTTTTACGTGTTATTATTCAGGCATTTTCCGTCAGGGGTGCCCATTCTGATTTCAAATTTGTCTTTTGTTTGGCGGGTTTAGTTTGATTCTTGTTTCAGGGTTGTAATTGTCTTGTATATTCAAAGGGTATGCCTTTGGTGTAATTTGTACTAAAAGTGAATTAGGAATTTATTTTAAGTTTCTTAAATTTTGATTTGATTGGATTTATTTTGGCGTGGTTTGGCTTAGTCTAGTTTGCATTGATCCAGTTATGGGTGTGTTTTGGGTTTCGTAATATCCCGGATATTTTGACCTATTTTCATTTACCTCGGTAAACGTGTTCGAAAATTTAAGGGTTTTGTTGGACTTTTGGTTAGCTTTGTGTTTGATGAGAATGATGGTAAAAAGGTATTGTCAAAGGATGTGTACAAGTCATGTCAATGATGACTTACATAATAGCATTAGTGTTTGTATTTAACACCGGATAATTTTTCAACTTAAGTGGATAAGTTGTAAAATAATAAAATCTAGATATTATATTTGCATAACTTTGGTTATAAGAGAGAGTGAAAGAGAAGTTTCACTTCTCTCTCGTTGGAAATTTAAGCTCTAAGGCCTTGCCTCATTGTAGATCATAGATCTAGAAAGCTTGAGAGCTCCTCTTCCCATCTCAACCACTAGTTCGCCTTGTGCTTAAATTCGGATCTGTTTGAAATATTGAAGGAGAAGAGAGATGTGGGAAATGAGAAGTTCTCTGTGAATTTTTTGTGGCTGAGGCAGTGTCCACCTCTTTATGAATGAGGGCTGATTTGAAGTTTTTAAACCTTTGAGTTGGAGATTGGTTCCGATACGTGTATAAGTGCAACGGGATCAACGGTTTAAGCTACAAGAGGTAGGTCGTTGAAACTTCCCTGTGTAAATTTATTTATGTTTTGTTAGAATGGAATGATGTGTGTTCAATATCAAATCTGATGGTTGTGGTTGAAACTGAAGAAAAAAAATTCGGACTTGAAAAAGTTGACAGCCACAGAACCAGGGAAATTCGAGGGTCGATTTTCAAATCGAGGGTCGAATTTGGAAATCGACCATCGATTTGAAAATCGACAGTCGAAATGTGTTTTTTGTGTCTGAAGCAGTTTTTAGAAATCGAGGGTCGATTTCCAATTCGAGGGTCGAATTTGGAAATCGACCATCGAATTGAAAATCGAGGGTCGATTTTCAGGGCTTTGTGACTGAGGTGCAATTTTGAAATTCGAGGGTCGAATTCTGTCCTGTTTTAGGCATTCGAAATTTTGGTTGGATTTTTTATCTGCAAGCTTTTGGTTTGATTTTTGGGTTCTCTATTAACACTGAGAGTGTTAATATGTGTAGGTTTTGACAATTAGGAGTCCTTGGTGAGGACTGCTTGTGCATGATGTTGAAACTTCCTTGTTAAGGTAGGGGAACCCTATTTGTTATTTGCATCAATTTATAAGCATAAACTGTTTCGGCTATTTCTTTTAAGAAGCATAAATTTTGGAATTCTGTTATACACAACATAAATAAAACCCAGAAGATATGACACAAATTTGAAAATTTGGAACTTTGTTGTGACTAAGAACTTCGCAATTTGAACCTCAGAACCTCAGTTAATCTTTGAATCAGAACTTCGAATCAGAACTTTGAAAAATCAGTATATGTTATGAATAATAACCTGTGATATGTATTAGCATTTGCATTTGACTTAGGGTTCATACGTACGATGCCCTAGATTCTACCAACCGTGTTGACGGTATTACTTTGGCGCAAGTTTCCCTCATAGCGTAGGGGCTTGTTGCACTTCAGAAATGGGTTTATGAACGACGATGGTCAGTAGGGTTTTCCCATCGATCACGTAGTCCGCTCTCATGCTATAGGAAATTTGGGAGATAAAATTAAGTTATAAATTTAAGACAAGAAGCATACTAATTTAGAAGATTTTCGAACATATCAGATTTATGTATTCAGTTTTGACTCAGGATTAGAATTGGAGATTTAGTTTGCAAAGCATCATTTGAAAACCATACTTGATCCGATTCCTGTCTTTGAAAACCTTATAATGAAATGTAAATATATATGTTTCCTCTATTGAGCTTGGTTGTTAGCTCACCCTCGACTATACGTCACAGGTGCTGAGACTGACCTTGGGTCAGAGGATCTGGAGGACTCCGATTATATTCCCGAGGAGGAATTGGACTTACCAGCTAGGAGTTTTTCCCTTGATCTTAGATCCTTTATTTTTGGTACTTTTGTCTGAATATTTTAGATATTGGGCCCTAGGCCATTATTTTGATTCTTTTGATATCACTCGAGGAACCATTATTGTGAACCACTATTTTAGGTGTTGGATTGGCCATCATCGATGGTTCTTCTTGGTTCCTCAGAGTGATATATATTTTGTTGTTAAAAAGCTTCTGTTTTTGAATTATATTATGTTTTGCCTCTGTCTTTAGATCTTTGTTATGTTGCCGGCTTCTGTTTGTTACGGCTTATTGAGAAATCAATAAGTTGATGAATCGGCCTTTCCTATATCTTAGGGATTGGAAAAGTCGGGTCGTCACAGTTGGTATCAGAGCAAGGCTCTAGGTTCAGAGTCTTAGGACTAAGGGTTGGATTGTTTTTAACAATCAATACTGATCATTTGTTATTGTTTTTAACAATGACAGATCAGCATGCCTCCACGGTTTAGAGGCAGAGGTCGAGGTATAGAGGGACCTCATACAGCTCCCATCGAGGAGATAGATGAGGGCGTAGGCACCTCATATGGCAGAGGGCGAGCTGCATTTGGCCCAATGCAGATCCTTTGGGAACTGCTAGACCTAACGGAGGAAATGTTGACCAAGTGTTGGCAGCCTTGTCCACCAACATGGCTCAACAGACTGCTGTCATAGACCGACAGACAGAGATGCTGGCAGCCAGACATCAGCCAGGAGGATTCGCAGAGTTTAGGAGGATGAGGCCTCCTACATTCTCAGGGCAGAAGGATCCTATGGAAGCCAAGGCATGGCTTGATGAGATAGAGAAGATTTTTGAGGTATTACAGTGTATAGATGTCGAGAAAGTCCGCTGGGCATCTTTCAAACTTTTGGGCGAGGCCAGCCCGTGGTGGAAGTCTATTTCCCGGATGAGAGAGCAGGACTACCCCAATACTCCATGGACTTGGGCATAGTTCGTGGAGACGTTCAACGATCAGTACTTTCCAAAGATTGTACGTAATCAGTGGGAAGTCCAATTTATTGAGTTGAAGCAGAATGAGATGTCGGTGCACGAGTATGGCGCAGAGTTTGATAGACTTTCCCGATTTGCACCCTTACACGTGGCCACTGAGCTGATGAGAGCTCAGAAATTTCAGAGAGGTTTGAGGTCGAACATTCAGGAGAGGGTGTCGATGTGGGAAATGGAGACGTATGCGGGTGTCATGTCCAAGGCCCTTATTGCAGAGGAAGACATTCAAGAACAATACTGGAGGCGAGAGTAGGGAAATAAAAATAGGTTTGGCCAGGGACAGCAGAGTGCTTCAGAGCAGGTGAACAAAAAGCCGAGGTTCTCTAAACCTCCTCCCTACCCTAGTTAGCCATCATATTCTAGACCAGCTGTTGCTTCAGGACCAGTAATGTCTTCCTATCAGAGACCGCAGAGTTCGTCACTAGTTTTTGGGGCTTTCTTAAGGTAAACCCTCACTAGTTTTTCAATTTTGGAGCTTTATCTTCCTGCATTTTTCTATTTGGGTTCTATTTATTTGTTTAAATGGGACCTAAGAAGCAAACCCCCATTCGAAATCCAACCTCTAAGAGACCAGCTTCTAAGGCTGCGTCTTCTAGCCGATCTAAACAACTCGAGGAGCCACCTCAGTCGGCTCCATCAACCACTCAACCCATACCACCATCAATTTTTCCTCCAATGCCTGAGCAGCCCAATGAATTTTGGAGCATCAAGGGCTTCACCACTGAATACGTTTTTCACCCGGAGTTGTTGGACCAACAAACCACCACTCAGTGGGCGGCCGAATATCTTGAAAAAGCCTAGATGACCTCCCTGTGTACAGAGTTTAGTGACTACTTTTATCCCCGTCTCGTGCGCCTATTTTACCAGCATATGCGTCGCCAGGACGGGACGAAAAATTTACACAAAAATTGATGGGCGACCTTACACCTTTGCTCTCGATGACATGGTTGTGGCACTCCGTTTCCCTTTGAACTACTCCAAAACCATTGGGTTAGGTCCTCCCTTCCTCAAACCAGTTCTCTTTAAGGATGTGATTACCCAAATGACGCAGGGCCGTCATGGGTCCGGTAAATCCATTGTCCGCACACATATGCCTGAGTCTATGTGGATATTGGATAAAATTTTTAAGACTACCCTTTACCCCTTTGGACATCAATCCGAGCGCACCGGTCCCCTACAACAGATTTTATTTGCCGCTTACAAGGAGCGATGGTTTAGTGCTCCTGAGGTACTTTTAAAGGGGATTATCAAGGCACGCGAGAAAATAGGGAAACAAGTAAAGAAGCCGAAAAAGGGCATTCCATATGCCCATTTAATTTCGATGATGATTGAGAACTACCGCGCGGGCCCCGAATATGGCATCCCCCCTTCCGAACCCAAGTCTACTGCCGGTAGAAAAATATATAAACTGGTCAATTGGGGTCAGACCTACGGTCGACTTGTGAAGACTCCTAAAGACGCAGTGGTACCTGATGTAGCAGCTAGCGATGATGACGAGGACCCTACTCATGTTGCCCCTGACACAGCTGCCCCTACTCAGCCCCCTCCGAGTGATATTCTTACGCTCACGGAGTTTACACGCCAGATGACCGCCATGAGCCACCAGATTTACGAGCTCACACAGCATACCAGCTCTATGCGTCAGGAGTTGGATGTGCATGGTGGCGCTCTATCTTATCTGATGCAGCACGCGTTTCCCGATGATTATGCCACGTATATAGCCGACATACGTGCCTCTGTGTATCGCCCTTCGACGTCGGGCGCTGGTACTAGTATGCCTCCTACGGCCGGAGAGGACGCGGGTGACGGTGTTGGTGAGCGAGCTGCTGATCCGGATCAGGCGGGTCCATCTGCTACGGGGGATATTTAGTGTTACTTTGAGGGGTGGGGCTGTGGTTTATTTTGTTGCTTTTTGGGGGCATGTATTTATTTACTCCATGGATTATTTCGGACCTGGTGGTCCTTCTTTTTGTTATCTTTTATACTTCTATTTTTGTATATGGTTGCTTTAGCTATTTGTTGTTCTCTCTGTGGGCTTTTCATCTCAGTGTGTGTTTTTGATATCTATATCGATTGGATTTTTGTTTTGTGACCCTGTACTCTATCTACTTGGATTTTGTTCTCTGTACATGTGCTCTATTTATGTGGTTTTGTTTGCTCTATCGGTTTTACTATCGGTGGGGGTTTGCTCTCTATGTCGCTTTTGTTCTTTATGGTTGCTATGGTGGGTTTTCTTCTCGTTTTGCTCTCATGCGTCACTGTGCATCGGTCTCCCGGCACGTGACACTTGGGGTGTGGGCCTCCATGTACGGATGCAATCCACTATGGCCTTTTGATGTCACATGCAGTACATCCACGTTACTACGGATCCCATCCCTTGCCTTGCGTGCCCTGTGAGATCGGAACACGGTGACCCATGTTTCCTTTTCGTTTGTTGTATGGTGTGTCTTGCCTTCAATTTTCGCGGACGAAAATTCTTGAGGGGTGAATGTAATATCTCGGATATTTTGTCCTATTTTCATTTACCTCGATAAGCGTGTCTGGAAATTTTTACGAGTTTTGTTGGACTTTTGGTTAGCTTTATGTTTGATGAGAATGATGGTAAAAGGGTATTGTCAAAGGATGTGTACAAGTCATGTCAATGATGACTTACACAATAACATTGGTGTTTGTATTTAACACTGGATAATTTTTCAACTTAAGTGGATAAGTTGTAAAATAATAAAATCTAGATATTATATTTGCATAACTTTGGTTATAAGAGAGAGTGAAAGAGAAGTTTCACTTCTCTCTCATTGGAAATTTAAGCTCTAAGGCCTTGCCTCATTGTAGATCATAGATCTAGAAAGCTTGAGAGCTCCTCTTCCCATCTCAACCACTAGTTCGCCTTGTGCTTAAATTTGGATCTGTTTGAAATATTGAAGGAGAAGAGAGATGTGGGAAATGAGAAGTTCTCCGTGAATTTGTTGTGGCTGAGGCAGTGTCCACCTCTTTATGAATGAGGGCTGATTTGAAGTTTTTAAACCTTTGAGTTGGAGATTGGTTCCGATACGTGTATAAGTGCAACGGGATCAACGGTTTAAGCTACAAGAGGTAGGTCGTTGAAACTTCCCTGTGTAAATTTATTTATGTTTTGTTAGAATGGAATGATGTGTGTTCAATATCAAATCTGATGGCTGTGGTTGAAACTGAAGAAAAAAAGTCCGGACTTGAAAAAGTTGACAGCCACAGAACCAGGGAAATTTGAGGGTCGATTTTCAAATCGAGGGTCGAATTTGGAAATCCACCATCGATTTGAAAATCGACAGTCGAAATGTATTTTTTGTGTCTGAAGCAGTTTTTGGAAATCGAGGGTCGATTTCCAATTCGAGGGTCGAATTTGGAAATCGACCATCGAATTGAAAATCGAGGGTCGATTTTCAGGGCTTTGTGACTGAGGTGCAGTTTTGAAATTCGAGGGTCGAAATCGAATTCGACCATCGAATTTCAAATTCGACAATTTGAATTGAGTCGAATTACATCTATTCGCATTGAAATTTTGGTTGGATTTTTTATCTGCAAGCTTTTGGTTTGATTTTTGGGTTCTATATTAACACTGAGAGTGTTAATATATGTAGGTTTTTACAATTAGGAGTCCTTGGTGAGGACTGCTTGTGCATGATTTTGAAACTTCCTTGTTAAGGTAGGGGAACCCTATTTGTTATTTGCATCAATTTATAAGCATAAACTGTTTCGGCTATTTCTTTTAAGAAGCATAAATTTTGGAATTCTGTTATACACAGCATAAATAAAACCCAGAAGATATGACACAAATCTGAAAATTTGGAACTTTGTTATGACTAAGAACTTCGAAATTTGAACCTCAGAACCTCAGTTAATCTTTGAATCAGAACTTTGAAAAAATCAGTATATGTTATGAATAATAAGCCTTGATATGTATTAGCATTTGCATTTGATTTAGGGTTCATACGTACAATGCCCTAGATTCTACCAATCGTGTTGACGGTATTACTTTGGGGCAAGTTTCCCTCATAGCGTAGGGGCTTGTTGCACTTTAGAAATGGGTTCATGAACGACGATGGTCAGTAGGGTTTTCCCATAGGTCACGTAGTCTGCTCTCATGCTATAGGAAATTTGGGAGATAAAATTAAGTTATAAATTTAAGACAAGAAGCATACTAATTCAGAAGATTTTCGAACATATCAGATTTATGTATTCAGTTTTGACTCAGGATTAGAATTGGAGATTTAGTTTGCAAAGCATCATTTGAAAACCATACTTGATCCGATTCCTATCTTTAAAAACCTTATAATGAAATGCAAATATATCTGTTTCCTCTATTGAGCTTGGTTGTTAGCTCACCCTTGACTATACGTCACAGGTGCTGAGACTGACCTTGGGTCAGAGGATCTGGAGTACTCCGATTATATTCCCGAGGAGGAATTGAACTTACCAACTGAGGAGTTTTTCCCTTGATCTTAGATCCTTTATTTTTGGTACTTATGTCTGAATATTTTGGATATTGGGCCCTAGGCCATTATTTTGATTCTTTTGATATCACTCGAGGAACCATTATTGTGAACTACTATTTTAGGTGTTGGATTGGCCATCACCGGTGGTTCTTCTTGGTTCCTCAGAGTGATATATATTTTGTTATTAAAAAGCTTCTGTTTTTGAATTATATTATGTTTTGCCTCTGTCTTTAGATCTTTGTTGTGTTGCCGGCTTCTGTTTGTTACGGCTTATTGAGAAATCAATAAGTTGATGAACCGGCCTTTCCTATACCTTAGGGATTGGAAAAGTCGGGTCGTCACAGGTTTAGTTTGGTTTGTGTTGGGGTGATTAAGGGTTAAGTTTGAAGAGCATGTAGAAGAGTAAGGGCTTTCTTTTGATTTTCAGGACGTGGGTGTTAAGTGCGATGTGTTCCTAGGGTGGAATGAGCATACACATAAGTTCTGCGTGTAGGCACTGCTTTCTGTATGGCTGTGAGCTTGCAACTCCATCTCTGGTCGCTGCTGGTTTGGGAAATTCCGCGCAAGCACATGTGCTTGGAATTAAATTCAGCGCATATTTACTTGCGCGGGATTCAAGGGTCAGGGGGCTAATTACGCATAGATTGGTGGCGTGCAATTGAATTTTGCGCAAGTTAAATTGCGCATGATTGAAGGGTTAACGGGGTTATTTAAAGTGTTAGTTCTTGCGTGTAACCGGATTTCGCACAGCCATGGATGCGTGAGATCGAGGGGTCAGGCGTTACTTTACACTGACTTTAAGGCGTCGACTCGAATTCCATGCGAGGATAGTAGCGCGTGTCTTGGATTCCGCATGATAGTATAGGTGCAAGATTGATTCGTTGCATGCAGGATTTAATGGGGGTTGAATTCCGCACATTACAGTTTGTGTGAGATTCTAAATCCACACGTTCTTACAGGTGCTTAATCGGATTACGCGCAATGTTTAGCACGAGATTTGTCGGGTGCCTATATATTTGGAGTTTTTATGAGTTTCTTCTTTCTTTTTTCTCTTCTCTCTGCTCATCAATCCGATGTCTCTTCTTCCTTTCTTCGTGATTTAGCGCGATCTTCGTCCCATCGTGATGTTCGATGATGATGCCACTTGGAAGTATCGCTGTAGTTGAAGGGAGGTGTTATTAGAAGCACCGTCCTAGTCGAGGTGATTGGCTAGTGAAGTGAGTGAGCGCCTCTCCATCACTGCTGGCATGAAGCAGTGAAGGCAGTGTTGGAGGCGGCGGCGGAGGAGGTGAAGATGGGGGAAGAGAGGTGTTACAAGTGGAGGGAGAAGGTGTTACCCAATCAATCCTCTTCTCACTTTTCTATTGTTTCTGATTGGACGCTCTCCTCGTGTGTCTGCTTTGGGATCCTTGGTCTTCGTTTTAGGTTAGGTTTTAGGTTTTCATTTTGGGTTGTAAATTCAAGCGTATGCCCCTGGTGTCAGATGTAATAATTTTAATTGTTATTGAAAGTTTGCTTATTTTATCCCGTTGATTGTTTCGATCTGATCAACGTGTGTGCATGTGTTAATAGGCTGTTTCGGCCTGTGCTTGTGTCACGACCCCAGATTTTTTGGATAAGTGCACGTCATGCACTATATATAGGTATATGTGTTTCACAAAGAGACCAAAACGAACCATAGACACTATGTGTGTACGGGGGAAACACACTAGTATTTCCCTAACTTATATATATAAGTGAAAGAGAGAGGAGAGAAGAGCCCTTGCGTAACTCTATTCTAACCTAAATAGAGAGAAGGAGAATACAAAGAGAAAGAGAAGAAGAACCTAGTAAAGAACTAGGGTTTCGTTGAGACTTAAATCGGCAGAAGAATTGGAGAAAAGGCTGGAGGAGGAACCTTGGAGGCCTGTTTGCCTAGTAGAATTTCGAATCTTAAATCATCAAACTTGCGCAAGACTCATCGTCGGAGGTATGTAAAAGGCATGATAGATGCTTAGGCATGTTTTAAATAATAGGAAGGATGTTGGTTGAATGTTTTTAATGATGTTAAGGTCTGAATGAAGAGAGGAATTGTGTTCTCAATCGGATCGAGGAGTAAAAATCATCGCTCCTCGCTCGAGTGGTCTAAAGGGCTCGTTCGAGCGAGGATGAATAAGAAAAATATAGCTCTGGGCTCGCTCGATCGGTCCCCAAAACTAAGGGGAAGCTCGCTCGAGCGAGGTCCCCAGTAATGCTTCAGTGGCTCGATTTAACCGCTCGAGCGACCTCGATTTAACCACTCGAGCGAGGTCTGTGACCGCTCGAGCGAGGTCAAGTGACCGCTCGAGCTAGGTCTGGTGACCGCTCGAGCTAGGTCTGGTGACCACTCAGTTCTTGAAATTTTTGGATACAAGAAACTTGGGGGTTGTACACCCCAATGGTTCTAGTGGCCTTTCTAAGCCTATGCTAAATTGAAATGTAGGTTTGACGCATGATCATGAAGTGGAAACCTCTACGAGAAGGCGTGCCTTGAAATTCGTCGAGGTAGGGAATATTCTTGAAACATGTGCATTATTCCGTGAAATTCACATATGTAGTCTAATCCATTTAAATAGTCAAATACTGCATGATCCTCATGAAAAAGGGTGTGTGAGTGAGTTTAAAACGTGAAAGTCTTGAGGTCCCCAGGGGACGAAAAATCATATAGTTAAACAAAGAAGGATGCGATGGAAATAAGGGGCATCCCAGGGATGCAGATGAAAACTAACAGAGAAACGTAAGTAATGTGATAAGGCCTGATGTAATATAATTAGCACAATCACGGTGAATAACTATATGTAGAGCACATTTGATATTTTTATTATTTAAGGTTTGATTAGAATACCCCACCGACGTGGCGGGATACCTGAATTGACTCGGCGAGGATATCCAAGTGAGATGACGACGGCAGATCCGTACTTTCATAGCACATCCCAGGGATGTAGATCTAAAAATAGACCCCGCCACCTATGAGAAAGGGGCTTGGGCAGTATTCCCAGGGGATACATATAATAACTGTCTAGTTAGACGACGATGGTGGGTATTCCATCGGGGCTCGATGCTATATTGCTCGGGGACTACTTAAGTTAAGATTTAAGTGATTAGGCCAAATTCACAACTAAACTAATAAGGAGATTAAACAAAACCATTATTTTTATTTCCAGTTATTTCAATTGTTGTCCATAAGTGATTACTCGATAATTTTATGCTTTTTAAACTGCTGACATATGTGTGAAGGTTAATCTATATGTTCTTTTTGTTTCCCTACGGAGCTAGGATGTAGCTCACCCCCCTTAGACTATACGTCGCAGGTCCAGGACTAGCGGCAGCAGAGACTTCTGGAGACGCTGATCCAGGGGTTTCGGATTACGTGCCCACAGAAGAGTCAGAACCTCCTCCTGAGGAATTCTTCTAGGAAACCCACTGCATACTTTGAGAGTGAGTTGAGAGTATTAGGTACGGCTTGGTATGTCAAGCCTCTTTATTTCGAATGTTTTTAAATACCGTTTCTTTTGACAAAACGTCTAGGATGAACTGTTATCACTAATGGTTTGGGTAAGTTCTTATGCCCATGAATTGGCATGGGACAAGGACTGCCTTGCGATACCATGATTATTTTTTATGAGATTTTATTTAGAGTAGCTACGTGTGCCTTAATTACAGTTTTGGCTTGTATATATCAATGTTTTGTAAAGAACCCAGGGCACGGCCTTGAAGGTCGTGCTGATGGCACGGATTTCGAGATGCCGAAATTCGGGCTGTCACAGTTGGTATCAAAGCCTTTCTTTCTAGTTATGGCTATCATCTCGTCAGAATATAGGGACTTCTGCTAACGAGACTATGGATTCTCATGCAAACCGTTATGTTTCCTAGAGGAAGAGGCCGACCCAGGGGTGGTCATGATAGAAATTTACGCAGTAGAGATGGGTTCGTCTCACCTACAAACAGAGTACCATTGGGAAACAGGGAGATTCCCGAGGGCAGTGGCCAGGGAGGAAACCAAAATCAAGCAGAGGATCAAGATCTAGATCGACAGGATCAAAATCAGAGGGAACAAGATAGAGTGAGGGAGAGAAATGAAGAAAGAAAAGAGCGTCAGAGGATGATGCACACAATGGAGACAATGGCAACTACCATGGCACACATACGATGCGTAACCACAACGAACACCCACACCTCCAGTGGGACCTACACCACCAGTGGCTTCAGCATTCACCGAGTTCAGAAGGATGAGTGAGACCTCCAAACTTTTCAGGACAGGCAGACACAATGGCAGCCGAAAACTGGCTGGATGAAATGGAAAAGGTGTTTAGCGTACTGACATGCACAGAGGATGAGAGCATCCGTTGGGCGGCATATATGTTAGATGGAGAAGCTGGACCTTGGTGGAAATCCGTTTCGCGAACAAGAGCACAAGAAACTCCAGATATGCTGTGGACTTGGGACGAATTCGTAGAAGAATTTAATAAGCAATATTTTCCTGAAGTTGTGAGGAATTAGATGGAGACCCAATTTTTACAACTAGCGCAAGGAAGGATGACCGTGAGAGAGTATGGAGTAGAATTCATGAGACTGGCTCGCTTCGCCCCAGACTACGTAGTTTTAGACGTGATGAAAGCAAAGAGGTTCCAACAGGGTTTAAGGTCGGACATCCGAGGAGGGGTTGCGCCCTTCCAGCTGAAGACCTATGGAGAAGTAATGAGTAAGGCATTAGTAGTCAAAGAAGAAAATAATAATCGATATCGTCAGAGGGAATAACAGGGAAGAGGAAGCATTGATCTAAGCAGGACGGGGAGCTATGAATCGGTACATAAGAAACCGAGGTTTGTAGCACCGAATCAGAGACAATCGTTCCAGACAGGGTATGGGAGAGCTGCACAACAAGCTACTCATCAAAGTTTTCCGTTGCTAGCATCAGGGAGACCGATGAGGTATGAGGGTCCTACTATTTCCAGCGGGGCTACAACTACCCAAGGTTTTTTGAGAGTTGCTACTTCAAAACCAAGGGAAACTTGTGCCAAGTGTGGCAAGTCCCACAAAACAGCGGATTGTAGGCAGGGAATGCGAGGCTGTTTCAAATGCGGCAAGATAGGCCACATGATTAGAGATTGCCCTGAGACAGTTAAAGAAAAGACGGCCCCAACTTCCATGCCACAACCTATTCAATCTCGAAAGCCTGTTGTTCGAGGGAGAGCCTACGCAGTTACCGCCCAGGAAGCAGGGAGTGTACACGACATCATCCAAGGTGAGATTTCTTTTAAATAAAGAATTTCGATTTCAATACAATTCTAGATAGATAATGTGCATTCATTAGGACAAGTATATATATAACCGTTGTTGCGCATTAGAAAAAAAAAAAATTCTAAATAAAGTATATGTTATGTACGTATATGTATGCATTATAGGTATGTTACAAGTCTATGAAAAAGGGTGCTAAAAGCACATGACGACGAAAGTGCCGAGTAGACCTGTGGTCTACCCACTCCTTCATCACCCCTAGATTTGCAAAAAAGATAAAGATTGTTCCGGAGACACTAGACTTTGTGTTATCAGTGTCTATCCCAACAGGAGAATTAGTGGACACAGAGTTAGTCTGCAAATCGGTAGTGGTAAGCATTCGGGATCACGTTGTCTACGAACTAGATGCAAATTTAATAATATTAGACATGCAAGGATTTGACGTGATCCTTGGCATGGATTGGCTGTCCCATCACTGCGCAACAATGGATTGCAAGGATAAAGTTGTTATTTTCCGTCCTAACACGAGGAGATCGTTTCGATTTCGAGGGGAGAGATTGACACAGGTACCACTCATATCTGCAGTCAGAGCAAAACGTTTAATCAGAAAGGGGTGTAGCGGTTATTTGGCATTCCTGAAAGAAAATAAAGAAGAAAAGAATATTATCTCCGAGATAGCAGAAAGCGAGAATTCCTGCATGTATTTCCAGAAGAATTGCCAGGGTTACCTCCAGAAAGAGAAGTAGAATTTGCGATCGACTTAGCACCAGGAACGGAACCTGTTTCAAAGGCACCTTATAGGATGGCCCCTACGGAGTTGAAAGAGTTGAAAGAACAATTGCAAGAGCTCATGGACAAAGGGTTCATAAGACCAAGCGTGTCTCCATGGGGAGCACCAGTTCTATTCGTGAAAAAGAAAGATGGGTCGATGCGGTTGTGCATTGACTACCGTCAATTGAACAAAGTCACTGTGAAGAATCGATATCCGTTGTCAAGAATAGATGACTTGTTCGATCAGTTGCAGGGAGCAAAACATTTTTCCAAGATCGATCTAAGATCTGGATACCATCAGTTAAGAGTCAGGGCCGAGGACATTCAGAAAATAGCATTTAGAACACAATATGGGCACTATGAATTTTTAGTGATGCCATTCGGACTGACGAACACACCGGCGTCGTTTATGGACTTGATGAATCGGGTGTTTAAACCACACCTAGACTCCTGCGTTGTAGTGTTTGTTGATGACATTCTGATTTACTCAAAATCGAAAACGGAGCATGAAGAACACTTACGAGTCGCTCTACGAACCTTGCGTGAACACCAATTGTACGCCAAGCTCAGCAAATGTGAGTTTTGGCTAGAAGAGGTTAGCTTTTTGGGACATGTCGTCTCAATGCATGGTGTCACAGTAGATCCCGCTAAGATCGAGGCAGTAGTGAACTGGGAGCAACCAAAAACCGTGACAGACATTCGAAGTTTCCTCGAACTGGCAAGTTATTATCGACGTTTCGTAGAGGGGTTTTCAAAAATATCAGGACCTCTTACGAGGCTTACAAGAAAGGACTAAAGATTTGAGTGGAGTGAAGCGTGTGAGAAGAGTTTTCAAGAACTCAAGAAGAGACTCACCTCAACTCCAGTGTTAGCTATTCCATCAGGCAGTGGAGGATTCGCAGTCTATAGTGATGCTTCATATAACGGGTTGGGTTGTGTACTAAATCAATATAAAAAGGTAATAGCTTACGGCTCCAGACAGTTGAAAGAGCACGAAAAGAACTACCCAACACACGATCTGGAACTAGCAGCAGTCATATTCGCATTAAAGATATGGCGACATTATTTATACGGAGAAACATTTGAAATTTTCACTGACCATAAGAGCCTCAGATATCTGTTTACACAGAAGGAACTAAATATGAGGCAGCGTAGGTCGATGGAATTTCTCAAAGACTACGACTGTTCCATACAGTACCATCCAGGCAAAGCTAAAGTAATGGCCGATGCCTTGAGTCGGAAAAGTTCGGCCCAGTTGGCTAGTCTAATTTCGGGTATACATCGATGGAAACTGTTGGAGGATCTAGCACTATGTGGCGCAGACATACAGCCACAAGCCATAGGAGCCTTCTTAGCCAATATATCAGTGAAACCAGTGATATTCGAACACATACGAGAACTACAGATGAAAGACCCAATTCTATAAAGATGCGTCAAGATGTAACTGAAGGTATTACATCTGAATTTTCAATCAAGGAGGATGGTTCCTTAGTATTCAAGGGGCGACTTTGCATTCTAGACAATGCTGAATTGCGGCGAACGATTCTTGATGAATCTCACAAGTCAAGCTATGCTATCCACCCGGGAAGCACAAAGATGTACCAAGATCTGAAAAAGAATTACTGGTGGAGAGGCTTGAAACAAGATGTGGCAGAGTACGTGTCGCGATGTTTGACGTGCCAACAAGTGAAAATCGATCATAGACACCCCACAGGCCTATTACAGCCTCTACCCATATCGGAATGGAAGTGGGAATCTATCTCCATGGATTTCATAGTCGGTCTACCGCGAACTGCAAGGAAGCATAACGCCATTTGGGTAGTAGTCGATCGATTGACTAAGTCAGCACACTTCTTGCCTTACAACACGATGTACACGGCGGGAAGACTAGCAGAGCTCTATATGAAAGAGATCGTCCGTTTACATGGGATTCCAAGTAGCATTGTTTCAGACCGGGACCCATTATATACATCAAAGTTTTGGAGGAAATTTCAAGAAGGAATGGGAACTAGGCTAGATTTTAGTACGACATTTCACCCACAGACCGACGGACAGACTGAAAGGGTCAACCAAGTCATTGAAGACATGCTTAGGGCATGTATGTTAGAATTACAAGGATCGTGGGATCAACACCTACCATTGATTGAGTTCACTTATAATAATAGTTTTCAGACGAGCATCAGAATGGCACCGTATGAAGCCTTGTACGGAAGACGATGCAAATCGCCAATCAATTGGGAGGAAATTGGCGAGAAATTTGTTTTGGGACCCGAGCTACTTGAAGATAATGCGGCTATTGTCCGCATGATCAGGGGAAGACTAAAGGCGGCTCAAAGCAGACAGAAAAGTTATGCTGACATCAAGCGGACGAGTGTAGACTTTAAGGTGGGTGAACATGTGTTCGTGAAAGTATCACCGATGAAGGGGGTGATGAGATTTGGAAAGAGAGGGAAGCTAAGTCCCCGCTATCTTGGACCATTTGAAGTTTTGGGTCGAGTAGGAGAAGTTGCCTACCGCATTGGATTGCTACCATTGTTTGATCAGGTACACAATGTATTCCACGTGTCTATGCTCAGGAAGTATCTCAATGACCCTAATCACGTGCTGAGCGGCCAATCGTTCGAAATGCATGAAGATATGACCATGATTGAAGAGCCGGTGGGAATTTTAGATCGAAAAGAGCATGTGTTGCGAATAAAAGTTATTCCCTTAGTACTTGTCCGATGGAAGAACCATCCGGTCGAAGAAGCAACATGGGAACGTGAGGCGGATGTTAGAGAACAACATCCCAAATTGTTCGAAATTGCCAACTGAATAGTTTTATTCAAATTAAGAATATGTGATTGCGGGTAGTATGAAGTCTATATATTTTTTTCGAAAGATTAAATTTTTTTTTTATATATATATTGACTCCAACCAATGATTGAACCACTTTTCGTTGAACTTTTTATATATAAAACTAGTAATGAGATTAGAAACCGAAAACGAGCAAAAGGGTACCAGAAAAATGTTTCTGGTCTTGCTCGAGTGACCACTTATGTTCGCTCGAGCGAACCACATAAAAATCACAACTTCCTCTCGCTCGAGCGATAGCTATTCCTCGCTCGAGCGAGGCATTTTGACCGCTCGAGCGAGAAACTATAACCGCTCGAGCGAGGCCATAACATATAAAATACAGCGTCCTGGAGGAACTATATATAGCTGGCGGAAAAACAAAACGCCATTTCATCTTCAAGCGAGGGGAGTGGAGCCGAGCGAGGGGTTTAGGGCTTGCTATCTTCGACTTTTTCCGACCGATTCGAGCCAGATTTAGACAATCCGATCCGTTAAGAATATTCTTCTAGGTAAAATCTACCCATTCCCGAATTTTTCTTTTCTTTTTAAGCTTTTAGATACCTAATGGCTTCAAGCCCAAATCCACAACCTAAGAAGCGATTGGCGATTCGGTCGCCGTCGGCGCACAACAAAGCGCCGCAAACTTCACAACCATCACCAAACCCATCCTCCACTCCGATCACACTAGATGATTGATGGGGGGCCAAAATTTTTGAAACCGAATGGGATATACATCCCTCCTGTTTCGGGGATCTGACGTCCACCCAATGGACATCGGACTTCCTCACCAACAACAATCTTAAGGCCCTGCTTACGCCGTTCGGGGATCGTTATTACCCGAGGCTTGTGAAGCTATTTTATCAAACCCTAAACTTGAACGTGGATGAGGACGCTATCCTCGTCACAATCGATGGAAAAGAACTAATCTTTAGATGTGCCGAAATTTCATCGGTTGTGAAATGTCCCTACATCTACACCCCTAGCCCACTTATCCTACCACCTTTTTCTGGGAACGTCGATTTCCCAACAATAATCTCTGACATCACAGGCGGCATGTCCGCTTCGGGACAATCTATTACTCGATCACAACTACCGCCACGTATGTGGCTTTTAGACGTCATCTTTAAAAAGAATCTACACCCAACCGGCCATGATCAAGAACGCCGAGATGCGTTTCTGCGGGCCCTACACACCGCATTCCATAATAGGTGGATCAACGCACCTATGATCATCATAAAAGGCATGGCACATGCCTATAAAAGAAATGTAAAGGGTGCTGTTCCTCCACTCATCAATCGACTACCATATGCTCGGTTGATTTCCCGACTCCTAGACTCACGGAGTGGGAAGGGAGGATTTAAGATCAGGGAGGACGAGTTGTTCCTCACCGATAACGTCGTCCCCTATCTCGCCCAAGACTGGAGCCGAAACCTTAAGAGTCTACAAACCAGCGTCAACAAGAAAAGAGACCGTCAGGTCTCCCGACAAACCACCCATCAAGCGCCGGCAGGACCGACCACTCCCTCTACCTCAGTTCCACAGCCCATACCCACTACCGGCACTGGCATGATGCGGGAGATCCTTCAGCAAGGGCAGGAGATCAGATTACATCAGAGGTTCCAGGAGGCACTACTTATCGACCTCATGGGCCAGGCTTACCTACAGTCATACATGCAACGCGTCGGTGCCATGAGGGATGCTATTTTTGGAGCGTCTAGCTCGGCCTACTGAGGGAGCCACAGTGTACCACGACCGTCAGGGTGGACGACGAGGATGAGGATGACGAGGACTACGAGGATGATGATGGCTCCGGCGACGACGACGACGACTATGAGGAGGATGATGACTAGATAGTAACGTTAATTTTGAAGACATAATATGTAATATTTTATTGAGACATTTTGTAATGAGGTGGTTTCCTGGTCAATGTTTTTTTTTTCAAACTATCGTGACATGAATGTCACAAATTTTGTGGGTGATTAACATAACGATTGAATAAGTGTTGTGAATGATGATCCCTTTCAACTATGTGGAAATAAATTGACATGACCAACGCATGTCGTTGTGAAATGCGACAAACCGTTTAATTATTGTTTTAGATATTCAGGGTCTGGTAACAGTAGTGGTACCTGCTTAAGAGAATATCGTCGATTTTCAAGGACGAAAATCTTGTAAGTTGGGGTGATTGTCACGACCCCAGATTTTTGGGATAAGTGCACGTCATGCACTATATATAGGTATATGTGTTTCACAAGGAGACCAAAATGAACCATAGACACTATGTGTGTACGGGGGAAACACACTAGTATTTCCCTAACTTATATGTATATAAGTGAAAGAGAGAGGAGAGAAGAGCCCTTGCGTAACTCTATTCTAACCTAAATAGAGAGAAGGAGAATACAAAGAGAAAGAGAAGAAGAACCTAGTAAAGAACTAGGGTTTCGTTGGGACTTAAATCGGCAGAAGAATTGGAGAAAAGGCTGGAGGAGGAACCTTGGAGGCCTGTTTGCCTAGTAGAATTTCGAATCTTAAATCATCAAACTTGCGCAAGACTCATCGTCGGAGGTATGTAAAAGGCATGATAGATGCTTAGGCATGTTTTAAATAATAGGAAGGATGTTGGTTGAATGTTTTTAATGATGTTAAGGTTTGAATGAAGAGAGGAATTGTGTTCTCAATCGGATCGAGGAGTAAAAATCATCGCTCCTCGCTCGAGCGGTCTAAAGGGCTCGCTCGAGCGAGGATGAATAGGAAAAATATAGCTCTGGGCTCGCTCGAGCGGTCCCCAAAACTAAGGGGAAGCTCGCTCGAGCGAGGTCCTCAGTAATGCTTCAGTGGCTCGATTTAACCGCTCGAGCGACCTCGATTTAACCGCTCGAGCGAGGTCTGTGACCGCTCAAGCGAGGTCAAGTGACCGCTCGAGCTAGGTCTGGTGACCACTCAGTTCTTGAAATTTTTGGATATAAGAAACTTGGGGGTTGTACACCCCAATGGTTCTAGTGGCCTTTCTAAGCCTATGCTAAATTGAAATGTAGGTTTGACGCATGATCATGAAGTGGAAACCTCTACGAGAAGGCGCGCCTTAAAATTCGTCGAGGTAGGGAATATTCTTGAAACATGTGCATTATTCCGTGAAATTCATATATGTAGTGTAATCCATTTAAATAGTCAAATACTGCATGATCCTCATGAAAAAGGGTGTGTGAGTGAGTTTAAAACGTGAAAGTCTTGAGGTCCCCAGGGGACGAAAAATCATATAGTTAAACAAAGAAGGATGCGATGGAAATAAGTGGCATCCCAGGGATGTAGATGAAAACTAACAGAGAAACGTAAGTAATGTGATAAGGCCTGATGTAATATAATTAGTATAATCACGGTGAATAACTATATGTAGAGCACATTTAATATTTTTATTATTTAAGGTTTGATTAGAATACCCCACCGACGTGGTGGGATACCCACGACTGACTCGGTAGGATATCCGTGAGCGGTACGAAGGCAGATTCGTACTTTCATAGCACATCCCAGGGATGTGGATCTGAAAATAGACCCCGCCACCTATGAGGAAAGGGCTTGGGCAGTATTCCCAGGGGATACATATAATAACTGTCTAGTTAGACGACGATGGTGGGCATTCCATCGGGGCTCGATGCTATATTGCTCGGGGACTACTTAAGTTAAGATTTAAGTGATTAGGCCAAATTCACAACTAAACTAATAAGGAGATTAAACAAAACCATTATTTTTATTTCCAGTTATTTCAATTGTTGTCCATAAGTGATTACTCGATAATTTTATGCTTTTTAAACTGCTGACATATGTGTGAAGGTTAATCTATATGCTCTTTTTGTTTCCCTACGGAGCTAGGATGTAGCTCACCCCCCTTAGACTATACGTCGCAGGTCCAGGACTAGCGACAGTAGAGACTTCTGGAGACGCTGATCCAGGGGTTTCAGATTACGTGCCCACAGAAGAGTCAGAACCTCCTCCTGAGGAATTCTTCTAAGAAACCCACTGCATACTTTGAGAGTGAGTTGAGAGTATTAGGTACGGCTTGGTATGTCAAGCCTCTTTATTTCGAATGTTTTTAAATACCGTTTCTTTTGACAACATCTAGGATGAACTGTTATCACTAATGGTTTGGGTAAGTTCTTATGCCCATGAATTGGCATGGGACAAGGACTGCCTTGCGATACCATGATTATATTTTTATGAGATTTTATTTAGAGTAGCTACGTGTGCCTTAATTACAGTTTTGGCTTGTATATATCAATGTTTTGTAAAGAACCCAGGGCACGGCCTTGAAGGTCGTGCTGATGGGACGGATTTCGGGATGCCGAAATTCGGGCTGTCATAGCTTGCGTCAAGAGACTTTTCTAGCTTCGATTTATTTTTTTTTTGTTCGGATTTAGTGATTTCGCGTATGTGGGTAGGCGCAGAATTTGTTCTCGCATGTGTCATGAGATGCGGGATGTAACTGTTGACGAATGAATTACACGTTGTTATGGGTACGTTTAATCCAACTATGCGCACTGGGTGTTGCGCGAGATCGAAAAGTCAGTGGTTGGCAGGCTGCTGCAGTCGCGATGATGTTTAAGATTCCGTGTATCGACTGATGTGTGGAATTTTAATCTCACGTAGTGGAGTATGCGCGATTTTCGGGTGTCGCCCGCGCGGGTTGACGGAGGGCTAATTCTATGCATGAGTCATAGCACGGGACTCGAAATTCGCATATTGTTCACTGTGCTCGATTCGATTCCACGTTATGGGGATAGTGCAAGATTGACCGACGTGTATAAAAAGCTGGAAATCCTTCTCATTTTACCAACGCGTTCTGACTTTTTGGGACTTCTATACTTCCTTGCTCTCGAATGTTCTAGTTTATGTGTTTCTTTGATATCTCGTGAACCGTCCATAAGATTTTGACGCAGTTTCTTGCATTTTCTTCCATTTTTCATGGGCTTTCTAGCGAGATGGAGCCTGAGAGTAGTATGATTATCTCAGAGTTAAAGCGGATGTTGGAGGGTGAGGGTACTTCGGAGGTTCCTGTCGAGACCGAGGTTCCTGTTGGTGGAGGCGGTAGTGCTGAGGAGGTCGCTATCGAGGTGGTTACTACAGTTGAGGGGGATGAGGTTCCTCCTGATGATGAGGATGTGGTTCCTCCCGTCACTGAGGGCGCTGATCTGCCTCGGACTGAGCGTCCGATAAGGATTCCGTTAGCCGACGCCTTTACGTCGAATCGGGTAGGTGTTTGGAAACACGAGTCTCTTATTTCCAAGTATTTAGGTTATGACTTAGATTTCTAGGCCACGAAAACCTCTTTTATTTTATGCAAAACCTGTACCATGTTTGGCATATAGTTTTTTTTTAGGTCACGTTTTGTTTTCTCTCATGTTTTGCATGTCATGTTTACTAGGCAGCGTAGATTCTGTCTCATGTTTTACTATTATTGCCTAGCCATGATCAGTTGTTATATTTCGTGTTGTATTTCTTACATTTCTTTTATTCTTTTGTCGTACGTTTAGGAGCCCATTTCTCTGTGCATCAGTTCTGCGTAGGGCGAGTCCCATGGATGGTATCGGGCTCTCCCTGCATTCCAGCAGGAGAGACTTGCGGGTTTTGGTTTCGGGCCCATCCTAGGGCTCAAACCTTTTCGTCTTGATGTCGGATTGGTCGGGGCTATAGTTGAGAGGTGGAGGGAGGAGCATCAGGCATTGCTCTTCCCTACGGGGAAGATGTTATTGACCCTTGAGGACTGGGTCCGTGCCACTGGAGTGAGGTTCGAGGGTGAACCTGTGACTGGACAGATGCTATCTGCCTATTAGGTGGCGAGTGTCGAGTGTTTCGGGATCGAGCATGATTCTAGCAGGTCAGGGCCAGGCTTGATTCGGACTACTTGGGTTTTTTATACTTTTGGAGTGTGGTTCACTCCTCTGAGGCGTCATCCTGAGTCTGCAGCGGCGTATGAGAGGCATTGCAGGGTGATAGAGGCCCGAGCTCTTGTATTGGAGGCAGGGGTAGAAGCGGATCGCATTATTAGGGCTTTCTTGATGCATTTTTTCAGAGGGGTTCTATTTTCGTCTTCTACCCAGGGGTGTATCACTGGATTATTTCTGTCGCTGCTTGTGGACTTAGAGCGAGTGTCCACATATGCGTGGGGTGCGGCGACGCTAGTCCACCTCTATGGTCAATTGTTTTGTCGGGCGAGGGGAGTTGCGACCATCGGCGGCTTCATTCCCTTTCTACAGGTGAGGTTTCAATTTTCTTTCATTTTTTATAAGCTCTTAAGATTAGACATCTCTTCCCTTTTAGGCTGATGCAATCTTACTTTGTCTTTGTAGTTTTAGGTGTACGACCATTTTCTCTTCCTTCACCCCAAGGTCCCTCCAGGGATGGCACCTACATTCCCGCGTATGCACCTGCGGCGAATGTTGATGGGAGACCGTCGGAGGACTAAAACTCTCCAAACTGCGAGGTGGCTATTTGAGGATATGCACCTCGGTCAGGTGTGTGTATACTTTGTTTTTGGTTAGTGTTATCTTATTGTGTAGTTTAGATCTTATTGACACTTTCATCTAGCTTGTTTCGAGGTTACAGGTTATTTGGAGACCCTATGAGGATGGGGAGGGTGCTGATCAGGCTGTTATACAGTTTGGTCGACCTCTTTTCAGGCAAGAGATGTGGGTCCCCTGCTTTGAGATGGTGGAGTGGATTCACCTCTCTCGAGTGGCTCAAAAGTTGGGACTCTCCCAAGGAATCCCTCCAGAGCTTCGTCCGCGAGTGTTGAAGAAAAAGATCGGTCCTCCTGGACTCCTCTTTGAGAAGAAGACGCCATATCAGTATTTAGACTTTTGGTCTGGGGGGACCATGGTTACTGGAGTTCGAGATGAGGCACATGCTAGGGCTTATACGAGATGGTTTGAGGAGCTTCGTGGCTGATTTTTTACCCAGTTCCCCTTTCAGGTGAAGAGTTCCTTCAGTATCGACGAGCCTGATTTTACTAGGGTGTTGAGAGAGAGGGTGGCGGAGCTAGAGCGGGGTCAATTGACCCCTAGAGTTCATGGGAGGTCTTGCGTCTTGCACAGGAGCAGATGGGGAGTTCCCCCCGTCCTGATGAGGATGTTGAGGTTGCTGGCGACCTCTATAGCTGATGCTAGAGCTGCAAAGGATCAGCTGAGGGGTCAACTAGAGGCGACTCGTTTTACTCTGATGAGTTTATTTTTCTTCAGTTGTGTTTGGTCTGTCTTATTTTAGTTGGCTAATGTGTTTGAGTATATTTTAGGGGAAAAGAGAGGACGAGGTTGCTCGCCAAGCGTAGCTTATTGGGCTGCTCGAGGGACAGCAGCAGGTTGGTCGCAAGGTGGAGGCCAACTTGCGTTCTGAGATTGACAGACTGGTGAGTGTATGTATTGATTTTGTTTATCATTAGTGTTGTTGATTCTATTGTTTTGGAGGTGTTTGTTATTTGTTTTATTTGCAGAGGGCAGAGCTTTCCACTGCTGGGGTATCTGCTCCAGCTTTTAACCCGTCTTTAGTGGCCTCGTCGAGTCGGGAGGACCCGGTGATCGCTCAACTCCGTGCCGAGTTAGAGCGTTGGGTGAGTTTTGTTTTCTTGAGCTATTTTGTCTTATCATATCCAATTATTTAGGTGTTTGATATTGGGTTGGAATGTTTTTAGCGCTCGCTTGTGGAGGACCTCCAGACGAGGAAGGCTACAACCGCTTCACTGCGCCTGGAGCGTCAGGTATAGTATGTGTGTGTGTCTTAGTTTATGCATTGATTATTTATTTGGTTAGTTGGTTTTGTCTAACGAGTTTGTGTTTGTTTTTTTTTTGTTTTGTCTTGTGCAGGCCGTTCCTGACTCTGCTCCCGAGGCTCCTCCCTAGGAGTCTACTCCTCCTGTTCAGGTATGCTGGGTTAGTGGCATTTTGTTCTTAGTTTTTATGTATATGTATATTTTTTATACATTTTCGTTTGTGTCATAATAGCCTGCGGTGGTATCTCCTCCTCAGCCTGCACCAGTTGCAGATCTAGTGACCTCTGCGATTCTTCGGGAGCGAGCAAACTTGGTATACTTCTCTTCTCTCTTTCCTTCCTCACGGGTATGCTTGTTTCTTGATTTTGTGTTGTCATGTAGGCTCGTCAACTCGAGGAGTCACGCCTGGAGACAGCGTGTGCACGTGCTATCCCAGAGGTGAGGCGACAACCCCTTTCATGTGACCCTGAGTCGATCGACGTGGGGGCTGCCATCAAGATGATCGACCGCCAAGCGGCTCACACGACTGAGCTGGAGACCGTCCACCAGGCGGTACGTGCTGAGATGCAGACGACAATAGACTAGTTGCGGTATCACCTAGAGAGGAGGGATCGAGGCATCCGTGGGATGGTCGGTCGCTTGGCTGAGTCGGAGTCAGTGGGTATGGGTTCCTTAGCTGGGTGTCCTTGTCGTGCGACCCGTGAGCGCATTAGAGATTATGCTCACAAGGACTCGGTCTTTTGTGCTGTGATGTCTGAGGGTCCCTCACACTCGCGGTCTAGGCAAGTCATCAGTCAGATGAGTGAGGGGGGTTAATCCCTGAGTTGAAGATACTGGGGACAACAGCGAGCAACCATCCCAAAGACAGCTGAGGGAGTAGGGCTATGTATATATTTCTTTCATTTTCCTTTATCTATTGTATATACAGGGGGTATGCCCCTGCTGATTTATGTAAAAAGGTTTGATATATATAGAAATAGAGAAATTTTTGGTTCAGGCGTGCCTCTTTGTACTTTAACTTTATTTTCCATGCTTTAGTTATCTACTTAGGCGCCGTCATTTATTATTGGGACTCGGATGCTCCTTAGGCTGGCCCAGTAATAATTAAAGATTGCTTATATCTGCACATGGAAATAAAGTGTATCAGTAATTTTATTCCCCCCCTTGCTATTTGTCAAGGGGGGAGGTATCTTAGACTGGGATCTAGTAATAACGACAGGATCATCGAATCATTTTTTTTTCATTACAAGGAGAAAATATAATGCAACAAGGAAAGCAAAATATTGAAAAGAACATTAAAACTAAAAACAAAATGCCCCAGTGTAGGAGCGTGATAGGATAGGCAATGTAGTTTCTTTGACAGTCTTCCTTGAGTGATGACCTTGTCGTTATGTATCCAACTTATCGTCAAATAGGGGGGCCTGAGGCGATTCCTTCCCAAAAAAATGCCCCAGTGATGAGTGTTTCTAAGGATTCAATCTCGAAGAAAATTCTCTGATGAACTTTGCTGTACTGGGAAGAGTGTCTGGTTATATTAGTCATGTGCTAGATTTTACCTTTAACAGTGGCTTTCATATCACATAGTCTCGGCTGGGGTGAGGCAAGTGGTAGGTAGCAGGTGATTGCATTAGTCATCATTCACAAGTTTTCGGCTTTTTTCCTAGGGATATCCTCAAAAAGGTTCTGACTCATGGTCCGAAAGTAAAATTAAGGGTGAGAGAGGGGTAAGGCTCAGTGATGTGGGGACAATTTTCTACTCAATAACTTTAAAAGAGGTAGGTAATAATCTTTTCTTCAGGTAGTATGCGGTGCCATGATTGAGCTCTCCATCATGTTTTGGTACCATCAAAGTCTCATATTCTATAGTTAGCAAGGGATTGTCCTCCCGCCACCTAACGACGATACCTAGTAGTGTAGAGGCACCACCCTCACAATTTGCTTATACTCTCCTGGTAGGGCTACCGGAATGTCCTCACGGGTTACTTATGCTTCCCTAGGCTCATTGACTTGTTTACTCGTTGTATTGCTCTCGCTCAAGTATGCTTCTATTATCTCTCTATTTTGATCTCTCACTTTTGGTCTCTCTTGAAGCATGTATATATAGTTTGAAAGTAGACTGCTAATGCAAGAATAGTGAGTTTTGATTGAGCCTAACATCTTTATTTTTTGCGCTCTAACATCTACTCCAATGACAGGAAAAGGGTGAGAATCAAGTATTACCTGTGCTTTTAGAAGACGTTAGGTATTCTACTAGTCCTTTCGATCAAATCGCCGGAGTAAGAAGGTGGGCGATGAGTTAGAAGATTTCGAGAGATATTCTTAGGAATAATGATGTACAACTGGCGAATAACTCGTGATGACTACGAGGGTGGTACCTATAAGTATTTTCGTTCGACTATGGGATATGATAGTCATGGTGCTTAAGGGTAGTATTTTTTGAGGTACATGGCATTCCACGGGATATGAAGTTTCTCCCCATCTTGGTTTGCCAGCTTGTATGCATTTCTAGGGTACGCGGCTATTATAACATAGGGTCCTTCCCAATTCGGCTTCAGTTTTCCTTTGGGATGAGCATGCTTAGAAGGCATGATTTTCTTTCAGACCAACTCTCCAATTTCGAAGGTTCGCTCGAGGACTTTCTTATTGTAGGCTTTGACCAATCTCCTTTGGTACACTTGTGCATGATCAGCCGCCCTTAGACGTGTCTCCTCAAGTTGTTCTAGCTCGGTGAGTAGAGCAACCCTCCTCTCATATATGGATTACTGATCATCAAGTTGGACACGCAGGGATGGTACTTGTATTTCATATGGTAAAACTGCCTCCATCTCATAAGTGAGGAGATAAGGATTCTGGCCAGTGGCCGTCATGGATCAAAATCTTGGCCGAAAATTCAAATTTTCGGCCGAGACGACTCAGTTTCGGTCGGGGCCGAGACGACTCAATTTCGGTCGGGACCGAAACGAAAAAACATAAAAAATCGCACCTGGACCGGAAATGGCAAATTATCGGCCGATAATTTGAAATTATCGGCCGATAATTGAAAAAATCAAATTTCCGGCCGATAATTTCAAATTATCGGTCAAGATCACACAGTTCAATTTTGAATTTTTTTGAATAGGATTTAGGGTTTTTAATTTTGCAAAATAGGGTTTAAACCCAGTTTTTACAAAAAAAAAAAAAAATCATTTGTTTTCCTTTCTTTTTTTAATAGGGTTTAAACCCAATATTTACAAAATAAAAAACCCATTTTTATTTCCTTTCTTCTCTCAATCTCTCCATTTTTTTTTACCTTTGTTACCCTAAAAAAAAAAAAAAGGACGTACCTATTTTTCCCTTTCTCGGCTACCTTTCTTCCTTCTTCTCCTCGGTTTTTTTTTTTTTTTTTTAAGGTTGCATGTAGGTTTAGACGAGAGAGAGAGAGTGAGAGAGAGAGAGAGACGGGTTTGGGTTTGTGAGTTTTTATAGGAGAGAGAGAGAGAGGATGGGTTTGATACAATACATTATATGCACATGTTTTTTAAGTGATTGCACCAAGGTAAAAGAAAGACTATTTATTTTAGGGGCATGTGACGTGTGAAAATGCAATCTATAGATCCTTTGTAGATAAGATTGGAGCAAAATACAATTTACGTCTGATATAATAGCCTTTGATTATATTTAATCACATGATGAAGATTATATTTCGTGCTAATCTTGTCCACTAAGTATCTATAGATCATGAACTTTAGATCAGATGGCCCAGATTGCATTTTCAAATTACCGTTTGATATCAAATTATCGTATGATATTATAGCCTTTGACTATATTTAATCACATGATGAAGTTTATATTTGGTGTCAATCTTGTCCATTAAGGATCTATAGATCATGAACTTTAGATCAGACGGCCAACATTGCGTTTTCACGTATCACATGTCCCTAAAATACAAACTTTTTTTTAACCTTGGTGCAATCACTTAAAAAGCGAGTGCAAGTACATATGATCTTCAGATTTCGTTTTCCAAAATTTATCGAAAATTTGATCGAAAATCACCAAAATTTTGACCAATTTACGGTTCGAGTCATGAACGAAACCAAAACCTAAACTGATATTTTGATCCATGGTATATATCTGTTCTAATAATGTTAAATAGCTTAAAAAAAACTAAGAAAGTAAAGTTCGGAAAAGTTCGGTAAAGTTCGGAGCATATTTTAAAAAATACCCGAAATTTACCGAAATTTCCAAAATTTTGACCAATTTATGGTTCTGGTCCTGACCGAAATCGAAATCGAAACTGAGATTTTGATCCATGGTGGCCGTACGAATAGAAGTTCTGTAATCCTAGAGTGCTTCAAGTAGTCGAACGGGCCAGTCGGCTCCATTGCTTGTCACCACTATTCATTTTAGAATCCGAATAAGCATTTTGTTCATGGTCTCTGCTTGCCCATTTCCTTGGCGATAGAACAATGACGAATAGTGTAGATCAATGCCATATTTCTTGCACTTGTCTTTTCTATGATGAATTATGGTCCATTGTCTGTGACGAACATCCTGGGGACTCCAAACCTCATGATAATGTTTCGAACAATAAACTTTATGAGCGTTGAAGCGGTGATTCTAACATAAGACTTGGCTTCTGTCCACTTGGTGTAGTATTCGGTCACAATGAGGATGAACGCGTGCTTGTGAGTATTACCCACTGTGTCTGTGAAGGGTCCGATAATGTCAAAGGCCCACATTGAGAATGGCCATGGCACGGTCATGGGGTTCAATGCTGCTGATGGGGCTTTAATGAACACGGCGTGTTCTTGACACTGCTTGCAGCATTGAACGTATAGGTGGAAATCTCGTCATCCTTGGCCAGTAGTAGCCTTGTCGTATGATTTGGTCGACGAGTTTTTGTCTACTAGCGTGGGCGCCGCAGGCACCTGCGTGTGCTTCCTGGATGATGTACTATCCTTCAGCCGCCATAACACATTGTAGCAGTACTCCTTTGGTGAAGGCTTCTTTGTATAGTATCTCGCCTAGGATGCAGAACCTGACGCATCGATTTCTTATGATCTTGCGTTCGATTTTCGTAGCATAAGGAGGGACGTGTAGGTATTTTAGGAAGTTCCATATGTCGAAGTACCAGGGCTGTCCATCGTCGGTGGGTGACTTCTCAAATCTGAAGGTGGTGACGTGGTTGCTTCCTTCTTGGGACTTTCTGTGGTGGACGTTTCTTCTTGCTTTATGGTCTTTGAAAGGACGAGTAATTCTGGCTTTTCTCACACTTCATGTGCTGGCATAGTCAATTTCTCGATGAAGAAGGATTTGATACTTTGTCCGATCGATATCTATATGACTGAGGCTAGTGTGGCGAGGGAGTCTGCCAGCTCGTTCTCTAATCTTAGGAATATGCTTACTTCTTTATCAGGAACTGAGTTATTTCTAAGTATGTCATCAGTCTTCTCTCTTTGGTCTTCCACTCTCCAATGACTTGTGATATCACCAGCTTGGAGTCTCCGATTGTCTTCAACTGTTTGTCGCCTAGTTGGAGTGTTGCTCATAGTCTGGTAATGAAGGCTTCATATTCTATGACATTGTTGGTGATTGGGAAATCAAGTTGAAAGGCTTTCGGCATAACTACTTCTTCTGAACTTAGTAGGACTATTCCGATGCCTTTCCTTTTGTGATTGAGAGCTCCGTTGAATTATAAGGTCCATGAGGTCTTGTCGGGCTCTTCGTTATGAATCAAGAGTACGTCTTCATCGAGGAAGTCTGTGTGTACCGGGTAGCTGCCTAGGAGTGGAAGATTCATGAGGTAATCGGTGATCGCTTGTCCTTTGATTGACTTTTGAGTAATGTAGGTGTTGTCAAACTCTTGTAATAGCGTATGCCATCGAGCGATCTTTCTGGATGTAGCAGGCTTCTCGAAGATGTACTTTAGAAGGTCCATGCATGCTAATATCATTATCTTGTGTGCTCCAAAGTAGTGTCATAGTTTTGTTGAAGCCCAAACTAGTGTCGGGCAAGTCTTCTCCATTGCAGTGTATTTTTGTTCGTACTCAACCATCATCCTGCTGAGGTAGTAGATGGCTTTCTCCTTCTTCCCATCTTTATAGTGTTGGCCCAAAATTACTCTCATCGCCTTCTCATTGGCTGAGACATAAAGGATCAGGGGTCTTCCGAGAACTAACGGTGATAGCATCGGAGGTGAGGAGGTACTTCTTGATGTTATCAAAAGCTTGCTGGAACTAGTTATTCCATATGTATCAGCTCCTCCTTTAAGTAGTCTGTAGAAAGGGTCGCATCGATCTGAGTGCTGAGAGATAAGCCTTCAAATGAATTACAGTCTTCCTATCAGACCTCGTAGTTCCTTAATATTGTTGGGAGGTGGCATCTTGAGAATGGCTTTAATTTTGACTGGATCGACTTCGATTCCTCGCTTGCTGACTATGAATCATAGTAGTTTTCTGGAGGTTACTCCGAACATGCATTTCTTCAGGTTCATCTTCCATTGATATTTGTCAGATCGTTATAATACGAGTCAGAGGGCTTCGACGTGTCCCGCTCGAGTTTGAGACTTCACCAGTATATCATCGACATAGACTTCTATACATTTGTACATCATGTCATGAAAGATAGCCATCATGGCGAGTTGATACGTGGCTCCTGTGTTCTTGAGCTCGAAAGGCATGACGGCATAGCAGTAGGTTCCCCATGGCGTAGTGAAGGAAATCTTCTCTTGGTCTGATTCTGCTAATCTGATCTGGTTGTATCCAGAGAAACCATCCATAAAAGATAATATCTCAAGTCCGACAGTGTTATCGACAAGAGTGTCGATGTGTGGGAATGGGAAGTCATCTTTTGGGCACCCCTGGTTGAGATTTCAGAAGTTGATGCACACCCATACTATGTCGTCTTTCTTGGTGACAGGTACTATATTTGCATCCCACTTGGGATAGAGGACGACTCAAATGAATTTTACCTTGTGTAGCTTGTCGACTTCCTCTTTGACTTATAGCGTTGTTTGCGGGGCATTCTCCTGAGTTTCTGCTTGACGGGTTTTGCATCGGGTTCCAAGACCAGACGATGTTCTACTAAGCTCGGGTCTAGACGAGGCATGTCCTCGTAGGACCATGCAAAAGAGTTAAGGTTGTCTTGAAGGACTTGGATAATTTTTTGTCGTTCCTTGGGGCTAAGCATTGCACTGATCAGTAACTTCTTGGGCTTGTACACGGTGTCGAAGTTGATTTCCTCTGTGGGCTCTGCAGCGGCTTGAGTCTGCTCGTCAAAGCGCTTGATGACCCGTTACAAGTCCTATATCTCCTTAGCGGTTTGTTCCTCTTCATCGTCCGTAAGCTCATAAACTATAAAATTACTACACTGGGAGGTTAGTTTTGTGAGAGGTAACCCTTCATCGGTGCAACAGATAATTGCGACGTCCTTAGTGAGATGTAGGTCGAGGCTATTCATTCTCCTCTCAAAATCACAAAGTATCTTTTCAGGTATGATGACTGGCTTGTTATCATGTCGGGATGCCCTACGCTTTCGTGAGGGGAGAGTAGTAGGGTTGCGTCGAGCGGGCTCGAGGTGCAACCCCGCGACGTCGAAGGTGGTGGGTCATTTCTGTGTGAGTATATTAATTGGTTCTTCCTTGGCTCCGTCGATGTAACCGCTACTTGTAGCCTTAAGAGAAGAATCTCTTTGTTGGTCGGTGAATGGGTCTGGAAGGGTTTCCTCTCTTTTCCAAGGTTTTCTAATTTTTTTGACTTTTCTAATTGTAGATTCTTAGGGGCTTCAGGATTTTCTATTTTTTGTATTTTTAATAATAAGTATGGTACAAGGTCGACTTCCTAGAGAGGAATCGACGAGGATGCTCTTCCTAGTTGGGAAAGTGTGGTGGCTGTTGGAGCCGTTCGTGCGAGTCTTCGGATGACGTGGACTCATTCTAAATTTGGCATATTTTTTATAGCCCTCGTCAAGAGTGATCTTCTGGATGAGTGATGAAGGTGGTGGTCCGGTTGATGTTCCAGCTTCTTCATCGTATTAATCGCTTCGTCTTTGAAGAGAGTTTGGAGGTTGTAGTCGTGTGAGCTCTCATCCTCAGAACCAGGCTGGAGATGTTCTTCTTGTTGAAGCTTGTCTTCTTTGGGTGGATTCAACTGATGATTTTTCGGACTCGTGAGTTCTCTCCTTAAGACCTCATAGTATGATAGGATGAATATTCATGCCCGGTAGCGAGGCATTCCCATCCTTCAAGATCGGGACTAGGGTCGTCGTTGTAAGAGTAGGACTCGTCTTCCTCGTCTGGTATCCTTTGCAAGCCTTGCTCGACCAGCTAGAGTGCGGGGAGGTCTATCTAATAATCTTCGTCGTCGCTCGGTAGTGGCTGCCATTCCTCTTCTAACGATTTTCAAAATATCTATAGTTGAGGTGCTTCTGGGGATTAAGGGGTGTCTAACTCTAGCTCTTCTTCAACCTCGATAGCGGCGATATGAAAGTCTTCCTCATCAGTTGACTTCCAGTCCTCTATGTGCGGCTCAGGTCCTAGAGACTATTATTTCTATAGCGGAGGGTTCTTCATTTTCGAATAGGGGTCAAACTCCTTCAAGTGGTATATCTGTATCGTCGTAGTCTTGATTCAAGTTTGTCAAGTCAGCGAAGGCTTTGGCCATCTGCTTAATCTCCATTGCCTGCGGTTTGGTGGCAGACGCTTCCTTTCTTCTTAGCACATCGGCTTTCTCGGTGGTTCTATATACAAAATGGTCATAGAGCGACCACTTAGGTGAGGTTGGTAGGATGCCGGCTTGTTCGCCATCTAATTGGTATCCCAATCCCATATGCTTGCAAACTTTCTTCGAGATTTAGGATTTATTTTCTACAAAATTTAGTTTAAGAAACCATTCTTTATTCATATTTCTCACGTAGTTTAGGAACTTAAAAGATAAGTATAAATTTTCAAAAATTAATATATATACATATATATATAATAACATATCCTCGTGGCAATGATCCTATGCTATGCAATAATTTCCATTGTGCGCTTGTAATAGGTGAAGACTTAATTAGATACACATATAAGTAGCAATCACGTGTTCTCGGCTCATTCATTCCATGGGGTGTATTGCCCTTGGTGCCCCTCTTTCTTCAGGTTGGGTCAACGCTAGCACCCCTGGTTGCTTAGAGATCCTCCCCAATCATGTAATAAACTCAACTGTCCCTTCTCTATTGTCGCCTGTATTGGCATCCCTTTGGTTGTAGTTGAGCGGGACTTGATGGGGATCATATATTGGTCCGAAAATTTGAAATGGAACGGATGGAGATGCCGGATGTGATTGAACTAGTGGGGCTAGAGTGGGAATGCTAGGCCAAATGTGGTTGGCTGGTATAGGAGGTGGCTGGACTAATGATGATGTGGCAAAATTGGGCCAACTATATTGGGTTAGTGTTGGAGGTGAAAGTGGATGGACTGATGATGGTGTGGTGAAATTGGGCCAAATGTGGTTGACTGGAGTTGATCCTATGGGCGAGGTAAAATTTGGCACCATATAATTGACAGGGGTTGGTGTCCAAAAGGGATGGTATACTGGAGGTGAGGCCCAACTGGGTTGGACCTGATTAATGGGAGCAGGAGTGGGAAAATATAATCTCAGATCTAGCGGTGTTTCTTGGGGTGTTGGGCTTGGGAAATAATCGGCTAAGTTTAAAGGCTTGACTATCCCGATGGTTTCGCTTTCTTGGTTCCACTGCCCTGCTGTTTCATAGCTTTCCCAGTGCCGATAATTTTGAGGGGTCGACCTCTTTCATTTCTTCTTCCAACATGTTAATGGTGGCCCTTGGGCCCGTTCCTCCTTGCGGGTGCGGTGGCAACGGTGCCTGATGAATGTTGGTGTGCAAATTTGCTTGGAGAGCTACCGAGGGAATGAGTTTCCTCGCCTCTATAAGATTTTAGATCGCATGCTTTAATGGAAAGCAGTGATCGGTTGGGTGCCCTGGTTCATGATGGAAGCTACAATGTGTGTTGGGATCATAGTTCCTTGGGATTGGATTTGGTGGAGGTCATGGCTGAAGCTGAGTAACTAAACCTTTATCTATCAATAAAGGCAAGAGGACATTTAGGGATTATCTCAGGAGAGTGAATACTCGATTATATCAGGCTCTTCTCTGCTCAAGGGTCTACTGTGCCCATGGGACGTTGCCCTGTCTTTGCACCTGATTTGCTTGTACTGGGGCTTATTGTACAGCCCCAAATTGGAACGGTGCTATGCAGGTGGTGGGTTGTGAGGACATTATTACTAGGATTTCAGTCCCTGTCCTTTTCTCATTCCTCTGCTTTGTGAATTTGTGGGCCCCACCGGCCACAATTTTATTTAATCGACCCTCTCTTACCGCGTCTTCGTAGCGGTTGACATTTCGTACAAGATCAACAAAATTGGCATGCTGCTGGTATATAAGGAAATCTGATATGATTGGCAATGCAGTTTTGGAGATCATCTCGATTTGTTCCTCATCTGGTATGCGATTCCTCACCTAGACTGCTGTGGCCCTCCACCTCCCAAGATATTGGTTAAAAGTCTCATCGGGTTTTTGTTTTAAACATGCCAGATACGATTTGCGCGATTCGATGTCTATGTATAGTCGTATTGTTCTTAGAATAGGTGGGTGAGGTCTTTTCACGTTCTTATCATAGATGGTTCAATGGAAGTGAACCACCTCAATGTCGGGCTAGTGAGGCTCTTTTGGAACACTTTGATGAGGAGTCTTTCATCTCCACCATATTGGCACATATCCCCACAGTA
This sequence comes from Chloranthus sessilifolius, assembly GCA_021018995.1. Classification (NCBI taxonomy): domain Eukaryota; kingdom Viridiplantae; phylum Streptophyta; class Magnoliopsida; order Chloranthales; family Chloranthaceae; genus Chloranthus; species Chloranthus sessilifolius. The sequence continues at coordinate 35,723,054 of CM037586.1, forward strand.
TGATTTTAGATGTGCAATTGGATTACCCGTGCCATTGAATTTATCAAAAGTCACCTTGAATTTGGGTGGCAGTGGCACTTCGGCAAACAAGCATAGGTCGGAAAAATCAATGGCATGGATTTTGGCCCCTCCCAACTTCATCAATTATTTCTGAATTTTATCTATTTGCTCTCTTAACAATTCAGACTCTCTGGATGGTAGTATAGGGGTTGCTCCCTTACTAGGCTGCCCTAACACGTTCCAAGCTATCTGCTGGTTGGTGATGGGTTAAAATTGGTAAATGCCCCCACATAGACTCCACTGTTTCGGGCCTCATCTTCTTCATATTGATGGCCCACACCAATAAATGGTGGTAGAGGGGTGAGATTATCTAGTTGATTTTAAATGGGTTGGACGGGTGCTTGGTGGGACCATTGTAGGTATGGGAAGCTTTGATGATTGGTTTGTGGGGTAAGTGGATGGGCGAATTGTAGATTTTGGACAGGTTGAGTGGGTGCTTGGTGGGACCAATGGTCTTGATGGGAATTTTTGTGATTGGGTTGGGGTTAAGAGGATGGGTGAATTGGGGATGGTTGATGGTATGAGATGGATTCCCATATTGGGTTGGGTGTGAGGCATGTGGAGGAATGAGACTCATGCCGGATTGGGGGATTAGATGAGATAGGTTTATTTTTTGAGGGGGAATGGATATATGTGAGGAATTGAGGGAATTGTGGTTGGTTTGGAAATGTGGCGCTTGAGTTTGAGTGGGCATGGGCTTGGGATTGGACATGGGGCCTTTGAGGCTCACTCGGATGGTTCCATGAGCCTTAGGTGGTATGGATTATGGGTGGTTGATTGAGGTTGGGGTTTTGGGGGAATGACGTATGGAGATTTTGGAGAGTATGTTGGGAGTTTGATAATGGATTAGGAAGGCTTTGGTAAGTCTTTCATGTGGTGTACGCCCTTACCATGTCCTCCATCATGGACATAGGATCGGATAAGGGGGTGGATGTGGATGTGGATGGCCCTTCTGGTGAGAGGGGTATATGGGAAAAATTAGGCGTGACTTGGGTGAATTGGGAAAAATTGGGCATGGCTTTGGTGGATGTGGGAAAAGGTGGTGTATTGGAGGGAAAGTGGGGTCTATGTGGAGCGGATGGGGGAAAATTGGGCATGGCTTGGGTGGATGTGGGAAAATGTGGTGTATTGGAGGGAAAGTGGGGTGTATGTGGAGCGGATGGGGGAAAATTGGGCATGGCTTGGGTGGATTGGGGAAAATTGGGCATGACCCGAGTAGATGTGGAAACATGGGGTGTATTTGGATTGGTTGTGAGGGGAGAGGGGTGGATTTAGAGTTGATGTGGAGGGAAAATGAGGTGAAAATGTGGAGGGAAAATGGGGTGGATTTTGGGTGGATGTGGAGGGAAAATGGTGTGCTGTTTGGATGGATAAGGGAAAATGAGGGGGACTTGGAGTGGATGTGGAAGGAAAATGGGGTGTTGTTTGGATGGATGGGGGAAAATGAGGGGGAAAATGGGGTGGATTTTATTTAAGTGGTGGTGGATGAAAAAATGGGTGCACCGAAGGGTCCGGTCACGTTGAATCGAGATTGGGTGGGAGAATCGGAGATGGGTATCTCCCCCAAATGGGAATGTGATGGGGAAGATGGCGGGAATGAATCGAGATTGGCGTAAGCCAGATTGACTGCCCAAGACATGGTTTCGTAGCGGGTCGAGTATGGATTCCTCGGGTGAGGCCCGAACACTTTTTCTCTCCTTCCCCTACGGGATGATAGAGGGTAAGGCGATGTTGTGGTTACGGCACCACAAACTTTCCTTGGTTTTTTTTAGATTTTTTGGATGATTTTTTATTTTTTAGTGACTTTGAATTTTTGGAAATGAAACTTTTTGGTTCTTCTTCTCTTGCGGTGTTCTTTGGGGCCTCGGAATTTCCTTTTCGGGTGGTGTTCACACCCTGAATGCCTCCCACGGTGAGATCTCGATGCACTTTAGAAGAATTAAAGGGAATCCTTTAATCTATGTAAAGACACGAAAATCAATGTGATAACCCGATCCCTCAGAATAGTCAATAAGATGGTGACCTCTCTTGACCGACGAGGGCGTTTTGAGTGTCAAAAAGGTGGGATTTGTCGGGGGTTTTAAAACGACTAAGCGGAGGGTATGAGAAACTGTGGAAAAAGGCCCCAAATTCAGGTTGCTCAATCAGAATAAGCTAAGCGTGTATATTATATACGCAAGGCTAAAAAATGTTGAAATTTGGCTTTGCGTATATATTATATACGCAAGGCAAAATTTCATATTTTTTGGCTTAGCGTGTATAATATATACGCACGGCTAATTCTGGGGATTTCTGGCTTAGCGTATGTTTTATACACACAAGGCCAATGTAATATCCCCGAAAATTTAATCGTTAAATAATGACCTCGAGATCCGTGCCCGATTGGTCGTAGGTTGACCAAGTGATGGTCAAATAGTAGACTTGAGGATAAAAGTGTTTTGTGATGTAGTATGACCCTTAGCATAGTGTATGGTGTTTGTTGGGAGTCACGTACACCTATCTGTGGTGTATGTGCTCAACACCTAAGTAAAGGGAGGTTATAAGGGTTTAATAACCTAAAAGAGAAGTTATTTCTCTTGTTTGGTTGGTGAAGAGAGTTAAGAAGAGAGAGAGAGAGAGTGTGAGGGCTTGGAGTTAATGCAAATGACAAATCAAGTTAGGATCGAGCAATAAATGCTGGATTCAACGTGATTAGAATCGTTGCAGCAAAAACTGGAACCCTAACCATTCAAATCAACCATTCAATCAATTAGGAGATTGATTTGAGGTGAGTTTGCTAGATTTAAATGAGTACTTTGTTGTGCATTAGCTATAGGAGAGATGGGTAAATTATCAAATTTAAATGATAGAAAGGAAAGAAAAATAAGAAGAAAAAAATTTGGAAGAGTAGCCCGAAAAGGGGCTGAGTTCTGGCCAAATCAATTAATTGATTTGGAGAATCGATTAATCGATTTTGGTTCGAAAGTTGAAAAGAGCATGAATGTCCGAGTTCGATTAATCGATCTTGAAATCGATTAATCGATTTTGAAAGTCGATTAATCGATTTAGAAATCGACTATTCAACTGAGTACCTCCAGTGGCTGGAGAAATAAGGCTTTGGGAAATCGACTAATCGAATTGGGAAATCGATTAATTGATTTGGATTTCGATTAATCGATTTGGGATCGATTAATCGATTTTGGATTTTCGACTACTCGATCTAAGATCGATTAACTATCTTTGGGATTTTCGATTAATCGATTTGGGATCAATTAATCGATTTTGGATTTTTGATTAATCGATTTAGGGTTTCGATTAATTGATTTTGGAGATCGATTAATAGATTTTGGCAGTTTAACTTGACTTCTTAATTGGACCTTGGGGTTCATGGAGGGTCTCAGACCTTCTCTATTGCATCTTTATTAATGTGTTGCATATGTTATGGTGTACCATAGGTGGTATGTGTGAATACAAGCATAAGGAGCCGTGTGGGACCTTGATGCTTGGACCTTCAGAGACTTGAGGTAGGGAATACCTTGAACATGTACTTTAATTGCAAGAGCATGTATGTAGTGATACAGAAATGAAATGAATTATGTAATATCCATGTGTGTGTGTATGGTATACCAATGAAATGAACATGCTTAATCATATAATCCTTTCAATATGTGTGTGTGTGACACCAATTAAGCATATGAAAATGAGACATTCCCAGGAGATAAGAAAGTGATAAAGGCATCAGTGTGATGCGAGTAATTTAAACATCCCAGAGATGTAAGTGAAATTATAAAGTAAGATTGAGCAAGGACTGATAAGGCCTAATTGATATAAAATAGCACATTTACACGGTGAATAACTATATGTAAAGCACCTAATATTTTTGTTATTTAAGGTTTGAACAAAATACTCCACCACCGTGGCGGGATACCCACGATCGACTCAGATATCCGTGACTGCACGCCGGTTAATCCGCATAATCGGCGGTCTATCCGATGTTGAGATGAGATTAAACTCCGTTGCCTATGAAAAAGGGACTTGGGTAGTATTCAAAGTAAATACATATAACAACTATCTATTTAGACGACGATGGAGGGTATTCCATTGGGGCTCGATGTTATATTACTCGGGAACTACTTAAGTTGAAGATTTAAGTTTCTTTAGGCCTATTCAATGTAGTTCATGAACAGTTGATAATAAATGTAACATTTAAACCACCAGTAAACTTCAATGCATATGTACACTCTAAACAGTTTTCCATTAAGTTCATAAATATATTATGCTAAGAATATCATGGAATATATGTGAGGATTTGACTTATATGTTCATTGTGTTGTTCCCTATTGAGCTAGGATGTAGCTCACCCTTTAGACTATACGTCACAGGTCCTTTGCTTACAGTCGTAGGGGCTTCGGGAGGCGCTGATCCGGGGGATTCATACTACGTGCCCGGAGACGAGTTAGAGCCTCCTCCCGAGGACTTCTTCTAGGAGACTCCGCTGAGTATTTTGACAGAGAGAGAGAGAGAGAGAGTTTTGAGAGCTTATTGTACGGCTTGATATGTCAAGCCTTTGTTTTGAGAAATAATTAATTGATTGATATAATTCTTTTGATCGAACCATCTGGGGTGATCTGTCTATCACCGATGGTTCAGATTGGTTCTCTATTCATGCGTTGGCATGAAAGTAGAACTGTCTTTTGAATTTATGTCTAGTTTGGCATGTTTATTTCCGCATCGAGCAGTTAATGATCTTATCTTATTCATTTGTTGCTTGCTATACTAATGTTCCGCGCAGATCTATGGGGCACAGTCTAGAAGATCGTGCTGATGGCACGGGTTTTAGGGTGTCGAAATCTAGGCTATCACAGTTGGTATCAGAGCAGTTTCTTTTAGAAATTCTGACAAACATTATTTTTGTCAGAGCATAGGGACTTCTGCTAACAAAACTTTGGTTTCACGTGCAGACCGTTATGTCTTCTAGAGGAAGGGGCCGACCCAGGGGCTGCCATAATAGAAGTTTGCATAGTTGAGATAATTTTATCTCGAATACCAATCGAGTGCCTATGGGAGATAGAGGGGCTTCAGGCAGTGGTGGCCAAGGGAGCCAAGATCAGGCAGAGACTCAGGATCGAGATCGTCAGGATCGAGATCAGGGGGAACAGGAGAGAGTCAGAGAAAGAAATGAAGATAGAGAAGAGCGTCAGAGGATGATGCACACTATGGAAACCATGACGACTACCATGGCACAACATCCTTGGCGCTCATACGCCCACGCGATCGACCACCGACACCTCCAGTGGCTCCGACACCGCCAGTGTCTTCTGCATTTACTGAGTTTAGGAGGATGAGACCTCCTAGCTTTTTGGGGCAGGCAGAGCCCATGGTAGCTAAGAACTGGCTGAGTGAGATAGAAAAAGTATTTAGTGTGCTCACGTGCATAGAGGACGAGAGTGTTCGTTGGGCAGCCTACATGTTAGATGGGGAAGCTGGGCCTTAGTGGAAGTTCGTTTCTTGGACTAGGGTTCAGGAGACCCCAGATTTGCCCTGGACGTGGGATGAATTTGTTGAAGAGTTCAACAAACAGTATTTCCCAGAAGTGGTGAGGAATCAAATGGAAATATAGTTTTTGCAACTCGTGCAAGGGAAGATGACTGTTAGAGAGTATGGAGTGGAGTTCATGCGACTCGCTCGCTTTGCGCCTGACTATGTCATCACAGAGATGATGAGAGCGAAGAGGTTTCAGCAAGGATTGAGACCGGACGTGAGGGGACAAGTAGCACCATTCCAGATGAGGACCTATGGAGAGGTCATGAGCAAGGCATTAGTGGTTGAAGAAGAAAATAATAACCTCTACCACCAGAGGGAACAACAAGGAAGGTGGAGTGTGGATCAGAGTAAAACAAGGAACTACGAGTCGGTGGACAAAAAGCCGAGATTCGTAGCCCACAATCATAGACCACCATTCCAAGGAGGGTATAAAGACCGGCACAGTAGAGCAACTAACAGAGATTTCCATTGCTTGCGTCGGGAAGACCGATACGATATGAGAGCCCTACTATCACTATCGGAGCTACAGTTACATAGGGTTTCTCACGAGCTGCATCTTCCACACCGCGGGAGACTTGTGCCAATTGTGGCAAGTCTCACAAGACGGTGGACTGTAGGCAGGGAATACGAGGCTGTTTCAGATGTGGCAAGGTGGGCCACTTGATCAAAGATTACCCTGAGGTGAACAAAGGGAAGACGACTTCAACTATTATGCCACGACCGATACAAGCAAGGAAGCCGATCGTCCAAGGGAGAGCCTACACAGTCACAGCTCAAGAGGCTCAAAATAAAAATGACGTGATCCAAGGTGAGAATTTCTTTTAAATAAAGAATTTCAATTCTTAAAATTTTTTAGATAGAGAAGGTGCATCCATATAGAAAATAAAAAAGAACCTGTATGTAATAATTTTAGTATGATGGTATACATTATATATATATATGTGTGTGTATGTATGATTAGGTACGTTACAAATTTATGAGAAAAGAAGCGATGTCACATATGAAGCTCGAGTGTTGATAGACCCGGGGTCTACCTACTCATTTATTACCCCTCGCTTCACAAAGAAGATGAAAGTCAACCCAGAGGAGTTAGATTTTGTGTTAACTGTGACTGTTCCGACCGGAAAGTCAACCCAGAGGAGTTAGATTTTGTGTTAACTGTGACTATTCCGATCGGGAAATAGGTTGATACCGAAAAGGTTTACAACTCCGTGATCGTGAGAATCATGGATGGAGACGTCTTTGAACTACCAGCAAATTTGATCATGTTAGACATGCAAGGATTCGATATGATCCTTGGCATGGATTGGCTGTCGACTCATTGTGCAACTGTAGATTGCAAGAAAAAGGTCATCATCTTCAAACCTAACACGAGGAGATCATTTCGATTTTGAGCAGAGAGATCGATGTATATGCCACTTATCTCGGCAGTCAGGGCCGAGCGCTTGATCAGAAAAAGTGTAGTAGATACTTGGCATTCTTAAAGGAAGATAAGGAAGAGAAGAATATTATTTCAGAGATAGCCGTTGTGCGAGACTTCGCTAATATGTTTCAGAAAGAATTATCTGGAATACCTCCAGATAGAGAAGTTGAGTTCGCCATCGACTTAGCACCAGGAACGGAGCCAGTCTCTAAAGTACCATATAGAATGGCTCCTACTGAGTTGAAGGAGTTGAAGGAGCAGTTACAAGAAATCATGGATAAGGGGTTTGTTAGATCAAGCGTGTCTCCATGAGGAGCACCGATCTTGTCTGTAAAGAAGAAAGATGGGTCAATGCGCTTGTGCATTGACTATCGATAATTAAATAAACTCATTATAAAGAATAGGTATCCTTTACCTAAGATAGATGACTTATTTGACCAACTGCAAGGAGCGAAGTATTTTTCTAAGATCTATTTGAGATCTGGATACCATCAGTTGAGAGTCAAGGTAGAGGATATTCAGAAGACTGCATTCAGGGCACGGTATGGATACTACAGTTCTTGGTGATGCCATTTTGGTTGACGAACGCACCGGCATCATTTATGGATTTAATGAATCGAGTGTTTAAACCACACCTGGACTCCTGCGTCGTGGTGTTCATTGACGATATCCTGATATACTCTAAATCAAAGGCGGAACACGAAGAACACTTGAGGATTGCTCTATAAACCTTGCGTGAACACTAACTATACGCCAAGCTAAGAAAGTGCGAGTTTTGGTTAGAGGAAGTTAGCTTTTTGGGACATGTTGTTTCAATGCATGGTGTCACAGTTGACCTAGCTAAGATAGAAGCAGTGGTCAATTGGGAGCAACCAAAGACCATGACTGACGTCCGTAGTTTCCTCGAACTAGCTGGCTATTATCGGCGTTTCGTTGAGGGTTTTTCAAAAATATCGGGACCACTCACGAGACTTACGCGGAAAGATGCAAGGTTCGAATGGAGTGAAACATGCGAGAAGAATTTTTAAGAACTCAAGAAGAGACTCACTTCAGCTCCAGTACTAGCGATTCCGTCAGGCAGTGGAGGATTCGCAATCTACAGTGATGCTTCGTATAATGGTTTGGGTTGCGTACTCAACCAACATAGAAAGGTGATAGCTTACGGGTCGAGACAGCTGAAAGAACATGAAAAGAACTACCCGACACATGACCTGGAACTGGCAGCGATTATCTTTGCGCTGAAGATTTGGCGAAATTACTTGTACGGTGAGACCTTTGAGATTTTCACCAACCATAAAAGCCTCAGATATCTGTTTACACAAAAGGAACTAAATATGAGGCAGCGCAGATGGATGGAGTTCCTCAAGGACTATGACCGTTCCATATAGTACCATCTAGGCAAGGCTAATATAGTAGTCGATACCTTGAGTCGGAAGGGTTCAGCTCAGTTGGCTAGTTTGATTTTGGGTATGCACAGATGGAAGTTGTTTGAAGATCTGGCACTATATGATGCGAACATCGAGTCGCAAGCCACAGGAGCCTTTTTGACAAATATTTCAGTGAGACCAATGATATTTGAGCATATCCACGAGCTACAGATGAAAGATCCGGCTTTAACTAAGATTCGTCAAGATGTGATTGAAGGCATCAAACCGGAGTTCTCAGTAAAAGAAGATGGTTCCATATTATTCAAGGGTCGTCTCTACATTCCGGACAATATCGATCTATGGCAAACAATCCTTGATGAAGCCCACAAGTCGAACTATGCAATCCACCCAGGTAGCACGAAAATATACCAAGATTTGAAAAAGAATTACTGGTGGAGAGGTTTAAAATAAGACGTGGCAGAGTACTTGTCATGGTGTTTGACGTGCCAGCAAGTGAAGATCGATCATAGACACCCTGCGGGGTTATTGCAGCCTCTACCTATACTAGAATGGAAGTGGGAATCGATCTCTATGGACTTCATCGTTGGACTACCGCGTACTGTAAAGAGGTACAATGCCATTTGGGTAGTGGTTGATCGATTGACCAAGTCAGCGCACTTCTTGCCTTACAACACAATGTACACGGCTAAAAACTTGCAGACATGTATATGAAGGAGATCGTCCGTTTACACGGGATCCCAAGCAGTATCATTTCTAACCGTGACCCATTATACACATCAAAGTTTTGGAAGAAATTTCAAGAAGGAATGGGAACGCGATTGGATTTCAGTTCAGCATTTCATCCACAAACTGATGGGCAAACAGAGCGAGTCAATCAGATCATCGAGGACATGCTTAGGCCGTGTATGTTAGAATTGTAAGGATAATGAGATCAACACTTATCGTTGATTGAGTTTGCAACAACAATTTTCAAACGAGCATCGGCATGGCACCATATGAAGCTCTTTATGGACGGCGATGTAGATCGCCCATCAATTGGAAGGAAATCGGTGAGAAATTTATTTTGAGACCCGAGATACTTGAAGATAATGCCACCTATGTTCGTATGATAAGGGCCAAACTCAAAGCAGCTCAGAGCAGGCAGAAAAGCTACACCGACATCAAGCGGACTAGTGTAGACTATAAGGTGGGTGAACATGTATTCGTTAAAGTGTTGCCTATGAAGGGGGTGATGAGATTTGGAAAAAGAGGTAAGTTAAGTCCCTACTATCTTGGACCATTCGAAAGTTCAAGGTCGAGTAGGGGAAGTTGCTTACCGCATTGGATTACCACCGCTATTCGATCGAGTGCACAATGTGTTTCACGTGTCTATGCTCAGAAAGTATATTAATGGCCCTGATCACGTGTTGAGCGGTCAACCGTTAGAGATGCATGAAGACATGAGCATGATAGAGGAACCGGCGGAGATATTGGATCGAAAAGAACAAGTGTTGCGCACAAAGGTAATTTCATTATTGCTTGTTCGATGGAAAAATCATCCGGCCGAAGAGGCTACGTGGGAACGAGAGGCCGACGTGAAAGAACAATATCCGGACTTGTTTGCGACAACTTGAGAGTCAAAAGTTGTATCACCACAAGCATGTTTGCGGATTTAAACCTTCCATTATAATCCAATATTGACCATTTGGTCAATTTATCCAATAGAGAGAATGTTAAATAGAGAATAGTGCCGCGATGCGATATAGAATGCATGGTTAGGATTCATCATACCACGCAATGGCTGTGAAGACATGCTTCGCAAAACCAATGACCCATTGATCATGTACTACCAAGGAAACAAAAGAGACATAAAAATAAGAAATTTTTTGAACTTCTGATGAAAACCAATTAATCGATTTTCAAATCGATTAATCGATTTGGAAATTCGATTAATCAATTTTGATCGATTAGTCGACTGGCATATGCCAGTCAGTGGAGATTTGAGTGGAGATTCAGAAATTTAATAAAGTAAAATTTTGACTAATCGAGGGGAATTCGATTAATCGATTTGAGAAATCGATTAATCGATCTGGGAATTCGATTACTCGACTAGCACACGCTAGTGAGCTGGGAATTTTGGAAAAATTTAAGAGTATCACGATTTCGATTAATCAAGGTGAAATTCGATTAATCGATTTGGGAAATCGATTAATCAATTTGGTAAATCGATTAATCGACTGGCACATGCCAGTGAGCTGGAAAACCTAGAAATTTTAAATGACCATGAATTCGATTAATCGAAATGAATTCGATTAATCGATATCGCACGGCTGGAGATAATTTGTAAAACCCGATTAATCGATTTTAGCCTATATATATAAAAGAGGAGAAACTTTTCCCATTCGAAATTTTTTTGGGTTTTCTCTTTCGCGCGCTCCTTCTTCGTCCTCCTCGAGCCACTGTGCAAGCTAGGTTTTTGGGGGTTTTGCACCGATTTCATCCCGAAATTCCCGTGCAATTGGATCGAAACCTAAGGTAAACCTTAGATTTCGAGTTTTCTTTTCAATTTAAGCTATCAAACCCTAGATTTTGAGTTTTCTTTTCAAAAATGCCACCTCGAACCTGCTTGACCACGAAGCAAGCGGCTTCGAAGTTTTCGGTACGGCATAAGAACGCCGCACCGCCACCACCATCACCGTCACCTGTACAAACCCCCTCCCCATCGTCATCGGATACCACATCCGGTTCGACGAGCGCGTCTTCGTGCGAATCTTCACCGACATTACCACCACCACCCGTAGACTTGCACCAACCAAATGAGTGGTGGGCGGCAAAGAAATTCGAGGATGAATATATTATCAACGAGGACTTGTTTACCGATCCCGACGTCGAGGGTGAGACCAAATGGGCTAGGAACTATTTGGTCAAAGCTGGCCTCGATAACCTATTAAAGCTGCTACATGGGTGTTACTACCCTAGGCTAGTTCACCTATTTTACCAGGGCTTGGCGGAGGGTCCGACTGATGACATCGTTACAACCAAGATTGATGGTCGTAACTACACTTTACCCGTAGCCACGTACATGAGTCCCTAGAGTGCTATTTAGATTTCATACCCGAGACCACCCTCTTTCCACCATTTGCGGAAGAGGTGAGATTTGAGGAAATCATGACCGAGATGACCAATGGGAAAAAGGGGTCCGGATCGTCCATTAGGAGGGTAGATTTGCCCCACTACATGTGGATGCTTAATTCTATCATCAAGTGTAACCTCTACCCGATGTGCCATGATACCGAGAGGGTGGAGTTGGTCCAACAGGCCCTATACGCGACATTCCGCGGTCGTTGGTTCGATGCCACCAAGATCGTCTTAGAGGGGATGGTCTACATCAAAGGAAAGTTGATGAAGGATCATTTGATACCAAAGGAGAAAATGCCTTATGCTCGTCTCATATCGAGCATGCTTGAGTGCTACTCCAACGCCCCAGAGTATGCATCTCACCCCACGAGCAGAAAGCTACAGCCCCGGCAGCAGCAGCACCACTAGTAGTACCACCACCACCCCCACCACCACATCAGGTGCCGCCTTGAGGGGAGCACACCCCGTTATTCCATGAATTGAGGGGGCACCCTCTCACACTACCGCATACCCTACGCCACCGTCGCAGTCAGCGGCTGCCACACCTACATCATCATATCGTCGACGAGTGGCTCGCCCTGTGCCTACGATCGAGGGCGTGTTGGCCCGGATGGAGGCCAACACGCAACAGATGAATTGGCACATAGACTTTTTGATGTACCACACCATGCGGTACATCTATCTGTTGGACTACCAACAGTGCCTAGCGCAGGAGCAGGCTTGGACTGCGGGCGCGACCACTTTCCATAGGGTGTAGTAGATGCCGACACTTCTGGCTCGGTGCCACAACAGCCAAACCAAACAGAGCAGCCAGCCCAGGCGAGTCACCCAGCACCAGACTAGCCGGGAGAGGGGACGGCGTGAGCTTGTGGCGATGGGGTTATTTGTGCTCACTTTTTGGATTTTTGTGGTGTTGTAATCAAATTTTGACTTATAATTATTTAGTAACGGGCAATTGTAAATTTTTGAACACATGAAATGAAAATTCATATAATTTTTGAAACTGCTTGCATTACGCTATTTCTTACATTGTGTGTGCCTAAATTAGTAAAGTTTTCGTGACAGGGTACGTGACATCACCCGTGTGTGGGGTACCCAATCGATACACCTTTGAGTTCATTTTCGAGGATGAAAATTTTCAAGGTGGGGAGAATGTAATATCCCTAAAAATTTGAGCTTTAAACAGTGACCTCGAGATCCGTGCCCAATTGGTCGTAGGTTGACCAAGTGATGGTCAAACAGTAGACTTGAGGATGGAAGTGTTTTGTGATATAGTATGACCCTTAGCGTAGTGTATGGTGTTAGTTGGGAGTCACGTACACCTATCTGTGGTATATGTGCTCAACACCTAAGCAAAGGGAGGTTATAAGGGTTTAATAACCTAAAAGAGAAGTTATTTCTCTTATTTGGTTGGTGAAGAGAGTTAAGAAGAGAGAGAGAGAGAGAGTGAGGGCTTGGAGTTAATGCAAATGGCAAATCAAGTTGGGATCAAGCAATAAATGCCGGATTCAATGTGATTGGAATCGTTGGAGCAAAATGCTGGAACCCTAATCATTCAAATCAACCATTCAATCAATTAGGAGATTGATTTGAGGTGAGTTTGCTAGATTTAAATGAGTACTTTGTTGTGCATTAGCTATAGGAGAGATGGGTAAATTATCAAATTTAAATGATAGAAAGAAAATAAAAATGAGAAGAAAAAGATTTGGAAGAACAGCCCGAAAAGGGGCTGAGTTCTGGCCAAATCAATTAATCGATTTGGAGAATCAATTAATCGATTTTGGTCCGGAAGTTGGAAAAAGCATGAATGCCCGAGTTCGATTAATCGATCTTGAAATCGATTAATCGATTTTGAAAGTCAATTAATCGATTTAGAAATCGACTAATCGACTGAGTACCTCCAGTGGCTGGAGATATAAGGCTTGGGGAAATCGACTAATCAAATTGGGAAATCGATTAATCGATTTGGATTTCAATTAATCGATTTGGGATCGATTAATCGATTTTGGATTTTCACTACGCGATCTAAGATCGATTAAGTATCTTTGGGATTTTCGATTAATCGATTTGGGAATTGATTAATCGATTTAGGGTTTCGATTAATCAATTTTGGAGATCGATTAATCGATTTTGACAGTTTGACTTGACTTCTTAATTGGACCTTGGGGTTTATGGCGGACCTTCTCTATTGCATCTTTATTGATGTGTTGTATATGTTATGGTGTATCATAGGTGGTACATGTGAACACAAGCATAAGGAGCCATGTGGGACCTTGATGCTTGGACCTTCAGAGACTTGAGATAGGGAACACCTTGAACATATACTTTAATTACAAGAGCATGTATGTAGTGATATAGAAATGAAATGAATTATGTAATCTCCATGCGAGTGTGTGTGTGGTACACCAATGAAATGAACATGCTTAATCATATAATCCTCTCAATATGTGTGTGTTGGTGACACCAATTAAGCATATGAAAATGAGACATCCCCAGGGGATGAGAAAGTGATAAAGGCATTAATGTGATGCGAGTAATTTAGATATCTCAGGGATGTAAGTAAAATTATTAAGTAAAATTGAACGAGGACTGATAAGGCCTAATTGATATGAAGTCGCATATTTACACGGTAAATAAACTATATGTAAAGCACCTGATATTTTTGTTATTTAAGATTTAAACAGAATACCTCACCGACGTGGCGGGATACCCATGACTGACTCGGCAGGATATCCATGACCGGTACAACGGCCAATCCGTACACCGGTACGGCGGTCTATCAGTACGCAATAGCACATCCTAAGGATGTTGAGATGAGATTAAATCCCGTCGCCTATGAGAAAGGGACCTGGGTAGTATTCAAAGTGAATACATATAACAACTGTCTATTTAGACGACGATGGAGGGTATTCCATCGGGACTTGATGCTATATTTCTCGGGGACTACTTAAGTTGAAGATTTAAGTTTCTTTAGGCCTATTCAGTGTAGTTCATGAACAGTTGATAATAAATGTAACATTTGAACCACCAGCAAACTTCAATGCATATGTACTCTCTAAACTGTTTTCCATTAAGTTCATAAATACATCATGCTAAGAATATCATGAAATATATGTGAGGATTTGACTTATATGTTCATTGTGTTGTTCCCTATTGAGCTAGGATGTAGCTCACCCTTTAGACTATACGTCGTAGGTCCTTTGCTTGCAGCCGTAGAGGCTTCGGAAGACGCTGATCTGGGGGATTCAGACTACGTGCTCGGAGATGAGTTAGAGCCTCCTCCCGAGGACTTCTTCTAGGAGACTCCGCTGAGTATTTTAATAGAGAGAGAGTTTTGAGAGCTTATTGTGCGGCTTGGTATGTCAAGCCTTTGTTTTGAGAAATAATGTATTGATTGATATAATTCTTTTGGGCGAACCATCTGGGGTGATCTGTCTATCACCAATGGTTCGGATCGGTTCTCTGTTCGTGCGTTGGCATGAAAGTAGAACTGTGTTTTGAATTTATGCCTAGTTTGGCATATTTATTTTCATATCGAGCAGTTAATGGTCTTATCTTATTCATTTGTTGCTTGCTATACCAATATTTCGTACAGATCTATTAGGCACGGTCTGGAGGATTGTGCTAATGGCACGCGTTTCGGGGTGCCGAAATTCGGGCTGTCACAGCCAAAATTTATATATGTATATATTTTTGTAGCAGCAGCAAACTCGAATTGGTCTATTTTTGGGTTTTTGGAAGCAATGCTTCCGGGGACACTTCTGCTAGTCTTTATCGAGTCTCTCCTCACTGCGCCTAAAGGATAGAAGGCCGATTCGATACAGCTAACGCGCTCCCCAAGGGTTTTAGGATAAGTAACAAGCTCGGTCACCCACCCGATATACCTTGAGCGTAAGCACCTTCTCAGATATTAGATGGGGTGGTTCCTTTCGAGATCATCACCACTGGGGTTGCCGCTCTATCGGGAATCAGGACGGATGTATTGTAACCTATTTCCCCACCCTTTTGTAAAATCTACCCGCGTAAGGCAAATTGAATTAAGTCCCTTATTGGTTCAATTTTAAGTTCAATTTTAGAGAGTTTTCTTTAAGTCCAAAAATGGATGGTGAGAATCTCATGCCGCCTCTAAGGGCCGGTGTCCACTGACGAAATATGATGCTAAATTAGTAAGTAACCCACCAAACGGCTAAGGTGAGTAAAGACGGAATCGTAAATGCTCAAGTAGGCCTGCCAAACAACTATGGCGTGCAAATGATAGAATTGTAGGGGTGAGTAAAAATACTCAAGTAGGCCCGCCAAACGACTAAAGCGATAAATGACAGAATCGTAGGGGTAAGTATAAATAATGCCGAATCATATGGGTAAGTAAAAAAAGGAGACAAAAAGGTTAGTAAAAAAAAATGCAAGGAGAGGTCAAAAATTCATGGAAAAGCTCTATAAGTTATCCCCAACGGAGTCATCATATGTGCAATCGTGGGCTCTTGCGAGTCCGTCGCGACAATGCACTCACTAGAAAAATGGAGTCGTCACCCAGAGCTTTTGGTGTCCCGGGATATCCAAAATCAATATTATGAGCACCGAAGTGCAAAATATTATTCTGATTTACCATTCAACGCCAAAGGCTCTTGGGTAGGGGCTTTGGTTATCAATTGGGAAGAGGTGTTAGGCACCCGATCGACCCGCTCGTAAGCGGTCTCTATTATGACCAAGTCTATATTTATGTGTAAATAATATATATTATATAAAGAAAAAATGAGTAGCACTTCCTCTTGCCCGAAGGCATACTGATCCTATTGAGCCTTTCGCACCTGCTGAAATTTTGGCGGCGTAACGGCTCAATTCTAGGATAGAAGAAAAGCACAGAAGGTAGATGAATAGAGGGGAGAGCCGAAGCTCTCGGGCCCTTGTAGCACTGATGTGGATCTTCGCGCAAGAGCGACACCGGTGAGCTTCCGAAAGTGAGTAGGTTAGAGCAAGGTTCTAACTTCAATGGCTAAAGGCGTGGAGCTTGAGAATTGATGATGATGATGCTAGAGTATGAGATGGGCTAAAGCTTCTAAAGTTTGAGCAAATTCTGATTTTTTAAGCAAATGAGGGAGCAAAATGCAAGAGTTTCTTCTCTTAGAAATTTCAAAAGATGCTAAGTAAGGGGGGGGGTGGCTCTCTATATATAGATAAAGGGAGGATTAGGGAGGTACTTAAATCCTAATGGGTTTAGCAATTAGGTAATAGGAATTTAAGGTTTCCTAGGTTTTTGGGAGTTTAGAAAGGTGGGAATTGGGTTTTAATGGTAGATGATGGGGTGGGATTTTAAATGGAAAAAGGGTGATAACGAGGGATAGTGAGATCACTAGGGTCCTAAAGAAACCAACCTCAGACTTTGGGGTGGTCAAAAAGTCAAATCCCAAAAGTAAAATTAGCTCATTTTCCCAAAAAATACTATTCCTAAGCCTTGTGTGTAAAATATACACATTAGGCTTAGGAACAGTGTTCCCTGAGAAGTTTGGAGCCCATTCTGAGGCTCAAATCTGAAGGAAGAAGCCAAATTGGCCTTGCCTATATAATATAATCACAAGGCCAATTTTTATCAAAAATTGGCCTTGCGTATATAATATACACGCAAGAGTAATTTCTTATATTTTTCTGTATTTTTTAAATTGCCATAACTTTTTATATACAACTCAGAATCAGGCGATTCTTAGCTCGCTGAAAAGCTGGAAACCTCTATTTTAAAATGATATATGTCTTAGCTCCTACAGAGGTCTATATAAACTTTGATACTCCTCTTTTCATTCACTATTCTGGTTGGGCTTTCTAAGGGTCTGAGAAGGGTTTTAAGGGTTCGGATTGATTCCTAAGGATTTAGGAAAATTCCTAAGGGTTTTGGGATGATTCCTAAGAGTTTAAAAAATGCTTTTGAAAGCTCGAGGGTACGCTTTTCTCAAAGTATGGGTCAATCGAGCCTTGAGCCAAATTTAGGTGTCTATAGATATGATATGATCTGATATGACATTATATAATATGATATGGTAGTAATATGATAGAAGGTTTAAATGCTTGAAAAGAAATATATGACAAGGACTTGTTTGAATATATGAAATGTAATCTTGAGACTATTTAGAACACATTGCAAGACAGATAGGATACGAAAATCTAAGCATAGAAAAAAATTACAAAATTGTATATGAATACAGAAAGGTATTTGAATATTTGAATCTGAACCCGAAATGGGAATTTGAATCTCTGAAACTCTGGACCCGAAATGGGTATTTGAATATTTGAATCTGAACCCGAAATGGGAATTTGAATCTTTGAAACTTTGGACTCGAAATGGGTATTTGAATATTTAAATTTGAACCCGAAATGAAAATTTGAATCTCTGAAACTTTGAACCCGAAATGGGAATTTGAATATCTGAAATTCTGAATCCGAAATGGGAATTTGAATCTCTAAAACTCTGAACCTGAAATGGGAATTTGAATCTCTAAAACTCTTAACCCAAAATGGGAATTTGAATATTTGAAACTTTGTACCCAAAATAGGTATTTGAATATTTTAATCTGAACACAAAATGGGTATGTTTGAATATTGAAACTCTGAATCTGAAATGAATATTTAAATGCTTGAATCTGAACCCAAAATGGGGATCTGAAAGTATACTTGAATATTGAGTTTGAAAATCCTGAACGTATTGAATTTTGAATATTAATTACTTGACAACGAAAATTTAAACATTTGAAAGTGGAAAGATTATATCATTCTGATATGTTCTGACCTCATATAGATAATCGATGTTCTCATGAATAGGCTCATATGAGCACCTCATATATGACGGGTGCCTCATATATGCAAGGTTATTGAAATGCCAGCTGAGGATTGGGTCTAGTTAGACCAACAGGGTCATTGATCCTTGTCTTAATTGGCTAAATGGCAGAGTGTCAGCCTTTATCTGCGTAACATTAGCATCTAAATTCTGAATTTGGACCATGGATGGTGTTTAGTATCAACACCGAATTAATTAAAATATACTAATAATTAATCAACAAATACTTATAACTTTGTGATTGTTAATATCATGATTGTAAATCTTTGTGTCTAGCTAAGTTTGTTGCATGTAACCCGTATAATGTTATTCTATGCTTAGATTCTAAACCTCTTTCTTTTCTGTGATTAGTTATGAATTGCGCACTATAATTGTTATTCTTCTCGTAGATGTTACCTTCATTATTAAATGGAATCTAATCATGTTATAAGTATGTAGAACTTTTGTCTAATGCTTAGTCATAATATTTCAACTTATGGAAACCCCACTTGCACTTGCACTTGAACTTATGGAATATATGTATACTACTTATACTAGAAACCTATGACAATGCTAACTAAGACGTTATTAAGCTTCATCGCTTACGGTCGTTTCATGGCCTAAAAATTTTAGAGACCAATCAGCAGCCACTTAGTCAAGAATAGAGGAGCTGGAAAAGGAAGGAATCTGACGTTGTTAATGAGTTAAAGTTAAGACTATTTTGTTCATGGAGCTACTAGCACCTGCACTTGCTTTAATAAGATTTTTCCTTTACCTCGATTTTGTTTTAAGTTTAGCATTTTCAAAAAATGATAATGTTTCTTTGTATTGGAACTTAAATGAAATGGACCTTTTAATGTTTTATTTAAGAAAAGTCTTTTTCATTATGTCTATTCACATTTGAAACTGTTACGATCAAGTCGTAAACCCGAATATGCTCGATCAAGTTAACGAAAATGAGAAATTAAACCGATAGTGTTTAATTAAAGTTTTCATGACTACTTTTATAAGTATATTTTAATCATTTCCACAATTAAAGCAATTTCAGTGATGTTTTTATAAAAAATATATATATGGCAAATTACATGAAAAGAAAAATGACTTTAGAATTTGAAATGCCCGAACCCGAACAAGTATATGAGTGTAAACGTGGCACGCGCCTGCTCCGCCACTCTGCTCTGCTAACATACCGGGAGGCGTGGGGGCATGACAACACCAAATTAATTAAAAGATATTAATAATAAATAAATAAATAATGAAGAAAAGAGATTGAATAATCTAGTAATTAACACTTAAATAAATTAATAAAATTGTAATGTACCTTGTAAATCTTTGAGCATGCTGATACCCTAATTGTGTTAAGTTGCTATTTTGTAGAATATTATTTCTATGTTATAATTGTCATTCTTATTTCATAAAATGCTACTCTCATGCTTATACTACAAATGCTTATCTCATGTTAGATAGTACTTGTTTAATATGAATCGTTATTAGAACTATCATGTTTATTTATTGATGTCACATTATGTTGGAAACCTCACTTGCACTAGCACATTGGACTTCTCTTTCATTACTTGTAATGGAAACCACAACATAATTAACTAAGACTTTATTAAGCTTTATGACTTATGGCCCTTTCATGACCCAAAAACTCCAGAGGCCAGTCAGCAACCGCTCAATCAGAGCTAGAAGAGCTAGACAAGGAGAGATCCAAGAGTGATTACTGAGGTGATAGTTTTAAGCTAATTTTGCCTATAGAGCTACCAACACTTGCACACATGTGACTTGTTCACACTTGATTTTGGTAGGATCTTTTTCTTTTGTTTTGCTTTAAGTCCAGTACTTTTGAAAAATTACAGATGTATCTTTGTATTTGGACTTTTGTAAGTATTAGCTTTTTAAAAGTTTGAACTCTTTGGAAATATCTTTTGACTTGTCTTACTTACGATTCCACAATAA
This sequence comes from Chloranthus sessilifolius, assembly GCA_021018995.1. Taxonomy (NCBI): domain Eukaryota; kingdom Viridiplantae; phylum Streptophyta; class Magnoliopsida; order Chloranthales; family Chloranthaceae; genus Chloranthus; species Chloranthus sessilifolius. The sequence continues at coordinate 35,743,326 of CM037586.1, forward strand.
GTAGGATCAGTTTTACGATAAAAGTTGTGAAAATTGAATTTGCCCGATCAGGTTATCAAGAATTAGAAAATAAAAAAAAAAAAATTTAAATAAACTTCTACAATTATATAAACGCTTTCGCAATTATTGAAAAGAAAAGAAAGTTTTCTCGTAAAAGACATTTCCTATAATATTTTAGATAAATTTTTTTTGGTAAAAGAGGCTAGAGCATGATTTAATCGAATTTGCGGAAATGAATCATGAAATCAAAATAAGTTTTAGAAATAATCGAATATGATTGAAGACAAGCAGTGTTGTCGCACTGGCTCGGCTCGTGGATCACGACGGGTGAGGCCAGGGGCCGAGGGGCGTGACATTATTAATCCAAGGTGAATTGGACTTTTAGGTGGAGATGACATTGTGCAAAAGTCTATGGTGATAAGAAAGAGGAGAAGCATGAGATCACAAGCTGGTATTTTTGCTCAAATAGTTTGGAGCTAGAGTAAGATGTGGACCCATGCCAAGAAAGGAGAACAATTTAGAGTGTATGCCAAAGTGAGAATTTGGTCAAAGTAACACTACGTGGCGTAGCATGGCTGAACTATGAAATCAACAGAGATAACCTGCAGTAATTTCAAATCAGCTAGCAACCATACTGTGTGAAAAGTGGATGTGGATAAGAAAGTATATTTCTTTCTTTTAATTGACTACATAATTATATTAAATCGATACTCTTGTGAGCAGTTGTAGTTGATAAACAACTTAAATTTCATGCTTAACAACATTTGTTCCATCTTGTAAGCAGTTTTCTTTTGTTGTCTTATACACTACACAAGGAAATATGTGGGTATTTTTATTAAAAACCCTAAGGAAACTTCACTCCTCGACTAGGATCAACTAGAGGTTTAAAAGGCTTACTGCATATGTTAAATGCAATCGTGCTCCCTACGAAAGTGGCATCTAAATTTCTAATTAGATGTTTAAATTTCTCTTTGTTCAAGGACTAGCAAAGATGGGGGTGTGTTAACAACTGATTTTCCACCTCAAGTAGCCCTTAAACCTAGGCTTTGGTAGCCTCAAAACCATTTAATAAAGCTCCTTATGTGATTCTACAATTATCCAGAGATCAATGCTTAACACAGAAATCCATGAGAGAGAAAGATCTTAGACACAAGATATTTCATGTCTTTGCCAGGTTTTAGTTACACGGCCGCCAAGTTCACAGAACCTGGAAAAGACTGCATATTGAAGTTTTCGCCAAGTGCAGCAGTAACCTGACATTGTCATCATCGGTTCAATTCAAAGCAATATACTCTATAGAAACCTGGCACAAGCTTGTTGCCAGCACCAGGTTCATAAACCTAGAGATAAGCATTCAAAAGTGAGTGAAGTAATGAGTAATCTTCTCCAACTGCCTCCGACACTCTAAAAGCGACATCTGCCACCTGGATCACACTGCAACCATTTTGCCGAGTTGAAAGTGACCTCTTTGCTTTGAGCTGTAAAGGGGGAAACCCTAGAAACCGAGAGGTATTTAAGGATAATGGGCAGCAGTTTTAGGGCGACTCGTGAGGCTCTTGGATCACTTCTTCTTCCTCTCTCTCTCTCACTTCTTTGAAGGAAAAATCAACTTCTGTAACTCTGCACACTCTATTCTTTTTTAGAATTAGGATAGTCTTAGCATGTGTGGCTAGGCATTAGGTAGCCTAGTGGTGATTTGAACCCTTGAAGGTATTGTAATTATTGTAATTAATGAGAACCATTGGTGGATTGAATTAGACAATTGAGGGGAGCTTGGTTAATTTAATCTTTCAGATTTGATTGATTCAATTCAAATTTATATTTGTCTTGTATTGTATGCTTGATTTGCATGGATTTGATGAGCTCACAGAAATTGGAGCTTGTAGCTCACTTCCCGTCTGACTTCCATGGGTTAAGCATGCCACCAATGTTCATCCTAAGTCAGGATCGAACTCTCCACGAGATTCATAGTTGCATTACTTATAGCTTCCTTATTCGTAGATAAAGCTGATTCGGAATTGTCTTTCATTCCAAGGCATAAATTGAAATGGAATGCATAATGAGTTAATGTTCTGCCTATGATCTGTGGATTGGTTTGTATCTTTTGGATAGTCTGTGGCCATGGAGGTGGATAGATTATGCTCTTTGACCAATCCATATCTATAGATCTAGATGGATTATATTGATCTAGCTGAGCTTGTAGCTAGCTAGTGGTTGAATCTCTAGATCTAATTATTTAGTTGCAATTGCAATGTTTTCATCGGTGAAATGATCCATCAAAGAGAACTGAACCATCAAAGAGACATCGTCAAACAATGCAAGGCTAACGATCTCTATTGTTTAGGGACCATAGAAAGTTATAGATGAGTAATTGTAATAGGGTTAATTTTTATTTCATTGAATGGATTGATTGTATGAAGTTGAGTAATTGATTTTAAAGTTTTATTTAGTTTGCTTCTAAAGGATTTAATGTTTAGATCCATTCTGTGAATATATCTGTGATTTTTAGATGATTAATCTTAGTTTGATACCTATGGTTTAAATCTAATCATTCATGCAATGGAATTTCTGATCCTATATTGGTAGGATAGATGAGCTACACCAGGAAGTGATAGGTCATTCTTACTTTTAGGTAGATGATCTGTACTCTTCTTAGATATTTCATTCTAATCTACTGATTAAGGAATCTTTTAGGGATTAGTTCCTACTTGAAGTGAGGAAAAATCCATAAATCCGATCATTCGAGATATAGACTAAACCATATTGTTATTTACAACTCTGTTAACCGATCCTAGACCTAGGCAGTTCTCTCATTTAGATTCTTCATTTTACCATTTTTCTTTTCTAAAGTTTTGGAAATCACTTTCATTGCTTTAATTAATTTTAAGTTTTATTTTAAGTTTTCAAAACCCTAAAATCTTTTTTATCAGAAAATGCAATATATTTAGATTAACTAATCTTCCCTAAGGTTCAACATCCTTAAATACTCGCCCTAGTTCTACAAACTCGTGCGCTTGTGATGGTTTTATTTTTAAACGATCACTAAGAATGTAGAGTTTTTTGAAAATTTAAGCAAATCTACTCTTTCAAAAAATGATAGTAGCATTTTTGGTTCTTCAAACAAATGACACCACTATTAATGGATCTAATGATAATGATCGACAAAATGAACTTCCTACTAAATTTGAATTAAGGAGAAGTAAAAGCAAAACATCATATGGTCCTGACTTTGTTGTCTACCTTATAGAAGGTTATAGAAATAAGGTGAAGAAGGAAATTAAGTTGATTCTAAAAATTGAAGGTGATCCTTCATCTTATCAAGAAGCAGTATCTTCACATGACGTGGCTTTTTGGAAAGAGACCATTGATGATGAAATAGAATCAATGGTTTCCAATCAGACTTGGAAACTTGTAAATTTATCTCCTGGTTCAAAAGCAATAGGATGTAAATGGATATTTTGAAAGAAATTAAATGCGGATGACACGATAAATAAATTTACGGCTCGATTAGTTACCAATGGCAATAGGCAAAGAAAAGGAATAAATTTTTTTGACACTTATGCACCTGTGGCACAAGTTTCTACTATTTGGTGAACTACTATAAACAGTCTAGTAGTTCACCAAATGGATGTAAAAATTGCATTTCTTAATGGTGACCTAAACGAGGAAATATATATGAAACAACCTGAAAAGTTTGTTTTGTCAGACCATGAGAAGAAAGTGTGTAGATTGATCAAATCTCTTTATGGTCTGAAGCAAGCCCCTACGCAGTGGCATTGGAAATTTGATAAAGTAGTATTATCCAATGGTTTCAAAGTCAATGATGTTGATGAATGTGTATATTATTTGCTTATATGTGGACGACATGTTAATTTTTGGCAACGACCTTAAATGTGTAGAAGAAACAAAGGTGGATATGAAGGACATGGGAGAGGCTGATGTAATCCTTGGGATTAAGATCGAAAGAACAATCAATGGTTTAACACTATCAAAATATCATTATATTGAGAAAGTGATCAAGAAGTATGGTCATGAAGACCAAAAGCCAATATCAACTCGTATGATCCTAGTTGAAAATTAAGAGAGAATATAGGGAGATGTAAATCACAACTAGAGTATGCTATTGTGATAGGGAATCTAATGTTTGCAACTGTGCAACCATGGATTGTATCAATCCATCACGACGATGCGCTCACTAAAGAAATGGAGTCACCACCCGAAGCTTCTTGTGTCTCGGGATACCCAAAATCAATATTATGAGTACCGAAGAGCAAAATATGACTATGATTTATCAGTCAACGCAAAAGGCTCTTGGGTAGGGGCTTCGGTTATCAATCGGGAAGGTTTTAGGCACCCGATCGACCCGCTCGTAAGCGGACTCTACTATGGTCGAGTCTATATTTTGCTGGTTTTTATAATATATATATATATATATATGTATATATATATATATATATATATATATAACAAAACAAAGTGAGTGGCACTTCCCCTTGCCTGAAGGCGCTCCGATCCTATTTGAGCCCCCCAGTAATTTCGGCAATGTAACTGCTCAAATTCTAGGATAGAGGAAAAACAAAAAGAAGGAAGAGGAATAGAGGAGAGAGTCGGAGCTCTCAAGCCCTTGAAGTACTATGGTCGGATCTTTGCGCGAGAGCGAAATCGGTGAGCTTCCAATAGCAAAAGGGTTAAGGTAAGGATCTTAACTAGCTAAGGCTTGAAGGTTGGCAGCTTGAGAGTGATGATGGAAATGATGGTATAAGATGGGCTAAGGCTCTAAGTTATTAGAAAACTCAAGTTTTTAGACAAATGGGTAGAGTTTCTTCTCTTGGAAATTTCAAAAGATAGTTAACCAAGAGAGGGGTGGCTCTCTATTTATAGACTTGGGGGTAATTAGTGAAGGGTTAAGCCACTAATGGGTTTAGAAATTAGGTAATGGGCAATCTAAGGTTTTTAGAGCTTTCTAGAGCTTGAAGAAGAGAGATTTAGATTTAATGGTAGATGATAGGGTGGTGACTTGAATGGAAAAAGGGTGATGATAAAGAAAGGTAGTAGGGGTACTAGGGTCGTAAAGAAACACACCTTCAAACTTGAGATGGTCAACAAGTCAAACCCACAAGTTGGAATTCAGGCATTTTTGAAGAAAAAATAAATTTTAAGCTTTGCGTACATTGGATGTACGCATAGCTTAGGAATAGTGCACCTGAGAAGTTCAGAGCCCATTCTGGAGCTCAATCTGAAGCAAAAAAACCAAATTTGGCTATGCGTACATCCATTGTTTGCATGGCCATTTTCTGCAAAAAATTGCTCATGCGTACATTGGATGTACGCATGTGTAATTTCGTGTACATTTAGGCATTTTTAAAATCGCCATAACTTTTTATATACAACTCAGAATCAGGCGATTCTTGGCTCGTTGAAAAGTTGGGAAACTCTAATTTCCAATAGTATAGGCTCTAGCTCCTGCAAAGGTCTATATAAACTTTAGTACTCCTCTTTCAATCAACTATTCTGGTTGGGCTTTTTAAGGGTCCGATAAGGGTTTTAAAGATTTGGGTTCATCCCTAAGGGTTTGGGATGAGTCGTAAGGGTTTTGGGATGATTCCTAAGGGTTTGAGAAATGCTTTATAAAGCTCGAGGGTATGCCTTTCTCGAAGTATGTGTCGATCGTGCCTTAGGCTAAATTTGGGAGTCTATAGATGCCCCTCTTTGGTATTCAATCACTAATGATCGTATGTCAAAGAAAGAGACGTCCGAAGAGGCCCAAGGAAAATGCTAACAAGTTCGCTATATTCAAAGCGAACCTCAAACATAAAAAAGTAAAAGAAAAACTAAACGCAGAGTAGCGGAAGCCCAATGAGTTGGGAAAACGTCCGTTCCTCAAGGCTACGTCCCCAAGCGCGTAGTGATATTACTAGGCATCACCGTGATGGTATAATTAAAGATGCACGATATTTGAGATTCATTTCGAACAAAACTGTCCTGCAAGCGGGAGGGTGATCGGCCCATACTTAAAGCTTGGCATAAAGTAATGACTCAAAGATTCAACAATTTGTGCCCAATCTTATGAGGCATTAATTGTCTCATTTGATCGGCCACGACTGCCCCTACGCGAGGTAGGGTTCAAGATCTTTGAGTGAACTCATCGACCCTGAAGTTATTTTAGCACGACTACTTGAGCGAAGCGAATATCGATATTGCAATGCTTTTTGGGAGTGTGTGCTACTTTTGATGACGATCTTACAAACAGATTAACTATATAAAAACATGGACTCATTATGAGCAATAAAAGCAAAGGCGAATGAAAGCGCCGACCCAGTTCTCGTCCAGGTATTATTTATAGGAATAACACTCATTCAACTGATATCCAAACGTATGGCGTACACATTATAGGGATACCATGAAGGTTTTAAGCCTGCGCCCAAGAGTAATCAAGAGAAAAGATCCCTTATGCATCCATGTTTGGACATAGTCGTTCAAATATGTAATTTCATTTAGTGGTGGAATCTGTAATATCCCGAAAAATTGAGTGTTGAACTTTGACCTCGGGATCCATGCCCGATTGATCGTAGATTTGACCAAGTGATGGTCAAACTTTGAATTCATGGAGTGATGAACCGATGTGGTGCATATGTGACCTAAGTGTAGCGAATGGTATTAGTTTTGAGCCACATACACCTATCTCTAGTGTATGTGCTTAACACCGAAATCGAAGAGAGGATATAAGGGTTTAATAACCCTAGAATCCTTTTGTTTGGTTGTTGAAGAGGGAGTTAAGAAAAGAGAGAGAGAGAGAGAGAGAAGGTAACTAATTGCCAAGGAGTTATTGTGGTTGGATTGAAGGAAGATGGAGCATTGATTGCCGGATTCAACGCGTTTGGAGCCGTTGAAGCAAAAGCTGGAGTCCTAGCCATTCCAACCTAGATCTGGATCAATTTGAGATTGATTGAGGTAAGTGTATTAGATTTCAATACATAGAGAATTGATGAGTTAAATTCAGTCTAGCATAGTTAATATGATAGATTAAAGACTTAGGAAAAGAAGGAAAAAAAAAGGGAATGGGTTTTGGAAGAACAACTAGAAAGGGGGCTAAATCTGGCCAAATTGATTAATCGAAATTAGAATTCAATTAATCGATTTTGGCCCAGAAGTTGAAAAGTCAAGGATGCCCGATTTCGATTAATCGAATTGGATTTCGATTAATCGATTTGGAAGTAAATTAATCGATTTGGAAATCGACTAATCGACTGGGTACCTCCAATGGTTGGAGAAACATGACCTGGGAAAATCGACTAATCGAGTTGAGAAATCGATTAATCGACTTTGGATTTCGATTAATCGATTTGGGATTGACTAATCGATTTCAAACTTTCGACCACTCGATTTGAGAATCGGCCTTACTATGTTGGAGATTTCGATTAATCGATTTGGGATCGATTAATCGAATTTGAATCTCGATTGATCGATTTTAGGAATCGAATAATCGATTTGGATTTCGATTAATCGAATTTGGGAATCGATTAATCGACTTTGACAGTTTTACTAAACTTTCTAGTTTTACTTTGAGATTGATGGAGGGTCTAGGACCTTATTTATTACATCTTTAGTGATGTATTGTATGTGTTGTGATGTACCATAAGTGGTACGTGTGGAAGCGACCACAAGGAGCCGCGTGGGACCTTGATGCTTGGACCTTCAGAGAATTGAGGTAGGGAACACCTTGAACATGTACTTTAATTGCAAGAGCACGTATGTAGTAATATAGTTATCAGAATTGAAAATGTTTTAACTATGAAAAGCTTTGTGAAAATGGGTGTGTGTGTGACACCAAGAATGTGATAAAGGCATCTGTGTGATGCGAGTAATTGAGACTAAGAGAGCAAATGAAAATGAGACATCCCCAGGGGATGAGAAAGTAATAAAGGCATCAGTGTGATGCGAGTAAGTTATACATCCCAGGGATGTATATATAATTGAATAATTACTGTAGAGGCCTAACTGATATAAGATAGCACTTTACACGGTGAACAACTATATGTAAAGCACATGTTATTTTTGTTATTTGAGGTTTGTTTAGAATACCCCACCGACGTGGCGGGAGCCCATGACTGATGCGGCAGGATATCCGTGACTGGTACGGCGGCCAATCATTACACCAGTGCGGAGGTCTATCCGTACACAGTAAGCACATCCTAGGGATGTTGAGATGAGATTTAACCCCGCTGCCTATTGAGAAAGAGGCTTGGGTCGTATTCCCAGGGAATATATTTAACAACCATCTATTTAGGCGACGATGGTGGGTATTCCATCGGGGCTCGATGCTATATTGCTTGGGGATTACTTAAGTTGAAGATTTAAGTTTTGCTTTAGGCCTGTTCAATGTCATTCATGATAAATCAACAGTAAAGTAAGACATGCAAATCACCAGTAAACTTGAATGCTAATCACCATCTTTTAAACTGTTTTCTAGCAAATGCATAGACACATCATGCTTAGAAAATCATGGAATATGTCATAACTCCAGATTTTTGAAAACCATACGCATCACATACCATGCAAAATACCACACTTCATACGCAAGTATTAGTGTCTCACAAAGAAACCAAATTAAAACTACATATACACACTTACTGTGTATATGTGAAATTTTGTAGCTTGCACTATATAAGTGAAAGTGGGGAGGAGAGTCTCTCCTACGTAACCTAAATCAACCTAGATAGAAAGAAGGAAAAATAGAGAGAAAAAGAAGAGAGTTTAGAGGAGAAGGTTTACAAAAGAGGTGAGATTCTTAGTCTTTCCATAGAGTACCTTGAAGGGCCTCACGATTGAAAGAAGTTGGATCAAACAATAGGGGGACCGTCGAGTAAGGTATGATTTAAATATTTTTGAATATTTTTAGTAGAGTTTAAACTAGGGGTCGAATGATCTTAGACACTATTAATCCTCTCATGAGGAAGAGGATAATCTCTGAATGAATGGAGAACATACACCGTTTCGTGGCTCACTCGAGCGGTAAAATGGTTCGCTCGAGCGAGGCATCTCTTAAAATCCCAGATATCTCAAATAATAATTGCTCGAGCGATGAATAGGGCTCGCTCGAGCGATGAATAATAATCGCTTGAGCGATAAATAGTGCTCGCTCGAGCGATGAATAGTGATCGCTCGGCGAGGATTTACAACTGCTCGAGCGAGGTCAAGTGCTCGCTCGCGCGAGGCTACATAATCGCTCGCGCGAGGACTTCCTTCCAGCTCTCTAAATTCTTTTGGGTATGATTCATGAGAACTGTGTTTTTAAGGGGTCTAAGGACCTTCTGAGTAAAACAAAACTGTCTCATACAATGTAGGTTCAACGTGGGTTGTTGCACATAAGTTTCTGCGAGAAAGGAACGCGTCGGATTGTGTTGAGGTAGGGAATATTCTTGTAACATGTGTATTATTCTGTCAATTCATATATGTAGTGTAATCCAATTAAATAGTCAAGTACTGTATGATCATTATGAAAAAGGGTGTGTGATTGAGTTTCAAACGTGATAGTCTCGAGGTCCCCAGGGGACGAAAAATTATAAAGTAAACATCTGAAGGATGCGATGGAATCAGGGGCATCCCAGGGATGCAGATGAAAACTAACAGTGAAACGGAATTAATGTGATAAGGCCTGATGTAATATAATTAGCACAATCACGGTGAATAACTATATGTAGAGTACATTCGATATTTTTATTATTTAAGGTTTGATTAGAATACCCCACCGACGTGGCGGGATACCCACGACTGACTCGGCAGGATATCCGTGACCGGTACGGCGGCCAATCTGTACATTCATAGCACATCCCAGGGATGTAGATTTAAGAATAGACCCCGCCACCTATGAGAAAGGGGCTTGGGCAGTATTCTCAGGGAATACATATAACAAATGTCTAGTTAGACGACGATGGTGGGTATTCCATCGGGGCTCGATGCTATACTGCTCGGGGACTACTTAAGTTAAGATTTAAGTGATTAGGCCAAATTCACAACTAAACCAGTAAGGAGATTAAAACCATGCAATGTAACAGTCAAAATTATTATTTTTATTTCAGTTATTTCAATTGTTTTCCATAAGTGTTACTCGATAATTTATACTTTTAAAACTGCTGACATATGTGTGAAGGTTAATCTATATGTTCTTTTTGTTTTCCTACGGAGCTAGGATGTAGCTCACCCTCCTTAGACTATACGTCGCAGGTCCAGGACTAGCGGTAGTAGAGACTTTTGGAGACGCTGATCCAGGGGATTCAGATTACGTGCCCACAGAAGAGTCAGAACCTCCTCTTGAGGAATTCTTCTAAGAAACCCACTGCATACTTTGAGAGTGAGTTGAGAGTATTAGGTACGGCTTGGTATGTCAAGCCTCTTTATTCGAATGTATTTAAATACCATTTCTTTTGATAAAACGTCTAGGATGAACAGTTATCACCAATGGTTTGGGTAAGTTCTTATGCCCATGAATTGGCATGGGACAAGGACTGTCATTCGATACCATGATTATTTATATATGAGAACTTGTTTAGAGTAGCTACGTGCGCCTTAATTATAGTTTTGGCTTGTATATACTAATGTACCGTAAAGAACTCCAGGGCACGGCCTAGAGTGTCGTGCTGATGGCACGGATTTTGGGGTGCCAAAATTCGGGCTGTCACAGAATATATGTGAGATTTTGATTTATATGTTCATTGTGTTGTTCCCTATTGAGCTAGGATGTAGCTCACCCTTTAGACTATACGTTGTAGGTCCTTTGTTAGCAGCAGCTGAGGCTTCGGGAGACGTAAATCCGAGTGATTCGGATTATGTGCCTGGAGACGAGTTGGAGGCTCCTCCCGAGGACTTCTTCTAGGAGACTCCGCTGAGTACTTTGAGAGAGTTTTTGTGAGCGGATTGTACGGCTTGGTATGTCAAGCCTTTATTTTGTCAAACAATGTAATTAGATGGATAATTCTTTTAGGCGAACCATCTAGGCTTATCAGTTTATTACCGATGGTTCGGATCTGCTCTCTGTTCATGCAGTGGCATGAAAGTAGAACCGTCTTTTGTTTGTGCCAGATGGGCATATTACTTTTTCACTTTATGAAATTATTTGCTTTATTTATTTATCATTGCTTATTATACCAATGTTTCGTGCATAGTTTTGGGGCACGGTCTGGAGGATCGTGCTGATGGCACGGGTTTTGGAGTGCCGAAATCCGGGCTATCACAGAATCAATCTGTTCGAAACATGGATTGTTTGACCGAGATTGGCACTGTCGCTCCTACTTTGAAGTAGGATCCAAAGATGTAAGGCGAACCTTAGATTGAGGACATTAATTTAGCACAGCTGCATTGTCAGAAAAATATTGATATTTTACTGCATTGAAGCACGCATGTGCATAGCTGTGCATAACAAAAAGTACAACGAAAATACAAATTTCTTCTTTTTTTCTTTTTCAAATAATTGCTTTTTCCATTTTTTTTCTTAAATAGACTGACATGAGTTGTGAGATGCTTACTCTGCTCTGCCTTTTGCCGAGAGGTTGCCTGCCTCGAGGCTTTGGGCCATTTGGTGTTCTTGCGCATTCTCAAGAAAATGTTAGTCCCTTCTTTATTTATACAGATAACTAATGTTCTTTCTAATTAACAAAAGAAGCAAACTTTTACATACATTTTTTTAGTTTTTTTTTTTCTTTCTTCAAAACTTATATTTTTTAATTTTTTTGGTTTTTCCTCTTTCTCTCTCTTCTTTGAGCTGAAAGTACAATGTTGCAAATATGTACATGGATATAAGAAGTATATATTTTTGGATTTTTTTGAATTTTTCTTTCTCTCTGTCTTTTCTTCTCTTTTTTTTTATGTCTTAATGATGAGACGAAGTAACGGGTCCCATTTTAAGCATAGTCGAACATGTTCATGTGATCGGATCTGAGTGAGGTTCGGAATTTTTACCAAGGATGGAGCGTCTATCCCTTTGGATTGAATCAAACCTTTTATTCTTACCTCTGGTCATACGTTTGACAGTACAGTTTAAAGATATACCTAGTCCGAACCCGATTTGAGAAAATATGAGCAGCTCATTTGGCAACCATATAATTTGAGAATGTAACCAAGGGAGTAGCTGAATAATTTTTCTTTTCTTTCTTTTTCTTTTTTAACCTTTTTTACTCACATCGCCGAAGATGGGTTTTCGTCATGCCCGTTGTTGCCCTCTTTTTTATCCGTAGCGCCCTTTCGGGTTTTTGCCATATCATGGGTATGCATTTTTATCCCAAGTGTTTTTCAGGTTTTCACCTGGTCCACACAAGCTTGGTCTTGTTACCCGTAGCACCCTTTTGGGTTTTCACCAAGTCCATTTTACTTTGAGCTTGTATATTTTTTTCTTTCTTTTCTTTTCATTCATTTTTTTAAAGATCATGACACAGACGTTGATTCCGTCATAGCCGACTGGATGAAATTCTTTTGTTGTCTCTCAGCTCGACCTGTACTGACTCAACGGATACTATGACTGCTTGTAGACCTTAAGGAGGGCTTTCTTCAGAGTGTATCGTGTCCCGGAATACACTTCTTCCTTGGGAAATTTTTACTGTACATGCCCCATGATTTTTCTATCTCTTTTCTTTTCTATTTTTTGTTCTTTTTGTTTTTTTTCCAGACATCCTCTTTTTGGGATTTTACTTTTCTAATTTTTTTTAGATTTTGATGGTAACTCTTTTTCTTTTTTTTATTTTTTTGTTTGGTATATACACATTTTTCTTTTCCTGGGGAGGGGTTTACGAAAGAAAGGTTATTGGTTCAAAATAGGGTAGCAAAGGGTATAAGTATTTAGGGGCACTTTTTTGCTACTTGACTTTGAAATGATAGATTCTTTTAAGAGGCTCTTAAGCAGTCACATATCCATCTTATCAATACTTACCTTGCCGCAGGAGACTTGGAGTAGAATCATTGTACATATCCAGTGTTGATTGGCTCAAGAAAGTGATCTCCATCCATGATGGCGAGATAAAGCGTATATTCAGGGAGCACTTCTCTGATGACGTAAAGTCCTTCCCAGTTGGGCTTGAATTTCCCTCTTAGATTGGCATCGAGAGAAATAAAGATTTTCTTGAGTATTGTGTTACCCACCTTTAGATATTGAATGCGAACACGCTTGTTGTAAGCACGTGCGATCCTCCTCTGATAAACCTGGGTGTGACACAAGGCTAGGAGCCTCTTTTCATCAATCAGATTCAGTTGTTCGAAATGGGATGTCTCCCTCTCGACTTCCGGGAGATTTGACTCAATGAGAATACGGAGCGAAGGTACTTCAACCTCAATTGGTAGCACAACCTCGATTCCATACACAAGGAAAAATAGTGTTGCCCCTATAGCGGTATGGATCGACGTTTGATAGGCCCATAGTGTGAAGGGTAATATTTCACTCCAATCTTGATATGTGATGATCATCTTCTCAAGGATGCAGACGATCATCTTGTTAGCAGCTTCTACAACTCCGTTAGTTTGGGGCCTATATGGTGACGAGTGATAATGTTTGATTTTGTACTGCTCGCTTAAGGCTCTGATGCTCTTGTTGGCAAAGTTGGTACCATTGTTCGCGATGATGTCCTTGGGCATGCCGAATCGATAAACGATATTATTCTTAATAAACTTCTCAACAAGACTAGTCGTGATGCTTGCATAAGATATTGCCTCCACCCATTTTGTGAAGTACTCGATGGCGACAAGGATGAACTGATGTCCATTAGAAGCCTTTGGATTGACCTTTTCGACGATGTTGAGGACCCACATGGAAAACGGCCATGGAGTGGTCATATTGTATAGATCTATGGCTGGAGCAAGTATCATACTAGAGTGCTCTTGGCATTTATAGAACTTTTGAACTTGCTTGCAACAGTCAGCTTCCATGTAGTCCATAAATACCCTTATTGTAGGATCTTTTTAGCGAGCATGTGACCGTTGATGTGGGCCCACCCCACATACTCCTTCGTGGATCTCTTTCATAATGTTGGCTGCCTCTCTTTTAGTTAGGCATCTGAGAGGATATTGTTATATGATCATTTATAATGGCACTCGCCACAGATAACATAGTTCGCCGCTAAACGTTGGATGGTCCGCCTATCGGTCTTGGACATGCCTTCAGGGAAAGCTCGAGTTTTAAGGAAATTCTTGATATCTGAGAACTTGAAGGCTCGTCATCTAAATTTGTGGATCCCTCAATTTGGAGGCAAAAGGCCAGCTCATTTATCTGTCCAATCATGCTTGGCTTCATCTTGATGCCGAAGGAAATTTTGACCATTGATGCCAAAGTTGCCAGTGCATCGACAAATCGATTTCTCGCTCGCGGGACATAGGAAAAGGTAACGTCATCGAAGCATGCTATTAGATCTTCAAGGTGTTCATGGTACGGGATTAGTTTTTCTTCTTTCGTCTTCCAGTCTCTGTTTGCCTGGCATATGATTAGTTGTGAGTCACCAAACACCCTGAGATGAGTTACATTCAGGTCGAGTGTTGCTTGTTAACTGGCAACGTAGACTTCATACTCAGTTATGTTGTTAGTGCAAGGGAAATTGAGCTTGATGGAAGCTGGTATGTGAGACCCTTTTGTCGAGATTAGAACAACGTCAACTCCTTGACCTTCAGCATTTGATTCCCCATTGAAGTGCATTACCTAGGACTCCTTTATTCCTTCTGTATCATCCTCGATCATGAACAAGATGTCCTCATCAAGAAATTCGGTTCTCAGAGGTTCGTAGTTAGGTAAAGGATTTTCGACAAGATGGTCAGCGAGTGCTTGCTCCTTGATTGACTTTTGCGTGACATATGTGATGTTGAACACTGATAAGAGAAGTTGTCAGCGTGCAGTTCGACCTGTGAGAACCGATTTTTCAAAAAAGTACTTCAAGGGATCCATTTGAGCCAGGAGGAGAACTGCCTAAGAGAGCAGGTAGTGACAAAGCCTCTATATAGCCCATATGAGAGCCAAGCATGCTTTCTCCAAATGAGAACAGCGTATCTCGTAATCGATGAACTTCTTGCTCAAGTAGTAAATAACTTGCTCTCTTCTTCCAGTCTCATCATGCTATCCTAGGGCACATCCCATTGAGAATTTTGTCATGGAGAGGTATATTAACAATGGTCTCCCAGGTACTAGTGGTACCAAAAGTGAAGGTTTGAGAAGTTAGCTCTTGATTTTATCAAATGCGTCTTGGCAATTATCATTCCATTCGACGAGCGAATCTTTCTTTAGTAGTTTAAAGATCAGAGTGCAGATAGGAGTGAGTTGTCCAATGAACCGATTAATGTGGTATATTCTGCCCAAGAAGCCGCTGACTTCTTTCTCAGTAAATGGTGGTGGTATTTCGACGATAGCTTTTACTTTGATTGGATCAACCTCAATGCCTCTTCTACTGATGATGAAGCCTAGTAGCTTTCCTTACATGGCACCAAATGCATATTTTCTAAGGGTTTAGATGTAGCCTGTATTTCCTCAGTCTTATGAATAACTTTTGAAGATTTACCAGATGATCACCTCTCTCCTGAGACTTGGCAATCATGTCATCGACATACACCTCAATTTTTCAATGCATCATGTCGTGGAAGAGTACTGCCATCTCTCTTTCGTACGTCACTCCAACATTTTTCAACCAGAATGGCATGACTCGAAAATAGAAAGTTTCCCATGAGGTGATAAATGTTGTCTTTTCTCGATCCGCCTCTGCCATTTTGATCTGCTTATAATCAAAGAATCCGTCCATGAATGAGAGCATTCCATGCCTAGCAGTGTTATCGACCAAGATATCGATATGTGGCAAAGGGAAGTCATCTTTTGAGCTCGCCTTATTGAGGTTTCTGAAATCAATGCACATGCGAACCTTTCCATCTTTCTTTGGTATTGGTATAATGTTGGCCAACCACTGTGGGTATTTAGAGACCATGAGAAATCTGGCATTATACTGTTTGATGACCTCATCCTTCACTTTCAGCATCCATTCTAATCAGAGATGTCTCAACTTCTGCTTAACTGGCTTAACATCGGGATACAACAGCAACTCATGCTCCACCAAATAAGTGTCCAAACCAAGCATGTCCTCGTATGAGCATGCAAAGACGTCTTGGTATGATCGAAGGAAGTCAATCATGCCTTTTCTTTCCTCCGGAGACAACGACGTTCCGATCTTAGTGATTCTAGGAACCTCCTCAGTACCCAGATTGACATCTCTAGTCTCTTCAACGATCGGGGTAGGGTCATGCTCACAATCGGCATATTGTTCAAGGAGCTCATTGGGAAGATCCTCGATTAAGTCCTCACCATTCAGATACATGACTCCAACCTCTTCTTGTGTTTTTATAGGAAAGAGGTCGACTTCGCATCGAGCGGGTTTTTCCTTTAAGGCATCATTTTTCTTACTTTTTTCAAAAATTTTAAAAGACAATATTTTTGGACTTTTTTGTATTTTTTCTATGTTTTCAGAATTTTTCTTTTTCTTCAGAGATGGGCCCTTGGCAAGGCGGGTCTTTATACATGCATGGTATTGTTTGCCAAGGGCTAACCTCACTTTTTATAGGTCACTTTTTTTTGGGAAGCTGATGTCGTATTTACGGTCATTTGATGATTCCAGAGTTAGGGGCATTGAAGCCCAGTTCCTCACCTGAGGTGTTATACCTTTACCTGGTCTTGTAGAGGAAGCTGATTGAGATGGCTTTTTAGGGTCAACCTCTATCATATTTACCATTGGTTAGTCTGCGACCTAGTCCTCAAACGTTAACACAAGCTTGAAGCGGGATAGGGCAGGTGGTTGTATTGGCTGGGGTACCTCCTCCTCAAAAAGGGATAACGAGGCAAGGTCTATTTCGATCTCAGGGGGAATGATTTTATAATATCCCCAAAATTTTGACTTTGAACAGTGACCTCGGGATGCATGCCCGATTGGTCATAAGCTTGACCAAGTAGAATTCAACTTAATGACTTAGATTAAATTAAGTCTCATGTGAATGTGCTAGTAAGAGTGGTTTTAGATTTCAATAGGAGGGTCACATACACCTGTTATTGGTATATGTGTTTTACAGCAAAAACAAGGAATAAATTAAATAGCAAGAAAGGCTAAAGAGAAATTACTTCTCTTTAATTTGGTTGGTGAGAGGATTTGTGAAGAGAGAGAGAGAGAGAGTGAAGAGGATGGAGTAATTGCTAGGGAATTGGGTGGATTGACGAATCGAAGCCACACTTGAGCTATAAATTACGACAGCAACACGAGGGTGAACTCGTTGGAGTTGGAGTTAGAACCCTAGCCCATAAATCAATCCATTGGATCAATCAAGAGATTGATTGAGGTGAGTTCTATTAAATTTTCTATAAGCAAGTTGTTGTGCATTAAATTATGGATTAAATGCTAAATTAAATAGGGAGAAATGAATGAGAAATGAAAGAGAGGAAAGCTGGAAGAAATGCCCGCAAGGGGTTGGGTTTCTGACCAAATCGATTGATCGATTTGGAAAATCAATCGATCGATTTTGACCTAGAAGTTAGCTGAGCAAAATTGCTCGAAACAGATTGATCGATTTGACCTAGAAGTTAGCTGGGCAAAATTGCTCGAAATCGATTGATCGATTTCATATCGATCAATCGATTTGTGGAGTTCGATTAATCGATTAATCGTCTGAGCACTCCTAGTGGCTGGAAAATCAGAGCTTGGAAAAATCGATTGATCGATTTGAGAAATCGATCAATCAATATTGGAATTTCGATTAATCGATTTTGGGATTTCGATTGATTGATTTTGGAAATCGATCAATCAATTTGAGCAATTTCTGTTGGCTTTTGTTTTGGACTTTGGGGTTCTAGGAGGGTCTTGTACCTTCTTTTATGCATCTTTCTTGATGCTCTGCTTATGCTATGATGTACCATAGGTCATACAAGTGAATGCGAGCACAGGAAATGCCTTAGACTTGACGCTTGAGAATTTAACCGTGTGAGGTAGGGAATGCCTTGAACATGTATTTTAATAGCAAGAGCATGTATGTAGTGATATAGAAATGAGTACTTATGCATCAAAAATATAAATCTTAAGTGTGTATGTGTGAATACTAAATAAGGATATGAGCATGTGACATCCCCAGGGGATGTGAATGTGATAAGAGCATCTGTGTGATGCATTGAGTCGGACATCCCAGGGATGTATGTGATAATATAAAGTAAAGTGAATGAGATTGATAATGTAATAACCCGAAAAATCACGTAAAACTATGACCTCGGGATCCATGCCCGATTGGTCACAAGTTTGACCAATCAGGAGATCAAGAGTTAGCATAGGATGTAATGAACGGACGAGATGTGATAGTTTGGGTGATTTCGTGGTGTGCGTTGTAAATAGGAAGTCGCATACACCTACCGCGGTGTATGTGCTCAACACACAAGTGAAGAATAGGATAAAAGGGTTTAATAACCCTAAATGGGTGTTTTTGAGTTGTTGAAGGAGAGTAAAGAAGAGAGAGAGAGTAAAAAGAGTGATTAATGCAAGGAGTAAAGGCTAGTTGAGGAAGGGAGATTCAAGTAATAAACGTCGGATTCGACACGAGGGATCCGCTGAAAAGCTAAAGCTGGAACCCTAGCCTTCCAACCCTAGATTTGAAATCAATTTGAGATTGATTCAAGGTAAAATTTTGTAAATCAAATGCATAGATTATAGAGGCTAAATGGTAGTTGAAAATAGTTTAAATCTTAGGATAATGGCTTAGAAAAATAGAAGAAAAAGTGTGAAAGAAGATTAGGAAGAACAACTCGAAAAGGGGCTGAATTTGACAATTTCGATTAATCGAAATTGGTTTCGATTAATCGAAATTGGCCAGGAAGTTGAAAGGTCAGAGGACCCCGATTTCGATTAATCGAAATTGATTTCGATTAATCGACTTTGGATTTTGATTAATCGATTTGGGAATCGATTAATCGACTGAGAACCTCCAGTGGACCCCAGGGGTTGGAGGAAATGACTTGAGGAAAAATCGACTAATCGAAATGGGATTTCGATTGATCGATTTTAGTTTTCAATTAATCGATTTGAGATCAATTAATCAACTTGTGAAACTCGACTGTTCGAACTGAGAGTCGACTTTGCGAAAAGAAGAATTTCGATTAATCGAAATGGGATTCGATTAATCGAATGAAAACTCGACTGTTCGAACTGGGAGTTTACTTTGCGAAAAGAAGAATTTCGATTAATCGAAATTGGATTCGATTAATCGATGAAAACTCTACTGTTCGAACTGAGAATCGACTTTGCGAAAAGGAGAATTTCGATTAATCGAAATTTCTTCGATTAATCGATATTGACCTTCGATTAATCGATTTTGGAAATCGATTAATCGAATCAGATTCGATTAATCAATTTTGGAATTCGATTAATCGACTGAGATAAATTATGTTGACTTTTGGGTTTGACTTTAAGATTCTTGGAGGGTCTTATACCTTCTTTATTGCATCCTTTATGATGTGTTTCACCTGTTATGTGGTACCATAGGTGGTACGTGTGGACTAGTGCACAAGGAGCCACGTGGGACCTTGATGCAATGATCGAATGAAGACTTGAGGTAGGGAACGCCTTGGACATGTACCTTATTTTACAAGAGCATGTATGTAGTGATATAGAGTTCAATTCAAATATTTTACTGCTCAAAGAATTGTGAAAAGTGTGCGTGTGTGACATTCATAAGAGTAAACTAATGAGCCATCCCCAGGGGATGAAGAAGTAAAGAGATAAGAGCATCAGGTGTGATGCAAGTAAATGGATACATCCTAGGGATGTATCCAAGGATTGAATTATGTTTGATAGGGCCTAACTGATATAAGGTAGCACAATATGTAAGGCACCGATATTTTTGTTATTTGAGGTTTGAATTAATGCACGGGCGGAATATCCGTGACCGTCGTACGGGCGTTAAACCAGGCGGCCGGAGGCTTATCCGTACATAAGCACACCTGGGGTGTTGATTGAGACAAGTGAAACCCGCCACCAATCCCGGGAAAGGGGCTTGGGTACTATTGTTAAAACGGTGCCTATATAGATGACGATGATGGGTATCTCATCGGGGCTCGATGCTATATTGCTCGGGGATTACTTAAGTTGAAAGTTTAAGTTTTGCTTTAGGCCTTCTCAGCATCATTCATGAGTAAATGAAAATGTAAGTAATCAACAGTAAAACGAAATTCTTTTATTCTGTTTCATTAACAACTGCATAGATACATCATGCATGGCATATCATGGAATACATGTGAGTTATAATTTATATGTTCAACTGTGTTTGTTCCCTATTGAGCTAGGATGTAGCTCACCCATGGTCCACTACTAGCGGCAGCTTCAGGGAGACGATCCGTGAGTGGGACCTTGACGGCGAAGAGTTGGAGCCACCTCCAGAGGACTTCTTCTAGAGGACTCCGTTGTGCCACTTTGAGGGATTTTGGAGAGAGGTTTTGTACGGCTTGGTATGTCAAGCCTTGATTCTGTTTAAACCATGTATATATATATAGATGGGATTATTCTTTTTGGGCGAACCATCCATGATGATTGCTATCATCGATGGTTCGGATCGGTTCTCCATTCATGTAGAGGCATGATGGTAGAACTGTCTTTTGGAGAGTTAATTAATATAGATTCAAATTCCGCAAATTTCATTTATTATTTTATTGCAATGCTTGATATACCAGTGTTCCGTGCTTAGCTAAGGGGCACGGTCAAGATGATCGTGCTGATGGCACGGGTTTCGGGGTGCCGAAATCCGGGCTGCCACAGTTGGTATCAAAGCTATTTTCTTTTAGCAATTCTGACAAGGGTTCTTTCGTCAGAACATAGGGACTTCTGCTAACAAAACTTTAGTTTCAAATGCAGCCGCAAATGTCATCTAGAGGAAGAGGCCGACCAAGGGGAGGCCAGCAGAGGAGTCTACGTAGTGGAGATGGTTACATCTCTCCCACCAATAGAGTACCTTTAGGAGGTACTGAGGCCCCAGGGGGCAGTAGTAGTAGACAACGGGATGAAGAAGATCGAGATCATCAAGATCAAGATCTAAGAGAACAAGAAAGATTGAGAGAAAGACAAGAAGATAGAGAGGAGCGACAAAGGATGATGCACACTATGGAGACTATGGCAGCTGCCATGGCACAACAAGCCGCATCCTTTGCAGCTCATGCATCAAGAGAACGACCACCTACACCACCTAGGGACTGCGTCTGTGCCCTCATCTTTTACAGAGTTTAGGAGGATGAGACGTCCTTCATTTTCTGGGCAGGCAGACACCATGGCCGCTGAGAACTGGTTGATGGAGATGGAGAAAGTCTTTAGCGTGCTAACTTGCACGGAAGATGAGAGTGTGAGATGGGCAGCTTACATGTTGGATGGGGAGGCTGGGCCTTGGTGGAAGTCCGTGATACGGACTCGGGCTCAGGAGACCCCAGAGTTGCCTTGGACTTGGGAGGAGTTTGTTGAAGAGTTCAACAAACAATATTTTCCAGAAGTGGTGAGGAACCAACTAGAGATACAATTTTTACAGTTAGTACAAGGGAGAATGACAGTGAGAGAATACGGGGTAGAGTTTCTACGACTTGCCCGTTTCGCTCCGGATTACGTCGCTACTGAAGTGATGAAGTCCAAGAGGTTTCAGCAAGGTTTGAAGCCTGAGGTTAGAGGAGGCGTAGCTCCATTTCAACTAAGGACCTATGAAGAGGTCATGAGTAAAGCACTGGTGGTTGAAGAGGAGAATACAAATAGATATCGACAGAGAGAGCAGCAGAGAGGAGGAAATGAACAAGGAAGGTCGGGGCACTACGAACCGGTGAACAAAAAGCCGAGGTTCATGGCCCAAAATCAGAGACCACAGTTTCAAGGGGGTTTCGGAAGACCGACGCAACATCAACAACAACACCAACAGAGGTTTCCATTACTTGCGTCGGGGAGACCTATTCGCTATGAGAGCCCTGCCATGTCTACTGGCGCCACTATCACACAGGGTTCTCGTACTGTTTCTTCCGCACCTCGGGAGACTTGCGCAAAGTGTGGCAAGCCTCATAGGACGGTGGACTGTAGATCGGGAACTAGGGGTTGTTTTCGATGTGGCAAGGTGGGCCACTTGATCAAGGATTGCCCCGAGGCTGATAAGAGAAAGACGGTTTCAAAGACACCGACCAATTCAAGCAAGGAAACCGATCGTCGAGGGGAGAGCTGTCGATCCTTTGTCAGAAGGAGGAACGCGTGCATGACGTCATCCAAGGTGAGATTTTTTTTTTATTTTAAAGAAAATTTTCACTTCATTAAAATCCTAGATAGAGAAGGAGCATGCATTAGAAATTATATAGATTCTCTTCTCAATACAAAAAGCTGTATGTAAATTAAGAGTGTAAATTGATGGGTAAATTATTGTATGTATGTATACTATAGGTACTCTAAATATATATGAAAAAGTATGTTTCGGTGGATATGACGCTCGAGTGTTGATAGACCCCGGGTCTACCCACTCATTCGTCACTCCACGTTTCGCTAAGAAGATGAAGATTGTTCCAGAGACGTTGGATTTCGTCCTATCTGTGTCTATTCCGACTGGAGAGTTAGTAGACACGGAGTTAGCTTGCAAATCCATCATTGTAGCAGTTCGAGACCTAGAAGTGCATGAACTAGAAGCAAAGTTGATACTGTTAGACATGCAAGGGTTTGATGTGATCCTTGGCATGGACTGGTTGGCGCAGCATTGTGCAACCGTCGATTGCAAGAACAAGGTAGTCATTTTCAGACCCAACACAAGAAGATCATTTCGGTTTCAAGAATCGATTTCAGCAGTAAGGGCCGAGAAAATGATCAGAAAGGGTTGCAGTGGATACTTAGCTTTCTTAAAGGAGGACAAGGAAGAAAAGAACGTCATTTCTGAGATAGCAGTTGTGCGAGACTTCGCTGACGTGTTTCCAGAAGAATTGCCTGGATTACCTCCAGAAAGAGAAGTAGAATTCGCCATTGACTTAGCACCAGGAACGGAGCCTATTTCAAAAGCACCTTATAGAATGGCTCCCGCTGAGTTAAAGGAGTTGAAGGAACAACTACAAGAACTTATGGACAAGGGGTTTGTTAGACCAAGTGTGTCTCCATGGGGAGCACCGGTCTTGTTTGTCAAGAAGAAGGATGGGTCAATGCGGTTATGCATTGACTATCGACAATTGAATAAACTCACTGTGAAGAACCGCTACCCTTTGCCTAGAATAGACGATCTATTCGACCAACTGCAAGGAGCAAGGTATTTTTCCAAGATCGACCTGAGATCTGGGTATCATGCAGTCAAAGTGAGGACATTCGTAAAAGTTTTCCTACACGGTATGGACACTATCAATTCCTTGTGATGCCGTTTGGATTGACGAATGCTCCGGCGTGGTTTATGGATCTGATGAACCGAGTGTTTAAACCACACTTGGACTCCTGCGTCGTAGTGTTTGTCGACGATATTTTAATATACTCCAAATCCAAGACGGAACACGAAGAACATTTGAGGATTGCTCTACAGACGCTACGTGAACACCAATTATACGCCAAACTCAGCAAGTGTGAGTTTTGGTTGGAAGAGGTTAGCTTTTTGGGACATGTCGTCTCAAAGCACGGTGTCACGGTAGATCCAGCAAAGATAGAAGCAGTAGTTAAATGGGAGCAACCAAAAACAGTGACCGACGCGTCAAGTTTTACGGGCTTAGCGAGGCTATTATCGACGTTCGTTGAGGGTTTTCAAAGATATCGGGACCTCTCACAAAGTACACGAAAAGATTCAAGGTTTGAGTGGAGTGAGGCATGCGAGAAGGGTTTTCAAGAACTCAAACGAGACTCACTTGACTCGATTAGCGATTCCTTGAGCGATGGAGGATCGGTGTCTGATGACAACGTCATATACAATGGCCTAGGTTGTGTGCTCAACCAACACAAGAAGGTGATAGCTTACGGATCAAGACAGTTGAAAGAACACGAGAAAAATTACCCAACTCATGACTTGGAACTGGCAGCAGTCATTTTTGCGCTGAAGATTTGGAGACATTACTTGTATGGTGAGACCTTCGAAATTTTCACCGATCATAAGAGCCTCCGATATCTGTTTACACAGAAAGAACTCAACATGAGACAGCGCAGATGGATGGAATTCCTCAAGGATTACGATTGCTCCATACAATACCATCCAGGCAAGGCAAATGTTGTAGCCGATGCATTGAGTCGAAAAGGTTCAGCTCAGTTAGCTTCTTTGATTTTGGGTATGCACCGATGGAAATTATTGGAAGACCTGGCACTCTATGATGCGAACATTGAGTCAAACCGGATCCTTTTTGGCTAACATATCAGTAAAGCCAGTGATATTTGAACATATCCACGATCTACAGATGAAAGATCCAGCATTGATAAAGATTCATCAAGACGTGAGTGAAGGCATCAGGTCGGACTTCTCAGTAAAAGAAGATGGTTCTTTGTTGTATAAAGGCCGTCTATGCATTCCGGACAACGCCGATCTAAGACGAACGATTCTTGATGAGGCCCATAAGTCAAATTATGCTATCCACCCTGGTAGCACCAAAATGTACCAAGATTTGAAAAAGAACTACTGGTGGAGAGGACTGAAACAAGACGTGGCCAAGTATGTGTCACAATGTTTGACTTGTCAGCAAGTGAAGGTTGATCATAGACATCCTGCGGGACTATTGCAACCTTTACCAATACCAGAATGGAAGTGGGAATCGATCTCAATGGATTTCATTGTTGGATTACCCGATCGCCAAGAGACACAATGCCATTTGGTCGTCAGAGATCGATTGATCAAATCGGTAGCACTTTTTGCCGTATACAATACTACATATACAGAAGATGGCAGATTTATACATGAAGGAGATTGTAAGATTACATGGTATTCCAAGCAGCATAGTTTCAGATCGTGATCCACTATATACGTCCAAGTTTTGGAAGAAATTTCAAGAAGGAATGGGAACGCGACTAGACTTTAGTTCAGCTTTCCATCCTCAAACTGATGGGCAGACAGAGCGAGTGAACCAAGTGATAGAAGACATACTCAGAGCGTGCATGCTAGATATGCAAGGATACTGGGACGAGTATCTACCGTTGCTCGAGTTCGCATATAATAACAGTTTTCAAACGAGCATTGGCATGGCACCGTATGAAGCTCTGTATGGACGACGATGCAAGTCACCCCTCAATTGGGAGGAAACAGGTGAGAAATTTGTATTAGGACCGAAACTGCTTGAAGACAACGCCACCGTTGTCCGAATTATCAGAGAAAGGTTGAAGACAGCACAGAGTAGACAGAAAAGTTATGCCGATATGAAGCGGACTAGTGTTGACTATAAAGTGGGCGAGCATGTGTTTGTGAAAGTGTCACCTATGAAAGGTGTAATGAGATTTGGCAAGAGAGGGAAGTTAAGTCCACGTTATGTTGGACCATTCGAAATTTTGGGACGAGTAGGCGAAGTTGCATATCGCATTGGTTTACCACCGCTGTTTGATCGAGTACATAATGTTTTCCACATATCGATGCTCAGAAAGTACGTGAATGATCCGTCTCATGTGTTAGGAAAGCAACCTATAGAGATGTGTGAGGACATGAGCATGATAGAGGAACCAGTGGAAATCTTGGATCGAAAGGAACAAGTACTGCGCACTAAAGTGATTCCCTTAGTGCTAGTTCGGTGGAACAATCATCCAAAAGAAGAGGCTACTTGGGAACGAGAGGCCGATGTGAGAGAACAATATCCAGCCTTGTTTCCAACGACGTGAGAATTCAATGTAAACCACAAACATATTTGTGAAATCTCCACTATGCTTGTAATTCAATGGAAATTTTGATCCAATCTGTCATAAATTGTCAAAAATAGTAAAAGAAAGAAAGAGATTGAAATTCTGTAGAAATTGGGCAAAACCGATTAATCGAATTTCAAATCGATTAATCGATTTGGAATTTCGATTAATCGATTTTGTTCGATTAGTCGACTGGCATGTGCCAGTGACTAGAAATTGAAAGGAGAGTTAGAATATACATAGAAGACAAATTTTGATTGATCGAATTGGAATCTCGATTAATCGATTTGGGATCGACTAATCGATTTTGAAATTTCGATTAATCGATTTACTAAAGGGACTTGGAAGAAACTAGAGGTAGATAGACGATTTCGATTAATCGAAGTGAATCTCGATTAATCGATTTTGAACTTCGATTAATCGAAATGGATTCGATTAATCAAATATTTAATGCATTCGGAAAAATTTAGAAGTTACTGCACGATTTCGATTAATCGAAGTGAAATTCGATTAATCGATTTTGGAATTTCGATTAATCGAAATGAATTTCGATTAATCGACTGGCTCGCGCCAGTGAGCTCAAAATTTTAAAATTTTAAACAGACACGATTTCGATTAATCGAAATGGTTTCGATTAATCGAATTTGACTTTCGATTAATCAATTTGGGAAATCGATTAATCGATTTTACGCGGCTTAACCTAGTTTTGAATCTCGATTAATCGATTCTGAATTTCGATTAATCGAGGTATATAAGTAAATTTGGGGATTTCATTACCCATTCGAAATCATTTCACCTTGAAGCTTTTAGGGCGTTTCGTCTCCTCTCTCTTCTCCGACCATCCGACGCCCTAGGGTTGGGATTTGCCGTCGGTTCGCTTCCGCAATCGCGTCCAAAACCACGGTAAACCCTAAAAATTTCCCTTTTTCACTTCAATTGGAACTAGAAAAACCCTAGTTTTGTAAAAATGCCGCCCAAAACCCGATTGTCTTCGAAGAAGGCAACCTCCAAGTTGCCGGTTAGGCGTAAGAACGCCGCACCACCACCACCTACCCCATCGCCGGTGAGGACTCCTTCACCGTCGGAATCGGAGACCACCTCCGGTTCGACGAGCGCGTCTACGCGCGAGTCTTCCCGCGAATCCACCCCCATGCCACCACCACCCACCAATGTCGAACAACCAAACGAATGGTGGACGGCAAAGACCTTTGAGGTCGAATACATCATCGACCCTACCCTTTTTACCGATCCCGATGTGCCGGGCGAGACCCAATGGGCTCGAAACTACCTAAATAATGCCGGCCTCGGCAACCTTCTAAAACCAATCCGGGGTTCTTACTACCCTAGATTGGTTAGACTCTTTTACCAAGGGCTAACCAATGGCCCTACCGACGATTGTGTTATAACCAAGATTGAGGGTCGTCTCTATACGATCACTCGTCGCCACATCCACGAGGTAATCGAGTGTTACCTCGATTTCACCCCAGAGACCACCCTATTCCCACCCTTCGAGGAGGACCCTCGATTTGAGGAGGTCATGACCCGCATGACAAATGGCAAGAAGGGGTTGGGCTCCTCCATCAAGAGGGTTGACCTTCCACCTTACATGTGGATGCTTGATTCCATAATCAAGTGTAACCTCTACCCGATGCGCCACGACACTGAGCGCGTGGACAAAGTGCAACATGCACTTTACGCGGCCTACTGTGGCCGGTGGTTCGACGCCACGATGGTCATCCTAGAGGGGATGAAATACATCAAGGGGAAGTTGATGAAGGGCAACATGAGGCCTAAAGAAAAGATGCCTTATGCTCGCCTTATATCGAGCATGTTGGAGTGCTACTCCAACGAGCCATCCTACACCATCTCACCTCGCGAGGTGAGGGCTACGGATCGCGTGAAGACATTTACAAAGTCTTCATGGACCCGTAGCTATAACCTTCTAAAGCGGACCCTACCAGCTCCGGGTCCCGCTCCCGCCCCAGCAGCAGCAGCCGCAGCAGCAGTAGCACGCCACCACCCCCACCACCTCAGCAGGACCCACCCGTGGGTGGGGCACACCCTGCCGCAGCAGAGCCATCCGTGGAGAGGGTTCCCTCCCACACCACTGCCTCACCGACACCACCTGCACACTCCGCGCCCGCGACACCCACTTCATCCTACCGCCGGCGCGCCGCTCCATCCGGTCCTACCATCGAGGACGTGTTGGCTCGTATGGAGGCCAACAACGACCGGATGAACCGACGGATAGACTTTTTGATGTTCCACACACTCCGCCACATCTACCCGACCGACTACCGCCGCTACCTCGCCCAGGAGGAGGAGTGGACGGCCGGACGCACCGCCTTCCATAGAGGACCCGTCTTCCATCCCACCACTACAGACGCGGCTCCTTCCACATCCACATCTACTCCGCCTACCGGGACGCCGCAGCCGCAGCCGACCACCCAGCCAGCACCGTCGCCACCACCGCAGCCAGAGCCAGCTCCTGCAGACCCACCCGCCACTGCAGCACCGGATCAGCCTAGCGAGGGGCCTGCATGAGTCTTATATTGTATTTTGTATCAGTCATATATTCTGTTCATGTATATCTTGTATGCCACTTTACTGGCACTGTATAAACTTTTGATCTTAATAGAAAATCCTAATTTTTATGACAATTGTTTGCCTTCATCAATGTTTGAGTTCTATGCTTATGATAGTACCTACTTAAATACGTATGAGTCAATTGAACCACCTCACCTGAAAGTGCGGGGGGGGGGATAGAGAGAGAGACCATACCGACAAACCTTGGATTATTTTCGAGGACGAAAATTCCCAAGGTGGGGAGGATGTAATAACCCGAAAAATCACGCAAAACTATGACCTCAGGATCCGTGCCCAATTGGTCACAAGTTTGACCAATCAGGAGATCAAGAGTTAGCATAGGATGTAATGAACGGACGAGATGTGATAGTTTGGGTGATTTCGTGGTGTGCGTTGTAAATAGGAAGTCGCATACACCTACCGCGGTGTATGTGCTCAACACACAAGTAAAGAATAGGATAAAAGGGTTTAATAACCCTAAATGGGTGTTTTTGAGTTGTTGAAGGAGAGTAAAGAAGAGAGAGAGAGTAAAAAGAGTGATTAATGCAAGGAGTAAAGGCTAGTTGAGGAAGGGAGATTCAATAAACGCAGGATTCGACCACGAGGATCATTGAAAAGCTAAAGCTGGAACCCTAGCCTTCCAACCCTAGATTTGAAATCAATTTGAGATTGATTCAAGGTAAAATTTTGTAAATCAAATGCATAGATTATAGAGGCTAAATGGTAGTTGAAAATAGTTTAAATCTTAGGATAATGGCTTAGAAAAATAGAAGAAAAAGTGTGAAAGAAGATTAGGAAGAACAGCTCGAAAAGGGGCTGAATCTGACAATTTCGATTAATCGAAATTAGTTTCGATTAATTGAAATTGGCCAGGAAGTTGAAAGGTCAGAGGACCCCGATTTCGATTAATCGAAATTGATTTCGATTAATCGACTTTGGATTTCGATTAATCGATTTGGGAATCGATTAATCGACTGAGAACCTCCAGTGGACCCCAGGGGTTGGAGGAAATGACTTGAGGAAAAATCGACTAATCGAAATGGGATTTCGATTGATCGATTTTAGTTTTCGATTAATCGATTTGGGATCGATTAATCAACTTGTGAAACTCGACTGTTCGAACTGAGAGTCGACTTTGCGAAAAGAAGAATTTCGATTAATCGAAATGGGATTCGATTAATCGAATGAAAACTCGACTGTTCGAACTGGGAGTTTACTTTGCGAAAAGAAGAATTTCGATTAATCGAAATTGGATCGAATGAAAACTCGATCGCTCAATCGAGAATCGATTTCTCGAAAGGAGAATTTCGATTAATCGAAATTTCTTCGATTAATCGATATTGACCTTCGATTAATCGATTTTGGAAATCGATTAATCGAATCAGATTCGATTAATCAATTTTGGAATTCGATTAATCGACTGAGATAAATTATGTTGACTTTTGGGTTTGACTTTAAGATTCTTGGAGGGTCTTATACCTTCTTTATTGCATCCTTTATGATGTGTTTCACCTGTTATGTGGTACCATAGGTGGTACGTGTGGACTAGTGCACAAGGAGCCACGTGGGACCTTGATGCAATGATCGAATGAAGACTTGAGGTAGGGAACGCCTTGGACATGTACCTTATTTTACAAGAGCATGTATGTAGTGATATAGAGTTCAATTCAAATATTTTACTGCTCAAAGAATTGTGAAAAGTGTGCGTGTGTGACATTCATAAGAGTAAACTAATGAGCCATCCCCAGGGGATGAAGAAGTAAAGAGATAAGAGCATCAGGTGTGATGCAAGTAAATGGATACATCCTAGGGATGTATCCAAGGATTGAATTATGTTTGATAGGGCCTAACTGATATAAGGTAGCACAATTACACGGTGAATAACTATATGTAAGGCACCGATATTTTTGTAATTTGAGGTTTGATAGGGTACCCCACCGACGTGGCGGGATATCCACGACTGACACGGCAGGATATCCGTGACCGATACGGCGGCGAAACCGTAGGCCAGTGCGGAGGCTTATCCGTACATAGTAAGCACACCCCAGGGGTGTTGATTGAGACAAGTGAAACCCCGCCACCAATCCCCAGGGGAAAGCGGCTTGGGTACTATTTGTATTCCCAGGGAATACGATTAAAACTGTCTATATAGATGACGATGATGGGTATCTCATCGGGGCTCGATGCTATATTGCTCGGGGATTACTTAAGTTGAAAGTTTAAGTTTTTCTTTAGGCCTTCTCAGCATCATTCATGAGTAAATGAAAATGTAAGTAATCAACAGTAAAACGAAATGCTTTTATTCTGTTTCATTAACAACTGCATAGATACATCATGCATGGCATATCATGGAATACATGTGAGTTATAATTTATATGTTCAATCGTGTTTGTTCCCTATTGAGCTAGGATGTAGCTTACCCTATAGACTATACGTCGCAGGTCCACTACTAGCAATCCGCGTGGCCTGTGGAGACGCCGATCGTGAGTCGGACCTTGCGGGCGAAGAGTTGAGCCACCTCCAGAGGACTTCTTCTAGAGGACTCACAGCCACTTTGAGGGATTTTGGAGAGAGGTTTTGTACGGCTTGGTATGTCAAGCCTTGATTCTGTTTAAACCATGTATATATATATAGATGGGATTATTTTTTTTGGGCGAACCATCCATGATGATTGCTATCATCGATGGTTCGGATCGGTTCTCCATTCATGTAGAGGCATGATGGTAGAACTGTCTTTTGGAGAGTTAATTAATATAGATTCAAATTCCACAAATTTCATTTATTATTTTATTGCAATGCTTGATATACCAGTGTTCCGTGCTTAGCTAAGGGGCACGGTCAAGATGATCGTGCTGATGGCACGGGTTTCGGGGTGCCGAAATCCGGGCTGCCACAGATAAGGCCTAAGCTACTATATTTAGCACAATCATATGGTGAATAACTATATATAGTGCACTTTTGATATTTAAGGTTTGAAGAATACCCCACCGACGTGGCGGGATATCCACGACTGACTCGACAGGATATCTGTGGTCGGTATGGCGGCCAATCCGTACACCTGTTGCACATCCCAGGGATGTATGTATGTATGAGAATTAAACCCCATCGCCTATATGAAAGAGACCTGGGTAGTATTAAAAGAATGAAAAAGAAAATGAAAATGGTTTGATTAGACGACGATGGAGGGTATTCCATCGGGCGCCCGATGCTATAGTAAATCGGGGAATATTTAAGTTATGATTTAAGTCTTTAGGCCAAATCATTGTCTTATATGAGCAAGTTGAGAACATATGAGCACATGTAAAGTAACAGTAACATTCAATGTATCTTTTCAGTCATTTAATATATTTTTTCAGTTAATTCATTGATACATCATGCTGCTAAATATCATGGAATATATGTGAGAGATTAACTTATATGTTCATTTAGTTGTTTCTCTATTAAGCTATGATATAGCTCACCCTTTTAGACTATACGTCGCAGGTCCTGTGCTTGCGGCTGCTGCTACTTCAGGAGGCGTAGATCCAGAGGATTCAAATTATGTACCTGGGGAGGATTTGGAGCCCCCTCCTGAAGACTTCTTCTAGAGGACCCCTGCGTACTTTGATCATGTTTTTTTTAGAGTACTGTACGGCTTGGTATGTCAAGCCCTTTTTGAGAAAATGTAATTAAACAAATAATATATTCTTTTGGCGAACCATCTAGGGTGACTGTTGTGTCGTCACTGATGGTTCGGGTGGGTTCTTTTTCACATGCGTTGGCATGAGACTAGAACCATCTTTTAGGTTATTTATTTTGATGGTTATATATATATATATATATATATATATAACTGGAGATTTAGTTCGATTCAGTTCTGATGCTTTATAGTTGCTTGGTTATACCAATGTTCCGTACAAGCATATGGAGCACGGCCTCGAAGGTCGTACTGATGGCACGGGTTTTGGAGTATCGAAATCCTGGCTGTCACAAATTTTGGGGTTGGTTTCATGGATGGCCACTGGTTTATGCAGGCTTAATTGTGTTTCCCCATTTTGGTTGATTTTGATAACCCTTGCACTTACTAATGTGCTTTGAATGTGAGGCAGTAATTGGGGTTCATCCTCCAGGTCTATCCCCTAGAATTTAGCTACGGCGAGGTGCAGGCCTTCTCTTTGGCCTCTTGGATCTCTTCTTCGATAGGCTTGTAGCCTAAGCCGAATTTGACTAGTTGTCCGCCCTTGGCTCTAATCGGGTCTTTTCTGCCTTGTAGGCGAGAACATGCCCTTTTCCTTTTTGGAGCCCCACTTCTGGTGCATGGCTACTATCGCAATCATTCCTCCTTCAGTTTTTTCGATAACCTTTTCGATGGATTCTGGTACCACTGCCTCTAACACATCATATTAAACACTATGAAGCTCGATGTCTTTAGCTGTGTGCGGTACATCCAACATTTTGAAATTTTTAATGTTGTAGGTCATTTTCTCTCTTTCCTATCGCCCCTCTCCCATGATGGATATACCTATCTCCTTTGAGATGAACTTGAGTTATTGATATAGGGTGGAGGGCACCGCCCCGATTTCATGTAGCCATGGGCGCCCTAGCAGTAGGTTGAAAGAGGACTTAATGTCCATAACTTGGAATGGGATTGAGAAGGGCATTGGCCTAATAGTGAGCTCAAGATCGACTTCTCCTATTACCTCCCTCCTGGTATTATCGAACCATCGGGCTTCTATTCTAGCTGGTCGAAACATTGATGGGTCGATCCCAATCATGGTCGCCGTTCTCAATGGGCATACATTCAACGCTGATCTGTTGTCTATTAATATCAACGATATCACCATGTTCTTAGTTTTTGTTATGATATTGAGGGACCTGGAGTGGTTCCCTCCTGTTGGAAGATCATCATCTGAAAATGAGATGGCATTGGGAGCCAACACTTGTCCGATCATATGCCCCACTTCATCTTGGTAGACCTTGTCTGATACATGAGCGTCCTTTAGTGCCACCATTAAAGCTTTGAGGTGTGGTGGAGATGTCATTAATAGGTCCCAAATGGTGATGTGGGCCGAAGTTTGCCTTAACTGAGTTTCTAGCGCATACTCTCGACTCATCTTTTCCAACAGGTGCATCGTTGTAGGTTCTCTTCTTTCTTCTGGCTGGGCTGGCACTAGCACCTTAGACTGTTTAGAGATTTTGTCCGACCAAGTTATAAATTCAACTGCCCCTTCCATGTTGCCACTTGTATTGGCATTCGTTTGGTTGTAGTTAAGCAGGACCTGATGGGGATCATATGTTGGTTTGGGAATTTGAAATGGGACGGATGGTGGTGCTAGAGATGATTGAATCAAGGGCTAGTGTGGCAAAGTGGGCGGTTTGGTCTTGGGGGTGGATAAACCGGTGGTGATGTGGCAGACTGGCCAATCAGGGGGTCGTCTTTGGAGATGGAGGTGGATGGACTGATGATGGTGTGGCAAAATTGGGCCAAGTGTGGTTGAAGGAAGTTGATTCCAAAGGTGAGGTAAAATTGGGCACCATATAATTGACGGGGGTTGGTGTCGGAAATGGATAGTATAGTGGGGGTGAGACCCAGCTGGGTTGGACCTGATTAACTGGAGCTAGTGTGAGAAAATACAACCTTAGATCTAGCGATGCTGCTTGGGGGGTTGGATTGGGAAAATAGTCGGCCAAATTCAGAGGCTCAACTACCCCCTATGATTTCACCTCCCTGACTCCATTCCACCTCTTCCCATAACATGTTAATGGTGGCCCTTGAGCCCATTCCTCCCTGTGGGTGTGGCGGTAACGGTGTCTGAAGAATATTGGTGTGCAGGTTTGCGTGGGGAGCTGTCGAAGGAATGAGCTTTTGCGCCTCAATCAGGTCTTAGATCGCATGCTTTAATGGAAAGCATCGATCAATTGGGTGACCTGGCCCCGGTGGAAATTGTAGTGTACGTGAGGGTCATAATTTCTGGGGAGAGGGTTTGGTGGAGGGCCTAGTCGGAATGGTGTGACCAAACCCTTCTCGATTAGTAAAGGCAGCAAGGCATTGAGGGATTGCCCTAAGGGAGTGAACTCACGGTTATAACAGGCCCTTCTCTGCTCGGGAGTCATTTGTGCCATTGGGCCATTGCCTTGCCTTTGAGCTAGATTTACCTGAGTTTGGGCTTGTTGTGCTACCCCAAACTGAAAGGGCATCATGCTGGTGTTGGGCTGTGTAGTCATTATAGCTTGGTCCTCTGCTCATGTTCTTCTGTCATTCCTCTGCTTGGCAAATTTCCAAACCCCACTGACCCCACTAGCCACATTTTTATTAACCACCCCTCTCTTACCGCGTCTTCACAGTGGTTGGCATTCCTTACCAGATCAGCGAAACCAAATTTTTGTTGATATACCAAGAAATCAGAGATAACAGGTAGGGCTATTTTTGAAATCATCTCGATTTGCTCCTCATCACGGATGCGGTTCTTTACTTGAGCTGCTAGGGCCCTCTACATTCCAAGGTATTCATTAAACGTCCCATCAGACTTTTATTTCAATCGAGCTAAATCAGATTTGTGTGACTCAATGTCAATATTGTAGATGTATTGTTCTTAGAATAGGTGAGTCAGGTCTCTCCACATTTTCAGCATAGATGGTTCAATAGACGTGAACCATCTCAAGGCCGAACCCGTAAGGCTTTTTTGAAACACTTTGATGAGGAGTGGTTCATCTCCGCCGTTGTAACGACCCCGAAATTTTCAATCCGAAACGCATGGAAATTCTCGGATCGCTAGATCATAGTTCATAATTTAATTACAGAGATTCTTTAGTATCAATAGAAAGCAAGCCATTAGATTAATACTATTGCATTAATGTCCATAAGAAGCTTAAACGAGAAAGTAAAACCACCGGTGACGGTCGTTCGTCATACAAACAGTAGTGAACAAAAATAATCAATATCAATAGTCCCAAAAGTTTATTTAAACTATACCAAATCTAAGTGTCCAAAAGAAATCTATGGATAAAATTGCTCAGGAGGAAAATCTGCCTCGTCCTCTGGTACGAAGTCTAGATCTTCTAAGTCAGAGTTTGGAACAACTTCAGTACCTGTGACACATAGTGTCGGGGTGAGCTAACAGTCTAAGCTCAGTAGAGTAGTACAATACATAATTATACTTCATATGATCAAAACATAGTTCCAATGATACATTCAAAGCAATTTATTAAATGACAAAACATAGGTACTGAGATGCAAAGAGTGAAAACATATATTCATAATGGTTTTCATGATAAATTTAATGATATTATTCCTTAGGGTTCGCATGTCATTCCTTATTCAATGTAGGTCTTAAATCCATAACTTAAATAATCTCTTGATCGCGAATATAGCACTAGAGCCGAAGTCAAACCGATGGGAATCCTAACCATTGTCATTCTAAGAATAATTTTTCAAAGTGCCCATGCCCCTACGTTGTGAGGGATACTCGTGCAGTCCGAAGGTCCAAAGGTGTCGAAGCACAGGATTCGTTCCACATGAATCTCTATAAATCACATGTACTTACTATCACATAATTCAATGTTCATGATTCATAATTCGAAGTCCAAAGAGTTTCAAAGGGTTCAAAGTTCAAAGGTTGATTCAAAGGGTTCAATATGAAGCTTTTAATTCAATATCTAAAATCCAATGCAGAAATAAATATTTAACGTTCAATCGTTCTGATGTAAAATGTTTGATAATTCGAAGTAAATTCTAATGTGCAATATTCAAAAGATTCTAAGTTTCGATGCAATAATTTTGATGAGTTCAATACAAATATTTCACAGATTTATATCGAGAATATCATTAAAGTCACGGGTCAAACTCAAAACATAATTATAAAGTGAATTTTCCCTACCTCGGTTTCTAAAATCGCAAGGAATAGAGTGAGATGTCTCCTTTGTACTATGCCTGATTCTCTCTTCTATGGTACATATATAGTTGACATATAAAGAATCAAATCATCAATGATTGATTGAATCGGATAGGGAACATTCCCTATTTTTAATGTTCACATCTCGTTTTTGTCATGTGACAGCGCACTGTGACTCATATGACAGGGCGCTGTGAAGTCACAACGAGCCATCGGTGTAAAAATTCTCAGTTCTCGATGTCCACAGAACATTGTTGTCTTTATGACAGCACGCTGCTGCTACTTTCAAGTCTATTGGATGTATTGTCTTGAGATACTCAAAATGATATATTATACTAAATCGGATTTTTCTATCAAAAGTTATGACCTTTAAAAGATAGTAGTGCTGATTTTTCTTTCAGTGATGGCGAGCCGTCAGGGTCGTCTTCAGGATCCGAGTTTCTATATATTTGAGATCTAAAGTTCGTGACTTGCTTATTATTCTAATGATTTGGAAAATGTAAAATTGATTATCTACTATGATTTCAACCTTATAGATCATCATTAATAATTAGAGTTACCTTTTGTAGCGTGGCCGATGATCCTACGGTGGTTTGCTAGAATCCCGAAGTTCCAAGCTATACGATTCTTCTTCTCCTTCTTATGGATGGAGGTGATCAAGGTGCTCTATGGAGAAATACCTTAATGGTTTGAAGAAGGTTGAAGAAGAAGGATTGAAGAAGAAGGCTAGATTTTTTTACAGAGAAAAATAAGAATAAGGAACTAAAGGGTTGGGGTTCCTTTTATAGAGAAAACTAAGAAGGTTTTCTCTCGGTTCTTTTCTTAGAAGGAAACCTAATAGGTTACAAATTTAGAATTTTAGGGAGATTTTAATTAGTCTCCCCGTATCCAACCTTTTTGTAACTTGTTGGGGTTTATCCCATGTGGAGCCAACACACCAAGTGTTGATGTCTAGGCATTTAGTCTAAAGTCCAAAATAAAGTTTTTAAGTCTCTAGCAAGGTTTGATCCTTAGACCTCTTACTGAGTATTCAAGCCTCCCACCACTAATGCTCTCATGGAGCTTGTGTATTTATTTACATAATTATATATTTGAGTTATTTAAATTAAGGAATTTATTTCTCATAAATATTTAAGGAAATTTCATAGCATACGTTGTATATCTTACTAAGCACATACACTTAATTAGTGTATTAGTATTTTAGAAATTTTGGAAATGTTACAGTTGTACTGGCACATGTCCCCACAATATGACTTAAGGTGTGCAATAGGGTTGTTGGTGTCGTTGTCTTTATCGAATGACGACACTTTAAACTTAGGTGGCAAAGGCGCCTTGGCAAATAGGCACAGATCCGAAAAATCTGTGGCATGAATCTTGGCTCCACCTAGCTTCAGCAACTGTTTCTGGATTTTATCTATTTGTTCTTTTAGCAACTCTGACTCTCTTGATGGTAGAACTGGGGCTGGTCCCCCACTAGGCTGCCTCCACTCATTCTAGATGGTATATTGGTTGGTGAGTGTGGGTAGTGAGGGGTTGAAACTGGCGACCTCCCCAACATAGGCTTCGCTATTTCGGGCCTCATCCTCCTCATATTGATAACCCGCATCAAAGAGTGGAGGAAGTGTGAGGTTGATTAGATTTTGGAGCGATTCGGTAGGTGCCTGATAGGGCCATTGTAGGTAGGGGAAGCTTTGATGAGTGGCATGTGGGGTAAGGGGATGGGTGATTTATGGATTTTGAGCGGGTGCCTGATGAGGCCATTGTATATTTTGAGGATTTGGTTGGGAAGTGAGTGAATGGGTAAGTTAGGGATGGTTGATGGTATGGGACGGATTCCCATATTGGATTGGGTGAGAGGAATGTGGATGAATGGGGCTTATGCTAACTTGGAGGATTAGATGAGATGGGTTTATTATTTGGGGGAAAATGAGGGCTTGTTGGGTGTAGGTGTATGTGGAGAATTGAGAGAATGATGGAGGGTTTGAGAATGTGACCTTTAGTTTTGGGCCTTGATGGGCTTATGGTTGGGTATTGGGTCTTTGAGGCCCACTTGAATGGCCCCATGATTGATATTGGGTGTTTTGGGTGATATGGATTATGGGTGGTTGATTGGGATTTTGGGGGAATGGGGTGTCGAGATTTTGGAGGGTTTGTGATGGATTTGAAGGTATTTGGGATGAATGAGGAAGGCTTTGGGAGGCTTTCCAAGTGGTGTAAGCCCTAACCATGTCCTCCATCATGGTTATGGGATCGACTATGGAGATGGATGTCGATGGCTCTTCTGATGAGGGGGGTGCATGGGAAAAAGTGAGCATGACTTGGGTGGATGTAGGGGAAAAATGACTTCTGTGGATGGGGGAAAAGTGGGTGTGTGTTGGGTGAATGTGAATAATTGTGTTGGATTTTGATGGATGTGGGAGGAAAATGGGGTAGATTTTGGGTGGATGTGGAAGGGAAATAGGGTGGAAAATGGGATGGATTTTGAGTGGTGGTGGTCGAGAAATGGGGTGGATTTGGAGTGGATGTGGAGGGAAAATGGGGCATGATTTGGGTGGATGGGGGAAAATGGGGGGAATTTTGGGTGGTGGTGGAAGGAAAAATAGGTGCACCAAATGACTGGGTGACATTAAATCAGGATTGGGTGGGGAGATCAGAGATGGGTATCTTGTCCATGTGGATATGTGATGGGAAAGGTGGTGGGGATGAATCTGAGTCAAAGACGATTAGATCAACCGCCCATGACATGGTTTGGCGGCAAGTAGGGTATGGATTCCTTGGGTGTGGCCCAAAAACCTTCTTTCTCCTTCCCCTGCGGAATGGGGTGGGTTTGGCGATGTCGTGGCTACGGCACCACGATTTCTCCTTTGGTTCTCTTTTTGGTTTTTTTTGTATATATATTTTTTTGATTTTTTTGGATGAGTTTGGATTTTTCGAAATGATTTTTTTTTAATTTCCTTTCCTTTGACTCCGACGGTGTTGTTCGGGGCCTTGGAACTCCCTTTTCAGGTGTCTTTCACACCCCTAATGCCTCCCACGATGAGATCCCGATGCACTTTAGAAGAAACAGAGGAAATCTTTTGTTTTATATAAAGGCACGAAAATCCACACAATAACTCGATCACTCAGAAGAGTCAATAAGAGGGTCACATCTCTTAACCGGAGAGAGCATTTTGAGTATCAAGAGTGTGAGATTTATCGGGAGTATTAAAACCACTAAGCAGGGAGTTCGGGGAGTTGTGCTAAAAAGGCCCCAAATCTGGACAACAGAAATTAAGTTGTGCGTACAAAGGATGTACGCATGGGAAAATTTATGAGATTTTAAGCTATGCGTAAATGAATGTACGCATGAGCAAATTTTCCAAAATTTAAACTATGCGTACAATGGATGTACGCATGAGCAAAGTTTTGGAAATTTTACCTATGTGTACAATGGATGTACGCACAACTAAATATATATACTTTTTTCCAGTTTGCATATCCGATTTGGACAAATTTTGGGTTTTTGGAAGCGATGCCTCCGGGGACAGTTTTTCTCTATTTTTTGGGTCCCTCCTCTCTGTACCTAAGGGATACATGTGACAGCCCGAATTTCGGCATCCCGAAATCCGTGCCACCAGCACGACCTTCAAGGCCGTGCCCTGGGTCCTTTACAACACATTGATATATACAAGCCAAAACTGAAATTGAAGCACACGTAGCTACCCTAAATCGAAATCTCAAAACAATATATTTGGTCTCGCAAGGCTGTCCTTGTCCCATGCCAATTCATGGACATAAGGACATACCCAAAAGTTAAATGATAATTATTCATCCTAGATGTTTTATCAAGAGACAGAAATTAAAGCATTCGAAATAAAGAGGCTCGATATACCAAGCCATACATAGTACTCTCTCAACTCACTCTCAGAGTATGCAGCGGGTTTCCTAGAAGAATTCCTCAGGAGGAGGTTCTGACTCTTCTGTGGCCACGAACACCGAGGCCCTTGGATTAACTTCTCCCGAAGTCTTTGCTGCTAGTCACGGACTGCGACGTATATAGTCTAAGGGTGAGCTACATCCTAGCTCCGTAGGGAAAACAAAAGAACATATAGATCAACCTTCACACATATGTCAGCAACTTAAAAAGCATAGAATTTTCAAGAAGTCACTTATGGACAATAATTTGAGTAACAGGAATAACCCAATAATTTCTGACCACTACTTAGCATAGTTTTGTTTAATCTCCTTATTAGTTTGGTTGTGAATTTGGCCTAATCATTTAAATCTTAACTTAAGTAGTCCTCGAGCAATATAGCATCGAGCCCCGATGGAATACCCGCCATCGTCATCTAACTAGACAGTTGTTATATGTATTCACAGGAATCTTGCGAAACCCCTTTCTCATAGGCTGGGTCTATTCTCAATCTACATCCTCGGATGTGCTATAAATGTACGGATTGGCGCCCGTGCGTCATGGGTATCTGTTGCGCCGAGTCGTGGGTATCCCGCCACGTCGGTGGGGTATTCTAATCAACCTTAAATAATAAAAATATCAATGTGCTTTACATATAGTTATTCACCGTGATTGTGCTAAATATATTACATTAGGCCTTATCACGTTACCTTTGTTTCTCTGTTAGTTTTCTTACGCATCCACAGGATGCCCATGCTTCTATTTCACCCTTCTTTGATTTAACCACTTGATTTTTTCGTCCCCAGGGACCTCGGGATTTTCGCATTGCAACACACACACACTCTTATCATGAGGGTTCATGGAATATATAACTATTTAAATAGACTATACTACGCATATGAGTTCACGGAATAATGCACATGTTTCAAGAATATTCCCTACCTCGACGAATCTCAAGGCACGCCTGCTCGTAGAGGGTTATAATGCATCAACCTACATTTTAAAAAATAGTTTTAGAACGATCTAAAGTCATTGGGGTGTGTGACTCCCAAGTTTCTTACATTCGAAAACCAAGATCTGAGTGGTCACCAGACCTCGCTCGCGCGGCCATTTATACTCGCTCGAGCGGTCACTTGACCTCGCTCGAGCGGTCTCTTGACCTCGCTCGAGCGGTTAAATCGAGGTCGCTCGAGCGGTTAAATCGAGCTTTCGAATTATACTGCGGACCCTCGCTCGAGCGAGCTCCCCTTTAGTTTTAGGGACCGCTCGAGCGAGCCCAGAGTCATATTTTTCTATGTTCATCCTCACTCGAGCGAGCCTTTTTGGACCACTCAAGCGAGGAACACTGATTTGTCCCTCGATCAGATCGAGAACAGATTTCCATCCATCCTTTAACCTTAATCTCATACAAAGCAACATTTATCCAACATTCTTCCTACTATTCAAAACATTCCTAGGCATATATCATGTTTTTAACGTACCTCCGACGATTAGTCACGCACAGGTTCGATTTATAATTCGAAACTCCACTAAACTAACTGGCCTCCCTGGTTCTTCCTCCAGTCCTTTCCTCTAATCTCCTTTGCCGACCTAAGTCTCGACGAACCCTAGTTCTCTACTAGGCTCTTTTCTTCTTTCTCTTTATATTCTCCTTCTCTCTATTTAGGTTAGAATAGAGTTACGTAAGGGCTCCTCTCTCTCCTTCACTTTTATATCTATAATTTTAGGGATATACTAGTGTGTTTCCCACGTACACACTTAATGTATTTGGGTCATTTTGGTCTCCTTGTGAAACACATATACCTATGTGTGTATG
Source organism: Chloranthus sessilifolius (assembly GCA_021018995.1). Taxonomy (NCBI): domain Eukaryota; kingdom Viridiplantae; phylum Streptophyta; class Magnoliopsida; order Chloranthales; family Chloranthaceae; genus Chloranthus; species Chloranthus sessilifolius. The sequence goes on from CM037586.1 coordinate 35,785,305, forward strand.
CGTGTCGTGCACTCATCTCAAAAATCTGCGGTTGTCACAATCACCCCAACTTATAAGATTTTCGCCCTCGAAAATTGATATTATTCTCTTAACGTCACTTACGTCGACTCGCATATCCAAACAGTAATTTAAACATTTTGCCGCATTTTTGCAACAACCAGTGTTGGTCATGCCAACAAATTTCCACACAACAAACAAACAAAACAAACAAACAAAACATTATCGGTATCTCATTCCATACATATTTATCATCTACACAAACAAAACTTTGTGACATTCATGTCATGATAGTTTGAAGAAAATTTTGACCTCCATACAAAATGTTTCAAAATATTACATGTAAAGTGTTCAAATTTTTTGTTACTATCTAATCCTCATCCTCCCGTAGTCCTCGCCATCCTCATCGCCATCGCCCACGTGACGTGGGTACCCACTGTAGCGCTCCTCGTAGCCGGGCCGGAGCTAGATGCTCCAAAAATAGCGTCCCTCATGGCACCTACGCGCTGCATGTAAGACTGCGGGTATGCCTGGCCCATGAGGTCGATAAGTAGCGCCTCCTGGAACCTCTGATGCAACCTGATCTCCCGCCCTTGCTGAAGGATCTCCCTCATCATGCCCGCGTCGGTAGTGGGTATGGGCTGTGGAACTGAGGTAGAGGGAGTAGTCGGTCCACCGGTGCTTGATGGGTGGCTGATCGGGAGACCTGTCGGTCTCTCTTCTTGTTGACACTAGTTTGCAGGCTTTTAAGGTTTCGGCTCCAGTCTTGGGCGAGGTATGGGACGACATTATCGGTGAGGAACAACTCGTCCTCCCGGATCTTAAATCCTCCCTTCCCATTCCGTGAGTCCAAGAGTCGGGAAATCAACCGAGCATATGGTAATCGGTTGATTGGTGGAGGGACAGCACCCCTTACATTTCTTTTGTAGGCATGCGCCATGCCTTTTATGATGACCATAGGTGCGTTGATCCACCTATTGTGAAAAGCGGTGTGTAGGGCTCGCAGAAACGCATCTCGGCGTTCTTGATCATGGCCGGTTGGGTGTAGATTCTTTTTAAAGATAATGTCTAAAAGCCACATGCGCGGCGGTAGTTGTGATCGGGTAATAGATTGTCCCGAGGCGGACATACCGCCAGTGATGTCGGAAATGATCGTTGGGAAATCTACGTTCCCAGAAAAAGGTGGTAGGATGAGTGGGCTAGGGGTGTAGATGTGGGGACATTTCATGATTGAGGAAATGTCGGCACATCTGAAAATTAGCTCATTACCATCGATGGTAACGAGTATGGCGTCCTCATCGACGTTCATGTTTAGGGTTTGGTAAAACAATTTCACTAGCCTCGGGTAATACCGATCCCCGAACGGCGTAAGCAAGGTCTGGAGATGGTTGTTGGTGAGAAAGTCCGATGTCCACTGGGTGGACGTCGGATCTCCGAAACATGAGGGGTGTATTTCCCATTCGGCTTCAAAAATTTTTGCTCCCCACCAATCATCCAGTGTGATTGGAGCAGAGGGCGGGTTTGATGATGGTTGGGAGGTTTGGGGCGCTTTGTTGCGCTCCGGTGGCGACCGAATCGCCATCCGTTTCTTGGGTTGGGGGTTTGGGCTCGAGGCCATTTAGTATAAATAAGGCTCAAAAAGAAAGAAAGACTTTAGGAAAAGATAGATTTTACCTAGAAGAGTCGTCCTAACGGATCGGATTGCTCCAATCCGGTTGAAAATGGAAGGAAAATGTCTGAAATTGTTTGCCCTAACCCTTCCCCCGCTCGTCCCTTCTTTCTTTCGCTTGAAGATGAACAGACGCTCTGGCCTCTACCATATTTATAGTTCCGCCTTGCTCGAGCGGTCATTAGTTCTTGCTCGAGCGAGAACAGAAATCGTATTGTCATATACTGTAACCTCGCTCGAGCGGTTATAATGCATCGCTCGAGCGGTCAAAATGCCTCGCTCGAGCGAGGATTTGTTATCGCTCGAGCGAGAGGAAGTATGATTTTATGCAGTTCGCTCGAGCGGTCATTAGTGGTCGCTCGAGCGAGACCAGAAACATTTCTCTGGTACCATTTTGCTCGTTTTTGGTTTCAATTCTCATCCTAGTTTCATTAAATAAGAGTTCAACGAAAAGTGGTTCAATCATTGTTTGGTGTCAATATATCTTTAAAAGAAATTTATATATATATAGCCTTCATAGTACCCGCAATCACATATTCTCAAAAGAATAAAACCATTCAGTTGGTAATTTCAAACAATTTGGGATATTGTTCTCTAACATCCGCCTCATGTTCCCATGTTGCCTCTTGACGGATGGTTCTTCCATCGGACAAGCACTAAGGGAATTACTTTTGTTCGCAACACCTGTTCTTTTTTATCTAAAATTTCTACCGGCTCTTCAATCATGGTCATATCTTCATGCATTTCGAATGATTGGCCGCTCAGCACGTGATCAGGGTCATTGAGATATTTTCTAAGCATCGACACGTGGAATACATTGTGTACCTGATCAAACAATGGTGGCAAACCAATGCGATAGGCTACTTCTCCCACTCGACCCAAAACTTCAAACGGTCCAAGATAGCGGGGACTTAGTTTCCCTCTCTTCCCAAATCTCATCACTCCCTTCATCGGTGATACTTTCACGAACACATGTTCACCCACTTTAAAGTCTACACTAGTCCGCTTGATATCAGCATAACTTTTCTGTCTGCTCTGAGCCGCCTTTAGTCTTTCCCTGATCATGCGGACAATAGCAGCGTTATCTTCAAGTAGCTCGGGTCCCAAAACAAATTTCTCGCCAATTTCCTCCCAATTGATTGGCGACTTACATCGTCTTCCATACAAGGCTTCATACGGTGCCATCCCGATGCTCGTCTAAAAACTATTATTATAAGCGAACTCAATCAATGGTAGATGTTGATCCCATGATCCTTGCAATTCTAACATACATGCCCTAAGCATGTCTTCAATGACAGTTGACCCTCTATACATTTTGTGGGTGAAACGCCGTACTAAAATCCAACCTAGTTCCCATTCCTTCTTGGAATTTCCTCCAAAACTTGATGTATATAATGGGTCTCGGTCTGAAACAATGCTACTTGGAATCCCATGTAATCGGACGATCTCCTTCATGTAAAGTTCTGCTAATCTTCCCGCTGTGTACATTGTATTGTACGGCAAGAAATGTGCCGACTTAGTCAATCGATCAACTACTACCCAAATGGCGTTATGCCTCCTTGCGATTCATGTAAACCGACTATGAAATCCATGGAGATAGACTCCATTTCCATTCGGTATGGGCAAGAGGTGTAATAGGCTGCGGGTGTCTATGATCGATTTTCACTTGTTGTACGTCAAACATCGTGACACGTACTACGCCACATCTTGTTTCAAACCTCTCCACCGGTAGTTCTTTTTCGAGATCTGATACATCTTTGCTTCCGGGTGGATCGCATAGCTTGACTGTGAGATTCATCAAGAATCGTCACCGTAATTCGGCATTGTCCGGAATGCAAAGTCGCCTTGAATATTAAGGAACCGTCTTCCTTGATTGAAAACTTCGAGGTAGTACCTTGATTACATTTTGATGTATCCTTGTTAGGATCGGGTCTTTCATCCGTAGTTCGTATGTGTTCGAATATCGGCTTCATATATGTTGGCTAAGAAGGCTCACGTGGCTTGTGGTTGTATGTCGCGCCACACAACGCTAGATCTTCCAACAACTTCCATCGATGTATAAATTAGTCTAGCGGTTGGGCGAACTCTTCGACTCAAGGCGTCGGCCACTCGTTAGCTTTGCTCGGATGATGCTTGTATAGAAAGGTCGTAATCCTTGAGAATTCCATCCACCTTGACGCCTCATATTAGGTTTCAAACGTAGCAATATCACGAGGCTTTTATGGTCAGTGAAAATTTCAAATGTTTCTCCGTATAAATAATGTCGCCATATCTTTAATGCGAATATGACTGCTGCTAGTTCCAGATCGTGTGTTGGGTAGTTCCTTTCGTGCTCTTTCAACTGTCTGGAGCCGTAAGCTATCACCTTTTTATATTGATTTAGTACACAACCCAACCCGTTATACGAAGCATCACTATAAACTGCGAATCCTCCACTGCCTGATGGAATGGCTAACACTGGAGCTGAGGTGAGTCTCTTCTTGAGTTCTTGAAAACTCTTCTCACACGCCTCACTCCACTCAAATCTTGAGTCCTTTCTTGTAAGCCTCATAAGAGGCCCTGATATTTTTGAAAACTCCTCTACGAAACGTCGATAATAACTTTTGCCGGTCAGGAAACTTGGATGACATCACGGTTTTTAGTTGTTCCGATTCACTCGCCTCGATCTTAGCGAGATCTCTGATGACGCCATGCTTGGATCGACATGTCCCAAAAAGCTAACCTCTTCTAGCCAAAACTCACATTTGCTGAGCTTGGCGTACAGTTGGTGTTCACGCAAGGTTCGTAGAGCGACACGTAAGTGTTCTTCATGCTCCGATTTAGATTTTGAGTAGATTAGGATGTCATCAACAAACACTACCACGCAGGAGTCTAGGTGTGGTTTAAACACTCGATTCATCAAGTCCATAAACGACGCGCTGGTGCATTTGTCAAAGGCATCACTAAAAATTCATAGTGTCCATACCGTGTTCTAAAAGCCGTTTTCTGAATGTCCTCAGCCCTGACTCTTAACTGATGGTAACCAGATCTTAGATCGATCTTGGAAAAATGTTTTGCACCCTGCAATTGGTCGAATAAGTCATCTATTCTTGGCAACGGATATCGATTCTTCACCGTGACTTTGTTCAATTGGCGGTAGTCGATGCACAACCGCATCGACCCATCTTTCTTTTTCACGAACAACACTGGTGCTCCCCACGGAGACACACTTGGTCGTATGAATCCCTTGTCCATGAGCTCTTGCAGTTGTTCTTTCAACTCTTTCAACTCTGCAGGGGCCATTCTATAAGGTGCTTTTGAAACAGGTTCCGTTCCTGGTGCTAAGTCGATTGCAAATTCTACTTCTCTTTCTGGAGGTAATCCTGGAAATTCTTCTGGAAATACATCTGGGAATTCTCGCACCACTGCTATCTCAGAGATAATATTATTTTCTTCTTTATCTTCTTTCAAAAATGCCAAATAACCACTACACCCTTTCGGATTAAACGTTCTGCTCTGACTGCAGATATGAGTGGTACCTGAGTCGACCTCTCCCCTTGAAATCGAAACGATCTCCTCGTGTTAGGACGGAAAACAACAACTTTATCCTTGCAGTCCACTGTTGCGCAATGATGGGACAGCCAATCCATACCAAGGATTACATCGAATCCTTGCATGTCCAACCATATTAAATTTGCGTCTAATTCGTGGACAGCGTGATCCCGAATGCTTACTACTACCAATTTGCAGACTAACTCCGTGTCCACTAATTCTCCTGTTGGGATGGACACTGATAACACAAAGTCCAGTGTCTCCGGAACAATCTTCATCTTCTTTGCAAATCTAGGGGTAATGAAGGAGTGGGTAGACCCTGGGTCTATCGACTGTTCGCGTCATGTGCGACGTAACACCCTTTCTCATAAATCTGTAACGTACCTACAATGCATGCATATACGTACATAACATATACATAAAACAAAATTTTCACTCTTAAGTTTAATAACGGTTATATAGATATTTATCCTAATGGAATTCCATTCTTTATCTAGAGTTGTATTGCAACCGAAATTCTTTATTTTAAAGGAGATCTCACCTTGGATAACGTCGTGTACACTCCACGCTTCTGGCGGTAAGCTGCGTAGAGGCTCTCCCTCGAATAACAATTTTCGAGATTGAATAGGTTGTGGCATGGAAGTTGGAGCCTTTTTCTTTGTCTCGGGCAATCTCTAATCATGTGGCCTATCTTGCCACACTTGAAACGACCTCGCATTCCACATCTACAATCTGTTGTTTTGTGGGACTTGCCACATTTAGCACAAGTTTCCTTGGTGATGAAGTAGCGTCTCGAAAAACCTTGTGTAGTTGTAGCCTATTTGAAGCAGGACCTTGATACCTCATCGGTCTCTGATGCGAAGAACGGATAATTTTGATGAGTAGGTTGTGCGGCTCTCCCATACATCGTCGGAACGATCGCTTCGATTTGGTGCTACAAACCTCGGTTTCTTATATACCGATTCATAACTCCCCATCCTACTCGGATCAATGCTTTCTCTACTTTGATGTTCCCTCTGGCAGTATCGATTATTCTTTTCTTCCTCTACTACCAATGCCTTACTCATTAATTCTCCATAAGATTTCAAATTTGGAAGGGCGAACCCCTCCTCGGATGTCCGACCTTAAGCCTGTTGGAACCTCTTCGCTTTCATCACGTCGAGATTACGTGAGTGCAGGGCAGCAGATCTCATGAATTCCACTCCATACTCTCTCACGGTCATTCTTCCCTGTGCTAGTTGTAAAAATTGGGTCTCCATCTAATTTCTCACAACTTCAGGGAAATATTATTTATTGAATTCTTCTACAAATTCGTCCCAAGTCCACGGCACATCTGGAGTTTCTTGTGCTCTCGTTCGCGAAACTGATTTCCACCACGGTCCAGCTTCTCCATCTAACATATATGCTGCCCAACGGACGCTCTCATCCTCCGTGCATGTCAGTACGCTAAACACCTTCTCTATTTCCCCCAACCAGTTTTTGGCGGCCATCATGTCTGCCTGTCCTGAAAAGTTGGGAGGTCTCATTCTTCTGAACTCGGTGAATGCTGAAGCCACTGAAGGTGTAAGTCCTACTGGAGGGGTAGGTGTTCGTTGTGGTTCTGGTACTGTATATGCTGCCAAGGACGCTGCTTGTTGTGCCATGGCAGTTGCCATGGTCTCCATTGTGTGCATCATTCTCTGACGCTCTTCTCTTTCTTCATTTCTTTCTCTCACCCTATCTTGTTCCCTCTGATCTCGATCCTGTCTATCTAGATCTTGCTCCTCTGCTTGATTTTGGTTTCCTCCCTGGCCACTGCTCTCGGGAATCTCCCTGTTTCTCAATGGCACTCTGTTTGTAGGTGAGATGAACCCATCTCTACTGCGCAAATTCCTATCATGACCACCCCTGGGTCGGCCTCTCCCTCTAGGAAACATAACGGTCTGCATGAGAATCCATAATCTCGTTAGCAGAAGTCCCTATATTCTGACGATATGATAGTCGAACCACGGAAAGAAAGGAATTTGACATCCGAAATCGTGCCATCAACCACGACCTTCAAGGTCGTGCCACGGGTCCTTACAACACATTGATATATACAAGCCAAACTGAAATTGAAGCACGTAGCTACCCTAAATCGAAATCTCAAAACAATATATTTGGTCTCATAATTTGTCCTTGTCCCATGCCAATTCATGGACATAAGGACATACCCAAAAGTTAAATGATAATTATTCATCCTAGATGTTTTATCAAGAGATGAAATTAAAGCATTGAAATAAAGAGGCTCGATATACCAAGCCATACATAGTACTCTCTCAACTCACTCTCGAGTATGCGTGGGTTTCCTAGAAGAATTCCTCGGGGAGGAGGTTCACTCTTAGACCACGAACACCGAGGCCCTTGGATTAACTTCTCCGAAGTCTTTCTTTGCCGCTAGTCTGGACGGACTGCGACATAGTCTAAGGGGTGAGCTACATTCTAGCTCCGTAGGGAAAACAAAAGAACATATAGATCAACCTTCACGCATATGTCAGCAACTTAAAAAGCATAGAATTTTCAAGAAGTCACTTATGGACAATAATTTGAGTAACAGGAATAACCCAATAATTTCTTACCACTACTTAGCATAGTTTTGTTTAATCTCCTTATTAGTTTGGTTGTGAATTTGGCCTAATCACTTAAATCTTAACTTAAGTAGTCCTCGAGCAATATAGCATCGAGCCCCGATGGAATACCCGCCATCGTCGTCTAACTAGACAGTTGTTATATGTATTCACAGAATCTTGAGCCCCTTTCTCATAGGCGTGGGGTCTATTCTCAATCTACATCCACAGGATGTGCTATAAATGTATGGATTGGCGCCCGTGCGGTCACGGTATCCTGTAGTCCGGTCGTGGGTATCCCGCCACGCGTGGTGTATTCTAATCAACCTTAAATAATAAAAATATCAATGTGCTTTACATATAGTTATTCACCGTGATTGTGCTAAATATATTACATTAGGCCTTATCACGTTACCTTTGTTTCTCTGTTAGTTTGCTTTCGCATCCCTGGGATGCCCCAGGCTTCTATTTCACCCTTCTTTGATTTAACCACTTGATTTTTCGTCCCCTGGGGACCTCAGGGTTTTTCGCACTTCACCACACACCCACACCCTTATCATGAGGCTTCATGGAATATATAACTATTTAAATAGACTATACTACGCATATGAGTTCACGAAATAATGCACATGTTTCAAGAATATTCTCTACCTCGACGAATCTCAAGGCACGCTCGTCAGAGAGGTTATAATGCATCAACCTACATTTTAAAAAATAGTTTTAGAACGATCTAAAGTCATTGGGGTGTGTGACTCCCAAGTTTCTTACATTGAAAACCAAGATCCGAGTGGTCACGGACCATGTGACCATTTATACTCGCCGGCGGTCACTTGACCTCGCTCGGCGGTCTCTTGACCTCGCTCGGCGGTTAATCGAGTCGCTCGGCGGTTAAATCGAGCTTCGAATTATATGCGGACCCTCGCCGAGCGAGCTCCCTTTAGTTTTAGGGACCGCTGAGCGAGCAGTCATATTTTTCTCTGTTCATCCTCGCTCGAGCGAGCCTTTTGGACCGCTCGAGCGAGGAACACTGATTTGTCCCTCGATCAGATCGAGAACAGATTTCCATCCATCCTTTAACCTTAATCTCATACAAAGCAACATTTATCCAACATTCTTCCTACTATTCAAAACATTCCTAGGCATATATCATGTTTTTAACGTACCTCCGACGATGAGTCATGCACAGGTTCGATTTATAATTCGAAACTCCACTAGACTAACTGGCCTCCCTGGTTCTTCCTCCAGTCCTTTCCTCTAATCTCCTTTGCCGACCTAAGTCTCGACGAACCCTAGTTCTCTACTAGGCTCTTTTCTTCTTTCTCTTTATATTCTCCTTCTCTCTATTTAGGTTAGAATAGAGTTACGTAAGGGCTCCTCTCTCTCCTTCACTTTTATATCTATAATTTTAGGGATATACTAGTGTGTTTCCCACGTACACACTTAATGTATTTGGGTCGTTTTGGTCTCCTTGTGAAACACATATACCTATGTGTGTATGCGTGCCGTGCACTCATCTCAAAAATCTGCGGTTGTGACAATACAGGTATGTTTCAATGCGACTAACACACTCCCTAAGGTGTTAAGGCTTTATAAAGTTCGGTCACTCACCCGGTATACCTTCGGTGCAAGCGCCTTCTTAGATACTGGATGGGGTAGTTCCTTTCGAGATCATCACCACTAGGACTGCTGCTCTATTAGGAACCAGGACGGGTATATCGCTGCCTAAAAAATCCCCCCTTTTGTAAAATCTACCCATGAGAACAATTTGATTAAGTCTCCTCTAGATTTAATTTTAAGTTCAATTTTTAAGGAAAGTTTTCTTTAAGTTCAAAAACTGGTGGTAAGAGTCCCGTGCCGCCTCTACTAGCCGGCGTCCACTATTGGAATATGAATCTAAACTATCAAGTAACCCGCCAAATGGCTAAGGTGGTAAAATGACAGAAAATGAAGCTAAACTATCAAGTAACCCGCCAAACGGCTGAGGTGGTAAAATGATGAAAAATAAAGCTAAATGGACCCGCTAAACGGCTAAGATGAGTAATGACTAAATTGTAAATGCTCAAATAGGCCCGCCAAACGACTAAGGCGAGTAAAGATGGAATCGTAGGAGTAAGTAAACATGACGTAATCGTAGGGGTAAGTAAGCAAAATGAGTAAAAAGCTAGCAAAATGGAAAACACACATACAAAAAAGAGGCCAAAACTTCAAGAAGCTCTACAAGCTATCCCAGTGGAGTCGCCATCTATACAACCATGAATTTTATCAATCCATAGCGACAATGCACTCACTAAAGAAATGGAGTCGCCACCCGGAGCTTTTGGTGTCCTGGGATACCCAAAGTTAATATTATAAGCACCGAGGTCTAAAATATGACTCCGATTTACCGGTCAACGCCAAAGGCTCTTGGATAGGGGCTTCGGTTATCAATCGGGAATGTGTTATGCACCCGATCGACCCACTTGAAAGCAGTCTCTACTATGGCCAGTTCTATTTTTGGATGGTTTGTACAATATATATATATATATATATATATATATATATATATATATATATATATATATATATAAGGAAACAATGTGAGAGGCACTTCCCTTTGTCCGAAGGCACTCCGATCCTATTTGAGCGCCCCCCCTTCCCGCAATCACTATAATTTCGACGACGTAACAGCTCAAATTCTAGGATAGAGGAAAAGCAAAAAGAAGGTAGAGGAATAGAGGGGAGAGCTAGAGCTCTCGGGCCCTTGTAGTACCGTGGTCGGATCTTCGCGTGAGAGAGACACCGGTGAGCTTTCGATAGCAAAAGGTTTAAGGTAAGGGTCTTAACTAGCTAAGGCTTGGAGGCTTGGAGCTTGAGCGTGATGATGAAAACGATGGTATAAGATGGGCTAAGGCTCTAAGTTTTTAAAAGATGGTTAAACAAAAGAGGAGTGACTTTATTTATAGACTTGGGGGTGATTAGTGAAAGGTTAAGTTACTAATGGGTTTAGAAATTAGATAATGGGCAATCTAAGGTTTTTGAAATTTTTTAGAGCTTGGAGAAGAGGGATTTGGGTTTAATGGTGGATGATAGGGTGGTGACTTGAATGGGAAAAGGGTGATAAAGAGAGCTAGTTGGGGTACTAAGGTCCTAAAGAAATACACCTTAAAACCTTGGATGGTCAACAAGTCAAACCCACAAGTTAGAATTCGACCATTTTTGAAGAAAAAACAAATTTGAAGCTATGCGTACATTGGATGTACGCATAGTTTAGGAATAGTGTACCTGAGAAGTTCAGAGCCCGTTCCGGAGCTCAATCTGAAGCAAAAAAATCAAATTTGGCTATGCGTACATCCATCGTACGCATGACCATTTTCTGCAAAAAATTGCTCATGCGTACATTGGATGTATGCATGTGTAATTTCTTGCACATTTAGGCATTTTTCAATTCGCCATAACTTTTGATGTACAATTTAGAATTAGGCGATTCTTGGTACGCTGGAAAGCTGAGGAACTCTTATTTCTAATGGTATAGGCCCCAACTTGTGCAAAGGTCTATGTAAACTTTGGTACTCCTCTTTCTATCAATTGTCTTGGTTAAGCTTTCGAAGGGTTCAGAAATGGTTTTAAGGGTTTGGGTTGATCCCTAAGGGTTTGGGATGATTCCTAAGAATTTTGGGATGATTCCTAAAGGTTTAAAAAATGCTTTTGGAAGCTTGAGGGTACGCCTTTCTGGAAGTACGTATCTATCGTGACTTGGGTCAAATTTGGGTGTCTACAGCAACACATTGCACTAGACCTGACATAGCTTTTGCTATTAGAATGCTAAGCAGATTTCTAGTAACCCAAGATAAGAACAGTGGAATACTGTTTCCAAAGTTCTTAGATATCCGAAAGGAACCATGAATTATGGACTACACTTCCAGATAATGTAGAATCCACCATTGGAGGGATTTTACATTGGGAGGAGCTGCGATCTCATGGGAATCTAAAAAGTAGATTTATATAACTCACTCCACTATGGAGTTTGAGCTTGTGGCTTTAGCCATTGTAGACGTACCACTTTGACTGAAACCATTATATGCTTTGATGATTTATTGTGACAGTAAAGCAACCTTGCAAGTGGCCACTAGCAAGACGTACAGTAGTAAATCAAGGCATATTAGCATAAGGCACAATTGTGTGCAAGAATTACTCAATCATGGAATGATTACAGTAGAGTATGTGAATTCAATAATGAATGTAGCGGATTCATTAACAAAAGGCCTTACAAGGGATATGATATATAAAACTTCTAAGGGAATGTGATTAAGGTCAATAAAATAAGAAATCACCTATGATGGGAACCTCATCTCATTTCTGAAAATTGAATGAGGTTCAATGGATAGAAACAAGTCGATAGAGTGATTATGACCATAACATTAGAAAGTTGATGAAAAGGATTCACATCCTTTTAATTCTCATTCTAAAGAGATGTATTCTAGTGTCTTAAGAAACCTGTAAAATTAGAAGGATGATCATAACTCTAAATAAGTCCATAAACTAAAACTTTCAGAGTAAAGCAGATAATTCCTAATGGACTTACCTATGTGAGAGTGGAAGTGTGGCCGCTTCTTATGAGACTGACCGTACCTAGAGCTCTCATGAAACCGGGATATATGCATAGAGCCAGAATGGTGCAAGCTTAGTGGAGTACACCTGGAGACCTTGGAAATACATGTGTGTGATGTATCAGGCTAGTTTTATAGGGTTTTAGTTCAAGATTTATTCACTTAAACCTTGACATAGCTTTGATACATCTGCACTAACTGAAGGTTCAAAGTCCAAAAGCCACCTTCATTTATGCATTATATTTTTCAAAATTGATTTTTAATTTTTCAAAATTATTTGAAAAGTGTGGGTTTGTTGATTTTTTAAATAAAGTTTTATTTAAAAGGTGTGTATTTCAAATAATTTTTTTATTTATTTGGAATACCAAGAGATTGCTCTCTTAAGATAGTCCCGCATTGGTTGGAGACTAAAGTACTCTCTCCTTGTGCATAACCTCATTGTCTTAACAAGTTAGATGAAACAAGAATGCTCATGGCGGTGTAGCTGCCGCGTCACGCGACTCGCGCGTGTGCGTGCTTGTTAGGGAATGGGCTTTGGGTGTTTTGAGGCGCACTCGGCATCACGGCAAGGAGCCTTGGGAGCATTCAATTTTAAATCTTTGGCCTTTAATTCAGTTGACTAAGTTGACCACTGTCAAAGAATTAGCTAAACTAGCCGTTAGTGGGTTATTGTTAAAATAACCGTTAGAGTTATTAAAATTTATCCGTTAGTGGTTATGGGGCAATTAAGAAATGGGTCTTGCAGTTACAAATCTGGACCGTTAGATCTAGGTGGATAAATTTATATCATTCAAATTTGTAACCGCCAGATTCCTATATAACTTTATATAATGAGTCTCTGTAACAGAGAAAAGCAGAAAAAATTTCTAAGTATAAATTCGTCAACATTGAGAGCAATTTCTTGTTATTTTATATTTTATTTTGGGCCAATTTTTGTCTCAAAGTAAAGGGTGTTCTCACTTCATCGAAAGATGTTGAATTCAACTACAACACACATTGATTGGTCTTAATTGTATACAATATGGGTGAAATTCGTTTTTATTTGCCTCCGTAATTTTTTATAGGGAGCCATTACTTGCACACGTTTTATAGATTACACCAAATTCAAAGAAAGACTTGGTATTTTAGGGACTTGTGATATGTAAAAATACAATATGGGCCGTTTGATTTGAAGTATATGATCAATGGCTCCCTTTTTCATATCCCTCTGTTATTTTTTTTTCTCTAATATATATATATATATATATATATATATATATATATATATATATATATATAGCGTTCTCTGCTGCCCCTAAACATATCTTATTTATACAATTACTCATTATTCAAAATTAAAGCAATGTTACAATTATTCAGCAATGGATACGCAATTCAAAATAAAAAATTTTCCTCCTCATATGCAAGTGAATATGTCTTAGTTCATAGAGAAGTGCTTCTCATGGTGCAACGCATTATATAGATTCCAAAAGGGTTAATAACTCGTGACCAACATTTAAACGCAAACTAGGGTCTAAATAATCTTACACTATTAAAATAATCTAATCAACAACTTCCTAAAATCAGAACGTCAATCAAACCTTAAAAAATGAAGATGAAAAAGTAAAAATCGTTACACTAATCTACAAATTATAACCTGAGTCGTCAATTCAAATTAAAACTTGGAGATGCTTACAAAGCTGTAAATTACATGAAATAAAATTTAAACTAAAAAGTAGAGTAAAATATATCCTTCACCCCTCAGTCGCAATCGTCAATTGCTTCTGAGAAACTACAAATATCTAGTATAATCTTCAGCACTCAATTATAGTCGTCAATTGCTCTTGAGAAACCTTAAATATTTAATCTATGCTAACTATTTTACACTACTGATCGGAAGAAAATCCAACCTCATGCATCAATTGATGCTGAAATTCTTCAGTGACTAATCCTGCACCAAGCGCTCTTATTTATAAATCATAAGGGGTTGGTTTACAAGTTCTAAATCTAATAAAAGAAGTAAAAACTATCCTAATATAACTCTATTTCTAATTTCACCTTTTCCTTTCTTTCTTTAGTTGATATGCTTCTGGAAGGTTCTTTAATCTTCAGCAGCAGAGTCCTTCGGAGTATATTTGCATCAATCTTCTAAGATCCGTGATCAGCTGAACTTCTAATTCCAAGAGTCTTCTAATTCTGTTCATGAAGGTAATAGCTCTCACGTGATCAGTAGCAATAACCGTAAATAGGAAAGCTTTTATTTTTTTAAAAATCGTAGATAACAATTTCTTCTATTATAGCTTCTTTGGGAAATCATAAATCACAATTTTCTCTTCTTTTATGACTTTCATACTGAATGATTTTCTATTCACGATTCATTGCCTTTCTCTTCTGTATCGTCTTTACTCTTTTATCGCTTCTAAAGAATCGCCTTTTTAAAAAATCTTAAAATTACGATTTCTTATTTCTTTCTTTCTTCTTTTTACTTCAGTAGTAGCGCAAACTCGTTAAATACGATTTCTCAGTTTTCTTGTATTGATGAATCGTCTTTACACTTTCAATCGTCATTCTTACTGCTATTTGAGTTTGCTTTGATAATTATTAATACTTAGGCTCTCTTTTACTATTTATCTTTAATATCTGCACATCAGTAACTTATTAGTAGCAAACTAAAGCCTAGCATTACTAAGTTATGGGTGATAAAATGGTAAATTATGTGACTGATCACACTCCCAAACTTAAGTTTCTGCTAGTCCCTAGCAAAGAAGGAAAATTAAATTATCCTAAAACTAAAAAATTTAAATGCCACTTTCGTAGGGAGCATGATTATATTTAAAGAATGCAATTTAAACCCCTAGGTGATCCCTAGTGGAAGAGTTGTAGTCTCCTGAAGGTTTTCAATGAAGTTACTTACAAACTTCCAATATTTTTGAGTTTTTAAAAATATTTTTCAAAACTAAAAATTCAAAATATAGATATTTATATACTAATTACTCAGTCAATCATTAGATGTTCATTATTTTTTTTTAAATTTCAAATCTTTTATCCTTATCTTTCCATCATCATAATTGTCCTCTATCAGATCTCAATAATTTCAATTCAGTATAGCGTGGAGTGTGTGCATATCAGTGAAAAGTTTATTCATCATAGATTTTTTTAAACTATAATTTTTAGAAAATATTTTCATCCAAACTCTCACTTATTGGGATACTCTCAAAAAATAATCAAACTTTTGGGTTCTCACAATATTATAGATATATATGCAAATCTCATCGGACAATTAACTAAGAAGATAAATCTCATGGAAAGGATAATCAGTTATGTTCATATAACTTCTCCATTTATTCATAGTATCTATTTTATATATTTCTACTAGACTCATATTCTTGCAAATCGTAAATCACAAAGGTCTTTCCTTCAACTTGTTGTAACGTCCCAAACATTTTAAAACCTTGATCTGTAAGCCTCGATACGTGTGCCTGACGGTCCACACGTTGGGGACGGTATCGATAGTCGATGTAGTGTCTATATATCAAATCCAACGGATGGGATTTGACATGTGTAGGCCAGGTTGAGGGTTAGTACACTCTCGTACACCCAACGTTGGTGCAGTTGTTTTACACCTAAGCCTAGAACTCAAGTATAAGAGAGGAATTAAATGCCTCATTTAGGTATTGCATTCAACACCTTAGTATTGTTGATCATAGAGAGTTAAGAGGAAAGAGGGGGAGATTCGAGATTTAAACACTGATTGCATGAGAGAACAATCCGTTCTCGAAGCTTGTGGTGACGTAATTGAGCGACGAACGAGCCGTTGTTCTTCTGGTGAACCAAAGTCATATCTAGAGGCTAGGATTAGAGATTCGGAGGAAATCGAGGTATGAAATTTTCGTCGAGATCTTGAAATTATGTCATTAACTATTTTTACATAAATTTAGATCACGGGAGCGTAAGAAATCGAGTTCAACTTGATGTAGAGGGGGAAAACCCTTAAACGGGTGATTTATGTTCATTTTGACCGATCGAAATTGAGTTCGATCGATCGAAATGGACTTAGAATGTGACAAATTCAAATTATGAGGAAAGTCGTTCGATTGAAGTCAAATTCGATCGAACGAAATGGGTCCGATCGATCGAATCTCACACTCGATCGATCAAAACATATATAAACAGGAACATGGAAAAACCCTCTGTGAGAACTCGATCGATCGAAATATATTTGATCAATCGAATTATGAATTTTCAACCGATCGAAGTAAGATTCGTTTGATCGAAATATGTGATAGCTCAATTGCTTTTGGAAGATTCGACCGATCGAAATATTTTCTATCGATCGAATTATAAGTTTTCGATCGACCGAAAAGGGATTCGTTCAATCGAAGTAGGTTTGATTTTTGCTTCCATGAGAGCTCGATCGATCGAATTTAACTCGATCGATCGAAACGTGATTTTGATCGATCGAAACGTGATTTTGATCGATCGAAACGTGATTTTGATCGATCAAAATTGGGATTCGATCGATCGAAATTCCCATATTCGGAAATTTGGTAAGTTTGACTACGAGATTTTGAGGAGAATTATCCTAACATGTTTTGCACTGTTCTAATGAGTGAACATTGGATCTTATATTTTAGGTGACTTAGTATTGTATGTTGAGGGGGCTAACCCAAACGACGATGTGAGCTAGTGCGGGTTAAGATCTCGAGGTAAGAAACACTTGACACCATGTGTATTGTTACGTTAACATGTGTGTGTTATGACATGATTATTTCTTTGAATTGATTATATGTGTGGTGACAAACCAAATTTGGAAGAACATGGGCATCTATACCTTTTCGATTCATGCACGAGTTGTGGAATCTTTCGAGATTCAATCTATTGTATTGTGCAAGTATCTTCACACTCCTTCCGACCTTTGATCGAAATTATAATTATCACTTTACATGGCGATGAGCTATATGTACGCACTTTGATTTAAGGTTTTATGTGAATACCCGACCAGTAAGGCGGCTGATCCGTACACCTTTGTACTATGTGTTTTGTCACTCCTATCGCATGACGGTAATTATGTTCGGCCAAGCATCCAACTTTATGGGACCTTGGATATATGTGGAAATGGTTCATATGAGCGACGATGGTGGGTATTCCATGGGGGGTTTGAGGCTATAGCTCCTCATTCTATTACTTTAAGCATACCACTTTAAGTTTTTCTTTTATTATGTTGGAAGAAGATGTGAACCTATCTCTTTTAAAATTTTGAATAAGCTTTGTACCTATGTTTCATGCTATGACCATACATTGTGTATACGTCCCAATTATTCTGTTTCATTATGCCATAAGATTTATGTTCCCGTTACAATATGCATGCTATGAGTTTTTCCTTACTGAGCTTGGATGAAGCTCATTCCTCGACTATATGTCACAGGTTCAGGTGAAGACGTTGATACCAGGATTTTCGAGAGGGAGGTTTCTGAGCTAGCTTCGGGGGAGGACTTGGAGGAGATTCACCCTGAGAGTTGCTTTCCTTGTACTAGATCAGAGTAGGTCCGACCCTAGGATTCAGGATGTGTTGGTTTAACTTTGGTTGTAAAGGATGTAAATTTTGCAAATTATTGTACTTCTTTTAGTGAACCATGTTTCGGTAAGGTACGGCCCTTACCGGTGGTTCTTGTCGGTTCTTTCTCCATAAGGAATCATATGAAATTAGAATTGTCATTTTTGAGCTTTTGAAGAATAGTTCTAGTTCTCCTTTTTGCTATGATGATTCATTGGACTTGGTTCTGCTTTGCTTTTTGTTGTGTAACTATACGATACAGGCTTCATTCGGGGGCTTGGCCTTGGCGCCAGCCCATTGACGGCACGAGCTTTGGGGTGCCAAAACTCGGGCTGTCACAGTTAGTATCAGAGCATGGTTTTAGAGGCGTCTGACAAGTCTTAAGCTATTTTGAGATTGAGATTTTGTTGGATACTAGGGACTCTCTATTAATGAGATGTTGGTTTCATTATAACAGATTCCAATGGATCAGCAAGGAAGAGGTAGACCTAGGGGAAGCTGCCAAAGAGGTGAAAGGTGTATGGAGGATATTCCTTCGGGTTCCGAAGGAGAGCAGAGACCACCTCCTGAGGTGGAGAGAGGTCACAGAGATGAGTCTTTGGATGGGATGGCAAGGGCTATGGAGGCTATAGCCGCTGCTATGGCTCAGCAGACCCATCAGACTACACTTCTGACTGAGCAGACTGCGTTGTTAGCCGCAAGCAACATCAGCCATCAGTAGCAACCGCCACCAGCACCACCTCCTGCTTTGTTGCCATCCTCATTTGTGGATTTCAGGAGACTGAGACCTCCTATGCTCCACGGACAGACTGATCCGCTTGAAGCGGAAAAGTGGTTGAAATAGATGGAGAAATTATTGGAGAGACTGCAAAGCCCTGAGCATGAGAAAGTTGGTTGGGCTTCTTTCCAACTAGAAGGCGACGCTGACACTTGGTGGAAGTCGGTATTGAGGAAAAGGGAAGCTGAGGGTCTATACAACCCATGGACGTGGGCGGACTTTGTAATGGCATTTAACAAGGAGTACTTTCCTAAGCAAGTCCGGAATCAGTTGAAGGACTTTACGAATCTTGTACAAGGGAGTATGACCGTACGGGAATACGACAACGAGTTTGTGAGGTTATCAAGATTTGCACCAGAACTGATAGCTACTGAAGAAATGAAGGCCAGCAGATTGCAAGAAGGCCTGCGACCGAATATACAGGAGAGAGTGTCCATATTTGAATTGGAAGCATATGCCGATGTGATGGGAAAGGCCATCGTTGCAGAAAGGGACATCAATAAAAGACGTGAGTGGAAGAACAAGCCAAGTTCGGGGGGGTGAGTGACTATGACTTGGGGAATAAAAAGCTAAGGTTGTCAGCACCTGCTCCAATTTCAAGACCGACCTATGCAAATTATCCAAGATCAAATACTTTCACTTCTTCGAGACCGTTCCGCAGAGAGGGCCCTACTCAGACTCAGACGTCTGGGGCATCTATCACACAAGGACCTTCTAAAGTGGCATCTACGGGTCCACAACTAAAATGTGCCCGTTGCGACAAACTGCATAAAACTTCAGACTGTAGACGGGATACGGGCGGATGTTTGAAATATGGAAAAGTAGGCCATATGATACGAGACTGCCCCGAGATGAGAAAGGAGGCCACTATCTCCACTGCTACTGCATCGAGACCTACACAATCCATGAGACCTGTTGTTCAAGGTCATGGTCATACCTTTGCCGTGACAGCAGAAGACGCCCGGACAAGCAACGATGTAATCCAAGGTATAACCTTCTTGTTATGTTTGAACTTATTTATTTGTCTTCTAGATGAAAGAAGTGCATTGATAGGAAAACTTCTAGGTACATTTTGTGTGGTCATGACATGCATATCTGAACGTAGTGTATATCTTAAATGATATATAGGTACGCTATAGCTTTACAGAGAAAATGACGGTGATCGTTGTGTTGCACAAGTTCTGATAGACCCAGGGTCTACCCACTCATATATAACTCTAGAATTTGCGGGGAAATTAAGGATTGTTCCCGAGGAGTTGGATTTTATTTTGGATGTTTTCGTTCCTACGGGAAGTACTGTGACTGCAGACACGTGTTGCCGATCAGTCATCGTGCAAGTGGAGGATCAAGAGACTATCGCGGATCTTATCATGTTGAACACGCTAGGACTTGATGTACTACTTGGCATGAATTGGCTATGTGCATATCCGTCCACCCAGATAGAAATCTTTCCGGTTCATTGGCGAGAAAGGGAAGGTAGCGCCGATCATCTCCGCAGTACGAGCTGAGCGGATGATGAAGAATGGATGCGAAGGATATCTAGCATTCCTGCAAGAGAAAAAGGAAGCAAATAATGTTATTTTCGATATCCCAATTGCCAGTGAGTTTGAGGACATATTTCCCGATGAGTTACCAGGCTTGCCACCTGATCGGGAGATCGAATTTGCTATTGACTTAGTCCAGGCACTGAGCCAGTTTCCAAAGCTCCATACCGAATGGCTCCAGCAGAACTGAAGGAGCTGAAGGAGCAATTACAGGAACTGTTAGATAAGGGCTTTATAAAGCCAAGTGTTTCCCCTTGGGGAGCACCAGTCTTGTTCGTTAAGAAGAAAGACGGGTCGATGAGACTTTGCATTGACTACCGTCAGTTGAACAAGCTCACGACCAAGAGCAAGTACCCTTTGCCCAGGATCGATGATCTATTCGACCAATTGCAAGGGGCAAAGTTCTTTACAAAGATCGACTTGAGATCCGAGTATCATCAACTTAAGGTGAACGCCGAAGATGTGCAGAAGACAACATTTAGGACAAGATATGGGCATTACGAATTCTTAGAGATGCCTTTCGGCTTGACGAATGCACCAACCTCGTTTATGGACCTCATGAATCGGGTCTTTAAACAACACCTTGATACATGCGTAGTGGTGTTTGTGGACAACATTCTTATTTATTCAAATATCAGAGAAGAACACGAACATCATTTGTGCATTGTCTTATTGACCCTCCGTGAACACCAGCTGTATGCCAAACTCAGTAAATGTGAATTCTGGCTAGAACAAGTGAGTTTTCTCGGTCACGTAGTATCACAAGTAGGCGTGACTGTTGATCCGGCAAAGATTGAGGCAGTGTTAGATTGGGAACAATCCAAGACTATGACCGAGATTCGCAGTTTCCTTGGTCTAGCTGGATATTACTGACGCTTTGTAAAAGGTTTCTCCAAGATTTCAGGACCACTCACCCGACTTACAAGGAAGAACACAAAATTTGAGTGGATCAGGGAATGTGAGGAGAGCTTCCAAGAACTCAAGAAATGGCATACCTCTGCTCCAGTGTTGGCTATTCCGTCAGGCAGTGGGGGATTTGCTATTTACAGTGATGCATCATATGGTGGTTTGGGTTGTGTACTGAATCAAAGCAGTAAGGTCATAGCCTATGGGTCAAGACAGTTGAAAGAGCATGAGAAGAACTACCCGATGCAT
Organism: Chloranthus sessilifolius; assembly: GCA_021018995.1. Lineage (NCBI taxonomy): Eukaryota > Viridiplantae > Streptophyta > Magnoliopsida > Chloranthales > Chloranthaceae > Chloranthus > Chloranthus sessilifolius. The sequence continues at coordinate 35,806,683 of CM037586.1, forward strand.
GATCTAGAGTTAGCCGCAGTGATATTTGCGCTCAAAATTTGGAGGCATTACCTGTATGGTGAGACCTTTGAGATCTTCACGGACCACAAAAGCCTCAAGTATTTATTTACGCAGAAAGAATTGAATATGAGGCAACGGTGGTGGATTGAGTTTCTAAAGGACTACGACTGCACTATACCCAGGTAAAGCTAACGTTGTGGCTGACACGTTGAGTAGGAAAAATACAACTCATATGGCTAGTCTCCTTGCAGGACTTCGACGATGGAAATTATTGGAAGACATTTTGTTTTATGATATAAACATTAAAGTCAAGGATACCAGGGTGCTATTGGCAAATCTCACAGTCAAACCAACTATTTTTTATCACATTTATGAACTCCAGAAGAAAGACCCAGAGCTGGTGAGGATACGTCAAAAGGTGACTGCAGATGAAAGGGGGGATTTTTCGATCAAAGAAGATGGATCATTACTATTCCGTGGCCACTTATGCATACTTATGGATGTCGAGCTAAGGCAGACCATATTGGACAAAGCTCATAAGTCCAAGTATGCCATTCATCCGGGCGGTACTAAGATGTACCAGGATTTGCAGAAGTGTTATTAGTGGAGAGGATTGAAGAAAGACGTCACGGAATATGTGTCGAAGTGTCTGGTGTGTCAACAAGTAAAGGTGGATCATAGACACCCAGCAGGTCTATTACAACCTCTACCAATACCGGAGTGAAAGTGGGAGTCCATTTCTATGGACTTCATTGTGGGACTACCAAGGACGATGAGATGCCACAATGCAATATGGGTGGTAGTGAACCGATTGACGAAGTTGGCCCACTTCCTACCCTACAGTACGACATACACTATAAGCAAGTTGGCAGAGTTATATATGAAAGAAATTGTACGACTCCATGGTATTCCTACGAGCATTTTGTCCGATCGTGATCCACTGTACACATCAATATTCTAGCAAATATTTTAAGAAGGTATGGGCACGATATTGGACTTTAGTTCTGCATTTCATCCACAGACCGATGGTCAGACAGAGAGAGTTAATCATATTATTGAAGATATGTTGCGAGCATGCATGATTGATTTAGGGATCATGGGATCAACACCTTCTAATGATAGAGTTTGCGTATAACAATAGCTTTCAGCAGAGCATTGAGATGGCTCCATATGAGGGAGGCTCTATATGGACGGAGATGCAAGTCTCCGACCAATTGGGAGGAAACGGGTGACAGAATTGTGTTGGGACCGAAAGTCATCAGGAAAAATACTGAGACCGTTCATATTATACGAGAAAGAATTAGGACGGCACAGAGTCGCCAAAAGAGCTACGCGGATATCAAGTGCTCAAGCAATGACTTTCAAGTGGGAGATCATGTGTTTCTAAAGATATCCCAAATGAAGGGTGTGATGCGCTTTGGAAAGCGCAGAAAGTTGAGTCCTCGCTTTATTGGACCATTCGAGGTATTGGGGAGAGTGGGTGAAGTTGCATATAGGGTCGCATTACCCCTGCAACTTGATAGAGTCAACGACGTATTTCACGTTTCAATGTTGCGAAAATACGTGCGAGACCCAACTCATATCCTCGATGCGCCACCTGTGGAAGTTTATAGGGATCTGATGGTCATTGAAGAACCAGTGCAAATTTTGGACCGAACCGAGCAAGTGTTGCGCACAAAACGGATTCCTTTAGTATTAGTCCAATGGAAAAATCACTCTAGAGAGGAAGCAACGTAGGAACACGAAGTCGAGATTCGCGCCCAACATCCTTCATTGTTTGAGTAATCATGAGGAGAAAGAATTTGTAATGGTCCTTTGTAATCAAATTATATGTAAATACTTTGAATGATTAATGACAAGGATGAATTGGATGTTGATGCATGAGAACGACAAAGAAAAATTCAAAATCGCAAAAAAATTCTGTCATTCTGCTGATTCGATTGATCGAAGTTCATTTTTGTTTGATCGAATACGATTTCGATCGATCGAGGTGTAAATCGATCGATCGAAATCACCTTGGCAGAAGGTCGATTTTGTTTCCTGTATTTTAAAGTTTATTCAATTCATTCAATCGAAATTAATTTTGATTGATAGAATTTATTCTCGACCGGACGAAAAATATTTTGTTCGATCAGAAATTTCTGTAGGCCTGACGAGCTTGATCGAACAAAAAATATTCATCTGATCGAATTTTGGCATTTCGACCGATCAAATTAAAATTCATTCGATCGAAATGTGCAACCCAGTTTTCCCTTGCACTATTTTTGACCAATCGAAATGAGTTTCGATCGATCGAAATCAAAGTTAATTTAGTAAAAGTCAGATTTCGACCTATCGAAATGAATTCGATCGATGGAATTTCGCGTATATATATATATAAACTGTGTTTTTAAGTTCATGTTTTTTTCAAAATTTTGGGGTTTCCGTTCGGGTTTTCGAGGGTTTTTGGCATTGGAGGATCATACGAACGATCAATTGCGCTAGATCCTTTGAGGAATCAAATCCAAATTGCCTCAAAGTGGTAAACCTTTAAATTCCGATTCTTGATTTCTTGCCTTGGGTTGAAAATTTTTCTTCTTTGATTAAAACCCTCATTTTGGTTTTCTTAGGCCATGGCACCTAAGAAGAAGGCTGCCACTTCTAAAACCCCTACTTCGAAGTGACCCAAGATCACTCTAGGTCCTTCGCAACCACCAAAACCTCCCTTACGACCACTTATTCCACCATCAACCACACCTTGAGCAACTTTGCTCATAAACTCAAATGACCAACCAAGCGAATGGTGGGCCGACAAGGGTTTTGCCCATGAGTACACCATCGATCCAGCCTTATTCAAAACGCCCAATGTGCCCAGCATTGACACTTGGGCACTTGACTATTTAGGCAAGGCGGGATTGGATAATCTTCTCAAACCCATTCATCAGTACTATTATTCGTGCCTCGTGCGCTTGTTTTACCAAAAGATGTTTGATGGCCCTGACCCTAATACCATTTGCACCAAAGTCGATGGGAAGACGTATGTTTTTACCCACGCAATGGATTACAGAGCGTTGGAATGTTTTGACGGGTATGGCGAGGGGATTGACTTGTTACCCCCAAATCCCACAAATTTTACCCATACGTTTGTCGCCGAGCGGATGACTGGGGGACGAGTTGCACCGGGTCGAGCCATTAGGCACGCCCATTTGCCGAGCTATATGTGGATGCTCGACACAATCTTCAAGTGCAATCTCTACTCGATCCGCCACAAGACTGAGAGATTAGGGGTGTTGATGGATGTGACAGCCTGGATTTCGACACCTCGAAACCCATGCCATCAGCACGACCCTCGAGGCCGTGCCCCATATAACATGCGGGACACTTGGTACATCCCTACCATTTTAGAAAACATGATAAGAATTTAATGCAGAACAAATCTCCAGTTCTATAATATACCACACCAAAATATTTAAATTCAAAAGATAGTTCTAATTTCATACCTCTGCATGGACAAAAGAACCAGCCCGAATCATCAGTGCAGTAACTACGGTCACCCTAAATGGTTCGACAAAAGAATATTACATGTATCTTTACTCTTACAAAAGCAAAACATGGCTGGACATGCCAAGCCTTAAATCTCTCCCTTACAAAAATCTCAAAGTATGCAGCGAGTCTTCTAAAAGAACTTCTCAGGAGGAGGCTCAAATTCCTCCCTCGGAACGTAATCTAAGTCCTCGAGATCAACCTCGTTTGTAGCAACTCCTAACTTTGGACCTGTGATGTATAGTCAAAAGGGTGAGCTACATCCTAGCTCAATAGGGACAATATCTGAACAAGTACATCTTTCTTACTCACATATATTTCATGACATAGATAAAGCATGAATTCATCAATGTAATTTAATTGGAAAATCATTTGAGATGCAATAAAATAAATAGAATGCATTTATCACTCTACTCATGACATCTGACGTTCATTAATTCTTATGATTTCAACAAGGCTGGTCTCATGACTTAAAACAAGTAACTTAAATAATCCCCGAGCAATATAGCATCGAGCCCCGATGGAATACCTTTCATCGTCGTCTCATCAGACTATTTTACAAGTAACTTGACCCACGTCCCTTTCTCATAGGCGACGGGTACATCACTACTATACATCCCTGGGATGTCTACTGGTGCACGGATTAGCCGCCGTACCGGTCACAGATATCCTGCCGAGTCAGTCACGGGTATACCATCGCGTTGGTTGGGTATTCTACAAACCATAAATCAATTGTGCGCTACATATAGTTATTCACCGTATAATTGTGCTAAATACATATAAATTCTCAGCCTATTCAATCTCATTTATATATGCTCTATTTCGTGGATCTTTACATCCACCATACATCCCTGGGATGTCACACTCTTTGATGCACCCTTCAGATGCCCATAGCACACATACATCCCTGGGATGGTTGAACTCTTTTACTCGTTTATTTCCTCACATAACGTTTCTTACTACTACTCCTTTAACATTTTACATTTCAACTTTACTTTACAAGAGAATACGTTTTAATTTTAACTCAGCTTTAAGGAAACATGCATTCATATACTATCATCAGATACATGTTCTCGTAATTAAAGGTACGAGTTTAGATATTCCCCTACCTTACTGGCATTCTCAATTCACGGATCCTTCAATCCGAGCTAGCATTCAACTATCTCTAGGTTCGGCTTAAACTAGGCCTAGCCAAATACATATAATTCATCACTATAAGTGTAAAAATATTGGGTTAGAAGCCTAACCCCAATACATGAACAACTCATGTGTAAAACCCATCAAAACCTGAATTTGTCCAAATCAATCGAATAATTTCTGAATCGATCGAATGATTTGGAAATCGATCGAACGATTTTTAAATCAATCGAACGAATTTATTTCGTTCAATCGATTCCTCAAAAATCCATCCTATCTTATTTTTGTCCCCTAGCAAACCAATTGAACGATTTTTCAAATCGTTCACACAAGTTCTCAAATCAATCGAACGATTTCTAAAATCGTTCGAACGTTTTCTTCAGAATTCATTTTTCTTCTTATTTCTTCATTGGTCAAAATTGATTGAACGAACTCTAATTTCGTTGGATCGATTTTATCTATTTCCATATCTGAACGTGCTCTTTCTCTTAGAACTCATCTCCTCATCATCTATCCCATTTATCATCAATTTTTCATACATAATAGTTTAGATTCTCTATCTAATAATTAAACAAACTTGAATTAGTAGATCTTACCATATCAAACGGTTGGATTTTTTTTCTCTTATTCTAAACTTTAGCTCACTAGGGTTTCACAACCCCCAAATCTCTAAACTCTCGATCCCGAGCTCGATCCGCTAACTTTTTGAGCCCAATCTTTCGTATTGAATGCCCAGCTCTAGATTTCACAACCCAATCTCTTCCCCATTTACTCTCCTTTAACTTCTCACAACTACACTCAATCAAGGGAAAATAAATTCCCTTTCCTTTTTCTTATACTTACCACCTAACTAGGGATTTAAGAACTTGTAGCTAACTAATGTGTGTATGTAATTATCTTGGATACTCAGTCCAACTAAGTGATTTCTATTATACACTTCATCTCACCTATGATCTACTAAGTCAACCATGTTAATGTTGACCCGGTCAATCGTGCGACCAGTCGGTTCGCTTCCCAAGGTGCACTATTTAAGTATGACTTTTCCGGGACATTACAATGGAAGCCCTATTAGCAGCTTTTCAGGGTAAATGGTTTGATGTTGCCGCTGTGGTTTTTGAGGGAATCAAGCATGGGAGGAAGAAGCTTTTGGCAAGGGCGGAAAAGCCCGAGGAGTTTATACCCTATGCCAGTTTGGTCTCGACTATGTTTGATGAGTATGCCGCGACCTCCGTCCACAAGATCTCCTCCAGGGAGCCTAGGTCCTCCGACAATGTGGTGTTCTACACCTTTAAGCATTGGAGGAAGACTTATAACCGACTGAAACCACATCTACAGCCAGCCCCTCAAGCGCCTCCTATTCCTCCTCAACCACATGGTGCACCTGCTCAGGACGCACCACTACCTGACCAACCTGCTCCTGAGGCTCCTGTCCCTGATCAGCCTGAGGTTATCCCTCCAGTTCACCAACCTGCCGACATACCGATGCCGCCAGTCCATCAAGCAGCTCCGATAAGCAATGAGACGTTTGCTACTCTCATCCAAGAGAGCAATCGCCAGCTCAATCAATGCCTAGACTACTACGAGCTGCTCGTGGAGGACGTGTTGCACGCCATGTACCCTACTGACTACACCCAGAGGATGGCGGCCATGCATGCGCAGGTAGTCACCGTTTCTACGACAGACGCTGCTGCTGAGGATCCATGGCCTGATGAGGAGCCGGAGGATATAGCGGATCCTACTAGTTCGACGGATCCTGCTGGAGTGACTGGAGCGTCTGGAGGAGCTACTATTGAGGGATCTTGAGCTTGAGAGTGTTTCTTTTTGAAAATTTCAATTTTTGGGTAATGTGTATAAATTTTTTAACTATTGTGGCATGGTTTCCACTTTTGTGTTTACTTGTTAGAACTATGGTGGCATGGCTGCCATGATGATCTTTTTACATTGCATGCTAACCTTTCATTGATGATGTGCCTGAATTTAATCTATTAAAATTTCTTGTGTCGAGACTCTGCGTCTGTGTGTGTGTGCATCTTATAGCGACATAGACTGTTTAGCCATGTGTGGTACCTTACGAGGTAACCCTTCCTCTGTCGTGCCACACACTAGGACAATTTTCGAGGACAAAAATTCCTAAGGTGGGGAGGATGTAACGTCTCAAACATTTTAAAACCTTGATCTGCAAGCCTCGATACATGTGCCCGATGGTCCGCAAGTCGAGAACGGTATCGATAGTTGATGTAGTGTCTATAGATCAAATCCAACGGATGGGATTTGACATGTGTAGGCCAGGTTGAGGGTTAGTGCACTCTCGTACACCCAACGTTGGTGCAGCTGTTTTACACTTAAGCCTAGAACTCAAGTATAAGAGAGGAATTAAATGCCTCATTTAGGTATTGCATTCAATACCTTAGTTATTGTTGATCATAGAGAGTTAAGAGGAAAGTGGGGAGATTCGAGATTTAAACGCTGATTGCATGCGAGAACAATCCGTTCTCGAAGCTTGTGGTGACGTAATTGAGCGACGAACGAGCCGTTGTTCTTCTAGTGAACCTGAGTTAGATCTAGAGGCTAGTATTAGAGATTTAGAGGAAATCGAGGTATGAAAATTTGGTCGAGATCTTGAAATCAAGGGTCAAAATCTAGCATTTTTGATACGTATCGTCCGAGCTCCAAACCGATAAGTATTGGACGATACATATCAGAATAGTAACTTACCGGATGATACATTGAATGTATCGTCCGGGCCTTCCCATAAAAATTAGACGATACGATACATTGAATGTACCGTATCGTCCTAGTTCAATACCGATACGTATCGTCCAATACGTATCAGTATCAGACGATATTTTGATCCATGCTTGAAATTATGTCATTAACTATTTTTACGTAAATTTAGATCATGGGAGCATAAGAAATCGAGTTCAACTTGATGTAGAGGGGGAAAACCCTTAAATGGGTGATTTCTGTTCATTTCGACCGATCGAAATTGAGTTCAATTGATCGAAATGGACTTAGAATGTGACAATTTTGAAGTATGAGGAAATTCATTCGATCGAAGTCAAATTTGATCGAACGAAATGGGTTTGATCGATCGATCGAATCTCACACTCGATCGATCAAAACGTATATAAACAGGAACATGGAAAAACCCTCTATGAGAACTCGATCGATCGAAATATATTCGATCGATCGAATTATGAATTTTCAACCGATCGAAGTAAGATTCGTTCGATCAAAATATGTGATAGCTCAACTGCTTTTGGAAGATTTGACCGATCAAAATATTTTCGATCGATCGAATTATAAGTTTTCGATCGGCCGAAAAGGGATTCGTTCGATCGAAGTAGGTTTGATTTTTGCTTTCGTGAGAGCTCGACCGATCGAATTTAACTCGATCGATCGAAACATGATTTCGAGCGATCATAATTGGGATTCAATCGATCGAAATTCCCAGATTCGGAATTTTGGTAAGTTTGACTACGAGATTTTGAGGAGAATTATCCTAACATGTTTTGCATTGTTCTAATGAGTGAACATTGGATCTTATATTTTAGGTGACTTAGTATTGTATGTTGAAGGGGCTAACCCAAACGACAGTGTGAGCTAGTGCGGGTTAAGATCTCGAGCTAAGGAACACTTGACACCATATGTATTGTTACATTAACATGTGTGTGTTATGACATGATTGTTTCTTTGAATTGATTATATGTGTGGTGACGAACAAAATTTGGAAGAACATGGGCATCCGTACGTTTTCGATTCATGCATGAGTTGTGGAATCATTCGAGATTCAATCTATTGTGTTGTGCAAGTATCTTCACCCTCCTTCTGACCATTGATCAAAATTATAATTATCACTTTACACGATGATGAGCTATATGTCAGTCTCGGCCACCTGAATTTGCCAATACCCTGATTTGAGATCAAATTTGGAGAAAATAGTAGCTAAATGTAAGCGATCCAACAAATCCTTTTTGTTAGGAATAGGATAACGAATCCATTGGAGGCAATCATTCAATGGTTTATAATTGATAACTAGACGAGGAGTTCCTCGTTCGCGTTCAGCATTACTATTCACATAAAAAGTTGTACAACTCTATGGGGAGTGACTGGGACGAATAAGTTGTTTGTGCAATAAATTGGCAATTTTAGTTTTGCATAATTCCAAATAAGCAAGTTTTATTTAACTTGGTCTTGCTTTAGTTGGAATATGTCGTTCATTAAAATCAGGATTATAGAGAAGAGAAATAATATGTTTCTTGCGATCCCAAAAAGCATTTGATATATCACTACAGATATCATTGTGGTAAGATTTAAGAAGTTGAGAAATCTTGGTTTGTATTGGAGGAGATTCTAATCGGTTTTCTAAAGATAAAAACTTGACTTCTTGTTGTAAGAAGTTAAGTTGCTTTTCTTTAAAGAATAAATTAGATTCCACATAATTGATTACTTTTGTTTGTGGTGGAGTTACAAATTGAAATAGGAGATTATGTCCATTATATTGGGCATAAATACCATTTTCATTTACCTTGGTTAAGGGAAAAATGGAGGTGATAAAAGGACTACCAAGAATAACAATTTGAGTTAAATCTTTGATAAGTATAAAATTGGATGGAATACATACTCCATTACTATAGATTGAGACATAATTTAATTTTTATTTAATCTGTTTTTTGTAACCACTAGCATTATTAAGGGTTTGAGTGGTTTTATCAAAATATTGAGTAGGAACCAATCCTTCTTGTATGCAGTTTAAATCAGCTCCACTATCAATTAAGGCAACAACATCTTTGACAGTGAATTCTTGATTGATCACCAAAGTGATTTGGATATACCATTTTTGAGTTATTACTTGGCTCATGACATTGATTTGATTATGTTGTTGAATTTGTGTTTGAGTGGCAAGAGATTTCTTTTGCTTGCTCATCTCAGTTTTTAATAAATTAATTTCATGTTTAAGGTCACTAATTTTAACAGGTTTAGGTATAGACACATTATTTGAGTATTGAGTTTGAGATTCTTTTATTAGATTAGTAGTCTTGTCTGCGAATTCCAATGGAGATGGTTGAGTAATTGTAGGAACATTGATTCCAAAATTTTCACTATCAATTTTTAAATGATTAACAGGTGAAGAAAATTCAGATTTTGTCTGAATAAGTTTGGGGTCTTTGTCATAAATTTGATCTAATTTTTTCTTGATCTTACACCTATTGGCATAATGACCAAACTTTGAACATTTATAACACTGAATGTGTTCTTGTGATTTGGATTTGGATTTCTTTGGTGAAGAAGACTCATAAATCTTTTGAGTCTTTTGTTTATAAAAACTTGGAGGATAAGATTTGGATATATGATTTTTTGTTGTTTGACTTAAAACATTTATTTGAAAATTTGTTTGTTTTATCTGTTTCTTACAAGATAATAATTTTAATCGGGATTTTAATTGATGAAGAAATTCTTATTGGGGATTAGTATATTGTACTAAGGAAGTATTTGTTTTATCAACAGGGTTGATACAAGCTTTGGCTTCCAAGGTTGCTTTATCAACAGGTTTGATACAAGCTTTGGCTTCCAAGGTTGCTGTTGAATCGGGTTGAGTGAGTTTTAAAGCTTCAACAGGAGGGTGAACTGATTGCACCAAATTTGTTGTTGAATCGGGTTGAGTAAGTTTTAAAGCTTCAACAGGAGGGTGAACTGATTGAACAGTTAAACCATCTAGTTTCTGCCATTCTTTTTGAAAATCTTCAAGGAGAAATATTCTCCTTTCTTCCTGAGTCATTTCATAATATTTTGTTGCCTTAAACCAAGCTACAAATGGAATAACTTGATAAAAGGTTTCAACATAATTGTAAAATTGTTCTTTGAATTCTTGCAACTTTGATACAGAATTTTTTTTTAAATACCATTCACGGAATGGTGCATGTAACGTCTTGGAAAAGTCATACTTAATAGTGCACCTCGGGAAGTGAATCGACTGGTCGCATGATCAACCGGGTCAACATGAACATGGTTGACTTAGTAGATCATAGGTGAGATGAAGTGTATAATAGAAATCACTTAGTTGAACTGAGTATCTAAGATATTTATATACACACATTAGTTAGCTACAAGTGCTTAACACCCTAGTTAGGAGGTAAGTATAAGAAAAAGGAAAGGGAATTTATTTTCCCTTGATTGAGTAGTTGTGAGAAGTTAAAGGAGAGTAAATGGGGAAGAGATTGGGTTATGAAATCTAGAGCCGGGCAATCAATGCAAAAGATTGGGCTCGAAAAGTTAGTGGATCGAGCTCGGGATCAAGAGTTTTGGGATTTAAGGGTTTATGAAACCCTAGTGAGCTATTGGGATTAAGAGATCCAACCGATAGGAGGTAAGCTTCATCCTTGTATAGTTATTTTGGTTGTTAAATGTAGGATCTAGTAGTTAAGACATAAGAAAATAAGGGGAAAAGGGTATGGGTTGGATGAGATGAGTTCAAGGTATGATGAACTCGTCCCATGGCTGAGAAAGTACAGATTCGTTAGAACGAAATGAGTATCCGTTTGAACGAGTTTGGCCATGGGAGATCGAATGGAAGAAAGGGTTTTCTGAGAAAATCATTCGAATGAAATAGAATTCGTTCGATCGATTTTGGAAACCGTTTGAACGAAATTAAAATCATTCGAACGGTTTTGCTAAGAGAAACAAAAGTGTGCTGAAAGATTCGTTCGAACTAAATAAAGTCGTTCGAACGATATAAGGATTCGTTCGAACGATATGAGAATTCGTTCAAACTATTTAGAAACCGTTCAAATGATTTTGAGAATCGTTCGAACGATTTAGAATCGTTCGATCGATTTGGGTTAATTTAGGCCTTTGGTCTGTTTTGGCTTATGGATTATTCGTAGTTGGAAGCTAAGCTTCTAAACCCAATGTTTGGACACTATGTTGATGTTCTTCATGTGTTGGCCATGCCTAGGTTAAGCCGGACCATGGAGTGCTCATTGTTGGAATGGATTGGAAAATCCTTGGTTTGAGGTGCAATTAAGGTAGGGGAATATCTGAACTCGTACCCTTAATTACGAGAACATGTATATGATGATAGTATATGAATGCATGTGTCCTTAAAGTTGAGTTGAAATTAAAATGTATTCTTTTTTAAAGTAAAGTTGAAATGTAAAATGTTAAAGTAGTAGTAGTAAGAAATGTTATGTGAGAAAATAAACAAGTAAAAGAGTTCAACCATCCCAGGGATGTATGTGTGCTATGGGCATCTGAAGGGTGCATCAGAGGGTGTGACATCCTAGGATGTACGGTGGATGAAAAGATCCACGAAATAGAGTATATATAAATGAGATTGAACAGGCTGATAATTTATATGTGTTTAGCACAATTACACGGTGAATAACTGTATGTAGCGCATAATTAATTTAAGGTTTGTAGAATACCCAACCGACGCGGCAGTATACCCATGACTGACTTGGCAGGATATCTGTGACCGGTACGGCGGCTAATCGGTGCACCAGTAGACATCCCAGGGATGTATAGTAGTGGTGTACCCATCGCCTATGAGAAAGGGACGTTGGTCAAGTTACTTGTAAAATAGTCTGATTAGACGACAATAGAGGGTATTCCATCGGGGCTTGATGCTATATTGCTCGGAGATTATTTAAGTTAACTGTTTTAAGTCATGAGACCAGCCTTGTTGAAATCATAAGAATTAATGAACGTCAGATGTCATGAGTAGAGTGACAAAGGCATTCTGTTTATTTTATTGCATCTCAAATGGTTTTCCAATTAAATTACATTGATGAATTCATGCTTTATTTATGTCATGAAATATATGTGAGTAAGAAAGATGTACTTGTTCAGATATTGTCCCTATTGAGCTAGAATATAGCACACCCTTTTGAATATATGTCACAGGTCCAGAGTTAGGAGTCGCTACGGACGAGGTTGATCCCGAGGACTAAGATTACGTTCTGAGGGAGGAATCTGAGCCTCCTCCTGAGAAGTTCTTTTAGAAGACTCGCTGCATACTTTGAGATTTTTGTAAGGGAGAGATTTAAGGCTTGGCACGTCCAACCATGTTTTATTTTTGTAAGAGTAAAGATACATGTAATATTCTTTTGTCGAAGCATTTAGGGTGATCGTAGTTACGACATTGATGGTTCAGGTTGGTTCTTTTGTCCATGCAGAGGTATGGAATTAGAATTATCTTTTGGATTTAAAGATTTTGGTGTGGTATATTATAGAATTGGAGATTTGTTCTGCATTAAATTCTTATCGTATTTTCTAAAATGGTAGGGATGTACCAAGTATTCCGCATGTTATATGGGGCGCAGCCTCGAGGGTCATGCTGATGGTAGGAGTTTTGGGGTGCCAAAATTTGGGCTGTCACAGTTGGTATCAAAGCATTTCATTTGAATTTCTGACAAGTCTTAGGTTCTTGTCAGAGTGAAGGGATCTTCTGCTAATGAAACTTTGGTTTCATGTGCAGAGCATGATGTCTTCTGGAAGAAGGGGTCGACCTAGACATAGCCATAGCAGAAATCATAGAGGAGATGATGAGTTTCGAGCAGAGTCCAGTAGAGACCAAGAAAATCCTCGTGAGGGAGATCGGAGGGGTGAGAAGACTGATCGCATTTCATTGGCTATGGAGAGTATGGTCACGATGGCTCGGCGATCATAGCATCTTGGCACGAAAGGCAACACTATTGGCGGCTAACAATATCATTAGTCATCAGCCACCACCACCACCTCTTCCAGCACTGTTGCCCTTGTCATTTGTTGATTTTAGGAGATTGAGACCTGCTAGCTTCTATGGGCAGACAGATCCATTGGAAGCTAAAAAATGGTTAAACCAGATAGAGAAGCTTCTAGATAGATTGCAGAGTACAGAGAGTGAGAAGGTAGGATGGGCTTCCTTTCAGCTTGAGGGAGATGTCGATCCATGGTGGAAATCTATACTTAGGAGAATGGAAATCGAGGACCCTCACCATCTATGGACTTGGGCAGATTTTGTTAAGGAGTTCAATAGGGAGTATTTCCCTAAGCAGGTGTGAGTACAAATGAGAAGGGACTTTGCAAATCTACAGCAAAGAGGCATGTCTGTGCGAGAGTACGGTGTAGAGTTTACACGCTTATCCTGATTTGCACCAGAGTTAGTATCTACAAAGAGTATGAAGGCAACCAAGTTTGAAGAAGGTCTACGGTCAAACATCCGTGAACGAGTGTCAATTTTAGAACTTGAACGTTATGCGGATGTGATGGGAAAAGCAATAGTGGCTGAGAGGGATATCTATGGTGTGTACAAAAGAAGGGATCAACAGGATGGAATACGACCAGACCAAGGGAGGGTGGGTGAGTATGACTTGGGGAACAAAAAGCCGAGATTTACAACACCAGCCCCACTCCCTAGACAGATAGCGTATACAAATTTTTCTAGACCACCTGTATCCGCCTTACCCTTTCGATATGAGAACTCTACCGCCACCACAGGAGTGTCCGCTAACCAAGGCTTCTCATGAGCAGCCTACACCAAAGGAGACTTGTACCAAATGTGACAAGTCTCATAGGATAGTTGATTATAGACGGGGAATGCAAGGATGTTATAGATGTGGGAAGATAGGCCACATCATCTGAAATTATCCCGAGATGACAAAGGGAAGAACGGCTTCTGCTCCTGCACCAAGACCGATCCAAGCTAAGAAGCCGGTCATACACGGAAGGGCCTATGTAGTTACGGCTCAGGACACTCAAAATTCTAACGATATCATACAGGGTGAGTTTTTGCTTAAATTGATTTGTACATTATGTTAAAAAGCTCGAAAACATATTTCTGTTTCGTTTTATTTTGAGAAATATCCACCTAAATAACATATGTAAGAGTAGATATTCTCATTGATATCATATAAATGTGTTGCATGAGTGGAATGTTGAACTAAGTGTGCCTTATAGTACCTTACAAGTGTATGGGATGGGGAGTGATGTAGCGTACATGGCTAGAGCATTAATGGATCCAGGGTCTACCCATTCATATGTCACTCCTCGATTTGCAAGAAAGATGAAAGTTAGGCCGGAGACTTTCGATTTTGTCTTGGCAGTGTCAATTCCGATGGGAAAATCGGTTGATACGAACTTAGTCTACAAGTCAATGGTTGTAGCCATTAAAGATGGGGACGTCTATGGGGAAGTCTTTGAGTTGCCAATAAATTTAATCATGTTAAACATACAAGGATTCGACGTGATCCTCGGCATGGACTGGTTGTCACAACACTGTGTAACAGTCGATTGTAAGAATAAGGTTGTCACCTTTAGGCCGAATACGAGACGATCTTTTCGATTTGTAGGGGTGAGGACAAAGTTTTTACCACTCGTGTCTGCTATCAAAGCTGAACGTTTGATCAGAAATGGATGCAGTGGCTATCTAGCTTTCCTAAAGGATGACAAGGAAGGGAAACATGTTGTTTTGGAGATTACAATGGTGTGTGAGTTTGACGATGTCTTCCCAGACGAATTACCAGGACTACCTCCGGAAAGAGAGGTCAAGTTCGCTATCGATTTGGCATCGAGAACGAAGCCGGTTTCTAAGGCCCCATATAGGATGGCTCCGGCTGAGTTGAAGGAGTTGAAGGAGCAATTACAGGAGCTCTTAGGCAAGGGGTTTATAAGATTGAGTGTATCTCCTTGGGGTGCGCCGGTCTTGTTTGTCAAGAAGAAGGACGGGTCAATGAGGCTGTGCATTGACTATCGTCAGTTGAACAAACTCACGATAAAGAATAAGTATCCATTGCCAAGGATAGATGACTTATTTGACCAACTGTAAGGGGCAAGATATTTTTCTAAGATCGACTTGAGATCTGGATATCATCAACTCACGGTCAAGGCAGAGGATGTTCAAAAGATTACTTTTAGGACAAGATATAGACACTACGAGTTCTTAGTGATGCCGTTTGGGTTGACGAATGCGCCGGCGTCATTTATGGATCTAATGAATCGGGTGTTTAAATCACACTTGGACTCTTTCGTCGTTGTATTCGTCGACGATATCCTAATATACTTTAAGTCAAAGCGAGAACATGAGGAGCACTTGAGAACCGCTCTACAAACATTGCATGAACACCAATTGTACGCCAAGCTCAGCAAGTGCGAGTTTTGGTTAGAGGAAGTTAACTTTTTGGGGCATGTCATCTCAAAGGAGGGTGTCACGGTGGATCTAGCAAAGATCGAGGCTGTAGTGCAATGGGAGCAGCCTAAGACAGTAACTGATATACATAGTTTCCTTGGTCTAGCTGGGTATTACCGGCAATTTGTGGAGGGATTTTCAAAGATATCATGGCTCACATGGAAGGACGTGAGATTTGAGTGGACCGAAGCTTGCGAGAAGAGCTTCCAAGAACTTAAGAAGCGGCTCACTTCAGCTCTAGTACTTGCAATTCCTACAGGCAGTGGAGGTTTTGCAGTCTACAGTGATGCTTCACATAACGGTTTAGGCTGTGTGCTCAACCAATATAAGAAAGTAATTGCATATGGGTCATGACAGCTGAAAGAACACAAGAAGAATTACCCAACGCATGACCTTGAATTGGCAGCAATCATATTTGCGTTAAAGATTTGGAGGTACTACTTATATGGAGAGACTTTTGAGATCTTCACTGGCCATAAAAGCCTTTGATACTTATTCACACAGAAGGAACTAAACATGAGGCAGCGAAGGTGGATGGAGTTTCTCAAGGACTATGACTGCTCCATTCAATATCATCCAGGCAAGGCTAATATTATCGCGGACGCTTTGAGTTGAAAGGGTTCGGCTCAGTTAGCTAGTCCGGTGATGGGAATGTACAGTGGAAATTGTTTGAAGACTTGTCATTGTATGACGCGAAAATTGAAGTACAAGCTTCAGGTGCTCTATTGGCCAACATTTCAGTGGGGCCAATAATTTTCGAACACATACACGAGTTGCAGATGAGAGACTTCGAGTTAGCCAAGATTCGACAAGAAGTGATGGAAGGTACTAGGCCGGATTTCTCTATAAGGGAGGATGATTCTTTGTTGTTCAGGGACATCTATGTATTCCAATTGATGCCGGTCTATGACAAACCATTTTAGATGAAGCTCAAAAGTCTAAATACGCGATCCATCCTGATACCACCAAGATGTATCAATACATGTGTAAGAGCTACTGGTGGAGAGGTCTGAAATGCGACGTAGCAGAGTACGTGTCAAAATATTTGGCGTGTCAACAGGTGAAAGTCGACCATCGACACCTTGCTGGCTTATTGCAGCCTCTACCCATATCAGAATGGAAATGGGAGTCGATCTCCATGGATTTCATAGTGGGGTTTCCATGTACGGCAAAGAGGCACAACGCTATATGGGTTGTCATGGATAGACTGATGAAGTCAGCTCACTTCTTACCCTACAACATGATGTATACTGCTGGACGACTCGTGGAACTCTATATGAAAGAGACAGTGCGGTTGCACGGCATTCCGAACAGCATTGTATCTGATCGTGACCCATTGTATACCTCTAAATTTTGGCAAAAGTTTCAGGAAGGTATGGGCACTCGATTAGATTTTAGTTCGGCGTTTCATCCACAAACTGATGGGAAAACAGAACGAGTAAATCAAGTGATAGAAGACATGCTCAGCGCGTGTATGCTCGAGTTACAAGGTTCGTGGGATCAACATCTACCGTTGATCGAATTTGCATACAACAACAGTTTTCAAGAGAGCTTAGGAATGGCACTGTATGAAGCTCTCTATGGAAGGTGATGCAGATCGCCCATCAACTGGGAAGAAATCGAAGAGAAATTTGTGTTGGGTCTGAAAATTCTTGAAGATAATGCCATGTTTATATGAATGATAAAAGATAGGCTCAAGGCAGCTCAGAGTAGGCAAAAGAGCTATGCTGATGTCAAAAGAACAAACCTAGATTTTGCCGTTGGCGATCACGTATTTGTGAAAGTATCGCCCATGAGGGGTGTGATGAGGTTCGGAAGGAAGGGGAAGCTAAGTCCTCGTTATATAGGACCCTTTGAGGTTTTGGGTCCAGTTGGTGAAGTAGCCTATCGCATCGGGTTGCCACCATTGTTTAATAGAGTACACAACATTTTTCACATTTCAATGCTTCGAAAGTACGTAAGGGACGCCATGCACATTTTATACGGTCAACCGATTGAGTTATATGAGGATATGACTATGATTGAAGAAGCAACTCAAATTTTAGATCAGAAAGACCAGACTCTATGTACTAAGATCATTCCATTAGTACTCGTCAAGTGGGGGAATCATCCGATTGAGGAAGCGACTTGGGAGCGAGAGGCTGATATCAGAGAACTGTATCCCCATTAGTTTGAGCAATAGTACATGAGTACTAGTCCCAACTCTATTTCTATAGTTCTAAGTTAGAATTTAAATTGTATGAATGAATGTATGTAAATTTGTATTGGAAGGTGTTTTGTAATGATGAGTATTGAAATTTCACGTTCCGGTCTAAGCGTTTAAATATTTGGCGTCGAACTAAGTGTAGGTTATAAGCATAGAGCTGCTACATCATTGGTGGAGCTACTATCGAATTGATTGGCTCACAAAGCCTATGGGTTATAGGACATGTAGAAATAGCCTCAATCAAATTGTTGAGAATTTCGTTTGATCGAAATTGTTTTCATCCGATCGAATTTCTATAGGCTAAGGCCTTATGTGTTGCCAGAAAACCATTTGAACAAATTTCAAATCGTTCAAAAGAAATACAAAGACCAGTAAGCATTTAGGCTGTTGCCAGAAACCGTTCGATTGATTTTCCAAATCGTTCGAATGAAATGTGTTGGCCAATAGAGTGGAAAATAGCCTAAAAATGGAGCCCAGAGAATCGTTCGATCAAATCTAGAAACCGTTCGAACGAAAATTTTGAGGGCACTTTAACTAAGGTAATTCATTCGATCGAACTTACATTCGTTCGAACGAATTTTTAGGCTGACATTTAATGTTTGGAAACTGATCAAGTGAATTTAAAATCGTTCGATCGATTTTGAAAACTATATATATTTTCATTCGATTTTTGCTATTTGTTCGAAAACCAAAAAAGAAAAAAAAAACTCTCTTGTGTTTTCTTTCTTTTGGGAGGGTTCTAGGGTTTGTGGGTCACCGGTTTTCGTCAACTCCGGCCACCTCCAAGCTCCTTTTTTTCATCTAAGGTAACCTCAAACCTCTTTTAGGTTTATTGCACATTCCAAGGGGTTCATTTCCCTTACGCTTTGCTAGCATTTGGGCTAAAGTTGCCCTTAAACCCTAGTTTTTTTATTCTACTCCACGATGCCACCCAAAACTCGCCAAGCCTCGGCGAGTGTGGCACCGAAGAAACCCACTATGGGTTCTTCCCAACAGCCACCGAAGAAGCCAGCTGCAGGTCCTTCATCGACACCACCTCCCCAAGCACCACCTCCATCACTACCATGGGAAAGACCGAATGAATGGTGGTCTGATAAAGATTTTAAACCCGAATGGATCATCGATCCGAAGACTTTCGGGAAACGCGATGAGACGCTGTGGGCTTTTGACTATATTTCTGCCGCGGGTCTAACTGAAATCCTTCGCCCATGCAAGGACACTTTTTACCCTCAGATTGTTCGATTGTTCTATTAAAACATGGAACTGGTTAAGGACCCGACCATCCTCAAGACCAAAATTGATAATCGGCCTTATACGTTCACCATTGATGACGTGGCCAATGCATTAGAGTGTTTCCATACCTATAACCACGAGGACATTGCCCTCGCGGAACCTTTCCCGGCCAGGTTAGATTACAAACAAGTCGCAGCTCAAATGACCCACGGTCAAACTGGTTTGGGCCGCTCAATTAAATGTGTTGGTTTACCTCGTGAACTTTGGATGCTCGATTCCATAATCCACTGCAATTTATATATACCCCCTACGCCATCGAACCGAAAGGGTGGATGAAGTCCAAATAGCACTTTTTGTAGCCTTTAATGGCCGCTGGTTTAATACCCCCCAAATGGTCATAGAAGGGATGAAATATGCCCGTAAAAAGATGTTGGAGGATGTTATGAAGTCTGCTGAGGACATGTCGTATGCCCAACTCATTTCCCTAATGGTCGAGGACTACGCGGGTGACGACACGTACACCCTCTCCAAGAATGAGTTTAAGCTAACGGGCAATGTTCAACAGTTCACCATGGTTGATTGGAATAGAACCTATGTAAAACTGACAAAGAAGCCTCAGGTTGAAGAACCACCACAACCCGAACCTCAACCAGCGGAACAACCACATGCCCCAGACCAGCCAGCCCACGATACTCCACTTCTTAATGAGCTTCCTACACACCGAGCACAGGAGTACGTGCCACCACCACACAAGAGCATTCCTATGCCAACCGTCGCCGATCTCTATGCCTTGTTGGAAGTCAACACATGCCAAATGGCAGAGAATAATTGTCTTCTCAACCGCCGACTCGATTAGTACGATGCATTGCACGCTAAGGAGATGCGTTTCATGTATCCCGATGACTATCTCTAGCGTATGGCGGCAGCGCAAGCCTGGGTCCCGGATGCGTCGACTTCGGGTGCGGGCGAGCTGGGTGGTGACGGTGACCCACCGGGTGACGAGGAATCTTGAGGGTAGTTTGTTTGGACTGCTCTTTTGGAGTAGAAAATTTTGGGTCATTATACTCTTTTTGGCAAAGACTGTAACTTTTAAAACAGGTACCTGGGGACATGGTCCCTCTTGAACAATTGTGGCATGGCTGCCACTTAAAAATTTTGTACATATTTTTCTGCTCTTTTCTCTATATATGTTTTTTCGTGTTTTGGTATGGGCCGTGGGTGCTCGTTACATGGTTGGGTGTACTCTATGGTTTGATTGTGTGGCTGTTTATATAAGCATGAATTTCTTACAGGTTGTTTCGTGTTTCGTGCCATCTGTGATTATGAATGACTGTGTAGTGAGTGTGGGCACCCATACCGGAGTGTGGGGGGGAGGGGAGCCGTCTGTTTAATTTTTGGGACGAAAATTCCCAAGGAGGGGAGAATATAACGTCTCGAAAAAGTCATACTTAAATAGTGCACCTTGAGAAGCGAACCGACTGGTCGCACGATCGACCGGGTCAACATGAACATGGTTGACTTAGTAGATCATAGGTGAGATGAAGTGTATAATAGAAATCAATTAGTTGGACTGAGTATCCAAAATATTTACATACACACATTAGTTAGCTACAAGTGCTTAACACCCTAGTTAGGTGGTAAGTATAAGAAAAAGGAAAGGGAATTTATTTTCCCTTGATTGAGTAGTTGTGAGAAGTTAAAGGAGAGTAAATGGGGAAGAGATTGGGTTGTAAAATCTAGAGCCAAGCATTCAATACGAAAGATTGTGCTCGAAAAGTTAGCGGATCAAGCTCGGGATCGAGAGTTTTGGGATTTGGGGGTATGAAACCCTAGTGAGCTATTGGGATCAAGAGATCCAACCGATAGGAGGTAAGCTTGACCCTTGTATAGTTATTTTGGTTATTAAATGTAGGATCTAGTAGTTAAGACATAAGAAAATAAGGGGAAAAGGGTATGGGTTGGATGAGATGAGTTCAAGGTATGATGAACTCGACCCATGGCTGAGAAAGTACAGATTCGTTCGAACGAAATGAGTATCCGTTTGAACGAGTTTGGCCATGGGAGATCGAATGGAAGAAAGGGTTTTCTGAGAAAATCGTTCAAACGAAATAGAATTCGTTCAATCAATTTTGGAAACCGTTCGAACGAAATTAAAATCGTTCAAACGGTTTTGCTAAGAGAAACAAAAGTGTGCTAAAAGATTCGTTCGAACGAAATAAAGTCGTTCGAACGATATGAGAATTCGTTCGAACGATTTAGAAACTGTTCGATCGATTTGGGTTAATTTAGGCCTTTGGTCTGTTTTGGCTTATGGATTATTCATAGTTGGAAGCTAAGCTTCTAAACCCAATGTTTGGACACTATGTTGATGATCTTCATGTGTTGGCCATGCCTAGGTTAAGCCGGACCATGGAGTGCTCATTGTTGGAACGGATTGGAAAATCCTTGGTTTGAGGTGCAATTGAGGTAGGGGAATATCTGAACTCGTACCCTTAATTACGAGAACATGTATGTGATGATAGTATATGAATGCATGTTTCCTTAAAGTTGAGTTGAAATTAAAACATATTCTCTTTTAAAGTAAAGTTGAAATGTAAAATGTTAAAGTAGTAGTAGTAAGAAATGTTATGTAAGAAAATAAATGAGTAAAAGAGTTCAACCATCCCAGGGATGTATGTGTGCTATGGGCATCTAAAGGGTGCATCAGAGGGTGTGACATCCCAGGGATGTACGGTGGATGAAAAGATCCACAAAATAGAGTATATATAAATGAGATTGAACAGGCTGAGAATTTATATGTATTTAGCACAATTACACGGTGAATAAATGTATGTAGCGCACAATTGATTTAAGGTTTTTAGAATACCCAACCGACGCAACGGTATACCCGTGACTGACTCGACAGGATATCCGTGACCGGTACGGCAGCTAATCCGTGCACCAATAGACATCCCAGGGATGTATAGTAGTAATGTACCCGTCGCCTATGAGAAAGGGACATGGATCAAGTTACTTGCAAAATAGTCTGATTCGACGACGATGGAGGGTATTCCTTCGGGGCTCGATGCTATATTGCTCGGGGATTATTTAAGTTAACTGTTTTAAGTCATGAGACCAGCCTTATTGAAATCATAAGAATTAATGAACGTCAAATGTCATGAGTAGAGTGACAAAGGCATTCTATTTATTTTATTGCATCTTAAATGGTTTTCCAATTAAATTACATTGATGAATTCATGTTTTATTTATATCATGAAATGTATGTGAGTAAGAAAGATGTACTTGTTCAAATATTGTCCCTATTGAGCTAGAATGTAGCTCACCCTTTTGAATATATGTCACAGGTCCAGAGTTAGGAGTCGCTACGGACGAGGTTGATCCCAAGGACTTAGATTACGTTTCGAGGGAGGAATCTGAGCCTCCTCCTGAGAAGTTCTTTTAGAAGACTCGCTGCATACTTTGAGATATTTGTAAGGGAGAGATTTAAGGCTTGGCACGTCCAGCCATGTTTTGTTTTTTTAAGAGTAAAGATACATGTAATATTCTTTTTTCGAACCATTTAGGGTGATCGTAGTTACGGCATTGATAGTTCGGGTTGGTTCTTTTGTCCATGCAAAGGTATGGAATTAGAACTATATTTTGGATTTAAATATTTTGGTGTGGTATATTGTAGAACTGGATATTTATTCTACATTAAATTCTTATCGTGTTTTCTAAAATGGTAGGGATGTACCAAGTGTTCCGCATGTTATATGGGGCACGGCCTCTAAGGTCGTGCTGATGGTACTGGTTTTGGGGTGCCGAAATCCAGGCTGTCATAGTTCATATTTATCTTGCTTAAATTCAACATTGATTTCTTGTCGATTAATAATAAAGTTTTATGGTTTTTCAAAAGCCATAAATACTTTATTACTTAATTGAGAAATTCATCTCGCTAGCAGTAGGGGATTCCCTCTGCTGTTGGGTATATATCCCATGAGGAATCTGTTGTTCAGAAACTTTGATTTCTTCAAGATTTGGTTGATTATATTCAGAAGGAACAGATGAGTTATCTTTTGAATAAGATGATCGAGCAGCCGAGGGTATAGAAACTCTATAAGGACCTCGACATTGCAAATCATAAAAAGAACTCCTATAAGAAGTTCTATGGGATGTAGATCTATCAAATTTTAAGATTACATCTCCTTGGTTATTTTGAACGATTTGTTTAATTTCTTGGTTTAAAATTGGTTTAGAAGGGACAGGTTGAGGTATACGCCAAGCATCAAGAAAAATAATGTTTTTCCATTTAATTAATTTAGACGTGACAACATTGGTTGTTATACTGTTAGTCTCAATTAAGATTGTCTTTCCTGATTCATTTTGATAATTAAGTCTGGGAGCCAGGGAAGTCATCACCTTATAATGAAGGCGATAGATCAGAGCAAGGGTCTCTGATCAAGGCATAAAGTTGTATCCTTCAGTTTGTAGATTAAGGGTACAAGCATGTAAAATGTTTTTACCTGTTAGAGATAAGATTAAGTTTGGGAAAACATTATAGTATACTAGACCAAGGCATAAGTTGATCTCAATAGTAGCCATCAGAGAGGATTGTCAATCAAGGCATCTAGCATCTCTGAGAGTGCTAAGCAGACTAGTATTCTCAAGACCTAATAAGGTCAATGGTTTGAATGCAACCTGACTACATCCTAGATGTAGGAAGTTAAAATGGTGAAGGTCAAGCAAAAGGTCTTCATTCGTAAGCAATTGAAAACCTTCATTTTAACTTTCTTCATTTATATTGAGAGTTTGCTCAATAGTTTTGATGGACATGTCCGTAGACCAATCTTTCCATCCATATTGATAAATTATTTTTGGATTGATGGAAGGAATTGTCCACTTATTAAGTTGATTTTATTGGTCATCAATTTTAGACCATTTGTCTAATTGTTTATTTTTGATTAATTTCTTATTTGAGAAATTAAAAAGAGACGTTTAAAAGAATATTTTTATTTTTATTTTTTATTTATTTTTATTTTTTTTAATTAAAACAGTAAAAAAGAAAGGGTAAAAGACCTTTGGTGAAAACCAATAAGAGTGTAATTACATATGGGAATAGTAATATTGGAATAGTTTTACTACAGTGAATAGTGATTTGGAATACTATTCATCAGCATAGTAAAATACTATTTACCTTCTTCTCCATAAATTTTCATGGACTTCTTACAGAAATTCGTTTATTACTACTAGATTGCTGTTGCAAAACTGCGTTCGTCCATGATAACTTTTACGGGGAATAAGTCGGCAACAACGCAATCCCTGCAACAATGCCTAGTCATCCCAACGCGACTTCCCACGCTACAACCAACATAGTAGTAAATCTAAACAGACCATTATAAGTCATCCATTAAATCTTCTGGATAAGACGATGAACAGTAGTTCATATGCCCATGATTAGGCCCCCTAATCACTATTTACTACCTCTCAAGATTCCAACACTAGCCATCCCCCATATGTAATTACCACGGGATTAGCCGGACATAGCTATGAAATACAATCGTATAAAAATATGAGAGGTAGTTCATTAATTTTTAAATGATTAACAGGTGAAGAAAATTCAGATGTTGTCTAAATAAGTTTGGGGTCTTTGTCATAAATTTGATCTGGTTTTTTCTTGATCTTACACTGTGCAACCGTGGGAATCGAGACGATCTCGTCGTGACGATGTGCTCTCTAACGAAAAATATAGAGTCGCCACCCAGAGCTTTCGGTGTCCTGGGATACCTAGTTCATTTTTATGAGCACCTAAGTGTTAAAACTATGACTCTGAATCCTGTCCACACCAAAGGCTCTTGGGTAGGGGCTTCGGTTATCGATCGGGAAGGTGTTAGGCACCCGATCAACCCGCTTAATGTGGTCTCTACTAATGGCCAAAAATAAAATGAAGTAAAAGAAAAGAAAATAGCTTCCTCTTGCCCAAAAGGGCTTAGAATCCTATTTGTGCCCCTCCGTTCCTACCGAAAATTCGACGGCGTAACGGCACAAATGGGAGGATGGTGGGAGATAGAAAGAGATAGGAGAAGAAAGGGGAGAGCCGGAGCCCTCGGGCCCTTGTAGCATCGTAGAAGAGCCTTGCATGGCTTGCTTTGATGAGCTTTTGAATGCCTTGTATGGTGGAAAATGGGGCTCTAACTCCTAAGGCTTGAAGCTAAGAGGTAGAGAAGGGAGGCTAGGGGATCACACACACCTAACCTAAGGGTTTTCCATGAAATGCTAAGGTCTAAAGGAGTGTTGTAAATTCTGGAATTTGTATGGGGGGTGTGCACCAAAGGGAGAAAGATCTTTTCACTTTAAGCTCTTTCTCTCTTAGGTAGAAATTCTCCACCCTTAAGCAAGAGGGGTGGCTCTCTATTTATAGAGAAAGGGAGGATTAGAGGGTTACTTAAGAGCTAATTGGTTTAGCAATTAGGTAATCCCCCATCTAAGGTTTTCTAGGTTTTTAGGGTCCTAGGGGTTTGGGGTTTCAATAGCAGATGATGGGGTGAGACCATAGGTGACTTAAGGGTTGCATATAAGCTCAAAGGGGGGGCAACCAACCTTAAGACACCCACCTCAACGAAGGAGATGGTCAAAAGGTCAAACCCGATGCAGAAATTTCGAGCATCTGATGACAGTTATTGTAGCTAAGTTAGGCGTATATATTACATACGCCCCGTTTATGTACAGTGATTTTCATGAAAACCAGAGGAGATCCGAGAAGATGGGTGCCCGTGGTGGGCCCTACCTATGCTAGGCATATGTATTATATACGCCCGGCCAAATTGGGCCCAAAAATGCCAGGCGTAGATAATGTATATGCCTGACCAAACTGGGGCCAAATTTGCCAGGCATAAGTAATACATATGCCTGAGCAAAAGTCGTGATTTTATGTAGAACTTCAATCAGCCAGAACTTTTGAACCATAACTCCAAATTGAGTGATCTTTAGCTCGTTGGAAAGCTGGAGAAGTCCTCTTTCTAATGGTATATGATTTGATATCAGTAGAAGACCTTAGCTAGTCCTGGTACACCACTCTTTATCCATCACTTGGGAAGGTTAGGTTTAGGGTTTGGAATGGGTTCTAAGGGTCGGGACTGGTTTCTAAAGGTTCGGGATAAGTTTCTAAGGGATCTAGGGTGATTCCTAAGGGTTTGGGGTGATTCCTAAGGGTTCCATACATGTCATCAAAAGCTCAAAAATGCGCCTCTCTCGAAATATGTTTCGATTTGGCCTTGAGCCAAATTTGGGTGTCTACATATGCCCCTCTTTTGTATCCGATAATTAGTGATCGTATGCCAAAGAAAAGAGACATCTGAAGAGGCCCAAGGCATTACTAACGGGTTCGCTGCATTCAAAACGAACTTTAAACATCGGGTGAGTATCATGGTGAGAAAACGAAAGCCCTGGGGTGCCAGGCTAATCATTCGTTTCTCGAGGTAATCGGTTCCTAAGCGCTTAGCGACATTACTGGGCATAACCAAGGTGGAATGAGTTGCGAAAGCCCAATAGCTGAGAAAAATGTTCACCTCTCGAGTTGCGAAAGCCTGTTAGTTGGGAAAAACGTTCGCTTTTCGAGATAATGTGAAGGTGATTGATGTTCGAGATTCATTCTGAATGCAACAGCTTCGTAAGTAAGAGGGGTGATCGACGCACATTCAAAGATAGACGCGAAGTAAACATACACAAGGCTCCATAGTTTGCATCCAATCCTACAAGGTATTTGATGACCTCATTGGATTATTCGCAGGTGCCCCTACTGAAAGCAAGGTTCGAGATCTTTGGACAAACCCATCAATCCCAAAGTTTATTTAGTATGACCACCCGAGTAAAGTGAATAGATGTCACAACGCTTTTTGGGAGTACGTGCCATTTTTCTGAAAATGTGCCCTGAATCAACACGAGCTAGAGCATCCAGCTTCAACTACCTTGAATAGATGTCACAACGCTTCCGCCGACAATAATCATAAATATCAATTAACTATGCATAATCATGCACCCATCAGGGGCAATAAGCAACAACAAAGGCGATGGAAACCCTGACCCCGACCCGCCCGGGTATAATTTACGGGGACAAACGACCATCATAAGGATACCCAGATGTATGGTATACACTTTACAAGGATACCGCTACCCATACAGGTTTTAAGCCTACAGAAAATAAAAAGGGAAATGATCCCTTCTAAATGCATGGTTGCACATAGTTTGATTGACACATAATCTCATTCTCAATAGGTTGGTCTCAACCAAAGATTGACCTTTTCCAACGGAGAATCTGAAGCTTAAGACACTTAAGTTCACATGAATCCAAAACAGAGCGCTCATAGCAAAGATTTAGCAGTGGAGTCGACTCGATCGAAACATTGACTGTTTGATCGGGACCGACTCCGTTGCTCCTTCCTTGAAGTAGGATCCAGAATCCAAGGCATGCCTTAGACTTAGGACGTTATTATAGCACAGTGGTGTTGCTGATAAAATATCGACATTTTACCGCATCAGAACACGCATGTGCGTAGCTCTGTAGGGGAGCACAGATTTATTCTTTTTCTCTTTTTTCTTTTTTTCAAAGATCATTTTTTTTTAAAACAAGCATTATCTGGACCTCGAACCCAGGGAGGCGCACGCCCAGACAATGTATACCAAGAGTCTACACCTCCGAAAATATCATGTGACGAACTTGGAGTACAAGGCACTCAAGTTCACCTGAAGCCAAAATATGGAGCGATCAAGGTGAAGATTTAGCGGTGGAATCAATCTGATCCAAGCATTGACTGTTTGACCTAAATTGAGAACGTCACTCCTATTTTGAAATAGGATCCATGGATCTAAGGCGAACCTTAGACCTAAGACATTAATTTTTTACAACTGCGTTGCTGATAAAATATTGACATTTTACCGCATCGAAAATATGCGAGTGCATAGCGATGCGTAGCATGAAAACATATATTTCTTTTTCTTTTCAAAATGATTTTTATCATCATTTTTTTTTTGTTAGACCTGACATCAGTGGTGAGATGCTTTATCTGATTTTATCCATCGCTGAGAAGTTGCCCGCTTCGAGGCTTTGGACCGTGTGATGTTCCTGCACATTCTCGATAAAAACGTCAGTCCCTTTTTTGTTTATATATATAAAGAAAATGCATCCTAAACAATAGATAAAAAAGTAAATTTCTACCTACACTTCTTCATTTTTAAGATATTTTTTGAATTTTTGTTTTTGAAGATTTTTTGTTATTTTTCTTCATTTTTGAGATTGAACTATGATGCTGGAAATATGTACATGAAAATGAGTAGAAATATTCACATTTTTTGGTGTTTGGATTTTTCTTGATTTTTTTTTATTTTTGGCTTTTCTTTTGTTGGTTGTTTTTTATGCCTTGATAGTGAGACGGAGTAACGGGTTCCATTTTGAGCATAGTCGAACTCTTTCATGCAGTCGGACCTGAGTGAGTTTCCATATTTTACCAAGGCCGGAACGTTGATCCCTTTGGATTGAGTTAAACCTTTCTCCTTGCCTCGGGTCATACGTTTGACGGTGCGGGTTTCACAAAGACAATTCTGGTCGGGACCCGATTCGAACTAGCATGAGCGGCCCAGTCGGACAAGAGGGTACAGGAAGAGTAACAAAAGGGTTCCTCAAACACCAATCTTCTCAATCAGTCCAAACCTTTCTTTTTCAATTTTTTTTTTTTTTTTTTATCTCCCGCCCCTGTTTTTTTTTTACCTGTGGCGCCCTTTCGGGTTTTCACCACGTCCATGGGTTTAGCTCTCTTACCCCAAGCGCCCTTTCGAGTTTTCACCTGGTCTGCACAAGCCCGCTGTTTTTACTCGTAATGCCCTTTCGGGTTTTCACTATGTCCATCTTGCTTTGAGCTTGTATTTTTATTTTATTTTTTATTCTTTTTTATATATATTTTTTTTTCCTTTTTTCAGCAGTCCCAACATAGACGTTGATTCCATCATAGCCGACTAGATGGGGTTCAGGTGTCGTCTCACAACTCGGCTCATGTTTGACTTAATAGATATTATGACTGCTTGTGAGCCTACAAAGAGGACTTCTTTCAGGGTGTAGCTTGGCCATGGGTTAGGCTAGGATTTGAAGGTATGCTAGGCTAAAAGGATTTCCTTGATACGGCTTAAGTTTCTCTACTTTCTTCCTTGGCAGTTTTAATATACATGCCCCGTGATTCTTCTCTTTTTCTTTTTGCTTCATTTCAAGCAATCTCCTTTTGAGGTTTTGCTTTTTTGATTTTTTTTGGATTTTGATAGTAACTCTACTTCATCTTTTCTCTCCTTTTTTTTTGGTATATGTACACGTATATTTTTTTGGGGGAATGAGTTTATTGAAAGAAAGGCCCAAGCTCAAATGGGGTAGCAAAGGATATCATCATTTTTAGGGATGCTTTTGGGCTACTGTGCTTGGAATGATGGCCTCTTTCAGGTGGTTCTTAAGCAGTCACGTATCTATTTCACCAACACTTACCTTGTCGTGATGGACTAAGAGTAGAACCATCAGACGTATCCAGCATTGATGGGCTCAGGAAGATGATCTCCGTCCAAGGTGGCGAGGCAGATGGCGTATCCCGGCAGCACTTCTCGAATGACGTAAGGTCTTTCCCAGTTTGGCTTAAACTTTCCTCTCGGATCGACATGGAGGGATGGGAAGATCTTCTTCAGCACAGTGTCTCCTACCTTTAGATCTCGACCGCGGACACGTTTATTGTAAGCGCGTGCGATTCGCCCCTGGTAAACTTGAGTATGGCATAAAGCTAGGAGTCTTTTCTCATTCAGTAAGTTTAATTGTTCAAAGTGGGATCTCTCTCTTTCTGCTTCGGGTAAGCTTGAATCTATGAGGATTCGGAGCGATGGTACTTCAACCTATACCGGGAGGACGACCTCGGTTCCATACACAAGGGAGAATGGTGTTACCCCTGTAGCGGTACGGATCGATGTTCGGAAGGCCCACAAAGCAAATGGCAGCATTTCGCTCCAATCTCGATAAGTGACGACCATTTTCTCAAGGATACAGATGACTGTCTTGTTCGCGGCTTCCATGACTCCATTAGTTTGAGGCCGATAAGGGGATGAGCGATGGTGCTTGATCTTATATTGCTCGCAGAAGTCTCGGATGCGCTTATTCGCAAAGTTTGTGTCATTGTTCGTGATGATATATTTGGGTACTCCAAATCGGCACACAATATTATTCTTGGGAAAGTTCTCAATGTGACTGGCCGTGATGTTAGCATATGACGCCGCTTCTACCCACTTGGCGAAGTATTCAATGGTGACGAGGATGAACCGATGTCCGTTTGATGCTTTCGGATTAATCATTCCGACAACGTCAAGGCCCCAGGTAGCAAATGGCCAAGGAGTGGTCATGTAGTGAAGATCAATGGCAGGAGCGTGTATCAGACTGGAGTGTTCTTGACACTTGTAGCATTTTTGAACACGTTTGCAACAATTCGATTCCATGGTGGTCCAAAAGTATCCCTACCGTAGGATTTTCTTAGCGAGCATGTGACCGCTAACGTGGGCTCCGCATACCCTCTCATGGATTTCTTTCATAATATTGACCGCTTCTCTTTCAGTGAGGCACCTAAGTAAGATGTTGTTGTATGATCGCTTGTAGAGACATTCCCCGCAAATGACGTAACCTGCGGCTAAACGTTGAATGGTTCGTCGATCTGTCTTGGATGTACCTTCTAGAAAAGTTAGGGTCTCGAGGAAATTCTTGATATCTGAGAACCACGGTGGCTCATCATCAGGCTTTGTAGGTTCCTCAATCTGGAGGCAGAAGGCCGGCTCATTCCTCTGCCCAATCCTGATCAGCTTCATCTCAACACCATAGGGGATTTCAATCATTGACGCCAAAGTTGCTAGTGCGTCGACAAAGCGATTCCTTATCCGGGGGACGTATGAGAAAGTCACATCTTAGAAGCAAGCTATCAGATCCTCGAGGTGTTCATGATAAGGGATCAGTTTCTTATCTTTCGTCTTCCAGTCACCATTCGTCTGGCATATGATTAACTATGAATCGCCAAATACTCGAAGGTGAGTTACATTTAGATCGAGAGCCGCCTACAGACCAGCAACGCAGGCTTCATACTCAACCATATTGTTAGTGCAAGGGAAGTTGAGCTTGATAAAGACCAGTACATGGGATCCTTTCAGTGAAATTAGGATGGCGCCAAGTCCTTGGCCCTCGACATTTGTTGCCCCATCAAAGTGCATTACCCATGATTCTTCTGCTTCTTCTTATCGTCTTCTATTGTGAACAGGATGTCCTCATCGGGGAACTCAGTCCTCAAAGGCTCATAATCAGGTAAAGGATTGTCGGCAAGATGATTAGCAAGCGCCTGCCCCTTGATCAACTTCTAAGTGACGTACATGATGTCGAATTCAAATAATAAAAGTTTCCATCGTGCGGTCCACCCAGTGAGAGCAGGCTTCTCGAACAGGTATTTCAATGGGTCCATTTGGGCCAAGAGCAGAACCGCCTAAGATAGCAAGTAGTGGCAGAGCCTTTAAGTAGCCCATATAAGAGCCAGGCATGCTTTCTCCATATGAGAGTAGCGCACTTCATAATCAGTAAACTTCTTGCTCAAATAGTAAATGGCCTGCTCTCTTCTTCCCATTTCATCGTGTTGCCCCAAGACACATCCCTTCGAAACTTCCTTAGTGGAGAGATACATCAAGAGTGGTCTCCTGGCTCAGGTGGTACCAAAATAGGTGGATTAAGGAGGTAGCTTTTGGTTTTTTTGAATGTTGTCTGACAATCGTCTTTCCATTCAACGGGTAAATTCTTCCTTAGTAACTTGAAGATCAGCGTGCAGATTGGAGTTAGCTGTGTAATGAACCGACTGATATACTGTATTCTACCCAGAAACCCTCTAACCTCTTTCTCAGTTGACGGCGGTGGCATTTCAGTGATGGCTTTGACTTTAACTGGGTCGACCTCGATCCCTCTCCTGCTGACGATGAACCCTAGCAGTTTCCTTGACATAGCACCAAATGCGCACTTCTGTGGATTCAGTCGTAGTCGATACTTCCTCAGCCTTTCAAACAACTTTTGAAGGTTTACTAGATGGTCGCTTCGCTTCGGTGACTTGGCTATCATATCGTCGACATACACTTCAATTTCTCTGTGCATCATGTCATGAAATAGTGCAGTCATAGCTCTTTAGTACATTACACCGGTGTTCTTTAGCCCGAATGGCATGACTCAATAGTAAAAGGTTCCCCAGGGGGTAATGAACGCTATCTTCTCGCGATCAACCTCTGCCATCTTTATCTGATTGTATCCTGAGAATCCATCCATAAAAGAAAGCATCCCGTGCTTAGTTGTGTTATCGACCAAGATGTCGTCGATGTGTGGTAGTGGGAAATTGTCTTTTAGGCTCACTTTGTTCAAATTGTGGAAATCGATACACATGCGGACCTTTCCGTCCTTCTTCGGCACAGGTACGATATTGGCTAGCCATTGCACATATTTGGATACCATGAGAAACCCCGCATCATACTGCTTGATGACCTCGTCTTTGACTTTCAACATCCACTCGGGTTGGAGACGTCTCAGGTTCTGCTTGACTAGCTTCACATCCGGGTAGAGGGGCAACTCGTGCTCGACCAAATCAGTGTCTAGACCAGACATGTCCTCGTACGACCAGGCAAAAACATCTTGGTATGACCGAAGGAAGTCAATCATGATTTTTCTTTCCTCCGGAGACAGTGACGTTCTGATTTTGGTTATCCTGGGAACCTCCTCAGTTCCTAGATTGATGTCTTCGGTCTCTTCGACAATGGGGGCAGGGCCATACTCAAAGTCAGCAAATAGGTCAAGGAGCTCATTGGGGAGCTCCTCGAAGGAGACATCCTCATCTAGACTCGTGATCCCTACCTCCTCTTGTATTTCTACAGGGAAGGGGTTGATTTCACGTGGGATGGGCATTTTGATTAAGGCATCCTTTCGTGGGACATTATCTGGAATTTTAAATGACAATATTTTTGGACTTGGGATTTTTTCAATGTTTTTGGGATATTGTATTTTTTCCATATTTTTGAGATTTTGTATTTTTCCCCTGTTTTTGAGATTTTTGTTTTCTTCAGAGACGGACCCTTGGCAAGGCGGGTTGCTATATACACAAGGTATTGTTTGCCAAGGGCTTCTCTCACTTTTTATCGATTGATTTTTTTTGGGAAATGGGTGTTAAATGTTAGGCCACTCCCCGCTTCCAGAGTTTGGGGCAGAGATGCCCAGTTGCATACCTGAGGGGCCGCTTCTTTACCTATTGGGATGGGGGGTGCTGACTGATATGGCTCATTAGAGTCAGCTTCCATCATATTGATCCCCATTTCATATGAGATCATGTCTTCAAACGATAACTCAATTTTGTGGTGATTCACCATAGGGGGGGTTTGTTCAGGTACCGATCGTTGTTCCTCGAAAAGGGACAACGCGGCCAAATCTATCTCCAAGCTGGGAAGGGAGATCTGGAGATTGGTGGGATGGATTGGGGCTGTGGGTTTGTGTGATGGCAAATGGGTTACCCCATTTCGATCGATCTTTACGACCCCTGTGCTGATGAAGGAATCCCTGATGTGCGGCCTAGGGTGAGGTTTCTCTTCTATGTTGATTCCTCGAGCTCTTGCCGCTGCGGCGACCCTGGCTTTCTCTTTGGCCTCTCGGACCTCTTCTTTTGTGGGCTTGTATCCTAACCCGAATCGGACATTCTGCCCCTTGGCGACAACTGGCTCTCTTCTACCTTGTAATTTGGGTCCCAGACTCCTTCCTTTCTGATAACCCAACTTTTGGAGCATTGCCACTGCCACTACCATACCGCCTCCCATTTTAGACATGATGCCCTCAATGGGTTCTGGGAGTATAGCCGACACCTCATATTCAAAACTGTGGAGGTCGACATCCTCAGCAGTGTGCGGTATATCCAGTATGTTAGGTTTCTCCACGCTGTTGGTGGCCTTCTCTTTCTCACTGTGCCCCTCTCCGATGATTGTGATAATCTTATTCCCATATGCAAATTTGAGTTTCTGTGCAATGTGGAAGGTATGGCTCCGACTTCATGTAGCCACGGGCGCCTTAACAGTAGATTAAATAAAGATTTAATATCCATGACTTGAAACAAGATGGAAAAGGTCATTAGCCCTATCAACAGCTCAAGATCAACTTCTCCCATTATTTATCTCCTGGTATTGTCAAACCCTCTAGCGTTGGTTCTGGTGGGCCTTAGCATGTACGGATCAACCCCGATCTTGGTGGCGGTTCTTAACGGGCATATATTCAATATAAACCCATTATCGATTAGAACTAAGGGGATAATCATATTTCTGGACTTAACAGTTATATTCAAAGATTTCGAGTGACTACCTCCTTCCTCAGGTAAATCGACATCAGAAAATGAAATGGCATTTGGAGCCATCACTTGACCAATTATCTGCCCGACTTTATCCGGGCTAACTTGAAGTGATACATGGGCATTTTTTAATGCCCCCATTAATGCTTGGAAATGGAGTGGGGATGTTGTTGACAAGTGAAAAATACCATTTTTCACCCATAAACTTAAGTCTTGATAGACCTTTGAGAAAACTAAATAAGTGTTTTAAGTGCCTATGTTGCAGCTAACAATAAAGACAGGCTTAACCATAAAAGCAGCTTAAAAGTGCCAAAAAGATGACAATCCATGTCACACCAAAGGAAGGAAGTGAAGAAACAACCTCATCAGTTGTTGAAAGATCTAAATTGAAGAGGCAAAGATCTGTAAGACAAGCAGGGAACAAGTCGAACAGAGAAATGCACTACAGAGTTCTATTCACAAAGAACCTGCACTTTTCGTAAAGAACCTGGAACTCTGCGAAAAGGACTAAAGCTCCAGGCTTAGCTTTCGAAGAGCATTTGAACTCTTCAAAGAGAAGATTGAACTTTGCGAAAAGGAGAAAACACAATTCGAAGAGAAGATTGAACTTTGCGAAAAGGAGAAAACACAATTCGAAGAGAAGATTGAACATTGCGAAAAGAGCTTTAGAAGTCACAGCACTTTGCGAAAAGGTCCCTAAGCTCTGTGAAAAGGCATTCTGGAGATTCGCAGCTTTAACAAGGGCAATTCAGTAATCTGTTGCACGCATCCCAATGTGTTTTAAAACCTAGGGTGTGACAACCTGAATTTTCCCAACCTGAATTTTGAGACATATATATATATATATATTTTTTTCAAACACAAATGGGAAAACCCGGACCGTCGGGTCGTAGAACACGTTCCGAACACAGAATGCTTGATACAAAACCTAGCATGCAGAAATCAAAGCAGATAATACATATGACATGAATAAATCTCTAATTCTAACATCTAATATTATAATAAGTAACAACGGCCACCGGTGATGTACCAACGTCACCAAACAGTGGTGTATAAAATTATATACGAGTTCAAAGGGTACCAAGTCTGAACTCACCAATCTCCACAAAGTACTCAATCTATGACCCCGAATATCATAGCCCTCCTCAATTCCTCAATCTGCAAGTCTGGTGTCCACGTAGAAGCTATACCTGTGATGTATAGTCGAAGGGGTGAGCTACATCCTAGCTCAGTAGAGGAAATTTCAATACTCATTCACATCTTATCATAAGGAAACATAGATTCAATGTCACAATCAAACCTTTTCTTATTTAAAACAGAAACTCGTTTCAAAGGTACTTTTTCTTATCAACAAAGACTGATTTCAAATACTGTTTTCTTATCACACGACTGATTTCAAAACTGACTTCCTTTTTCACATAAAACTGATTCAAAAGCTAATTTCATTATCATACAAAACTAATTTCAAAACTGATTTCCTTTTAACACACAAAAGTGATTTCAAAATATTTATTTATCCTTCAAAACTGATTTCAAATCCGCCCCGGCGGCCCACATGGTACTTGCACTCCGCCCATAGCGGTCCACGATAAGCATAATCCGCCCACAACGGTCCACATATATATAATCCGCCCATAGCGGTCCACATGCACAATATCCGCCCATAGCGGTCCACTTTAATCTCACGACTTATGGTTTGATTTACGAAGTATAATCCAAAGAGTACATAAAATGTCGCAAAAGCGGTCCAAGGGCGTACATGACTACATCGAAATCCAAGGGTGTACGTAAATCCCGTAAAAATGGTCCAAGGGCGTACATGACTCACAACAGTGTCCAAAGGAGTACGTAAAATACCGCGAAAGCGGTCCAAGGGCGTACATGAGCACAACGAGTTTGAGGGTGTACGTAAAATCCCGTAAAAACGGTCCAAAGGCTTACATGAGCACAACAAGTCCAAAGGTGTACATAAAATACCGTAAAAACGGTCCAAGGGCGTACATGAGCACAACAAGTCCAAGGTTGTACGTAAATCCCGTAAAAACGGTCCAAAGGCGTACATGAGCACAATAAGTCCAAAGGTGTACGTAAAATCCCGTAAAAACGGTCCAAGGGCGTACATAAGCACAACAAGTCCAAGGGTGTACGTAAAATCTCGTAAAAACGGTCCATATGATATAAATCCACCACAATGGTCCAAGGGTATACACAAATCTCGCCACAGCGGTCCAAGGGTGTACATAAATCCCGCCACAGCGGTCCAAGGGTGTACCTTCTCACAAATCTACAAGACTCAAAGATTTCGAGTTCACATTCTAGTTCAGATTTCTAAATCACGATCCAAAGCTCACATTCTTGCTTAAAAGGTTTTAAAACTCACCATTTAAAAATCAAGTTTAAAAATCGAATACCATAGTACAAATTCTAGGTTAAGTTCACAGTTCAAAATTCACCATTTTCGACTCACGGATTTTAAATTTCTATTTTGCAAGGAGTTCAAGTTATAATTCAAATATCTATCAAACTAACATCAAAATACATCAAGAAAACTTATCATTTTTTTCATATAAATACCTCAAAGAAACAATGAATCAAAGTTAAACATGCAAGTTTGTGTTGAAGTTCCCCTACACGTCCAGTGAGATTCAAGCATCGATTTTAAATAACAAAACTTCGAATCACACTTATTATTTTCATTTGATTAAATCAAGGCATCTATGAATCAATTTCAAAAATATAATCAAATATTAAATTTCCCCTACCTTAACCTCGAAGCAAGCAAGGTCCCATCGATGGCCGTCCACCCTTAATCTACATCACAAGCATACAATTATGCATCAAGGATTAACTCCAACCACTAATAACTTAGACTATTTAAGTGTTTTCTAAAAAATTGAGTCGGAACGGGCAAGTTCGCGCCAACACAGAAATTGATGTAACCTTTCTCCTAAATTGTGACCTATAAAACTTTAGATTCATAAGTTGGTCAAAACACAAACATTATATATCTCTTTGTTATCTTTCCAACGCCTCAAGAATCGCATCAATCGGAGGTCGGAGTAGAAAGTTATGGTCAAAATACTAAAGCCGTACTGGCAAACTCAGACAAAATCGACTAATCGATTTTCAAAATCGATTAATCGATTTTCCAAAGTCGATTGATCGATTTTTAAAGGGCCAAAAATCGTGTTCACTATTTGAGGCCAATCGATTAATCGACCCAATTTCAATTAATCAAAATTCAAAAAATCGATTAATCGATTTTACTCGATTAATCGGTTTCATTTCTCGACAAAATTAGAAATTTACCTAACTTATTACTAAATTTTGACCTTTAAAACGATTGATTCACAAGTTTATTAATTCATGAAAGTTATAGGGCTTGCTGTCTTCTTTCCAACGCAATAAGAATGACGTCAATCAGAATTCGACACAAAAAGTTATGGCCAAAATACTACGGTAGTGTCAGTAAGCCCAGGCAAACTCGATTAATCGATTTTCAAAATTGATCAATCGAATTTCAAAATCGATTAATCAAAATTCTCTTCAATTAATTGATTTCGTGGAGTTCTTCTTGAATTTCTCTCTTGTCAAAAATCGATTAATCGAGTTTCAAAATCGATTAATCGATTTTGGCAGTTTCTGAGCACTTCTCGGGTTTGAACCTTGAAACCCATTTTTTTTTCATCAAAATTCAATCCTTTTGATCCTAATCTATTGCACACATCTAAGCAACCTATATTTAATTAAATACATGGAAGAATTGCATTATTTACCTCTTTAAATCGGTGATCTACTCGTAGATCAGATCGTCTTCTTCGTTAAACAACAAGGGTTTCTAAACCCACCTCGATCATCTCCGTGCTCCAAGATCACAACCAAACCCACGAAATTAACGGCAATCCTTCCACACACACTTCACGCAAACTCATGCTACGATTTGCGGATCAAAACCCACGATCTCTTTGCAAGAAGAGGGTTTCAAAACCCCCAAACGGCTCCAAAACCCATAAAACCACAGCCAAACGTCGAAATCGACGGCGATCTTCCCCTTAGACGATCTCACAAATGTTTTTCGCGCAAATCTAAGGCTCGGCACTCATGGATTCAAGACGTTCATTTCATCTCCTCCTCTTTCTCTCTTCCTTCTCTCCTCAAAAATCCAAAACCTAAAAAAAAACCTTGTGCAAACCGGGTGTTAGCTCCCAAAAGAAGAAATTGCCTTCTTTAACTAAATGGGATCGGTTCCCATACAAAACACATATACTTGTCTTTGGGCATATTAGTTCTCATCTAAGGATCTAGCTCCCGTGTGAAACGAACGTACCTATTTAGGTGTTATCTCATAACAAAATAGTTTTCTTTGATTAGGTGTGGGCCTACACACCCAAACCATCCACTAATCGGACCCGGTGTTGAGCCCATACACCAAAGCTTGGTGCATAAGAAACCACCTAATGCTCAACACACAATCTAAATCGGTCTTTTTCCACTCAAGACCAAACCCAATTAAACTTACGTAAGTAATTTCATAAAATCGAGCACGTGACCAGTCGGGCACGCACACCGAGGTACACTGTTCAAAGTCGGGCATACATCCCGGGATACACTATTCAAAGTCAAAATTTTCAGGCTGTTACATAGGGACATTCCAGAGGGTTCTAAGCATGAAGCGA
Source organism: Chloranthus sessilifolius (assembly GCA_021018995.1). Lineage (NCBI taxonomy): Eukaryota > Viridiplantae > Streptophyta > Magnoliopsida > Chloranthales > Chloranthaceae > Chloranthus > Chloranthus sessilifolius. The sequence goes on from CM037586.1 coordinate 35,846,004, forward strand.
AGGAATATTCCACCCCACGTGAGCACCTAGAGAGGGAATAACTTGGCGGGAACTTCTAGAAACTCTAACAAACTTTCAAAATGCATAACAGAATTGATGCCCTTTTCACCTGATTGGCTGAACCAGATCGAGGAATTCTGATTGGCCAGAACAGATCTCGATCGCCGTGCTCGACTACCATTGGTCAATACAGATCTGAGAACCTCTGATTGGTTGATACACATCTGAGCTGGACCTGGGGAAAGCTATAAATAGACGAAGCATTTACCCAATTGGAGCATCCAGATTTTGAGTTTCATTTCTAAATCCCCCATTTCCCAGCCAGACAGCTTGTCTGCAATCCTTGTAATAGCCTTCTCTGTACTTACATTTGAGAGCTGTGAGAAACTACTGTAACTCAAAGAAGAGTTTGCATCCAAGACTGCAAATCCGAGAGCGGTTAAGCCGTGCTTTGTAATTGTAAGAATGAATTTTAAAAGGTTGCTGTAAACTATGCATTCTCCATTGGACTCATGTCAAGGGTTCCCTCTGATCTCCTCAGTACATTAGACTCCTTTAGATTCATTGTTTTGCATGCAATTTCCCTTGATTCATTAATCCTGTGAGAATTAGTGTTTGTAACCTAGTCTCTTACAGCATTTGTAGTGATGTTTCTTGTTCTGAATTGAGGATTTGGATTGAAGACTATTGGATGGTTTGTGGCCGTTAAAGTGATGCACATAGCCATAAGTGTAAGTCTAATCCTTGAATTAGATTTATCTCTCTTACATCTTGTAGCCAAATGAAGATTGGATCACCTCTGTTGAGTCGAGCTTATTCTCATTAGCTTTCAAAGACCAAATCAGATTTAGATATTACTTCTCCATCTTTGTTTCAATCATTCCCCCAACTCGGATCTGGATCATTTAGTTAAAGTTTTCTTTGTTTTTAGTTAGTTAAACGTGACAAATTCAAACCTCTCATCAGTAATCTTGATAGGATAAGAAGCCAGATCTGGAGGTTTATCTTACATTTTAGACAAATTCTCTGTGGACGATCTTTCACTCACTTACTTTTAAAACTTGCTACAATTGGCCCTGATCTTGCAGGCTAATTCTCTTCTAACTGTGCTGATATTTCTTTAATTTCTTATATAGTCTAGAGCCACTGTAATTTAGCAGCTATAAATCTGTTTTCAAAACACACATAAATCAAGCACACTTAGAAATAAATAACAAGTTTTTGGCGCCATTGCCGGGGAGTTTGTTCTAAAATAGATAGACCTAAGTTTTCACTTTTAATTTTGTTTATCATTACTAAACTATTCTATTGTTTATACCTGTGCAGTTATTCATATCCAATTTTTGAAGAAGGGAAACTACTTAAAAAGAAATTCTGAAGTCACACAGCCTCAATTCAGCTTTGAAGAATGTTTTCATGTTGATCTATTGGATGAACTTGTGGAAGGGACTTTACAACAATTTCTGCAAGGTGAAGACTTCACCACAGATGTTAAAGATGCTTGGGGATATGCTGAAAAAGAAGCAAGTGGTATCTCCAATTCTGAGGAAATTAATGTTGTGCAAGGAACTCTTAATCAATCAACAAGTTTCTCCTCTTGGAAACCTGCTACTCTCCCCCTTCCACAAACGTCTAAGGTACCTTTGTTACCTTCTTTTCTCAGCCCACCTGATTTAGAACTAAAGCAGCTGCCAGAAAATTTGAAGTATGTGTTCTTGGGTAATCATAAAACATTGCCTGCCATTATTTCTTCCTCTCTCACAAAGGAGCAAGAGGAAGAGCTGCTGATAGTCTTGAAAGAACATAAAAGGGCAATTGGCTGGACTATTGCTGATTTAGGAGGAATCTCACCAAATTGCTTGCATGCACAAAATCCACTTGGAAGAAGATGCAAGGCCTTCAAGGGAAATGCAAAGGAGGTTGAACCCTCATATGCAAGAAGTGGTCATGAAAGGGGTTGTTAAGATGTTGGATGCAGGGGTCATTTACCCCATTTCAGATTCAGCTTGGGTGGCACCTACACAGGTGGTACCTAAGAAATCTGGAATCACTGTTGTAACCTCAGATTCTGGTGAGCTTATGTCAACCAGACAAACAACTGGATGGAGAGTCTGTATTGATTATAGAAAATTAAATGCAATGACCAGAAAAGACCATTTCCCCCTCCCATTCATTGATCAGATCTTAGATAAGCTAGCAGGAAAAGCTTTTTACTATTTTCTTGATGGTTACTTTGGTTACAACCAGATTCCTGTGTACCCACAAGATCAGGAAAAGACCACATTCACTTGCCCTTTTGGCACTTTTGCCTATAGGAGAATGCCTTTTGGTCTTTGTAATGCTCCTGCTACCTTTCAAAGATGCATGTATGCCATTTTTTCTGACATGATTGACCAATTTATGGAGATCTTTATGGATGATTTTTCAATCTATGGCGACAGTTTTTCCCAGTGTTTACACCACCTCAAATTGGTACTACAAAGATGTGAAGAAACCAATCTGGTTTTGAGCTGGGAAAAGAGCCATTTCATGGTCACCCAGGGCATTGTCCTTGACCATGTTGTTTCCCACAAGGGCATTGAGGTGGACAAAGCAAAAATTGAGTTAATTGCACATTTACCACCTCCCAAAACTGTTAAACAAATCAGAAGTTTTTTAGGACATGCTGGATTTTACAGAAGGTTCATCAAGGACTTCAGTAAAATAACCAAACCTCTTTGTCATTTGTTGTACCAAGATGTCCCTTTTGTTTTCAATACTGAATGCATGAAAGCTTTTGAATTCCTAAAGAACTGTCTTATTTCAGCTCCAATATTGCAGTCTCCAGATTATTCATTACCTTTTGAACTGATGTGTGATGCATCAGATTATGCTTTGGGAGCTGTCCTTGGACAGAGAAAAGATAAGCTGCCTCATGTCATAGCTTATGCCAGTAGATCAATGATTGATGCACAGCTCAATTACACAACAACTGAGAAGGAGCTGCTGGCAATTATTTTTGCTTTAGAAAAATTCAGGTCATATGTCTTGGGTTCACAAATAGTAGTGTTCACTGACCACTCGGCTTTGAAATACCTTCTGTCTAAGAAGGACACCAAACCAAGACTAATCAGGTGGATTCTCTTGTTACAAGAATTTGATCTACAGATTAAAGATAAAAAAGGGGTGGAGAATGTGGTGGCTGATCACCTCTCCAGAATTTTAACTGCTGAGATTGATAGGTTGCCTATCAATGAATCTTTCCCTGATGAGCAACTTTTTGCCATTAGTGTACACACTCCTTGGTTTGCAAACATAGTCAACTTTTTGGCTACTGGAAGAATTCCTCAACATTGGAATAGAATGGATAAAGATCTTTTCTTCTCAAAGGTTAAACACTTCATATGGGAAGATCCTTATCTATTTAAGAGTTGTGCAGATCAAATAATAAGGAAATGTGTCCCTGACCAAGAATTTCATAAAATACTTTCTATGTGTCATGAACAAGCCTATGGAGGTCATTTTAGTGGGAACAAAACTGCTGCAAAAGTTTTGCAGTGTGGATTTTATTGGCCTACACTTTTCAAGGATGCCCTGCAACATTGTAAGTCCTGCCTGAACTGTCAGAAATTAGGCAGCATTTCCAAGAGAAACTCAATGCCTTTACAACCTTTTTTGGTAGTTGAGTTGTTTGATGTTTGGGGGATAGACTTCATGGGTCCCTTTCCTCCTTCCAATGGGTATAATTTCATTTTAGTAGCTGTGGATTATGTATCTAAATGAATTGAAGCCACAGCCACTAAAATAAATGATCACAAAGTGGTTCTGAAATTTCTTAAGGATCACATTTTTTCCAGGTTTGGTTTTCCCAGAGCCATTATCAGTGATGGGAGAAGCCATTTTTGTAATAGACATTTTGAAACAAGCCATTATCAGTGATGGGAGAAGCCATTTTTGTAATAGACATTTTGAAACTTTGTTGAAAAAATACTCTGTAACTCATAGAGTAGCCACTCCATATCATCCACAAACCAGTGGACAAGTGGAGATTTCCAATAGAGAAATCAAACATATTTTGGAAAAAATTGTGAAGAAGGACAGAAAGGATTGGTCCTTTAAGCTGAATGATACATTGTGGGCATATAGGACAACCTATAAAACCCCAATTGGTATGTCCCCATTTAGGTTGGTCTATGGCAAAGCATGCCATTTACCAGTAGAGTTAGAATATAAAGCTTTTTGGGTCATTAAAACATTGAACATGGATCTAACTACTGCTGGTAATCACAGGAAACTGCAACTTGCTGAGTTAGAAGAACTGCGAATGGATGCATACACAAATTCAAGATTGTATAAAGAGAAAGTCAAAACTTTTCATGATAAAAATTTATTGAGAAAAGAGTTCACAGCTGGTTCTAAGGTATGGTTATTTAACTCAAAGCTCAAGTTTTTTCCAGGAAAACTGAGATCCAGATGGGAAGGGCCATACACTGTCATTAAGGCAGCCCCTTCAGGAGCTGTTGACATCATTGATCCAAGTAATGGAAGAATTATAAAGGTAAATGGTCAGAGGCTCAAACCATACATTGAAAATACCCAGGAACCTGTGCTGCCCATCTATCATCAGGAATCTCCAAAAATCTGATGGTAGAAAACTGTACATTATGTTTATATATCATAGTTTGTGCTTATTTTCTCTGTTTCTGTTTTTATCACTTTTCGCATAGTTTAAACATGCTTAAAGTTCAATCGCAAAGTAATAATTCACTTTTCGCAAAGTCCAATTTGCTTTTCGAATAGACTCTGAAGCTGTAATGAACTACTCGAAAGCAAAGATGTGCTTTTCGAATAGTTGTTTCTGGAAACATTTTCTTTTTGAAAAGATAGCTCTGAAGCTAATTCCTTTGCGAAATAATGTTTCTGAAGCTGTTAATTTCTCGAATGGTACAGATGCCATTCACAATTGTAAAAAGGTCTCTTTTGGAACTTTTCGAAAACTTAAAGACGCTTTGCGATATTAACTTTGAAGTATATTTAAACCCTTTCGACAGAGGGGTTTCATTTCAAACTCTTTCTGCAGAGCGACTCTTCACTGCTACCCTACTTCGCTCTCTCCTTGCACGAGTTAACAAGTTTACTACCCTTTTGTAACTGATTGTGTAGATCATTTGCATTTTCAGAGAAGGATTTCAGCGTATAATCTGGGGGATCTCGGCAAAGCAAACAACTCGTTCAAACATAAACCCTAGATCTCGGTATTTCTCTACCCATTCTCTCTGGTTATCATTTAGTAATTTGATTCTGTGTCAGCATCTATTTTGGGCATTTTTATACATCAATTTAGAATGGGAAAAGCAGAGAAATCATTGGCTGCAATGTTCCCCAAATCCTCTGCTAAGAAGGTGAGCAAATCGACCCCAAAAGCAAAAGGAAAAGCCAAAACTTCAGCTAAATGGAAACTTTCAATGGATAAAGCAGACAGGGTGGAAAAAGGAAAGAAAATTAGACATGAGGAACCCACCCCTGCTGCTGCTAGCCCTGAGCCTGAGCTTACTCCTCTACCCATTCATTTGGTACTACCAAATCCCTTCATTGAAGCTCAGAAGCTAATACCCGAGCTAATGGTTGACGAAACTTTTTTCGTCACCAAACCAGAGTGCTTGCCATCCTTAAGATACCTTAGAGAGGCTTCACTAAGCAATATCCTTACCCCCTTGCCAGAGAAAATTTACCCAAGAATGGTGAAATTATGGTACCAAAACCTAGTCAAGGTCACTGAAAAAGATGTTGATGTCCCTACCCTTGTCATTTTTATTGATGATTGCGATCTTATTGTGACATGTGAAGACATAGGGAATGCTTTAGGGATACCATTCCAATTTGATCCCTCTGGTCCTTTGGCTGCTCTAGAAACTGCCTCTTTTAGAGAGATGGCTGCCCATCTAACCCAAGGTATTGTGGGCACTGGGCAGTCCATCATGAGAACAGACCTTGCCCCCCAATTTCTATTGATGGATTCCATTTTAAGGGGTACCTTTTATGTCACTGGGCACAGCCAAGAGAGGAGATCACCAATTTTAGAGGCCCTCTTTCATTTCTCCAAGGGGCAGTTTTTCAATGCCCCTATGTTAATCTTTGAAGCCATGGCTGATGTCAATACCAAGCTGAAGAAAGAGCAGAAGATAGCTGGCCTACCATTTGGAAGATTGATCACAGCCCTCCTCCGAGCCAAATTTGACATTGATAGTGAGGAGCCATTTGAAGTCATTACCCCTCACAATTTTGGAAAAGGCTTCTAAGAAGGATGAGGACAGCCCTGCTTATAAGTGAGCAACCACCCCGCAGCTTGAGCCTGAAATTGAAACCATCCCTACAGTTATGAGTGAGCCAGAACCCACCCCTGCAGCTGAGCCTGAAATTGAAACCATCCCTGCAGTTGTGAGTGAGCCAGAACCCACCCCTGAAGCTGAATTTGAGCCTACAACTGAGCCTGCCCCTGCCATGTTGCCAGATCCCAATTTGTCAGAATTAACTGTGCCAGATCCAGTTTTGCCAACTCCTATGGTGACCAGCTCTTTAGTTGCACCACTTCTTGAACCAACTCTGCCAGTTCCTGTGGTGACCAGCTCTTTAGCTGCACCCCTTATATATGAAACCTCCCTCCCTTTGGTGACCAGCTCTTCAGCTGCACATACTCTGGAGGAAGTTGCCCTTGCACCCTACTCCCCTACTCCAGCCCTTGACATTTCACCTATCCCAGCTGTCCCCTCTCCCACACTTCCCATCATTCCAATTGTGGACTCCCCCTCTACACCAACCACTCCAACCATTCTCACACCACCAATTTCACCCTCCAATGCCCAGGTTTTAGAAGAGTTAGCTGCAGAGTTTATTACCCCATCTCCCTGCACTCCTCTGCTCCAAAGCCCCTCACATTCCCCTGCTCCATCAGCCCACACACCTGAGGCCTCCCCTACACCTGGACCTGAGCCCTTCACTACAGAGGCCTACTCTTCTTTAATGGGTTCTATTTTGAAACCATGGAACTAGACCCCACCCCTATACCGCTCCTCCTCCCTTCACCCACTTTCCAACCTCTCCCTTTACAGCCATTGCACTCCTCCTCCACCTCAGTTGTCCCAGTCTCTACTATGCCCCCCTCTCCCACACCTGCATCCCTTACCCAAATCCTTACCTACCTCCAATCCATCCAAGCCCAACTTCAAATCAACACAGACAATCAGTCTGTAGCCATGGAACTGCTCCATACCTTAGCTTCCACAACCTAAACAACCACCATTACCCCTGTACCTAAATTTTCTTCCCAGGCCACCCAAACGGATCCAGAAGTAATATTGGTTGATCTTCCATCCCCTCCACCACTCCCCATTTTCTCTGAGCAAGCCACTCAGACAGACCCTGCTGTCCCCCTTCTAGCCACTTCTTCCCCCCCTCCCACAGCTGGGCCACCTTTAGTCCCCTACCATTCCATTCCCCTTCCCCGATATGCCACCCTCATCAAAGCCATGGAAACTAACCCTTATATCTGCAGAGATGTTAAAAAGGGGCTAGCTGATTTGCAAGCTTACATCCGTACCCCCTATGAAAACCAGATTCGGAAGTTAGAATTCTTTATGAAATTTGAAAGAGATAAAATGAGGGACCTGCTGGGCCAAACATTTCAGCTGGTCAGGTCTGAGCAACACAAGGTGTCCATTTTGCAAGCCCAACTGGACCAAGAAAAATTGAAGACCACTAGCCTCAGCAAACACCTTGGCCTCACCAAAAAGATCAAATCTGAGGAGTATACTGAGCTAAAAAACACTATTCCAGAGAAAGCTCAATCCAGTTCGGACTCCAACACTAACTCTAGCTCTGATTCTGACAGTGACTCCAGTTCTGAGCCACTTGAACCAACCTATGATACAAATTTTGATCCCAGTTATTAGCTCTCATTGTACTTTTTGTGTTATAAAATTGTAATAAAAAATGTTTTTTGTGTATATTACTGTGCATTTCTTTCTCTGTTTTGGACCAGTGTGGACCCTGCTACCCTTTGGTTTGGGGGTGTGACAGAAATAGCAATAATCAATAAAGGAGTTAACATCAGTACAGTTTTGGATCAGCAATTTTTTTATATATTTTTTCACACCTGTTGTTTTGAAATATATTAAGAAGTTAAAAAACTCTTTAAAATTACTTTCTTATGTAATTCTAAAAAGACTTTCATGAAGTAAATGTCAGGAAATTTCCAAAAGAAAAATTGATGTTTTAGTAAACCTAAAATGAAGGAAAACAGTAAAGATATACCTCAAGAAGTTGATAAAAACCACACCTAGTGAGGATTGGGCCTGAAATGTATTCTTTGGAGGTATGTTGTGGCAATCTTTTCTGCCTTTGAGACTGTGTGAATCTGCGTACTGGCACTAGAAGTTACACATATCCAAATTAAAATATTTTGATAGCACTCATGATATTAAAGACATGATGTAAGGCCTCCTTTTGGACAGTTTGAACCTTACAAAGCCCCACCTTTTGAAACTGCCCTTGATACACACCAGTTGAGCTGTATAAATCGATGAATCCTTTGAAATCTCATCCAATAAACCTCATCAATTTCATTTAGCCTAACCCTACCCCGAGAAGTCAGAAGAGAAAGGGAAGAAAGCTGAGGGAAGGAGAATTGAGTAACAATTTAATAGCAAAAGAAGGGTAAAAGTTGAAGGCAATGATGAAACAGCAGAGGGAATGTGGCATGCAGTCAGTGCTAATTAGAAAAAAGAAAAATATTTGAGCAAAACAAAAGAAAGAAGGCATTTTCATTGGAAGTTTGAAAAAGAAAGAGAAAAAGATGGCCACTTTGGCTCTGGAAATTCAAAAGAAGAAGATGAAACTATGCTGAAGAAAAGTGGGTTTGTATATAACCTCTTGACCTTGACTGACTTCTCAAATAGGAACACCATTCCAACCCTTTCATCAGCCACAATCAAACCCAAGTAAAAGTCCTTACTAAACAATGATGGATTGAGCTATCACATGGAGATAAGAATTTGTGTAGTCTATGGTGAAAGGAGCAGTGAATTTATAACTAAAAGCAATGCCTATGCTCCTGCTTACAGTCCTATTTGAGGACTGTAATTGCTCTTGAGCTGTGTGAAATAGTATAACCCTCTCATTTGTTTTTTGAGTGAAAATCCTGGTGAGAATTGGGTTTAAAATCAACTGATTAGGGCAACATCAAAGCTGGATTCCAAAATCAAAGGCTTGCTATTTGTTAATTTTCCTTGTAAATGGCCTCTGACATAAATCGACTGAATAGTAACAAGAATTATTGCAGAATTTTAGTTTTAAACTGATATCTTTCTTGAAAAACCTTCTTACAAAATAACTGATGCAGGTGTGAATAATCAATTGAGGAAAGTGGTTGTAACAGAACTGCAGTGATCTTAACTAACTTATTGAAGAAGTTTGTGGGTACCTTCACTGAAAACCCTCAGGAGACTTCACTCCTCCACTAGGGATCACCTAGGGGTTTAAAAGGCTTGTTGCATATGCTAAATGCAACTGTGCTCCCTACAAAAGTGGCTCTTTACTTTGTTTATTTTTTCTTTGCTCAGGGACTAGCAAAGCTTAGGTTTGGGGGTGTGTTGACAAGTGAAAAATGCCATTTTTCACCCCTAAACTTAAGTCTTGATAGACCTTTGAGAAAACTAAATAAGTGTTTTAAGTGCCTATGTTGCAGCTAACAATAAAGACAGGCTTAACCATAAAAGCAGCTTAAAAGTGCCAAAAAGATGACAATCCATGTCACACCAAAGGAAGGAAGTGAAGAAACAACCTCATCAGCTATTGAAAGATCTAAATTGAAGAGGCAAAGATCTGTAAGACAAGCAGGGAACAAGTCGAACAGAGAAATGCACTACAGAGTTCTTTTCGCAAAGAACCTGCACTTTTCGTAAAGAACCTGGAACTCTGCGAAAAGGACTAAAGCTCCAGGCTTAGCTTTCGAAGAGCATCTGAACTCTTCGAAGAGAAGATTGAACTTTACGAAAAGGAGAAGACACAATTCGAAGAGAAGATTGAACTTTGTGAAAAGGAGAAAACACAATTCGAAGAGAAGATTGAACATTGCGAAAAGAGCTTTAGAAGTCACAGCACTTTGCGAAAAGGCCCCTAAGCTCTGCGAAAAGGCATTCTGGAGATTCGCAGCTTTAACAAGGGCAATTCAGTAATCTGTTGCACGCGTCCCAATGCATTTTAAAACCTAGGGACATTCCAGAGGGTTCTAAGCATGAAGAGAAGGAATATTCCACCCCACGTGAGCACCTAGAGAGGGAATAACTTGGCGGGAACTTCTAGAAACTCTAACAAACTTTCAAAATGCATAACAGAATTGATGCCCTTTTCACCTGATTGGCTGAACCAGATCGAGGAATTCTGATTGGCCAGAACAGATCTGGATCCCCGTGCTCGACTACCATTGGTCAATACAGATCTGAGAACCTCTGATTGGTTGATACACATCTGAGCTGGACCTGGGGAAAGCTATAAATAGACGAAGCATTTGCCCAATTGGAGCATCCAGATTTTGAGTTTCATTTCTAAATCCCCATTTCCCGGCCGAACTGACATAATAGCCTTCTCTGTACTTACATTTGAGAGCTATGAGAAACTACTGTAACTCAAAGAAGAGTTTGCGTCCAAGACTGCAAATCCGAGAGCGGTTAAGCCGTGCTTTGTAATTGTAAGAATGAATTTTAAAAGGTTGCTGTAAACTATGCATTCTCCATTGGACTCATGTCAAGGGTTCCCTCTGATCTCCTCAGTACATTAGACTCCTTTAGATTCATTATTTTGCATGCAATTTCCCTTGATTCATTAATCCTGTGAGAATTAGTGTTTGTAACCTAGTCTCTTACAGCATTTGTAGTGATGTTTCTTGTTCTGAATTGAGGATTTGGATTGAAGACTATTGGATGGTTTGTGGCCATTAAAGTAGATAGACCATAGCCATAAGTGTAAGTCTAATCCTTGAATTAGATTTATCTCTCTTACATCTGTGCTTGTAGCCAGATGAAGATTGGATCACCTCTATTGAGCTGCAGTTATTCTCATTAGCTTTCAAAGACCAAATCAGATTTAGATATTACTTCTCCATCTTTGTTTCAATCATTCCCCCAACTCGGATCTGGATCATTTAGTTAAAGTTTTCTTTGTTTTAGGTTAGTTAAAAGTGACAAATTCAAACCTCTCATCAGTAATCTAGATAGGATAAGAAGCCAGATCTGGTAGCTCAGATCTGGAGGTTTATCTTACATTTTAGACAAATTCTCTGTGGACGATCTTTCACTCACTTACTTTTAAAACTTGCTACAATTGGCCCTGATCTTGTAGGCTAATTCTCTTCTAACTGTGCTGATATTTCTTTAATTTCTTATATAGTCTAGAGCCACTGTAATTTAGCAGCTATAAATCTATTTTCAAAACACACATAAATCAAGCACACTTAGAAATAAACAACAGACGTCATCAACAGATCACATACAGTGATATGAGCAGGCATTCTTCTCAGCTGAGTCTCCAGTATATGTTCTCGACTCATCTTCTCGAAGCGATTCACCGCGCTGTCTTTCTTTCCTTCGAGTTGGGCCTGTGCTGTTGCTGGTGCTTCTGGCTGCTTTGATATCCTCCCTGACTTGGTAGCAAAGTCCACGGCTTCCTCTCTGCTGCTGCTACTATCGGCGTTAGCATTGGTTTGCTCGTAGCTTAGCGGGACCTAATGAGGATCATATGTGGGTCCCGAGAGCTGGAAAGGTATGGCTGCCGATACTTAAGGCACTTGTACTGTCGGCTTAGGAGGTGTGGGCAATACTTGATTCACCTAGGTGGCAACGGGTTGGGTGGAAAGAATGGGCCAAGTGGGGGTGGTGAGGCTTGAGGGTGGTGGTAAAAGTAGGCCATTGATAGCTGGTGGGTGCTGGCGGCAGATGGGGGGTCTGATGGCCGTTAGGTAATTGACCGGGGTGGTGGGGTTTGCCGGCGGCTAAACTGGGGGTGATGGGGTAGGCGCAGGCCATTGATAACTGATGGGTGCGGGTGTTGGATTGAGGGCCTGGTGGCTTAAAGGGTAATCGATGGGGGTTGTGGTGTATGGTGATAGTTGAAATGGGGCGGGCGCAGGCCATTGATAACTGGGGGGTGCGAGTGCAAGATTGGGGGCCTGGGGACTTATAGGGTAATTGATGGGGGTTGTGGTGTATGGTTGGTGACGGGTGTGGTGGACGAAAAGTATGCCCGGAGATTCAAAGGTTCAAATTGCGGGGTTATGTTGGGAAAATATTCAGACAAATTTAGGGGTTCAATTACCCCTACATTGCTTTCTTCATCATTCCTCAACCATGGTGCCACATAATTCTCCTGATCATTGATATAATTGGATGGGTCAAATTCAAACTCCTCCTCATCTTCTATCATTCTGACGGTGGGTCTGGGACCTGCTCCTCTGGTGGGATGTGGGGGTAGTGGCACTTGGTGAATATTAGCATGCTGAGAGGGTGCAGGAGGAATAATTTTTCTGGCATCGATCAAATCCTGGATGGCGTGCTTCAATGAGAAGTAGCAATCAGTAGGGTGACCCGGACCCTGATGAAAATTACGTCTTCGCATCAGTTAGCATTTCCCACCAGATCAGTAAAGCTGGTTTGCGGCTAATATACTAAAAAGTTTGAAATCACTGGCAGAGTGTTCTTTGAAATTATCTCTATCTATTCATCATCAGGTATTCTGTTCCTGACCTGAGCTGCCAATGCTCTCCATCGCCCCAAGTAGTCGCTGAAGGTCTCATTCTGGTTCTGCTTTAAACGGGCTAAATCAGACTTGCGCGGTTCAATATCAGTATTATAGACATATGTTCCTGGAACAAATGCGTCAAATCCTTCCATGTCTTCATCATGGATGGTTCAAGAGATGTGAACCACCTTAGGGCTGGTCTGGTCAAACTTTTCTGAAAGACTTTTATTAGCAGTCTCTCGTCCCCCTTGTACTGGCACATGTCCCCACAATAGGACTTGAGGTGTGCAATCGGGTTGCCTGTGCCATTATACTTGTCGAATACTAGCATTTTAAATTTGGGGGGCAGGGGGATCTCAGCAAACAGACACAAATCCGTGAAATCTGTAGCGTGGATTTCAACACCACCCATCTTCAGCAACTGTTTCTTGATCTTGTCTAGCTGCTCCCTTAACTGTTCTAATTCTTTGGACATGGGGGCCACTTTTTTAACAGCCAACCGAGACTCACTCTGCGCTATCAAGGGTGGGGTAACTATAAGTGGAGGATTAATAGTGGTCACTGCCCCGGCGTAGGCATCACTATTTCTAATCTCGTCCTCCTCATACTACTTATCTATGTAGGGTGCAGTGAGGACAGGATTCTCAACCTGTTGTTGTATGGACTGGATGGGATTGGATTGGATGTGGGTTGGGTGTCCCCCTTGAATGTAAGGGAAGTGTTGTGGGGTGATGGGATGGGTGGTAGTTTAGTTTAGGGGTGGGGCCTAATAGGGCCATTGGGTATGGGGGAAGATTTGGAGATGGCCTTGGGGTGTGGGGCCATGGGAGAATTGGGTTTGAGGTATGGCATGGGTTTGACCTGGCTGTGACGGTTGGGTTAAATGTTGGGGGTATTGTGGAAGGTATGAGTATGGGGTTTGGGCCATGAAACCTTGGCCATTTTAGGCCACAGGCCATTAATAGGTTTGGGCCATGGACCCTTGGTAGGTTTGGGTCACGGGCCCTTGGTGGGTGTGGGCCAGCGGGCTTGGGTAGGTATGGGCCAAGGGCCCTTAAGGGGTTTGGCCCAATGGGCCTCGATGGGTATGGGCCATGGGCCCTTGATGGGTCTGACCTAATAGGCCTTGATGGGTATGGGCCATGGGCCCTTAGTGGGTATGGGCCATGGGCCCTTAGTGGGTATGGGCCATGGGACCTTGATGGATTTAGACCAATGGACCTTGATGGGTCTGGGCCATGGGCCCTTGGTGGGTCTGACCCAATGGGCCTTGATGGGTCTGGGCCATGGGCCCTTTGTGGGTCTGGGCCATGGGCCCCTGGGATATGTGGAGAAAGGGGGTTTAGGCCAATGGGCCTTAGGGTATATGGGAGTTTGGAGATTGGGCCATGGGGCCTTGGGGTAAGTGGGTAATGGGGGTTTAGGTGGTGTGGATTATGGGAGGTTGATAGGGGTCATGGGGGAGTGAGGCATGGAGATTGGCTAAGGTATGGGATGGGTTCATGGGCATGGGGTGTGGAGGAGAGGTATTTTTGGAAGACTTTCATGAGTAGGCTTAAAACATCTCCTCCATCATGGCCATGGAAGGGGGATTGGATGTGGATGGTGGATTTAGGGGGTGATGAGATGTAGATAGAGGGGATGTGGAGGAAAAATTGGGCATGGCCCCGGTATGATCGGGCATGGCCATGGGAGGTGGTGGGATATGGGGTGGATGAGATAGGGCATTGGGAAAGGAAAAGGTCTGGTGGATGTATGATGGAAGGTTAGGTGTAAGTGTTTGGGAAAAATCGGACATGGCCCCGGTAAAAATGGGCATGACCCAGATAGATGGGGGGATTTGTTGGGGGTTGGATAGGGTGGAGATGACATAGGTGAATGAGGGCCGATGGGGTCTATCGGGGGATGATGGGAATTGGGGCATGGATGTGGATTGGGAAAATGGGTTTGGGTTTTGTGTGGATGTGGATGGGAAATGTGTTGGATTGGGCATGGATATGGGAGGGAGAATGGGCATGGTTTGGGCAAGAGAGGGGAATGGGGGGTTGGATTTTGGATACTTTAGGGGGTATCGGTTGGGAAAATGGGGGTGCCAAATGGGCCAATAACGGTAAAGGGGGGTTGGGTGAGGGGATGGTGGAAAAAACTTCTCCCAAATGGGAGTGGGTTGGAGAATGTGGCGGGGATGAGTCGGGATCGGCGTGAGCCGGGTCCACTATCCACGACATTCTTCGGGAGCGGGTCGGGTAAGGGTGCCTTGGATAAGGCCCAAAAATCCTCCTCCTTCTTCCCCTACAGGACGGCGGAGGCCAAGATGATGCCGTTATGTCGGCACCACAAACTATATATTTTTTTTTTTGGGTTTTGATTATATATATTTTATTAAATTTTTCTTTTTGAAAAACAAAGGTTCTGAGGCCTTGGAATTCCCTTTTCGGGTGGCTCTCGTACCTTAATTCAAGACCCGCGGTGACGATTCCGACGCACTTCGAAAGAATCGAAGGAGAACCTTCAATCTATTGAAGACACAAAAATCGAGGCAAATAGCCCGATCCCTTGGAATGAGCTAAAAAGAAGTTGCCCTCTTTTGACCGGCGGGGTGTATTGGGTGTCGGAGATGGTGGGGCCCAAACAAGGCACTAAGCACACTAATCGGGGAACTTGGGAGGTGAAGAAGGTGTTAAGACCTGAAAAGTACCACTTTCACCCCTTAACTTAACCTTTCATTAGACCCTTAGCCACCTAATAAACTCTTCTTAAGTGTTTTGTTCAGGAAATAATCAGCAGTGAAATAAGGCCAAGAATCCTGTCATGGAGCCTGCTTTAGCACCAGATACCCCTCAACAAGAATGAACTTTGAAGTCTCGCACAGATCAGCTGAGCTTTCCAAAGCTTTACAGCAACCTCTCGCGCAGATGAATGACTGAGGAGTTTCAGAAACTCAACCTCGCGCAGCTCTCGTGAAGCACAGGAGTAGAACACATCGCTCAGTGTCGCACAGTTCAAAGTAGAACTCTCTCAATCTCGCAAAGTTCACTTAAGACAGCTGAGAAGAGAGAGCTTCAGAAGATTCCTCGCGCAGTCGTCGCGGGATACAACTCTCAGAAGAAGAGCACCTCGCGCAGTTTTTATGCCATTCAAGAAAGAGTGCATCCTGGCGAATGCAAAGCCAATCTCGCGAAGATCAAGTGAGACAAAGAATCTCGCGTAGTTCAGAACTCAAAAGAACCTCGCGAGGTATCTCGCGAAGTCTAAGTAAAAGAAGAGCTCGTGAAGTTCTCGCGCTGCTACCCAGCAAAGACTAATCTACTGCGCGACTGCTTGAATTGCAACCTCGCGACGCTTGAGACTGTGCTTTCTAGGCAACCTCGCGACGGCTGAAGCTTCAGTGTCAAATCATCCTAGCGAAGAGCAATGAGCTACCACGTGACAAGTCTTGGAAACTACAGCTACCTAGCGAGGCTCTGAACCTAAACTTCCATCTCTTCAGCAGAGGGCATTCTAGAAATTTCCAATGATTAGGGCACACACTCCCATGCTCAAATCTCCGTGCACACGCCCCGAGGCATCCAAGGATCATTATAAGCCCACGTGGCATCGTTAAAATTAGAGTTTCCAAACCCTGATGCGCCGCCATCCCACTGCTATATATACCTAGGCCTAGCTTAGGTTTAGGTATCTGGGAACTTGTCTCAGATCGCTTTTCCTTTCTTTTCTTAGTAGTAAGTAGCTTTTCTTTTCTTTTTCTTTTTCTTTTTCTTTTTCTTTTTTTCTCTCCACTGTCCAGCAATTGCTGGCTATGACTTTGTATATGTAATTGAGTTAGATTAATGGAAGTTTTGCAATAGGATTTGTACTTTGTGGGAGTGTTGTTTATTTATGAGATGCTCTGTGCAAGGCTGCTGCCTTGTGATCCCCCATTGCCTTGGCTGTGTGTCAAAGCAATGGAGGACTGATTCTAAGGGCCACTCAGATCCAAGTAACCTGTGTGTCTGGGCTATCATGGTCTTCCAGCCTTAGCCCCACCACAGGATCTACTAGATCTGAAATCCCCATGGGAGCTTGAGCTAGTAGATTGGTGAACATGGTGGTAGCAGCGATAATCTTGTTTTATTTTGGGCTCTGTGAGGAGGATAACCTCTGGGATAGTCTGTGACCATTTAAGTGGACAGATTATAGCCTTAGGGTGATTCTGATCCACCGATCCAAGATGAATCCTTCTTCTTTTCACCTGAGCTTGTAGAAGCCTGGTGAGGGATTGTACAGAGGCAGACTCCCCCATATTTGTATAGATCTGCCATCAGATGTTGGATCTGATCTGGTTATAGAGATTATAGGCTGGTGACTGTACCATTGCAGCCTCTCTCAAGCAATGGACAGCTAGATCGAAGGTTGTACTCAATCTCTTGTTTGTTCTATGTGTCTGGGCTATCATGGTCTTCTAGCCTTAGCCCCACATATAGAACTTTAGAGGTTGAGGTTCCCTACGGATTCCTAAGCTGGTAGCCTAAATGAAATAGTGTCTGCAATGATTTATTTGTTATGTTCTGACCCATCCCTAGATAGTGGCTCCCCTATGGGATAGTATGTGACCATTCAAGTGGACAGGTTATAGCCCTAAGGGTGGAGTCCTGGCAGTAGTGATGGGTTGGAGCCTTTCTCCTCAGAGGTGATAATGTAGCCTCTGGACAAGATTTCTATAACATCATATCTAGGTCTGAGTTACAAAACTCCTTTGACCTTGCTCAATAACGTATTTCTCACCCTTTTATAATTATTTTCCACACTCCATCCATCCGCTCAATCCTTTCTGTAATTTAGTTATTAGAATACTTAGAATAAGTGACCTTAAACTCCCCTCCTTTTAGGACTGCCAGATCTGTAGACAGATCTGGAGGGACTACTAGAGACTGCTCCCTTGGAGCCTTAGATCACCTTTCCCTGTGGGATAAACTCTTACTTATCAAAACTTGCTACAAAGGACCCTGTATCTTGCAGGTCTAGGGCCTCTGAGTTGTGCTGAATCATCCCTTGTTTATTCTGTTTTTGATTTTTAAATACCTTTCACCACCAACCAATAAGCAAAGCACACTCACACAACAACAAGTTTTTGGCGCCGCTGCCGGGGACAGATGATCTAATAGTAGACGCTTAGTTTTTGTATTCTTAGTATTCTTTATATATGTGAATAATTGATACTGCTGATATAATTGTGAATCTTTCTTGCAGATCTGGACAGCAGCAGTGAAGGATAGTTGGACTGCAGTTGGAGCGTAGCTACCTCTGTTTGCAAACTCTTTGACTTTAAGGCTCTGTCTATCTTTTTTTTTTTTACAACAATTTTTCCAGCAGTATCTAGAATAGTTAAATGTATTCTTTTAATAGTTGTACAATAGTTAGATAAATTTGTTTGTGTGCAAGTATTCTTTTGTAATGTGCCTGCAAGAAGCTTTTCTTGCTGTGGGTGTGGTTGTATGCTAGGGAGGAGATCCCTCAGCCCTACTTTAGAGCCTCTAAACCCTGAGTTAGAAAGGGGAAGGAGACTTAGAAGAGACAGACACACCACAGGAGAGCCCCCAGGAGAATCTTTGACAGCAACTATGGGTGAAGAACACCCCAGAACCCTCAAGGAGTTGAATGCTCCGGATGACTACAACTCCCCCTTTAGCATTCAATTCCCTGATGTTCAGGGGAATTATGAGATAAAAACTTCAATCATCCAGATGCTGCCAGCTTTCCATGGGCTTAGCAAAGAAGACCCTTACAAGCACATTGATCAGTTCTTGGCCTTGTGCACCACTTTTAATATCACTGGTTTGAGACCTGAGGCTACTAAGCTTAGACTCTTTCCCTTCTCTCTGAAGGATAGAGCCAGTACCTGGTTGGCCACTCTTCCCAACAATAGCATTGCTTCATGGAAAGACCTGCAGACCAGATTCCTAACCAAGTTCTTCCCTGAGACCAAAACTAGCCAGTTGAGGAAAGAGATTCTTGCACTTTCTCAATCCCCAACTGAGGATTTTAACCAGTCCTGGGTTAGGTTTAAAGAGATGCTCAAATAATGCCCCCACCACAAGATCCCTGAGTGGCAGCTTGTACAAAGCTTCTACAATGGGATTGATGAGAAAAATAGAGATATGGTCGATGCCTCTTGTGGTGGATCCTACATGCACAAGACTGCTGAGGAGGCATGGGAATTGTTTGAGGTGATTAGTGAAAATGCTTTTCAAAAGCCATCCCTGGCAAGAACTCATCAAGAATCTGAGTCAAAGGTGGGGCCTGCTGTTGGATCCAAAGGGAGAATTTATGATGTGTCTGGGAACAATGACCTACAGCTGCAGATGGCAAACCTCTCTATGAAGTTTGACAAATTATTGACTGTGATGCAACCCAGAAGGGCTGCTCATGTGGCGGAGGCATGTCTGATATGCCAGTCCCCACAGCACACAGTGGAGGAATGTCCATCTGCAGGGCAATTTCCTGAATTAATGTTGGAACATGTCAGCGCTGTCACCTTATGGCCAAGAACAACTGGGGCTACAACGGGCAGCCATATGGATACCAGCACCAAAATACTGGTTACCAATGGAGAGACCACCCCAATCTGAGGTGGAGGCAAGATAACTACATGCAGCCCCAGCAGATGTTGGCCTTACCACAAAGGCCACAGCAGCAATTCAATCAAGGGAATGCCCCTAGGCCTACCTTCCAGCACCACCAGCAGCCCCATCAGCAGCAAAATCAGTTGGTTCTACCCCCTTCTCAACCAAGAAATACTTCTTTTAAGGACCAAATCTTGGATTCATTGCAAAACTTAGGTTCCTTGGCTCAGACTGTGAACTCTCATGGTCAGAGCATCAAGAAGATGGAGGAGCAGATTGGACAACTAGCGAACACCCTAGCCAAACGAGAAGAGGGAAGGTTGCCCAGTCAACCAGTGGTTAATCCCAAAGGCCAATTTTTGATTGGTGAAGGATCCTCAGAACCTGAAGGGGATCTTTCATTGAATTGATGATAAGAACTGTGCACCGTTGTATACTATGTACTTTACAGTTTGTCGGAATAGTTTGCAATCTTGTTGGAATTTGAGTTTAGTGCTTTAATGTCTACTCTTGTACCAGCTTCCCCTGTGTGATAAGTTTAAATGATTGAATGATGATTTGAATGCTTTGTGTGATATGTGACTTTCTTTCCCTGAGAGTATAAGAGTTGTGAATGCTTTATAATGACTATGGGTATCCCTCGCAGAGAGTCTGTGAGAGAAGCCACCCCATTGGTAAGGGACAAACAGCAAACTGGTGGGTGAGTAAATTCTGCCTCGATTAAGCCATCGCGAGGTTCTGAATATCGAGTTTAGTCCCATCTCGCACAGTTCACAAGGAGCTACTTGTTGAGCTGTCACGAGTTTCAAAGAACTGAGTGGGCTGCCTCACGCAGTTTCAAGGAACATCAAATCTCGCGACCCAGACATTCCCAACCAGCGAGCGGACATTTTCAAAGCTCGTCGAGCCTCGCGATATTTAAATCCCACCCCGCGCTGCTTTTCCTTACTGCTTTCTCTTTCCTCTCCTACCAGCGAAACCCTAGCTCCCACTCCTCTCCACCTCTCTCCTTTAGCACCCTGCCTCCAGATCATTGCTCACTTCGAACTTTAGGATTTTTGCTCTTCAAGCTCCCACTAATAGTTGCCCCCTGTTTAGAACTCTTGAGAACCTTTGTTCATTCCAGTAAATAGAACCCTACCTTTTAGGGTTAAACTCAGCTACTGGTATTCCCTTTCAAATTTTTAACTTAACACTCACCAGGGAAGCTGGGATGGCTCCCAAAAGCGCACCCGTGAAGAGAGCCAGAGACAAGGCCACTGCGGAGCCTACATCTAAGAAAGCCAAGTCCTCTACGGCTCAGCAAAAAGGGAAGGGGGTTGTACCTAAGAAGCCTGCACCCACTCCAGATTATTCTACACCCTCTGAGCTAATCTTTTCCATTCCCTTAGAGCCTGAAGCCATTTTTGATATCCCTTTCTTCGAATCTGAGCCGTTGTCAGCACCTGCCATCAAGTTCCTGCGCAAGGCTGGTCTGCTCCCCTTGCTGCAATTGATTCTTGCACTAGCCTACCCTAGGTTAGTGCAACTGTTCTACCAGCACCTTAGGCTCAGACCAGACACACGTGGGCAGCCAGGCCTCCTTGCATTAGTTGACAACTTTGAAATGCTGCTTAGCCCGGAGTTGATCGCTGAAGTCTTGGGCATCCCAGCCAGATTTGATCCCAATTGCAGTTATGGTGCCCCTGTGAGTGCCCCCATTGACACAATTGCCCATGCCATTACCAGAGGCTTGAAGGCCACAGGGGACTCCATCAGAAGAAGAGATTTGGAGCCCAAGCTACTGTTCATTGATCAAGTTTTGAGGAAGAACATCTATTCCTCCGGCCATCAGCAAGAAAGAAGGACACCAATTGCTAATGCTCTGTATTCCTTCTCTCTGGGCCATGGATTCAATGCTGCATGGTTGATATTCGAGGCCATGAAGGATACAATGGTGAAGCTGGGGCTGCAAAAGAAGAGCCACACTCTCCCCTATGGAAGACTCATCACTAGACTACTTCTGAAGGGAGGATACAAGATACCAGTGGGGGAGTTATCTGCTGACCTCACTCCCACCACATTTGCTAAAAGACAATGGGGGATTAGCCGAAGCTTAATGGATCCCCAGAAGAAGAAGAAGAAGACTGAAGATCAGGAGGTTTCCGAGCAAGGAGAGGAAGCTGCTGTGGCAAAGGCCACCCCTGCCAGCCCCAAAAGAAGGCAAAAACCCTTGCCCCAAAGAAGGTGGCGCGAGCTTCTGTCATCACTGCCTCTACAGCAACTCCTCCATCCACCACTCCGGTCTCTCCCCTACCTTCTTCACCTATTCCATCTTTTACTTCTCCTCTTTCCTCTCCTTTCTCCATTCCCCCCCCCCCACCATTATCCGAACCTAGGAAGAAAGTGTTGACCCCCAAGACACCACTCCACCTTCACCCACTCTACCCCAATCAACAACCCCAGTCTCTCCAACAACCTCTGATCCTCACCCTGCCAGCCCTCCCTTAATATCCTACCTTAAAAAAAAAACATCTCACACTACCCCTGCCCTTCCCACAGCCCAACCCCTTAGTGACCAACCCATAGACCCACCTCTCCATGACCTGGACTTCAACCTAGCCACCACCTCTGGGTATCAAGCCTTCATGACCAGTTTTCTTGATACCTTGCCCACCCAAGACATCCCTCTCCCTGAGTCTCCTCTCCCTTCACCACATCGTTCCCCTGACCCTCCCCCTTTCCCCCCAACCACTTTTCATCATGCCCCACTTCCCCTTTCCAACCTATTCCTTCTTACCCTCCTACCCCCCCTCACCCAACCTCAGATTCCCTTACCCATATCTTTTCCCTTATCCACGACCTCCAAACACAACTATCCACCACCACAGAGACCCAAGCCCAAATGCGAACTGACATTACCTCCATACAATCCACCCTTGACAACTTCACCAACCCACCAATCCCATCCCAACCCCCTTCCACCCCTGTCTCCCCTATTCCAACAGACCCTACCCCCATTGACTTACCTCCACCCTTCCTCCGTGATACCATACCTGACCACTCCTTTCCCTCTCACTCTATCCTTCTCTCTCTAATCCTACCTCCCCCTCAATTCACCAACACTTCTACCCAGACAGATCACATTCCATTACCATCCACCTTTCCCATTCCACCCCCCCTATTTGCACCACCATCCCTTCCATTTCAACCCTTCACCATACTCTTCTTCCCTTTCCCTGAACCATCCACTTTCGCTGCCCTTCCTTCCTTTCATTTTCCACCCCTACATTCCATTCCCCCTCTTCTCCCACCCCCCCCTCAATTCACTAGCCATTCCACCCGGACCTCCCCAACCATTTCTCCAACCCCCACTTCTCTCCCCCAAGACCCATCCCCATCTCTTCCTTCCACTTCTTTTCTCCCCATCTTGCCCAGACACTCCTACTACACCCCTCCCTATTTCACCCTCCTCCATGCCATGAGGGATAATCCTTATATTAAGAGGGATGTTCTCCATGGCATGGCCCAACTCCGCCAAGTCATTGAATACCCCCTGCTACAGAGGCTTAGTGATTTGAAGCTTGCTCACAACGAGCAGCTGCGCGATATTTCAAAGGGCTGGGAGACAATTGTGGAGACTTCAACTGCCAATAAGGTTGCAGCAACTTACTACAAAATGACTGCTGAGATGGAAAAGGCAAATACTGAGAGGGTGAAAAAGCACAAGCGGCTACTAGAGAAAAAGTTGAACAATGCTCAAGAGATCACCCGCCTCAGTAAGGAGCTTGCAGATACCAATCTCCTGTGGGCCAACAAGAAGATTGAAATTTTGGAACAGAGAGTTACTTTCTTGCTCTCCCAACCTATCCAAGCCACCCCCATCGCCACCGCTCCCCCTGAGACTCCATCTTCTTCCACTACCCCTACACCAACCCCTACACCATCTGTTCACCCAACTCCCACAACCCCCACTCCGGTAGCTCCTCCTGTTCCTCCTCCAATGCCTACTGTCGTTCCTTCTGCAGTACCTACCAAACCTGTTGCTCCTACTGTAATCCCTACTGTAGCTCCTCCTCCTACATCAGTGCCTCCCCCTATTCCCTCTCCTGCTATAAAAAGGAAACGAACCCCTTCTAAGAAAAAGCCCACTCCTAAGAGAGCCACTGCAGCCCAAAAAGGAAAACGGTCAGCCCCTCCCTCCCCACCTCCAAAGGTCACCAGAGCTTCTGCTCAGGATGATCCCCATGGGCGCCTACTCTCCAAAGAAGAACACAGACAAGCTCCTGCTGCCTTAGGATTGGACCCTACTGAGCTCTTTCCTTTCGATTCTGACTCTGATGAGGCACCACCAACGGATCCCAGTGCCCCACCTACTGTGGCTGCCCCTTCATCTTCCCCTGCAGCCCAATCATATCCTCAGCGGAGGAAAGTTGCTGCAAAGAGGACCACTCCCCCAGCTCGTTCATTGAAAATTGGAAAAGAACCATCTGCCCAGTCTGAGGAGGCACCACCACTGAGCCAGTCTGCGAAAGGGAAGAGCCCTGCCATTCCTACTGAGAAATCACCAGATCCATCTCCTGTGGCTCCCCCTAAAGCTGACAAAGGGAAAGGTCCTCTCCTGTCTCAAATGCCAACCCCAGCCAAGCCCCCCGTTGCCCCTCCTGAGCCTCCCCAAGCCCAATCAACTCCTATTCCTCCTCTGCCTCAGCAAGGGCAAGCCTCCAAAGGAAAAGGCCCCAAAGGGAAATCCCTCACCAAACCCCCTGAGCCAACCATTGCAAAATCTTCGTACATCCCTCCTGAACCAAAGAAGAGAAAAATGAGGGTCCGGGTCCCTACTGTACCCAAAACTCCAGAGCATAGGAAGGCCGAGAGGGAACGCAAGAAGAAAGAGGAAGAGGCTATCCTACAAGAACATGCAAAGAAGATGGGCTGGGATAAATTTTAATCCAAATTCTGATTAGATTGTACCTAGGATTTTTCTCTTTCTTTTCCACATGTTCTCTTGTATTTTGTACTATTATAATATTCCATAGATTTTTCACTTGTCTTTCCTGTCTTGCTTTGTCTGTGTGTTTTGTTGTTTTTCTCTTCTTTTATGTTGCCATAAGTCTGCTGCACATTGACCTTGAACCAGTGCGGACACTGCTCCTCATAGGTTTGGGGGTATGGCAGGCAGACCCTGCCAATGGAATAGTTAACATAAGTGCAGCAGACTCATCTGTGCAATATGGAAATGGACCTCTGTTCACTTAAGAATCATGACATTAAGAAGTTTAAAATTTATGCAAACATTGGACATGATAAACTTCTAATATTCCACATTTCCAGAATAGTTTCACCAAGGAAACCTACTTGTATCTGCACTTAGTGAATCCTTACAAAGAGAAAAAGGTGAGAACATACTGAAAAATTCAAAGGATGACCATAACCAGTGAGAATTGGGCCTACAAAATATTTTTTTTCTTTGAGGAGTAACTAAGGCATTTCTTCTAGTTCTGAGGTCTGGCTGAGTCACTGTGCTCACTAGAAGTTAGGTAACTCCAAGTTGAAACAACTGACAGTACTCATGAGACCTAGGAAAGGATCAAGGCCTTCTCTTGGACAGTTTGAGCCTAAAAAGACCAATCCTAAAGCAACTGCCCTTGTCCATACCCCCTTTGAGCTTTAAATCCTAAATCTCTTCAAAACACACCTGAGTACTTGAACCTGAACCTATGAACCTGATTCAACCTACCCTCACTCTGAGAATTAAGAAGGTAAAGGAGAAAGAGTTGAAGATGGACTAGCTATGGTCAGCATTAGGTGAATGGAGAAGAAGCATCTATTCTGGCAGTATGGTAACTGATGACAGGGTGGCATTTCTAAAGAGCAAAAACAAATAAAAAGAAGAAAATTCCAGCAAAAAGAAATAAAAAAAATAATAATGAAGAGGAATAAGAGAGAAGTCAAGAGGAACCTTCATTGGAAAAGTAAAATCAAGAAGAGAAACTGATCACTTCAATTCTGAAAATCTCAAAGAAGATGAAGGGAGCTGAATTCAAGAAGGTGAAGTCATGAACCACCTCCTGCACCCACTGAGTTCTCAATTTTGAACCCCTTTTCAACCTTCCATTTTTTTTAACCATACTCCATAAGCCACACTCCAACCCAGTTAAAAGCCCTTGTGATCCAAAGATTGAATGAGCTGTCATGTGAAGATAAGGACTTATCCAATCTATGGTGAGGAATTGACAATGAGGCCAACACTTAAGAACGCTGCCTATGCTCATGCTTACAAACCTAGTTGGGGGATGTAACTGCTCTTGAGCCTGTGAGAAACTGAACCCCTCAACAAACCTTTATGAGAGTATGCCCTGTAAAGCTTTCTTTTGGATCTGAACTTGAATGGATTGTGTATGACCTTAACTTAATTTTCTGGCATAAGGATAAGATCAGTGCTGACATACACTTGTGAGTTTTCTGTGATTACAAATTATTTGAAAATGCTGTGCCATCATGAGAAGTTTATGTTGTTTAAAGTTATTGTGCAACCAATAAAGTAAATTTCTTTTATGAACTGATTCATGAGTAGACTAAATCTGATTCCTCCACTGCTCATTGGATGACATTGCACTTTAGTTAACTATTTCATTGGAGAAGTTTGTGGGTATCTTCACTGAAAACCCTCAGGAGACTTCACTCCTCCACTAGGGATCACCTAGGGGTTTAAAAGGCTTGGTACATGTGCTAAATGTATCCGTGCTCCCTACGAAAGTGGCATTTAATTTTTTAGAGTAGATTTAATGTAGCTTTGCTAAGGGACTAGCAAAGATTAGGTTTGGGGGTGTGTTAAGACCTGAAAGTACCACTTTTCACCCCTTAACTTAACCTTTGATTAGACCCTTAGCCACCTAATAAACTCTTCTTAAGTGTTTTGTTCAGGAAATAATCAGCAGTGAAATAAGGCCAAGAATCTTGTCATGGGGCCTGCTTTAGCACCAGATACCCCTCAGCAAGAATGAACTTTGAAGTCTCGCGCAGATCAGCTGAGCTTTCCAAAGCTTTACAGCAACCTCTCGCGCAAATGAATGACTGAGGAGTTTCAGAAACTCAATCTCGTGCAGCTCTCGTGAAGCACAGGAGTAGAACACATCGCTCAGTGTCACACAGTTCAAAGCAGACCTCTCTCAATCTCGCGAAGTTTGCTTAAGATAGCTGAGAAGAGAGAGCTTCAGAAGATTCCTCGCACAGCTGTCGCGCAGTCGCCGCTGGATACAACTCTCAGAAGAAGAGCGCCTCGTGCAGTTCTCGCACCATTCAAGAAAGAGTGCATCCTGGCGAATGCAAAGCCAATCTCGCGAAGATCAAGTGAGATAAAGAATCTCGCACAGTTCAAAACTCAAAAGAACCTCGCGAGGTATCTCACGAAGTCCAAGTAAAAGAAGAGCTCGCGAAGTTCTCGCGCTGCTACCCAGCGAAGACTAATCTACCGCACGACTGCTTGAATTGCAACCTCGCGACGCTTGAGACTATGCTTTCTAGGCAACCTCGCGACGGCTGAAGCTTCAATGTCAAATCATCTTAGCGAAGAGCAATGAGCTACCACGCGACAAGTCTTGGAAACTACAGCTACCTAGCGAGGCTCTGAACCTAAACTTCCATCTCTTCAATAGAGGGCATTCTAGAAATTTCCAATGATTAGGGCACGTACTCCCACACTCAAATCTCCGTGCACACGCCCCGAGGCATCTAAGGATCATTATAAGGCCACATGGCATCATTAAAATTAGAGTTTCCAAACCCTAATGCGCTGCCATCCCACTGCTATATATACCCAGGCCTAGCTTAGGTTTAGGTATCTGGGAACTTGTCTCAGATCGCTTTTCCTTTCTTTTCTTAGTAGTAAGTAGTTTTTCTTTTCTTTTTCTTTTTCTTTTCTTCTCTCCATAGTCCAGCAATTGCTGGCTATGACTTTGTATATGTAATTGAGTTAGATTAATGGAAGTTTTGCAATAGGATTTGTACTTTGTGGGAGTGTTGTTTATTTGTGAGATGCTCTGTGCAAGGCTGCTGCCTTGTGATCCCCCATTGCCTTGGCAGTGTGTCAAAGCAATGGAGGACTGATTCTAAGGGCCACTCAGATCCAAGTAACCTGTGTGTCTGGGCTATCATGGTCTTCCAGCCTTAGCCCCACCACAGGATCTACTAGATCTGAAATCCCCATGGGAGCTTGAGCTGGTAGCCTGGTGAACATGGTGGTAGCAGCGATAATCTTGTTTTGTTTTGGGCTCCGTGAGGAGGATAACCTCTGGGATAGTTTGTGACCATTTAAGTGGACAGATTATAGCCTTAGGGTGATTCTGATCCACCGATCCAAGATGGATCCTTCTTCTTTTCACCTGAGGTTGTAGAAGCCTGGTGAGGGATTGTATAGAGGCAGACTCGCCCATATTTGTATAGATCTGCCATCAGATGTTGGATCTGATCTGGTTATAGAGATTATAGGTCAGGATGTATCATACCATTTCTCTCTCAAGCAATGGACAGCTAGATCGAAGGTTGTACTCAATCTCTTGCTGGTTCTATGTGTCTGGGCTATCATGGTCTTCCAGCCTTTGCCCCACATATAGAACTTTAGAGGTTGAGGTTCCCTATGGATTCCTGAGCTGGTAGCCTGGATGAAATAGTGCCTACAATGATTTATTTGTTATGTTCTGACCCATCCCTGGAAAGTGGCTCCCCTATGGGATAGTCTGTGACCATTCAAGTGGACAGGTTATAGCCCTAAGGGTGGAGTCATGGCAGTAGTGATGGGTTGGAGCCTTTCTCCTCAGAGGTGATAATGTAGCCTCTGGACAGGATTTCTATAACATCAGATCTAGGTCTGAGTTACAAAACTCCTTTGACCTTGGCTCAATAACGTATTTCTCACCCTTTTATAATTATTTTCCACACTCCATCCATCCTCTCAATCCTTTCTGTAATTTAGTTATTTGAATACTTAGAATAAGTGACCTTAAACTCCCCTCCTTTTAGGACTGCCAGATCTGTAGACAGATCTGGAGGGACTACTAGAGATGGCTCCCTTGGAGCCTTAGATCACCTTTCCCTGTGGGACAAACTCTTATCAAAACTTGCTACAAAGGACCCTGTATCTTGCAGGTCTAGGGCCTCTGAGTTGTGCTGAATCATCCCCTGTTTATCCTGGTTTTGATTTTTAAATACCTTTCACCACCAACCAATAAGCAAAGCACACTCACACCACAACAGAAGGCCACAGGATTCGGGCTGCTTGGACCCAGTTTATACTGGGTGTATGTATTATATACGCCTGACCAAAACTAAGCAGATTTGGCTGGGCGTATATATTATATACGCCTGAGTATTTCTAGGGATTTTTGGCTGGGCGTATTTAATATATACGCCTGGCAAAACTGTTCTTTCAGCTTGGTTTGACAGTGTGCACAGCAAGCCCAAAATGAGTCTCTTTTTTGGTTTTTGTGGAAGCTAGGCTTCCGGGAACTGAGAAGTTTTTTTTTTATGATCGATTTTCTCCTCACCGCACCTAAGGGGTTTTAGTCCGGTATAACTCGCTAGCGCGCTCTCCGAGGGTTTTAAGCTTTTTGGAATGGGAACCCACCCGATATACCTCCGGTGCGAGCGCCTTCTCAGATACTAGGTGGGCTGGGACTTTTCTGGATCATCACCACTAGGGCTGCCGCCATACTAAGACCCGGGTGTTTGTATGTGTGCCTAAACCCAACCCTTTGAAAAGCTATCCCGTAAAAAAAAAAAAATTAATTAAGCTCCCTAAGTTGGTTCAATTTTAATTTTTTCAAAGCTTTTTCTTTTTTTTGAAAGTTTTCTTTAGTTCAAAGATCGGGGGTGATTATCCCATGCCGCCACTACGGGCCGGCATCCACTGTTAGGATATGACAAGAAATAAGGACAAATGATGAGGCCAGTCAAGCAACTAGGCAGAAAATATAAAGTGCTAAAATTTAAAACCGAATCGTAAAGGTAAGTAAGAAAGGTGCCAGTCAAGTGACTAGGCAAAAATTGCTGAAATTTAAAGCCGAAACGTAGGGGTAAGTAAAAAAGTGTCAATCAAGTGACTAGGCAAAAATTGCTGAAATTTAAAGCCGAAATGTAGGTAAGCAAGAAAGGTGCCACACAAGTGACTAGGCAAAAGTTGCTGAAATTTAAAGCCGAAACGTAGGGGGTAAGTAAAGTGACTTAATCGGAGGGGTGAGTGAAAAAAATAGCAAAAATAAAATTAAAAAATAGCAATAAAATATTAGTAAAAATCAAAAATAACAAGGCCAAGTTCAAGGGGAAGCTCTACAAGCTAGTCCCCAGCAAAGTCGCCATCTGTGCAACCGTGGGAATCGAGACGATCCTGTCGCGACGATGTGCTCTCTTACGAAAAATATAGAGTCGCCACCCGGAGCTTTCGGTGTCCCGGGATACCTAGTTCATTTTTATGAGCACCTAAGTGCTAAAAATATGACTCTGAATACGGTCCACACCAAAGGCTCTTGGGTAGGGGCTTCGGTTATTGATCGGGAAGGTGTTAGGCACCCGAGCAACCCTCTTAACGCGGTCTCTACTAATGGTCAAAAATAAAATAAAGTAAAAGAAAAGAAAATAGCTTCCTCTTGCCCAAAAGGGCTTAGAATCCTATTTGTGCCCCTCCGTTCCTACCAAAAATTCGACGGCGTAATGGCACAAATGGGAGGATGGAGGGAGCTAGAAAGAGATAGGAGAAGAAAGGGAAGAGCCGGAGCCCTCGGGCCCTTGTAGCACCGTAGAAGAGCCTTCTGTGTCTTGCTTTGATGAGCTTTTGAAGGCCTTGTATGGTGGAAAATGGGGTTCTAACTCCTAAGGCTTGAAGCTAAGAGGTAGAGAAGGGAGGCTAGGGGATCACACTCACCTAACCTAAGGGTTTTCTATGAAATGCTAAGGTCTAAAGGAGTGTTGTGAATTCTAGAATTTGTATGGGGGTTGTGCACCAAAGGGAGAAAGATCTTTTCACTTTAAGCTCTTTCTCTCTTAGGTAGAAATTCTCCACCCTTAAGCAAGAGGGGTGGCTCTCTATTTATAAAGAAAGGGAGGATTAGAGGGTTATTTAAGAGCTAATTGGTTTAGCAATTAAGAAATCCCCCATCTAAGGCTTTCTAGGTTTTTAGGGTCCTAGAGGTTTGGGGAACCGGTTTCAATGGCAGATGATGGGGTGAGACCATAGGTGACTTAAGGGTTGCATATAAGCTCAAAGGGGGGGCAACCAACGTTAAGACACTCACCTCAACCAAGGGGATGATCAAAAGGTCAAATCCGATGAAGGATTTTCGAGCATCTGATGATAGTTACTATAGCTAAGTTGAGCGTATATATTACATACGCCCCGTTTATGTACAGTGATTTTCATGAAAACCAGAGGAGATCCGAGAAGGTGGGTACCCGTGGTGGGCCCTACCTATGCTGAGTGTATGTATTATATACGCCCGGCCAAATTGGGCCCAAAAATTCCAGGCGTAGATAATGTATGCGCCTGACCAAACTGGGGTCAAATTTGTCGGTCATATGTAATACATACGCCTGAGCAAAAGTCGTGATTTTATGTAAAACTTCAATCGGCCATAACGTTTGAACCATAACTCCAAATTAGGTGATCTTTGGCTCGTTGGAAAGATGGAGAAGTCCTCTTTCCAATGGTATATGATTTGATATTATTAGAAGACTTCAGCTTGTCCTGGTACACCACTCTTTATTCATCGCCTGGGAAGGTTAGGTTTAGGGTTTGGAATGGGTTCTAAGGGTTGGGACTGATTTCTAAAGGTTTGGGATACATTCCTAAGGGATCTAGGGTGATTCCTAAGGGTTCCATACATGTCATCAAAAGCTCAAAAATGCGCCTCTCTCGAAATGTGTTTCGATCGGGCCTTGGGCCAAATTTGGGTGTCTACATACACCTATTGGCATAATGACCAAACTTTGAACAATTATAACACTGAATGTATTCTTGTGATTTTGATTTGGATTTGGATTTCTTTGATGAAGAAGACTCATAAATCTTTTGAGTCTTTTGTTTGTAAAAACTTGGAGGATAAGATTTGGATTTATGATTTACTACTATTACCACACTTAATAGTGTGGTAATAGTAGTTAGATTCCTTATGTTTTAAGTTTGTAATCCAGTTCTATTTTATTAGGCATTTGTATATGTAATAAAATGTTTTCTTTCCATGTTCTTCTTTCTTTTCCGTTGCTACGCTTTTCCTTCACTATGTGTTTGGTATCAGAGCCATGTCCTGCTAAGCCCATGGTAGTTACATATGGCGGGTGACTAGTGTTGGAATATTGAGAGATAGTAAATAGTGATTAGGGGGCCTAATCATGGGCGTATGAACCACTATTCATCTTCTTATCCAGAAGATTTAATGAATGACTTATAATGGTCTGTTTAGATTTACTAGTATGTTGGTTGTAGCGTGGGAAGTCGCGTTGGGATGACTAGGCATTGTTGCAGGGATTGCGTTATTGCCGACTTATTCTCCATAAAAGTTATCGTGGACGGACGCAGTTTTGCAATAGCAATCTAGTAGTAAATCTAAATGAATTTTTGTAAGAAGTCCATGAAAATTTCTGGAGAAGAAGATAAATAATATTTTACTATACTGATGAATAGTATTTCGAATCACTATTCACTATAGTAAAACTATTCCAATATTACTATTCCCATATGTAATTATACTCTTATTAGTTTTCACCAAAGCTCTTTTACCCTTTCATTTTTACTGTTTTAATTGAAAAAAAAAAAAAAAAAAAATTTAAATCTTTCCTTTAATGTCACTTTTTAACTTCTCAAACAAGAAATCAATCAAAAATAAACAATTAGACAAATGGTCTAAAATTGATGACCAACAAAATCAACTTAATAAGTGGACAATTCCTTCCATCAATCCAAAAATAATTTACCAATATGGATGGAAAGATTGGTCTACTGACATGTCCATCAAAACTACTGAGCAAACTCTCAGTATAAATGAAGAAAGTCAAAATGAAGGTTTTCAATTGCTTACAAATGAAGACCTTTTGCATGACCTTCACTGCTTTAACTTCCTATACCTAGGATGTATTCAGGTTGCATTCAAACCTTTGACCTTATTAGGTCTTGAGAATACTAGTCTGCTTAGCACTCTCAGAGATGCTAGATGCCTTGATTGGCAATCCTCTCTGATGGCCGCTATTGAGACCAGCCTATGCCTTGGTCTAGTAAACTACAATGTATTCCTAAACTTAACCTTATCTCTAACAGATAAAAACATTTTATATGCTTGTACCCTTAATTTACAAACTGAAGGCTACAATTTTATGCCTAGATCAGAGACCATTGCTCTGATCTATCGCCTTCATTACAAGGTAATGACTTCCCTGGCTCCCAGACTTAATTATCAAAATGAATCAGGAAAGACAATCTTAATTGAGACTAACAGTATAACAACCAATGTTGTCACGTCTAAATTAATTAAATGAAAAAATATTATTTTTCCTGATGCTTGGCGTATACCTCAACCTGTCCCTTCTAAACCAATTTTAAACCAAGAAATTGAACAAATCGTTCAAAATAACCAAGGAGATGTAATCTTAAAATTTAATAGATCTACATCCAACAGAACTTCTTATAGGAGTTCTTTTTCTGATTCGAGGTCTCGAGGTCCTTATAGAGTTTCTATACCCTCGATTGCTCGATCATCTTATTCGGAAGATAACTCATCTATTCCTTCTGAATATAATCAACCTAATCTTGAAGGAATCCAAGTTTCTGAATAACAGATTCCTCATGGGATATATACCCAACAGCAGAGGAAATCTCCTACTGCTAGCGAGATGAATTTCTCAATAAAGTAATAAAGTTTTTATGGCTTTTACAAAATCAGAAAACTTTGTTATTAATCGACAAGAAATCAATATTGAATTTCAGCAAGACAAATATGCACCATTCCGTGAATGGTATGGTATTTTAAAAAAATTTCTGCATCAAAGTTGCAAAAATTCAAAGAACAATTTTACAATTATGTTGAAACCTTTTATCAAGTTATTCCATTTGTAGCTTGGTTTAAGCCAATAAA
This sequence comes from Chloranthus sessilifolius, assembly GCA_021018995.1. NCBI lineage: Eukaryota > Viridiplantae > Streptophyta > Magnoliopsida > Chloranthales > Chloranthaceae > Chloranthus > Chloranthus sessilifolius. Next base: position 35,879,470 of record CM037586.1, read on the forward strand.
ATATTATGAAATGACTCAGGAAGAAAGGAGAATATTTCTCCTTGAAGATTCTCAAAAAGAATGGCAGAAACTAGATGGTTTAACTGTTCAATAAGTTCACCCTCCTGTTGAAGCTTTAAAACTTACTCAACCCGATTCAACAGCAAATTTGGTGCAATCAGTTCACCCTCCTGTTGAAGCTTTAAAACTCAATCAACCCGATTCAACAGCAATCTTGGAAATCAAAGCTTGTAACAAACCTGTTGATAAAGATACCTTGAAAGCCAAAGCTTGTATCAACCCTGTTGATAAAACAAATACTTCCTTAGTACAATTTACTAATCCCCAACAAGAATTTCTTCATCAATTAAAATCCCGATTAAAATTATTATCTTGTAAGAAACAGATAAAACAAACAAATTTTCAAATAAATGTTTTAAGTTAAACAATAGAAAATCATAAATCCAAATCTTATCCTCCGAGTTTTTATAAACAAAAGACTCATAAGATTTATGAGTCTTCTTCACCAAAGAAATCCAAATCAAAATCAAAATCACAAGAACACATTCAGTGTTATAAATGTTCAAAGTTTGGTCATTATGCCAATAGGTGTAAGATCAAGAAAAAATCAGATCAAATTTATGACAAAAACTTATTCAGACAAAATCTGAATTTTCTTCACCTGTTAATCATTTAAAAATTGATTGTCAAAATTCTGGAATCAATGTTCCTACAATTACTCAACCATCTCTATTGGAATTAGCAGACGAAACTACTAATCCAATAAAAGAATCTCAAACTCAATACTCAAATAATGAGTCTATACCTAGACTTGTTACAATCAGTAACCTTAAACATGAAATTAATTCATTAAAAACTGAGATGAGTAAGCAAAAGAAATCTCTTGCCACTCAAATACAAATTCAACAACATAATCAAATCAATGTTATGAGCCAAGTAACAACTCAAAAATAGTATATCCAAATCACTTTTGTGATCAATCAAGAATTCACTATCAAAGATATTGTTGCCCTAATTTATAGAGGAGCTGATTTAAACTGCATACAGAAAGGATTGGTTCCTACTCAATATTTTGATAGAACCACTCAAACCCTTAATAATGCTAGTGGTTACAAAATACAGATTAAATTCAAATTAAATTATGTCTCAATATGTAACAATGGAGTATGTATTCCATCCAATTTAATACTTATAAAAATTTAACTCAAATTGTTATTCTTGGTACTCCTTTTATCACCTCAATTTTTCCCTTAACCAAGGTAAATGGAAATGGTATTTATGCTCAATATAATGGACATAATCTCCTATTTTAATTTGTAACTACACCACAAAAAAAGTAATCAATTATATGGAATCTAATTTATTCTTTAAAGAAAAGCAACTTAACTTCTTACAACAAGAAGTCAAGTTTTTATCTTTAGAAAAACAATTAGAATCCCCTTCAATACAAATCAAGATTTCTCAACTTCTGAAATCTTACCACAATGATATCTGTAATGATATACCAAATGCTTTTTGGGATCGCAAGAAACATATTATTTCTCTTCCCTATAATCCTAATTTTAATGAACGACATATTCCAACTAAAGCAAGACCAAGTCAAATGAAACTTGCTTATTTGGAATTATGTAAAATTGAAATTGCCAGTTTATTGCACAAACAACTTATTCGTCCCAGTCACTCCCCATGGAGTTGTATAGCTTTTTATGTGAATAAAAATGCTAAACGCGAACGAGGAACTCCTCATCTAGTTATCAATTATAAATCATTGAATGATTGCCTCCAATGGATTCGTTATCCTATTCCTAACAAAAAAGATTTGCTGGATTGCTTACATTCAACCACAATTTTCTTCAAATTTGATCTCAAATCAAGGTATTGGCAAATTCAGGTGGCCGAGACTGACATGTATAAACCCGCTTTTACTGTTCCTTTTGGACACTTTGAATGGAATGTTATGCCATTTAGCCTTAAAAATGCTTCATCTGAATTTCAGAATATTATGAATGATATATTCACTCCATATACAGAATTTTCTATAGTCTATATTGATCACATACTTATCTTTTCAAAATTTATTGACCAGCATTTTAAACATTTAAAAATTTTCAAAGATATTATCCACAAAAATGAATTGGTCGTATATGCTCCTAAAATCAAACTATTTCAAACATCTATTCGATTTCTTGGTCACAACATTCACCAAGGCCAACTTATCCCAATTGCTTGAAGTATTAAATTTGCTTTAAAATTTCCTGATGTGATTCTGGACAAAACCCAATTACAAAGATTTTTGGGTAGTCTGAATTATATTGTAAATTTTTATCCTGATCTGGCACATGATGCAAAAATATTAAAATCACGACTCTAAAAGAATACATCCCCGTGGATAGATGACCATACCAAAGCTGTTCGACAAATAAAATTAAAAGTCAAACAAATTCCCTGTCTTTCTTTAGCCAACCCACTTTGGTATAAGATAGTAGAGACAGATGCCTCCCAACTAGGCTATGGAGGAATTTTGAAACAACTCAATCCTTTTAAACAAAAGAAAGAATTAATCAGATACACTTCTGGTGTTTGGAAAGATGCCCAAACCAATTATTCTACTATCAAAAAAGAAGTTTTAGCCATTGTCAAATGTATTCAAAAATTTCAGGATGATTTGCTTAATCAGTCTTTTTTACTTAGAATAGACTGTAGTGCAGCAAAATCCGTTTTACAAAAAGATATCAAAAATCTTGCATCAAAACAAATCTTTGCTAGATGGCAAGCTGAATTATTTTCCTTTGATTTTCAAATTCAATATATAAAAGGAGAGACAAATTCTCTCCCTGATTTTTTAACTAGAGAATTTTTGTAGGGTATTTCTTAATGGCAGCATCCTCCTCAGGAGGAAAAGGCAAGGAAAGGAGTAATATCCCCTTATCCTCAACTCAAGAATCCACAGTTGATCATGCCCTTTAGACAATTATCCAAAGTAATAGATATCGAACAAAATGAGGCTTTCAAGTTAAAGACTCTGTGCAAAAAGACATTTCTCTCAATAAAGAGAAGAATGAAACCAAAGATATTTCTTATATTAAAAAAGCTATATTTTCCACCATTCTGGTAATTGAACCAGAAGACCAACAATGGATATCAGATCCTTAGGAAATAAAGAAAAGATATCTTGATAATCAAGGATTTCCTGCATTAGATGACAAATCTCGTCTAATTGCAGAAGCAATTTTGACTGCTACTGGATCTATTACCTTTACCCATTATATGGAAAACCAACGATCGGATAGCCCAATTACTTATAGTAAAGCTATTATCCATAAAATTCTCAAACCATCCATTTGGGGTTTTGACCTAAATAAATCTTGAAAACTCGGCTCAGGTCACTCTTTCAATTATTGGGATTATATTCAGTCCTTTACTAATGCCTTTTATTATATGAATCCAAAACAGAAACATTCTTGGTTTCTAAATATTTGTCCAGATATCCTCCAAACATATATTCCCAATTGGTTCTACAATTGGTGGAGTCATTTCGGCCCAACCACCAACATTTTGCCCAAATCATTAATTCCTTTATATAATCAGTATGGAGTTAAATTCAAAGGAAAAAATCCTCATTACTCTAAAGTTGATTTCTTTTTTTTCACCGAATGCAGCATTCCCTGGATTTGGATGTGGAATATTCATATTACCACTCTTGACCATCTTCCTACACTCCAAAGAACCTATTAGATCCGATGGTGGGATAATATTATCGACTTTGATAAAAAACTGCTTGAAATTTCATCCACCATATCTCAGTATGCCAAAACAGCAAAAACTGAAGCTTCTTTATCTTCTTTAGAATCCAATCCTTTTGAAATATTCAAAGCCATGATTCGAAAATAACATCCTGATTTATCTAAAACACAGATAAATCATCGTTGTCTTACTTCCATGAAAGCCCATTTTCTTCTCACACTCAATTTAGCATTCCATTCGGATGAAGATTTCATCACTTCGTCTAAAAACAATAATTCCTTCCATGTTCTAGCAGGAGAATCGCAACCAAATAGTCCTGATCCATCATTTGGTAAATTTTGGGACTCAATTATTAATCAGGTTAAAAGCAAGAAGTAATAGCTTCAAGCATTAAAGGAGACAGCCTTGCAACTGCCAATACAGCTGTCCACCACTCCAAGCAACCACCAATACAGCCAATAAAGCTGTCAATTCAAATTATCAACCAGAAAAATCAGCCAAAATAGCTATTTGTTCAAATTTGCAAGCATCTAGAATCATAATGGACCCCGCCATTCAGATTATTGTCGGCCAACACAGCCTGCAATAGTCCTTGTTATTCAATAGCTTTGCCAGCTGTCGATGGCGCAAACCATGAAGTCATCATCCAAATAATTAAGCTCTGACGCATGACATGACGTCAAAACATAATTATCAAGGGACGAAGCGACTGCATCCAATCCACATAGCACACGTGTCCCACTCAGCGACAGATTTCAACCGCGTTACAAGTCTGCATTCATCTATAAAAGGGTTAGCCTAGAGATTGTCCAGGACACCAAAAAATTAAGACTAGATATTCCTCTACTAAAACTCCGTTCTTTTCTCCCTTGTTCTCTCTTTTTAATTTTATTTTGTATCGGAGAAGCTACTGAAAGTTTCGATAATTCTTCTCCTTCTTTGTTTATATTTGTTTATGTATTGTATAGTAGTTGCATAGTACCTAAATAGAATTTAGATTCCTTATGTTTTAAATTCATTTTTGTTTTATTAGGCATAAGTATAGGAAATAAAGTTTTCGTTCTCTTCCGTTACTATGCTTCCCCTCACTCTATGTTTGGTATCAGAGCCATGTCCGGCTAAGCCCGTGGTAATTACATATGGCGGGTGGCTAGTGTTGGAATCTTGAAAGATAGTAAATAGTGATTAGGAGTTCTAATCATGGGCGTATGAACTACTGTTCATCGTCTTGTCTAGAAGATTTAATGGATGACTTATAATGATCTGTTTAGATTTACTACTATGCTGGTTGCAGCGTGAGAAGTCGCATTGGGATGACTAGGCATTGTTGTAGGGATTGTGTTGTTGCCGACTTATTCCCCGTAAAAGTTATCGTGGACGAACGCAGTTTTGCAATCTAGTAATCTAGTAGTAAATCTAAACGAATTTTTGTAAGAAGTCCATGAAAATTTATGGAGAAGAAGGTAAATAGTATTTTACTATGCTGATGAATGGTATTCTGAATCACTATTCACTATAGTAAAACTATTCCAACATTACTATTCCCATATGTAATTACACTCTTATTGGTTTTCACCAAAGCTCTTTTACCCTTTCTTTTTAACTGTTTTAATAAATAAATAATTAATTAATTAAAATTAAAATTTTCTTTTAATGTCTCTTTTTAATTTCTCAAATAAGAAATCAATCAAAAATAAACAATTAGATAAATGGTCTAAAATTGATGACCAACAAAATCAACTTAATAAGTGGACAATTCCTTCCATCAATCCAAAAATAATTTACCAATATGGATGGAAAGATTGGTCTACTGATATGTCCATCAAAACTACTGAACAAACTCTCAGTATAAATGAAGAAAGTTAAAATGAAGGTTTTCAATTGCTTACAAATGAAGACCTTTTGCATGACTTTCAACATTTTTACTTCCTACATCTAGGATATAGTCAGGTTGCATTCAAACCTTTGACCTTATTAGGTATTGAGAATACTAGTCTGCTAAGCACTCTCAAAGATGTAGATGCCTTGATTGGCAATCTTCTCTAACGACTGCTATTGAGACCAGCTTATGCCTTGGTCCAGTATACTATAATATTTTTCTAAACTTAACCTTATCTCTAACAGATAAAAATATTTTACATGCTTGTACCCTTAATCTACAAACTGAAGGATACAACTTTATACTTGGATCAGAGACCATTGCTCTGATCTATCGCCTTCATTATAAGGTGATGACTTCCCTGGCTCCCAAACTTAATTATCAAAATGAAACAGAAAAAACAGTCTTAATTGAGACTAACGGTATAACAACCAATGTTGCCACTCCTAAATTAATTGAATGAAAAAATATTACTTTTCCTGATACTTGGCGTATATCTCAAGCTATCCCTCCTAAACCAATTTTAAAACAAGAAATTGAGCAAATCACTCAAAATAACCAAGGAGATGTAATCTTAAAATTTGATAGATTAGCATCCCACAGAACTTCTTATAGGAGTTCTTTTTATGATTCGCAATCTCGAAGTCCTTATAGAGTTTCTATACCCTCGACTGCTCGATCATCTTATTCAGAAGTTAACTTATTTGTTCCTTCTGAATATAATCAACCTAATCTTGAAGGAATTCAAGTTTCTGAACAATAGATTCCTCATGGGATATATACCCAACAGCAGAGGGAATCCCCTATTGCTAGCGAGATGAATTTGTCAATAAAATAATAAAGTTTTTATGGCTTTTACAAAACCAGAAAACTTTATTATTAATCCACAAGAAATCAATACTGAATTTTAGCAAGACAAATATGCACCATTCCGTGAATGGTATTTTAAGAAATTTTCTGCATCAAAGTTGCAAAAATTTAAAGAGGAATTTTACAATTATGTTGAAACCTTTTATCAAGTCATTCCATTTTTAGTTTGGTTTAAGGCAACAAAATATTATGAAATGGCTTAGGAAGAAAGGAGAATATTTCTCCTTGAAGATTTTAAAAAAGAATGACAGAAACTAGATGGTTTAACTGTTCAATCAGTTCACCCTCCGGTTGAAGCTTTAAAACTAACTCAACCCAATTCAACAGTAACTTTGGAAGCCACAGTTTTCATAAAACCAATTGAACCTATCCCCCATTCAACAAAAGTTGATTTATCAAATCTGTACAAATAAAATAATTTTACTAATTTGAATTTACAAAAAATTAGTATGCAATTAAATAGGATTGAAAATATTCTTTCTTCCTTACCAATTAACAAAACATCAACCTTACAGGTGGAACAATCAAACATAAAACCTCCCCTAGAAATTTCTGGATTAAGCCTGTCATCAAAATCTGATATGATGAAACAAGATGAATTTCTTGATAAATTAATTTTCAGATTACAAGCTTTATCGCTTAAACCTGAGAAGAAAAATAATTTTTAAATCAATGTATTAACTGATAGGGAAAATACCAATTTAGCATAAATACAAGAAATTCAAAATAATTTTGAATCTTTACAAAACAACATGGAGCTTAATAAACTCCAATATAATTGGAATGGTGGAAATACTCGATATTACTACCATAGACCTACACCTCAGGATCTTCTTTATGAAGAAGATCATATAGACATTTAAAATTCATGTGATTATCGTTCCATTTATGAATGGAATATTGATGGAAAATCTGAATATGAAATTTTTACTGTTTTACATAAATTTTTATGTATAGCACCATTTTAAAACAACATCAAAATACAAATTAAACAATTGCTCGCTACATTACTACTGGATTTTTTGGTATGTTGAAAGGTTGGTGGGATAATTTCTTACTGCTAATCAACGTAATGAAATTCTAACTTCAACCAAACCAGTAAAAAATGAAATCACCGGCTTAGTTGAAGCTCAAGAAGATGCAGTTTATACTTTAACTCAAACAATTATTTTTCATTTTGTTGGTTCTTGGAATCATCAATATGAAAGAAGTAGAGAACTACTTCAAAATCTTCGTTGCCCATCTTTAACCCATTTCAGATGGTATAAAGATATTTTTATGACTAAAGTAATGTAACGTAATGATGCCAATACTGAATATTGGAAAGCCAAATTTATTGATGGTCTTCCCAGCTTATTTGCTGAAAAGGTTCGAAATAAACTTCGAAATCCTGATGACTAAAATATCACTTACAATCAATATACTTATGGACAACTCTAAAGTATAATTGTTCGTGAAGGATTAACATTGTGTAATGATTTAAAATTATATCAACAATTAAAATAACAACTTACTAGTCGTAAGGAATTAAGAGAATTTTGTGACCAATTTGCTTATGACACAAAAATCAATCATCCTTCAAAAAGACGAGATAATAGAGAAATCTCTAATTATCATCGTTCCACAGGATGACATCATCATATTTTTAAACAAACAAACAATCCCTCTTCTTCTCGACAACATCGAGAAAATAGAGATCCTTCTGTTTCTCGCAAAAATCGTGAGAAAAGAAGAAAACCAACAACTCGATCCCAAAGAGAAATTAAATGTTATAAATGTTATCGATTTGGTCATTATGCTAATAACTGAACAAAGAATAAATCAAATTCATGATGAAGGCTTAAAATTAACCTTATCAAAAATTTGGTTAGATTCTAGTCCTTCTTATTCAGAATTTTTTGACTCTGATGAAAATAATGGACTTCATTCCAATTCATCTTCGTCATCTTCCTCTTCTACAGAAGACAACTCTGCAAATTGCAAATGTAATCATATCCATACTTCAAATGATTCTTGGCAAGCATTTGCTGCCATAAACAATCTCAGTATTAATGTTCTTACTGAATCCCAACAATCTTTATTGGATTTAGTTGATAAAACTGACCATCCAATAATGAAATCCAAACTAATTAAAGCCTATATTTCTACCGCCCAAAAAGAAACTAGAAAATCTTTGATTGTAGACAAACCTTACTCAATTAAAGAACTTTTTCATCGACTTGAATCCAATGGATCTCCTATGCAAGTAGCCAATGCTACACATGGATCTTCTATGGTTGCTAATTTCCAACAACAGATCAAATCTTTAACTAAAGAATTGAATACTCTAAAGCATCAATTTGCTCAAGAAATTATACCTATTAATAATTGACTTCACCAATTGGAACAAAAGGTAACTCCTTCTAGCTCCACCTCAATTACTTACCTGCATACTGTACAACAACAGGTATCTTCTCCCAAATGGTACATCCAAGTTAATTTATTTATTAATTCCAATTATACAATTTATGATCTCATCGCCCTTATTGACAGCGGTGCTGACATGAATTGTCTTCAGGATGGATTAGTCCCTTCTCCATATTTGCATTCCACTCGTCAGAGTCTCACTAATGCTAGTGGATATCCCATACCTATCCGCCAAAAAATTGATCATGCTGTCGTTCAGCATCATAATATTTCTATTCCCACTTCTTTTGTGGTTCTCTCTAATATCACTCAAACCCTTATCTTAGGGATTCCTTTTATTTCTTCCATCTTTCTCTTTACCCGGGTTGATTCTCAGGGCACTTCTGCCCAATTTCAGGGTCATCCCGTTTGATTCCATTTTCTCTCCTCTCCTTCTGAGGACTCCCTTCCTCACCTTTGTTGTGTCTCCCTTTCAGATAATAACCAATTCTGGGGGCCCCATCACCATCATCATTATCACACTACTCGAATTGTTTATTCCCATTTGCATGAGCACTTGCATCAACATGTGCAGACCACCAACCCCGTGGTTTTATCTTTATGTGGTGATCCTATCAAAATAGTAGATCACCAACTAATCACTATTTTTTGTGCAGAAAATGACTAGTCTTACAGGTAGCTCTTCTGCCCAATCAGCCGACTCAGCTGAAGACAATTCTTCTCCACAAAGAAAAGTTTATTTTCTCCTCCAAGGATTCCAACCAGGGATTTATACTTCATGGCAATCCTGCCATAGCCAAATTTATAATTTCCCTAACCTATTATACCAAATGCATAATTTCATGAGAGAAGACAGAGCTGCTTTTAAAACCTTTCAAATCATACAACTCCTGACCACATCTCCCATTATGGAGGTCAAAGAATATTCCAAATCTGAAATTTTTAGCATTAGGCATATCCCTGATTTTACTAACCTAGACATTGCTCCATCCATGCATCAAGATATTAATGGCATATGGAAAAACCATATTGTCAATAATAAGAAAAAAGTAAGACAACATTTGAGCATCCTTACATCCAAAATTCAGGCTCCAGACGCCCATATCCAACAAATTTATGAATGTTTAGCCTTCTTGCTCAAAGACTTTAACTGGGAAGAAGAAACCTTTACCATTGAAAAAATTTCCTATTTCCTTAACCTCATTGAATTGGTCAAAAAAAATTTCTATGATCCAATTCTTCATTGCCTTAAAGAACCTGCATGTTTGAAAAGGCCAAACATATCCTTCCAATTGATATTTCCCAAAATATTATATCTAAAATTGAGAATTCTGCTACTGAGATCAAACAAATCTTATTACAGAATTATCAATTTATCAATCATCTTCAGGGTTATCATCTCCCAAAAATTTCTTTGTTCACTCCAGATTATCCTCATAATCTTTTGCAATGTTTTGATTGGGGATTGATCAATCAAATCATTTTCCCACTTTCCAATATTTCAAATTTTCTTTGAATGATTAAATCTATGGTCTTCCATGCCTCCAAATGTTTACTCAAAGGCATTTACCGTACTTTTTGGATCACTCGCACTCTTGGCTGGCGATCCTGAGAACAATTCTTTCAACCCTATCAAATTTGGATTCTTCGCAAAATCAGGATGTTTGCATTTTCATACGTCAACAAAACTGATCCTTTTGCCCATTCTAATGCTTAGTCAATTTCTCCCAAATCCTATTGGATTCGTTCTTTAATATATTTTTCTCAACAAGCCAGAGAAATTTCTAAAGACCATTATTACTTCAAAATTACTGATGGTCGAAGAATTTTCATCACTGATTTTCCTATGGAATATATAGCGACTCCTCAACAAGAAGAAGAGGCAGAGAAATTTCTCCAACAATTGATCAGCAGGAGTAATCTCTATCTGCCTGTCAATTTAGAAATTAAAGCTTCTATCCAAGAAGAAGAGCTGTTACAGGATGTACCTGATTTAGATAGTTCCCTATAGAGACTCAATATTTTATCAGAATCTTGACAATCGCATGGAACCATGAGGTCCAGCCAATCCAGCTGTCGATTCAAACTTACAATTCTCAAGAAGACAAATCAGCCAAAATAGTTGTTTGTTCAAATCCACAATCATCAAGAATCCTAATGGACCCTGCCATTCAGATTATTGTCGGCCAATACAGCCTGTAATAGTCCTTTCTACTCAATAGCTTTGTCAGCTATCGATGACGCAAATCATGAAGTCATCCTCCAAATAATTAAGCTCTGACGCATGCCATGACATTAGAACACACTTATCAAGGGACGAAGTGACTGCATCCAATCCACATAGCACACGTGTCCCACTCAACGGCGGATTTCAACCCATTGCAAGTCCGCATTCATCTATAAAAGCGTTAGCCTGGGGATTGTCCAGGACCCCGAAAATTTTAGACTAGATATTCCTCTACTAAAACTCCTTTCTTTTCCCCCTTGTTCTCTCTTTTTAATTTTATTTTATATCGGAGAAGCTACTCAAAGTTTCGGTAATCCTTCTCCTTCTTTGTTTATATTTGTTTATGTATTGCATAGTAGTTGCATAGTACCTAAATAGGATTTAGATTCCTTATGTTTTAAATCCATTTCTATTTTATTAGGCATAAGTATATGAAATAAAGTTTTCGTTCTCTTCCGTTACTACGCTTTCCCCTCACTCTATGTTTGGTATCAGAGCCATGCCCGAAAATGTAATATCCCGAAAAATCACGTTAAACAGTGATCTCGGGATCCATGCCCGATTGGTCATAGATTTGACCAAATAAGAGTTCAATAGTTGGCATAGGATGTGATGAACAAATGAGATGTGAGAATTCGAGTGAACATGGGGGGGGTGTGATGAAAATCTAGAGTCACGTACACCTGTTCTGGTGTATGTGCTTAACACACGAGTTGAATGAGAAATAAAAGGGTTTAATAGCCCTAGTTTCTTTTGTTTGGTTGTTGAGAGAGAGTAAAGAGAGAGAGAGAGAGGAGTAAAGAAGGGTGAGTGATCAAGGAGTTATTGCAAGTGATTGGAAGGGGGATTTGAGCATTTAACACCGGATTCGACGCGAGGGATCCGCTAGAAGCAAAGCTGGAAAACCTAGCCTTTCCAACCACTTGAAATAAATCAATTTGAGATTGATTGAAGGTAAAATTCTTGTAGATTAAATGCATAGATTGAAGGGTTAGATTTTAGTTAAGAATGGGTTAAATTATAGGATAAAGACTTAGAAAAATGAAGGAAAAAGAGTAGGAAAAGATTGGGAAGAACAGCCCAAAAGGGGGCTGAATCTGGCCATTTCAATTAATCGAAAGTGAGATTCGATTAATCGATTTTCGTCAAGAAGTTGAAAAGTCAGAGGACCCTGATCTCGATTAATCGAATTGAGTTTCGATTAATCGACTTTGAATTTCGATTTATCGATTTTGGTATCGATTAATCGACTGGGAACCTCCAGTGAACTCCAGTGGAGGAAAGAAAAGAACTTGGAGAAATTGACTAATCGAAATGAGAGTTCGATTAATCGATTTAGAATTTCGATTAATCGATTAATCGATTTTGAGAATTCGATTACTCGAATTGAGAATCGACTGGATAGAATGGAGAATTTTGATTAATCGAATTGGGATTCGATTAATCAAATGGGAATTTCGATTTATCGATTTGAGAAGCGATTAATCGATTTTAAATTTTGATTAATCGATTTTGGAAATCGATTAATCGAATCAGATTCGATTAATCGATTTTAGAGTTCGATTAATCGACTATGCCAGTTTTTGTTGACTTTTAAGCTTGACTTTAAGATTCTTGGAGGGTCTTGGACCTTCTTTGTTACATCTTTAGTGATGTATTTCATATGTTATGTGGTACCATAGGTGATACGTGTGAGCTTGGGCACAAGGAGCCACGTGGGACCTTGATGCATGATCAAACAGAGACTTGAGGTAGGGAACACCTTGAACATGTACTTTATTATGTAAGAGCATGTATGTAGTGATATAAAATTCAATTCAAACTATTTTTATTACTTAAGAGTTTGTGAAAAGTGTGTGTGTGTGTGACATCTATAAGAGTAATTATAATGAGCCATCCCCAGGGGATGAGGAAGTAAAGAAATAAGAGCATCAAGTGTGATGCAAGTGAATGGATACATCCCAGGGATGTATCCAAGATTGAATTATGTCTGATAGGGCCTAACTGATATAAGATAGGACACTTACACGATGAATAACTATATGTAAAGCACCTGATATTTTTGTTATTGGAGGTTTGATAGGATACCCACGATATCGACACGACAGGATATCCGTGGATATATCTTTGGCAAAAATCGTAGGCCGGAGGAGGCTTATCCAGACATATAAGCACAGTGGTGTTGAGTTGAGATAAGTGAAACCCCGCCACCAATCCCCAGGGGAAAGGGCTTGGGTACTATTTGTATTCCCAGGGAATACGTTTAAAACTGTCTATATAGATGACGATGATGGGTATCTCATCGGGGCTCGATGCTATATTGCTCGGGGATTACTTAAGTTGAAAGGTTAAGTTTTACGTTAGGCCTTTTCAGTATCATTCATGAATAATTAAAAGACATGAGTAAACTACCTGTAAAATATGAGTCTGTTTTTCATCAGTAACTGCATAGACACATCATGCATGGCATATCATGGAATATATGTGAGTTGTAATTTATATGTTCAATTGTATTCTGTTCCCTATTGAGCTAGGATGTAGCTCACCCTTTAGACTATACGTCGCAGGTCCACTATTAGCAGCTGTCGAGGCTTCAGGGGACGTTGACCCTGGTGAGTCGGACCTTGCGGCTGGAGACGAGTTGGAGCCACCTCCTGAGGACTTCTTCTAGAGGACTCCGTTGTGCAGCTTTGAGAGTTTTATGAGATTATTGGTACGGCTTGGTATGTCAAGCCTTGTTTTTGGTTAAACAATGTAATTAGAATTTGGGATTATTCTTTTGGGCGAACCATCTGTGATGATTAGCTATCATCGATGGTTCGGATCTGTTCTCCATTCATGCAGAGGCATGAAGGTAGAACTGTCTTTTGAGAAATACTTATATGATAATTTAATTCCGCAGCTTTAATTATTATTTCAATTCAGTTCATTGCTTGATATACCAATGTTCCTTGCATAGCTAAGGGGCACGGTCAAGATGATCGTGCTGATGGCACGGGTTTCGGGGTGCCGAAATCTGGGCTGTCACGTTGGTATCAAAGCATTTCTTTTAGCAATTTCTGACAATCATTCTTTTGTCAGAACATAGGGACTTCTGCTAACGAAACTTTAGTTTCAAATGCAGCCGTCAATGTCATCTAGGGGAAGAGGCCGACCTAGGGGAGGCCAACAGAGAAGTTTGCGTAGTGGAGATGATTACATCTCTCCTACCAATAGAGTGCCTTTAGGAGGTAGTGAGGCTCCAGGGGGCAGCAGTAGTAGACAGCAAGATGATAAGGATCGAGATCAAAGAGAACAAGAGAGAATTAAAGAAAGGCAAGAGGATAGAGAGGAACGACAAAGGATGATGCATACCATGGAGACCATGGCAGCTGCCATGGCACAACAAGCCGCATCCTTTGCAGCTCATGCAACGAGAGAACAGCAGCCACCTACACCACCTGTAGGACCCGCACTGCCTGTGCCTTCATCCTTCACGGAGTTTAGGAGGATGAGGCCTCCTTCGTTTTCTGGGCAGGCAGACACGATGGCAGCAGAAAATTGGTTGATGGAAATGGAGAAGGTTTTTAGCGTGCTGACATGCACGGAGGATGAGAGTGTGAGATGGGCAGCCTACATGTTAGATGGGGAGGCTGGGCCTTGGTGGAAGTCCGTGATACGGACTAGGGCTCAGGAGACCCCAAAGTTGCCCTGGAATTGGGAGGAGTTTGTTGAGGAGTTCAACAAACAATATTTTCCAGAAGTAGTAAGGAATCAGCTTGAGATCCAATTTCTACAATTGGTGCAAGGGAGAATGACCGTGAGGGAATATGGAGTGGATTACGTCGCTACCGACGTGATGAAGTCCAAGAGGTTTCAGCAAGGTTTGAAGCCTGAGGTTAGGGGAGGAGTAGCTCCATTTCAGCTAAGGACCTATGAGGAGGTCATGAGCAAGGCACTAGTTGTAGAAGAGGAAAATACAAATAGATATAGATAGAGAGAGCAACAAAGAGGAGGCAATGATCAAGGAAGATCGGGGAACTACGAACCGGTGAATAAAAAGCCGAGGTTCGTGGCCCAAAATCAGAGACCACAGTTCTAAGGGGGTTTCGGAAGGCCGGCGCAACAGCAAAACCAACAGATATTTCCACTACTTGCGTCGGGGAGACCTTTACGCTATGAGAGCCCTGCCATGTCTACTGGCGCTACGGTCATCTGAGGTTCTCGTCTGATTTCTTCCAGCCTCGAGAGACTTGTGCCAAGTGTGGCAAGCCTCATAGGACGTGGATTGCAGCGGGGAGGTTGTTTCCGATGTGGCAAGGTGGGCCACTTGATCAAGGATTGCCCCGAGACTGATAAAGGAAAGACGGCTTCGGTTGCAGCACCACGACCCATTCAAGCACGGAAGCCGGTCGTTCATGGAAGAACCTATGCAATCACTGCTCAGGAAGCAGGAAACGTGCATGACGTCATCCAAGGTGAGATTCTTTCAAATAAAGAAATTTCAATTCCATAAAAATTTTAGATAGAGAAGGTGCATTCATTAGGAATAGTATAGTTTCTTTTACTAAACACTGAATCTATATGTGAATTAGGGGTGTAAATTGATATATAAATTATTGTATGTATGTATGTATACTATAGGTACTTTAACTGTATATGAGAAAGGATGCTTCGTTGGATATGACACTAGAGTGTTGATAGACCCAGGGTCTACCCACTCATTCGTCACTCCACGTTTTGCCAAGAGGATGAAGATTGTTCCAGAGGCGTTGGACTTTGTCCTATCTGTGTCTATTCTGACTGGAGAGTTAGTGGACACGGAGTTAGCTTGCAAATCCGTCATCGTAGCAATTCGAGACCTGGATGTGCATGAATTGGAAACAAAGTTGATACTGCTGGACATGCAAGGGTTTGATGTGATCCTTGGCATGGACTGGTTGGCACAGCACTATGCAACAGTCGATTCCAAGAACAAGGTCGTCATTTTTAGACCCAACACAAGAAGATCATTTCGGTTTCAAGGAGTGAGGTCATCACCTATGCCACTGATCTCAGCAGTGAGGGCCGAGAGAATGATCAGAAAGGGTTGCAGTGGATACTTGGCTTTCTTAAAAGAGGACAAGGAAGAAAAGAACATCATCTCTGAGATAGCAGTTGTGCGAGACTTCGTCGACGTGTTTCCAGAAGAATTGCCTGGATTACCTCAAGAGAGAGAAGTAGAATTCACCATTGACTTAGCACCGGGAACAGAGCCTATTTCGAAAGCGCCATATACAATGGCTCCGGCTGAGTTGAAAGAGTTGAAAGAACAACTGCAAGAGCTCATGGACAAGGGGTTTGTCAGACCGAGTGTGTCTCCATGGGGAGCACCGGTCTTATTTGTCAAGAAGAAAGATGGGTCAATGCGGCTATGCATTGACTATCGATAATTGAGCAAACTCACTGTGAAGAACCGCTACCCTTTGCTTAGAAATGATGATCTGTTCGATCAACTGCAAGGAGCAAAGTATTTTTCCAAGATCGATCTGAGATCTGGATACCATCAGTTGCGAGTCAAGGCGGAGGACATTCAGAAGACAGCTTTCAGGACATGGTATGGACACTATGAATTCCTTGTGATGCTGTTTGGGTTGACGAATGCTCCGGCGTCATTTATGGATCTGATGAATCGAGTGTTTAAACCACACTTGGACTCCTGCGTCGTAGTGTTCGTTGATGATATCTTGATATACTCCAAATCCAAGATAGAACACGAAGAACATTTGAGGATTGCTCTACAGACGCTACGTGAACACCAATTGTACGCCAAACTCAGCAAATGTGACTTTTGGTTGCAAGAGGTTAGCTTTTTGAGACATGTTGTCTCAAAGCACGGTGTCATTATAGATCCAGCAAAGATAGAAGCAGTGGTTAAATGGGAGCAGCCAAAGACAGTGACCGATGTCCAAAGTTTTCTTGGGTTAGCAGGCTACTATCGACGTTTCGTCGAGGGGTTTTCAAAGATATCGGGACCTCTCACAAAGCTGACACGAAAAGATTCAAGATTTGAGTGGAGTGAGGCATGCGAGAAGAGTTTTCAAGAACTCAAAACGAGATTCACTTCGACTCCAGTGCTAGCGATTCCCTCAGGTAGTTGAGGATACGTAGTGTATAGCGATGCGTCATACAATGGTTTAGGTTGTGTGCTCAACCAACACAAGAAGGTGATAGCTTACGGATCAAGACAGCTGAAAGAACACGAGAAAAATTACCCGACTCATGACTTGGAACTAGCAGCAGTCATTTTTGCGCTGAAGATTTGGAGACTTTACTTGTATGGTGAGACGTTTGAAATTTTCATCGATCACAAGAGCCTCAGATACCTGTTTACACAGAAAGAGCTCAGCATGAGACAACGCAGATGGATGGAGTTCCTCAAGGATTATGATTGTTCTATACAGTACCATCCAGGCAAGGCGAACGTAGTAGCCGATGCCTTGAGTCGGAAGAGTTCAGCTCAGTTAGCTTGTTTGATTTTGGGTATGCACCGGTGGAAATTATTGGAAGACCTGGCACTTTATGATGCGAACATTGAGTCGAAAGCTACATGATCCTTTTTGGCTAACATATTGGTGAAACCAGTAATATTTGAGTATATCCACGATCTACAGATGAAAGATCCGACATTAGCAAGGATTCATCAAGACGTGATTGAGGGCATCAGGCCGGACTTCTCAATGAAAGAAGATGGTTCTTTATTATTCAAGGGCCGTCTCTGCATTCCGGACAATGCTGACCTAAGACGAACAATCCTTGATGAAGCCCACAAGTCAAATTATGCTATCTACCCTGGTAGCACCAAAATGTACCAAGACTTGCAAAAGAACTATTGGTGGAGAGGTTTGAAGCAAGACGTGGCCGAATACGTGTCACGGTGTTTGACCTGTCAGCAGGTGAAGATTGATCATAGGCATCCTGCTAGACTATTGCAGCCTTTACCAATACCAGAATGCAAGTGGGAATCGATCTCGATGGATTTCATTGTTGGATTACCACGTACTGCCAAGCGACACAATGCCATTTGGGTAGTCGTGGATCGATTGACCAAATCAACGCACTTTTTGCCATACAATACGATGTATACGGCAAGAAGACTGGCAGACTTATACATGAAGGAGATTGTAAGATTACACAGGATTCCGAGCAGAATAATTTCAGATCGCGATCCACTTTATACATCCAAGTTTTGAAAGAAATTTCAAGAAGGAATGGGAACAGGACTATATTTTAGTTCAGCTTTCCATCCTCAAACTGATGGGCAGACAGAGCGAGTGAACCAAGTAATAGAAGACATGCTCAGAGCGTGCATGCTAGATATGCAAGGATATTGGGATCAGTATCTACCATTAATCGAATTCGCATACAACAATAGTTTCCAAATGAGCGTTGGCATGGCACCATATGAAGCTTTGTATGGACGATGATGCAAATCACTCCTCAATTGGGAAGAAATAGGTGAGAAGTTTATTTTGGGACCAGAACTACTTGAAGACAACGCCACTGTCGTGCATATAATCAGAGAGAGGCTGAAGTCAGCACAGAGCAGACAGAAAAGTTACGCCGACATCAAGCGGACTAGTGTCGACTATAAAGTAGGTGAACACATGTTTGTGAAAGTGTCGCCTATGAAAGGCGTAATGAGGTTTGGCAAGAGAGGGAAGTTAAGTCCCCGTTATGTTGGACCATTTGAAATTTTGGGACGCGTAGGTGAAGTTGCTTATCTCATTGGATTACCACCATTATACGATCGGGTGCATAACGTTTTCCACATATCGATGCTCAGAAAGTATGTGAATGATCCATCTCATGTGTTAGGAAGTCAACTTATGGAGATGTGTGAGGACATGAGCATGATAGAGGAACCAGTGGAAATCTTGGATCGAAAGGAACAAGTACTGCGCGCTAAAGTGATTCCCTTAGTGCTTGTTCGATGGAAAAATCATCCGAACGAAGAGGCTACATGGGAACGAGAGGCCGATGTGAAA
This sequence comes from Chloranthus sessilifolius, assembly GCA_021018995.1. NCBI lineage: Eukaryota > Viridiplantae > Streptophyta > Magnoliopsida > Chloranthales > Chloranthaceae > Chloranthus > Chloranthus sessilifolius. Next base: position 35,898,602 of record CM037586.1, read on the forward strand.
GAACAATATCCAGCCTTGTTTCCAACCACTTGAGAGTCAAATGTAACCCGCAAGCATGTTTGTGGATTTTAATGACACTTGTAATTCAATGGAAGTTTTGATCAAAGTATGACAAAGAAACAAATTTTTATATACACATGACCTAGAGGATGTGTTTTGTGGAACTAAGGATCAGTTGATGTCATAAACTACCAAGAGAAATCAAATAAACAAATAAACCTGAAAATCTACAGAAATTGAGCAAAACCGATTAATCGATTTGGAAATTCGATTAATCGATTTTGTTCGATTAGTCGACTGGCATTTGCCAGTGACTGGAAAATTTCGATTAATCGATTCCTGTTTCGAGTAATCGATTTAGGTTTTTCGATTAATCGAACTGATTGAGAAGTTTAGAAGAACTTAGAGGGATTTAATGAAATTTTGATTAATCGAGGAGGAATTCGATTAATCGATTTATGATTTCGATTAATCGAACTAGAAGTTTGATTCATCGAATAACTTAAGGGATTTATGAAAATTTGAAGTATGAGAAACGATTTTGATTAATCGATGTGAAATTCGATTAATCGATTTGAGATTTCGATTAATCGAATCATAGTTCGACTAATCGAATAACTTAAAGAATCCTGAAAATTTTGGAAGGACTGCATGATTTCGATTAATCGATTTTGAAATTTCGATTAATCGAAATGGATTTTGATTAATCGACTGGCTCGCGCCAGTGAGCTCTAAAACTTGAATTTTTAAACGGATACGATTTCGATTAATCGAAATGGTTTCGATTAATAGATTTTGACTTTCGATTAATCGATTTTGGAAATCGATTAATTGATTTTGCGCGGCTTAACCTGATTTTGAAACTCGATTAATCGAATCTAAATTTTGATTAATCGAAACCAGTCTATATATATATTAAAGTTGGGGTTTTTGGTGCCCATTCGAACTTGTCAACTTTGGGGCGCCATTCCTCTTTCTCCAACCAGTCAAGACAGCTATGGTTTTGGGGCATTTCGAACCGATTTCGGATCGCGATCACCTATTTTGAATTGAAACTCTACGGTAAACCCTAGATTTATACTTTTCTTTTCATTTGAACTAGATAAACCCTAGTTTAGTGATTTTCCAAAAATGCCACCCAAGACTAGGTTGTCTTCGAAGAAGGCGACCTCTAAACTCCCAATTCGACGTAAGAACGCCGCACCACCACCACCTACCCCATCGCCGGTGAGGACTCCATCACCGTCAGCATCAGAGACCACCTCCGGTTCGACGAGCGCACCTTTGCGCGAGTCTTCACGCGAATCTACCCCCATGCCGCCACCACCCACTAATGTAATACAACCAAATGAGTGGTGGGCGGCGAAGACCTTTGAGGTCGAGTACATCATCGACCCAACCCTTTTCACCAACCCCGATGTACCTGGTGAGACCCAATGGGCTAGCAACTACCTTCAAAATGCCGGTCTCGGTAACCTTCTCAAACCAATCCGGGGTTCCTACTACCCTAGCTTGGTGAGATTGTTTTATCAGGGCCTTGCCGATGGCCCTACCGACGACGTGGTCTTAACCAACATAGAGGGTCGAGAATACACGATCACCCGTCGCCATATCCACGAGGTACTCGAGTGTTACCTTGATTTCACACCGGAGACCACCCTCTTTCCACCCTTCGTGGAAGAGGTTAAATTTGAGGAAATCATGACTCGTATGACCAACGGGAAGACGGGGTCGGGATCCTCCATTAGGAGGGTCGACCTTCCCCACTATATGTGGATGCTTGATTCTATAATCAAGTGCAACCAGACACCGCGCCACGACACGAGCGAGCGTGGAGAAAATCTGACAAGCACTTTATCGCCTTCTATGGCCGCGTTGGTCTGACGACCATGCTCATCCTTGAGGGGATGAGATACATTAAAGGGAAGCTGATGAAGGGCAATTTAAGGCCCAAGGAGAAGATGCCTTATGCTCGGCTCATATCGAGCATGTTGGAGTGCTACTCCGACACCCCCGCCTACACCGTATCGCCTCACGAGGTGAGGGCTATGGATTGCGTGAAGCAATTCTCCATTGCTTCATGGCGCCGTAGTTACAACTTATTGAAGCGGACCCTACCGGCTCCGGGTCCGGTTCCAGCAGCAGCAGTAGCACCACCACCACCCCCACCACCACATCTAGACCCACCCGTGGGTGGAGCACACCCGGTGGAGCCACCAGCGGAGAGGGCTACCTCTCATACCACTGCTTCACCTACACCGCCAGCCCATTCCACACCAGCTAAACCTACGTCATCCTACCGCTGGCGCGCAGCTCACTCCGGTCCTACCATCGAGGAGGTGTTGGCAGGCATGGAGGCCAACAACGAGAGGATGAACCGGAGGATGGACTTCCTTATGTTCCATACCCTCCGCTACATCTACCCATTGGACTACTAGCGGTACCTGGCTCAGGAGGAGGAGTGGATCGCGGGACGGACCGCCTTCCATAGAGGTCTCGTCTTCCATCAGACCACCGCGGCTACCGGCGCTGGTACTTCCACTTCTGCATCAGCTCCACCGACCGAGACGCCACAGTCACAGCAGCCGCCGCTACCTCCGACCACCCAGCCAGCCCCGACTTCACCGCCACAGACCAGCCAGCCAACTTCAACACACCCGCCAGCCCCCATAGCTCCACCACCGGACCAGCCTGGTGAGGGGACGGCATGAGTCTTAGACTCCCATACTTTGCATTGTATTTTGGTTTTATGGAAACATTTTGGTTGTACCTAGTTTAAACCCATGTAAACATTTTGTAAAAATTTATGTTCGTCAATACAAATATTTTGTTACTTCTCTACAATTGTTATCTTTTATGCGACGTCTCTGTGTTTGTTCTATTTCGTGTAACTTGAGTGGGTCACCTCACCTGAGAGTGGGGGGGGGGGGACGCAGACCTACGCACCTTTGGGTTATTTTTGAGGATGAAAATTCCCAAGGTGGGGAGGATGTACTATCCCGAAAAATCACGTTAAACAATGACCTCAGGATCCGTGCCCGATTGGTCATAGATTTGACCAAATAAGAGTTTAATAGTTGGCATAGGATGTGATGAACGGATGAGATGTGAGAATTCGAGTGAACATGGGGGGGTGATGAAAATCTAGAGTCACGTACACCTGTTCTGGTGTATGTGCTCAACACACGGGTTGAATGAGAAATAAAAGGGGGTTGAATCTGGCCATTTCGATTAATCGAAAGTGAGATTCGATTAATCGATTTTCGTCAAGAAGTTGAAAAGTTAGAGGACCCTGATCTCGATTAATCGAATTGAGTTTCGATTAATCGACTTTGAATTTTGATTAATTGATTTTGGTATCGATTAATCGATTGGGAACCTCCAGTGAACTCCAGTGGAGGAAAGACAAGAACTTGGAGAAATCGACTAATCGAAATTAGAGTTCGATTAATCGATTTAGAATTTCGATTAATCGATTAATCAATTTTGAGAATTCGATTACTCGAATTGAGAATCGACTGGATAGAATGGAGAATTTCGATTAATCGAATTGGGATTCAATTAATCGAATGGGAATTTTGATTAATCGATTTTGAATTTCGATTAATCGATTTTAGAGTTCGATTAATCGACTGTGCCAGTTTTTGTTGACTTTTGAGCTTGACTTTAAGATTCTTGGAGGGTCTTGGACCTTCTTTGTTACATCTTTAGTGATGTATTTCATATGTTATGTGGTACCATAGGTGGTACGTGTGAGCTTGGGCACAAGGAGCCACGTGGGACCTTGATGCATGATCAAACAGACACTTGAGGTAGGGAACACCTTGAACATGTACTTTATTTTGCAAGAGCATGTATGTAGTGATATAGAATTCAATTCAAACTGTTTTTATTGCTTAAGAGTTGTGAAAAGTGTGTGTGTGTGATATCTATAAGAGTAATTATAATGAGCCATCCCCAGGGGATGAGGAAGTAAAGAAATAAGAGCATCAGGTGTGATGCAAGTGAATGGATACATCTCAGGGATGTATCCAAGATTGAATTATGTCTGATAGGGCCTAACTGATATAAGATAGCACACTTACACGATGAATAACTATATGTAAAGCACTTGATATTTTTGTTATTAGAGGTTTGATAGGATACCCCACCGACGTTGCGGCATACCCACAACTGACACGACAGGATATCCGTGACCGATACGGCGGTGAAACCGTAGGCCAGTGCAGAGGCTTATCCGTACACAGTAAGCACACCCCAGGGGTGTTGAGTTGAGATAAGTGAAATCCCGCCACCAATCCCCAGGGGAAAGGGGCTTGGGTACTATTTGTATTCCCAGGGAATACGTTTAAAACTGTCTATATAGATGACGATGATGGATATCTCATCGGGGCTCGATGCTATATTGCTCGGGGATTACTTAAGTTGAAAGGTTAAGTTTTACTTTAGGCCTTTTCAGTATCATTCGTGAATAATTAAAAGACATGAGTAAACTACCAGTAAAATATGATTCTGTTTTTCATCAGTAACTACATAGACACATCATGCATGGCATATCATGGAATATATGAGAGTTATAATTTATATGTTCAATTGTATTCTGTTCCCTATTGAGCTAGGATGTTGCTCACCCTTTAGACTATACGTCGCAGGTCCACTATTAGCAGCTGTCGAGGCTTCAGGGGACGTTGACCCTGGTGAGTCGGACCTTGCGGCTGGAGACGAGTTGGAGCCACCTCCTGAGGACTTCTTCTAGAGGACTCCGTTGTGCAGCTTTGAGAGTTTTGTGAGATTATTGGTACGGCTTGGTATGTCAAGCCTTGTTTTTGGTTAAACAATGTAATTAGAATTTGGGATTATTCTTTTGGGCAAACCATCTATGATGATTAGCTATCATCGATAGTTCGGATCGGTTCTCCATTCATGCAGAGGCATGAAGGTAGAACTGTCTTTTGAGAAATACTTATATGACAATTTAATTCCGCAGCTTCAATTATTATTTCAATTCAGTTCATTGCTTGATATACCAATATTCCGTGCATAGCTAAGGGACACGGTCAAGATGATCGTGCTGATGGCACGAGTTTCGGGGTGCCAAAATCTGGGCTGTCACAGGCTAAGCTCGTGGTAATTACATATGGCGGGTGACTAGTGTTAGAATTTTGAGAGGTAATAAATAGCGATTAGGAGGCCTAATCATGGGCGTATGAACTACTGTTCATCGTCTTGTCCAGAAGATTTAATGGATGACTTATAATGGTCTGTTTAGACTTACTACTATGCTAGTTGTAGCGTGGGATGTCGCTTTGGGAAAATTAGGCATTGTTGCAGGGATTGTGTTGCTGTCGACTTATTCCCCATAAAAGTTATCGTGGATGGACGCAGTTTTACAACAGCAATCTAGTAGTAAATCTAAACGAATTTCTGCAAGAAGTCCATGAAAATTTATGGAGAAGAAGATAAATAGTATTTTACTATACTGATGAATAGTATTCCAAATCACTATTCACTATAGTAAAACTATTCTAACATTACTATTGTCATATGTAATTACACTCTTATTAGTTTTCACCAAAGCTCTTTTACCCTTTCTTTTTTACTGTTTGAATTAAAAAATAAAAATAAAAATCTTTCCTTTAATGTCACATTTTAATTTCTCAAACAAGAAATCAGTCAAAAATAAATAATTAGACAAATGGTCTAAAATTGATGACCAACAAAATCAACTTAATAAGTGGACAATTCCTTCCATCAATCCAAAAACAGTTTACCAATATGGATGGAATGATTGGTCTACTGACATGTCTATCAAAACTAATAAACAAACTCTCAGTAGAAATGAAGAAAGTCAAAATAAAGGTTTTCAATTGCTTACAAATGAAGACCTTTTGCATGACCTTCACCGTTTTAACTTCCTACATCTAGGATGTATTCAGGTTGCATTCAAACCTTTGACCTTATTAAGTCATGAGAATACTAGTCTGCTTAGCACTCTCAGAGATGCTAGATGCCTTGATTGGCAATCTTCTTTGATGGCTACTATTGAGACCAGCTGATGCCTTGGTCCTGTATACTATCATGTTTTCCCAAACTTACCCTTATCTTTAACAGATAAAAATATTTTACATACTTGTATCCTTAATTTATAAACTGAAGGATACAATTCTATACCTGGATCAGAGACCACTGCTCTGATCTATCGCCTTCATTACAAGGTGATGACTTCCCTGGCTCCCAAAATTAATTATCAAAATGAACCAGGAAAGGCAGTCTTAATTGAGACTAACAGCATAACAACCAATGTTGCCACGCCTAAATTAATTGAATGGAAAAATATTACTTTTCCTGATGCTTGGCGTATACCTCATGCTATTCCTCCTAAACTAATTTTAAACCAAGAAATTGAACAAATCATTCAAAATAATCAAGGAGATGTAATCTTAAATTTTGATAGATTTACATCCCACAGAACTTCTTATAGGAGTTCTTTTTATGATTCAAGATCTCGAGGTCCTTATAGAGTTTCTATACCCTCGACTGCTCAATCATCTTATTCAGAAGTTAAATCATCTGTTCCTTCTGAATATAATCACCCTAATCTTGAAGGAATTCAAGTTTCTGAACAATAGATTCCTCATGGGATATATACCCAACAGCATAGGGAATCCCCTACTGCTAGCGAGTTAAATTTCTCAATAAAGTAATAAAGTTTTTATGGCTTTTATAAAACCAGAAAACTTTGTTGTTAATCGGCAAGAAATCAATACTGAACTTCAGCAAGACAAATATGCACCATTCCATGAATGGTATTTTAATTAATTTTCTGTATCAAAGTTACAAGAATTCAAAGAACAATTTTACAATTATGTTGAAACTTTTATCAAGTTATTACATTTGTAGCTAGGGTTAAGGCAACAAAATATTATGAAATGACTCAGGAAGAAAGGAGAATATTTCTCCTTGAAGATTTTCAAAAAGAATGGCAGAAACTAGATGGTTTAACTGTTCCATCAATTTACCCTTCTGTTGAAGCTTTAAAACTTACTCAACCCGATTCAACAGCAAATTTGGTGCAATCAGTTCACCCTCCTGTTGAAGCTTTAAAACTCACTCAACCCGGTTTAACAGCAACCTTGGAAGCCAAAGTTTGTATCAAACCTGTTGATAAAACAAATACGTCCTTAGTATAATATACTAATCCCCAACAAGAATTTCTTCATCAATTAAAATCCCGATTAAAATCAGTATCTTGTAAGAAGCGGATAAAACAAATAAATTTTTAAATAAATGTTTTAAGTCGAACAACAGAAAATCATAAATCCAAATCTTATCCTCTAAGTTTTTTTAAACAAAAGACTCAAAAGATTTATGAGTCTTTTTCACCAAAGAAATCCAAATCAAAATCACAACAACACATTCAGTGTTATAAATTTCAAAGTTTGGTCATTATGCCAATAGGTGTAAGATCAAGAAAAAATCAGATCAAATTTATAACAAAAACTTATTCAAACAAAATCTGAATTTTCTTCACCTGTTAATCATTTAAAAATTGATTGTCAAAATTCTGGAATCAATGTTCCTATAATTACTCAACCATCTCTATTGGAATTAGCAGACAAAACTACTAATCCAATAAAAGAATCCCAATCCCAAACTCAATACTCACATAATGAGTCTATACCTAGACCTGTTATAATCAGTGACCTTAAATATGAAATTAATTCATTAAAAACTGAGATGAGCAAGCAAAAGAAATCTCTTGCCACTCAAACACAAATTCAACAACATAATCAAATCAATGTCATGAGCCAAGTAACAACTCAAAAATGGTATATCCAAATCACTTTGGTGATCTATCAAAGATGTTGTTGCCCTAATTTTTAGTGGAGCTGATTTAAACAGCTGAAAGAACACGAGAAAAATTAGCCGACTCATGACTTGGAGCTAACAGCAGTCATTTTTGCGCTGAAAATCTAGAGACATTACTTGTATGGTGAGACGTTTGAAATTTTCACCGATCATAAGAGCCTCAGATACCTGTTTACAAAGAAAGAGCTCAACATGAGACAGCGCAGATGGATGGAGTTCCTCAAGGACTATGATTGTTCTATACAGTACCATTCAGGCAAGGCAAACATGGTAGCCGATGCCTTGAGTCAGAAGAGTTCAGCTCAATTAGCATGTTTGATTTTGGGTATGCACCAGTGGAAATTACTGGAAGATCTGGCACTCTATGATGCGAACATTGAGTCGAAAGCTACAGGATCCTTTTTGGCCAACTTATCAGTGAAACCAGTAATATTTGAGCATATCCACGATCTACAGATGAAAGATCCGACATTAATGAAGATTCATCAAGATGTGAGTGAGGGCATCAGGCCGGACTTCTCAGTCAAAGAAGATGGTTCTTTATTGTTCAAGGGTCGTCTCTGCATTCCGGACAATACCGACCTAAGACGAACAATTCTTGATGAAGCACACAAGTCAAATTATGCTATCCACCCTGATAGCACCAAAATGTATCAAGACTTGAAAAACAACTATTGGTGGAGAGGTTTGAAGCAAGACGTGGCCGAATACGTGTCACGGTGTTTGACCTGTCAGCAGGTGAAGATTGATCATAGGCATCCTGCTAGACTATTGCAGCCTTTACCAATACCAGAATGGAAGTGGGAATCAATCTCGATGGATTTCATTGTTGGATTACCACATACTGCCAAGCGACACAATGCCATTTGGGTAGTCGTGGATCGATTGACCAAATCAGCGCACTTTTTGCCATACAATACGATGTATATGGCAGGAAGACTGGCAGACTTATACATGAAGGAGATTGTAAGATTACATGAAATTCCGAGCAGCATAGTTTCAGATCGTGATCCACTTTATACATCCATGTTTTGGAAGAAATTTTAAGAAGGAATGGGAACGCGACTAGATTTTAGTTCAGCTTTCCATCCTCAAACTGATGGGCAGACAGAGCGAGTGAACCAAGTAATAGAAGACATGCTTAGAGCATGCATGCTAGATATGCGAGGATATTGGGATCAGTATCTACCATTGATCGAATTTGCATACAACAACAGTTTCCAAACGAGCATTGGCATGGCACCATATGAAGCTCTGTATGGACGACGGTGCAAATCACCCCTCAATTGGGAAGAAACAGGTGAGAAGTTTATTTTGGGACCATAACTACTTAAAGACAACACCACTGTCGTGCGTATAATCAGAGAGAGGCTGAAGTCAGCACAGAGCAGACAGAAAAGTTACGCCGACATCAAGCGAACTAGTGTTGACTATAAAGTGGGTGAACACGTGTTTGTGAAAGTGTCGCCTATGAAAGGCGTAATGAGGTTTGGCAAGAGAGGGAAGTTAAGTCCCCGTTATGTTGGACCATTTGAAATTTTGGGACACGTAGGTGAAGTTGCTTATCGCATCGGATTACCACCGTTATACGATCGGGTACATAATGTTTTCCACATATCGATGCTCAGAAAGTACGTGAACGATCCATCTCATGTCTTAGGAAGTCAACCTTTGGAGATGTGTGAGGACATGAGCATGATAGAGGAACCAGTGGAGGTCTTGGATCGAAAGGAACAAGTACTGCGCACTAAAGTGATTCCCTTAGTGCTTGTTCGATGGAAAAATCATCCGAACGAAGAGACTACATGGGAACGAGAGGCCGATGTGAAAGGACAATATCCAGCCTTGTTTCCAACCACTTGAGAGTCAAATGTAAACCGCAAGCATGTTTGTGGATCTTAATGACACTTGTAATTCAATGGAAATTTTGATCAAAGTATGACAAAGAAACAGAATTTTTATGCACACATGATCTTGAGAATGTGTTTCATAAACCTAAGGATCAGTTGGTATCATAAACCACCAAGATAAATCAAGTAAATAGAGAAACTTGAAATTCTACCGAAATTGAGCAAAACCGATTAATCAATTTGGAAATTCGATTAATCGATTTTGTTCGATTAGTCGACTGGCATGTGCCAGTGACTGGAAACTCGAATAAGAGTTAGAAAATTGACAAAGTGAAATTTCGATTAATCGATTCTTGTTTCGATTAATCGATTTAGGTTTTCGATTAATCGAAATTAATTTTCGATTAATCGAACAAATTAAGAATTTTAGAAGAACTTAGAAGGATTTTGTGAAATTTCGATTAATCGAGGAGGAATTCGATTAATTGATTATGATTTCGATTAATCGAACTAGAAGTTCGATTCATCGAATAACTTAAGGGATATATGAAAATTTGAAGTATGGGAAACGATTTCGATTAATCGATGTGAAATTTGATTAATCGAATTGAGATTTTGATTAATCGAATCATAGTTCGACTAATCGAATAACTTAAAGAATCCTGAAAATTTGGAAAGGACTGCACGATTTCGATTAATCGAAGTGAATTTTGATTAATCGATTTTGAAATTTCGATTAATCGAAATGGATTTCGATTAATCGACTGGCTCGCGCCAGTGAGCTCTAAAACTTGAAATTTTAAACGGATACAATTTTGATTAATTGAAATGGTTTCGATTATCGATTTTGACTTTCGATTAATCGATTTTGGAAATCGATTAATCAATTTCGCGCGGCTTAACCTAATTTTGAAACTCGATTAATCAAATCTGAATTTCGATTAATCAAAGCCAGTCTATATATATTAAAGTTGGGGTTTTTGGTGCCCATTCGAACTTGTCAACTTGGGCGCCATTCCTCTTTCTCCTTCCTCTTCTCCAACCGGTCAAGACTACTAGGGTTTTCAGGCATTTCGAACCGATTTCGAACCGCGATCATCTATTTTGGATCAAGACTCTACGGTAAACCCTAGATTTGTACTTTCTCTTTTCATTTGAGCTAGATAAACCCTAGTCTAGTGATTTTTTCCAAAAATGCCACCCAAGATTAGGTTGTCTTCGAAGAAGGCTACCTCTAAACTCCCAGTTCGGCGTAAGAACGCCGCACCACGACCACCTACCCCATCGCCGGTGAGGACTCCATCACCGTCGGCATCGGAGACCACCTCCGATTCGACGAGCGCACCCTCGCGCGAGTCTTCACGCGAATCTACCCCCATGCCGCCACCACCCACTAACGTAATACAACCCAATGAGTGGTGGGAGGCGAATACCTTTGAGGTCGAGTACGTCATCGACCCAACACTTTTCACCAACCTCGACGTGCCTGGCAAGACCCAATGGGCTCGCAACTACCTTCAAAATGCCAGTCTCGGCAACCTTCTCAAACCAATCCGGGGTTCCTACTACCCTAGCTTGGTGAGATTGTTTTATCAGGGCCTTGCCAATGGCCCTACCGACGACGTGGTCTTGACCAACATAGAGGGTCGAGAATACACGATCACCCGTCGCCATATCCATGAGGTACTCGAGTGTTACCTCAATTTCACACCGGAGACCACCCTCTTTCCACCCTTCGTGGAAGAGGCTAAATTTGAAGGAATCACGACCCGTATGACCAACGGGAAGACGGGGTCGGGATCCTCCATTAGGAGGGTCGACCTTCCCCACTATATGTGGATGCTTGATTCTATAATCAAGTGCAACCTGTACCCACTGCGCCACGATACGGAGCGCGTGGAGAAAGTACAGCAAGCACTTTATGCGGCCTTCTATGGCCGTTGGTTCGACGCGACCATGCTCATCCTTGAGGGGATGAGATACATTAAAGGGAAGCTGATGAAGGGCAATTTAAGGCCCAAGGAGAAGATGCCTTATGCTCGGCTCATATCGAGCATGTTGGAGTGCTACTCCGACGCCCCCGCCTACACTGTGTCGCCTTCCGAGGTGAGGGCTACGGATTGCGTGAAGCAATTCTCCATTGCTTCATGACGCCGTAGTTACAACTTATTGAAGCGGACCCTACCGGCTATGGGTCCGGTTCCAGCAGCAGCAGTAGCACCACCACCACCCCCACCACCACATCAGGACCCACCCGTGGGTGGGGCGCACTCGGTGGAGCCACAAGCGGAGAGGGCTACCTCTCATGCCACCGCTTCACCAACACCGCCAGCCCATTCCGCGCCAGCTACACCCACGTCATCCTACCGCCGGCGCGTAGCTCACTCCGGTCCTACCGTCGAGGAGGTGTTGGCACGCATGGAGGCCAACAAAGAGCGGATGAATCGGAGGATGGACTTCCTCATGTTCCATACCCTCTGCTACATTTACTCGTTGGACTACCAGCGGTACCTCGCTCAGGAGGAGGAGTGGACCGTGGGACGGACAGCCTTCCACAGAGGTCCCGTCTTCCATCCGACCACCGCGGCTACCGGCACTGGTACTTCCACTTCTGCATCAGTTTCGCCGACCGAGATGCCACAGTCACATTAGTCGCCGCTACCGTAGCCCTCCCAGTGATTGATGAACCCATAGCTCACGGATGGAGCTGCTCCACCACCAGATCAGCCACCAGAGGGGACGGCTTGACACCGAGACGAGGATTTTTTTTTTGTATTACCCATTTTGGGAGTTCTGATGTAATTCAAAAGCTGTAAACAACCACTCAAATTTTGCAAATATAATGAAATACAGAAACACCTTTCCATATGTATCATCATTGTTTTCTCTTACAGTCTGTCTTGTGTCGTTGTTTTCTTACGTTTTGTAATGCTTTTAGTGCACTTATATGTTTATGCTATGTGTGTATCTATACTTTGTCGTGTTAAACAACTGGGCCACCTCACCTGAGGGTGTGGGGGGGGGGACCCAGACCCACGCACCTTTGGGTTATTTTCGAGGACGAAAATTCCTAAGGTGGGGAGGATGTAATATCCTAAAAAATCACGTTAAATAGTGACCTCAGGATCCGTGTCGATTGGTCATAGGTTTGACCAAATAGGAGTTCAATAGTTAGCATAGGGTGCGATGAACGGATGAGATGTGAGAATTCGATTGAATATCTGGAGTGTGATGTAAATCTGAAGTCACATACACCTATCACGGTACATGTGCTCAACACACAAGCTAGAGGGGAGATAAAAGGGTTTAATAACCCTAAAATAGATGTTTTGGTTGTTGTGAGAGAAGTAAAGAAGAGAGAGAGAGAGAGGATTAAAGAAGGTGGTTAAGCAAGGAGTCATTGTGGGTGATTGGAAGGGGGATTCAAGCACTAAAGAGGCCAATTCAACGCGAAGGATCCGTTCAAGCCAAAGCTGGAACCCTAGCCTTTCCAACCACTTGATTTAATCAAATTGAGATTGATTAAAGGTAATATTTTTGTGAAGTAGATGTATAAGTTATGGGAGCTTAAATGTAGTTAGGAATTGTCTAAATGATAGATTAAATGCTTAGAAAAATGAAGGAAAAAGAGTAGGAAAAGATTGGGTAGAACAGCCCAAAAGAGGGGGCTGAATTTGGCCATTTCGATTAATCGAAGGTGAGATTCGATTAATCGATTTTTGCCAAGAAGTTGAAAAGTCAGAGGACCCCGATCTCGATTAATCGAATTGAGTTTCGATTAATCGACCTTGAATTTCGATTAATCGATTTTGGTATCGATTAATCGACTGGGAACCTCCAGTGAACTCCAGTGGAGGAAAGAAAAGAACTTGGAGAAATCGACTAATCGAAATGAGAGTTTGATTAATCGATTTAGAATTTCGATTAATCGATTTGGGATCGATTAATCGATTTTGGGAATTCGATTACTCGAATTGAGAATCGAATGAGTAGAGTGGAGAATTTTGATTAATCGAATTGGGATTCGATTAATCGAATGGGAATCTCGATTAATCGATTTGAGAATCGATTAATCGATTTTGAATTTCGATTAATCGATTTTGGAAATCGATTAATTGAATCAGATTCGATTAATCAATTTTGGAGTTCGATTAATCGACTGTGCCAGTTTTTGTTGACTTTTGAGTTTGACTTTAAGATTCTTTGAGGGTCTTGGATCTTCTTTGTTACATCTTTAGTGATATATTTCATATGTTATATGGTACCATAGGTGGTACGTATGAGCTTGGGCACAAGGAGCCACGTGGGACCTTGATGCATGATCAAACAGAGGCTTGAGGTAGGGAACACCTTGAACATATACTTTATTTTGTAAGAGCATGTATGTAGTGATATAGAATTCAATTCAAACTGTTTTATTTCTTAAAAGTTTGTGAAAAGTGTGCGTGTGTGACATCTAAAAGAGTAATCATAATGAGCCATCCCCCTGGGATGAGGAAGTAAAGAAATAAAAGCATCAAGTGTGATGCAAGTGAATGGATACATCTCAGGGATGTATCCAAGATTGAATTATGTATGATAGGGCCTAACTGATATAAGATACCACACTTACACGGTGAATAACTATATGTAAAGCACCTGATATTTTTGTTATTTGAGGTTTGATAGGATACCCCACCGACGTGGCGGGGTACCCACGACTGACGCGGCAGGATATCTGTGACTGATACGGCGGCAAAACCATAGGCCCGTGCGGAGGCTTATCTATACACAGTAAGCACACCCCAGGGGTGTTGAGTTGAGATAAGTGAAACCCCGCCACCAATCCCCAGGGGAAAGGGGCTTGGGTACTATTTGTATTCCCAGGGAATACGTTTAAAACTGTCTATATAGATGACGATGATGGGTATCTCATCGGGGCTCGATGCTATATTGCTCGGGGATTACTTAAATTGAAAGATTAAGTTTTGCTTTAGGCCTTTTCAATATCATTCATGAATAATTAAAAGACATGAGTAAACTACCAGTAAAAATATGATTCTTTTCAACTGTTTTTCATCAGTAACTGCATAGACACATCATGCATGGCATATCATGGAATATATGTGAGTTGTAATTTAGATGTTCAATTGTGTTATGTTCCCTATTGAGCTAGGATGTAGCTCGCCCTTTAGACTATACGTCGCAGGTCCACTATTAGCAGCTGCCAAGGCTTCAGGGGATGTTGACCCTGGTGAGTCGGACTTTGCACCCGCAGACGAGTTGGAGCCACCTCTTAAGGACTCCGTTGTGCAGCTTTGAGAGTTTTTGTGAGAATATTAGTGCGGCTTGGTATGTCAAGCCTTGTTTTTGGTTAAACAATGAAATTAAAGTTTGGGATTATTCTTTTGGGTGAACCATCTGTGATGATTAGCTATCATCGATGGTTCGGATCGGTTCTCCATTCATGCAGGGGCATGAAGGTAGAACTGTCTTTTGAGAAATATTTAAATGATAATTTAATTTCGCAGCTTTATTTATTATTTCAGTTTAGTTCACTGCTTGATATACCAATGTTCTGTACATAACAAAGGGGCACGGTCAAGATGATTGTGCTGATGGCACGGGTTTCGGGGTGCCGAAATCCGGGCTGTCACAAGCCATTACAGCCAACACAGCTGTCAATTCAAATTTACAATTATCAAGAAGGCAACTTAGCCAAAACAGCTATTTGTTCAAACTCACAATCATCAAGAATCATAATGGACCCCGCCATTCAAATTATTGTCGGCCAACACAGCCTACAATTGTCCTTGCTACTCAATAGCTTTGCCAGCTGTCGATGACGCAAACCATGAAGTCATCCTCCAAATAATTAAGCTCTGACGCATGTCATGACGTTAGAACATAATTATCAAAGCACGAAGTGACTGCATCCAATCCACATAGCACACGTGTCCCACTCAGCAACGGATTTCAACCCATTACAAGTCTGCATTCATCTATAAAAGGGATAGCCTGGGGATTGTCCAGGACACCGAAAAATTTAAACTAGATATTCCTCTACTAAAACTCCTTTCTTTTCTCCCTTGTTCTCTCTTTTTAATTTTATTTTATATCAGAGAAGCTACTCAAAGTTTCGGTAATCCTTCTCCTTCTTTGTTTATACTTGTTTATGTATTACATAGTAGTTGCATAGTACCTAAATAGGATTTAGATTCCTTATGTTTTAAATTTGTAATCCATTTCTGTTTTATTAGGCATAAGTATATGAAATAAAGTTTTCTTCTCGTGTTCTTCGTTCTCTTCCGTTACTACGCTTTCCCCTCACTCTGTGTTTGGTATCAGAGCCATATACGGCTAAGCCCGTGGTAATTACATATGGCGGGTGGCTAGTGTTGGAATCTTAAGAGGTAGTAAATAGTGATTAGGAGGCCTAATCATGGGCGTATGAACTACTGTTCTTCGTTCTCTTCCATAATCATGCTTTTCCCTCACACTGTGTTTGGTATCAGAGCCATGTCCAGCTAAGCCCATGGTAATTACATATGGCGGGTTGCTAGTGTTGGAATCTTGAGAGATAGTAAATAGTAATTAGGAGGCCTAATCATGGGCGTATGAACTACTGTTCATCGTCTTGTCCAGAAGATTTAATGGATGACTTATAATGGTCTGTTTAGATTTACTATTATGCTGGTTGTAGCGTGGGAAGTGGCGTTGGGATGACTAGGCATTATTGCAGGGATTGCGCTGTTACCGACTTATTCCCCGTAAATGTTATCATGGACGGACGCAGTTTTGCAACAGCAATCTAATAGTAAATCTAAATGAATTTCTGTAAGAAGTACATGAAAATTTATGGAGAAGATAAATAGTATTTTACTATGCTGATGAATAGTATTTTAGATCACTATTCACTATAGTAAAACTATTCCAACATTACTATTCCTATATGTAATTACACTCTTATTGGTTTTCACCAAAGCTCTTATACCCTTTTTGTTTTACTGTTTTAATTAAAAAAAAAAAAAAAATCCTTTAATGTCTCTTTTTAATTTCTCAACAAACAAATCAATCAAAAATAAATAATTAGACAAATGGTCTAAAATTGATGACCAATAAAATCAACTTAATAAGTGGATAATTCCTTCTATCAATCCAAAAATAATTTACCAACATGGATGGAAAGATTGGTCTACTGACATGTCCATCAAAACTATTGGGCAAACTCTCAGTATAAATGAAGAAAGTCAAAATGAAGGTTTTCAATTGCTTACAAATGAAGACCTTTTACATGACCTTCATCGCTTTAACTTCCTACATCTAGGAGGTATTCAGGTTGCATTCAAACCTTTGACCTTATTAGGTCTTGAGAATACTAGTATGCTTAACACTCTCAGAGATGCTAGATGCCTTGATTGGCAATCCTCTCTGATGGCTGCTATTGAGACCAGCTTATGCCTTGGTCCAGTATACTATAATATTTTTCCAAACTTAACCTTATCTCTAACAGATAAAAATATTTTATATGCTTGTACCCTTAATTTACAAACTGAAGGATACAATTTTATGCCTTGATCAGAGACCACTGCTCTGATCTATCACCTACATTACAAGGTGATGACTTCTCTGGCTCCCAAAATCAATTATCAAAATGAACTAGGAAAGGCAGTCTTAATTGAGACAAACAGCATAACAACCAATGTTGCCACGCCTAAATTAATTGAATGGAAAAACATTACTTTTCTTGATGCTTGGCGTATACCTCAAGCTGTCCCTCCTAAACCAATTTTAAACCAAGAAATTGAACAAATCGTTTAAAATAACCAAGGAGATGTAATCTTAAAATTTGATAGATCTACATCCCACAGAACTTCTTATAGGAGTTCTCTTTTTGATTCGAGGTCTTGGGGTCCTTATAGAATTTCTATACCCTTGACTGCTCGATTATCCTATTCAGAAGATAACTCATCTGTTCCTTCTGAATATAATTAACCAAATCTTGAAGGAATACAAGTTTTTGAATAACAGATTCCTCATGGGATATATACCCAACAGCAGAGGGAATCCCCTACTGCTAGTGAGATGAATTTCTCAATAAAGTAATAAAGTTTTTATGGCTTTTACAAAACTAGAAAACTTTGTTATTAATCGGCAAGAAATCAATGCTTTTTAGCAAGACAAATATGCACTATTCCGTGAATTATATTTTAACATATTTTCTGCATCAAAGTTGCAAGAATTCAAAGAACAATTTTACAATTATGTTGAAACCTTTTATCAAGTTATTCCATTTGTAGCTTGGTTTAAGGCAACAAAATATTATGAAATAACGCAGGAAGAAAGGAGAATATTTCTCCTTCAAGATTTTTAAAAAGAATGGCAGAAACTAGATGGTTTAACTGTTCAATTAGTTCACCCTCCTGTTGAAGCTTTAAAACGTACTCAACCTGATTCAACAGCAAATTTGGTGCAATCAGTTCACCCTCCTGTTGAAGCTTTGAAACTCACTCAACCCGATTCAACAGCAACCTTGAAAGCCAAAGCTTGTATCAAACCTATTGATAAAGCAACCTTGGAAGCCAAAGCTTGTATCAAACCTGTTGATAAAACAAATACTTCCTTAGTACAATATACTAATCCCCAACAAGAATTTCTTCATCAATTAAAATTTTGATTAAAATCTGTAGACACCCAAATTTGGCCCAAGGCTCGATCGAAACACCTTTCGAGAGAGGTGCAATTCTGTGCTTTTGATGGCATGTATGGAACCCTTAGGAATCACCCTAAACCCTTAGGAATCACCCTAGATCCCTTAGGAACCAACCCCGACCCTTAGAACCCCTTTTGAACCCTAACCTAACCTTCCCAGGCAATAAGGAGGAGGGGTGCACTAGAAGTGGCTACGACCCTCTACAGTGACCAACTCTTATACCATTGAAGAGTAGAGGTCGTCAGCTTTCCAACGGTCTAAGAATCGCCCCAATCAGAGGTATATATCAAAAGATATGGCAGTCCGAACTTGGAGGGCAGGGAGGTAATTTCAAGTGCCCCCCCCCCTAGGGATTTGGTGCGACTATTAGTTACGCCAGGCTATTTCTCCGCAGAAATGGCCTGGCGCAACTATTCGTTGCGCCAAGTTTAAAAGGTGGCCCCCACCCCGCGAGCTAACTTCCAGACACTGTTCTTCACTATTTTACACCACCTCGACCTTTGGGGTATATTTTGATAGTTCTGTTGCACCCATTCCTTACCTATTTGCAACCCTCCAAGTGGCCTAAAGCCTCACCCCATCATCCACCATTAGAACCACCTTCACACCTTTCCAAGCTCTCAAAATCTTAGGAATCCTTAGATATGAGATTACCTAATTGTTAAACTTATTTAGCTCTTAAGTAGCCTCCTAACCCACCCTTTTCCTATAAATAGAGCCCCCCATCCCTTGGTTTAGGGGTTGGGAAATTTGCTTAAGAGAGAAAGAGCTTAAAATGAGAAGTTCTTCCTCCCTTTTGTGCACTATTTTTCCCCAAATTTCATAACCTCCCAACCTCATTTCAAGCTTGTTCTTGCATCAAAACCCTTAGCCTAGGTGTGTATGATCCCCTAGCCTCCCCTCCCTACCTCTTAGCTTCAAGTCTTAGGAGTTAGACCCCCATTTTCCACCATACAAGGCCTTCAAGAGTTCATCAAAGCAAGCCACGCAAGGCCCCTCTACGGTACTACAAGGGCCCGAGGGCCCCGACTCTCCCCTTTCTTCTCCTATCTCTTTCTAGCTCCCTCCATCCTCCCATTTGTGCCGTTACGCCGCCGATTTTTCTGTAGGAACGGAGGGGCACAAATAGGATTCTAAGTCCTTTTGGGCAAGAGGAAGTTATTTTCTTTTCTTTCACTTTATTTTATTTTTGGCCATTAGTAGATACCTCGTTAAGCGGGTTGATCGGGTGCCTAATACCTTCCCGATCGATAACCAAAGCCCCTACCCAAGAGCCTTTGGTGTGGACCGGATTCAGAGTCATATTTTTAGCACTTAGGTGCTCATAAAAATGAACTAGGTATCCCGGGACACCGAAAGCTCTGGGTGGCGACTCTATATTTTTATCAATAAATAGCACATCGTCGCGACGAGATCGTCCCGATTCCCACGGTTGCACAGATGGCGACTCTACTGGGGAGTAGCTAGTAGAGCTTCCCCTTGAACTAGGCCTTTTTTTTGTATTTTCCCTAACATTTTATTGTTGTTTTTTAGTTTATTTTTGTTATTTTTTTACTCACCTCTCTGATTACGTCATTTTACTTACCCCTACGATTCCACTTTAAATTTCAACAATTTTTGCCTAGTCACTTGACTGGCACCTTTTTTACTCACCCTTACGTTTCCGCTTTAAATTTCAGTAATTTTTACCTAGTCACTTGACTGGCACCTTTCTTACTTACCCCTACGATTCCACTTTAAATTTCAGCAATTTTCACCTAGTCACTTGACTGGCACCTTTATTACTCACCCCTACGTTTCCGCTTTAAATTTCAGCAATTTTCGCCTAGTCACTTGACTGGCACCTTTCTTACTTCCCTTTACAATTCGGCTTTAAATTTTAGCACTTTATATTTCCCGCCTAGTCGCTTGACTGGCCCCTTCATTTTCTTTTTACTTTCATATCCTAACAGTGGACGCCGACCCGTAGTGGTGGCACGGGATAATCACCCCGGTCTTTGAACTAAAGAAAACTTCCAAAAAAAAGAGAAAAGCTTTGAAAAAATTAAAATTGAACCAAGTTAGGGAGCTTAATTAATTTGTTTTGCGGGTTAGATTTTTCAAAGGGGTTAGGTTAGGCACACATACAAACACTCGGGTCTTAGTATGGCGGCAGCCCCTAGTGGTGATGATCCAGAAAAGTTCCAGCCCACCTAGTATCTGAGAAAGTGCTTGCGCTAGAGGTATATTGGGTGGGTTCCCATTCTGAAGCTTAAAACCCTTGGGAGTGTGTTAGCGAGTTATACTGGACTCAATCCTTTAGGTGCGATAAGGAGAGAATCGATCACCAAAAAATAGCTCAGTTCCCGGAAGCCTAGCTTCCACAAAAAACCAAAAAAGAGACCCATTTCGGGCATCAATGGCTGTTATTTTCTGTTCTGGAGAGGTAGTTTTTGCCTGGCGCATGTATTAGTTGCGCCAGTGTAAAAACACTGGAAGTTATAACTGGCGCAACTAATAGTTGCACCAGCTTTAAAAACCAAGATTTTACCTTGGCGCAACTATTGTGTAAAAATCCTCCCCTGCAACCTGGGCGCAAATATTAGTTGCGTCAGGTCTGTTTAGCAGCACCCAGCCCGAATCCTTGGCCTTTTCCACCTCCCGAGTACCCCGATCAGTGTGCATAGTGTCTTGTTTAGGCCCCGCCATCTTCAACACCCAATACGCCCCTGTCGGTCAAGAGAATGCAACTTCTTTTTGGTTCATTTCGGGGGATCGGGTCATTTGCCTCGATTTCCGTGCCTTCAATAGATCGAAGGTTCTCCTTCAATTCTTCCGAAGTACATCAAAACTGTCGCCGCGGGTCTTGAATCAAGGTACGAGAGCCACCCGAAACGGGAATTCCAAGGCCTCGGAACCTTTGTTTTTCAAAAAGTCTTCATAAAATTTAAATATATATATATATATATATAATCAAAAACCCAAAAAATATATAATCTGTGGTGCCGGCACAACGGTATCATCTTGCCCTCCATCATCCCGTAGGGGAAGGAGGAAGATTTTTGGGCCTTATCCAAGGCACCCTTACCCGACCCGTTCCCGTAGAATGTCGTGAGAAGTGGACCCGACTTACGCTGATCCCGACTCATCCCCACCACATTCTCCGACCCACTCCCATTCGAGAGAAGTTTTTTCCACCATCCCCCTCACCCAACCCCCTTTTACCGTTACCGGCCCATTTGACGCCCCCATTTTCCCAACCACTACCCCTCAAAATATCCAAAATCCAACCCCCCGTTCTCCATCTTTTGCCCAAGCCATGCCAAGTCCAACTCATCTCCCATCCACATCCATACAAAACCCAAACTCATTTTCCCAATCCACATCCATGCCCCATTTCCCATCTTCACCATATAAACCCGATCCACCCACATTCACATACACCACTTCCACCCTATCCGATCCCCCACAAATCCCCCCATCTACCCGGTCATGCCCATTTTTACCAGGGCCATGCCCGATTTTTCCTAAACACCCACACTATACGCTCCATCATCCTTAAACATCCCCAACCCATCCCCCTCTACCAATGCCCCACCCCATTCCTTTAATCCATCCCCTATCCTATCATCTACCATGGCCATACCCAATTTTCCCTCCACATCCACCTCATCAATACCCAATCATCCATTAAATCCACCATCCACATCCGACCCTCCTTCCATGGCCATGATGGAGGAGATGTTCCAAGCATACTCCTCATGGAGGGCTTCCCAAAATATCCCTCCTCCACACCCTACGTCCATGAACTCATCCCATACCTTAGCAAACCTCCACACTTCACTCCCCCATCAACCTCCCATAATTCACACCATCCAAACCCCCATCACCCACATACCCCAAGGCCCCATGGCCCAACCTCCCACCATCCATACGCCCCAAGTCCAAATGGCCCAACCTCCAAACTCCCACATACCCCAAGGCTCATTGGCCCAAACCCCCTCTTCCCACATATCTCAGGGCCCCATGGCCCAATACCCCACCATCCATGATCTCCAGGGCCCCATGGCCCAATACCCCACTACCCATCATCCCCATGGCCCATTGGCCCAAAACCCCATTACCCATGTCCCCCAGGGCCCATTGGGTCAAACCCACCAAATCCAAACCCATTAGGGGCCCATGGCCCATGGCCCAGACCCATCAAGGGCCCATGGCCAAGACTCAATAAGGCCCATTGGGCCATACCCACCAAGGGCCTATGACCCAGACCCAACTAGGCCCATTGGGTCATACCCACCAAGGGCCCATGGCCCAGACCCAACAAGGCCCATTGGGTCAGACCCACTAAGGGCCCAAGGCCCAAACCTATCAAGGCCCATTATGCCAGACTCACCAAGGGCCCATGGCCCAAACCCATCAGTGGGTCTGACCCAATGGGCCTAGTTGAGGTAAGGGAAGGTTTGGGGATGGACTTGGGGTGTAAGGGAAGGTTTGGGGATGGACTTGGGGTTTGAGGTATGGCATGGGTCAAATCCATGCCATACCTCAAACCTAATTTTCCCATGGCCCCACACCCCAAGGCCATCCCCAAACCTTCCCTTACACCCAATGGCCCTATCCGGCCCCACCTCAAAACCAAATACCCATCACCCAACAAACCTTTCCTCACCCCCAATGGGCTCACCCAGCCCCCACTCATGTTTTTCCAGTTCAACCCATGCAACAACAATAGGAGAATCCCGCCTTCACTGCACATTATGCCGACCAGCAGTATGAAGAGACGAGATTAGGAACAGCGGGGCCTATGCTGGGGCATTGACCAGCCTCAACCCTCCACCAGTAATTGCCCACCCCCTGGTAGCCCAGAGTGAAGTTCGACTGACGGCCGAGAAAGCGGCCCCTATGTCAAAAGAGTCAGAACAGCTAAAAGATCAGTTAGACAAAATACAAAAGCAGCTGATGAAAATGGGTGGCACTGGAATCCACGCCACAGACTTCACAGAACTATGCCTATTCGCTGAGGTCCCCTTGCCTCCCAAATTTAAAATGCCAGTATTCAACAAGAACAATGGCACAGGCAACCCGATCGCACACCTCAAGTCCTATTGTGGGGACATGTGCCAGTACGGGGAGGACGAAAGACTGCTAATAAAAGTCTTTCAGAAAAGTTTGGCCGGACCGGCCCTGAGGTGGTTCACATCTCTTGAACCATCCATGATAAAGACGTGGAAAGATTTGGCGCACTTGTTCCAGGAACAGTATGTCTATAATACTGATATTGAACCGCGCAAGTCTGATTTGGCCCATTTAAAGCAGAATTCAAACGAGACCTTCAGTGACTACTTAGGGAGATGGAGAGCACTGGCAGCTCAAGTCAGAAATAGAATACTGGATGATGAGTAGATAGAGATAATTTCAAAGAACACTCTGCCAGTGATCTCTGATTTTCTTGTATACCAACAGCAGTCTAGTTTTACTGATTTGGTGAGGAATGCCAATCACTGCGAGGATGCCATCAGGGAAGGGCGGTTGAGTAAGAATACTTCAGGGGGCCCTAGCGGGGTCAGAAGATTTTATGAGCAGAGGAATGAGAAGAGAACAGGGGGCGATGTTCAGAACATAGCCAACACCAGGCCCAATAATAATACTGCTCCATTTCAATTTTAGGCAGCCCCACTAGCACCAGTTAGGCCTGAGCAGATGCAAAGAATGGGGAACGGGCAAGGAATGCAAATGACCCCGAAACAGAGGAGAGCCCACTACGACCGAGTCTTTACGCCTCTGGGGTAATCTTTGAGCGTACTTCTACCCCCCTATTAGTAGAAAAGGGATTAGTGACTATTCGCCCAGCAACCTCCTCCTCACCCAATCCCAAAGAATTATGACCCAAATACCCACTGTAATTTTCATCAGGGTTCGGGTCACCCTACTGATCGCTACTTCCCATTGAAACACGTCATCCAAGATTTGATCGATGCTGGGAAAATCATCCCCCCTGCCCCTTCTCTGCATGCTAATATTCACCAAGTGCCACTACCCCCACATCCTACCGGAGGAGCAGGTCCCAGACCCACCGTCGGAATGATAGAGGATGAGGAGGAGTTTGAATTTGACCCATCCAATTATATCAGTGATCGGGAGAATTACGTGGCACCATGGCCGAGAAACGTTGAAGAGAGGAATATAGGGGTAGTTGAACCTCTAAATTTATCAGATTATTTTCCCAACTCGACTCCACAAATTGAACCCTTGGATCTTAGGGCCTACTTTCCAGCACCCACCCCCATTAATTATGTGAATATCAATACATACCAACCATACACCACAACCCCCATCAATTACCCAATGAGCCAACAGGCCCCCAATCCTACACCCGCACCCACCAGTTATCAATGGCCTGCGCCCGCTCCATCTCAACTACCACCATACACCACAACCCCCATCGATTACCCTTTAAGCCACCAGCCCCCCAATCCAACACCCACACCCATCAGTTATCAATGGCCTACGCCCACCCCATCACCCCCAGTATTGCCCACACCTCCTGAGCTGACAGTACAAGTACCTCAAGAACAGGCAGCCATACCCTTCCAGCTCTCAGGACCCACATATGATCCTCATCAGGTCCCGCTAAGCTACAAACAAACAGATATCAATGTCGGAAGCAGCAGCAGAGAAGGGGCAGTAGATTTTGTTACTAGATCAGGGAGGATATCAAAGTAGTCAGAAATACCAGCAGCAGCACAGGCCCAACCCGAAGGAAAGAAAGACAGCGCGGTGAACCCCTTCGAGAAGATGAGTCGAGAACATATACTGGAGACTCAGCTGAGAAGATTGTCTGCCCATATCACGGTATGGGATCTGTTAATGACCTCCCCGCTCTATTTTCAAGCATTAATGGGGGCATTAAAAAATACACATGTATCACTCTAAGTTAGCCCAGATGAAGTAGGGCAGATAATTGGTCAAGTGATGGCTCCAAATGCCATTTCATTTTCTGATGCTGATTTACCTGAGGAAGGAGGTAGTCACTCAAAATCTTTGAATATAATCGTTAAGTTCGGAAATATGATTATCCCCTTGGTACTAATTGATAATGGGTCTGCTTTAAATATATGCCCGTTGAGAACCGCCACCAAGATTGGGGTTGATCCGTGTATGTTAAGGCCCACCAGAACCAGCGCTAGAGGATTTGGCAATCCCAAGAGAGAAATAATGGGAGAAATTGATCTTGAGCTGTTGATAGGGCCAATGACCTTTTCCATCTTGCGTCAAGTCATGGATATCAAATCCTCATTTAATCTGTTGTTGGGGTGACCGTGGCTACATGAAGTCGGAGCCATACCTTCTACATTGCACCAGAAACTCAAATTTGCATCGGGGCATAAGATTATCACAATCATCGAAGAGGGGCACAGTGAGAAAGAGAAGGCCACTAATAGCATGGAGAAACCTAACAAACTGGATATACCACACACTGTGGAGGATGTCGACCTCCACAATTTCGAATATGAGGTGTCAGCTATACTCCCAGAACCCATTGAGGGCATCATGTCTAAAATGAGAGGCGGTATGGTAGCGGCCGTGGCAATGCTCCAAAAGTGGGGCTATCAGAAAGGAACGGGTCTGGGACCCAAATTACAAGGCAGAAGAGAGCAAGTTGTGGCTAAGGGACAGAAAGTAAGATTCGGGCTAGGATACAAGCCCACAGAGCAAGAGGTCCGAGAAGCCAAGGAGAAAGTCAGGGTCGCCGCAGCGGCAAGAGCCCAAGGAATCAACATAGAAGAGAAACCTCGCCCTAGGCCACACATCAGGGATTCCTTTGTCAGTGCAGGGGTCATAAAAATTGATTGAAATGGGGCAACCCATTTAACCCCACACCAACCCATAGCCTCAGTCCATCCCACCAATCCCCAGATCCCCCTTCCCAGCTTGGAGATAGATTTGGCCGCATTATCTCTTTTCGAGGAACGACGGTCGGTACCTGAACAAACTCCCCCTATGGTGAATCACCACAAAGTCGTGTTAACGTTCGAGGATATCATCTCAGACGAAATGGGGATTAACATGATGGAAGCTGACCCCAAGGAGCCATATCAGTCAGCACCCTCCATCCGATCAGGTAAAGGAGCAACCCCTCAGGTACGCAACTGGGCATCTTTGCCCCAAACCCTGGAAGCGGGGAGTGGTCTAACATTTGGCACCCGTTTCTCAAAAAAAAATAACCTATAAAAAGTGAGATAAGCCCTTGGTAGGCAATACCTTGTATATACACAAACCCGCCTTGCTAAGGGTCCATCTCCGAAGAAAACAAAAATCCCAAAAACACGAAAAAAATACAAAATCTCAAAAACATGGAAAAAACACAAAATCTCAAAAACATGGAAAAAACACAAAATCCTAAAAACATTGAAAAAATCTAAAGTCCAAAAATATTATCATTTAAAATTTCAGAAAATTCCCCACAAAAGGATGTCTTAATCAAAATGTCCATCCCACGTGAAATCGACCCCTTCCCTGTAGAAATACAAGAAGAGGTAGGGATCACAAGTCTAGACGAAGATTTCCCCTTCAAGGAGCTCCCTGACGAGCTCCTTGACCGATTTGCCGACTTTGAGCATGGCCCTACCCCCATTGTCGAAGAGACCGAAGACGTCAATCTAGGAATTGAGGAGGTTCCCAGGATAACCAAAATCGGAACGTCATTGTCTCCTGAGGAAAGAAAAAGCATGATCGACTTCCTTCGGTCATACCAAGACATTTTTGCCTGGTCGTATGAGGACATGCCTGGTCTGGATACTGATTTGGTCGAGCATGAGTTGCCCCTCTACCCTGATATGAAGTCAGTAAAGCATAAGCTGAGACGTCTCTGACCCAAATGGATGCTGAAAGTCAAAGACGAGGTCATCAAGTAGTATGACGCGGGGTTTCTCATGGTATCCAAATACCCGCAATGGCTAGCCAATATCGTGCTTGTATCAAAGAAAGACGGAAAGGTCCGCATGTGCATCGATTTTCGATATTTGAACAGAGCAAGCCCAAAGGATGATTTCCCATTGCCGCACATCGACATCTTGGTTGATAACACAACTAAGCACGAGATGCTCTCATTTATGGATGGATTCTCATGATACAATCAGATCAAAATGGCAGAGGTTGATCACGAGAAGACAGCATTCATTACCCCCTGGGGAACCTTTTGCTATCGAGTCATGCCATTCGGACTAAAGAATGCCGGTGCAACGTACCAGAGAGCCATGACTGCACTATTTCATGACATGATGCACCGAGAGATTGAAGTATATGTCGATGACATGATAGCCAAGTCACCAGAGCGAAACAACTATCTAGTAAACCTTCAGAAGCTATTTGAAAGGCTGAGGAAATATCGACTACGTCTGAATCCACAAAAGTGCACATTTGGTGCTATGTCAGGGAAACTTCTAGGGTTCATCGTCAGCAGGAGGGAGATCGAGGACGACCCAATCAAAGTCAAAGTCATTACTGAAATGCCACCACCGTCCATCGAGAAGGAGGTTAGAGGGTTTCTGGGTAGAATACAGTATATCAGTCGGTTCATTACACAGCTAACTCCAATCTGCATGCCGATCTTCAAGTTACTAAGGAAGAATTCGCTCGTTGAATGGAACGACGATTGTCAGGCAGTGTTTGATAAAATCAAAAGCTACCTCCTTAATCCACCTATTTTGGTACCACCTGAGCCAGGGAGACCACTCTTGATGTATCTCTCCACGACGAAAGGTTCGATGGGATGTGTTTTAGGGCAGCACGATGAAACGGGAAGAAAAGAGCAGGCCATTTACTATCTGAGCAAGAAGTTTACTGATTATGAAGCATGCTACTCTCATCTGGAGAAAGCATGGCTGGCTCTTGTATGGGCTACTCAAAGGCTCCGCCATTACTTGCTATCCCAGGCCATTCTACTCTTAGCCTGAATGGATCCATTGAAATATCTGTTCGAGAAGCCGGCTCTCACTGGACGGACTGCATGATGGCAGCTTTTATTATCTAAATTCGACATCACGTACGTCACTCAAAAATCAATCAAGGGGTAGGCGCTTGCTGATCATCTTGCAGACAATCCCTTACCTGATTATGAGCCTTTAAGAACCGAATTCCCAAATGAAGATATCTTATTCATGACGGAAGACGATAAAGAGGAAGCAGAAGAATCATGGGTAATGCACTTTGACGGGGCAGTAAATATCGAGGGCCAAGGAGTTGGCGCCATCCTAATTTCACCAAAAGGATCCCATTTACTTGTCTCTATCAAGCTCAACTTCCCTTGCACTAACAATATGGCTGAGTACGAAGCTTGCGCCGCTGGTTTGCAGGCGGCTCTCGATCTGAATGTAACTCACCTTCGAGTATTTGGCAATTCACAGTTAATCATATGCCAGACGAATGGTGACTGGAAGGCGAAAGATGAGAAACTGATCCCCTATCATGAACACCTCGAGGATCTGATAGCTTGCTTCCAGGATGTGACTTTCTCATACGTCCCCCGGATAAGGAACCGCTTTGCCGACGCATTAGCAACTTTGGCATCAATGATTGAAATCTCCTATGGTGTTGAGATGAAGCCGATCGTGATCGAATAAAGGAATGAGCCGGCCTTCTGCCTCCAGGTTGAGGAACCTACAAAGCCTGATGATGAGTCACCTTGGTTCTCAGATATCAAGAACTTCCTCGAGACCCTAACTTTCCCAGAG
Source organism: Chloranthus sessilifolius (assembly GCA_021018995.1). Classification (NCBI taxonomy): domain Eukaryota; kingdom Viridiplantae; phylum Streptophyta; class Magnoliopsida; order Chloranthales; family Chloranthaceae; genus Chloranthus; species Chloranthus sessilifolius. The sequence goes on from CM037586.1 coordinate 35,927,728, forward strand.
GGTACATCCAAGACAGACCGACGAACCATTCAACATTTAGTGGCAGGTTACATCATTTGCGGGGAATGCCTCTACAAGCGATCATACAGTAACATCTTACTCAGGTGCCTCACTGAAAGTGAAGCGATCAATATTATGAAAGAAATCCATGAGGGAGTATGTGGAGCCCACGTCAACGGTCACATGCTCGCTAAGAAAATCCTACGGCAGGGATACTTTTGGACCACCATGGAATCGGATTGTTGCAAACATGTTCAAAAATGCTACAAGTGTCAAGAACACTCCAGTCTGATACACACTCCCTCCATTGATCTTCACTGCATGACCACTCCTTGGCCATTTTCTACTTGGGGCCTTGACGTTGTCGGAATGATTAATCCAAAAGCATCAAACAGACATCAGTTCATCCTGATCGCCATTGAATACTTCACCAAGTGGGTAGAAGTGGCGTCATATGCCAGCATCACGGCCAGTCACGTTGAGAAGTTTCTCAAGAACAATATTGTGTGCCGATTTGGAGTACCCAAAGATATCATCACGGACACCGGTACAAACTTTACGAATAAGCACATCCAAAACTTCTACAAGCAATACAAGATCAAGCACCATCGCTCATCCCCTTATCGGCCTCAAACTAATGGAGCCGTGGAAGCCGTGAACAAGACAGTCGTTTGAGAAAATGGTCATCACTTATCGAGATTGGAGCGAAATGCTGTCATTTGCTTTGTGGGCCTACCGAACGTCAATCCGTACCGCTACAAGGGCAACACCATCCTCCCTTGTGTATGGAACCGAGGTTGTCCTCCTGGTAGAGGTTGAAGTACCCTCCCTCCGAATCCTCATAGAATCAGGCTTACCCGAAGCAAAGAGAGAGATCACGCTTTGACCAACTAAACTTGCTGGATGAGAAAAGACTCTTAGCCTTGTGTCACACTCAAGTTTACCAGGGGGGAATTGCACGCGCTTATAATAAACGTGTCTGCGGTCGAGATTTGAAGGTAGGAGACACTGTGCTAAAGAAGATCTTCCCATCCCTCCATGCCTATCCGAGAGGAAAGTTCAAGCCAAACTGGGAAGGACCTTACATCATCCGAGAAGTGCTGCCGGGATACACCATCCGCCTCGCCACCATGGACAAAGATCATCTTCCTGAGCCCATCAACGTTGGATACGTCCGACGGTTCTACTCTTAGTCTATCACGATAAGGTAAGTATTGATGAAACAGATACGTGACTGCTTAAGAACCACCCAAAAGAGGCCATCATTCCAAGCACAGTAGCCCAAAAAAATTCCTAAAAATGATGATATCCTTTGCTACCCCATTTGAGCTTGGGCCTTTATTTCAATAAACCCATTCCCCCAAAAAAAATGTACGTGTACATATACCAAAAAAAAAGAGAGAGAGAGAGAAAAGATGAAGTAGAGTTGCTATAAAAATCCAAAAAATCGAAAAAGCAAAACCTCAAAAAGAGATTGCCTAAAATGAAGCAAAAAGAACAAAAAAAATCATGGGGCATGTATAGTAAAACCCCCAAGGAAGAAGGTATGTTGAGAAAACTGAAGCCGGATTAAGGAAACCCTTTTAGCCCAGCATACCTTCAAATCCTAACCTAACCCATGGCCAAGCTACACCCAGAAGGAAGCCCTCTTTGTAGGTCCGCAAGCAGTCATAATATCTGTTAAGTCAATACAAGCCAAGTTGTGAGACGACCAGAACCCCATCCAGACGGCTATGACAGAATCGACGTCTATGTCGTGGCTCTTGAAAAAATATAATAAAAAGGAAAAAATAAAATAACAAGCTCAAAGCAAGATGGACGTAGTGAAAACTCGAAAGGGCATTACGGGTAAAAATAGCGGGCTTGTGCGGACCAGGTGAAAACCCGAAAGGGTGCTTGGGGTAAGAGAGCTAAACCCATAGACGTGGTGAAAACCCGAAAGGGCGCCACGAGTAAAAAAGGAGACAAATAAAAAAGGAAAAAAAAATTGAAAAAGAAAGGTTTGGACTAATTAGAAAAATTGATATTTGAGGAACTCGGTTGTTACTCTTCCTGTACCCTCTTGTCCGACTGGGCCGCTCATGCTAGTTCGAATCAGGTCCCGACCAGAATTGTCTTTGTGAGGCCCGCACTGTCAAACGTATGACCCAAGACAAGGATAAAGGTTAGACTTAATCCAAAGGGATCAATGTTCCGGCCTTGGTAAAATCTGGAAACTCACTCGAGTCCGACTGCATGAAAGAGTTTGACTATGCTCAAAACGGGACCCGCTACTCTGTCTAATTATCAAGGCATAAAAAAAAAAGAAGATAAGATATATAAACCAAAAATATATCTGTATAGATGTACATAACTGCCTTTTACATCCACTACACCACATCCCAAGAAATAGTCGGTGTGATGACTGACGTGTCTTCCTTTTTTACAAGTATAAAAAAAAAACAACAAAAAAAATAAAATAATAATAAAATAATATATATATATATATGTATACCAAAAATGTGTGTATATCTATAAAGGGATTTTCTATGCCCCTTTTTTCTGTGTATATGATCTGTCCAAAAAGTTATGTGTGCAGGAAGAAGTCAACGGCCCAGCTCGTGCTTCAAAGCGCTAATCTCAGCATAAAGATCATCCTCTCGGACATTCCACTCAGTTAGCCAATGACCATGCAGGCTCTTGAACCTCTTCCGAGAAGAGTCGGCGGCTCCAAAAGCGATGCTCAGTGATTCCTTCAAACTGAGAACCTTGCTCTCCGCTGTATCTGCTCTAACCCTCTCGCATGCCAAGAGTTCTTGCAGGACCCTCTTCTCATCCACCTCTTTCTTTGGCCAGGGGCCTCTAGTATCAATGATCTCTGACAAATCCGGGCCATCAGCGACAGGCCGCTCAGTCAACAGCCAAGCCTCGTACTCAGGAGAAGTTCTAACTGAGTTTCCCTACTCAAAATTACACATCAGTGTCGACTGACGCGTCTCCCAAAGAGCAGCAATCCGATCTATGTCCCCAAAGGATCCCCTAGAAAAAATCAAATCACATAAAGGGGGTTTGGCCTCACAAGGCACCTGCTGAGGGCAGCCGAATTGACGCAACACCCAGAATGGGAAGTAGAAGGTGCTGCCAGTCAGTCCTAGGAGGGTGATGCCCTCATGGTCTCTAGAACGAGTCACTGGGAAGGCCCGATCCAACCAAGGAAGCCTCCATGTCAGCTCAACATCGACCAACCAAAGTTTCAGAGCCAACATATCACCCTAGGGAAGCAAGTGGCATCTACCCAAAAAACATCGGGCCACCTCGCCTCGAGCAACATAAAAGCGGGGCACAGGCCCCAAAACGGTGAAATGCTCACCCAGCCAGACCTGGAGAAACAAGGGGCATCCCCGAAGGCCCTCCACCTTGCCCAAGGCAAAGGAATCAAGGCGTTAGTACAGCTCGGCAAGCACCAAGTGCATCATGGACTGGCACACCTCCAGCTCCATCAAAATATCGCAAACTGCCAATGAGAAACTCTCTCCCCCGGTGTAGAAGAGGATTTCAAAGATGAGACCAAGTGCTAGAGCTTTCACGTTAAAGACATTCCTAACCGGCAATTTTTGGAGGCTTTCATCACCGAAAAATTCTTTGAGGAATTTTAGCGAACACCTTGTTGGCCCCCCAATGAGACTTTTCTCATACTCGGATTTCTTCAAATCGAGAGTAAGGTGAACGGATTTGGAATAACCTAGCCGCGACATGACTCTTGCAAGGCCCCTGTGAAGCTTCAGGCCAGACAGATTAGATAGCTCCTAAGGGTTGGGTTCCCAAAATGAAATACATGGAGTTTCACATCCCAACACGAAGCGGTGGCATGAAGGAGTTCCCATCGAAGAGGAATCTCTAGGAAGGAAGGAAGGCGAGATAGCCCAAGGCGCTCCAAGTCGGCGAGCTCACTCTCGTTCAGACTCCCAAACCAAGCCACCAGGAACTTCGGCCCCAGGCCCAACAAAGAGGATGAATTGGCTCTGGGCCCTCCACCTAAGGGAGGGTTAGGAAGCGGATCCATGAACGTACAAGGATCTTTTTGGGAAAGACAAGATTCAATGTAGGTTGATGGACCCACCTTGGAAAAATAAGAGCAAAAGAGGCCAGTCAAAGGAGCCAAGTCAAACAAAAAAGAAATAATTTTTGGGCCAACTCGGGCATATAAGGCCCCACTGCCCCCAGGTCAAACCTGGCGCAACTAATAGTTGCACCAGTGCATTGCTTTCCCCAATTTGGCTTGGTGCAACTAATAGTTGCGCCAGTGCATTGCTTCCCTAATTCGACCTGGCGCAACTATTAGTTGTGCCAGATTAAAGCCCCCCCCCCCTACAGCCATCTTAAGACCGAATTAAGGAGGGGACTTCTGCCCTTTTTGTTGGTTTTACATATATTCGCACTTCCAATCATCAATGGTTTGTGCGTTATTTTGTTATGTGCAGGATTGATCCTACATTGAGGCATGCGACCCCAAAGCCCCCCTCTACAGCCATTTCAGACCTACTCGAGGATTGATCCTACACTGAGGCATGCAACCCAAAAGGCCGCCCTAAAAAAAAAAAAAAAAGAGAAGAGAAAAGGGTAACGGGCAGACACATCCTGTGAAGAAACAAATATAGAGGGCAAGGAAACTATGGCATAAACTCAAAACAAAGGCATTAAAAAATATTTTCAAAAGATACATGTCCAAAAAAATAATAATATCATCCATCCCATAATGTCTGAATCCAAATTCAAAATACTGAGTTTTAAAAGGCAAAAAACTAAAAGCCTATTCCTTGCTCTCCCCCTTGGACTTCTTGCGGCGGCGAGAAGAGCTCTGATAAGTCCTCATATCCCCCACCCTAGACCACACCTGCGAGATCCTACTGAGTAGGGAATGCGACTCCTTAGCCCGGGCACGCTGCAAGGCACAATCAATGACAAGATCAGTCAATGGGCCAATGATAATGAAAAAGAACAATAGGAGTCGAGTAGCCAGGTACTCACCGTCTCCACCTCTCGAAGCTCTGCCAGATGACGATGGTACTCCGCAAATTCCATGGCCGAGTTGAAGTCCTGCGATACATTATTCAGTTGTCAGAACAACCCTGAAAGCCTGTGTAGAAGGAAAATGAAGAAGAAGTGGCTCATCAGAAAATTTACCCCAGGGACCACCTCAGGAGGAGGAATGCAGACCGCCTCGGCAGAGAGTCGTGCCTGTCGATCTACATCAGCACACAGGTCTAAGAGGAAGCCATCGTCAAGACGCCAAAAGGTCCCACAGGCTACAGACGGACCACCACCAGGGACACCCGCCTGAGAGGTACTCGACGGCCCAACACCTGATGAACCCTTGCCCGAGGGACCTGCACCAGAAGGACTAGCACCAGAGGGATCTACCCTCTGGTGCTGTCAGCAGCACTCGGCCCACCTTCACCGTCTGAACCATCCCCTGGAGCAAACTGTGAATCAGACAAGAATCTATTCAGATAAGACCAAGGCCGAGTAAAAGTAAAAGGGAAACTAATCCAAGCTGAGAAGAAGTTACCTGACCAAGAGGGCCCCCGAACGCAAGGAAGTTAGCGCTAAGGACAAAACGCGGCAGGATGAACCGGTAGGGTAGGCACTCGTACCAGGCATGATAATCCCCAGGCACATGGAGAGCGCAAATGGGGAACCCATTGTTGAAGAAGGCCGCCGTCAACTCCTCAATACTACCAGCGGGACTCCAAACGTCAGCCGGGGGGTCCACAGGTATAGCATAGTAACCCTGAAACTGGTGCACCACTCGCTCCCCCATATAGTAGCATCTGGCCCATGCTCCATAGAAGAAGACGACGCGACGATTGTTGAATAGGCGGGAGGCGCCCACAGCCGCTCGGTCCCACAAGGGGGATGTCAGGTACGGATCAGGGAGGATCTGCTCAAAGTCAAAAGGCAAAAGAGACCAAATAAGCTACACCTAAATCAAAGGAAATGTCCAAGCTGAAAGTAAATAAAGGTTGAAAAGTTATCAACTGCTCGGGGACCATCAAGTCAAGCTGAGACCTTAGGCCCATTTCCACGTGCTTTAGGCCCACGTCACAGCGACGGGCTTGATGCCAGTTGCTAAGGAGGGGATAGGTGAGCACCTTCGAGAAAAGGACCGGATGCCCAGGGTGAAAGTGGTGATATCCCCATACTTGAAAAAGGGGCATGGCACAAGAGCAGGTCAGTAACATAAATGGATCAGTCAAAAAATGTTGAATGGATGATAGTGATAGCAAAAGCAAAGGGGTGAGAAATTACCTCCAAGACGGCCCAAAATCCCACGACGGACTTCGAGTCCCCGATAGTAACCCGAGATAAGTTGTACATCAGCCAGGCGTATCCCGCCCCTCCCTAGTCATGCCTAGAAATGTCACCCCAATTATCCATCACGCTCAATAAGGCCAGGCTGACTCATCCCCCGCTAGCATTTGTAAAAAGGGTCTTGCCCAGCAGGAGTAGGAGGGTGATGCAAGCTAAAACGATCGCCCACTCCGGCGCGATGTAAAGCACCCGATCTGGCTGGCCCAAGTCCACCAACTCATCAGCAAAAAAGAGGAAAGTCAGCCAGGACATCTTGACCTCTGTGCCATGGGTCTGCCCACGAGGAGGATAGGCCCTGATCAACCGAATAATGTCCTCCCGACTCGGTACCGCCAAAGTTGATATCGAGACTCCACCTATCCTAATGCCACTAATCATGGCCAAATCAACAGGCATCAGCGTCAGCTCGGCGTACGGCATGTGGAACGTCATGGTCTCGGGATGAAACCTCTCGATGAGGGCCTTCAAATAGGCGGCATCTGCCCTCATGGCGGGGCAGGACAAGAACTCCCCAAAGCCCACCTGCTCCAACAAGACTTTCACCACAGGGGGGACATAAGGGTAGAACTCGTGGAAGTCGAGCCACCCCCTGGGGAACACAATGTTGGGCAGCTCCTGCACCCAAGGAAATACACATCAGATGGCAGAGGTAAAAGAAAAATTTGCGCAAAGGAAAGAAACTAAACCTATCTTTTACCTTGCCCGCTATTCCAAAATTTGAGATATGAGTATGCTGCTGATGGAGGAGGCCGACACGGGCGGCCTCACCCTGCATCTCGAGTCATGGGCCTGCTCTCCGCTCCACCCAGAGGAACTGCTCCCCCCGCAGGCCATACACTATCTCGGGCCCCTCCTCGTGGCCCTCCTCGGGAATGTGCTCATCACCGCCGGACATGCTGGGGCAACAAAACAGTCATATCAAAGCAGATCAGTGACAAAAGAACCATTTATGTGCACAACATTAAGGGAAGGTAAGTATGTTCAACCTCTTTCTACTCATTGTCAAAATAAAGATGCACACATGCAACAAAAAATATATGATAAAATGAATAAATCCTTTCTTTTTTAGATTGAAATTGCGAAAAGATCCCTTTCCATCCAAAAAAAAAGAGAGAGACGATAAAGTAAAATAAAATAAATCTCCCTTTCCTTCTATTGTTTAAAAATAAAAGCTAGTTGAAATAAAAAAATCAAAGCCCTTCTTTTAGGTTTTTAAAAAAAAAAGAACAAAAAAAAAAGAGAGAGAGACAAAAAAAAGAAGTCTTATTGTTTACAAAAAAAATAAAGAAGAAAGAAGAAAAAAAGAAAAGAAGTCCTTCCATTTAGAAAAACTAAAAACAAAAAAATCTCCATAAAGTCATATAAACACAAAAAGAATCCTTTCATTATCAAAAAGGAAACAAAAAAAAAATCCTTCTTTTATGAAAAACAAAGTTTCAAAAAAAAAAATCCTTTTCGTCATGGTCCATAAAATCAAAAAAAAGAAAACTCTCCTTTCAAAAAAAATCCCTCCTTTTGTGTCCATAGAATAAAAAAAAAATCGTTCTCTTATAAAAAAAACTAAAATAAAAATATATATACATGCCTGATAACAAAAATCAAAGGTCGAATCCTTTTCCTTAATTAATTGAAAAAATAAATAAATAAATAATTAAAAAAAAGAAAAGCATTCTCCTTGATTAATATATATAGGAACCAAAAAAAAAATCATTTTCTTAATTAATCTCTCAAAAAAAAAAAACAAAAAAAAGGGGAGAGAGAAATAAAACTAAAAATTCCTTTCTTTTCCTAACTAGTTTTCAAAGTGATACATAAAATCTTGGCCTTGCGTTTAAGATAAAAAAAAAAATAAAACAAAACAACAAAAACCTTTTCTAGGCACAAATAAAAAAATATATACATCATGCACCAATAAAACCCATAAAACCACAAAAATAAGGCATTAATTCATTCACACATCATCAGTCAATATGCTTACAACAGAAATAAACCATTTTTCATCTAGAAATGCAAGATCATGATCATATTTGCATGAAAAAGCAAGAAAAATCAAGAAAAAAAAGTTTTAAATGATTACCTTCTGAAGAAAAAGGGGTCTTTGGTCTAGCGTAGGCCCGCGATCGATCCGCAAGCAAAACAACGGCAATGGGCACGCGTAGAGACAACGTAAAGGAACCCTAAGGGGAGGGGGAACAGTTTTTCGGTTTCAAAGAGAAAGAGAGGGGGGAAGAATTCGAAATGAGGCCCCCACAGCCCGAGTTCGGGCTGTTATAACTACCCAGCCAAACCTGGCGCAACTAATTATTGCGCCAGGCAAATGTTTGCCTTCCTTTGGCTTGGCGCAACTATTAGTTGCGCCAGGCTATCTTTGGGCCCATAGTGGCCTGGCTCAACTAATAGTTGCGCCAGGCACTCAGGCCGGGTCTTGGGCTTGGTACGGGCCAGATGGGAAGACCAGTCCCCCCACTTCCTCTTGTTTGTTTGTTCTGTCACTTCCGATAGATGCACGCGCTCCTAAGGCAACATTTCTGTCATCCTTCGACTTGCCAAGAAAGTCGTGCTAAAATAAGGACGGGCCGAGGTCAACAAGCACCCCGGTCCTACACACAAGGAAAATCCAAAAAAAATAATAATAATCCCCACAGAGAAGCCGGAAATATTCACGAGACAAATCCACATAAAATGATAAAATTCCAAAAAAATACACATAAAATAATAACTCCAAAATTCTACAAAAATCCACATAAATAATAACTCCAAAATTCCAAAAAATTCAAATAAAATAGTAACTCCAAAATTCCAAAAATTTCATATAAGATAACAGCTTCAAAATTCAAAAAATCCCATAAAATAAAAATTCAAAAAAAATCGCATAAAATGATAGAAAAATCAAAAACATATTTAAACTCCCCACACGGTGCACAAACATAAAGCGGTAAAATGTCAATATTTTATCAGCAGTGCAATTGTGCCACATTAAAGTTTCGCCTCGGATCTTTGGGATCCTGCCTTAAGGCAGGAGCAACGATGTCGATCTCGGTCAAACAATTAATGTTTTGATCGAGTCAACTCCGCTGCTAAATCTTTGCGACAAGCGCTTCTTTTTGGACTCACATGAACTTAAGCATCTTAAGCTTTGGATTCTTCATTGAAAAAGGTCAATCGTTGGTTGAAACCAACCTGTTAAGAATGAGATTACATATCAATCAAACTATGCGCAACCATGCATTCGAAAGGGTTCATTTCCCTTTTATTTTCTGTAGGCTTAAAACTTGTATGGGCAGCGGTATCCCTATAAAGTGTACGCCATGCGTCTGGGTATCCGTATGATGGTCGTTTATCCCCGTAAATTGTACCCGAGCGGGTCCGGATCGGGGCTTTCATCGCCTGTATTGTTGCTTATTGCCCCTAATTGGTGCATGTTTATGCATAGTTAATTGATGTTTATAATCATTATTGACAGAAACCAGGATTGGATGTCCCTTTTGGGTAGACACCCGATAATTGGTAGGATCTGTTTAGTGATATTTAAAGATGGACGCTCTGGGTCATGTGGATATGTGGCACGTTTTGAAAAATGACACATACTCCTAAAAAGCGTTGTGACATCTATTCACTTCGCTCAGGTCATCATGTTAAATAAACTTTGGGATTGATGGGTTCGCCCAAAGATCTCGAACCCTGCTTTCAGTAGGGGTACCCGCGAATAATCCAATGAGGTCATCAAATGCCTTGTAGGATTGGACGTAAATTGTGGAGCCTTGCGTATGTTTACTTCGCGCCTATCTTTGAATGTGGGTCGATCACCCCTCTTACTTACGAAGCTGTTGCATTCATAATGAATTTTAAATATCAATCACCTTCAAATCATCTCTTTCCGACTAACGGTTTTCAGAACTCGAGAGGCTTAACATTTTTTCTCAACTATTGGCTTTGCAACTCATTCCACCTGGTTATGCTCCAAGAATGTCGCTAAGCGCTTTGGGAACCGATTACCGAGAACGAATGATTAGCCCGGCACCTGTGGCTTTCATTTTCTCACCATGTTACTCACCTGATGTTTGAAGTTCGTTCTGAATGCAACGGACCCGTCAGTAATGCCTTGGGCCTCTTTGGATGTCTCTTTTCTTTGGCATACGATCACTAGTGATCGGATACCAAAGAGAGGCATCTGTAGACACCCAAATTTGGCCCAAGGCCCGATCAAAACACCTTTCGAGAGAGGTGTAATTCTGAGCTTTTGATGGCGTGTATGGAACCCTTAGGAATCACCCTAAACCCTTAGGAATCACCCTAGATCCCTTACAAACCAACCCCTACCCTTAGAACCCCTTTTGATCCCTAACCTAACCTTCCCAGGCAATAAGGAGGAGGGGTGCACCAGAAGTGGCTACGACCCTCTATAGCGACCAACTCTTATACCATTGAAGAGTAGAGGTTGTCAGCTTTCCAACGGTATAAGAATCGCCCCAATCAGAGGTATATATCAAAAGATACAATGCAGTCTGAACCCAGAGGGCGTAGGAAGGTACTTTGGCAGGCCCTCGGGATTTTGGTGCGACTAGTCGCCTCAAGGCTATTTCTCCTTAGAATGGCCTATAACTTAATAGTTGCTGGGGAAGTATAAATTTTCTATTCCGGTCAAGTAACTATTAGTTGTGCGTAGGCCACCTCGTGGCCCCACCTAGAGCCAACTTTGAGACCTTTGTTCTTCACTGTTTTACTGTGCATTTGCCTGGCACAACTATGAGATTTTACCCCGAATTTTGTATTTGGGGTTTGACTTGTTGACCACCTCGACCTTTGGGGTGTGTTTTGATAGTTCTGTTGCACCCATTTCTTACCTATTTGTAACCCTCCAAGTGGTCTAAAGCCTCACCCCATCATCCACCATTATAACCACCTTCACACCTTTCCAAGCTCTCAAATTCCTAAGAATCCTTAGATATGAGAATACCTAATTGCCAAACTCATTTAGCTCTTAAGTAGCCTCCTAACCCACCCTTTTCCTATAAATAGAGCCCCCCACCCCTTGGTTTAGGGGTTGAGAAATTTGCTTAAGAGAGAAAGAGCTCAAATTGAAAAGTTCTTCCTCTCTTTTGTGCACTATTTTCACCCAAATTCCAGAACCTCCCAACCTCATTTCAAGCTTGTTCTTGCATCCAAAACCCTTAGCCTAGGTATGTGTGATCCCCTATCCTCCCTTCCCTACCTCTTAGCTTCAAGTCCTAAGAGTTAAACCCCCATTTTCTACCATACAAGGCCTTCAAGAGCTCATCAAAGCAAGCCACGCAAGGCTCCTCTACGGTGCTACAAGGGCCCGAGGGCTCTGGCTCTCTCCTTTCTTCTCCTATCTCTTTCTAGCTCCCTCCATCCTCCCATTTATGCCGTTACGCCGCCGATTTTTCGGTAGGAACGGAGGGGCACAAATAGGATTCTAAGCCCTTTTAGGTAAGAGGAAGCTATTTTCTTTTCTTCCACTTCATTTTATTTTTGGCCATTAGTAAAGACCGCGTTAAGCGGATTGATCGGGTGCCTAACACCTTCCCGATCGATAACCGAAGCCCCTACCCAAGAGCCTTGGTGTGGACCGGATTCAGAGTCATATTTTTAGCACTTAGGTGCTTATAAAAATAAACTAGGTATCCGGGACACTGAAAGCTCCGGGTGGTGACTCTATATTTTTTATCAATCGAGAGCACATCGTCGAGACGGGATGATTCCCACGATTGCACAAAATCATTATCTTTTAAGAAGCAGATAAAACAAATAAATTTTCAAATAAATGTTTTAAGTCAAACAACAGAAAATCATAAATCCAAATCTTATCCTCCAAGTTTTTATAAAAAAAAAGACTCAAAAGATTTATGAGTCTTCTTCACCAAAGAAATCCAAATCCAAATCAAAACCACAAGAATACATTTAGTGTTATAAATGTTTAAAGTTTGGTCATTATGCTAATAGGTGTAAGATCAAGAAAAAATCAGATCAAATTTATGACAAAGACCCCAAACTTATTCATACAAAATCTGAATTTTCTTCATCTTTTAATCATTCAAAAATTGATTGTCAAAATTTTGGAATCAATGTTCCTACAATTACTCAATCATCTCTATTGGAATTAGCAAACAAAACTACTAATCCAATAAAAGAATCCCAATCCCAAACTCAATACTCACATAATGAGTCTATACCTAGACCTGTTACAATCAGTGACCTTGATTATGAAATTAATTCATTAAAAACTGAGATGAGCAAGCAAAAGAGATCTCTTGCAACTCAAACACAAATTCAACAACATAATCAAATCAATGTCATGAGCCAAGTAACAACTCAAAAATGGTATATCCAAATCACTTTGGCGATCAATCAAGAATTTACTATCAAAGATGTTCTTGCCCTAACTGATAGTGGAGCCGATTTAAACTGCATACAGGAAGGATTGGATCCTACTCAATATTTTGATAAAACTACTCAAACCCTTAATAATGCTAGTGGTTATAAAATGCAGATTAAATACACATTAAATTATATCTCAATTTGTAACAATGGAGTATGTATTCCATCCAATTTTATATTTATTAAAGATTTAACTCAAATTGTTATTCTTGGTACTCTTTTTATCACCTCCATTTTCCCCTTAACCAAGGTAAATGAAAATGATATTTATGCCCAATATAATAGACATAATCTCCTATTTCAATTTGTAACTCCACCACAAGCGAAAGTAATCAATTCTGTGGAATCTAATTTCTTCTTTAAAGAAAAGCAACTTAACTTCTTACAACAAGAAGTCAAGTTTTTATCTTTAGAAAAATAATTAGAATCCCCTTCAATACAAACCAAGATTTCTCAACTTCTGATATCTTACCAAAATTATATCTGTAGTGATATACCAAATGCTTTTTGGGATCGCAAGAAACATATTATTTTTCTTCCCTATAATCCTGATTTTAATGAACGACATATTCCAACTAAAGCAAGACAAAATCAAATGAAACTTGCTTATTTGGAATTATGCAAAACTGAAATTGCCAGTTTATTGCACAAACAACTTATTCGTCCCAGTCACTCCCCATAGAGTTGTACAGCTTTTTATGTGAATAAAAATGCTGAACGCGAATGAGGAACTCCTCGTCTAGTTATCAATAATAAATCATTGAATGATTGCCTCCAATGGATTCGTTATCCTATTCCTAACAAAAAGGATTTGCTAGATCGCTTACATTCAGCCACTATTTTCTCCAAATTTGATCTCAAATTAAGGTATTGGCAAATTCAGGTGATCGAGACTGACAGGTATAAAACCACTTTTACTGTTCTTTTTGGACACTTTGAATGGAATGTTATGCCATTTGGCCTTAAAAATGTTCCATCTAAATTTCAAAATATCATGAATGATATATTCACTCCATATACAGAATTTTTTATAGTTTGTATTGATGACATACTTATCTTTTCAAAATCTATTGATCAGCATTTTAAACATTTAACAATTTTCAAGGATATTGTCCACAAAAATGGATTGATCGTATCCGCTCCTAAAATCAAGCTATTTCAAACAATTATTCGATTTATTGGTCACAATATTCACCAACGTCAAATTATTCCAATTGCTCGAAGTATTGAATTTGCCTCAAAATTTCCTGATGTGATTCTGGACAAACAAAGATTTTTGGGTAGTCATAATTATATTACAAATTTTTATCCTAATCTGGCACATGATGCAAAAATATTACAATCTCGACTCCAAAAATATCCATCCCTATGGACAGATGACCATACCAAAGCTGTTCGACAAATAAAATTAAAAGTCAAATAAATTCCCTGTCTTTCTTTAGCCATCCCACTTTGGTATAAGATAGTAGAGACAGATGCCTCCCAACTAGGCTATGGAGGAATTTTGCAACAACTCAATCCTTCTAAACAAAAGGAAGAATTAATCATATACACTTCTGGCATTTGGAAAGATGCCCAAACCAATTATTCAACTATCAAAAAAGAAGTTTTCGCCACTGTCAAATGTATTCAAAAATTTCAGGATGATTTGCCTAATCAGTCTTTTTTACTTAGAATAGACTGTAGTGCAGCAAAATCCGTTTTACAAAAAGATGTCAAAAATCTTGTATCAAAATAAATTTTTGCTAGATCGCAAGCTGAATTATCTTCCTTTGATTTTCAAATTGAATATATAAAAGGAGAGACAAATTCTCTCCCTGATTTTCTAACTAGAGAATTTTTGCATGGTATTTCTTAATGGCAGCACCCTCCTCAAGAGAAAAAGACAAGGAAAGGGGCAATATCCCCTTATCCTCAACTCAAGAATCCACAGATGATCATGCCCTTTGGAAAATTATCCAAAGCAATAGATATCGAATAAAAGGAGGCTTTCAAATTAAAGACTCTGTGCAAAAAAACATTTCTCTCAATAAAGAGAAAACTTCTCTCAATAAAGAGAAACCTTCTCTCAAAGACTTTAACTGGGAAGAAGAAACCTTTACTATTGAAAAAAATTTCTATTTCCTTAACCTTATTGAATTGGTCAAACAAAATTTTGATGATCCAATTCTTCATCGCCTTAAAAGAATCTACATATTTGAAAAGGCCAAACATGTCCTTCCAATTGATATTTTCCAAAATATTATGTCAAAAATTGAGAATTCGGCTATTGTGATCAAACAAATCTTATTGCAGAATTATCAATTTATCAATCATCTTCAGGGTTATTATCTCTCAAAATTTTCTTTGTTCACTCCAGATTATCCTCATAATCTTTTGCAATATCTTGATTGGGGATTGATTAACCAAATTATTTTCCCACTTTCTAATATTCAAAATTTTCCTCGAATGATTAAATTCATGGTCTTCCATGCCTCCAAATGTTTACTCAAAGGCATTTACCTTACTTTTTGGATCACTAGCACTCTTGGCAGGCGATTCTGAGAATAATTCTTCCAACCCTATCAAATTTAGATTCTTCGCAAAACCAGGATGTATGAATTTTCATATGTCAATAAAACTGATCCTTTTGCCCATTCTAATGCTCAGTCAATTTTTCCCAAATCCTATTGGATTTGTTCTTTAATATATTTTTCTCAACAAGCTCGAGAAATTTCTAAAGACCATTATTACTTCAAAATTACTGATGGTCGAAGAATATTTATCACTGATTTTCCTATGGAATATATGGCGACTCCTCAACAAGAAGAAGAGGCAGAAAATTTTCTTCAATAATTGATCAGCAGGAGTAATCTCCAACTGCCTGTCAATTTAGAAATTGAAGATTCTATCCAAGAAGAAGAGTTGTTATATGATGTACTTGATGCAGATAGTTCTCTATCTGGAGACTCAATATTTTATCAGAATCTTGACAATCGCATGGAACCATGAGGTCCAACCATTACAGCAAATCCAGCTGTCGATTCAAATTTACAATTCTCAAGAAGATAAATCAGCCAAAACAGTTGTTTGTTCAAATCCACAATCATCAAGAATCCTAATGGACCCCGCCATTCAGATTATTGTCGGCCAATACAACCTGCAATATTCCTTTCTACTCAATGGCTTTGCCAACTGTCGATGACGCAAACCATGAAGTCATCCTCCAAATAATTAAGCTCTGACGCATGCCATGACGTTAGAGCACACTTATCAAGGGACGAAGTGACTGCATCTAATCCACATAGCACACGTGTCCCACTCAAAGGCGGATTTCAACCCGTTACAAGCCTGCATTCATCTATAAAAAGGGTTAGTCTGGGGATTGTCCAGGACACCAAAAAATTTAGCTAGGATTCCTCTACTAAAACTCCTTTCTTTTCTCTCTTGTTCTCTCTTTTTTAAGTTTGTATCGGAGAAGCTCCTCCATATCGGTAAGCTTCACCTTGCCTTTGTTTATATTTGTTTATGTGTGCATAGTAGGTATAGTGTTGTAATAGTAGGTAAATCCTTATATTTTAAGTGTATTTTAATTTCTGTTTTATTAGACATTTGTATACGAAATAAAGTTTTCTTCCCATGTTCTTCGTTCTCTTTCGCAATCACGCTTTTCCCTCACTCTGTGTTTGGTATCAGAACCATATCCGGCTAAGCCCGTGATAATTACATATGGCGGATGGCTAGTATTGGAATCTTGAGAGGTAGTAAATAGTGATTAGGAGGCCTAATCATGGGTGTATGAACTACTGTTCATCATCTTGTCTAAAAGATTTAATGGATGACTTATAATGGTCTGTTTAGATTTACTACTATGCTGGTTGTAGCGGGGGAAGTCGCGTTTGGTTGACTAGGCATTATTGTAGGGATTGCGTTGTTGCCGACTTATTCCCCGTAAAAGTTATCATGGACGGACTGTTGAGAACTGAAAAATACCATTTTTTACCCCTTAACCTGGGTCTTGATAGACCTTTGAAAGAACTAAATAAGTGTTTTAAGTGCTTGTGTTACAGCTAACAATAAAGACAGGCTTAACCATGAAAGCAGCCTAAAAGTGCCAAAACGATGATAATCCATGTCGATCCAAAGGAAGAAAGGGAAGGAACAACCTCACTAGCTGTTAAAAGGCCTGAACTGAAGAGGCGAAGACCTGGTCTCAACCCAGAAAAGAAGTATAGAACAATTCGAATAGAAAAATGCACTACATAGTGCTTTTCGAAAAGAACCTGAACTTTTCAAAAAGAACCTGAACTCTGCGAAAAGAACTAAAAACTCCAGGCTTAGTTTTCGAAGAGCACCTGAACTCTTCGAAGAGATGATTGACCTTTTCGAAAAGAAGAGAACTCCTTTCGAGCAGAACCTGAACGTTGCGAAAAGAGCTTCAGGAGTCACAATACCTTGCGAAAAGTCCCCTAAACTATGTGAAATGGTATTCTGGAGATTCCCAGCTTTTGCAAGGGTAATTCAGTAATCTTTTTCACATGTCCCAATGCATTTAAAAACCTAGGGACATTCCAGAAGATTCTAAGCATGAAGTGAAGGCATATTCCACCCCATGTGAGCACCCAGAGATGAAATAACTTGGCGGAAACTTCTATAAGCTCTAACAGATTTTCAAAATGCATAACAGAATTGATGCTTATGTCGCCTGATTGGCTGAACCAGATCGAGAAATTCTGATTGGCCAGAACAGATCTGGATCCTTGTGCTCGACTACCATTGGTTGATACAGATCTGAGCACTTCTGATTGGTCGATACGCATCTGAGCTAGACCTGGGGAAAACTATAAATAGATGAACCATTTGCCCAATTTGGGGATCCAGATTTTGAGTTTCATTCCTATTCCCCCATTTTCAAATCAGATAGTTTGTCTGAAATCCCTGTAATATCCTCACTTTTACTTGCAATTGAGAGCTGTGAGATACTTCTGTAATTCAAAGGAGAGTTGTATTCAAGACTACAAATCTGAGAGTTGTTTAAGCTGTGCTCTGTAATTATAATGGTGAATTTGAAAAGGTTGTTGTAAACCGTACATTCTCAATTGGACTCATGTTAGGGGTTCCCTCTGATCTCCTTATTGCATTAGACTCCTTTAGATTTACTGTTTTTCATGCAATTTCACTTAATTCATTAATCCTGTGGGAATTAGTGTTTGTAACCTAATCTCTCACAGTATTTGTAGTGATGTTTCTTGTTCTAAATTAAGGGTTTAGATTAAAGACTATTGGATGATCTGTGGCCATTAAAGTGGACAGACCATAGCCATAAGCCTAAATCTAATCCTTGAGTTAGATTTATTTCTCTTACATCTGTGCTTGTAGCCAGATGAAGATTGGATCATTTCTCATTTGATCTGCAGTCATTCTCATTGTATTTCAAGGACCAAATCAAAGTTAGATATTATTTCTCCATTTTTATAAGTTTACCTCAAAATTCCCCCAACTCAGATCTGGATCATTTAGTTTAACTGTTACTTTTATCATTTAGTTAATGTGACAAATTCAACCTCCCATCTTATGTGCTTTATAGATAGGATAAGAGGCCAGATCTGGTAGCTCAGATCTGGAGGTTTATCTTACATTTTAAACAAATTCTCTGTCGACGATCTTCTACTCATTTACATTTAAAACTTGCTACAATTGACCCTGATCTTGCAGGCTAATTCACTTCTCTCTGTGCTGATATTTCTTTACCCTTGTTTATATCCCAGAATCAGTATAACTTAGCAATTGCAAATTTGTTTTCAAAACACAAATAAATCATGCACACTTAGATGCAACAACAAGTTTTTGGCGCCGCTATCGGGGAATTTGTTTTAAAATAGGTAGATCTAAGTTTTCATTTTTTTTATATCAAGATTAAACTATTCCAACCCTGTCCATTATACCTCGTGCGCTATTCATATCCTGTACCCCAAGAAGGATACCCCACTACCTGGGGGTCCTACCCAGGCCCATGAATGCACTCTATAGCACACGTAACTGAACCTCACCTAAGATTCTCCCGCTGAATTTAGAAGTTGAAAGGCTATTATGAACCAGACAAACAACACAGAATTCTGCTACTATGGGTGAAGAACCTCAACTTTTGAGGGATTACTTTGTACCTGGTACTTATAATTCTCCCTTTTGCATTCAATTTCCTACTGTTGAAGGAAATTATGAGATCAAATCATCGACTATCCAAATGCTTCCTTCCTTCCATGGGTTGAGTAAGGAAGATCCATACAAACATGTGGATGAATTCTTGGCTCCTTGCACCACATTCAACATAGCTGGACTTGGTCCAAAGGCAACCAAGCTTAGGCTCTTTCCTTTTTCATTAAGGACAAAGCTAGAGCATGATTGTCTATGTTAGCACAAAATAGTATCACTTCTTGGAATGATTTGCAGTGTCAATTTTTAGCCAAATACTTCCCAATGTCTAAAACAAGCCAATTGAGACAAAGTATCATTTCCTTCTCACAAAACTCAACTGAAACTTTCCATGAAGCATGGGAAAGATTTAAGGAACTTTTAAGGCAATGTCCTCATCATCAAATTCCCAGATGGCAGCTGGTTCAAAGCTTCTATCAAGGAATTGATCAAAAAGGCAAAAATATGGTGGATGCCTCCTGTGGAGGCACTTACTTGCAAAAAACAGTTGAGGAGGTTTGGGACTTATTTGAAGTAATTGGTGAAAACTCAACTCAACAGGAATCTCTGACAAGAGATATTGAAAATCCTGCTAGGTTGAACAATCAGCAAACCACCAAAGGAAAGATTTATGAGGTGAATGAGTTGGAAAGAAAGATGGATAATTTAACCACAAAGTTTGATAGATTGATGGACTCACTTAAAAATCCAATGGTTGCAAGAGTAGAGGAGGCATGTCTGATATGCCAGTCCCCTACTCATTCAATTGACCAATGTCCTGCTGCACCACAGTTCCCAGATCTAGTGGTGGAACAAGCTCATGTTGCCCAATCATTTGGACAGATGCAGCCAAATGAATACCCATGGAGAGGGCACCCCAATTTGAGGTGGAACCAGGGGAATTATCAATTGCAACAGCAGCAGCAACCAAAGAACCAAATGCCTTTCAAAACTGCACAGCCTTATCAGCAGAATTTTTATGCCAAGCCAAATTTTCAGCAGCCCATTCCACAACAACCTGTGCAGCAATCTGCTCCAGTTCAAATCCCTTCCAGGTCCCCTTCTTTTGAAGATCAAGTCCTAAATTCACTCCAGAATTTAGGATCTTTAACTCAGACTGTGAACTTTCAGAGCCAGAGCATAAAGAAGATTGAAGAAACATTGGGACAGCTTTCAAATACTTTGGCCAAAAGAGAGGAAGGAAAGTTACCCAGTCAACCTTTGAACAATCCCAAAGGACAGTTCATGGTTGGAGAAGCTTCTCTTTCACATGAAGAAGTAAAAACTGTCACAACTTTGAGAAGTGGAAGAATTATAAATAACAAAGTGGGTACTGAAGAAGAAAAAAATAAGGAAAATGATAAAGATATGCAAAGAAGAGCAGATAATGTTAGCGATGAAGTCTTGATGTACCTCAGAAAAATTAAACAAATGAAAAACAAAAAAATCAAAAAGATTCTGATAATGCTTCTAAAGCTGTAGATGAAGGATTAGTTCCTCATTTGCCATTTCCTCATGCAATGTAATCTGTATCCCCTTTTCATAAAGAGAACACAAAAATAGATGAAATGATGGAGACTTTCAAGCAAGTCAAGATAAATCTACCTTTGCTTGAGGCAATCAAACAAATTCCAGCATATGCAAAATTTTTGAAAGATGTTTGCACTCATAAAAGACAGTCTAGGATACAGTTATCCAAGAAGGTCTTTGATGTGGAAAGAGTTAATCAGGTGTTGTCTATTGCCACACCTCCTAAACTTCAAGATCCTGGAATCCCCACAATCCCTTGCATTATTGGGGAACATACCATTGAAAAGGCTTTATTAGATTTGGGTGCTAGTGTCAACCTACTTTCATATTCTGTATATGAGAAACTAGGTTTGGGAGAATTAAATCCCACTCATGTGGTGTTACAACTAGCAGACAGATCTGAAAGAAAGCCAGTTGGGATGATTGAAGATGTATTGGTGGGAGTAGATAAATTTTTCTATCCTGCTGATTTTCTAGTTTTGAACATGGAACCTACCAAAAGCAAAACCTCCATCCCTGTCATTTTGGGAAGACCAGTCCTGGCTACAGCAAATGCTTGCATTCAATGCAGGTCTGGTATTATGGAAGTCTCTTTTGGAAACATGAAGGTAAAATTAAATGTTTATAATGCAGTCACACAGCCTCAATTCGACTCTGAGGAATGTTTTCATGTTGATCTATTAGATGAACTGGTAGAAGGGACTTTACAACAGTTTCTACAGTATGAAGATTTCACTACAGATTCTAAAGATGCTTGGGGAAATTCCGAGGAAGAAACAGTTTGTACCTCAAAGTCTGAGGAAGTAAATGTTGTGCAAGGAACTCATAATCAATCAGCAAGTTTCTCTTCTTGGAAACCTGCTACTCTTCCCCTTCCACAATCAGCTAAGGTACCTTTGTTACCTTCTTTTCTCAAATTTAATTGATTTAAATCAAGCAAATTTAAAATATGTATTTTTAGGAGATCATAAATTATTGCCTGCGATTATTTCTTCCTCCCTTACAAAGGAGCAGGAGGAAGATCTGTTGATTGTTTTGAAACAACATAGAAGGGCAATTGGCTAGACTATTGCTGATTTGGGAGGAATCAGTCCAGCTATTTGCATGTATAAAATCCATTTGGAAGAAGATGCAAAGCCTTCTAGGGAAATGCAAAGGAGGCTGAACCCTCATATGCAAGAAGTGGTCATGAAAGAGGTTGTTAAGTTGTTGGATGCAGGGGTCATTTACCCCATTTCAGATTCAGCTTGGGTGGCACCCACACAGGTGGTACCTAAGAAATCTGGGATCACTGTTGTAACCTCAGTTTCTGGAGAGCTTATGTCAACCAGACAAACAACTGGGTGGAGGGTCTGTATTGATTACAGAAAATTAAATTCAATGACCAGAAAAGACCATTTCCCTCTCCCATTCATTGATCAGATTTTAGATAAGCTAGCAGGAAAAGCTTATTACTGTTTTCTTGATGGTTACTCTGGTTACAACCAGATTCCTGTGTACCCACAAGATCAGGAAAAGACCACATTCACTTGCCCTTTTGACACTTTTGCCTATAGGAGAATGCCTTTTGGTCTTTGTAATGCTCCTGCTACCTTTCAAAGATGCATGTACTCCATTTTCTCTGATATGATTGACCAATTTATGGAGATTTTTATGGATGATTTTTCAATCTACGGAGACAGTTTTTCCTAGTGTTTACATCATCTCAAATTGGTGTTACAGAGATGTGAAGAAACCAATCTAGTTTTGAGCTGGGAGAAGAGCCATTTCATGGTCACCCAAGGCATTGTCCTTGGCCATGTTGTTTCCCACAAGGGCATTGAGGTGGACAGAGCAAAAATTTATTTAATTGCACATTTACCACCTCCCAAAACTGTTAAATAGATCAGAAGTTTTATGGGACATGTTGGATTTTACAGAAGATTCATTAAGGACTTCAGTAAAATAACCAAGCCTCTTTGTCATTTATTGTGCCAAGATGTCCCTTTTGTTTTTAATAATGAATGCATGAAGGCATTTGAATTCTTAAAAAACTGTTTGATTTCAGCTCCAATATTGCAGTCTCCAGATTATTCACTACCTTTTAAACTGATGTGTGATGCATCAGATTATGCTTTGGGAGCTGTCCTTGGACAGAGAAAGGATAAGCTGCCTCATGTCATAGCTTATGCCAGTAGATCAATGATTGATGCACAGCTCAATTACACAACAACTGAGAAGGAGCTGCTGGCAATTGTTTTTGCTTTAGAGAAATTCAGGTCATATGTCTTGGGTTCACAAATAGTGGTGTTCACTGACCACTCTGCCATGAAATACCTTCTGTCTAAGAAGGACACCAAACCAAGATTAATCAGGTGGATTCTCCTATTACAGGAATTTGATTTACAGATCAAAGATAAAAAGGGTGTGGAGAATGTGGTGGCTGATCACCTGTCAAGAATTTTAATCTTTGAGATTGATAGGCCTATCAATGAATCTTTCCCGATGAGCAACTTTTGCTATTAATATACACACCCTTGGTTTGCAAACATAGTCAACTTTTGGCTCGGAAGAATTTCCTCAACATTGGAATAAAATGGATAAAGATCTTTTCTTCTCAAAGGTTAAACATTTCATCTGGGAAGATCCTTATCTGTTTAAGAGTTGTGCAGACCAAATAATAAGAAGATGTGTCCTTGACCAAGAATTTCATAGAATACTTTCTATGTGTCATGAACAGGCCTGTGGAGGTCATTTTAGTGGAAACAAAACTGCTGCAAAGGTTTTGCAGTGTGGATTTTATTGGCCTACACTTCTCAAAGATGCTCTGCAGCACTGTAAGTCTTGCCAGAACTGCCAGAAATTGGGCAGCATTTCCAAGAGAAACTCAATGCCTTTACAGCCTATTTTGGTAGTTGAATTGTTTGATGTTTGGAGGATAGACTTCATGGGTCCCTTTCCTCCTTCCAATGGGTGTAATTTCATTTTAGTAGCTGTGGATTATGTATCCAAATGGGTTGAACTTTTCAGATGGTTCGGAGTGAGCAGCACAAGGTGACCATGTTGCAAGCACAACTTGACCAGGAAAAACTAAGGACTACTAGACTTGGAAAGTACATTGGCCTCACCAAAAAGATCAAATCAGAGGAATACACTGAGCTGCAAAACATAATCCAGGAGAAGGCTAAATCAAGTTCAGACTCCAATACTGATTCTAGTTCTGACTCTGACAGTGACTCCAGTTCTGATCCCATTGAACCAACTTATGATACAGATTTTGACCCTAGTTATTAAATCACATTGTACTTATCTGTGTTATGAGTTTATAATATAAAATTCTGGTTTTTCTTGTGAAATTACTGTGCATTTCTGTTCTTTCTTCTTGTCATTATGATTTTTTTTCTTGATTGTTTCTTTTCTTTGCTTTGGACTAGTGTGGACCCTGCTCCCCTTAGGTTTGGGGGTGTGGCAGAAATGTCAATAATTGAGTTAACATCAATACAGCTTATGATCAGTGGAATTTTTGAAAATGAAGTAATTTCACACCTGCTGTTTTGAAAAATGAAGAAGTTAAAAACTTTTTGAAATTAATTTCTAGTGTAATTCTATTACTCTCATGAAGTGAATGTCAGAAAATTTCCAAAAGAAAATTGATGTTTTAGTAAACCTAAAAAGAGGGAAAACAATGATGATATACCTCAGGAATTTGATAGAAAACCACACCCAGTGAGGTTTGGGCCTGAAATGTATTCTTTGGAGGTATGAATTGGCAATTTTACACTCTAATTTGTTGAACACCTTACTCTCACTAGAAGTTACACATATTCAAATTGAAATAATTTGACAGCAATCGTGATATTAAAGACATGATGTAAGGCCTCCTTTTGGACAGTTTGAACCTTACAAAGCCCCACCTTTTGAAACTGCCCTTGATACACACCATTTGAGCTTTACAAATCTAAGATTTCTTTGAAACCTCATCAAATAACCTCATCAACTTCATTTAGCCTAACCCTCACTCTGAGAAGTCAGAAGATAAAGGGAAGGAAGCTGAAGAAAGGAGAATTGAGTAACAGTTTGACAACAAAAGAAGAATAATAATTGAAGGCAATGATGTATCAGCAGAAGAAATGTGGCATTCCAGTCAATACTACTTTGAAAAAAAAAAAAAAAAAAAAAAAGAAGAAGAGAGAAGGCATTTCATTGGAAGTTTGAAAAAGAAAGAGAAAAAGATGGCCACTTTGGCTCTGGAAATTCAAAGAAGAAGATGAAAATATGCTGAATTAAAGAAGGTGTGTTTATCACCTCCTCACCTTGACTGACTTCTCAATTTTGAACACCATTTCACCCCTTTATTCTTGATAAATTTCACCCATAAGCCACATTACAACCCAAGTAAAGTCCTTACTGATCAATGATGGATTGAGTTGTCACATGGAGATAAGAATTTGTGTAATCTATGGTGAAAAGAGCAGTGAATTCAGAACTAAAAAGCAATGCCTATGCTCATGCTTACAGTCCTATTTGAGGGTCAGAATCGCTCTTGAGCCGTGTGAAATAGTACAACCCTCTTACTTGCATGTTGAGTGAAAATCTTGGAGAGAGTTGGGTTTGAAATCAACTCATTGGGGTAACATCAAAGCTGGATTCTTAAATAGAAGGCAAGCTGTTCATTAATTTTTCTTGTAAATAACTTTTTGACACAAATTGACTGAATGGTAAAAGGAATTACAGCAGAATTTTAGTTTTGAACTGATGTTTTTCTTGAAAATCTTCTTACAACATGACTGATGCAGGTGTGAATAATCAGATTGGATGAAAGTTTGCTGTAACAAAACTGCAGTGATCTTAGCTGATTTATTGAAGAAGTTTATGAGTACCTTCACTGAAAACCCTCAGGAGACTTCACTCCTCCACTAGGGATCACCTAGGGGTTTAAAAGGCTTGTTGCATATGCTAAATGCAACTGTGTTCCCTACAAAAGTGGCTTTTCATTCTATTTTTTTTCCTTTGCTCAGGGACTAGCAAAGCTTAGGTTTGGGTGTGTGTTGAGAACTAGAAAATACCATTTTTTACGCCTTAACCTGGGTCTTGATAGACCTTGAAAGAACTAAATAAGTGTTTTAAGTGCTTGTGTTACAGCTAACAATAAAGACAGGCTTAACCATGAAAGCAGCCTAAAAGTGCCAAAACGATGATAATCCATGTCGATCCAAAGGAAGAAAGGGAAGGAACAACCTCACTAGCTGTTAAAAGGCCTGAACTGAAGAGGCGAAGACCAGGTCTCAACCCAGAAAAGAAGTATAGAACAATTCGAATAGAAAAATGCACTACATAGTGCTTTTCGAAAAGAACCTGAACTTTTCGAAAAGAACCTGAACTCTGCGACAAGAACTAAAAACTCCAGGCTTAGTTTTCGAAGAGCACCTGAACTCTTCGAAGAGATGATTGACCTTTTCGAAAAGAAGAGAACTCCTTTTGAGCAGAACCTGAACGTTGCGAAAAGAGCTTCAGGAGTCACAATACCTTGCGAAAAGTCCCCTGAACTATGCGAAATGGTATTCTGGAGATTCCCAGCTTTTGTAAGGGTAATTCAGTAATCTTTTTCACATGTCCCAATGCATTTAAAAACCTAGGGACATTCCAGAAGATTCTAAGCATGAAGCGAAGGCATATTCCACCCCATGTGAGCACCCAGAGATGAAATAACTTGGTGGGAACTTCTAGAAGCTCTAACAGATTTTCAAAATGTATAACAGAATTGATGCTTATGTCGCCTGATTGGCTGAACCAGATCGAGCAATTCTGATTGGCCAGAACAGATCTGGATCCTTGTGCTCGACTACCATTGGTTGATACAGATCTGAGCACTTCTGATTGGTCGATACATAGCTAGACACAGGAAAAACTATAAATAGATGAACCATTTGCCCAATTTGGGGATCCAGATTTTGAGTTTCATTCCTATTCCCCCATTTCCAAATCAAATAGTTTGTCTGAAATCCCTGTAATAGCCTCACTTTTACTTGCAATTGAGAGCTGTGAGATACTTCTGTAATTCAAAGGAGAGTTGTATTCAAGACTACAAATCTGAGAGTTGTTTAAGCTGTCAGAATTGTAATGGTGAATTTGAAAAGGTTCTTTGTAAACCGTATATTCTCAATTGGACTCATGCTGAGGGATCCTTCTGATCTCCTTATTGCATTAGACTCCTTTAGATTTACTGTCTTTCATGCAATTTTCCTTCATTCATTCATCCTCTGTGAATTAGTGTTTGGAACCTAATCTCTCACAAAGATTTGTAGTGATGTTTCTTGTTCTAAATTAAGGGTTTAGATTAAAGACTATTGGATGGTCTGTGGCCATTAAAGTGGACAGACCATAGCCATAAGCCTAAATCTAATCCTTGAGTTAGATTTATTTCTCTTACATCTGTGCTTGTAGCCAGATGAAGATTGGATCATTTCTCATTTGATCTGCAGTCATTCTCATTGTGTTTCAAGGACCAAATCAAAGTTAGATATTATTTCTCCATTTTTATAAGTTTACCTCAAAATTCCCCCAACTCAGATCTGGATCATTTAGTTTAACTGTTACTTTTATCATTTAGTTAATGTGACAAATTCAACCTCCCATCTTATGTGCTTTATAGATAGGATAAGAGGCCAGATCTGGTCGCTCAGATCTGGAGGTTTATCTTACATTTTAAACAAATTCTCTGTGGACGATCTTCTACTCATTTACATTTAAAACTTGCTACAATTGACCCTGATCTTGCAGGCTAATTCACTTCTCTCTGTGCTGATATTTCTTTACCCTTGTTTATATCCCAGAATCAGTATAACTTAGCAATTGCAAATTTGTTTTCAAAACACAAATAAATCATGCACACTTAGAAGCAACAACACGGACGCAGTTTTGCAATAGCAATCTAGTAGTATATTTTAAACGTATTTTTGTAAGAAGTCCATAAAAATTTATGGAGAAGAAGATAAATAGTATTTTACTATACTGATGAATAGTATTCTGAATCACTATTCACTATAGTAAAACTATTCCAACATTACTATTCTCATATGTAATTACACTCTTATTGGTTTTCACCAAAGCTCTTTTACCCTTTTTTTTTTACTGTTTTAATTACAAATATTAATCAAACTTTTTGGTTCTCACAATATTGTAGATATATATGCAAATCTCCTCGGACAATTAACTAAGAATATAAATCTCATGGAAAGGATAATCAGTTATGTTCATATAACTTCTCCATTTATTCATAGTATCTATTTTATATATTTCTACTAGACTCATATTCTTGCAAATCGTAAATCACAAAGGTCTTTCCTTATACTTGTAATGAGGCTTTGGGTTTTCAGAAGGATTCAAAAAAAAGGGAAAGAGGATTCAAAATTATTTATGAGAATTTAGCTCTTCCTTTTCTTCTTCTATATTTTTCAACTTCAGTAAGTATCCTTATTTTGGATAACTTCTTCCCATTTCTTTTCTAGTATAAATCTCATTTTCTTTTCAGATTGAAAGCTTTTTGCTTCTCTTTTTTTTTATGGAATCGTCTTTTTACGATTTCTTCTATTTCTTTTCCCATATTTTCATACGATTGTATTTTTTCTTACTTGTATCCTTTTCAGTAGGTCCTTTATCTGTTACGCATATACTCCGTTCACTCCCTTTTCTCTCATTCTTTTAAATTCTAAAGTCTCAGAAATTGTAAGGGTCAAGGATAGAAAGTTTTGGGTAGTACCTATAATTAAAGGTTTATAAAATTTTGAAACAAAGATATTTAGTTTTTAGGCTTCTAATATGGGTTCAAAGGGTAAATATTATAGGATTTTTAGCTTTTTGGCTCTGATTTAACAAAAGATGGCCTTTGGTCATTTTCACGATTTACTAATATGGCTGTCTTATTGCTTTGATATATTTAATAGATAATTCTAAATAAATAAATAATCATATTTATAAAATATCTTGATTCTAAATTTAACACTATGAGATTTCAAATAGTAGAGAAGTTCAAGAAAAATTTAGCATGAATAAAAACAGTCACTCTTTCTCAGAATAAAAGAGGAAATAGGCTCTATAGTTCACTAGTTATATGATTTTTAAACTATAATCCAAAATATTTGTAATTCAAATCAATCGTATAGTTTCAAACATTCATCTGATACAGTGTTCTAGAGATGCTTTACTTTGAATTATAACTATTTTTATTTTTATTTTTGAACTACTACTATGATGGGTTGCTAAGAATTTCGAATTTTCATTTTTTTTTTCTATCATAATTCCCATATAATGATTAGCTTTCTTAATTTTAGAAATTTCTAAAAAAAAACTCTATACTAATATATTATATTTTCAAAATTGATATGTATGATATATATATATCCCCCCAAACTTAATTAGGGTATTATCCCCATTGTGTAAAATAGGGGACACATAGGAAAAATATTACCTTATTTTACTACTGGGTTAGTTATTGGGTTTATAATCTGTAAAAAAAATAAAAAATCTTCCCCCAAACTTGGGAGAAAAAGATTACCGATTTTATAGAATCTAAAAAAAATGATTAGATGTTAGTAGCATTGTTAGTAAATTAGTCAAAAAGAAAACTTTATATATGAACTAAATATTTACAATAATTACAAAGAAAATATTTCAAAATTTTCAAAATCTTCCTACCTATGAAGCTTTTAATGATCTAGATTTTTCTCTGTCACTCACTTGAGGATGATGAGTATTGTACGATTGATATGCTTGGTCGAACTGGTTCTTGTAAGATCAGTATTGAAGAATGACTGCTTGACAATTCTTCATCAGAGTCTGTCATTACGGCCGTGGAACAATCAGAACTTTCCTCTGTCGCAGGCATTAGTTTTGGTTCTTTGTCAGCAGCTTTATAGGAGATAGAGATGTCTTCCTTCTCCGCTATTAATGCTTCAGATTTCTCTTTTAATGCTCGCAGCTCGTTACCCTTTTCTTTCGCTTCACTTTGGAGTTGGCAAATAACAACAAACTTGGTGTTATTTTCATCCCTTAGTTTATCAAAAACAACTTTCTCTTTAGTCACTGTGACACAAAATTTATTTATAATGGACTCAATCTTTTCCTTCTGTTATGCACAACTAAGAATCAGGGAATCTTTTTCTTCTTGTAGTTTAACTGATTTTCCTTGAGCTATCGTTAATTCTTAAGTCTTTTCATTCAGTAAGTTGTTCAAGGTCTGTTCATATTTCTTATGGGCATTTTCTCGTGTTGTTTCTCTAAAATCTGGATCTGTTATGAATTCTCCATATTGTGTAGTCAGCTCAACCAGTTTATCTTGATATGCTTTTCTCTCAACCTCCCATGCCTGTTGATTGTTTCTTAGTGTATTATTTTGGGTCAGTAGCTTTGCTATCTATGCTTGGGAGGCTGCAGTAGCTTCCTGGATTCTTCTATTTGCGTCATCAGCCTATTGTGCATGTTGCTCTCCTACGGCTTGTCTCTTTAACTTTTCAACTATTTTATGTCTCTATTGAGCAGTGGGCATAACTTCGATGACTCCAGTTCTTAATCTTGTAAATTCTTCCATTAATTTCTTCATCGCTCTTGGCACTGGCACTAGATTTGGTGTGTTCGTGCTCTGCCATTATTCTACTCCTGTCAGTCTTCTCTCCATCTTACTTAGTGTTTCGAAGAAAGTTTGTGCTGATGTAGTTGTGACTGGAGGAGATACTCCCTGGGATATTAATTTGACAAAACCCATTCTTGGAGTCTCAATTCTTGGTCCTTCCGCTGCAGTGTTAAATATTAGAGTATGCTTTGTAACCTCTGGGGCTGTTGATGGAATGGTAGACTCTACCTGTTTAGGATTATGACTATAAGTAGCCAACTCATCAATTTGCTCCTCTCTCTGAGGAGTGGTTTCTATGTTGGGGTTTTCTGCTGGATAGTTTGCTTCTGATGCTGAAATACATGGATTCTCAAGTTCTGCTTCTGTGGTACTAAGCAATGTAGTTGCCTCTATTGAAGGAGGCAAAACAAGCACTGTTGGTGAATCCAAAGTAAGGTCATACAAACCGATTTGGTCTGTAACTGGTATTCTGTCCTCGGATATTCTCACTAACACTGGAAAGCTACTTTTTGCCTTTCCAAGGGGTGGAGTAGAAGTACCCACACCTTCTTCCATTACAACTGCTTCAGTGGCCTCAAATTCTGTTGTCTGTTCTATGGTAGTTTCTAATTGTACATGGGTGATTTCTAATTTGTATAAGACCTCCTCTGGTTGTGTCGTGGTAGGGATCCTTTTTTTATTCACGGCACTTAGAGTTCTCTTGTAGGTCTGAGGTGTCAGGCTCTCTTTATTAAGGGGCAACACTTTTTCCTTGGGATCAATATTATATCCCACAATTTACCAACAGATTTGTAATTAACCCACCAAAGGGTAGATATAATTTGTTTGTTTGATATTTCTTTTGAGGTAACTACTCACTGTGTTCATTACCTCCAAAAGGTAAGAAGGAACATCAAACCAATAGTGGTGTGCCATTAGGTATAAGGCTTTTGCAAAATAGCTCTTCGCTGGGTCCCATGTCCCGTGGGGTGAACAGCTTTATAGATTAAAACATCGAAAAAGTGAAGGGGTAAGTTCCGTTCCTCTAAGTCTTTACGCAGAAAAAAATGATTTATCATTTGGTGGTTTACCTAGTAAATCTGTGGCCATTTGAATAAAATCTAGCATGGTCTCGGGTGAAGGTCTAAGGATATTCGCTTTAGGAGTGCCAGAGGACAACCCATGCCTTTCCAGAGGTGCATTCATCACCCCAGCAACCATTGCTTTTATAATCGAAATGGGGAATTCATCAATGGTTGTTGACAGAGTTGAGACTAGTCCCTTGCTGCTATTGCTCATATTTGCATAAAATAGTCTTACCAATCTAGGGTAGACTTGAGTAACTCCAGGCTCTAGAAAATAATGGAGTCCTGCATCCTTAAAATACTTTATTGCCTCTCCCCCCATTTCCAGTTTTTCCAAGGCGTCAACGTCCATTGCAACCTCGGCTCCCACGATGTGTTGCTTTATTGCAGTAGGAACTTTATCTGCTGGCATATCAGAAGATGCTGGCTTTTTGCCTTTGTCTAATTTGGGCCCCCTTTTTGGGACAGACACAGAATCTTTCTCAGTAGTGTCTGTAGGACCTTTTTTGATAACTACCCCTAAAGATTTGGTTTTCTTCTTGGGAGGGCCTGTTGCTTTTATTTAGCTTTAATGGCAATAGATCGTGCAATACGATGAATGATTGGGGTGTTATCAGAATTGTTACCTTCATCGTTTTCCTCATCTTCCCTCTGTCGCTTGCCCTGTTCGTTCATCATTTTTTCTGCAAAAGTAAATCAATCATTATTAATCAAACTTTAAAACCAAGATTTGAACAACCCATGCAAATACCTTTCCATTAAAAAGCGTTCCCTTACCTTGTCGACGATCGAAACCCTAATTTAAAACTATGCAATAAAATTGCTCGTAAGGTTCTCTTATAATGAAACGAAAGGTAGAAGGGGATTTTTAAGAAAATGTATGGTTGGATTGGTAGCATAACGGTTAAGATTGCGCCAGGATTTGAAAAAGAGAGGGAAGCTTAGGAGAGAAAAGACTGAAGGGTTTTGAAAATGGGACAGATATATCCCCTTTTTACGAATATATGGATCTAGTTTTCAGTGATGACCTATTAAGCCGGTCATCACATAAGTTTTACTTAAAATCATAGGTTAATTCTAGCCCTTTAAGAATCGCTACGCTTCTTGTTTAAACACACTCACGATCAATCGTAAATCCATACGATTATCCGTTATAATAGGCAGTAAGTATAAATTACGATCTATCATTTTTCAACGATTTAGGTCGTAGTATGATACTTAACAAAATAATAAGTGAAGTAGTCTACATACTTTACCATTTGTGCTACGGATGAGTCGGTAGCTCAATGATCCATGAGGGTCTTTTAATTTGTATTATGGGGAGCAACTGTCTCCCCCAGAAAAGCTTGGCCTCTAGGATTATTTACTAGCTGTGTAGGTAATTGGCCACTTTCTCTCCTTACCATTTGCAAAGCTAGTTGTCCAATCTGGCTTTCCAGCTTTGTGATGGACTGAGTATGTGAATGAAGAGTCTGAGAGAATTGAGCAAGTTGGTACAAATCTTTTGAATGCTGGTGCGACTGTTGTTACAAATCTTGAAGGATTTGAACAATCGTAGCATCAGACATATTACTCCGTGGTCCAGTCAGGGATTGTGCCACCTGTATTTGGGGTCTCTAGTGGAAAACTTGGGTCTGGAAAAATCGGGGCTACACAGCTATTGGTGTTAGTTATGCTCCCACAGTGGAACCGTAGTTAAATCCTGAATGATTTCTCTATGACGGGTTGTAGGTATTTCCGTACCCCTCTGAAAAGCCATTGCTTATTCCGTTTCCACCATCTATTGCTATTGTGGCAGAGTAGGGTTTTCAGTATATGTGTGAATCTAATAATTGGAATGGTTTGCCTCGGGTCTATCCAGAGTGCTTGAGTTGGAATTTATGAGTGTGACAATTTTCTGCTCAAGGGCTAAAACTTTTGCACTCATATCGTCCTCATCTTTCACTTTGTCCTTATTGATCTCATAAACCCCTCTTACAAGCGAGATATGACAAACAATATCTGGATCAGTTTGCAGCAAAGCTTGTTTTTGCTTTGAAGTGTTGGCTAGTTTCTCGAATAAATTCTAGGTCTACTGGCTGTTTTGAGCCATGAAGGTTCCTCCACTTACGGCATCGACTGTGGACTGGTTAGTCTTAGTCAATCCTTTGCAGAAACTGTGCTATAGACCAATTTGGCACCTCGTGATGAGGGCATTTTTATAGCAAATCCTTTATCCGTTGCCAACTCTCATGAAATAATTCTCTGGGCTTTTTCTTGAAGCCTTGGATTGCTTGGCGAATTTGGTTTGTTCTGCCAATTGGAAAGTATTCGCCTAAAAATTTTAACTGTAAATCTTTCCAAGTGGTCATTCTTCTGGCCGGTAGTGAAACTAATCATGCCTTCGCCCTATCTTTGAGAGAGAAAGGAAACAGAAGCAGTCTTATGACTTCTTTATTGGTCGTGGTCTGCAGCATTATGCAAAGTTTTATGAAGTCCCTCGAATGTTGGTAGGGATCTCCCTATCAAGCCCATGAAAAGTAGGTAGAGTTTGAAGTGTGTGAGGCTTGATTTTATAGTTTTAACCTTCAGCTGCCTCCGATATAACTATATAAGAGGGTTCGGTCAAAGCTATAGGCCTGAAATGCGCTTTAATTGAAAGCTCGTCAGCCATGGTTTGAGGATCTCTTACAGAGGATTGGTTTTATGTGAGTCTGCACAGGAGAGTTTTGTGACAGCCCAGATTTTGGCACCCCGAAACTCGTGTCATCAGCACGATCCTCTAGACCGTGCCCCATGGCTATGTATGGAACATTGGTATAACAAGCAATATTAAGACAAAATGGATCAATAACTACACGATGCGGAAGTAAAATACTATTCTAAGTATAAACTCAAAAGACAGTTCTACTTTCATGCCACTACAAGAATAGAGAACCGATCCGAACCATCGAAGATCAACAGATCACCCTAGAAATGCCAAAAGAATATATCAATTATTTATATTGTTTATCAAAATAAAGGCTTGACATACCAAGCTGTACCAATGAGTTCTCAAAACTACTCTCTCAAAGTACTCAGCGGAGTCTCCTAGAAGAAGTCCTCAAGAGGGGGCTCCAACTTGTCCCCAGGCACGTAATCCAAATCACCCGGATCTACACCTTCTGATGCCTCGACTGCTGCTAGCACTGGACCTGCGACATATAGTCTAAACGATGAGCTACATCATAGCTCAATAGGGAATAACACAATGAACATATAAGTTAAAATGTCACATATATTGCATGATATTCTAAGCATGATGTATCTATGCACTTGCTGAAAAAATAGTTTAAAAGATGACAATTATGAAGTTTACTAGTGGTTTGCATATTTCATTTATTCTCAACTGCTCATGAATTACACTGATTAGGCCTAAAGCAAAACTTAAATCTTCAACTTAAGTAGTCCCTGAGCAATATAGCGTCAAGCCCCAATGGAATACCCTCCATCGTCGTCTAAATAGACAGTTGTTATATGTATTCCCTGGGAATACTACCCAAGCCTCTTTCTCATAGGCGGCAGGGTTAAATCTCATCTCAAGATCCCTGGGATGTACTTGCTGTGTACGGATAAACCTCCGTACTAGTGTACGGATTGGCCGTCGTACTGGGCATGGATATTCTGCCGAGTTAGTCGTGGGTATCCCGTCACGTCGGTGGGGTATTCTATTCAAACCTTAAATAACAAAAATATCATGTGCTTTACATATAGTTATTCACCATGTAAAAATGCTATCTTATATCAGTTAGGCCTTATCAGTCGTTATCCAATCTTACCTACATCCCTAGGATGTCTAAATTACTCGCATCACGCTGATGCCTTTATCACTTTCTCATCCCCTGAGGATGCCTCATTTTCATTAGCTTACTTGGTATCACACACGCACCCTTTTTATAAAGATTTATAAAGTTAAAATATTTTTAATTTGATTTATATATCACTACATATATGCTCTTGCAATTAAAGTACATGTTCAAGGTGTTCCTTACCTCAAGTCCCTAAAGGTTCAAGCATCAAGGTCCCACACGGCTCCTTATGTTTACTCTCACACGTACCACCTATGATACACCATAACACATGCAACACATTACTAAAGATGTAATAGAGAAGGTCCTAGATCCTTCGTGAACCTCAAGGTCCAATTAAAAAGTCAACTGAAATTGCCAAAATCGATTAATCGATTCCTAAAATCGATTAATCGAACCCTAAATCGATTAATCAATTCCCAAAATCGATTAATCGATTAATCGAAATCCAAAATCGATTCTCAATTCGAGCAGTCGAAAATCCAAAATCGATTAATCGATCCCAAATCAATTAATCGAAATCCAAAATCGATTAATCGATTCCCCAAATCGATTAGTCGATTTTCCCAAGTCTTCTTTCTCCAACCACTTGAGGTACTCAGTCGATTAGTCGATTTCCAAATCGATTAATCGATTCCAAGATCGATTAATCAAACTCAGGCACTCTTGCTTTTTCAACTTCTAGATCAAAATCAATTAATCGATTATCCAAATTGATTAATCGATTCTCCAAATCGATTAATCGATTTGGCCAGAACTCAGCCCCTTTTTGGGCTGTTCTTCCAAATCTTTTTCTTATCAATTCTTTCCTTTTTCTATGCCTTTAATCTATCTTTATAACTACATTTGACTAATTTCAACCATCAAGAATCATGCATTTAAATCTAATAAGGACTCACCTCAAATCAATCTCTACAAAGATGGATTGGTTGGTTAAGTGGCTAGGGTTCCAGCTTTTTATTTCAACGGCTCCTCACGCGTTGATTCTGACATTCAATGCTCTAATCAGCCCTTCAATCCAGCCACATTAACCCCTTCCTCACTCTCTCTCTCTCCTCTTAACTCCGTCACCAACCTAGACAAAGAAAATAACTTTTCCTAGGTTATTAAACTCTTATAACCTTTCTAGTCTTGGTGTTAAGCACATACACCAGAGATAGGTGTATGTGACCCTTAACTAACACTTAACTCCCCACTTAGGTCACACTAATCTCACATTAGTGCATTACTTCATGAGTCCACTGTTTGACCCTCACTTGATCAAACCTACGACCAGTTGGGCACGAAATCTCGAGGTCACTATTTAACGCTTAATTTTTCGAGATATTACATTCTCCCCACCTTGGAAATTTTTGTCCTCGAAAATAAACCCAAAGGTGTCTCAAACTGGGTACCCCCCACATAGGTGAATTGTGCGCACCCGCTGACAACCGTTAGTTAAATTAACAACACATTTATGCAAGAAAGGGGAGCACATATGCAATTGCAGAAGTAGTGTCAAACAAAAGAATTTTCATTTCAGCTTTTCTTTTTGTTCAAAAAGTTACAAGTTTGTCACGTCATTGTAATTACAATTTCATACATATGATTTCCATATAAAACAAAACTCAAAAAGAAAGCATCTACTCCAGCTCATGCTGCCCCCACTCCAGGCTGGTCTAGTGCTGGCTGACTCGCCCGGGCTGGCTGCTCTGTCTAATCTGGCTGCTCTGTCTAGTCTGGCTACTCTGGCTGGAGTGGCTGCTCGGGCTGGTCTGGCTACTGGGGCACCGAGCCAGATGTGCCTGCATCCGCTGCTCCCGTATGGAACGTGGTCGCGCCCGCAGTCCAAACCTGCTCCTGCGCGAGGCGCTGCTGATAGTCGAGAGGATAGATGTACCGCATGGTGTGGTACATCAAGAAGTCCATCCACCGGTTCATCATCTAGTTGTTGGCCTCCATCCGGGCCAACACATCCTCAATCGTAAGCGCGGAGCGAGCCACTCGTCGGCGGTATGAAGAAGTGGGTGTGGCAGCGGCTGACTGCGAGGGTGGCGTAGGTGATGCGATAGAAGGTGGGACAATGGTCTACCCCCCTGATGGTACTGGGGCCTGAGCTGGTGGCCCCTCAGCTGGTGGAATGACAGGGTGGGGTCCCCCAACTGGCTGGTCCTGCTGTGGTGGTGAGGGTGGTGGTGGTGCTACAGCTGGGCCCTCAACTGGCAGGGTCCTCTTCAACAATCTATAGCCTTCTCCTCATGGGGCGAGATGGTGTACCCTGGAGTGTCGGAATAGCACTCCAGCATGCTCGAAATGAGGCGAGCGTACGACATCTTCTCCTTTGATTGTAGATGACCCTTCATCAACTTTCCCTTTATATATGTCATCCCCTCTAAAATAATCTTGGTGGCGTCGAACCAACGGCTGTGGAATGCCGCGTATAGGGCCTGTTGGACCAACTCCACCCTCTCAGAATCATGGTGCATCGGGTAGAGGTTACACTTGATTATAGAATCAAGCATCCACATGTAATGGGGCAAATCGACCCTCCTAATGGACGATCCCGACCCCTTCTTCCCATTGGTCATCTCAGTCATAATTTCCTCAAATCTCACCTCTTCTGCAAATGGCAGGAAGAGGGTGGTCTCAGGCACGAAGTCCAAATAATACTCTAGGGCTTCGTGAATGTGGCGACAGGTGAAGGTGTAGTCATGACCATCAATCTTGGTTGTAACAATGTCATCGGTCGGACCCTCCTCCAAACCTTGGTAAAATAGGCGGACTAGTCTAGGGTAGTAACACCCGTAGAGTGGCGTCAGTAGGTTACCGAGGCCCGCTTTGACCAAATAGTTTGTAGTCCATTTGGTCTCACCGTCAACGTCGGGATCAGTAAACAAGTTCTCATCGAAGATATACTCATCTTCAAACTTCTTTGCCGCCCACCACTCATTTGGTTGGGACACGTTGACTAGTGGTGGTGGTATGGTCGGTGTAGATTTGTGCGACAACGTGCTTGTCGAACCGGATGTGGTATCCGACGACGACGGGGATGGGGTTCGTACGGGTGATGGTGTTGGTGGTGGCGGTGCAGCGTTCTTACACCATACCAGAAGCTTCGAAGCCGCTTGCTTCGTGGTCAAACGTGTTCGAGGCGGCATTTTGGGTGAAAATGTACAAAAATTAGGGTTTTATAGGTCAAATTGAAAGAAAATCATAATCTAGGGTTTACCTTAGGTTTCGATCTAATAGCGCGATGATTCCAAGGTAGAAATCGGCGCAAAATCCCCCTAAAACCACCCTAGGTGCACCGATTCGATTAATCGATTAATCGATTTTTTTAAAAACTTACTCTAGCCACGCGAAATCGATTAATCGATTTCCAAAATTGATTAATCAAAACTCAAAATCGATTAATCTAATTCATTTCGATTAATCGAAATCGTGGTCACTTAAAATTTCTAGGCCTTCCAATTCACTGGCGTGTGCCAGTCGATTAATCGATTTACCAAATCGATTAATCAATTTTCCAAAATCGATTAATCGAAATCGTAATTTCCTTAAATCTTTCTAAAATTCCCAAGTCACTAACATGTGTTAATCGATTACTCAAATTCCAATATCGATTAATCGAAATCCAAAATCGATTAATCGAAATTCAAAATTGATTAATCAAAATCACATTTTAGTAATTTTCTGAACCTCCACTCAATCTTCACTCACTGGTGTATGCCAATCGACTAATTGACCAAAATCGATTAATCGAATTTCCAAATCGACTAATCGATTTGAAAATCGATTAATCTGTTTTGATCATATTTCAAAATTGTTTGTTGCTTCTTGCCTCCTTTGTTTTCTTGGTAACACATGACCAGTTGGTCATTGGTTTTGTGAAATACGTCTTCATAGCCATTGCGTGGCAATGATGAATCCTAACTACGCATTCAACATTGTATTACGAACATGGTGTGGATTGAAGTTCTCTCTACTAAATAAATTGATCAAAAGGTCCACATTGGATTACAGCATATGGTTTAAATCCGCAAATATACTTGCGGTGATACAATTTTGACTCTTAAACTATCGCAAACAAGTCTGGATATTGTTCTTTCACGTCGGCCTCTCATTCCCACATAGCCTCTTCGGCCAGATGATTTCTCCATCGAACAAGCACTAATGGAATCACTTTTGTCCGCAACACTTGTTCCTTTCGATCCAAAATCTCCGTCGATTATTCGATCATGCTCATATCCTCATGCATCTCTAATTATTGGCCGCTCAACACGTGATCAGTGCCATTAAGATACTTCTTGAGCATAGATATGTGGAACACATTGTGTACTCGATCAAATAACGGTGGCAATCCAATGCGGTACGCAACTTCCCCTACTCGACCCAGAACCTCAAATGGTCCAAGATAGCGGGGACTTAGCTTCCCTCTCCTTCCAAATCTCATCATGCCCTTCATAGGCGACACTTTCACGAATACATGTTCACCCACTTTAAAGTCTACACTTGTCCGCTCGATATCGGCGTAGCTTTTCTGTCTGCTCTGAGCCGCTTTGAGTTTTGCCCTTATCATATGAACATAAGTGGCATTATCTTCAAGTACTTCGGGTCCTAAAACAAATTTCTCCCCGGTTTCTTCCTAATTGATGGGCGATCTACATCGTCGTCCGTAAAGAGCTTCATATGGTGCCATGCCAATGCTCGTCTGAAAGTTGTTGTTATATGCAAACTCAATCAACGGTAGGTGCTGATCCCATGATCCTTGCAATTCTAACATACACGCCGTAGGCATGTCCTCAATGATCTGATTGACCCGCTCTGTTTGCCCATCGGTTTGCGGATGGAATGCTGAACTAAAATTCAAACGCGTTTCCATTCATTCTTAAAATTTCTTTCAAAACTTTGACATATATAATGGGTCACAGTCAGAAATAATGCTACTCGGAATCCCATACAAACGAACGATCTCTTTCATATATAGCAGTGCGAGTCTTCCTGCCATATACATTGTGTTATAAGGTAAGGAGTGTGCTGACTTGGTCAATCGATCTACGACTACCCAAGTTGCGTTATATCTCTTTGCCGTACACGGTAGTCCAACGATGAAGTTCATCGAGATCGAATCCCACTTCCACTCTAGTATGGGTAGAGGCTGCAGTAATCCAGCAGGATGTCTATGATCAACTTTCACCTGCTGATATGTCAAACACCGTAACGTGTACTCTGCCACGTCCTGTTTCAAGCCTCTCCACCAGTAGTTCTTTCTCAAGTTTTGATACATCTTCGTGCTACCCGAGTGGATAGCATAGCTTGACTTGTGAGCCTCATCAAGGATAGTTTGTTGCAGATCAGCATTGTCCAGAATGAAAAGACGGCCCTTGAACAATAAGGAACCATCCTCCTTGACTGAGAACTCAGATATGATGCCTTCAATTACATCTTGACAAATCTTGGTTAGCGCCGGGTCTTTCATTTGGAGCTCGTGGATATGCTCAAATATCACCGGTCTCACTGATATATTAGCTAAGAAGGCTCCTGTAGCTTGCGACTCGATGTTTCAGATCTTCAAATAACTTCCACTGGTGTATACCCAAAATCAAACAAGCCAACTGAGCTGAACTCTTCCAACTCAAGGCATCGGCTACTACATTAGCCTTGCCTGGATGGTACTGTATAGAACAGTCATAGTCCTTGAGGAACTCCATCCATCTGCACTGCCTCATGTTTAGCTATTTCTGTGTAAACAGATATTTGAGGCTTTTATGATCGGTGAAGATCTCAAAGGTCTCACCGTACAGGTAATGTCTCCAAATCTTCAACGCAAAAATGACCGCTGCTAGTTCCAGGTCATGTGTCGGATAATTCTTCTCATGCTCTTTCAACTCTCTCGATCCGTATGCTATCACCTTTCTGTGTTGATTAAGCACGCAGCCCAAACCATTATGAACATCGCTTTGTATCTGAACCCTCCACTTTGCTGAAGGAATCGCTAATCTTTGGAGGCTAGTGAGTCTCTTCTTGAGTTCTTGAAAACTCTTCTCGCATGCCTCACTCCATTCAAACCTTACGTCTTTCCGTGTAAGTCTCGTGAGTGGTTCTGATATCTTTGAAAACCCCTCAACAAAACATTGATAGTAACCTGCTAATCCAAGGAAACTCCGGATGTTGATCACGGTCTTTGGTTGCTCCCAATTTACCACTGCTTCGATCTTTGCTAGATCTACTGTGACACCCTCTTTTGAGACGACATGTCCCAAAAAGCTAACTTCCTCCAATCAAAACTCGCATTTATTGAGCTTGGCATACAACTGGCGTTTACGTAGAGTCTGTAGGGCTATTCTCAAGTGCTTCTCATGCTCTTCCTCTGATTTTGAATAGATCAGGATGTCGTCAACAAACACTACGACACAAGAGTCTAGGTGTAGTTTAAACACCCTATTCATCATATCCATGAATGACGTAGGAGCATTTATCAACCCAAATGGTATCACTAGGAATTCATAGTGTCTGTATCGAGTCCTTAATGCAGTCTTCTGAACATCCTCTGCCTTGACTCTCAACTGATGATATCCAGATCTCATATCGATCTTGGAAAAGTACTTCGCTCCTTGCAATTAATCGAATAAGTCATCTATCCTAGGCAAAGGGTATCGATTCTTAATAGTGAGTTTGTTCAATTGCCTATAGTCAATGCATAGCCACATTGACCCATCCTTCTTCTTTACAAACAAGACTGGTGCTCCCCATGGAGACACGCTCGGTCTAACAAACCCCTTGTCCATGAGATCTTGTAACTGCTCCTTCAACTCTTTCAACTCAGGAGGAGCCATTCTGTATGGTGCTTTAGAAACAGGCTCTGTTCCTGGTGCTAAGTCGATAGCGAACTCAACTTCTCTATCTGGAGGTAATCCTGGTAATTCCTCCATAAACACATCTTCAAACTCTCGCACCACGACTATCTCAGAGATAATATTCTTCTCTTCTTTATCCTCCTTCAAAAATGCCAAGTAACCGCTGCATTCTTTTCTGATCAAGCGCTTGGCTCTGACTGCAAAAATAAGTGGCATGTGCATCGATCTCTCTCCTCAAAATTGAAATGATCTCCTCGTGTTGGGTCTGAAGATGACGACCTTGTTCTTGCAATCTTCCGTCGCACAGTAAGTCGACAACCAATCCATGCCAAGGATCACATTGAATCCTTGCATGTCTAATAAAATGAGGTTCGCCGACTGACAGCCCAGATTTTGACACCCCGAAACTCGTGCCATCAGCACGATCCTCCAGACCGTGCCTCAAAACTATATATGAAGCATTGGTATAACAAGCAATATAAAACAAAATGAATCAGCAATTATACGATGCGGAAATAAAATATTATTCTAAGCATAACTCAAAAGACAGTTTTACTTTCATGCCACCGCATGAACAGAGAACCGATCCGAACCATCGGTGATAAACAGATCACCCCAGATGGTTCACCAAAAGAATTATATCAATTTAATTACAGGATTCAAAAAGGCTTGATATACCAAGTCGTACAAATGTACTCTCAAAATCTCTCTCTATCAAAGTACTCAGCGGAGTCTTCTAGAAGAAGTCCTCAGGAGGGGGCTCTAACTCTTCCCCGGGCACGTAATCCGAATCACCCGGATCCACGTCTCTTGAAGCCTCGGCTGCTGCTAACACTGGACCTGCGACGTATAGTCTAAAGGGGTGAGCTACATCCTAGCTCAATAGGGAACAACACAACGAATATATAAGTCAAAATATCACATATATTCTATGATATTCTAAGCATGATGTGTCTATGCATTTGCAGTAAAATGGTTTAAAAGATGATGATTATTTCATAAAATTTACTGATGGTTTACATGTTTCATTTATTTTCTACTGGTCATGAATTACACTGATTAGACCTAAAGCAAAATTTAAATCTTCAACTTAAGTAGTCCTCGAGCAATATAGCATCGAGCCCCGATGGAATACCCACCATCGTCGTCTAAATAGACAATTATTATAATATGTATTCCCTGGAAATACTACCCAAGCCCCTTTCTCAATAGGCGGCGGGGTTAAATCTCATCTCAACATCCCTGGGATATGCTTACTGTGTACGGATCAACCTCCGCACTGGTGTACGAATTGGCCGCCGTACCGGTCACGGATATTCTGCCGCATCAGTTGTGGGTATCCCGCCATGTCGGTGGGGTATTCTATTCAAACCTTAAATAATAAAAATATCATGTGCTTTACATATAGTTGTTCACCGTGAAAAAGTGCTATCTTATATCAGTTAGACCATATCAGTAGTTATTCAATCTTACTTGCATCCCTGGGATGTCTAATTTACTCGCATCACACTGATGCCTTTACCACTATTTTATCCCCTGGGGATGCCTCATTTTCATTAGATTACTTGGTCTCAGTTACTCACATCACACAGATGCCTTTATCACTTTCTCATTTACTTTCTTGGTGTCACACATGCGCCCTTTTTACAAAGATTTATACAGTTAAAATATTTTCAGTTTAAGTTCTATATCACTACATACATGCTCTTGCAATTAAAGTACATGTTCGACGTATTCCCTACCTCAAGTCTCTGAAGGTCCAAGCATCAAGGTCCCACATGACTCCTTATGCTTGCTCTCACACGTACCACCTATAGTACATCAATACACATGCAATATATACCCTCCATGAATCTCAAGGTCCAATTAAGAAGTCAAGTGAAACTACCAAAATCGATTAATCAAAATTTAAAATCGATTAATCGATCCCAATTCGAATAATCAATTCCCTTGAACGGTAAAATCGATTCTCAAATCAAGTAGTCGAAAATATGAAATCAATTAGTCGATCCTAAATCGATTAATCGAAATCCAAAACTGATTAATCGATTTCCCAAATCGATTAGTCGATTTCCCCAAGTCTTATTTCTCCAGCCACTGGAGGTACCCAGTCGATTAGTCGATCTCCAAATTGATTAATCGACCCTCAGAATTGATTAATCGATTTCCAGATCGATTAATTGAAATCGGACATCCTTGACTTTTCAACTTCTAGACCAAAATCGATTAATCGATTCTCAAAATCGATTAATCGATTTGGCCAGATTCAGCCCCTTTTCGGGCTGTTCTTCCAAATCTTTTCCTTATCAATCTTCTTTCTTTTCTAGGTCTTTAATCTATCATTTTAACTATACTTGACTGAATTAAACTCATCAAATTTCTAGGTATTGAAATCTAACAAAACTCACCTCAATAAATCCCTTAATGGATTGATTTGTTGGGTTTGATGGCTAGGGTTCCAGCTTTTTGCTTCAACGGCTCCTCATGCGTTGAATCCAGCATTTCATGCTCTATTCTCCTCTTGATTTGCATTAACTCCTAGCTCAATAACTCATCTTGGTTTCTCTCTCTCTCTTCTTAACTCTCTT
The DNA here is from genome assembly GCA_021018995.1 of Chloranthus sessilifolius. Classification (NCBI taxonomy): domain Eukaryota; kingdom Viridiplantae; phylum Streptophyta; class Magnoliopsida; order Chloranthales; family Chloranthaceae; genus Chloranthus; species Chloranthus sessilifolius. Next base: position 35,972,101 of record CM037586.1, read on the forward strand.
TCACCAACCAAAATAAAAATAACTAGGTTTATTAAAACCTTTATATCCTCTCTCCAGCTTGTGTGTTAAACACATACACCAGAGATAGGTGTACACGACCACTAACTCACACTATATACTACACTTAGGTCATATTGACATCACATCAGCTTATCCCTTCATGAGTCCATTGGTTGACCATCACTTGGTCAAACCTACGACCAGTCGGGCACGGATCTCGAGGTCACTGTTTAACTCTCAAATTTTCAGGATATTATATCGGTAGTTCAAAGACGTCTCCATCCATGACTCTCATAATCACGGAGTTGCAACCCTTTTTGGTATCAACCGATTTCCCAATTGGAATAGTCATGGTTAACACAAAGTCTAACTCCTCTGGGTTGACCTTCATCTTCTTTGTGAAGCGAGGGGTAATAAATGAGTGGGTAGACCCCGAGTCTATCAACACTCGAGCTTCATATGTGACATCGCTTTCTTTTTCATAAATTTACAATGTACCTAATTATACATACACATATGCATAGAATGTATACTATTATACTAAAATTATGACATACAAGTTCTTTTCTATTTCCTATATGGATGCACCTTCTCTATCTAAAAATTTTCAAGAATTGAAATTCTTTATTTAAAAAAAATCTCACCTTGGATCACATCGTTAGTATTTTGGGCTCTCCCTTGGATGATTGGCTTCCTTGCTTGTATTGGTCGTGGCATGGGAGCTGAAGCGGTCTTCCCCTTGTTTGCCTCAGGGCAATCCTTGATCAAGTGGCCCACATTGCTACATCTAAAGCAGCCCAGAGTTCCCTGCCTACAATCCGCTATCCTGTGAGACTTGCCACACTTGGCACAAGTCTCCCGAGGTGTAGAAGAAGTTGCTCGCGAGAAATCCCGTGTAACTGTAGCTCCGGTAGTGATAGCAGGGCTCTCGTATCGTATCGGCCTCCCAGACACAAGCAATAGAAATTTCTGCTGATTGGTCTACTGTGTCGGTCTCCCATAACCTCCTTGAAATGGTGGTCTCTGATTGTTTGCTACGAATCTCGGTTTTTTATTCACCGGCTCGTAGTTCCCCGTTCGACTCTGATCCGCATTCCACCTTCCTTGTTGTTCCTTCTGGTGGTATTTATTATTAATTTCTTCTTCTACCACTAAGGCCTTGCTCATGACCTCTATATAGGTCCTCATTTAGAATGATGCTACTCCTCCCCTCACGTCCGGTCTCAATCCTTGATGAAACCTCTTCGCTCTTATCATCTCTGTGATGACATAGTCAGACACGAAGCGAGCGAGTCGCATGAACTCCACTCCATACTCTCTAACAGTCATCTTCCCTTGCACGAGTTGTAAAAATTGAATCTCCATCTGATTCCGTACAACTTCTGAGAAGTACTGTTTATTGAACTCCTCAACAAATTCATCCCACATCCAGGGCAAACCCAGGGTATCCTAAGCCCTAGTCAGTGAAACGGACTTCCACCAAGGCCCAGCCTCCCCATCTAACATGTAGGCTGCCCAACGGACGCTCTCGTCCTCTGTGCACGTGAGCACACTGAATATTTTTTCTATCTCACTCAGCCAGTTCTTAACTGCCATGGGCTCTGCCTGCCCCGAAAAGCTAGGAGGTCTCATCCTCTAAACTCAGTAAATGCAGAAGATACTAGCGGTGTCGGAGCCACTGGAGGTGTCGGTGGCTAGTGCTGCTTGTGGGCAGTATGAGTTGCCAAGGATGCTGCCTGTTGTGCCATGGCAACCGCCATGGTTTCCATAGTATGCATCATCCTCTGACACTCCTCTCTATCTTCATTTCTTTCCCTAACTCTCTCTTGTTCTCTCTGATCTCGATCCTGAGGATCTCGATCCTGAGTCTCTGCCTGATCCTGGCTCTCTTGGCCACCACTGCCTGAAGCCCCTCTATCTCCCATAACCCCTCTATTGGTATCCCAGATAAAATCATCTCGACTAAGCAAACTTCTACTATGACCGCCCCTGGGTCGGCCCCTTCCTCTAGAAGACATAACGGTCTGCATGTAAAAACCTTAGTTTCATTAGCAGAAGTCCCTATGCTCTGACAAAAAGAATGATTGTCAGAATTTCAAAAAGAAATGCTCTGATACCAACTGTGACAGCCCAGATTTCGGCACCCCAAAACATCAGCACGATCCTCTAGACCGTGCCCCATGGCTATGTACGGAACATTAGTATAACAAGCAATATTAAGACAAAATGAATCAATAACTACACAATGCGGAAGTAAAATACTATTCTAAGTATAAACTCAAAAGACAGTTCTACTTTCATGCCACTGCATGAACAGAGAACCGATCCGAACCATCGGTGATCAACAGATCACCCCAGATGGTTCGCCAAAAGAATATATCAACAATTTACATTGTTTATCAAAATAAAGGCTTGGCATACCAAGCTGTACCAATGAGTTCTCAAAACTACTCTCTCAAAGTACTCAACGAAGTCTCCTAGAAGAAGTCCTCGGGAGGGGGCTCCAACTCGTCCCCAGGCACGTAATCCGAATCACCCGGATCCACGCCTCCCGAAGCCTCGGCCACTGCTAGCAGTGGACCTATGACATATAGTCTAAAGGGTGAGCTACATCATAGCTCAATAGGGAACAACACAATGAACAATTATGCACTTGCTGGAAAAATAGTTTAAAAGATGACAATTATGCCTTGAAGTTTACTGGTGGTTTTTATGTTTCATTTATTCTCAACTGTTCATGAATTACACTGATTAGGCCTAAAGCAAAATTTAAATCTTCAACTTAAGTAGTCCCCGAGCAATATAGCATCGAGCCCCGATGGAATATCCTCCATCGTCATCTAAATAGATAGTTGTTATATGTATTCCCTGGGAATACTACCCAAGCCCCTTTCTCATCTCAACATTCCTAGGATGTGCTTACTGTGTACGAATAAACCTTCGTACCGGTATACCGATTGGCCATCGTACCGGTCACGAATATCCTGCCGAGTCAGTCATGGGTATCCCGCCACGTCGGTGGGGTATTCTATTCAAACCTTAAATAACAAAAATATCATGTGTTTTACATATAGTTATTCATCGTGTAAAAGTGCTATCTTATATCAGTTAGGCCTTATCAATCGTTATCCAATCTTTCCTACATCCCTGGGATGTCTAAATTACTCGCATCACACTGATGCCTTTATCACTTTCTTATCCCCTGGGGATGCCTCATTTTCATTAGCTTACTTGGTGTCACACATGCACCCTTTTTACAAATATTTACATAGTTAAAATATTTTCAATTTGATTTCTATATCACTACATACATGCTCTTGTAATTAAAGTACATGTTCAAGGTGTTTCCTACCTCAAGTCTCTGAAAATCCAAGCATCAAGGTCCCACACGACTCCTTATGCTTGCTCTCACACGTACCACCTATGGTACACCATTACACATGCAACACATTACTAAAGATGTAATAGAGAAGGTCTTAGACCCTCCGTGAATCTCAAGGTCCAATTAAAAAGTCAACTTAAATTGTCAAAATCGATTAATCGAACCCTAAATCGATTAATCAATTCCCAAAATCGATTAATCGAAATCCAAAATCGATTCTCAATTTGAGCAGTCGAAAATCCAAAATCGATTAATCGATCCCAAATCAATTAATCGAAATCCAAAATTGATTAATTGATTCCCCAAATCGATTAGTCGATTTCCCCAAGTCTTTTTCTTCGGTCACTGGAGGTACTCAGTTGATTAGTCGATATTCAAATCGATTAATCGATTTGGCCAGAACTCAGCCCCTTTTCGGGCTGTTCTTCCAAATCTTTTTCTTATCAATTCTTTCCCTTTTTTTATGCCTTTAATCTATCTTTATAACTACATTTGACTAATTTTAACCATCAAGACTCATGCATTTAAATCTAATAAGGACTCACCTCAAATCAATCTCTACAAAGATGGATTGGTTGGTTAAGTGGCTAGGGTTCCTGCTTTTTGCTTTAACGGCTTCTCACGCGTTAAATCCGACATTCAATGCTCTAATCAATCCTTCAATCCAGCCACATTAACCCCTTCCTCACTCTCTCTCTCTCTCTCCTCCTAACTCCTTCACCAACCTAGACAAAGAAAATAACTTTTCCTAGATTGTTAAACTCTTATAACCTTTATAGTCTTGGTGTTAAGCACATATACCAGAGATAGGCGTATGTGACCCTTAACTAACACTTAACTCTCCACTTAGGTCACACTGATCTCACATTAGTATATTACTTTATGAGTCAACTATTTGACCCTCACTTGGTCAAACCTACGACCAGTCGGGCACGGATCCCGAGGTCACTATTTAACGCTCAATTTTTTGGGATATTACAAGTTCGCTCAATTTCTAGGTCATATTCAAAATAGTCTAGACTTCTAGACCGGGTATGATCCATACACCAGGAATTCAAAAAAATAAAATTGTATATATAATGTTTTATATAATTTTTACTTTAAAAGAGCAGGGAGAGAGAAAAAATCTAAGCCTCTGGCTTCTCTGAATAGGGAAGTTGAAACCTTGATTTGCTTATTCCGAATAAACCTGTAAAAGAGTAGGAAGTGATCAAAGAAAGTTAAAAATATAAAGAAATATATAAAGAGAAAGATAAATATTAGTTTCTAAAAGAATAAAAATATTAGATAAAAATAGAAATAAAGATAAATTTCGCTTCCTCGGTAGCGGCGCCAAAAACTTGGTCGGCTTATTTTATGTATTAAAATTATGTTAAATTCAAGTCTTAACCTATTGCAAGCGTACAATGGAAATCATAGTACTAGCATAGGATTGTTCCCACGAGGAAGTTTGTCTATCAGTCTATTTCTTATTTATATCTTTGATTTAAATTCTTATTTTAAAAACTTTTATTTATCTTTAAGATCTAATCTACTGGGGAAATATGAATAAAAAAATTTGTTTTAATCTAAAGTATATAAAATAAATTTAAATCCTCCTTCTTCTGATTGAGGTCGTCAATCCCAATATTCAGCCATCGGATATTTATGAATTTAAATAATACCGTTACATCATATTTCTAGTTTCTTAGTATTGGTCGTCAATCAAGTCTAAGATCCTATCAATACAGATTTAATTTAATCAACAACTTCCTAAAATCTGGGCATCAATCAAACCTTAGAAAACTGAAGATAAAAAAGTACAAACTGTTACACTAATCTGCAAATTCTAACCTGAGTCATCAATTTAAATTAAAACTTTGAGATATTTACAAAGCTGTAAATTACATGAAATAAAATTTAAACTAAAAAGCAAAGTAAAATATATCCTTCACCTTCAGTCACAGTCGTCAATTGCTTCTGAGAAACTACAAATATCTACTCCAATCTTCAGCACTCAATTACAGTCGTTAATTGCTCTTGAGAAACCTTGAATATCTAATATATTCTAACTATTTTACACTACTAATTGAAAAAAAATCCAACCTCATGCATTAATTGATGCTGAAATTATTCGATGATTATCCCTGCACCAAGGCCTCTTATATACAGATCATAAGGGGTCGGTTTACAAGTTCTAAATCTAATAAAAAAAGTAAAAACTATTATAATATAACTCTACTTCTAATTTCATCTTTTCCTTGCTTTCTTTAGTTGATGCGCTTCTGGAAGGTTCTTTAATCCTCAGCAGCAGAGTCCTTCAGAATATATCTTCATTAATCTTCTCAGTCTGTAATCAGCTGAACTTCTAATTCTAGGAGTCTTCTAATTCTGTTCATGGCGGTGATAGCTCTCACGTGATCAGCAGCAATAACAGTAAATAGGAAAACTTCTATTTTTTTGAAAATCATAGATAACAGTTTCTTCTATTATAACATATTTGGAAAATAGTAAATCACGATTTTCTCTTCTTTCATGGCTTTCATACTGAACGATTTTCTATTCATGATTTATTACCTTTCTCTTCTGTATCGTTTTTACTCTTTTATTGCTTTTGAAGAATCATCTTTTTAAAGAATCGTAAAATTACGATTTTTTATTTCTTTCTTTCTTCTTTTTACTTCAGCAATAGCGCAAAATCGTTAAATATGATTTCTCAACTTTCTTGTATTGACAAATCGTCTTTACACGCTCAATCGTCATTCTTACTATTATTTGAGTTCGCTTTGATGATTATTAGCACTTAGACTCTCTTTTACTGTTTATCTTTAATATCTGCACATCAGTAACTTATTAGTAGCAAACTAAAGCCCAGCATCACTAAATTAAGGGTGATAAAATGATAAATTATGTGACTGATCAGTGCACTCCAATGATTAATCTAAAATTTTCAATTGGCAATCTGTCATGTGAACATGAGTCAAGTCAAAAAAATATGCTTATAAGTGGAGGTAAATCATTTGATTGATAAACTTTAATATCAACTATCGAAAAATAAAAACAACAGTTGATGTAAGAGTCCGATGGTCCACAAATCGGATGGCTTAAATCTTCCCAAAACACCATTGTTTGGGCATGTTGCACTTCAATCTATGATCTATCATTTTGACGGTACAAATCACCTATAACTTAAACCATTGATGGAGTAATATCATTTTTGGTGCTTAAATGATGGTTAATAGAGTTCTGGTTCATTCCAAAATAAGAAGACTTATAAAAGTAAGATCTGATTCTCCTGGCCATCATTTAAACACCAATATGGTGTTTTAATGATCTTAACACTATAATCGTTGTGGGTGATCTATACCCTCAAAGTGATAGATCATAGATTGAAGTGCAGCAAGCCGAAACTTGTGTTTTAGAGAGATTTAAATCATCCGATCTATTGATTAGGATATAAACCATTATTTTTAGTTTTAATGAATGATATTAAAGTTCATTAATAAGATGATTCACATCTACCTATAGGCATGTTTTCTTTGAGTTGAAATATATTCCAATGATTTATTGCCACTGGGATGATTTAGATTGGTCAAATATGAACGCCACAGGCATAATGATAAACCAAATAGCATTTTGATGGTGTTAGGTAGAAGGTAATATCATTTAAACACCATTTAGGTGTTTCAATGTCGGTGAGAGCCATTATCCCCCTTGAAAGTAATAAATTTATAAGTTACCAATATCTTTTCTAATGTATAAATATAATCTAGGGAGCTGTTATTTGCACACGGAATGGTGGCCCTTGCACCGAATTTAAAGAAAGACTTGATATTTTTGAGAAATGCGACATGTGAAAATGCAATCTGGCCGTCTGATTTGAAGCTCATAACCTATATATCTTCAATGTGTAGGATTGGACCAAAACACAATATTTATCATGTGATCTAATCTAATTAATTGTTAAATCAAATAATAGCCTTTGATTATATTTAATCAGACTCTGAAGTTCGTGCTATTCGTTTTGCACTTAGGCCTTGTTTGATTGCAATGAAACTCCAAAGAGGAAATAAATTAATTTCTTAGTTGATTTCTTAGGAAATGATTTCATCTAGAAATAGGTTTTTCACTGTTTGATTAGTGCGTATGAGAAATGAATTTCATTGAAAATTAATTTCTCTTGTTTGATTAGTATCTTTGCAAATGAATTTTAAAGTTTTGATCATTTATTATTAAAATCATAATTAAAATTAAATATTAACCAATAATTTTTTAATGATATTCTATTACATTGCAAATTAATATCATTGTAATCACTATATATTACTAAGTTATATAAGTCAAAGTTTGAAAAATCAAACTCAAATAAAAAGGCAAACTTTAACCAAACTTAAAATTTTGATAAAAAATATATGTAAAGCTAAATAATAAAGTTATAAATGCTAGTATCTAATGTAAATTTATATGTTGAAATGAAATTTTTATAAAAGTCAAACTTTGACCAAAATTTCAACTTTGATCAAGAGAAAATTTTACAATGTACCAATAAGTTATAAAAGTCCAACTGCAAATTAATATAACAATATTCATATATATCATTAGGTTACACTAGTCAAAATTTGATCAAATATTCACTTTTAATAAAAGTCAAACTTTGGCAAAATGTAAAACTTTGATTAATAAAAAAATTTAAGATTAAAATACAAAGTTATATAATAAATGCTAGTATGTATTATATATTGAAACAAAATTAAAATTTTAAACTTGAAAGAAAATTCAATTTAAAAAAAAAGTCAAACTTTGATTAATTTTTTAAACTTTGATTAATAAAAAATTCGACAATTTATCGGTAACCTACAAATTAACATAACAGTATTCGTATCCATCGCTAGGTTACACTAGTAAAAACTTTGACTAAATATCAACTTTTTAAAAAGTCAAACTTTGACCAAATGTAAAAAAAAGTAAATAAAATTTCATAATGTACTAGAAAGTAATAAATTAAAAAAATGATAATCTTATTGGGGATACAGAAGTTGAAAAAAAATAAACTATGTTAAAAAGTCAAAGTTTGACCAAATATCAAAGTTTGACTGATTAAAATTTACATTACCAAAATATAAATAACAATAATAATAATTACTATCTATTGTCAATATACAGTTCTCAACTTTTGACTAAAGTCAAATTTTGACTAAAAGTCAAACTTTGACTAATAAAATGAGGCAATATATTTTCAAGTTATAAATTAAAATAATGATAGATATTTTTAATTATAATATTTCACTAATAAAAATTTAAAACATTTTATAGAAAATCGAACTTTGACCAAGAAAAAATTATACTGATACGATATAAAATTATGTAGTAGTAGACTCTATCTATAAGTAGGTTTCGAGTTTGACTAAAAATAAAATTTGTGTAAAAGTCAAAGTTTGACTAAAGGTCAAACTATTGACTAATACAATTAAAAATCTAGTATCAAATTATACATCAACATGATAGTATTCTTTTTTTGCCATCAAATTATTGGAGTTTAAGTTTAATAAAAAATAAATTTTAATTAAAAGTCAAAGTTTGACTTTAAGTCAACATTTGACTCCTAAAAATTTGATAATATATTACTAATTTACAATTTATTATCATGTTTCAGTAGTTAAAGTTTGATCAAAAGTCAAAACTTTATATAACTTATAAATCCAATTAAAGTTTGATTAAAATTTAAATTTTGACCAAAGTCAAATATTAGTTGAAAAAAATATGATGTAGATAATATAGTGGTCATAATGATCGTACCGGTATGATGATCATAGAAATTAAAGTTATTTTTTAATAGTTAAAAAATAATTTTTTTTGTTTTTAAATTTTTTACAAATAACTTTAAATTTGCAATGATAAAAACTTATTATTTTATTAGTAAGAAATTTAATTCCAGCCATTTAAATGGTTGAAATAGTTTCCTCTTGAAATGATTTGGTGTATAAAAATTCAATTTTCATGTAGGATGACTAAATTTTATTTCCTTCTCTTTAAATAGCTGTCAAACAACACCAGTTGAACAGTAAATTTTATTGTCACGGTGAAATTATATTTCTATGTCATCAAAGAACGCGTTAATATCTTTAAATCAAACGATGGTGTATTCGAGTGCAATGTCATCTATAGAAAGGAGTCGCGTTGCATAAGTGACCGACGTCTCTATTAATATGATGGAATTTTAGAGGGCTCTTCTGCCACTAGTAATAGTAGGATGTTCTTGTGTGGGAAAATAGGAAGAAGAAGAAGAAGTTGGTCAGTTCCATGGGAGCACGGAGGAAGAAGAGAATATTATTGCTTAGTAGGAGAGGGGGAGATGGAGAGAAGGTCGGAGGCATTCATTCAAAACTCCAACGCCATGGAACAACTCATCTCCCAACTCCATTCCCACATCCATAAGGTATCATTTTTATTCTTCATCTTCCTCTTTGCATTCACCCACCAACCAAACCCAACAATCAAATCAAACCCAAAAATCTTGGGACTAGGGTTTTTCTTCTTCTCTCTATTATTAATATAATCCTAAGGTAGGTGACTCAGTCTGGTGTGGTGGTATCTAATATGATGATTAGGTTCTGGGTGGGGGCGGAGTGGAAGCCGTGCGTAGGAACCGGAGCCGAAATAAGCTTCTTCCCAGAGAGCGGATTGATCGCCTCATCGATTCCGGTTCGTCTTTTCTTGAGCTTTCTCAGGTTGGTTGCTTTCTTACTTGCTTGGAAATTGGAAATTGGAATCTCTCTATCTCTCTCTAACGTATTGAACAGGGATTCGCATATAAATGGATCTTCATAATAATGTAGTTCTTTTCCCCTAAATCTGATTGCATATCTCTTGACAATCTTTGGATTCACATGATTTCAGATGCATTAAAAAGATAAATTGATCATCATCATGGTGGTCTAAAATCTGGAACAATTCAAGATCAATTTGTATAGATGAATTTGATGAAATTTTAGCAACTGCAGGAAAAGCGTCAACATCGACGTGCACTACATCTTCTTTTCTAGTCTCCTCATCAAAGATCAGATCATTATTCCAATTTATGAAATGATGATTAATTGATTACCAAGATATTCCATGATAAGTTTTCATAAAATATTGAACCCTTATACCATTCTACATGCTCTTCTAAATGATCATTATTATCGTCCATGCTGGTGTCTTTTTCGAAAATTGGGCCATCATCCAATCTACGTAAGCTTTTGAGTGATGATCATTTTAAGGATCGATATAGATGTTGATTCTACGGGATTGATTGTGATGGTAGTATCTTTGTGAATGATAGTGACTGTACCTAATTGCCCTCTTCATTCGCTCTCTACGCTGAGCTCGATAGTAAAAGGGGTATAATCTTCTTCTTCTGACTCATCACCATTGTCATGATGTGATGGTACTTGCCTGAGTTGCCTCGCAAGGGGTTGGTGAGTTCTTCGATTTGCCTTCATAGATTCTCAATCTCCTCATCGGGGTGATCAAGAGGTGAGTCTTGTCTTGCAAAACCACGTTCACGTCCTTTCCGATTGGCCATGAGATCACTGAAATCACTATCTCCCAAGTGGAAACGACTAGACTTTGGTACCGAATGATGCAAGTTCAAGCTATCTGAATAGGATAACAAGAACCCAATTGAAATCTAAGTTAACATTGATGGAAATAGGTTAAGCATCCACTATATTTTTTAACCCAAAGAAAGCTTAAAAGCTTACAATATTCAAAATTTTAAAAATATTATAAAATGGAAGACTTTTTTACATATTTGAGTTCTCTTGCTTATTTTGACAAAGCTATATAATGATGTCCGTTTTCCCACCCAAAATGTGCATGTACCAGTGCGGTGCCTAGGGAAAGTTACATTAATTGCATGCTATCTACGAACTATACAAACTATTTAATTCCATGCAACCTATAAACTAGACACAATGCGTAGAAGCTCTATTCTCATTAAAGCTATGGACACTTCCAATGTAACAACCTATTAATGGCGTTCAACCTAAGTAAAAACAACTTACGACACATGAATACTTGAACTCATTAACCTAAGTAACTTTTAAGACAACAACTTCATAGGTAGAATAAATGGTAATAACTAACATGTTTGACTCTACACACAAAAATAATAATATCATGATTACCCCTATACCTAAATTACCCATCTTTGGTAGAAAAAATTACCATCTTATCTTCTACTTTGTTCACATGTGGAGTGAAAGCATGGAGGAACATTAAGATGCTCCTAACTCTTGGACAAATTGTAGGTCTTGAAGCATCACTTTGAAAGTGTGCTGCATCAGATTTCGTCAGTTTGAAATGATTTCGTGCCAGCTAAGTATATTTTTTTTTCATTGATTCTTATCTTACCCCATGATTGTAGAGGGGAAGGAGGTCCCCTCGTGTAAAAATCAATTTGGCAAGAATTAATTGTCAAGTTTTATTATTATCAATAGTCAACATACATAAGGTTGCATCTTAGTATCAAGAGTCATGATAACTACAACTACAATCTAATTATCCCGACATCTCTTTATTATAATGATAAGAGGATAACAATGAAAATAATAACCTAGAAAATAAAAAAGATAAATGCCTAAGGTAAGCAGTTGCATGGGTCTGTACGTGGTATGGATGCATGCGTGGTATGCGACATCACCTCCCCCTGAAGAAAAGCCATGTCCTTAATGGCTGAAAATTAGGAACTGCTTTGTAGCATGAACCACGTCTCCCACATTGCCTTTTCTTTCGGCACTTGAATTAGGAGTTCAATGATAGCGCGATTGTGCCGTTTAACCATGTGGCAGTCCAAAATTTCAGCCAGTTCCAGTTGAAGATAACCCTCTTTAGTCAAGAGAAGATCGACTTGAGGTACGTTTCTTATTGAGGCACGTGACATGGAAAACAGGATGGATTTTGGCCGAAGGCGGTAAGGCCACTGAACCAACGTGTTTGATGCTCTTGAACGGTTTTGAAAAAACTTAGAATGAACCACGATGGTAGCTGCCGGTAAGGTTGCAAGAGGAGATAAACCCAATTGTCAACCATGAACTCACGTTAAGTTCGACGCTTCATGTAGGCTTGAGCAATTGCATGGTGTTCCTTTAGACAATGAAAAGTTTTATCACGATCTAGCAAGTCAGCTTCCATTTGCCCCACCATTGTGCCTCGAGATGAGTAATTTGTAACTGTAAGATAGGAATTTGGGATCGTTATAGCCGAAATTGAAGGTAGAGAATCACTTGGTTCAAACTGCAGGGAAAGCCCATTGGCTGCCACTTTGTCTTTGACTGGACGATACGGTACCTGATATTTTAGGCTTTGATGGTCAGTTTGAATTTTGAAGTGGCTACCCAAAAGGCAGTGACGCCATTTATGTACTATAAAGATGAGGGCCAATATTTTTGCTGTAAAATTCAATGGACCCACTGTCTTACATTTGGACAATACCAATACCGGTATTCGAGGCATCACATTCAAGAACAAATGGCTTTGAGAAGTCCAGTTAGTGTAAAACATGTGTGGATGTCATTACAATTTTAAGTTGCTCAAAGGCTGCTTCTGCTTTATCATTCGAAGTAACATAGACCTTTTTTAAAATTTCCGTTAAGGGGACAGAGATCTGATCCTTCCCCTTGATTGCGGTAATACCCTGTCAACTCGAGGAACCAACGAAGAGCCTTAAGAGTCTTTGGTGTTGGCCAATTGTTCATGACCTGGATTTTCTAATTGTCGGTACTCGGTAGCCACTCCACAAGTGGAAATAAGATGCCCTAAATACTCAACCTGGTCATGGCCAAAAGGGCATGTAGAGTGCTTGATTGACACGCCCAACAGAACGTCGAGATGGAGCAAATGATCATCACAATCTTTGCTATATACTTGGATATTTTTGAAGAAAACCAAAACAAAGCAGTGTGGCGCTGAGCATTTCTTGAATTAGCTGTTGATTTCACCCTATTGCATACGTGGATAGCAGTATGAATGGGTGTTGTTGGGGTGAGGGTACACCTTCAAGGTGATACAGTGCTCTTGAGGTCGTGATGGTGGGTTAAGTAGATGGGGTCTCGCTCGAACACATGACTGAAGCTTAATAAAAGGGCAGAGAGGTCCACATCTAGGGGTCATTAATAACCTGGAGAAGTTGTGCAACAAGGATCCCACAACAAATGAGACATTTATCCACTGACCACCACATAGATCTTGGAGATTTGAATACTGTGTTGGACATGAGGCTGACTATGAAGGTCGTTGTAAGATCACATAGAGCCCAAGGGTTGCAGCCATTGTGTGACAAGAGCGATATCAGAACTGTGTAAGGAAAGAACAAATAGTTCTGTCCTGCAGTTTAATGACGACACTCGGAGAAATGCCTTTTCAAGGAATGGCATTACCGTTCATCACAATATTAACAGAGCCGCTTGTCGTAACGGGCCTTCATCTCATCAGTGGAGATGCACCACGTTTGAGTCGTAATCGTGTCCGGTGGACAGCCAGCTGGTTGAGTGTTGGATGCCACACTGGAAGAAGAGGATCTGGCACCATTGAATGGCTTGGATCCATTTGTTACAGAGTGGGAATGGGTGGGAAATGATTTTGGTGCGTGCTGGAGTTAGGTCGATTTTTCTTCTTATGGTAGGGCTAGACCCATTGCCGTAACAGGGAGGCGGTTTTGAACATTAAAACCTCGTGGCTGACTTGATCGCTGATGCCTTGGATCAACATCCCCTTCAATGCACGACCGTTCGAACTCCTAATACATTTTCACTTGCCCAAGAATTAGCACAATTTAGGCAATTGCCCATCAATGTTCTCATAATTGGTTGGTTCGAAATCAAGTAAGGTTCATAGTTTCACGGCTATGTCATTGAAACCAAGTATATGCTGCGCCATCCATGTGGAATGGAGGCAAGAAGTGCCTTCTCATTCTCAGCTGTCCAATGGAACAGAAAAAGTTGTTCGGCCTTACAAGTAAACTCCAGAGGTTCACTGTGGAAATCGACACGAACATAACAGGGTTGGAATTTGCAATCGTCCTTCTGATTGGAGTGCTGACACCTGAGCATCCAGTCTCTTGTCACCGTCATCCGAGGATGAAAGAGAATGCAGCGACAGGTGATCGAAGGTATGTTGGAAAAGATCCAGCCGTCCATTGATCTGACTCACTGATTGCTCAAAACTTTGCACTCGCTGCTCCATTTTTGCTGCCCAAGAATGGTTCTCTGGTACCAAATGATAGGATTAGACCCTATCAGATCCTGTACCGAAGAGGGGAAGGGGTCCTCTCGTGTAAAATCACGATTTGGCGAGAATTTATCATCAACTTTTATTAATTATCAATAGCCAACATAAATTAGGATTCTTCTAACGACTAAGAGTTCTGATAACTACAACTACACTAATGATCCCGAGATCTCGAACTTGTTAGGGGATAACAACAGAAATAAAATCCTAGAAAATAAAGACATAAATGACTAAGGTAAATGGTTGCATGGTTCTGCACATGGCATGCGTACATGCATGGTACGTGGAAAATTCATGTCCCTCTTAATCTTTACTGTTTTTAGTAATAATTGCACATCTTGCTGATGAAGCTTGCAGGTCATGAACTGTACGATGAGCCCTTACCATCTGCAGGGATTATTACGGGAATAGGACCCATTCATGGACGTTTATGCATGGTTGTCGCTAATGATCCAACTTCAAAGGGGGGAACATATTATCCTATCACAGTCAAGAAACACCTAAGGGCACAAGAAATTGCTGCCCAATGCAGCTTACCATGCATATATTTGGTGGACAGCGTAGGCGCTAATCTACCAAGGCAGGCCGATGTTTTTCCTGACAGGGATAATTTTGGTAGAATATTTTACAACCAGGCACAAATGTCTGCTCAGGGAATTCCGCAGATTGCTCTTGTTCTAGGTTCTTGCACTGCAGGAGGTGCCTATATACCTGCAATGGCTGATGAAAATGTTATAGTCAAAGGCAATGGTACGATATTTCTTTCTGGGCCTCCTCTCGTGAAGGTTAGTTCTTGTGGGCCACAATTTTTAGCACCATTTAGTGTTGCTGCCTTATTCATACATAATTTTGGAATATTTATGCAACTATGGTGAAATGTAATTTTTTTTTATTTAAAAAAAAATCTAGGTTGTTTCTGAAGGGGAAATTTTGATAGGCTGCTACAGGAGAGGAGGTATCAGCAGAGGATCTCGGGGGTGCGACTCTGCATTGTAAAATATCCAGGGTTTCAGATCATTTTGCTGATGGTATGTACTCTCTCTCTCTCCTTTGACTTATATTATTCTTCTTGACACGATTTACTTGTTCTCTCTCCTTAATCTATGCTTCGTAAGTTGTAGTTGCTCTGTATTTCTCACTGAAGCTTGCATTGGTAATATCAGTTGAAATGTTATGTTATGGAATTGAGCAGGCTCAGAAAGGTACCATCTTGGAATTTTGGACCCATTCTCTTAAATTTTTCTCTTTAAATGTTTATCCCCTTGGCAACAATATATTAAGGTAAAAGATGATTGTACTATAGAGGTAGGAAAAAACAAACAAACAAAAAGACCAGAGATGGAAAAACAACTACCTCAGTGTGAGTGGGAAGAAAAACTAATAGGTACATTAGAGGGCCGTACTCCAGTTGTAAACATTTTTTTTTCTTGAAACATGCTCGTTAGTTAGAGAGACATGGTTGCTTGATATACCGAGGGCATATGGTAGACCATGATCTCCTATAATGTATCTGGACCACTATTATAAACAGAGACTGGTCAAATCTGGTTATCATTTCAATGGTTTTCAGAGGGTCACCTTTTGTTAGATGGCTTGGCAGAAGAAGCCAAAAAGTCACAGTTGAAAGGCAAACGCCTTGGAATCAGTTAAGTCCTCACCTGAAAACATCCTGTTCAACAACGCCTCCCTATCATCTTGATGGGGACATCCGATTCCAGCAACCGCCCGTATCTTATCGGAGGTGAAAGAAAACTGTGAAAGTGGTCCGAAAGAAGAACTACACAAATTCGAAGGACAAAAGAGTGTTTTGGTCGATTGATCGATCCCAGCTACTCGATCGATCGATTGAGGACAAAGGACATAGTATTTTGGGTGCATTTATATTTCTCAGTCGATTGATCAATTTCGAATTATCGATCGATCGATTGTAGTTAGAGCCTTCGGGCGATTTACTTATTTCTCAGTTGATTGATTGACTGTAGGGTTGATCGATCGACCGATCGTGCGAGATATGACGGGATTTTAATTTTTTTTGGCAAAACTTGCCGTATTAGTGTTTTAAGTTTTTAGGACTCCTTTATTTTGAGTTAGGGTTTGCTTAGCCTATTTAAAGGCTTGTAAAAACAACTTTTATTTTAATGGATGGTTAATGAAATTTGCTTCTGCAACTTTGAGAGTTTTGTGATTAAACTTTCTTTGAGGGTGTGTTTCTCTAAACCGAAGGCGATTCTTTGTCCCGTGTGCGGTTTGGTGCGAGGCCAACTTTTCCTCCTTCCAAATTTTCTTTTGTTCTACGAGTTGCGTAAGTATCGTAACCCTAACCTATCCCTTCACCATTAAAATCATTATTTACCTTGTTTTTGCATGATATCGAAAGAACCCACTTGTGAGTTTGTTCGACGCCCTAAAACTGTCGGGGATCTAGTCATTTGCTAAGAACCCTAATCTTCTAGATTCGATAGGGAACGTACGCAAAAGTAACACTATTTTGGGCAAAAATTAAATCGTTTAATTGAATCTCTCGGTATTTTCTGTGATAATTTGTTAAGGAACATTGTCTTTTAATTGTTTAAATTAATTCTCTATTTAATCTTAGCCCTAGCATTGCATTGTGTTAGTTTCTGCATCAGATTTGGTATTAGAGATTTGTCAGTTTAGGGTTGTCGGTGTTTATATAGGTTCTAGGGTTCATTTTGTTTTGTCTTGCGTTATTTTGTTTTGTCTTGCATAGTCTTGGATCCCATTAAGATAGAAACCCTAATTAAGGAACTTACGTCTAAGTTGACTGTGAGTCAAGCCGATCTTCAAGCCCAATTGACCGATCACCATAACCAATTGTAAAACCAGTTGCGTGATCAATAAGCCCGACATGAGGCTTTGGTGACCCGCGTTTAAGAGATGAATGAGGTCATCGCTGAAAATCATTATCGCGGCCACATTAATGACCGTAGGAGAGATGGTCCTCCTCGACGTGATATCCCAACCAATCAGAACGACAAAATCATGAAGTTCGTTAAAATGGACGCTCCTACTTTTGATGGGAAAAGACAACCTAAAGTCTTTCTCAAGTCGGTGGCTGGCATGGAAAACTACTTCAAGTGGTATGCCATGTCTGAGGAGCGAAAAGTCTAGTTTGCCAAAATCAAGCTTATGGGTCAACCTAAGCTTTACTGGATGAGATTAGAGCGTCGTAGGCAGTCCCAGGGTCTTCTTCCCATTTCCACTTGGGATGATATGAAGATCCAACTGAACGAGAAATATTTTCCTCTTTCCTATGATGAACGTATTCTTGATCAGTGGCAATCATTGTGCTAAGGGAATTCACCGGCCACAGAGTACATTGGCAAGTTTGAAGACCTAATGTACCAGGCTAATGTGGAGGAGCTGGAGAGAGTTACCTTATCTCGATTTCGAATGGGCCATCACCCAAAACTACAAAGGGAATTCATTCCATACCCCGTCACATACCTAGATGAGTGTTTCTCCTGAGTCAAAGAGTTAAAACGGTGCCTCAAGACCCCTCAAACCAAACGTTTCGACACTAGTGGGTCCAGTTATAGGTCTAACCATCCCGAGTCAAAACCCAACATTCATATCTTGCCAGCTAGGCCCAATTCAGTTGCTACACCAATAGCCAGAGCTGATAAGGGTAAAGGTCCCATGCTTGAAGGCCCCAAGAGTGGCGGTCAACACAAGTGTTACAAGTGTCATGGCATTAGACATTTTTACAGCATAATGTCTCTCTCGAAACTTGTTCATAGCCGAGGACCCGAAGAATGAACACGATGAGAGAGAAGTTTATGAGCTTGAATCGTTCCCTATTGACGAAGAATATTTTGCAGGGAAACGAACTGTGGCTTCTCTTAGGGAAGTCTCCTTACCCCGTTGAGGAGAATAGTACCTCGCGGGCTCTTGTGGTTAAATGTACTCTAACCCAGTCTAAGGAGAGTGATGATTGATAACTGGATAACATCTTTTATACCGTAGCCAAGTGTGGTGAGAAAACCTGTCGAGTCATTGTTGATAGTGGAAGCTGTACTAATGTTGTTTTTGAAAGTATAATTTCTCTCCTAGGGCTTGCACTCATAGCTCACCCGCGACCCTATAAAATTGCTTGGGTCGATTCATCATCAATCCCCGTTTCATAAAGGTGTCAGGTTCCTATATAATCGGCTCGTATAAGGACACCTTGTGGTACGATGTTGTGCCTATGGATGTGGAGCATATCATATTTGGGAGACCGTGGTTGTATGATATGGACGTTACATTGTTCGTAAGATTGAACGTGTGTTCTTTCACGCACAACGGAAATAAAATAAATATCAATCCTTTACTTCCTTAAGCACCTACTGTGAAACCGAACAAGTCAAATGGTAAAGGCTTACTTGAGAGAGAGAAGACATCTAAGGCCGTTTACATCGTTGGCCTTTTAGAGTTTGAACAAGGTGCTAAAACAGAGGACATTGTCTATGCCCTTGTTACAGTTGAAACACCCAAAGAGTCAAGTGTGGAGTGTCCGAAAGAGATTGAACCGATAATGAGCGAATTTCGGGATGTCTTTCCCAAAGACCTTATGGATGAATTGCCACCTTTATGGGACATTCAGCACACCATTGATTTGGTTCCCGGATCTACTTGACCTAACTTGCCCCATTGTCACATGAATCCATTCGAACATTCGAAGTTAAAGAGGCAAGTTGATGAACTTCTCCAAAAGGGATTCATTAAGGAAAGTATGAGTCCATGTGTCGTGCCAACGCTGCTCACACCCAAGAAAGATGGAACTTGGAGAATGTGTGTCGATAGCCGCTCTATTAATAAAATCATGGTCAAGTATCGGTTCCCTATACCGAGACTGGACGGCATGTTGGACATGATGGTCGGTGCCACTATATTTTCAAAGATCGATCTGAAAAATGGATACCATCAAATCCGAGTTCGTCCTGAGGACGAATGAAAAACTGCCTTTAAAACCAATGATGGTTTTATATGAGTGGTTTGTTATGTCTTTCGGGCTTTCCAATGCCTCGAGCACGTTTATGCGAATCATGACACAGGTGTTGAGGCCTTTCGTAGGCAAGTTCCTTGTGGTTTAGTTCGAAGACATCCTTATTTATAACCACAATAAGGAACAACGCTTACACTTAAGGCAAATTTGTATGACTCTTAGAGGAGAAAAGTTGTACGCGAACCTAAAGCAGTGCACTTTCATGCCACAGAGCATTGTCTTCTTAGGGTTTGTCGTAACCTCCGAAGGAATGACTGCGGACCTTGAAAAGGTCAAGGTTATTGTGGAATGGCCTGAACCTCAGAACATTCACGAAGCCCGTAGCTTCCATGGGTTAGCCACTTTTTACAGGCGGTTCATCCATAACTTTAATACGGTAACATCCCCTATTACCGATGGTATAAAAAAGGGGGGAGTTTAATTGGACACCCGTTGCGGCAAAAGCCTTTAAGGAGATTAAGTCTGGAATGACGAAGCTCCTATCATACGTCTTCTTGACTTTTCTAAGGTCTTTGAGGTAACGTGTGATGCGTCAGGCGTAGGTATTGGAGGAGTGTTAAGCCAAGAGGGCCATTCGATAGCTTATTTTAGTGAGAAGTTAAATGAGGCCAAACAGAAGTACTCTACCAACGATAAATAATTCTATGCGATAGTGCAATCTCTTAAATATTGGAAACGCTATTTGCTATCACATGAATTTGTCTTGTTTTATGATCATGAAGCCCTTAGGTTTTTGAGTTCCTAAAAGAAGTTAAACCCGTGACATGTGAAATGGGTTGAGCAGCTTTAAGGGTTCACCTTTGTGCTGAAATATAGGGCTGGTGTAGAGAATCGAGCTGCTGACGCGCTTAGTCGCAGAGTGCTGATGTTACACTCATTGAGTGTTGAGGTGATCAGATTCGATTCTCTCATAGATAATTATCTTACATGTCCGGATTTTGGAGAAGAGTACACCTCACTTCTGAGTGCACAATCTGTGAGAGAGAGTAAGTATACCCTACAAGACGGGTATTTGTTCCTAAAACACTGCTTGTGTATTCCCCGCACTTCGTCCTGCGTGCGGTTTGGTGCGAGGCTAACTTTTTCTCCTCTATTTTCTTTTGATCTACAAGTTGCGTAAGTATCATAACCCTAACCTATCCCTTCACCATTAAGATCATTATTTTCCTTATTTTCGCACGATATCGAAAGAACCCGCTTGCGAGATTGTTCGACGCCCTAAAATTGTTAGAGATCTAGTCGTTCGCTAAGAACCCTAATCTTCTAGATCCGATAGGGACCATACGTGAAAGTAACACTATTTTGAGTCAAAATTAAATCGTTTAATTGAATCTCGGTATTTTCTGTGATAATTTGTTAAGGAACATTGTCTTTTAATTGTTTCAATTAATTCTCTATTTAATCTCAGTCCTATCATTTCATTGTGAGTTTCCGCATCACATCTCCAATCAGACTACCAGTTACAGCATGCCTCAGTTGCCAATGGATCCATTTTAAATTTTAGACTGAACTTCAATAGATTTTTTATCTGTCAATAATCCTCTCCTTGCTAAAACCATTTTCCACCTCCACTTTCTACTTTCTATGTGACTCATCTTCTTTGATGTAGCAGAACTACTTGCACATTAGGGCCCATGAAATAAAGAGAATTTCCTTACAGTCCCTTTCAGTGACACTCCCTTTTAGTGACCATTCTACATTTTACCTTGGAAAATTCAGAATTTTAATTTCTTTTATTCTTCTGTTGAATTCCTCAACTTCCAAAAATTGCAATCCTTAATAGGGAGTGTCGACTTGATCAATATATGAATAAATTACACAAAAGTTGCTTGCCTCTCCTATAGAGTAGCAAAACTTCGAGCTGTTCACAAATGGAAAACATGATAGCGCAGTTGAGTGGCTGCAATAATTTATAGTTAGCCAATATCAAGCTAAAGTTGAGCATCCTGCTTTCCCAATTTTTTTTCTGCGCACTTACACCTTTTCACTTCCCTTTTTCTCACTATGTCTCACTTTTCCTTCTCTCTCTGGAAACTATGGCTTCTTATTTTGCTAATCAACTCTCTATCAAGGCTGCAACTACAGGTGACTGCTGCTTCTTATAATTAGGCGTTAGGACTATATGATTAGAAGGTTCAGTTCTATTATATGAAGGTGTTATGGAATGATGGCCAATGTTGAAGACTAAATCTAGTAATAAATTCCCAAAATCTAGCTTTGAGATTCTGTTATGGTATTGATGCGAGAACTTACTAAATGCAATGTTAGGGCTGAGATTAGGATTAAAATTAATTTAATCAATTAAAATAACAATTTCTCATAATAAATTATCACAAAAATTCTAGAAATTCAATTAGGTGATTTAATTTCGGCCAAAAATAGTGTTACTTTTGTGTACGTTCCCTATCGCGGATCTAGAAGACTAGGGTTCTTATGAACGACTAGATTTCCGATAGTTTTAGGGCGTCGAACGAACTCGCAAGC
The DNA here is from genome assembly GCA_021018995.1 of Chloranthus sessilifolius. Taxonomy (NCBI): domain Eukaryota; kingdom Viridiplantae; phylum Streptophyta; class Magnoliopsida; order Chloranthales; family Chloranthaceae; genus Chloranthus; species Chloranthus sessilifolius. Next base: position 35,994,222 of record CM037586.1, read on the forward strand.
GGGTTCTCTCGATACCAAACGAAAATAAAAGGCTAATAAAATTAATGATGAACAAAATATTGATTTAGGATTTTTATGAGATCAATAAAATAATTAGGATTACGCTACTTACACAAACCGTAGATCTAAAGAAGATAGAGATGGAAGAAGAGTTAGCCTCGCACCAAACCGCAAGCGGGAATCGAAGAATCGCTCTCCGTTTTGAGAGAATCACACTCTCACGAAAGTTTAGAACTCTCAATTTGCATAAGCAATTTTCATTAACCAAAAACTTATAATAAAAGTGTTTACAAGCCTTTAAATAAGCTAACCAATGCATAAAATTAAAAATTCTAGTATAACTCTAATTCCTAATTCAAATAAAAGAAATATCCTATTTCTTCTAAAACAATAAAGTCCTAAACAAGAAGAAAACTAATCCTATTTCTAATAAAAGAAACAACTCTTACTTTCTAAAATAAAATAATAAAAGAGACTAATCCTAAATCAATTAGGATTATTGAAATTCGTCACTTTATGTGCAGCCTCCGAAAACTGATCATAACTTCTTCAATTCTTATCGGAATTGCTCAATTTTTGGCTCGTTGGAAAGCTACTTCGATAAGCTTTCAAATATGACCAATTTCGCATCAATCCGACTTCGTTTGACACTTCAAAATAAGCTAAACATAAAAGTGACGGGATTGAAAATTGAAGACCCTCATAAATGTTGGATTTTCTTCTTTTTGATCAAACGGGTATTTAACAGGCCTTTTTTTAAAAACCCATTCGTGGGTCCACTTTCTCTTTTGACATCTCTTTATCCGACCACAATTCAAACAGGCAGATCTAAAATACGCATCAGGTATGACCTTCAATGTATAGGAAGGCTAGCTTCTTGGTCACTCTAGTTTAAGCCTTGTCGCTCTATAATAGAAAGAATAGGGGAATTCATATGCTTTGATTCTTGCAATACTTATTGTTTTCTTACTTATGAGGCACGTCTCTTACTTTTTAGTACTTTCTACTAGTCTAACTTTTAATCACACTGTTTTTGGTATCCAAGTTCGATATTAAATTGTGTGAATGGTAAGTTCTCCATCATTGATGGCAGTGGACAATTTGTTTCAGCATTTCACATGCAATGAACCTTCAGAAAAAGTAAGAACCTGAGTAGATGAATTGCACTGGCCACTTCTATAAACCCTTGATAATTAATTAGAATCCCGATTGTGTTGAAGATAAAAGAAACAACTGTTATTTGATTTACTTGTTTTCTTTATATGTGGGGTTTATAACTGGGTGCTCTTTCTCCTAAAGTAAGAACATGAATTCTTGTCTTACAGTTGTTATCGTTAATTCATTACTAATATGTAGTACCTGAATGATTAGATAATCATCCGTTCTCCTAAACCCTAGCCAACACTATGCATAGCATAGACCTTGAGTCGGGTGTCGAATCCACAGGGATTGGTAATTTACTTAAATAAATGCAATTAACTAATGAAATTTTGAGGATCAGAATAGAAAAAGAGTCTAGGGATTCATAGCTCCACGCAACTTACCCGAATTGGGCTTATATCTGATTGATTCTAATTATGCAAAATAATCCTCACCATGCTACTAGTCCCATTTGGATGGATGGAATGGCTTGATCCCTTGATCATAATACGAGGCAAATGAGTTCTAGCACGATCCATCCACTAGTGATGAATCATCTTAGATCGGCTTGCTTCGTCTAATCTCACGACATCAAAAATGTGAAACCATTGTGCACATGGATTGATCTTAGATCACAGATCTAGCTTCAATCAAATCACGCTAATTTCTACTTTATTTCTTCAAGAAATAAAAGCGAACACTCAAAAATAAATTCTACAAGAAATTATATTTCATTCCAAACTTAATGTGCAACGTATTACATAATGAAATCAAATAAATGACAATACCAAAACTCGAAGCTTCGCTTCGTTACCACCGTATACTACATATTTAGCCGTTCATAGCGAAGGTCGCGCCGACGATGTTGGAAAACTCCATCACGTGCAGCCCCTTCTTCCCAGAATTAGGGTTTTCCTCGGTTTCTTCCCCCTTTTTGTTCTTTTCCAGTCATAAAAAAATACCCCCTAATAGTTTTAGCCACCCTATATATCAATTGGTCTAGGGTTTTCTTCAAAAGTCAGCGGCAGGGTCAACCCTCAAGTCGTTCGCAACAACTTGCTTGAGCGGCAACCAAAGTAGCTCGAGCGACTTTGCCCCAAAGTTTTCTTCTTCTCTTGACGCATCTCGCTCTAGCGGGATTCTGAGCAACTCATACCAGGGTGATGCAGGTACTAACACAATGCGATTTAGATGGGCTGAGATTAATTGAAGATTAATAAAAATAATTGAAATATAAATTGTCTTAACAAATTAGCACAGAAAATGAAAAGATTTCCAATTACATGATTTATAATAGCCCAAACTAGTGTTACTTTCGCTGCACATTTCCTTTCAGAATCTAGAAGACTTAGGGTTCTTAGGCGAACGTGTAGATCTCCAACAATTTAGGAATTTGAATAAACTTACATAGGAGTTCTTTCGAAAATGAGCAGATTTAACAAAGAAAAATGCAATTAGAATTCAAATGGGATTGTAGGTAGAATGAAAGAAAACAAGAATCAAATACTTACGCCTTCAAGTGAGATAAAAGTGAATATGAAGATTGAATGATAGGCTTTGCACCAACCACACGTGTATAGAATCACTCTTCTATTTTGAGAGAATCACTCTCTTGAGGAAAACATATCGTTTTCAATTTGCATAGCAAAGTTCATAATCATTAATTGAATAAAAATAGTCCTTACAAGGCCTTTTATAGGCATTTTACAAATATATTAGAAATTTGAAAATAAATAACTCACTGTGACAGCTAGTAACTAATTGAAACTTCAAGGATGTCCGTCATCGTGACGTTTCTTTCATCTCTGATAAATCACAGGTGGTTCTTTAAATCTGATGTCTCCATCAATTCTCCCTGGGTTGGAAGCATTCATTCCCGATGAATGTTGATAGTGATACAGGTCGCAAAGATCCAGATCAATACGTTGGAATTCGCCTTTTGTGATCCATGTATTCTCCGAATCTGGTCTATTTTGCCATTTGATAAGGTACCTTTGAAATCCCACTTGATTTGTTGATACAATTTGGTCATCCAAAACATCCTCAATTATCTCACGAGATAGATGGGTAGGTGAAGGTAATGGAATTGGGAGGGAGATAGAGGTAGGTTTTGAGGTTGAAGGTTCAAAAGGGTTAGGTGGTATCATAGTAGGGCCATAGGATGGTAAGTTCCTTAATAAGGACTTCTAACCTATCGGACTTCATAATGATGCAAGATAATGACAAAGAAATTCGGAATCTATATGAATGCTGACACTCCTAACTGATTGTTCTTTGATACCAAATTTGATGCAGATACTAATACAATGCGGTTTAGATGGGCTGAGATTAATTGAAGATTAATAAAAATAATTGAAATATAAATTGTCTTAACAAATTAATACAGAAAATGAAAATATTTCCAATTACATGATTTATAATAGCCCAAATTAGTGTTACTTTCGCTGCACATTTCCTTTCTGGATCAAGAAGACTAGGGTTCTTAGGCGAACATCTGGATCTTCAACAGTTTAGGAATTTGAATAAACCTACATAGGAGTTCTTTCGAAAATGAGCGGATTTAACAAAGAGAAATGAGATTCTAGGCAATTAGAATTCAAATAGGATTGTAGGTAGAATGAAAGAAAACAAGAATCAAATACTTACATCTTCAAGTGAGATAAAAGTGAATATGAAGATGGGATGATCAGCTTCGCACCAACCACATGCGTATAGAAGAATCACTCTTCTATTATGAGAGAATCATACTCTCGAAAGAAAACATCTCGTGTTCAATTTGCATAATAAAGTTTATAATCATTGATTCAATAAAAATAGTCCTTACAAAGCCTTTTATAGGCATTTTAAAAATATATTCGAAATTTGAAAATAAATAACTAACTGTAACCGCCAGTAACTAACTGTGACCGCCAGTAACTAACTTAAACTTCACGGATGTCCGTCATCGTGACATTTCTTTTACCTCTGATAAATCACAGGTGGTTCTTTAAATCTGATGTCCCCATCACAAGGACTTCCTTTCAGCACTTGTTCCTGCAGAGTTTTCTCTATTTAGCTCTCCGTCATCGTGACATTTCTTTTACCTCTGATAAATCACAGGTGGTTCTTTAAATCTGATGTCCCCATCACAAGGACTTCCTTTCAGCACTTGTTCCTGCAGAGTTTTCTCCATTTAGCTCTCCGTCATCGTGACATTTCTTTTACCTCTGATAAATCACAGGTGGTTCTTTAAATCTGATGTCCCCATCACAAGGACTTCCTTTCAGCACTTGTTCCTGCAGAGTTTTCTCCATTTAGCTCTTTGGGCCTTTATTTCCTACAGGCACATAAACAGGTTAATGTCCTGCTCCTAGCATACTCTAGGTTCCAGCAACATGAGTTTGGGGGCTAATTTATACAACTAATTAGCCCTGATCAGTACCTACCTGCTGTTATTATAGATTATAAATTTATATCATTACTACATAGCACTTAATAAATTTCTGTTTTATGATTTTTTTTTAAAATTTTATGAAAGTTTGAACTATTAGACAATTTTTAAAATAGAACAAGAAGTATCAATCCCATATGCAATGTATCGGCAATATGTCTCGCTGATACACGAGATGCATTGGTTTTGGCTCAGGCCTATACTGGTTAATAGAACTGAGATTTTAATCCTTGTTCCCTGGAATTGTTGTGGTTGAAATGTTAAGAACTTTGTTTGCTCCAAAGTTTATAAGGGGAATAGAAGTCCATTTGTCTGCTTTAGGTTTCTTAAATCTTCTTCATAAGGATTTCTAATTATTCTTCTGATGTTTCTATTATGGTTTTATGTGCATTCCATTTGTTGATCTTACTGTGTAACAAAAGCTTTTGCAACTATGACATAGGAATTACTTGTAAACTGATTGTAATCATTATCACCTAATTATGTCTTCGGCTCAGTTTAGTGTAGAGGTGTTCATCATTTTAAATAGTAGCATGATCATGTTTTGTGATTGTTTGTCTTGATTTTAGATGAATTGCATGGCCTGGCCATCGGGAGGCATATTGTTATGAACTTGAACATGGCTGGGAAACAAGGAGTGGTGAGCAAATTGCCAAATGTTATCACTGATTATAAGGACCCACTATTTGATACAAATGAACTTCGATTAATAGCACCAACAGACCTGAAGCAGCCATTTGACATTCGATCAGTTATTGCACGTATAGTTGATGGAAGTGAATTTGATGAGTTCAAGAAGTTGTATGGCACTGTGAGAGCATTTGAATTACTTGGACTTTCAGCTTTACTTGTAGTATTTATTTTATTTTATTTGTCACTCTCTCTCTGGGCATGAGGATCCTTACTGCATTTTTGCAGTCTCTTGTGACAGGTTTTTCAAGGATCTTTGGTCAATTGGTTGGAATAATTGGAAACAATGGAATATTATTTACAGAATCTGCTTTAAAAGGGGCCCACTTCATTGAGTTGTGTGCTCAACGTAACATTCCTTTGATATTTCTTCAGAATACCCCTGGGTTTATGGTACGATCTGGGCCTTTTTTTTTATAATTATTATTTCCTTTTATCTTTTGTCTTTGACTTTTGTATATTGAGTGGGGCACACTGAACTATAGATTAATCTTCCATAAAACCACTCCAAATATACCAAGTAGAAAATGTGTCATGCATCACATATTTGCACACTAGCTTACATTTTAATTCATAGCTGATGGCTAGAAAATTAATGATAATTTTGCAGTAAGAATTTCATTCCACCAGTTGAAACGATATATCTGTATAAAAAATAGGGAGCCATTACTTGCACACACAGATGACCCAAGTTAAAAGAGAGTATTTTGGGACCTGTTCCATGTGGAAACACCATCCAAGCCGTCTGATTTGAAGGCCATGATCTCAATATATTTGGTGCAAACGATTGGCACGAAACACGATCTATATCATATAATTCAACGCAGTCAATCATTGAATCATATGATGGAGATCGTGTGTCATGCTGATTTTTGCACCAAAGATCTTTAGTTCATGACCTTCAAATCAGACGGCTTAGATAGAGTTTCCACATGGTCTTCAAAATAACATTTTTTTTCAAATTGTATACAACTGCAAACTTTATTTGTGCTAGTGATGGCTCCCAAAAAATATTGACAAAGAGGCTATCGAAGATGAAAAATTTACGAACTATCAGTTCCTAGCTTACAATGCATAAACTAGAGAGATATTGGCTGAATTTCTATCCCCATTTAATGTAAGATCTGTTTCTGTGAAACAATCGGGAGACACCCTACTCCATTCTTGGCGGGGGTTACCAAAAAGGAAGAATTTTTTTGTTAATGTTGCTTGAATCACTATAAAAAATAATGAGGTGTCACTCGACAGATGGAACACTTACAAGTGCATTTGTTTTTCCACGTGGCACTCATCCTTGACCAATCCAAGTCATACAAGTTGCAAATCATCATGTGAACTGATGTAGCCTAAAATTGATGCCCATCCAGACTTGCTGACATTTGTCGCATGTAGCTTGGCAAGGAAATTTTGAATCGTTGGCACAGGACCCTTTACATGTGAGACGTATTGCTCATGCAATTTGGGATCCTCATTTTGGTCAATCGGTTGTCGAAAAGCCTTTACTAGAGGAAGTGCTCTAAGCCTGTTCATATCTTTTATTTTTATTTTTTTTGATCGTTAAGCCTGTTCATATCTCACATAGGGTGCATATTGAAATGCTTGGTTGGATGGTATGGATCCGTTGATGGGTATATATTTTGTTCAAAGTGAACATGTCTTAAATCTTAACTACTTTGAAGAACAGAACTATCCAAAAATGTGTCCCATTTGACACGACTGACCTAAAAGTATGCCGTTGAAGGGTGCCATCTATTGTAGACTTAACCCAACCATCTCTTTCTAAAAAAAGAGAATCCTTTGCTTCTCTCTCTCTCTCTCTCTTTCTCGTGCTAAAGTCTCTCTCAAAAACTCTGTTTCTCTCTCTAACTCTGGTTCTCTCTCCCTGCGCAGACTCTCTCTAACTGTCTTGCATTCTCCTTAGAAAGCCTCTCATTGACTCTCTCTCTCTCTCTCTCTCTCTCTCTCTCTCTTCTGGTTCTCCTCTCTGTGCAGACTCTCTCTAAAAAAATTCTGTTTCTCTCTCTCAAACTCTGGTTCTCTCTCCCTGCGCAGACTCTCTCTCTCAAAAAACTCTCTCTCAAACTCTGATTTTCTCTCCCTGTGCACACTCTCTCTAACACTCTTGCATTCTCCTTTGAAAGCCTCTCATTAACTCTCTTTCTCTCTCCAACTAACTTCCATACTCCTCACGCAGACCTGTCTAATCCCTTGCATTCTCCACAGTCCACACATGGGCTCTCTTTAAGTTGCGATGATGTTCAAAATTCTAAGGTTTTGGTACTAGGAGGGACAGAAAGCGACAGCGGATCCCAATCTCCAAATCAGTGCGGCTGGTAGAAACAGGTGGTTACTCAAACCCGTGCAATTTTTTAAAAATATATTTAAAGATTTTTTTAAGTTGTAGATTGTATTCATTGTTGTCATTTCGCATATGCGACCATATGCGATATGTAATATGCTATCACATAATCGCATATGCGATCGCATATTGCATTTCAATTTTTTCGTTTTTTTTAAATACCAAAAAATATGCAAAAAATCTGAAAATATCGAAAAATTTATGGGAATAATATAAGAAGGTCAAAAATTGGAAAATATATGGGAATAATATAAGATCTTACAAATAAATACATACATTGTGGTCTCTATAATACAAACCAATCCCCCAATAAAGGTAATAAGCTTCCATTTTATTAAGAAAAATGACAAAAAAGATATATTAACTATATGAAAATTAATTTTTTTTTGAAAAAATACATTTTAACGGTGGTATTGTTGTCCTTTGACCATGTACTCTACGCATTGCTCTCTATCCCATCGTGGTGGTTCTTGATCGGCTCCTCCACCTCCGGCATCGTCATCACTAGCATTGCCGTCGTCGTCCGAATCATCACCTTCTTCATTGTATTCTTCCTCCTCCGTTTCTTCTTCATCTGATCTCACTAAGATGGAGTCTATATCATTTGGATCCTCTTCTTCTTGGATTTCATCTTCTTCATTTCTTCTATGGCGTGAAGAACTTCCCCCACCGATCTCCTACGTTGTGTAGGGTTTGATTCGTCACCACCAAAAGAGGCCTCCTCGGTTTGACCCCATGTAAGATCTTCACCGGCGAAGACCGGCTCATCCCTTGCATCCGCCGCCCAAGGATCATCGGCGGGGCAAGTCTTCAATCGAAATGGGATTGTACGAAGACCAAATCATTAAGGTTGGATTGCTCAAGTTTGTTTCTCTTATTCGTATGAATTTATTTAAGACAAAGACATGAAAAATATGTTAAGATTTAATCTAAAAATTAGAAATGATCTAATCTAAATATTTGAGACAAAGACATTAAAATCTATTTAACAAGATACTTACCATCTCAAATGAGCTTTAGTTACGCTCACATGTTGATGCCAAACAAGGCCTAGTACTCTGATGGCCAATTTTTTCAAAGACAAATCCTAATTGTTTGAATCCACTCCATAAGCGGCCCACCAATCGACTACACATTGATTTGAATAAATTAGTTATCTTTTGAAAAGCTTGAAGCCTTAAAATGAATAAATAAGGATTTTATTTACACATTAGGCACTTACTCGGTATTTTTGTATCCCTATGTCGGACGGTGATTTCCCTTCCGAACACCCCCACCGACCCCTTGTAGCAGTCGAGTAGGTTACTTATCTTGCTTATTTTTATGTGGAACCATTCTCTCTTAACATATCAAGGAAATCAAGCATATGTGTCACGTCCGTGTCATCTCGATTGGTACTTGAAAAATATACCGCGGGATTTAGGATGTATGCAGCTGAATATGATGGGGATGCCATTTGACTATCCCATCTCTTATTTAATATATCTATAATAGGTTGATAAAGTCGGGCTTTTTGGGCATTGTTTGATTTAATTTTTTCTATAGCTTTCTCCATAAAGCTATAAGTATAGCCCATAGCGAGCTTCTCATTACCATCAACCAATCATAGTACTTCTACGGATGGTTGAACTTCTCTTAGTGTTTGTGTAACACAATTCCAAAATGTTGGTGTAAGAATGGTTTGGGCCACCCACTTTCCCTCGCTCTTCTTAGACCATGGCCCATTTCTCCATTTGGCGTCCGTTACAAAGCTACGCAATTGTTCTTTTTTATATAAGCTTTGTATGGTTAAGTAGTTGGGCATGCTTATAGAAGAAAATTACTATTCTCCTAGCCTTAGCTACGTTCTTAATGTGGACCTTGCCTATGTCTTCTAGAATTAAGTCAACGCAATGGGCCGCACGTGAGGTCCAATATATGCGGGGTCGCTTTTGCATTAGAAGCCTACCCGTGGCCACGTAATTAGCGGCATTGTTCGTACAAACTTTGACAATATGCTCTTCTCCAATCTCCTCCACAACTTTATCTAGGAGGTGAAAAAGATATTCGGCCGTGTGTGACTCGGTAGAAGCGTCCACCTACTTTAAGAACATAGTGCCGGTAGGAAAATTAACCATTATATTAATTAGGGACCTACCGATGCTATCTGTCCATCCATCGGCCATAATCGTGCAACCATATGTTTTCCAATCCTCTTTATACTCAAGCTAGAAAACTCTTGGTTGCTTGGACCTCTTTTTTAAGACAAGTGTCTTATTTTATGATATGAGGGCGCTTTAAGTCCCAGACCAAATTGTCCTAGAGCTTCAACCATAACTCGAAAGCTCTTTAATTTGACGGTATTGAAGGCAATACTGGCTTGGTACATCCACTTAGCCACATATCGAATAGTTGTGGGTCTATCTTTATCTAAAGCGGTTTTCTATTGTAGTTTGGACCGGTCAACCTTTGTCTCTTGCATTGACCACATCCTCGAGATGTGGTTTACAAGAAAAAAATCTTTCCATTCCACGGCCTCTCGAACTACTACCACTACCATGAGCTCTTTTGCGAGGTGGAGCTGAGGTCTACTACTACGGGCCGTGGTGGAGGGAGTGGATCTATCACCCTTCACATCCTCCTCATAATGATAATGTTGACTACTCCCTTCCTAGTAGTCTCCTAAAATTGCATCATCATTATATTTCATCTTTGAAACCTTATCATTCCATCGTAAAATCTCCCTTAAAATCTCGGGAGATACATTTGGACATGCTTTAGCATTCGATTCGAGTTGCCACACCAAATGTTGCTTGTATCGCGATATTCCACCTATGCTAACCTGAGGACACAAGGTACATTGGATCTTGGCCTTCTTCGTGGAACTTTTATAATTTCCATATTCCAACTCGGATCGTTAGACCTCGGTCTAAGAGGGTCATTTGACACGAAGACATAATAATAATATAAATTTCGGAAGATGAAAAATGAAAGATGATTTAATGTAAAATTAAAAATAAAAACTAAAATTAAATACTCAAACGTCGCACACAAAAGGAAAAGCTTCAATCTTGAATTTTGGATCTTGATTTGATGCTTCTCTTCTTGCTTGGGGATGGGGAAGGATAGTAGGAGCCTTAGAGGGAACTTTAGAGTGCCGGTAGAGCCGTGAAAGGGACCCCCCCTTCTTGCTTGAAGAAGCTTGTAACTTAAAAGAATGAGAGAGAGAGAGAGAGAGAGAGAGAGAGAGAGAGAGAGAGAGAGAGAGAGATTGGAAATAGAATGGGCATACAAGAGAGAGAGACTGTAATGTGTTGTGGTGAAGAGAGGAAGAGAGCCCCTCTAGTAGAAGGGTTCCTATTTTCGAAAAAAAAACCAAACGGTCATAAATTTGACCATTGGGACCTATGCGATGGCATACTGTGTATGCGATCGCATATTCATCTGAATCGCATATGCCATCATGGCATATGCGATTCTACTTTCTGGGACCGCATATGCAGTCACATTTGACAACAATGGCTTTAACTTGAGGGAATATGAATGAAAGAAGCCATGGTGGTGCGAGCTGATAAACACCTAGGTGTGGCCGCACACATGCATGTGCACATTCTTGCATATTCATACGTTGCAAACATACTTAGTTTTTTATTCCACTCAGGCTAACATGCCTAAGAACTAGAGGGAAGAGGATGTCTCAAACGTACGTAATTTTGGGTGCCACCTGACTACACTTGCTATTTCAAGTCATTGGCAACTGATTTGTAATTCATCCAAAGAATTAGGGGTGCCACCTGGTAGTCCATAATTTTAGAAGATTGTGACAGAGAATGTGGGGTGCCACTTGGTAGTCCCTAATTCTTGGGAGCCACAAGGAATCCTATAAGAGCAATGACTCGGGTGAGTTGACTTTCCACCCACAAGTATTCCTCCAAACTTCTTTTCTAAACCATTTCATTTTTCAATCGTATAGCATATTTTAAGGTAGGATGTTACACAGGGGGCAGACCTGAAGAAATTAGTAGGGAGAATGGTAATTTTCAGTGGACTAATCCAATATATTACTTGTAAGAAATTAGATATAAGGTTTAAGAATTGTATTTATCAATTAAAAATCCAGTACCTTGCTGGGTATATTAATACATCATATTAGGGGAGCATTCTTTAATAAATCATATTTAAAATTTAAAAGTCAGAACCTTGCTGTATTCAAACATCCATATTCCTAACAACTACATCAAAAACCAATCTGCCTTTAGAACCCACCATACAAGTATAACAAAAACCACCACACAATCATAACAAAAACTGTACAACGACATTTCAAACATCCACATGCCACCATGCAACCATAACAAAAGCCCATAGACCAAAAAACCAACCTGCCTTTAATACCCACCATACAACCATAACAAAAACCATACAACCACATTCCTAACATCTATATGCCCACAATACAACCATAGCACCTTCTTCAAACCATAGTTGTCATTATCTCGGCCATTGCTCATCCAAACAGCTGAAACATGACACCATCTTCAGCTGCATACCTGTCATACAGTATAGTGCTTCAAACCAGGTTAACTCAGCAGTAAAAGAATGAAAGGCTCAATTATTAGAACAGGAGCACACAATAAGTAGGAACAAACATTAAAAGAATGCTTTCGTTTTACCCTATTAAAAAAATGCTTTTATAATTGTGTAAGATCTGGTTCATCTTGAGCTGCAAGTACATCACTTGTGATCTGAACAATTGTTAGAACAAAATCAATTACAAAAATTTGTAGGAATAACAAAAAAGGATAGGTGTATAAAATTTAGATGGCTCTTACCCTTTTTATAGGGCATGTGGTTGGATAATGACCCAATGGCCCACAATTTTTCCATTTCTTAATTTTCTTCTTAGACTGGTTCAGACTCACCTCCAATCCGGACTTGATTCAATCATTATTACTTCACCTATGCTTGGTGGCACAACGAGGCGAATCCCGTATTGTTATATTGGGATGTTCATTCAAAGGGACGCGCTTCAATCTGGGGAATATTATCTTCATGCACGTTAATTGTTTCTTTCATTTTTTCCCTCCTGGTCGTCCTGATACCTTTGAAGACCTTTATTACTGCAGGAAATGTATAATTCGCTAGTTTCACTGACTGAATCCCAACCTCAAGTGTTTTTTAACATGCTTCTATAATCTTCCAAACAATCATTGTAGAAACACGGTTCGACTCAATTATTCCTTCACCATCCAAGCGTATAGTATTATATCTAGCATGTTTTTTCCATCATTTCAGATTTTACTTAACACGGAATTTCTGTTACTTTCTTCTTGTGATCAATGTGAAGAATTTGACAACATAATAAACCCTCGCACTCAAACATCTTACAGCTACAACTTGCAGAGTAATCTCTGACATTGAATCTAACCATGAATTTTCTGATCTCTTCTTGGGACCCTTCATCTCCATTCATCCTCACTGCATATACTTTCAGAGACCTTTCTTCTTGTCACTTTTTGAGCATAGAAGGTGACCATTTTTCTAAATTCTTCATGAAATATATCGAAAATAGTTCTTGTATAAACCTTGGCTGCTTGTTTTTCAATTGAATTATCAAATAGTAAAGATGGCGTTGTGGACAGTGATATATGATCTTTATTTTCCTTGTCCCGATGAGATTTGATAGCAATATCGTATTGCTTAACAAATTCGTCTTTGTACTCGCATAGTTATCAAAGAGAGAATTCATGCTTTTGCTACATTGTGTGGTAGTCATGCCCATGGGTCAAAATATCGGATTTCCGATACGTATCGTCCTGACCCTCAAGACGATACGTATCGGGTATCGTCCGATACATTCAATGTATCGCCGATACATTGAATGTATCGGTTTGATACATTCAAAAAAAAAAAAATCCCAAAAAAATCTTAAAAAATCTCAATAAAATCTGAAAAATTATATTTATTTATTTTGTATTTATTTCAACTATTTTTGCTTATATTTTGACTTATTTAATGCATTAGATGAATATATAAGTAACATGCCTATTTTGTGACTTAACCTAGTCACATGCTTATTTTGTAACTTATTTTTGACTTAAGATCACATTTTTGACTTAATATAATAGATCTTCTAATATTATTTTTGACCAGCTGATCACATGCCTATTTTTTTCCCCTTTCCCTTCTTGAATTCTCTGAAATGAGGAAATTAGGATTGATGCAAAATTGCTTCACTTTCATATATATTCTTAGAGCTTATACAAATTTAGAAGGAATATGCTCTAACTGCCATTAAATCCTCTTAACTAAATGTTTTATCCTGGCATATGAGTTTGTTTATATATATAGATTACTTATTAACAATATTTCATAATTTGATCGACGTAGTCACGTATAAACTAAATTACAATGTATATTGACAAAAATAAATTATATATTGTCAAAATTAATAGCTATGTTGATAAAAATAAATTTAATTGTACATGAAAAATTTACTTTAGAGCCACATTGAATTTCGTGGTGGTTCTTGGCTCTCATGATCATCATCATCATCGGTGCGCGAGCTTTCCGGCCTTTTCCTACAATGTTGGCCATATTGATACCCATGATCATATGTGCCCCCCTTGAAACTGAGGCTGTAGCAACGAATATGGCTCAGTGTAGTACGTAAAGTCCGGTCCTCCAAAAATCTGACCAACGAAGTCATATGGCACCGGGTAGGTTTGTTGTGGCTGGTAGTATGGGTTACTAGTTGCTGAATCTTCGGTATTTTGTAAACTGAATCCCCCGAAGCTAGAAGTCATATAACCCATATCCGTATCATCATGTGGACCTTGTGGTGGTGGTGTTTGATATGATTCCGACGCTCCTCTTCCTTCAACCCCTCCCATTCTAAATGTAGGAGTGTCGAACAATGTTAACGGTGTCGAGTCATCGTCCCATGCGACAATATCTCTATAAGGATCAGAGGTACCAACATCCTTCCCTCTACCACTAGTGCCAACGTCCCCTCCACCATCATGCCCTCACCATCACCCTCACCACTCCCATCATCACTACCGGGCTGCGTTTCGTCATCAGATTTAACCACTGAATGACGATTCAATCTTCTTTTCCGCCTCGGTGGTTGGGAAGCTTGCTGCTCCGCTATTCTTTCAGCATTGTCCAGCCATTCAGTGCTCTCAGTATCCAAGATTGGCTCTTCTCTCTCTTCGATCCATTGATTCAAAGGGTCATCTTCCTCGAATATATAATCCAACTGGATGAGATCAAAACATTCACTGTCTGCAAGGTAGAATATGATAGATGGATTAGTATAAGATGTAAGTAAGACTTCATATAATTGAGGAATTAAGACTTCATATAATTGCTTACCACGGTTGGTCCTCTGCATATTTCTGACCCTTAATCGCATGTTGTAGTGGCAGTAGACTAACTTTTCCAATCGTTCTATAGTTAGTCTATTCCTTGTCTTAGTATGAATGAGAGAGAAAGTGCTCCAATTCCGCTCACAGTTGGACGAGGAACATGTTTGCGACAATACCCTCATTGCTACCCGCCTCAATATCGGACCATCACCTCCATAATGCATTCACCAATCAGCGGGTTTGTCGTGTTTAATTTGGGATTGCGCCAACGGGGTCCCAAATTACCCATGTCTCTTGCGAAACACGTCAATCTATAAAGATGAAATACAGTAAGCCACATATCAATAAACATATCATAATATCACATGACATTTGACTTATAAGTTATAAGGTATGATACTATGATTACTCACATCTTTGATGGCTTGACCTTGGTCCGCCAACTCAGGGAGCATTCGTTGGATTACATTGAGCAAACCGGTATACACTTCATCAGTGTCACTCAACTCGAAGCATCGCGTATACTGGAAGGCCGGATTCAAGTAGTATGCTATACATCAAATATGAGCAATTTCATCAGTATATGAAAATAATAAAAAAATAAATAAAAATTACTACATAAGCAGTTTAACATGTTATACCTGCTGCATGCAAGTACTAGTGAAATTGTGCATCCCACCTCTTGTCGATAATCACTCAGTATCGTTTATATTTTGTAGGGCATTTGGTTTTGATAGCCAATTTTGCCTTATCCATTGACTCATAAACGTACCCTATCGTTGGTTTCTCATCACCATCAACCAATCTCAACACTTGCACCAACGGGGTAGTGACGGCGATCAGG
Organism: Chloranthus sessilifolius; assembly: GCA_021018995.1. Taxonomy (NCBI): domain Eukaryota; kingdom Viridiplantae; phylum Streptophyta; class Magnoliopsida; order Chloranthales; family Chloranthaceae; genus Chloranthus; species Chloranthus sessilifolius. The sequence goes on from CM037586.1 coordinate 36,010,034, forward strand.
TGGTCAACATCTGCTCAAAACTGAGTGTTGTAGATCAGGTCAGCAACTTTAGTGCAAGCTAGTCTCTTTGCTCGTGGGAGTTCTATTTCATATTTATTCCATTCTTCCGATGACACCATGGTTTTCAGCTAACGCCTATATCTAGCCAAACTCAGGCTAAAAAAGCGTGTTACCAAAACGATGTAATGTCATGGTCGAACAACTCATTGTTCGTGAAGTCTCTTATTAAATTGACCAGCTTGTCACTGTTGTACAGGTAGGAAGTAATCGTTTTTCCCTTCTGAATAGTTGCCTGTGCCTTTCTTCTCTTTCCTAAATCCTCAAGAATGACGTCCACGCAATGAGCGGCACACGGGGTCCAGTACAGGTGACGTCTCTTCATCATTAGTTTTAATCCAACGGCTTTGTAATTTGCCGCATTGTCTGTTACCACCTGCACAACCCGCTGCTCTCCAACCTCTTGAACTACCTTATCCATTAGTTGAAAGAGGTAATCAGCCGTCTTTGCGTGTCTAGAAGCATCAACTGATTTCAAAAATAATGTCCCGACATCGCTGTAAACCAAAAAGTTGATCAAACTCTTCTTTGTGGGACTAATCCATCCATCGCACATAATTGTGTAACCCCTCTCATCCCATACATCCTCAAAGCTTTGTATATAGGCACTTATCTCATCGTACTCATTTTTTAGTAAGGGTCCAGATATCTCGTATGCAGAAAGCTTTTTAACTCCTGGACCAACTTCTGCACTTGTATCAATCATGCTTTTGAAGTACGGCGACTTTGCTACTTGGGTCGGAATGTGGTTGTATATAAAAAACTTGGCAATGGATTTTCCAAGCTTCTTTCCCATTTTTTTAAGTGAGATTGCACTCAAGTTGGTTTGTTTGGAGCTTTCAGTGCGATACATGAATAGATCCATGGGGCCTGTAGTACGGCCTCTAGTAGACGGCCTATAATTCCTCCCGGATGCTGACCTACGCAACCCGACAATCTGCTCAACATCCTCATCAACATTAACAACATTTGGCCTATGAGTAGATCCATTACCAGCAACAGGCATGGATGGGCCCCTCAACCTGGACCGAAATCGATAATCGGCTTCTTCCTGATCTCGCCGCTGTTATGCTTCTCTGACACTCTCTCATAGCTCTCGCTATCTGCTCATCCTCATCATCCTCGGGTCCAGGTGATGTAAACTCTGGATCTGCCCTCCTGATTCTCTCATACATTTCCCTATCAGGATCGGCTTCAACTTTTTTCTTTCCCTTTGCCGCTTGTAAATTAGCTCTGACATTTTCTTTCACTTCTCTGGGTATATTGGGACACCCTTTTATCTCTCCCTTTACGTGAGCCAGATGCTCCTTTAACCGTGTGATACCTCCTCTCAGCAGTTTTTTCCCACAAAGCTTACACTCTATCCGGAGTTTATCAACATCTATTGCTGTACCGTATTGCCATGATGGATCTGACGATCATACCATATTTATTTATTTCACCTGCATGAATGAGCAAACGATTGGATTAAATTAAACATCTAATTTACACTTGAAAATAAAATTTATTTATTAATTATTGCTATTTTAAAAATATTAGATTATATTTTATTAAATTTATTTGATATTATTCTAATTTTTATAAAATTTAGACTACATTTGAAATTTTATTTGATATTATTCTAATTTTTAAAAGATTAGATTATATTTTACCAAATTTATTTGATATTATTATATTTTTTGAATATTTATTTGATATTATTATAATTTTTGAATATTTATTTGATATTATTATAATTTTTGAATATTTATTTGATATTATTCTAATTTTTGAATATTTATTTGATATTATTCTAATTTTTAAAAATTTATTTGCTATTATTCTAATTTTTAAAAATTTATTTGAAATTTATTTCATATTATTCTAATATTTTATGGGACATATCCCATAATTATGTGACATACCCCATTATTTTAATTATTTTAATTACATGTGACCCATAATATTAATTATTTTAATTATATGTGACCCATAATTTTAAGGGTACATGTGACCCATATTGACCCATATTATTAATTATATTAATGAGATTGTGACTCATAATTTTAAGGGTATATGTGACTGATATTGACTCATATTGGACCCATAATTTTAATAATTTTAATTATTTTATAATTTTAAGGGTACATGTGACCCATATTGGTCCATATTATTAATTATATTAATTATTTTGTGACCCATAATTTTAATTATGTAAATTATTTTGTGACCCATAATTTTAAGGGTATATGTGACCCATATTGACTCATATTATTAATTATATTAATTATTTTGTAACCCATAATTTTGTGACCCATAATTTTAAGGGTATATGTGACCCATATTGACCCATATTATTAATTATATTAATTATTTTGTGACCTATAATTTTGTGACCCATAATTTTAATTATATGTGACCCATAATTTTAATTATTTAAAGTATTTTGTGACTCATAATTTTAATTACATGTGACCCATAATTTTAATTACATGTGACTCATAATTTTAATTATTTAAATTATTTTTTGACCCATAATTTTAATTACATGTGACCCAAAATTTTAAAATAATTATGGGGCATACCCTATTATTTTAATTATTTTAATATCTACCATTAAATATGGTAGATCTTCCATATTTATGGGTAGTAGATCTACCAAATTTATTGCTAGATCTATTATATTTAATGGTAGATCTACCATATTTATAGGTAGATCTACCCTTAAATAAGGTAGATATACCCTTAAATAAAGTAGATCTACCTTATTTTAACTTTTAAAACGAAATAAAACGATGGGAAAATGATAAAACACGTACCTTCGGCGTTAATCCCGAGCATTTTTGTGCGATTCGGCGGCGATTTGGGGTGAAAATAAGCAAAAAAGAAGAGTGCAAATGAGGAAGAAGAAGGGAAGAGCAAAAAAAGGCTGAAAAAAAGCAAAAAAAATGAGCCAAAACCGACCCTATAATTGGCTGAGTCAAAAGGGCACGTGCTTGGGCCCACGGACGATAATTTCAAATTATCGTTCGTATCGGATGATAATTTGAATTATTTTTTAACATTTTAATTTTTTTATATTATTGGACGATAATATCAAATTATCGTCCGATAATTTCATATTGTTGTCTGATACGGACGATACGGGCGATACTTTGCCCGTATCGGACGATAATTTGGGTATTTTCGGTAGGGTACGATACATACCCTATATATCGTACCGCTGAGGTCCCAAACCGATACGTATCGTCCAATACGTATCGGTATCGGACGATATTTTGACCCATGATCTATGGTCTCGGGGTATTTTTTTTGTGACATTCATCCTTCGTTTATCAAACTTCTTAAAGCCTTCCTTTGCACATACAAATTTACATTTTCTAACATCTCCATTTGCTAATAAATTGACGTTACTCTTTCTAATACTAAAGTGAACCTTTTTGGTATATAAGTTATAGAATTCATACACCTTCTCTTCTGTTTTAAATTTCACGCCAACGTGTCCCTTCCTAAAGTTACTTGTTTTGACACTTTGGGATTTGACTAAGTTGGACATATTGACATCAACCGCGTCCTTGGTTATATATTTCATTATTACCTCCTCCCATTACATTAAAACTTTCGACATCTCCCCCATCCTGTACGTTGTAATTTTCGAGATTAATATTCTATACCTCCTAGATTCATGCCGCTAAACAAATAGATTAAATTCCTATAGTGTCAATCAAAGCAAAGTGATATAGAGAATAATTACGAACCTGTTTTAATTTTGTAAAGAAATAATTAAAATTCTATGCAGGAACTAAGTTTTGAAAAATTAGAAACATCATAAAAACCCCAAAATTTTTAAAATTTCTTTCAAACATTTAAGTAAAAATTTTACGAGTTAGAAAGAAACATATAATAAACACTAAACATGAATCGGATTTTAGTTTATTTAAAACCCTAAACAATTCAACTCTTGTTGGTTGAAGATTGTAGAAAAGAACATATTTTCAACGATATTTACATTGGATCCTACACAAGTGCCACATTGTTCCAATTAGTGATCTGTCCCACATTTCTCCAACCTGATGGTGATCTAATGGTTACAAAGTTATTAGAATAATTAAAGAAAAAAGAAAAAAAAATGAGCTAAAAAAAATGTACTTCTCTTTATCAAAATGAGTTAAACATGACAAAAGGGAGATTGCAAGAGGTTTCATAGGGAAGGAAAATGAATCGGACATGAAAAAATTAATGAATTGAATCAAACATGAAAACAATGATTTTATAGTATAAAACCCTAAAAGCACCCTAATAGACTGTAAATTTATTAGGTATATTTAAAAATAATATGATATTAATTTTTTTTTATTAAATACAATCTACAACTTTAAAAAAATTCATTAAATATATTTAAAAAAAAATTGCACGGGTTTGAGTAACCACTTGTTTCTACCAGCTATGCCGCAGAGCTTGGAGAGAGACAAACATGTCGATCAGCCCACCCTTCCCGTGCCTCCCCGTATCAAAACCCTAGAATTTCGAACATATTGCATCTTAAAGAGTGGAGCCCACGTGCCGAGAATGCAAGGGGGTTATATTGGTCTGTGTGAGGAGAATGGAAGGGAGTTGGAGAGAGAGAGACTCAATGAGAGGCTTTTTGAGGAGAGTTCAAGAGTTAGAGAGAGAGTGTGTGCGTAGGGAGAGAGACCCAGTGTTTGAGAGAGAGTAACATAGTTTTTGAGAGGGAGAAAGAGTTTAGCAGGAGGAGAGAAAGTCTTTGAGAGAGAAGTGCGAGATTCTCTTTTTGAGAGAGAGATTGTTGGGTTAAGTCTAATTGGTGCTACATGTTTACCGCTGCATGGTATGGGTGTAGCGCTTAGCCTACGTTCGAGCGTATATTCTCTATTCTTTTTCTCTGTATCTCTCTCTCTCTCTCTCTCTCTCTCTCTATATATATATATATATATATATATATATATATGGTTAAAGGGTGACTTTTTTTTCCTTAAAACTTTGATCAAAGTTTCCCATCCGCTTGCCTAAACTTGGTGCATTTACTTTGGCCAATATTTTGACAGTGGATAAGATTTTTTCCAAAAAACATTTGGGGATGGGCCTAATCGATCTTGTGCATGATGCCCTGACACATGATCCTCAGATTAGGTGCCCACTTCGACACCCCAATGGACCTAGTGTAGGGTTGAACCTTAAATCGATAATACATGGTTTCCGCATATATATATCCCTCTCATCACTGAGCCACTCTCTTGGAACTTACATTACTGGGAAAATTATCATAAAAAACAACTCATCAGTCATCACCAGACCTCTCCATATGTCAATAACTTCTCCTTCCTTTCCTCATTGGATACCATCTTTTTACAATAACTAAGTTCCTTTGCCCTAATTCGCTTAGCGGCCTTACCAGACAAGGCCCCTTAGATGTGAAAATATTTGAATGAGAGGCTTCTCATCTTTTGCATTTAGTATCAATTATATTTTTTTACCCTAACGGACAATCATCCTCTCTGGGGACACATGCTCTCCAATTTTCCCAACACGATTAATATAAACTAAAAATCTCTTTACCTTCAGTTGTAGTAGTTGTTCATTCCATCCTCTAAATCCATCCCTCTTTTAATAAGTCTCTTCCCTTAGGTTGTAATAGTTGTTCATTCCTTCGTCTAAACCCCTTCCTCTTGTATTAAGTTAAGAGTGAACAAGAAGTTTAGCAAGCTTGAAGAGTTGGGCACCATAAATAGCTATAAGTTAGTTCGCTCTCATTATATTTTATTTATTAATTATTAAATGGAGACCATTATATTATTATTATTATTATCATTAAAAAGTAAATATAATAGAACAACTATAAAGAAAAATAAGAAAGAGACTACAGTAAGGAAGGAAATGGTGTTAAAGCTGTAATCTGTATCCAACCCTTGTACAAAATCTTGGTTGAACCGAAAGGGTTAAAACTGAAAGCTATTGTAGATGCATCATGGTAATGACATGGTAAACCTCATAGTATTTGTAGTAACTCGCTCATTATCCTGTTGATCGACTCTCTCATTCCCCTCCTAAAGAATGTGGGAAAAAGAGTGATTTCGATTGATGCGGAATTAAAGCCTATGCGCTGGGATCGTGACCGGATCAAACAGAGAAAGTCGACAAAGAGAAAATGGACCCATTAATGGGTTTTTAAAATGCTTGTTAAAAGAAAAGAAAGGGTCCAAAACAGCAATATCGCCCAAGCGAATTCGAGTCTCGCCCGAGCTAATTTGAGACAAAGTTAGATCAATTAGGTTTCGTTTTGAAGCTTTCTGAGTTCCTTTTCATTTTTTTAATTATTTAGGGGTTAGGAACATATATGTGACATTTGACAATTAATTTCGTCACTTTCAGTGCAGCTCTTGAAAAAGTGGTCATAACTCCTTCAATACATGTTGGAATTACATGTTTCTTGTCTTGTTGGAAAACTACTTCGATAAGCTTTCAAAAAAGACTAATTTCGCGTTAATCGAATATCGTTTGATCCTTCAAAAGTGGTCGCGTAATAGAAAAATGAAATTGGTAGTGAAATTAATTGTGATTGTATGATTAGAAAGTTTTAATGGTTAGTTAGGAGTTTTAGTAGGATTATACCTAATTAAGATTTTAAAAGTTTATATAAAGCATTGTAATCGCTTATGAGAAATAATTCTATGAATAAAATTGCGAGTTTTTGCGTGTGCAAATTTTGAATGAGAGATCCTTTCGTTTGAAAATTTGGGATAAGTTCTCTTCTTTGAAGATTGATTCTTCAAATCCAATGGTGCAATACTGACAAGCCTCTTTGGAGCGATTTCGAAAATCTTTTAACTTGATTCTTTTTTTATTTTAATTTTATTTGAAGATTGAGAACCTTAAATCCTATCGTGCGAGATGTTACGCTACTTTAGAGTTAGCGTCCTTTCCGTCTTGCATCACCAATCCTCTCAAAATGCAACCCATCTCCTTGAACTAGTGATGGGGACATCCGATTCAAGCACCCGCCCATAACATATCGGAGGCGAAAGAAGAAACGTAACTTATCGAAAGAAGAGTAACTTTTAATCCCGTCACTTTTATGTTTGGCCTATTTTGAAGTGTCAAACGAAATCAGATTGATACGAAATTGATCATATTTGAAAGCTTATCGAAGCAGCTTTCCAACGAGCCAAAATTTGAGCAATTCCGACAAGTATTGAAGAAGTTATGGTCAGTTTTTGGAGGCTGCACATAAAGTGACGAATTTCAAGAATCCTAATTGAATTAGGATTAGTTTCTTTTATTATTTTATTTTAGAAAGTAAAAGTTGTTTATTTTATTAGAAATAGGATTAGTTTCCTTATTGTTTAGGATTTTATTGTGTTAGAAGAATTAGGATATTTCTTTTATTTGAATTAGGAATTAGAGTTATACTAGGATTTCTAATTTTATTCATTGGTTAGCCTATTTAAAGGCTTGTAAAAACTTTTATTATTAGTTTTTGGTTAATGAAAATTGTTTATGCAAATTGAGATTTCTAAACTTTCGTAAGGGTGTGATTCTCTCAAAACGGAGAGCGATTCTTCGATTCCCGCTTGCGGTTTGGTGCGAGCCCAACTCTTCTTCCATCTCTATCTTCTTTAGAGCTACGGTTTGCGTAAGTAGCATAATCCTAATTATTTTATTGATCTCATAAAAGCCCTAAATCAATATTTTGTTCATCATTAATTTTATTAGACTTTTATTTTCATTTGGTATCGATGGAACTCGCTTGCGAGTTTGTTCGACGCCCTAAAACTATCGGAGATCTAGCCGTTCATAAGAACCCTAGTATTCTAGATCCGCGATAGGGAACGTACACGAAAGTGACACTATTTTGGGCCGAAATTAAATCACCTAATTGAATTTCTAAAATTTTCGTGATAATTTGTTATTTTAATTGATTAAATTAATTTTAATCCTAATTTCAGCCCTAACATTGCATTTAGTAAGTCCCCGCATCAAATTGGTATCAGAGCATCAGTTTAGTTTTAGGGTTTTAGTGCTCGTATAGGTTTTAGGTTTTTATTTTTTTTATTTTTTTAGGTTAAAAAAAAAAAAAATTATTTCCGATCCATCTGGCTTTTGTCTGAAAATTTTCGTCTGCCTTTTTGTCTGTAATTTTCGTTTGACTTTTGCCTGAAAAATTTCGTTTGTCTTTTGTCTGAAAATTTTCATCTGACTTTTGTCTGAAAATTTTCGTCTGCCTTTTTGTCTGTAATTTTCGTCTGACTTTTTGCCTGAAAATTTTCGTCTGGCTTTTGTCTGAAATTTTGTCTGATTTTTTTTTTTTGGAAAGCTTTGTCTGAATTTATTTTATTTTATTTTTTTAGTCTAGTCTTTCTCTAAATTTCCTTGCATCATCATGGATCCCAATAAGTTAGAAGTCCTGATTAGAGACCTGACCGCCCGGATGGATGAACACTACAATCAGGTGCAACAACAGTTGCAAGACCTACAAATCCGGCATGAAACTTTAGAAACTCGCATGGAAGAAATCAATGAGCTCATCGCCGGAAACCCCAATAGAGTCCACACCCATGAACGTAGGAGGGAAGTTCCTCATCGTCGCGAAATCCACACCGAATAGGACGATAAAATCATGAAATCAGTAAAAATGGACGCCCCTAATTTTGATGGGAAAAGACAACCTAAAGTCTTTCTCGAGCAGGTCACCGGTATGGAAAACTACTTCGAGTGGTATGCCATGCCTGAAAAGCGAAAGGTCCGCTTTGCAAAGGTCAAACTTACAGGCCAAGCTCGACTTTATTGGATGGGTCTAGAGCGCCGAAGACAATCCAACGGTCATACTCCCATTTCCACTTGGGAAGAGATGAAGGACCAACTGAACGATAAATATGTTCCTCTATCCTACGAGGAACGCATTCTTGATCAGTGACATTCATTGCGTCAAGGAAATTCATCGGTCACTGAATACATCGATAAGTTCGAAGAACTAAAGACCAGTGATGATTTGAGCAGGAAAAGGTTACCCTATCCCAATTTGAATGGGCCTTAACCGCAAAGGAACTTATTGACTGTTGATAATCTACACGAATGTTTCTCTAGAGTCGAAGAGCTAGAGCGATACCTCAAAACTAGTATTCCATCTAGTTATAAGTCTAGTTATCGGTTCAATGCACCCGAGTCAAAGCCCAACATTAGTGCCCCGTTTGATAGGTCCAACCCCGTTACTACACCAGTAACTCGAGTCGATAAGGGTAAGAGTCCAATGCTCGAAGGCCTCAGTGGTGGTCAAAATAAATGTTATAAGTGTCACGGCATCGGGCATTTTGCAGCACAATGCCCATCCCGAAATTTGTTCATAGCTGAGGACACCGAAAATGAGCATGATGAAGGTATCTTGAATGAAGTACGAGCTGCGCTGTTCCTAGTGATGAAGAAGATTGTGTAGGGGAACGAACAATGGCGTATCTTAGGGATGTCTCCTATCCCGTTGGGGAGGATAATACCTCGCGGGTTCTTGTGGTTAGATGTGCTCAAGCCCAATCGAAGGAGAGTGATGATTGGCGACGGGATAATATCTTTTATACCATAGACACATGTGGAAAGAAAGTCTGTCGAGTCCTTGTTGACAGTGGAAGTTGTACCAATGTGGTTTCTGAAAGTACAGTTTCTCATTTAGGGCTCACCCCCGTAGCTCACCCACGACCCTATAAGATTTCTTGGGTTAATTCACCATCCATCCCTGTTTCACAAAGGTGTCAGGTTCCTATACAATTTGGATCGTATAAAGACACCTTGTGGTGCGATGTTGTGCCCATGGATGTGGGGCATATCATCCTTGGGAGGCCTTGGTTGTATGACATGGATGTTACACTATTCGGTCGATCGAACGTGTGTTCCTTCACTCACTAAGGTCAGAAAATACAACTTAATCCGTTACCTCCAAAGACACCCACAGTGAAGTCGACAAAGTCAAGTAATAAAGGCCTATTAGAGAGAGAGAAGACATTAAAGGCCGTTCACATCGTTAGCCCTCTTGAGTTTGAACGAGGCGCTAAGACAGAGGACATCATCTACGTCCTTGTCACAGTTGAAAAGTCCAAAGAATCAGGCGTTGAGGTTCCAAAAGAGGTCAAACCAGTCTTAAGTGAGTTTGCGGATGTCTTTCCCGAAGACCTTCCAAATGAATTACCACCTCTACGGGACATCCAACACGCCATCGATCTAGTCCCTGGAGCTACCTTACCCAACTTGCCCCACTATCGTATGAATCCATCCGAACACTCGGAGTTAAAAAGGCAAGTTGATGAGCTTCTCCAAAAGGGGTTCATAAAGGAAAGCTTGAGTCCCTGTGCCGTGCCAACGCTGCTCACACCCAAGAAAGACGGAACTTGGAGGATGTGTGTGGATAGTTGCGCGATTAACAAGATTACGGTCAAGTATCGGTTCCTGATACCAAGATTGGACGATATGTTAGACATGATGGTAGGTGCCACAATTTTTTCGAAGATCGATTTGAAGAGTGGGTACCATCAAATTCGAGTTCGTCCCGGGGACGAATGGAAAACTGCCTTTAAAACCAAAGATGGTTTGTACGAATGGTTTGTCATGCCTTTTGGGCTTCGAACGCCCCAAGTACATTTATGCGTATCATGACGCAAGTGTTACGACCTTTCATCGGCAAGTTCCTTGTGGTTTATTTTGACGACATCCTCAGCTACAGCCACAACGAAGAACAACACTTGGACCATTTAAGGCAAGTTTGTGTGACTCTCCGAGGAGAGAAGTTATACGCGAACCTGAAGAAGTGCACATTCATGTCACATCGCGTTGTCTTCTTAGGGTTTGTCGTGACCTCTGATGGAATGACTGCAGATCCTGAAAAGGTCACAGCTATCGTTGGATGGCCCGAACACATTCATGAAGTTCGTAGCTTCCATGGGTTAGCCACATTTTACAGGCGATTCATCCGTAACTTCAGTACGGTAACTTCCCCTATCACCGATTGCATCAGAAAAGGGGAGTTTAAATTGACACCTGCTGCGGCTAAGGCTTTCAAGGAAATTAAGTCTCGAATGACGGAAGCTCCTGTCATGCGCCTTCATAACTTCTCTAAGGTCTTTGAAGTTGTGTGTGGCGCATCAGGCGTAGGTATCGGAGGAGTATTGAGCCAAGAGGGCCATCCGATAGCTAATTTCAGTGAAAAGCTAAATGCGGCCAGGCAGAAGTACTCGACCTACGACAAAGAATTCTACACGGTAGTCCAATCCCTTAAATATTGGAAACACTATCTACTACCACATTAATTCGTCTTGTTCTCGGACCACGAAGCCCTGCGATTTTTGAATTCTCAAAAGAAGTTAAACCCACGACATGCGAAATGGGTTGAACAACTTCAAGAGTTTACCTTCGTGCTGAAACATAGGGCCGGTGTGGAGAATCGAGTGGTTGACGCGCTTAGCCATAGAATGGCGACTTGCACTCATTAAGTATTGAGGTAACCGGATTCGAACGCCTCGTGGAGGATTACCCCACATGTTCGGATTTTGGCGAAGAGTATGCCTCACTTGTGAGTGGACAACCTGTCAGAGGGAGTAAATATACCCTACAAGATGGGTATTTGTTCTTGAAACACCGATTGTGTATTCCCCGCACTTCTTTGCGAGACTTTCTCGTTTGGGAATTACACGTCGGAGGGGTTGCTGGTCATTTTGGTCGCAATAAAACTGTCGCATTGGTTGAAGACCGATTTTATTGGCCCAATCTCGCCAGAGATATTGCCAAAATTATCAGCCAGTGTCGTGTTTGCCAGTTGGCAAAGCAAAAGAGGCAGAACACGGGATTGTATACACCTTTACCGGTGTCACACACCCCGTGGCAAGACCTATCAATGAACTTCGTGTTAGGCCTCCCTAAAACCCTTCGAAAGCACGACTCGGTGTTCGTTGTTGTGGACCGTTTCTCTAAGATGGCCCACTTCATTGAGTGTGCGAAGACCTCCGATGCTAGTCACATTGCTACCCTGTTCTTTAATGAGGTCGTTCGTCTACACGGTTTGCCTAGGACGATAGTGTCTAACCGTGACGTTAAATTTGTCAATTACTTTTGGAAGACACTATGGCACAAAATGGGGACTCGACTACAATTTTCATCTGCTTATCATCCCCAAATTGACGGGCAAACTGAGGTTGTCAATATGAGTTTAGGAAATCTGTTAAGGTGTCTAGTGGGTGAGCACATTAGGAGTTGGGATTCCATCTTACCTGTTGCTGAGTTTGCATATGACAATTCGGTTAATAGAACCACAGGCATGAGTCCATTCCAAATTGTCCATGGGTATAAACCTAAAACACCAGTAGATCTCATTCCAATGTCCATTCATCATCGGTCATCAGAGTCTGCGTCGACATTTGCGCATCGCATTCATGAGTTGCATGCTGAGATTAAGAAAAAAATTAATTTAAAGAATGAAAAATACAAGTTCTTTGCAGATTCTCATAAACGGTTCAAAGAATTCCAAGAGGGTGATTTTGTGATGGTTCGGAATAGACTTGAGCGATTCCCACAAGGAGTTGCAAAGAAGTTACAAGCTCGTGGTGTTGGACCCTATCAGATCTTGAAGCGTGTGGGTTCTAATGCTTACATCTTAGATCTTTCGCCGGAATTGGGGATTAGCACGACTTTCAATGTGGAGGACCTTGTTCTATTCCATGGCCCTTCAACCATCCCTGCCAACCCCTTTAAGCCCTCTACATCCGATGATCCAATTATTTCCCTTCCCACACCGTTATCCCCACCTACTCGGCAAATCCGTGAGATCATCGAAGATGTGCTGGAAGATCACATTGTATCCACCAACCATGGGGGACTTCAGAAGTACTTGGTCAAGTGGAAGAACAAGGCCGTTACAGAGAATACTTGGATTACACAGGAGGAATTTCAGCAGCTTGATCCGGATCTTTTGAACCTTTATCACAACCAGCATTCATCGGGGATGAATCTGTCTAACCCGGGGAGAGTTGATGGGGACATCCGATTCAAGCACTTGCCCATAACATATTGGAGGCGAAAGAAGAAACGTAACTTATCGAAAGAAGAGTAACTTTTAATTCGTTCACTTTTATGTTTGGCCTATTTTGAAGTGTCAAACGAAATCGAATTGATACGAAATTGATCATATTTGAAAGCTTATCGAAGCAGCTTTCCAACGAGCCAAAATTTGAGCAATTCCGACAAGTATTGAAGAAGTTATGGTCAGCTTTTGGAGGCTGCACATAAAGTGACGAATTTCAAGAATCCTAATTGAATTAGGATTAGTTTCTTTTATTATTTTATTTTAGAAAGTAAGAGTTGTTTCTTTTATTAGAAATAGGATTAGTTTCCTTATTGTTTAGGACTTTATTGTTTTAGAAGAATTAGGATATTTCTTTTATTTGAATTAGGAATTAGAGTTATACTAGGATTTCTAATTTTATGCATTGGTTAGCCTATTTAAAGGCTTGTAAAAACTTTTATTATTAGTTTTTGGTTAATGAAAATTGCTTATGCAAATTGAGAGTTCTAAACTTTCGTAAGGGTGTGATTCTCTCAAAACGGAGAGCGATTCTTCGATTCCCGCTTGCGGTTTGGTACGAGGCCAACTCTTCTTCCATCTCTATCTTCTTTAGAGCTACAGTTTGCGTAAGTAGCGTAATCCTAATTATTTTCTTGATCTCATAAAAGCCCTAAATCAATATTTTGTTCATCATTAATTTTATTAGCCTTTTATTTTCGTTTGGTATCGATAGAACCCACATGCGAGTTCGTTCGACGCCTTAAAACTATCGGAGATCTAGCCGTTCATAAGAACTCTAGTCTTCTTGATCCGTGATAGGGAACGTACACGAAAGTGACACTATTTTGGGCCGAAATTAAATCACCTAATTGAATTTCTAGAATTTTCGTGATAATTTATTATGAGAAATTGTTATTTTAATTGATTAAATTAATTTTAATCCTAATCTCAGCCCTAACTGTGACAGCCCGGATTTCGGCACCCCGAAACCCGTGCCATTAGCACGATCCTCTTGACCGTGCCCCAAAACTATGCACGGAACATTGGTATAACAAACAACCAATAATAAATAAGGCAAAAGATTTCATAAAGCGGAAAAGTAACATGCCCATATGGCATAGCAAAAGACAGTTTTACCTTCATGCCACTGCATGAACTAGAAACCGACCGAACCATCGGTGATAAACAGATCACCCTAGATGGTTCGCCAAAAGAATAATCCAATTTAATTACATTATTTATAAAAAATAAAGGCTTGATATACCAAGCCATACAATTAGCTTTAAAAAACTACTCTCTGTCAAAGTACACAGCAGAGTCTCCTAGAAGAAGTCCTCGGGAGGAGGCTCCAACTCGTCTTCAGGCACATAATCCGAATCACCCGGATCTACGTCTCCCGAAGCCCCAGCTGCTGCGAACAAAGGACTTGCGACATATAATCTAAAGGGTGAGCTACATCCTAGCTCAATAGGGAACAACACAATGAACATATAAATCAAAACTCACATATATTCCATGATATTCTAAGCATGATGTGTCTATGCATTTGCTAGAAAAACTGTTTAAGAGCTGATGATTTGCATTCAAGTTCACTGGTAATTAGCATGTCTTACTTTACTGTTGATTTATCATGAATAACACTGAACAGGCCTAAAGCAAAACTTAAATCTTCAACTTAAGTAATCCCCGAGCAATATAGCATCGAGCCCCGATGGAATACCCACCATCGTCGCCTAAATAGACAGTTGTTAAAATGTATTCCCTTAGAATACTACCCAAGCCCCTTTCTCACTAGGCGGCGGGGTTAAATCTCAACTCAACATTCCTGGGATGTGCTCACTGTATACGGATAGACCTCTGCCTTGGGTATCTGGATTGGCCAGCGTCAGTCATGGATATCTGCCGGGTATCCGCCATGTCAGTGGGGTATTCTAAACAAACCTCAAATAACAAAAATAACATGTGCTTTACATATAGTTATTCACAGTGTAAAGTGCTATCTTATATCAGTTAGGCCTCAACAGTAATTATTCAATCATATATACATCCCTGGGATGTCTAATTTACTTGCATTACACTGATGCCTTTATTTCTTTCTCATCCCCTGGGGATGTCTCATTTTCATTTGCTCTCTTAGTTTTAATTACTCGCATCACACAGATGCTTTTATCACATTCTTGGTATCACACACACCCATTTTCACAAAGCTTTTCATAGTTAAAACATTTTCAATTCTGATAAATATATCACTACATACATGCTCTTGTAATTAAAGTACATGTTCAAGGTGTTCCCTACCTCAGGTCTTTGAAGGTCCAAGCATCAAGGTCCCACGCGGCTCCTTGTGCTCGCTTTCACACGTACCACCTATGGTACATTACAACACATGCAATACATCACTAAAGATGTAATAAAGAAGGTCCTAGACCCTCCATGAATCTCAAAGTAAAAGTAGAAGGTTAAGTAAAACTGCCAAAGTCGATTAATCGATTCCCAAAATCGATTAATCGAAACCCAAATCGATTAATCGATTCTCAAAATCGATTAATCGAGATTCAAATTCGATTAATCGATCCCAAATCGATTAATCGAAGTCTCTAACATAATAAGGTCGATTCTCAAATCGAGTGGTCGAAAATCCGAAATCGACTAGTCGATCCCAATTCAATTAATCGAAATCCAAAATCGATTAATCGATTTCTCAACTCGATTAGTTGATTTCCCCAGGTCATGTTTCTCTAGCCACTGGAGGTACCCAGTCGATTAGTCGATTTCCAAATCGATTAATCGACCTTCAAAATCGATTAATCGAAATCCAATTCGATTAATCGAAATCGGGCATCCTTGACCTTTCAACTTCCAGATCAAAATCGATTAATCGAATCCCAATTTCGATTAATCGATTTGGCCCGATTCAGCCCCCTTTTGGGCTGTTCTTCCAAAACCCATTCCTTTTCTTTTCCTTTCTTTTTCTAAGTCTTTAATCTATGATATTAACTATGCTAGACTGAACTTAACTCATCAACGATCTATGCATTAATTTAAATAAAAAACTCACCTTCAATTTATCTCAAATTGATCAATGTCTAGGTTGGAATGGCTAGGGCTCCAGCTTTAGCTTCAATGACCCCAAACGCGTTTAATCCGGAAATCAATGCGCAATCTTCCCTCAATCCAACCACAATAACTCCTCTTTACTCTCTCTCTCTCTCTTCTTAACTCTCTCTTCAACAACCAACAAAAGAAACTTTTAGGGTTATTAAACCCTTATATCTTCTCTCCTGTTTGTGTGTTAAACACATACACCAAAGATAGGTGTATGTATCTCTAAACCAATAACATTCACTACGCTTAAGTCACATCTGTACCGCATTAGTTCATCACTTCATGAGTTCATTGTTTGACCATCCCTTGGTCAACCCTACGACCAATCGGGCACGGATCCCGAGGTCAAAGTTAAACGCTCAATTTTTCGGGATATTACATTCTCCCCACCTTGGGAATTTTTCGTCCTCGAAAATAACCCAAAGGCGCTCGGGTGTGGTACCCCGCACACAGCGGTGTCACGTAGTTACTCATGAAAGTGAATTACACATCACACAGTGCGAGAAACAAAATAATGCGAGTACATGCTAAAGAAACTGATCTATATTTCATTAAATTTCCAAGATTTACAAGTATCTTTAACTGTTGTCGATAAGTACAATTGAAAATTTAAGTACATAGTACAAAATATCCAAAACATCCAAAAAGTGATGACAAAATGAAACCATTGTCAAGCGGTCACGCCGTCCCCTCTCCTGGCTGATCTGATGCAGGGGTGGGCTGCTCTGATGGAACTGGCTGCTCAGGTGGTGGCTGGGTTGTCTCTGTAGGCTGCTCGGGCTGCTGGGTTGCCGAGCCAGATGCATCGGCGGTAGATGTACTCGCGTGGAAACCAACACCCGTGTGAAAAGCTGTCTGACCCGCAATCCACTCCGCCTCCTGCGCGAGGCGCTCCTGGTAATCCAACGGATAGATGTACCGTAGTGTGTGGAACATCAAGAAGTCCATCCGTCGGTTCATCCTCTCGTTGTTGGCCTCCATCTGGGCCAACACATCCTTGATAGTGGGTGCTTAGCGAGCCGCTCGCCGGCGGTATGAAGAAGTCGGTGTGGCTGCCGCAGACTGCGTTGGCGGCGTAGGCGAGGCGGTGGTATAGGAGGGTGCCCCCTCAGCTGGTGGCTCAATGGGGTGTGCTTCCCCCACAGGTGGGTCCTGATGTGGCGGTGGGGGTGGTGGTGGTGCTACTGGTGCTGCTGCTGGGCCCTGAGCCGGTAGGGTCCGCTTGAGCAAATTGTAGCTATGGTTCCATGAAGCAGTGGAGAAATGCTTCACGCGATCCGTAGCCCTCTCCTCGTGGGGTGAGATGGTGTACTCTGGAGCGTCTGAGTAACACTCCAGCATGCTCGAAATGAGGCGAGCATACGACATCTTTTCTTTGGGCCTCAAGTTGCCCTTCATCAACTTCCCTTTTATGTAGACCATTCCTTCTAGGATGATCATCGTGGCGTCAAACCAACGGCCACAGAAGGCCGCGTAGAGTGCCTGCTGCACTTTTTCCACCCGTTCGGTGTCGTGACGCATCGGGTATGGGTTACACTTGATTATGGAATCAAGCATCCACATGTAATGTGGGAGATCGACCCTCCTAATGGAGGATCTCGACCCCTTTTTCCCTTTGGTCATACGGGTCATAATTTCTTCAAAATTTCACCTCTTCCGCAAAGGGTGGGAAGAGGGTGGTCTCGGGCACGAAGTCTAGGTAGCATTCGAGGGCCTCGTGGATGTGGCGACGAGTGAAGGTGTAGTCACGACCCTCTATCTTGGTCGTGACTATGTTGTCAGTAGGCCCCTCCGTTAGCCCTTGGTAAAATAGTCGGACCAGTCTAGGGTAGTAGGACCCGCGAATTGGTTTCAAAAGGTTGCCGAGACTGGCCTTTACGAGATAATTTCGAGCCCATTGTGTCTCGCCCACCACATCGGGATTTGTAAATAGTTCCACATCGATAATGTACTTGGTCTCGAAGGTCTTTGCCACCCACCATTCGTTTGGTTGGAGTACGTTGACGGGCGGTGGTGGCATTGGTGAAGACTTCATGCGACGTGTTTCGTCGAACCTGGATGTGGTATCCGGCGTCTTACGGTGATGGAGTCCTCACAGGTGATGGGGTAGGTGGTGGCGGTGTGGCGTTCTTACGCCGGACCGAAAGCTTAGACGTTGCCTTCTTCGAAGACAACCGGGTTTTAGGCGGCATTTTTGGAAATAAATTCGCAAAACTAGGGTTTATATGGTTTGAAATGGAAAAGAACGAAAACTAGGGTTTTACCTTAGGTTTTTGATCCGAATGTAAACGATTTCGATCCAAGCTCCCCAAAACCCTAGCTGGTACGCTTGCTCGAGGAGGGAGATGAAGTGGCGCGCAAGAACAGAAAACCCCAAATTTTCAAATGGGGAGAAATCCCCCTCGATTTATATATATAGGCCCTGGTTCGATTAATCGATTTCCAAAGTCGATTAATCGAGTTTCAAAACTAGGTTCAGCCGCGCGAAATAGATTAATCAATTTCCAAAATCGATTAATCGATACTCAAAATCGATTAATCGAAATCGTGGTCATTTAAATTTTTAGCTTTTCGAGCTCACTGGCGTGAGCCAGTCGATTAATCGAAATTCACTTCGATTAATCAAAATCCCAAAATCGAATAATCGAATTTCACTTCGATTAATCGAAATCGTAAGGTTCTTCGAATTTTTCCCAAATTTCTCAGGTGACTCGATTAGTCAAACCTCCAGTTCGATTAATCGAAATCCCAAATCGATTAATCGAATTCTCCTTCGATTAATCGAAATCGTATAAAATTCTTCAATTTTTTTTTAAAAAAATTTCTTAATCACTCGATTAATCGAATTTCCAATATCGATTAATCGAATTCCAAGATCGATTGATCGAAATCCGAATCGATTAATCGAAATTTCATTTTATTCATTTCCTGTATCTCCCTTCAATATCCACTCACTGGCGTATGCCAGTCAACTAATCGACCAAAATTGATTAATCGAACTCCCAAATCGATTAATCGATTAATCAATTTGAAAATCGATTAATCGGTTTTGATCAGATTTCCAAATTTTTGTTATTTTTCTCTCTTTTGGTTTCTTGGTAAAACATGACCAGTTGGTCACTGGTTTGTGAAACACGTCATCATGGTCATGTTATGGCTATGATGAATTCTAAGTATGCATTCGACATGGTATTAGGAACACTATGCGGATTATAATTGTTTCTATTGAATAAATTGATCAACAGATCGACATTGGATTACAACATATGGTTTAAATCCGCAACATGCTTGCGGTGTTACAATTTTGACTCTCAAGCTGTCGCAACCAAGCTCGGATACTGCTCTTTCATGTCGGCCTCTTGTTCCCATGTAGCTTCCTCGGCCGGATGATGCTTCCATCGAACAAGCACTAATGGAATCACTTTTGTTCGCAATACTTGTTCCTTTCGATCCAAAATCTCCACCGGCTCTTCGATCATAGTCATATCCTCATGCATCTCAAATGATTGACCGCTCAACACGTGATTAGGGTCATTAAGGTACTTCCTGAGCATAGATACGTGAAACACATTGTGTACCTGATCAAATAACGGTGGCAATCCAATGCGGTAAGCAACTTTCCCTACTCGACCCAAAACTTCAAACGGTCCAAGATAACGGGGACTTAGCTTCCCTCTCTTTCCAAACCTCATCACGCCCTTCATAGGCGACACTTCCACGAATACGTGTTCACCCACCTTGAAGTCTACACTAGTTCGCTTGATATCAACGTAGCTTTTCTGTCTACTCTGAGCCGCTTTGAGTTTGGCCCTTATCATCCGAATATAGGTGGCATTATCTTCAAGTACCTCGGGTCCCAAAACGAAATTTTCACCCGTTTCCTCCCAATTGATGGGCAATCTACATCGCCATCCATAAAGTGCTTCATATGGTGCCATCCCCATGCTAGTCTGAAAGCTGTTGTTATATGCAAACTCAATCAAGGGTAGGTGCTGATCCCACGATCCTTGCAATTCAACATACATGCCCTAAGCATGTCCTCAATGATCTGATTGACTCTCCGTCTCACGGTTATGGATGGAATGTCAGATCAAATCTAGTCGCGTTCCCATTCCTTGAAATTTCTTCCAAAATTTTGATGTATATAATGGGTCACGGTCTGAAACAATGCTACTCGGAATTTCATGCAAACGGACAATCTCCTTCATATACAGCTCTGCCAGTCTTCCCGCCGTGTACATCGTGTTGTAAGACAAGAAGTGTGCTGACTTGGTCAACCGATCGACTACTACCCAAATGGCATTGTACTTCTTTGCAGTACGCGATAGCCCAACGATGAAGTCCATAGAGATCGATTCCCATTTCCATTCCGGTATGGGTAGGGGCTGCAATAGACCTGCGGGATGTCTATGATCGATCTTCACTTGTTGGCACGTCAAACACCGCGACACGTACTCTGTCACATCTTGTTTCAAGCCTCTCCACCAGTAATTCTTTTTCAAATCTTGATACATCTTTGTGCTTCCCGGGTGGATAGCATAGTTTGACTTGTGAGATTCATCAAGAATTGTTTGCCGTAAATCGGCATTGTCCGGAATACAGAGATGCCCTTGAACAACAAGAAACCATTCTCCTTGATCGAAAACTCAGATCTAATGCCTTCACTTACATCTTGACGAATCTTGGTTAGCGCCGGGTCTTTCATCTGTAGTTCATGGATATGCTCAAATATCATTGGTCTCACTGAGATATTAGCCAAGAAGGCTCTTGTAGCTTGCGACTCAATGTTCGCATCATATAGTGCCAGATCTTCAAATAACTTCCATCGGTGCATACCCAAAATTTGACTAGCCAATTGAGCTGAACTCTTTCGACTCAAGGCATCGGCGACTATATTAGCCTTGCCTGGATGGTACTGTATGGAACAATCATAGTCCTTGAGAAACTCCATCCATCTGCGCTGCCTCATATTTAGTTCCTTCTGTGTAAATAGATATCTGAGGCTCTTGTGGTCGGTGAAAATCTCGAATGTCTCACTGTACAAGTAATGTCTCCAAATCTTGAGCGCGAAAATGACCGCTGCTAATTCTAGGTCATGTGTCGGATAATTCTTCTCATGCTCTTTCAACTGTCTCGATCCGTACGCTATCACCTTTTTGTGTTGATTTAGCATAACCCAAACCGATATCTGAAGCATCATCAGATGTCATGAAACCTCCATCGTCTAAGGAATCGAAATCTGGAGCTGAAGTGAGTCTCTTCTTGAGTTCTTGAAAACTCTTCTCGCATGCCTCACTCCATTCGAACCTTGCGTCTTTCCGTGTAAGTCTCGTGAGTGGTCCTGATATCTTTGAAAAACCCTCAACGAAACGCCGATAGTAACCTACTAATCCAAGGAAACTATGGATGTCGGTCACGGTCTTTGGTTGCTCCCAATTCACCACTGCTTCGATCTTTGCTGGATCTATAGTGACACCAAGCTTTGAAACGACATGTCCCAAAAAGCTAACTTCTTCTAACGAAAACTCGCATTTACTGAGCTTGGCATACAGTTCGTGTTCACGTAGAGTCTGTAAAGCTACTCTCAAGTGCTTCTCATGCTCTTCTTCTGATTTCGAATAGATCAGGATGTCGTCAACAAACACTACTACACAAGAGTCTAGGTGTGGTTTAAACACCCTATTCATCAGATCCATGAATGACGCCGGGGCATTTGTCAACCCAAACGGCATCACTAGGAACTCATAGTGTCCGTATCGTGTCCTGAATGCAGTCTTCTGAATATCTTCTGCCTTGACTCTCAACTGGTGGTATCCAGATCTCAGATCGATCTTGGAAAAGTACCTTGCTCCTTGCAGTTGATCAAACAGGTCATCTATCCTAGGCAAAGGGTATCGATTCTTAATGGTAAGTTTGTTCAATTGTCGATAGTCAATGCATAGGCGCATTGATCCATCTTTCTTCTTTACGGACAAGATCGGTGCTCTCCATGGAGACACGCTCGGTCTAACAAATCCCTTGTCCATTAGCTCTTGTAACTGCTCCTTCAATTCCTTTAACTCAGCAGGAGCCATTCTATATGGTGCTTTAGAAATAGGCTCCGTTCCTGGTGCTGAGTCGATGGCAAATTCTACTTCTCTCTCTGGAGGTAATCCGGGTAACTCCTCTGGAAATACATCGGCGAAGTCTCGCACCACGGCTATTTCGGAGATAACATTCTTCTCCTCCTTATCCTCCTTCAGGAACGCCAAGTATCCACTGCACCCCTTTCTGATCAAGCGCTCGGCCCTGACTGCCGAGATAAGTGGCATGTGTGTCGACCTCTCTCCTCGACATCTAAATGATCTCCTCGTGTTGGGTCTGAAGATGACGACCTTGTTCTTGCAATCTGCCGTCGCACAGTGAGTCGATAACCAATCCATGCGAAGGATCACTTCGAATCCTTGCATGTCTAATAGAATTAGGTTTGCCGGTAGCTCAAAGACGTCTCCATCCATGACCCTCACGATCACGGAGTTACAACCCTTTTCGGTATCAACCGATTTCCCCGTAGGAACAGTCACGGTTAAAACGAAGTCTAACTCTTCTGGGTCGACTTTCATCCTCTTTGTGAAGCGAGGGGTAACAAATGAGTGGGTAGACCTTGGGTCTATCAACACTCAAGCTTCGTATGTCTCGTCGCTTCCCTTATAAATTTGTAACGTACCTAATCATACATACACATATATATAGTGTTTATCATCATACTAGAATTTATCACATGCAAGTTTTTCTTATATTTTCTATATGTGGATGCACCTTCTCTATTTAAAAATTTCAAGAATTGAAATTCTTTATTTAAAAGGAAGCTCACCTTGAATAACATCGTTTGTATTCTGAGCCTCTTGAGCTGTGACTGCGTAGGCTCTCCCTTGGACGATCGGCTTCCTCGCTTGTATAGGTCGTGGAATAGGAACTGAAGCCGTCTTCCCTTTGTTCATCTCAGGGCACTCCTTAATCAAGTGGCTCACCTTGCCACATCGAAAGCAACCCCGAGTTCCTTGCCTACAGTCAGCTGTGCGATGAGACTTGCCACACTTGGCACAAATCTCACGAGGTGTGGAAGAAGCTGCTCGCGAGAACCCCTGAGTAACTATACTCCGGTAGTAATAGCAGGGCTCTCGTAGCGTATTGGTCTCCCCGACGCGAGCAATGGAAATCTCTGTTGGCTGCTCTGCTGCGCCGGTCTCCCATAACCTCCTTGGAACGGTGGTTTCTGATTGTTTGGTATGAACCTCGGTTTTTTGTTCACCGGTTCATAATTCCCCGTTCTGCTCTGGTCTTTGTTCCACCTTCCTTGTTGCTCTCTCTGTCGGTATTTATTATTATTTTCTTCCTCTACTACGAGTGCTTTGCTCATGACTTCACCATAGGTCCTCTGTTGGAATGGTGCTACTCCTCCCCTCACGTCCGGCTTCAAACCTTGCTGAAACCTCTTTTCTTTCATCATCTCTGTGATGGCGTAGTCGGGCGCAAAGCGAGCGAGTCGCAAGAACTCCACTCCCTATTCTCTCACAGTCATCTTTCCTTGTACTAACTGTAAAAATTGAACTTCCATCTGGTTTCTCACCACCTCAGGGAAATATTGCTTGTTAAATTCCTCGACGAACTCGTCCCAAGTTCAGGGCATATCTGGGGTCTCCTGAGCCCTAGTCCTAGAAACAGACTTCCACCAAGGCCCAACCTCTCCATCCAACATATAGGCTGCCCATCGAATGCTCTCGTCCTCCGTACAAGTGAGCACACTGAACACCTTCTCCATCTCACTCAGCCAGTTCTCGGCTGCCATAGAGTCTGCCTATCCTGAAAAGCTAGGTCTCATCCTCCTAAACTCGGTAAAAGCTGAAGACACTGGCAGTGTTGGAGCTACTGGAGGTGTCAGTGGCTGATGTTGCTCGTGGGTAGTATGAGCTGCCAAGGATGCTGCCTGTTGGGCCATAGCAGCCGCCATAGTCTCCATGGTGTGCATCATCCTCTGACGCTCCTCTCTATCCTCATTCCTTTTTCTAACTCTTTCCTGCTCTCTTTGATCTTGATCCTGACGATCTCGATCTCGGTTCTCTCCCTGATCTTGGCTCCCTTGGCCACCACTGCCAGAAGCCCCTCCATTTCCTATAGGCTCTCTATTCGCGTCTGAGATAAAATCATCTCGACTACGCAAGCTCCAATTATGACCGCCCCTGGGTCGGCCTCTTCCTCTAGGAAACATAACAGTCTGCACGTGAAAACAAAGTTTTCATTAGCAGAAGTTCCTATGCTCTGCCAAAAGAATGATTGTCAGAATTTCTAAAAGAAAATGCTCTGATACCAACTGTGACAGCCCGGATTTCGACACCCCGAAACCCGTGCCATCAGCACGATCCTCTAAATCGTGCCCCAAAACTATGCACGGAACATTGGTGTAACAAGCAACCATAATAAATAAGGCAAAAGATTTCATAAAGCGGAAAAGAAACATGCCCATCTGGCATAATAAAAGACAGTTCTACTTTTATTGCACTGCATGAACAGAGAACCGATCCGAACCATCGGTGATAAACAGATCACCCCAGATGGTTCGCCAAAAGAATAATCCAATTTAATTACATTGTTTATCAAAAATAAAGGCTTGACATACCAAGCCATACAATTAGCTCTCAAAAACTACTCTCTGTCAAAGTACACAGCAGAGTCTCCTAGAAGAAGTCCTCGGGAGGAGGCTCCAACTCGTCTCCAGGCATGTAATCCGAATCACCCGGATCTACGTCTACTGAAGCCCTAGCTGCTGCTAACAAAGGACCTGCGACGTATAGTCTAAAGGGTGAGCTACATCCTAGCTCAATAGGGAACAACACAATGAACATATAAATCAAAACTCACATATATATTCCATGATATTCTAAGCATGATGTGTCTATGCATTTGTTAGAAAAACAGTTTAAGAGCTGATGATTTGCATTCAAGTTCACTGGTAATTAGCATGTCTTACTTTACTGTTGATTTATCATGAATGACACTGAACAGGCCTAAAGCAAAACTTAAATCTTCAACTTAAGTAATCCCCGAGCAATATAGCATCGAGCCCCGATGGAATACCCACCATCGTCGCCTAAATAGACAGTTGTTAAAATGTATTCCCTGGGAATACTACCCAAGCCCTTTTCTCACTAGGCGGCGGGGTTAATTCTCAACTCAACATCCCTGGGATGTTCTCACTGTGTACGGATAGACCTCCGCACTGGTATACGGATTGGCCGCCGTACCGGTTACGGATATCCTGCCGCGTCAGTTGTGGGTATCCCGCCACGTCGGTGGGTATTCTAAACAAACCTTAAATAACAAAAATAATATGTGCTTTACATATAGTTATTCACCGTATAAAGTGCTATCTTATATCAGTTAGGCCTTAACAGTAATTATTCAATCATATATACATCCCTGGGATGTCTAATTTACTTGCATCACACTGATGCCTTTATTTCTTTCTCATCCCCTGGGGATGTCTCATTTTCATTTGCTCTCTTAGTTTCAATTACTCGCATCACATAGATGCCTTTATCACATTTTTGGTGTTACACACACACCCATTTTTACAAAGCTTTTCATAGTTAAAACATTTTCAATTCTGATAAATATATCACTACATACATGCTCTTGCAATTAAAGTACATGTTCAAGGTGTTCCCTACCTTAGGTCTTTGACGGTTCAAGTATCAAGGTCCCACGCGGCTCCTTGTGCTCGCTTTCACACGTACCACCTCTGGTACATTACAACACATGCAATACATCACTAAAGATGTAATAAAGAAGGTCCTAGACCCTCCATGAATCTCAAAGTAAAATTAGATGGTTAAGTAAAACTGTTAAAGTCGATTAATCGATTCCCAAAATCGATTAATCGAAACACAAATCGATTAATCGATTCCCAAAATCGATTAATCGAAACCCAAATCGATTAATCGATTCTCAAAATCGATTAATCGAGATTCAAATTCGATTAATCGACCCTAAATCGATTAATCGAAGTCTCTAACATAATAAGGTCGATTCTCAAATCGAGTGGTCAAAAATCCGAAATCGACTAGTCGATCCCAAATCGATTAATTGAAATCCAAAATCGATTAATCGATTTCTCAACTCGATTAGTCGATTTCCCTAGGTCATGTTTCTCCAGCCACTGGAGGTACCCAGTCGATTAGTCGATTTCCAAATCGATTGATCGACCTTCAAAATCGATTAATCGAAATCCAATTCGATTAATCGAAATCGGGCATCTTTGACCTTTCAACTTCCAGACCAAAATCGATTAATCGAATCCCAATTTCGATTAATCAATTTGGCCCGATTTAGCCCCCTTTCGGGCTGTTCTTCCAAAACCCATTCCTTTTCTTTTCCCTTCTTTTTCTAAGTCTTTAATCTATGATATTAACTATGTTAGACTGAGCTTAACTCATCAACGATCTATGCATTAATTTAAATAAAAAACTCACCTTCAATTTATCTCAAATTGATCAATGTCTAGGTTGGAATGGCTAGGGCTCCAGCTTTAGCTTCAATGCCCCCAAACGCGTTTAATCCGGAAATCAATGCTCAATCTTCCCTCAATCCAACCACAATAACTTCTCTTTTCTCTCTCTCTCTCTCTCTCTCTCTCTTCTTAACTCTCTCTTCAACAACCAACAAAAGAAACTTTTAGGGTTATTAAACCCTTATATCTTCTCTCCTACTTGTGTGTTAAACACATACACCAAAGATAGGTGTATGTATCTCTAAACCAATAGCATTCACTACGCTTAAGTCACATCTGTACCGCATCAGTTCATTACTTCATGAGTTCATTGTTTGACCATCACTTGGTCAACCCTACGACCAATCGGGCACAGATCCCAAGGTCAAAGTTAAACGCTCAATTTTTCGGGACCTTACACTAACATTGCATTTAGTAAGTTCCCACATCAACTAGGTAAGAAACTTTCATTGTTTAGCCATTGTGTGTGAGATATAGGATATCACTAAAGCCTAATCACTCTTAGTCCAAAGTCAAGTGATCGTCCTCTGTAGGAATGTGAGACAAAAACATAATGTATGAACCTTGATCTCAATCTCCTCGGGCAACTGATCGGGCCTGCGTAAATCATTATCTCTCCACCCTTGCTATCTCGAAAGTACCACCATATCTAGCCTCCCTTGGGTTGTCTCTACTGCTTCCATCAAAGTTTACCTTTATCCCTCCTTCTGGTCTTCTCCAAATGAGTCTTTCCATTGAGTTGGCTCTCATAGCTTGTGTACAAACTCCCGTTATTTTGCAAGTTCCTGAAAATATATAACAGGATTCATGAAATTGTTTCAGTAACTATGCTCAACCTATTGCCTCATAGTATACTTTCTTGATTATGTTTGCTCCATCTATTGCTGTAGCCTTGAATATGTGTGTTTTCTTTTTATGTTTTATTTTATTTTTTCCTACACTTCCCATGACACTGTGAAGATACTTGCTTCCATATGCACATAGCTCTTGCCTTTCGGCTTTGTGAGTCACATGCAATCTATAACATGGTTTAAAGGATTGACCAATACTGATACGTATTGCCAATGCATATCGGTTATCTGCCTGGTCAATACTGATACACATGTATTGCTATTCCCCAATATTGACCGATAACCTTAAGTATCAACTGTACGTATTAGTATAGCTTATTATTATTATTTTTCATATTTTCTATGTTCTTTTAACTTTTGTTTGAAAATCTTAAAGTTCTCTCTTATTTCTTATATATCTTTAGTGATTGAAATTTATAGTATAAAATTAAATACATCCATGATGTTTGATAAGGCATAAGGATTTTACGTTGATTTAAATTAAAATGAAGGTTTTGGAAATCTGAGCCCTTACACAAATTTTATCATTCTCCAGAGTTTTCATACATATATTGGCACATATTCATGTTCATGTTCATACATTTATTTTTATGAAATTAGAATTTTTTAGGTTGATCAAATTAGGAATTGTTTAGTGAAACACAATTTGGAATATGAAAAGTTGTTGTCATATGCCATTGAATGTTATATCTTTACAACTGTGAAGCGAGAAGGGCAGAATTGAGACGAGGGACGAAAATATTAGATTTTTGTCTGTATGCGCATGTGTTTTTTAAAGAGGCTACCTTTATTTACCACCAATGATTCTTCATTCTCAACTTGGGTTTCATATGCTTAAACCGTTGACTACTTTGAATGGAGATCATTTTTCGTCCAAATTTCTGATACAATAGATCTTGAGATCATGGGTCCACCATCCGATGGTCAGAATCTGATTCCATATGGCACTCATCCATAGAGTGTCATGGAGAGTTTCACATTAACTCCAAGGTCAGTGAAAATAAAACGTAGCCATTCCCTCTTGGGCTCCCAGGGACATCCTATTTTCTACTTTGGCACTTGAACTCGAGATTACTGGTTGCTTCTTACTTTTCTAGGTTACCAAGTTTCCTCCTAGAAAAATGCAATACCTTGAAGTGGGTCTTCTGTCACTATAAAGAACCTGCCCAGTCTGAGTCTGTGAACACTTCAACTTCGAAATGACCACAATTTCCTTAAAGCAGACCTCTTGCTCGACTTCCTTTCAAGTATTTGTTGGCACACTTTGTTAGAATACCGAATCCTTTTCCTATGGGACTTGGATATCTTATATTTGGTGTTGACATGCTTTTGTTGGGTCCAAAACTATTAATTCAATGGCCCAAGATGGCCTAGAAGAGTTTTGACCTTGACTGGGGGTTTTGTAAATGAGTTTGACCTTGTTTTGAACCCAAATAAGGGTCTTTTCTTCGAGGACTAGGAATTTCACGACTTTCAGAGGTCTAGAATGAATTTCTAGCTCAAAAAATGCCAAGCAAGCCCATAGGGGGATTTGCTTCTTTTCAAAAATTACCAAAAGGTCCCAAAGTGACCGTTTGGACCCTTTCCAAACTGCCACTCTCTTTAAAATTCGGCCTGTAATGACCAAAAGCCCCTTGGGGTCTTTGCTTCTTTTCGAAATGACCAACAGGGGTCCAAACCGCCACTCTATGAAAAATCTAGCTTTAATAATCGAAAAGCCCCTAGGGAGAATTGCTTCTTTTCGAAAAATGACCAACAGGTCCCATATACTGCTGCCTTTATTAATTTATGTTGCTGCGGTTCTTCTTCTCCTACTTGGGCCCAGGGTCGATTTATTATCTTCTGCCAAATTTGTTTGCAAAAAACATGGACCATTGTCGATCTAACAGTGGTCAATGGTTTAAAAATGAATGATGAAACATTTCATCAATTCACCGTTCATTTTCACATAGTAAAGTCCACAATATATATATATACACACACACACATATACATATGGGATAATGGGACTCTAGTGCATGGCCTGAGCCGTGCACTCAAGTGCTAATTAACGTCCCGCGTGATCATGAGTTGCACCACATCCTCGAAGTGCATAACACATCCTTTAAGGTTTTAGGAAAAAAAGTTAAACATTTTTGCCCTTTGTTTCATTAGTCAAAGACATGGAGTTTTCCTCCCTAAAACTTTCTCATTTTACCACAAAATTAACACTTGTAGATCATCTTTTCTCTTTGGATGATCATTGATCGACCTCGGGCATGCACACGTGGCAGTTGGCACCAACTGGTTTAAACACATGGCATGTGCTTGTGTTCGAATCTGTACTTCGAAGTTGCAAACAAGTGATTCAGTGCATGGGCACTCAGCTTAGCATACATAAAATTTCTTTTCAGGGAAGCAAGCTAACTCACTTAAAACGAGATAGTGGAAGGAAAGTGAAAGTGTTGGAGATCAAAGAAAGTTCCTGTTGTTCTGTTGTGGAATGCGATGTGTTTCAGTTCAAGTCAATTTACCTTGAGAAAAGAGAGTTTCCTTTCCATATAGGGTAAGGCAACTTCTAGGAACAGGGGATTGGTAGCGGGAGCATTAGTTGTTTTGAGTAGGCATTGGACAAATCCATCTATCTTTCCAGTTTAGGAAGGCGAGACGGTTCATAAACCTCACTTTTGGGAAGCGGTTACAGTGGCAAATGGAGTAAGTTCATAGGGCAGAGTGCTATTTCCTTCTCTGGGGCTGATCAGAGAGTTCGTTCCTCTAAGCCCAGGTGCAGGGTAGATCAACAAGTTTAATATCCTGAGTTTTGTACTTGAACTTACTGAGTGGAGGGGGAGAAAGCACCCTCGTCGATTGAAGCAATTGATAATGTAACACCTATGATTGAATGCGGGAATCGAACCAGGGTATGCAATTATTTGTCTTGATCATCAAGTCAATTCCTCCTTTCGTATTGATAGGCCACTGAGAGCTGTAACCATGGTTTGAAATCTCGGAAACCCGATACGTCTCAGACATGGCCGATACCTAGACAGCTCGCCTCTCGGTGATACGACGTGAAATGAAAAATTTAATAATTAAATTTAAATTAAATTTTAAATTGATAAAATATTAATTAATATCAATATTCAATTAATTTTAATTGCTAAAACGTTATTTAATAAGTAAAAAACTTGAAAATCAAGAGGTTATTAGTTTTTACAATAATATTATTGCAGTAAAATTGTTATATCTTGTAACACTATTATTAGTACAGTAAGTAATATCATTATTTACTGTAATAATACTATTGCTATAGTAAATAATATCATAATTATTTCATAATCTATTTATACTATTTGCAACAAAGATTTAGTTTTTACAACTGATGGTTTCCACCAGTAATGCCTTTGTCTGGCTTGAATCAATGACGGAAATCGCTTTTCATCCCAATTTTGTACATAATAGATCTTGAGATCATGACCCTCCTATCAGACGATCAGATATTAATTCCACGTGTCGTACATCCCCAAAAGTGAATATGATCAGGACATACCATGAAAAGGGTCTACTGAGTGAAAGATTGGGACAAAATATGATCTCCATCGTCTAATCAAGACAATCAATGGTGTTAATGGTGTAAACCATCGGTTGCAGGGACTACTTTGGTTGCAAATACTAAGTACGAAAAGTACTTCGCAACCTTAATTTTATACGCTGCTGACGAAAAAAGGGTATGGGTATTTGTAAAAAACTCTAAAATACAAAAGGTAAAAACTATAAAATACGAAGCCGGATAGAAAAACCAGTGATTGGGTAAAATTAGGGAAAAGCAAGATAATATTTTTAAAAAATAAAACAAATTTTAAAAGTACGTTAAAATACGGGAAAAAACGTTTAATACGGGAAAAAAGACGTTAATACATGAAAGATGCGTATTATACGAACATATACGTTTTATTTAAAAATACAAGTACTAGTGTTCAGTACATTGTGGGAATAAAAAACGTGTATTATGCGCGTATTTTTTAAAAAAAAGGAGTATTTTGTCACAATGTGTGGATAAGTCACAGTCTCTTATCGTCTCATCAAAGTTTGAGATGCGAGACGTATCACCTGAGGGGTCTTGTCTTGGACGATATTTAATACCAGGGCTGTAACTTCCAATCGACTGACGATATTTAAATATTTGCCCAAGCCCGACTCAGTCATGAAATCAAGCCTAACTCTTAGGAACTGGGCTGTTGGGCTGAAAAGTGCTGTCCAAGCGTGACACATAGCAGGCAGGCTGGTTGAGCTAATGGGACAGTCCACCCCATTGCCACCCCTAATCATAGATAGTCCAAGGCACAACTTGTATTCAACATCAGTAGAGATAACTCCTGATTACTTTATGGACATGTGATGTGACAACCAGGTAGTAATCCACATTAATCTACTTTTGTATTTCATGAACAAACAAAACATATTGAGGTGGACTTCCTCGTTTTAAGGAAAAGATAGTGATCAAAGCCATATATATAATGTGGGAATGGACATGTTTGTGAAGGTCGTATGCAAAGGAAGATTGCAATTCACTTTGGGTAAGTTGCACATGACATATTCTATGTGACCAACTAGAGGGGGAGTGTGATTGCGTTTTAGCTAAGGACACTAATGCCATTTTAGCTGTTTGATTTCTGCATTACATTTTGCATATTGCTGGAAACATAGGGATTTTCTAATCTTGATTCTAGAATTAATGATCCATGCAATTTTATTTTAGACTATACCATTCATGAGCTTTTCTTTCATAAATATAACTTGAAGGAAGAGGTCAACATCATCCCCTCTATGGAAAGCATACTTTTATTGAAGGGTTTATAAATCTCATATTTCCGCTGCCTATAAAGCATACCAAAGATATTCATAGACATTAATTCCTACTATTTGGAAAAGAGATGAAAAAGGTTTTGAGAAACTTTGGTGATGTATAAAAAAGAGGGGGGAAAGGTGGCCGTTGGAATCTCTTGTAGACCAAATGACATCTACTTGGCATGATTCTCTCTTTTTTTTCTTAACTTCCAAATCTGAGTTTCTTTTTTTTAAACATCTAAAGTAAAACAAAAATAGCATATACTGTAAACCCCTTTATTTTGGAAAATACATAGTCTTCTCATATATTGGTAGAAATTTGTTAATTCAACCGAGCAAAAGAGTAAATGGCAGGAATATCTATGACTCTTTTAAGGTATCTTCGTCATCTAATTAGTGATGCACATGAGTGGTTCAACTAATAGTGGTTGGTGTTTGTGAGTGTTGTCTTGGTCCTTAACAAATATTAAGAGCCTGCAGCCTGCTATTTGTGGATCACATTTTACTGGCATGGGCATTTAGGATATTTTAGTTGGTCCCTATGATTGTCCTGTTTGATGGTCCCTATGATGGCCCATGGGTGACCCCTACATATACCTTTCAATATTATATCTGAGACTGCCCTGTCTTTGTGCTATGCTAATGCCGGTCTTAACCCAGATAAAAATAGAGGTTAGCAACCCAAAACGGATGAAATGAAGGTAAGGGAGATGATGATGATGATGATGGATGAGTTGTCTTGCGATTATAGATTATAAACCATTTTGGGACATATATTATGCCAAATACCACATAATATGTGATGCTTCCATTTATTGGACCGAAGAAGAAAGGAGAGAAGAAGAGGAAAGGAAAGCTAAGAGAAGAAAGAAAGATATTGATGGAAGATTACAATTGAAAAAATAGGAAGCTTAAATACGATTGGTTGTTAAGAGCAAAATAATGAAAGAAAAATGAGATATTGGGGTACGAAATCTGGGAGGAAGCTGAAATGTATGTTCTTGCATGCACACACATTGGGGGGGGGGGGGGGGTGGACATGGCACAATTAAGGCTGTTTTGGACAAAACCTAAGATTTCACGATAAACAACAGTTTTTGTGAGGTGAACACTCTTGTTTTTCTTCTTCCATTGTGTGACTTTCCTATTTACTAAGTCACATAGGGTTCAGTATGAGCCTATTTAAATGCTTCAATGCTATATTTTCATATTCAGACAGGATAATTTTTACAAAATTTTAATAAAAGAGTTGAGATTAATCTCAATTTCCTTTTTAGTTCCTGGGGTACAGTGTGATCCACGAAGATGTACCTCAACGACCAATCAACAACTCAATAGGTTAGAGTGAGTAATGGAGAAAATCAACTGTATACTCGACCATCTCACGTGTGTGCATAGAGTGATACTAGACTACTAGTAAATGAAGGTGATAATATAGTGAGTTACACAAGGAGACTCGACGATTGTCCTATTCACTGATTTGGAACTCTTAAGAAAGTTCTGTTTAAAGAAGATAATCTTCAAACCCAAAAGGGAAGCATTTGTAGGTATTTTTGTTACGCACGTGTAAAGGTAATTTTCACGCTCTTGAAATCCATAATTTTAATGGACGTATTTAGTGATGAAGATTTGGACGATGGCGATGCTTTTGATCACCGTATAGTCGGCAATCAATGATCTGATCAAAGTCAGAACAGTGAGGAGGATCTAAGTCATCATCCTATTGAAGATCTATGGTCCAATGAATTTGTCAACAGTGAGAAAGTCCTTGCTTCTCAATATATTGATGATTTACAGTTCGATGGAAATTTCGACGGTGAAAAAGGTTTACATCATCTTGTCCACAATCAACTGCCTGATAAATTTTTCGACTGTGAGAAGTGTTGGGTCAACTTCTTATCAATGTTATGATTCAATGATTTAGGATATGATTTAATTTGACTCGCCCAAAATGATCGTATGGTTCAATTTTCACTGGACAGAATTGGGTCTAGCCAACTTTAGTTACTTGATTTAAAATTTTCAGATTGCTAGTTCCTCTTACTCTTGACAATTGGATTCATTGACTGCACTTAATATCGACTAAACCATTTACTAGAAAGTCATGCAGCAATAATGAGAATGATTACCTCCAATTATGTCCTCATAAAAACAGAATAAAAGGCCATTACCGAGTGCTGGTCCTGTATGTACAGGGTCCTTGGAAGCTTGGGTGGGATACAAACCTACCCTCTGGCTTCTTACACGCAAAATGGCTGCTCTCTGGACTCGAACCTGCATATTCTCTTGGTGGAGGAGATGGTTACGTATATTGGGTACAAGTTAGTCCATTGTTCTTTCCATCCTACAGGAAGTTCTAGAGCACATCTTATTTTTTTTTTCCGTCGTTGAAAATGCCGAAGAATATTGCTTTGATGAGTTATTTTAGCATTTCTTGTTGTAATATTCATATGCATTGTGGATACTGAATAATCAAATGGGTGTATTTCATGGCTCCTATGAATTAACTTGATGATATAGGTTTAGCTAATCAACATTCTTTAGCAATGCTATTAACTTTCCTATTAGGCTAATTAAATATAAGTTTAGTGATTTGTCTTTTTCCACTTAGGAGGAGAATAACTGCATTTTATGAAACTTATTCTTGAACATTTATGCGAGACAATGGAACAATAGGTGTAGCTTTTGGTTATCAGTATCAGATACAAGACCAATGCACCGAGGGAGGTGCATGAATAAACCTCTCCTTGCCAAAATGAACAAGCTGTGGGAGATGCACAGGTATTTGTAAGCATGAAAATCAGTGAAAGTACGTTTTGATCTATCATTGATTTGGTGCACAATCTATGCATATCCCCTGTTTGGCAGAGAGTGATCGACCCTTCACTATCCTTGGTGCATGGGTCAGTAACCTTATATGAGCCAACTAAGTTTTTGTAAGTTTTAACCGTTTTAGCCAATTGGTTTGTAGGTTGGTTCAAAATCTGAGGCAAGTGGCATTGCCAAAGCTGGGCCTAAATTGGTGATGGCAGTTTCCTGTGCAAAGGTGATAGCAGATGACTTAGTATTTTACTTTGTATTTATACTGCATAATTAATACCTTTATATTTTAATTTTTTTGTATCTTTTAATGAATGGTGTGTGGTTTATTCTCTTGAACATTATAAAAATATGGGATATGGAACGACATGGTTTCAAAGGAAAACACATCAAACGATATCTTTTAAGATAGCTTTGGTGTTTGATATATTTGCACATCCAGAGGATATAGATTATAAATATCGTTTAATATATGTATTGAACAATACTTATTGGGTTTTTTAATATATTACATAAAAGAATGATGGTGTTATTGTATCACTTGTCTTGCTCGAATGCATTTTTTTATAAATATTTATATGTATATATGCATTCTAACACTGAAAAATAAAGCTTATATTAAAAGTATGGTTATTTCTTAAAAAAAGTTTTATAAGGATTATTATATTCCGTTTACTTGCTTTATGTACCTTATGCTGTATACTTAATAATGCAAAGTGCAAAGGGACAAAAAAGTGCTCCTTTATAAAAATGTCAAAAGTTACCCCTATCTCTCTCTCTCTCTCTCTCTCTTTCTCTCTCTCTCTCCGTCCATGGGTCAAAATCTCGGAAATCTAGTATGTATCGGTCT
Source organism: Chloranthus sessilifolius (assembly GCA_021018995.1). Taxonomy (NCBI): domain Eukaryota; kingdom Viridiplantae; phylum Streptophyta; class Magnoliopsida; order Chloranthales; family Chloranthaceae; genus Chloranthus; species Chloranthus sessilifolius. Next base: position 36,046,123 of record CM037586.1, read on the forward strand.
GCCCCCAGACCGATCTGTATCATTCGTGTCGTCCGATACATTGAATGTATTGGCCGATAAATTGATAATTTGTTTAAAATAAATTTCAAATTTCAAATTATCGAATACGATTATTTCAATTTATCGCATGATACATACAATTATTTGAAATTATCGTCCGATACGAACGATAAATTCAATTTATCGGCCGATAATTTGGCCAGTACATTAAGGCGTTGAACATTGCAATGTCTCAACCTGGTGCTTTCCGAAACTGTAATGTATCGGTTTGTCCAGAATTTTGAAACATGTAAATATGTGTGTGTGTGTGTGTGTGTGTGTGTGTGTGTATATATATATATATATAGAATGAAACTTGATTGATTCCATCCAATTGATCAATTCAGGTGAAGTTTTTGAGTTTACTTAGTGAGTGAATTGAGTCACCATTGAGCCTCAGTTTAAATGATTTTCTTGTCATGCCAACTCAATAGATAGTTGAATTAAATCAACTTGGAAAAGTTTCGAATTGCCTCGACGAATTTTGTACTACTATACATTTAACTCCAAAATAGATTGTCATTGTCACTTGCTTCACTATGAACGAGTATATTTGTGTGTTTAGCCATTTCGAAAACATGTAACAAGTTTCCCATAACTCAGGGAAAAATTTCCAAGAGGCAGAAAATCTCCCTTGCATCCTCTTAATTCAAAGTGGAACAATCCGCCTTGAGGTTTGATTGAGGGGTTGAAGAACTAGGTTGTACTCATTAATATTTGAATAGACTCAATCTCTTGCCTTCCTTCCATAGATGATTCCTGATTCCATTTATAGAAGTACTATTGCCAGGGATGGAATTTTGCCTTCTTTTTAGGCTGTCAATGGGCCGAGATGAGCCAAAATCTAGGTCGGTCCACCCCTTTAGGCACCTGGCATGAGCTGACCCAACTGCTATTGCACTCGACCTGGCTTGTCATGCCAAAAGTATGTTCCCGATATGATCTGAAAAATCGGGACCCATCTATAAAAAGAGTTGTAGGTCGACTGGCTCTTCTATTGTTTTCTTAGTTTTTCATTTCTTCTTTCGTTTTTGTTCGAAATCTTCTTTTTTCTTTGTAAGTTCTGATCTTGATGGCTGATTTGGGGATGGATGGTTGGGTGGCTCCCAAGTGTTATGGAGATAACTGTATAGATCACTTGCTGATCAATCAGGTACTATCCTGGCAACCAAGCGATTCTGGGAACCGGTTTTCCTATTTTATTAAGTAGATGTTGCTGGAGCATCTAGCTAGCATTTTGCGCTGGTGGGCAAATTTTTAAGACCTCGATCTGGTCTTAAAGGCTTTAGCCCAGATATCATGGGGATAAGAACATTTGTCCACTGCAACTGAAAATTACAAGGCGTGGTTTCAGCTTCGATCTTTGATAATAGGAACATCTTATTGAATCTTGAACAAGAGAAAGACATCATCCCCATTTGGTTACAAGATATTTTCCTGATGAATGGTTATCTTATGAAATTTTTTAACTAGACACCATTGTTTCCACCTTCTGAGGAAGATCCTTCAACGATGCTTGCTTAAATATCCATCCCAAAGTTACCGCTATTTTGTTCAGAACCAAATAATTTTAGATCGGAAGCTTCCTTAATCGATGAAGTCTTAGCAATACATCCTCTCACATTATCTGGAAGTAAATTAGACATGGTTCTAATTGCCATAAACAAGGCCATGACGAAGGTGTCTGCGGGAAAAAGAAACATATTGAAGGTCATGAGGCGTCCAATAAATCCTGTTAAGGAAAAAATGTTGGTAATATTGCAAATTCTCAAAAGGTTATAGATGCAGATAACACTTTAATCAAGGCCTCTAATCAAGAGGAAGGACCCAGAATTCTGTTGCTGCTGATCAGAATATCAAGGACAATGCGAATCACGTGTTCGAGAAACAAATTCAAGAGCTAGAGGAGAATGTTGATCACCATATTGACATTCACGGTTCTCTAAGTCCTCTTTATAATTTTGAGGTCTCTGTAACCAATGAGACTGAGATAGAACTTCAAGATCGAGATGATAATGTTGATCAAAATACCGAATTTCACGTGTTTCAAAGGTCTCTAGAGAATCTTAAGACAAAGTATTATAATAATGAAAAAGTCAATATAAATAAGGTAACATTCATTCTCTCCTTTTTCGATTTCTGCAACTGACCAGCTCAACAACCTTCCAACGAGATCACATAAAATTCTTTACGTGCTGATGAAGGCTTCATTTCAAGCTCTCCTCCCTGTCCATTTGGGATTTTTCTCAAATGGTTCAAGACGAGGTTGAGGATCCGGAAAACCATGCAAGCCATACAAGGTATCTATTTTTCTAATTGCATGAGGCCTTAGTACTCCTTTCAAGTCCCAAGCCAACCCGCTACTCGTTTATGCCTCTACGTCAAGCCAACATGCACAATTGTGTCATATCCCATCCCCCCCCCCCCCCCACAAGAAGATCCTTGAACTTGGCATAAACACTGACCATTCACACTCGCTCGAGGCATTGACCTCCTGCTGAGCTACCAATCCATTTGGCCCTTATGGAGCGTCTGTGTCAAGCCAACATGCACCACAATGTCCCACGAAGCCTGCGAGCGTATCTCTTTAATCTGCCACAAGTGCATGAGGCCACACATGCTCAAGCCATGTTGGAATCCTGAGCCCTGCTCAATGCCAGTCAATAGGGATGACCTGACCCATTTCTTGGCCCAAACCAGGCCTAGCCCAACCTAGTCTCTTATAACTCTCTTGTTTCCCTTGCTTAACACCCAATCCTTTCCCCCAATCACATCTACTGCAAATACAGGCTTGGAACTCGAAATCATGCTGCAGTCCGTCACCGCCTTGGCGACAAACTCGCCATCATCACACACCACCCAACCATCCCCTCTGGCTATAAAATCTGAGGCAGCCATCACCTCTCCTCCACGATCCAAGAATTCCGGTAAGGCATTCTGCCTTTGCTTCTTCATCTTCTCATCTTCATTTCTTGTTTCCGGCCGGTCCAATCTCCGAAGATGATCGTTGCCGTCCATTTTGACGCTCGTGCGACCATCGTGACCGCTCGCGCCCTTGCGATCATTTTCACCTTCGTGGCTGCGATCGGCGTCATTTCCGTCGACGACAATGCGGATCCTAGTAATGCGATCCTCACTCCCTCTTTGTATTTTTCCCCTCTTCTCTACCAATGTCTTTTTCTTCCTCCCGTGCCACCATCAACCCACGACCCATTTCCCCTCTGTTTTGTCACAAACCAGTGACCTTAAAATCTTTTTATATTTTTTATATTATATATATAAATATAATATAAGGTATAAAACCTATATAAATTGATTATATTTTTAAAAGACCTATTCTTTTATTTATTTATTTTATTTTTGCTATTAAAAATATAATGGTTTATAACCCATATGCTGTTAGAGGTATTTTTAGACTATTAACCAATTATAAAATATTTTATGAATATATTTATTTATTAGGTTTAATATCAGTTAAATTATTATGAAATATATTTTATTCATTATGAAATATTATATTTATCTCAATTGAAAGAGCATGTTATTAAATATTCTTTTGACTTTAAATATTATTTATTATTTACTAATTATATTCTTAGTAATTTCTATTTCATTTAATTTCAAATATTTGTCATATATATATATATATATATATATATATATATAAGGAGTATTAAAACGAATTTTGACTGATTACTCCCTTTCGCAACCTATTCGGTGTCATGATACGATTAGATCATCCATACTCTAATCGCGTCGACCCATAGTTACGCCTTTCGTTCCCGAAACTTGACCCATCTGAGTCGAGACCCTATTGGCTAACCTTCCCGTGAACCGACTCAACCTTTAACTCATTACCTCTCGCGTATTCATCCAACTTTCTTTATTGTCAAGACCCCGCTTAGCGCTAACTCACCCTTGTTCTTGTGCAGGCAATACTTTGGGCAACCCGAGCTTCAATCACCCCCATCGCAATCACCAGGGAAGTGCATATCAAAGCAAGTGACCTACCCTTATCACCCTGCCCTATTTAATTAATTAGTACTATTTAGATATGACGTATATTTAAGTACATGCAACCCTATAATTATGAATTGAAATCTTAGGTAGTGTGATACATCTATGAGACGTTGTATGTTGATATTATAAATATATGAGTATAATTATATACGTGCTTGTCTTTTTATTTCTACACAATGATGTTTGATAAAAATCCTTGAATAAAGTTAATCGTAGTTTGATTCTTGATAACATACCTGGCATAAGCATACAATTGAACATATCAAGGGAAGTGACCTACCCTTATCACCCTGCCCTATTTTATTAATTAGTACTATTTAGATATGACGTATATGTAAGTACATACAACCCTATAATTATGAATTGAAACCTTAGGTAGTGTGATACATCTATGAGACGTTGTATGTTGATATTATAAATATATGAGTATAATTATATACATGCTTGTCTTTTTATTTCTACACAATGATGTTTGATAAAAATCCTTGAATAAAGTTAATTGTAGTTTGACTCTTGATAGCATACCTGGCATAAGCATACAATTGAACATATGAGCAAGCAAATTATAGTATGATTCTTATCATAAATTGGTAGAAAGAATGATTATGAAAATTGATTGATCGTAGTATGTAGTTCTTTTCGAAAAACATCATAGAATACCATCTTGATTATGGAAAACATCTACTATTGAACAAATGATTTTCTATTGCATATACTGTGCATCTATATAATTGTAGGATATTTCTAGTTGGGATCCCCCATTGGGCAGCATGGGTTTGGGACGAATGTCGGTGCTAGTGCTCCATAATAGGAAGTACATATTGCCTACCGATCAGCCACGGTAAGGTGTGAAATTCATATGTACAATGTGAGGTGGTAATGACTACCTGAATAAGAGGTGATGTCCAAAATGGCCACATGTGGCTGTACCATGGATTCGGTATTATATGAGTAGAACCTACACCTATAAATGTGTTGCCGTTGAAATTAAGTTGTTTTCTTTTGTTTTTCCTTTTAAAGAAAAATCCATGTTCTTTTATATTTACATCTCATGCCTTACTTGATGATAGCTGCAAATGTGATGCTTTGAGAACTAAAAAGTGAATTTGTATACATTGACAATACTTATTGAAATCAAAGGAATGCTTATAATCGATTTTATCTCTTTTATTGATTATTAAGACATAGGTTACTAGATATTATTACGGGGCTACTTGTTGAGTTTATCTCCTCGTTGTTAATATTTCAGTGACCGATCGAGTTGACCTTCGTGCATCTCCTTAAGAAGAGATGTTGGGAGATCTTTTGAAATTGAGTCAGCCGAGGAGTTAGTAAGGTTGTGTTTTGCTGTAGGGGACTTTTGGAATGTAATAGTGTTCACGTTGATCAATGAATTGTAACAATGATGTACATTTCTTTTGAAATTATGAATGAAATATCAGGTCAAGTGTTTTGTTTAACCTTTTAGTTTTGCTTTGATTATTGGATTCACTCATGACCTGAAATTCACGGTGTATTGAATTTCGGGGCGTGAAAGTTTGGTATCAAAGCCAAGTTTAGCGAAACCCTAGGAGACCTTAGGAAGTGAACCCATAGGCTAGGATTAGGATGCGTAACCGCTATCTTGTTGTGACATTGTCCTCTTGTTGTTCAGGAATGACAAGGGGATGACAACGAGAAAGACAACTAGACTACCTCGATCAGTTCATTATGGGATGGCCAACCTTCATGTACCCCAGGAGGCGTCTAGAATCATAGATGTCGGCATATACCAGCGACCCCATGAAGTACACACTCTTCCTCCACCTACCTTGCTCGAAGTTCGATCTTTCGAGGAAGAAGTGTCGAACAACTTTGAAGTACTCGAAGATGAAATATACAATCTCAGCGAAGGAGAGATGAATGACCTAAGAGAGGACGAGCTAGATGCTGAAGAGATGAACAATTATGAACCAAATGCCTTAGAACACGACATTATCAAAATCTCCGACTACATTGAATTAGAAGCGACCGAGGAAGAATACTCTTGAGGATAAAAATACCGAATGGGCCCATGTCAATCTAGGCTAGAGAGGGTACTTGTAGAGAACCGTAATGGCCTATGAAAGTAAATCTCACCACTGATGTAGGTGCAGGAGAAGTGAGGCCTTTAGAATAGGAAGTAGATATGTAGCGTCAGGTCCCTTTTTATTAGATTTAGAATAGATGTGAATTCTTTTGTTGCAGCCGCAAACGAAATCTTAAACTACGAAAGCTCTTTTTGTAACGATTATGCTTATGTAATTACTAATCTATGAATGAAATGAAATGTTTTCTCTTCTTTTTATTTAATTGTGTCATGAATATATAACAATAATTACAATATGCTCTTAAAGTAGATGATGTGATTAAACTATATTTTATAGATGGTACGAGGACGAGGCACCAAAACGTCAAGCACTGGGAGAACCACAACACCGACAAACTCTGGTTACACCTATATCTGATTCTACTGCTAGGGCTCTAGAGGCTATTGCAGTTGCATTGACCCACTTGATCCCTAACGGGGGACTGGTTCGGCATCAACCGACACAAACCACACTGACTACGGAGAAGATCTGGAATGGTTCAAGAAATTGAATCCCCTAACCTTTAGAGGCACCACTGATCCTTTGAAGGCCGAGCGATGGATCGAAGATATTGAAAAGAAATTCGAGGCAATGAGATGCACAGAGGAACAAAAAGCTAGATTTGCTGTCTTGATGTTGTCTGGAGAGGCACACCGCTGGTGGAAGTTGGTGGAAAGATGAGAGTTATCACCCAGAGAAGCCGTTGTTTGGGAAAAGATTCGTAGGGATATTCTCCGGGAAGTATTTTCCCCAGCACGCCCGAGATAATAAAGGAGCTGAATTTCTAAAACTTGAACAAGGCAATATGACTGTGGCCGAATATGAAGCCATGTTCGTTGACCTAGAACGATTCTATAGACACCAGCTCACGGAAGGAGAAATGGCGCAAAGATTCGAATTAGGCCTTAGATCTGATATCCGAGAAGGCCTCTCCCTACTATTATCAGAGTACTACAAGCTATCGGCTAGACGACCCTTGAAGGCGGAGGAAGATATCAAACGGAGCCGCCCATCCCACGACACACGCAAGGACCTGGTGAGCGGAGATTGGCAAGCACCTTCTTTCCAACACACAACGGCAAAACGACCCCGATTGAAGATACACGAGGCAATCATGCAAGATATGTGGGAAGAATCATGGTAACATACCATGTCAGCAAGCAAAGGCTACCTGCTATAACTGTGGAGAACCAGGACATGTATCGCGAGTTTGTTCAAAGCCGCCGAGACACTGCTTTGGGTGTGGAAGGGCAGGACATGTGGTAAAAGACGATCAAGCATCAAGGAATTCCCAACTGTTTAGACAACCACTTCCATCGCAGCAGCAACAACAACGAGTGCAGCCTGTTCAGTTTCATGCAGAATGACCTACCTAGCAGCAATACCAGCAAGGACAACAGCCACGCCAAAATGCACGAGGGCGAGTGTTTGCCCTGACTCAACAAGATGCCGAAGCCTCGGAAGCTGTAATCCAAGGTACTATTGCAATCTTCGAAGCTGCTGCAAAAAATTAATTTGACTTCGGATCTACACACTTTCGTATCAGCATCCTTTGCACAATCCTTGAAATTCACACCTCAACCTTTAAACTCTACACTCACTATTTCTACCCCAATTGGAGATTCTCTAATTTATGATACTGTATATAAGGATTGCACGGTAAAAATAGATGGTCGGCAACTAGTTCCCGACCTGATTTTGCTTGATATGGTAGACTTCGATGTTATTCTGGGCATGGGTTGGCTTGCCTCTCACCACGCAAAGTATCGATTACTTTCGAAAGCGAGCTAGTTTTCGTATCCCGGGTCAATGAAGGTTCTCATTTCAGGGTATTGTTAGGACTCCTGATTCACCCATTATTTCAGCCATTAACGTTAGAAGACTTCTTTCAAAAGGTTGTCAGGGTTACCTAGCGTACGTCATTAACAAGGATAAGAGTGAGCCCGAAATAGAGTCAATCCCCATTGTCAACAAATTTGCTGATGTTTTCCGGACGAATTACGTGGACTACCTTGCATCTGAGAGATCGAGTTTGTGATTGACCTACTCCCAATGACACCTCCCATTTCGAGGGTTCCTTATCGCATGGCACTGGGGGAACTCCAGGAGCTCAAGAAGCAGTTAGAGGAGTTGCTAGAGAAAGGATTCATCCGCTCAAGCGTGTCACCTTGGGGCACTCCGGTCTTATTTGTGAAGAAGAAAAACGGATCCATAAGACTATGCATCGACTACCGGCAGTTGAACCAAGCCACCATCAAGAACAAGTATCCCTTACCTAGAGTCGATGACCTCTTCGATCAGCTCCAAGGCGCAACAGTTTTCTCGAAGATCGACTTGAGAACGGGCTTCCGCCAACTAAGGATCAAGGAAGGCGACATAGCGAAGACGACATTTCGAACCCGTTATGGACACTACGAGTTTCTAGTGATGCCCTTAGGCTTAACGAACGCCCTGGTCGCGTTCATGGACTTGATGAATAGAGTTTTCAAATCCTTTTTAGAGAAGTTTGTAGTGGTGTTCGTCGATGATATTTTAATCTACTCTAAGAGTCGGATCGAGCACGAGGACCATCTAAGGACAACTTTGCAAATCTTGAGGGAGCATCAATTGTACGGGAAACTCAACAAGTGTGAGTTTTGGCTGAACGAAGTATCATTCCTCGGACACGTTATCTTGGGAAAGGGAGTGTCTGTCGATCCAACCAAGATTGAAGCTGTGAACTGGGAGAGACCAAGGAATGCAACGGAGGTCAGAACCTTCTTAGGACTAGCCGGATATTATCAACGCTTTGTGAATGATTTCTCCAGGATAGCAGTTCCAATGATAGCTCACGAGGAAAAGCGCTAAGTTTGAATGGGGTGACGACTGCGACCAAAGCTTCCATGAAGAAGTTGGCAACTGCACCAGTGTTGACAATTCATCAGTAAGTGGAGGATTCAAAGTTTATAGCGATGCTTCTGTGTACTTATGCAACACAAGAAAGTCGTCGCCTACGCGCCCAGACAACTAAAGCCCCACGAGGAGAATTACCCAACCCATGATTTGGAGCTGGTAGCGGTCATCTTCACATTGAAAATTTGGAGGCATCACCTGTACGGAGAAAAGTTTGACATCTTCACTGAGCACAAAAGCTTGAAGTACATTTTCACACAAAAGGAGCTGAACATGTGACAAAGGCATTGGATGGAGTGTCTGAAGGACTACGATTACACCATTCAATCACCCTGGCAAGGTGAATGTAGTAGCAGACACATTGAGCCGAACGTCAGCAGGAATCCTCGATGCACTAATGATGATGAAGTGGAAATTGCATGAAGATTTGGGGAATTGGAGCGCATCTATCCAAGAAGTGGAACCCAAGTTCATGTGTGCCAATCTGAGCATGCAAGCCACGATAATCAAAAGGATAAAAGAAGGACAACGTGAAGACCCAGAGATCTTAAAGATGCTAGAGGAAGTCAAGAAGGGAGAAAGACTAGAGTTCGGAGTAACCTCAGACGGCTCATTGAGGTATCGATATCGATTATGTGTACTAGACATCATGGAAGTGAAGGAACTATTTGACGAGGCACACAAGTCGAGATATAGTTTGGCTAAATTGGTTGTGAGTCGACATGGGTGAGAGGCTTGGTGAAGGTGGCTAATAGAGGAGAGCTGGATTTAGGGATTTGTTGTTTATTTCTGGCTTCATGTGCTAGACACAATTTGTTCGTGTGCCAATCGACAACTCGCATTGCACCTTGTGCATTAGGACCAACTTCGAGGATCCTCATTCTCCATGCTAGCATCATTCGTGAGCCTCTACAAATGATGTGGTCACACCCCCCCCCACTCAAATGCGTTGATGCCACCACCATTGAAACCCGAAATCTTGCATCAGTTCCTCGACATAAATTTTAGTATTCATTTAAACACAACCCACATCAGATACAATTGCTACGCTTCACTATTTCTTCAGAATCTACATGGAATACTATGTGAGAACCTCAACGATTTCACTGCATTTTTTTACCATGCATCCATGTCAGTCCCTCGATTACTCTCATTCGTCTTCCTAGACACTTTTGCATTAGTCCAACAATAAGAGTCATTCATCAAACTGTATTGGCATCAGTCCCTTGACTACTCACATTTGTCTTCACCTAGACACATTCACAACAATCCTTACCATGAGCTATGTACATCTTCACGTCATGCCTCTGCATCAGTCACTCGATGATGTAATCAGTTTTCGGCTCGTGCCTTAGCACCTCAGCAATTTTCAAGTGTCTTCTCCCACCATAGTATTCCTCATCACTTGGCATTATCCGTATTTCACCTTGATATATTTACATACCAGTCCCTGAAGCAAACCGATCCTTAACATAATTCCTATTAATTGAATGCCGAAACTAAGCAAATCATGCCTTCAATACTCCATCATCGGCTCAAATCCACGCAAGTCGTTACACATCGTAGCACTCTAGTACTCAGCAATCCGTGTCCTTCATCCAAGAGTCTAGCTTTCATCTGACCTGCAACACTCTGGCTCCTCAACACCTCTATTTCTTCGCTCAATAATATGGCGCTCATCTCTAATTTGTAGCAATCTAATACCTGTACATTTGTTTTCATCCAAGATTCCTGTTCGAGCTATATTAGCCAATTTTGATTCTGCAGCGTTCTAGTACCTTGACTATCCGTCTTCACCCAAGTGTCTGTTGGTGAGCTACCTTGCTCATCCAAGTGAATTACCATGCTTCCACACACTATCGTAGTCCACAATATTGCATGTGTCTTTGATAGTGACATGCAACCCAAATTCGTCACAAGCCTTAAACGGTCTTGCAATGCTCTAGTACCTCAATACCTCTGTTTCTTCACCCAAGAGTCTGCCATGAGCACCTTGCTCAACCAACGAAGCTCCACACTTCTGCACTAGTACAGTACCTCGATCTCTGTCTTCACCCATAGCGTGTCTTGAGCTCTCCCAACTCATGGTATAGTTCAATTTTTTTCCCTGAAGTATTTTTTGTGTCCTTACTAGACACACAATGCTTCACTTTCTAGCGGCTAACATGTCTTGGTACCTTGGACATTTATCTCTTCCTCATGATGCACAATTTACTTGCCTTGGAATTGTTCCGCTGCATTACTCTAATCATGCTGCCTCTGTTGTGCTCAGAAACTGCCTTTGGCCATTCCTCATAGATCAAAGAACCCACACGATCACCTAAGCTTGCTTCCTCTAAAGATACCCACTTCGGCTCTCGCATCTGCTTCTTCTGAAGCCACACTGGACCACCCCATCCAGCCATCCGTCTCTCATGAACTGTCAATGCCTCATCTTCTCTCAACAAAGCAATGAGCTTTTGACCCTTCATTCCAGTTCTCACACCATATGATTTAATTGTTCCCTCGATTTTGGCCCATGACAATGATTCTTAACATTGTCCCATTCTAGCGCTATCTACCACTATGTCATGTATGAGAAATTGATTTGAAACCCTCAACTTCCTCTGAAGTCAGAATGAAGCACTCACCTAGCTCCATGCCATTGTTGGCAACAATGCCATACACCTGTGTGGTGTCCAATGTCTCATGTCAGAATCATTAGCATTCGTCCACCTCGGACCGACTTGCTTTCTCACTGTATGGTCATTATGTCCAACTTGCATGTAGCATCATCAGATATCGCAACAAAGTATCCCATTGCAATCTGGCTCTGTTACCAATTATGTCAAAGCACACGTTGCCGAACCTTGGCTCTGATATTGTCATGGGGTCACAGTGTTACCTCGCTACGCACTTTGTGCGATGCCCCAATACCTCTGTATTGAAGCTAGTGATGCGAGAACTTACTAAATGCAATGCTAGGGCTGAGACTAGGATTAAAGTTAATTTAATCAATTAAAAAATAACAATTTCTCATAACAAATTCCCATGGAAAATTCTAGAAATCCAATTAGATGCTTTAATTCCGGCCCAAAATAGTGTTACTTTCATGTACGTTCCCTATCGCGGATCTAGAAGACTAGGGTTTTTATGAACGGCTAGATCTCCGATAGTTTTAGGGCGTCGAACAAACTCGCAAGTGGGTTCTCTCGATACCGAATAAAATTAAAAGGTTAATAATGATTTATAATGAACAGATAAGTTGATTTTGGATTTTATGAAATAAATAAAATAACTAGTGTTACGCTACTTACACAAACCGTAGATCAAAAGAAGATACAGATGATAGAAGAGTTGGCTTCGCACCAAACCGCAAGCGGGAATGGAAGAATCGCTCTCCGTTTGAGAGAATCACACCCTCACGAAAGTTTAGAAGTCTCAATTTTGCATAAGCAATTTTCATTAACCAAAAACTTCTAAAAAGTTGTTTACAAGCCTTTAAATAGGCTAACCAATGCATGAAACTGGAAATCCTAGTATAACTCTAATTCCTAGTTCAAATAAAAGAAATATCCTAATTCTTTTAAGACAATAAAATAAAGTCCTAAAACAATAAAGAAACTAATCATATTTCTAATAAAAGAAATAAATCCTATTTTCTAAAATAAAATAATAAAAGAGACTAATCCTAATTCAATTAGGAGTCTTGAAATTCGTCACTTTCTATGCAACTTTCGAAAACTAACCATTACTTCAATACTGTCAGAATTGCACGTTTTTTGGCTCGTTGGAAAGCTACTTCGATAGGCTTTCAAATATGACCAAATTTGCATCAATTTGACTTTGTTTGACACTTCAAAATAGGCTAAACATAAGAGTGACGGGATTGAAAGTTGAAGACCCTAATAAATTTTGGATTTTCTTCTTTTTGATCAAACGGGTCTTTAACGGGCCTTTTTTAAAAACCCATTCGCGGGTCCACTTTCTCTTTTGACGTCTTCTCTTTATCCGACCACAATTCAAACAGGTGGATCTAAAGTTTGCATCAATCCCCTTTACCTTGAAAAAGTTCGACCTCGAACTTTGGTTGGCATGGATTTTTACGGTCGCGATCACAGACAGTATATAGGGAACCTCGATCGGAAGCGGCTTGAATCGGACGTCCCCATCAACTCTCCCAAGGTTAGAAGGATGCATTCCCGATGAATATTGATTGTAATAGAGGTCAAAGATATCCGGGTCAATCTGCTGAAACTCTTGTGTAATCTAAGTATTATCTGAATCGCTCTTGTTCTTCCACTTGACCAAATGCTTCTGAAGTCCCCCTTAATTGGTGGATACAATCTGATCGTTCAACACATCTTCGATGATCTCACGAGTTTGCCAAGTAGGTGGGGGTAGTAATGCGGGTAGGGGAGTTATTGGTTCATCAGATGTAGAAGGCTCAAAGGGGTTGGTAGGGATGGTTGAAGGGCCATGGAATAGAACAAGGTCCTCCACGTTGAAGTCGTGCTAATCCTCTAAGATATAAGTATTAGAACCGACACTCTTCAAGATCTGATAGGGTCCAACACCGCGAGCTTATAACTTCTTTGCAACTCCTTGCGGGAATCGCTCGGGTCTATTCTGAACCATCACAAAATCACCCTCTTGGAATTCTTTGAAATGCCTATGAGAATCTGCAGAGAATCTGTATTTTTTATTCTTTAAATTAATTCTTTTCTTAATCTCAGCATGCAACTCATGAATGCGATTTGCAAATGTGGACGTAGACTCTGATTACCTATGACGAATTGACATCGGGAGCAAATCTATGGGCGTTCTAGTATTCGGCTTACCCTTCCACTGGATAAGGTTTGCCTGATGTTTCTCAAATTGCGTTGCAGTCCAAGTGTTGTCAATTTTCTGTTTACCTTTCCTCTTAAGAAGATACTCTCGATATGTTTGGTGTGTCCTTACCTTGGTAACAAAACATGGGTCTTCCAAAACTTTTCCATCTAACCTCTTCACATATTGTTCAGGTGGGTATTTGGAAATCAATGAGTAGATAAGATTGGGCTCAGGTGGATGGGCATTAAGGAATGGGTCTGAAGGTTTTGTTGCTGGACCTAAAAAAGGTGTATGTGCATTTACAGACTCTATATGCTCATCTGTAAGTGACACTACTGGCACTAACGATTCTTGTGGAATCGACTCAATTGATACTAATGACTCATGTGTGAATGACACAAGGGGCACTAATGGCTCATGTACACTCGATTCGATTAACTCGTGTGTACTCGCTTCAATTAAAACCAAAGACTCTGGGGTACTCAATTCAATTGACCCTAATGGTTCTTGTGTACCCAGTTCGTTGGGCTTACGTGTACTCGATTCAATTAACCATAATGGTTCTTGTGTATCCAGTTTGATGGACTCACGCGTACTCGATTCAAGGGACACCAACAAGTCAATGTGCATCCAACTCTACGGATACCAATGACTCATAGGTAAGTGACTCGATTGGTTCACGTGTGGGTGACTCAACGTCACTACTCCCAAGGGAAATAGAAGTCTCTTTAACATAAACTAGACTTTCTTCAGCTTCTTCTATCTCCTCTTCCACTTCCCTAATCTCCGGCTCCTTAGGACTCACTCTTTTAGTCAATAAATTCGGAGTGAAAAATTTTGTGAGGCATTGGTATGCAAAGTGCCCGAACCCTTAACACTTGAGGCAATCAGGACACCTATTTGTCTTGCTTTTCAAATTCTATAGAAGGTGACGGTGTGTTAAAGAGACATACTTTTCGATAAGTGTCACCGTCATGTCCTCTCATATAGAGCTGTGTTTATTCCGAAGAGATTCAGTACGACGTTTTACGTGAGTCCAAAATTTTTTGACATTACCCTCTAACTTTATTTTGGCTAGCCTAATTATGTACTTATTTGGTACGCCATACCAATCAAAATATTCCTCTACACTAGACCACCACTTTACGAAGGTTTTAGGGTTTAACCATCCTTCAAAACTTGGAACCTCATTCCAAATAGATTTGAGAAACTTTTCTGCAGGGTCGTACTCGGGTTCACGATGATGAGGTAGCGATTTCCTTGTTCGGTTAGTACCCTTTCATGACGGGTAAGGAATTCACGGTGACGTGTAAGTGACTCATACATGATGCTTGACACAATACAACTCAGACATAATACTAGAAAAGACAAACACTATGAACCGACAATGGATGAGGACTTTTGTCAAACACTAGACGTGCACACTAATGAAATAAAATGTAATAAGATTGAAATGACATGCAATTATGAAACTGAGTGATGCAAGACAAAAGTTAAGCAAAAAAATTCAGACAAAAGCTAGACGAAAATTTTCAGACAAAAACCAGATGAAAAATCCAAACAAAAAACAGACAATTAAAAAATCAGACAATAGCAAGACGAAAAAATCAGATGAAAAAACAGACGAAAAAAAAAACCAGACACAAGCCAGACAAAAAAACTAGACAAAATGTAGAAGGAAAAAGCCAGACAAAAGCCAGATATGAGCTAGATAGACCCTAGACAAATCTGAAATGATGCAATTCTAAATTAATTACAAAATAAACCTTAAAATCTATATGAACACTAAAACCCTAAAACTAAACCTGTCTCTGATACCAATTTGATGCGGGAAAAATCACACGCTCATAGGTAGGATCCGAGCTACTCATCTCTCAAGCACCAACATGACACCTCCTACCACGCCACAGAAATCCAACAGTGCATGCCCCCCCCCACCCCAACACACACCAACCATGCCAACACCTTCTTGCTTGGTGCCTAGAGGCTACCACTAGCCGTACCCAACCATGCTTAGTCTGTTTGCTTAATCATGTGCCTCATGCAGTGTTACCTAGGCATGTCTACTTTTGGGATTTTTGTTGTGCCGACCCTTGCTGGAACTTGGACACATGCTGACTGTTGGTGGCACTTGGACACTCCTCAACATAGCATGATACTTCTAAGGTGTCTATGAAAATACCATATAATACCATCAAAATGTTACTTGTTTTGACACGAAAAAATGAACCTTCGTTTTATAAAATGAACAAAAATTGTGTAAAATTTATTAGCTTCTAAAATAAAAAGCTTGGGTCCTTGAAAACAATTTGTTAATATAGTTTACTTTTAGTTAGGTTCATGACATACATTATGTATCTTTTCATTATACCTCAATTGGGTCTCTAAGATTTCCCTTCAAATTTTTTTTTATATATGTTATATTTTTTTTTTCTTTCTTAAGATCTTGCCGCCGTATTGGAATCTTTAAAAATTGGTGTGCCAAGCATTTATGACATCTCGACACTTGGCACCTATGTCACGTGTCTAGGTAACACTGGCCTCATGCACTAATCCCTTGCAACCGACAATGGCATGTAGCTCCCCATGCTGCCCCATTCCACTATGTTTCACCGACCATACAAACCAAGTCGCGTGGCTGGCCCTTTCTTGCCATCACAACGCATTGCTTGAGGCTGTCCTTCCCTAGAGACATGCCAAACCGCTACTTGTGTTCTATGTCAGGCCGACATTTGCAACCGTGTCCCATGTCATCTCCAAGAATATCCGTCAAACTTGGCACGAGCATTGATCATCCTAGCTCACTCGAGGTTCAAACATCTTGCCAAGCTTCCAATCCATTTAGACTCCTTATGGATGCCTTTGTGTCAGGCCAACGTCCACCA
Source organism: Chloranthus sessilifolius (assembly GCA_021018995.1). Taxonomy (NCBI): domain Eukaryota; kingdom Viridiplantae; phylum Streptophyta; class Magnoliopsida; order Chloranthales; family Chloranthaceae; genus Chloranthus; species Chloranthus sessilifolius. The sequence goes on from CM037586.1 coordinate 36,062,879, forward strand.
CAATGTCCCATGAAGCCTGCATGCATCTCTTTAACTTGCCACAAGAACCCTCAATTTTTCACGCACGTCTAACTCATCTTATTTCAACCTTCACGTGACTCCGGCTGACCATCTTAGTGCCCCACGCAAGCCATCTCATCACTTCCCAAGGGGGTCACCATCACTGCACCCCGAGCACAAAACTGACTGGGTCCACCTGCGTCTACGACGATTGACATAGTTGCCACACACCAGAAGCTCATCTTGTGTGACACATGGTACTGTCAGTGTAACAACATCCTAAGGCCCTCACAGCCCTAGGAAACCATCGAAGATACACCCTCTAGTACACCACGATCCCACATGTATGGGAATAGCTTCACAACTCCCCTATGATAAATAAGGTAAAATGAGCAACCCTTACAAAACAATGGAAGAACGTTAAACATACTGATTTGACATATTACTCCTTGGCTGACCCATATCTCTCTCAATTCAGGTCCATTTTCTGAATAGTCTTTATTAATCTTGGAATGCCTTACAATACCTCCAACTATGACACGGGGAAATCCTTCAATGGCTAGGTCATGGCTCGAGACTGCTCCCTGAGTGGCCCCACAATGTGCATGCAACCCGCCTCTGCAAGGTTCGTGGCTCACGTTGTGTGCCCTCATGGCACCAGCACTTGCCCATTAAGTTTTTCAAAACCAGCAACAAACCTCTGCATATCGCGCTACTCTTCAACATGGCTCACTGCACCCCATATATGGCCATTCAATGGATGCATGTGACTCTCTAACGTGCCAGACACAACACACGTGCCAATCGGCAATCCTCCGTGCACCTCGGTGCATCAAGACCGACTTAGATGCTCCTCATCCTCCATGCTAGCGTCAGTCGTGCGCCTCTATGAGGGTCATGACAATATCCCCACCGGCTAATATATGGGTGCTTTTCGTATGATGGTCTAGCTTGATTGTGTTTATATGTTTCTCACCAGGGATCTAGCGTGATATGTATGGTTGATCAAATGCCTTCAAATTATTCCGACAATTAAAAAAAAGCGTTGGTCATCCTTTAAGATGATAAGAAGTGAGTAGAATTTGATTTGATGGAGAGCGATTTACGTTTGCATCATCGCAATTAAGATAATTTGCATAGTCTATGACAATATGGGTACATAATGAGACTAGACATTTCTGTAATTTAAAGTGTAAAGGATATTTTTCGATAATTTATGCAATATCTTCACCGTAATCGAAATAGGCAGAGAGTTACTGCATGGGTTTCTTTCCATAATTTATTAAACCGAATTTAACTCTGCTCTCTTATCATGTAAATATAATCATGAATTCTAACGCATACTGCATCATGCAAGCAAATGGCAGTTTAATGGCTTTAAACATGAGCAGCTTTGCTGCTCGGAAGTGACAAAAAACGTTTGATCATGAAATCAGTGCTAGTTAGCAAAGCTACTTTTCAGAGTCTTCTGGCAGTTAACTGAGTATGGTCTGACTGCAAAATTTTGTTGGTTGATACTATATACAGGTTCCTAAAATAACGATTATTGTTGGTGGAAGTTTTGCTGCTGGAAATTATGGAATGTGTGGACGTGCATATAGCCCCAATTTTCTGTTCCTCTGGCCCACTGCCAGAATATGTGCAATGGGTGGCAATCAGGCAACTTCCTTGCTTTTTTTATTTTTTATTTTTTTTATTTCGCAGTTTGCTTGAGAACCTTGAATTATTATATATATGTATATAGTAAAGCTTTAATTTATATATATATATATATATATATATATATATATATATATATATATATATATATATATATATATATATATATATATATATATACATTCTTTGAATGCCTTCATGGCCTAGCTATTTTATTTATGCTCTTAAGCAATTGACCATGACTGCTATTGACCTTCATAGGGAGTATTCTAGGTGATGGAAATCACTCTATTGTTGTTAAGTACTACGGATGGCTAAGGAAGGCATTAAAGCAGAAGTTGCACAAAATTATTGACTGAATTAGGGGGCAATATAATTGGACGAGTGATCAAGTTAGCCAGTGACGAAATTTCTGTGGGAGAAACAGTCTAAATGTTCTCTATTTTGTTTCCTCTTGGGCTAAATATTAGTCCTTAATCTTTTAGTTTCTACTCTTTTTTTTTTATTTGAAATTTGAATAGTAATCCTTGTTAAGTTTGATATTTGAAACCCCAAAAAAGTTGATGGGTGATATCATGGTTCAAAAACCTGAAAACTCGACTCAAAAGTCAGCTGAATTGAGTTGACTCGAAGACTCGTAAAAAACTCGCCTCGTCCGAATCAATGCTATATATATATATATATATATTATGTTAATTTTAAACAAGCAACAATTACTCTCTCAAACAAGAAACTATTTAAAGGCATTTTAGTCACTCAAGTCAAAGGGATATTTTGTAATTCAGGAATAGTAAAAGGGCATTTCTGATATTATATATAAAAGTTGAAAAGTAAGTATTCTAAATAGGGGGCTGCTACTAACCCCCACCAAATACTGAATATCCCCCATCAAGTACAGTTGAAAACTGTTGGCTGCTTTGAATTGGGCGATGGAAATAGTTTTTTGTTCCAATCTTCCTCACAACTGATCTTGAGATCAAGGGAATATAATCAGATGGTCAGTTTTTTTTTCCACGTGATGCACATCCCTATCACTTTTTAGGGATTTGTGGCATGTGGAATAAATAACTGACGATCTGATTCTATTCCCATGATCTCAAGATCAGTTGTGTGGAAGATTGAAACGAAAAACGATCTCCATTGTTCGATTCAAAGCAGTCAACATTTTTCAACTGTACTTGATGGGGGATATTCAGTGTTTGGTGGGGGTTAGTAGCAGCCCCCTTTAAATATTTCATGGAGACAATAGCTGTGGACAGACTGTCTAGAACCATCCATCTACTTTTTACATTTTTTTCTGCTAGAAAGACTCTCCTCTGAACATGCAGCAACTGTTAAAGGCACCACCGTCTCCATCACCGGTGGTCACTGCACTACCGTTTACGAGCATCATATTTACTGCAACAACACTACCATCCACTCCACCACGATCTTCACTTGTGTACCTCCATTTCACTTCTCTCTCTCTCCCCCCATTTTTCACTTATTTTTTAGAAAACGATGGAGAAAAAAACAAAAACTCGAGGGACTTGGCCAAGTTACTTGAGAGACTGAAAAAATGAGTTTCTCATCTAGTTTACTCGAAACTTAGCTGAGTCGAGTCAACTCGACCAAGTTTCGAGTTACTCTACGGAGTTTTTAAACCATGGTTTGTATTATTCCACATAAACAAGACATAAAATGTTTTGTTGTTTGCATCAAATTGCACTTGTTCTTTGTTTAAGGCATGAACATCAAATAATTGAACAGACACTGCTCATAGAGGTTCCATGTCCAATGCAACCACTAGTTAATCCCTATGTTGGAATTAGTGAATATTTTCCAAACTATTGCTACTCCTTATAATCTATCACATCGGAACTATTTCACCATTCCTGTAGAGATAATCTTAAATTAAGCTTCTCTGTTTGAATCTCTTTTTTTTTTCGGCTGAAGGCTGCTCGTGTCCTAGCCCAAATGGAAAGGAGCAAGAAGAAGAGGCAAGGCATCGAGGTAGTTGAATAAATTTGTGCTCATGCGTAGATATAAATTACTGTCTTTTGATTTCACCCCCATTATGTTGTTGTCTTGGTTGCAGTGGAGTGAAGAAGAAGAGGAGAAATTCAAGCGCAAGGCTGTAGAGGCATATGAGAGGGCAGGAGGCCCATATTACTCCACTGCAAGGCTTTGGGATGATGGCATCATAGACCCTGCTGACACAAGGAAAGTATTAGGCTTTTGTTTGTCTTCTTCAGTAAAACAGCTCCCAAATGACACTAAGTATGGTGTTTTTAGAATGTAACTTCATTTAACTTACTCGTCTTACTACTGAATAATGCATGAGTGGGGGATGCATTTGTATTTCTCTTTTCTTTCTTTTTTTCATTTTGTAAATGATGGGGACATCTGATTCAAGCAATCACCCATAACATATCGGAGGCGAAAGAAGAACATCAAAGTGATCAGAAAGAAGAAAATTCAAAATTTATTGCCAAAAATTCTCTGATCAGAGGGTCATTAACTTTCAATCCCCTAACTTTTATATTTGGCCTATTTTGAAGTGTCAAACAAAGTCAGATTGATGCGAATTGGTCATATTTGAAAGCTTATCGAAGTAGCTTTCCAGTGAGTCAAAAAACGAGCAATTTCGACTAGTATTGAAGAAGTTAGAGTCAGTTTTCGAAAGCTACACAAAAAGTGATGAATTTCAAGACTCTTAATTGAATTAGGATTAGTATCTTTAATTTCAAGACTCCTAATTGAATTATGATTAGTCTATTTTATTATTTCATTTTAGAAAATAGAATTTATTTATTTTATTAGAAAAATAATTAGTTTTCTTATTATTTAGGACTTTGTTTTATTGTTTTAGAAGAATTATGATATTTCTTTTATTTGAATTAGGAATTAGAGTTGTACTAGGATTTCTAATTTTATGCATTGGTTAGTCTCTTTAAAGGCTTGTTAACAACTTTATTATAACTTTTTGGCTAATAAAAAGTGTTTAAGCAAAATTGAGAGTTATAAACTTTCGTGAGGGTGTGATTCCCTCAGACGGAGAGTGATTCTTCGATTCTCGCTTACGATTTGGTGCAGGGCCAACTCTTCTTCCATCTTTATCTTCCTTAGATATACTGTTTGCGTAAGTAGCGTAATCCTAATTATTTTATTTATTTCATAAAATTTACAATCAATCTATTTGTTCGGTATTGAGAGAACCCGCTTGCGAGTTCGTTCGACGCTTTAAAACAATCGGAGATCTAGCCGTTCATAAGAACCCTAGTCTTCTAGATTCGTACTAGGGAACGTACATGAAAGTAACACTATTTTGGACTGAAATTAAAACATCTAATTGGATTTCTAAAATTTTTCATCAGAATTTATTTATTTTTTAATTTGTTAAATTAATTTTAATCATAATCTCAACCCTAACATTATATTTAGTAAGTTCCCGCATCAAATTGGTATCATAGAATCGGTTTAGTTTTAGGGTTTTAATGTTCATATAGGTTTTAGAGTTTTTTTTGTTATTAATTTAGCATTGCATCATTTCAGATTTGTTTAGATTTTGTCTAGCTCGTGTTTTGTTTTTGACTAGCCTATGTCTGGCTTTTATCTAATTTTTTTTGTCTATTTTTCGTCTGACTTTTGTCTGACTTTTTTGTCTGATTTTTTCGCTTAGCTTTTTATCTAGCTTTTTTCTGATTGTTTTGTTTAGCCTTTACTAACTCTTGTCTTTCATCACTTAGTTTCATAATTGCATGTCATTTTAATCTTATTGCATTTTATTTAATTAGTGTTAATTAGTGTGCACGTCTAGTGCTTGACAAAAGTCCTCATCTATTGTTAGTTTATAGTGTGTGCCTTTTCTAGTATTGTATCTGAGTTGTGTTTGTGTCAAACATCATGTATGAGTCACTTACACGTTACTGTAAATTCCTTATTTGTCATGAGAGGGTACCAGCCGAACAAGGAAACCGCTATACTCCAAAATCTTGGTAAAGGCTCAAAAATCATGATGAGACTAGAGTTAGGGGATATCCTCTTCATCGTGAACCCCAGTATGACCCTTCCTAGAAGTTTTTCAAATCTATTCCAAATGAGGTTCCAAGTTTTGAGGGATGGTTAAACCCCAAAACCTTCGTAGAGTGGTTGTCTAATGTAGGGGAATATTTTGGTTGGTATGACTTACCAAATGAGTACAAAATTAGGCTTGCAAAAACAAAGTTGGAGAGTGATGTCAAAAAATTTTGGACTCGCGTAGAATGTCGTACTGAATCTCTCCGAAATAAACACATCTTCACATGGGAGGACATGACGGTGAAACTTATTGAAAAGTATGTCCCTTTAACACCGTCACCTTTTACGAAATTTGAAAATCAAGATAGATTGGTGTCCTGATTGCCTTAAGTGTCAAGGGTTCGGACACTTTGCATACTAATGCCCCACAAAATTTTTCACTCCAAATTTATTTAGTAAAAAGTGTACGACCCTAGTATCGTGTAAAAGAGTGAGTCCTAAGGAGCCAGAGAATAGGGAAGTGGAATAAGTGTACGACCCTAGTATCGTGCTGAGTGAAGAGGAGATGGAAGAAGCTGATAAAAGTCTAGTTTGTGTTAAAGAGACTTATATTTCCCTTGCGAGTAGTGATGTTGAGTCACCCACACGTGAACCAATCGAGTCACTTGCCTGAGTCATTGGTATTCGTAGAGTTGGGTATACATGACTTGGTGGTGCCTCTTGAATCGAGTACACGTGAATCCATCGAATTGGGTACACAAGAATTATTAGGGTCAATTGAATCGAGTACCTTAGAGTCTTTGCTTTTGGTTGAAGCGAGCACACACGAGTTAATCGAGTCGAGTGTACATGAGCCATTAGTATTACTTGAGTCATTTACACGAGTTGTTGTTAGGATATTTTTAGTGCTTGCTACTGACTTTATTGGAGACAGTGATAAGAATGGGGTGAATGAAAATGAATGAAAGGTGGAGTGAAAAGCAACAAGTCTAAAATATGCACAGTCTTGCAAGATACAGGGCCTGTTGTAGCAAGTTTTGATAAGTAAGAGTTTGTCCCACAGGGAAAGTTGATCTAAAGCTCCAAGGGAGCTATCTTTAGTAGGCTCTCCAGATCTGACTACAGATCTGGCAATCCTAAATGGAAGGGGATTTAAGGTCACTATAATCTAAATCCTAAGGTAACTTAATGTCTAATCTATAGAAAGGGTTAAGAAAGAGGATGGAGTGTGAGAAAATAAATAAAAGGGTGAGAAGTATGCTATTAGGTATAGATCCAATGGCTACATTATCACCAAAGAGGATAAGGAATCCAACTCACCCCTGTGCCATGATCCAATCCCTTATGGCTATAACCTGTCCACTTAAATGGTCACAGACTATCCAATAGGGGAACCACAATCTAGAGATGGGTCAAAACAAGATTATCATTGTAAGCACTACTTTATCCAGGCTACAAGCTCAAGAATTCATAGGAACTTCAACCTCTTAAGTTCTGTGTGTGGGGCTAGGCCTACAAAGTGCATGAGCCTGGACACACAGGACCAACAAGAGTTTGAGTACTAGCTTTATAAGTGTAGCTGTTCACTGCTTTAGAAAGACAACAGTGATCCAGTCACAAGCCTACAATCTCTACAGCCAGATCAGATCTGTAATTTGAAGGTGGGTCTATACAAATATAGGAGAGTCTGTCTTTGCACAATCTCTCACAAGGCTACAAGCACAAGTGCAGAGAAGAAGAATCTGTCTCAGTTCCGTGGATTGGCCTCACTCTAGGGCTATAATCTGTCCATTTGAATGGTCACAGACTATCCACAGAGGCTATCCTCCCCACAGAGGTCTAAGACAGAACAAGAACATTGCTGCCGCCACCATGTTCACAAGGCTACCAGCTCAAGTTCCCATGGGAATTCAGATTTAGTGGATCCTGTGGTGGGGGAAGGCCTGCAATGTGTCTAACCTGGACGCACAGGTCACTTGGATCTAAATAAAACCTTACAAATAATCGTCCATTGCTTACAATACAACTTAGCAATGGAGAATCTCAAGGCAGCAGCCTTGTACAGACTAACTGACAACAAAAATACCATCCCATACATGCAATAGATCCTATTACAAAAACTCCATTAAAATCTATACCAAATAATCATACAAAAGGCATAGCCAGCAAGTGCTGGACTATAAAGAGAAAGAAAAAGAAAACTCTTAAACCCTAACCTTAGCCTACTGTAATTCTACAGTCGATTTTAAGAAGATGCACAGAAGTCAAGATAAAAGTCCTCTCAACCTAAGCTAGGCTTAGGCTTATATAGCAGTCGGCTCTCTCTGAATTAGGGTTAGGAAAACCTTAATTTCATCAATGCAATTGCAGCCCATTCTTGTCCCTTGGATGCCTCGGGGCGTGTGTACGGAGATTGAAGCATTGGAGTGCGTGCCCTAATTGCTGGAGATTCTTAGATTGCCCTTATAGAAGTGGGGAGAAGTTTAGAACCCGATCCTCGCTGAGTAGAAAAGATTTGCAGATCTTGCCGCGTGGTAGAATTGGCGTCGCGGGGTTGTTTTGACTCGAAGCTCTTGCAGTCGTGGGGTTGGTACTTTGATCATTGCGGGAATGCTTTGGTCGTCGCAGGATTGGTCTTTGCATTTGAATGGCGCGAGAATGACGCGCGCAATTCGTTCCTTGATGAATCCTGTGGCGATCATCGCGAAGAGAATAATGTACATAGGCTTTTGGATAGCGCGAGCAGTTCCTTGAAAGTGTATGTCCCGCGGCCACTGCGCGACAACCGCACGCTGGAATGCCTGGAGCTCTCTTTATTCAATGAATCGCGCGAAGGTTGAAAACTCATCTCTTGAGCTGCGCGAGTGCTTCGCGAGCGCTTAAGACTGAGCCTCGCGAGAACCTCACGAAGTGTATTTTTTACTCCCTGCTGACATCCATCTGCACGTAAACGGCGCGGGGACTGCGCGACCAGTTGCTGTGCTCCCTTCAGAAGCCCGCGACAACTACGCGACGCATTTTCTGGTTCAATTGAGTCATGCGACATCTGCGCGAGACATTCTTCTTAATTTGTTTCTGCTTTGCTATGCCTCTACTGCAGCCAATTCTCTGTCTGAGTTCTACCTTCACATTTCTGAGGGCCTTCTGGGTCACCAATAGGCTTCTTGGCATGGTTAAGGGTTTATTTGCAGCTGCTGCTTATTACCTACAAATACACTTAAAACACATTTATTAAATGATTAAGGGTTTAACAGAGATTAAGTTAAGGGGTGAAAAGTAGTACTTTTCAGGTCTTAACACACCCCCAAACCTAATCTTTGCTAGTCTCTTAGCAAAACTGTAATTAAATGCCACTTTCGTAGGGATCACATGTACATTTAGCATATGTACCAAACCTTGTAAACCCCTAGGTGATCCCTAGAGGAGGAGTGAAGTCTCTTGAGGGTTTTCAGTGAAGACACCCACAAACTTTACCATTAGAACAGTTAAGTATAGTGCAGTTAATGACAACACAGAGTTAAATGTTTAAAGCTTCATTTCACACCCATTTTCTTTTAATACTTAGAGGAAACTGCAGCAATGTTGCAGACCATTTAAAACTTAAAAGTTAACATGTGTTCGCATCAGCACCATTCATTTATCATTAGAATTTCAATGTATAAAACTCAGTACCCAACTTGCCTTTAGTTCAAGATTCAGGTTGGATACAACCCCAATGAGGTTAAAATTCAGACTCAATTCTCACTAGGGCTATCTCTCAACATTAATAGCCTAAGGGTGTTCACATTCAAAATAGCTCAAGAGCAGTTACAGACCCCAATTGGGCCTACAAGCATGAGCATAGGCAAAGCTTCTAATTTCTAACCTATTCAAGAATTTTTACCATAGATTGGACAACTCCTCATCTCCACATGACAGCTCATTTGACTTTGGATCCACAAGGTCTTTTTGAATGGGTTGTAATGTGGCTTATGGCTGAGGGATGTAAAGAATAAAGGGGTAAAAAGAGAATCCAAATTAAGAAATCAACAAGGTAAGGAGCGATTCATGACTTCACAATCTTCATTTCAGCAAAAACTTCATCTTTCTTTTTATATTTCAGACTCAAAGTGGCCAGCTTCTCCTCTTCTTTTCAATTTTCAGATGATGTTGTTCCCTAGACTTCTCTTTCTCTCTCTCTTTTTTTTTATTCATTCTTTTATTTTTTATTTTTTTAATTTTTTTTATTTTTTATGATACTACCACACAACTGCCATTGATACACTACTGTTCACAAGTTGCTTTTCTTTACCTTCCACAGAATGTTGGACCATTCTCAGTATCTTTAACTCCTCCTTTACCTTCTGAATTCTCAGAGGGTAAGGTTGAATCAGGTCATGAGGTTAAGGTGCAAGTGTTCTGGTGTTTGTGAAGGAAAAGTATGATTTTTAAGGCTCAACTAGTGTATGCAAAAGGGCAGATTTTAAAAGGTTGGATTTTCAGGCTCAAACTGTCCAAATGAGGGCCTTGGATCATTTCCTTAGTATCATGAGTGCTGTTAATTAGTTTTGATTTGGAGGTGCACAACTTCTAGTGAAAAAATCTTGATTCAATCAGTCCTTAGAGCAGAAATAATGCCAAAAACACTCTTCAAAAGAAAATGATTGGCCCAAATCTCACTAGGTATGGTTTTCAAATTTAACCCATGGGGTGTATTTTCATCTGTTTCTCTCCTCTTAGGTTCACTGAGTACTAACTGAAAAAAAAAAAAAAAAAACTTTTCTAATATTAGCTTCATGGTGGTGTCAAGATTTTCAACTTTTATGTTTCGAAAAGTCTGCAAAAATATTTAAATTTTCACAAGTTTTCTCATTGTATCAAGTTAAGTGAAAATTGACTTTATTCATCCCAGTTATATCACCATTACTGCACTAAAATTAACTATTCTATTGGCAGACCTATCCTGTCACACCCCCAAACCATGAGGAGCAGTGTCTCCACTGGTTCAAAGGTGATAAAAGCGAGATTCGATTAAAAATAAAATAAACACGAAAAAGACAGAGAAATGTAAATGCTAATCGAATAAAGATGGAACTAAAATAGACTTTCATTAAAAGAAAAAGAAAATATTACAAAAAGATGGAAAAAGAAAAGACAAAATGGGAGGGAAAAAAAAGATCAAGGGAGAGTCGATGGGGGAGATGCAGGTGGATCCATTTTTCTCTTCTTCTCTCTCTTCTCCCGTTTCCTCTTTTTCGTTTTCTCCTTGGCGAGAATCCTCTGTATCTTGTCATACTCATCCCAGAGAAATTGTAATGGGTTCGACTCCTTAGGTGGTGGGGGATCTTCCCAGATGGGGTAGAATTTGATGGGGAAATCGAAGGGTTTGTCAGCCGTCATGGTTGTGAGGAGGGCCGGACAGTTGGGGTTAGAAGAGGAAGGATGAGACGAAAAGGAAGTAATGGCCTATTTAAAAGATTTGGGCGGTGGAAAATGAAACGGCACATTGAAAGTTTTGTCCCATTCCAAGATTGACAATAAATTGTGAATGTTTGGGAAAAGGAGAATCGCACAATCGAGTATGGGAGAAAAAGAGTGAGCAATAAATGAGGGTCTAAAGATAGGCATGGTAGTTAAGGGGATCCTGTGTATCGCGCATCTGCACAGTGGAAGTTGTGGAATTGTTTGCTTTGCGCGTGGTTAGGACTCCGCGAGGAAGCGCAGACAAGGCACACGAATATGAACATGGAAACATTTGAATCTTGTACTTGAATCCAGTCAGTTGGCATCGACCTTGCACATGGATTCATATTTGAAATGATTATAGCCACCCTACAGACATCTCCCATGACAAAATTTAAACAAAATGAAGACTAAAAGAGAAAAACTGAAACAAGCAAGCATAACAGATGAATGTACAAAAACTAAAATACAATTCTTTTAACTGGAAAGAGACATGTACAATCGTATTGACAAGGAGAAGATTGGAAGGGGAGAAAAAAGTAAAACCTAAGTACAATCTAAGCTAGTCTAAGAGGAAGCATATGAATCCGAATCGGTGAAGAAATCTCAGCCCATCTTTTTAGCATGTGCCCTAAGGGCAGCTTTGTCTTGTTTCTTCTTTGCCTCCCGTTCCTTTTTTGCTTCGGCTGGTGTTTTCTTGGCAGTTGGAGCTTTAGGTGCCCTCACCTGTACTTTTGGTTGCTTAGGTAATTTTGGTTCCTTGGGTTCTTGAGGGGCTTTTCCTTTCCTCTTTGCAAGGGGGGTTGCAGGGGATTTGCCTTTTCCTTTGTGGCTTCCTCAATGGGGACCATTGGGGATTTCCCTTTTGCTTAGGACTGAGGCTAGCCAGGGGATTGTGCCTCCTTAGACTGGGCAGCTGGCTCTTTGCCAATTTTTATGGAGGCAGCTTTGGGAGCAGTCCTCTTAGCAGTGACTTTCCTCTGCTTAGGATAAGTTTGCTCCTATGGAGGTGCAACAGAGGCCTTGGTAGTTGGAGGCTGCTCTATAGGAGGTGATGGAGGAGGGGCAGCTGGGGCCTTTCATTTCTCTTGATGAGTCTTTGGTTGTGCCTCCTCAGACTGGGCAGCTGTAGATGAAGTAGCTTTAGGCTCTGGGTCTGGTATATGAACAGAGAATGGGGTGGGTTGTAGAGGAACATTTCTGGCAGCAGCCAGTGCCGATTCCAAGGAGGCTATCTGAATTTGGTGTTTGAGGAGGTAAGTCTCATGGATATCCTTTTGGATGCTGAAGATCTCCTGGGCATTTTTGAGCCTCTTTTCAAACATTCTGGCCCGCGCCTTCTCTGTAGCAGCAGTTGCTTTCTCCAGCTCCCAATTCAACTCATGATAGGTTGCTGAAGCCTTGGCCTTCTGGTAGGCTTCCAATATGTTAGTCCACCCCAAGGAGATGCCCAGAAGTTGCTTTCGGTGGGCCTCCTTTATTGTATCGATCTACTGCAGCAAGGGGGTCTCAATGGACTGACGAAGTTTGGCCATGCCCCTCAGGACATCCTTCCTAAGATAAGGATTATCCCTCGTGTGATGGAGGATGGTGAGGTAGGGAGGGCTGTAAAAAAATGTTTGGGTGCGATGGGCAGATAGGAAGTGGAAGTAGCAAACTGTGATTGGTCCTGGGAGGGGGAAGGGGGGATAACAGTGGGTAAGTCTAGTTGTGGGGGGAGGGGGATAAGTTCTGAGTCTGTTTAGGTAGATTTGTCAGTGAATGGGGGTGGGGGTAGGATAAGAGGGGGATGGAGGGTATAGGGGAAAGGAAAATGGTGTAGGCTCGGCGAGGGGTAGGGGGTGATGGGGGGGGGGGAATGGGAATGGTGAAAGGGATGAAGGGGAATGGGGGGGTTGGTTGTGTAATGAGGATTATGGTTGGTGGGTGGGGTTGGGAGTAAGGGATGGTGTCAGTTTGGGTATGTTTGTCAGTGTAAAGGACCAGGGGGGTTGTAATGGGTTGTTGAATGTCTGTAGGGTGGATTGGATGGATGTGAGTTCTGTCTCTGGTCCTATTTTGGGATACTGGTGGATAATTGAGCTTGGATGTCTTGGATAAGGGATAGGATAAGGGTCAGTGTGTCAGGGCTGGGAGGTTGGGTTTGTAAAGAAGAGGGCACTAGTTGGAAAGGTGAGGAAGGCGCATGGTGGAAAGTAGAAGGAGGGGAAGAGTGGGGTTCTGGGGAGTGATGGTGTGATGTAGTTGGGGAGTCCGGGAGGGGAGTGTAATGGGTAGGCATTGTGTCAAGGAAGGTGGACAGAAAGGCTTGAAATCCTATGGTGGTGTTAAGGGTTAAGTCAATGTCTGTGAGTGGGGATGTAGTAGGTATGGCTGGGGTGGTGGTTTCTGCAAGGTGAGGTGTGTCAGTGTGGATGAAAGGGATTGAGGGTGGTGTCTGGGAGATGGTGGGAATTTTGTCAGTGATTTTTCGTTTTTTATAGGAAATGAGGGGAGTGCTGTCAGGTTTATGTGTAGCTGATGGGGGTATTGGAGCTGTGTACTGAGGTAAGGTAGGGGATGGGGAGTCCTCCCAGATACCAATCACAGGTGAAGGGGGAGTGGGCGTAGATGATGAGGACAGAAGAGGGTGAGAGAGAGATGGAAGAGGGGTAGTGGATGTAGGAGGAGAATGTGGTGGGGAAATGGGTGTTGCTGCAGCAGTGGTGGGAACAGGCTCTGGGAGCACCTCCATGGTAGCAGGGGTAGATCTTGTTCCAGCTGCTGCTTCTGCTTGTTTGGGAAGGGCCTGAGCCTCAACTTTCTTTTTCTTCTGGGCCTCCATCAGACTCCTGCTGATTCCCCATTGCCTCTTGGCAAAAGTAGTAGGGGCAAGGGTGGCGGTCTATTTAGTTTTTTCTATCTTCTATCCCCCTTTGAGAAGTAGCAAGGTAATGATTCTGGCATAGGGTAGTGTGTGAGGCTTCTTTTTCTACCCTATCTTCTCCACTGTCTTTCATTGCCTCGAAGATGAGCTAGGCTGCACGGAAGCCATGGCCAAGAGAGAACGAATAAACAACATTGGCAATGGGAGTTCTCCTCTCCTGTTGATGTCCTGAGCAGTATATGTTCTTTCGCAGGACCTGGTCAATGAAGAGGAGTTCCGGCTCCAATACTCTCCTTCTAATTGAATATCCTATGGCCTTTAAACCTTTAGTTAAAGCCCGTGCAATTGTATCAATTGATGCACTCAGAGGAGGGCCATATCCACAGCTAGGGTTGAATGCGGCTGGGATGCCCAAAACTTTAGCAATCACCTTGGGGCTTACTAACATATCAAAGTCGTCAATCAGCACCAGCAAGCAAGCTTGTCCATCCTTATCCTTCTTGAACCTGATGTACTGATAGAACAGTTGTACTAGCTTAGGGTAGGGAAGTGCTGGAATACTCTCATCAAGGGTGTCAGGCCCGCTTTGATCATAAACTGCACAGCAGGGGCAGAGAGAGGTTCCTTCTCAAAAAATGGTAGGTCAAAATCTGTCTCAGGCTCCAATGGGATTGAAACCATGAGCTCTGAAGGAGTAGAAAACTTAGGGGTTGGTTCCTTCGCCTCCTCAACCACTGCCTTCCCTTTTTTGGGTGAGTTTGAAGTTTTGGCCTTTTTAGGGGTGGTCTCTGCAGGGGCCTTATCCTTCCCCTTTCTCTTCTGTGCACTCTTGAGAGCCATTTCAAACTCTATCTTCGAATATGAGGAATGGAGATGGAGATCTAAGTGCTTATCCTAAAATCCTAGGGTTAGGTTTGATCTGACGCATAGGGCACCGCGAGATCGCTGAGCAGAGGGCAATAGATGGGGGTGATGCGAGGAACAACTCTGTAGATTTGTGGAGTGAATGATGAGCTGTAGGATTGACGCTAGAGGAGAGAGGGGGGAGAGTGCCAAAAGCTAGGGTTTCTCAGAGGACAGAAGGAAGAGAATACTGGAAAGGTAGGCAAGCGCGGGGTTAAAATACTTATCGCGAAGCTCGGCGCGCTTTGGAACATCTGGTCGCGGGATTTGAAATGGACCTAGCGAATGTGTTTATTAAATTTGGATTGCGCGACAATCTCTCAGGCTGACCTTGGAGCGCGCGACAGTATGTGAAGAATTCATGTGAATTGCGCGAGCGGCTCCCAGGTCTCCATTTGGATTGCGCGAAAAGCTTTGAGGTTCACTTTGAATCTTGCGACAGCCTTAGAATCTCGCGACAGCAAATGAAGTATTTCTGTTGAATCGCGCTGGAGTCTCCCAGTTTACCTTCTGAACCTCGCGACAGCAAATGAAATGCTCAGTTGGAATGCGCGAGAGGTTCTCAGGTGTACTCGAATCTCGCGACAGCTATTGAATGGTACTATGTGAACTGCGCGAGTCTCCCAGGTCTCCTTTTGAATCCAGCGACAGCCTTAGAATCTCGCGACAGCAAATGAAACGCTCTATGTTGATCGCGCGAGAGTCTCTTAGGCTTACTTTTGGATCCTGCGACAGCAAAGTATAAAACAGAAAGCATGTGCTGTGGTTGGATCCTAGGTATGACTCGCATCATGGGTACCTCTAGACATGAAAAAAAAAATCAATTATTCAAGCAAGGACAACAAAAATCAACCTCCCACATTATGCATCCAACAAAAACTATCAATTAAAGAGCAGTAGGAATCAAACCAAGCATCAAAAGTTTAAACCAGACAGGTCCAGAATCAGATGGGACCACTAACAATTCCTAGAGAATTTTAATAAAAGCAAGCAAGATAAATCTATCAAAATCAAAGTACATATGATACAATAATGACACACCTGTGGATCAGTTTGAAGAAGGATCCCCTTGAAAGTGAATGGTGTCCATGGGTTCGGCAGGTTTTTCAAAACAAGGCTTAAGCCTCTGACCATTCACTTTCAAGGTTCTCCCAGACTTGGGATCCTTGATTTCCACAGCACCAGATGGGGAAACATGCATGACAATGTAGGGACCTTCCCATCTAGATTTCAATTTGCCAGGGAAAAATTTAAGTTTGGAGTTAAACAACCAAACCTTATCACCAGCTATGAAACTCTTTCTCAACAGCCCCTTGTCAAAGAAAGCTTTGGACCTTTCCTTGTAGATCCTGGCATTGGCATATGCATCCATCCTTAGTTCTTCCAATTCTGACAGCTGCAGCAACCTGTGATGACCAGCAGAAGTTAGGTCTAAATTTAAATGTTTGATGGCCCAATAGGCCCTGTGTTCTAACTCCATTGCGAGATGACAAGCCTTGCCATAGACCGGTTTGAAAGGGGACATACCAATGGGAGTCTTATAGGCAGTCAGTCCTATAAGCCCACAGTGCATCATTAAGCTTGTCAGCCCAATCTTTCCTATCAGTCCTCACAGTCTTCTCAAGGATGTGCTTGATCTCCTTATTTGAAATTTTAACTTGCCCACTAGTTTGTGGGTGGTAGGGAGTAACAATCCTATGGGTGATAAAATATTTCTTGAGCAAGCTCTCGAAATTTTTATTGCAGAAATGGCTACCTCCATCACTGATAATGGCTCTAGGGGTGCTAAATCTCAAGAAGATATTCTGCTTTATAAACTTGAGGACAACCTGATTATCATTAGTTATTGTGGCAATCCCGTTACTTTTATATTTGGCTTATTTTGAAGTGTCAAACGCAGTCGGATTGATGTGAAATTTGTCATATTTGAAAGCTTATCGAAGTAGCTTTCCAACGAGCCAAAAAACGAGTAATTTCGGCAAGTATTGAAGAAGTTATGGTCAATTTTCAAAAATTACACAAAAAGTGACGAATTTCAAGACTCCTCATTGAATTAGGATTAGTCTCTTTAATTTCAAGACTCCTAATTGAATTAGAATTAGTTTCTTTTATTATTTTATTTTAGAAAATAGTATTTGTTTACTTTATTGAAAATATGATTAGTTTCTTTATTTTTTAGGACTTTATTTTATTGTTTTATAAGAATTAAGATGTTTCTTTTATTTGAACTACGAATCAGAGTTACACTAGGATTTCTAGTTTTATACATTGGTTTGCTTATTTAAAGGCTTGCAAATAATTTTATTATAACTTTTTAATTAATGAAAATTGTTTATGCAAAATTGAGAGTTTTAAACTTTTGTGAGGGTGCGATTCTCTCAAACGGAGAGCGATTCTTTGATTCCCGCTTACAGTTTGGTTCGAGACCAATTATTTTTCCATCTCTATCTTCTTTAAATCTACGGTTTGCATAAGCAGCGTAGCCCTAATTATTTGATTTATTTCATAAAATTCAAAGTCAACTTATTTGTTCATTATAAATTATTATTAGCATTTTAATTTTATTCGGTATCGAGAGAATCGGTTTACGAGTTCGTTCGATGTCTTAAAACTATCGGAGGCCTAGTCGTTCATAAGAACCCTAGTCTTCTAGATCCGCGACAGTGAACGTACACGAAAGTAAACACTATTTTGGGCCAGAATTAAAACATCTAATTGAATTTCTAGAATTTTTCATGAAAATTTGTTATGAGAAATTATTAATTTATAATTAGTTAAATTAATTTTAATTCTAATCTCAACCCTAACATTGTATTTAGTAAGTTCCTGCATCATTAAAAGTACTCATATATTTAGTATGGAATTTCATTTCTTTGTTTTTTTGTTGCTGTAAAGAAAACCACAAAGGTAAAGGTGTCTCAATGGATGATAAATGGTGCGGATTTATTAATTTTTTTTTTAGCACTGAATTAAGTAATCAGTTATTCACTCATTGATAAAATAATGCAGGTATATTATCTTATAGGTGTTTCTGTCTTTTAACCTTACTAAAATGAAGATATGGGCACATTTCAATTATAGATAGGAGACGGCCTACTGTCAAGAATGTTAACTGGGTTTTGCCCAATCACTAAATAGGGGTAGAAATTTCATCTCCCTAGATTACTCTCTTGCCTGTTTCTTCTCTTTATTTATTTATTTATTTTTATTTTTTTATATATATTAAAATGATTTGTTAGTTACTCCTTAGAAAAAAAAAATGCAGGTTATATATTTTTGGAGCGGCTATTTACACCCAGTTTTTGCCGGAAGGATCACACTGTTTCCTTGGATGAGAACAATTGACTGATTTGATTTGGAAGATGGAGATTGTTTTTTGCTCCAATATTTCCTTAGATAGATCTTAAGATCATGGAGCTCTTTTCATATGGTCATGTATTGATTTTACATAGCACACATCCCCAAAAAGAGAAGGTTAACTAATTTTTCTATGATTTAGGTCACTTTTTTGGGAATGTGTGTTATATGAAATCAACATCTGACCGTTTGATTGGAGCTCCATGATCTTAAGATCTATCTAAGGGAAGATTGGAACAAAAAAATCCTCCATCATTGGAATCAAATCAGTCAATGGTTCCCGTCCTAGGAAAACTGTGGTATTTACTCCAAAAACAAGTGTAAATAGCATCTCCCATATATTTTTTGTAGGTGTGTATGTAATTTAATTTAACCTAAAGTAAAAGATAAGAGGCGCATTTCATTATATATTTTTGCCATGATACTTTTGAGCCACTTGGCACATTTCTTGAGCAATCTAGGTCGTCGAGTTGTAAATCATATTGGAAGGTACTGTGGGCCGAAAAATCACTAATGATTTAAACCGTTGGATCTATGTACTCTAATATGAACGTTGGGCATAATTTTTTAAAGATCAATATTATAAGGCAATGACTGGATGGTTCCGATCCTCTAATAAGCATAATTAGTTAGCTAATATTTGCTAATGATGTATTGATAAAGTTGTGCGTCATGTGGCTTAAAAGTTAAAACTGAGCTAATATGGCCCTATTTGTGTACACAGTCAGAGTTCCTCTCTCTTTCCCTGTATTTGAGTTGTATATAGTTGCAACTCTACACTTTGAGTATAGATACTGTGGCATATGATATCGAGTTGCACATCCTTTAAGCGTTTATCATTCCCTCTAGGATTTTTATAAAAAAATAAGTGTAAAATTAGCCTTTTCCTTTCATTTTATGGGTCAAAGATATGTTTTCACTCAAAAATTTTGTGCTCGAAATTTTTTAACTTACAACCACAAAATCAAAGATATATATATATATATTTTGGATGATTGTTGATCTACCTTGTGTATGTTAATGTGGCACCTGATTTTCAAAGTAGGTGTCACATGGCCCCAAATGACTCGATCTGCAGAGTTAAGCTCTACAACTACATTGCAGGAGATATGCATTCGGATGCAGCCCTAGAGGGGCTCTCACAAAACTTTCAGAATTAATCAAAATTTTGGAAAAATTCTTCGTCTATTGAAATATTTGCTGAATACTCGCTTGATTTGTCAATTCTCCGAAATTTTTCTTGAATTTCACGAATTTAGTTTTTATTTTTAAAATTTTTTAATCATTGTGATTAATGCTTTAATCATACTTCTTATTGTTTTTATGATTGTAAGTGTTGGATTTCACAGATTTATGTGACCCTTAAGTCACACGTCATGGTCAATGTCAAACAGTTAAAGTTGTTAACTTAGAGAGATAGTGAAAACACTAGTTGTGGTCAAACTGAAAGTTTTTAATTATATCAAGGATTGTGATTCTACCCTAACATAAGTGTGATAATCTTAATCGTTGGATTACTTGATGGGCAAGTTTATAACCTATTTAAAGGGATGTAGAGTCCTTTCTACACACAATAAATGTATCAATTGAATTAGAAGAATTCAAGGAAAACCCATCTCTATGGTGTGCAAAGAAAAGAGAAGATTTTTCATCAAATCATCGATCGTCGAATTATCGCTCAGATCGCTCAAGGCTTAATCCTCGCATGAAAAATTCTACGGTGCAAGATATGCTAAAGTTTTATTTAATTCCGCTTTTGATTGCGGGAAGATCCTAATAGTTTTCAACAAGTGGTATCAGAACCAAACCCGTAATCGATTTTACCGTATCGATTCTCATCGTTATTTTTCACCGGATTTTTTAATTTGCCGGTGTAAGATTTTAAGGATTAATTTATATTAAATTTGCTAATAATATTTAAGTTTTTTTTGGGTCATCCCCGGTCGTCGCCGGATTGACCGGCCATTTTCTGGTGGTAGAAAGTTGTTTGAGGGCTGCAAATATAAGAGATCTAAAGATCTCTAGTTCTTGTTTTTTTTTTTTTTTTTAAAGAAGGAAACTTTCTAGTTCATTTTCACAAGAAGACGTATGCAGGAAGGTCTTCTTACTGCAACCTCTTTTTTTTTTTCTTTGGCTTTAGTTCCATGTGTAGTGGGAGTACTAAAGTTGGTGCCTCCCCTACTCTATATGACTTGACGTCTTGACCCGATTTGACCCAAACTGACTTGACCCGACCCATGGACCTATAAAAGCACAAGCCTAACTCCGTCAGTGACCCGGCCCAGTCAATAATCGGACTCGGGTCATGACCCAATCAGGCCCATGGTCCAGCCCATGATCCGGCTCAGTCTCTAATTCTAAGAACTGAAATACAACATTTATGGAGCATAAAGGTTAGGTTCTTTCCTTTGGGGTTTATGGAGAACCGAGTGATCGTTTGGGGATGCTTGGCGAGTGAGTTGATTTTTGCCCAAAGATAGACAATTCACAAACCTTATAGTTTCCGAATGTTAGATATTTTTTCTATTAAGATCACTAGGCGTACCATTGCATTGAGTGTTTGTGTACGACCCAAAGGTATCATAGGTACTTAACGTAGTGTATGCGAATAGAATAGTCTTGTATGGGATGGTTAGATAGGATAACCTTATTTGCCTAAAGATATAGGAAGTGCCTGATTCTAATCAAACCATAGAGGTTAGGTTTATGACGTATTTTACGCGGTGGGAAGCAAGGGCAAGTCATGGTATTTGTCCAAAGGTGAGCTGTGACGTTGTCAAGTGTTTTCCTTGAAGTTGGCATGTGCACATAGTGTCACTTCATACGTTTGAACCAAAACCCATAGTTTAAGCGAAAATGATTAAATCTAGAGAATTAATTAAGTTTTGTTTTTGTGTTGACTTTTAAAAGGTGATCCTAAATTAAAAATTTTGATCGGTCTAGTTGAAATCTTTGCTCTTACATTCTCCATATTCGACCGGTCGAAATTGGTTTCGACTGGTTGAATATATTTCTATAAGAAGTTCATTATCTCTGTTTGGTTTCGATCGATCAAGTTCACTCTCGACATGTCCACTTTGCGTTTTCTGAAGCTTTTCTCTTCTTGGCCGTCGAATTCAATTCTCAATCAGTCCATTCTGAATTTCTAAGGCTTATGTCCCGATCAGTCGACTTGGACTTCTCGACTGGTCGAAATTGTTGTTTCGCTCGATTCTTCTTCTTTTCCTTTGGTGCTACATCTCGACCGGTCCAAATTGGATCTCGACCGGTCGAAATTGATTCTTTTGGGCTTCTTAGCTCTATTTTCAGTTCAGTTCTTTGCCATGGCTTCGGGTCTTCTTTTAATTTTACTCTTTTAACCACTTTTGTATACTTTTGGCCTTCAAACTTATTGTAACATATCTAACACTAAAAACAAACATTAGTAGTTAAATGAGGCCTAGGAACCTTGAGATTCGAGCCTAAATTATGCAGTTTTGAAGGTTGATCACACCCCAAACTTTAATTTTGCTAGTCCTCGAGTAAAGGCTAAATTTAAAACTAGACCAAAAACTAAAAATAATTACTCTATGAAAATAAATGCCACTTTCATAGGAAACACGGGTGCATTTAGCGTATGCAACAAACCTTTAAACCCCTAGGTGATCCCTAGTGGAGGAGTTTTATCTCCCAAGGGTTTATAGTGAAGTTACCCATAAACTTTCAAAATATTTTCGAGACCATCGATAAAATTGAAGTTTTAAAATTGATTTTTATTCGGGTTTCTATTATCATACTAAGTTTTAACCTATTGCAAGTACACAATGAAAATTGTAGTACTAGTATAGGAGCGTTCCCACGAGGAAGGTGATTTTTCTTATATGTTCATTCTTTTTAAGAAAATTTTTATTTATCTTTTAAGAACCTAAACTACTGGAGAAATATAAATAAAAGAATGAGTTATTTAAATTAACTGCAGAAAATAAATCTAAATCCTCATCCTTTCAGATTATGGTCGTCAAGTATAATCCTTTAGATCTCGAATATTTACAAAATAAAATTCCATTACACCTTATCTCAGCCCTCTAGAATTTGGGCGTCAATCAAAAACTAGAATTCCTTTATATAAATTTATACTAATCAATAATCTTTCTGAAATTTGGGCGTCAATCATACTCAAGAAAACTGAAGATGGAAAAGTAAAACCATTATACTAATATGCAAATTCTCAATTTGAGTTGTCAATTCAAATAAAAAACTTTTAGATGTTTACAAAGTAGTAAAAATGCATGAAAATAAATCTAAACTAGAAAGCAATAAGAAGATCTTTCATCCCTCAGTTGCAGGCGTCAATTGCTTCTGAGAACCTATAGATATTCTACTCTAATCTTTCAGCTCCCGATCACAGACGTCAATTGCTCTCGAGAAACCTTGGATATCTAAACTCTACTCTACTTTTGATTGGAAGGAAGCCCAACCTCAGTCGTCAATTAATGTTGAAAATTTCTTCGATAGAATTCCTATATTGAGCCCTCTTATTTATAGATCATAAGGGGTCGGTTTACATTATTCAAGTCCTAATAAAAGAAAATTGTTAAATAAAAGATTCCTAAAATAACTATACTTCTGATCCTAGTTCTTCCTTGCTCTGTATGGTAGATGTGTGTGGGACATTTTTCCTTGCTTTTAGAAACAGAGATCTTATGAGTTCTTTTGCCAATCTTCTCAGATCCGTAAATTGCTAAAATTTTAATTCAAGAGATCTTCTAATTCTATGCATGACGGTGTAGACTTTACGTGATCAACAGTATGAGCTTCATTTCGTACTTTCATGTATACGATTGTTCTTCTTTTTGTAGTATTTATGCTCTTTCTAACGTTCAAGATTATACTTTGGTTCCTCCAGTTATAGCTTCTTTCGTACGTTCGTGAATCACGATTCCTTTTTCTTCTTTTTTTTTTTCGCTCATCCGAGATTTACGTTCGTTCGATATTTCTCTTTCTTGGCTCATCGATTGGTCCTTCATTCGATTGGATCGTTTCTTCGTTCGATCGTAGTTCTTGCTACTTTTTGAGTTTATTTTCGTAAAGATTAACACTTTGGCTCTATTTTGCTTACTATTCTAAATATCTGCATATAGTATCTTATTAGTAACAAACTAAGGAATATCATCACTAAATTAAGGATAGTAAAGTGGTATATTCTGTGACTGATTATACCCCCAAACTTACGCTATGCGAGTCCCTAGCAAACAAGGAAAGAAAAATTAATCTAAAAATTAAATGCCACTTTCGTAGCACGATTGCATTTAATAGATGCAACAAACCTTTAAATCCCTATGTGATCCCTAGTGGAGGAGTTATAGTCTCCTGAAGGTTTTCAGTGAAGTTACCTACAAACTTCAAATATTTTTAAATTTTTCTTCAAAGATTTTCTAAAAAGCAAAATTTTAAATTTTTTTTCTAAAATAACTTTTATATACTAAGCAATAAATAACTGATCACTATATGGTTGTTATAATTTCTCAAAATATGATTCCAACATCCTTTGCTTTCCATCCCAATAGTTATCCTTGATCAAAACTCAACAATTTCAATTCATATTAAGCTTGGAGTGTGTGTATATCAGTAAAAAGTTTATTCATTATAGATTTCTCTAAACTGCCGATTTAGAAAATATTTTCATCCAAACTCTTACTATTGGCATATACTTAAAACGAATATTGAAATTTTTGGGTTCTCTCAATATGATATATATGATGAATGACTCAAAGGAAAATGGACATAAAGGTAAATCTCATGGAATAGAAAATCAATTCTAGTCATATGCTTTCCTGTTTCTCCATAGTATTTATTATTTACATCTCTACTAGGCTCATGCTGTTGTAAATCATGAATCAAGGTCGTTTTTTCGGCTTGTAATGGGACTTTGGGTTAAGAGGTTTTCAAAGAAGGGTAGAAAGGGTTCAAAAATTATGAGAATTCATCTCATCTTTCTTCTATCTTCTTTCTTTATTTTCTATTTCTGCTTTAGTAAGTATCCAGAAAGATAGATAGCTTCTTCCCATTTACTTGAATATTTTTTTTTTCGGTAAATCCCATTTTCTTGAGTTTCAGATATCCTCTTGAATTTTTCTTTAATTTGGAAGCTTCTTGCTTCTCCTTTTGTAGAATCATATTTTACGAATTCTCTTGATTTCTCATATTTTTCTTCATTTTATTTCTTTCTCAGGCGTACCCTTTTGTTGCATATCCTTTATTTGTTATTCTTTTACTCCTTTCACTCCCTCTTCTCCCCTTTTGTATTCTAAAATCTCAAAAAATAAAGGGATAAAAGGTTGAAAGCATTAGGTAGTGCATATGGTTTAAGGGGTTAAAAGATTTTGGTACAAAGAAATTTAGTTTAGGCTTCTAATATGTGTTCAAGGGATAAATAAGTTTATGAGATTTTGTCTTTTTGGCTTTAACGAATGATAGGAATGGCCTTAAATTATTTCCATGATTTATGAATACCATATTGTTTGGATGTATCTAGTAGTTTTAGAAAAAGAAGTCATCATAATCATAGAATATTTGATTCAATTTTTCAACAATATAAAATTTCATTATAATACAGTCAAGAAGTTCAAAAAAAATTTTAGTTCGAATAGAAAGCAGTCTCTCTCAAAATAAAAGAGGAAATATGCCCCAAAGCTCACTGGTTATAAAATTTCGAAACTATAGTCTAAATATTGCAGTTTAAATCAAAGTATAGTTTCAAATATTCAATCTGATATAGTTTCAAGAGGGGCTAGTTATGAATCGTAACTGCTCTATTGTTTGATTGTTGAACTTTTACTACAATGGATTGTGAAGTTTGTGGAATCATAATTTTTTCTATCATAACTCACAAACAATGGTTACTATTCATAAATTTAAAATCTACGTAAAAAGAAAAGTACATTTTTTTTTTCAATATGCAAAAGTAAAATAAAAACTACTGCAAAAGTAAAACAAAAATTACTACACACAGAAATGTGTATCCCCCATACTTAAATATGACAATGTCCTCATTGTTTTCCAAAAATAGGGGATACTCAAAATATTTGGATCATACCTGTAAGTCTTCAAAATAGAGAGTAACCTTTACTCACTAGGATGGATATGGTACAATTGATATAGATGGAGCTGGTTCTGGTGTTGGCAAGGCTAGCAGTGGAGAATGACTGCTTGACAGTTCCTCCTCAAAGTCAGACACAACATCAGTAGAGCAAGTTTCAATTCTTCCTTCCTCAGGGGCAGGTTCCTCATACAACTTAGGTCCAACTTTCTTGGTGTGGAGAGCATCAGCGCTCCCTTTCTCTGTTGTCAATTAGTTATATTTTTCCTTTAAAGCTTGCAGCTCTTCTTTAACTTTTTCTTTATCTTTCAAATTCACTTGCAGTTTGCAAATCACGACAAATTTATCCTTTATCTCGTCCCTCAGTTTCTTTGATTTAGCTCGTGATTTTGCTATTGTGACCAAACTTTTGTTTGTGAGGGACTTAATGCTCTTCTTCTGTTCATCACAGATCTGGATTAGGGAATTTTTGTCTTCTTACAACTTAAGTATCTTCCCTTCAGCTACTACAAGTTTATGATTTTTCTCATCCAGGTATCTATTGAGTGCTTGCTATTACTCCCTGTGGGCACTTTCTCTCTCATCAGGATCTATAATTAATTATCCAAACTGATCAATGAAATTAGCCATTCTGTCCTCATAATCCTTTTTCTGACCCTCCCATGCTTGTTGGTTATTCCTCAACACTTTATTTTGTTGTTGCAGCTGTGCAATTTTCTCTTGAAGGGCAGCTGTAACACCCTGAAATTTGCCTAAACTCGAATGCATAGGGTATGTGCTGATATTAAACACCCGAGTCGATGTATGTCAGGTAACTAGGGTGAGCCAGTCCATCATCCGGAACTGACTGCCTATGGGATAGGACCCATTAGATCATCAGGCCAAAGTTTCTGACCCATTAGTCAATAGCCCAAGAATCGGACCGTCGGTTAATAACCATGTGAACCGAACTCAATAATTTGTTAGGTCCTCTGAGTAAGACCTAGTGATGAAGGCTCAAGACAAACTGCTAGTTAAAAGCTGAGAAATCGGACCCATTAATTAATCAGGACCTGATCAGTCACATAATATACCATTTTACTACTCTTAACTTAGTGATGCTATGACTTAGTTTGCTACTAATAAGTTACTGATGTGCAGATATTAAAGAAAAACAGTAAAAGAGAATTAAAATGATAATAATCATCAAAATGAACTCATAAAGCAATAAAAAGACGATTGAACAAAAAAGACGAACTATTGGTTACTGAAAGATGAAAAATCGTGTTTTATGATTTTGGGGAACAATGCAAATATAGAAAATCGCATTTTACGATTCTTCAGAGAAAGCTATTGAAAGTAAATTACTATACAAGAGAAAGCGATGAATCATAACAAAGAATCGTTCTATAGGAAGCAGTATAAAAGAGAATAGAAAATCATGATTTACGATTTTCCAGAAAAGAAGCTTTCTGAAGTTGTTGTTCACGTGACATCAATACCGCCATGCATATACTTAGAAGAATTCTTGACTTAGAAGTCTGGCTAATCACGGATCTGAGGAGATTGACGAAGGAGACTCTTAAAGGACTCTGCTCCTGAAATAAAGGAAGGAATCCAGAAGTACATCAACAGATTGAAAGCAAGGAAAAATAAGATTAGAAGTAGAGTTATATTAGGATATTTTAGTTTTAGCAGTTTCTTTTATTATAATTAGAAGTTTTGTAAACCGGCCCCTTATGATTTAAAAATAAGAGGGCTTGGTATAGGAATTATTATCGAAGAAATTTTCAGCATCAATTGACGCCTAAGGTTGAGTATTCTTCCGATTATTAGAGTAGTTTAGTTTAGATATCCAAGGTTTCTCGATCACAATTGACGACTGGGATTGAGAGCTGGAAGATTAGAGTAGATATTTGTAGTTTTCTCAGAAGCAATTGACGACTGCGACTGAGGGGTGAAAGATATAATTTTATTGCTTTCTAGTTTAGATTTATTTTATACAATTTCCTGCTTTGTAAACATCTTGAAGTTTTAATTTGAATTGATGTCTCAGGTTGAGATTTGTAGATTAGTGTAATGATTTTTATTTTCCATCTTTAATTTTCTAGAGTTTGATTGATGCCCAAATTTCTGGTAGATTAAAGATCAGTATAAATCTATATTGAATGATGCTAGTTTTTATTGACGCCCAAATTCTAGAAGACTGAGATATAGTGTAACAGTATTTTAAAATTGTAAACATATGATAGCTGAAGATTGTGATTGACAACCATAATCTGAAGTAAGAGGATTTAAGATTTATTTTCTATAAAATTTAGTTTAAGAAACCATTCTTTATTTATACTTATAGCACTCAAAATTATAGCTGATGGGAACGATCCTATGCTATGCTATAATTTTCATTGTGCACTTGTAATAGGTTAAGACTTAATTAGATACAAATATAAGTGGCAATCAAGTTTTTGGCGCCACTGTCGGGGATAACATTTTATTTTATAATTTATTAATTTAAGAAAATAAGTATTTATTTTTCTCTTTTTATATTTCTTTGTATTTTTAATTTTCTTTGATCACTTCTTAAATCTTTCGCAGGTTTATTCGGAGTGACGAATCAGAGTTTCAACTTCTCTTGATCAGAGAAGCTCGAGGCCCGGATTTGTTTCTTTCCCTGCCTTCTAGAATAAAAATTAAATAAAGTTCAAAACACAAAAACATAATTTTGTTTTTTATATGCATCACACTCGATCTCAAAGCCTAGATTTCTTCGAGTGTGATCCAAAAATTGAAAGGACTCTCTCGCGTAATTTAGTAGCACATCGAATTCCCACAAGAGAATCCTTAATTATGATTGACTGTCGTTCATTTCAAGCACATTTTAGCCCCATTGCTCTGATTGCACCCTACTGTATAGTAATATTAGAGGTTGCAGCCGGACAAAAATAGGAAATCAAGCTCCATACACTTCAAACATTGTACCCTCTTTTTATGGGCTTGATAGAGAAGATCCCTGTCAACACTTAAGTGATTTTATAAAACTCTGCACGATGTTACCACTATCGGTAGCTAATGAGGAATCAGTTAAGTTAAAACTGTTCCCTTTCTCTCTCAAGGATAGAGCAAGAGCATGGCTAACTTCACTACCTACCAGGAGTATAGCCACTTGGGATGAACTGCAATCTAAATTCTTAAACGAATACTTCCCAATTGGTAGAACTAACCAGATTAGGCAAGCAATTCAGGATTTCAGGTAGCAGCCTGGAGAATTGTTTCATGAGAGTTGATAGCGCATGAAGGACTTACTGAGGAAGTGTCCTCACTATGATGTGCCGAACTGGTCGAAAGCACAGAGTTTCTATCAAGGGTTGACTGAGAGTAACCAGTCTACATTCGATGTCGTAAGTGGTAGAGTTTTTATGGCTCAAAATGGCCAACAGTCTTGGAACTTATTCGAAAAATTGGTCGATAACTCAAAGCAGAAACATGCTCTGCTTAGATCTAATCCCGATATCACTCATTACACCCCGCTAGCGAGGGGTGGACTTTACGATATCAGTAAAGATAAAGTAAAGAAAGAGGACAATATGAGTGCAAAGGTTGTGACTCTTGAACAACAAATCGCGACACTATTGGCTGCCAAATCGAGCACTCCGGACAAACCTATGATAAACTGTTCTAATTGTCACACTTAGACTTATACAGAAAATCCAGCTCCGCCATCATACCAGGAGGTAGTAGAAAATTGGCAAGTAATAATTTTTCAGAGGGGAGATTATAGAAACACATATAATCCAGCATGGAGGAACCACCCTAGATTTAACTATGGTTCCAATGGAGCAGCACAACTAGCACCATCAGTTGTGCAACCTCAATTTCCCTAGGCACAAGTTTTCCACCAAAGACCTCAAATGCTTGCTGCGCAACCCCAATTTGGACTACAGAGCAATGCACCTGATGCCTCCGTTGTTCAAATCCTCCGAGATTTACAGAAATAGTCGCATCAGCACTCAAAAAATTTACATAAGCTTGCTCAATTCTCTCAAGTGCTCAATTCACATACTCAGTTCATTACGAATCTGGAAAGCCAAATAGGCCAGCTAGCTTCTCAAGTGGCGAAAAGAGAGAGTGGTCAGTTGCCGATGTAGCCAATCAACAACCCTAGAGGACAAATGTTTTTGGGGAAGACATCTGCTCCCCAAAACCCAAACTGAGATCCTCAAGGAATCGTCGAGCTACCGACTCATCTGTAGTACCAATTGTAAATTATGTAAACTAGGTCTTTTTATTTTAAGTTTAGGAATTACACCACGACCCAAATTGTTGAAAAATGATGAATCATAATGTAGTCCCAACTGTACATTATAGCGAATAATCGTATGGATTTGCGATTGATCGTCGTTATAGTCATGTCAATCAGAGAAAGCGCAGCGATTGTGATTCACTTGATATGAGGGTTCGTACTTATTATTGATAAAAGTTAGAATCAACTGATGATTCTAGGTCAAAACCTGAGTGACGACCGCTTCAACAAGTCGTCACTAAAATAAGGCCTACATATTCGTAAAAAGGATATGTTGGCCCCATTTTTGAACTCCCCAATTTTCCCCTCCTACCTTCCCTCTCTTTTTCAAAAAGGTCTTAATCCTAACCATTCTCTTACTCAACCAAACCGTTTTACTTTCCTATACATCCCTTGCTTCCTTTGTTCTATTTCGGAAACCCTGTGTGCATCCCATTTCACATCGATAAATTAGGGTTTCAATTATCGAGAGGTAAGGTGACGATTTTAATGATCGAATGGAAGGGTTCTGCAAGAAATTTTATTCAATACATGAAATCCATGGTTAATTTATGGTGTTTTCATTAATTCTTGCAGGAAAGAAGTTGTAGTATGGACAACAAAACAGGAAAGCGACAGAGGGAGGAAGAAGAAGGGGGTAATAGTTCTGATAACTCTCCAATTATTAATCGTATCGCACGGTCTGCTGCCCTCAAATCTAAATCAAAAGTAGCAGACCCACCCAAGAAGAAATCCAAATCTTTCGGGGTAGTTATCAGAGAACTATCTAAAGAAGCACTTGAGACCGGCTTTGTGTCTAGTCCCTAAAAAGGGCATGTAGTTAGATGAAGGCAAAAAGCCAGCGTCTTCTGCCACGACAGTAGATTGGCTTCCTACCTCAATGAAACACTATATTGTGGGAGCCGAAATCACGGTAGACATTAATTTTTTAGAAAAATTAGAAATTAGTGGAGAAGCCATCAAGTATTTTAAGGATGTCGGGTTGCAGTATTTCTTAGAACTAGGAGTCAGATTAGTCTATCCCAGACTGGTGAGGTAATTTTATAAAAATATGACCAAAAGTAGCCAGGAACCATCTCCAATCCTCTCCACCGGTATCGATGGACTACCAATCCAAATTACAAAGGAAATAGTCGCCAGGGTAATGTAAGCACCCTTGGAAATATCACAAGTATCACAGGACAACCCAGAGGCAAACATTTTGAGGATGCCATCCAGTTCCTTTCTTGATTTTATCCAAATGGCAACAAAGTTGTTAGAAAAACCTCTGCAGGACAGGTCCTTGTTCCTTTGAAAAGATTTGAAAGCAAGGAGTTTATCACTTCACTTCTTATACGTTTTAATTCACAAAGCCATCCACCCAACAGGTCATGGAATGCAGAGAAGGGCACTTTTTGTAAGAGCATTGTACTTAATGGCGAATTGCTATTGGTTCGATGTGCTCTCCTACCTTTTTAAAGTAATCATCACCGTGAGGGAGAAATTGAGTTAAGAAAAATATCAGACAAAGAAGTTGACTTTGCCCTTTGGATGTCTTAAGACAAACTTGTTGATGAATGTGGGATAAGCATAGGTCCCAAAGAAAAGGCTCTGCCGAGAGCAGAGGAAGGCCTAACGGTAACAGCCTATAGGAGAACTCTAAGTGCTGCAAATAAACAGAAAGTTCCTATTTTAGCACACACAGATTGTCTCCTCTAGGTCTGAGGGCCGAGAAGAGGCTGCTATGGAGCAGTTAGCAGAGATTGCAGCAGCAGAGGAAGTAGTTATGGAAGAGGGAGTGAGTACTTCTACTTGACCTTAATAGAGAGTAGAGATTGACTCTCCAATACCTGACAGAGTAGCCAAGTTAGACCTCCTAGTTGCAGCCCAAGCTAGCCTGTATGACCTTGCTCTAGACTCACCAATAGGGCCTGCTATGCCCCCTTCAACTAAGGCAGACACACTGCCAATTGTTATTGAAGTAGAGCCTATGAGCCCAAACATTGAAGTAGCAGAAGAAATATAGATTGCTAAAATGGCCACTTCTAGCCATGTCCCTACACCAATAGAGCATGTTGTTCTACCTATAATTTTAACCACTACAGAGCAGACTCTCATAGTTTAAGCAAAAGAAGCAAGGCCAAGCTCTGAATTACCAAGTGGGGGTTTCACAGAGTTGCTAAATGAAGAAGACGTACCCCTTGTTAATCCTCCACTCACAACCACATCAATCCCTGAACTAGAAAGGAGATTGAAAGCAGTATAACAATGGCAACGTCTGAATGAACCAAATATAATGTCATTACCAGACGTAGAAAGAAGAGTGAGAGAACTAGAACAATGGAACTCTATAAATGCCCCAAATTTGATACCACTACCAAGTGTGGTAAGGAGGTGGATGGAAGAGTTCCACATACTAAAGTACAAAGTTATTGAAACAACACTCACGACTTAAGAGCGCGCAAAAATAGTGGAAGAATTTGTGACGGAGAGCTGTGAAAGATCACCATACGAAATGGACAGCAGAAGCAGAAAAAGAAAAGAGAGTCCAGGAAGCCACTTTAACCCTTGAAGCACAAATCTCCTAGATGCAAAGTGAAAATAGAATGATGAGTGAAAAGCAACAAGCATGGGAAGAAGAGAAGGTGTATGAAGACAAACTCGCAAACCTGATTGAACAAGTTGGAGGTTTAATGGAAGTTCCAGATGATACGGAAATAATAAAAGAAAAAGCTCTTAAGATTACCAGCAAAAACTCCATAAACAGTTGGATGAGAAGAATCATCTATAGATAGTAGCTGATGGAAAATTTCTGAAACTATAAGAAGATAAAGATTCCCTCAGTTCAATCAATGCTGAATAGAGGAAGATTATTGAGTCTCCCACAAAGAAAAGTTGGGTCGCAGTTACAAAAGAACAAAATAAAGCTGAAAAGCTGAGAATGGAGATACAACTAAATTCTGCTATGATTAAAAAATTGACTACAGATTTGAAAAACAAGAAAAAGTTGAAAAGGAGCAACAGAGTCTGGAAGGAAGTTCCTGCAGAATGGTTGATGAGAAGGAAAACACAGATGAGGCTAAGCCTATCACACATGGAGAACCACTTTCAGAAGAAGAATAAGATAATTATTCAACAGATGTTGTGCCTAATTCGGAAGAAGACCCAACTACTTCGATGCTTGTACCATATTCTTCATCACCAAGTGAGTGCAAAATACAGTACATCACAAGCCTCACAGGTATGATCTTCAAGGTAAATAAATTAGCACTTTAGATTTTTTCTAGATTTATACTTTTATGTAATTAGTTTTTACTCTTTTTAGTAATTTTTCTTTTCCTGATCATTGTAAATATTCAGATAATATATGATATTTTTCTTTTGACTAACTTTTTGACTAACTGTGTAATTGTTACTATTTTTTTTAAAATTTTTATTATTGATGTCTCTGAGAATAAAATGGATGTGTTTTCCTCAAGTTTAGGGGACATTCTTTAAAGAATTTTTTTCACATCCGATAAACAATCAGTAATATCAGTAATTTTCAGGTAAATAAATTTTTAGTATCTCCTATTTTTGTGCCAATGAGGGCATTGTTCAAATTAAGGTTGGGGGGATACACTACTTCTGTGTATAGTAGTAGTTAATTAGCATAATCAATTTTAATTAGTTTATTTTTGCATAATTTTCTTTAAAAAAAAAAATAGTTTTATAGTTAATCATTACATGTAAATTATGATAGAAAAAATTACAAATCTTGAAAAGTTACGATCTATTATAGTAGAAGTTCAATAATTAAGAATGTAGAACAATTACAATTCATGTTTAACTTGTTGAACATTGTATTAGAATGAATGTTTGAAACAATAGATTGATCTGAATTGTAATATTTTAGACTATAGTTTCAAAATTATAAATCAGTGAGAATTAGAGACTAAATTTTCCTTTCTTTCTGAGAGAGACTACTTCTATTCAAGTCAAAATTTCTTTGAACTTATTTGTTATTATGAAATCTCATATTACTGAATTTAGAATCAAAATATTCTATGACTATGATAACCTGATTTTTTGTCTAGAACTATCTATTAGAAATATCAAAACAATAAGGCATCTATACTAGTAAATCGTAAAGATGATGAAAGACCATCTTTTGTTTAAAATCAGAGCCAAAAAGCTAAAATTCCAGAAAATAACTTATCCTTTGAACCCATATTAGAAGCCTTAATCAAATTTCTTTATACCAAAATTTTGAAAATCCTTAACCATATATACTGACCAAAGCTTTCGACCTTTAACCCTTACATTTTCTGGGAATTTAGAATGCAAAATAAGGAAAGAAGAGGGAGTGAAAGGAGTAAAAAAAGTAAAAACAGATAAGGGAAGTGCTAAAAAAGAGGGTACAACTGAAGAAATTAATATGAAGAATATGGGAGAAAAGATGAAAAATCGTAAAAGGGTGATTTAAAAAGATGATTTAGAAAGAAAGAAAGAAAAATCGTGAAATACGATTCTACAAAGAAATGAGATTTACAGAAAAAAATAAAAAATAAATGGGAAGAAGTTATGCAATTCATGGATACTTATTGAAGTAGGAAAAAAGAAGAAAAGATAGGAGAAAGAAGAACTAATTTCTCAGAAAAACATTGAATCATTTTCAATCTTTCTTTAATACCTTCTGAAACCCAAAACCCCATTATAAGCCGAAGGAAAGACCTTTTTTATTTAAGATTTGCAAAAGCATAAGTGTAACAGATGCCCTAGTGAAAAACCACACTAATTGATATAGACACGGGTCAGGTCAATCACGTGCCTACCACACGTGCCCTAAAGGACCTCGCAAAGTTCGTGTTTACACTATTTTGTCGAACATATGACACACAAAAGAAAGGTTAACCTTGCATCTGACGAGCACGTAGACATACATGCTCCCAACGTATAACGACATTACACACACAAGCAAAGCTAACCTATATACTGACTAAGGTATATCTGGACTACATCGTAATTTTTACTTTAAATAAATATACACTTGAAACTTGTGTAATGGACTTACACAGAAACTGAATCCCATATATAGAGTCATTTGTCTATATAGATAATCCCTTGAATGTGGCAGAGGTACACTTGACATTTACACCCAACTCCGCTAATGATAAACCAAGCTGCATCCCATAGCTAGTTTATCTTAATTGAACTTATACCCTTAACCCCAACACTACAGTTGAACTTGGTGTAATGGCCTTACACTCAAACAAGACTCTGTTTGGCTTATATGGGTGTACCATAATAACTAGTGTTAACTATATAAGGGATCCTAACCGTAAGCAGCTTATATTGCAGATTTTGGTAAGAGACCTCCACGGGTGCATGAGTCACTCTTCGACTCTATGCACGCAAAGTAAAGAGAAATCTTATAAAAACTGCACCAGCTCTTTTATTTTGCTGGCTATGAATTAGTTGACAGAGCTGATGTAAAACATACTACTACTGCTATATGCTCAAACCCATTACTCTAGTCATGTTCTTTATATCTTTGCTTTGAGACCAAAACGTTTTAGTTGTGCCGACGTTTGACGGTCACGACGTCGATCTTAGTAATGCACACGGTTGATGAACGGTACATCGATCGATGTCCGGTACCGCACCGTCAAGACCATAAGATCATCAAAAGGTACGCAGACTATCACCTTAACATATGGAATTTGGTTGATCCTAAACTATTGATTGTGGTGTTGATTCCATCGGCAGTACAGACAATGGTTGGTGTTAAAGAGGCACATGGGATTTATCATGCCGAAATTATTTTGCACTTCAAATCGTGCATAACATATAGAATATAGATATAGAGAATCGGAGATAGCATGCCGCATTTCGAATTGAATATCAAAATTATATATATATATATATATATATATATATATATATATATATATATATATATATATATATATATATCCATGTGATCACCCAACCATATAGGTACAGAACCTAGAAGGAGATAAGGAGGCACCACGGCAAGCATTGTTTGCTGTGGCAACCTCACAAGGTTGCCGCGGCAAGGTGCCCAGCTGAAGGCTTGCCGCGGCAACCCTTATGGCTTGCCGAGACAAGCCTATGAATGACTGCCATCTTTGCTTCACAGGCCCTTGGTCTGTATCTGGCCTACTTGCGGTGACTCTTCAGTCCATATGTATTGGGTCTCGGATGACCCAATATTCCATTTGATTATATTAAATTCATATATGACCTATATGTGCCACTTGGTGCACATGAGCAATTTTGAGAATGCGTTATCAGATGCATGAGCACACGTACAAAGCAGGTTCACGTTCGCATAAGATAAGGTAGGGAGTGTACTTTGCTAACTTGTGTTTTAATTGCTCATTTACATCTAGATAGCATATAAAATCATTTTATTCAATAAAGCTATAAGTATAAAATAGTTGCTTATAATAAGATAGTTGCTTATAATATGCTGTTGTAGGGGCATGTGATATTTATGTAGCGGAAATATACTCCGGTTATGTACACGTTCAAATTTGACAGCTTTGACATATGTTTTATGCACTTGCAAGTATAATGTAGAAATAATAATGCAAGGATAGTTAATTACATGGTTCTGCATGATTTAAGTAAGATCAGTTTAGACAGTCCATACTTATAGCTGATGCTATTAGTGGTAGGTAAGATGATTATATCTAGTGTATATGCAGTCTCGGTTTATATACTTAGATCATAATAATAAAATAAACATCTGTGCATAAGGGTCTTGCATATAATCATGTCTTGTTATCTTAGTTTTGCTTGCTATCGAATTCCAGTTTTACTTTATTGTGCGTCAAGTGATCCTGCTAACTCGGGAGCTTGATATCTCATCCAAGTGATCTCGCTAACTCGGGAGCTTGATATCTCATCCAAGTGATCCCGCTAACTCGGGAGCTTAATGTGACAGCTCGAATTTTGGCACCCCGAAACCCGCGCCGTCAGTGGGCTGGCGCTAAGGCCGAACCCGAACGCATTAGACAACCTCAAATTACACAGCGAAAATAAAGTAGAATCATGCTAACTAACCATCATAATGACATAATGGAACTAGTGCTATCCCACAAAAGCTCAAAACGACAGTCTAATTCCATATGAATACCTATGGAAAGAGAACCGATGAGAACTACCAGTAAGGGCCATTCCTTACCAAAACATGGTTCACCAAAAAGAATTAATTTACAATTATCATCTAAAACAAGTATTCTTCACATCGTCTCAAAATACTCCTCTCTCCACCTAAGGCCAGCTATGTTTGGCATCGCACAAAGAAATAGCACTCAGGGAGAAGTTCTTCTAGATCCTCACCAGGTGATAACTCAGGATCCTCCCTCTCCAAGATCTCTGTTCCAATGCCTTCACCTGAACCTGTGATATTTAGTCAAAGAATGAGCTTCATCCAAGCTCAGTAGGAAAAAACTCATAGTATACTTATTATAACATCAATATATCTCTTATGGCATAATGAAGCAAAGTTTTTCGGAATAAATGCACAGTGTGATTATCATGACATGAAAGGAACATATAATGCTTGTTTGAAATTCATGTACATGCTCTCATTTCATTTCAGCATATGAAAGGACAACTTAAAATGCTTTACTTAAAATATTAGAATGAGGAGCTATAGCCTCAAGCCCCCGATGGAATACCCACCATCGTCGCTCATATGAATCCTTTTTCACATATATCCAAGGTTCCAAAAAGGTGGACACTTGGCCGAACATAATTACCGTTATACGGTAGGAGTCACAAAGCACATAGCACAAAGGTGTACGGATTGGCCGCCGTACTGGTCGAGTATTTACATAACCTTAAATCGTTGTGCATACATATAGCTTACCGCCGTGTAAAGTGATAATTATAGTTTATATCAAATGTCAGAATAAACTGTGAAGGTCACACCTACATACATAAATCGAAATGAATCTCGGAAGATTTCATAACACTTGCACAATTCAGAAACATAATGTTGCACATGCCTTTTCAATTTGAAGTTATAAAAGAAATTCACAAGATTGAATCCAAATTTGTATCATGACATAACACGCATGCTAATATAGTAAATGCACATGATATCAAGTATTCCCTACCTCAAAATCTTAACCCGCATGCGCTCAATCTGCCGTTTGGGTTTGTTCTTCGTTACACAACGCCAGGTCACCTACACATATAAAATCCATGGTTCACACATTAGAACTATGCTAAACATACTCTGACAACTTCCTTCAAAATCTCACAGTCTAAACTTGACAAAATCCAAAATCTGGCAATTTCGATCGATTGAATCCCTATTTCGATGGATCGAAACTCATTTTCAATCGATCGAATCTCATTTCGATCAGTCAAACTCCCCAAAGAATATTTCACCTCTCAGTTTGATCGAACGATTCTGCCATTTCGATCGAACGAATCACAAATTTGATAGATCGAAAATAATTTCGATCGGTCGAATCCTCTCAGAGCCAAATGATTATAACGCATTTCGATCGAACGAATCCCAATTCGGTCGATTTGGGATTCGTTCGATCGAAATCACATAAATTGATCAATCGAAACTGTTTCGATCGCTCGAATTCCTCAGGAGCTAAATGACAACTAACACAATTCGATCAAACGAATTTTAATTCGATCGATCAAAATCACATAATTTGATCGATCGAAGATATTTCGATCAGTCGAATTCTCACAATAGACTTTTTTAAAATCTCATTTTTATATGTTTCGATCGATTGAGTGTTGAATTCGATCGATCGAAACACACTTCGTTAGATCGAAATTCATTTTGATGGAACGAATTCTTTCAGATTTTGAATTCTTCCTTCTTAAGTCTATGTCGATCGATCGAACTAAATTTTGATTGGTCGAAATGAATAGATTCTTTCTGTTCTTGAGTTTTTCGCATTCTTTCTCTTCTCTTTCTCAAATCAAACTATTTTCTTATGATTCTTTGATTCCAAATTAAGTAAAAATCATAACTAACACAAATTTCAAAATCTATCCCTAATTTCGCACCTTGATCCCATCCGAATCCTCGCTCCTTGCTTCTTGATCGAATTAGGGTTCCACCAAGCGAACAACAGCTGCTCGTCGCTCAAAACCCTTAATCACTAGCTTCGAGGACGGATCGATCACACATTTAATTCACATTCAACTCCTGATTCACCCTCTCTCCTCTGAACTCCAGGTCATAAGCAGTAAAAGAGGGTATTGAATGCAAACCATTCATTGGTATTTATTTTCCTTTATAACCAAGCCCTAGACTATGGTACAAAGTGGTTACACCAAGGTTGGGTGTATGGGGTTCAATAGCTCATAACCTAACCTATCTATACAAAATTCGAACCGTCGGATTTGATCTATAGACATTACATAGACCATCG
Organism: Chloranthus sessilifolius; assembly: GCA_021018995.1. Lineage (NCBI taxonomy): Eukaryota > Viridiplantae > Streptophyta > Magnoliopsida > Chloranthales > Chloranthaceae > Chloranthus > Chloranthus sessilifolius. The sequence continues at coordinate 36,101,863 of CM037586.1, forward strand.
GCACGGTCCTCGACATACAGATCGTCAGGCATGCATACCGAGGCATACAGTTCATAGGTCAGAACTCAAGGACGTTACACTTAATGTCTCGTCCAAGTGATCCTGCTAACTTGGGAGCTTAATTTTTCTTAGTCCAAGTGGTCCCGCTAACTCGGGAGCTTAACAAGTGATCCCGCTAACTCGGGAGCTTGATTTTTTTGTTTCTTGTATATGTCTTATTTCAGTATGATTTTTGTAAGTGTCCAATATGATTCCTCGTATTTGTTCAACATAAATCTATCAGCATGATACAATATTTGCGTGATGTATTGCTTGTTATGCTATATATTGCGAAAATAGATACGATGATAGAATAGAGACAAGAGGATATATAATGTGCTTCATTTTATTATGCATATAGAAGTGAATATGATAATCTAACATATAATTTAGCACTTAAAATTTTTCTGCTGAGCTTTGTTGAAAGCTCATCCTACGACTTTATGTCTTAGCTGCAGATATTGACCCTGAACATGAGGATGACCCGACATACCGGCCTGAGGAGGGAGAGGAAGAAGAGGACGAGGAGGAGGATTCTGCAGAAAAATTCTTTCCTAAATAAGTGAGAGAGTGAGTGATAGATAGATTTGTTTTAAAACATGTATAATTCAGGAGAATGATGTGTTTTGAGATATAGGTATACTTCATGTATAGATTTCTTTCCATTGTTTAGATGATGGGTGACTGTCGTCGATGGAAGGCTAGCTTTTATTTATATTTGATATATTTTCTTGCTTTTAGATAGATGAATGAATATCGGTTGTTGCCATATTTCTTCGTATCAGAGTTAATTAAATTCGCTTCTGCAAATGTAACACTTTGTACACGATGCGCTTGTATGATAGGATCATGTTAGGTGATCCGACGGCGCGACCTCTCTCATATACAATAAGGGGAAAAGTCGGGTTGTCACAATAAGCCTAGTAGAGATATGAATAATAGATATATGGATTGTACAAGGAATCATATGAATATAATAGATTATTTTTTCCATGAGATTCATTAATTTTTACAATTATCCTTTGACTGAATTTTTCTGAAAAATATACTGTGGGAATCCAAAAGTTTCAATTTTTTTGAGAGTAGGTCAACAGTGAGTTTTTGAATGAAAATATTTTTTAAATCTGCAGTTTAGAAAAACCTATGAAGAATAAACTGTTCACTGATGCCTACACTCCTGCTTATTATGAATTAAAATTGTTAGAGTTCTAATCAAGGATAACTGTTATAATAGAAAGTAAAGATAAAAGATTGGGTCATTTTAGAAAATCATAAAAACTATGTGATGATTAACTTAGTTAATTTATTTAGTGTATAAAATTAGTTTAGATTTTTATTTTCGTGTAAAATTTGAGAAATATTTTTAAAAATTCAAAAATAATTGAAGTTTGTAGGTAACTTCACTAAAACCTTCAGGAGATAACAACTCCTCCGCTAAGGATCACCTAAGGGTTTTAAAGGCTTGTTGCATCTGCTAAATACAATCGTGCTCTCTACGAAAGTGAGATTTAAATTCTTACTTTAGGATGTTTTATATATCCTTGTTTGCTAGGGACTAGCAAAGCGTAAGTTTGGGGGTGTGATCAGTCACATAATATATCACCCTTAATTTAGTGATGTTAGGACTTAGATTTCTACTAATAAGTTACTGATGTGCAGATATTAAAAAAAAAATAGTAAAAAATAACTAAAATGATAATATTCGTCAAAATGAACTCATAAAGTAATAAAAAGACGATTGGACAAAAAAGATGAACTATCGCCTACTGAAAGATGAAAAATCGTGTTTTACGATTTTGCGGAATGATGTAAATATAGAAAATCGTACTTTACGATTCTTCAGAGAAAGCTGTTTAAAGTGAAGTACTATACAAGAGAAAACTATGAATCGTAATAAAGAATAGTTTTATAGGAAGCAGTACAGAAAAGAACAGAAAATTATGATTTACGATTTTCCAGAAAAGAAGCTTTCTGAAAATGCTGATCACGTGAGATCAACACCGCCATGCATATACTTAGAAGAATTCTTGACTTAGAAGTCTACCCAATCACGAATCTTTAGAGATTGACGAAGGAGACTCTTAAAGGACTCTGCTGCTGAAATAAAGGAAGAAATCCAGAAGTACATCAACAGATTGAAAGCAAGAAAAAATATGATTACAAGTAGAGTTATATTAGGATATTTTAGTTTTAGTAATTTCTTTTATTAGAATTAGAAGTTTTCTAAATCGACCCCTTATGATCTATAAATAAGAGGGCTTAGTATAGGAATTATTATTGAAGAAATTCTCAGCATCAATTGACGCTTGAGGTTGGGTTTTCTTCTGATCATTAGAGTAATTTAGTTTAGATATCCAAGGTTCCTCGATCATAATTGATGACTGGGATTAAGAGCTGAAAGATTAGAGTAGATATTTATAGTTTCTCAGAAACAATTGACGACTGTGGCTGAGGGATGAAAGATATAATTTTATTGCTTTCTAGTTTAGATTTATTTTATGTAATTTCCTACTTTGTAAACATCTTCAAGTTTTAATTTGAATTGACGACTCAGGTTGAGATTTGCAGATTAGTGTAATAATTTTTATTTTCCATCTTTAATTTTCTAGAGTTTGAGTGATGCCCAAAATTTTGGTAGATTAAAGGTTACTATAAATCTATATTGAATGATGCTAGTTTTTGATTGATGCCCAAATTCTAGAAGACTGAGATATAGTGTAACAGTATTTTAAAATTATAAACATTTGATAGCTGAAGATTGTGATGACGACCATAATCTGAAGTAGGAGGATTTAGGATTTATTTTTTATAAAATTTAGGTTAAGAAACCATTCTTTATTGATATTTCTCATGTAGTTTAGGAACTTAAAAGATAAGTATAAGCTTTCAGAAAATTAATATACATATATATAATAACATATCCTCGTGGGAACGATATAATTTCCATTATGCACTTGCAATAGGTTAAGACTTAATTAGATACACATATAAGTAGCGATCAGGACCCATGGTTTAAAGCCCAAATATGTAGCCTTAGGATTAAGACCTGTACACCCAAATTGTGTGCTAATTCTACATTGAATCAGACAGTTATGTTATAAATAATATCCCGCACGCATAAGCTATGCATGGGATTCAAAATTTGATTGAGAGAATAAGAGAGAGCCTTACTCTCTTCATCTCGTCTTTCCCTAGGAAAGGCTCCCCAGCCATTCGATCTCTCCAAACCAACCGACGCAGCGAAGAAATCCTCGCTAGCACGATCGTCGCAATGATTCACCATATTGCAAACCCTTGTGATCGAAGAATCGGACGATTGATCACGTGAAACATGAGATATCTCTTCCACGGGGCATGGAGACCTCACATGCGAGGAATCCCTTACAGTAATCTATCTAACTCAACTTCGTAAGTCTTAGTTTCTAGATCTAGGATCGATTCACGCGAGATTTAGGATTTCATGCGATGGATTTTGGGAATCAGACATGCGAGAGGCCTCATAGCTGAATTCTTGAGGTCCGATGTTTAGAAATACGTTGTAATATCCCAAAAATTTGAGAGTTAAATAGTGACCTCAGGATCCGTGCTCGACTGGTCGTAGATTTGACCAAGTGATGGTCAACCAGTGGACTCATGAAGGGATAAACTGATGTGATGTCAATATGACCTAAGTGTAGTGTATAGTGTGAGTTAGTGGTCGTGTACACCTATCTCTGGTGTATGTGTTTAACACAGAAGCTGGAGAGAGGATATAAAGGTTTTAATAAACCTAGTTGTTTTTATTTTGGTTGGTGAAAGAGAGTTAAGAAGAGAGAGAGAGACAAAAACCAAGATGAGTTATTGAGCTAGGAGTTAATGCAAATCAAGAGGAGAATAGAGCATTGAATGCTGGATTCAACGCATGAGGAGCCGTTGAAGCGAAAAGCTGGAACCCTAGCCATCAAATCCAACAAATCAATCCTTTAAAGGATTTATTGAGGTGAGTTTTGTTAGATTTTAATACCTAGAGATTTGATGAGTTTAATTCAGTCAAGTATAGTTAAAATGATAGATTAAAGACCTAGAAAAGAAAGAAAATTGATAAGGAAAAGATTTGGAAGAACAGCCCGAAAAGGGGCTGAATTTGGCCAAATCGATTAATTGATTTTGAGAATTGATTAATCGATTTTGGTCTAGAAGTTGAAAAGTCAAGGATGCCCAATTTCTATTAATCGATCTGGAAATCGATTAATCGATTCTGAGGGTCGATTAATCGATTTGGAGATCGACTAATCGACTGGGTACCTCTAGTGGCTGGAGAAATAAGACTTAGAGAAATCGACTAATCAATTTGGGAAATCGATTAATCGATTTTGAATTTCGATTAATCGATTTGGGATCGATTAATCGATTTTAGATTTCGATTAATCGATTTTGGGAATCGATTAATCGATTTAGGGTTCGATTAATCGATTTTGGGAGTCGATTAATCAATTTGGACAGTTTCACTTGACTTCTTAATTGGACCTTGAGATTCATGGAGGGTCTAGGACCTTCTCTATTGCATCTTTAGTGATATGTTGCATGTGTATTGATGTACCATAGGTGGTATGTGTGAGAGCAAGCATAAGGAGCCGTGTGGGACCTTGCTGCTTGGACCTTTAGAGACTCGAGGTAGGGAACACCTTGAACATGTACTTTAATTGCAAGAGCATGTATGTAGTGATATAGAACTCAAACTGAAAATGTTTTAACTATATAAATCTTTATAAAAAGGGTGCGTGTGTGACACCAAGAAAGTAAATGAGAAAGTGATAAAGGCATCTGTGTGATGCGAGTAACTGAGATCAAGTAATCTAATGAAAATGAGGCATCCCCAGGGGATGAGAAAGTGATAAAGACATTAGTGTGATGCGAGTAAATTAGACATCCTAGGGATGTAAGTAAGATTGAATAACTACTGATATGACCTAATTGATATAAGATATCACTTTTACACAGTGAACAACTATATATAAAGCACATGATATTTTTGTTATTTGAGGTTTGAAGAGAATACCCCACCGACGTGACGGGATACCCACGACTGACGCGGCAGGATGTCCGTGACCGGTACGGCGGCCAATCCGTACACCAGTGCAGAGGTTGATCCGTACACAGTAAGCACATCCCAGGGATGTTGAGATGAGATTTAACCCCGCCACCTATTGAGAAAGGGGCTTGGGTAGTATTCCTAGGAAATACATATTATAACAACTGTCTATTTAGACGACGATGGTGGGTATTCCATCGGGGCTCGATGCTATATTACTCGGGGACTACTTAAGTTGAAGATTTAAGTTTTGCTTTAGGCCTAATCAGTATAATTCATGACTAGTGGAAAATAAATGAAATATGTAAACCATCAGTAAATTTTATGGAATAATCATCATCTTTTAAACCGTTTTACTGCAAATGCATAGACACATCATGTTTAGAATATCATAGAATATATGTGAGATTTTAACTTATATGTTCATTGTGTTGTTCCCTATTGAGCTAGGATGTAGCTCACCCCTTTAGACTATACGTCGCAGGTCTAGTGTTAGCAGCGGCCGAGGCTTCACGAGACGTGAATCCGGGTGATTCGAATTACGTACCCGGGGAAGAGTTAGAGCCCCCTCCTGAGGACTTCTTCTAGAAGACTCCGCTGAGTACTTTAATAGAGAGAGATTTTGAGAGTACATTTGTACGGCTTGGTATGTCAAGCCTTTTTAAATCCTGTAATTAAATTGATATAATTCTTTTGGCGAACCATCTGGGGTGATCTGTTTATCATCGATGGTTCGGATCGGTTCTCTGTTCATGCGGTGGCATGAAAGTAGAACTATCTTTTGAGTTATGCTTAGTATAGTATTTTATTTCCACATCGTATAATTGCTGATTCATTTTGTTTTATATTGCTTGTTATACCAATGTTCCGTACATAGTTTTGGGGCACGGTCTGGAGGATCGTGCTGATGGCACGGGTTTTGGGGTGCCGAAATCTGGGCTGTCACATGCATGCATGATCAAACGAGTGTTGGGAGACTCAATTTTGCCAAATCTGGCCCTATTGATTCCAACTCTAGAAATGCATGCCTCGAAACATCGTAAATCAGATGCATGAAGAACTTAGAAATCGAATTCTTCGATTTTTGAGGTTTAGGATCGTGACTTGTACAATTAAAATGAGTTAGAGGTCTAGGTTTAGCAAAATCTTGCGTTATGTGGCTCTATTACACCTTTACGATGAAGATGATACAATGACTTTGGAATTTCGAGGCTTCAAAGGATGAAAGGAATGGCGAATTGATAAAGCTTGCCGTGACGACATGTGACCTTGCCGCGACGAGAAATGACCTGAAGCACTCACCGCGGCGAGTGCTACCTTGAATTCCAAGCCATTTTGGCATTGTGAATTCTCGTTGTGGCGAGAATGTAGGTGCCACATGGAATACTGTGGACCTCACCGCAGCGAGGAGCCCCCTGTTTGTGGACTTTGGATTTCATATAGTTTTAAGCCTTGCGTGTCCTAAATTTTGACACGTGTGATAAGCTGATCATTAGTACCTGTGTGTGGTGTGATCTAGGGTGAATAAGAGAACCATTGAGAGACAGTTAGCCTCGATTCGTGTGCTTTTGATTTGTGTGATTCCAACACTTGATGTAGGGAAAAACACTTTGCTGAAACCTTATTTTTTTTTCTTGAATTCATGTAATTGATGCAAGTATTAAATAATAATGTTTTCTAGAATTGTTAGACAAGACTATTGCCATGTTTTGAAGAATATGAATTTGGATTTACGCATATATTTTGCATGTTTTAGTACTCGCATCTTGATATGTTATTGCATATGACCTCGATACGCCCTGAAATTTTGTATGTGATTCAAATCATTGCTATCAGTATGTGTACCTTGCATTTGATACATTGTTGTGCTCGACTCGATAAGTTTTAGTCCTTGTTTGTTGAATCGTGTATATACTATGTGGATCATGTCATTGCTCATGTCTTGATGATTGTAAAATTTGGTTCAAGTGACCCTGTTAACTTGCTCAGGGGCTTGGTAATGGCTCAAGTGACCCTGCTAACTTGCTCATGGGCTTGGCAATCCGGCTCAAGTGACCCTGTTAACTTGCTCAGGGGCTTGGCAATCCGTCTCATTCCAAGTGACCCTGTTAACGTAGTTTAGGGGCATGGCTTCGTGATTCAAGTGACCCTGTTAACGTAACTCAGGGGCTTGACGTCTTGGTTCTGGTTACCCTGTTAACGTAGCTCAGGGGCTCGATTTCGTAGTTCAAGTGACCCTGTTAATGTAGCTTAGGGGCTTGACATCTTGATATTTGATCTTGATGTGATTCTTGCTTATGTCTTGTGATGTGTTCTCTCAAATTGTTCCTTTGCTTGTATACGCTTTATTTGATCCCATATGCATTAGTTTGAGCAGGACTATCTGCACGCATGAAATGAAATGTCTTGATGTCTTAATTCATAGTTTTTGTAGTCTTTCACATTGCTCTATTATGCATCAAGAGCTATGAATGAGTATGATAAAATGAATATTTAGCTTTGTTTTTTCCTATTGAGCTTGGACTGTAGCTCATTCCCTGACTATATGTCACAACTATAGGAGTTGACCCTGGGAAAGACCCGAAGCGAAAAGAAGTTCCAGATTACACACCTGAGGACGAGGAGGAATTGCCTGAAGAATTCTGTTGTTAGCGGTGTTGAGTTGAGAAGTTGAGCCTTTAGTGTTTTTGGGATATACGATATAGTACCTTGATAAAACTAAATACATTGTGTAAATTTTTTGGCTCCACTGTTTAGATGAAGGTCGGCCTTCATCGATGGATGGTTATTTTTGTATAGTTTTTGGATATGGATGGGGGTTAGCCCTGTGTATATATATTGCCTGTTGTTCATGTATTCACTCTGCTATTCGCTTGCGTACTTTGTTTCCGTATTCATGTATGCTTACCAATAAGGGATGGTTTAATCTCTCCTAGTATTTAAGGTATGGGAAGATTGAGCGGTTGTGAAGCGAAGTAAGCACTTCGATACCATGTTATGATTGTAATTCGGATCGCACATGTGATATGAAGGCCTGAGTTTTTGTGGTAAGGAAGTCCGAGCTGTCACAGCAGTAGTGGCTTCTTGTACTTTCTTTGCTATTTCAGCCCTCCAATGTACTTGATGATCATTTACTGTCCTTTGCTTCAGGTTTTCTACAATTTCTGCCCTTTCCTTTGCCATAGGTAGGACTTCGAAAACTCTGTTTTGCATCCTATTAATTTCTTCAATCATTTTTTGACCATCTCTGGTATTGGCAGCAGCTGATAATTTCCAATTTTCTACTTTTACCAATCTCCTTTCCCATTCAGACTGTGTTCCTGATGATGTAGGGGCTGGTGTGGCAATAACAGGAGGAGATGCTTCTTCATTTAGCATTTCAGTTAAACCTACTTGTGGAGTTTCAAGACTTGGTCCGCTTCTGTTACTTGAATAATGGGAGTTTTCTTTGTAGTTGGTGGAATCTCTGGTATAGGTATAGACTCAGTCAGCGCAGGAATATGGCTAGAAGTAGCCATCTCAGAGATGCGTTGTTCAACAAGTGGTATAGGAACTTTCTCTATTGTGGATATCATTTGGCTCTCAGGCTCTGTTTCAGCAACAGTTGGTAGTGTTTCTTCCTCTAGTACAAAAGACATGGCATGCTCTATCAAGGAGTCTAATGCTGAATCATAAAGAATAACTTGTTCTTGTATGGGTAGTATCTCCCCCATTGTTTCCAGTTCAACAGTTGTTGTACATGTAGGAATGGTTTCGCCTTCAATTTCTGCTGGTTCAGTAGGATTCGTAGCATCATTCTCATTTTCTGTTCCTGTTGTGTCCTCTTCTTCAGACTCTGCCTCCTCAATTGAGGGAGGTATGGAAGGTGATTTGCTTGTGGAGAGTACTAAAGTCATCTTCTTCTTATTTTCTGGATTTAAAGTCCTTTTATAGGCTGTAGCAGTAAGATCTTCTCAATCTGTAAAGACTTTTTCATTGGGTCCCCACTGGTATCCCAAATTCTTGAGAATATTGGTAATTAGGCCCCCAAAAGGAAGCTCCAGCTTATTTTTTTCGTACCTTGACTGATTCACTTTCGCCCTCACTACATCCATTACCTCTAAGAGCTAAGAGGGTATATTAAACCAAACTCGGTTGGCTATCATATATAGGGCTTTAACAAAGAGAAACCTTCTTTCTGTTTTGCGACAGGTAGGGTGGATGGTCTTATAGATAAACACATCTAGGAAATGAAGTGAGAAGTTGCTATTCTCCAGGTCTTTTCTCATAAAGAATGACTTATCCTTTGGTGGATTGCCCAACAATATTGTTGCCATGTCTTCAAAATCCGAGAAGTTTGAAGGTGGTAGTCTTAGCAAATTGGCTTTCAAATTATCAGTTGACAACTCTGGTCTTTCCAAGGGTGCATTTATAACCCAATAATCAATTCCTTAGTTAGTTGAATGGTCAGCCCATCTATAGTTGTAGAGAGCCTTGGGGTTTGACCTTTGCTACTGTTGGTCATATTTCCATAAAATAGCTTTACTAGTCTCGGGTAGATTGGTGTCGCTCCAGGCTCTAGGAAATAGTTAAGCCTGACATCCTTGAAATATTTAATTGCAGCTTTGTTGACATCAATATTTTCCCAAAAAGCGACATCCGCTGCAACCTCAGCCCTCAAAATATGATGTGTAATTGAGGTTGGGGGCTAATCCAATATTCTTTTGTTGGATGCCGGCTTTTTGCCTTTATTTGATTGCACTCCCTGTTCAAGGGCCACCATAGTTTCCGTCTCATTCACCATTCTTTCTTCAGGTAGTTTTCCAATAACTACCCTAGAAGATTTTGATCTCTTTTTAGATGGGGCTCCTACAGCAGCCTGTGTAATATACTTGCAAAATAGGGAATGATCAGAGTTATTACCTTCATCTTCTTCTTCTCTCGGCCTTTTGCCCTTTGATTTTGGTATGATTTATTTTTCTGCAAGAGTAAATAAACCTTGGTCAATGATCTTCAATTTTCTTATGCCGAATCAAAGAGATTTTCAGAAAGGGAAAATCGATTAAGAATCAAAATCGTTAACCTATCGAAACCCTAACTTTAAAAATAAGATAGTTGGTTGTGGGTAGGCTTTGAATGGAAGGGAAAAGAAAACGATAAAATCACGGTCGGTTAAGGAAACGGTTGGGTTAGCTTTTCAGAGAATTTGAAAATTGGAGGGAGAGAAGAAAGGTTAGCTTGAGAGTTCAAAAATGGGCTGACGTCTCCTCCCACGGATATGTAGGCTCTAATTTCAGTGATGACCCGCTGAACTGGTCACCATGCATATTAGTAACCTAGAGTTGACGGTCAACTCTAGTTGTTCATCGTTCGAAGGCTCAAACTCTCATACAAATCATATAGATCACTACTATTGGGTCGTATGACTTAGGGTTACTGATCAGTCATAGAATATACCATTTTATCACCTTTAAGTTAATGCTGCTAGACCCCAGTTTGCTACTAACAAGTTAATGATGTGCAGATATTAAGGATAATCAGTAAAAGAAAACCAAAGTGTTAATCTTTATCGAAATGAACTGAAAAAGTACTAAGAAAAACGATTAAACGAAAAAGACTATCAGACACATGAATAAAGTCTGAAATCGCAAAAGACGATGGAGCGCTACAGAGAAAAATATAAAATTATAATTTACGATTCTTCAGAAAAGACGTTCCAGCGGAAGGTGATACAAAGAGAAAACGATCGTTATAAGTTGGAAAAGAGAACAATCGTAATTTACGATTGTATAGATTGAATCTCTTACACTGCTAATCAAGTGAAGATTCACACTGCCATGCACCAAAATAGAAGATTGATGAAGAACTCTTGAATTAGAGAAGCTTGGAAAATCTCGGATTTAGAAGATTGATGAAGAAAGACTCCTAAAGATCTCAGTTGCTGAAATTAAAGAGAAAGTCCAGAGGCGCATCAATCGGTCAAAGCAAGGAAGATAAAATTAGGAATTAGAGTTAGGCAATGAAAACAACAAGATGGCGCAGCACCCATGATGTCCACATAACACACAAAAACTAAAGACAATTAAGGGGAAATTTGCACTTTCGGCCCTATATGTTTGCGTATTTGCAGAAACGGCCCTATAGTTTCAATCCTTGCATAAATGGCCAGCTCCAAGCCTAGCCGGGTGCACGTCAGATATCTATATATATGCTTCTCTATGCAAGCATTGAATCTAGAATTTTTGTACCATCTTTTAACAATTTTTTATCTCTCTTGGAAAGCGATTTCGAGATTCCACTAAAGGTCGTATAACATAGAGAATACAACAGGCTAGGTAAGATATCGAGTACAATATCTTTTAAGTTATTGTTTTCCCAATTTCTCGCAACATTGTAGGAAGTCCATGATATTTTAAGATATCGGTCGATATCTTAAGTTATCGGACGATATCTTAAAAGGTTTTTTTTTTGTTTTTGGATTATGGTTTACGTTAAAAGTCCATCCATCGGCTATATATCCTAGGATATCGAGCGATAACCTATGATTGACAAAAACTCTAAAGTTTTCATTCCTTTAATTTTTTAATAATATTTTTAAACAATTGTAGCGCTAAGTCAAGTATAACTCTTTATAAACAACTAATTTTAATTTTAATTTTGTAAATATTGTAGGTTGAAATAGATGTTCCCCTTCTTTGCCATTTTGATTTCGTACGCGTGAGAGATAATACTTACAACGGAGGACATCGGAGGATTGTCACTGTCACGGAGAATATATCATTTGCTGAGTTTATAGAGAAAATGTACAAAGTCAGTCGGACACGACCGGAAGAACATTCTATTACATTTACTGTTTCATTACGCATAGGGAATGAGCTTGTATTTGCCGAATTGTCTGACTCTGATGATCTTACAAACTTATTTAGAGCATATCGTATCGGTGATGGTGTTATAAATATTTATATCGAAAAATCATTAGTCACTACTGTAGCAGAAATTTTGCCGTCTTTAGAAACATTTCAACCGTTTAAGGAAACAAACGAAGATGATCATGGTGTTGGAACAGAACATTTGATTGAAAATCAAGGAATACGGTATGAAGAGGAGAACATTGTTGCACCGATAATAGCCGACGATGATAGAAATATAAATATAGGATTCCGCCCCTACAGTAAACTTCCAGAGCAACCCTATTCAGACATTCCGATGAGTGAAGGCGATGAAGATCAAGGATATTCTCATCAAATGAATCCGATGCATGATACATCTCAGTTCAACTTCGATTCGGTAAATCAGTGGGAAACGTTTTTAGTCGGCCTTAGTCCATATCAATGGCCTTCGGAACAAATAGCTTCGGAGCCAACGATAATCGAGCCTTCAACAGAACAGCCTCTCATACATCAAACATTCTCGCATCGGCTAACATCAATCCAAACAACTGCACATCAACCAAGCGTACATCGACGGGCTCAATCCCAATCACGTAATAACCATCCAGTCGATGACGGTGATAGTGATCCTGAAAATAATGAAGCCCCGCCGTCTCCCACTTCGCGTGTTTATACTAATAGGGGAATTGATCAACCTCTGGTGGACGAAGACTATCAGCTTAATGACTCGGAAGGGGAGTACATGGATTCAAACGATGAGGAAGCGTATGAAGGGGAGCGATTACCATTGGTCGGCATTTAGAAATAAGAAATCATTTCAAAAGTTCTTAAAGAATTTGCGATGACAAATAATTTTCGATTAAACCAATAAAACCAGTCCTCTTCGAGTAACTGCGAGGTGTGTTGAAGTAGGATGTGCTTGGCGAATACATGCATCGAAATTAGTAGGCGTAGACACGTTTGCTGTGAAAACTTTCCACCCGGAACACACGTGCGGAATGCCAGCTTTTGGAAGCGGACATCGCCAATGTACGACATCGTGGATAGCTTCATTCGTTAGAGATAAACTATTAAAGGATTTTGACGAGACTCCTACTTCAATAATTTTTTATATTGAAAAATACGGTATATGATGAGTTCTTGGAAAGCATGGAGAGAAAAGAAATGGCGTTGAATGACATCCGAGGTAGTTGGAAGGAGCAATTTAAGATGTTAATATGTTAATTACTGGGTCGATCCGGACATACGCACTAATTGTGTCTCGAGCCTGATAATGCATTTCAGAGATTCTTCGTGGCATTCGGACCTTGCATTCGAAGCTTTCGTAATACTTTACGAAGAATAATTGCGGTAGATGGAACGCATTTGCGTGGACGATATAAGGGAGTGTTGTTAATAGCTACGGGAATAGACATTTATTTCCTATAGCGTTGACGTTAGAAGAAAATGAAGACCATTGGACATGGTTTCTTGTTCTATTAAGGAGACGTGTAATCGGTGAATTTGAAGAACAGTTTATTTTGATATCGAATGACGAAAGGTTTGATGGAAGCGATGAAAAAGTTTTTCCGACTCTTGTATGCCACACTTGGCCCTAATTCTGTTTGATAAATATAAGGATACAATCTCTAGACCGCTTTTTTGGGTTGCTGCCCGTGCATTTTCAGAAGCAAAATTTAAAAGAATTATACGAAAAATAGAAGACGACGCCCCCCCGGAATGTACAAAATGGATTAAAGAAATTGATGATCATTTCTGGGCAGCGTATTTCAAGGAGGCGTTATGATATGTTGACAACTAATATAACTGAAAGCATAAATAGTGTGTTGAAAATAGCCAGGGAGGAACCGATTGTGAGCATGTTAGAAACTATTCGCACAAAAGTAGCCGAATTTTATCTTCGTCGTCAGGAGGAAGGAAATAAAATGACACATGTGTTAACACCGATGGAAAAACACATAAAAAGAAATTCAGGATGGGCCCGTCGAAAAAACGTCATACCATATGGTCGTGATATATTTCAAGTTAAACGTGGTGATTACACTCATAGTGTCGATCTAGAATCGCGAACATGTACATGCGACGTTGGGCTATTCTTGGATTGATTGCACGCCGATTATCGGCAAAAGCAGAGAAAGAGAGATCCCCAATTTTGTGAAAACTGGTTTACGGTGACTTATTTAGGAAACTTATAAAGAACACTTTGTCCCGACCGTTGACAAGCGCCAATGGACTTCAAATAAAAGACATTCAAGTTTTGCCTCCCCACAAAATACGTCAAGCCGGCCGTCCGAAGAAAAGGAGAACAAGATCTAAAGGGGAAGTTCGACCACTACAATGTAAAAATTGTAACAAGTACGGTCATAATCGTCGCTCGTGTAAATTTGTTAATATTTGAAATTAACTTATATTACATCAAAGGTTGAGATTGAAAACAGATTTAGATTAGATTAGACCTAGTGGCAATCGAGCTTCCAATGATTTCATTATAGAAGAGTATTTTTTTTTTCTCTTTTTCTTTCCTTCAATATAAACAGATTAAACCTCAATAAAAGAGCGATCAACATCTACAAATTAATTAATATATTTTTTTGGAATTGTGACTAAAATATATTGTTGTGCTTCTTAATAAATCATTCATTCATTCAAACAGGATTTGAAGTTTCCAAATTCGCCCCTAATTTACTAGTGATTGGCATAAAGCCAAACCAAAGATATCAGGCTTCACAATTCAGAAAGGTATATCTTAAATCATCGTCCGATATCTTAAATCATCGGCCGATATCTTAAATCATCGGGCGATGATTTAAATTATCGGCCGATGTTTTAAAATATCGTCCGATGTTTTAAAATATCGTCCGATTTTTTAAAATATCGGCCGATAGCTTAAATCATCGGCCGATGATTTAAATCATCGCCCGATGATTTAAGATATCGGCCGATGATTTAAGATATCAGACGATGATTTAAGATATCGGCCGATAATTTAAATCATCGGCCGATGATTTAAGCTATCGTCCGATTATTTAAAATATCGTCCTATAATTTAAATCATCGGCCGATAATTTAAGATATCGGACGATGATTTAAATTATCGGCCGATGATATAAGTCATCGGCCTATTGGAATTGCTTCAAGAGAGGAAGCCTCCATTGATACATCATGCAAGGTGATACAAATAAGATAAATAATTGATAACAACGATAATGAAAATTATACAAGTTAATAAAAATTAATAAAATTAAATAATTTACAATTTCATCAAAAAATATCTTTACAAAACACTAAATTTTTTTACAGATATTAAATCTTCTTCCCAAACGTGCACATTCGATGTCCGATTTCGGCTCTAAATTGTTGCATATGTTTATCGTCGAAATCAATAGGTCATTTGTTGGGAGAAGTATTCTATATACTTCAAAATGTATACACTGCAATCCCAATCGTTCTTTTGGATCGGGAGAACGACGCTGTTGAACGCCGATACCTTCCACTGTTGATCGAAAGCTGACTTCAAACCGATAGTGTAAAGAAGGCGCGGAAGGTGATTCAATAGACATTCTTTATGCGCTTCAAACCTTTTTGAGCACTCTCGGTCTGCTGGATCAATTAGCTTAATTTCTCGATCAACTAATGAAATTATAGCCAATGCCCAATGGCTATGTTTTTGGCTATGCATCGGAAGATAAATCTACACATAAACGGAACCGAAATTTTAAATAATAAATTTTATTTAAAAGCCGTTAACGTTAAATAAAGCGAAATTTAGTATTAAAAAACGTACCGTTCCACAGTCGATCGCGTGAATTCCGCGGATATTATTTGTCAATAGTGGTTCCATCGGCTTTGAATTGTTACGAACATTCCATTCGTCACAATAGGCCTGCCACCTATCGAGGTCGCTGAGCGCAGCAATACCTTCATTATCGATATATTTTTCAAATTTTTTCTCGTCTGCCATAAACAAGGTCTGATTGGCAGTAAACAGTAGAAGTTAATCAAGAGTCGTGATTGAAAAGACAAATAAAAGAAACAAACGAGCTTCCAATAAATATTTGAAACCTTACCAGGGCAGACGCAGAAGCGAACCAGCTTTTTTCGGCATTGGCCGTAAACATTGAATCATTTATAACTTCAAGGACTCTCGAGTATGCGTCGATGACTTCATTATCAAGCCACGAGCGTCCTTTGAGAACCTTCAAAAGAGCAGCGTGATCTCAACACACGATAGTATTGGCGATCACATTGTTCTCGTTCTTCGGCCGATTCCAAAAACTAAGCATATACTGTTGCCCCAGTGATATCGCCTCAACCTCCTCCTCCTCTCCATCCAATCTTCGTGTTTTTATTAGTGCTTTAGTGGTGGGACACTTCCCCTTCTTACGAGCACGCAAGTCATAACCTTCGGCTTCATTTTTTGTAGATGATAGTTTCACTATAATTGTTTTAAGTGATGCCGGCTGTGACTCACGAGAAGGCTGCGTAAGAGGAGCACCATCATCACCCACATCAACCAAGGGTTGTTTAGTAGGCTGAGGAGCAGTAGGTTTTGGGGCAGCGGGTTTAATGGCAGTAGATTTATTTGTAAGTTGAGGGGCGGCGGGTTTTGGGGCTGTTGATTGTTGTCTAGGTGGATGAGCAGAGGGTTTTGGGGCACTTGACTGATGGCTTGGTTGAGGAGCAGTTGGTTTTGGGGCACTGGACTGATGGCTTTGTTGAGGAGCAGTGGGTTTTGGGGCGATGAGATGATGGCTTTGTTGATGAGTGGGGGTTGAGGACTTGATTGAGGGTAAGTGGGTGAAGGAACGAAGGTGTCAAAGAGCACAGAGGTTAAAATATTATCCTGCATAATTGCAAAAAAATATACATTACAAAAAATAAAAAATAAAAAAAACTGCATTATCGACCGATAATTTAAGTAATCGGTCGATAATTTAAATAGTCGATCGATAATCTACATTATCGACCGATAATTTACATTATCGACCGATAATTTAAATAGTCGGTCGATAATGTAAATTATCGGTCGATAATTTAAATGATCGATCGATAATTTAAATTATCGACCGATAATTTAAATAATCGAACGATAATTTAAATAGTCGGTCGATAATGTAAATTATCGGTCGATAATTTAAATGATCGATCGATAATGTAACATATCGTCCGGTAATGTACATTATCGATCGACTATTTAAATTATCGGTCGATAATGTATATCGTCCGGTAATGTACAGCTAATTTTGCATTAAGTTGTAAAGAAATGATTTTGTTCTAAATTTGAAAGTCTTGGTTTGATACCTTTCTTAAATGAGAGATGACCGCATCAAGATCCTTCCGTATGGCTTTATTTTCTTCTTGTAAGGCCTTCTTATCTCTGCCTAGTTGTTCAATGGTGAGTGCTTGCCCTTTCAGCAGCGTAAATGCACGCCGGAATTCTTTTTTCATTTCTTTTACAGCCATGCGGAGAGTCTTGCATTCTTTTCTTAGCTCCGTTACTTCTTTGGTTAGGTGCGGTTGCCTAACTGGCTGCTCTCTTGTTGGCTCGGGCCTAATTTCTTGTTTGCCCTTTGGTTGACGTACAACGACTTCAAAATCATCATTATCGTCGCTATAATCTTCGTCATCCTCATTGTCGTCATCTCGGCTAATCGGCTCTTCGGCTCTTTCTTCCGGAAGTGTTGGATGACTTGGGATATCATCATATTCATCTATATTTTCTTCGGAGTAAGGCTCTTCTCTTTCTTCGGTCTCTTCCTTCTTATTTTCAATTTCTCTTCGAATCAAAAAGTATCGAAGCCATTTATACTGTAATTCGTGCTTCTCAACTTCAAGCTCTATAATCACTTTAGACTTAAGAAATTTTTCTCTATATAAATTCGGGTTACGGCTGAATTTCGGGCCTTCTCATTTCATTAGCCTTGGAAATGATTCTTTAAGCCCAATAGGAGCGGTGGCGACTGTTGGAAAGTGCTCAAACGCCCAAATCTGTAAGGCGATAGTGCATCCATAGATATTGTATTGCCCCTTTTCTGACCTTCTCGCCATTTCCCTCCTGCCACTCGCTTTTGATATACTATCTAATAAATTATTGTAAACTATCAGGCCCCACGGTAACTTGTTGAACTCTTCAATGTTATCTACTAATTCTAAGTACCGTGTATCTACTTCCTGGTATGTTAGGAAGTAAAAAGAACATCTGAAAAATAATAATGAGGTTTCAAAACTCATCGTTGGATAAATCGATCAATAATTTCTTCATCTGAGATCTTTTATGGCTTCCCGAAAGAATTTGTATCGAATAGTTGTTTCCTCTTTTACGGCAACCTTCTCAGACTCAGGTTCCGTCAGCATGTTGAGGCCTAAAATCAAGGCTATATCGATCGGTTGCAGGAGTACATTGGTGTTCTTGACCTTGAAAATATTCTCTTCAACCCAAAAACTTAAAATAGCGTCAACCAAGTCTCCAACGAAACCTAATTTCTCATTCATCCTAAATAGATGACCGAATACTGAATCATCTAAAATTTTCTCTCTCTTCGTTACAGTGCATGTAAAATTTCCTAACACCAACTCCAGAACATTTTCCGATGGGCTTTAAAGTCATGGTCATTTTCAATCACTTAGTAGGAACTGCAATATAAATAAAAAGCAATTAATAAACAAAAGAAGTGATTTTGAAAAAACTACTAATCCCCTAACCTACCGATAACTTACCGATAACTTAAATTATCGGTCGATAATCTAAGTTATCGATCGATAATCTAAGTTATCGGTCGATAACTTAAATTATCGACCGATAATTTAAGTTATCGACCGATAACTTAGATTATCGACCGATAATTTAAGTTATCGGTCGATAATTTAGATTATCGGTAAGTTATCGGATTAGGTGGGAAATATTGGGGAAGACTAAATGTGTTGAAATGTAAAAAAAATAAATTACCTGGAATTGTTATGTGAGCTTTGTGACCTTTTACCGCTTTGTCGCCGCTAAGTCGCCGCTCTCTTGTTTTTTTCAGAAAAGTTAAACTTAAAAGTAACAGTAACTAATGAAAGTAAAAGTAGCTTTTATACTAATGTTAAAGGGCGGTGGAATTTCTTTTTTTATATTATTTAAAATAAGTCGCTGCTGACGTGGAGTAGGCGGAGGCGGCTAGGAGTGGAGCTGGCCATTTATGCAAGGATTGAAACTATAGGGCCGTTTCTGCAAATACGTAAACATATAGGGCCGAAAGTGCAAATTTCCCAAAATTTAAACTAACACACCCACAAAGCAAAAGCAAAAAGAAATGGCGCAAAGTTACCCTTGAAGCGTGAAAATCGTTGATTGAGGCCATGAGGTGTGAAATGTTGAGCCTTCGCATTGAATATATATGCGTGGAGCAACAGAACGCAAAACGTTGATCGACACAGAGTGACGAAAGATGAGGCGGTGGTGTAAATGTATGTGTGAATGAAGGCCTGTGTGGAGTGGAAGGTGAAATGGCACGCAAAGGAATAAAAAATTTCAAAAGTAAAACTGCGAGAGCTCAAGGAAGGAGGCAAGGGAATGAGGGTGTGGACTGGTCGAAAATGGGATTTCGACCGGTCATAGGGCTTTATATAGCCCTGGAACCTCTGATTTTGACCGGTCAAAATAATAAGAGAATTATAAATTCGCTTTACAGCTTCTGTTCTAAAGCTCACTCCCGATCTCGACTGGTCGAAACCATTTCGACCGATCGAAGTTATAACAACAACTCTGTTTGCTGTTATAAATATATAATTTCGTCCGATTGAGACAACTCGACCTGTCAAAATTATTCTCTTTTCATAGTTCCCGAGCATTCCGACCGATCGAAATCAACTTCAACCGGTCGAAATCTGGTAGAGAACAGAGTTCTCTGCCCAGATTTTACCAATTACTCACCTAAATTTTATTTTGTTTTATATTTTTAACTTTTTACTTTATTTTACAATCCTACTATCTACACACACACTCAAACTCCATTAAATCTAATAAAAGTAAAACAAAAATCCTAAACTAATATTATACAAAGGGCTTGGGTTGCGTCCCAAAAAGTGCTAAGTTTTTGTTTTGTGGTCTTCAGCCGGACCACCCTCAAGCTTCGATAGGAACAAGAAAGGGCCATTCATCTGGCATGTTTTGGTTGCCCTTTCTATAAATTAGGGCTTGAGACTTTTTGTTGGTGGACTTTCAACCAGCTCATCCACCCTATACATCATGACATATTCAGATTCAATGTGTGTTGGCAATTTAGGCGTACCAAATACATCATTGTTTAAAACAAATCGACTTGAGGGTTTGTTGAAGCATTGTAAAAACGGATCGCTGGGCACATAAAGTGCCCCATATGTAATGCTCGACTTCTCAGTTGATGTCAAACATAGACTTGTGTTCTCCTCATGCAATTGTTCTTGAGGTGTTAGAGGAGTAACACAAATTGGTTGGTCATCTTCCGGTGTTTCAATCTTTTGTGGGCCAACCACATCTTCCTTGAAAGCTTCCACATGCCCGCCCCAAAAGGTTATGGTCTCATCCTTAGGCTCATGGGCTGGGGTAGCTCCTCCTCTCAACTCCCAGTCTTGCGGGATGCTTATAGATTGATTAGGTAAGGATTCTTCCTCCCTAGCAATGGCAGCAGCCGTCTGCCCCATTTGATATTTCTTTCTCGCAAAAGACTAGATTTGAGCATGGATACTTTCAAGAAATTCTCGTTCGGATTCAGATTGGAGTTCTTCTTCCAAAATGGCTAATCCATCTTCTTCGGAATCAGAACTCCTTGGGGATTGTGAATATTATGGGTCAAACTGAGGTAGGTTTAAAAATTTTAGCATAAAAGCTTATTTAGTTCACAACCCCAGTTTGGGACCCATCGATTATGACCATTATCCCCATATCCATCAGGACAGTGGTATGGAGTCCCATAATTAAGCCCATCAAAAGATGGGGACGTCAAATTTGTTGAAAACTCCATATCACACAGACACAAACTAAGACGCAGAAATATAAAAACAAAACTAGATCTGAAAGCAAAGGCACATACCTTGGCCTCTTGTAGGCGTCCCTTTCGAAGCTTTGATAGGCGCGGACCTCGGTCTCCAAATCTAAAAAAAATAGAATTAGAAAACTACTAATACAAACTAACTAAAAGGCAATAGTTCAAATAAAATCGCAGTTCCCGGCAACGGCGCCAAAAACTTGATCGTTTTATTTCAAAACCTTATAAGTGCACAAGGTCGAATGTACATGGGTGAGTATAAGGGTGTTGAACCACTTGGATTAGTCATTTATTTTAAACTATAGCCTTACTAGAAAGGGGAATTTTATAGAAGTAATTTTCTAATTATTTTATCTAGAAAAAAAAATAGATATGAAAAATATTGAAAGAATAGCTTGGGATCTCTCTTGGATTTTAGATTCATAAATAAATCGCATCTTATTCCTAATCTATTTCGAATTCTCAGTACCCCTGCTCCTGGCTACATGCTCAGTCACTTCGTATATGAATTAGAGAAGCATAATCATGAGTTAGATAAATCTAATCGTTGAGAACCAGTGCATGAACCAACAAAAACTACCTTACAAGGCCTATTCTGTTGGTGAATATCCTATCTAGGCAAACCCTAATCCCTACAAGGCCACTGAGATTATTCCAAATAATATTACAGTGTTACTATACCATTCTCAATCTAGTCAGAACCTCAAACAGGCAATCATACTATTAATAGAATCCAAAATAAAATAGAAACAAAAATAAAGTTATTTACTTATCTTCAATCGTACAAGAGATCCCAAGCTCTGGGATGATTTAGCCACGCATTGTTGCTATGATCTTCATTATCGCCAAATCAATCATAGAATAATGATTACAAAGCTCTTAATCTCACAAACTCTCGTGGATCTAAATTCTAAACTTAAACTATGAGCAAAAAGCCCTATGGCTGAAAGTTATTTATTCCTGACCTAGGGTCCTTATTTATAGATGTATAAGGCTATAGAACATTAATTTCTACTAGGAAACAAACCCTAGAACGAATCTAATCTCAGTTAGGAAGGTAGAAGATCATGGAGTCTTGATTTTAGGAATTATCTCGACTGTTTGTGCCTAAAAATCAGCAAGAATTCCAAACTGCAAGCCTGAAAATCAGCAGGAAATCTTAGTTTCAACCGGTCCACATTGCATTTGGACCGGTCACAAATTGAAATTCTGAAGCTGTTGGGTTATGACTGGTCGAAATAGACATTTGGACTGGTCACAACCTAGTTTTCTAGAGCTAAAAGAGCTGGAACATTCCAAATTCCCATTCTAGAGATCCCAGATTCGACTAGTCAAAATCCATTTTTGACTGGTTGAAACTTCAAATTCTACACTTTCCTGTGTTTGAGGGCAAACTTCATTCGGCCGTAACTTTTGATCTATAGTTCGGAATTCAGCGATTCTTAGCTCGTTGGAAAGCTGGGAAAGTCTTCTTTCCAATGGTTTAGGCCTCAACTTAAGAAGATCTATATATTAATTTTTCTACTCTTCTTTTTCTCTGCTGTTATGGTAGGTTCTTGCCATAGTTTCAAGACTTCCTTAACTTTACTCTTTTAACTATATTTGTGCTTTAAGGCCTTCAAAACCTGTTATGCTCAATATTACACTAAAAGCAAACATTAATACTTAAATGAGGCCTAACAATACCGAGATTTGGGTCTGAATTATCCTCTTTTTAAGGCCGATCAGTTTCTTTTGTATCGCCTTTTACTCTTTTGTTGCTTTATGAAGAATCGTCTTTTGAAGAACCGTAAATTACGATTTCTCATTTTTTAGTATATGGTGAATCGTCTTCTTACGCTCAATCGTCTTTTTACTGCCTTTTGAGTTCATTTTGATGAATATTAACACTTTAGCTCTCTTTTACTATTTTTCTTTAATATCTGCACATCAGCATCTTATTAGTAGCAAACTAAGTCCTAACATTACTAAGTTAAGGGTTATAAAATGGCATATTATGTGATCAGTCCCTGATAACGGCGCCAAAAACTTTATACCTCTTTTACTATACCAAAATTATCACATCACAAGTGTACAAGGGAATTGTAGCACATGTAAGGGTACCGATCCACAGCGAAAACTTTAGAAAGGAATCTATCTATAAGTCTCAGAAACCAATTGATTTTGGGTTTTAAAACTAAATTGTAGAAAGTAAATAGATTTGATTCTAAGAATTAATTATAACTAATGCTAGAAAGTACTGTAAAAACTACTTAGAAAATAAATCTAGGTTCCCTAATCGCAAATTCATAGTCCTAGTTAATTATCTATAATTCCTCTGAATTCTGTAATTATCTTAAGACAACAACGACAATATAAGAAGAAGATAAGATTAGTTTAAGGTAATAACGACAATATAAACTTCTCTAGTAATAATCATGTTAATGAAACTAAGGCAACAATGGCAACATAATTGGGTGATGAAAGTCTAGTAATTCAAAACTTAAGGCGGCAATGACATCATAGAATTTAGAACCATAGAAATCTTGGAATCCTTTTAAAACTCATAGACAAGCATTAAAACTCATATTTATTAACCAATTACAATATAAATTCAGGTAAATAAAAAATAATTAACTAATCATACTTATCTTTGATATATTGGATTCCGAGACTCTAGAGACTTAGCCACACATCTTCATAATAACCTCCATTAATTAAAAGCAACTTACATAAACTAAATTGAAAACTCGAAACTAGAATTCTAAAACAAAGAAGGACTACTCTCTAAACTTCTAATTACTATTGTATGTACTCCTCGTTCTTGTACACAGGCCCTCTTATTTATAGATTCATAAGAGTCCTAGTACATGCTAAATTAAAAGACTAACTTCCTATTATACTTCGAATAAAAATATAATTCTATTCAAACTGAAACTTCCCAAAGATATGTTCTTCTTCGAATACATCTCTGACTCTTATCATCCCTTGCAATCGTGACTTTCTTTTGACTTGAAACAGGATTGAATCGTGGCCTACAATCAATCGCAACTTTGCCCTCTCTCTTGGAATAGTGACTTACGATAGCAAAGTTCTTTCTCCAGGAGTGACTATTCCAATAGTTACAATCAATCGTAACTCGCAGTCTTGTGCAATCGTAGATTTTATCTTCTTCAGTCGTGAGTCTTTTAGCCAAGTCACGATCAATCATGACTTCATTTTGAGAGGTCGTAATTCTCGACCAGTCATGTTCATTTCTTTGGTTAGTCTTCTTCTGCTCACGATCAATTGTGACCTTCTCTGGAATGTTCTCTTGCAATAACTCAGCTTCACGATTGATTGTGACCTTTGGTTCTTTGAATCATTGCCTTCACGATTCATCGTGAATTCTGAGTGTTGTTTTGCACAAATTTCTCATTGCTGCTCTTTTTCCTATTAAGACTTAATATTCACTCAAGAGATGCCATTACTATCTTAATGTTGACTAGCAAGGCTTTGTTTAGGGTATCACAGATGTATTTTATGTGAATGATCATATGGGCACAAGAGAACTTTGTGAGCACTTTTGTCTTGAAGACAAGGCGTCGCTTGTTCCTGTTTTATAGATCGTAGATATAATTTAATAGTTTATTTTGATCTTTTGATGATAGTCATCACCATCCAGGATTATATTTTTTATTTTGAAATTTAGGTATAATTTGAGGCATTAGATGAATATTATTAAACAAAGGAATTGTGAATACTTAATTTCGTAATACATTTGACAAATCAAGCATTCTCATTCATGGGTTAACATTGGAATGGGCGGCATATCGGCCCTTCTTTCGTGTCGGTAAGTGCCACAAATATGCGAGTTTTCGAGAGAATATATGAGGTATTTAACCTGAAATTCAATCAAATAATGTCTACGAGAGAGACTTCCAAATATATAAACTTCGAATTCAATCAAATAAGGTCCTTTGATGACCTCTTTCTAGACAACTTTGGCAGTGCACAAATAATGCATTGGGTTTTACCCTCAACGGGTTTATGGTATAATATAAAAGTAAGAGAGATGATTGGAGAGAGGTTTATCAGGGAATCCTTAGGCTTCTTTTCTCTTTTAGATACCTTTTCGAGGATTTAAGATTGGAAGAGTGAGGGCTTCAAACTTTTTCTGTCTCCGACTTTTCAGTCTTTGTCTCTGTGTGTGTTCAATTTTCTTTTATCCCATGTCTTTCCAAGACTCCTTTTTATAATAATTTGCACGAAAACTTCCCATGATCTCACGATCTAGACAGTTTTGAAAATCATAAATAAACTGCCATACTGCGAGCAGTTTTCAAGCTTTAAGTCATAGCTTACTCTGTGAACAAATTAAGGCTTCTCAATATAGGACGTTGTGATTAGTTTGTACTTGGGACCAATTATTATTGCGAGTACATTGGGATCTAAAACCATGGAGGTTACAGGTGTACGGTGACTTGGGTTTACAGGTGTCCGCGAGTTGACTTCGGACATGGGTCATCATGACCCATAGGTAGAAATGTAACACCCGGCCAATCCCGGCTCGTTACCATATTGGTCTGATTATCATGTACTTGGAGGACCAATGTATCGGGTCAAATAATTGAACTAGACCCTTTGGAACCAAGCCAGTAGACGAATGGACTGCATGTGTGAGACCCGATAGATAGCACCAATGATTTGGCCCATTAGCCAACGGTCTAGAGTAAAGACCCATTAGTTAACTGATGGCACCAAAACCCATTTTATATGAAGGCCCACGGGCTAGGTCGTTGGGAGACGGACTCATGACTGAGAAAGGGCCAGATCTAGGTTCCTTGAGTCAAGTAGGTATATTGATGAAGTATAGGGGTTCCACACGTGAACCAACCCAAAGTAGGGGTCACTAGTTAAAAAAAATAACCCAACCATATGATCCATTGATTTCAGAGCCCATGCTTTGGACCATGCCAAGATCCGTTTGAAACTCTTAGATTATTGGCGTGCAACCTAGAAACCAGATCTATGGCCTTTAGCTTAGCTAGTACACCTAAGTGGATGTATAAGCTTTACATGTGAGCTAGACCAGCTCATTTAAAGCCCATGCATGCAATATATTTTCATGGAATTTGAGTGTCGGGTATCAGCAGAGAAAGGAAAGAACTCCTTCTTCCCTCTCTTCGTCTCCACTGCAAGAAGCTTCAAGCCTATGTTTTGAACCCCTCCGACCTAGCAAATGGACCGTGGAGACAAGAAGTTGCTCTGCAACCATTAAACCATTGACTTGAGAAACTCTTTTAGGCGGGGACCGAGTGATCAAGCACACCTCACGGGTAAAATCGTACGCAAAGCTAGGGAGCCTTGTGAGCGAGAAGCTCGTTATGGTAAACTCGCTATCCTACTTACAAATTCTAGTGTCTATAAAGTAAATGGAGTCTATGCATGAAATCAGGAAGAATCAGACCCGTGGGAGGCTTGGTAGCCAAAAACGTGGGGATTCCTTGCGCTGCATGCATGTTTAATCGCACTAGTGTCCGTAGGCTCATTCCACCTTAGACTGACCCGACTGAGTTGCATCCTAGCAATGCATACTTCAGAACCCCATCGAATCGTGTTCATGACCAACTTGAGAGTCTAATCTTACGATTTCTGGGGGTTTTTGGATCACATTTCTCGTGGATTAACAGAAATAAAGAACTATAGTAGCTGCAAGGATTTCATTAGACATTTAATATGTGTCTTTCATAATGTGTGTGTGCACGAATCTCGGAGTCTGAGGCTTGAAGACAGAACAGGAAAGTGGCGAGTCTGTCAGGCTCACTGCGGTGAAATGGAACCTCACCGTGGTGAGAAATCACCTGAAGACCTCGCCGAGACGAGATTTCAAGGTGAAATCTCCTCTGGAAAACTCATTGCGGCGAGTTTGTTCCTACATGTGGCACCTGATCAGGTTGCCGCGGCAACCCTGCATTTTGCCTCGGCGAGATGCTCTATTTTGTTTACTATGGGGTTGTGTGACCTTGTGTGCCTCACGAAGATTGTGACTGAAGATTAGCATGATCAAGTCGCCGTGGCGACCCTGCATCTCGCCGTGGTGAGATGCTCTGTTTTGTTGAACATGGGGTTGTGTGACCTTGTGTGCCTCGCGAAGATCGTGACTGATGATTAGCATGGTTTGGTATTATTTGAGGATGTGTGCGATGTGTCTTCTAGGACTACATGAAGGACATTTGAGAGGAATTTAGCATCCATCCGTGTGTGTTTACTCGAATTCACATTTATGATGCAAATATTAAATGAATTACATTCTTTCGACATGATGCATATATGTATACATATGTATTTGAAATTCTTGAATGTTAAAGACTTGGTTTTCACGCACATGTTTTGTTGATTCATGAGCATGCATTTTGATCTCGTTATATGTGCTCATGACTTGCCTAGTTTATCTGTTTTGGATTAGTGCTCGAGTTTGGTCTCTCTCTATGCATTGTTTTAGCATGCTTATCGATTATCATGATTTGATTCGTTGGAGCATTTTATTCATTTTTTGACCTCGTACATGATATATTTTTATATAATGTGAATTTCAATTTGCTCTTAATTATACATCGAGAACATGAATTAGAAGGATAAAGTGTTACTTAGCAATGTATTTTCTCTATTGAGCTTGGATGAAGCTCACTCCCAACTATACGTCACAATTGCAGGAGCTGGATTGGAGCATGATCCGGAATAGGAAGAAGATCCGGATTACCATCCTACTACGGAGGAGGACTTGCCGAAGGAGCACTTTCCTTAGTGCTGGGGCTTTGGGATATTTTCTTGGGATTTTTGAGTAAACAGTATATGTTCGGATTTTGTAATTAAATACTATGTATGTTTGATCCACTGTTTTGATGGAGGTTGGCCTTCATCGGTGGATGTTTACTTTTGTGCATATGGTAGTTAGCTTCATGGGTTATGTTGCCATTTGTTTTTGACGCATGCTCTATATTTTATTCGGTTCTGTGCACTTTGTTCTCCGCTCTTGTAAGCTTACTCTATTGAGAGGTAGCACGATCCTTCCAATGGTTAAATGTAGGGAAATATTGAGCTGCCTAGTGTTGATGCTTACATTTAATACCATTGCAGCACTGTATATCAGATCTCTTGTATGGTCCGACGGCACGGGTTTTTGGGTAAGGAAACCCGGGCTCTCACAAGAAGGGTTTGGAGGCCCGATTTATCACAAGTGGGTTTGGGCTCAAAGCTCAGGGTGACAACAAGTGGGTTTAACTTTCCAGGCATAGTGGCCGCGAGTGGTCTAAAGCCTGGACCTATGGTTCACTACAAGGAGCTTGGGTCTTTAAAAACTTTTGCCTATGACTTCTTATGGTAACCACTATGAGGCTGCCATGCGGCTTGAGCTTGAGTGTTCTTCTTTCAAAATTCGGGCGCCAAAACCTATCAAACCCCTCTACAACTTTACACGTATAGACCACACCAAATCCTTTGAATAAAAACGCATACAGCTGACCACACCAAACATCTCAAGGAAGAATTCCACTCCAATCTAGCAAAAGGGCAGTATAGCAGGAAATGTTCCACCAACTCCTCTATCCATTACACATGACACACTTAATTGGAATCATCATACCGGGTTTACTCAGTTATGAGCTGTCAAAATTTTGCCCCAAACTATACGCCAGCTGATAAACACAACCATCGATGGAACCTAGATGTTCCATATACCAGTTCACAATTTGTAAAAAGGTATTGTTCATTGAGAATTGGACTGATTCTTTGCGAGAAGCAAAATTCTAAACTTTAGGGCTTTTTGAGAACGTCGTGGAAAGAATTTTGATCCCTGCAGTAGCCGAATCCTGAAGGCTGAAGTAGGTTTTGCAACTTCTGGATGTTGCCCCTTTTTAAAGGGCAGGAAGCAGGTGGGAACATGGTATCAAGTATTGTCTGATATCGCTATGTATCGGCGATACATATTAGTTTCTTGCCAAGTCAATACCGATACTGATACCATATCGACACTGGTATTGGCTATCGGCTGATATGTATACAGTATCAGGCGATAGCAGAATAGTATCAACCAATACTGTCATTTAGTTAGTTATTTATAGTATTTCTTTGTCACAAAAAAGCAGTATCGGTATCAATCCAAAGATTGGACCGATGCCTGATACTGATACTGAGTTTGATAACTTGGGCAGGAAGCAGGCGGGATGTTAGAAACAGTAGGGAATCTGTCCTTATCGTGTTTCTGGTTTTCACAGCCAGAAGCAGGGAATGTGGATCTGGTAGTGTTGCTAAACAAGGCCTTAGTTTTCAAGTAACATGCAATAGGAATTGTCGCTCCTCTCCTTCATGAAATATGATGGACGGTTAGTCAGGGGCGCATCTGATGAGGAGTTCTACAACCACTTTGGATCCTTGTGCAGGATTTGAAAGAAGGTTGATCTATCTGGGGGTACACAATATGGAAGATCGTGCGGAAGGAGAATGAATTCCTTACAATTTCAAAAGGCCGCTGGGGTGTATATTGTGATGGATGATAATGATGCTGTTTGTGTGGCTTAACAATGTGATTCTCACCTTTTAGCTTAAACTGGAATTTCAATTATATAGTTTTTTGGCATGTGTGCTTAGTGTGGATCTTGACCATGATCTCTACCTAATGGAATGAACAATACTGTTATGAAATATCTAGAGTGTGAATTAGATAATAGATTTCTGTAATGGGGCAAGTTGGTTATAGTTTTCCATCGAGCCTTGATTAAGCTCCTAATGTTGAAATTTGAAGCAATGAAGTGTCGCTATTGATATGGCTTTTAATATTAATCTCGCATATGTTTATGTGCATCTTGACCATGATTTCTCGGTTGTGAAATTAGTTAAAACCATTATGAGATTTTTAGAATGTGAATTAGATAGTAGGTTACGGTGTTGGGGAAGTTGGTTTACTTGCCATATGCACTATTTTTGAAATGGTGTTGTGATATGCTGCCTTTTGTCTGGCTTTAAATGTTATGTTCACCGCTCATTTGAAGTTTGAACCAATACATTAATTTCATGTTTTATTTATTTATTGCGGGTATTATGTCTTTGTAATGGCCAAGTTGGGTTTAGTTGTCCATCAAGCAGTTCTTTCCTAGTGTTGAAATGATGTTAATTTCTATCACACCTTTCACTTGAATAGAAAGTAGAACTACAATCTTGTTTTTTTCTGCTTGTGGCCTTATATACGCCTCTATTTCTAACTCATCGATCAGCCAAATTTATTCATCTGTCTCTGAATTTAGCTGGAAAAATAGTGATATGCAAACTATGTAATTCCCACTGGCCATGAGCTAGTTAAGTGCAATTTAGAAGAATTGTAATTACAACTTGCAGGGGTAGTCTTCTTCAATTTACTAAGAGCTTGCAGTTCTAGTCATATTCAATTAAATTCTTCTTTTGGGGAGTTAGTTCTATATGCCTTTGTCTTTGTCATTCGTCGAACTCATCTGATTGTACTGGCAAGGACTTGCCAGGCCTACACAAAAACGTGTTGCCCGCCTGGTACTTCTAAAATCTAAACCACTTCATTGCAATTATTGATCATGTGCTTACTTATCAGTAGTCTTCTAAGGAGTGATTGATTCTGCGAGATTATTTTGACGTTTCAAACCATGCTCGTATCGACTCTCAAGATAATCCTATTGCCCTATCTTCAAGTCCATTAGAGCCAAATCCATCATTTTCGGTTGTTCATTTTTATGAGAAAATTGCATATTTGCTCTGTGCTAGCTGCTAGCCTACCTGAACAATCTAGGTGGGGCCATTAATTAAGTAATTGCATTCGGAAATTGCAATCATTTCCCCCTCGTGAAGTTGTAGCAGTTATCTCGCGTAAGCTTTTGCCTGCAACAGTATTTTGTTTAATCATCTATCTCATATGTTTTTTTTATCAGCATAAATCTCCATGCTACTCAACAATAGGTAACACCTGTTACATATGCTCAAAAAATAGCGCGTGTTTTGGATAGGTGCCTGTAGACACACCCAAATTCGGCCCAAGGCATGATCGATACATACTTCAAGCGGCGTACTCCCGAGCTTCAGAAAACATTCCCCAACCCCTCAGGAATCACCCCAAATGACCCTTAGGAATCATCTCAAACCCTTTAGGAATCAACCTAAACCCTTAAAACCCATCCTGGACCCTTAGAGAGCCCAACCAAAACAGTGAATGGAAAGAGGAGTGCCAAAATTTACATAGACATCTGCTGAGGCTGAGGCCTATACCATTGGAAATTATAGGTTCTCAGCTTTCCAACGAGCCAAGAATCACCTAATTCTGAGTTTTACATCAAAAGTTATGGCGATTTGAAAAATGAGGAAAAATGCAGGAAATTACGCATGCGTACATACTATGTACGCATGAGCATTTTTTTGCAGAAATTGGCCATGCGTACATACTATGTACGCATAGCCAATTTTGTCTTTTTTTTCAGAACAAGCGTGGGCTATGCACTTTTTTGTTCTACCGGAACACTATTCCTAAGCTATGCGTACATACTATCTATGCATACCTTAAAATTTGAATTTTCCTAAAAAATGGCAGATTTCAGTTTTTGGGTTTGACTTGTGGATCATCCCAAAGTTTGAGGTGTATCTTTTTAGGACTATTTTACCCCTCCCAACCTTAAGTTCCACCCTTTTGCCATCCAACTCATCACCCTATCATCCACCATTAAACCCAACTCCCTCTTCTCCAAGCCCTAGAAACCCTCAAAAACCTTAGATTGTGGATTTCCTAATTTCTAACCCAATTTGCATCCTAAACCCTCACTAATTACCCTCAACTCTCTATATAAAGAGCCACCCCACCATGTTTAAGTCATCTTTTGAAATTTTCAAGAGAAGATATTCTACCAATTTGTCTCCTTACTTTCCTAAAACTTGAAAATTTTCCAAATTATAGAATCCTAACCCATCTCATACCATTAGTTCCATCATTATACCCAAGCTCATATCCTTCCAAACCATAGCAAGTTAGAACCCTTCTTCTAACCCATTTACTTTCGGAAGGTCACCGGTGTCACTCTTGCACAAGGATTTAACAAACGGTGCTACAGGGGCCCGAGAGCTCCGACTCTTCCCTCTATTCCTCTACTTTCTTTTTGTTTTTTCTTTATATTAGAATTTGAGCTATTACGCCGCCAAAATTGTGGTGATTGCGGGGGGCTCAAATAGGATTGGAGTGCCTTCGGGCAAGGGGAAGTGCCACTCACTTTATATATATATATATATATATATATATAATTATGTATATATATTATATAAACCATCTAAACATAGGTCCAGCTATAGTAGAGACCGCTTACGAGCGGGTCGATCGGGTGCCTAACACCTTCCCGATTGAGCATCGAAGCCCCTACCCAAGAGCCTTTGGCGTTGACCAGTAAATCGGAGTCATATTTTTCACTTCGGTGCCTATAATATTGATTTTGAGTATCCCGAGACACCAAAAGCTCTGGGTGGCAACTCCATCTTTTTTAAAGAGAGCGCATCGTCGTGACGGACTCGCGAGAGCCCACGGTTGCACAGTTCCATAATACCTTAAAAAATAAAGTCATTAACAATATAAGCCATCCATCTATTTTTATTGTTTGGCTAGCCATAATAACTTAAAAAGTTAGTTCAAAAAGAGGTTTTAAGTGAAAAAATCAATCATAAGAACAACGACGGCTTTTAACTTGCAATCTCAAGTCATTACACGATTTGTCCCTTTCCCCACATCTCGCCCCTCTCCATGCCACTCCCTTGGTGTTTTCTCTTTCAGTACTCTTATTCAACCTACCTTCCCCACCTCTTGCTATTGGCAACATCCCACATCCCCAAAAGAGTTATGCACTCATTCTTCATGAGTTTTTGAGCCACATAACCAGTTACCAATTGCTAGAAATGGTATAAAATCAGATCCATCTTCAACTGGATGAACATCATGCTCTGGTCATGTTCTTGCCAAGATTCCCATCGTTGTTTGATGATACCACCAAAGCTGATGTTCATCGTTCTAGTAAGAATTTTAAACAGTTAATTTAGAGTGATTTATTTTTTATCGAAAAATTATAAAAGTGCACCTATAGATTATGCTATGATTGTCAACTTGTACACTGCATGACACATGTTTTTGAGTAATCCAATTCCTCAAGATGGTAGTTCATTATTGAACTAAAGTAGGTACGAAAATTACTCTCATCTATAAATCTGAGCTGCCAGATTTATACACTAAATAAAAAATAGAAGACTTTCGCTTCAAGAAAAGACCAACAATCTATGCAAATGGATAGTAAGTTTTATATTTAGCATTCTGATCAGTTTCGTGCATATTCTTTGGATAATTTATAGGGATATCACATAGGACTTGCTATGAGGTACCTAGACTGAAGGATTTACCAGCTCATAAATAGTTGTGCAGCTCCCGAGGGTTGACCATTTAGACAGAAGGAGATTGACCTGAGGGCTGCGGCTAGCATTAGGATCTGGCATGACTTACTTAACTAATGCATTCTTGTAAGTTATTTTGATATGTAGGTACTACATGCTTCTTATACCAAGGAAGTAAGTGGCTCTGTTTGTGTATCCTTGTAATTTAGGTGTTGTTTGTTTATTGCAGTTTGAAACTCAGTATAATGAAACTTCTTTGACTGAAACTGCCTATCATGGGTGCTTACCTAATGCCAACTCAATCCCTTTGATGGCACTGAGTGCTAACATATACTCAGATTGTTATAAGATCACAACCATATTGAAAATGGCAAAAATATCTAAATGTTGATCGAAGGAAGTGACGAGTTGATTTGTGCTGAAATATGACTATATGTCGCACCCTAATATCTACACTTAGCCATCCGATGAAAGCAATCTGACGGCTGTTGTATAGTTTTAATGGTTTCAGCTGATCTTGACCGTTGGATCTTGCAGAAGTACAAAGGAGCATAATTAAGGACTACGTGTGAGCATTAGACCATGAAGCCAACGGAAGCACGTGTGAAAAGAACTGAGTAATCCAGCTGTTGCTAAGAGAAATGAATATCTCACATCAATCGATTAAATTTCATAATTCAATTGATTGAGTTCGAAGACAACTGTTTCCCTCTCAAATTCAAATTTAAAATCAATCGATTGATTTTAGGAAATCAATCGATTGAATTTAAATTCGAATAAGCCTGCTAAAATTAAGATTATGAAATCAATCGATTGAATATTGGGATTCAATCGATTGACTTGTAAAAGGAAAGTCTTCCATATGTGCCCTATATAAACCAAGCATTGTATAGGGCTAGGGATTTCTTCTTTTGGGGGGCTGAATTTCTTAGGGTTTTTCTAAATTTTTTTCTTCATTGTTTTTAATGTTAGTTTTTTAATAGTTTGTAATTAGGATCAAAGCTTTGTTGTGGCAGCCCAGATTTCAGCACTCCTAAATCCGTGCCATCAACACGACCCTAGTTGCCGTGCCCCAATGATACACGCGGAACACTTGATATATCCATACTATGATAAATAACGCATGTACGGAACTACATCTCCAGTTCTATCATTTACTACCAAAAATATATAATCCAAAAGATAGTTTTAATCCCATCTCACTGCATGGGCAAAAGAACCAACCCGAACCATTAGTGACGTATCAATGGTCACCTCAGATGGTTCGACAAAAGAATATTTCATACGATTACATTATCCTTACAAAACAGGCTGGACATACCAAGCCGTAATTATCTCTCTCAAAATAACTATCAAAGTGCACAGAGGGTCTTCTAAAAGAACTTCTCAGGAGAGGGCTCAGACTCCTCCCTTGGAACGTAATCCGAGTCTTTGAGATTGACGTCACCAGAAGCAGCTCCTATCTCGAAACTTACGACGTATAGTCAAGAAGGGATGAGCTACATCCTAGCTCAATAGGAAATATATCTAAACAAGTAATTCTATCTTACTCATATACATTTCATGATATAATTGAACCATGATTTCATCAACATAAAATAGTTTGAGATGCTGAAAGAATGAACAGAATGCAATTCTACACTACATATTTCATTTCATGCTCAACTGGTTCTCATGTTACAATTGGACTGGTTTCATGACTTAAATCAATTAACTTAAATAATCCCCGAGCAATATAGCATCAAGCTCCGGTGGAATACCCTCCATTGTCGTTGTAGACACCCAAATTTGGCCCAAGGCCTGATCGAAACACATTTCGAGAGAGACGCATTTTCGAGCTTTTGATGGCATGTAAGCAACCCTTAGGAATCACCCCAAACCCTTAATAATCACCCTAAATCCCTTAGGAACCTATCCCGAACCTTTAGAAACCAGTCCTGACCCTTAGAACCCATTCCTAACCCTAAACCTAACCTTCTCGGGCAATGGATAAAGAGTGGTATACCAGGACTAGCTGAGATCTTCTAATAATATCAAATCATATATCATTGGAAAGAGGACTTCTCTAGCTTTCCAACAAGCCAAGAATTGCATCAATCGGAGTTGTATATCAAAAGTTACGACGATTCGGAAATCGGGTAGAATTTCAAGTTTTTTGCTTGGCGCAACTAATAGTTACGCCAAGCTATTTTCCCCTTGAATTAGTTGTGCCAGGCCTTTTCCCCCCAGAAATAGCCTGGCGCAACTAATAATTGCACCAGGTATAAATGGGTCTCCCCACCCCTCGCGAAGCCAACTTCCAGGCTATTGTTCATTATTGTTTGACTGTACATTTGAACAGTAATTGTTGGATTTTACCCCAAAAATCATGATTAGAGTTTGACTTGTTGACCACCTCAGTCCTTGGGGCGTATTTTGATAACTTTGTTACACCCTTTTAATGCCTATTTGCAACCCTTAAGTAATTTGAAACACTAACCTATCATCCACCATTAAAACCATTCCCTCACATCTCCAAGCTCTCAAAATCCTAGGAAACCTTAGATTAGAGATTACCTAATTGCTAACCCTAATTAGCATCTAAGTAGCCTCCTAACCTATCCTTTTCCTATAAATAGAGCCCCCCTCCCCTTAGTTTAAGGGTTGAGAATTTCTACCTAAGAAAGAAAGAGCTTAAAGTGAGAAGATCTTTATCCCTTTGGTGCACACCCCATACAAATTCCAGAATTCACAAAACTCCCTTATACCTTAGCATTTCATAGAAAATCCCTAGGTTAGGTGTGTGTGATCCCCTAGCCTCCCTTCCCTACCTCTTAGCTTCAAGCCTTAAGAGTTAGAACCCCACTTTCCATCATACAAAGCCTTCAAGAGCTCATCAAAGCAAGCACGCAAGGCTCTCCTACGGTGCTATAAGGGCCTGAGGACTCCGACTCTCCCCTTTCTTTTCCTATTTCTTTCTAGCTCCCTCCATCCTCCCATTTGTGCCGTTACGCCACCAATTTTTCGGTAGGAACGGAGGGGCATGAATAAGATTCTAAGCCCTTTTGGGTAAGAGGAAACTATTTTCTTTTCTTTTCCTTTATTTTATTTTTGGCCATTAGTAGAGACCGCGTTAAGTGGGTTGATCGAGTGCCTAACACCTTCCCGATCGATAACCGAAGCCTCTACCCAAGAGCCTTTGGTGTGGACCAGATTCAGAGTCATATTTTTAGCACTTCGGTGCTCATAAAATTGAACTAGGTTTCTTGGGACACCGAAAGCTCCGGGTGGCGACTCTATATTTTCGTTAGAGAGCGCATCGTTGCGACGGGATCGTCTCGATTTTCACGGTAGCATAGATGGCGACTCTGCTGGGGACTAGCTTATAGAGCTTCCCCTTGAACTTGGCCTTGTTATTTTTTATTTTTACTAACCTTTTATTGCTATTTTTTATTTCATTTTACTTTTTTTACTCACCCCTCCGATTAAGTCACTTTACTTACCCCTACTTTTATATCATTTACGCGCCTTAGTCGATTGGCGGGCCTACTTATGCATAGTCTTTAAATTTCTTTACTTTCCCATCATTTTAGTGTCTTAGCCGATTGGCGGACTTACTTGTGCATTGTCTTTTAATTTCCTTTAAATTTTCGTCATTTAAAGTGCCTTAGCCGATTGGCAAGCCTACTTGCGTACTCATATCCCAACAGTAGACGCCGGCCCGTAGTGGCGGCACGGGATAATCACCCCCGGTCTTTGAACTAAAGAAAACTTCCAAAAAAAAAAGAAAAAGCTTTGAAAAAAATTAAAATTGAACAAAGTTAGGGAGTTTAATTAATTTGTTTTTACGAGATAGATTTTAAAAAAGGGTGGGGATTAGGCAAACACACAAACACCTGGGTCTTAGTATGACGACAGCCCCTAGTGGTGATGATCGAGAAAAGTCCCAACCCACCTAGTATCTGAGAAGGCGCTTGAGTCGGAGGTATATTGGGTGGGTTCCCATTCTGAAGCTTAAAACCCTTGGGGAGTTATACCAGACTCAAACCCTTTAGGTGTGGTGAGGAGAGAATTGATCACCAAAAAAATAGTTCAGTTCCCGGAAGCTTAGCTTCCACAAAAAACTAAAAAAAGACTCATTTTGGGCTGCTGTCTCTGCTGTTATACATCCAGGAACCCCATTTTTGTCTGGCGCAAGTATTAGTTGCGCCAGTACAAAAATTGGAAATTTATAACTGGTGCAACTAATAGTTGCGCCAGCTTTAAAATCCCAAATTTTACCTTGGAGCAACTAATAGTTGCGCCAGTGTAAAAAGGGTCCCCTGCAACCTGGGCGCATGTATTAGTTGCGCCAGGTTTGTTTTGCACCACACCAGCCCGAATCTGTGGCCTTCTTCACCTCCCAAGTTCCTCGATTAGTGTGCTTAGTGTCTTGTTTGGGCCCCGCCATCTCCGACACCCAATATGCTCCCGCCGGTCAAAAGAGGGCAACTTCTTTTTAGCTCATCTCAAGGGATCGGGTTGTTTGCTTCGATTTCCGTGCCTTTAATAGATTGAAGGTTCTCCTTAGATTCTTCCAAAGTGCGTCGGAATCGTCGCCGCGGGTCTTGAATTAAGGTACGAGAGCCACCCGAAAAGGGAATTCCAAGGCCTCGAAACCTTTGTTTTTTCAAAAAATTTTAAAAAAAAATATATATATATAATAAATCAAAAACCTAAAAAAAGATATAATTTATTGTACCGGCACAACGGCATCATCTTGCCCTCCGCCGTCCCGTAGGGGAAGAAGGAGGATTTTTGGGCCTTATCAAGGGCATCCTTACCCAACCCGTTCCCGTAAAATGTCGTGGGTAGTGGACCCGGCTTACGCCGATCCCGACTCATCCCCGCCACATTCTCCAACTCACTCCCATTCGAGAGAAGTTCTTTCAACCATCCCCCTCACCCAACCCCCCTTTACCGTCACCGGCCCATTCGGCGCCCCCATATTCCCGACCATTACCTCCCAAAATATCCAAAGTCCTACCCCCCATTCTCCATCTTTTGCCCAAACTATGCCCATGCCAAACCCAAGCCCATTTTCCCAATCCACATCCATGGCCCAATTCCCATCATCCCCTTATAGACCCGATCCACCCACATTCACATACACCACTTCCACCCTATCCGCCCCCCTGCAAAATCCCCCATCCATCTGGGTCATGCCCATTTTTTCCGGGGCCATGCTCAACTTTCATCATCCCTTCTCATCATGCCCCCATCATCCCAAAACATACCCAATACATCCCCTCATCCACCCCATACCCCCCCACCTACCATGGTTATGCCCAATTATACCGGGGCCATGCCCAATTTTTCCGCCACCTCCATCCCATCTATACCCCATCATCCCTTAAATCCCTCATCTCCATCCAACCCTCCCCCCACGACCATGATGGAGGAGATGTTCCAAGCCTATTCCATGTGGAAGGCTTCTCAAAACAACCCCCTCCTCCTTCACATCCCATGTCCCTAAACCCGTCTCACACCCTAGCCAATCTCCATGCCTCACTCCCCCATGACCCCCATTAACCCCCCATAATCCACACCACCCAAACCCCCATTACCCACTTACCCCAAGGCCCATTGGCCCAAACCCCCTTTTCTCACATATCCCAGGGGCCCATGGTCCAATACCCCACCACCCAAACCTACCCAGGGCCCATGGCCCAGACCCATCAAGGCCCATTAATCCAGACCCACCAAGGGCCCATGGCTAGACCCATCAAGGCCCACTCGGCCAGACCCATCAAGGGCCCGTGGCCTAGACCCACCAAGGGCCCATGGCCCAGACCCACCAAAGGCCCATGGCCCAGACCCGCCAAGGCCCACTCGGCCAGACCCACCAAGGGCCCATGGCTCAGACCCATCAAGGCCCAATGGGCCATACCCATCAAGGCCCATTGGGCCAAACCCCTTAAGGGCCCTTGGCCTATACTTACCCAGGCCCACACCTACCAAGGGCCCGTGACCCAAACCTACCAAGGGTCCATAGCCCAAACCTATCAATGGCCTGTGGCCCAAAATGGCCAAGGGTTCATGGCCCAAACCCAAACCCCACACTCATACCTTCCACAATATCCCCAACATTTAACCCAACCTTCACAGCCGAGTCAAACCCATGCCATACCTCAAACCCAATTCTCCCATGGCCCCACACCCCAAGGCCATCTCCAAACCTTCCTCCATACTCAATGGCCCTATCAGGCCCCACCTCAAAACCAAATTCCCATCACCCAACAAAACTTTCCTCACCCCTAATGGGCTCACCCAACCCCCACTCATGTCATTCCCATCCAACCCATGCAACAACAACAAGAGAATCCCGCCCTCGCTACACACTATGTCGACTAGCAGTATGAAGAGGGCGATATTAGGAATAGCGAGGCCTATGCTGGGGCTTTGACCAGCCTCAACCCTCCTCCCATAATTACCCACCCCCTGGTGGCCCAGAGTGAAGTCCAATTGATGGCCGAGAAAGCGACCCCTGTATTAAAAGAGTCGGAACAGCTGAAAGAACAGTTAGACAAAATACAAAAGCAATTGATGAAAATGGGTGGTGCTAAAATCCACGCCACGGACTTCACAGACTTATGCCTGTTCGCTGAGGTCCCCCTGCCCCCCAAATTTAAAATGCCAACCTTCGACAAATATAATGGAACTGACAATCCTATTGCGCACCTGAAGTCCTACTGTGGGGACATGTGCTAATACGGGGAGGATGAAAGACTGCTAATAAAAGTCTTTCAAAAGAGTATGACCGGGCCGGCTTTAAGATGGTTCACATCTTTAGAACCGTCTATGATGAAAACATGGAGGGACTTGACGCATCTCTTTCAAGAACAGTATGTCTACAATATAGACATCGAGCCGCGTAAGTCCGACTTGGCCCGTTTAAAACAGAACTAGAACGAGACCTTCAACGACTACTTGGGGCGATGGAGAGCATTGGAATCTCAGGTCAGGAACATAATACCTGATGATGAACAGATAGAGATGATCTCAAAGAACACTCTGCCAGTGATTTCAGACTTTTTGGTATATCAGCAGTAGACCAGCTTTGCTGATCTGGTGAGAAATGCTAATCGATGCGAGGACGCCATCAGGGAGGGGCGTCTGAATAAGAATATACTGAGTGGATCCAGTGGGGTTAGAAGATTTTCAGAGAAAAGGAACGAGAAGAGAATAGGGGGTGATGTCCAGAACATAGTCAATACTTGGCCCAATAACAATACAACACCGTTTCAATTTCAGGCTGCCCCATCAGCACCTGTTAGGCCTAAGCAGACGCAAAGAATGGGGAATGGGCAAGGAATGCAAATGACCCCGGAATAGAGGAGAGCCTGCTACGATCGAGTCTTCACACCTATGGGGCAATCATTGAGTGTACTTTTGCCCCTGTTAGTAGAAAAGGAATTAGTGGCTATCCGCCAACCACAACCTCCTCCTCACCCGATCCCAAGAAACTATGACCTAAATACCCATTGCAATTTTCATCAGGGTTCGGGTCACCCTACTGATTGCTGCTTCCCATTTAAGCATGCCATCCAGGATTTGATCGATGCCGGGAAAATCATTTCCCCTACACCCTCTCAGCATGCTAATATTCACCAAGTGCCACTACCCTCACATCCCACTGGAGGAGCTGGTCCCAGACCCACCGTCGGAATGATAGAAGATGAGGAGGAGTTTGAATTTGACCCATCCGACTATATCAGTGATCAGGAGAATTATGCGGCACCATCGCCGAGGAATGATGAAGAAAGGA
Source organism: Chloranthus sessilifolius (assembly GCA_021018995.1). Lineage (NCBI taxonomy): Eukaryota > Viridiplantae > Streptophyta > Magnoliopsida > Chloranthales > Chloranthaceae > Chloranthus > Chloranthus sessilifolius. The sequence continues at coordinate 36,143,026 of CM037586.1, forward strand.
ATGTTGGGGTAATTGAACCCCTAAATTTGTCTGAATATTTCCCGAACCCAACCCCGCAATTTGAACCCTTGGATCTCCAGGCATACTTTCCGTCCACCACACCCGTCGATTATATAAATATCAATGCATACCAACCATACACCACAACTCCCATTAATTACCCTATAAGCCCCAGCCCCAATCACACACACCGCACCTTGATTATCAATAGCTGCCGCCCATTTCAACTACCACCATACACCACAACCCCCATTGATTACCCTTTAAGTCACCAGGCCCCCAATCCAACACCCACACCCATCTGTTCTCAATGGCCTGTGCCCACCCCATCACCCCCAGTTCAGCCACCGGCAAACCCCACCACCCCGATCAATTATCTAACGGCCCATTAGACCTCCCATCTGTCACTAGCACCCACCAGCTATCAATGGCCTACTTTTACCACCTTCCCTCCAATGCCACCACCCTCAAGCTTCACCACCCCCATTTGGCCCAATCTTTCCACCCAACCCGCTACCACCGAGGTGAATCAAGTATTGCCCACACCTCCTGAGCCGACAGTACAAGTGCCTCAAGTACGGGCAGCCATACCTTTCCAGCTCTCGGGACCCACATATGATCCTCATCAGGTCTCGCTAAGCTACAAACAAACAGGGCACGAGAAGGGTAATAGATTTTGTTACCGGTCGGGGAGGATATTAAGCGACTAGAAGCACCGGCCAACAGCCCAACCAAGAAGGAAAGAAAGACAGCACAGTGAACCCCTTCGAGAAGATGAGTCAAGAACATATACTGGAGACTGTTAAGTGGTGAAAAATGCCACTTTGCACCCTTTAACCTGACCTTTCATGGACCTATGAGCACACTAATAAGCCTCTGTTGAGTGCATTTTGTAGATAGCAGGGAAGGCTGGTAATAATTCAGCAAACCACTTAATAATGCCCACAAAGAAATCATCTCTCAGCACCATGCTGACCCAGCAACAGAACAAGGAGAAAGAAGTGAAGATAGGTCCAAAACATCCTATCGAGAGGATGTCTGAAGACTTCGATAGGAGCTGAGGATTAAAAGGAAAGAATTCGTGCAGTTGGAGAAGGGTTCCATAGGATCCGAAGGTAGAAGAAGGATGAATTCGTATGGATTGGGGAGTTCGATAGGATTTTAGAACCTATCGAGCAAAGAAAGGAAAGAAGAAACTATCCGATCGAAAACTTACCTGAAGTGTCAAAGGAACCTATCAAACGGATCTGAGAACCTAGCAAAAGGACTAAAATGCTCGATTCCAACCTGTAGAAGGCTCCCTGAACCTATCGAAATGAAGATGCTGAAATTGAACCTATCGAAGGACGATTAAGCCTTTCGATAGGATTGGGAGCCAACCTATCGGGAGGATGACACACAGAGCTGAACCTGTCGAAAAGGACCCCTAGACTTATCAAACTACTCAGCCAACCTATCGAATACTCCAGATATTGGGCTGAGGACCCTGAAGCTTCAAAGAGAAAACTCATCCTATCTGTACCTATCGAAGAGACCAGGGAACCTATCGAAAGGAACTACAAGCTTACTTTTAACCTGTCAAAAGCTTCTCCAACCTGTCGAAATCGTGTACTGAACTTCTCAGAAACTATGCTATACACACGTTGAGACTTAGTGACCTATCGCACGCAAATTGAGGCACTCTAGTGATCGGTGCGACGTTCTAGAAGATGCCCTAGAAAACCCTAATTGACCCACGTGCTTTAACAGAACTCTAACAAACTCTGACAACCTTCTAGAAGGGATTTTTGGTGGGAAAAATAGAGGAGAAAGCTATATATTGAGATCCCCAATTGTCATTGGGGGGATCAAAATTCTGAGTAATTTTCTAGAGATCAGAGCTTGCAGCGAGATTCCATTTCCCTCCTTTAGCCCAACCATGGTTGGCTAAATCCCTAGGAGCAGCAAGGGGTGAGTTAGTTCTGTAATTGGGTAAGGTTAAGAGTGTTGCTAGGGTTAATTGTGCACAGACTACAGATCTAAGAACTTTTCATTGTAAGAGTGACCTTGTTTGCAATGTAAATATTATTTTTAATGTTTTAATTAGATCTAAATCTCTTTTGATTCCTTTTGGTGCTCGATCGGATTTGTGTAGAGGAGTTGCTTGATCAGCTCACCCACTTAACTGGTAGACCTCTTGGATATCATCTGAATTCCTTGGATCTGATATCCCTATAATTTCCTGCATCTGTGACCTAGAAATTGTAGCATCTGTAGTGGTTTTAATTATTCTAATTGAGGCTCTAGCTTTATAGGAGATCTCTAGGATGGTCTGTAACCATTAAATTGGACAGATCATTACCTTAAGGTAAATCTGAGCTCAGGCCTCAATTGGATTCATCTGCTGTAATCCATGGATTCGATAAAGCCTATAGGATGGTCTGTGACCATTAAAGTGGACAGATCATAGCCTTAAGGCCAGGTGGATCCTGTAATTTGAAGTGGAATTTATACCTTGCAGCTGTGCTTGCGGACAGTGCCTATGGCCAGCCGAGGGACCTGTGTGCTTTTGAATCCCTGTAATATGCTTAGCTTGACCTGATTGTAGTGATGACAACCTCCAAGCTGTTCTTCTCCATCTTTTGAATTTATAAATCTCCATCTGCAAGATCTGAGGCCCTAGATTCGATCTAAAACAAATCTGCATTTTAATTGTAGTGTAGTTTAAGTGACAACTCATTTCAAACCTCTCCCCTATCTTTTAACTAAAGTAGAGATAGCTAGGGTGCCAAATCTCTTATAGATCTGGAGATTTATCATATTTCTAACCAGCTTTCCTGTGGACATTCCCTTACTTAAAATTCTTTTAAAGCTTGCTACAGCAGATCCTGAATACTTGCAAGTCTGTATGAGTATGTCTGCCTAGTTTTATTGTTGATTTTAGACCATCATTTGAGGGTAGGCAAACATTCCCAACAAGTTTTTAGCACCGTTGCCGGGGAAGAAGTTTAGAAATTGATAGATCTAAGTTTTGATCATAGATTTGTAGTTTTTGTTTGATTTTACTAACTGCATTTGTGAGTTTTGCTATTTTTCAGTATTTTTTGTGTCTAGTTCACCAGATCTGAGTACAGAGTGAGAGGAGAGCTGTGCTGAAGGCTGCTCTATAGTTTGCATCCCTTCTCCCCTGTTTATTTTTAGATCTGTTAATTTTTAGATTAGTTAATCAATTGTGTGTTCCTATCTGTTGTGTTGAGAATTTACTCTGCATTCCGTTGTGAGTGTTGTATGTTTGGTAGGAGAACTCTTGAACCTAAGATTATTCCACTAAATCCAGAGGTTGAAAGACTTCTCAGAACTAGACCAACTACATCCACAGTTGTTGAAATTGAATCTGTCGAAATGGGTGAGTAGTAGCAGCCTCGAGCTCTCAAGGAATTCAATGCACCAGGAGTCTATAATTCGCCCTTCTACATTCAGTTCCCTGCTGCTCAAGGAAACTATGAGATCAAATTGTCCATCATTCAGATGTTGCCCTCATTTCATGGCTTGACCAAGGAGGATCTCTATAAGTATATAGATGAATTCTTAGGACTGTGCACCACCTTCAACATCACAGGTTTGGGGAAGGAGGCCACCAGGATGAGACTCTTTCCTTTTTCATTAAAGGACAGAGCCAGGACCTGGTTATCTCTGCTCCCACCTAACAGTATTCAGTCCTGGAGTGATCTCCAATGTCAGTTTATGGCCAAATTCTTTCCTATGTCAAAGACCAGTCAGTTGAGGAAGGGTATCATCTCTTTTACCCAAGATCCAACTGAAGACTTTCATCAATCCTGGGAGAGATTTAAAGAACTCCTCAAGAAATGCCCCCACCATCAAATCCCTGAATGGAAATTAGTTTAAAGCTTTTATCAGGGAATTGATGCTAAAAGCAGGGACATGATAGATGCCTCCAGTGGTGGCACCTACTCCATAAAGCTGCTGAGGAGGCATGGGAGCTCTTTGACATCATCAGTGAGAATTCTATGCAAAGGGAAACCTTAGCAAGAGATCTAGACCCTCCTAAAATGATGAAAGAGAACACCTCAAGAGGAAAGATATATGAAGTGAGTGTGCCAAGTAAGTTGGAAAAGAAAGTGGACAGCTTAACTCTGAAATTTGATAGGCTGATGGGAGCAATGTAGTCACTTGTGGCTGTTAGAGTGGAGGAGGCATGTGCTATATGCTAGTCCCCTGTTCACTCCCTAGATGAATGCCCATCAGCTGCCCAATTTCCTGAGTTTGTAACAGAGCATGTGGCTGCAACTCAAGCTTATGGGTAGCAGCCTACTGCTGGGTATCAATGGAGGAACCACCCCAATCTGAGGTGGAGACAAGATGGATACCCCAGCCAGCAGCAGCAGCAGCCCCAGCAGCCCATGCCCTACAAAAATGCTCAGTCCTATCGAGAAGGTTATGCCCCAAGACCTCAATATCAGCAAACCATGGCCCAACCTGTAGCTCCCCCTGTGTAGCAAGTTGCACCTCCTCTCGCTATGAGAACACCACCTTTTGAGGAACAAATTCTCTCTTCACTGCAGAACTTGAACACCTTGACCCAAACTGTGCACTCTCACAACCAGAGCATTAAAAAGATAGAGGACCAACTTGGCCAACTGTCTGATGCTCTGACTAGGAGAGAGGGAGGAAGGTTACCTAGCCAACCTCAACATAATCCACGAAGACAATTTGTTGTGGGTGAAGTTTCCTCCACCTATGAGGAAGCCAAATCTATGACAACTTTGAGGAGTGGTAGGCTAGTGGACAATCAAGTGGGCTGTGAGCCTGTGAGAGGTTTAGAGGATGAGAATGGAGTGATTTCTCCTAAAACACAATAAAAGCCACCAGTGGTGGACCTGCAGGAGCAACCAATTGACAATAATAAGGTTCCTAAAGAAAAAGAAAAAATTAAAAAGAGAGAAGCCCAATTGGTTAAGCCTGCAAGTGAGGGAGCACCCGACACTTGCCATTTCCCAAGGCATTGCAAGGACCCTCCCCTTTTGACAAAGGGCAGGGTAAAATTGAGGAAATGATGGAGACTTTCAAACAAGTAAAGATCAATTTTCCTTTACTTGATGCCATCAAACAAGTCCCACCCTATGCCAAATTTTTAAAAGACCTATGCACCCATAAAAGACAGTCCAGGATACACCTATCTAAGAAAGTCTTTTCAGCAGAAAAAGTCAAGCATGTCCTGTCCATTGCAACTCCCCCCAAACTTCAAGACCCTGGACTTCCCACCATCCCCTGCATCATTAGGGACCATACCATTGATAAAGCCCTATTAGATCTGGGAGCCAGTGTAAATTTGCTTCCATATTCAGTATATGAGAAGCTGGGCTTAGGCAAATTAAAGCCAACACATGTTATTATACAGTTGGCCGACAATTTTGAAAGGAAACCTGTGAGAATAATCGAGGATGGTTTGGTGGGAGTTAAAATTTTTTTTTACCCTGCTGACTTTTTGGTGTTGGATATGGAACCAGGAAGGAACGCCACCTCCATACCTGTGATCCTAGGCAGACCCTTTTTGGCCACAGCTAACGCTTGTATTCAATGCAGGTCTGAAATAATAGAAGTGTCATTTGGAAATATGAAGGTCAAGTTGAATGTCTACAATGCAGCCAATCAACCTCATCCTGATGAGGATTGCTTTTCTCTCGACATAATAGATGAGGTTGTGCAAGAAAATGTGAATATGCTGTTGCATGGTAAGAAATGGTCTAATGAGCTACCTGAAGTATGGAAGGAACCAGAGGTAGAAACGACTTTCACCTCTGAAACTGAGCATGTGCAACTTGTCACTTTCGGAGCAAAACCAGCAAGGCTCCATCCATGGAAGCCTGCTTTGTTGCCTCTTCCACCCCCCTCCAAGACACCGCTATTGCCCTCCCTCATCAGCCCCCCAGAGGTAGAGTTAAAGCAACTCCCGAAAGCTCTGAAATATGCCTTCTTAGGAGACAACAACAAATTACCTGTGATAATCTCGTCTTCCCTCACCATTGAGCAGGAAAGAGAACTACTTGGTGTGCTAAAAAGGCATAGGAAGGCAATAGGATGGACCATTGCAGACTTAGGGGGGATTAATCTTGCTGTGTGCATGCATAAGATTCATCTTGAGGAAGGTGCCAAACCTTCTCGAGAGATGCAGAGGAAACTCAACCCTCACATGCTGGAAGTTGTGATGAAGGAGGTAGTCAAACTCCTTGATGCTGACATCATATACCCTATCTCGGATTCCCAATGGGCGACGCCTACCCAGGTAGTACCCAAGAAATCTGGCATCACAGTTGTGGAAGCAGATTCAGGAGAGCTGATTCCAACCAGACAGACCACTGGTTGGAGAGTATGCATAGATTACAGAAAGCTAAATGAAAAAACTAGCAAGGACCACTTCCCACTGCCCTTTATAGATTGCAGAAAGCTAAATGAAAAAACTAGCAAGGACCAAATCTTGGACAAGCTGGCAGGCAAGGCATACTATTATTTTCTTGATGGATATTCAGGGTACAATCAGAACCTTGTCTACCCCCAAGATCAAGAAAAAACCACATTCACTTGCCCATTTGGAACCTTTGCATACAGGAGGATGCCATTTGGGCTGTGTAATGCACCTTCCACCTTCCAAAGATGCATGTATGCCATTTTTTCTGACATAATTGACAAATTTTTAGAGATCTTCATGGATGATTTCTCCATTTATGGAGATGATTTTGGCTAATGCTTGCACCATCTCAGTTCCGTGCTGCAGAGGTGTGAGGAGACCAACCTGGTCCTAAGTTGGGAAAAGAGTCATTTTATGGTGACTCAAGGCACTGTCCTTGGACATGTGGTCTCCCACAAGGGAATAGAGGTTGATCAGGCTAAGATTGACTTAATTTCCCATCTGCCCCCTCCCAAAATTGTCAAACAAGGTCTTTTCTGGGCCATGCTGGGTTTTATAGGTGATTCATTAAGGACTTCAGCAAAATCACCAAACCTTTGTGCCACCTATTGTGCCAAGAGGTACCCTTTGAGTTCAATGATGACTGCCTGACTGCTTTTGAGCAGCTAAAAACTTGCTTGACTACAACCCCTATTCTATAAGCCCCTGATTTCTCTTTACCATTTGAGCTGATGTGTGATGCATCAGACTTTTCTATGGGGGCTGTCTTGGGACAAAGAAGAGACAAGGCACCATGTGTGGTGGCATATGCTAGTAAATCAATAGTTGATGCTCAATTGAATTACACCACGACTGAGAAGGAGCTGCTAGCCATTGTCTTTGCTTTAGAAAAATTCAAATCTTATGTGTTGGGCTCCAAAATCACTGTGTTCACTGACCACTCAGCCTTGAAATACCTCTTGTCTAAGAAGGACGCCAAAGCAAGATTAATCAGATGGATTCTCCTTTTGCAGGAATTCCATTTAGAGATTAAAGACAAGAAGGGAGTGGAGAATGTGGTGGCTGATCATCTATCAAGGATCCAAGTTGCAGAAACAGAGAGCCTGCCCATTAATGATTCTTTTCCAAATGAGCAGTTGTTTGCCGTGGAGATCAATATGCCTTGGTTTGCTAATATCGTGAACTACCTTGCTGTGAAAAGGATCCCTCCACATTGGAACAAGAATGATAGAAACTTGTTTTTCTCCGAGATAAAACACTATATATGGGAGGATCCTTACCTTTTTATGCATTGTTCAGACCAAGTAATTCGAAGATGTGTACTGGAAACAGAGTTCCACCACATTTTAACCATGAGTCATGAACAGACTTGTGGGGCCACTTCAGTGGTAACAAGATTGCCGCGAAGGTGCTTCAGAGTGGTTTCTATTGGCCTACTTTGTTCAGAGATGCCCGACAACATTGCAAAGCTTGTCCTCGATGCCAGCAAATGGGAAGTATTACTAAGAATAATTCCATGCCTTTGCAGCCCATACTGGTGGTCAAATTGTTTGATGCCTGGGGTATTGATTTTATGGGACCATTTCCCCCCTCCTGTGGATATAATTTTATCCTTGTAGTTGTGGATTACGTGTCCAAATGGGTAGAAGCCATAGCTACAAGGATAAACGACCATAAAGTTGTCATTAGATTCCTCAAAGACAACATCTTCTCCAGGTTTGGTATCCCCAAAGCCATCATCAGTAATGGGGGAAGCCACTTCTGTAATAAACCTTTTGATAAGCTGTTGGAAAAGTACTCTGTGACCCACAGGGTGCCACCCCCTACCACCCACAAACCAGTGGACAAGTAGAGATTTCCAATAGAGAAATCAAACATATTTTAGAGAAGACTGTGCGAAGTGATAGGAGGGACTGGTCCATGAAATTGACAAATGCCCTATGAGCTTATAGGACTGCCTACGAGACCCCCAAAGGTATGTCCCCATTCAGACTAGTTTATGGCAAGGAATGCCATTTGCCTGTTGAATTGGAACACAAAGCAACTGGGCCATTAAAGCAATAAATTCTAATTTCAACTCTGCTGGTATACACAGGAAACTGCAAATAGCTGAGCTGGAGGACCTCAGATTGGAAGCATACACTAATGCTCAGACCTACAAAGAAAAGACCAAAGCCTTCCACGATAGACATTTGCTACGGAAAGAATTCAAACCCAATGATAAGGTGTGGATGTTCAATTCTAGATTAAAATTCTTTCCAGGTAAGTTGCAGTCCAGATGGGATGGACCCTTCATAGTTGTACATGCTTCCCCATCTGGAGCTGTTGAAGTTAGGGACCCTACAGATGGTAGAGTCATGAAGGTCAATGGCCAGAGGCTCAAACTGTGTGCGGACAAGATTTGTGAGCCCGAGAAGAGCATTGATCTTCAAGACCCTCCAGGTTGATATTTGACTTTGGCCTGTATCATATGTAATATATGTGATTTATTTGTATCAACAAAGTAATGGCTAGCTTAGCAGGAATATTTTCAGGGTGCTGAAACTGAGCCCTACACTCATTTATCCAACTTTTGGCTTTTAGAACCCTTTGACAGGATGGTTGATGGTTTCGATAGAATTCTAGACATTTTCGAGGGGCACTGAGCCTTGACGATAGGTGAAACCAACCCCTCGATAGGTTAAAAATGGCAACAGACACTTTTTCGATAGGTTCTGGGTACCTATCGGAACCTATCGAAATGACGAATCGCATCAAATTCCAACCTATCGAAAGAAAATTTCCACCTGTCGAGAACCTATCGAATGATACCTTTTGTAAGCTTTGATTGTCAAGCCGTCGATAGGACACATCGACCTATCGCCACCATTCTCGTCATCCTATCAAAATCGTAACTCACACCTGTGTCGATAAGGTAGTCTTGTCCTATGCACCTCCTGAATGCCTAACCCTCTCCCCGTCCTTCAGCATTTATGGCGCATGCCGCCTTAACTTAATCTTCCCTCCTAAATTTAGTAAATCATGCACTCCACGCTCCAATTCCCACCCTGCGAACGCCACTTCCCTATATTCTCGCCTTTCATTCTTAATTCCCATGCCTCGACGACTGCGCCACTTCTTATGGCATCGTTTCATATTCCAACACCCATGCACCTTAAATATTCACTTCGTCCAATCCTTCCACATCCATTCCACCCTAACCTACCCAACTCTTCCAGCCCCCTCTCATGGCCGACGATAAACCTCCAGAGTTGCCTATCAAGTTCTTCCCAGTCTGGCCACCACCACCTCCACTGGTCGAGCCTGATCCTCTTCAATTTCTCTGGGATGAATATGACGAGGTCCAGAGAATCCTCGCCAAGGAAAAAAAGGAAAACCTAAAGAGGGAGAAGAAGAGGTAGAAGACCAAGTCACCAGCTGCTCCCCCCCATCATCCTCATCCTCATCCACCACCCCACCCACAACCCCCTGATCCCACTCTTTTTCCTTTTCTTTCCCCCTCTGGCTTGCAGTTCCTCTTCCAACTGATGCAGGCTGAGAATACCCTTGAACCAGGGGGGACATTTTTTTTCTCAAAGGAGATGTTGTCCACATGTTGGTTTTCAGATTATTTATAATAACATGTTTTGTTCATTTCACTTGTTGTTTCTCTATTCATTTCTTGTTCTATTTATTTTCTTTGGATGTCCGCGCAACTATACCCATTCTGGTAAAAATAGTGGGGACACTGTTTAGTTTAGGTTTGGGGGTGTGGCATGTATGCCAATAAATTAGTTAATTTTAGTGCAGCCAAGTTAAAAAGGAATAATCGAAAAGAGAATTAATTCACCTCATAATTATTCATTAAGAAAATTCTAAAAAATCATTTGCAACTGAAGCAAGCTGAAGTTTTAACATTCTTCATGAAGAAAATGTCAAGAATTTTTACAGGAAGTTTTTGATGTGTGATAAACCAGCAACGAGAAGAGACTGTGAGGATACTCTCCAGAAATTGGATGGAAGGCCATACCTAGTGAGAATTGGACCTAAAAACTTCTTTGAAGAGTGTCTTGGCAATCCATTCTGCTTTGAGAACTGACTGGACTTAATCTCGACCACTAGAAGTTAAGCAAATCCAAATTGAAACAAGCTCGACAACATTCATAACATGGAAGACATGAAGTAAGGCCATCTTTTGGACAGTTTGAGTCAAAAAATTCCCCACCATTGAACTGCCCTTGATGCACACCACTTGAGCCTTAAAAGCCCCAATTTTCTTTGATGAAAACTAGAAATTCTAAACCCAAAACCTCTTGACCTATTTCATTTCACCCTCAATCTGAGAAATCTGGAAGAGGAAGGAGGAGAAAGGTTAGAGGAGCAAGGTCCTAAATCAGGTTGAAAGAAAGAAAAACGCAGTTGGTGGTATTTGTGGTATTATATTTAAAAAAAAAGAAAAAAAAAAGAGCAGAAGAATGAGAAAGAGAAGTCATTTCATTGAAAAAATTGAAAGGAAGAGAAGAAGCTAGCCACTTTAGCTCTAAAAATTCGAAAAGTAGATGGAATTGTGTTGAATTAAAGGTGAAGTCATGAATCACCTCCTTGCCTTCACTGATTTCTCAATTTCGAACTCAGTTATCCCTTTTTGTTCCTTCACAAACCTCATCCCTAAGCCACATTACAACCCAATAAAAAGACCTTACTGATCTGAAAGTGGATTGAGCTGTCGTGTGGAGATGAGAATTTGCTTAACCTATGGTGTAACGAGCTGGAAAAGTCAGAAATTCAAGCAATGCCTATGCTCACCTTGGATCCTATTTGAGGGTCAGAACTACTCTTGAGCTGAGTGATATGATTTACCCCTCTTCTCTGTACTGATGAGTGAACAACCCTGGTGAGACTTGGGTCTGAAATCCAGTTGATGGGGGAAGTATCTAAGCAGGATCCTCAAATTGATGATGAGTTATGCATAAAATTTCAGAAGAAATGCCTGGACACAAACTGAGTGATGATGGAGAGATTTCAGCAAACTTTCACATTTCCAAATGGATGTTTTTTTTGTTGAATTTCCCTTAATGAATGGGCATGATTTGAATTTATTTGACTTGCTTAAATTCTACTTTAGCAGGTTGCACTATTGTTAACTAAGTTATATTGGAGAAGTTTGTGGGTACCTTCACTGAAAACCCTCAGGAGACTTCACTCCTCCACTAGGGATCACCTAGGGGTTTAAAAGGCTTGGTGCATGTGCTAAATGCATCCGTGCTCCCTATAAAAGTGGCATTTCTATTTTCTTTTAATTCTCCTTTGCTCAGGGACTAGCAAAGTTTAGGTTTGGGGGTGTGTTAAGTGGTGAAAAATGCCACTTTGCACCCTTTAACCTGACCTTTCATGGACCTATGAGCACACTAATAAGCTTTTGTTGAGTGCATTTTGTAGATAGCAGGGAAGGCTGGAAATAATACAGCAAACCACTTAATAATGCCCATAAAGAAGTCATCTCTCAGCACCATGCAGACCCAGCAACAGAACAAGGAGAAAGAAGCGAAGATAGTTCCAAAACATCCTATCGAGAGGATGTCTGAAGACTTCGATAGGAGCTGAGGATTAAAAGGAAAGAATTCGTGCAGTTGGAGAAGGGTTCGATAGGATCTGAAGGCAGAAGAAGGATGAATTCGTATGGATTGAGGAGTTCTATAGGATTTCAGAACCTATTGAGCAAAGAAAGGAAAGAAGAAACTATCCTATCGAAAACTTGCCTAAAGTATCAAAGGAACCTATCGAACGAATTTGAGAACCTAGCGAAAGGACTAAAATGCTCGATTCCAACCTGTCGAAGGCTCCTTGAACCTATCGAAATGAAGATACTGAAATTGAACCTATCGAAAGATGCTTAAGCCTTTCGATAGGAATGGGAGCCAACCTATCGGGAGGATGGCACACAGAGCTGAACCTGTCAAAAAGGACCCTTGGACCTATCGAACTACTCAACCAACCTATCGAATACTCCAGATATTGGGCTTAGGACCCTGAAGCTTCAACGAGAAAACTCATCCTATCGGTACCTATCGAAGAGAACTACAAGCTTACTTTTAACCTGTCGAAAGCTTTCCAACCTATCGAAATAGTGTGCTAAACTTCTCAGAAACTATGCTATGCACACGCTGAGACTTGGTGACCTGTCACACACAAACCGAGGCACTCTGGTGACTAGCACGACATTCTAGAAGATGCCCTAGAAAGCCCTAACCGATCCACGTGCTTTAACAGAACTCTAACAAACTCTAACAACCTTCTAGAAGGGATGTTTGGCGAGAAAAACAGAGGAGAAAGCTATATATTGAGATCCCCAATTGCCATTGGGGAGATCGAAATTTTGAGCAATTTTCCAGAGATCAGAGTTTGCAACGAGATTCTATTTCCCTCCTTTAGCCCAACCATGGTTGGCTAAATCCCTAGGAGCAGCAAGGGGTGAGTTAAATCTGTAATTGGTTAAGGTTAAGAGTGTTACTGGGGTTAATTGCTGCACAGACTACAGATTTGAGAACTTTCCATTATAAGAGTGACCTTATTTGCAATGTAAATGTTGTTTTTAATGTTTTAATTAGATCTAAAGCTCTTTTGATTCCTTTTGGTGCTCGATCGGATTTGTGTAGAGGAGTTGCTTGATTAGCTCACCCACTTAATTGGTAGACCTCTTGGATATCATCTGAATTCCCTGGATCTGATATCCCTGTAATTTCTTGCGTCTGTGACCTAGAAATTGCAGCATCTGTAGTGGTTTTAATTGTTCTAATTGAGGCTCTAGCTTTGTAGGAGATCTCTAGGATGGTCTGTGACCATTAAAGTGGACAGATCATAACCTTAAGGTAAATCCGAGCTCAGGCCTCAATTGGATTCATCTGCTGTAATCCATGGATTCGATAAAGCCTATAGGATGGTCTGTGACCGTTAAAGTGGACAGATCATAGCCTTATTACTAGGTGGATCCTGTGATTTGAAGTGGAATTTATACCCTGCAGCTGTGCTTGCGGACAGTGCTTGTGCCCAGCTGAGAGACTTGTGTGTTTTTGAACCCCTGTAATATGCTTAGCTTGACCTGATTGCAGTGAAGGCAACCTCCAAGCCATTTTTCTCCATCTTTTGAGTTTTTAAACCTTCCATCTGCAAGATCTGAGGCCCTAAATTCAATCTAAAACAAATCTATATTTTAATTGTAGTGTAGTTTAAGTGACAACTCATTTCAAACCTCTCCCCTATCTTTTAACTAAAGTAGAGATAGCTAGGGTGCCAGATATCTTACAGATCTGGAGATTTATCATATTTCTAACCAGCTTCCCTATGGACATTCCCTTACTTACCATTCTTTTAAAGCTTACTACAACAGATCTTGAATACTTGCAGGTCTGTATGAGTATGTCTGCTTAATTTTATTGTCGATTTTAGACTCTCATTTGAGGGTAGGCAAACATTCCCAACAGAGACTCAGCTGAGAAGAATGCCTGCCCATATCACTGTCTGGGATCTATTAATGATGTCCCCACTCCATTTTCAAGCATTAATGGAGGCGTTAAAAAATGCGCACATGTCACTCCAAGTTAGCCCAGATGAAGTCGGGCAGATAATCGGGCAAGTGATGGCTCCAAATGCCATTTTATTCTCTTATGCTGATTTACCTGAAGAAGGGTATAGCCACTCCAAGTCATTAAATATAATCGTTGAGTCTGGAAATATGGTCATTCCCCTGGTTTTAATTGATAATAGATCCGCATTGAACATATGTCCATTAAGAAGCTACTAAGATCGGGGTCGATCCGTGCATGTTAAGGCCCACCAGAACCAGCGCTAGAGGGTTTGACAATACCAGGAGAGAAATAATGGGAGAAGTTGATCTTGAGCTATTGATAGGGCCAATGACCTTTTTCATCTTGTTTCAAGTCATGGATATCAAATCTTTATTTAATCTATTATTGGGGTGTCCATGGCTGCACGAGGTTGGAGCCATACCTTCCACTTTGCACCAGAAACTTAAGTTTGCGTCCGAGCACAAAATTATTACGATCATCGCGAGGGGCACAGCGAGAAAGAGAAGGCCACCGACAGTGTGGAGAAATCTAACATACTGGATATACCGCAGCACACTGCTGAGGATGTCGACCTCCATAGTTTTGAATATGAGGTGTCGGCTATACTCCCAGAACCCATTGAGGGCATCATGTCTAAAACGGGAGGCGGTATGATAGCGGCAGTGGCAATTCTCCAAAAGTGGGGCTATTAGAAAGGAAGGGGTTTGGGATCCAAATTACAAGGCAAAAGAGAGCCAGTTGTGGCTAAGGGACAGAAAGTAAGATTCGGGCTAGGATACAAGCCCACAGAGCAGGAGGTCCGAGAGGCCAAAGAGAAAGCCAGGGTCGCCGCAGCGGCAAGAGCTCGAGGAATCAACATAGAAGAGAAACCTTGCCCTAGGCCGCACATCAGGGCTTCCTTCATCAGCACAAGGGTCGTAAAGATCGATCAAAATGGGGCAACCCATTTGACCCCACACAAACCCACAGCTCCAATCCATCCCACCAATCCCTAGATCTCCCTTCCCAGCTTGGAGATAAATTTGGTCGCGTTGTCCCTTTTCGAGGAACGACGGTCGGTACCCTCCCTGTGGTGAATCACCACAAAACTGAGTTATCGTTTGAGGACATGATCTCAGACGAAATGGGGATCAATATGATGGAGGCTGACTCCAATGAGCCATATCAGTCCGCACCCTCCATCCCAACAGGTAAAGAAGCGGCCCCTCAGGTACGCAACTGGGCATCTTTGCCCCAAACCCTGGAAGCGGGGAGTGGCCTAACATTTGACACCCATTTCCCAAAAAAAAAATAACCTATAAAAAGTGAGAGAAGCCCTTGGCAAACAATACCTTGTGCTAAGGGTCCGTCTCCGAAGAAAATAAAAATCTCAAAAACATGGAAAAAATACAAAATCTCAAAAACATGAAAAAAACACAAAACCCTGAAAACATTGAAAAAATACAAAGTCTAAAAAAATTGTCATTTAAAATTCTAGAAAATATCCCACAAAAGGATGCCTTAATAAAAAAGCCCATCCCACATGAAATCAACCCCTTCCCTATATAAATACAAGAAGAGGTAGGGATCATGAGTCTGGACGAGGATGTCCCCTTCGAGGAGCTCCCCAATGAGCTCCTTGATCGATTTGCCGACTTTGGGTATGGCCCTACCCCCATTGTCGAAGAGACCGAAGACATCAATCTAGGAACCGAGGAGGTTCCCAGGATAACCAAAATCTGAACGTCACTGTCTCCTGAGGAAAGAAAAAGTATGATCGACTTCCTTTGGTCATACCAAGATGTTTTTGCCTGGTCGTACGAGGACATACCTAGTCTGGATACAGATTTGGTCGAGCATGAGTTGCCCCTCTACCTTGATATGAAGCCAGTCAAGCAGAAGCTGAGACGTCTTTGACCCGAGTGGATGTTGAAAGTCAAGGACGAGATCATCAAGCAGTATGACGCGGGGTTTCTCATGGTATCTAAATACCCGCAATGGCTAGCCAATATCGTACCTGTGCCGGAGAAGGACGGAAAGGTCCGCATGTGTATCGAATTTCGCAATTTGAATAAAGCGAGCCCAAAGGACAATTTTCCATTACCACAAATCGACATCTTGGTCAATAACACAGCTAAGCACGAGATGCTTTCTTTTATGGATGAATTATCGGGATACAATCAGATAAAGATGGCAGAGGTTGATCGCAAGAAGACGATGTTCATTACCCCCTGGGGAACCTTTTGCTATCGAGTCATGCCATTCGGGCTGAAGAATGCCGGTGCCACATACCAGAGAGCTATGACTACACTAGTTCATGACATGATGCACCGAGAGATTGAAGTGTATGTTGACGACATGATAGCCAAATCATTAGAGTGAAGCGACCATCTGGTAAACCTTCAGAAGCTGTTTGAAAGGCTGAGGAAGTATCAACTACGACTGAATCCATAAAAGTGCGCATTTGGTGCTATGTCAGGGAAACTTCTAGGGTTCATCGTCAACAGGAGGGGGATCGAGGTCAACCCAATCAAAGTCAAAGCCATCACTGAAATGCCACTGCCGTCTATCGTGAAAGAGGTTAGAGGGTTTTTGGGAAGAATACAGTAAATCAATCGATTCATTGCACAGCTAACTCCAATCTGCACGCCGATCTTCAAGTTACTAAGGAAGAATTCGCCCGTTGAATGGAACGACGATTGTCAGGCAGCGTTTGAAAAAATCAAAAGTTGCCTCAATCCACCTATTTTGGTACCACCTGAGCCAAGGAGACCACTCTTGATGTATCTCTCCACGACAAAAGTTTTGATGGGATGTGTCTTGGGGCAGCACGATGAAACGGGAAGAAGAGGGCAGGCCATTTAATATCTGAGCAAGAAGTTTACTGATTATGAAGCGCGCTACTCTTATCTGGAGAAAGCATGCCTGGCTCTTGTATGGGCTACTCAGAGGCTCCGTCACTACTTGTTATCTCAGGCGGTTCTGCTCTTGGCCCGAATGGACACGATGGCAACTTTTATTATCTAACTTCGACATCACGTACGTCACTCATAAGTCTATCAAGGGGCAGGCGCTTGCTGATCATCTTGCCGACAATCCTTTACCTGATTATGAGCCTTTGAGAACTGGGTCCCCCGATGAGTTCATCCTGTTCATGACAGAAGACGATACAGAAGAAGTAAAAGAATCATGGGTAATGCACTTTGACGGGGCAACAAATGTTGAGGGCCAAGGAGTTGGCTCCATCTTGATTTCACCGAAAGGATCCCATATACCGGTCTCTATCAAGCTCAACTTCCCTTGCACTAACAATGTAGTTGAGTACAAAGCTTGTGCCGCTGGTCTGCAGGCGGCTCTCGATCTGAATGTAACTCACCTTCAAGTATTTGGCGATTCATAGTTAATCATATGCCAGACGAATGGTGATTGAAAGATGAAAGACGAGAAACTGATCCCTTATTATGAACACCTCGAGGATCTGATAGCTTGCTTCCAAGACGTGACTTTCTCATACGTCCACCGGATAAGGAACCGCTTTGCCGACTCATTAGCAACTTTGGCGTCAATGATTTAAATCCCCTATGGTGTTGAGATGAAGTCGATCATGATCGAGTAGAGGAATGAGCCGGCCTTCTGCCTCCAGATTGAGGAACCTACAAATCGTGATGATGAGCCACCTTGGTTCTCAGATATTAAGAATTTCCTCGAGACTCTAATTTTCCCAGAGGGTACATCCAAGACAGACCAACGAACCATTCAACGTTTAGCGACAGGTTACGTCATTTGCGGGGAATTCCTCTACAAGCGATCATACAATAACATCTTACTTAGGTGCCTCACTGAGAGTGAAGTAGTCAATATTATGAAAGAAATTCATGAGGGAGTATGCGGAGCCCACGTCAGCGGTCACATGCTCGTTAAGAAAATCCTACGGCAGGGATACTTTTGGACCACCATGGAATCAGATTATTGCAAACATGTTCAAAAATGCTACAAGTGTCAAGAACACTCCAGTCTGATACACGCTCCTGCCATTGATCTTCACTGCATGACCACTCCTTGGCCATTTGCTACCTGGGGCCTTAACATTGTCAGAATGATTAATCTGAAAGCATCAAACGGACATCGGTTCATCCTCGTCGTCATTGAATACTTCACCAAGTGGGTAGAAGCGGCGTCATATGCCAACATCACGGCCAGTCACGTTGAGAAGTTTCTCAAGAATAATATTGTGTGCCGATTTGGAGTACCCAAAGATATCATCACGAACAACAACATAAATTTTGCAAATAAGCGCATCCAAGACTTCTGCGAGCAATACATGATCAAGCACCATCGCTCATCCCCTTATCGGCCTCAAACTAATGGAGCCGTGGAAGCCACGAACAAGACAGTCGTCCGCATCCTTGAGAAAATGGTCGTCACTTATCAAGATTGGAGCGAAATGCTGCCATTTGCTTTGTGGGCCTACCGAACATTGATCCGTACTGCTACAGGGGCAACACCATTCTCCCTTGTGTATGGAACCGAGGCCGTCCTCTTGGTAGAGGTTGAAGTACCCTCGCTCCGAATCCTCATAGAATCAGGCTTACCCAAAGCAGAAAGAGATAGATCACGCTTTGATCAACTGAACTTACTGGATGAGAAAAGACTCCTAGCCTTATGCCATACCCAAATGTACCAGGGGCGAATCGCACGCGCTTACAATAAACGTGTCCGCAGTCGAGATTTGAAGGTAGGAGATCTTTCCATCCCTCTATGCCGATCCGAGAGAAAAGTTTAAATCGAACTGGGAAGGACCATACTTCATTCGAGAAGTGCTGTCGGGATACGCCATCCGCCTCGCCACCATGGACAGAGATCATCTTTCTGAGCCCATCAACACTGGATATGTCCGACGGTTCTACTCTTAGTCTATCACGACAAGGTAAGTGTTGGTGAAACAGATACGTGACTGCTTAAGAACCACCCAAAAGAGGCCATCATTCTAAGCACAGTAGCCTAAAAACATCCCTAAAAATGATGATATCCTTTGCTACCCCATTTGAGCCTGGGCCTTTCTTTCAATAAACCCCTTCCCCAAAAAAAAATACATGTACATATACCAAAAAAAAAAAAAGGAGAGAAAAGATGCATGTGTGTAAAGTTACTATCAAATCCAAAAAAATCAAAAAAGAAAAACCTCAAAAAGAGATTGCCTGAAATGGAGCAAAAAGAATAACAAAAAAATGTGTATAGAAGAATCACGGGGCAGGTATAGCAAAACCCTCAAAGAAGAAAGTATGTTGAGAAAACTGAAGTCGTATCAAGGAAACCCTTTTAGCCCAGCATACCTTCAAATCCTAACCTAACCCATGGCCAAGCTACACCATGAAGGAAGCCCTCTTTGTAGGTTCACAAGCAGTCATAATATATGCTAAGTCAAACATGAGCCGAGTCGTGAGACGACACTAGAATCCCATCCAGCCGGCTATGACGGAATCGACGTTTATGTCGTGGCACTTGAAAAAAATAAAAATAATAAAAAAATAAAAATAAATAAAAATACAAGCTCAAAGTAAGATGGACGTGGTAAAAACCCGAAAGGGCATTACAGGTAAAAATAGCGAGCTTGTGCGGACCAGGTGAAAATTCAAAAGGGCACTTGGGGTAAGAGAGCTAAACCCATGGACGAGGTGAAAACCCAAAAGGGCGCAACGGGTAATAAAGGAGATAAAAAAAATAATAATAATAAAAAAGAGAGAGAAGAAAAGAAGAAAGGTTTGAAATGATTGATTGATGTTTGAGGAACCCTTTTGTTACTCTCCCTGTTGCTCATTGTCCGATTGGGCTACTCATGCTAGTTCGAATTGGGTCCCGACCAGAATGGTCTTTGTGAAACCGCATCGTCAAACGTATTACCTGAGGCAAGGAGAAAGATTTGACTCAATCTAAAGGGATCAATGTTCCGGCCTTGGTAAAATTCGGAAACTTGCTTAGGTTCAACTGCATGAAAGAGTTCGACTATGCTCAAAATGGGACCCGTTACACTGTCTCACTGTCAAGGCATAAAAAAAAAAACAAAAAGAGAAGAAAAGCCAAAAACAAAAAAATCAATCAAGAAAAATCCAAACACCAAAAAAGTGTGCATATATTTCTATTCATTTCCATGTACATATTTCCAACATCATATTTCAATCTAAAAAACAAAGAAAAATAACAAAAAAATCTCCAAAAACAGAAATCTAAAAAAATATCTTGAAACTAAAAAAGTGTAGATAGAAATCTACTTTTCCTTCTGTTGTTTAGGATGCATTTTCTTTATATGTATAAACAAAAAAGAGACTGACATTTTCTCGAGAATGTGCAGGAATATCACACGGTCCAAAGCCTCGAAGCGGGCAACTTCTCAGTGATGGACAAATTAGATAAAGCATCTCACCACCGACGTCAGGGCTAACAAAAAAATGATGAAAATCAGTTTGAAAAGAAAAAATCTATGTTTTCATGTCTACACACAAGCATAAGGCGATAAAATGTCAATATTTTATCTGTAATGCAGTTGTGTCATATTAAAGTCATGAGTTAGAGGTTCGCCTCAGATCTTGGGATCCTACTTTAAGGATGGAGCAACAGTGTCGGTCCCGGTCAAACAGTCGATGTTTCGATCTAGTCAACTCCACTGCTAAATCTTTGCGATGAGCACTCTGTTCATATGAACTTAAGTGTCTTCAAGTTTCAAATTCTCCGTTAGAAAAGGTCAATCATTGGTTGAAACCAACCTGTTAAGAATGAGATTAGATATCAATCAAACTATGTACAATCATGCATTCAGAAGGGTTCATTTCCCTTTTATTTTCTACAGGCTTAAAACCTGCATGGGCAATGGTATCCCTATAAAGTGTACGCCATGCGTTTGGGTATCCGTATGATAGTCGTTCGTCCCTGTAAATTGTACACAGGTGGGTTTGGGTCGGGGCTTCCATCGCCTTTGTTGTTGCTTATTGCCCCTGATGGGTGCATGATTACACATAGTTAATGGATGTTTATGATCATTGTCGGCAGAAGCCAGGATTGGATGCCCCTTTTTGGGAGACACCCAATGCTTGGTTGGATCTGTTTAAGGTAGTTAAAGCTGAATGCTCTAGCTCATATTGATCCAGGGCACATTTTCAAAAAATGGCATGCACTTCCAAAAAGCGTTGTGACATCTATTCACTTCGCTCGGGTGGTCATGCTAAATAAACTTTGGGATCGATGGGTTTGCCCAAAGACCTCGTAGGATTGAATGTAAAATGTGGAGCCTTGCGTATGTTTACTTCGCGCCTATCTTTGAATGTGGGTCGATCACCCCTCTTACTTACGAAACTGTTGTATTCAGAATAAATCTCGAACATCAATCACCTTCAAATCATCTCGAGAAGCGGACGTTTTTCCCGACTAAAGGACTTTCACAACTCGAGAGGCGAACGTTGTTCCCAGCAATTGGGCTTTCACAACTCATTCCACCTCGGTTATGCCCAATAATGTCGCTAAGCGCTTGGGAACCGATTACCTCGAGAAACGAATGATTAGCCTGACACCCTAGGGCTTTCGTTTTCTCACCTTGTTACTCACCCGATATTTGAAGTTCGTTCTGAATACAGCGAACCCATCAGTAATTCATTGGGCCTCTTCTAATGTCTCTTTTCTTTGGCATACGATCACTAGTGATCAGATACCAAAGAGGGGCATCTATAGACACTGAAATTTGGCCCAAGGCTCGATCAAAACACATTTCGAGAGAGGCACATTTTCGAGCTTTTGATGGCATGTATGGAACCCTTAGGAATCACCCCAAACTCTTAAGAATCACCCTAAATCCCTTAGGAATCTATCCCGAACCTTTAGAAATCACTCCCGACCCTTAGAACCCATTCAAAACCCTAAACCTAACCTTCCCGAGCAATGGATAAAGAGTGGTATAATAGGACTATCTAAGATCTTCTACTAATATCAAATCATATACCATTGGAAAGAGAACTTCTCCAGCTTTCCAACGAGCTAAGAATTGCCTCAATCGGAGTTGTATATCAAAAGTTATGGTGATTCGACAATTGGGCAGAATTTTAAGTTTTTTACTTGGCGCAACTAATAGTTGTGCCAAGCCATTTTCCCCCTGAATTTGCCTGGCGCAATGAATAGTTGTGCTAGGCCTTTTTCCCCCAGAAATGGCCTAACACAATAAATAGTTGCGTCAGGTATAAATGGGTCCCCTCACCCCTCGCGAAACCAACTTCCAGGCTACTGTTCATTACTGTTTTACTGTATATTTACCTGGCACAACTATTAGTTGTGCCAGGCATATGAACAGTAACTGTTGGATTTTGCCCCGAAAATCATGATTGGGGTCTGACTTGTTGACCACCTCAGTCCTTGGGGTGTGTTTTGATAACTTTGTTGCACCTCAGTCCCAACAGTAACTGTTGGGTTAGTGATTTGAAACACTAACCTATCATCCACCATTAAAACCATTCCCCCACATCTCCAAACTCTCAAAATCCCAGGAAACCTTAGATTAGATATTACCTAATTGCTAACCCTAATTAGCATCTAAGTAGCCTCCTAACCTATCCTTTTCCTATAAATAGAGCCCCCCTCCCCTTGGTTTAAAGGTTGAGAATTTCTACCTAAGAGAGAAAGAGCTTAAAGTGAGAAGATCTTTCTCCCTTTGGTGCACACCCCCCATACAAATTCTAGAATTTACAAAACTCCCTTATACCTTAGCATTTCATAGAAAACCCCTAGGTTAGGTGTGTGTGATCCCCTAGCCTCCCTTCCCTACCTCTTAGCTTCAAGCCTTAAGAGTTAGAACCCCGCTTTCCACCATACAAAACCTTCAAGAGCTCATCAAAGCAAGCACGCAAGGCTCTCCTACAGTGCTACAAGAGCCCGAGGGCTCTGGCTCTCCCCTTTCTTCTCCTATCTCTTTCTAGCTCCCTCCATCCTCCCATTTGTGCCGTTACGCCACCGATTTTTTGGTAGGAACAGAGGAGCACGAATAGGATTCTAAGTCCTTTTGGGCAAGAGAAAGCTATTTTCTTTTCTTTTCCTTTATTTTATTTTTGGCCATTAGTAGAGACCGCGTTAAGCGGGTTGATCGGGTGCCTAACACCTTCCCGATCGATAACCGAAGCCCCTACCCAAGAGCCTTTGGTGTGGACCAGATTTAGAGTCATATTTTTAGCACTTCGGTGCTCATAAAACTGAACTAGGATTCCCGGGACACCGAAAGCTCCGGGTGGCGACTCTATATTTTTGTTAGAGAGCGCATCGTCGCGACGAGATCGTCTTGATTCCCATGGTTTCATAGTCGTTCAATCAGACTATTTTTCATGTGATCTAGCCCAAGTCCCTTTTACTTAGGCGATCGGCACATAACTCAAATACATCCCTGGGATGTCTTACTGGTGTACGGATTGGCCGTCGTACCGATCACGGATATTCTGCCGAGTCAGTCATGGGTATACCGCCGAGTCGGTAGGGTATTTTACAAACCTTAAATCAATTGTGCAATTACATATTAATAATTCACCTTGTAATTGTGCTAAATATTAATAATTCACAGCCCATTCACATTACTTTTACATCCCTAGGATGTCACAATTCTTATACTCATTGATTCTCATTCTTCGTGCATGCACACACACCATACCTTCACATACTTATCTTAGTATTTTTAACACACAAGCTATTAACTATGATTTAACAAGTTTGCATACTTAAATCATCACTACATACATGCTTTTGTAATCAAGTCTACAAGTTTAAAATATTCCCTACCTCAAAGTAAAGCCATCATCCAATACCATTAACATCATCCAAAAACTATTCACCCAACCTACATTACATGATTCAAAATACCCTTAGAAGAGTTCACAAGTATCAAGGAAGTTCGTAACTCCAAGGAGCTAATTAAAATAAAGCAAACTTCTATGTTATACCTCGCGCGAGCGACCACCTGACCTCACGTGAGCGAGTACTCGTCCTCGCGTGAGCGATTATTTACCCTTGCTTGAGCGATTATAACTCGCGCGAGCGACCACTTGTCCTCGTGCGAGCGATCACTCACTCTCGCTCGAGCGATTATAATTTAGGTCACCTGAAGCTCTTGCGAACCATCGCGCGAGCAAGGTTCCCTTTACAATACTGTCTCGCGCGAGCAAGAACATAACATATTTTCTCACTATAATTATTTCCTCCTTGTGCGAGCGAGCTATTATAACCACGCGCGCGAGGAAGAGCTACAGCCTCAGCTCGAGCTTCTCGAGAACTTCAATCTTATCCTATTTAAACCACATTTAATACCTAACTAAACCCATCATAATTACTTCATTTAATTTTCATAAATAACTAGATTTATACTTTAATTAACAAATCTCCTCTTGATTTGATCCATGTTCTTCACAATGAAAGAAGGTACCCTTCACTCCAAACCTTCTCTAGATCATCCACATGCTCAAATCTTTAGATCTTCTTCTAAATTCTTCACCACACCATCCCTATCTCATGAACCTAACATCCATAAGGTATATTTTACCTTTGGATCAAAAGAGAATCTCTATTTCTCACTCTCTTTACAACCCAAACTCCTTTTTCCTATTTATCTCTATTTCACTCTCTCTAAACTCAAGCAAGGAGATAACGTATGGGAGACTTCTCCCCCCTTTCTCAACTTGTCTAAACTAGTCTGTTAAACACACACACTCATACAAGGTATTTCATTTTCACCTAACTCTCATGTAAAACACATACGTTTAAGAGTGTAAATAGTAAGTGTGGTTCCCTTGTGAACCACAAACACACTAGCACTGTTTATGCCACACGTGACCTACACGGTACACAAAAATTAAGGATATTATATTTGTAAGGTTCTGGATCTTTTCCTAAAAGATCTAAACATTTAATAAAGCAAAGAACATGTTTGATGGCTTCGGTATTGTGCATTACATATGGTTCGAGGATGAGTGGCTAAACTCCTCGTTCAAGGAGGAAGCAACCCCTAGATGAATACTTGATTTATTTTTAATCCCATTATTGATTGTCATAATTATTGAATCGTACGGCTTTTAGTTTGTGCTTATTATGTATCTTCGAATGCTCATTTATAGCCGTTGATCTTGTAAATCGGCAACAATAAAAGTGTTATTCCACCTAGATTAATCTTGTAGACTGATATAGGATGTCGTACGATTTATTTTACTTGTTGTGATTATATACTTGTAATATGTTATACCTTTCGCATGATTCATGTCGTGATTGAATATATCATAGTGTTAGGATAGTGTATGCCGATTATCTTAATCACATTCTTCTCGAATCATTTAGCTTGTAGTAAAATAAGGGTACATAATTTTCCATTGAAATGTGTGGATTGTTAGTAGAAAAATTATAAATCTAGGGTTACCAGACTCCTTGATCATCTTAGCATCGTTGTTTGATTTTTCACTTTTTTTCTTACATAAATTTTGTTTAGATCTTGTTAATCGTGCCTGTGTAGTTGTTATTTTTCATCAAAAACAAAAATCTCGCCTTTGGTACTTTCTTAGGTTCATTTTGTGCTTCTAGAATTAATTAAATTTTGCGCTTTCTTGTGGGTTTGACACCCTTGATTTAGCCTTTCTATAATAGATCTTGTGTGCTTGCAAGGATATATTTTTAAAATCGATCAAGTTTTTAGCGCCACTGTCAGGGAAGCATTGGAATTTTGCTAATTTTTAAGAGTTTTCTGTGTTGTTAAAAAGAAAAAAAGAAAAAACAATAAAATATTTTCTGTTTGTGTGATTGTTCAAAATTTTTTATCCTGTCGGACTGTGGAATCTGTTCATGGTTTTGTCAGCCAATCGATCGATTTCTCAAAATCAATCGATTGACTCTAAATTAACCTGAACTGATTAGCTTTGCCTCTGGTCTATCTTAATCGATTGATTGTCAAAAATCAACTGATTGACTAAGGAGCGGAAAGCTAAGTCAAAATTTTCTCACAGGTTCACTTCAATCGATCGATAGATTTTGAACCATGAACATTCTAGTTTGTTTTATTTGCTCGGTTCGGACAGTGTATACTGTCTAAATCGATTGAGTGTTCAAATTCAATCGATTGACTGAGGAGCTGAGAGGTGTGTTACATTTTTGTTCGCTATTTCACATCAATCAATTGATTTAAAAAAAAAAATCAATCGATCGACTTTGAAAAGTGAATATTTCTCAGTTCAGTTTCAAAAAAAAAATAGAGTTAAATATTATTTTGCTCGGATATTGTCTTATCTCAATCGATCAATTACTCAAAATCAATTGATCGACTGGGAAGCAGAGATATGTGTGAAATCTGTTCTCTGTTCTATTTCAATCGATTGATTGTGAATTGTAGCTGCCCTTGAGTCCATTTTGGATCAGTAATCCTTGTCTCGGGTTGTTGGTGTATGAGCTTTACTCGATCTCATCACCACGATCTACAACCTTTGAATCGTGAGATCGAAAGATCTTACAGAACAAATCGTAGAAACCAAAGGCTTCAGTGTGATCATATCAAGACCATGGCTGAACAAAGACGAGGAGGAAGGAATGAGAATAACAATAATGAAAGAGAAAATGGAATTCACAATGAAGGGCCAGTTAGCCCAAAGACGTTGGAGCAATACAATGATCCTGGTCCGTACGAGGATCAAGATAGTTTCACTCATGCTACCATTTCTAGGAATCATTTCGAATTCAAATTGGCAGTGATTCAAATGTTGCCGATTTTCAATGGATTAAGCAATGAAAACCCGCACGCTCATTTGACTGATTTCATTGAGGTTTGCAAGATGTTTAGGGTACACAATGTGTCTGATGAGATAGCAAAGTTGAGACTGTTCCCTTTCTCTTTGAGAGATAAGGCAAAATCTTGGTTTCTTTCACTAGAACTAGGATCCATTAGGAATTGAAATGAGTTACAAAGAGAGTTTTTAAGGAAATACTTTCCCATCAGTAAAACAATTGATATGTGTCAAAAAATTCTGACATTTGCTCAGCAACCCGCGGAGAGATTTGATGAGAGTTGGGAGCGATTTAAGGAATTACTTCAAAGTTGCCCACATCACCAAATTCCAAGATGGCAACAAGTCCAGAGTTTCTACAATGGACTGATATCGGAAGAAAGACGCATGGTGGATGCGTCATGTGGAGGATCATATATCGTTAAGGAGGAGGGAGAAATATGAGCTATTTTCGAAAGATTGAGCCAGAATTTAATGTAAGGAGAGACATTGGGACGTGCTAACCTTGATATGTCAGCAAAAACTCATGTGCTGACAAAAGGAGGGATTTTTGAAGACAACAACAATACCTTTGACCTATCAACCAAAGTTGATGTGTTGTCAAGACAAATGAATATGTTGTTGGCAGCGACCCGACAAGCTTAAAATCCCATCACTCCTACTATTTGTTCTATCTGTGAATATCAAGGTCACAAAGCTAATGAGTGTCCAATCACTCAGTTAATCTTTCATGAGGATTTAACCTCAGGAGCAGGTAAATGTGACCCAATCATACCAACGACAGGATAGGAATTCTTATCCTAACAACTACAATCAAGAGTGGAGAAACCATCCTAATTTAGGATGGGGGGATAAAATCAGGCTGAATCTGCAAACCAACAATTCAGATCAAATGTACCAAGTGGATCACAAGGCTTCCATCAACAACAGAATTCAAATTATCAGCACCCAAATTCTGAATTCCGTCAAAATCAAAATTTTCATCAAACTAATGCTTCAAGTTCGAGAAGTTCTGATTTCAAAGGTCAAGTGTTGAGCACACTACAAAATATGCAATCCTTAGGAAAAACTGTAGCCAAACTGGAAGACCAGATCAATTAATTGGCTAACCAAATGAGTAGAAGGGAAGAAGGAAGGCTTCTCAGTCAGCCCATCAATAATCCTCATGGTCAAGCACCATCTGGTGAAGGACCATTGACCAGCCACCAACTGAAGGTTATGACCGTTTTGAGAAGTGGGCAGGTAATTGATAATCATGTTGAAATCTCACCTGAATCAGAAGAAATGGAAAAGGAAGAAGAAAAGGAGAAAGAACTAGAGAAAGGAAAGGAGGAGGAATCTCTTGAAATTGTCCAAACAGAGCCTGAAGGGACCCAGTTACTGAAAATAATCCCCATATGCCCAAGGCACCATATCCCAAGTGTCTCACACCTCCGTCAAGGTTGGGGAAGGGTCCATAAAAAATGGATGAGATTTTAGAAATGTTTAAGCAAGTGAAGATTAATCTTTCACTGCTTGATGCGATCAACCAAGTTCCTGCATACGCCAAGTTCCTTAAGAACTTGTGCACTCGTAAAAGAAAGGCACGCAACCATGTATCCAAGAAGGTATTTCTAACTGATCAAGTCAGTTCCATCTTAAAATTAGAAGCTCCACCAAAGCTCAATGACCCTGGAATCTCGACTGTTTCATGTGTTATTGGTGGGCAGATGATTGGTAAAGCTCTTTTTGATTTCGGAGCAAGTGCAAACTTGATTCCATATTCGGTGTACGAAAAATTAAGACTTGGTGAATTGCAACTAACTGCCGTGACACTTCAGTTAGTAGATAGTTCTGAGAGAATACCTAGAGGTATCATCGAAGACGTCCTTGTGGGGATAGATAAATTCTTCTTTCCAGTAGACTTTGTTATACTGGACATGGAACCCCGAGCCAAATCTGAAAATCATATTCCCATTATCCTTGGACGTCCTTTTCTTGCAACTGCAAATGCCTGTATTAATTATCGTACAAGGGTCATGGATGTGTCTTTTGGGAATATGAAAGTTATGATGAATGTGTTTAACGCCATGAACCATTTCCCAAATGTGGAGGAAGTTGATTGCTTCTATATCGACCAGGTTGATGAAGTGGTAGAGGAGGCTCTTCCATTGATGTTAACCAAAAAAGAAGTCACACGAATTTGTATTTAAGGGACACCCGTGGTTCGTTCTTGGCCAAACCCTGCAATCTCTCCCGAGCCTCCAAAGATGCCTCTATTCCTCGTACACCCTTCATCTTTACTCCTGACAATCCTCATGGACGCAGCGGGTCCCGCAATCCAACGTCTAGTACGTAATGTCAGCATTCTGAGTAGTTCGCCATCGAAAGAATACGTCGATCGTCAAATCCAAATCCAAACAGGCGGGTGATCGTGTGCGGCACTGTACATGGTTCACACTAACACCTGTGTTGATGCTCCGAAGATGATGCTTGATGCGATGTATCGGTGCCAGAATGACATCGCCACATTGATGCGACGTCGCGAGAGTTTATTGCTTTACTTCCCTCATTTTGTCATGAACCTTCTGGATCATTTAGGGTGCTCGATATACACAGATGAGGAGATGGGCGATATGTAGTTTTACCAGTATGAGTGAAATGTGTGGAACAAGAGTATGAAGGCTCTTTTTAGGAATGTGCCAGAAAATATTTAAGAAGATGTACCATCCCCTCCTCCCCAACCAAACCCCGCACAATGCCAACGTGGCGGTTTGAGAAGGCCTCATCCTAAGGAGGCCCCCGATTTCAATGCCGAGGTGGCTATCGCTTGCCTCGAGGCACGGATGGATGGGTTTGCTAGGAGGAACTGGTGGTATTGATCGGAGAGTGTGTTACCAAAGTTCCCTCCTTACCTAGATTGCTCGGGAATCATTCCCAGGGCAGGCTGATGGGTTCATTGCAGAGCACCAGTGGCAATGGATAGGGAGGGCGACGATGATGAGGATGACGATTGAGAGTGACTTGAAGAAAGTTTTATGGTGTTGTTGTTTGGTGCTCTTATGTTTTG
This sequence comes from Chloranthus sessilifolius, assembly GCA_021018995.1. Classification (NCBI taxonomy): domain Eukaryota; kingdom Viridiplantae; phylum Streptophyta; class Magnoliopsida; order Chloranthales; family Chloranthaceae; genus Chloranthus; species Chloranthus sessilifolius. The sequence goes on from CM037586.1 coordinate 36,172,801, forward strand.
GAGGAACTGTGTGTTTTGATGTTTGGTGTTCTTGTTAGGATTTTTAGTTTATTAATCAGTTTGGTTGTGTTAGGAATTTATGATTGTCGTATTAGGGATGCTTAATTTCGATGATAGTGTTTGATTGAATGTAAAATGTTTGGATTGTTAATGGAAAAATCAAGTGTAGTTGTGTTTTCTATTTTTTTTTTCGGACTATTGAGGAAATGACCACTAGCTTCAGTCAATCAATTGAATTTCAAATTTCAATCGATCAACTGATGCGTTCTCAAGAAGGTTAGAATTGATCAAAAGCATAAGTTAATCGATTAAAGTTCAAATTTTCAATCGATCAATTATGTCTTGTTTGAATTGTCAGAGTTTGAGAAACCTTCTGGAAATAAAAGATTGACCGGAAAATTGGAAATTTTTGGAAACGGAAAGTTGCTTTTCATCCATTGGTCAAAATGCCAACAATAGAAGTCAATCGATTGATTCTCCAAATTCAATTGATCGACGTGATGTAGATTTGAATTTCCAAAATGTTAGAAACTTTCTCAAAATTATTAAGTGGTCCAAAAGTGGGCATTTTATAAACAGAAAGTTTCTTCTCACCTGCTGTTCAACCTTCCAAATATACCATGTAAATCGATTGATTTTCAAAAATCAATCGATTGACTGTGATCGGTTACTAAGATCCCAGCCCGAAAATTGCACTTTTGATTGTTGCCTCTTTTATATTTTTTTCTCTTTTAGGTTATTTTCAAGTTATTTAATGAACCCTTAGCCTTTAGTTTTTCATAATTAAGTCTATAGTCTCCTTAATCCTCAAATTTTTTCCTCCCTAACTTCAATGGCGGGCATCAAATTCCAAACTCGTGCAGCAAGGAAACGGATGGAAGAACCTCCGAGAAAGCGAGCCCACCGCCAGTCGCCACTAAGGACGTTGGATTTATCCAACGTCGAAGTGATAGATTTGGATCCAGTTTCGCCACCACCTTCATCCTCCTGTTCACCGCTGGATCTTATGCCTATAGATCCACCACCATCACCTCCGCCTCCACGAAACCCCCATCCATTCACTCGCTCCTTGGCTGCCCAGAATTCTATGACGGAGCCGCTTAATTTAATTCCAACTTATTTGTTGGCAGAGCTAAATCTGCAACCCAACAACATCGATCTGCTGCCGACACCACCGCCCTCACCACCGCGCGCCCCAATTCCAGCTCCCGACGAAGTTGGAATCACCGAGGAGATGTGGAAATATGCGTTTCCAAAATCGGAGCCAGGGATTACTAGTGATGAGGATTAAGAATTTTAATTTCGTTTGAGTTTTAGGATTTAGGATTTCTTTTAGGGTTTGTTTTATTTGTTGTACTAGAATTAGTTTCCTTTCGTTAATGCATTAGGATTAGTTTTTATTTTGAATAAGTGTAATAAGCACGCAGAATGAAATAAAAATTTAGGTTATTATATTAATTTTGTGTTTTTGTATGTTTCACCTGATCTTGCCTTGCGATCTGTGATAAGTCTTACATAGGTTTGGGGATACAACTCGGTCTGATTATCCAATGGGGACATTGCACCACTCAGGTTTGAGGGTGTTTGCGCTTATTTTGTGGCTAGTGTTTCTACATTTATGCATCTGTGATCGACCACTATTTTGACACCCTCAAAACCACATTTTTTTGTTGTAGTTTTTTTCAAACCATCATATACTTATTTTCCTGTAGTTTTCAAACTTGAGTTGTTGATGCATGTGAATTCTATTTCAAAATATTTATGCTATGTTAGGACTGTTCTTGTCTAGGATTATTGATGTCAATGTGAACATTTAAGGATAGGTCTGAAGTTCATGCTTAGAAAATTTTTGCACTACTACCATACGTAAGTCCATAAATCAGGGATTAGTTTGAACCTTTAGTTTTAGGATCCTAGTGGAGACTAAACCCTGTGAGATTTAGAACCAATCATCCGTTCTTGATGAGTGCTTATACGAATTCGGAGTGTTTTTGAATACGTACCAATTTTGTTTAATCTCATACATTGTCTATTGGTTTGTTTACTTTTCATGTATTGTATCATCATACTGGAATGCACTGCCCTTTAACTTGAAACAAATAGGCATGCTTACCATCTTGTGAGGAAGTGATCGAAGGTTGTCTTTGGCTCGTTTGTGCCTAAAATATCCCACCTAGTACAGTTTTCCTTTTAGCAACCCTTTTGAGCCTTATTAAAAAATTGCTTTTATACGTCTTTTTTTATAAACCACGATAACTACACCATTACACCATTGCTATTTTAAGACTTACCCTTCTACTTCTGTGAAATTGGGAATAAGGGAAGAAAAGAAATTGAAAAGTGAGTAAATGGGAAGTAATAAGTGTGGTATTTACTGGGATCATGTGGCAAAATATTTTGTAAAGTGAAAGCGAAGAAAAGGAGAAGAAAAAAGTATGAAAAAAAAAAATGAGGTGATTTCAAAAAGAAAAGGAGTAAAAAGAAAAGAAAAGAAAGTTGAGAAAAAAAAAATCTGAGAAATTAGAAAGAGAAAGAGTTGAAAAATTAGAAAATCAAATTAGTTTCTTTCCCCGATTTCTCAAAGAATTTGAGCCAAAATTTCCTTTTCTTCTTAACCTTTACCTGAGCCCCATTACAACTTGCAAAAAGACCTTGATCCAATCTCGATTGGTAAATGCCTTGTGGAGAGTGAGAGTGTAACGTCTATGGTATGTGATATGACATGCTTTGGATGCAAACATCTTTTCAATATGAGATTTCTCTTTATTCTTTGATGCACCGTGTTTCTTATATAATGTGAGACCTTTTGATTTATGTTGTAATTCCATCTCATATGTGTGTGAAAATTAAATCATTTCGTCAGAGCGATTCTATTTTGAGAGTATACCTAAAGTGAGGACTGAGTTGAAATATGAGATCCGATGATTCACTGTTTGAAATGGTCCCGGGATGGAAGGACTTTAGCATTGGTATGCATACACATCACGTCTGGGCGTGAATGAAGAAAATATCTAAGGATTGGAGCATTGAACTAATTTGAATAGACGTTAGTAGAATTGGCATGGCTTCGGTATTTGAGAATGAAGATTCACATGTTGAAACAATTAATGGCTTTTGTTTTGCAAAGTATATATGTTATGAAAACCAAATTTGAAAACTCAACTTTACCGATGATTTCAAAATTATTTTGGAAGTTTGTAAGTAACTTCACTGAAAAGCTTTAGGAGACACAATTCCTCCACTAGGGATCACCTAGGGGTTTAAAGGCTTATTGCATACGCTAAATGAAATCGTGCTTCCTATGAAAGTGATATTTATTGTTTTCTTTAGGTTGTTAGTTTATTTTTTTGACATATTTATCATTCTCTTTGCTCGAGGACGAGCAAAGTATAGGTTTGGGGGTGTGATCTATGCCAAAATATAATTATATTTTGCATTCTAATATCTACGCTTAGCCATCCAATGAAAGCAATTTGATGGCTATTGTATAGTTTTAATGGTTTCAGGTGATCTTAACTGTTGGATCTTGCAAAAGCACAAAAGAGCATAATTAAGAACTACCTGGGAGCATTAGACCATAAAGCCAACGAAAGCACCGAAACCCGTGTAAAGAACTGAGTGATCCAGCTGTTGGTAAGAGAAATGAATATATCACATGTCACATCAATTGATTGAATTTCAGAATTCAATCGATTGAGTTTGAGGACAATTGTTTCCCTCTCAAATTTGAATTTAAAATCAATCGATTGATTTTAGGAAATCAATCGATTGAATTTAAATTTGAATAAGCCTGCTAAAATTCAAATTTTGAAATCAATCGATTGAATTTTGGGATTCAATTGATTGACCTGTAAAAGAAAAGTCTTCCATACTCGCCTTATATAAACCAAGCATTGTATAGGGCTAAGGAGTTCTTTTGGGGGGCTGAATTTCTTAGGGTTTTTCCAATTCTTTTTCTTCATTGTTTTTAGTGTTAGTTTTTTAGTAGTTTATAATTAGGATCAAATCTTTGTAAGGTTCTGGATCTTTTCCTAAAGGATCTACACAATTTGATTAAGTAAAGAACGTGTTTGATGGCTTCGGTATTATGCATTGCGTACGGTTCGAGGATGAGCAGCTAAACCCCTCATTTAAGGAGGAAACGACTCCTAGATGAGTACTTGATTTATTTTCAATCCCATCATTTCTTGTCATAATTATTGAATCGTACGGCTTTTAGTTTGTGCTTATTGTGTATGTTTGAATACTCATTTATAGTTGTTGATCTTGTAGATCGGTGACAATGAAAGAGTTATTCCACCTAGATCGATCTTGTAGACCAATATAGGATATCGTACGATTGATTTTTACTTGTTGTGATTATGTGTTTGTGATATGTTATACCTTTTGTATGATTCATGTCGTGATTGAATACATCATAGTGTTAGGATAGTGTATGCCGATTATCTTAATCACATTCTTCTCGAATCATCTTGCTTGTAGTAAAATAAGGGTACATAATTTGTCATTAAAATGTGTGGATTGTTAGTAGAAAAATTATAAACCTAGGGTTAACGAATTCCTTAATCATCTTATCATCGTTGTTTGATTTTTCACTGTTTTGTTTGCATAAACTTTGTTTAGATCTCATTAATTGTGCCTGGTGTAGTTGTTATTTTTCATCAAAAATAAAAATCTCGCCTTTGGTACTTTCTTAGGTTCATTTTACGCTTCTAGAATTAATTAAATTTTGCGCTTCCCTATGGATTCGACACCCTTGATTTAGCCCTTCTACAATAGATCCTGTGTGTTTGCAAGGGTATATTTGTAAAACTGATCACGAGCTGATTAAGGGAGTAGACGAGTTTGGGAGGACGACTCTCCATTACGCAGCAACATCGACAAGTTCGGGTGACATAGTACATTTGTTACTTAACAAAAGATCCTGCTCTTGTCTATATACGAGACAAGGATGGGCTCTCTCATTTGCTTGTAGCTGCCACTGGTAACTTCGTGGACATGGTAAGTGTGATGCTCGACTACTGCCCAGACTCAATTGAGCAGTTTAATGCAAGCTGCCAGAATGCTCTCCACGTTGTTGTGTTAAAGATCACGGTTGAAACAGTTAAAATACTTTTGACAAGATCAGAGTTTAAGAAGCTCATAAATGAACCTAACCATGAAGGAAACACACCTCTTCAACTGGCTGTTGATAACAATTATCAGAAAATGATTGGGCTTCTAGTGAGGTGGTGGGGAAATAAATTAAAAAAAAAAATTATTATTATTATTATTATTTTTTTTTTATAAAAAAAAATACCTACGTCGATGACTGCAGCTGTCTACGTAGGTGAGGAAATAAATTAAAAATTTAATTTAAAAATAAATAAATAAATAACTTTACGTCAACAGCTATAGCCGTTGACATAGGGTGTTAACTCTATGCCGATGACATAGGTATTCACCAACAGAAATATCACCGACGACTTGAAGCTGTCGGAGTAGAGTTTCCAGCCGTTGGCGATTATTTTTACCGACGGCTAGTGTACTCTACGCCGACAACTGGCAGCCGTCAGTGTAGGTGCTTTTTTTTGTAGTGTGAATTAATTGAAATATCTAAATCCTATGTTTGGAATCTAAAAATGAAAATTTTATAAACGGAAGATAAAATTAAAAATTAGATAAATTGGAGAAAAATTCTATTAAGAAATGACATCAAAGTTTAGAAACCACAACTAACTCTCTTTCTAATGCTCTTTTAAAAATCTTTTTTTATTAATCATTGAATTAACAATTAAGATATAAAATCTGTGACAGCCCGGATTTCGGCACTCCGAAACCCGTGCCATCAGCACGATCATCTTGACCGTGCCCCTTAGCTAAGCACAGAACATTGGCATATCAAGCATAAAATGAAATAATAATTGAAACTGCGGAATTTAAATCTATATTAAAGCAATTCTCCAAAAGACAGTTCTACCCTCATGCCTCTGCATGAATGGAGAACCGATCCGAACCGTCGATGATAGCAATCATCACGGATGGCTCGCCCCAAAAGAATAATCCCAAACTCAATATATACATGGTTTAACCAAAAACAAGGCTTGACATACCAAGCCGTACAAATCTCTATCAAAAAGCGCTCAAAGCGGCACAACGGAGCCCTCTAGAAGAAGTCCTCAGGAGGTGGCTCCAACACTTCGCCGGCCGCAAGGTCCAACTCACCGGGGTCAGCGTCTCCTGAAGCCTCGGCAGCTGCTAGTAGTGGACCTGCGACGTATAGTCTATAGGGTGAGCTACATCCTAGCTTAATAGGGAACAAAACACAATTGAACATATAAATTATTACTCACATATATTCCATGATATGACATGCATGATGTGTCTATGCAATTACTGATAAAACAGTTGAAAAGTATTACATTTTACTGGTAGTTACTTATGTTTTCATTTATTCATGAATGATGCTGAAAAGGCCTAAAGCAAAACTTAAACTTTCAACTTAAGTAATCCCCAAGCAATATAGCATCGAGCCCCGATGAGATACCCATCATCGTCATCTATATAGACACTTTTAACGTATTCCACAGAATACAATATAATACGCCCCTTTCACAGGGATTGGTGGCGGGGTTTCACTTGTCTCAAATCAACACCCCTGGGGTGTGCTTACTGTGTATGGATAAGCCTCCGCACTGGCCTATGGTTTCACCGCCGTATCGGTCACGGATATCCTGCCGTGTCAGTCGTGAATATCCCGCCACGTCTGTGGGGTACCCTATCAAACCTCAAATAACAAAAATATCGGTGCCTTACATATAGTTATTCACCGTGTAAGTGTGCTATCTTATATCAGTTAGGCCCTATCAAACATGATTCAATCCTGGATACATCCCTGGGATGTATCCATTCACTTGCATCACACCTGATGCTCTTATCTCTTTACTTCTTCATCCCCTGGGGATGGCTCATTATAATTACTCTTATGGATGTCACACACACACACACACTTTTCACAATTCTTAAGCAATAAAACATTTTGAATTTGAATTCTATATCACTACATACATGCTCTTGCAAAATAAAGTACATGTTCAAGGTGTTCCCTACCTCAAGTCTTCGTTCAATCAATGCATCAAGGTCCCACGTGGCTCCTTGTGCAATAGCTCACACGTACCACCTATGGTACCACATAACAGGTGAAACACATCACTAAGGATGCAACAAAGGAGGTCTAAGACCCTCCATGAAGCTTAAAGTCAAACTCAAAAGTCAATAAAATTTAGCCCAATCGATTAATCGAACACCAAAATCGATTAATCGATTCTCATTCGATTAATCGATTTCCAAAATCGATTAATCGAAAGTCAATATCGATTAATCGATTCTCAAATCGATTAATCGAGATTTTCATTCAATTAATCGAATCCCAATTCGATTAATCGAAATTCTCTGCACTGCCAAGTCGATTCTCAATTCGAGTAATCGAGTTCCCAAAATCGATTAATCAATCCCAAATCGATTAATCGAAACTTGAAATCGATTAATCGAAATCCCATTTCGATTAGTCGATTTTCCCCAAGTCATTTCCTCCAGCCTCTGGGGTCCACTGGAGGTCCACAGTCGATTAATCGATACCCAAATCGATTAATCAAAATCCAAAGTCGAGTAATCGAAACTCAGTTCGATTAATCGAACTCGGGTTCCTTGACTTTTCAACTTCTTGGCGAATTTCGATTAATCGAATCTCAATTTCGATTAATCGAAATTGCCAGATTCAGCCCCCTTTGAGCTGTTCTTTCCAACCTTTTTCCACTCTTTTTCCTCTATTTTTTTAAACCATCATCCTACAATCTAAACCATTTTTCAACTACAATTAACCTCTACAATCTATGCATTTTATTCACAAAAATTTACCTTTAATCAATCTAAAATTAATTTCAAATCAAGTGGTTGGAAGGCTAGGGTTCCAGCTTTGGCTTGAACGGATTCCTTGCACAGAATCGGCCTCTTTAATACTTGATTCCCCCTTCCAATCACCCACAATAACTCCTTGCTTGATCACTCTCTTTACTCCTCTCTCTCTCTTCTTTACTTCTCTCTCAACAACCAAACTATTGATTTTAGGGTTATTAAACCCTTTTATCTCCCCCTTAGCTTGTGTGTTGAGCACATGCACCTCGATAGGTGTATGTGACCTTAGATTTACAACACACACCACATAGCCACACAATTTATCACATCTCATCCGTTCATCACACCCCATGCTAACTATTAGACTTCTATTTGGTCAAACCTATGACCGATCGGGCACAGATCCCGAGGTTACAGTTTAGCGTGATTTTTCGGCTATTACAAAATCTAGACACTGATAATTTTGATCCAATTAAAAGTATTTAAATTCTATAAAAGGCAATTTTCTTTTTTGGACAAATCGCCACTTAAATCTAAAAGTTCTCTTGGTCAGATAAAAATTTGGATTACTAAAATTTTCTATTTCTCTTGAATGGATCAAATATATTTTCGATCATTCTCATATTTGATCATACTAATTTTCCTTAAATTATTTGATAAAAAAGTCTTATCTTATTGAATCATTAAGTATAAAAAGGTGGAAAGCCCTTAAGCATACTAGATATTCTTATAATTAACTTTAAAATCAAGTAACAAAAGGCCGCATAGCATTAAAAGTATTTGCGCTGAGTCACTGTAAGGGCACAACGCCTACATCTGAGGCGCGGTTCCCAACTCGGTGGGAATATTTTGTTCTATTCTTGGGCGTCAACCTCATTAATTGGGCTACATGGAGATTATTATGTTCTGACATAGGTTATTCGCAACGCAATGAGCAATGGTTGATGATATAACATGACTATCGTGTGTCGGATAGACCAATGACTCTGACACAAGTCGTAATCATGTTCCGTAAGGCAACTGCGTGACGAATTAATCAACACGCTCAAGCCATTAATATTAAGGGTTAAATCTGTAAAAGACCATAAATGTTCACTTGACTGGTAGGATTAGATTTGAGTAGTTACGTTAATGACCAACATTGATCATGCATGAGCATTGCATTCATGATTACATATATTTGCTTGTATTTCATTTGATATTCTCGTTCATTGCTTTTGGTCTATATATGTTATCAATTATGGATGCACACACAGTCCACTTGGATAGATTTCGATGGATTGATTTTGCTACCTACTGGGTGACGATGTATCGTGCCCATGTTGCTTCTAGACCCACCATTTAAATAAAATGGGATATGTCATGTTCTATGTGTCCATTTATCGCATTATACAAAATTTAAGACATTTGGGACAAGGTCAGTGTTTATGTGTTGCCAAAGAGTCGGTTCAGAGTTCATGCTCTAGTTCACATGAGGACTATGTGGTCTAAATAACTAAGATATATTGTTGATAAAAACTTAAGAATTTTATTAGTAAATAGTGATTAGGCCCCCTAATCACTATTTACTACCTCTCAAGATTCCAACACTAGCTATCCGCCATATGTAATTACCACGGGCTTAGTCAGGCATGACTCTGATACCAAACATAGAGTAAAGGGGAAAGCGTAGTAACGGAAGAGGAAGAAGCACACGGGAAGAAAACTTTGTTTCATATACTAATGTTTAATGAAACAGAAATACAATTACAATCTCAAAACATAAGGAATCTAACTACTATGCTTACACCATATAAGTACTATGCATGCCTAAACAAATATAAACAAATGCAAAGGGAAGCTTACCGATATGGAAGAGCTTCTCCGATACAAAACTTACAAAATTAAAAAGAAGGAACAAGAGAGAAAAGAAAGGAGTTTTAGTAGAGGAGTATCTAGCTAAATTTTCGGTGGAATTTTTCGGTGTCCTGGACAATCCCCAGGCTAACCCTTTTATAGATGAATGCAGACTTGTAATGGGTTGAAATCCGCCCCTAAGTGGGACACGTGTGCTATGTGGATTGGATGCAGTCGCTTCATCCCTTGATAATTGTGTTCTAACGTCATGGCATGTGTTAAAGCTTAATTATTTGGAGGATGACTTCATGGTTTGCGACACTTACAGCTGGCAAAGCTATTGAGTAGCAAGGACTATTGCAGGCTATGTTGGCCGACAATAATCTGAATGGCAGGGTCCATTATGATTCTTGATGCTTGTGAATTTGAACAAACAGTTGTTTTAGCTGATTTACCCTTTTGATAATTTGAATTGACAGCTTTATTGGCTGTATTGGCAGTTGCTTGGAGTGGTGGACAGCTGTATTGGCTAGTGGACAACTGATTGTCTGGTGGACAGCTGTATTAGCTGTTGAAAGGTTTTTCTCCTTTAGTGATTGACACCATTACTTGATGCCATTACTTCTTGCTTTTGACCTAGTTAATAATTGAGTCCCAAAATTCACCAAGTGATGGATCAGGACTGTCTGGTTGCGATTCTCCTGGTAGAATATAGAAGGAATTATTATTTTCAGACGAAGTGAGGGAATCATCATCCGAATGGGATGCTGAATTAAAGGTTTGAAGAAAATGGGCTTTCATGGAAGCAAGACAGCGATGATTGATCTATATTTCAGATAAATCAGGATGTTATTTTCGAATCATGACTTTGAATATTCAAAAGGATTGGATTCTAAAGAAGATAAAGAAGCCTTAGTTTTTGTTATTTTTTATCAAAATCGGGAATATTATCCCACCATCGGATCCAATAGGTTCTTTGGAGTGTAGGAAGATGGTCCAAAGTGGTAATCTGAATATTTCATATTCAAATCCAGGGAATGCTGTATTCTGTGAAGAAAAAGAAATCAACTTTAGAGTAATGAGGATTTTTGCCTTTGAATTTAACTCCTTCATACTGATTATATAAAGGAATTAATGATTTGGGCAGAATTTTGGTGGTTGAACCTAAATGGCTCCACCAATTGTAGAACCAATTGGGAATACCAGTTTGGAGGATATCTGGACAAATCTTTAAAAACCAAGAATGTTTCTGTTTTGGATTCATATAATAAAAGGCATTGGTAAAGGACTGAATATAATCCCAATAATTAAAAGAGTGACCTGAGCTGAGTTTTCAGGATTTATTTAGGTCAAAATCACAAATGGATGGTTTGAGAATTTTATGAATAATAGCTTTACTATAAGTAATTGGGCTATTCGGTCGTTGGCTTTTCATATGATAGGTAAAGGTAATAGATCTAATAGCAGTCAAAATTGCTTCTGCAATTAAACGGGTTTTGCCATCTAATGCAGGAAATCCTTGATTATCAAGATATCTTCTCTTTATTTCTCAAGGATCAGATATCCATTATTGGTCTTCTGGTTCAATTACTAGAATAGTGAAAAATATATCCTTTTGAATATAAGAAATATCTTTGGTTTTGTTGAATTGGTGTATGAGTGGCAAGAGATTTCTTTTGCTTACTCATCTTAATTTTTAATGAATTAATTTCATGTTTAAGGTCATTGATTGCAACAGGTCTAGGTATAGACTCTGTAACAGGTCTAGGTATAAACTCATTATTTGAGTATGGAGTTTGGGATCCTTTTATTGGATTAGTAGTTTTGTCTGCTAATTCTAATAGAGATGGTTGAGTAATTGTAGGAACATTGATTCCAGAATTTTGGCAATCAAATTTTGAATGATTAAAAGATGAAGAAGATTCAGATTTTGTCTGAATAAGTTTTGGGTCTTTGTCATAAATTTGGTCTGATTTTTTCTTGATCTTCCACCTATTGGCATAATGACCAAACTTTGAACATTTATAACACTGAATGTGTTCTTGTGATTTTGATTTGGATTTGAATTTCGTTGAAGAAGACTCATAAAAAGTCATCCTCCAAATAATTAAGCTCTGACGCATGCCATGATGGTAGAACACAATTATCAAGGGACGAAGTGACTGCATCCAATCCACATAGCACACGTGTCCCACTCAGCGGCGGATTTTAACCCGTTACAAGCCCGCATTCATCTATAAAATGGTTAGCCTGGGGATTGTTCAGGACACCAAAAAATTTCACCGAAAATTTTAGCTAGATACTCCTCTACTAAAACTCCTTTCTTTTCTCTCTTGTTCCTTCTTTTTAATTTTGTAAGTTTTGTATCAGAGAAGCTCCTCCATATCGGTAAGCTTCCCTTTGCATTTGTTTATATTTGTTTAAGCATGCATAGTACTTATATAGTGTAAGCATAGTAGTTAGATTCCTTATGTTTTGAGATTGTAATTGCATTTCTGTTTTATTAGGCATTAGTATATGAAATAAAGCTTTCTTCCCATGTGCTTCTTCCTCTTCCGTTACTACGCTTTCCCCCTTACTCTGTATTTGGTATCAGAGTCATGTCCTGCTAAGCCCGTGGTAATTACATATGGCGGGTGACTAGTGTTGGAATCTTGAGAGGTAGTAAATAGTAATTAGGGGGCCTAATCATGGGCGTATGAACTACTGCTCATCATCTTGTCCAGAAGATTTAATGGATGACTTATAATGGCTTGTTTAGATTTACTACTATGCTGGTTGTAGCATGAGAACTCACATTGGGATGACTAGGCATTGTTGCAGGGATTGCGTTGTTGCCGACTTATTCCCCGTAAAAGTTATCGTGGATGAACGCAGTTTTGCAACAGCAATCTAGTAGTAAATCTAAATGAATTTCTGTAAGAAGTCCATGAAAATTTATGGAGAAGAAGATAAATAGTATTTTACTATGCCGATAATTAGTATTCCAAATCACTATTCACTTATCATCAATATATATTATTAGAAATTGATCTAACATCATCAATCATAGGCATACATTGAAAACTAGCCTATCATCAAAACTAAGCTAGCATGTGTAGACATTATTATACGTTGTATCTGAACTATATTTTCATCACGATTTATAAATTTTCCTCTAAACTACTCTAGTATCATCATGCATACACATTCATTTGCTAGTCTATATCATGTCATCAAAATTGGTCTGACAATATTCCTAACATAATCACATATGTCGAGTCGAGCTGATCTTATCGCTAATCTTATCAAAATCATATATCACTTAAACTGAACTAGCATATGCTCATACATCGAGCTGATCTAATCATAAGCATGCATCAAATTAAATTGAACTAGCATACTCGAACTGATCTAATCATAGCATGCATTAATGTAAACGGACTTAATATCATCACAACAGACGTAGATATTAAACTGATTAACATCATTACATCAGCCGTATAGCTTCACATGTATATACAATCAATATGTCGAGTTTAACATGGTCTTGATCGAAAATAAGTATATATATAATAATATACGATCCAAGAAGCAAAGAAGAAGCCAATTATAACGTAGCAAGGTAAAATTTCCTACCTTAGCTTACACGTTTCTTGTTACATATGTATGCATGCATTCAAACTTTATTCCTCGGTACGAGCTCGTCATGTGCACCAAGCTCCTATAATTTAATAGTCATAGCTTTAGTATTTTTAAATGGGTTACTGTGTCACCTTATACTTTAGATCTGTATCATATATGGGCACTAATCGTAAGAGTTAATACACTGCACATAAACCCAGACCAAAGACATAACCAAGCAACTGCACAGGCCAAACACAGGCTTTCCTCGACAAGCAACAGGGTTGCCTCGGCAAGCTTCTTAGCTTACCTCTTGCGGAGGCAAGTGTCTCAGCTTGCCTCAACTTGTCACTAACTTTTGACCTATTAAAAGTTAGATTTATGATTTTGTTAATTCATAAATATTATAGGGCTCGTTATCTCCTTTCCAACGCATCAAGAATCGTGCCAATTGGAGTTCGAAGTCAAAAGTTATAATCGAAATACCGAACAGTAGTCAAAGCATAGGGTTGCCGTGACAAGCCCTCCAGCTGAGCACCTTGTCGTGACAACCATGTGAGGTTGCCGCGGCAAGCCTATGGCTCAAGCTTGCCGGAGTATTTCTTGGTCTTCTCTGGTTCTTTTGACTCATGTGGTTGGCTAGGTCTTTTATATTTATAAAAATATAATATAGTTCTTGTATATTTTGCACAGGGGAATCGAGTTTTCTTATTAAATTTAGTGCAAAAGGTTCGGTGTATTTCTATTAGAAATATGGGTTCCGAGACCCATTGCAAACTGGTATCCATTGTGCTACCGATTCGGTCTCAGGGAATTGACACCACAGAGGTATAATCTACCACAGATGGATAGTCTATGTAAACTAACTAATGAAACGAACCTATTCTAGGAAATTTGTTCGTTTACGGCATACCTTTCGGAAGACTAGTGGTGGCGATGAGATGACGTCGAACGTGTGTCAGTGTCGGAGCTCGTAAGAAGTTGATCTACAAGAAGTCCCTGAGATCAACAGTTGTCTGCGAAAATTCTTGCGACAATTATGTAGGGTCGTGGTGTGATCCACGGTTAATGCTAAAAGAGGACTGTGGTTAAAGCACTGAGGTGGGTTCGAAGTGTATGAAATTTTGGGTTTTGGTTTATGAAATTGCAGGTCTGATGATTACTAAACTCCTTCAACTTTGCAACTGAAGAAGAATGAAAATGGCTGATGCTTTGTAGTGGTCAAGCAGTTCTTACGTGCATAGGAGTCAAGAATGACTCATGCATGCATGGAGCCGAGAGAGGAGATTGGTATTAGAAGTCCTATAGGGTTTGGATTCCATATGGTGCTCACATGGGCTTTTACTTATATTAGCATATAAACCAACCAGGTTTTGCATCGGGTGTTATGCAGCTGTACATATAAGGCGTATATATGTAGCTGGCTGGGATTCCCTGCATAGGCACACACACCATTGCATGGTGTAATATCAAATAAACCAAATTTGGCTTTTAGCTTAAGTATTACACTAATACAACTCCAAGTGTATTAGTCAGCTGCTATGTGGCTTTGCCTTTAAATGTATTGGCCAACGACTAATGTTAGGCTGGCTATTGTGTAAAGCCATCACACACCAGAAAGGTGTATAGCTGGGTAGTGATTCGTATAGTTATTCAATTGCTTGCCTCAGTTGTTGAGGCAACCCGTTCTGCTTGCCTCAGGTGCCGAGGCAACCTCTTTGTTTACCGGTTTTGGATCAAAATGGTTGACACCCTTATGTGTCAACCATGCTAATGCATCATTACAAATTTGTGTGATGCGCTATTTTATTATTTCGAAAAATTCCAATTATTATCTGACATATATAGTATGACCTATCGAGTGAAGCACAATTTTATCAATTGTTACACTAATAAACAATCTCCTAAATTTTGGGTGTCAATCAAATTCGAGAAAATTGAAGATGGAAAAGTAAAAACCGTTACATTAATTTGTAAATTCCAACCTGAGTCGTCAATTCAAATTAAAACTTGAAGATGTTTACAAAGTATGTAAATAAAAGAAAATAAAATCTAATCTAGAAAGCAACGTAAATATATCCTTCACCCCTCAACCGCAGTCGTCAATTACTTCTGAGAAACTACAGATATCTACACTAATCTTCAGCACCCAATAGCAGTCGTCAATTGCTCTTGAGAAGCCTCTGATATCTAATTTACCAAGCAATAAACATCTACTCTAATTTTGATCAAAAGAAAATCCAATCTCAGTCGTAATTAATGCTGATTATTTCTTTGATGGTTTATTGCTATACCGGGCCCTTTTATATATAGATCATAAGGAGTCAGTTTACAAAGACTTCTAATTCTAAGAAAACAAACTGAAAGATAAAAGTATCCTAATATAACTCTAATTCCTAATTTTATTCTTCCTTGCTTTCAAATTGTAGATGTGTTTCTGCTTTATTTCCTTGGTAATTGCAGCAAAGATCTTCGGAGTTTATCTTCATCAATCTTCTCAGATCCATAACTCACCAAACTTCTAATTTTGTGCATGGCGGTGGTAGTCTTCACATGATCAGCAATAGCAGTTTAGCAATAGGGAAGCTTTTCTTTTGCACAATCATAAATTACGATTGTCTGTTTTTTTCTCCTTTTCGGAAAAATCGTAAATCACGATTTCTCATTTTCACACAGCTTTCTTACTGGATGATTTTCTATAACGAACGATCGCTTTCTTTTATCGCTTTTTACTCCTTCATCTCTTTCTAAAGAATTGTCTTTTGAAGAATCGTAAATTACGATTTCTTAGTTTTCTTTCTTTCGTCTTCAGTTTTAGCGCACAATCGTAAATTACGATTTCTTGGCTTTCATCAGCGGTGAATCGTCTTCTTACTACTTTTTGAGTTCATTTTGATGAATATTAACACTTGGGTTTTCTTTTACTATTTTTTCTTGATATCTGTACATCATTAACTTGTTAGTAGCAAACTAAGTCTTAGCATCACTAAGTTAAGGGTGATAAAATGGTAAATATGTGACTGATCATACCCCCAAACTTAAGTTTTGCTAGTCCCTAGCAAACAAGGAAACATAAAATATCTAAAACTATGAATTTAAATGCCACTTTCATAGGTAGCACGATTGCATTTAGCAGATGCAACAAGCTTTTAAATCCCTAGGTGATCCCTAGTTGAGGAGTTATAGTCTTCTGAAGGTTTTTAGTGAAGTTACCTACAAACTTCAACTATTTTTGGAATTTTCTTTTTATTTATTTTTTAAAAATATTTTTCAGAAAGAAATAAAATCTATACTACTAGTTAAATTTATCATCATATGTTTGGCATGATTTTTCAAAAATTTTATATCTTTCACCTTTACTTTTCATCACAGTATTATCCTTGATCAGAACTCAGCAATTTCAATTCTATACAACGTGGAGTGTGTGCATATCAGTGAAAACTTTATTCATTATAGATTTTTCTAAACTGCAGATTTAGAAAATATTTTCATCCAAACTCTCACTATTGGCATACTCTAAAAAAGATATCAAAATTTTTTGTTCTCTCACTATGATATGTACGATAAATTTAAAGGACAATCAACTAAGAAGGTAAATCTCATGGAATGGATGATCAATTCTAATCATATGACTTTTTGTTCGTTCATAGTATTTATTGGTTAAATTACTGTGCTGTTATTTTATTGTTGGAAATGTGGTAAAAATATGGTAGCAAAAACAAATAAGGGGAGTAAAATGGAGAACAACACTAAGATAATAATCTAAATACATAGTCCTGCAAGATCCAGGGTTGTTGCAGCAAGTTTTGATAAGTAAGAGTTTATCCCACGGAGAGTGATGATCTAAAAACCTAAAGGTGTATAATAATCGCTAGATCTGGCTACAAATCTGGCAACTCTAAACCTACACTAGAAAGCAAGGTAAAGAAAGAGTGTTCACAAAATTAAACTAACCTAAAAATAAGAATAAACTACAGCTAAAGAAGGGTGATGATGGTGTGGTAAAATAAAATAAAAAGGTGGAGAAGTGGACAGCTATGGGCTAATCTTCACTGCAACTTAGATCAAGATCTAGATTTGTAGCTATCCTTCACTTGGCTATAAGCACAAGTGTAAGGTAGAATAATCCAATCCCAACCCAGAGGCATGAACTGATCTTAGGGTTATATTCTGTCCACTTAAATGGTCACAACATATCCCAGGGATTCATCCAAGCAAGAGGTTAGAGCTGAAATATGAAAACTATTGCAAACACTATGTTTGTAAGGCTACAAGCTCTTACATCCATAGGAGTAAACAATCTGTGAAAATCTAGTGAGAACCACTAGAAATCACAAATTGGATGGGACATTAGGATCAGCTGGTCATTGCTACAAAAAGGTCTGCAATGACCAAGCTCTCAAGTCTACAATTTGTGCAAAACCTCAGGTCTATTCATTGAAAATGGTGATGTAAAACAGAGGAGAAGTTGGCTCTGCAACAATCTCTCACTTGGCTACAAGTACGGGTGCAGAGAAAAAGAATCCAGCTTAGTCCTATGATCTAGACCAGTCTTAGGGCTATAGCTTGTCCATTTAAATGACTACAAGCTATCCCAGGGATTAACCCAATCACAGAGGCTAGCAATAGAACATGTATACCACTGCTGTCACTGTACATGTATGGTTATAAGCACATGCATCCATAGGTGCATTAAACCCATATAGATTTAAGTGAAAAACACAAGAAAAATACAGATTTAATGAAGCTTTAAAAATGGCTTTTCATTGCCTAAAAATGACATACAATGATTGACCCTCAAGGCAACAGTCCTTGCAAAAGTCTAAAACTACTCTCTATGTTATTACAAAACCCGATTATAGCTTAGTATAACCTAGCTGCTACAAAGAAAGTTAGCTTGCACTGCTACTGAGCTAAGGAAGAGAAAGAAGGAAGCAAAAAGTAACTAAAACCCTAAAAAAGAAAATCTAAAAGTGAGCTCAAGCTAATCCTGGCTCCTTTCCCATGACAACTTATAACTGTATTTATACAATCCATAAAGCATTTTATGCTTTGTCCAATCAGAAATAAGAAAGAATAAACTCATTTGGAGCTGGTGTCGTCGCCCATTTGTGGCCAAGTAATGCCTTGGGAAGTGTGGGACAGCTCAGCACCTTAGGATGTGTGCCCTAGGTGCTATGGAATCCTAAAAATTCCCTTGAATGTTGAATGGGAAGGCTGGAACCCGTGCCTCGAGCAGATGAGCTTCAGGAATATGAATCTCGAGTGGTTCTCGAGTAGTTGGAATGCTTTAGATATTAATCTTGAGTGGCTCTCGAGCAGTTGGAATGCTGCAGGTAGCTTCAAATTATTGATCTCGAGCAGTTCTCGAGAGGCTGCTTTAGCAGGCTTTAAAAAGCTCGACAGGTTAAATGCTTCAGGTTTACAGCTCGACAGGTTCTCGAGAGGCTGCTTTAGCAGGCTTTAAACAGCTCAACAGGTTAAATGCTTAAGGTTTGCAGCTCGACAGGTTCTCGAGAGGCTCTTGACAGGTTAAAATAGCAGCTCGACAGGATAAATGCTTCAGGTCTGTAGCTTGACAGGATCTTGAGAGGCTCTCGACAGGTTAAAACAACAGCTCGATAGGCTGAATTGCACCAGCCAGCAGCTCGACAGGATCTTGATAGGCTCTTGACAGGTTAAAATGGCAGCTCGACGAGCTGAATTGCACCAGCTAGCAGCTCGACAGGCTGTAGCACTTCAGCTAACAGCTCGACAGCTTCAATGCAACAACCAACAGCTCGAGGGGCTGCTTGAGAAACAGTTCAGCAGGTTAAAACATCAGCTCGACAGGTTGATTTGCAGCATATTTTAGCAATGCAACTCAACACATTCACTTCAGAACTACTAGACAACATGTAATGCTTCAGCTAGCAGCTCGAGAGGCTCTTGACAGGTTAAAACACAACACTTGAAGTTCTCGAGAGGCTGGTTTTAAGGAATTTAAAGTGCTCGACAGCTTGTAACACTTCAACATTCAGCTCGTGAGGTTCATGCTGCTCCACTCGACAGTTTAGTGCAGCAGCTCCATGGACTGCTCGAGTGTGCTTTTGAGGCTGCTACACGGCTGCTAGAGTGCTGGTTTGCTGCACACATGATGTGCTCGAGTGTGGACTTGTTGTAAGAGAGTGTGACCTGCTCGAGAGGTTGCTATATGAAGGCACAGAGCTGTTCAACAATGGATTTCAGATTTTGCAGTTTGTATGGTTTATAGCAGCAGCACTCCACTGTGCTTAGGCTCCACTTCTCAGTGGGACTTTTAGGGCCCTAATACATGCAAAACACCCCTAATGGTGTGAACCGCTATGGTGCAGTCAATGTAATTCCCATAAGCTCCATAGCTTGACTCAAAATTCTCTCGTCTTGGCACTAAAATGATGGATTGTTGTACTAAGCTGCAGTTTATTGTCATCTACAAAAACACACTCAAAAATTCATTATTAACCAGCTCAAAGGTTCATTAAAGGCCAAGTTAGGATGTGAAAAGTGGTATATTTCAGTGATCAACACACCCCCAAACCTAATCTTTGCTAGTTCTCGAGCAAAGGAAAAATTAAAACAATTATTCTAAAAAGTAAATGCCACTTTCGTGGAGAGCACGGATGCATTTAGCTTATGCATCAAGCCTTTTAAACCCCTAGTAGATCCCTAGTGGAGGAGTGAAGTCTCCTGAGGGTTTTCAGTAAAGATACTCACAAACTTCTGTAGACACCCTTATTTTGACCTCTCAAAATATATAAACTTATTCGGTCAACCTTTGACCTTGCCTATGGCTTTTCAGAAAGGACTTACCTTCTACAGATGTTTCACAACCCTAATATTGGGACCATATACTAAAACAATAGTATATGGCTGAACACAAGCTGAAACAATAGTATTGTGGCTTAGGTCCCATTACCCGGGGGCGGGGACCATATACTGAAATAATAGTATATGGCTAAACATAGGCTGAAATAATAGCTCTGTGGCTCATACCCCATAACCCTAATGTAAAAATCGTGCACTAAAATAATAGTACATGACTGAACACAGGCTGAAATAATAGCTCTGTGGCTCAGATTCCCAACGTGGGGGACTATATACTAAAATAATAGTATAGAGTCGAAATGCAGATTGAAACAATAGTCCTACATTTCAGACCAGACTCGAACTCTGGACATGCCCTGAATTATGCACCTTAAACTAGGCATGCAATTCTATTACACGCCACATCACCGACATGTAATAAGTCCCTTTCAGACCAAATTCCCTTTCTTTAGATTGCCTCGAGACTCGATCGCGCGCTCCACATGGAATGCGTAATCGGATTAAGCGCCATATCACCGGTGCACAATTGGCTTGTCCCCGACCTAGTCTCCCAACCCTTGACTATCAAAATTCTACGATTAAGCGCTAGGTTTGAAACGCTTAATCGGATTGCGTACGCCAAATGAGATGTGCAATTAGTCCTAACATGATTAGGACTAGGAAACTCGGCTGAGCCAGTCAGCCGGTCACTCACTGAGTCCGTGACTTCCTCAAAGCGATTAAGCGCCTGTAATCTGGCACACAATTCAATTAGACGCCTAGATTAAGGCGTATAATTGAAGTTGACCGGCTAATTAAGCGCACCCCACATGGCACATAATTAGCAAAACACCTATAACTAGAACCTTTTACCTCGACCCTAAGGAGGAATTTTTTTCTCTTCCAAGCTTAGGGATTTCGAGATTCTCTCTTCGGTGTCCGGCTTCTGGTAACTTTTAGTTCTAGTTTTTTAGTTCTTAGATCTTAGGTCCTAGATCTTAGATTCTTCTATAGTTCTTATTTTTAATCTCTGATTCTAGTTCTTAGGTTCTAGAATTAGTCTCTTTTAATTTTTAAGTCGTTGGTCTAAAGTTCTAAATTCTTAGGTCCTAGATTCTTCTATAGTTCTTATTTTTAATCTCTGATTCTAGTTCTTAGGTTCTAGAACCAGTCTTTTTTAATTTAAGTCTTAAGTTCTTAATTCTAAAGTCCTAGATCCTAGATTCTTTTATAGTTCTAAACTCTTAGTTTTAATCTCTCATTTTAGGCTTTGAAATCAGTCCTTAGTTTATGATCCCAACCTTTCCCAATTGTCCAATCCCGTCATTTTTATGTTTGACCTATTTTGAAGTATTAAACAAAGTCGGATTAACGTAAAATTGGTCACGTTTGAAAGCTTATCGAAGTAACTTTTTAACAAGCTAAAAAATGCACAATTCAGACAAGTATCAAGTTATGATCAGTTTTCGGTAGCTGCGTAAAAAGTGATGTTTTTCAAAACTCCTAGTTGAATTAGGATTAGTCTTTTTATTATAATATTTTAGAAAATAGGATTTGTTTCTTTTATTAGAAATAGGATTAATTCCCTCATCTAGGACTTTGCTTTATTATTTTAAAAGAACTAGGAATTAGAGTTACACTAGGATTTCTAGTAAAAGCCTATAAATAGACCTTCAACCCCAGCCATTCAATACACAACTTTCCTCTACACAATTTCCAATACACAATTTTCCTATACACAATTTTCCTCTACACAATTTCCCTCTATACAGTTTCCTTCTACATGATTTACACGATTCTTTAGGTAATTCCTTAGTTCTTAATTTTCTGGTTCTAGTTCTTAACTACTAGAGCCAGTCCTTAGCTTTTAGCTTCTTGATTTCTCTTTCTGACTTTAGGCCTTAAATTTTAGTTTGTAGTTTTGATTCTATTTTTTTAGTCTCAAATTATGTTATAAAATTTTAAAACTTAAGGTTTTGATCTCCAATCTTTATCTCTAGGTTCTAGATTTTAGTTTCGATTTCAATCCTAGAATCATAGGTTTCTTAATTCTAGAATTCCTATTCATAGTTCTTAATTTTTTAAATCTTTTAAAATTTATAATTTTGATCTTTAAATCTATAATTCCTTAAAATCAGTTTTTCAACTCCTAGCCATCCAATTTGCTCAAGGGAGCTTACAGAGGGTACCCGGGAATGGGGCCAATCCTCCTTAGCATAGAGGGCCAAACCCCTTTTAGATTTTTAGTAAAATTAGTATATTTATTTTAATTAGAATTTAATATAATTAGCATATTTTTAATTAGTTAGAGTTTTAGTAAAATTAGCATATTTGCATTCCTAGTACAATTAGGAGACTAATATTAATTACACTTCGAATGGGATTATGAAAGTTAATTAGTTGTTAGGGAAAGTCAAGTACTTAAATTAATTAAATTCCTCGTAAAATTAGGACACCAAATTAATTACACTTCTAATAGGATTAGGGGACTAGATCAATTAGACTTCTAATAAGATTAGGAGATCTTTTCAAAATCCCAGCAGGAATAGGAAAACCAAACCAGTTAGACTAAAGGCAACCCACAGCTGCTGATGTTTGCCGGGGGATGATTCAGTAAAGGAGTTCAACCTGCAAGCCCCCGCTTCCCTTTAAAGCGTGATCAATGATGTGTTACAACATTGATAAATATCTGCAGTTGGCGATCGCATCTTCTCAGGTATTCTTCATTTAGAATTTGCCTCTTTAATTTTATCATTTAATATTTCCTAATTTATTACTCCATCGCCTTTGTCAAAGTCTACTTGGACCGAGTTGGGCCACTCTTTTCAGGGACCAAAAGGAACCCAGAAAAAGCGCGTACCAACAGACTGGCGATCGCGATGGAACCCTTTTTCGCTAAGGTTGCCCTAATTTAATTAATTTGGTTTTCTATTTTTCTTGCTTTATTTAATTTGATTTAATATTTTTTGCTTTTTATTTTGATATCTATTTTGTTCCACTTTATCACTTTTCTACACACACTTGCACGTGGGTAAACTTTTTTTTTCTCAATAAAAAAAAAAAAAACTATTTTAAAATGGCCGACATCAGAAAATTAAACTTTAATAATATTGACCCACTCGTGTGGGGCTCCCCTAGTGATCTTGAGTATAACGTTAGGCCGTCTTGCTGGACAGCCCAGCGTCGTGCTCGGGTAAATAGGATCAATGAGAGCGAAAAATACCCTTCGCTCCACGAAACTCAAATTACAGCAATAGCATTGAAGAAAATGGTACTGAGCAAAGCTACCCCAATAGTTAAGTTATGGACTACACTGCCAGTGCACTCACAAAAGGAGGAAAAGAAGCCGACGCATTGCTCCAGTCCCAAAGACAAGTTACTCCGAGGAACAGACAAAAGGGAAGGACACCGACTCCTCCACATGCTTCGACTCCCCTGACACATAACACATATATCTCTCACACCTTCTACAACAAAAACTGCTGAGGACAACCCTCTCCCAAGGCACCTAAAAAAGACACCCCTATAAACATAAACAACCTCCACCAATTTCTAGATGACTACATGGCTAACAAAGAACGCTCTAGTCACACTTTTGGATTCGACAAATTTTGCCGAGACATCGACTTCATTGTACCCACTGGCTTTAAACCTCCAAAATTTAATAAATATAACGGTACAGAAAACCCAAAGCACCACTTGGCCCTATTTTGCTATGACTGTTGACCAATCGGCACCAATCTTGGGCTCCTGATCCATTACTTTCTGAATTCACTAGAAGGAGAAGCCCTTGACTGGTTCGCGGCCTTAACTTTAGCCGAAATCGAGACATTTGAAAACTTAGCCGACAGATTCCTAGACCAATACCAGCACCTGACTCATTAAGAGATCAGTCTTGCTGACTTGATACACATTAGAGAAGAGGACGATGAAGGCTTCACGACATTCGCCAACCGCTGGAGAAGACTCGCTGCCCGAACGGGGAATCAAATAAAAGAAAGCGATACAATAGAAATCGTGATTAACAATACCCAAGAGTCTCTTCGGAGCATTCTCATCCTAGGCGACTACCCAGATTTCTCTAGCCTCCGTGAATGGGCCTCACGCATAGAACATCGACTGAAGAACGGAGATCTTAACCTCCTTACACAAACATCCAACGAACCCTCCTCCAATGACCCTGAGACAAACACCCTAAACGAGACTCTAAGCCCCGAACAAATCAACATAAACCAAGGATAAGACCAAACACTCATACTATGTCCAAAATCGAACACTATACACCAACCAATACACAAACTCATACTATGTCCAAAACCAGTGCCCCAACGACACGCAAACTAACATCAACTATTACAACCTATTGTTTGATCAAACTCAACTCGCATACGAGACCATACACTCATTCACCCCCACCCCATTCCACCCAGCTAGCCTGATTCGCAGAATTGAACCCCCTGCAGACCATGTCCATGTCATTCACTCACAACCAACCAACCCTATCCCATGTACCTATAAACGCGAAGTTACCTTTCACCCTGAATCGGTCACTAAGATCATTAAAATCCAAACTATCACTGAATCCACCCCTAAACTAACTCAACCCATCACCAAACTCATCGCCAAGCTCAATGTACTTATCTCTGAACCAACTCAATCTACCCTTGAATCCAATAACCTACCAACAAACAAATCAACCCCCAAAATTTCTGAGCAGACGCCTAAACCAATGACGCAAACTACCCCTGAACAAATTCACGTGCCGACTCTAGAAGCAATTTTTGAACCAATCAATCAGTATTATACGACACCATTCATACTTAAACCAATCACAAAACTACACTCTGAACCCAAACCTGTAATCCAATGTAGCCCCAAAATCACTAGCCCTCTCGCTTCCAAATCAACTCCAAAACTAACCCCTAAAACCGAACTCATTGTCAAACACATTGCCCCACCAATCTCAAAACAAGTTCCTGAATCAATCCCTACACTTGCTTTAAAACTTGAACTCAACGACAAACACATCACCCCACTATCCTCTGAATCAACTCTCGAATTAACTTCTACACCCACTTCAAAACCTAAACTCACTACCACCTCACCAACTTCAAAGCAAAATCTCGAACCCGAATCTATTACCAAACATACCTCCGAACCACCCATTTCACTCACTTCAGAATCAACCATTAAACCGACCTCAAAACCAACTCATGGATCAACCCGTACAGAACTCACCATCGAACTTATCATCCCCTCAACTCCGAAACAAGAACTTAAACCCACTATTAAACTTACCGTTCCACCAACCACGAAACTGAACTCCAAACTCAAACCTATTATTAAACCTAAACTTATCATCAAACCTAAACCTAAACCTACTATCAAACCTAAACCTAGTATCAAAACTAAGCCTACTATCGAATCTAAACCTATTATCGAACCTAAACCTATCCTCAAACATGAACCTATCACCAAACCTAAACCCATGATCGAACTTGAATCTATCATCGGACACAAAACCATGCCTATCATTGAACATAAGCCAATCGTTGAACCTACACCCGAACCGATCATCGACCCTGCACCCATCCACAAGCTCAAACCCACCATCAAAGGTGAACCCATCATAAAAGGTGAACTTGCCATCAAACCCGAACCCATTGTCAGACATGAACCTACCGTCGAACTTAAACCAATCACCAAACACAAACAAGTCATCAAACCTTAAACTATCAGCAAATCCAAACCTATTGTTGAATAGGAACCCATTGTCAAACCGAGCCCATCATTAATCTTGAACCAGTCATCAAACGCGATCCCGTTATCGACACTAAACCTATCATCAATCCCCAACCTATCATCAAACCTGATCTACAGCACCAAACCCACCTACCTTCAAGTTGATCATTGAACCAATCAATAAACCAATCAAAAACTCCATCACTCCTCCCACTCTCGAAACTAAACGAAGCTCAAATTCTACAACCCTGATCGATATTCAAATCGGCATATCGCTGAACTCTCACATCCCACCACAACACAAAATCGACATCATAACTAAGACCAATTCTAACCACCGGATCCAGATTTTCATAGACCTCATAATTAAAACTTTCACAGAACACCAACCGACAATGAAACCGCTATGTCGAACAGTCGATACTAAACCTCCTTCAAAAATCATGAACAAAACTTTAAAACAACCTCAAGATAAATCCAAAGTGAGAATCAAACAAAACAAGCATAATCAAACAAAGCTGAACCACCTTACACGAAGGAAAGGTCGACCTTGGCCTACACCTTCACGCCTCCTCCTCTTGCTTTACCCTTGTCTTTCTTATCATTACCTTTACAACACCAACAAATTCCACTCCAACTGCACCGGCAAATAACTTTCCAACAATCCACAAGCGACCCTGAAGAACTCTCTAACTCTACACCCCAACTCTATGAGTTGCCTTACTCCATCAAGAAACCAAAGGAGGTCCCTCCCGACAAGGAGACCCCGACCATAAAAGACCTATCGAAGGAAGAAATCAAACGACGTCACACCTATTTTGAAAAACCTATATCACCCAAAACATGGACGCAAACATAACATCTCTCTCATCCCAGATTGACCTAATCTAGAGGGATCGAGGACCCTAAAACAAACTATCCAACTGTCACTTTTCGCATCCGACCTTCTAAGTCAGTCTCCGCTTAACGAACTGATGATGTATCATAACACAAAAAAATACAAAAGAAAATCAAAAATATATATACAAAATAAAAAATATATATAAAATATACATACATATATCATTTGTCTAACAATATCTCCTACTCATAATTCTTACTTGACCGAGAACTCGAAGTCGAGGAACTAGTGTTAAGAAACAGTGCCTATACAATTGCCTCGCTTGGAGGAAATCAAAGCCCACATGGGAAGTACTTATATTATCTAGGCAACATGCCCAGGAAACAGACATAGGGGAAGGACTTTCTGACCCTTGGAATCATAACTCAATGGCCATCATGTCTCGTAGCTTAAACAAACATACTTATATATTTATCACCCTCGTGGTCATTGCAAGGCACGCGACAGTCGTAGGTCATTATTCTTTTGAACCATTTTGGGAATCATCTGACTCATTGACCACCTTTGTATTCGGGCAAATTGATCGAAAGGACTAGTGGATAATGAAACCCTCTTTCTGAAATATAGAAAACTCTAGATTCTTATACACCCTTCTAGCCATTGGAGTTGATGTTAGAGCATGAAATGAAAATGCAAGGTTCTGTCAAACCTCATAATTCTTGCATTAGCAGGTTGTTTCAAAAAATATATATACAGAAAAGAAGCATAACCGAGCTAGAGCAATACGACGAATGAACTATCAATGAATTCAGGGAAGCATAAGCAAATTGTGAGGGAATTCCTGATAATCTTATTAGGGACGCATAAGCAAACCACGAGGGCATTCCTGACATCTTTGCACTACTAGATGTCGTTGTACGGTGGCGGGAGGAGGACAAAACTCCTCCTAACCATATAATTTGATGATTTGATGGTGTTGGACTGCATTATCCACCCGAGAAGAAAGTTGTTGACTACTATTTCAAAATTTGATTGAATAAAAAGCTACCCTTAGATCAATAAACATTACCTCCTCTTCACCCTTTATTTTCTTTTTAGACAATGAGCCAGTTGATTTTCAAAATCTCTTCGAAATAAAATCGAAAACTCTCGAATGACAAGTGATGCGATCACTTATTACCTATCATTCACCTCAATTCTTGTTGAAAGCTACAATACATGATGATCGTTCAGCAGTTACAAAATCAAGCTCAGCATGTGGCCAAAATAATCGAGCTACTTCCTGACATGCGATCATTACCAATACACTCCAAGACATCAGTGAGGCAGATTAAAGTCCCACCGTCACTTGACAGTGGGGTATTTACTTTTAAAGAGCGCTAGCACCTTGGTAGCGATACTCAGGTCACAAGATCGATACCCCAAATTGAGGCATTTTTTAAAATTTTTTTCAATTTAGATCCTGCTTCCCCACTTTGAATACCCCAAACTGGGGCATTTTTTGTAATTTTTTTCAATTCAGTTCTTGCTTTTCCACCTTGGACACCCAAAACAGGGGCATTTTTTTTCGGTTTAGTTCTTACCTTTTTGCCATGGGACACCCAAAATGAGCACCTGAAATAGAATAACAGAGATACACTCGAAAAATAAATACCATACTCTAATACTACCCATTTCCCCTCCAACGTAACCAAACAATTACACAACACTTACCCCCCAAAGAAACACAAATCTACCACAGAATAAATGAACTAATAGAATTAAAACACTTAACACCCATCTAGAAACTTTAAATTAAACCCTAAATGCACACATTTCTAACAAGTGTCACCTCAAATCAAACATAAGACCAAAACAAAATACCTTAAACTTTAAACATGGGATTCACCCACCACCTTAAACAAAACAAACATAAAAACCCCTTGAAACTCCTTAAAATGAAACCCTAACTCATCTGGACCATGAGATCATCTCAAGATAAATCTAATAAAACAAATGCCCCAACAAACTCAATAAAACCAAGTGGAATCTTAAATAAAACCCAATATACCAAGAAAAATTCCAGTAGAACTATAAGTCAATTCTGAAAAATAAATCCTAGCATTCCAAGTTAAGACCTAACTAAACGGAATCCTGACAAATTAAGCAATTCAAAATAAAAATTTTGAATGTCTGCACAGGTCCCATTGAATAATAAAATATAAACAAACACAACAAATAAAACACCTCTTATTCATTTAATAAACTTTTTTACACAATATCACCGGAGGCATACCTCCTGAATTTACATCCCAAAATGAAAACCTAAAACTCTAACCTACAACCCAAAACGAAGACCAAAACTGTAATGGAGACAATGCAAGGAGCATACCCCATCTCGAAGCGTCCAATCAGAGGCTTCAGGGAGGATTGGTTAGGGAACACATCCCTTCACTTATAACTCTGACTCTTTTTCCATCTTCACCTCTTCCGTCATCGCTTGCTCAACACTGCCTTCACTGCTCCCTAAAAGGGATCAATGTGAAGACCGGCCTCCTCTTTCCCAACAATGCCCATTCCCAGACTTACGACATCACCCAGCATCGCCTTAAGACAAAGATCACGTGAAATAAATAACACCGAGAGAAACCACATCATGATCAGATGACTAGATCACATGATATCACACAAACATGGGTATCTAAATACCAGAAACCAGGAAAAGTCAATAAAACTGAAGGCATGAGGAGAATAAGGACTTTCTCCCCCTTTTATAAAACACAGCCTAATCACGTGCTCGGAAGCCGGTGCGCAATTCAATCACACGCTACCCTACACGCGCGTAAGACCAATCGCATGTGATAGACTGAACGTGCAATCAGACTTTTGCCTGTCGAATAGGCACAACACACCGATCCTGTACCCAGATGAGAGCGCGTAATACTAAAGGTCGCCCGCACAGTCACCTAGTGACGCTTCAATCACGCGCACTTTCCTATGCGCTCAATTGGATTACACACATAGATTCAAACGCGTAATCTGCTTCTCTGAATCCCCAATCACACGCTATCACACAGGCGTGTAATTGGAATAAACGCCCTGAGACAGGCGCGTAATACCCAACTTTACACATCTCCACACCCTTTGGCCCCATCTCGGTCAGGATCCTTCTCCCCTGACCCATCGCATAACCTCATTACACATCCCGTTGCGAAAAGCCAAAGGCAAGCCTCCCAAAAAAACCTGGACACACTATCAAAGTCAAAGACGAATCTCGCCATGACTCAACCACAACATGATCTCATATAATCGAAGATCAGCCAAAGAAAGAAATATGACGCGCCTACCGCACAAATATCCCACCAACGTCCCATCACAAACATCACTACCCGAAACATCTAGACACAACCCTGCCACACATTCATGAATAGGTCCCCTATGCTATGCAACTACAACTCGATCTCATCATGAATACAACTTCATCTTGTCTTATAGCCCATCGCTAATTACACCTCCCCGAGATCTCATCGCATTACTTCAAACCACATGACTAGGAGGAGAAGGCTCAACCACTATCCCATCGTGAAAGCGGAGAGCCTACTTCCCAAATCTCTCGATGCATGTCAGTCGCCAAACACCACCACAACAGAAATATATAAAGAACTAGGATCCCTCTCATGCCCCATCGCATCCGACCAATATCAAGTTCCAGCGCGTGAATTCCATAGCAAAACCCCGAATATGTCCCACCTCGCTTGCAATCACCGGGACTCACCCTAGTACACCCTCATAAAGGAAAGACCCCAACCAATGTCCCATTGCAAAAAAAATAAAATAAATAAGCCAGACCTTCCAAATTCCATCACGAGTCTCACTTCCCCCAAAGCCTTTCATCACACTGGCAACCATCCACCCCTGCTACAGCAGACATGAAATGGAGACGGAGAGAAATCTCCCCGAATGTCCCAGTACGATTATAACCATAACAGCCAATCAGCCCCATTGCATACAAAAGCCTTCCGTAGGCAACAATTCAGGTAAGTATCACCCTTTTTCTCTTTACTCGATATTCCTTGTAAAATATAGCTAGCTACGATTAAATCAAAATGTTTTCAAAAACTATCTCTCTTGACTCACGAATCACTGTAGTCCTCCCATAAGTGGCAATCATCAGTATTCAACGAGAAGGCTAGATGAAAAATCCTGCATGCCAAGTGTTGTCTTGACAACCACATAAACGGTCGTGTCCACCAATCCCGTACTGATGGATCTGCTCAACGACATCTCGGAAGTCACATTTTTCACAAATTTAACCCCGAATTGGTCTTAAGTTAGAATCCCAAAATTTTCAAAAATCCCTTATTTTGGAAAAAAAAAGAAACAAAAAGGGAAGAAGAAATTAAAAAAAAATAATCTCCTACCTATCAACCTTCACCTCTCACCTCCCCAATCCGTTCTTTCCCCTGGGAAACCGAACAATAAATATACTCAACTCCAAAAATCTTAAATGCCTATTGGAAAGGGAAAACCTAACGCGCTATTGGTGTGAGCAATAACGCGCTTGGTTTGACATGACTTGCGAAAGCCTTCATCATTACATGATATTACATTTTATCTTATTATCAGTCTCTAGACCTTGTTTCTGGGCATTCGTATGATGCCCCCCGGTACCTCGATTGTGTCATATCCCTCTTTTTGACTGCCCCTCGCAGCAGGTCGCGACATGCGACGAGATGCCCCTTGCACCCACAGATTAAGATATGGTGATTCTCCTTTCCGTTTGACTGTCACTCACAGCAGGTCGCGTCATGTGACGAGATGTCCCTTACACCCGTAAAATAGGATACGCTGACTTCCCCCATTGATTGTCTATGACAGCAGGTCGTGATATGCGATGGGATCACTTGCATCCACGGCATGGAACACGCCTTTCGAAAGCTACCACTGGGCCCCCAAATGCTCCATTTTAGCTTGCACTGATAGATAAGAAAGTCAAGCATGTCATGTCAGCATCCCCAGTTCACATTTGTAATTTTCCAAGAGAAACGAAAAGACACCTCGAATGAGGGGTGTCTACTTCTTCGACACGTTCTTACTTCGCAAGAGTGCATCGAAGATGGGCATCTATAAGCACCCCCATTTTGCCCTCTCAAAATATATAAACTTATTCAGTCAACCTTTGACCTTGCCTATGGCTTTTTGGAAAGGAATTACTTTCTCTGAAAGTTTTACAACCCTAATATTGGGACCATATACTGAAACAATAGTATATGGTTGAACACAGGCTGAAACAATAGCACTATGGTTCAGGTCCCATTACCTAGGGGCGGGGATCATATACTGAAACAATAATATATGGCTGAACGTAGGCTAAAACAATAACTCTGTGGCTCAGACTCCATAACCTTAATGTGGGAACCGTGCATTGAAATAATAGTACATGGTTGAACACAGGATAAAATAATAGCTCTGTGGCTCAAATTCCCAACGTGACAGACTATATACTAAAATAATAGTATATAGTCGAAATACAGACTAAAACAATAGTCTTGCATTTCAGACCCAACCCGGACCCGAGACATACCCCGAATTACGCGCCTTAAACCAGATGTGCAATCCTATTACACGCCACATCACCGACATGCAATAAGTCCCTTCCAGACAAAATTTCCTTTCTTTATACCGCCTTGAGACTCGATTGCGTGCTCCACACAGAATGCGCAATCAGATTAAGCGCCATATCACCGGCGCGCAATTGGTCTATCCCCGACCTAGTCTCCCAACCCTTGATCGCCAAAATTCCATGATTAAGCACTAGGTTTGAAACGCTTATTCGGATTGCATACGCCAAATGAGGTGCACAATTAGTCCTAACATGATTAGAACTAGGAAGCTCGGTTGAGCTAGTCAGCCAATCGCTCACTGAGTTCATGACCGACTCAAAGCGATTAAGCGCCTGTAATCCGGTGCATAATTTAATTAAAAGCCTAGATTAAGGCACGTAATTGAAGTTGACCAGCTAATTAAGTTCACTCCACAGGGCGCGTAATTAGTAAAACACCTATAAATAGAACCTTTTGCCTCGACCCTAACGAAGAATTTTTTTCTCTCTTCCAAACTTAGGGATTTTGAGATTCTCTCTTCGACGTCCGGCTTTAGGTAACTTTTAGTTCTAGTTTTTTAATTCTTAGATCTTAAGTCCTAGATCTTAGATTCTTCTATAGTTCTATTTTTAATCTATGATTCTAGTTCTTAGGTTCTAGAATCAGTCTCTTTTAATTTTTACGTTGTAGGTCTTAAGTTATAAATTCTTAGGTCCTAGATTCTTCTATATTTCTTATTTTTAATCTTTGGTTCTAGTTCTTAGGTTCTAGAACCAGTCTTTTTTAATTTAGGTCTTAAGTTCTAAATTCTAAAGTCCTAGATCCTAGATTCTTCTATAGTTCTAAACTCTTAGTTTTAATCTCTCATTTTAGACTTTGAAATCAGTCTTTAGTTTATGATCCCAACCTTTCCCAATTGTCCAATCCCGTCATTTTTATATTTGACCTATTTTGAAGTATCAAACAAAGTCGGATTAACGCAAAACTGGTCACGTTTGAAAGCTTATTGAAGTAGCATTCCAACAAGCTAAAAAATGCGTAATTCGAACAAGTATTAAGAAAGTTATGATCAGTTTTCTGCAGCTGTGCAAAAAGTGACATTTTTCAAAACTCCTAGTTGAATTAGGATTAGTCTTTTTATTATATTATTTTAGAAAATAGGATTCGTTTCTTTTATTAGAAATAGGATTAATTCTCTCATCCAGTACTTTGCTTTATTATTTTAGAAGAACTAGGAATTAGAGTTACACTAAGATTTCTAGAAAAGCCTATAAATAGACCTTCACCCCCAGCCATTCAATACACAATTTTCTGCTATATAATTATCCTATACACAATTTCCCTCTATATAGTTCCCTTCTACACGATTTCTATGATTCTTCAAGTAATTCCTTAGTTCTTAATTTTCTGGTTCTAGTTCTTAACTACTAGTTCCAGTCCTTAGCTTTAGCTTCTTAATTTCTCTTTCTGACTTTAGGCCTTAAATTTTAGTTCGTAGTTTTGATTCTATTTTTTGTCTCAAATTCTGTTCTAAAATTTTAAAACTTAGGGTTTTGATCTCCATTGTTTATCTCTACGTTCTAGATTTTAGTTTTGATTTCAATCCTAGAATCATAGGTTTCTTAATTCTAGATTTCCTCTTCATGGTTCTTAATTTTTTAAATCTTTTAAAATTTAAAATTTTGATCTTTAAATCTATAATTCCTAATTTTAAAATCTGTTTTTCAACCCCTAGCCATCCGAATTGCCCAAGGGAGCAGAGGGTACCCGGGAACGAGGCCGATCCTCCTTAGCATAGCAGGCCAAAACCCCTTCTAGATTTTTAGTAAAATTAGTATATTTACTTTAATTAGAATTTTAACAGAATTAGCATATTTTTAATTAGTTAGAGTTTTAGTAAAATTAGCATATTTGCGTTCCTAGTACAATTAGGAGACTAATATTAATTACACTTCTAATGGGATTGTGAAAGCTAATTACTTATTAGTGAAAGTCAAGTACTTAAATTAATTAAATTCCTAGTAAAATTAGGACATCAAATTAATTAGACTTCTAATAGGATTAGGAGACTAGATCAATTAGACTTCTAATAGGATTAGGAGACCTTTTTCAAAATCCCAGCAGGAATAGGAAAACCAAACCAGTTAGACTAAAGGCAACCCACAGCTACTGACGTTCGCCGGCGGATGATTCAGTAATGGAGTTCAACCTGCAAGCCCCCTCTTCCCTTTAAAGCGTGATCAGTGACATATTGCAGCGTCGATAAATATCTACAGCCGGCGATGATCGCATCTTCTCAGGTATTTTTTATTTAGAATTCGCCTCTTTAATTTTAGTATTTAATATTTTCTAATTTATTACTCCATCATTGCCTTTGCCAGAGTCCACTTGGACTGAATTAGGCCACTCTTTTCGGGGATCGAAAGGAACCCAGAAAAAGTGCGTACCAACAACTTTTCTATTAAAACAGTTAAGTATAGTGTAGCCAATGACAAAATAAATTTTAATAAATAAAGCATCATTCTACACCTATTCTTTAAAAATCAGAGGAGTTTACAGCAGTAACGCAAACAAATTAAAACCTAAATCAACATGTATTTGCATCACCAACAATCATTTTATATCAAGAATACAATGTGTGAAAATGTAATATCCCAAAAAATCACGTTAAACAGTTACCTCGGGATCCGTGCCCAATAGGTCACAGGTTTGACCAATTAGGAGTCCAATGGTTAGCATAGAGTGTGATGAATGGATGAGATATAATAGTTGACTGACTGCCTGGTGTGTGATGTGAATATGAAGTCCCATACACCTATCGCGGTGTATGTGCTCAACACACAAGTGAGGAAAGAGATAATAGGATTTAATAACCCTAAAATCTGTATTTGGTTGTTGAGAGAGGAGTAAAGAGGTTGAGCAAGAGTTATTGTGAGGGATTGGAAGGGAGATTCTAGCATTAAAGAGACCGATTCGACGCGGAGAATCCGTTCAAGCCAAAGCTGGAACCCTAGCCTTTCCAACCACTCGATTTGAAATCAATTTGAGATTGATTGAAGGTAGGATTTTTATAGTTTAAATGCATGGATTAAAGGGTTAAGTTGTAGTTAGAAATGGTGTAAAATGTAGGGTAAAAGCTTAGAAAAATGGAGAAAAAAAGTAAGGAAAGAGATTGAGAAGAACAGCCAAGAGGGGGCTGAATCTGGCAATTTTGATTAATCGAAATTGGGTTTCGATTAATTGAAATTGGCTAAGAAGTTGAAAAGTCAGAGGACCCCAATCTCGATTAATCGAATTCAGTTTCGATTAATCGACCTTGGATTTCGATTAATCGAATTGAGAATCGATTAATCGACTGGGAGCCTACAGTGGACTCCAGTGAAGAAAAGAAATGGGCTTGATGAAATCGACTAATCGAAATGAAGATTCGATTAATCGATTTGCAATTTTGATTAATCGATTTGGGATCGATTAATCGATTTTGGAAACTCGATTACTAGAATTGAGAATCGACTTGATAGAGCAGAGAATTTCGATTAATCGAATTGGCTTTCGATTAACCGAATGGAAATCTCGATTAATCGATTTGATAATCGATTAATCGATATTGACTTTCGATTAATCGATTTTAGAAATCGATTAATCGACTGGGCCAATTTATGTTGACTTCTGAGTTTGACTTTGAGATTCTTGGGGGGTCTTGGACCTCCTTTATTGCATCCTTAGTGATGTGTTTCACATGTTATGTGGTACCATAGGTGGTACGTGTGAGCAAGTGCACAAGGAGCCACGTGGGACCTTGATGCGTTGATCAAACGAAGACATGAGGTAGGGAACTCCTTGAACATGTACTTTATTTTACAAGAGCATGTATGTAGTGATATAGATTTTAAATTCCAAATGTTTTATTGTTTAAAGAGTTGGGAAAAGTGTGTGTGTGTGACATAAATAAAAGTAATCATAATGAGCCATCCCCAGGGGATGAAGAAGTAAAGAGATTAGAGCATCAGGTGTGATACAAGTGAATGGATACATCCCAGGGATGTATCCACGATTGAATCATGTTTGATAGGGCCTAACTGATATAAAATAGCACATTTACACGGTGAATAACTATATGTAAGGCATCGATATTTTTGTTATTTGAGGTTTGATAGGGTACCCCACCGACGTGGCGGGATATCCATGACTGACACGACAGGATACCGTGACCGATACGGCGGCGAAACCGTAGGCCAGTGTGGAGGCTTATCCGTACACAGTAAGCATACCCCAGGGGTGTTTATTGAGACTAGTGAAACCCAGCCACCAATCCCCAGGGGAAAGGGGCTTGGGTACTATTTGTATTCCCAGGGAATACGTTAAAAGTGTCTATATAGATGACGATGATGGGTATCTCATTGGGGCTCGATGCTATATTGCTCGGGGATTACTTAAGTTGAAAGTTTAAGTATTGCTTTAGGCCTTTTCAGCATCATTCATGAATAAATAAAGACATGAGTAAACTACCAGTAAAATGTAATGCTTTTTAACTGTTTTCATCAGTAACTGCATAGACACATCATGCATGGCATATCATGGAATATATGTGAGTAATAATTTACATGTTCAACTGTGTCTTATTCCCTATTGAGCTAGGATGTAGCTCACCCTATAGACTATACGTCGCAGGTCCACTGCTAGCAGCTGCCGAGGCTTCAGGAGACGCCGACTGTGAGCTCTGGACCTGCGGCCGGTGAAGAGTTGGAGCCACCTCCCGAGGACTTTTCAGAGGACTCCACAGCCGCGCCGCTTTGAGGGCTTTTGGATAGAGATTTGTACAACTTGGTATGTCAAGCCTTGTTTTGGCTAAACAATGTACATGTATAAATTGAGATTATTCTTTTGGGGCGAACCATCCGTGATGATTTGCTATCATCGATGGTTCGGATCGGTTCTCCATTCATGCAGAGGACTGAGGGTAGAACTATCTTTTGAGAAATGCTTTTATATAGATTTAAATTCTGCAGTTTTATTTACTATTTCATTTTTGCTTGATATGCCAATGTTCCGTGCTTAGCTAAGGGGCACGGTCAAGATGATCGTGCGGATGGTACGGGTTTCGGGGTGCCGAAATTCAGGCTGTCACAGTTGGTATCAGAGCTATTTCTTTTAGCAATTCTGACAATCACTCTTTTTGGTCAGAACATAGGGGCTTCGCTACTTGAAACTCTGATTTCAAATAAATGTCATCTAGAGGAAGAGGCCGACCAAGGGGAGGCCAACAGAGGAGTTTACGTAGTGGAGATGATTACATCTCTCCTATTAATAGAGTGCCTTTAGGAGGTACTGAGGCTCCAGGGGGCAGTAGTAGTAGACAGCATGATGAAGAGGATCGAGATCGTCAGGATCGAGATCTAAGAGAACAGGAAAGGGTGAGAGAAAGACAGGAAGATAGAGAGGAGCGACAAAGGAAGATGCATACTATGGAAACTATGGCAGCTGCCATGGCACAACAAGCCGCATCCTTCTGACTCATGCATCAAAGAATGACCACCTACACCACACTGCACCACATGGGACCTTCATCCTTCTGAGTTTAGGAGGATGAGACCTCCTTCATTTTCTAGGCAGGCAGACACCATGGCCGCTGAGAACTGGCTTATGGAGATGGAGAAAGTCTTTAGCGTGCTGACATGCACGAAAGATGAGAGTGTGAGATGGGCAGCTTATATGTTGGATGGGGAGGCTGGGCCTTGGTGGAAGTCCGTGATACGAACTCGGGCTCAGGAGACCCCAGAGTTGCCTGGGACGTCGGAGGAGTTTGTTGAGGAGTTCAACAAATAATATTTTCCGAAAGTGGTGAGGAACCAGCTTGAGATACAATTTCTACAGTTAGTGCAAGGGAGAATGACAGTGAGAGAATATGGGGTGGAGTTTCTACGACTTGCCCGTTTTGCTCCGGATTACGTCGCTACCGACGTGATGAAATCCAATAGGTTTCAGCAAGGTTTGAAGCCTGAGGTGAGGGGAGGCGTAGCTCCATTTCAGCTGAGGACCTATGAAGAGGTCATGAGTAAGGCATTGGTCATGGAAGAAGAGAATACGAATAGATATAGACAGAGGGAGCAGCAGAGAGGAGGAAATGAACAAGGAAGGACGGGGAACTACGAACCGATGAACAAAAAGCCGAGGTTCGTGGCCCAAAATCAGAGACCACAGTTTCAGGGAGGTTTTGGAAGGCCGGCGTAGCAACAACACCAACAGAGGTTTCCATTACTAGCGTCGGGGAGACCTTTGCGATATGAGAGCCCTGCCATGTCCACCGGCGCCACTATCACACAGGGTTCTCGTACTATTTCTTCCGCACCTCGGGAGACTTGCGCAAAGTGTGGCAAGCCTCATAGAACAATGGATTGCAGAGCGAGAACTAGGGGTTGTTTCCGATGTGGCAAGGTGGGCCACTTGATCAAGGATTGCCCCGAGACGGATAAAGGAAAGACGGTTTCAGTTGCAGCACCACGACCCATTCAAGCAAGGAAATCGATCGTTCAGGGGAGAGCCTATGCAGTCACTGCTCAGGAAGCAAGGAACGTACATGATGTCATCCAAGGTGAGACTCTTTTAAATTAAAGAAATTTTCATTTCATTAAAATTTTAGATAGAGAAGGTGCATGCATTAGGAATTGTATAGATTCTTTTCTCAATACTAAAGTTATATGTGAATTAAGGGTGTAAATTGATGTGTAAATTATTGTACGTATGTATGTATACTATAGGTACTTTAACTATATATGAAAAAGGATGTTTCGTTGGATATGACGCTAGAGTGTTGATAGACCCAGGGTCTACCCACTCATTCGTCACTCCACGTTTTGCCAAGAAGATGAAGATTGTTCCAGAGGCGTTGAACTTCGTCCTATCTGTGTCTATTCCGATTGGAGAGTTAGTGGACACGGAGTTAGCTTGCAAATCCATCATTGTAGCAGTTCGAGACCTAGAGGTGCATGAATTGGAAGAGAAGTTG
Organism: Chloranthus sessilifolius; assembly: GCA_021018995.1. Taxonomy (NCBI): domain Eukaryota; kingdom Viridiplantae; phylum Streptophyta; class Magnoliopsida; order Chloranthales; family Chloranthaceae; genus Chloranthus; species Chloranthus sessilifolius. The sequence goes on from CM037586.1 coordinate 36,212,129, forward strand.
ATACTGTTAGACATGCAAGGGTTTGATGGGTTCCTCGGCATGGACTGGTTGGTGCAGCACTGTGCAACCGTTGATTGCAAGAGCAAGGTAGTCATTTTCAGACCCAACACAAGAAGATCATTTCGGTTTCAAGGAGTGCGGTTGTCATTTATGCCACTGATCTCAGCAGTAAGGGCCGAGAAAATGATCAGAAAAGGTTGCAGTGGATACTTGGCTTTCTTAAAGGAGGACAAGGAAGAAAAGAATGTCATTTATGAGATAGCAGTTGTGCGAGACTTCGCCGTCGTGTTTCCAGAAGAATTGCCTGGATTACCACCAGAGAGAGAAGTAGAATTCGCCATCGACTTAGCACCAGGAACCGAGCCTATTTCGAAAGTGCCATATCGAATGGCTCCTGCTGAGTTAAAGGAGTTAAAGGAACAACTACAAGAGCTTATGGACAAGGGGTTTGTTAGACCGAGCGTGTCTCCATGGGGAGCACTGGTCTTATTCGTCAAGAAGAAAGATGGGTCAATGCGGCTATGCATTGACTATCGACAATTAAATAAACTCACTGTGAAGAACCGCTACCCTTTGCCTAGAATTGATGATTTGTTCGATCAACTGCAAGGAGCAAGGTATTTTTCCAAGATCGACCTGAGATCTGGATACCATCAGTTGCGAGTCAAGGCTGAGGACATCCAGAAGATAGCTTTCAGGACACGGTATGGACACTATGAATTCCTTGTGATGTCGTTTGGGTTGACGAATGCTCTGGCGTTGTTTATGGATCTGATGAACCGAGTGTTTAAACCACACTTGGACTCCTGCGTCGTAGTATTCGTTGATGATATATTGATTTACTCCAAATCCAAGACGGGACACGAAGAACACTTGAGGATTGCCCTACAGACGCTACGTGAACACCAATTGTATGCCAAACTCAGCAAATATGAGTTTTGGTTGGAAGAGGTTAGCTTTTTTGGACATCTCGTCTCAAAGCATGGTGTCACTGTATATCCAACAAAGATAGAAGCAGTGGTTAAATGGGAGCAACCAAAGACAATGACCGATGTCCGAAGTTTTCTGGGCTTAGCAGGCTATTATCGACGTTTCGTCGAGGGGTTTTCAAAGATATCGGGACCTCTCACAAAGCTGACACGAAAGGATTCAAGATTTGAGTGGAGTGAGGCATGCGAGAAGAGTTTTCAAGAACTCAAGACGAGACTCACTTCGGCTCCAGTGCTAGCTATTCCTTCAGGCAGGGGAGGATACGCCGTGTACAGCGACGAGTCATACAATGACCTTGATTGTGTACTCAACCAACATAAGAAGGTGATAGCTTACGGATCAAGACAGCTGAAAGAGCACGAGAAAAATATCCGACTCATGACTTGGAACTAGCAACAGTCATCTTTGCACTGAAGATCTGGAGACATTACTTGTATGGTGAGACTTTTGAAATTTTCACCGATCATAAGAGCCTCCGATTCCTGTTTACACAGAAAGAGCTCAACATGAGATAACGCAGATGGATGGAATTCCTCAAGGATTACGATTGCTCCATACAGTACCATCCAGGCAAGGCGAATGTAGTAGCTGATGCATTGAGTCGGAAGGGTTCAGCTCAGTTAGCTTGTTTGATTTTGGGTATGCACCGATGGAAATTATTAGAAGACCTGGCACTCTATGATGCGAACATTGAGTCAAAAGCTATCGGATCCTTTCTGGCTAACATATCGATAAAGCCAGTGATATTTGAGCATATCCACGATATACAGATGAAAGATCCGGCATTAACAAAGATTCATCAAGATGTGAGTGAAGGCATCAGGTCGGACTTCTCAGTTAAAGAAGATGATTCTTTATTGTTTAAGAGCCGTCTATGCATTCCGGACAATGCCGATCTAAGACGAACAATTCTTGATGAAGCCCATAAGTCAAATTATGCTATCCACCCTGGTAGCACCAAAATGTACCAAGACTTGAAAAAGAACTCGGTGGAAGAGGAAGCAAGACGTGGCCGAATACGTGTCACGGTGTTTGACTTGTCAGCAAGTGAAGATTGATCATAAACATCCTGCTGGACTATTGCAGCCTTTACCAATCCCAGAATGGAAGTGGGAATCGATCTCGATGGATTTCATTGTTGGATTGCCCCGTACTACCAAGAGACACAATGCCATTTGGGTCGTCGTAGACCGATTGACCAAATCAGCACACTTTTCGCCGTACAATACTATGTATACGGCAGGAAGACTGGCAGACTTATACATGAAGGAGATCGTATGTTTACATGGGATTCTAAGCAGCATAGTTTCAGATCGTGATCCACTATATACATCCAAGTTTTGGAAGAAATTTCAAGAAGGAATGGGAACACGACTAGACTTTAGTTTAACTTTCCATCCTCAAACTGATGGGCAGACAGAGCGAGTGAACCAAGTGATAGAAGACATGCTCAGAGCATGCATGCTAGATATGCAAGGATACTGGGATGAGTATCTCCCGTTGCTTGAATTCGCATAGAATAACAGTTTCCAAACGAGCATTGGCATGGCACCGTATGAAGCTCTGTATGGACGATGATGCAAATCACCCCTCAATTGGGAAGAAACAGGTGAGAAATTTATTTTAGGGCCAAAACTACTTGAAGACAATGCCACCATCGTCCGAATAATCAGAGAAAGGCTGAAGTCAGCACAGAGTAGACAGAAAAGTTACGCCGACATGAAGCGGACTAGTGTCGACTATAAAGTGGGTGAGCACGTGTTTGTGAAAGTGTCACCTATGAAGGGCGTAATGAGATTTGGCAAGAGAGGGAAGTTAAGCCCACGTTATGTTGGACCATTTAAAATTTTGGGACGCGTAGGTGAAGTTGCGTATCGCATTGGCTTACCACCGCTGTTTGATCGGGTACATGACGTCTTCCACATATCAATGCTCAGAAAGTATGTGAACGATCCCTCTCATGTGTTAGGGAAACAACCTATGGAGATGTGTGAGGTCATGAGCATGATAGAGGAACCAGTGGAAATCTTGGATCGAAAGGAACAAGTACTGCGCACTAAAGTGATTCCCTTAGTGCTTGTTCGGTTGAACAATCATCCAAAGGAAGAGGCTACTTGGGAATGAGAGGCCGATGTGAAAGAACAATATCCAGCCTTATTTCCAACGACCTGAGAATCCAGTGTAAACCACAAGCATGTTTGTGGAATTCTCACAATACTTGTAAATCAATGGAAGTCTTGATCAAAGTATGATTTAAGGAACAGATTTTGTATGCACATGACCAAGTGTATGTGTTTCTAGGAAACTATGAGTGTAACATCCTGAAAATTTTTGACCTTTGAACAGTATGCCTCGGTGTGCGTGCCCGACTGATCACGTACCCGACATAGTGAAAATAATTAAGTTAGTTGGGCTAGGTCTTAAGTGGAAAAAAAAATTATAATAATAATAAAGATTGGTTTAGACTTGCGTGTGGACCTTTGGATGAATTGTATACACCTAGCTATGGCGTACTGGCTTAACACCTAAGTTTAGGTTGGTTATAAATGAAAATAAAGGCAGGAGAATTTATTTCTCTTATAATTTTGGTTCTAGAGAGAGAATAAAAGTTTAGTAATGGTTAAATAACTTATTTGACTAATTGGGCCAACTGTATTGGCTGCTAGTTGGGCCAACTGACGATTAGTGACTATTCGAGCCAACTATAGGTCCTGATCGGGTGCATGTCTGATAAGAAACATGTCACCGTTTAGATTTTTCAAATGAGATCATTTTAGGTCCGTTTGAGCTCGTATGAGATTTTTAGGACCAAGTTCATACACCGTGGTGGTGCGTATTGGCTTAACGCCGGGTCCGATTGATAAGTAGTTTGGGTGTACAGGCCCCACACTGAACCAAGGGATCATTTATATAATAGATAATACCTTAACTAGGTACGCCCGTTTCACGCGAAAAACTAGGTCCTTAGATAAGACTAACACCCAAAATGGGTGTATGTGTTTTGCATGAGAGCCGGCCTTTTTAGTTTAAAAAAAAAAAAAAAAAAAAGGGGCTAGCTTCCTTTTGAAGCCTTAACCGGTTGCAAGAGTTTGATGGTTTGGGTTTTGAAGAGAGAAGGAAGAAGAAAGAGGAAGAATCGCCGGATTCGTATGCTCCAAGCCTTGTGATTGCGTGGAAAAGGTTTTGTGAGATCGTATAAGGGAAGGATCGTTGTCGGTTTCGGGTTTTGGTTTTGCTTTTGTGGGTTTTGGAGCCGTTTGGAGGTTTTGAAACCCTCTTCTTGCGAATAGATCATGAGTTTTGATCGACAAATCATAGCGTGAGTTATGTGAAGTGTGTGTGTAAGGATTGCCGTCGATTTCGTGAGTTTGGTTGTGATCGTGAAGCTCGGAGATGATCGAGGTGGGTTTGGAAACCCTTTTTATCTAACGAAGAAGACGATCCGATCTACGAGTAAATCACCGATTTAAAGAGGTAAATAACGTAATTCTTCCATGTATTTAATTAAATATATGTTGGTTAGATGTGTGCAAAAGATTAGGATCAAAAGGATTGAATTTTGATGAAAAAAATGGGTTTCAAGGTTCAAACCCGAGAAGTGCTCAGAACTTAAAATCGATTAATCGATTTTGAAACTCGATGTCGAGTTTTTGACAAGAGAGAAATTCAAGAAGAACTCCCGGAAACCGATTAATCGAAGATAATTTCGATTAATCGATTTTGAAATTCGATTAATCGAGTTTGCAAATCGATTAATCGAGTTTGCCTGGGCTTACTGACACTACCGTAGTATTTCGGCCATAACTTTTTATGCCGAATTCGGGTTGACATGATTCTTGTTGCGTTGGAAAGAAAACAGAAAGCCCTACAACTTTCATGAATTGACCAACTTGTGAATCAATCGTTTTAAAGGTAAAAATTTAGTAATAAGTTAGGAAAATTTCTAATTTTGTCGAGAAACGAAGCCGATTAATCGATTAATCGATTTTTGAATTTCGATTAATCGAAATTGGGTCGATTAATCGACTGGTATCAAATAGTGAAAAAGATTTTTTGGCTCTTTGAAAATCGATCAATCGAGATAAAATCGATCAATCGACTTTGGAAAATCGATTAATCGATTTTGAAAATCGATTAGTCGATTTTGTCTGAGTTGCCAGTACTGCTTTAGTATTTTGACCATAACTTTCTACTCCGACCTCCGATTGATGCGATTCTTGAGGCGTTGGAAAGATAACAAAGAGATCTACAATGTTTGTGTTTTGACAAACTTATGAATCTAAATTTTTAAAGGTAAAAATTTAGGAGAAATGTTACATCAATTTCTGTGTTGGCGCGAACTTGCCCGTTCCGACTCAATTTTTTTAGAAAACACTTAAATAGTCTAAGTTATTAGTGATTAGTGTTGATCCTTGATACATCATCATATATTTGTGATGTAGATTGAGGGAGGAAAGCCATCGATAGGGCATTGCTTGGCTTTTTGATTTCGAGGTTAAGGTGGGGAAAATTTCATACGCAATTGCATTTTGATTTAATTTCATAGATGCTTGATATGATCGAATGAAAGATGATATGTTTTATTTTGAAATGAATTAGTATTTGAAATCCTTGCAATGGAAACTTTAGATCTTTGAACTCAAATATTTGATTGAATATTTTGATTGTTTGAAATGCTCGAAAGCTTTGAATTATCGAATCTTTGACATAGTGGCTGTTTTAAAAATTATTGACGTATCGAATCAAGAAATGATCTTTGTTTTGAACCTTTTATATAGCCTTCGAAAATTATGTAAGAAATTTCAGTCTTGAACATCGTATGTGTGTTTTGCAAGTTTTGAATCGAACCCAGAAGTTAAATTTGAAGGAAGCAAATGTGAACTTTGAATTGAATCCAAATCAAATTTGTATATAAATTTAAATCCAAATCGAACCATAAGTTAAGAAAATTTTAAGTGGACCGCTATGGGCGGATTATAAGTGTGTTGTGGACCGCTATTATGGGCGGATTATATGTGCATGTGTGGACCGCTATGGGCGGATTATATGATACCATGTGGGCCGCTAGGGCGGAATCGAACCGGCACGGCGGCTAACCGTGAATCGAACCGGCATGGCGGTTAAACCCATGAATCGAACCGGCATGGCGGTTAAACCCATGAATCGAACCGGCACGGCGGGATATCCGTGAATCGAACCGGCACGGCGGCTAACCGTGAATCGAACTGGTACGGCAGTCTCCGTGAATTGAACCGGTACGGCGGGATATCCGTGAATCGAATTGTGTAAACTATGTGACAATGTGTAAGCTATGCAAGTGAGTGTTTGAATTGAACTGACACGACAGTCTTCGTGAATCGAACCGGCACGGCGGGATATCCGTGAATCGAATTGTGTAAGGGAAGTAAGAAAGTGTGAAACATATAAGTAAGCTAAGTAATAATGTATAAAACACATGTGTAAGCAAAGTAAGAATATGTAAGACATGTGGGTAAGTCAGGTAAGAATATGTAAGACATGTAAATGAATGTGATTCAAACTCAGTAAATCGAAAATAAGAAATATGCTTCTGATAAGAGATTAGTCAGTTTCAATTTTATTAAGAAAATGTCTTTGAAATCAGTTTCGGTTTTGATAAGAAAACATCTTCGAAATCAGTTTGCCTTTGAAATTAGTTTTGAATTTGGATAAGAAAATGCCTTTGAACTCAGTTTCAATTTTGATAAGAAATGCCTTTGAAATCAGTTTTAGCCTTGATAAGAAAATATTTTGATCTTGTCTTTGAATCTATGCATGTGATGAGATGTATATTGGCATTAGTTTTCTCCATTGAGCTTGGATGTTAGCTCACCCCGACTATACGTCACAGGTGTAGCTTTGAGGAGGGCCAGACTACATACTTGAAGAAAAAGGAGCTTCCGCATAAGGAATTGTACTCTGTTTTGGGATCGTAGATTTAGTGCATCGTGGATCTTGGTAAGTTCGAGGTTGGTACTTCCATGCTATTATACATGCATGGTACACTACTGTTGGTGATGGTTAGTCATCACTGGCGTTTGTTTAGTTCAGTACATATTAGATATTAGAATTGGAGTTTTGTTCATGATAATTACATAACCTTGCTTTGATTTCCGTATGCATATGGATGTGCCAAGTGTTCTGTATCAGATTGTGATATACGATCTGACGGTCCGGATTTTCTCATTTGGTTTTGGTGTAAAGTATAAAAAAAAAAAAAAAAAAAAAAAATCTCCAAATTTTAGGTTGGGAAAATCTGGGCTGTCACAATGAGCCACTTGATGTCAAAACTGCCAAAAGTAATCAAAGAACCAAGGAAATTGAAAATCAGCAGAAATTGGGCAAAACCGATTAATCGAATTTCAAATCGATTAATCGATTTGGAATTTTGATTAATCAATTTTGTTCGATTAGTCGACTGGCATGTGCCAGTGACTGGAGATTTGGATAAGAGTTTGGAAAGACACAGAATGCAATTTCGATTGATCGATTTACTAATCGAATTGGGAATTCGATCAATCGAACTACATGTTCGATTAATCGAACAAACTGGGAATGTTAGAAGAATTTAGAGGAAATTACTGAATTTTCGATTAATCGAAGAGATTTCGATTAATCGATTTGCGATTTCAATTAATCGAACTGGGAGTTCGATTAATCGAATAACTTAAGGAACTATGAAAATTCAAAGTCAGAGAAACGATTTCGATTAATCCAAGTAAAATTCGATTAATCGATTTGAAATTTCGATTAATCGAACCATAGTTCGACTAATCGAATAATTTAAAGAATCTTGAAATTTGTGGATGGGACTGCATGATTTCGATTAATCGAAGTGAATTTCGATTAATCGATTTTGAAATTTCGATTAATCGAAATGGATTTTGATTAATCGACTGGCTCGCGCCAGTGAGCTCTAAACCTTAAATTTTTAAATGAATACGATTTCAATTAATCGAAATGTTTTCGATTAATCGATTTTGACTTTCGATTGATCGATTTGGGAAATCGATTAATCGATTTTGCGCGGCTTAACCTAGTTTTGAATCTCGATTAATCGAATCTGGATTTCGATTAATCGAGCCGGGGCCTATATATAAAAATTTTGGGATTTCACTCCCCATTCGAAATCAGTTCAGCTCGGACATTTTGGGCGTTTCATCTTCTTCTTCTTCTCTGACCATCCGACGCCCTAGGGTTTGCATTTCGTTGGTGTTTCGGATCGAATTTGCGCGCTCACGCCTCCAAAACCCACGGTAAACCCTAAAATCGTGATCTTCTTTCAATTTGAGTTAGTTAAAGCCCTAGAATTTTCCTATTTCACCGACCATGCCGCCTAAAACCCGATTGTCTTCGAGGAAGGCAACCTCCAAGCTACCGGTCCGGCGTAAGAACGCCGCGCCACCACCACCTACCCCATCGCCGGTGAGAACTCCATCACCATCGGCATCAGAGACCACCTCTGGTTCGACGAGCGCATATTCGCGCGAGTCTTCCCGCGAGTCCACCCCCATGCCCCCACCCCCCACTAACGTGGTGCAACCAAATGAATGGTGGGCTGCGAAGACCTTTGAGGTCGAGTACCTCATCGACCCTACCCTTTTCACAAATCTCGATGTACCGGGCGAGACCCAATGGGCTCGTAATTACCTTAACAATGCCGGTCTCGACAACCTTCTCAAACCAATCCGGGGTTCCTACTACCCTAGATTGGTGAGATTATTTTATTGAGGGCTTGTGGACGGCCCGACTGACGACGTGATCAAGACCACCATCGAGGGTCGAGAATACATGACCACCCATCGCTACATACACGAGGTGCTTGAGTGCTACCTCGACTTCACCCCTGAGACCACCCTATTCCCACCTTTTGAGGAGGACCCTCGATTCAAGGAGGTCATGACCCGCATGACCAACGGCAAAAAGGGGTCGGGATCCTCCAAAAAGTCACTTCTCACTCCGCCTACTCGGCCAAACAGTTGCCACCACACAAATCCTGACTCCAGCAAACCCACGGGTGCTTGTCGGCTCGGATGGGCATGCTCCGGCCAAGACACACTGGCGAGGGGACTACCTGAGTCTTGTATTTATTTTGTTTGAGTCATGATTGTATACATGTAGATTTTCTACGCCAACTTATCTGGCGCCTTGTAAAATTTTCAGATATTAATAGAAATCAAATTTTTGTGTAAATCGTTCATTTTCGTCAACTTATAATTCTATACTTGTATTCGTTTAATTACCTGGTTGCATCTCAGTCAACTAGACCACCTCACCTCAGAGTGAGGGGGGGAGCATGTACCCTTGGATTATTTTTGGGGACGAAAATTCCTAAGGTGGGGATGATGTAATATCCCGAAAAATCACGTTAAACAGTGACCTCGGGATTCATGCCTGATTGGTCACAGGTTTGACCAATTAGGAGTTCAATGGTTAGCATAGAGTGTGATGAATGGATGAGATGTAATAGTTGACTGACTGCATGGTGTGTGATGTGAATATGAAGTCGCATACACCTATCGCGGTGTATGTGCTCAACACACAAGTAAGGAAAGAGATAAAAGGGTTTAATAACCCTAAAATCTGTATTTGGTTGTTGAGAGAGGAGTAAAGAAGAGAGAGAGAGAGGAGTAAAGAGGTTGAGCAAGAGTTATTGTGAGTGATTGGAAGGGAGATTCTAGCATTAAAGAGATCGATTCGACGCGGAGAATCCGTTCAAGCCAAAGCTGGAACCCTAGCCTTTCCAACCACTCGATTTGAAATCAATTTGAGATTGATTGAAGGTAGGATTTTTGTAGTTTAAATGCATGGATTAAAGGGTTAAGTTGTAGTTAGAAATGGTGTAAAATGTAGGGTAAAAGCTTAGAAAAATGGAGAAAAAAAGTAAGGAAAGAGATTGAGAAGAACAGCCAAGAGGGGGCTGAATCTGGCAATTTCGATTAATCGAAATTGGGTTTCGATTAATCAAAATTGGCCAAGAAGTTGAAAAGTCAGAGGACCCCGATCTCGATTAATCGAATTCAGTTTTGATTAATCGACCTTGGATTTCGATTAATCGAATTGAGAATCGATTAATCGACTGGGAGCCTACAGTGGACTCCAGTGAAGAAAAGAAATGGGCTTGATGAAATCGACTAATCGAAATGAAGATTCGATTAAACAATTTGCAATTTTGATTAATCGATTTGGGATCGATTAATCGATTTTGGAAACTCGATTACTCGAATTGAGAATCGACTTGATAGAGCAGAGAATTTCGATTAATCGAATTGGGTTTCGATTAATCGAATGGAAATCTCGATTAATCGATTTGATAATCGATTAATCGATATCGACTTTCGATTAATCAATTTTGGAAATCGATTAATCGACTGGGCCAGTTTATGTTGACTTCTGAGTTTGACTTTGAGATTCTTGGGGGGTCTTGGACTTCCTTTATTGCATCCTTAGTGATGTGTTTCACATGTTATGTGCTACCATAGGTGGTACGTGTGAGTAAGTGCACAAGGAGCCACGTGGGACCTTGATGCGTTGATCAAACGAAGACTTGAGGTAGGGAACTCCTTGAACATGTATCATATATTTTACAAGAGCATGTATGTAGTGATATAGATTTTAAATTTCAAATTTTTATTGCTTAAAGTGTTGGGAAAAGTGTGTGTGTGTGACATAAATAAAAGTAATCATAATGAGCCATCCCCAGGGGATGAAGAAGTAAAGAGATTAGAGCATCAGGTGTGATACAAGTGAATGGATACATCCCAGGGATGTATCCATGATTGAATCATGTTTGATAGGGCCTAACTGATATAAAATAGCACATTTACACGATGAATAACTATATGTAAGGCACCGATATTTTTGTTATTTGAGGTTTGATAGGGTACCCCACCAACGTGGCGGGATATCCACGATTGACACGGCAGGATATCCGTGACCGATACGGCGGCGAAACCGTAGGCCAGTGCGGAGGCTTATCAGTACACAGTAAGCATACCCCAGGGGTGTTTATTGAGACTAGTGAAACCCAGCCACCAATCCCCAGGGGAAAGGGGCTTGGGTACTATTTGTATTCCCAGGGAATACGTTAAAAGTGTCTATATAGATGACGATGATGGGTATCTCATCGGGGCTCGATGCTATATTGCTCGGGGATTACTTAAGTTGAAAGTTTAAGTATTGCTTTAGGCCTTTTCAGCATCATTCATGAATAAATAAAGACATGAGTAAACTACCAGTAAAATGTAATGCTTTTTAACTATTTTCATCAGTAACTGCATAGACACATCATGCATGGCATATCATGGAATATATGTGAGTAATAATTTACATGTTCAAGTGTGTGTTGTTCCCTATTGAGCTAGGATGTAGCTCACCCTATAGACTATACGTCGCAGGTCCACTGCTAGCAGCTGTCGAGGCTTTAGGAGACGCTGACCCCGGTGAGTCAGACCTTGCGGCCGGTGAAGAGTTGGAGCCACCTCCTGAGGACTTCTTCTAGAGGACTCCGTTGTGCCGCTTTGAGGGCTTTTGGATAGAGATTTGTACGGCTTGGTATGTCAAGCCTTGTTTTGGCTAAACAATGTACATGTATAAATTGAGATTATTCTTTTGGGGCGAACCATCCGTGATGATTTGCTATCATCGATGGTTCGGATCGGTTCTCCATTCATGCAGAGGCATGAGGGTAGAACTGTCTTTTGAGAAATGCTTTTATATAGATTTAAATTCCACAGTTTTATTTACTATTTCATTTTTGCTTGATATGCCAATGTTCCATGCTTAGCTAAGGGGCACGGTCAAGATGATCGTGCGGATGGTATGGGTTTCGGGGTATTGAAATCCGGGCTGTCACAATTGGTATCAGAGCTATTTCTTTTAGCAATTCTGACAATCACTCTTTTTGGTCAGAACATAGGGGCTTCTGCTAACGAAACTTTAGTTTCAAATGCAGCCGCAAATGTCATCTAGAGGAAGAGGCCGACCAAGGGGAGGCCAACAGAGGAGTCTCCGTAGTGGAGATGATTACATCTCTCCTACTAATAGAGTGCCTTTAGGAGGTACTGAGGCTCCAGGGGCTGTAGTAGTAGACAGCATGATGAAGAGGATCGATATCGTCAGGATCAAGATCTAAAAGAACAGGAAAGGGTGAGAGAAAGACAGGAAGATAGTGAGGAGAGACAAAGGATGATGCATACTATGGAGACTATGGCAGCTGCCATGGCACAACAAGCCGCATCCTTTGCAGCTCATGCATCAAGAGAACAGCAGCCACCTACACCACCTGTAGGACCTGCGCTGCCTGTGCCCTCATCCTTTACAGAGTTTAGGAGGATGAGACCTCCTTCATTTTCTGGGCAGGCAGACACCATGGCCGCTGAGAACTGGCTTATGGAGATGGAGAAAGTCTTTAGCGTGCTGACATGCACGGAAGATGAGAGTGTGAGATGGGCAGCTTATATGTTGGATGGGGAGGCTGGGCCTTGGTGGAAGTCCGTGATACGGACTCGGGCTCAGGAGACCCCAGAGTTGCCTTGGACGTGGGAGGAGTTTGTTGAGGAGTTCAACAAACAATATTTTCTGGAAGTGGTGAGGAACCAGCTTGAGATACAATTTCTACAGTTAGTGCAAGGGAGAATGACAGTGAGAGAATATGGGGTGGAGTTTCTACGACTTGCCCGTTTTGCTCCGGATTACGTCGCTACCGACGTGATGAAATCCAAGAGGTTTCAGCAAGGTTTGAAGCCTGAGGTGAGGGGAGCCGTAGCTCCATTTCAGCTGAGGACCTATGAAGAGGTCATGAGTAAGGCATTGGTCATGCAAGAAGAGAATACGAATAGATATAGACAGAGGGAGCAGCAGAGAGGAGGAAATTAACAAGGACGGGGAACTACGAACCGGTGAACAAAAAGCCGAGGTTCGTGGCCCAAAATCAGAGACCACAGTTTCAGGGAGATTTTGGAAGGCCGGCGCAGCAACAACACCAACAGAGGTTTCCATTACTTGCGTCGGGGAGACCTTTGCGATATGAGAGCCCTGCCATGTCCACTGGCGCCACTATCACACAAGGTTCTCGTACTGTTTCTTTCGTACCTCGGGAGACTTGTGCAAAGTGTGGCAAGCCTCATAGAACAGTGGATTGCAGAGCGGGAACTAGGGGTTGTTTCCGATGTGGCAAGGTGGGCCACTTGATCAAGGATTGCCCCGAGACGGATAAAAGAAAGACGGTTTCAGTTGCAGCACCATGACCCATTCAAGCAAGGAAACCGATCGTTCAGGGGAGAGCCTATGCAGTCACTGCTCAAGAAGCAAGGAACGTACATGACGTCATCCAAGGTGAGACTCTTTTAAATTAAAGAAATTTTCATTTCATTAAAATTTTAGATAGAGAAGGTGCATGCATTAGGAATTTTATAGATTCTTTTTCTCAATACTAAAGTTATATGTGAATTAAGGGTGTAAATTGATGTGTAAATTATTGTATGTATATATGTATACTATAGGTACTTTAACTATGTATGAAAAAGGATGTTTCGTTGGATATGATGCTAGAGTGTTGATAGACCCAGGGTCTACCCACTCATTCGTCACTCCACGTTTCACCAAGAAGATGAAGATTGTTCCAGAGGTGTTGGACTTCGTCCTATCTGTGTCTATTCCGACTGGAGAGTTAGTGGACATGGAGTTAGCTTGCAAATCCATCATTGTAGCAGTTCGAGACCTAGAGGTGCATGAATTGGAAGCGAAGTTGATACTGTTAGACATGCAAGGGTTTGATGTGATCCTCGGCATGGACTGGTTGGCACAGCACTGTGCAAACGTCGATTGCAAGAACAAGGTAGTCATTTTCAGACCCAACACAAGAAGATCATTTCAGTTTCAAGGAGTGAGGTCGTCATCTGTGCCACTGATCTCAGCAGTAAGGGCCGAGAAAATGATCAGAAAAGGTTGCAGTGGATACTTAGCTTTCTTAAAGGAGGACTAGGAAGAAAAGAATGTCATTTCTGAGATAGCAGTTGTGCGAGACTTCGCCGATGTGTTTCCAGAAGAATTGCCTGGATTACCTCCAGAGAGAGAAGTAGAATTCGCCATCAACTTAGCACCAGGAACGAAGCCTATTTTAAAAGCGCCATATCGAACGGCTCCTGCTGAGTTAAAGGAGTTAAAGGAACAACTACAAGAGCTTATGGACAAGGGGTTTGTTAGACCGAGCGTGTCTCCATGGGGAGCACTGGTCTTGTTCGTCAAGAAGAAAGATGGGTCAATGCGGCTATGCATTGACTATCGACAATTAAATAAACTCACTGTGAAGAACCGCTACCCTTTGCCTAGAATTGATAATTTGTTCGATCAACTGCAAGGAGCAAGGTATTTTTCCAAGATCGACCTGAGATCTGGATACCATCAGTTGCGAGTCAAGGCTGAGGACATTCAGAAGATAGCTTTCAGGACACGGTATGGACACTATGAATTCCTTGTGATGCCGTTTGGGTTGACGAATGCTCTGGCGTCGTTTATGGATCTGATGAACCGAGTGTTTAAACCACACTTGGACTCCTGCGCCGTAGTGTTCGTTAATGATATATTGATATACTCCAAATCCAAGACGGGACACGAAGAACACTTGAGGATTGCCCTACAGACGCTACGTGAACACCAATTGTACGCCAAACTCAGCAAATGCGAGTTTTGGTTGGAATAGGTTAGCTTTTTGGGACATGTCGTCTCAAAGCATGTTGTCACTGTATATCCAGCAAAGATAGAAGCAGTGGTTAAATGGGAGCAACCAAAGACAGTGACCGATGTCCGAAGTTTTCTAGGCTTAGCAGGCTATTATCGATGTTTCGTCGAGGGGTTTTCCAAGATATCGGGATCTCTCACAAAGCGAAAGATTTGAGTGGAGTGAGGCATGCGAGAAGAGTTTTCAAGAACTCAAGACGAGACTCACTTCGTCTCCAGTGTTGGCTATTCCTTGAGTGGAGGATCTGTAGTGTCTGTGACAGTCATACAATGGCCTTCAACCAACATAAGAAGGTGATAGCTTACGGATCAAGACAAATTTGAAAGAACACGAGAAAAATTATCCGACTCATGACTTGGAACTAGCGGCTCATCTTTATATCAAGATCCGAGACATTACTTGTATGGTGAGACTTTTGAAATTTTCACCGATCATAAGAGCCTCGATAGCATTTACGAGAAGAGCTCAACATGAGACAATGAGATGGATGGAATTCCTCAAGGATTACGATTGCTCCATACAAGATACCATCCGAACGAATGTAGTAGCCAATGCATTGAGTCGGAAGGGTTCAGCTCAGTTAGCTTGTTTGATTTTGGGTATGCACCGATGGAAATTATTAGAAGACCAGGCACTCTACGATGCGAACATTGAGACAAAAGCTACTGGATCCTTTCTGGCTAACATATCGGTAAAGCCAGTGATATTTGAGCATATCCACGATCTACAGATGAAAGATCCGGCATTAACAAAGATTCATCAAGACGTGAGTGAAGGCATCAGGTCGGACTTCTCAGTTAAAGAAGATGGTTCTTTATTGTTTAAGAGTCGTCTATGCATTCCGGACAATGCCGATCTAAGACGAACAATTCTTGATGAAGCCCATAAGTCAAATTATGCTATCCACCCTGGTAGCACCAAAATATACCAAGACTTGAAAAAGAACTACTGGTGGAGAGGACTGAAGCAAGACATGGCCGAATATGTGCCACGGTGTTTGACTTGTCAGCAAGTGAAGATTGATCATAGACATCCTGCTGAACTATTACAGCCTTTACCAATCCCAGAATGGAAGTGGGAATCGATCTCGATGGATTTCATTGTTGGATTGCCCCGTACTACCAAGAGACACAATGCCATTTGGGTCGTCGTAGACCGATTGACCAAATCAGCGCACTTTTTGTCGTACAATACTATGTATATGGTAGGAAGACTGGCAGACTTATACATGAAGGAGATCGTAAGGTTTCATGGGATTCCAAGCAGCATTGTTTCAGATCGTGATCCACTGTATACGTCCAAGTTTTGGAAGAAATTTCAAGAAGGAATGGGAACACGACTAGACTTTAGTTCAGCTTTCCATCCTCAAACTGATGGGCAGACAGAGCGAGTGAACCAAGTGATAGAAGACATGCTCAGAGCGTGCATGCTAGATATGCAAGGATATTGGGATGAGTATCTCCCGTTGCTCGAATTCGCATACAATAACAGTTTCCAAACGAGCATTGGCATGGCACCGTATGAAGCTCTGTATGGACGACGATGCAAATCACCCCTCAATTGGGAAGAAACAGGTGAGAAATTTATTTTAGGGCCAAAACTACTTGAAGACAACGCCACCGTCGTCTGAATAATCAGAGAAAGGCTGAAGTCAGCACAGAGTAGACAGAAAAGTTATGCCGATATGAAGCGGACTAGTGTCGACTATAAAGTGGGTGAGCACGTGTTTGTGAAAGTGTCACCTATGAAGGGCGTAATGAGATTTGGCAAGAGAGGGAAGTTAAGCCCACATTGTGTTGGACCATTTGAAATTTTGGGATGCGTAGGTGAAGTTGCGTATCGCATTGGCTTACAACCGCTGTTTGATCGGGTACATAACGTCTTCCACATATCAATGCTCAGAAAGTATGTGAACGATCCCTCTCATGTGTTAGGGAAACAACCTATGGAGATGTGTGAGGACATGAGCATGATAGAGGAACCAGTGGAAATCTTGGATCGAAAGGAACAAGTACTGCGCACTAAAGTGATTCCCTTAGTGCTTGTTCGATGGAACAATCATCCAAAGGAAGAGGCTACTTGGGAACGAGAGGCCGATGTGAAAGAACAATATCCAGCCTTATTTCCAACGACGTGAGAATCCAATGTAAACCACAAGCATGTTTGTGGAATTTTCACAATACTTGTAAATCAATGGAAGTCTTGATCAAAGTATGATTTAAGGAACAGATTTTGTATGCACATGACCAAGTGTATGTGTTTCTAGGAAACTATGAGCCACTTGATGTCAAAACTTCCAAAAGTAATCAAAGAACCAAGGAAATTGAAAATCAGCAGAAATTGGGCAAAACTGATTAATTAAATTTCAAATCGATTAGGAATTTCGATTAATCGATTTTGTTTGATTAGTCGACTGGCATGTGCCAGTGACTGGAGATTTGGATAAGAGTTTGGAAAGACACCGAATGCAATTTCGATTGATCGATTTATAATTTCGATTAATCGATTTGGGATCGATTAATCGATTTTGGGAATTCGACTAATCGAATTGGGAATTCGATCAATCGAACTACATGTTCGATTAATCGAACAAACTGGGAATGTTAGAAGAATTTAGAGGAAATTACTAAATTTTCGATTAATCGATTTGCGATTTCGATTAATCGAACTAGGAGTTCGATTAATCGAATAACTTAAGGAACTATGAAAATTCAAAGTCAGAGAAACGATTTCGATTAATCCAAGTAAAATTCGATTAATCGATTTGAAATTTCGATTAATCGAACCATAGTTCGACTAATCGAATAATTTAAAGAATCCTGAAATTTGTGGATGGGACTGTACGATTTCGATTAATCGAAGTGAATTTCGATTAATAGATTTTGAAATTTCGATTAATCGAAATGGATTTCGATTAATCGACTGGCTCGCGCCAGTGAGCTCTAAAACTTAAATTTTTAAACGAATACGATTTCGATTAATCGAAATGTTTTCGATTAATCGATTTTGACTTTCGATTGATCGATTTGGGAAATCGATTAATTGATTTTGCGCGGCTTAACCTAGTTTTGAATCTCGATTAATAGAATCTTGATTTCGATTAATCAAGCCGGGGCTTATATAAAAAAATTTGGGGATTTCACTCCCCATTCGAAATCAGTTCAGCTCGAACATTTTGGGCGTTTCATCTTCTTCTTCTTCTCCGACCATCCGACGCCCTAGGGTTTGCATTTCGTTGGTGTTTCGGATCGAATTTGCACGCTCACGCCTCTAAAACCCACGGTAAACCCTAAAATCGTGATCTTCTTTCAATTCGAGTTAGTTAAAGCCCTAGAATTTTCCTATTTCACCGACCATGCCGCCTAAAACCCGATTGTCTTCGAGGAAGGCAACCTCCAAGCTACCGGTCCGGCATAAGAACGCCGCGCCACCACCACCTACCCCATCGCCCGTGAGGACCCCATCACCGTCGGCATCGGAGACCACCTCCGGTTCGACGAGCGCATCTTCGCGCGAGTCCACCCCCATGCCCCCACCACCCACTAACGTGGTGCAACCAAATGAATGGTGGGCCGTGAAGACCTTTGAGGTCGAGTACCTCATCGACCCTACCCTTTTCACAAATCCCGATGTACCGGGCGAGACCCAATGGGCTCGTAATTACCTTAACAATGTCGGTCTCGACAACCTTCTCAAACCAATCCGGGGTTCCTACTACCCTAGATTGGTGAGATTATTTTACCAAGGGCTGTGGACAGCCCGACTGACGACGTGATCAAGACCACCATCGAGGGTCGAGAATACATGATCACCCGACGCCACATACAGGAGGTGCTTGAGTGCTACCTCGACTTCACCCCTGAGACCACCCTATTAGCACCTTTTGAGAGGACCCTCGATTCGAAGAGGTCATGACCCGCATGACCAACGGCAAAAAGGGGTCGGGATCCTCCATAAAGAGGGTTGACCTTCCCCACTATATGTGGATGCTTGATTCGGTGATCAAGTGCAACCTCTACCCTATGCGCCACGATACCGAGCGCGTGAACCGAGTGCAACACACACTCTAAGCGGCCTTCTGTGGCCGGTGGTTCGACGCCACCATGGTCATCTTTGAAGGGATGAGGTACATTAAGGGCAAACTGATGAAGGGCAACCTCCGGCCCAAGGAGAAGATGCCCTACGCTCGCCTCATCTCAAGCATGTTGGAGTGCTACTCCAACGATCCCTCCTACACCATCTCACCTCACGAGGTGAGGGCTACGGATTGCGTGAAGACGTTCTCCAAGTCTTCATGGACCCGTAGCTACAACCTGCTCAAGCGGACCCTACCGGCTCCGGGTCCCCCTCCAGCAGCAGTCTCACCGGCACCACCCCCACCACCACAGCAGGACCCACCCGTGGGTGGGGCACACTCAGCCGAGCCTTCAGTAGAGAGGGCCACCTCTCACACTACGGCCTCACCAACACCGCCCGCTCACTCCGCGCCCGCTACACCCACCTCATCATACCGCCGGTGCGCCGCCCCATCCGGTCCTACCATTGAAGACGTGTTGGCTCGCATGGAGGCTAACAACGAACGGATGAATCGGAGGATGGACTTTTTGATGTTCCACACCCTTCGCTACATCTACCCGACGGACTACCACCGCTACCTCGCTCAGGAGGAGGAGTGGACTATCGGACGGACCGCCTTCCACAAGTGTCTCGTCTTCCATCCCATCACTGCCCCTACCGACGCGGCTCCTTCCACATCTACCTCCGCTCCGCCGACAGAGATGCCGCAGCCACATCCGTCGCTACCTCTGCCTACTCAGCCAGCACAGTCGCCACCACCACCGTCACAGCCTGGGCCCAGTAGACCCACCACCCCAGTAGCAATCGGCTCAGATGGAAGCAAGTCTTGTATTTATTTTGTTTGAGTGATGATTGTATACATGTAGATTTTCTACGCCAACTTATCTGGCGCCTTGTAAAATTTTCAGATATTAATAGAAATCAAATTTTTGTGTAAATCGTTCATTTTCGTCAACTTATAATTCTATACTTGTATTCGTTTAATTACCTGGTTGCATCTCAGTCAACTAGACCACCTCACCTCAGAGTGTGGGGGGGGAGCATGTACCCTTGGGTTATTTTTGGGGATGAAAATTCCCAAGGTGGGGAGGATGTAATATCCTGAAAAATCACGTTAAACAGTGACCTCGGGATCGGTGCCTGATTGGTCACAGGTTTGACCAATTAGGAGTCCAATGGTTAGCATAGAGTGTGATGAATGGATGAGATGTAATAGTTGACTGACTGCGTGGTGTGTGATGTGAATATGAAGTCGCATACACCTATCGCGGTGTATGTGCTCAACACACAAGTGAGGAAAGAGATAAAAGGGTTTAATAACCCTAAAATCTGTATTTGGTTGTTGAGAGAGGAGTAAAGAAGAGAGAGAGAGGAGTAAAGAGGTTGAGCAAGAGTTATTGTGAGTGATTGGAAGGGAGATTCTAGCATTAAGGAGACAGATTCGACGCGGAGAATCCGTTCAAGCCAAAGCTGGAACCCTAGCCTTTCCAACCACTCGATTTGAAATCAATTTGAGATTGATTGAAGGTAGGATTTTTGTAGTTTAAATGCATGGATTAAAGGGTTAAGTTGTAGTTAGAAATGGTGTAAAATGTAGGGTAAAAACTTAGAAAAATGGAGAAAAAAAGTAAGGAAAGAGATTGAGAAGAACAACCAAGAGGGGGCTGAATCTGGCAATTTCGATTAGTCGAAATTGGGTTTCGATTAATCAAAATTGTCCAAGAAGTTGAAAAGTCAAAGGACCCCGATCTCGATTAATCGAATTCAGTTTCGATTAATCGACCTTGGATTTCAATTAATCGAATTGAGAATCGATTAATCGACTGGGAGCCTACAGTGGACTCCAGTGAAGAAAAGAAATGGGCTTGATGAAATCGACTAATCGAAATGAAGATTCGATTAATCAATTTGCAATTTTGATTAATCAATTTGGGATCGATTAATCGATTTTGGAAACTCGATTACTCGAATTGAGAATCGACTTGATAGAGCAGAGAATTTCGATTAATCGAATTGGGTTTCGATTAATCGAATGGAAATCTCGATTAATCGATTTGATAATCGATTAATCGATATCGACTTTCGATTAATCAATTTTGGAAATCGATTAATCGACTGGGCCAGTTTATGTTGACTTCTGAGTTTGACTTTGAGATTCTTGGGGGGTCTTGGACCTCCTTTATTGCATCCTTAGTGATGTGTTTCACATGTTATGTGGTACCATAGGTGGTATGTGTGAGCAAGTGCACAAGGAGCCACGTGGGACCTTGATGCGTTGATCAAACGAAGACTTGAGGTAGGGAACTCTTTGAACATGTACCTTATTTTACAAGAGCATGTATGTAGTGATATAGATTTGAAATTCCAAATGTTTTATTGCTTAAAGAGTTGGGAAAAGTGTGTGTGTGTGACATAAATAAAAGTAATCATAATGAGCCATCCCCAGGGGATGAAGAAGTAAACAGATTAGAGCATCAGGTGTGATACAAGTGAATGGATACATCCCAGGGATGTATCCACGATTGAATCATGTTTGATAGGGCCTAACTGATATAAAATAGCACATTTACATGGTGAATAACTATATGTAAGACACCGATATTTTTGTTATTTGAGGTTTGATAGGGTACCCCACTGACGTGGCGGGATATCCACGACTGACATGGTAGGATATCCGTGGCCGTCTGTTGGGCAGGCGGTCGAGGCTTATCCATTACGATAAGCACACCCCAGGGGTGTTGATTGAGACTAGTGAAATCCAGCCACCAATCCCCAGGGGAAAGGGGCTTGGGTACTATTTATATTCCCAGGGAATACGTTAAAAGTGTCTATATATATGACGATGATGGGTATCTCATCGGAGCTCGATGCTATATTGCTCAGGGATTACTTAAGTTGAAAGTTTAAGTATTGCTTTAGGCCTTTTCAGCATCATTCATGAATAAATAAAGACATGAGTAAACTACCAGTAAAATGTAATGCTTTTTAACTGTTTTCATCAGTAACTGTATAGACACATCATGCATGGCATATCATGGAATATATGTGAGTAATAATTTACATGTTCAACTGTGTGTTGTTCCCTATTGAGCTAGGATGTAGCTCACCCTATAGACTATACGTCGCAGGTCCACTGCTAGCATTAGGAGGCTTGAGAGAGAGTGACACCGGTGAGTGGGACCTTGCGAGCCACCTCCTGAGGACTTCTTCTAGAGGACTCCGTTGTGCCGCTTTGAGGGCTTTTGGATAGAGATTTGTACGGCTTGGTATGTCAAGCCTTATTTTGGCTAAACAATGTACATGTATAAATTGAGATTATTCTTTTAGGGCGAACCATCCGTGATGATTTGCTATCATCGATGGTTCGAATCGGTTCTCCATTCATGCAGAGGCATGAGGGTAGAACTGTCTTTTGAGAAATGCTTTTATATAGATTTAAATTCCGCAGTTTCATTTACTATTTCATTTTTGCTTGATATGCCAATGTTCCGTGCTTAGCTAAGGGGCACGGTCAAGATGATCGTGCGGATGGTACGGGTTTCGGGGTGCCGAAATCCGGGCTGTCACAGAAAATCAGCACTAGGCTCACTATCAATTCAAAAATCAGGTTTAGATACTACTCCAATGAAGTTAATTTTTAGACCCAATCCTCACCGGGTCTATCTCTCACCAATGAAAATCCAAGGTGCTCACATTTTCATCAGCTGAAGATCAGTCACAGACCTCAAATAGGTCTGTAAGCATGAGCATAAGCATTGCATCTAAGTTCTTGACATCCTCAAGTACTTTTCACCATGATGTCTCATTTCACTTTGGATCAATAAAGTCTTTTTGATGTGTTGGAATGCGGCTTATGGTTGAGATTTACAAAGAATAGGAGGGGTAGAAAGGATTCAAAACTGAGAAATCAACAAGGGAAGGAGGTGATTCATGATTTCACCTTCTTCATCAAAGCACAGCTTCATCTACTTTGATGTTTTTTTTATCCGAAGTGGCCAGCTTTTCTTCTTTTTAATTTTCAGATGAAGTACTTCTCTTTCTATTTTTTCTTTTATTTATAATTTTTTTTTTTAATGAAATGCCACACATATACCATTACTACACTGTTGTTTATAGTTTACTTCTCTTCTCCTTCCACCAAATGTTGAACCCAACCCACCTATCTTTAACTTCTTTTCTTTTACCTTCTGAAATCTCAGAGTGAGGGCCAGGTTGAATCAGGTCATGAGGTGTAGGTGCAAGTACTTCGGTGTTTGTTGAAGAAAAATGGATTTAAAGGCTCAAAGAGTGTATGCAAAAGGACAGTTTAGTAGGTAGGAAATTTTAAGCTCAAACTATCCAAATGAAAGCCTTAGATCATCTCCTTAGTGCCATGAGTGCTGTCAAATAGTTTCAATTTGGGGTGTCTAACTTCTAGTGAAAAGGTGTTGAGTCAGTCATTCCTTAGAGCTGAAATAATTACCTAAAATACTCTTCAAAAGAAATTTGATAGGCCCAAATCTCACTGGGTATGGTCTTCAATTTAACCCATCGAGTGTATTTTTACCTTTTTCTCTCCTCTATAGTTCACTAAATACTAATTGGAAACAATTTCTTGATGTTAGCTTCATGGAGGTGCTAATCTTTCAAAGATTTTCAGGTTTAAAATGTCTGCAAATTTTTAAAAATTTCCTCTTTCTAACATGGTTAGGTCGGAATTGACTTTATTTATCTCAATTCAACTAACATTGTTGTACTAAAATTAACTATTCTTTTGGCTAGCTACCTTGCCATACCCCCAAACCTAAGATAAACAGTGTCCTCACTGTTTCAACATACATGTATAGGGCAGCAGGGTTATGTAAAAGAAAAACAACTAAAGTACAACAGAAAACTAAGAGAAAATTAAACTAAAAGAGTGCATAAAATCATACTAAGAAGGAAAAAAAGAGAGTATACACAAGAATGACAACTAAGAAAACAAAGCATCCACACAAATTCCTAAAACAACAACTATATAGAATAGAAATTACACTAAAAAAAACAACAGTTAAACTAAAAACAACAGGTACATTAAAAACATCAACTATACTAAACTCTTAAAATAGTAAAATCCTGAACACACTTCCTAAAAATGATCTGATTTTTTTGTTTTTTTTTGGGGCTCAACAGCAGCCCTTTTATTCAGTTTCCCTCCTGATGCACTTCCTCTTGGTATCAGCAACATCTTGGCTTTCACCTCCTTCCCATTTCTCAAGGCATTGATAGCTAGAGTAACTTCATGAATTAAAGATCCTTCACCAATCAAGTATGCCCCTTTGGGATTGTTCACTGTTTGGCTTGGGAGCTGACCCTCTTCCCTTTTCATCAGAGCATTTGAGATTTGACCCAGCTGGTCTTCAATTTTCTTGATGCTCTGATTGTGAGAATCCTTAATCTGTGAAAAGGAGTTGACGTTTTGCAATGATGACAAAACCTGCTCCTTAAAAGAGGGGGACTCTGGGCGGCGGGGGTGGTACAACTAATTGACATGGATGGGGGAACTGATGTGAAGTTGCTATCCTTGGGCATGACCTTGATGGAACTGCTGGATGGGTTTGTAGGATAATGCCTGCTACTACTGGGGTTGAGGAAAATTGTCATGTCTCCACCTCATATTAGGGTGGGTCCTCCAAGGAAGCCTAGCAGACTGTTGTCCAAATGATTAGGAAGTATTGGCATGCTCCATTACTAATTTTGGGTACTGACCAATAGATGGACAATCTAGAAGTGAGTGTGTGGGTGAGTGGCATATGAGACATGCCTCTCCAACCTGTGCAGCCATGAGGGGCTGCAACACACTCAACACTTTGTTAAATTTTTTAGACAAGCTGTCCACTTTTCTTTTCAGGTCATTGTATACATTTAATTCAAACAATTTTCCCTTGAAAGTGAGTTCTTTTGCACCTCTAGCAGATGACTCAATGTCATTTCTTGACAGAGCCTCCTGCTGAAGAGAATTTTAACTTATAACCTCAAACAGGTCCCATGCTTCTACATCAGTCTTGCTGAGGTATGTGCCACTACATGATGCATCAATCATAGATCTACTTTTAGCATCTGTCCCTTGGTACAGGCTTTGAACCAGTTGTCACCTAGGGATCTGGTGGTGTGGGAATTACCTCAATAGCTCATTAAATCTATCCCAAGCTTCATGAAATTTTTCAGTTGGAGACTGAGCAAAAGAGATTATGCTCCTCCTCAACTGACTGATTTTACTAATTGGGAAAAATTTAGCCAAGAATTGGCATTGCAAATCATTCCAAGACTGTATGCTATTGGTTGGGAGCATGGTGAGCCAAGTTCTAGCCTTATCCTTTAGTGAAAAAGGAAAAATCCTCAATTTGGTGGCTTCATCTCCCAAACCAGTAATATTAAAGGTAGTACATAGAGAAAGAAACTGATCTATGTGCTGGTAAGGGTCCTCTTTGCTTAACTCACGAAAAGATGGTAACATTTGGATGATTTGAGCCTTGATCTCATAATTACCCGCAGCAGTAGGGAGTTGAATGCAAATGGGGGATGAGTATTCCCTTCGTGCGTAATACTCCCTAAGGGGTCTCGGTTGCTCTCCCATCTCAGATGTTTCTAAATTTTCAACAAGAGTGTGTGTTGCTGGCCTAGAGCTCAGGACTCTCTATCTCAAGATTCGAAGGTTCTAACTTGGGATGGAGATACCTTTTACCCAGCATACAACACACACATTGCAAAGAAAAAGATACTCACAATAGATAGAATAAAAAAATAATACAAGCTAACACTACTGCTGAAATTTCAGATTGCAAAAATGAAACAAGAACATGGGAGAGAGAGAGATGCAAACTAAGGCAAAATTGCCCCAGCTGTAGCTGATCTCTCTAGTTTGTTACTGCTCCATAGCTGCAAAAATCAAAAACTTCCGTAGGAATTTATTCAAAAACAAAACAGGCAACAAATCTAAAATAGAAAATAAAGAAAAAGTATAAAAATCAAACACAAATTACAGCTATAATTTATTCAAACACTACAACTATAAAGAATAAAAACTAAACTCAGATTTACTATACTTAGATCAAAACTCCCCGGCAACGGCGCCAAAAACTTGTTGGTTAAATTACTGTGTTGTTATTTTATTGTTGGAAATATGGTAAAAATATGGCAGCAAAAACAAATCAAGAAGTGGAGTGAAATAGAGTAGAACAACACTAAGACAGCAATCTAAATACACAGTCCTGCAAGATCTAGGGCTGTTGTAGCAAGTTTTGACAAGTAAGAGTTTATCCCATAGAGAGTGATGATCTAAAAACCTAAAGGTGTATAGTAATCTCCAAATCTGGCTATAAATCTGAAAACTCTAAACCTACACTAGAAAGCAAGGTAAAGAGAGGGTGTTTAAGTGTCACAAAACTTAACTAACCTAAAAACAGGAATAAACTACAGCTAAAGAAAGGGGGTAAAGAAGGATGATGATGGTGTGGTAAAATAAAATAAAAAGGTGGAGAAGTGGATAGCTATAGGCTAATCTTCACTACAATCTAGATATGTAACTATCCTTCACTTGGCTACAAGCACAAGTGCAAGGTAGAAGAATCCAATCCTAACCTAAAGGCATGAACTGATCTTAGGGTTATATTCTATCCACTTAAATGGTCACAGCATATCCCAGGGATTTCATCCAAGCAAGAGGTTAGAGCTGAAATAGAAAAACCATTGTAGACACTATGTTTGCAAGGCTACAAGCTCTTGCATCCATAGGAGTAACCAATCCGTGAAAATCTAGTGAGAACCACTAGAAATCATAGATTGGTTGGAACATTAGAATCAACTGGTCATTGCTACAAAAAGTCATGCAATGACCAAGCTCTCAAGTCTACAATCTGTGCAAAACCTCAGGTCTATTCGCTGAAAATGGTGATGTAAAACAGAGGAGAAGTTGGCTCTGCAACAGTCTCTCACTTGGCTACAAGCACAGGTGTAGAGAAAAAGAATCTAGCTCAGTCCTGCGATCTAGACAAGTCTTAGAGTTATAGCTTGCCCATTTAAATGAGCACAAGCTATCCTAGGGATTAACCCAATCACAGAGGCTAGAGATAGAACATGTATACCACTGCTACCACTATGTTTGCATGGCTACAAGCACATGCATCCATAGGTGCATTAAAAAACTCAAGAAAAATACAAATTTAATGGAGCTTTAAAAATAGCTTTTCATTGCCTAAAAATGACTTACAATGATTGGCCCTTAGGGCAACAATCCTTGTAAAAGTCCAAAACAGCTCTCTATGTTATTACAAAACCCGATTACAACTTAGTATAACCTAGCTGCTACAAAGAAATTTAGCTAGCACTGCAGCTGAGTTAAGGAAGAGAAAGAAGAAAGCAAAAAGTAACTAAAACCCTAAAAAGGAAAACCTAAAAGTGAGCTTAGGCTAATCATGGCTCATTTCCCAAGACACCTTATAGATGTATTTATACAATCCATAAAGCATTTTATGCTTTGGTCAATCAAAAATAAGAAAGAATAAACCCATTTGGAGTTTGTGTCGTGGCCCATTTATGGCCAAGAAATGCCTTGGGAAGTGTGGGACATCTCAGCACCTTGGAATGTGTGCCCTAGGTGCTGTGGAATCCCAAAAATGCCCTTGAATGTTGAATGGGAAGGCTAGAACCCGTGCATCGAGCAGATGAGCTTTAGGAATATGAATCTCGAGTGGTTCTCATGTAGTTGGAATGCTTCAGGCAACTTCAGGTTATTGATCTCGAGCCGTTCTCGAGAAGCTGCTTCAGCAGGCTTTAAACAGCTCAACAGGTTAAATGATTCAGATCTGCAGCTCGACAGGTTAAAACAGCAGCTCGACAAGTTAAATGCTTTAGGTCGGCAGCTTGACAGGATCTCGAGAGGCTCTCGACAGGTTAAAACAACAACTCGACAGGCTGAATTGCACCAACCAGCAGCTCGACAGGATCTCGAGAGGCTCTCGACAAGTTAAAATAGTAGCTCAACAGGCTGAATTGCACCAGCTAGCAGCTCGACAGGCTGCAGCACTTCAGCCAGCAACTCGACAGTTTCACTTTAGAACTACTCGACAGCTTCAATGCAGCAGCCAACAGCTCAAGGGGCTGCTCGAGAAACAACTCAACAGGTTAAAATATCAGCTCGACAGGTTGATTTGCAACATATTTCAGCAATGAAACTCAATAGGTTCACTTCAGAACTACTCGACAGCATGTAATGCGTCAACCAACAGCTCGAGAGGCTGTTCGAGAGGCTCTCGACAGGTTAAAACACAACACTTTAAGTGCTCGAGAGGCTCTTGACAGGTTAAAACACAACACTTTAAGTGCTCGAGAGGCTGGTTTTAAGGCATTTAAAGTGCTCGACAGCCTATAACACTTCAACATTCAACTCGTGAGGTTCATGCTGCTCCACTTGATAGGTTTAGTGCAGCAGGTCAATGGACTGCTCGAGTGTGCTTTTGAGGCTGCTACACAGCTTCTAGAGTGTTGGTTTGCTGCACACATGATGTGCTCGAGTGTGGACTTGCTGCAAGAGAGTGTGAGCTGCTCGAGAGGTTGGTATTTGAAGGCATAGAGCTACTCAACAATGAATTTCAGATTTTACAGTTTGTATAGTTTATATCAGCAGCACTCCATTGTGCTTAGACTCCACTTCTCGCTCTCAATGGGACTTTTAGGGCCCCAATGCATGCAAAACACCCCCAATAGTGTGCAGTCAATGTAATTCCCATCAGCTCCATAGCTTGACTCAAAATTCTTTCTTCTTGACTATAAAATAATGAATTGTTGCACTAAGCTATAGTTTATTATCATCTACAAAAACACACTTAAAAACTCATTATTAATCAGCTCAAAGGTCTATTAAAGGTCAGGTTAGGAGGTAGAAAGTGGTATATTTTAGTGATCAACAGTATCTATATCATACATCTCTACTAGA
Source organism: Chloranthus sessilifolius (assembly GCA_021018995.1). Lineage (NCBI taxonomy): Eukaryota > Viridiplantae > Streptophyta > Magnoliopsida > Chloranthales > Chloranthaceae > Chloranthus > Chloranthus sessilifolius. The sequence goes on from CM037586.1 coordinate 36,240,907, forward strand.
CTCATGCTTTTACAAATCGTAAATCACAAAGGTCTTCTCTTCTGCTTGTAATAGGGTTTTGGGTTAAAAGGTTTCAAAGAAAGGTAGATAGGGTTCAAAAGTTTCTAAGAATTTATTTCTTCTCTATCTTCTTTCCTTCTTTTCTATTTCAGTAAGTATCTAAAAAGTTGGATGATTTCTTCGCATTTTTCGTTTCTATTTTCTTGTGTAAATCTCATTTTCATAGAATCGTATTTCTTGATTCCTTCTAAAATTTTTCTAAATCATCTTTTTACGATTTTTCTTTTCTTTTCCCATATTTGTTTTTCTAATATTTCTTCTCAGTTGTATCCTTTTTAGTAGATCCTTTATCTGTTAAGTGTGTACTCCTTTCACTCCCTCTTCTTACCTTCCTTTACATTCTAAACTCTCAAAAATTATAAGGGTTAAAGGTAGAAAGCTTTGGGTAGTACATATGGTTAAAGGTTTATAAAATTTTGGTACAAAAAAATTTAGTTTTAAGCTTCTAATATGGGTTCAAAAGATAAATTGTTTTTTGGGATTTTGGCTTTTTGGCTCTAGTTTAACAAAAGATGGCCTTTGATCATTTTCATGATTTAATAGTATGGATGTCTTCTTATTTTGATATATTTAACAGATAGTTCTAAAGAAATAAATTATCATAATCACAGAATATCTTGATTCTAAGTTCAGCCATATGAGATTTCTCAGTAGAAGTTCAAGAAAAAATTTTAAGCTTGAAAACAAAAGCAGTCTCTCTCAGAATATAAAGAGGATATATTGCTCAAGATCTCACTGGTTTATAATTTTGAGACTATAATCTAAATATTGTAGTTCAAATTATTCATATAATTTCAAACATTCATCTGATACAGTGTTCAAAGGTGCTATAGGTGAATTGCAACTATTTTATTTTTGATTGTTGAACTTTTTCTATGATGGATTGTAAAGTTTTCAAGAAAAAATTTTCTATCATAATTTGCATATAATGATTAACTCTAGACTAAAATTGCTATTTTTCTAACTAAAAACAGAGAAAATAAAATTTTTCTAATTTTCTTCAAAATTTCAGACTTTAAAATAAAAGAAAATAAAAACTGTTACCTACTAAAATATATAGATTTGTATATCCCCCCCAAACTTAAATAGGACAATGTCCTCATTGTGCAAAATAGGGGGCACAAAAATTTATTACCTTAATGGTGTTGTTTAATTACTGGGTCTATGATCTGCATTAGGATTCAACAATGAGCCCCCAAACTTAAGAGAAACTGCTACCGATATAAACAAAAACTTTACATTATAAGGAAATAGTTAAAAACAATAAAAAAATGGTTAAAGGAAATTAACATATATATTAAACAAAATATTCACATGAGATAAAGAGAAGATTACAAAAAGGATTAAACCTAGGAAAAATCTAGACACACTAAGACGCCGGCAGCAACGTCCGAGAGCGAAGTTTGTCTTCGATAAAGATTGGTCCTTAGCTTCTAAGCACCTTCAATCAGAGTCTCTCATTCCTTCCTACCAAAGGAGTATCCCCTCCTTGGCAGGATCTCACCCTCTGTTTTCCAGGAGCTATCGGAACACTCCTTACTACCCTTGTTTATCTCCCCAAAACAGAGCACCTCACATTCCTTCTGTGGAAGAAGTGCAATGTCATACAGGGAATGCTTCTAAGGGTGAGGAAGTGAAAACATCTCCAAATCACCCATCAACCTATACTGCTCCTTTGTGAATACTATGTGAAGGGAATGTAGAGCAAGCGAACGGAGCAGATAAGCAATGGAGATGGGTGGTGAGGACGGCTCAATCCACCATCATCATATAGGAGTTTGCATTCGGGGTGGGTTGTGATGGTGTAAAGGTTAGGAAGTGGGGGAAGGTGGGTTCTTAGTATATGGTTTCAGATTTGGGTTAGGCTTAGGGTAAAGGGTAGTTTTAATGGATGATTCAGCATCGGGTATAGGTCGCTGGCGCTTCAGATTTTCTACCTTCTGGTGTCGGCCATGAGTTTGACCCTATATTTTTCAAGAAATTTATCAAGTCTCTTACTGAAATCAATGGGGTTATGATCTTCCATCATGGGGTTTAAGGTTGGAGACGAAGGAAAAAGGTTATGAGATGGTTTATGGATGGGTATGGATCTATAGGGAAGAGGCTCGACTTTGAACCGTCACTTTAAAGTAAATGTCGATGTGTAGGTTTCTAGACTAGGGTAGTTGGGAAGTGGTAGTCTTGAATGCGAAGTTTGTTTGTTTTCCTTATGAATTTAATGGGTCCAAGTTCCAATGTAACTGATAAGATAGACCACTGGAATCGCCTGTTCCCTAGAATTTTCATTTACAATTCTAGCTAACAATGAATCGTTTGAAAAGACTCTTCACCTGTTGAATCGTACTCGCTACGATTCAACATTCTTAATCACGACTGCTCGTAAGTCCATACGTTCAAACACGATTATAAACCAAAAAAGAGATATTCATACGATTGGATGTATTTTACTCATTGTAAGTCGTATGAAATTCTCGAAAAGAAAAACATACTAATAATAATAATATACATTGTACATACCTAAATTTGGCCCAAGGCTCGATCGAAACATACTTCGAGAAAGGTGCACCCCCGAGCTTCTGATAGCCTCTCCCATACCCATAGGAATCTTCCCAAACCCTTAGGAACTTGCCCATACCCTTAGGAACTTGCCCAAACCCTTAGGAATTACCCCCAACCTTTAGAAACCTCTTCGAAACCCTTAGTTAACCCTCCTGGGCCATGGTTAGAGAGAGATGATTTAGGGCTGGCAAGGAACTCTACTAAGATTGAATCTTATACCATTGAAAAGTAGAGGTTCTCAGCTTTCCACCAAGCTAAGAATCACCTCAATCCGAGTTGTACTTCAAAAGTTATGGTGATTCAAAAAGCGACCAAAATTACACTTGGATGGGGGCACATGTGGCACATGTAGTACATGCGCCAAGCCATTTTCTCCAAAAATGGCTTGGCACATCTAATACACGCTCCAAGCATCTGTGGGACCCACCTTGGGCTCTGGACTTCCAGGCACTGTATCTATGCTTGGCGCATCTAATACATGCGCTAGGCTTAGCTACAGTAACTGATAGTTTTTTGCTCGAATTTTACTTTTAGGGGTTGACTTGTTGACCTTCTCAATGTTTGGGATGGGTTTCATTAGGACTGTTGCACCCATGTTCACCCTATTTATAATCCTTTAGTCATTTGAAACCTCACCCTATCATCCACCATTCAAGCCCCTTAGGGCCCACATTTCTAAGCTTTCAAAATCTTAGGAAACCTTAGATTAGAAGATTACCTAATTGCTAATCCCAATTAGCCCTTAAACATCCTCCTAATCTACCCTTTTCCTATAAATAAAGACCCCCTCCCCATGGATTAGAGGCTTGAAAAAATTTCCAAAGAGAGAAAAGATTAAGAGCTTTCCTTTCCCCCTCTGGTGCACCATTCTCATCCAAATTCCAGAATTCTAAAACCATTTTTAGGCCCCCCTCTTCCATCAAAAACCTTTGAGTTAGGAGAGAGTTACCCCCTAGCCTTCTTCCTCTATCCCTTAGCCATCAAGCTTTAGAGGTTAGAACCACCATTCCACCACCTAAGCTATCGGAAGCCTATCAAGTGCACCTACGCGGAGGTCCATAGTAGTGCTATAAGGGCCTAAGAGCTCTGGCTCTCCCCTCTATTCTTCTACCTTCTTAGCTTTTGCTCTATCCTCAGATTTGTGCCGTTACGCAGCCGAAATCTCAGTAGGAACGGAGGGGCACAAATTGGATCATAGTGCCTTTGGGTGAGAGGAAGTGCTCTTTTTATTTTCATTTTCATTTTATCTTTGGTCATAAGTAGTGACCGCTTTAGAGCGGGTTGATCTGGTGCCTAACACCTTCCTGGTCGATAACCGAAGCCCCTACCCAAGAGCCTTTGGCGTAGACCGGTGAATTAGAGTCACATTTTTGGCACTTTGGTGGTTATAAAATTGATTTAGGTTTCCCGAGATGTCGAAAGCTCCGGGTGGCGACTCTATATTTTAAAGAGAGTGCGCATCATCGCCACGGGACCATCAAAAATCCTACGGTTGCACATATGGCGACTCTGCTAGGGAGTAGCTAGTAGAGCTTCCCCTTGAAATTTGGTTTTTTTTTTTTTTTTTTTTTACTAACATTTGCTTGTGTTTCTTCTCATTTTCATTTTTTTTTTCTTTTACTCACCCCTATGATTCGGTCTTACTTTTACTTACACCTACTTTCCCATCATTTACGTGCCTTAGCCGATTGGTGGGCCTACTTGAGCACCGTCCTTACAATTCTTTTATTTTTCCGTCATTTACATGCCTTAGCCGATTGGAACCTTACTTGCGATTTTACACGTCTTAGCCATTTGGCGGGATTAGGTGAGCTTTTACATTTCCACAAACATATTTCATCAGGGCTCGTAGAGGTGGCACGGGACCATCACCACCTGTTTTTAGACTTAAAAAAAAATTCCTCTATAATCTGAAATTAAAATTGAACCAAGAGGAGACTTTAATTGAATTTTTATGGGGGTAGATTTTTTTCAAGAGTTGGGAATTCTAGGCAAAGATACAAACATCCCGGTTCTTAGTACGGCGGTAGCCCCTAGTGGTGATGATCCGAAAAAGAACCACCCCACCTAGTATTTGGGAAGGCACTTGCGCTGGAGGTATATCGGGTGGGTAACCTATCCTGTTACAAAGGTTAAAACCCTTGGAGAGAGCGTTAGTAGTCCCGAAGGGACCTTCAATCCCTAGGTTTGGTGAGGAGAGACCCTGTGCAACTATGAAATCAGTCCCTGCAAACATTGCTTCCAAAAAACCAAGAAAAAAAGATTAAATTTGGGCTTGCTGATTTGCTATTAGAGTTATCTAACCCCACTGTTTGCCTGGCGCAGCTAGTACATGCGCCAAGTCTGGAAACCTCAGAGTTTCTTTGGTGCATGTAATACACGCGCCAAGTTTGGAAACCCATATTTTCTTTGGCGCATGTAATACATGCACCAAGCATAAATTGGACCAGAGTTGGTCTGGCGCATGTAATACACGCGCCAAGTATTGGTTGACCCCAACTGAGCAGAACAACCCAAAATTTGAGGCTTTTTTCACATCCCTGAGTTCCCCGCTTAGTGGTTTAGTACCTCTGATTAGGTCCGACACTATCCGACACCCAATACGCCCCTGCCAGTCAAAATAGGGCAACTTCTTATTGACCCATTCCAGGGGATCGGGTTGGTTGTGTTGATTCCCGTGCCTTCAATAGATCAAAGGGTTCCCCTTTGATTCTTCCGAAGCGCGTCGGGATCTCGCCACAGGATTTATTTAGGGTACAAACACCACCCGAAATGGGAATTCAAAGGCCCTGGATTCCGTCATCATAAAAATCCAAATACAAAATTTCAAAAAAATTAAATAAACCAGAAAAACTAAAAATTGTGGTGCCGACACAACGACAACGCCTTACCCTCCGTCGTCCCGCAGAGGGAGAAAGAGGAAGCTTTACGGGCCCTATCCAAGGCATCGGTACCTCACCTGTAACCAAGCCATGTCGTGGGCAGTGGATCCGACATATGCCAATCCCGATTCATCCCCACCACATTCCCCAATTCATTCCCATACGGAAGAGGTTTTCACGTCCATCCCCCTCACCCAATCCCCATTTGCAGTCACCGGACCTTTCGATGTGCCAATTTTCCCGTCCACCACCACTCAAAACCCCAAAAATCCGACACCCCACCCCCTTTCATTCTCACAAACAAGGTCTATTCCCCCTGCCATGTCCATCCCAGATCCATCTCACATTCCATCCACATCCACTCGAAACCCAACCCAATTTTCCTCCTTCACCAATATACCCCATTTTTTATCCTCCCAACATATATCCAATCCACCCGCATTTACCCATGCCACGCCCAATTTCTCTGATACACCCCATATCCCCCCATTTACCCAGATCATGCCCAATTTTACCAGGGCTATGCCTAATTTTTTCCACACATCTACATCATCCACACACCAAATACCCTCAAATGAACCACCTCCATCCACCCCCTCTCCAATGGCCATGATGGATGAGATGGTTCGGGCTTACACTAGTTGGAAAGCCTCTCAAAATATCCCCCTCATTCTAACCACACATCTTCCAACCCATCATACACCCTCCCAAGTCTCCATGCTTCATTACCTCAAACCCACCAAGGCCCAATGGTCAAAATCCCCATCATCCACACCCAGCAAGGCCCAATGGCCCAAACCCCCATCATCCACACCCTTCACGGCCCAATGAGCCAAACCCCCCAAAGCCCAATGGGCTAGACCCATCAAGGCCCGACAAGCCCGACCCATCAAGGCCTAATGGGCCATACCTACTAGGGCCCAATAGCCCAAAACCAACAAAGCCCAATGGGCCAAATTTCCCAAGGGCTTATGGCCCAAACCCCTCCAAATCCCTTATCCAATACCCAAGCCCAGCAAGGCCCAAATCTTGGGTCCACATACCCATACCCTCCACAATTCCCTCAATATCTCCCTCACACACAAACCTCACACCCCGCCCTAGGTGGGAACTCGGCACATACCCTTCACCAATCCCCCCATCCTCATACACCTCAAGGCCATTCTCAAGTATTCCCCCAAGCCCAATGACCTCATCAGGTCTTAACCCAAATCCAAATTCCACTCATCCTATCACTCCACAAAATTTCCCTCACCTCCAATGGTCCCACCCGGCACCTATCCAACCCAACCAGCACCAACAAGAAAATCTCGCCCTCACAACACCATATATAGACCCATAATATGAGAAAGATGAGATCAGGAATAGTGGGGTCTACATTGGGGCATTTGCCAGCATCAATCCTCCACCCATAATCACCAACCCCTCGGTAGCACAAAGTGAATCAAGGCCGACAGTTGAAAAAACAGCCTGTTGTCTAAAGAGTCTGAGCAGTTGAAAGAATAATTGGACAAAATCCATGCCACAAATTTCTCAGACTTATGTCTATTTGTGGAAGTTCGCTTGCCCCCAAAATTCAAAATGTCGGTCTTTGATAAATATAACGGCACGGGCAACCCCATCGCACACCTCAAGTCCTACTGTGGGGACATGTGCTAATATGGGGGGGAGGAGTGCCTACTTATAAAAGTCTTTCAGAAAAGTCTGACGGGCCTGACCTTGAGGTGGTTCACATCCCTAGAACCATCCATGATAAAAAAATGGAAAGATCTGACGCATTTGTTCCACGAGCAGTATGTCTACAACATAGACATCAAACCTCGCAATTCAGATCTGGCCCGTTTAAAGCAAAACTCTAACAAGACCTTCAGCGATTACCTTGGGCGTTGGAGAGCACTGGCAGCTCAGGTAAAAAAAAGAATACCTGATGATGAGTAGATTGAGATGATCTCAAAAAGTACCTTACCAGTCATCTCAGACTTCCTCGTTTACCAACAATTGTCCAGCTTTGCTGACTTGGTGAAGAACGCCAATCATTGCGTGGGAGCTATAAGAGAAGGGCATTTAAGTAAGAATATATCCGGTGGGGCCAGCGGGGTCAGGAGATTCTCTAAGCAAAGAAATGATAGAAGAACTGGGGTAGATGTGCAGAATGTCACGAATACTAGGCCCAATACTAGTATAATCCCATTCCAATTTAAAGTTGCACAGTCAGCTCTAGTCAGAAGCCAGTCGATACAGAGAATCGGGAATGGACAGGGGGCACAGATGACCCCAAAACAGAGAAAGGCCTGCTTTGACCGAGTGTTCACACCTTTGGGGCAATCACTAAATATCTTGTTGCCCTTACTAATAGAAAAAGGGTTGGTCACAACACTCTAACCACGGCCTCCGCTAAATCCCATCCCAAGAAACTATGACCCCAACACCCACTGTGACTTCCACTGGGGACCGGGTCACCCTATTGATCGCTGCTTCCCATTAAAGCACGCAATTCAGGATCTGGTTGAGGCCGGGAAAATCATTCCCCCTGCACTTTCCCAAGTCAACCAACATGCCAACATTCACTAGGTTCCACTACCCCCACCCATCAGGAGGGGCAGGTCCGAGACCCACTATCGGCATAGTAGCAGAGGATGATGGAGACTTTGACCCCTTGGATTACATCTGTGACTAGGAAAGTTTCATGGCACCACTACAGAGAGATTGGGGAGATAGAAGTACTGGGGTGATCAAACCCCTTAAATCTGGCTGATTACTTCCCCAACATCACTCCACAAATAGAACCCTTAGATCTTAGGGTATACTTCCCAGCGCCAGCTCCTGTTAACTATGTCCAAATTAACTCTTATCAACCATATGCGGCATCCTCCACCAATTACCCAATGGCTGATTATGTCTCCCATCCACCTCCGACGCCCATCAATTATCAATGGCCCACCCCCATCACATCACCCCCAATTCAGTCATCCGCGATCTTCGCCAACCCTATCTGACCACCTTCTCCATCCTTCCAAAAGTTAACCACGTGATACCCACCGATTCCAACCCCTCCACACCAATGTCCCCAGTACCCACCTTCTCCTCGTTCCAGATCCTAGGACCAACTTACAATACTCATTAGGTCCCGCTCAGCTATGAACAGATAAACATCAATGCCGGTAGTAGCAGGGAAGGGGCAGTTGATTTTGTCACCAGGTCGAGGAAGATCTCCAAACAGCCAGACGCATAGGTGCCAGCACCAGCCCGACCAGAGGGAAAGAAAGATACCACTGCAGTAAACTCGTTTGAAAAGATGAGTTGTGAGCACATACTCGAGACCCACCTCAGGAGGATGTCGACCCATATCACGGTTTGGGATATGTTAATGACGTCCCCACGCCATTTCCAAGCTCTAATGGAGGTGTTGAAAAATGCACACGTCTCACTCCAAGTAAGCCCAGAAGAGGTTGGGTAGATAATCGAATAGGTGATGGCCCCCAATGCCATCTCTTTCTTAGATACGAATTTATTGGAGGAGGGAAATAATCATGCTAAATCCCTCAACATAATCGTAGGGCCAGAAGCATGGTAATTGTCATAACCCCAGATTTTTGGGAACCGTGCATGACACGTACCATGCACATGTATTTATGGTTAACAAGGAAACAAAAAATTTACATATACACACTAGGTGTGTACATGTGAAACATACTAACTTTCACTATATAAGTGAAAGTGGGGAGAAGAGTCTCTCCTACGTAACGTAATTTACCTAGATAGAGAGAAGGTAAAATAAAGAGAAAGAGGAAAAGGTTTTGTAAAAGAGGAGAGAAGGTAAAATAGAGAGAAAGAGGAAAGGGTTTTGTAAAATAGGAGGAGAGGTTTGTTGGTTTTAAGCAGTAGAGAACTTTAGAAATTTTTGCATTTAGTCGGAGCTTGGATCAAATTATATGAGATCTATCGGTTGAGGTATGATTTTAGATGCTTATGTACATTTTAAGTAGAGTATAAATTACTAGACGAATGACTTTGGACATTAATAAAACCTCACATGAAGAAGGAAATGGTTCTCGAACAGATCGAGCACTTATATTTTTACGTGGCTCGCTCGAGCGATCTAAATGGCTCGCTCGAGCGAGGACAAAATATATAATTTGAGCATAAACTGCGTTTTGGGCTCACTCGAGTGAGACCCATAGTGAAGGAGAAGCTCGGTCGAGCGAGGCATCGCGTAAACCTCCAGGTACCTCGATATAACTGCTCGAGCGATGAATAGTGCTCGCTTGTGCGAGGGGTTATAACCGCTCGAGTGATGAATAGTGCTTGCCCGCGCGAGGGATTATAACCGCTCGAGCGATGAATAGTAACTGCTCGAGCGATGAATAGTTCTTGCTCGCGCGAGGGTTTAATACCTCATTTTTATCGTTCGTGCTAGGTCAAGTGCTCGCTCGAGCGAGGTTAAGGGACCGCTCGAGCGAGGAATAGTTCCTGCTCGCACGAGGTACTTCACGTTTACTCATTTGGATTATTCTTTTGGTGTATATCATGGGAGCTATGGTTCCCAAGGGTTCTAGAGACCATTCTAAGTAAATTCGTAACACATGTAATGTAGGTTAACGTGAGTTGTTACGCGTAAACCTCTACGAGAAGGAGCGCGTTGGATTTTGCTTTGAGGTAGGGAATATCTTGAAACATGTACTTTAATTCGTCAAAGCCATGTATGTAGAGTATTTTAAATATGTAGAGTATTTCAAGAGAATAGTCATATATTAAATATGTTTCCAAAATGTGTATGTGAGTGTGGATTCAAATGGAACCATGAAGTTCCCAGGAGAATGTAACAATGGGCATCTGAATGATGCATTAAACCAGTAGCATCCCAGGGATGCAGATGAAACCAAATGGTGAAACAAAAGAAGAGCGATAAGGTCTAATGTAATAAAATTAGCACAATCACGGTGAATAACTATATGTAGAGCACATTCGATATTTTTGTTATTTAAGGTTTGAGTAGAATACCCCACCAACGTGGCGGGATACCCACGACTGACTCGGCTGGATATCTGTGACCAGTACGACGGCCAAACCGTACACCTATAGCACATCCGAGGGATATTGATTGAGAATAGACCCCGCCGCCTAAGAGAAAGGGGCCTGGGTGGTATTGAATTTTAACATATAACAAATGTCTATCTAGACGACGATGGTGGGTATTCCATCGGGGCTCGATGCTATATTGCTCAGGGACTACTTAAGTTAAGATTTAAGGGATTAGGCCGAACCCATTCCTATACTAGTAAGATGAGAATAAACAAAGTTATGCAAAGTAATAGTTGTATCTATCATTTCATTTCTGATTATTTCAATTGTCTTTCAGCAGCTCTATCAGATAAAGTGTGCTTTTAAACTATTTTAACATATATGTGAGAGTTTAATTTATATGTTCACTGTGTTCTCCCTATTGAGCTAGGATGTAGCTCACCCTTTAGACTATACGTCGCAGGTCCAGTACTAGCGGGAGCAGAGATTTCTGGAGATGTTGATCCAGGGGATTCGGATTACATGCCCACAGAAGAGTCAGAGCCTCCTCTTGAGGAATTCTTCTAGGAGACCCATTGCGTACTTTGAGAGTGAGTTGAGAGTATTAGGTACGGCTTGGTATGTCAAGCCTCTTTTTTTGAATGTAACTAAATACCTTGATTCTTTTGGCGAACCATATGGGGGAAACAGTTATCCCCGATGGTTCGGGTCAATTCTTATGCCCATGAATTGGCATGGGACTATAACTGTCTTAGAATTTTTCTTCTTATTTTAAATGCATGAAACTTGATTAGAGTAGATGCGTGTGCTTTATTTGTAAGTTATGGCTCGTATATACCAATGCTTCGTATAGTATCGCAGGGCACGACCTTGAAAGTCGTGCTGATGGCACGAGTTTTGGGGTGTCAAAATCCGGGCTGTCACAGTTGGTATCAAAGCAGTTTTTTTTTTAAATTCTGACAATCATTCCTTTTGTTAGAGCATAGGGACTTCTACTAACGAAACCGTGGGTTCTCATGCAGACCGTTATGTTTCCTAGGGGAAGAGGCCGACCCAGGGGCGGTCATGATAGGAATTTGCACAGTAGAGATGAGTTCATCTCGCCTACGGATAGAGTGCCATTGGGAAATAGGGAGGTTCCCAAGGGTTGTAACCAAGAGAACCAAAATCAAGCAGAAAATCAGGATCGAGATCAGAGAGAACAAGATAGAGTGAGAGAAAGAAATGAAGAGAGAGAGAGGAGCATCAGAGAATGATGCATACAATGGAATGGCACAACAAAAGATCCTTGGCACATCATGCGGCTCACCGAGCAACATCAGACACCTATGCCTCCAGTAGGGCCTACACTTCCAGTAGCTTCGGCTTTTATCGAATTTAGGAGGATGAGACCTCCTAGCTTTTCAGGACAGGCAGACACCATGGCAGCCGAGAATTGGCTGAGTGAAATAGAGAAAGTATTTAGCATACTGACATGCACAGAGGATGAGAGCATCCGTTGGACAACTTACATGTTGGATGGGGAGGTTGGGCCTTGGTGGAAATCTGTTTCACGAACTAGGGCTCAGGAAACTCCAGATATGCCCTAGACATGGGATGAATTCGTTGAAGAGTTTAATAAATAGTACTTTCCAAAAGTTGTGAGGAATCAAATGGAGACCCAATTTTTACAACTCATGCAAGGAAAGATGATCGTAAGAGAGTACGGAGTAGAATTTATGAGACTTGCTTGTTTCGCTCAAGACTATGTGATTTCTGATGTGATGAAAGCGAAGAGGTTCCAACGGGCCTAAGGCCGGACATCCGAGGAGGAGTTACACCATTTCAGCTAAAGACCTATGGAGAGGTCATGGGTAAGGCATTAGTGGTTGAAGAAGAAAATAATAACCGATACCGGTAAAAGGAGCAGCAGGGAAGAGGAAGCATAGATCAAGGCAGGATTGGGAGTTATGAATCGATGAATACGAAGCCGAGGTTCGTAGCACCGAATCAGAGACAACCATTCCAAACAGGGTATGGGAGAGCCGCACAACAGACCAGTCATCAGAGATTCCCATTGCTGGCGTCAGGGAGACCGATGAGGTATGAGAGTCCTGCTATTTCCACTGGAGCCACAGTTACACAAGGTTTTTTACGAGCTACTTCTTCAACACCAAGAGAGACTTGTGCCAAGTGTGGCAAGTCCCACAAAACGGCGGATTGCAGGCAAGGAATGCGAGGCTGTTTTAAATGTGGCAAGATGGGCCACGTGATTAGAGATTGCCCTGAGGTAATTAAGGAGAAGACGGCCTTAGCTTCCATGCCACGACCTATTCAATCACGAAAACCAGTTGTTCAAGGGAGAGCCTATGCAGTCACCGCCCAAGAAGCATGGAGCGTACATGACATCATTCAAGGTGAGATTCCTTTTAAATAAAGAATTTCAATTCAATATAATTTTAGATAGAGAAGGTGCATTCGTTAGAACAGCGCGTAGACTCATTTTCGTACGTTAGAAATTCTAAATAAAGTATGTACTATATATGTATATGTATGTAATATAGGTACTTTACAAGTCTATGAAAAAGGATGCTATGTGGCACGTGACGCACGAGTGTTGATAGACCCAGGGTCTACCCACTCCTTTATCACTCCTAGATTTGCAAAGAAAATGAAGATTGTTCAGGAGACATTGAACTTTGTTTTATCAGTGTCTATCCCAACGAGAGAATTAGTGGACACAGAGTTAGTCTGCAAATCAGTGGTAGTGGGTGTTCGGGATGGTGACGTCTATGAATTAGACGCACAACTAATATTATTGGACATGCAAAGATTCGATGTAATCCTTGGCATGGATTGGTTGTCTCATCATTGTGCGACAGTGGATTGCAAGAACAAGGTTGTCATTTTTCGACCTAACACAAGGAGATCATTTCAATTTCGAGGAGAGAGATCGACATAGGTGCCACTCATCTCTGCAGTCAAAGCTGAACGTTTGATTAAAAAAAGGGTGTAGCGGTTATTTGGCATTCCTGAAGGGAGATAAAGAAGAAAAGAATGTCATTTCTGAGATAACAGTAGTGCGAGAATTCAAAGACGTATTTCCAAAGAAATTGTCAAGATTACCTCCAGAGAGAGAAGTGGAATTCGCTATTGACTTAGCACCAGGAACGGAGCCTATTTCGAAAGCACCATACAGGATGGCTCCTGTTGAGTTGAAGGAGTTGAAAGAGCAGTTGCAAGGGCTCATGGATAAAGGGTTTGTAAGACCGAGCGTGTCTCCATGGGGAGCACCGGTCTTGTTTGTGAAAAAGATGGGTCGATGCGGTTGTGCATTGACTATCGACAATTGAACAAACTCACTGTAAAGAATCGATACCCTTTGCCAAGAATTGATGACTTGTTCGATCAGTTGCAAGGGGCGAAGTACTTTTCCAAGATCGATTTGAGATCTGGATACCATCAGTTGAGAGTCAAGGCCGAGGACATTCAGAAGACTGCATTTAGAACACGGTATGGACACTATAAATTTTTAGTGATGCCGTTTGGGTTGACGAACGCACCGGTGTCATTTATGGATTTAATGAATCGGGTGTTTAAACCACACCTGGACTCCTGCATCGTCGTGTTCGTTGACGACATTCTGATATATTCTAAATCGAAGACGGAGCATGAAGAACACTTATGAATCGCTCTACAAACTTTATGTAAGCACCAATTATATGCCAAATTCAGCAAATGTGAGTTTTAGTTAGAAGAGGTTAGCTTTCTGGGACATGTCGTCTCAAAGCATGGTGTCACAGTAGATCTGGCTAAGATCAAGGCAGTAGTAAACTGGGAGCAACCAAAGACCGTGACCGATGTCCGAAGTTTCCTTGGACTAGCAGGTTATTATCGATGTTTCGTTGAGGGGTTTTCAAAGATATCGGGACCTCTTACGAAACTTACAAGAAAGGATTCAAGATCTGAGTAGAGTGAAGCGTGCGAGAAGAGTTTTCAAGAACTCAAGATGAGACTCACTTCAGCTCTAGTTTTAGTAATTCCTTCAGGCAGTGGAGGATTCGCGGTCTACAGTGATGCTTCGTAAAATGGTTTGGGTTGCGTGCTCAACCAACACAAAAAGGTGATAACTTACGGATTAAGACAGTTGAAAGAGCATGAGAAGAACTATTTGACGCATGATCTGGAACTAGTAGCGGTCATATTTGCATTAAAGATTTGGCGACATTATTTATACGGGGAGACTTTTGAAATCTTCACTAACCATAAGAGCCTCAAATACCTGTTTACACAGAAAGAACTCAACATGAGGTAGGGCAGATGGATGGAGTTCCTTAAGGACTATAATTGTTCCATACAGTACCATTTAGGCAAGGCTAATGTGGTAGCCGATGCTTTGAGTCAGAAGAATTTAGCGCAGTTGGCTAGTTTGATTTTGAGTATGCACCGATAAAAGTTATTTGAAGATCTGACACTATATGGTGCGAACATCGAGTCGTAAGCTACAGGAGCTTTTTTGGCTAACATATCAGTGAGACCGGTGATATTTGAACACATACGCGAACTACAGATGAAAGATCCGGTACTAACCAAGATCCTTCAAGATGTAACGGAAGGCATCAGATCAGAATTCTCAATCAAGGAGGACAGTTCCTTATTGTTCAAGGGTCGACTTTGTGTTTCGGACAATGTCGATTTGCGATGAACTATTCTCGATGAGACTCACAAATCAAATTATGCTATCCACCCTGGTAGCATAAAAATGTACCAAGATTTGAAAAGAAATTACTGGTGGAGAGGTCTGAAGCAAGATGTGGCAGAGTACGTCTCACGATGCTTGACGTGCCAACAAGTCAAGATCGATCATAGACACCCCGCAGGATTATTGCAGCCTCTACCTATATCAGAATGGAAGTGGGAATCGATCTCTATGGACTTCATTGTTGGGCTACCGCATACTGCAAAGAGGTACAATGCCATTTGGGTAGTGGTTGATAGGTTGACCAAGTCAGCGCACTTCTTGCCGTACAACACGATGTATATAGCGGGATGACTTGCCGAGCTATATATGAAGGAGATCGTTCGTTTGCATGGGATTTCTAGTAGCATTGTTTATGATCGTGACCCATTATATACATCAAAGTTTTGGAAGAAATTTCAAGAAGGAATGGGAACGCGACTAGATTTCAGTACGACATTCCATCCACAAACCGACAGGCTGACAGAGAGGGTCAATCAAATCATCAAGGACATGCTTAGGGCATGTATGTTAGAACTGCAAGGATAATGAGATCAACATCTACCGTTGATTGAGTTTACATACAATAACAATTTTCAGACGAGCATCGGGATGACACCGTATGAAGCTCTTTATGGACGGCGATGTAGATCGCCCATCAATTGGGAAGAAACCGGGGAAAAAATTGTTTTGGGACCCGAAATACTTCAAGATAATGCCACCTATGTTCGCATGATAAGGGTAAAACTCAAAGCAGCTCAGAGCAGACAGAAAAGCTACGCTGATATCAAGCGGACAAGTGTAGACTTTAAGGTGGGTGAACATGTGTTCATGAAAGTGTCGCCTATGAAGGGGGTGTTGAGATTTGGAAAGAGAGGGAAGTTAAGTCCCTGCTATCTTGGACTATTTGAGGTTCTGGGTCGAGTAGGGGAAGTTGCTTACCGCATTGGATTGCCACCACTATTTGACCAAGTACACAATGTGTTCCACATATCGATGCTCAGGAAGTATCTTAATGACCCTGATCATGTGTTGAGTGGCCAATCGTTTGAGATGCATGAGGATATGACCATGATTGAAGAGCCGGCAGAGATTTTGGATCGAAAGGAACAAGTGCTATGCACCAAAGTTATTCCCATAGTGCTTGTTCGATGGAAGAATCATTCGGCCGAGGAAGCAACGTGGGAACGTGAGGCAGATGTCAGAGAACAATATCCCAACTTGTTTGAGAATGCTAACTAATTAGTTTTATTCAAAATGACAATATGTAATAGTTGGTAGTATAAAGAGTTCTATTTTTTTAATGAATGAATGAATTTGATTGAAAATATTAGCATATTAACTTCAATTTTTATTAGAACTAACACTTCGTGTGAAAAAAAAATTTCCAAAGGTACGACATAAGAAGCTAGGTGTGAGAGATGTCCTAAATGTTAAAGCGGGCTAGTGGCAAATACGAGCTTAAAAGCACCAGAAAAACGTTCCTGGGTTCGCTCGAGCGACAACTTATGCTTGCTCGAGCGAGCAACCACAAAATTATACAAAGAAGGCGTATTGGGCGCTCGAGTGAGGACTATTGATCGCTCGAGCGAGGAATATTGGTTGCTCGAGCGAGGATTAATGACCGCTCGAGCGAGGTTAGAGTATATAAAGTGGATGGATTACTATTCATATATTTCTTCTTCACGCGAAGAGAGTTAGCCGAGAGAGGGTCTAGGTATTTTTTTCAATTTTCAAGCTCTTCCATCCGATTCGAGCCGGATTCAGACGATCCGATCCATCAAGAACATTTCAAAAGGTAAAATCTACCCTATTTCTACTTTATTTCATTCAAAATTTTTCCTTGGATATCAAATGGTTTCTCCAAGCCCTAATCCCCAACCTAGAAAATGAGTGGCGATTTGATCGCCATCATCGTGCAACCAAACGCCGCAAGCACCACAACCACCACCGACCCCACCTCATGCCCCAATCCAATTAGATGATTGGTGGGGACCAAAAACTTTTGAGGCTGAATGGGAGATTCATCCCTCTTGTTTTGGGGATCCTACATCCACCCAATGGACCTCGGACTTCCTCACAAACCACCACTTGAGACCACTACTAGAACCCTTTGGAGCTGGGTACTATCCGAGACTCGTGAGATTTTTCTACCAAACCCTTCAACCGAACATAAATGAGGATATGGTCCTCGTGAACATAGAAGGGAAACAACTTGTTTTCGGCAGTGCAGATGTTTCCACTGCCATGCAGTGCCCAAATACCTACACCCCAGGCCCACTCTCTCTACGACCTTTTTCTGGGAACGTAGGTTTCCCAACCATCATTACCACTATTACTGGCAGCGACACCGCATCCGGACAATCGATCACTCGATCGCAATTGCCGCCACATATGTGGTTTTTGGACATTATCTTTAAGAAGAATTTGCACCCGACGGGCCATGATCAAGAGCGCCGTGAGACATTTTTGCGGGCCTTGCACTCCGTATTCCACAATCGGTGGTTTAGCGCCCCTCTAGTTGTGATCAAGGGCATTATACATGCCCGCAAATGAAATGAGAAGGGCGCCATTCCACCACCCATCCACCGACTACCCTATGCCTGTCTGATCTTGCGACTCTTAGATTCACGAAATGGGAAGGAGGGTTTTCATATCAGGGCTAATGAACCAGTGCTGACGGATAACACCATTCTGTTACTCGCCCAAGACTTGAGCCGAAACCTAAAGAGCCTCCAAAATAGTTTAAACAGGAAGCGGGATCGCCAGATTTCCCGACAAGCGGCACATCCACCATCTACGGGACCGACTGCTCCCTCCACTTCGTCTCCCCAGCCCTTCCCCGCCACCGACAGCAGTATGATGCGGGAGATCCGCCTACAGGGGTGGGAGATCCGGTTACATCAGCGGTTCCAGGAGTCGCTCCTCATCGACCTCATGGGCCATGCGTATCTGCAGACATACCGGGAGCGCATCGGCGCTATGCGGAGTGCTATATTCGGAGCATCTAGCTCGGGTCCTACTACCAGGACCACTACAGCTGGTACCACTACCGCCAGGGAGGTTGTTGAGGATGATGATGATGAGGACTAGGACGACGATGATGATTATGATGATGAGGAGTATGAGCAGGGTGACGATTAGATCGTCATCTATCATTTGAAATTTTTTGGAAATTGAAATGAAATATTTGGTTTTGTGATGTAATATTTGGTGCACTTTTTGGTTTGGAAACTATAGTGACATGAGTGTCACAAAATTTTGGTGGTTTACATTATGATAGCATCGACATCTATTTTATCATATGGTAAATTGGTATTATGACTGTGAAAATACCTAATGATATATATTTTTATCATTGATTTTCTTGACTGTTTAGATTGACTACGAGAAGTGTATGGCTAGGTCGTACTATAACGTGTGGATTGTAATTGCCTAATACAGGTTTGACTTCGGGTCATTGGACCATATGTTAATTACTTGACTATATAAGAGTTAGCCTATGCAATGGCCTTTTTCTAGTGGTGCTCGACTTCCTACGGTATAGTCGATTTTCGAGGACGAAAATCAAATAAGGTGGGGTGAATGTCATAACCCCAGATTTTTGGGAACCGTGCACGACACGTACCATGCACATGTATTTGTGGTTAACAAGGAAACAAAAAATTTACATATATACACTAGGTGCGTATATGTGAAACATACTAACTTTCACTATATAAGTGAAAGTGGGGAGAAGAGTCTCTCCTACGTAACCTAATTTAGCCTAGATAGAGAGAAGGTAAAATAGAGAGAAAGAGGAAAAGGTTTTATAAAAGAGGAGAGAAGGTAAAATAGAGAGAAAGAGGAAAAGGTTTTATAAAAGAGGAGAGAAGGTAAAATAGAGAGAAAGAGGAGAGGGCTTTGTAAAAGAGGAGGAGAGGTTCGTTGGTTTTAAGCAGTAGAGAGCTTTGGAAATTTCTGCATTTAGTCAGAGCTTGGAGCAAATTATATGAGATCTATCGGTTGAGGTATGGTTTTAGATGCTTATGTACGTTTTAAGTAGAGTATAAATTACTAGACGAATGACTTTGGACATTAATAAAACCTCACATGAAGAAGGAAATGGTTCTCGAACAGATCGAGCACTTATATTTTTACGTGGCTCGCTCGAGCGGTCTAAATGGCTCGCTCGGGTGAGGACAAAATATATAATATGAGCATAAACTGCGTTTTGGGCTCGCTCGAGTGAGACCCATAGTGAAGGAGAAGCTCACTCGAGCGAGGCATCGCGTAAAGCTCCAGGTACCTCGATATAACTGCTCGAGCGATGAATAGTGCTCGCTCGCGTGAGGGGTTATAACTGCTCGATCGATGAATAGTGCTTGCCCGCGCGAGGGATTATAACCGCTCGAGCGATGAATAGTTCTCGCTTGCGCGAGGGTTTAATACCTCATTTTTATCGCTCTAGCGAGGTCAAGTGCTCGCTCGAGCGAGGTTAAGGGACCGCTCGAGCGAGGAATAGTTCCCACTCGTGTGAGGTACTTCACATTTACTCATTTGGATTATTCTTTTGGTGTATATCATGGGAGCTATGGTTCCCAAGGGTTCTAGAGACCATTCTAAGTAAATTCGTAACACATGTAATGTAGGTTAATGTGAGTTGTTACGCGTAAACCTCTACGAGAAGGAGTGCGTTAGATTTTGCTTTGGGGTAGGGAATATCTTGAAACATGTACTTTAATTCGTCAAAACCATGTATGTAGAGTATTTTAAATATGTAGAGTATTTCAAGAGAATAGTCATGTATTAAATATGTTTCCAAAACGTGTGTGTGAGTGTGGATTCAAATGAAACCATGAAGTCCCCAGAGGACGTAGGAATGTAACAATGGGCATCTGAATGATGCATTAAACCAGTAGCATCCCAGGGATGCAGATTAAACCAAATGGTGAAACAAAAGAAGAGCGATAAGGCCTAATGTAATAAAATTAGCACAATCACGGTGAATAACTATATGTAGAGCACATTCGATATTTTTGTTATTTATGGTTTGAGTAGAATACCCCACCGACGTGGCGGGATACCAACGACTGACTTGGCAGGATATCCGTGACCGGTACGGTGGCTAAACCGTACACCTATAGCACATCCCAGGGATGTTGATTTTAGAATAGACCTTGCCGCCTAAGAGAAAGGGGCCTGGGTGGTATTGAATTTTAACATATAACAAATGTCTATCTAGACGACGATGGTGGGTATTCCATCGGGGCTCGATGCTATGCTGCTCGGGGACTACTTAAGTTAAGATTTAAGAGATTAGGCCAAATCCGTTACTATACTAGTAAGATGAGAATAAACAAAGTTATGCGAAGTAACAGTTGTATCTATCATTTCATTTTCGATTATTTCAATTGTCTTTCAGCAACTCTATTAGATAAAGTGTGCTTTTAAACTGTTTTAACATATATGTGAGAGTTTAATTTATATGTTCACTGTGTTTTCCCTATTGAGCTAGGATGTAGCTCACCCCTTAGACTATATGTTGCAGGTCCAGTACTAGTGGCAGCAGAGATTTCTGAAGACGTTGATCCAAGGGATTCGGATTACGTGCCCACAGAAGAGTCGGAGCCTCTTCCTGAGGAATTCTTCTAAGAGACCCATTGCGTACTTTGATAGTGAGTTGAGAGTATTAGGTACGGCTTGGTATGTCAAGCCTCTTTTTTTGAATGTAACTAAATACCTTGATTCTTTTGGTGAACCATCTGGGGGAAATATCTATCACCGATGGTTCGGGTCAGTTCTTATGCCCATAAATTGGCATGGGACTAGAACTGTCTTAGAATTTTTCTTCTTATTTTAAATGCATGAAACTTGATTAGAGTAGATGCGTGTTCTTTACTTGTAAGTTATGGCTCGTATATACCAATGCTTCGTACAGTATCGTAGGGCATGGCCTTGAAAGTCGTGCTGATGGCACGGGTTTTAGGGTGTCGAAATCTGGCTTGTCACAATAATCCTACTAGTGTTGATTAATAACGGGTTCGCTCTGAATGTATGACCTCTGAGAACCGCCACCAAAATAGGCGTGGACCCTTGTAAATACAAGAAGGGAAATAATTGGGGAAGTTGATCTTGAGCTCGTGATTGGGCCAATGACCTTTTCCATACCTTTTCAAGTGATGGACATCAAATCCTCTTTCAATCTGTTATTAGGACGCTCCTGGTTACATGATGTTGGGGCGATACCTTCGACACTACACTAGAAGCTCAAATTCGTGTCTGGGCAGAAGGTCATCACTATCATAGGAGAAGGACATGAGGAAAAGGAAAAAGCTACCCACAGCATTGAGAACCCCAAAGTGTTGGACGTGTCTCACACGACCGAAGATACGGACCTCCACAATTTTGAATATGAGGTATCGACGATAGTCCTGGAGTCCTCAGAGAGCATCACCCTAAAAATTGAAGGTAGAATGATAGCGGCTGTGGCCATGCTCCAAAAGTGGGGCTATCAAAAAGGAAGGAGATTGGGACCCCAATTACAAGGAAGGAGAGAGCCAGTCAAGGCCAAAGGTGGATAGCAGGTCCGATTTGGGTTAGGATACAAGCTCACAGAAGAAGAGGTAGAAGAGGCTAAGGAGAAAGCCTGAGCCACGATAGTTTATAGAGCCCGGGGGATCAATTTAAAAAAGAAGCCCCGTCCTAGGCCTCACATCCAAAATACCTTTATGAGCGTGGGGATTGTAAAGATCGATCAGAATGGGGCAACACAATTAACCACACACAAACCCGTGGCTCTTATCCACCCCACCAATCCTCGAATTTTCCCTCCTAACCTGGAAATAAACTTAGCCACTCTGTCCCTTTTTGAGGAATAGTCTTCCATACCCGCACAATCTCTCCCTGCGGTAAACCACCATAGGACCTTGCTGATGTTTGAGGATAGAATCCCAGACGAGCCCATGATCAACATGATTGAGGCTGACTTCGAAGAATCATATCAGTCACCCCCTCCATCCAAACAGGTAAAGGAGAGACACCACAGATACAGAATTGGGCGTTTGTGCCCCAAACTCTGGAAGCGGTGACTGGCCTGAAATACGACACCCGTTTTCCAAAAAAAAATAACCTATAAAAAGTGAGATAAACCCTTGGTGGGCAATACCATGTATATATTGGGTCTCCTTTGCCAAGAGCCCATCTCCAAATTAAACAAAAATCCCAAAAACATAAAAAAAATACAAAATCCATAAATATTGTCTTTTAAAGTTTTGAATAAAGCTAAAGAAAATGATGCCTTAATAGAAAATCCCGTCCCACATGAAATCGGCCCCTTTCCTATAGAAATACAAGAAGAGGTAGGAGTCACGAGTCTGGATGAGGAAATCCCAACTGAGGAGCTCTCCAATGAACTCCTTGAGCGATTTGCCGACTTTGAGCATGGACCCTACCCCCATTGTTAAGGAAACAGAGGACGTCAATCTAGGGACTGGGGAGGCTCCTAGAATCACTAAGATCGGAACATCGCTATCTCTCAATGAAAGAAAAAGCATGATTGATTTCCTTCGGTCATAGCAAGACGTCTTTGCATAATCATACGAGGACATGCCTAGTTTGGACACCAATTTGGTCGAGCATGAGTTGCCACTCTTCCCTGATATCATGCCAGTCAAGCAAAAGTTGAGGCGACTCCGACCCGAGTGGATGCTGAAAGTGAAAGACGAGGTCATCAAGCAATATGATGCAGGAATTTTCATGGTCTCCAAGTACCCTTAGTGGTTAGCCAATATCGTTCCAGTGCCGAAGAAGGATGGAAAGGTCTACATGTGCATTGATTTCAGAAACCTCAACAAGGCGAGCCCGAAAGATGACTTCCCATTACTGCACATCGATATCTTGGCCGATAACACTGCTAAGCACAAGATGCTTTCCTTCATGGATAAATTCTCCAGATATACTCAGATCAGGATGGCAGAGGCAGATCGAGACAAGATAGTGTTTATTACTCCTTGGGGAACTTTCTACTATAAAATCATGCCATTTGGGCTAAAGAATGCTGGTACAATGTACCAGAGAGCTATGACAGCACTATTTCATGACAAGATGCAGCGAGAATTTGAGGTGTACGTCGACGACATGATCGCTAAGTCACCAGAGTAAAGTGACCGTCTAATAAACCTCTAAAAGCTGTTTGAGAGGTTGAGAAAATATAGGTTACGTCTAAATCCTTAGAAATACGTATTCGATGCCATGTCAGGAAAGTTGCTAGGATTCATCATCAGTAGGAGAAGTATCAAGGTTGACCCAATAAAGGTAATGGCCATCACGGAAGTGCCACCACCGTCTATCGAAAAGGAGGTTAGAGGTTTCTTGGGTAGGATACAGTATATCAGTCAGTTTATCACACAGTTCACTCCTATCTGCACACCGATCTTCAAACTGCTAAGGAAAGATTCCCCCGTTGAATGGAACGATGACTGTCAGGCAGTGTTAGATAAAATCAAGGGCTAGCTTCTCAACCCTCAGGTATTAGTACCACTGGAGCCGGGGAGACCACTCCTAATGTATCTCTCCATGACGGAAGTTTCAATGGGATGTGTCCTAGGGCAGCATGATGAGACAGGAAGAAGAGAGCATGCCATCTACTACTTGAGTAAGAAGTTCCCTGACTATGAGACGCATTATTCTCATCTAGAGAAAGCATGTTTGGCTCTTGTATAGGCCACACAGAGGCTCTGCCACTACTTGTTATCTCAAGCCATTCTACTCCTAGCACGCATGGATCCATTGAAGCACTTCTTCAAAAAGCCGACTCTCACTAGGCGGACTGCACGCTGGAAGCTTCTCTTATCAGAATTTGACATCACATATGTCATGCAGAAATTGATCAAGGGGCAGGCACTAGCTGATCATCTTGTCGATAATCCCTTACCCGATTATGAGCCTCTAACGATCGAATTCCTAGACGAGGACATCTTATTCATGACAGAGGAGTCCTGGGTGATGCACTTCGATGGAGTGGCAAATGCCGAAGGCCAAGTAGTCGGCGCTATTTTGATCTCGCCAAAAGGATCTTACGTACTAGTTTCCATCAAACTCAACTTCCCTGTACTAACAACATGGCTGAATATGAGGCCTGTATTGCTGGACTGCAAGCGACACTTGACCTGTAAGTAACCCACCTCAGGGTATTTGGCGATTTGCAGTTGATCTTATGCCAGACGAATGGAGATTGGAAGATAAAGGATGAGAAGTTGATCCCATACTATGAACACCTTGAAGATCTCAAAGCATGCTTCGATGATGTTACTTTCTCCTATGTCCCACGGATAAGGAATCGCTTTGCCGATGCGTTAGCGACTTTAGCATCGATGGTAGAAATACCCTACGATATTGAGATGCAGCCGATCATGATTGGACAGAGGAACGAGCAGCCTTCTACCTCCCGATTGAGAAACCCCCAAGGTTGGATGATGAGCCTCCATGGTTCTTAGATATCAAGAATTTCCTTGAGACTCACAGTTTCCCTGAGGGGACATCTAGAGAGGGCAGACGAACCATCCAACGTTTAGCGGTGAACTACGTCATCAGTGGCGAGTGTCTCTACAAGCAGACGTATAACAATATCCTACTCCGATGCCTAACTAAAAGCGAGGCACCAAACATTATGAAGGAGATTCACGAGGGAGTATGTGGGG
Source organism: Chloranthus sessilifolius (assembly GCA_021018995.1). Lineage (NCBI taxonomy): Eukaryota > Viridiplantae > Streptophyta > Magnoliopsida > Chloranthales > Chloranthaceae > Chloranthus > Chloranthus sessilifolius. The sequence continues at coordinate 36,265,827 of CM037586.1, forward strand.
TCCACATCAATGGCCACATGCTTGCCAAAAGATTTTACGCCAAGGATACTTCTGGACCACTATGGAATCCGATTGTTGCAGGCACGTTCGAAAGTGCTACAAATGTCAAGAGCACTCTAGTCTGATCCACACTCCAACCATTGATCTTCACAGCATGACCACTCTATGGCCATTCGCCACTTGGGGCCTTGATGTCGTCAGAAAAGTCAATTTAAAAGCATCAAACAGACATCAATTCATCCTGGTTGCCATTGAATACTTCACCAAATGGGTAGAGGCAGCATCCTACATGAACATCAGGCCCGACATGTTGAGAAATTCATCAAAAGCAATATTGTTTGCCGATTTGGTGTACCCAAGGATATCATCATGGACAATGGCATGAACTTTGCGAACAAGCACATTGAGGCCTTCTGTGAGTAGTACAAGATCAAACATCATCGCTCGTCACTGTATTGGCCACAAACCAATGGGGCCATAAAAGTTGCTAATAAAATGGTCATCCACATCCTCGAGAAGATGGTCGCCACCTATCGAGATTGGAGTGAAATGATACCATATGCATTATGGGCCTACAGAACATCGATTTGCACCGCTACAAGGGCAACACCGTTCTCCCTTGTATGTGGAACTGATGCCGTCCTACCAGTTGAGGTTGAAGTACCGTCGCTTCACATTCTCATGGAGACTGGCCTACTCGAAGCAGAAAGAGAGAGATCTCGCTTTGAGCAGTTGAACCTGCTGGACGAGCAAAGGCTCCTTGCCTTGTGTCATACCCAAGTGTACCAGGGGCGAATCGCACGCGCTTACAATAAACGTGTTCGCTGTCGAGATCTGAAGGTAGGAGACACCGTACTCAAGAAAATCTTTCCATCCCTCCACACCGATATGAGAGGGAAATTCAAGCCCAACTGGGAAGGACCTTACGTCATCCGAGAGGTACTCCCGAGATATGCTCTCCGGCTCACCACTATGGGCAGAGATCACTTTCCTGAGCCCATCAATATTGGATACGTTCAATGATTCTATTCCTAAGTCTCTGCAGTAAGGTAAGTATTGACAAAAATAGATACGTGACTGCTTAAGGATACTTTAAAAAGAGGCCATAATTTCAAAACTCAGTAGCCAAAAAGCGTCCTTGAATACTCATACCCCTTGCTACCCCAGTTGAGCCGTTAGCCTTTCTTTCGTCAACCCTTCGCAAAATATATATGTGTATATACCAAACAAAAAAAATGAAAAAGAATTACCATCAAATCCAAAAAAAATTGGAAAAGTAAAATCCTAAAAGAAGGAGGTCTGAAAAAAGCGAAAAGAACAAAAAAAAATAGAAAAGAAAATGGGGCATGTACAGTCAAAATCCCCCAAGGAAGAAGTGTATTATGGCAGGTAGAACCCAATAAAGGAAACCTTTTTGAAAACCCAGAATACCTTCAAAAATTCCTAACCTATCCCATGGCCATGATACATTCCAAGAAAAAGCCCTCTTTAAGGTCTACAAGTAGTCACAGTATCCATCAAGTCAGCATGAGCGAAGTTGTGAGACAACCAAAGAATTTCATCTAGCCGGCTATAACGGAATCAATGTCCATGTAGTGGCCTTTGATAAGATAAAAAAAAAAAGAAAGAAAGAGATAAAAGGGAATAAAATAAAAATATACAAGCTCAAAGTAAACGGGACGTGGTGAAAACCCGAAAGGGTGCCATGGGTAAAAACAAGGAGTTTGTACGGACCAAGTGAAAACTTGAAAGGGCGCCTGGGGTAAAAAATGCAAACCCATGGACATAGTGAAAACCCGAGAGGGCGCTATAGGTAAAATGACGGAAACAATGTATACGACGGAAACCCACCTTGGGCGTTGTTAGTAAGAAAGTTGAAAAAAAAAATTAATAAGATCCCCTCGGTTCCCCTCCCGCATTACCCGATTCTCGACTGGGCCACTCATGTTATCTCAAATTCGGGTCCCGACCAAGAATGTCTTCACGAGCCGCACCGTCAAACGTATAACCCAGGGTAAGGAGAAAAAGGTCTATTCGATCCAAAGGAATAAATGTTCCGGCCTTGATAAAAATTGTTGAACTTCACTCAGGACCAATCGTGAAAGGGGGTTCGACCATGCTCAAAAGGGGACCCGTCATCTTCCTGATAATTAAGGCATCAAACCAAAAAAAAAAAGAGAAAAAAAAAACAAAAAAAGAGAGGGCAAGGAGACCATTTTTTCCTTCCCTATTTTTTCGCACCCACACTATGTGCACCACCACAGGGCAAGGAGCCCATTTTTGCAAAAGATAAGAGACTTTCTTTTTTGTGCCCATACTATGCACTCTCCATCTCAAAAGAGGTCCACCAATCAAAGAAAGGAGAAATAACATTCTTTTGTAAGATAATAGATTTCTCTTTCTCGTATAGAAACCCGTATGCAGCTGATGCCACATCCCAAAAAATAATATGCGAGATGTCTAGCTTCTTTCTTTCTTCACAAAAGTGTAAAAACAATAAAAACATAAAGAAAATATGTATACCAAAAAGATGTATCTAATTAGGGGTTTCTTACTGTTGGGTAGATTGAGTGTGCTGATTTATTGTGTAATGATGAGAGCAAAATAAAATCAAATTAAAATAGAGGGTGGATTCAGCACAACTACAATCTCCTAGACCTGCAAGATACAGGGCTGTTGTAGCAAGTTTTGATAGGTAAGTAAGGATATATTTAAAGGAAAATGTGAATAAACTATGGTAAATCTCCAGATTTGTAATAGATCTGGCACTCTATCCTAATTTGAGCTACACTAAAACAAGAAAGAGGAGAGGTTTTGGGTTTTTGTCACTACAAACTACAGAAATTAAATGCAGTTGATCCGGATTTTAAGAAAACACAGAAGTGAAGGAAAATGGATTAAAAACCAAAGGATGGAGAGCAACATCTAGGGATTTGGTCTTTCACTGAAAATTAATGAATCAAAGGCAATACTTAGATTAAATTTGCAACAATCCTTCATCTAGCTACAAGCTCCCCAAGTTTGACCCCGGCAGATGCATGGTATAAGAATCTTATCTTAACTAGAGAATCAGAGCAACCCTAAGGCTATGACCTGTCCACTTGAATGGTTACACATCATCCTAGAGATTGTCTTTAGCCAATGGTCTTGATTAGAACAGGTTAACCATTATAGATGCTGTGAATGCCAGGCTACAAGCTCCCCATTTCTGGCTGGCCCACAGGAGTATCCAAACTAGGAAAATCAAATACAAATAAATGAAGTATAGCTCAGAATCAACTCTAATTCCCACAGTTCCATTGCAATGTCACTACTTACAATGTTGTGCTCAAATCTATAATCTGTGCAGCATCTAATCCCTTACAAAGCCTCTGAAACTCTTAATTACAGCTCATAACCTCACCCTAGCTACTGGAGAAGTTTTAGCCATCCATAATTAGCTAAAATCAAAGAAGAAGAAGAGGGAAAAGAGAGGAAAAAATTAGAGCGAAAATGAATTCGAACTTGGCTCTCTGGCTCTCATAAGTTCTGGATGATCTTCAATGTGATTGCTCCTCTATTTATACCTTTTTCTCATATCTGTTTTAGCCAATCAGAACTCAAAAGAATAATGCAGTTATGCTAATGTGGCTGATCCCTCTTCTAGAAGCTTTTCTCCTATTGATTCATAACTGACAAGTACATGTGAGGTAGTTAGAGTTCCCGCTCGTGATCAGTTGAATACCAAAAATACCCCTTAGGGGTCGCTGTCATGCCTTGGATCGTGTGCACGAAATTCGAAAGTTGTAGCTACTAAAGAAGGGCCATGAGAAGTTCCCAAAACAAATGTCGAGAGGTTCAGGGAACTTCTCAGCAGGTTCTTAGTCTGCTTGCTCTGTATTTCAATAGGTTTGGAAAACCTCTCGCTGAGCTGAAGTGCATAAGTCGATAGGATTGGCATATCTCGACAGGATTGAAGTGGCTCTTGATACCTTCTGTTCTGTTCTTCGTTAATCCTGTCGACAGTTTACAATCAACCTGTCGACTTGGTGAAGTGTTTGATAGGTTGGGGATCATCTCGACAGGTTCTGGAAGGTCCTGTCGAAAGCTTCTCTCGATCTGCTCGATAGGTTCAGTTGAACCTCGCGACTTCCCCTACACCTTTAGGTAAGGTGTCGATAGGTTTCTTTTACTGCAAGCACAACCTATCGACAAGCAACTGGAACCTTGTGATAGTTTGATGGATCCTCTCGACAGATCAGCATTTGAGCTTCAGAACTTCTCGACAGCTTCAGCCTTGAGTTTCTTCAGCTGGCACCTATCTTTGGTGTGGTGTCTTCCATTCATTAGCACTCAGCAATCTCTTGGTGGGTTCAATTTGTCTTCTTTACAACTGTGCTTGGTCTCAAGCATGCCTTGTTGATCCCATGACCTTCTCATGAATTGATACAGCTCTGATTGCGTGATTGACAGACCTTTGGGCTGTTGTGAACACATAATGAGGAGCAAATTGCTTCTTTGGCCTTTTTAAGTGGATATTTGCACTAAGGTTAGATTTTATTACTTATCTACAAAATATTCTTAAAACACTTTGTTAGTTAGCTCAAGGGTCCAACAGAGGTCAAGTTAAGAGGTAAAAAATGATATTTTACACTGCTTAACACACCCCCAAACCTAAGCTTTGCTAGTCCCTGAGCAAAGGAGAAAGTAAAAATAATTATTGAAAATAAAAATGCCACTTTTGTAGGGAACACAGATGCATTTAGCATATGCATCAAGCCTTTTAAATCCCTAGGTGATCCCTAGTGGAGGAGTGAAGTCTCCTGAGGGCTTTCAGTGAAGTTACTCACAAACTTCTCCAATGGTTCAGTTAATGTTAATGCAGCATGTTGAGAATAAAAATCAAGCCAAAATAAAATTCATTTCACACCTTATTCCTTTAAGTTCAGAAGGTTCTTATAAAAAACACAACATTTTTTTTTTTCAACTGAAATTTTGCTGTAATTCCTTCACAATCAATCAACTCATGTCAAGGTATTTTATCCGAAATTTAATACATAGCTAACTATTAAATTGAGAATTTTTGTTATGATACAAACCCCAACAAACTTAATTTCAAATCCAAAGCTCACCAAGGTTGTCACTCAGAATGAAACTAGAAGGGTGTATCAGTTCACACAGCTCAAGAGCAGTTACAACCCTCAAATAGGACTGCAAGCATGAGCATAGGCATTGCTCTAATTTCTAAAATTCTCTAACTCTTTTCACCATAGATCAGACAAATCCTTGTCTCCACATGACAGCTCAATTAATTTCAGATCAGTAAGGACTTTTTATTGGATTGTAATGTGGCTTATGGGTGAAGTTTATAAAGAATAAAAGGGTAGAATGGGATTCAAAATTGAGAAAGCAACAAGGTAAGGAGGTGACATGTACACCTTCTTCATTTTAGCATAGTTCCATCTACTTCTTGAATTTTCAGATATGAAGTGATCAGTTTCCAATCTTCTTTTCAATCTTTCAATGAAATGACTTCTCTTTCTTATTCTTTTGTTTTACTTTTCTATCTTTACTTCTTAAATTATTATTATTATTAATTTATTTTTTTTATGGGCTGAAATGCCACAACTACACATCACACTTGCCTCCACATGTATTTTCTTCTTCTTTTAATAAATTGTCAAACCTTGCTCCTCTAACCTCTTCAATTCCTTCTCCTTTACCTTCTGAAATCTCAAAGTGAGGGTCAAGCTACATCATGTCATTGAAGTTTTGGGTTCATATTTTTTGGTTTTTATCAAAGAAAAGCTTGGATTTCAAGGCTCAAATGGGGTGTATCAAGGGCAGTTCAAAGGGTAAGGGTATTTTAAGCTCAAACTGTCCAAGGAATGGCCTTACTTTATGTCCTCAATGTTAAGAATGTTGTCAAGCTATTTCAACTTGGATTTGCCTAACTTCTAGTGATCAAAGCTAGATCCAATTAGTCCTTAGAGCAGAAAAAATTTGCCAAAGACACTCCTCAAGAAAAAAAAAATTTCTCAGGCCCAAATCTCATTGGGTATGGTCTTCCATCAAATTTTCTGGGGAGTATCCTCACAGATCTTCTCTCCTTTCAAGTTCACTAAGTGCTAATTTTTAAATAAAAATTCCTAACATTTGCTTCATTATAGTGTTAGAACTGCAGCATATTCCAATATTAAAAGGTTTTTTTTTTTTTTCCTTAAAAAAAAAATTCAGGTGGGAATTTACTTTATTTTTTTCATTTCTATTGAACCTTGCTGCACTACTATTAACTATCCATTGGCATACCTTGCCATACCCCTAAACCTATAAGGATCAGTGTCCTCACTGCTTGAAAGAGAGGGGGATGTATAGCAAGAGCAAAAACATATGCAGAGAAGCAAAAATAAATAAATTGTAGCTAAACAAAGAACATCAAGACATAAACAAAGTAAAAAAACAAATAGTAAGCAAACAAGAAGAGGAAAAGAAAGCACAAAATGAAACAGAGAGACAACAAGAAAAGCATAGTAAATGACTAAAGAGGAATTTTATAGAAGAACACCAAAATATGTGTAATGTAAAGGAAAGTGTGGGACAAGAAAGTAAGCAAAAATATCCTAAATGCACAATTCTAATCATCTGACTCTTCTGCAACCTTAGGTGGATCTTTGAGTCCTTTTCCCTTTGCTTCCTTCCTAGTAGCAGCAGTGGATTTAGATCGTGTGGAAGAAGGTTTTCGAGCCTTGGATGTGGTTTTCTTTGGAGGGGATGGCTTAGGCTCGAAAGGGGGCTCCTTGAATTTGATGCCAGGCTTGACTTTGCTCGGCTCCTGTGGGGGGAGGGACTATTGCCAAGGGAGGTGCATCAGGGTTTAATTCTCTGGAAAGAGCCTCAGCTAACTCCTTGTCAGTCTTTGCAGTTAAGTCCTTTTGCATGGCTGCAATAGTCAGCCCATACTCCTGAACTTTGTCCTGTGTTACTCGCAGCTGTGCCTGCAGGGCCTTTATCACATCTTCCTGGCCCTTAGCTCTAGTCTTCTCCTGGTTGTATTGCACCATAATTTTCTGCCAACCCTTCTTTATCTCTTTCTTCTCTAGCTTGTAAGTTACTTGTAGGAATTTGATTGATCAAGTAGAGGCTGCCTCACAGTGGTTCTCAGGTCAGCCATGCCTCGAAGTACATCTCTCTTAATATACGCATTGGCTTGCATGGCCTTGAGAAGAGTAAGGTAGGGAGGAGGGGAATTAAGGGAGGCAAGTAGGATAAACTGATAAGCAGGGGAAGTAGGGTCAACCAGCTGTGGAGGGGTGATGGAGGGTGGCATGGGTGAGATGGAAGTAGAGGGGATGGCAACCTCAGGGATAGGGTCAGTATCAATGGAGGCAGTAGTAAAGGTAGGGAGAGGAACTGTAGGGATAAGTTCAGGTAATTGTAAGTGTTGTGGAGAAATGGAGGGGGTGGTGGTATGGATGGTTGAAGTGGTATCAGGCTGTTTGGATGGTTGGGTTAAAATTTGTAAAGTGGAATTTATGGCTAGCACAGTGGAAGGAATGGAGGCTTGGTTTTGGAGGGTGGAGTTCATAGCTTGGAGTGTGGCCTCCATTGATGATTGGGTTTGGTTGTTGGCCATCACTTGGGATTGGAGGGAAAGTAAAAGTTGAAGGATTTGAGGTAAAGGGTTAGGTGTGTCAGGGGTTGTGGGTTGGATTGGTGGAATTTGTGGAAATGGGGAAGTGTGGGTATGGGTTAAAGGTGGGGTGGATGAATGGGTAGGTTGTGAAGAATCTGGTAGTGGGGAGTACTCATGCCCAATATTGTCCATAATGGATTTTATTAGAGATGAGTAACCCTCATAGGTCCACTGGTCTTGGGTATGTGAAGGTGAGGTGGAAAAAATGGGATCAAAATCAAAGGGAACAGATGGAGGGGAAGAAGTGGTTGGGCCAGTTGATGAAGTTGGTTCAAGGCTCAAGGGTGGAGTGGACAATGTGGATGGGCTGGACGCAATTGGCAGTGAAGGTAAGGTAGGGATTGGGTCAATGGTAAAAGGGGCAGATAGAGGTGTGGATGTGGTGATGGTGGAGAAGGAGGCTAAGGTGCTGGAAGGTATGGAGACTGGAATGGAGGGTAGGGAGGATGGTGTGGATGTTGTGAGAAAAGGGATGGTGGTGAGGCTAGCCCTCTCAGAGCTGACAAAGGATACATTTGGGACAAATGGAGGTGCAGGTGGAGGAGTAGCAGTTGTGAGCACAGGCTCAGAGGGGATTGCTGCATAGGTTGCAGGTGGAGGTGGAGATTCTACCTCAGTCACCTCACTGGACTTGTGCTTGCTCTTGCCAATGAGGGTCCTACTGGCAGACCAGGCCTTCTTCCCAAAGACTTGAGGGGTCACCTTCTCCACTTCCTCCCCCTCTTTGAAAACAAATTCTTTCCTCTTGAGTAGGGCAGTAATGAGCCTACTGTAGGGGAGCCCTGGTAGGGTTTGGGCCCTCTTACACTTGTCATTCACATCCACCATTGCTTCAAAAGCCAAATAAGTAGCATTTATGAATTGGCCCTTAGAGAAGAAATGTAGGGCATTTAATATGGGCACTCTCCTCTCCTGTTGGTGCCCACTCACATAGATACTCTTCCTCAAAATTGCATCAAAGAAGAGCATGCTGGGGTTTAAATCTCTTCTCATGATTGAGTCCCCAGACCCCACAATGCCTTGAGTAAGGTGCCTAGCCATTGCTTTGAAAGAGACATTCTTAGGTGCAACCAGGTCATAAACTGGATCAAAAACAGAGGGGGCCCCCAATGCTATTCCTATATCTCTGTAATCCACCATCATCTCCATATGATCAATTAAAATTACAAGGCAGGGCTCAATTGAATCTGGCTTGGTTTGTTTCCTGAGATTCTGATACCATAACTTAACCAGCCTTGGGTAGGACTTCTCATTCAATGGGCTCATCATGGGTGTCAGGCCTGCCTTCACCAGATAATTCAAAGTATCCTGACACTCCCCTAGCTTAGAGAAATAGGGGTGTCAACAATAGTCTTTGGGATCAGATCCAAGGCATCCACAAATTCATTGGGTGTGGATCGGAGTGAAGGGACTTCAAGCACTAGTACAGGGTTACGTTCAGCCTCAGAAATTTCAGGCTCAAGATTAGGTTGTGTTTCAGGGGCTTCCTTAACAATGTTGTCAGTGGCTTAGGCCCTCTTAGATTTCTTGGACTTCTTAGATTTCACAATTTTCTCAGCTTCCTCCATGACAAGTTTCCTTTTGGCAGGTGGGGCTTCCTTAGGCTTTGTGATTTGCCTATAGGACTTCCTAGTGGCTTTGGTGGCAGATTTAGAAGGCACCTTGAAAAGGTTCACCATTGTGTCCTCTTGACCAGCCATTACACAATATCAATCACCACTAATGCAATAGTAATTACCATAAAAAAAATTCTTGAATTCTCAAACAACCCAAATAAAGTAAAGATTTAAATGCCAAGCTTGGAAATCACAGAGAGGAGCTGAAAAGAAGCTTACTAGTAGAAACCTAGGGTTTCATAGATCTTAAAATGCAAGCACCAAACCAACTCAAACCAGGTGCGAAGTGTAGCTTTTGATGGATTTAACCAAATGGGAAAATAGCCAAGAAGTTGCTGTAACGGTCAGTGAGATAGAGAGAGAAAAAGCAAAATGGAAAAAATCGCCAGAGCAAAGTTAAAGCGCAAAGAGAAGTTGTCGAATGGTAAAAATGGAGTGGTCATTAGGTTTAAAGCAGTGAAAAATGATTCTCGACAGGATTGGGGCAAGTCATCGACAGGTTGATGTTGACAAGTGCAAGGTGACAGATCCTCACGAGAGGTCTACACAATCCTGTTGAAGAGTTCAAAAATACAAGAGCCATTTTTTTGAGAGGTTCACAGAACCTCTCGACAAGTTCTTTGAAATCAATAAGCAATCCTCTCGACAAGTTCTAGACTCCTGAAAAATTACTTCGAGAGGTTATCAAAACCTCTCGATAGGCACTCTGAACCTGTCGAGAACTCAACTAAAAATCTTCAGAACCTGTCGGAATACTCCTGGATCCTATTGACATCCATTTTTACACCTTCCAAACCTGTCGAGAATTAGTTCACACTTCTCGACAGCTTCTAGATCTTGTCGAAAAGTAGACTGGGAATTCTCAGAACCTGTCGACATGTTCCTAAAACCTATCAACAGGTTATATTTCAGTTGAAACATACTTGTAATCCATTCCCAGTTAATTTCTCAATAGATCTGACACTCCAACTCAGGTTACTTCACCAATTCTGACTTATTTTCCTACCTGAGGTACTAACCTGCATGGAACATTTATGTACAATGACACAAAGAACTAAAACAAAAATAGGAAGAATTAGAAAAAATAAATAACTAAAGACATAATTTATTATACATAGTATATATTTGTTGGAGCTTAATCATGTCATGGAGGTTCATGATAGCTAATGGTCGATATAGGCTCCACCACATTCCCAAAAACATCACCAACATCATCACAAAGATCATTATAATGCAGCAACTTAGGCAAAGCCTCTTTCACAAGCTCATCAATAATATCAAGTAAAGAGCAATCCTCACTATTCAAGTGAGGTTGATTTGCTACCTTGTAAACATTCAATTTAACCTTCATGTTGCCAAAGGACACTTCCATTTCTCCTTATCTACACTGGATGTAAGCGTTGGCAGTGGCCAAGAAAGGTCTGCCCAAAATCACAGGAATGGCGGTGGTGCACTTGCTTGGCTCCATTTTGAGCACCAAAAAATTTGCTGGATAAAAGAATTTATCAACCCCAACCAAGACATCTTCTATGATTCCCATAGGCTTCCTCTCAGATTTGTCAGATAGTTGTAAGACCACATGGGTGGGCTTCAACTCACCTAAGCCCAACTTCTCATATACTAAATATGAAAGCAAATTCACACTAGCTCCTAGATCTAATAAGGCTTTTTCCATAGTATGATCCCCTATGATGCAAGGGATGGTGGGAATTTCAGGGTCTTCTAGCTTAGTTGGGGTTGTAATGGTCAGCACTTGATTTACTTTCTCAGTATAAAAGACCTTCTTAGATAAGTGCATCCTAGACTGTCTTTTGTGGGTACACAATTCTTTCAAGAACTTAGCATAGGCTGGAATTTGCTTAATGGCATTAAGTAAAGGCAAGTTGGTCTTTACTTGCTTAAAGGTTTTCATCATTTCCTCTACCTTGGCATGCCCTTTGTCAAAAGGAGAAGATGCTTTTAAAGCATTGGGAAATGGCAAATGGGGCACTGGCCTCCCATTTACAGCCTTAGCCAACTCATCAAGTTTTTCTTTATTTTTATTTTCATTTTTTTCATTTTTTCAATTTTTTGTTGGGGAACATTAACATCTCCTTTATTCAAACTGGGCTGCTCCTACTGTACATTCTTTGGAACTGCTTTTTTTTCTTTCTCAAAATTTTTCAAGGGCCCACAGCCTACTTGATTGTCCACCAACCTTCCACTTCTTAATGTGGTGACAGATTTGACTTCCTCATGGGAAGAAGAGACTTCACCTACCACATATTATCTCTTTAGATTATCCATGGGCTGACTAGGCAGCCTGCCTTCCTCCCTCTTTATCAATGCATTAGATAGTTGACCAAGATGGTCTTCTATCTTTTTGATGCTTTGACTATGAGAGTGGACTGTTTGGGACAAAGAGCCCAAGTTCTGCAATGAGGCCAGAACTTATTCTTCAAAAGAGAGTGTTCTAGAAGCTGGAGTTGGGGCATTTTGTTGCATAGGGTGAACCATAGGTTGAGCCATAGGTTGCTGGTATTGGGTCCTTGGAATGAAATTTTGTTGATAGGTCTAGGAAACAGTTTTAAAAGGCGTTTGTTGTGGTTGCTAATAGAACTGAGGTTGGAACTATTATTGCTGGTTTTGATTTTGAACATTGTCTTGCTTCCACCTCAAGTTAGGGTGGTTTCTCCAAGAATAACCAACAGTTGACTGCTGACCAAAGGACTGGACAACATTTACATGTTCCATCACTAGTTCTGGAAATTGCTCAGCAGAGGGGCAATCCTAAATGGGATGAGTGGGAGATTGACAAATGGGACATGCCTCTCCCACATTAGCAACCATTGGAGACTGCCTTTCTTCCATCATTTTCTCCAACTTTTGAGTTAAGTTGGCTACCTTTCTTTCCAAATCATTATACCCACCAATCTCATACATTTTACCTCTTGTTGTATTCTCCTTCAACAATCCTCCTGGGGTGTTCACATCCCTAGCAAGAGACTCTTGCTGTAATGAGTTTTCACCAATGATATCAAACAATTCCCATACTTCCTTAGCTGTTTTATGAAGGTATGTGCCTCCATAAGAAGTATCCATCATATTTCTACTCTTGGAGTCAAATCCTTGATAGAAACTTTGGATAAGTTGTCATTCAGGAATTTTATGGTGGGGACACTGCCTCAATAGCTCCTTGAATCTCTCCCATGCCTCATTGAACCCTTCAGTTGGGAGTTGAGAAAATGAGAGGATACTCTTCCTCAGCTGACTGGTTCTAGACATGGGGAAGAATTTAACTAGGAATTGGCTTTGCATGTCATCTCAAGAGTTAATACTATTAGGGGGCAGCAAGGATAACCAGGTTGTGGCTTTGTCCTTTAATGAAAAAGAAAATAGCCTAAGCTTGGTGGCTTCTGGCCCTAGACCTGTAATGTTAAGGGTAGTACACAAGACAAAGAATTCATCAACATGCTTGTATGGGTCCTCTCTACTCAAACCATGGAAAGAAGGCAACATCTGAATGGTTGAAGATTTAATTTCATAATTAGTTTCCACAGCAAGAAACTGTATGCAAAAAGGAGAATTATATACACCAGGTGCATAGTAATCCTTTAACAACAACCTTGGTTGCTCACCCATTTCAACAGATTCAGTTGCAGCCGATGTAGGTGGGGTTTGTGTGGGTCTAAGAATCCTTTCAACCTCTGGATTAAATGGCACAATCTGAAGGTTGAGAGTTCTTCCAAACATACACCACACATAATCTCAATGCATAAAGTACACAAAGTACAACTCACAACAAACACAATAAACAGGAACAAGCACAAACAGCTAATAAAGCTACAAATCACAGATCCAACCTCTAGCACAATGCTCCTCAGAGCACCACAGATCCAGATCTGAAAAGAAAAATAAGCTACAAAGTACTACAGGAGCAATTAGTCAAGCACTTAATAGGCAATCAAAATTATAAATCTAAAAATCATAAAAAACTTAGATCTACAAGTTTAGATCACAGATCCCTGGCAGCGGCGCCAAAAACTTGTTGGGTAGATCGAGTGTGCTGATTTATTGTGTAATGATAAGAGCAAAATAAAATCAAATTAAAATAGAGGGTGGATTTAGCACAACTATAATCTCTTAGACCTGTAAGATACAGGGCCGTTGTAGCAAGTTTTGATAGGTAAGGGTATCTCTATAAGAAAATGTGAATAAACTATGGTAAATCTCCAGATCTGTAATAGATTTGGCACTCTATCCTAATTTGAGCTACACTAAAACAGGAAAGAGGAGAGGTTTTAAGTTTTTGTCACTACAAACTACAGAAATTAAATGCAGTTGATCTAGATTTTAAGAAAACACATAAGTGATGGGAAATGGATTAAAAATCAAAGGATGGAGAGCAGCAGCTAGGGATTTGGTTTTTCACTGAAAATTAAATGAATCAAAGGCAATGCTTAGATTAGATCTGCAACAATCCTTCATCTGGCTACAAGCTCCCCAGGTTTGACTCCGGCAGATGCATGGTATAAGAATCTGATCTTAACCAGAGAATCAGAGCAATCCTAAGGCTATGACCTGTCCACTTGAATGGTCACAGATTATCCTAGAGATTTTCTTTAGCCAATGGTCTTGATTAGAACAGGTTAACCATTATAGATGCTGTGAATGCCAGGCTACAAGCTCCCCATTTCTTGTTGGCCTATAGGAGTATCCAAAATAGGGAAATCAAATATGAATAAATAAAGTATAGCTCAGAATCAACTCTAAATCCCACAATTCCATTGCAATGTCACTACTTACAATGTTGTTCTTAGATCTACAATCTGTGTAGCATCTAATCCCTTATAAAGCCTTTGAAACTCTTAATTACAGCTCATAACCTCACCCTAGCTACTAGAGAAGATTTAGCCAACCATAATTGGCTAAAAGCGAGGAAGAAGAAGAGGGAAAAGAGAGGGAAAAATTGGAGGGAAAATGAATTCGAACTTGGCTCTCTAGCTCTCTCAATTTCTGGATGATCTTCAATGTGATCGCTCCTCTATTTATACCTTTTTCTCAGATCTGTTCTAGCCAATCAGAACTCAAAAGAATAATATAGTTATGCTGATGTGGCTGATCCCTCTTCTAGAAGCTTTTCTCCTATTGGTTCACAACTGACAAGTACATGTGTGGTAGTTAGAGTTCCGACTCGTGCCCAGTTGAATACCAAAAATATTCCCCAGGGGTCACTATCGTGCCTTGGATGGTGTGCACGAAATCTGAAAGTTGTAGCTACTGAAGAAGGGCCATGAGAAGTTCCCAAAATGAAGTCGAGAGGTTCAGGGGACTTCTCAACAGGTTCTTAGTCTGCTTGCTCTGTATTTCGATAGGTTTGAAAAACCTCTCGCTGAGTTGAAGTGCAAAAGTTGATAGGATTGACATATCTCGACAGGATTGAAGTGGCTCTTGATACCTTCTGTTCTGTTCTTCGTTAATCCTATCGACAAGTTACAATCAACCTGTCAACTTGGTGAAGTGTTTGACAGGTTGGGGATCATCTCGACAGGTTCTAGAGGGTCCTATCAAAAGCTTCTATTGATCTGCTCGATAGGTTCAGTTGAACCTCGTGACTTCCCCTGCACCTTTAGGTAAGGTGTCGACAGGATTTTTTACTGCAAGCACAACCTATTGACAAGCAACTGGAACCTTGCGATAGCTTGATAGATCCTCTCGGCAGATCGGCATTTGAGCTTCAGAACTTCTCAACAGCTTCTGCCTTGAATTTCTTCAGCTGGCACCTATCTTTGGTGTGTTGTCTTCCATCCGTTAGCACTCAAAAACCTCTTGGTGGGTTCAATCTGTCTTCTTTGCAACTGTGCTTGGTCTCAAGCATGCCTTGTTGATCTCATGACCTTCTCATGAATTTATACAGCTCTGATTGCGTGACTGACAGGCCTTTGGGCTGTTGTGAGCACATAATGAGGAATAGATTGCTTCTTTGGCCTTTTTAAGTGGATATCTGCACTAAGGCTGAATTTTATTGCTTATCTACAAAACATACTTAAAACACCTTTTTAGTCAGCTCAATGGTCCAATAGAGGTCAGGTTAGGAGGTAAAAAATGGTATTTTTCACTGCTTAACACTTACGCCCCATTCTATGATTTGATCTATGCAAAAAGTATGTGTAGGAGGGAATCAACAACCCAACTCGTGCTTCAAGGCACAGATCTCTGCGTGTAAAGCATCCTCCCGTAGATCCCACTCCGTCATCCAGCGACCATGGAGACTCCTATACTACTTTCGGGAAGCGTCAGTGGCACCAAGAGCGCCACTCAAGGAACCTTCCAGACGAAGGACCTCACACTCAGCTGCATCAGCCCTGGCCTCTTCCACCGCTACTCTAGCCATCTGTTTCTCTAAATTCTCATGCAAGATGTGCTTCTCGTCCATTAGTAGCTCGATACGCTTCTGAAGCATCGACTCATTCCTTGACCAAGGCCTCGCCACATCACTACTCTCTGCCTGATCCAAGTGACCAATAGCAGGCTTCTCATATAGTAGCCAAGCCTCATACTCCGAGGAAGACAATACCAAATCCCCCTGCTTTAGAACCCACATGAGCATTGACTGGCATGTCTCCTAGAGAGCAGTTATCCTATCCATGTCCCCAGAGGACCCCCGAGAGAAAATCAGGTCACACAGGGGTGGCTCGATCACAGAAGGCACTTGCTAAGGGCAACCGAACTGGCGCATCACCGAAAATGGGAAAAAGTAAGTGCCGTCAGTCAAATCGAGGAGAGTGATGCCCTCTGATCTCTTGAGCAAACCACTAGGAAGGTCTGATTTGACCAAGGAAGCCTCCACACCAACTCGGCTTCGGCCAGCCAAAGCTTCAAACCCTGCATATCTCCCAGTGGAAGCGTATGGCATCGGCCCAAGAAGCAGCGGACAACCTCACCACGAGCAACGTAAAAGTGGGGCACTGGTCCGAAGATGGCGAGATGCTCCCCAACCCAAATTTGGAGTAAGATGGGACATCCCCGGAGGCCCTCTACATTTCCCAGAGCAAAGGCATCAAGGCAACGATAAAGCTCCGCTAGCACCATATGCATCACAGAGCAGTCTCCCTCTATTTCTGCCAAGACATCACAAAGAGCAAGCGAGATGCTCTCTCCTCCAGTATAGAAAAGAACCTCGAAGATAAGGCAAAGGGAAAAGGCCTTCACATTATGAGGATTTTTGATCGACAATTTTTGCAAGCTTTCCTCTTCGAAAAGATCTCTTGGGAATTTCATTGAACACCTGCACTCTCGCAAGGTCTCTATGCAGCTTCAAACCCGATAGATTATAGAGCTCCTCGAGAGTAGGAGTCAACTCATGATTCCCAAAACAGAAGACATGGGTGTTAACTCCCCAAAATGAAGCCACGACATAAATGAAATCCCCAAGCGGAGGAACTTCAAGGAAGGATGCGAGACGGGCCAAGCCGATCTGATCCAAACCCGCAAGCTCGCTCTCATTCATGCTCTCAAGCCACTTCCTTAGAAAATGAGGCCCCACGCCCAAAGAGGGAAGTATCGTGGTCGCGGACCCCCATGAGAGACGGGGTTGGAAAGTGGGTCCATTGACATACAAAGATGTTCCCAAGAACATCTTTGTAGGACGATGGACCCACCTTGGGGGCAAGAAAAGAAAAAAGGGAGCAAAAATGGCAAGTCAAAGTCAAGAGAGAAGAAAAAAAGGGCATCCTCGGACGTAAAGAGCCCCACTGTCCTCTGAAAGCACTTGGCGCATGTAATACATGCGCTAGAGCAATTTTCCTTAGATTTGGCCTGACACATGTAATACATGCACTAGGTCACTTAGGTCCCCACAAGCAAAAAATAGAGGGTTGGGGAGGGAGTTTTTGACTAGTCCCTTGACGGCTTGCTTGCACTTTATGCCTCTTATCTAAAAAGACACGCAATAGGCCCTATACAGAGGGGCAAATTTGGTTTTTGGTCACATTTAACTTGTATAAATCTTCATGCAGAAAGGATCCACACTGACGTGGAAATAGTGGCCAAGTGTCAACAAAGTATGTGGCCCTGAAGGCCATCCCTTTTGAAAAAATCAAACTCGTCCTGCATGCAACCTGATATACTACAGCAAACAAAGGAGAGATAGAGCATACAATTAAAAGGAAAGGCACCAACATTCATCTTAAGAAATTGGAAAAACCATCCAAAAATAATAACAATGTCACATCATCCAGTACATATTTCAAAAATCCAAAAATAAAAGGTGTCTAAGAAAGTCTCAAAGCTCGAAAACCCAAAAACAAAGCCTAATCCTTATTGGCGCCCTTGGACTTCTTGCGCCTACGCAAAGAGCTCTGATATGACTGGACATCTCCCACTCTGGCCCACGCCTGAGAAAGTCGGCTAAGCAGGGAGCGCGACTCCTTTTCACGAGCACGCTGAATGTCATACCTAAAGCCATCAGTCAAGATCAGTTGAAAGAGAAAAATAGCAAGGTAATGATCAAAACTAGTCAGTATGATACTCACCACTTCCACGTCCTGAAGGCTGACAATATTATGATAATACTCTGCCTGGTTCACCGCCGACTTGTAGTCCTGCAGTAAAAGGAAAGAGACATTCAGCTACACTGCTAGCACATGAATTTTTCTGAGAAACAAGCATGGAGAAAGAGAAAACTTGCTTACCCCAGGAACCAATTCAGGAGGAGGGATCCGGACCTCCACTATGGCCTTATATAAACCCCCAAGGAAGGCTTCATCGAGGCATCTAAAAGTCCCCTGAACCTCCACAGTCGAACTACCAGAGGCACTAGTACCAGAGGTGCCTGAGGGGCCAGCTCTCGTAGCATCAGCGGTACTTGCCGCCGCCTCATCATCATCATCGGAGTGACCTCCCTGCTCGAACTGTGAAAAGGAGCAGAGTTTCAGTCAGTAGAAGCAAAAACTAAATCAGAACCGCTAAAAATGTGCCTAAGGAAAAGAGAAACACTTGAGATTGCAAACCGCCAAAGGCCAGGAAATTGGCACCAAGTACGAAGCGCAGAAGAATGGACCGATAGGGTTGGGACTCATACCATAGCTGATACCCCCCGGGCACGAGGAGATCATTGATGGGGACCCCATGATGAAGAAACTAGGCATAGAGCTTCTCAGCAGTACCCCCAGGATGGATGACATCCGCAAGAGGAGCCTGTGGCACGACAAAGTGGTCTCGATATTGGTGGACCACTCTCTCTCCCAGGTAATATACCGTGGCCCAGGCCTCGTAGAAGAAGATGATGCAGTGGTCAACAAAGAAGCGATAACGGACCCACTACAGCTCGATCCAAAAAGGAGAACCAATGTAGGGATCATAGATAACCTGCCCAGATAGAAAAGTGTCCCGTCAACCAAGCAGGTCGCATAAAAAGAAATGTTGAGAAAGAAAAGAGAGAAATAGCCATACCTACTCTAGGATTAGGAGGTCGAACTGGGACCTCAGGCCCATCTCCAGATGCTTCATGCCAACGTCCCTGCGGTGGCATGTGTTCCAGTTTCTCATGAATGGATACATGTATACATCAGAATGCAGGAGGGGGCGGCCAAGCTAGAAGTGCAGATGGCCCCAAATTTGAAAGGACCAGTATACAGAAAGGGTATGTCAGAAATAGGATGGATGACTAACCAATAAACCAAGGAAAGCAAAGGAGTCAGTGGTTACCTCAATCGTCGGCCAGAAGCCAACAACAGAAACTGAGTTCCCCAATGAGACTCGGGCTAGGCTAGACACCAGAATGACATATTCAGCCCCACCCCAGTCGTATCTGTGCATGTCGTCCCAATTTACCATAAGATTGAGCGGGGACAATGAGACCCAGCTGCCGCTGGCATTTGAGAGGAGGATCTTGCCCAGCAGGAAGAGGAACGAAATGCGAGCCAACATCACCGCATGCTCTGGCTCAATGAAAATATCTGCATCTAGCTGCCCCAGGTCCACCAGTTCATTCTTCGCAAACAAATTAGACAGCCAGGACATTTAACCTCGGAGCCATGCAGATTTGCAGAGGTGGGATAATCCCCGATTAGTTGAATCACCTCTTCCCGGCTGGGCATGGGAAGGTCACCCACTGGCATACCCCCTATCTGAATCCCTGTAATCATAGACAATCGACGAGGGTAAGAGTCATCTCTACCATGGCCATATGAATGGTCATAGTCTTGGGATGAAAGCGCTCGATCAAGGCCCTCAGATAGGCCACATCGGCCCACATGGCAGGGCACGAGAGGAAGTCCCCAAAACCAGCTTGGGCTACAAGGAATCTCACGACCCGAGGGAGGTAGAGATAGGAGCGCTGAAGGTCCAGCCAGCCTCCTCGGAAGGTGACAGAAGGCAGGTCCTGCATCCAAATAAAGAGGTGTCGGATGCTAAAGATATAACAAGCTCACATAAAACAACAAAGCCTATTTCATTACCTTGCCAGCGATACCAAAGTTGGAAACATGAATGTACTGCTGATGAAGGAGACCGGTAAGGGCGGCCTCGCCCTGCATTTCATACTAGGGATGGGAGGAGCGTTGCACTACAAAAAATTGTTCCCCTCGGGAGCCATAGACTACTTCCGGCCCCTCTTCTTGCTCCTGCCCCTCCTCCTGCACATACTCCTCCTCGCTCGACATTCTGAGACGGATACAAGCAATAGAATAAAGTCATATCAGTAGTAAGAATTCATTTGCTAACAGGCTAACAGGGAGGTAAGTAGAACCCTTTTCTTTCCTAATCATCATTATCATTTTCAAAAAATCATCATCAAATCACCCGCATTTTCAAAGAAAAAAAGAGAACCAAAAAATCCAAAAAGAAAACAAAAAATATATATATGTATATGTATGTGCATTTATGCAATCAAAAAATCCAAAAACAAAACAAATATATATATATATATATATATATGTATGTGCATTTATGCAACCAAAAAATCCAACAACAAAACAAAAAAAATATATATGTATAGGTGTGCATTTATGCAACCAAAAAAATCCAAAAGAAAACAAAAAAAAAAAGAATGAAGAAGTATACATATGTGTGCACATTTGTGTAACCAAAGAAAAACAACAAGAAAAGAATAAAAAAAAAAATCAAATCAAAAAGAAAAATGTATGTGTGAGCATTTATGCAATCCAAAAAAAAAGATCGAAAAAAAGAGAAGAAAAAAAAAGAAGGAATGCCCTAATAAAAAAATATATATAATAACTCAAGAAAAAGAAAAATATAGGGCAGCATTTACATGGAATACAATCAAACCAATCATAGATAATTACACTTGCAAGAAATATCATTCATTTATCATCTAGAAAAGCAAGAATCATAACTACATTGCAAAAGATTTCAAGAAAAATTAAATAAAAATGGGTTTAGAGTGATCACTTTCAAAAGAAATTTGATCCTTCATTCGGCATAGAGCGGGTGTTTAATCGGCACGAGCGAACACCGGCAATGAAGCATGCTTAGAATCAATCCAAAGGAACCATAGGAAGGAGTCCCATTTCAGTTTAGAGAGGGAGGGAGAGAAATTTTCAAAAAAAGACCCCTTGTGGCTCGGGTTCCGGCGTTTTAAAAAGCCCCCAGTTTTGGCTTGGTGCTTGTAATACACGCGCCAAGCATAATTTGGCCCCGTATTGGCCTGGCGCATGTATTACACGCGCCAGGCTATTTCAGGCCAGATTTGGCCTGGCGTGCCTAATACATGCGTCAGGCTATTCCTAGCCCATTTTGGCTTGGCTTGTGTGTTGCACACACCGAGCTCGATCTTCCTCGGACCCAAGGAGGTGCACACGCCCCCAAACGATGCGTTGATCTCCATTTAACCTGCTCAGGCGGCTGTGCTAAAATAAACGGTTCTGGATCAGTGAACTTGCTCAAAATCCCGAACAACAAAAAGTCATAAAAATTCACATAAAATAATAAAAAATTTCCACACAAAAATCCACATAAAATAATAAAAAAAGTTCACATAAAATAACAAAAAATTCCACATAAAACAACAAAAAAATTATGCATAGAAATAACCAGAAAATGACATGTACTCCCAAAAAGTGTTGCGACACCAATTCGCTTCACTTGGGTAGTCATGCTAAATAAATTTTGAGACCGATGGGCTTGCCTAAAGACCTTGAACCCTGCTTCATATAGGGGCACCCGTGGCCAGTCAAATGGGGGAATCAATGCCTCACATGATTGGACACAAGCTGTGGACCTTCGCGTATGTACTTCGCACCTATCTTTGAGTATGGGTCAATCACCCTCTCACTTACGAAACTATTTTATTCAGAATGAAACTTGAGCATCAAACATCTTCAATCATCTCAAGAAGCGGACATTTTTCCCAGCATATTGGGCTTCTACAACTTAATCCATCTCGGTTATGCCCAGTAATGTCGCTAAGCGCTTGGGGATCGATCACCTTGCGAAATGAACATTTTTTCCGATAGATAAGGCTTTTGTTTACTCACCATGTTACCCACCTAATGTTTGAGGTTCATTCTGAATATGGTAGACCCGTCAGTGTTGCTTTGGGCCTCTTTAGATGTCTCTTATCTTTGGCATTCGATCATTAGTGATTGGATACCAAAGAGGGGCATCTGTAGACATCCAAATTTGGCCCAAGGCCCTATCGAAAGATACTTCGAGAAAGGCGCACCCTCGAGCTTCTGATAGCTTCTCCCATACCCTTAGGAATCTTCTCAAACCCTTAGGAACTTACCCATACCCTTAGGAATTACCTCCAACCTTTAGAAACCCTTAGTTAACCCTCCTGGGCCATGGTTAGAGAGAAATTAACCAGGGTTGGCAGGGACCTCTACTGAGACTGAATCTTATACTATTGAAAAGTAGAGGTTCTTAGCTTTCCAACAAGCTAAGAATTACTTCAATTTGAGTTGTACTTCAAAAGTTACGGTGATCCAAAAAGCGACCAAAATTACACTTGGATGGGGTCACATGTGGTGCATCTAATACATGCGCCAAGCATCTGTGGGACCCACCTCGGGCTTTGGACTTCCAGGCACTGTAGCTATGCTTGTCACATCTAATACATGCGCCAGGCTTAGCTACAATAACTAATGGTTTTTTGCTGAAATTTCACTTTTGGGGTTGGACTTGTTGACGATCTTAATGTTTGGGATGGGTTTCATTAGGACTGTTGCACCCATGTTCACCCTATTTGCAACCCTTTAGTCATTTGAAACCTCACCTTATCGCCCACCATTGAAGCCCCTTGCTCATATTTCTAAGCTTTCAAAATCCTAAGAAACCTTAGATTAGGAGATTACCTAATTGCTAATCCCAATTAGCCCTTAAGCACCCTCCTAACCTACCCTTTTCCTATAAATAAATAGAGAGCCCTTCCCCTTGGATTAGAGGCTTGAAAAAATTTCCAAAGAGAGAAAAGATTAAAAGCTTTCCTTTCCCTCTTTGGTGTACAATTCTCATCCAAATTCCATAATTCTAAAATCATTTTTAGGCCCCCTTCTTCCATAAAAAACCTTGGAGTTATGAGAGAGTTACCCCTAGCCTTCTTCCTCTATCCCTTAGCCATCAAGCTTTAGAGGTTAGGACCCACCATTCCACCACCTAAGCTATCGGAAGCCTATCAAGTGCACCTACACGGAGGTCCACAGTGGTGCTACAAGGGCCCGAGAGCTCCGACTCTCCCCTCTATTCCTATACCTTCTTAGCTTTTGCTCTATCCTCAGATTTGTTCCATTACATCGTCGAAATCTCGGTAGGAATAGAGGGGCACAAATTGGATCATAGTGCCTTCGGGCAAGAGAAAGTGCTCTTTTTATTTCTATTTCAATTTTATCTTTTGTCATAAGTCGAGACTGCTTTAGAGGGGTTTGATCGGGTTCTTAACACCTTCTCGATAGATAACCGAAGCCCCTACCCAAGAGCCTTTGGCGTAGACTGGTGAATCAGAGTCACATTTTTAGCACTTCGGTGCTTATAAAATTGATTTAGGTTTTTTGGGACACCGAAAGCTCTGGGTGGCAACTCTATATTTTAACGAGAGTGAACATCGTCACGACTGAACCGCCAAAAATCTCACAGTTGTACATACATATGCTACAAGATTTTGCTACGAGTGAGTCGGTAGCTCGATGGTCCACGAGGAGCTCAATAAGGGTCAAGGGGAGTTTATGTACCTCCCATAATGATATGTCCTCCTGGGGTGTCTACTGACCATGACGAAAAATAGTTATTGCCTCTCGAGTTAACCAAAATGGTTAATTGCTCGACCTGAGCTAATGGATTCCAAGAGATTATTGAGTAACTGCATTTGAATCTAGCCATGTTGCAGCCAACTTTCAACTATCTGCATCAGGGCTTCCTCAACGTCAATATGGTCTTGGGCCTCTGTGGGGTGAAAAGGAATAAAAGGAAGTCAGGGGACTGATAGAGTTGGGCCATGGTTAGGACCACAGGCTTCGCCTTGTTGAGATGTTGGTACGATTTTATACCCACTAGAGGTTGAACTTTTGTTTTCTAAAATTTCAGTCTAAAAAAATCTCACATCATTGACTTTAATTTGTAAAATCTTCCTTGCTTAGGAAGCGAACTTGTTAAAGTCTCCAAGTCGACCTCACTCGATGCGTGGTGTTACACCGGTTCCTCGCTAAGGGTCTCAAAGAGTTCCTAAGCCTCTTCTGCTATTAAATTACGAAACATACCACCATAGGCCACATCAGTCATATGCCAGGTTGCATCTCTAAGGCCTTAATAAAACATGAACACTAGTTGCCAATGCACAAATCCATGGTGAGGGCACTTGTGCAGAAGATCCTTAAGACGATTCCAACATCCCTAAAGGGATTCATCCGAATATTATAGAAACGTCTTGATAAGGTGCCAAATTTTATTCATTTTGCTAATTGGAAAGAATTTTATAGGGAACATGCATTCCAATCCTTCCTAATTAACAATCGAATTATGAGGCAATGAGTTTATTCACTGCTTTGCTTCATCTATAAGGGAATCTGCAAATAGCCTTAACCGAGTGGACTCTTCCATTAAGTTCTTGATTCGAATGGTAGTACATGCTTTCACGAACTTATTTAGATGCAAATAGGGGTCTTCATTCATTAACTCATGAAAAGTTTGAAGTATTTGAAGTGTATTAGGTGTAATTTCGAAGGTCCTATTACCGGCTGTAGGGTATATTTGAATGCATGGGGGAGGTGTAAGAGGTGTCAATGCATAGTATTCCCCCATGGTTTTAGCCATATTTTGTTCTCTTCCTGCCATACTGAAGTCACAGGAGGGTGGCTAAAAATAGTTATTATAAATATCTATTTGAATTGGAATTTTATATAATTTTTATTCTAGAAAGCAGGGAGAGAACAAATTCGAGCCTCGAGCTTCGCTGATCAGGGGAAGTTGAGACTCTGAGTTGTCGCTCCGAATAAACCTGTGAAAGATTAAGAAGTGATCAAAGAAAGTTGAAAATATTAAGAAATATAAAAAGAAAAAGATAAATATTTATTTTTTAAAATGAAAATATAAACAAATAGATAAACACTTTCCCGAAAATGGCACCAAAAACTTGATCGCTACTTATGTGTGTATCTAATTAAGTCTTAACCTATTGCAAGTGCACAATGGAAATTGTAGAGCTAGTGTAGGATCTTTCCCACGAAGAAATATTTATCTTATCTATATTTCTATTTCAAAGTTTATATTTATCTTTTAAGGTTCTAAACTATTGTAGAAATATGAATAAAGAATAGGTTCTTAATCTAAAGTGCATAAAATAAATCCTAATCCTCCTTCAGATTGAGGTCGTTAATCCCAATCTTCAGCCATCGAATATTTATAAAAATAAACAGTACTGTTGCACCGTATTGCAGTCTTCTAGAATTTGGGCATCAATTAGAAATAAAAATTTATCAACACAGATTTAATCAAATCAATAATCTCCTAAAATTTGGCCGTCAATCAAATTCGAGAAAATTGAAGATGGAAAAGTAAAAACCGTTACACTAATCTATAAATTCCAACCTGAGTCATCAATTCAAATTAAAACTTGAAGATGTTTACAAAGCATGTAAATAAAAGAAAAGAAAATTTAATCTAGAAAGCAAAGTAAATCTATCCTTCACCCCTCAGCTGCAGTCGTCAATTGCTTCTGAGAAACTACAGATATCTACACTAATCTTCAGCACCCAATAGCAGTCGTCAATTGCTCTTGAGAAGCCTCTGATATCTAATCTACAAAGCAATAAAAATCTACTCGAATTTTGATCAAAAGAAAACCCAACCTCAATCATCAATTGATGCTGAGAATTTCTTTGATGGTTTATTCTTATACCGGGCATTCTTATTTATAGATCATAAGGAGTCAGTTTACAAAGACTTCTAATTCTAAGAAAAGAAACTACTAAAGATAAAAGTATCCTAATATAACTCTAATTCCTAATTTTATTCTTCCTTACTTTCAAACTTTAGATGTGTTTCAGCTTTATTTCTTTGGTAACAGCAACAAAGATCTTCAGAGTTTATCTTCATCAATCTTCCCAAATCTGTAATTCACCAAACTTCCAATTCTATTCATGGCGATGGTAGTCTTCACATGATCAGCAATAGTAGTTCAACAATAGAGAAGCTTTTCTTTTACACAATCATAAATTACGATTGTCTATTTTCTTCTCTTTTTCGAAAAAATCGTAAATCCCGATTTCTCATTTTCACACAGCTTTCTTACTAGACGATTTTCTATAATGAACGATCGCTTTCTTTTATCACTTTTTACTCCTTCGTCGCTTTCTGAAGAATTGTCTTTTGAAGAATCATAAATTATGATTTCTTAGTTTTCTCTTTCTTTCATCTTCAGTTTTAGCACACAATCATAAATTACGATTTCTTGGCTTTCAGCAGCGATGAATCGTCTTCTTACTGCTTTTTGAGTTCATTTTGATGAATATTAACACTTGAGCTCTCCTTTACTATTTTTTCTTAATATCTGCACATCGTTAACTTGTTAGTAGCAAACTAAGTCCTAGCATCACTAAGTTAAGGGTGATAAAATGGTAATTATGTGACTGATCACTCACCTGCTGGTATCTCATACAGGTCCTCATTCTTGTCATCTTCATGCCCCTCAAGAAATCGAGATATGATGCGGGCATAAGGCAGGGCAGTCAAGGGTTTTGGGATGGTGCTTAACAACTGCTCATTGGCATAAATGATGCCCTTGTAGACCTCGCGAGGCGCATTAAGCCGTCTATCCTCATGTACGGCAAATAACACTTCAAGCAAAGCATCCCGTCTCTCTCTCGTGTTGTAGGGGGTATAAATTACTGCAGAAGACCACGTCCAAAAACCACATGTGGTCTGACAATTGGGTTCTGGTTACAGATTGGCCCAAGGCTTGAAGACCACCGATCATTCTAGCCGTGATTTGATGAAATTTTGGCTCTTTGGGTCGAGGAGCTTACAAGCCTTGGTTGTTGTCGTATATTGGCTGGCAGCCCATGGCGGCGGCTATATCATAGAGACCTATGTGAAATTTTCATCCATCGATCTCAGTAGTTAAATTCACCCTGGTCTCTCCCTTCTTAAGATTTCATTAAAAGAGTTTGACCAAGCGGGGGTAGAAGTGTGGATGGGTGGGTTGCAATACTGGCTCCAGCTTAGCACACCTAATATAGTTTAACGACCAAGCGGTCGTATCATCGTTAACAAGGTAACAATCAAAAGACCACTCAGGTTCGAATGCTTTAACAGACCACCAGGCTACAGGTTATTCTCGGGATGGTGGTGGAGATGTAGAACTAGCCCGGGCTTTGCCCTTGGCACTAGCTTAGATTTTTGACCTATAGATCGGGATCTTGGTCGCAGCCTTCTTCGATGCCATGCACAAAAGAAATCAAAGAAATAGAGGGTTTTTAGGGTTTTACCTCAAAAATAGCTCAAAAGGGGGGAAACGGATTTGGCGAAGCTTTGTGCACGTCGATCCTCAAGCTTTAAGAGATTTGGCGTGAGAAAAATGCCCTTTTCAAAGGAAAAATTGGTTCGATTCCACGTGAGAGAGGAGAAGAGCAAGGACCCCACACTTGAGAGTTCTAAAAATGATAGATTTGGGGTTTCTCAGGCCCCTTATATTCTTTAACAGTCACCGCAGTGACCTTAAGCTCTCACCGCGGTGAGCCACAATCTGAAGATCTCACCACGGCGAGCTTTGATATCGTTGCGGCGAGGTGTACAGAAGCAGTCTCGCTATATTTCTGCAATGTTTTGTGTGGTCTGCACTCCAGATTGGTTTTAAGTACTAACATGGAGAGTTAAGAGTTGGTATACCCTCCAATTAGTGGTCATTATACCTATCTATCATGAGATTAAACCGGTGTTGCTAAGAAAATCCAAGTAGTACATGTGCCTCTTAATTTATGAACATTAAATACAATTATTGGCATGATTATTAAACAACTGATCAATACACTTATGAATAACTGGCCTTATTGAAATAAAAGCGGATACTGATCACGTATTTCAACTTTACGCTCCCATACCGCTTCAGTGGTTGAGTGATTGCACCATTGGACTAAGACTAGAGGGATTCGCTTGGTTCTCAGAACTTGTTGCTTGCGGTCTAGAATCTTTATCGGCTCCTCAACCAGTGTTCAATCTTGTTGGACTTCGATCGACTAGTAGTCCAACACATGTGATGCATCTCTCACATACTTTCTCAACATCATTAGTAATTCATGATTAGTAATCAGGAATCCTCCATCAACAGGATAAGGGGGTAATTCTTCTTTCCGCGAAATTGGGAAAAAAAAAATGAATGTTCACTTCTTACGTATTACGTATGAATATATAGAATAATTAAATAGAAGTGTAGATAAAAGTGTTGCATATTTTGATATCTTCTGAGAACCACTAGTTTTTACACAAGGAACACGTTGTGGATGCTTGCCAGTTGTGGCGGTAAAGCGATGCGATAAGCCACCTCGCCAACACGACCTAAGATTTCAAAAGAGCCAATATATCGCAGGTTGAGCTTTCCTCGCTTGCCAAATCGCATCACGCCCGTGGTCGGTGAGATCTTTACAAATACATGATCTCCAACCTGAAGAGAGCATGATTGTTCGCATTATTCATATTAAGTTGAAACATAAGACAACATTGCGTACTAAAGTTACCTGAAATTCAACGCTTGATCTCTTAAGATCAGCATAACTCTTCTAACGGCTCTAGGCGACCTTTAATCGCTCACGAATGAGATGGACGGTCTCATTTGTGCTCTCAATGAGTCCCAGGCCCAAAAATATGCGCTCTTCGACCTCTTCCCAGTTGAGTGGAGACTTACATCGACAGCCATACAATACTTCAAAAGGAGCCATCCCGATACTCGCTTGGTAGCTATTATTGTACGCGAACTCGATCAGGGGTAAGTGTTTCTCCCATGATCCTTGGAAGTCCAACATACAGGCCCGTAACATATCCTTGATCACCCAATTCACCCTATCAATTTGTCCGTCGGTTTGAGGGTGAAACGCCGAGCTTAATTCTAATTTGGAGCCCATCCCTTCTTGGAATTGCTACCAAAATTGAGATGTATAGAGCGAGTCCCGATTAGACACAATGCTTGTAGGTATACCTTGTAGTCTAACTATCTCCTTCAAGTACAATTCTACTAATTTGTTGGCTGTGTAGCGTGTACAATAAGGCAGAAAGTGAGCTGACTTGGTTAATCGGTCGATAACTACCCAAATTGCTTTATGTCCCTTTTGAGTTCTCGGCAACCCAAGGATGAAGTCCATAGAAAGGTTCTTCCATTTCCAATCGGGAATTGGTAGTGGCTGCAATAGACCAGATGGGTGTCTATGGTCGACTTTAGCTTGCTGACAAACCAAGCACTTTGCTATGTGCTCTACGACATCTCTTTTCAGTCCTTTCCACCAAAAGTTCTTCTTAAGATCATTATACATCTTGGTGATGCCCGGATGAATAGCATATACAGACTTGTGGGCTTCTTCTAGTATCTCGTGTCACAGGTCGACATCAGTCGGCATGCACAATCGTCCTCTGGACAATAAGGACCCATCGTCCTTAATAGAAAACTTCGGCTGATTTCCACTAAGTACCTCTTGTCGGATAGCCATGAGTTCTGTATCAATTAATTGGATTTCTTTGATCCTTTCGAAGAGTGGCGATCTTACCTTGATATTAGCTAGCAGAACTCTCGAATTCTTCACCTAGAACGTAGTGTCACATAAGGCAATGCCCTCAAGTAGACGCCATCTGTGGATCCTGGCTACGAGGTGTGATAGCTAAGCAAATGATTTTCGACTTAACACATCAGCTACCATGTTTGCCTTTCCTGGATGGCACTGGATAGAGCATTCGTAATCTTTCAAGAATTTCATCCATCTCCTCTACCTCAGATTCAAGTCTTTCTGGGTAAATAGGTACTTGAGGCTCTTGTGATAGGTGAATATCTCAAATGTCTCACCATACAAGTAATGTCTCCAGACCTTCAGCGTAAAAATGGCCGCTACTAGTTCCAAGTCATGTGTAGGGTAGTTTTTCTCATGGTCTTTCAGCTGTCTTGAGCCATAAGCAACTAACTTCTCATGTTGATTTAACACGCAGTCTAACCCACTGTGGGATGCGTCACTGAACACTGTGAATTCCCCATTTATAAGTCAGTTGCTTCTAGAAGACATGATCAGATGAGCCTTTATAAGAGTGTGATGTCCCTTCGTTATGCAGTTTCTTCTTTAAGACATGATCAATAGTTTCTATATAAGACGCATTGTAGTTTGTATATAAGAATGTGATATCCATTCGTTAGGCAGTGTCTTCTTTAAGACATTAGGGTTTAAGAATTTATTTTATTTCTTATTTGAATTTTATATAAGAAACATTGTAGAAGTATGAAGGAAAATATTAGGATTACCAATTAATTGTTCGTGGTTGTATCCATTCCAATCCGAGTTGGATAATCGTTATATACTTCACATGTGGTTGCATTATGAGTACTGGCAGTTATACTACTATGTCACTACAATGGTCTATTTAATCTTTATAGAGTTGGATAATACCTAATATATTAATATATGTAGGATTCATATGCAGGTGCATTATGAGTACGAACACGGTTATACTAGTATGTCACTATAATGGGCTATTAAAAGTCTAAGGAAATAATATGATGTATAGTGCTGGAAAATGTAAATAGAAATCGATAAGCCGGGATGCAACATATAACAAATTTATGGAAAAGATGTATGACCTGTGTAACTCAATATCAGAGTAGATGGATCTAAGGTTTAGATGTAGATACCTGACTATCGAAGGGAGTTTCATTTTTGACATAGACAATGAGTCTGACTTTCATGACATAATGAGCCTATGCCCTAGCGATTGTCTTCACACTGTCCTATATATTTATGAAAATTCATAAAGTCAAAAAAGCTCAATGAGCATAAAAGAAAGGAAAGTCTGGAGACAGGAATGTTAGGGAGGTACGTGCTAGTAGATTAGAATTAAATAATATTAAATTTATTTCATAGTCCAATATTGCATGCTCTATGTTGCTTATTTTGTAGTGAGAAACCCGACGTGTGACAACCTGGATTTTCGACCCCAGAAGCCCGCGCCGTCAAGTCGGTCCGTAAGACCGAACCCCGAATGCATCGAACAAAAGACTTGGCACATCCACACACAAAGCGAAAAATAAAGCAGAACTCTAACTAGGCAATAGAGTCATCATATAAGCAAGAAATATCTAGTTCTAATATCAAAGGGCGCTCAAAATAACGGTTCAATTCCATGCGAGTACGCATGAACAAAAGAACCGAAAAGAACAATTGGTGATGGCCATCCATCATTGAAACATGGTTCACAAAATAATAGTTGAAATAATTACAAGTATTTGAATCTCTACAAAAAAAAGGCCGGATGTAACAAGCCGTATCTACACAAAATCCCACACTAAATACTCTTACTGGCGGAAGAACTCCTTAGGTGGAGGCTCTGACTCCTCCCCTGAAATGTACTCGGAGTTCTCCAATTCAATATCTTCTGTGCCAGTGTCTTCACCTATACCTGTGACGTATAATAGAAGGGTGAGCTTCATCCAAGCTCAATAGAGAAAATATCCATAGCATGCATTTTCATCGCAACACACATATATCTCATGACAAAATCGAAATAATTGAAGAGCACACGAAGAGGTATTTAAATCAAAGTGAATCAATCATATGCAAAATTCTAAAGTATCACATGGTTTCTAAAGCTTTTCACATCTCACAGAGAAAACTTAAATCGATAACTTAACCAATCTCTCGAGCATATATAGCATTGAGAGCCACAATATACCTAGGGGAATACCCACCGTCATCGTTCAATGAACTATTTCACAATGCCAAGCCCCTGAGCTATGCTAACTAGGTCACTTGAGCTCACATTGACCATTTTGGTCCACAATGTACGGGTATCCCGCCATATCGGTCACACAAATTTATACGGATATCTTGCCGTACCGATCACGGATATCCCGTCGCATCGGTCACGGACATACCACCGCGTCGATTGGGTATTCGTATGCAAACCTTAAATTAAAGTGCAGAGCTAAATTATAGTTTATCACCATGAATTGAGGTAATTTATAGCTAGGCTTAGGATTGAAGAATGAAAGTTCACACACACATATGTCACACATACACACTTATCACATTTGAACCCGTGTACAAAGCTCATGTAGTTGAAATGACAAAGTGTTATGATTTTCACACATACACACAGATTACATCATAACTCATATGTTTATCGTAACAAACATACATGTTATAGGATTTTCCCTACCTCACACGCAATCCACACGATGTCTTTTCTTCCCATAATAGCGCCGTCACAGCACATGTTCATAGTCTAAACCTAGAGCACATCAAGTTATGTCATCAAAATGATGAAGCAAAAGAGTGAAGCAAAAGAGGTCTCAAAAGTCCTCACCCACAAAACTGACAAATGCCAGAATCTGACAAAATCGATCGATCGAATCCCAATCCGATCGATCGGTTTCAAATATCGATCGATCGAAATATATTTTGATCAGTCGGTTTCCTTCACAAATATACAATTTTCTGTTTGTATAACTTATTTCACACTCGATCGATCGATTTCACAAAGCGATCGATTATAAAATCGATCGATCAATTTACTCAGAAACCAATATCACTTCACACTTTCAACTTGTCGAGCCTACAGGCAACCTGTCGAGCTTTCAGGTGATCTTGTCGACCATCCTGTCAAAGCCATATATGAACCTGTCGAGTTTGCATAGTATCCACTCGAATAGATTCAAACCAAATGAGAACCTCTCGAGGTGAGCACAGAGCCAGTCGAGGCACAATTCGATCGATCAAATTTCCATTCGATCGATCGATTTCCCCTTTCTGAAGCCACACTTCTCTATCCTATATATATATGTTTCCTATCAAAATCGATCGATTGATTCTCATTTCGATCGATCAATTTTGACAGATTCTCAGCCCCTCGAGGTTTTCTTCTTAGGTTTTCTTTTTGTCAAAACTCATCACATTTATTACGCCTCTCTAGGGCATTTATTTCCCAATCTATACCACACACACATTCATTTCTAATTTTTGAGAGCATTTATTACTCAATCACGCACCATAAACACACATGATTTAAACCATAAATTCTTACCTTAAAACCAGATCTTTGCACTTCAATGGTCCAAATCTTTTAAATCCTTCGTTCTTCTTTTCCACGTATTGAAGGGCCTTGCAAATCGATCTTCTTTCTATCGGTTCCACACACACGAGAGTTCTATTCCTCTCTTCTCTCTTCTTTACAAGTTGGGTCTCATGCAACTAGGCAAGAAACGAAATTTCTCATCTAAGTCTAGCTTTTATACATAAAGTTTTAGTTTCGGTGTTAAGTCAACACACCATACGTTGGTGTACCTCATCTCATCAAATGGTTATTTCATCTTTAGTTCTAATTCTTATTTCACTTATTGGATCAAATTTATTTTCTTGAGCTGCGTGACCCACCAGGTATGCATCTCAAGTCATATGGTTCGAAAGTCGAAGTTTTCAAGTCTTTACATTTTCCGCTATTTGGGAATTTTCATCCACAAAAATTAGTTAAGGTGGTTTCGTTTGAGGGTAGGTTGTGGCACACAGCGAAAGACACCTAATCTAAACAATTTTGTCCCCATTTAGAGAACACAATCCTTTAACAAGGTCGTGCTAACTCATAGCTTGTATAAAATTCCTAGTCAAGTCTAGGTCATACTGCATTTTGCATCACATGTAAGTACTAACGTCCACTAACCAATCACACATCTAATTTACCGGAGTCAATTTGACTCAACTATCGTCCTACGTAAAATCCCACATCTAATCGCAATTTTTCACGCATCGCTAAGATTCACAACCATATTCATATAAGCACAATTGCTAATAAAAACTGAATTTAAAACCATATATTAACAGAGCCCAAAAAGAAAAATTTTAAAGGTCTACCAAGACCTAATAATTCATACAAAACATTATATCAACAAAATTTCAAAAATTCATCATAACTTCTCTCTCATCTCACGGGTCTTGTGGTGCATCAGAAGGTCCTGCCTGCTCCTCATCCACCCCGTCTGGTCCTCTGGTACTCATACTAGATGCATCAGGAACGAAGGTACATGCCGCCGCCATACGCTGCAAATAGTCCGTCGAATACATGAATCGCATAGTCTCTCCCAACACTGCGTCATGGTAGTCTAAACACCGGCTAAGCTGATGGTGGTATTCATCCATTCATCACATGTACTCATCTATCCTTCGAGTGTTCTCAGTCATAAGGGCAACAACATCATCCATCGTAGCGGCCTGAGGTGTTGACACATGCGGTGGCAATGGCTGTGGTGGTTGCTGCGCTGGTAGCACTGGCTACTCTGGTCCTTGAGCCGCAGCTGAAGCTGGCTCCAATCCTCTGACTAGCACACTCTTAACCAATTGATTATATGTCTTCTTCCAGTCCTTGAACGAATAAATTTTCTCGTTATCCTTCAATCGTGGTTCTATTTCAGGGATCTCATTTTCTTCTCCTCCTTCATAATCCTAAATCATGGTCGAAATCAAGCAAGCATAGGGTATCTCGTCCTTAGGGCTCTCCCCTCCCTCTAACATTTTTCCCCTCGCATACACAATCCCATCATAAACCAATTCTGAGGCATCAAACAATCTGTGATTCACTGAAAAGTACCACTTTTCACCTCTTAACCTAGCCTTTGCTAGGCCTTGAAGCTCACTAATAACCATGTGTTAAGTGTGTTTTGTAGTTAGCAATAATCTATGCAGCTTAATACAAAATCCCTGCTTTTTGGTCTAAAGAAGAGAGAGAATACAGGCAAAGATGACAGCTGAGCCAAAGCCTAATGGAACACCTTGGTAGTGCTCAGCATGGTGACTCACTTGCTGGTCATCATTGACCAAAGTCTAGCAGATGGATGAAGTTAGCTGAGGATGGAGGAAACTGCAACAGCAGCAAGTGCAATGCATCAGAATATCAAAAGACAGATCTCACAGAGTTGAGGAGCTTCCTCGTGAAGCTAAGGATGTAGTGGAAGATGCCCTCGCACAGATAGGGTGCGCAGTCAAGAGGAGAGTTGTAAAGACATCACTAAGATCTCGCGATTTAAAATCCTCAGAATTTGTGATCACGAAGTTCTCACGGAGATCAAGCCTTAAAGCAGTCGCACGAAGAACATAGCGAGTCCATATGTCTATTGAACAAAATGTCACCTAGCGGAGTTCTTGTGTAGCCTTGGAAGAGAGAGATGCCTAGAATTCTCCTTGCACAGATCTCGCGAACTCTAAAGCCAAACCAGTTAGTACACGAGCGCAAGAGCATAATTGCGCGAATACTCAGTGAGAGAGAGCTTCTAGAGCTATACTGTGCGAGAAGTCTAGGTACTTCAGATCATCTCCGTGACAACATTGCAGCGTAAAGGAACTGTGCGATTAACTAAAGATTTACTGTGCGAGTGAGCACTTCCCACAAGCCAAAGGCTACTCCGCGAAGGCTCTGCAACTGCACGAATGAATTAATGCATATGATAGCCCCGCGAAACACAGGCTCTTTAGAGCCACGTCTACTGGAAAAATTAGGGTTAATCTCTTCAGAACCAATACCTTATGGACAGAGTATATAAGCTACATTTAGAGTTTAGCTTTAATCATCAATCCTTCCTTCATCCTCTGTCAGCTGAGAGCTTCAGCAGGCTAGGGCTAGGGTTAGGGTTCAATCATCTCTTTTTCTTAATTTTCTTCTCTCT
The DNA here is from genome assembly GCA_021018995.1 of Chloranthus sessilifolius. Classification (NCBI taxonomy): domain Eukaryota; kingdom Viridiplantae; phylum Streptophyta; class Magnoliopsida; order Chloranthales; family Chloranthaceae; genus Chloranthus; species Chloranthus sessilifolius. Next base: position 36,301,441 of record CM037586.1, read on the forward strand.
TAGCCCAACATTTGCTAGCCAATCCTCTTGTAAGCAGCTAGGCTTAGTTTTATTTTAGTTTTATAATAGGTTTTATATACATTGGGATTTTTGATGAGCAGTTGTGTACAAGCTGCAGCCTAGAGGCAGTTCATTGTAAGTTTTGCTTTTATTAATGGATTGTTGTTTTAATGACTAATTGAATCTAAAGATCTTATGGTTTCCTTAGATGTCTGTAGGATTCATGTATTTGGGACTAGCCCATTCAGTTTTTAGTAGATCTATTATTTATCATCTGATTTTCCTTGGTTTGATAGCCCCATGGAAAGCAATGCTGGATCTATAGTGAGATCTGGGGAGCTCTGAGGCCTGTGGACCATGGTGCTTGCACCAGTTTACATATCCTTTCTCAGACCTGTGTGGTATGGATAGACCAATGGGATACCCTGTGACCATTTGAGTGAACAGAGTATAGCCCTAAGGTGGTGTCCAACCACATGTTTGAGAAAGATTCTTCTCCCCTGCACATGAGCTTCTAGAGCCTTGTGAGGAGGTTTGTACAGGAACTTGCTCCCCTCTATTTTACTTAATCGATATCAGGTGTTAGATCTGATTCCTCTGTAGTAATTATAGCTTGAGGTTGAGTCATTGCAGGCCTTTTGTAATAATGACCGGCTGAATCTAGAGCCTTATTCAACCTATTATATGATCCTTTTTGTGGGCACAGTGAGCTATTGGCCTTGGCAAAGCACTTAGGATTTTATGGGTTGGAATACTTATGGATGTCAGTCAGATTTATGCGCAGATTTGGGGAGCTTGTAGCACTGGCATTACATAGTACTGCAATAGTATTCTTGGCTTGATCTGGTCCAGTGGTTGGGGAAATGATCAGTCCACTCCTTTGGATTAGATTAGTAATTTTTGGCTTGATCAATGAGATTTGATAGACTCTATAGGATAGGCTATGGCCATTCGAGTGGACAGCCTATAGCCTTAAGAGCACCCCAAATGGCATGGGTTTAGTTAGATATTTCTACCTTGTTGAGGCTTTTGATAGCGTCTCAGCATGGAATACTGCAGAGATAGACTAAATCTGAGTTACATGACTGCTTTAACTCTAGTTTAACCTGCTTACTTCTCACCATTTTTTATATTTTATTTTGGCACACACCAGCACCATCTTCTTCTTAACCCTTTCTTTAGGATAGGGCTACATTTTATTTCTCTTTTGTTAGGGTTAATTTAGTGTAGTCGTGACACCCAAGTCCCTTTCTTTAGGATTGTCAGATCTGTAGTTAGATCTGGAGGCCTACTATTATAGCCCATTTTGGGTTCTAAATCAATTTCTATGTGGGACAAACTCTTACTTATCAAAACTTGCTACAATGGACCTGTATCTTGCAGGTCTAGGATTATTTTAGCTGTGTTGAATCCATTCTTTTATTTTACTTTGATTTTAATTTGTTCTCACCACACAATAATCAGCACACAGAGCGAAGAGTCCGCAACAAGTTTTTGGCGCTGCTGCTGGGGACATTGATCTTTTTAGTAGACCTGAGTTGTACTATAATTAAGATTTTCAAATTCTTTATAGTTGTGCCTAATCTAGAATAAAGTACTACCGATTCTTTTTGGAATTTTGCAGAAATGGACAGCAAAAGAAGGGAAAAGCTAGAGTTGCAGCTGGAGTGTAGCTAGCTCTGCTTGCACTCCCTTTCCCCTGAATCTCAGTCCATTTATGTTAAATTCCCTATTATTTGTTTAGTGTAAATCTATGTAGTTGTTAATTTTTTGCTTAAAATATTCTTTGTGTGTGCTTGTGAGCATTTTCTGTATTTACTGTGGGTGTGAGTATATACATGGTAGAAGGTCTTTAAACCCTGAGCTAGGACCTCCAAATCTAGAGGTTGAAAGGATCCTTAGACCTAGGCACACCCCACAGAGCCCTGCTGTTGAAACTAAACCAGCTATCATGGCTAAGAGGCAGAGAACATTAAAGGAGTACAATGCACCTGGGGAGTACACCTCTCCCTTCTGCATTCAATTACCCTTTGTTGAAGGGAATTATGAGATTAAATCCTCCATCATCAATATGCTGCCTTCGTTTCATGGGCTTAGTAAAGAAGATCCCTACAAGCATATAGATCAATTTTTAGCACTTTGCACTACTTTTAATATTGCTGGTTTGGGACCTGTGGCCACTAAACTAAGGCTTTTTCCTTTTTCACTAAAAGACAAAGCCAACACATGGTTATCAAAGCTCCCAGCCAACAGCATATAGTCATGGAGTGACCTTTAAACTAAATTCCTGGTCAAATTCTTTCCCATGAACAAAACTACCCAGATGAGGACTAATATTTTATCATTCACTCAGTCCTCAACTGAGAATTTTTATGAAGCTTGGGAAAGATTCCAGGAGATGTTAAAACAATTCCCCTACCACCGAATTCCAATGTGGCAGCTTGTCCAAGTATTTTATCAAGAAATTATTCCCAAGAGTAGGGATATGGTGGATGCTTCCTGTGAAGGTAGCTACCTCCACAAGACAGATGAAGAAGCTTGAGAGCTGTTTGACATAACAGGGGAAAATTCCATATAGCACGAGTCTCTGTCACGCAATGGCAGCCAGACCCCAGCTAAGATGGTGAAAGAGGCCACCCCTAGAGGTGGAATATATGAAGTGAAGGTGTAAGGTGAGTTGGAGAGGAAGGTGGACAATTTGTCCTTGAAATTTGACAAATTAATAAATGTGATGCAGCCCCGGATGGTTGCAAAGGTGGAGGCATGTCTGATATCCCAATCTCCCACACATTCTATTCATGATTATCCATCTGCCAACTAGTTTCTTGATTTTGTTATGGAGCATGCCAATGCTGCTCAAACTTTTGGGCAGCAGCCTGCTGGGTATTCTTGGAGGAACCACCCAAGCCTGAGGTGGAGACAAGATTCATATCCTCAACCCCAGCAGCAGCAGGCTGTAGCTCCTTACAGACCCCAACACCAGTTTAATCAAGGTTATCCTTCAAGGCAAAATTTTCTGTTACCTGCCCCACAGTTTAACCAGTTGGCCCTGCCCCCACAACAACCCAGATCCTCTTCATTTGAAGAGTAGATGCTGGCTTCAATGCAAAATTTGGGGACCTTAATACAGACTGTTAACTCTCATGGACAGAGCATCAAGAAGATTGAGGACCAGTTAGGTCAAATTTGCAATGCTTTGAACAAAAGGGAGGAAGGAAAAATGCCTAATTAACCCCTGACAAATCCAAAAGGTCAGTATATGATTGGTGATGCATCCTCTACTCAGGAGGAAGCAAGTGCTCAGTGATCAAAAGGTTGGAAATAAGTATATCATATGTATGAAAATGGTATTTTATTTTGTGTTCTTTAGAAATCTGTCAATTGTGTTTTTAGAGTGTTTTTGAACTGCTTATGTTGCTTTGTATGTGTTTGCATTTTGTGATTAAATACATATGCATATGTGTCATTTGAATTTGCTGTGTATATTTGTTGATGAATGGTTGAGGTGCCCTTATCATAATTAGAATGAAGTTGAGCTGAAAAATTATTTGTAGTATTCTTTAATGTTGATGAACTGATGATTGAAAATGGGCATATATTTTTCATGGTTGAAATGAAGTACCTGTCTAAGGGTTGGTGCTCATGCACAGTGGTTGGGTGCACAACAGCATGGATGCACTAACCAATGTGTTGCACTGAGCTAACAGAGTAAAGATTGTGAAGAAATGCTGTCTCGCGGATCTAGAAGACTTAGATCTACTACGTGAGCCATCTCTTAGCTTGCTTGCGCGCTAAAACACTTAAGCAATGGCTGTAAAAGTACCTCGCGGAGTTACTTTCTGCTCTGCGAGCCCAATCTGAGCATAAAAGTGTGTCATATGTGGTGTTCTGCGCCACTGCTGCGTGAGGTAATAATTCTGAAAGATAATAGCTCTCGCACACCAAAGCCACTGATTTAGCTCCGTGAATTTCAATATGAGGCAGTTTGTTCTTCTGCGCCATAGAACATCTTGCAGAATTAAATGCCAATTGCGCGAGAATTCTACTCTGCGAGCTCCTGTTGCCAACTCCGCGAATCGCGGGATTTCCTCTATAAACTTAACGAAGCCCCTCATTTTCTTCATTTCATCTGTCTGGCCTAGTTTCCCAGCACCAACACCGAAATCCCCTTTTTCTTCTTTCTTCTCTCCTTTTTAAGCCACACCACCTCAGACATTTTCTTCTCACCATTTTATTCCCCAGCTACTCCTAGTCACTTCGAACAAGGTTTAGGGAGATTTGAGCCACTGTGTACATTTTTAGGTGGAAGCCTAGCTCTCAAATGGTATGATCCCCATTTCTCTCTCGGTGCTGTGATTGATTTATTTATTAGAGAGAAGGGCATAAGTTTGGAGCTTCTGTGCCTACTTAGTGTGATCTGCATTTTCTAAGATTGGTGAGCCATAATTTTGATAAGTGCACACCCATGGCCACGAGTTTGAAGTTCATGAATGTCAACTGCTCTGCCAAAGGGCGTACTCAGAGCCACTAGAAAATCTGCAAGGATTGCAGAGGCCTCCACATTGGAAACCTCTGAGGTGTCCATACTTGTTGTTGAGCCCCAACTTCTACAAGCTAAGAAGAAATCTACCCCAAAGCAGAGGGCCAGAGAACACCCACCTACTAAGAATCCTGAAAAATCAAAGAAGAAACAGAAAAAGGGCAAAGCTGTGGTCCCTGAGATTGAGGAAGAAGCGACTACTGACTATTGATCGGTGCCGAAATATGACTATATTTCGCACCTTAATCCCTACACTTAGCTGTCCGATGAAAGCATTTGATGGTTGTGAAATTTTAATGATTACAGGTGTTTTTGACCATTGGATCGCAGAAGAGCATAAAAGAGGGTAATTAAAGGATACACAAGGGCTACGGACAAAAAGGTCAAAAGAAGTATCGAAATCCATGAAGCAACTCAACATCCACCATGAGAATGGAGAATCTACGACTGAGGACAAAGTGTCAATCGATTGACAAGAGAAGATAGCATTATCCCCACTTACTCCGAATCAAAATTCAATCGATTGAGATTTAACTCTCAATCGATTAAGGCTATTAGGGATAGGGTTTGCTCGGCCCTATATAAAGAAAGCTACGACTCACTGAAAGGGGGATTCCTCTTTAATTATTTATATATATATATATATATATCATTGAGGGTTCTTCTTGTTTTTTTCGGCTTCTTCTCAGTAGATTATAGTAGGGTTTATTTTTTATTCTCTTTTATAATTATGAGAGCTTAGATTGTACCTAGGAACAAAAGCATTGTAAGGAGATTTTGTGATAAATAAAAGAGCATTGTTAAAATAATGTCTTCGGATCTACAACGGGTTTGTACGTCGAAGATGAATGGCTAAAGTCATTGCTCAAGGAGGAAGCGAAGCTGAGATAAGTAACTGTTTTATTATTGTCTCTACAATTTTATGGTTTTGTCATTGAATCATTCTATTATTAGTGAGTGCTTGGTTGAATATTATCGAGTCTTCGTTTACTGTCATTGATCCTGGTTATCAACGACCGTAAAAGAAGCACTCCATCTAGATCTTTTCCTGCAGGCTGATCTAGGCTGCAGAATGATTGATTTATCATTATCGTAACTTAGGATCTTGAGATATGCTATCCTTTTTATATGACTCATACCGACATGATAGGCTGAGTCATAGTTTTTAGATAGGATGTGCCGGATCCATAGTCGCGTTCTTCTCGATTCATTTGCTTTCCTAATAAATGATGGTGTTTTAATTTAAAATGAATTTGTGAGATTGAATGGTAGAAAAGTTCTGAATCGATGGTTAGCTAACTCCTTGATCAATTCATAAACTATCATTTTTCTCCTTTATCATAATTTGTTCCGTCCTAGTTTGATTAGTTTTCTTTTATTGCATTGAAAATCGTTTGGTACTTGTGTGGTAAATCGAATTTCTCCCTTGGTACTTCCTTGGGTGTGTTAAAGTCTCTGAAAGAATTAGATAAATTTCACGTTTCCCTGTGGGTTTGGCACCCTTGTTCTTACCGTGCTTTAATAGATCTTGTACACTTGCAAGAGTTAAACTTAAAATCGACCAAGTTTTTGGGGCTGCTGCCGGGGAAAATCGGCAAAATTTTGATTAATTCGGAAAGAGATTTGTGCATTTATTTGACAGTCAATCGATTGAGATCTGTTCCTCAATCGATCGACTGTGTTCTGTGAAGATTTCAGTGTTGAATTGTCAATCGATTGAGCCGAAAGCATCAATCGATCGACTATTTTGTGTGAAATCTGAATTGTTAATTTCGAATATTGAATTTTAAGGTTTAAATTTTGACTTTTAAAATTTGGAATTAACATTTTTGATCTATAAATTGCAAAATCTGATTTCTTTTATTTTGTTATCATTGGGAAAGATTTTGTGGAGTTCTTTAGGAAGTTGAGATTTTTTTGAATTTCTTATTTTAGATTTTGTAGGAGACTCTTTTATTATCTTCCTCTTTTAGAAAATATTATAGGATTTTCTAAATTCTAGTTAGTAACTTTTGTTGGACTCTTGCTTTAGGATTTATAGGAATCTTTTAGTCTTTTCCTTATTTTTCTCTTTTAGGTAAGATTTTGTAGGATTGTGTGAATTACTTTAAGTTTTAAAATTTCAATTTCCGAATTTAATTTTTAATTATAAAAAAAATAAAAAATAAAAAAATATCTAATTTAAATTCAAAATTTAAATTTTTAATTTTTTTTTTTTTAAATAAAATAAAATAAATTCCTTTTCTTCTAATACTGGCTATTGTTGATCATAGAACTCAATCGATTGAAAATTCTCTGTCAATCGATTGAGACAGAAATATTTTCTGCTGTGGAAATTGTTGAAACTCTTTCAATCGATTGACATTTCTCTGTGAATCGATTGACCTGAACGCGGCTACTTGCCTTCTAAGCTGAAAAATCTGTGCTGACTCCATTTGACTTTTGAATATCAATCGATTGAAACCACTGTTTCAATCGATTGACTGATAAAGTCCTTGTTGGGAAATTTTGTTGTGTGCATTACTTCAATCGATTGAAGTTGTTACTTGTGGTTTGTTGTGGAATCATCAACCCTTTTGTGAATGTTGGTGTATGAGCTTTACTCATTCTCATCACCCACGTCTGCAACCATTTAACCTTGAGATCGAACGACCTTGTAGAGAGAATCGTAGAATCCAAAGGAATCAGTATCATCATACTGAGACTATGGTAGATCAAAGGAACGGGAATAATAAGAACATTAACAATGGAAATAATGGAAACAATAATCATGATGAGGGCCCAAGAACATTGGAATATTATAATGATCTTGATTTTTACGATGATCAAGATAGTATCATGCATGCCCCCATCCCAGGGAACCATTATAAATTCAAATCCGCAATGATTCAAATGTTACCGATTTATCATGGATTGTCAAACGAAAATCCACATGTTCATTTGAATGAGTTCATTATAGTCTGTAAAATATTCCGGGTGCATAATGTGACCGATGAGATAGCTAAGCTACGACTCTTTCCTTTCTCTTTAAGAGATAAGGCAAAAACTTGGTTCTCCTCTTTAGAACCGCAATCTATTCAGAGTTGACAGAGTTACACAGTCAATTTCTTAAAAAATATTTTCCCATGACAAAAACCATCGAGTTGCGTTAGAAGATGCAGTTCTTTTCCCAACAACCTACAGAAACATTTCATGAATGTTGGAAACGCTTTAAGGAATTGATTATGAGTTGTCCTAATCATCAAATGCCAAGGTGGCAACAGGTTCAAAGTTTTTACAATGGACTAATTCCCAAAGAGAGACGCATGGTTGATGCATCTTGTGGAGGATCGTGTGCCACGAAAGAGGCCGATGAACTGTGGGCATTGTTTGAGAAGTTATATCAATCTCAGACCACCACTTCGAAAGATTCTGATTTGGAGGAAAAGATTATGCGAAATATGCAAGCTTTTCAGTAGATGATGATAGATCAATTCAGCCAATTGACAAATTAGTTGAGTCAACGAGAGGAAGGTAGGCTTCCTAGCCAACCCATCAACAATCCTCGAGGCCAAGCATCATCTGATGAAGGACCATCAAACAGTCAATAGTTAAAAGCTATTATGGTGCTGAGAAGTGGGAGAGCTGTTGATAATCAAGTGGAGACGCCAGTGGAGCCTCACAAGGAGGGAGAAGAAGAAGCAAGAAAAGGCAAAGGACAAGATAAAGGAAAAGGAAAAGAAGGTCCTCAAATTGTCCAACCAGTACCTGCAGAAGAATCAGAGAATGAACCTCGTCCTTATACCCCAAAGGCACCATTCCCAGAGTGCCTAACACCTCCATCTAGAATGGGGAAAGGAGCATCAAAAATGGAAGAAATCTTTGAAACATTCAAACAAGTGAAGATAAATCTCCCATTACTTGAAACAATCAAGCAAATCCCCGAGTACGCAAAATTTTCCAAAGATTTATGCACTCAAAAAAGAAAAATGCGTACTCATATTTCAAAGAAAGTGTTCTTGACAAATCAAGTCAGTTCAATACTGTAATTTGATGCCCCACGAAAACTTAAGGACCCTGGAGTCCCAACTGTTCAATGTGTCATTGGTGGGCAACCAATTGGAAAGACGTTACTGGATTTGGGAGCAAGTGTTAATCTAATCCCCTACTCAGTATACGAGAAATTAGGTCTGGGCGAATTGAAACCCACGACCGTTACACTGCAACTTGCTGATAGGTCAGAAAGAAGGCCTAGGGGTTTTATCAAGGACGTTTTAGTCGGAATAGACAAATTTGTTTTCCCAGTGGACTTTGTTGTATTGGACATGGAACCTCCAGTTAAATCCAGCAATCAAGTCCTAATCATTCTTGGGCGTCCGTTTCTCGCGACCGCAAATGCCTGCATCAATTATCGAACAGGAATCATGGATGTTTCTTTTGGAAACATGAAAGTTAGACTCAATATCTTTCATGCAATAAACCATTTTCCCAATGAGGATGAGGTTGATTGCTTCTACATCGATCAGGGGGCGAAGTAGTGGATGAAGCTTTACCATCAATACTTACCAAAGAAGAATTTGAAACTGCTTTGTTATCCATCTATGAGGAGCCAAGATCTGAAAGGAAACAACGAGAAGAAGAGAGGATGAGTTCATCATGTCAAGAGGATAAGTTATGTGAAATTATGACTAAGGTAGAATCGTTACCTCTCGAGGTAAAGGGTGAGCTGACTCCATCGATTGAGCAGCCATCAACTGTGGAATTAAAGCAACTGCCTGAGTCACTCAAGTATGCTTTTCTGGGACCTAAGGAAACGCTCCTGGTAATTATCTCATCTACATTATCAGAAAAACAAGAGAATGAATTGTTAAAAGTGATCAAAAATCCTAAAAAGGCCATCGGATGGACCTTAGCTGATCTGAAAGGGATTGATCCATCAGTTTGTATGCACAAGATACATCTAGAAGATGATAGTACACCATCGAGAGAACCACAACGGCGACTTAACCTGAACATGAAAGAAGTCATTTTAAAGGAAATCATAAAACTACTCGATGCTGGAATCATCTATCCAATCTCTGATAGTGAATGGGTAAGTCCAGCTCAAATTGTTCTGAAAAAGTCTGGGATCACTATAAAAGAGACTACCGAAGGAGAATTGGTACCGAGCCGGGAAACTACGGGGTGGTGCGTGTGCATCGATTATTGAAAATTGAACACAGCTATCAGAAAAGATCATTTTCCTCTACCGTTTATTGATCAAATTCTCTAGAAGTTAGTGGGGCAGGAGTTTTATTATTTTCTTGATGGATATTCGGGCTACAATCAAGTGCCCGTATTTCCTGCAGATCAAGAGAAGACAACATTCATGTGCCCTTATGGTACTTTTGCATATCGCAGAATGCCATTCGGCCTATGTAATGCTCCGGCCACTTTTCAACAATGTATGTTGGCCATATTTTCGGATATGATTGACAAGTTCATCAAAGTATTCATGGACGATTTCTCTATTTTCGGAAAGACATTTAAATCCTGTTTAAATCTTCTTGCACAAGTGTTGCAACGTTGTGTAGAATCCAAACTTGTTCTCAGCTGAGAGAAGAGCCATTTCATGGTCCGCCAAGGAATTGTGCTGGGGCATATCATTTCGAAAAAAGGGTTTGAAGTTGAGAAGGCAAAAGTCAATTTAATCGCTAATCTGCCTCCACCAAGAAATGTTCGTCAAATCCGATCATTTTTAGGTCATGCTGGATTTTACCGAAGATTCATCAAAGATTTTAGTAAGGTCGCCAAGCCATTGTGCAACTTGCTTGGAAAAGATGTTCCTTTTGACTATGATGAGGATTGCATGAAAGCATTTCTGAAATTGCGTGAACTGTTATCAAATGCACCAATAATCCAACCATCGGATTATTCACTTCCTTTTGAACTCATGTGCGATGCATCTAACTATGCTATTGGCGCAGTCTTAGGCCAAAGGGTAAACAAAATGCCTCATGTGATTTATTATGCTAGTAAGACGCTGAATGATGTCCAGCTAAATTACACCACCACTGAGAAGGAGTTATTCGCCGTGGTGTATGCTTTGGATAGATTTCACTCCTATTTGCTCGGATCGAAAATACTGGTCTTTTCATACCACTCTGTGTTTAAATACCTGCTAGAGAAAAAGGACACCAAACCAAGGTTGATCCGATGGATCTTACTTCTCCAAGAGTTCAATTATGAGATCAAAGATAAAAAGGGTGTCAAAAATGTTGTGGCTGATCATCTGTCAAGAATTCTGCCTGAAGAATCATTGGTCTCTGAGACTATCCATGACACCTTTTCGAATGAACAATTGATGGCAATAGGTGCACCCGCTACAAAAGTTCCTTGGTTCTCTAATATTGTGAATTATCTGGTAACTGGCAGAATCCCTACGCAATGGGGTAAAAATGACAAAAATCTATTTTTCTCTCAAATAAAATACTATTTTTGGGATGAGCCACAATTGTTTAAATTCTGTTCATATCAGGTTATCAGGAGATGTGTACCTGAAGAAGAACAATTGAGTGTTATTAACTTTTGCCATGCTGGGGCCTGTGGAGGCCATTTTGGAGGATAAAAGACCTCACACAAGATTCTTCAAAGCGGATTCTATTGGCCCACCATCTTTCGGGACACTGCCAAATTTTGTAAAGAATGCCAAAGATGCCAACAGCTTGGAAATATTTCAAGACGAAATATGATGCCACTGAACCCGATTCTGATTGTTGAAATTTTTGATGTATGGGGGATCGACTTCATGGCTCCTTTCCCCCCGTCGTTCGAGTATTCATATATTTTTGTAGCTGTTGACTATGTTTCCAAATGGATAGAAGCTGTGGCAACCCGCTCGAATGACCACAAGGTCGTGGTCAAATTTTTGAAAGAAAATGTCTTTAACAGATTCGAGAATCCACAGGCAATCATTAGTGATGACGTTTCGCACTTCTGCAACAGCCATTTTGCCACTAAAATAAAGAAATACGGCGTTACCGACATGGTGGCAACGCCGTATCACCCGCAGACCAGTGGTCAGGTGGAAGTGTCCAATCGGGAAATCAAAAGAGTTTTAGAGAAAATGGTGCGACCGGACAGAAGAGATTGGTCGAATCGCCTATCTGATGCTCTTTGGGCATATCTCACGACATTCAAGACCCCGATTGGAATGTCACCATTTCAGATTATCTATGGGAAGGCATGTCACAGCCCAGTGGAATTGGAACATAAGGCATTCTGGGCCATAAAATGATTTAATTTCGATATGAAAGAGGTAGGGTCCCATCGACTCCTTCAGCTGAATGAATTAGAAGAGCTACGCTACGATGCGTATGAGAATTCGAAGATGTATAAGGAAAGATACAAAAAGTTGCATGATCAGTAAATTTTGCGGAAAGATTTTTACATTGGGCAAAAAGTTTGGCTATTCAACTCCAGACTTAAGCTTCATCCGGGGAAATTGAAATCGCGGTGGGAAGGACCATTTCAAGTCGTCTCCACTTTCGTGCATGGGGCGATTGAAATTAGAAGCCTTACAGACAATCGAATTCTCAAAGTCAATGGGCAACGACTCAAGCCGATGATCAAGCCAATGACCCATATGAGAATTGAGGCAATGTACCTCAGTGACCCGAGCTATTGAACGACAATATGGTCGAGCTGTCGACATTTAAACTCAGCGCTTCCTAGGAGGCAACCCAGTGTGTTTTCTTATTTGATTGTATTTTTATTGAGACGAGTCTTTTTCAATCGATTGACTGTCAAACAGTCAATCGATTGACCTTCTGTACTCAATCGATTGGCATTACCCTATCAATCGATTGATGTTCACCATCATCATCATTCACTCCCCTGGTTTGTCAATCGACTGATATTCCAATTTCAATCGATTGACATCACTTTGAAGTTCTGGCCAGTTTTTGAAAATCGGAGCTTTAATCGACACATCTTGTCATAGCAACTAATTTTTAGGGCACGTCTAAGTCAATCGATTGAGACCAACCTCTCAATCGATCGATTTGATTGCCTATTTACTCTGTCGGTTCCCGAGGCACCCCACTGGTGCGCCCTTTTGCGAAAAGGTCATTCTCAATCGATTGACATCACTGTGTCAATTGATTGACATTACGTGTGGATGAGTGGATTGTGCCACGTCGCATTAGCATGCCTGGTGTCTATTCAAATACCCGCGACGCGTGGAGACCAACCATTTTTCAATCGATTGAGGATCCATCCTCAATCGATTGACATTCTGATTATATAATGGGGACACCCGTGGTCCCCTTCATCTCAATTCTCCTCCAATCTGAGCCGCACTTCCACGATCTCATTCTCTTCGTCCGATCGAAATGGAAGCGCCTGGCCCACCGATATACCGACCACCTCGTCCCGCAAACAACCCTATGCGCATTCCCAATGACGAGTATGTCGATCACCAATTTTAGACAGAGAATTTCTTCGATCTCGCTAAATACCGTTGCATCGCGAAATGCGCCCGTTTGATCGAATTCATCTGCACTTAGAAATGTTGCTCACCCCTCCACCTATTGATGTCTCTCTATGTATCATTCGCCTGTTTTACCAGAAATGGAGTGGGTACCTACACCACTCTCGCAAACGGGATTGCCATTCATTAGCCTCGAGATCGATAATTGGCGTTATAACCTTCATGCGGCCAATCTCGTGCGGGCTTTCAACTTCTTCGTGGTTCGCCCCTTGAACCACCACATCAATCCTGCTATTGATCTCATCCAGAACGACATGAGCAACGATATGTGTGGAGGACGGCGTGGGACCAGTTTGGCCACTAAAAGAGCAGTCCTACCAATGGACATCTGGTTTTGGGATATCGTTATGTCAACCAATTTGCTACCGCATGGTATGAAGAGTGAGCGGATGAAGAATAGGGTGTTGGCACTATATGCGGCACACACGAATACATGGTTTGATGCTCCGGGGTTAATGCTAGAGGAGATGTATCGGTGTCACCAGGGCATCGCTACCACCACTGCACCAAAGAAGCGAGAGGTTATCTTTCTTCACTTCTCGCTCTATGTGATGCATCTCTTGGACCAGCTTGGGTGCCCAATTTACGATGATGAAGAGATGGGTGATATGCAATTCTATCACTACGACACCAACGTTTGGGACAATAGCATCAAGGCTTTTCTGCGTGTGATGCCACCTCCTATTAAAGTCGATGAAATACCTCTCCCTCACTGACCAAACCCCGCACAATGCCAACGCGGCGGCAATAGACGGCCTCGTCCTGAAGAGGTCCCCGATTTTAACGCCGAGGCAGCAGTCGCTAGCCTCGAGGCGCGGATGGATGGGTTGAGTACCACTGTGGGAGGAATTGATCGACGGTCTAGGTTTCAGACTTCCCTCCTCATGCGGATGGCCCAGGAATCGTTCCCTGGGCGTGCCGATGAATTCATCATAGGAGCGCGAGCGACGATGATTGAGGAGGGAGATCCTGAATTTGATGATGATGATGATGCTTAGTGTTTTTGTTCAGTGTTTTTGTTTGTTAGTATGGGTGTTTGTTGTTTTTTGGTTTGATGTGTTTTTAGATTTGTTTTTTTTAGGTAGGGTCAATTGTAGTTTGTTTAATTATTCTTTTAGAGGATGATGGGCTCAATAGTGTACTCAAATCATTTCAATCAATGCAATCGCAGTGTTTTTTTTGCATGATATATTTTTCTCGGTATTCTCGGATTGGTGCATTTGTGCATCACTCAATCGATTGAGTTGTCACTCTCAATCGATTGAGCATTAAATTCTCAAATTCTCATAAATTCAACTTCAGTAATCGATCGATTGAGGAACAATTCTCAATCGATTGACTACTAAGTGGGCAAAACTGTCTAAATCTGTCAGTAACAGAAACTTTCTAATAATTATTGTTTTGAAAGAATCGAATTTGAGTCATGCACGCAATGGCACCATTGCATCCAGTATCAATCGATTAACATTGAAATGTCAATTGATTGACAAAGTTATATTCCCAGAATAATACCTCTTTCATTCCAGAATTCGAGATTTGAGTCCTTCTATGAGTCCTAGGAATCTGTACTTAGAACGTTTTCTCTATATATACTCCTCTTAGGGTAGTCCCTTCCAATAGTCAAAATTTTTATTCCTTATCCCCAAGCTTTCGTTATGACGCCTATCAAGTACCGCACCCGATCTGCCATAAAGAAATTGATGGAACCGGCGAGAAAACGTCCCCGCCTTCACGCACCTCGACCAGTGTTCGATTTGGCACAGCATGATGTGATTGATTTAGAGCTGCCATCTCAGACCCCACCATCTTCTCCACCACATGCACATATTCCACCATCATGCGAGGGCGGCATCTCGGAGGAGATGTGGAATTACACGTTTTTGAAGCCAAAGGAAGGGAGATCCATCATGAATGATTGAAGGGCTTAGGACTGTTAGCTTTAGGGTCTAGTTGTAGGAGTCCTTTTTACTGTTATTTGATTTTCATGTTTTAGTTTAGGGTATGATTAAATTTGTTTTAGATTAGGTTATTCTTCTCTAAATTTTCCATAAGTGTCATAATTTGCTTAGTTTAAATGAAGTTTAGTTTAGTTATATATTTGTGTTTTGCACTTTTGATCTAATACCTTTCACTTGGTCTGCTTTCATGGTCCTCGATTGCATTAAACAGGTTTGGGGGGGTCTACCATACTTATCCATCAAAGCCAATGGGGACATTGATTAATTCAGGTTTGGGGGGGGGGGTATTTTCAATTCATATTAAGAGGTTGTTTTTCGGATCTTTAAAGTTTATCAGTCAATCGATTGAGATCACTGTCTTAATCAATTGACTGATGCCCATTAGCCTGTTGGAAATTTGTATTAGTCAATCGATTGAGACCATTGTCTCAATCGATCGACTGATGACCATTAAACTTATGAATCTTGAATTTTATTCATAATCTTCAATTGTTGATGACCAGATATTCCTTAAAAAATTGTTATCACGCCATGATTGTTTTATGAATGCTCATAAAGTTTAAAATTGAACAATGATGTTCATGATCTATGCCTGAAAATTTTTGTACTATCACTCTGCTTTAATTCCAAATCTGAGAAATAAGTATATGACTTGGAATCCTAAGATCACAAAGAAAGACCAAAATCTAGTGAGCTTTAAAATTCTGTCCTCATTTTTGATGAGTGCTGAAATAAAGTCGGAGTATCTTTGAATCTCTTGCTTAATTTGTTGAAATCTCGTATACTCTATTTTTGATTTGTTGACTTCACATGTGTTATACCATTACACTAGAAACCAGTGTGTAAAAACTCAAGGCAAATAGGCATTGTTACCATCGTAAAAGGAAATGATCTAAGGCCATCATTGGCTCGTTTGTGACCAAAAGGCCCCACCTTATATTGAATTTATCTTGTTGCACCCCCTTTGAGCCTCAACTGAAAGATATTGCCTTAATTATTCTTTGTAAGCTATATTAGCCATACCCCATGCTAAGGTGAAAAAGCCTTACCCTGTTATCTCTGAGAAATTAGGGATGAGACCAATGAAGGAAATTGAGAGCTGTGGCAGTTATATCTGTAAGGAATACAGGGCAGAAAAACATACAAAAAGAGGGAGAGAAAAAGAAAATTCAGTATTAAGAAATATATGAAAGTGATGTTAAAAAGAAAAAAAAGAAAAAAAGGAGAAAAGTGTTTATGAAAAGAAAAATGTCCTAGAAACTGTGAAAAAGGAAGTTGAAAAATCAGAAAATCATGTGTGTTTCTTGTCCCGATTTCTCAGAGAAATTTGAATCTAATCTTCCCTTTCTTTCTTAACCATTTACTCGAGCCCCTTTACAACCTTAGAAAAGACCTTTTTGATCCAATTATGAGCGGTAAATGCCCTTGCAGAGAGTGATTATATAATGTCCATGGTGCTTGGTATATGTATGCTTAGGATACAAATATCTTTCTCAAATGAGATTTCTCTTAAAATTCTTTGATGAACCGTCTTTCCTATAACATGTGAGATTTTTCTAATTTGTGTTAAAATTCCATATCACATGTGAGAAAAAAAAAAAAAAAACTATTCATCGAAGTGAGTTCATTCTGAGTGTATACCCATGGTAAGGATTGAGTGTAGACATGTGATTTAGAGGTTCCTAATTCAAACTCATTTTCAGACAAAAGAATTTTTAGCAGTGGTAATTGCATAACACTTTTAGGCAATGACTCATGAGTACCAGAAAAACAATGAATTGAGTGAGCACTACTAAATTGAACATGGTAAGAAGCAGTCTTAAGGATTTTCAATAAGCATTTAACTACTTAAGGGCATGACTGAGAAATTCTGAAATTCATAAGCTTTGAAGTTTGTAGGTATCTTCCCTGAAAACCTTCAGGAGACACAACTCCTCCACTAGGGATCACCTAGGGGTTTAAAGGCTTGTTGCATAGGCCAAATGCAATCGTGTTCCCTACGAAAGTGGCATTTAATTTGTAGGATATTAGTCTTATTTTCTTTAACATATTTTTCATTCTCTTTCCTCGAGGACTAGCAAAGTGTAGGTTTGGGGGTGTGATCGGTGCCAAAATGTGACTATATTTCGCACCTTAATCCCTACACTTAGCTGTCCGATGAAAGCATCTGATGATTATTGTGAGATTTTAATGATTACAGGTGTTTCTGACCGTTGGATCGCAGAAGAGCATAAAAGAGGGTAATTAAAGGATACACAAGGGCTATGGATAAAAAGGTCAAAAGAAGCATCGAAATCCATGAAGCAACTCAACATCCACCATGAGAATGGAGAATCTATCCCTGAATGTTAATCGATTGAGGACAAAGTGTCAATCGATTGACAAGAGAAGATTGCATTATCCCCACTTACTCCGAATCAAAATTCAATCAATTGAGATTTAACTCTCAAATGATTGAGGCTATTAGGGATAGGGTTTGCTCGACCCTATATAAAGAAAGCTACGACTCATTGAAA
Organism: Chloranthus sessilifolius; assembly: GCA_021018995.1. Classification (NCBI taxonomy): domain Eukaryota; kingdom Viridiplantae; phylum Streptophyta; class Magnoliopsida; order Chloranthales; family Chloranthaceae; genus Chloranthus; species Chloranthus sessilifolius. The sequence goes on from CM037586.1 coordinate 36,318,964, forward strand.
GGGGGATTCCTCTTTAATTGTTTATATATATATATATATATATATATATATCATTGAGGATTCTTCTTATTTTTTTCGGCTTCTTCTCAGTAGATTGTAGTAGGGTTTATTTTTTATTCTCTTTTATAATTGTGAGAGCTTAGATTGTACCTAGGAACAAAAGCATTGTAAGGAGATTTAGAGATAAATAAAAGAGCATTGTTAAAATGATGTCTTGGGATCTACAACGGGTTTGTACGCTGAAGATGAGCGGCTAAAGTCATTGCTCAAGGAGGAAGCGAACCGGAGATAAGTAACTATTTTATTATTGTCTCTACAATTTCATAGTTTTGTCATTGAATCATTCTGTTATCAGTGTGTACTTGGTTGAATATTATCGAGTCTTTATTTACAGTCATTGATCGTGGTTATCAACGACCATAAAAGAAGCACTCCATCTAGATCTGTTCCTGCAGGCCGATATAGGCTGCAGAATGATTGATTTATCATTGTCGTAACTTAGGATCTTGAGATATGCTATCCTTTTTACATGACTCATACTGAAATGATAGGCTGAGTCATAGTGTTTAGATAGGATATGCCTGATCCATAGTCGCATTCTTCTCGATTCATTTTTTTCCTAATAAATGATGGTGTTTTGATTTAAAATGAATTTGTGAGATTAAATGGTAGAAAAGTTACGAATCGATGGTTAGCTAACTCCTTGATCAATTCATAAACTGGCATTTTTCTCCTTTATCATAATTTGTTCCATCCTAGTTTGATTAGTTTTCTTTTATTGCATTGAAAATCGTTTGGTACTTGTGTGGTAAATCAAATTTCTCCCTTGGTACTTCCTTGGGTGTGTTAAAGTCTCTGAAAGAATTAGATAAATTTCACGTTTCCCTGTGGGTTCGACACCCTTGTTCTTACCATGCTACAATAGATCTTGTGCACTTGCAAGGGTTAAACTTAAAATCGACCAAGTTTTTAGCGCCGCTACCGGGAAAAATCGGTGAAATTTTGATTAATTCGGAAAGAGATTTTTGCATTTATTTGACAGTCAATCGATTGAGATCTGTTCCTCAATCGATTGACTGTGTTCTGTGAAGATTTCAGTGTTGAATTGTCAATCGGTTGAACCGAAAGCATCAATCGATCGACTGTTTTGTGTGAAATCCGAATTGTTAATTTTGAATATTGAATTTTAAGGTTTAATTTTGACTTTTAAAATTTGAAATTAACATTTTTGATCTATAAATTGCAAAATCTGAGTTCTTTTATTTTGTTATCATTAAGAAAGATTTTGTGGAGTTCGTTTAGGAAGTTGAGATTTTTTGGATTTCTTATTTTAGATTTTGTAGGAGACTCTTTTATTATCTTCCTCTTTTAGAAAATATTATAGGATTTTCTATATTCTAGTTAGTAACTTTTGTTAGACTCTTGCTTTAGGATTTATAGGAATCTTTTATTCTTTTCCTTATTCTCTTTTAGGTAAGATTTTGTAGGATTGTGTGAATTGCTTTAAGTTTTAAAATTTCAATTTTCAAATTTAATTTTTAATTATAAAAAAAATAAAAAATAAAAAAAAATCCAATTTAAATTAGAATTTTTAATTTTTAATTTTTTTTTAATAAAAAAAAAAAAATTCATTTCTTCTAATCATAGAACTCAATTGATTGAAAATTCTCTGTCAATCGATTGAGACTGGAATATTTTCTGCTGTGGAAATTGTTGAAACTCTTTCAATCGATTGACATTTCTCTGTCAATCGATTGACCTAAACCCGGCTACTTGCCTTCTAAGCTGAAAAATCTGTGCTGACTCCATTTGACTTTTGAATATCAATCGATTGAGACCACTGTTTCAATCGATTAACTAATAAAGTCCTTGTTGGGAAATTTTGTTGTGTGCATTACTTCAATCGATTGAAGTTGATACTTGTGATTTGTTGTGGAATCATCAACCCTTTTTGTGAGTGTTGGTGTATGAGCTTTACTCGTTCTCATCACCCACGTCTGCAACTGTTTAACCTTGAGATCGAACGATCTTGTGGAGAGAATCGCAGAATCCAAAGGAATCAGTATCATCATACTGAGACTTTGGCAGATCAAAGGAACGGGAACAATAAGAACATTAACAATAGAAATAGTGGAAATAATAATCATGATGAGGGCCCAAGAACATTGGAATATTATAATGATCTTGGTTTTTACGAGGATCAAGATAGTATCATGCATGCCCCCATCCTAGGGAACCATTAGGAATTCAAATCTGCAATGATTCAAATGTTACCGATTTATCATGGATTGTCAAACGAAAATTCACATGTTCATTTGAATGAGTTCATTGCAGTCTGTAAAATGTTTCGTGTGCATAATGTGACCGATGAGATAGCTAAGCTATGACTCTTTCCTTTCTCTTTAAGAGATAAGGCGAAAACTTGGTTCTACTCTTTAGAACAGCAATCTATTCAGAGTTCGACAGAGTTACACCGTCAATTTCTTAAAAAATATTTCCCATGACAAAAACCATCGAGTTATGTCAGAAGATTCAGTTCTTTTCCCAACAACCTACAGAAACATTTCATGAATGTTGGAAATGCTTTAAGGAATTGATTAAGAGTTGTCCTAATCATCAACTGCCAAGGTGGCAGCAGGTCCAAAGTTTTTACAATTAACTAATTCCCGAAGAGAGATGCATAGTTGATACATCTTGTGGAGGATCGTGTGCCACGAAAGAGGCCGATGAACTGTGGGCATTGTTTGAGAAGTTATATCAAACTTCAATCCAAAATGCGACAATGGAGCGAACTAATTTGGATGAGGCAACTAAATCTCATGTGTTAACCAGAGGTGGTCTAGTTGATATCAATAACAACACCTCCGATCTTTCAACAAAGATTGACATGCTGTCCAAGCAAATGAACATGCTATTAGCTGCAACTAAGCAAGCTAAAAGTTCCAACTATCCCATCGCTTGTTCAATCTGTGACCACCTAGGTCACATGGCTAACGATTGCCCAACTACCTTATCATTCTTCCCTGATGAACCTACTCCTCAAGAGCAGGTGAATCTGACTCAATCATATCAGCGACAGGGTAGGAATATGAACTCAAACACCTACAATCCGGAATGGAAAAATCACCCCAACTTAGGATGGGGAGGATCCAACCAAACTGGACAGGTGAACCAGCAGTTCCGATCCAACAAAGTGAGTGGACAGCAGAACTTTCGTCCACAACAGAATTCTAATTTCCAGCAGAATTCTAATTTTTATCATCTAAATTCTGAATACTGAAAAAATCAGAATTTCAATTAGAATTTTAATCAATCTCAGACCACCGCTTCGAAAGATTTTGATTTGGAGGAAAAGATTATGCGAAATATGCAAGCTTTTCAGCAAATGATGATAGATCAATTCAGCCAATTGACAAATTAGTTGAGTCAACGAGAGAAAGGTAGGCTTCTTAGCCAACCCATCAACAATCCTCGAGGCCAAGCATCATCTAATGAAGGACCATCAAACAGTCAACAGTTAAAAGCTATTATGGTGTTGAGAAGTGGGAGAGCTGTTGATAATCAAGTGGAGATGCCAATGGAGCCTCACAAGGAGGGAGAAGAAGAAGCGAGAAAAGGCAAAGGACTAGATAAAGGAAAACGAAAAGAAGGTCCTCAAATTATCCAACCAGTACCTACAGAAGAATCAGAGAATGAACCTCGTCCCTATACCCCAAAGGCACCATTCCCAGAGTGCCTAACACCTCCATCTAGAATGGGGAAAGGAATGTCGAAAATGGAAGAAATCTTCGAAACATTCAAACAAGTGAAGATAAATCTCCCATTACTTGAAACAATCAAGCAAATCCCCAAGTACGTAAAATTTTTTAAAGATTTATGCACTCGAAAAAGAAAAATGCGTACTCATGTTTCAAAGAAAGTGTTCCTGATAAATCAAGTCAGTTCAATACTGCAATTGGATGCCCCACGAAAACTTAAGGACCCTGGAGTCCCAACTGTTCCATGTGTCATTGGTGGGCAACCAATTGGAAAGGCGTTATTGGATTTGGGAGCAAGTGTCAATCTAATCCCCTACTCAGTATACTAGAAATTAGGTCTGGGCGAATTGAAACCCACGACCGTTACACTGCAACTTGCTGATAGGTCAGAAAGAAGACCTAGGGGTATTATCGAGGATGTTTTGGTCGGAATAGATAAATTTGTTTTCCCAGTGGACTTTATTGTGTTAGACATGAAACCTCCAGTTAGATCCAGCAATCAAGTCCCAATCATTCTTGGGTGTCCATTTCTCGCGACCGCAAATGCCTGCATCAATTGTCGAGCAAGAGTCATGGATGTTTCTTTTGGAAACATGAAAGTTAGACTCAATATCTTTCATACAATAAACCATTTTCCCAATGAGGATGAGGTTGATTGCTTCTACATCAATCAGGTGGATGAAGTAGTGGAAGAAGCTTTACCATCAATACTTACCAAAGAAGAATTTGAAACTGCTTTGTTATCCATCTACGAGGAGCCAAGATCCGAAAGGAAATGACCAGAAGAAGAGAGGATGAGTTCATCATGTCAAGAGGATAAGTTACGTGAAATTATGACTAAGGTAGAATCGTTACCTCTCGAGGTAAAGGGTGAGCTGACTCCATCGATTGAGCAGCCATCAACTGTGGAATTAAAGCAACTGCTTGAGTCACTCAAGTATGCTTTTTTGGGACCTAAGGAAACGCTCTGGTAATTATCTCATTGACATTGTCGAAAAAACAAGAGAATGAATTGTTAAAAGTGCTAAAAAATCATAAAAAGGCCATCGGATGGACCTTGGCTGATCTGAAAGGGATTGATCCATCAGTTTGTATGCACAAGATACATCTGAAAGATGATAGTACACCATCGAGAGAACCACAGCGGCGACTTAACGCGGACATGAAAGAAGTCGTTTTAAATGAAATCATAAAACTACTCGATGCTGGAATCATCTATCCAATCTCTGATAGTGAATGGGTAAGTCCAGTTCTAATTGTTCCGAAACAGTCTGGGATCACTGTAAAAGAGACTACCGAAGGAGAATTGGTACCCAGTCGTGAAACTACAGGGTGGCACGTGTGCATCGATTATTGGAAAATGAACACGGCTACCAGAAAAGATCATTTGCCTCTGTCGTTTATTGATCAAATTCTCGAGAAGTTAGCGAGGCAGGAGTTTTATTGTTTCCTTGATGGATATTCGGGCTACAATCAAGTGCCCGTATTTCCTGCATATCAAGAGAAGACAACATTCATGTGCCCTTATGGTACTTTTGCATATCGCAGAATGCCATAAGGCCTATGTAATGCTCCGGCCACTTTTGAACGATGTATGATGGCCATATTTTCGGATATGATTGACAAGTTCATCGAAGTATTCATGGACGATTTCTCTGTTTTCGGAAAGACATTTGAATCCTGTTTAAATCATCTTGCACAAGTGCTGCAACGTTGTGTAGAATCCAAACTTGTTCTCAGCTGAGAGAAGAGCCATTTCATGGTCCGCCAAGGAATTGTGCAGGGGCATATCATTTCAAAAAAAGGGATTGAAGTTGACAAGGCAAAAGTCAATTTAATCGCTAATCTGCCTCCACCAAGAAATCTTCGTCAAATCTTATCATTTTTAGGTCATGCTGGATTTTACCGATGATTCATCAAAGATTTTAGCAAGGTCACCAAGCCATTGTGCAACTTGCTTAGAAAAGATGTTCCTTTTGACTTTGATGGATTGCATGAAAGCATTTTTGAAATTGCGTGAGCTGTTATCAAATGCACCAATAATCCAACCACCGGATTATTCGCTACCTTTTGAACTCATGTGCATTGCATCTGACTATGCTATTGGCGCAGTTTTAGCCTAAGGGTAAACAAAATGCCTCATGTGATTTATTATGCTAGTAAGACGCTGATTGATGTCCTGCTAAATTACACCACCACTGAGAAGGAGTTATTAGCCGTGGTGTATGCCTTGGATAAATTTCGCTCCTATTTGCTCGGATCGAAAATACTGGTCTTTTCAGATCACTCTGCATTGAAATACCTGCTAGCGAAAAAGGACACCAAACCAAGGTTGATCCGATGGATCTTACTTCTCCAAGAGTTCAATTTTGAGATCAAAGATAAAAAGGGTGTCGAAAATGTTGTGACTGATCATCTGTCAAGAATTCTGCCTGAAGAATCATCGGTCTCTGAGACTATCCGTGACACCTTTTCGGATGAACAATTGATGGCAATAGGTGCACCCGCTACAAAAGTTCCTTAGTTCTCTAATATTGTGAATTATCTGGTAACTGGCCAAATCCCTACGCAATGGGGTAAAAATGATAAAAATTTATTTTTCTCTCAAATAAAATACTATTTTTTGGATGAGCCACAATTATTTAAATTCTGTTCAGATCAGGTTATCAGGAGATGTGTGCCTGAAGAAGAACAATTGAGTGTTATTAACTTTTGCCATGCTGGGGCCTATGGAGGACAAAAGACCGCACATAAGATTCTTCAAAGTGGATTCTATTGGCCCACCATCTTTCGGGACACTGCCAAATTTTGTAAAGAATGCCAAAGATGCCAACAACTTGGAAATATTTCAAGACGAAATATGATGCCACTGAACCCGATTCAGATTGTTGAAATTTTCGATGTAAGGGGGATCGACTTCATGGGTCCTTTCCCCCCGTCGTTCGGGTATTCATATATTCTTGTAGCTGTTGACTATGTTTCCAAATGGATAGAAGCTGTGGCAACCCACTCGAATGACCACAAGGTCATGGTCAAATTTTTGAAAGAAAATGTCTTTAACAGATTCGGGATTTCACGAGCAATCATTACTGATGGCGGTTCGCACTTCTGCAACAGCCATTTTGCCACTTTAATGAAGAAATATGGTGTTACCCCCAAGGTGGTAACGCCGTATCACCCGCAGACTAGTGGTCAGGTGGAAGTGTCCAATCAGGAAATCAAAAGAGCTTTAGAGAAAACGGTGCGACCGGATAGAAGAGATTGGTCGAATCACCTATCTGATTCTCTTTGGGCATAACGCACGGCATTCAAGACCCCGATTGGAATGTCACCGTTTTGGATTGTCTATGGGAAGGCATGTCACCTCCCAGTGGAATTGGAGCGTAAGGCATTCTGGGCCATAAAATGATTTAATTTTGATATGAAAGAGGCAGGGTCCCATCGACGCCTTCAGCTGAATGAATTAGAAGAGCTACGCTACGATACGCATGAGAATTCGAAGATGTATAAGGAAAGATACAAAAAGTTGCACGATCAATCAATTTTGCGGAAAGATTTTTATATTGGGCAAAAAGTTTGGCTGTTCAACTCCAGGCTTAAGCTTCATCCGGGGAAATTGAATTCGTGGTGGGAAGGACCATTTTAGGTCGTCTCCACTTTCGTGCATGGGGTGATTGAAATTAGAAGCCTTATGGACAATCAAATTCTCAAAGTCAATGGGCAACGACTCAAGCCGATGATCGAGTCAATGACCCAGATGAGAATTGAGGCAATGTACGTCAGTGACCCGAGGTATTGAACGACAATATGGTCGAGCTGTCGACATTTAAACTCAGCACTTCCTGGGAGACAACCCAGTGAGTTTTCTTATTTGATTGTATTTTTATTGAGAAGTGTCTTTTTCAATAGATTGACTGTCAAACAGTCAATCGACTGACCTTCAGTACACAATCGATTGACATTTACCCTATCAATCGATTGATGTTCATCATCATCATCATTCACTACCCTGGTTTGTCAATCGATTGATATTCCAATTTCAATTGATTGACATAACTTTGAAGTTTTGGCCAGTTTTCAGAAATCGGAGCGTCAATCGACACATCTTATCGTAGCAGCTAATTTTTAGGGCACGTCTAAGTCAATTGATTGAGACCAACCTCTCAATCGATCAACTTGATTGCCTATTTACTCTGTCGATTTCCGAGGCACCCAACCGGTGCGCCCTTTCGCGAAAAGGTCATTCTCAATCAATTGACATCACTGTGTCAATAGATTGACATTATGCGTGGATGAGTGGATTGTGCCACGTCGCATCAGCATGGCTGGTGTCTATTCAAATACCCGCGATGTGTGGAGACCAACCATTTTTCAATCGATTGAGGATCCATCCTCAATCGATTGACATTCTGATTATATAATGGGGACACCCATGGTCCCCTTCATCTCAATTCTCCTCCAATCCGAGCCGCACTTCCACGATCTCATTCTCTTATTCCGATCGAAATGGCAACCCTTGGCCCACCGATATACCGACCACCTCGTCCCGCAAAAAACCCTATGCGCATTCCCAATGACGAGTATGTCGATCGCAAATTTTAGATAAAGAATTTCTTTGATCTCGCTAAATACCGTCGCATCGTGGAATGCACCCGTTCGATCGAATTCATCAAAGCTCTGCACTTAGAAATGTTGCTCGCCACTCCACCTATTGATGTCTCTCTGCGTATCATTCACCTGTTTTACCAGAAAATGGAGTGGGTACCTGCACCACTCTCACCAACGAGATTGCCATTCATTAGCCTCGAGATCGATAATTGGCGATATAACCTTCATGCGGCCGATCTCGCGCGGGCTTTCAACTTCTTCGTGGTTCACCCCTTGAACCACCACTTCAATCCCGCTGTTGATCTCAGCTAGAATGACATGATCAACTATATGTGTGGAGGATGGCGCGGGACCGGTTTGACCACTAAAATAGCAGTCCTACCAATGAACATCTTGTTTTGGGATATCATTATGTCAACCAATTTGCTACCGCATGGCACGAAGAGTGAGCGGACGAAGAATAGGGTGCTGGCACTATATGCGGCACACATGAATACGTGGTTTGATGCTTCGGGGTTAATGCTAGAGGAGATGTATCGGTGTCACTAGGACATCGCTACCACCACTACACCAAAGAAGCAAGAGGCTATCCTTCTTCACTTCCCGCACTATGTGATGCATCTCTTGGACCAGCTTGGGTGCCCGAGTTACGATGATGAAGAGATGGGTGATATGAAATTCTATCACTACGGCACCAACGTTTGGGACAAGAGCATCAAGGCTATTCTGCGTGTGATGCCACCTCCTATTGAAGTCGATGAAATACCTCCCCCTCCCTGACCAAACACCGCACAACGCCAACGCGGCGGCATTAGACAGCCTCGTCCTGAAGAGGTCCCCGATTTTAACGCCAAGGCAGTAGTCGCTCGCCTCGAGGCGCGGATGGATGGGTTGAGTACCACTGTGGGAGGTATTGATCGACGGTCTAGATTTTAGACTCCTCTCCTCATGCGGATGGCCTGGGAATCGTTCACTGGGCGTGCCGACGAATTCATCGCAGGAGCGTGAGCGGCGATGATTGAGGAGGGAGATCCTGAATTTGATGATGATGATGATGCTTAGTGTTTTTGTTTGTTAGTATGGGTGTTTGTTGTTTTTAGGTTTGATATGTTTTTAGATTTGTTTTTTTTTAGGTAGGGTCAATTGTAGTTTGTTTAATTGATCTTTTAGTGGATGATGGGCTCCATAGTGTACTCAAATCATTTCAATCAATGCAATCAGAGTGTTTTTTTAGCATGATATATTTTTCTCGGTATTCTCGGATTGGTGCATTTGTGCATCCGTCAATCGATTGAGTTGTCTCTCTCAATCGATTGAGCATTAAATTCTCAAATTCTCAGAAATCCAACTTCAGTAATCGATCAATTGAGGAACAATTCTCAATCGATTGACTACTATGTGGGCAAAACTGTCTAAATCTGTCAGTAACAGAAACTTTCTAATAATTACTGCTTTGAAAGAATCGAATTTGAGCCGTGCACGCAATGGCACCTTTGCATCCAGTATCAATCGATTAACATTGAAATGTCAATCGATTGACAGAGTTATATTTCCAGAATAATACCTCTTTTATTCCGAAATTCAAGATTTGAGTCCTTCTATGAGTCCTAGGAGTCTGTACTTAGAACGTTTTCTCTATATATACTCCTCTTAGGGTAGTCCCTTCCAATAGTCAAAATTTTTATTCCTTATCCCCAAGCTTTCATTATGGCGCCTATCATGTATCGCACCCGATCTGCCGTGAAGAAATTGATGGAACCGATGAGAAAACGTCCCTGCCTTCACACACCTCGACCACCGTTCGATTTGGCACAACATGAAGTGATTGATTTAGAGCTGCCATCTCAGACCCCACCATCTTCTCCACCACATGCACGTATTCCACCATCAAGCGAGGGCGGCATCTCGGAGGAGATGTGGAATTATGCATTTCCGAAGCCAAAGGAAGGGAGATCCATCATGAATGATTGAAGGGCTTAGGACTGTCAGCTTTAGGGTCTAGTTGTAGGAGTCATTTTTACTGTTATTTGATTTTCATGTTTTAGTTTAGGGTATTATTAAATTTGTTTTAGATTAGGTTATTCTTCTCTAAATTTTCCATAAGTGTCATAATTTGCTCAGTTTAAATAAAGTTTAGTTTAGTTATATATTTGTGTTTTGCACTTTTGATCCCAATACCTTTCACTTGGTCTGCTTCCATGGTCCTCAATTGCATTAAACAGTTTGGGGGAGGGTCTACCATACTTTCTATCCATCAAAGCCAATGGGGACATTGATTAATTCAGGTTTGGGGGGGGGGGGGGGTATTTTCGTTTCATATTAAGAGGTTGTTTTTCAAATCTTTAAAGTTTATCAGTCAATCGATTGAGATCACTGTCTCAATCGATTGACTGATGCCCATTAGCCTGTTGGAAATTTGTATTAGTCAATCAATTGAGACCATTGTCTCAATCGATCGACTGATGACCATTAAACTTATGAATCTTGAATTTTATTCATAATCTTCAATTGTTGATGACCAGAAATTCCTTAAAAAATTATTATCATGCCATGATTGTTTTATGAATGCTCATAAAGTTTAAAATTGCATAATGATGTTCATGATCTATGCTTGAAAAATTTTGTACTATCACTCTGCTTTAATTCCAAATTTGAGAAATAAGTATATGACTTGGAATCCTAAGATCACAAAGAAAGACCAAAACCTAGTGAGCTTTAAAATTCTTTGTCCTCATTTTTGATGAGTGCTGAAATAAAGGCGGAGTATGTTTGAATCCCTTGCTTAATTTTTTTTGAAATCTCGTACACTCTATTTTTTATTTGTTGACTTCACATGTGTTATACCATTACACTAGAAACTAGTGTGTAAAAACTCAAGGCAATTAGGCATTGTTACCATCGTAAAAGGAAATGATCTAAGGCCATTATTGGCTCGTTTGTGACCAAAAGGCCCCACCTTATATTGAATTTATCTTGTTGCACCCCCTTTGAGCCTCAACTGAAAGATTTTGCCTTAATTATTCCTTGTAAGTTATATTATCCATACCGCACGCCAAGGTGAAAAAGCCTTACCCTGTTATCTCTGAGAAATTAGGGATGAGACTAATGAAGGAAATTGAGAGTTGTGGCAGTTATATCTGTAAGAAATACAGGGCAAAAAAATGTACAAAAAGAGGGAGAGAAAAAGAAAATTCAGTATTAAGAAATATATGAAAGTGGTGTTAAAAAGAAAAAAAAGAAAAGAAGGAGAAAAGTGTTTATGAAAAGAAAAAGGTCCTAGAAACTGTGAAAAAGGAAGTTGAAAAATCAGAAAATCAAGTGTGTTTCTTGTACTGATTTCTCGGAGAAATTTGAATCCAATCTTCCCTTTCTTTCTTAACCATTTACCTGAGCCCCATTACAACCTTAGAAAAGACCTTTTTGATCCAATTATGAGCGGTAAATGCCCTTGCGGATAGTGATTATACAATGTCTATGGTGCTTGGTATATGCATGCTTAGGATACAAATATCTTTCTCAAATGAGATTTATCTTAAAATTCTTTGTTGAACTGTCTTTCCTATAACATGTGAGATTTTTCTAATTTGTGTTAAAATTCCATATCACATATGAGAAAAAAAAAATAAAACTACTCATCGAAGTGAGTTCATTCTGAGTGTATACCCATGGAAAGGATTGAGTCTAGACATGTGATTTAGAGGTTCCTAATTCAAACTTATTTCAGAGAAAACAATTTTAGCAGTGGTAATTGCATAACACTTTTACGCGATGACTCATGAGTATCGGAAAAACAATGAATTGAGTGAGCACTACTAAATTGAACATGGTAAGAAGCAGTCTAAAGGATTTTCAATAAGCATTTAACTACTTAAGGGCATGACTAAGAAATTCTGAAATTCATAAGCTTTGAAGTTTGTAGGTATCTTCCCTGAAAACCTTCAGGAGACAGAACTCCTCCACTAGGGATCACCTAGGTGTTTAAAGGCTTGTTGCATAGGCTAAATGTAATCGTTTTCCCTACGAAAGTGGCATTTAATTTTTAGGATGTTAGTCTTATTTGCTTTAACATATTTTTCATTCTCTTTGCTCGAGGACTAGCAAAGTGTAGGTTTGGGAGTGTGATCGGTGCCAAAATGTGACTATATTTCGCACCTTAATCCCTACACTTAGTTGTCCGATGAAAGCATCTGATGGTTGTTGTGAGATTTTAATGATTACAGGTGTTTCTGATCATTGGATTGCAGAAGAGCATAAAAGAGGGTAATTAAAGGATACACAAGGGCTATGGACAAAAAGGTCAATAGAAGCATCGAAATCCGTGAAGCAGCTCAACATCCACCAAGAGAATGGAGAATCTACCCCTGAATGTCAATCGATTGAGGAAAAAGTGTCAATCGATTGACAAGAGAAGATAGCATTATCGCCACTTACTCCGAATCAAAATTCAATCAATTGAGATTTTACTCTCAAACGATTGAGGCTATTTGGGATAGGGTTTGCTCGGCCCTATATAAAGAAAGCTACGACTCATTGAAAGGGGGATTCCTCTTTAATTATTTATATATATATATATATATATATATATATCCTTGAGGGTTCTTCTTGTTTTTTTCGGCTTCTTCTCAGTAGATTATAGTAGGGTTTATTTTTTATTCTCTTTTATAATTGTGAGAGCTTAGATTGTACCTAGAAATAAAAGTATTGTAAGGAGATTTTGTAATAAATAAAAGAGCATTGTTAAAATGATGTCTTGGGATCTACAACGGGTTTGTACGCCGAAGATGAGCGGCTAAAGTCATTGCTCAAGGAGGAAGCGAATCGGAGATAAGTAACTGTTTTATTATTGTCTCTACAATTTCATGGTTTTGTCATTGAATCATTCTGTTATCAGTGTGTGATTGGTTGAATATTATCGAGTCTTCGTTTACAGTCATTAATCGTGGTTATCAACGACCGTAAAAGAAGCACTCCATCTAAATCTGTTCCTGTGGGCCGATCTAGGCTGCAGAATGATTGATTTATCATTGTCGTAACTTAAGATCTTGAGTTATGCTATCCTTTTTACATGACTCATACCGAAATGATAGGCGAAGTCATAGTTTTTAGATAGGATATGCCGGATCCATAGTCTCGTTCTTCTCGATTCATTTGTTTTCCTAATAAATGATGGTGTTTTGATTTAAAATAAATTTGTGAGATTGAATGGTAGAAAAGTTACAAATCGATGGTTAGCTAACTCCTTGATCAATTCATAAACTATCATTTTTCTCCTTTATCATAATTTGTTCCGTCCTAGTTTGATTAGTTTTCTTTTATTGTATTGAAAATCGTTTGGTACTTGTGTGGTAAATCGAATTTCTTCCTTGGTACATCCTTGGGGGTGTTAAAGTCTCTGAAAGAATTAGATAAATTTCATGTTTCCCTGTGGGTTCGGCACCCCTATTCTTACCGTGCTACAATAGATCTTGTGCACTTGCAAGGGTTAAACTTAAAATCGACCAAGTTTTTTGCGCCGCTGCCGGGGAAAATCGGTGAAATTTTGATTAATTCGGAAAGAGATTTGTTCATTTATTTGGCAGTCAATCGATTGAGATCTGTTCCTCAATCGATCGACTATGTTCTGTGAAGATTTCAGTGTTGAATTGTCAATCGATTGAGCCTAAAGCATCAATCGATCGACTGTTTTGTGTGAAATCCAAATTGTTAATTTTGAATATTGAATTTTAAGGTTTAAATTTTGACTTTTAAAATTTGGAATTAACATTTTTGATCTATAAATTGCAAAATCTGAGTTCTTTTATTTTGTTATCATTAAGAAAGATTTTGTGGAGTTCTTTTAGGAAGTTGAGATTTTTTGGATTTCTTATTTTAGATTTTGTAGGAGGCTCTTTTATTATCTTCCTCTTTTAGAAAATATTATAGGATTTTCTAAATTCTAGTTAGTAACTTTTGTTGGATTCTTGCTTTAGGATTTATAGGAATCTTTTATTCTTTTCCTTATTTTTCTCTTTTAGGTAAGATTTTGTAGGATTGTGTGAATTGTTTTAAGTTTTAAAATTTCAATTTTCGAATTTAATTTTTAATTATAAAAAAAATAAAAAATAAAAAATAAATCCAATTTAAATTTAAAATTTTAATTTTAATTTTTTTTCTTTTTTTTTTTTAAAAGAAAAAAATTCTTTTCTTCTAATACTGGCTATTGTTGATCATAGAACTCAATTGATTGAAAATTCTCTGTCAATCGATTGAGACTGGAATATTTTATGCTATGGAAATTGTTGAAACTCTTTCAATCGATTGACATTTCTCTGTCAATCGATTGACCTGAACACGGCTACTTGCCTTCTAAGCTGAAAAATCTGTGCTGATTCCATTTGACTTTTGAATATCAATCGATTGAGACCATTGTTTCAATCAATTGACTAATAAAGCCCTTGTTGGGAAATTTTGTTGTGTGCATTACTTCAATCGATAGAAGTTGATACTTGTGGTTTGTTGTGGAATCATCAACCCTTTTTGTGAGTGTTGGTGTATGAGCTTTACTCGTTCTCATCACCCACGTCTGCAACCGTTTAACCTTGAGATCGAACGATCTTGTAGAGAGAATCGTTGAATCCAAATGAATCAGTATCATCATACTGAGATTATGGCAGATCAAAGGCACGGGAACAATAAGAACATTAACAATGGAAATAATGGAAACAATAATCATGATGAGGGCCCAAGAACATTGGAATATTATAATGATCTTGGTTTTTACGAGGATCAAGATAGTATCATGCATGCCCCCATCCCAGGGAACCATTATGAATTCAAATCCGCAATGATTCAAATGTTACCAATTTATCATGGATTGTCAAACGAAAATCCACATGTTCATTTGAATGAGTTCATTGCAGTCTATAGAATATTTCGTGTGCATAATGTGACCGATGAGATAGCTAGCTACAACTCTTTCGTTTCTCTTTAAGAGATAAGGCGAAAACTTGGTTCTACTCTTTAGAACAGCAATCTATTCAGAGTTCGACAGAGTTACACCGTCAATTTCTTAAAAAATATTTTCCCATGACAAAAACCATCGAGTTGCATCAGAAGATCCAGTTCTTTTCCCAACAACCAACAGAAACATTTCATGAATGTTGGAAACACTTTAAGGAATTGATTAAGAGTTGTCCTAATCATCAACTGCCAAGGTGGCAACAGGTCCAAAGTTGTTACAATGGACTAATACCCGAAGAGAGAAGCATGGTTTGTGCATCTTGTGGAGGATCGTGTGCCACGAAAGAGGCCGATGAACTGTGGGCATTATTTGAGAAGTTATATCAAACTTCAATCCAAAATGGGACAATGGAGCGAACTAATTTGGATGTGATAACTAAATCTCATGTGTTAACCAGAGGTGGTCTAGTTGATATCAATAACAGCACCTCCGATCTTTCAACAAAGGTTGATATGTTGTCCAAGCAAATGAGCAAGCTATTAGCTGCAACTAAGAAAGCTAAAAGTTCCAACAATCCCACTGCCTGTTCAATCTGTGACCACCCAAGTCACATGGCTAACGATTGCCCAACTACCTTATCATTCTTCCCTGATGAACCTACTCCTCAAGAGCAAGTGAATCTGACTCAATCATATCAGGGACAGGGTAGGAATATGTACTCAAACACCTACAATCCGGAGTGAAAGAATCACCCTAACTTAGGATGGGGAGGATCCAACCAAACTGGACAGGTGAACCAGTAGTACCGATCCAACGTAGTGAGTGGACAACAAAACTTTCATCCATAACAGAATTCTAATTTTCAGAAAAATTCTAATTTTCAACAGAACCCTCCTTATTATCATCCAAATTCTGAATACCGAAAAAATCATAATTTTAATTAGAATTTTAATCAATCTCAGACCACGGCTTTGAAAGATTCTGATTTGGAGGAAAAGATTATGCGAAATATGCCAGCTTTTTAGCAGATGATGATAGATCAATTCAGCTAATTGACAAATTAGTTGAGTCAACGAGAGGAAGGTAGGCTTCCTAGCCAACCCATCAACAATCCTTGAGGCCAAGCATCATCTGATGAAGGACCATCAAACAGTCAACAGTTAAAAGCTATTATGGTGCTGAGAAGTGGGAGAGCTGTTGATAATCAAGTGGAGAAGCCAGTGGAGCCTCACAAGGAGGGAGAAGAAGAAATGAGAAAAGGTAAAGGACTAGATACAGGAAAAGGAAAAGAAGGTCCTCAAATTGTCCAACCAGTACCTGCAGAAGAATCAGAGAATGAACCTCGTCCCTATACCCTAAAGGCACCATTCTCAGAGTGCCTAACACCTCCATCTAGAATGGGGAAAGGAGCGTCGAAAATGGAAGAAATCTTCGAAACATTCAAACAAGTGAAGTGAAATCTCCCATTATTTGAAACAATCAAGCAAATCCCTGAGTACGCATAATTTTTCAAAGATTTATGCACTCGAAAAAGAAAAATGCGTACTCATGTTTCGAAGAAAGTGTTCTTGACAAATCAAGTCAGTTCAATACTGCAATTGGATGCCCTATGAAAACTTAAGGACCCTAGAGTCCCAACTGTTCCATGTGTCATTGGTGGGCAACCAATTGGAAAGGCGTTACTGGATTTGGGAGCAAGTGTCAATCTAATCCCCTATTCAGTATAATTAGGTATGGGCGAATTGAAACCCACGACCATTACACTACAACTTGCTGATAGGTCAGAAAGAAGACCTAAGGGTATTATCGAGGACGTTTTGGTCGGCATAGAGAAATTTGTTTTCGCAGTAGACTTTGTTGTGTTGGACATGGAACCTCCAGTGAAATCCAGCAATCATGTCCCAATCATTCTTGGGCGTCCGTTTCTCACGACCGCAAATGCCTGCATCAATTGTCGAATAGGAGTCATGGATGTTTCTTTTGGAAACATGAAAGTTAGACTCAATATCTTTCATGCAATAAACCATTTTCCCAATGAGAATGAGGTTGATTGCTTCTACATTAATCAGGTGGACGAGGTAGTGGATGAAGCTTTACCATCAATACTTACCAAAGAAGAATTTGAAACTGCTTTGTTATCCATCTATGAGGAGCCAGGATCTGAAAGGAAACAATCAGAAGAAGAGAGGATGAGTTCATCATCTCAAGAGGATAAGTTATGTGAAATTATGTCTAAGGTAGAATTGTTACCTCTCAAGGTAAAGGGTGAGCTGACTCCATCGATTGAGCAGCCATCAACTGTGGAATTAAAGCAATTGCCTGAGTCACTAAAGTATGCTTTTCTGGGACCTAAGGAAGCGCTCCTGGTAATTATCTCATCGACATTATCGGAAAAACAAGAGAATGAATTGTTAAAAGTGCTCAAAAATCATAAAAAGGCCAACGGATGGACCTTGGCTGATCTGAAAGGGATTGATCCATCAGTTTGTATGCACAAGATACATCTGGAAGATGATAGTACACCATCGAGAGGACCACAGCGGCGACTTAACCCGAACATGAAAGAAGTCGTTTTAAAGGAAATCATAAAACTACTCGATGCTAGAATCATCTATCCAATCTCTGATAGTGAATGGGTAAGTCCAGTTCAAATTGTTCCGAAAAAGTCTGGGATCACTGTAAAAGAGACTACCGAAGGAGAATTGGTACCCAACCGTGAAACTACAGGGTGGCGCGTGTGAATCAATTATCGAAAATTGAACACGGCTACCAGAAAAGATCATTTTCCTCTGTCGTTTATTGATCAAATTCTTGAGATGTTAGCGGGGCAGGAGTTTTATTGTTTTCTTGATGGATATTCAAGCTACAATCAAGTGCCCGTATTTCCTGCAGATCAAGAGAAGACAACATTCACGTGCCCTTATGGTACTTTTGCATATCGCAGAATGCCATTCGGCCTATGTAATGCTCCGGCCACTTTTCAACGATGTATGTTGGCCATATTTTCGGATATGATTGACAAGTTCATCAAAGTATTCATGGACGATTTCTTTGTTTTCGGAAAGACATTTGAATCCTATTTAAATCATCTTGCGCAAGTGTTACAACGTTTTGTAGAATCCAAACTTGTTCTCAACTGAGAGAAGAGCCATTTCATGGTCCGCCAAGGAATTGTGCTGGGGCATATCATTTTAAAAAAAGGGATTAAAGTTGATAAGGCAAAAGTCAATTTAATTGCTAATCTGCCTCCACCAGGAATTGTTCGTCAAATCCGATCATTTTTAGGTCATGCTGGATTCTACCGAAGATTTATCAAACATTTTAACAAGGTCGCCAAGCCATTGTGCAACTTGCTTAGAAAAGATGTTCCTTTTGACTTTGATGAGGATTGCATGAAAGCATTTCTGAAATTGCATGAGCTGTTATCAACTGCACTAATAATCCAACCACCGGATCATTCGCTACCTTTTAAACTCATGTGTAATGCATCTGACTATGCTATCGGCGCAGTCTTAGGCCAAAGGGTAAACAAAATGCCTCATGTGATTTATTATGCTAGTAACACGCTGATTGATGTCCAGCTAAATTACACCACCACTAAGAGGGAGTTATTAGCCATGGTGTATGCTTTGGATAAATTTTGCTCCTATTTGCTCGGATCGGAAATAGTGGTCTTTTCAGACCACTCTATGTTGAAATACCTGCTAGCGAAAAAGGACACCAAACCAAGATTGATCCGATGGATCTTAGTTTCCAAGAGTTCAATTTTGAGATCAAAGATAAAAAGGGTGTCGAAAATGTTGTGGCTGATCATCTGTCAAGAATTCTGCCTGAAGAATCATCGGTCTCTGAGACTATCCGTGACACCTTTCCGGATGAACAATTGATGGCAATAGGTGCACCCGCTACAAAAGTTCCTTGGTTCTCTAATATTGTGAATTATCTAGTAACTGGCAGAATCCCTACGCAATGGGGTAAAAATGATAAAAATCTATTTTTCTCTCAAATAAAATACTATTTTTGTTATGAGCCACAATTGTTTAAATTCTGTTCATATCAGGTTATCAGGAGATGTGTGCCTGAAGAAGAACAATTGAGTGTTATTAACTTTTGCCATGTTGGGGCCTGTGGAGGCCATTTTGGAGGACAAAAGACCGCACACAAGATTCTTCAAAGCGGATTCTATTAGCCCACCATCTTTCGGGACACTGCCAAATTTAGTAAAGAATGCCAAAGATGCCAACAGCTTGGAAATATTTCAAGACGAAATATGATGCCACTGAACCCGATTCTGATTGTTTAAATTTTTTATGTATGGGGGATCGACTTCATGGGTCCTTTCCCCCCATCGTTCGGGTATTCATATATTCTTGTAGCTGTTGAGTATCTTTCCAAATGGATAGAAGCTGTTGCAACCCGCTCGAATGACCACAAGGTCGTGGTCAAATTTTTGAAAGAAAATGTCTTTAACAGATTCGAGAATCCACGAGCAATCATTAGTGATGGTGGTTCGCACTTCTGCAACAGCCATTTTGCCACTAAAATAAAGAAATACGGCGTTACCCACATGGTGGCAATGTCGTATCACCCGCAGACCAGTGGTCAGGTGGAAGTGTCCAATCGGGAAATCAAAAGAGTTTTAGAGAAAATGGTGCGACCGGACAGAAGAGATTGGTCGAATTGCCTATCTGATGCTCTTTGAGCATATCGCACGACATTCATGACCCCGATTGGAATGTCACCGTTTCGGATTTTCTATGGGAAGGCATGTCACCTCCCAATGGAATTGGAGCGTCAGGCATTCTGGGACATAAAATGATTTAATTTCGATATGAAAGAGGCAGGTCCCATCGACGCCTTCAGCTGAATGAATTAGAAGAGCTACGCTACGATGCGTATGAGAATTCGAAGATGTATAAGGAAAGATACAAAAAGTTGCACAATCAGTCAATTTTGCGAAAAGAT
Organism: Chloranthus sessilifolius; assembly: GCA_021018995.1. NCBI lineage: Eukaryota > Viridiplantae > Streptophyta > Magnoliopsida > Chloranthales > Chloranthaceae > Chloranthus > Chloranthus sessilifolius. The sequence continues at coordinate 36,339,235 of CM037586.1, forward strand.
TTTTATATTGGGCAAAAAGTTTGGCTGTTCAACTCCAGACTTAAGCTTCATCCGGGGAAATTGAAATCGTGGTGGGAAGGACCATTTCAGGTCGTTTCCACTTCCGTGCATGGGGTGATTGAAATTAGAAGCCTTACGGACAATCAAATTCTCAAAGTCAATGGGCAACGACTCAAGCCGATGATCGAGCCAATGACCCAGATGAGAATTGAGGCAATGTACCTCAGTGAGCCGAGCTATTGAACGACAATATGGTCAAGCTGTCGACATTTAAACTCAGTGCTTCCTAGGAGGCAACCCAGTGTGTTTTCTTATTTGATTGTATTTTTATTGAGTCTTTTTCAATCGATTGACTGTCAAACAGTCAATCGACTGACCTTCTGTACTCAATCGATTGACATTTACCCTATCAATCGATTGATGTTCATCATCATCATCATTCACTACCCTGGTTTGTCAATCGATTGATATTCCAATTTCAATCGATTGACATCACTTTGATGTTTTGGCTAGTTTTTGGAAATCGGAGTGTCAATCGACACATCTTATCGTAGCAGCTAATTTTTAGGGCACGTCTAAGTCAATCGATTGAGACCAACCTCTTAATCGATCGACTTGATTGCCTATTTACTCTGCTGGTTTCCGAGGCACCCAACTGGTGCGCCCTTTCGCGAAAAGGTCATTCTCAATCGATTGACATCACTGTGTCAATCGATTGACATTACGCGTGGATGAGTGGATTGTGCCACGTCGCATCAGCATGCTTGGTGTCTATTCAAATACCCACGATGTGTGGAGACCAACCATTTTTCAATCGATTGAGGATCCATCCTCAATCGATTAACATTCTGATTATATAATGGGGACACCAATGGTCCCCTTCATCTCAATTCTCCTCCAATCTGAGCCGCACTTCCACGATCTCATTCTCTTCATCCGATCGAAATGGCAGCGCTTGGCCCACCGATATACCGACCACCTCATCCCGTAAACAACCATATGCGCATTCCCAATGACAAGTATGTTGATCGCCAATATCAGACAGAGAATTTCTTCGATCTCGCTAAATACCATCGCATTCGTGGAATGCGTCCATTCAATCGAATTCATCGAAGCTCTACACTTAGAAATGTTGCTCGCCCCTCCGCCTATTGATGTCTCTCTGCGTATCATTCACCTGTTTTACCAGAAAATGGAGTGGGTACCTGCACCACTCTCGCCAACGGGATTGCCATTCATTAGCCTCGAGATCGATAATTGGCGATATAACCTTCATGCGGTCGATCTCGCGCGGGCTTTCAACTTCTTCGTGGTTCGCCCCTTGAACCACCACATCAATCCCGCTGTTGATCTCAGCCAGAATGACATGATCAACGATATGTGTGGAGGACGGTGCGGGACCGGTTTGGCCACTAAAAGAGCAGTCCTACCAATGGACATCTTGTTTTGGGATATCGTTATGTCAACCAATTTGCTACCGCATGGCACGAAGAGTGAGCGGACGAAGAATAAGGTGTTGGCACTATATGCGGTACACATGAATACGTGGTTTGATGCTCCGAGGTTAATGCTAGAGGAGATGTATCGGTGTCACCAAGACATCGCTACCACCACTCCGGAATTCGAGATTTGAGTCCTTCTATGAGTCCTAGGAGTCTGTACTTAGAACGTTTTCTCTATATATAGTCCTCTTAGGGTAGTCCCTTCCAATAGTCAAAATTTTTATTCCTTATCCCCACGCTTTCGTTATGGCGCCTATCAAGTATCGCACCCGATCTGCCGTGAAGAAATTGATGGAACCGATGAGAAAACGTCCCTGACTTCACGCACCTCGACCACCGTTCGATTTGGCACAGCATGAAGTGATTGATTTAGAACTGCCATCTCAGACCCCACCATCTTCTCCACCACATGCACGTATTCCACCATCACGCGAGGGCGGCATCTCGGAGGAGATGTGGAATTATGCATTTCCGAAGCCAAAGGAAGGGAGACCCATCATGAATGATTGAAGGGCTTAGGACTGTCAGCTTTAGGGTCTAGTTGTAGGTGTCCTTTTTACTGTTATTTGATTTTCATGTTTTAGTTTAGGGTATTATTAAATTTGTTTTAGATTAGGTTATTCTTCTCTAAATTTTCCATAAGTGTCATAATTTGCTCAGTTTAAATAAAGTTTAGTTTAGTTATATATTTGTGTTTTGCACTTTTGATCACAATACCTTTCACTTGGTCTTCTTCCATGGTCCTCGATTGCATTAAATAGGTTTGGGGGGGAGGGGTCTACCATACTTTCTATCCATCAAAGCCAATGAGGACATTGAGGGGGGGGGGGGGTATTTTCGATTCATATTAAGAGGTTGTTTTTCGGGTCTTTAAAGTTTATCAGTCAATCGATTGAGATCACTGTCTCAATCAATTGACTGATGCCCATTAGCCTGTTAGAAATTTGTATCAGTCACTCGATTGAGACCATTGTCTCAATCGATCGACTGGTGACCATTAAACTTATGAATCTTAAATTTTATTCATAATCTTCAATTGTTGATGACCAGAAATTCCTTAAAAAATTGTTATCATGCCATGATTGTTTTATGAATGCTCATAAAGTTTAAAATTGAAGAATGAAGTTCATGATCTATGCCTGAAAAATTTTGTACTATCACTCTGCTTTAATTCCAAATCTGAGAGATAAGTATATGACTTGGAATCCTAAGATCACAAAGAAAGACCAAAACCTAGTGAGCTTTAAAATTCTTTGTCCTCATTTTTTATGAGTGCTGAAATAAAGTCGGAGTATCTTTGAATATCTTGCTTAATTTGTTGAAATCTCGTATACTCTATTTTTTATTTGTTGACTTCACATGTGTTATACCATTACACTAGAAACCAGTGTGTAAAAACTCAAGGCAAATAGGCATTGTTACCATCATAAAAGGAAATGATCTAAGGCCATTATTGGCTCGTTTGTGACCAAAAGGCCCCACCTTATATTGAATTTATCTTGTTGGACCCCCTTTGAGCCTCAACTAAAAGATTTTGCCTTAATTATTCCTTGTAAGCTATATTAGCCATACCCTACGCCAAGGTGAAAAAGCCTTACCCTGTTATCTCTGAGAAATTAGGGATGAGACCAATGAAGGAAATTGAGAGCTATGGCAGTTATATCTGTAAGGAATACAGGGCAGAAAAACGTACAAAAAGAGGGAGAGAAAAAGAAAATTCAGTATTAAGAAATATATGAAAATGGTGTTAAAAAAAAAAAAGAGGGAGAAAAGTGTTTATGAAAAGAAGAAGGTCCTAGAAACTGTGAAAAAGGAAGTTGAAAAATCAGAAAATCAAGTGTGTTTCTTGTCCCATTTCTCAGAGAAATTTGAATCCAATCTTCCCTTTCTTTCTTAACCATTTACCCGAGCCCCATTACAACCTTAGAAAAGACCTTTTTGATCTGATTATGAGTGGTAAATGCCCTTGCGGAGAGTGATTATACAAAGTCTATGGTTCTTGGTATATGCATGCTTAGGATACAAATATCTTTCTCAAATGAGATTTGTCTTAAAATTCTTTGATGAACCGTCTTTCCTATAACATGTGAGATTTTTCTAATTTGTGTTAAAATTCCATATCACATGTGAGAAAAAAAATAAAACTATTCGTCGAAGTGAGTTCATTCTGAGTGTATACCCATGGTAAGGATTGAGTCTAGACATGTAATTTAGAGGTTCCTAATTCAAATTCATTTTCAGAGAAAAGAATTTTAGCTGTCGTAATTGCGTAACACTTTTAGGTGATGACTCATGAGTATCGGAAAAACAGTGAATTGAGTGAGCACTACTAAATTGAACATGGTAAGAAGCAGCCTAAAGGATTTTCAATAAGCATTTAACTACTTAAGGGCATAACTAAGAAATTCTGAAATTCATAAGCTATGAAGTTTGTAGGTATCTTCCCGGAAAACCTTCAGGAGACACAACTCCTCCACTAGGGATCACCTATGGGTTTAAAGGCTTGTTGCATAGGCTAAATGCAATGGTTTTCCCTACGAAAGTGGCATTTAATTTTTAGGATGTTAGTCTTATTTGCTTTAACATATTTTTCATTCTCTTTGCTCGAGGACTAGCAAAGTGTAGGTTTGGGGGTGTGATCGGTGCCGAAATGTGACTATATTTTACACCTTAATCCCTACACTTAGCTGTCCGATGAAAACATCTGATGATTGTTGTGAGATTTTAATGATTACAGGTATTTCTGACCGTTGGATCGCAGAAGAGCATAAAAGAGGGTAATTAAAGGATACACAAGGGCTATGGACAAAAAGGTCAAAAGAAGCATCGAAATCCGTGAAGCTGCTCAACATTCACCAAGAGAATGGAGAATCTACCCCTGAATGTCAATCGATTGAGGACAAAGTGTCTATCGATTGACAAGAGAAGATAGCATTATCCCCACTTACTCTGAATCAAAATTCAATCGATTGAGATTTAACTCTCAATCGATTGAGGCTATTAGGGATAGGGTTTGCTTGGCCCTATATAAAGAAAGCTATGACTCATTGAAAGGGGGATTCCTCTTTAATTGTTTTTAAATATATATATATATATATATATATATATATATATATCATTGAGGGTTCTTGTTTTTTTCGGCTTCTTTTCAGTAGATTACAGTAGGGTTTATTTTTTATTCTCTTTTATAATTGTGAGAGCTTAGATTGTACCTAGGAACAAAAGCATTGTAAGGAGATTTTGTGATAAATAAAAGTGAATTATTAAAATGATGTCTTCGGATCTACAACGGGTTTGTACGTCGAAGATGAACGGCTAAAGTCATTGCTCAAGGAGGAAGAGAATCGGAGATAAGTAACTGTTTTATTATTGTCTCTACAATTTCATGATTTTGTCTTTAAATCATTCTGTTATCAGTGTGTGCTTGGTTGAATATTATCGAGTCTTCATTTACAGTCATTGATCGTGGTTATCAACGACCGTAAAAGAAGCACTCAATCTAGATCTGTTCCTGTAGGCCGATATAGGCTGTAGAATGATTGATTTATCATTGTTGTAACTTAGGATCTTGAGATATACTATCCTTTTTACCTGACTCATACCGAAATGATAGGCTGAGTCATAGTTTTTAGATAGGATATGCCGGATTTATAGTCGCGCTCTTCTCAATTCATTTGTTTTCCTAATAAATGATGGTGTTTTGATTTAAAATGAATTTGTGAGATTGAATGGTAGAAAAGTTACGAGTCGATGGTTAGCTAACTCCTTGATCAATTCATAAACTGTCATTTTTCTCCTTTATCATAATTTATTTTGTCCTAGTTTGATTAGTTTTCTTTTATTGCATTGAAAATCGTTTGGTACTTTTGTGGTAAATCGAATTTCTCCCTTGGTACTTCCTTTGGTGTGTTAAAGTCTCTGAAAGAATTAGATAAATTTTACGTTTCCCTGTGGGTTCGACACCCCTGTTCTTACCGTGCTACAATAGATCTTGTGCACTTGCAAGGGTTAAACTTAAAATCGACCAACTATCTCAGGCTCCCTTCTGACTTTGTCCAAGCTATCCAGCTGGAGGCTGAAACCATTTTTAACAAAGTCTATTTTGAGGAGCTACTAGAGACCTCTTCCTCCATTGAATATCTGGCCAAGGCATCTCTGCTGCCACTATTGAAGCCCTCAATGCTGCTGATTTTTCCACGATTAATAAGATTATTTTATAAGAATATGAGGTTGAAAACTAGTGATGATGGGAACCCAGCACTGCTGGTATTAATTGACGATTTAGAGATGTTGTTCAACCAGGCAAACATTGCAAAAATACTGGGGATACCAACCAGGTATAGCCCTGAGAAGGCTTGGGTCCTCCTTTGATTGCCACCATTATTGAGATAGCCAGGGAGTTAACTGGAGGGATCACTGCCTTAGGTGACTCAATTAGGAAGAGGGATTTGCACCCCAACCTCAGGCTCATGGATGTAGTGTTGAGGAAAAATGTGTATTGCTTTGGGCATGAGCAGGAGAGGAGGTACCCCATAGCTGATGCCCTCTTCTCGTTTTACAGAAACCACTACTTGGATGCAATCAAGTTAAGTTTTGAGGGGATTAAAGATTTATGTGAGAAGGTGAAAATAATGAAGAAACCTCATGCCCTTCCCTACTACAGATTGATTACTGCATTACTGAAGTGGGGGAATTACCCCTTTAATAGGGAGGAGGAGACTGTGGCCCTGAACCCCACAAAGAGTGGAAAGAAACAGTGAGGAATCAATGGCACCATGATGGAGAAGAAGAAAAATAAGAGGGAGGAGTTACTGAGAGAAGCAGTCCCCACCATTCATAAAGCAGCTGCTACTGCTGATGCTGCTGCATCCTCCCCCTCACTTGTGCTAGCTAGCACAAACATCACCTCCCCAGCCATTCCCTCTACCTCCATGCCAACTCCCACCCCCTTAACACCACCTTTACCTACACTCATTGCCACACCACCTCCACCTTCAACCCATACATCACAACCCACACAAGCACACTACCCTTACCTGACCCTATATCACCAATCACCATAGCCACTGACACCCTACCCATTTCTACACCCTTACCTATTTTTCCAGCCCACCCTAGCCCACCTGTCAAGACCCCATAAAAGAAGAAAAAGAAAACTACCAAAACCCCTACTGCACCCCATCCCACCTATATCTCCTAAACAATTCCAATCCCTAAAACCATAGCCATTCTAGACCCCATAACCACCCTATGAACCTGAAACCCATACCTTTGAAAACCCACATGATTCCCCACTCTTTATACCTATCACTGGTGAACCTGTAGACCACTCCATTCCCTTATCCCATGATCATGAGCCACTTTCAGGAGAGAAATTTTCCACTATGATGTCCACTATCCTAGGAGACATCAACCTAGAGTATACCCTTCTCCTAGACTCACCTCACCCTTCAGACTTCACCTCTCCACAGCAGACATATCCCAGGCCACTACCTTCACTCATCAACCCACTTCCCCCTTTCAACCAGTTCCCCCTATCCAACCCACTGCCACTACCATACCTTACATATTACCCCATGTCCTGCACCTCCTACTCTCCCTACATTCCCAAATGTTGGCCAATACCCAAACCCAAGCTACAATTGAGGCCAATCTTCATTCACTTCACTCCACCCTACCAAACCCTACATCCATCCCAACCATTTTACATTCCATCCAAGCAACTCTAAATAATCTAACCCAACCTTCCCAACAGTCATCCCACTTTACATCAATCCATACTCCCCCACCTGCTCCTACACCCATTGTACCTCTCCCAGAAACTTCTCCCATCACCTCCAAAGATGCATCCACCCAAATAGACCCTGAACCTTAACTACAAACCATTCCTGCATCTGCCCTTAATGTCCCTCCCCCCCTACCCTCCACCCCACCCCTGTCTTCCACCTGTCCCTTTCCATTGCTGGCTAGCACTTCTTCCATCACTGCTCAGCCCATTCTTCCTGCCTCTTGTAATCCCCAGCCTCCTTACCCCACCCTCCTCCGGGCCATGCAAACCTATGTTTACTTAAAAAGGGATGTAGTCCAAGGTATGGCTGACCTGAAAGCTACAGTGCGTCAGCCCCTCCTTGATAAAATTAAACTCCTGATGCTTGCTCATAAGGTTGAGAAAAAGGATATCAAGCAAGGATGGAAAAAAATTATGGTCCAAGACAACGAGGAAAAGAAAAGAGTTGAGAGTCAGAAAGATGTGATCAAGAAACTAAAAGAGAGATTGAGACTGACTGAGGAGAGGGCTTATGATTATGGAGTGACTATTGCAGCTTTGGAGAAGACCGCAAATGCACAAACTGACCGAGAGCTGGCAGAAACCCTTTTTAAAGACTTAAACCACCCAAATGTTCCTCTCCAGCAAGCAGCTCCTGATGCAAAGGATCCTAGCCCAGTCAAACCTGGACTCAAAATCAAGGAACCTACCCCAAAACCTTCCCCCACTCCAACAAGAAAAAGCACAGCCAAGCCTAGGAAATCTACTTCAAAAAGGCCACTGTCTAAGGCTGCCACTTTGAAACAAGTACAGGGAAAAAGAATTCAGGAACCACCTACTAAGGCCAAGGACTCCGATGATTAAAATTTTGCACATGTATTTAGCTAGGAGTTAGTGTGTAATTTTGTAGTTCTTTCCCTTACTTTGTACATATTCTTGCATAGCAATAGAAATTCCTTTTTCTTATATGATGCTTCATTCACTGTCTTTCTCTATTTGTTGTTTGTTTTGTGTTGTGTACTTTTCTTTCATGCTGTGTCATTTTCTTTTAAAAATCTCTGTCTTGAGCCTACTGTATATCCACATCTAACTTTGAATTAGTGAGGACACTACTCCTCATAGGTTTGGGGTGTGGCAGGACTTGCCAATGAAATAGTTAACCTAAGTGCAGCAGAAATCAAGGGAGTAAGATAGAAATGGAGCCATGTTCACTTAAGAATCATAAAAAATTGAGAAATTTAAAAATTTTATAGACCTTTAAGCATTACAAGTTTTTAAATTTTAGTATTTTCATGATGTGAACACCAAGAAAACTCACTTATATCAGTACTTAGTGAATCACTAAGGAGAGAAAAAGGTAAGGACATGCCTAACAGTTCAATGGAAGACCACAACTAGTGAGATTTGGGCCTATAAAATTTTTTTTTCCTTCCTTTGAGGAGTGACTGAGGTAATTTTTTCTAGCTCTAAGGACTGGCTGAGTCAATACCCTCACTAGAAGTTAGGCACCTCTAAGTTGAAACAACTGACAGCACTCATGATACTTAGGAAAGGATTAAGGCCTTCTCTTAGACAATTTGAGCTTAAACATACCAACCCTAATCAACTGCCCTTGTGCACACACCTTTTGAGCCTTAATTTTCAATTTTCTTCAAAATACACCTGAGTACTTATACCTGAACCTATGGACCTGATTCAAACCTATCCTCACTCTGAGAAATAAGAAGATAAAGGAGAAGGAGCTAAAGATGGACAAGATAAGGTCAACATTGGGTGAATGGAGAAGAGATACTTAAAACTTAGCAGTGTAGCAGCTGAGGAGAGAGGTGGCAAGTCAGAAAAATAAAAATAAAAATAAAAATGCATCCAAAAAGAGAAAGAAAAACAATAATGAAGAGGAATAAGAGAGGAGTCAAGAGGAAAAGTTCATTGAAAAATTAAAAATAAGAGGAGAAGCTGGCCACTTCAAGTCTGAAGAATTTTAAGGAAAATGAAAGATGCTGAACTAAAGAAGGTGAAGTCATGAATCACCTCCTTCACCTACTGACTTCTCAATTTTGAATCTCTTTTCAACCTTCCATTCTTTATAACCATCCCATAAGCCACATTACAACCCAGCCAAAAGACCCTGTGATTCAAAGTTGAATGAGTTGTCATGCAAAGACAAAGAGTTGTCCAATCTATGGTGAGGATTACCAATGATGCCAGAACTTAGGTGCTTTGCCTATGCTCATGCTTATTGACCCATTTGGGGCCTATAACTGCTCTTGAGCTTGAGAGAATATGAAAACCCTCAAAGTTCCTTATGAGAGTATGCCCTGGTGAGCATCGGGTCTGATGTTGAATGTATTGGGCATGGCCTATAATCTAATTTTTGAATTAATGATGAGCTCAGTACTGACCTACATGTGATATTTTCCCCTACTGTGAGCTAATTGGAAATGATTTGCATATATGTAGAAGCTGTGATGATTAAATGTCTATGCATGTCATACGTTCAAATTCCTCATATTTTTATTGAATCAAAGGTGAACTGATGCTCTTTTGGGTAGGGTTCTTACAACTCTATATTGTAACCGTACCTAGGGTAACACTCTAGGGCATCACTGATACTAGAATATTTGAACTTGTATTCCTGGTTATCAATTTTGGTATAAATCACGTTCTCTTCATCCCCTTCATACATGTTTTGATAAAATAACCTCACTAACCTAGGGTAATAATAATCTCCTAGAGGCTTGAGCAAATTGTTAAGTTCAGCTTTTTCAATATAGTCCAAAGCCCACCTACTCAAAGGCGTCTCTTCGAAAAATATGTGGTCAAAGGTCCGTTCCAACATAAAACCTTTGGCTGCCCACCATGCATTGGGTCTTTCTAATGCCGATCGACGCGAACAACCCGAAGGTGTCGCTGGTTGCTTCGAAGTTGATGGCTTAGCAGGTTGTTTCCCTTTTGGTGCCATTAATCTCAAGAAAACTCCAAAACTAAGGTTTGAATCAAAACTTTAAGGAACTTCAAAGGGAAGTTATGATCTTACCTTCGGAAGTGATTTGGAATCGAACTTGTGAACCTTTGCACTCCAAAGGTCAAGATCAATGCTCGAAATCGATGGCTAGAAAAACTCGCAAGCACACAGCCATAAAGCCCTAAAAGAAACCCTTATGATTTTTGAGCAAATGAGAAGTTAAAACCCGATTTCCTTATATATTAACAAAATCGATCAATTGGATTGCGTATTTAGTGGTCCTGTCGTCTTACAACCTGGCAATTAACTGAACCTATCGAGCTTCAAAATAGAACCCCTAAAGAACTTTTCGATAAATCAGCTTTGTGGCTCGATCGACCGATTTTCACATTTTGAAGCCCATTGGCCAATTGATCCTATCGACATTCACTGAATCTGCTGACATTCAAAATTGAACTGCTCGACATAAATCGATCGATCGATTTAAAATTCGATCGATCGCTTTTGTCAAAAACCCTTAATCTGCTTTACAATTCTTCTACTACTTGTTTTAGTGCATTTAAGTTCAAATTTCTAAATAATCCTTATCATTTAACTATTGATGGTACTTTTACATCAATTCACAAGTTATGTACTTTAATTTCTAGTTTCATAAATCAAACAAGCTACAATTTTCTTGCACTACCAGCTATGTAACATTCACATTTTCTTGAGTCGCTTCTTGAAATAATTGTGGGTATTGCTCGAGAATCTCTGCTTCATGCTCCCAGGTGCTTCCTCTCAGGAATGATTCTTCCATTTCACCAACACTAGAGGAATATGTTTATTATGTAGTACTTGCACCTTTCGGTCAAGTATCTCAATAGGCTCCTCCCTAATAGTCAAATCTCTGTAAACCTCTATCGGCTGGTCATCAAATACGTGAGTAGGGTCTTTCACGTATTTCCTTAACATTTATACATGAAACACATTATGCATTCCATCAAGTTGTGGGGGTAAAGAGATTTTGTATGCAACTTCTCTAACTCGTCCCAAAATCTCATAAGGTCCGAGATAGCGCGGACTTAGCTTTCCACGCTTTCCAAAATGCATAACCCCTTTCACTGGTGAGATCTTGACGTACACATGGTCGCCAACTTGGAAATCAACACTTGTCCTCTTGATGTCGGCATAGCTCTTTTGTCTACTCTAAGCTATCTTGATTCTGTCATGAATTAGACGAACGACATCGGCATTGCTCTCAATAATTTCTGGGCCCAATATAATCTTTTCATCGGTCTCTTCCCAATTTATCGGTGATCTACATCACTGTCCATAAAGTGCTCCGTAAGGTGCCATATCGATTCTTGTCTGAAAACTGTTATTATATGCAAATTCGATCAACAGCAAGTGTTGATCCCATGATCCTCCAAAATCGAGCATGCACGCTCTCAGCATATCTTCTATATTTGATTTACCCTTTCTATTTGTCCATCTATTTGAGGGTGGAATGTTGAACTAAAATCCAACCTCTTACCCATTCCTTCTTGGAACTTTCGCCAAAACTGTGAGGTATGTAGTGGGTCACGATAAAAAACAATGCTCATCGAAATTTCATGTAGTCGGACAATTTCTCTCATGTACAAGTCTACCAATTTACTCGCTGTATATGCAATGTTATAGGGTAAAAAGTGTGCTAAGTTGGTCAGTCTATCAACCACAACCCAAATAGCGTTATTTCATCTGGTTGTTCATGGTAATCCCAAAATCAAGTCCATGGAGATTGACTCCTATTTCCATTCTGTTATCGGCAAAGGTTGTAATAGGCCTGCTGGATGCCTATGATCCACTTTCACTTACTGACATACCTGACACTTTAAAACATATTCAGCCACGTCTTTCTTCAATCCTTGCCATCAGAAATTTTTCTTTAAGTCTTGGTACATTTTCTTACCACCAGGATGAATAGCATATTTTGATTTGTGTGCTTTGTCTAAAATAGTTTGTCGGAAGTTGACATCTATTGGTATACACAAACGTCCTCTAAACATTAGCGATCCACCCTCTCTTATGGAGAAGTCTGAATTGGTTCCCTCTATCATCCCTTACTTGATCTTTACTAACTCTGTGTCTTTCATCTGGAGTTCATACACTTGATCAAAGATCGTCGGTCGAATCGAAATATTTGCTAACAAGGCACCTAAATCTGTACTTCAATTTTTGTATCATACAAAGAAAGATCCTCTAATAATTTCCATCTATGAATCCCCATAATTAGGCTACATAGTTGAGCCGAACTTTTCTGACTCAAAGCATCTACTACGACATTAGCCTTGCCTGGGTGATACTGAATTGAGCAATCATAATCCTTTAGAAACTCAATCCATCTTCGTTACCTCATATTCAACTCTTTCTGTGCGAATAGATACTTAAGACTCTTATGATCTGTAAAGATTTCAAATGTTTCGCCATATAGATAGTGTCTCCATATCTTTAAATCAAAGATCACTGTGGCCAATTCTAAATCGTGCATTGGATAATTCTTCTCATGGTCTTTCAGTTGTCTAGACCCATATGCGATGGCCTTCCTATCTTGATTCAACACACATCCCAACCCATTGTAAGAAGCATCACTATAAACGAAAAATCCTCCACTGCCGGATGGAATAGCTAAGACTGGCGTAGAGGTAAGTCTCTTCTTCAACTCTTAGAAAATCTTTTCACATTCTTCAGTCCACTCAAACTTGCTGTCTTTCCTTGTGAGTTCGGTGAGTGGCCCTGAGATCTTGAAAAATCCCTCTACAAACCTTCTGTAATAACCCGTTAGACCGAGGAAACTTTGAACTTCTATTACCATTGTTGGTTGCTTCCAATCCACCACTGCCTCAATCTTCGCTGGGTCTACTGTGACACCCGCCTTAGACATAACATGTCCTAGAAAACTCACTTGTTCCAGTCAGAATTCACACTTATTGAGCTTTGCATAAAGTTAGTGTTCACGTAACGTTTGTAAGGCTATTCTTAAATGCTTCTCATGTCTTCCTTGGACTTAGAATAAACTAGGATGTCGTCCACAAATACTACCACACACGTATCAAGATGTGGTTTAAATACCCTATTTATGAGGTCCATGAATGAAGCTGGGGCATTGGTTAGTCCGAATGGCATTACTAAGAACTCGTAGTGCCCATACCTGGTTCTAAACATTGTCTTCTGAATATCTTCTATTTTGACCTTCAATTGGTGATACCCTGATCTCAAATCGATCTTGGAAAAGAATGTTGCACCTTGTAACTGATCGAAGAGGTCATCAACTCTTGGTAATGGGTATCGGTTCTTTATAGTCAACTTATTTAATTGACCATAGTCGATGCACAATCTCATCGACCCGTCCTTTTTCACAAATAAGATCTGTGCTCCCCACGGAGACACTCTAGGTCCATGAATTCCTTATCTAGGAGTTCTTGGAGTTGTTCTTTAATTCCTTCAACTCAGCCGGAGTCATCCGATATGGTGCTTTAGAAACTGGCTCCATACTTGGTGCTAAGTCAATTGCGAACTCTACTTCCCTATCAGGTGGCATCCTTGGTAACTCATCTGGGAACACGCCTTCAAACTCGCATACCACCAGAATGTTAGCTATGACATACTTCTCCTCTTTTTGCTCTTGTAGAAAAGAAAGATACCCACTACATCTGCTTTTCATCAAACGTTGTGCTTGAATTGCGAATATAAATGGTATGATAGTCGATCACATACCAAAGAATCTGAACGATTTCTCTCCCTTAGGTTGAAATGTGACTATTTTTCTTCGACAGTCCACACTCGCATTGTGAGTGGATAATCAATCCATGCCAAGGATCAAGTCGAATCCTTGCATATCGAACAGAACTAGGTCAACTGCCATCTCATGATCAGTTTAGTCCCTGACCGCAACAACTATTGACCTACACACCATATCGGTGTTCACGGACTTCCTCGTCGGAAGTGACACTGCCAAGATGAACTCTAACAGTTCTGGAATAACTTTCATCTTCCGTGCAAATTGACGGTCACAAATGAGTGGGTAGACCCTGGGTCTACCAACACTCAAGCATCATAACAATAATCGTCACCCTCCTTGTATAATTGTAAGGTACCTAAGCAACATATGCGAATCTATTTAGATGTGCACCACATATCGAATAGTTCTAAACTTACGATAAAAAGAATAGTACATGAACATTATATTACCCTATCACGCATCATACACCTTCTTCTTCTAAAATTTATCGAATTAGATTGATACCATATTTAGGTCATACCTTGAATCACTTCATTTGTATGTTAGGCATCCCGAGCAGTGGCTGCATACACACGACCCTGAATTGTAGGCCTCGTGGTTCTTATCAGCCGCGGTGTAGTAGTTGTGGTCGTCTTCTCCTTCCTCAACATTGGGTAGCCCTTGATCATGTGGCCCATCTTTTCACATTTAAAGCATCCACCCATACCCCGTCTGCACTACGTTGTTTTATGTGCCTTGCCACATAGGGCACAAGTCTCTACTGGTGTAGACGATGCAACCTTTGACAATCCTCGGGTGACTGATACCCCAGTAGTAGAAGTAGGACTCTCTTGACGAAAAGGTATCCCTTGAGTAAGCATAGGTGGCCTTGTATAATTTGCTGGGTAGGTGGTCTCAGGAGTGGTGCCGTAAACCTTGGCTTTTTATTTACAGATTCGAAATTTTCTTGTCTCCCTTGAGCTGCCTTCCCCCTATTCTACTGATCACGTCTCTAATACATCTCCGACATATCTCTCTCAGCTACTATGGCTTCCCCATAACTGCTCCATAAGTTTCTAATTCAAACATGGATACTCTATCCCTGATGCTTGGTCTTAACCCGCGCTCAAACTTGTTGGCCTTCATCTTTTCCGTGGCCACATATTCCGATGCCAACCTTGAAAGTCTAATGAACTTCGTACCGTATTCCCGTACGAACATTCCTCCTTGTTCCATGGTCATAAACCTTGCTGCCATTTGATCTCTTATCCGCCTCAGAAAATACTCTTTGTTAAATATCTAAATAAATTCATTCCATGTCAATGGCTCGTCTAGCCTCTCTTGTTCTCTTCTCATTAAGGCCGCCTTCCACCAAGGATCGGCGTCTCCTTACAATTGAAATGATGCCCAACTCACCTTTTCTTCCTTAGTACATGCCAATCTCAATAGTAGTTTCTCTATCTGGTTCAGCCACTTTTTTGCCTCTAGCGGATCCGTCTGACCATAAAGCTAGGAGGTTTTAATCTCTTAAACCCACAAATCCCGATGGCTGAGGTGGCATAGGAGGTGGTGTCGGAGGCTGTTATTGGTGGTTATTGGCATTGTTTGTTGCCAACAATGCAGTCTTCTGAGCCATGGCATTCGCCACAACTTCCATCGCTTGAGCCATCCTTTGTCTGTCCTCTCGATATTGTTCCCTCTCTTGATTTCTTTCTTGATTCTCTCGCTCCGGTACACTTGTTTATGGAATTACCCAATTACCGATTGGAACTCTATTCAAACTTGTGAAGATCTCATCTCCACTTCTTAAATTCCACCTACGGCCGCCTGTAGATCATCCTCTACCTCTATTTGACATATGTGCTGCAAACATGAAACCAAAGTTTCATTAACAGACAGTCCCTATACTCTGACACAATATCTCAAACGTGTATTACGTGTTTAGAAAATCAGAAATTTCTAATGCGTAGCTCTGATTCCAACTATGACAACCCAGATTTTTAACCCCAGAAACCCGCGCCGTCAGGTCGGTCCGTAAGACCGAACCCCGAACGCATCAAACGAAACACTTGACACATCCACACACAAAGTGAAAAATAAACCAAAACTCTAACTATGCAGATAGAGTCATCATATAAGCAAGAAATCTCCAGTTCTAATATCAAAGTGCACTCAAAATAACGGTTCTAATTCCATGCGAGTGCGCATGAACAAAAGAACCGAAAAGAACCACCGGTAATGACCATCCATCACCGAAACATGGTTCATAAAATAATAGTTTAAATAATTACAATTATTTGAGTCTACAATAAAAAGGCCGGACGTACCAAGCCGTATCTACATAAAATCTCACACTAAACACTCTCATTGGTGGAAGAACTCCTCGGGCGGAGGCTCTAACTCCTCCCCCGGAACGTACTCAGAGTCCTCCAATTCAATATCTTATGTGCTGGTGTCTTCACCTGTACCTGTGACGTATAGTTGAAGGGTGAGCTTCTCCAAGCTCAATGGAGAAAATATCCATAGCATGCATTTTCATCGCAACACACATATATCTCATGACAAAACCGAAATAATTGAAGAGCACATGAAGAGGCATTTAAATCAAAGCGAACGAATCATATGCAAAATTCTAAAGTATCACATGGTTTCCAAAGCTTTTCACATCTCACATAGAGAAAACTTAAAGCGATAACTTAACTAATCTCTCGAGCACATATAACATCGAGAGCCACAATATACCGATGGGAATACCCACCATCGTCGTTCAATGAGCTATTTCACAATGTCAAGCCCCTGAGCTACGTTAGCAGGGGCACTTGAGGCTCACATTGACCATTTTGGTCCACAATGTACGGGTATCGCCGTACCGGTCACACAAAGTTGTACGAATATCCCGCTGTATCGGTCATAGATATCCTGCCTCGTCAATCACGGATATACTGCTGCTACGGTTGGGTATTCGCACACAAACCTTAAATCAAAGTGCATAGCTAAATTATAGTTTATCACCGTGAATTGTGGTAATATATAGCTAGGTTTAGAATTGAAGAATAGAAGTTCACACACACATACATATGTCACACATACACACTTATCACATTTGTACCCGTGCACAAAGCTCATGTAGTTGAAATGACAAAGTGTTATGATTTTCACACACATACACACAGACTACATCATGACTCATATGTTTATCGTAACAAAGGTATATGCTATAGGATTTTTCCTACCTCACACGCAATCCATAGGAAGTCTTTTCTTCCCACAATAGCGCCTTCACATCACATGTTCATAGTCTGAACCTAGAGCACATCAAGTTATGTCTTACACATCAAAATGACAAAACAAAAGAGGTCTCAAAAGTCCTCTCCCTCAAAACTGACAAATGCCAGAATCTAGCAAAATCGATCGATCGAATCCCAATCCGATCGATCCGTTTTAAATATTGATCGATCGAAATACATTTCAATCGGTTGGTTTCCTTCAAAAATATACAATTCTCTATTTGTATAACTTATTTCACACTCGATCGATCAGTTCCCAAGTCGATCAATTGATTTCACAAATCGATCGATCGAATATAAAAATGATTGATCATTTTACTCAGAAACCAATCTCACTTCACATTTTCAACCTATCGAGCCTACAAGCAACCTGTCGAGCTTCCAGGTGAACCTGTCAACCATCTTGTCGAAGCCATATATGAACCTGTCAAGTTTGCACAGTATCCACTTGAATAGATTCAAACCAAACGAGAACCTCTCGAGTTGAGCACAAAGCCAGTCGAGGCACAATTCGATCGATCGAATTTCCATTCTATCGATCGGTTTCTGCTTTCTGAAACCACACTTCTCTATCCTATATATATATATATATATATGTTTCCTATCAAAATCGATCAATCGATTCTCATTTTGATCGATCAATTTTGATAGATTCTCAACCCCTCAAGCTTTTCTTCTTAGGTTTTGTTTTTGTCAAAACCCATCACATTTATTACGACTTTCTAGGGCATTTATTACCCAATCTATACCACACACACACACATCCATTTCTAATCTTTGAGAGCATTTATTACTCAATCACCCACCATAAACACACATGATTTAAACCATAAGTTCTTACCTTCAAACCAGATCTTTGCACTTCAATGGTCCAAATCTTTTAAATCCTTCATTCTTCTATTCCACGTATCGAAGGGCCTTGCAAATCGATCTTCTTTCTATCGGTTCCACACACACGAGAATTCTATTCCTCTTTTCTCTCTTCTTTACAAGTTGAGTCTCATGCAACTAGGCAATAAATGAAACTTCTCATCTAAGTCTATCTTTATACTTAAAGTTTTAGTTTGGGTGTTAAGTCAACACACCATATGTTGGTGTACCTCATCTCATCAAAAGGTTATTTCATCTTTAGTTCTAATTCTTACTTCACTTATCGGATCAAATTTATTTTCTTGAGCTGCGTGACTCGTCGGGTACGCATCTCGAGTCATATAGTTCAAAAGTCAAAGTTTTTGGATCTTTACACGACGGGACACAAAGTAGAGGAGTTGGATGTAGTGAACGACACAACCTCCACTTAGACACAGTGAAGAAATGGAAGGAAACAGAGACATTTAGGTAGTCGATAAAGTTATACGTTTGTACTTTTATTTAATATTAATTGAGAGATTGTCAATAAGTTGGCTGACATATACTCGTATGCTTTCGATTGTAGAATTGCTCATGACTGCATGTTTCCTAATTCAAAAGCCCATCAAACTCATCGATCGGGTTATCAATCCAACCCACGACAGTGAGTATTTTATGTTCTTTTTTATATGGTTTTGAAGTGTTTTCTTATACACTTAGTACTTAACCCGTCACAATGCTTATGATTTAGTTATTCGCCTCTTGTTGCCAAAAAAAAGTGTGAACGGAATACCAATTTTAGGTGGTTGGTCTATCATTTCCTTAGAAAAGGGATAGTTTTATTATTTATTCATATAATCTGTGTTGTCTTGATAGATATGAGTAATTTTATAGTTTCGAGCATTTACGTCTATTTTCACATCCCCTCCCCAATCCTCGTGTAGAGGAGAAAGTATTTGAAGAGGAGAAAGTAATTGATTTGAGCAACTATATGAAGACTCAAATTCAGTGAAAATTCTCCTCTAACTCAGAGGTGACTATGAATTGAGTTTTTACATAATCATGCGTAATATTATAGTGTATATCTTACATATGAGTGACCCATTGTATATTTGTTTTAATTGAAGGAACGAGAGTGCTCTGTCATCGAAGACATAGGTTTCCGGTTCAGTGAGTACCCAGAATTACAGTATCGAGGAACTATCAAGAGACGATGAGAATACTGACTATATGGGCTCAGATAGGGACTCTAGTTATTTAGTTGGAGTCGGATTCCAGGGACGAATAGTAGGAAATAAATCAAAAGATACAGATTTCAAAATTGAAGATGATGACTTGGAAGGAGAGAGTTCTACAAGGAAGTCGAGATTTCATAGGGTTGAAAATATATCTTTGACTATCAGAAAAGTTTTTTCTTCTCGAAAGAATTTCTCACTGCCTTAAAGAATAATGTTGTGTTAGAGAACTTTCAATTGAAACCAATAAAGACAACGAAGGGGATTGTTGTTGCTATATGTGTGGACCCTATTTGTCCATGACGTATTCGTGCGAGTAGGGGCACCGTTGGTGGTGATTCTTTCGTAATTAAAATAATGAATCTCGAGCACAAGCACTGTCCACTTAGTATAGCTATGTAAAAAAAGAGAGGTCATCGACAAGCCTCAAGTGATTGGGTAGCTTCTAAAATAAAGAATATGTTGAAGGACGCTACTGATTATGAACCTGCCAAAATTATCAGTGACATTCAAACAAATTAGGGGGTTATAATAAGCTATAGTAAAGCATAAAAGGCGAAAGAAATAGTGTTGGCCAACATTAGGGGTGATTGGGAGTCATCTTATGCTAATCTCCCTTCATATATTACAGAATTACGTAGATCCGATCCTGGCGCCTTCATTAAACTACTATGTTTGTATGATGACTCATTCCTTATATTTTTTTGGGCATTTAATCCCTCTATTTATGGATATAGAAGAGCGTTGAGGCCCATAATTTTAATTGATGGAACACACTCAAAATATAAATTTTCTTGCCCGATGCTAATTGCGACAAGTGTCAATGGCAACAATGGTTTATTCCTCATTACTTTTGTTGTAATTGATAGTGAAACAGAAGATGCTTGGGAATAGTTTCTTCGATGTCTTTGAGAATCAATCATGGATGATGATAGACCAATTGTCATAATTTCAGACTGTGAGGATGCAATTATATCGACGGTACCAAAAGTATTTCCAAATGTCATTCATAGCTTTTGCTTCTTTCACATTGTCAAGGACTTTAGGGAGGAGTTTAGGAATCCGGCTTTGTGGAATCAACTCTGGCATATTGTTCGGGCCTATACCGTAAATGAACATGATGAGCTAATGATAAAACTTGAGGGTCTTAACCCTACTGGTGCAGAATAACTTGGGCAGAGTGAACCATGGAGGTGGTCTAGAGCGCTCTTCCCTGATCTTAAATACGATCTTCTGACTACAAACATGTCTTAATGTTTGAACAAAATCCTAGTTTATGCTAGAGGTCTATCAATAATAGCCCTTATTGAAGCAACGAGAAAAAAAGTTGCCCAAGTTTTTCATGACACAGCTATAAAGGGTCAAAAGATGTCAAAGGGTTTAACCCCATATTCATCCGATATCTTGGAAGAGGCTGACGAAGCAACTAGGTTTTGTTAAGTTCTACCATCATCACCCAACATTTTTGAGGTATCACCGTTGACATTTAAGTATAATGTATATTTAGATAAGAGGTCCTGTTCTTGTTGTTATTTTTATGTTTTGGGCCTCCCTTGTATCTATGGCAGGGTTGCCATTTGTTGGGGTAATGCAGATCTGTCGATATATTATGATGAATGGTAGACATTTGTACGGTATTGTGACACATATAGTAAGATAATCGAATCGACTTTAAACAAATCTGAATGACACGTTAGGCATGCTACTCCTGTTATTCACACGCTTCATTGTAGGAACCCCCCAAGTTGACCACATAAAAGAAGGTTAAAATCCGCACTTGAAAAGAAATGGATAATGCATTGTACAACTTGTAAGCAAGAGGGATACAATCATTCAACTTGTCAAGGATCACAGTCATAAAAATATAAAATGAAATTATGAAATTTGCTAAACTTGTTAGGGGATTTCAGTGTGCTGATTATTGTGTAATGATAAGAAAGAAAATAAAATCAAAGTAAAACAGGGATGCATTCAGCACATTAAAAATCTCCTAGACCTGCAAGATACATGGTCCTTTACAGCAAGTTTTGATAAGTAAGAGTTTGTCCCACAGGGAGTAGTGATCTAAACTTAAAAGGTGTATAGTAGACCTCCAGATCTGGCTACAGATATGGCAATTCTAAGAAGAAAGAGAGCTTTTCGAGTGTCACTAGATCTAATTCTACAAGGCTGAAATAAAACTAAACTAAGAGATAGAGGAAGATGGATGATAAAATAAAATATAAAATGGGGAGAAATAGACAGCTAGGGCCTGGTGTTCATTGCAAAATAGATCAAGATCGGAGGATATGCAGCCATCCTTCATTTGGCTACAAGCGTAAATGCAAGGTATAAGAATCTGATTTAGACCCGTGGTTTGGATTGATCTTAAGGCTATGATCTGTCCACTTAAATAGTCACAGATCATCCCATAGATTTCCTTTCTTCTGATGGTTTGGATTGATCTTAAGGCTATGATCTGTCCACTTAAATGGTCACAGATCATCCAATAGATTTCCTCCATTCCGATGGCTTCAATAAGAACAAGATAATCACTACAGATGCTATGGATGCAAGGCCACAGGCACAGGCACCCACAGGCATATAAACCCAAGGAAATCAGATGATCATCAAGAGATCTACTAGTTAAGTGGGTGGGCTAGTCCCATCTACACAAATCTGATCGAGAGTCTAATGGGACCACAAGATCTTTAGATTTAATTAAGCTTTAAAATCAACAATTTATTGCTTTAATGAAAAATAACTTACAATAACATTATTCCCAGATCTGTAGTCTGTGCATCGATCCACATTTCTTCATGCCAAAATTATAATTATAAACTAGATCTGAGCTGCTACCTAGATCTAATCCAACAAGCTGGATTAGAGAGAGAAGGGGGAAGAAAAAAGGGAAAAATAAAACCTAAAACTAAACTTAAATGAGCTAAGGAGAGCTCAGGCTATTCCTTTGTTCCTACTTTTCTTGCCGAGAAATTACACTAGAATAAATGGGTATTTATACATATGCATTGATCTATGTGCGTTGAGTTACAGCCAATCAGAGAGCAGAGGACTCAGTTCTGTTATGCACAGCTGAGGTGTCTTTATTTCGGCCAAGGAAAATTGCATGTGGACTGTTATCCCATGTGCAGAAAATTATGCCCAGCTGATGTGTTTTTGCAGCTCTCAAAAATGCCCCTACCGACCACTGATATTTTCTAATGGAACCTGAGATAAATTCCTGAGATGTGTGGGACATTGGGATGTGTGCCCTAGAAGCATTGGAATCCCCAAAATGTCCCTAAAGTGTGAAATAGATGGCTGGAACCCGTGCCTCGATAGGTTGGAGCTTCAGAACTTCAACCTCAACAAGTTCAGGCAATTGTTCGATAGGTTAGAGTTTCAGAACTTCATTCTCGACACGTTCAGGCAACTGCTCGATAGGTTCTTTTAACCATTCGACAGGATGCTCGACAGGTTCAAACAACCATTCGACAGGATGCTCGATAGGTTCATTTTCAGCATCAGAACCTCTCGACAGGTTCTTGACAAGTTCAAACAACCATTCGATAGGTTGCGACAGGTTCAAACAACCATTTAATAGGTTGCGACAGGTTCAAATAGCCATTCGATAGGTTGTGACAGGTTCAATTTTAGCCTTTTTTCAGCACTGTACCTTAATTTCAGCACATACTTGCTCGTGGGGTTCAACCGACCACTCGAGAGGTTGGATCTTATCATTTTAAATCACTCGAGCGGTTGGTTTTTAACATGAACCACTCGTGGGGTTCACTAAATCATGCATTTAAACCACTCGAGTGGTTGCACCAGCCCTCTAAACTGCTCGAATTCTTCAAGTTTGCAGTTGTGCTGCTCATGGGCTTCCATCATCAGCTCGAGTAGATGAACTTCAACACTTAAAGTACTCGAGTGCATTAATGTTGTAGCTGTAATATGCCACTTGAATTGCTCTGCAGTTGTTCGCATAAAATGCCTTGAGGTGCTTATTTGTTGTTGTCTTCCATCCAAGGTGCTACCTTGCTACAAACACAAAATGTTGTATTACTGCATAGGACCTCATTAACCTTTGGGCTTCACCACTCTCTCTCTCAGCAGGTCTTCAAGGCTCCTAAAAAATGCTAAAAAGCCCCAATGGTGTGAACCACCATGGTGCCTTTTCAATAAATCCATCAACTCCACTGCTAAACACAAAATTCCTTCTTCTTGACTTCAAAAGCATGGATTGCAGCATTAAGCTCTTATTTGATGTTATCTGTAAAAACACACTTAAAAGACATTATTAACATGCTCAAAGGTCCATCATAGGTCATGTTAAGGGGTAGAAAGGGATATATTTCAGTACTCAACACACCCCAAAACCTAACCTTTGCTAGTCCTCGAGCAAAGTGAAATTTAAAATAACTAACCTATAACATTAAATGCCACTTTCGTAGAGAACACGAGTGCATTTAGCGCATGCACCAAGCCTTTTAAACCCCTAGGTGATCCCTAGTGGAGGAGTGGAGTCTCCTGAGGGTTTTCAGTGAAGGTATCCCCAAACTTCTCTAATAAAATTAGTTAATACTCATGCAAAATGCTAAAACAGAGTTCAAGTAAAATAAAATAAATTCCACACCATGTCCATTCAGTTTTAGAGGAATTTCAGCAGAAAAATATCAATTTAAAACCTGAAATTCTGCTGTAATTCCTTCATCATCAATCAGTTCATGTCAAGGCATTGTGCCAGAAAATTGATGCAGAGCTCACCTTTAATTTAAGAATTCTGTTTTGATAATGCCCCAACCAAATTTGATTTCAGACTCAAATCTTACCGGGGTTGTCATTCACAATAAATCTAGAAGGGTGCATCATTTCACATAGCTCAAGAGCAGTTACAGCCCTCAAATAGGACTGCAAGGATGAGCATAGGCATTGCTCTAATTTCTGAAACTTTCTAATTCTTTTCACCATAGATCAGACAAATTATCATCTCCACATGACAGCTCAATCTATTTCAGATCAATAAGGTCTTTTTATTGGGTTGTAATGTGGCTTATGGGTGACATTGATAAAGAATGAACGGGTAAAATGGGATTCAAAATTGAGAAATCAACACGGTAAGGAGGTGGTCATGACAACTTCTTCATTTCAACACAATTCCATTTACTTCTTGCATTTTCAGATTTGAAGTGATCACGTTCTAATCCTCATTTCAATCCTTCAATGAAATGACTTCTCTTTCTCATGCTTTTGCTTTATTTTTCTATTTTTCTTTTCTTTTTGTTATTTTTTTATTTTTTTTTATTTTTATGGGTTGGAATGCCACAACACCACCAAATGTGCTTTCTTCTTTCTCAACCAACCATTAAACCAGCTCTAACTTTTGAAATCTCAGAGTGAGGGTCAGGTTATATCAGGTCACTGAGGTTTTAAGTTCAAATTTTCTAGTTTTTATAAAAAAAAACTAGGAATTTTAAGGCTCAAAAGGTGTGTATCAAGGACAGTTCAAAGGTGGGGCATTTTAGCTCAAACTATCCAAGGAATGACCTTACTTCATGTCCTTAATGTCATTAATGCTGTCAAGCTATTTTAACTTGGATTTGCCTAACTTGTAGTGAGTAGAACTAAATCCAATCAGTCCATAGAGCAGAAAAAATTGTTAAGACACTCTTCAAAGAAATTTTTTTAGGCCCAAATCTCATTGGGTATGGCCTTCCATCAAATTTTCTGGGGTGTATCCTCACAGTTTTATCTCATTTCAGGTTCACTAAACATCAATTTTTGAAAATTCTTGACATTTGCTTCATGAGAAATGTTAAAACTACAGCTCATTTCAGTTTTAAAAAGTTTTTAATTTCCTCTTTTAAAAAAAAATCAGGTGGAAAATCACTTTATTTTCGAAAAAAATCAGGTGGGAAATCACTTTATTTTTGAAAACTTTTTCAACATAGCTACACTAGCATTAACTTATTTCATTGGCACACCTGCCATACCCCCAAACCTAAGATGAACATTGTCCTCAATGTTCTATACAATGAGGAACTAGGGGCAGCAGGGTAAAAGAAGAAAGAAAAAGTAAGTAGAAAAATTGTAGCTACATGCAGCAGAAAATAAAAAAAAACTCAAATCTACTATCTAGATCAAAAATCCCCGGCAGCAGCTCCAAAAACATCTTGGGGGATTTCAATGTGCTGATTATTGTGTAATGATAAGAAAGAAAATAAAACCAAAGTAAAATAGGGATGGATTCAGCACATCTAAAATCTCCTAGACCTGCAAGATACAGGGTCCTTTACAGCAAGTTTTGATATGTAAGACTTTGTTCCACAGGGAGTAGTGATCTAAACCTAAAAGGTGTATAGTAGACCTCCAGATCTGGCTACAGATCTGACAATTCTAAGAAGAAAGAGAGCTTTTCGGGTGTCACTAGATCTAATTCTACAAAGCTGAAATAAAATTAAACTAAGAGATGGAAGAAGATGGATGGTAAAATAAAATATAAAATGGGGAGAAATAGACAGCTAGGGCCAGGTGTACATTGCAAAATAGATCAAGATTTGAGGATATGCAGCCATCCTTCATTTGGCTACAAGCGCAAATGCAAGGTATAAGAATCTGATTTTGACCAGTGGTTTGGATTGATCTTAAGGCTATGATCTGTCCACTTAAATGGTCACAGATCATCCAATAGATTTCCTCCATTTCGATGGTTTGGATTGATCTTAAGGCTATGATCTGTCCACTTAAATGGTCACAGATCATCCAATAGATTTCCTCCATTTCAATGGCTTCAATCTGAACAAGATAATCACTACAGATGATGTGGATGCAAGGCCACAAGCATAGGCACCCATAGGCATATCAAACCAAGGGAAATCAGATGGTCATCAAGAGATCTACCAGTTAAGTGGGTGAGCTAGTCCCATCTACACAAATCCAATCAAGAATCTAATGGGACCACAAGATCTTTAGATTTAATTAAGCTTTAAAATCAATAATTTATTACTTTAATTAAAAACAAGTTACAATAACATTGTTCCCAGATCTGTAGTCTGTGCATCGATCCACATTTTTTCATGCCAAAATTACAATTACAAACTAGATCTGAGCTGCTACCTAGATCTAATCCAACAGGCTAGATTAGAGAGAGAAGGGGGAAGAAAAAAGGGAAAAATAAAACCTAAAACTAAACCTAAATGAGCTAAGGAGAACTCAGGCTATTCCTTTGTTCCTACTTTCCTTGTTGAGAAATTACAGCAAAATAAATGGGTATTTATACATATACATCGATCCATGTTCCTTGAGTTGCAGCCAGTCAGAGAGCAGAGGACTCAGTTCTGTTATGCACAGCTGAGGTGTCTTCATTTCGGCCAAGGAAAATTGCATGTGGACTGTTGTCCCATGTGCAAGAAAATTGTACCCAGCTGATGTGTTTTTGCAGCTCTCAAAAATGCCCCTACCGACCACTGAAATTTGCTAATGGAACCTGAGATAAATCCTTGAGATGTGTTGGACATTGGGATGTGTGCCCTAGAAGCATTAGAATCCCCAAAATGTCCCTAAAGTGTGAAATAGATGGCTGGAACCCGTGCCTCGATAGGTTGGAGCTTCAGAACTTCAATCTCGACAGGTTCAGGCAACTGTTCGATAGGTTGGAGCTTCAGAACTTCATTCTCGACAGGTTCAGGCAACTGTTCGATAGGTTCTTTTATCCATTCGACAGGATGCTCGACAGGTTCAAACAACCATTCGACAGGATGCTCAATAGGTTCATTTTCACCATCAGAACCTCTCGACGGGTTCTCGACATGTTCAAACAACCATTCGATAGGTTGCGACAGGTTCAAACAACCATTCAATAGGTTGTGACAGGTTCAAACAACCATCAATAGGTTGCGATGGGGTCAATTTTAGCCTTTTTTTCAGCACTGTAGCCTGATTTCAGCACATACCAGCTCGTGGGGTTCAACCGACCACTTGAGAGGTTGGATCTTATCATTTTAAACCACTCAAGGGGTTGGTTTTCAACATGAACCACTCATGGGGTTCACTAAATCGTGCATTTAAACCACTTGGGTGGTTGCACCAGCCCTCTAAACTGCTCGAACTCTTCAAGTTTGCAGTTGTGCTGCTCATGGGCTTCCATCATCAGCTCGAGTAGATGTACTTCAACACTTAAAGTACTCGAGTGCATTAATGTTGTAGTTGTAATATGCCACTTGAATTGCTCTGCAGTTGTTCGCATAAAATGTCATGAGGTGTTGATTTGCTGCTGTCTTCCATCCAAAGTGTTGCCTTGCTACAAACACAAAATGTTGTATTACTGCATAGCACCTCATTAACCTTTGGGCTTCACCACTCTCTCTCTCAGCAGGTCTTCAAGGCCCACAAAGTATGCTAAAAAGCCTCAATGTTGTGAACCACCATTGTGCCTTTTCTATAAATCCATCAGCTCCACTGCTAAACACAAAATTCCTTCTTCTTGGCTTCAAAAGCATGGATTGTAGTATTAAGCTCTTATTTTGATGTTATCTGTAAATACACACTTAAAAGACATTAGTAACATGCTCAAAGGTCCATCATAGGTTAGGTTAAGGGGTAAAAAGGGGTATATTTCAGTGCTCAACACTATGCGATATACTTCTTGTAATAAGTTGAGTACTGATTGGCTTATTTTATGTATTAAAATTATGTTAAATTGAAGTCTTAACCTATTGCAAGCGCACAATGGAAATCATAGTACTAGCATAGGATTGTTCCCACGAGGAAGTTGTCTATCTATTTACTTCTTATTTATATCTTCTATTTAAATCCTTATTTTAAAAACTTCTATTTATCTTTAAGATCTAATCTACTGGAAAAATATGAATAAAAGAATTTGTTTTAATCTACAGTGCATAAAGTAAATCTAAATCCTCCTTCTGATTGAGGTCGCCAATCCCAATCTCCAGCTATCAGATATTTATGAAAATAAACAATACCATTACACCATATCTCTACTTTCTTAGCATTGATCGCCAATCAAGTCTAAGATCCTATCAATACAAATTTAATCTAATCAACAACTTCCTAAAATCTGAGTGTCAATCAAACCTTAGAAAACTGAAGATGGAAAAGTAAAAACCATTACACTAATCTGCAAAATTCTAACCTAAGTCACCAATTCAAATTAAAACTTAGAGATGTTTACAAAGCTGTAAATTATACAAAATAAAATCTAAACTAAAAAGTAAAGTAAAATATATCCTTCACCTCTCAACCGCAGTAGTCAATTGCTCCTGAGAAACTACAGATATCTACTCTAATCTTCAGCACTCAATTACAGTCGTCAATTGCTCTTAAGAAACCTTGAATATCTAATCTACTCTAACTATTTTACACTACTAATCGAATGAAAATCCAACCTCAGGCATCAATTGATGCTGAAATTCTTTGATGATTATTCCTACACCAGACTCTTTTATTTATAGATCATAAGGAGTCAGTTTACAAGTTCTAAATCTAATAAAAGAAGTAAAAACTATCCTAATATAACTCTACTTCTAATTTCATCTTTTCCTTGCTTTCTTCAGTTGATGCGCTTCTGGAAGGTTCTTTAATCTTCAACAGCATAGTCCTTCGGAGTATATCTTCATTAATCTTCTCAGATTTGTGATCAGCTGAACTTCTAATTGTAGGAGTCTTCTAACTTTGTACATGGCGGTAATAGCTCTCACGTGATCAGCAGCAATAATAGTAAGTAGGAAAGCTTCTTTTTTTTTGGAAATCATAGATAATAATTTCTTTTATTATAGCTTCTTTGGAAAATCGTAAATCACAATTTTCTCTTCGTTCATGGCTTTCATACTGGACGATTTTCTATTCTCGATTCATTGCCTCTCTTCTGTATCGTCTTTACTCTTTTATCGCTTCTAAAGAATTGACTTTTTAAAGAATCGTAAAATTACGATTTCTTATTTCTTTCTTTCTTCTTTTTACTTCAACAGTAGCGTAAAATCGTTAAATATGATTTCTCAGCTTTCTTGTATTAGCGAATCATCTTTACACACTCAATCGCCATTCTTACTGCTATTTGAATTCACTTTGATGAATATTAATACTTAGGCTCTCTTTTACTGTTTATCTTTAATATATGCATATCTGTAACTTATTAGTAGCAAACTAAAGCCTAGCATCACTAAGTTAAGGGTGATAAAATGGTAAATTATGTGACTGATCAAGTACTAAATTTGAGGAATGGTGAGGAATGTTTAAAATATTATAATAAGTACATCTAAATGTGTAACCATGAGATTTTTTATGATCCCGTCGCGACGATGCACTCAAATATTTAGAGTCACCACCCAGAGCTTTTGGTGTTCGGAGAAACCTAGATCAATTTTATAAGCACTGAAGTACCACAAATATGACTGAATCCGGTCTATGCCAAAGGCTCTTGGGTAGAGGCTGTGGTTATCGATTGGGAAGGTCCCAATCAATAATCAACTCGCTTAATGTGGTCTCTACTTATGACTAAAATAAAAATAATATAAAAGAAAATAAAAAGCCCTCCTCTTACCCAAAGGGTCTTAAAATCCTATTTGTGCCCCTCCGTTTCTACCAAAAATTCAGCGGCGTAACGGTATAAATGAGTGGATGGAGGAAGAACCGAGAAGGTAGAGGAATAGAGGGGAGAGCCGGAGCTCTCGGGCCCTTATTGCACCACTGTGAAGCCTTGCGTTGGCTTGTTTCGGTGAGCTTTTGAAGGCTTGTATGGTGAGAAATGAGGTTCTAACTCCTAGGGCTTGATAGCTAAGAGGTAGAGAGGGGAAATTAGGGGGTAGCACACACCTAACCTAGAGCTTTTGGGTGAAATGCTAAGGTCTAAAGAAAGTTTTAAAGTTCTAGAATTTGTATGGGAATGGTGCACTAGGAGAGAGAGAAGGGATTCCTTAATCTCTTAATTGCAAATTTTTTCAAGCCTTTGTAAAGGGAGGGGTGCCTCTCTATTTATAAGAAAAAGAGAGGTTATGAGGGTTCTTAGAGGCCAATTTAGATTAGCAATTAGATAATCTAACCATCTAAGGTTTTCTAGGGTTTTTGGAGCCTTGAAAAGTGTGAGAAGATGCTCCAATGATGGATGATAGGGTGGGGCTTTAAACCACTTAAGAGGTTACACATAGATAGTAAATGGGTGCAACAAAACTAGCAAAACACACTCCAAAGGTCAAGACGGTTAACAAGTCAAACCCCAATATCAAAATTCAAGGCAAAAACCCAAGGTTACTGTTCATAAGCCTGGCACAACTATTAGTTGCGCCAGGCTTAGGAATAGTAAAACAGTGTTCCTACAGTGACCTGGAAGTTGGCTCCCCGAGGTGGGGTCCACCTTATACCTAGAGTAACTATTAGTTACACCAAGACAATTCTAGGGAGAAATGGCTTGGCGCAAGTAATACTTGTGCCAAAACCCTAGGGGATTCCACAATATTACAATTCTACCCCTACACTTCGGAACGCGATATCTTCTCGCATACAGCTCTGATTGAGGTGATTCTTGGCTCGTTGGAAGGCTAAGGACTTTTAATTTTTAATGGTATGAGATTTGATTATAGTAGAAAGTCAAAACTGGTCCCAATGCACCACTCTTCATCCATTGCTTGGGAAAGCTAGGTTTAGGTCCGAAATGGGTTCTAAGAGTCGGGATGGATTTCTAAGGGGTTTGAGAAGGTTCTTAAGGGATCTAGGGTGATTCTTAAGGGTTTAAAAAGGTTCCTAAGGGTTACATACATGCCATCAAAAGCTCAGAGATGCGGCTCTCTCAAAATGTGTCTCGATCGAGTCTTGGGCCAAATTTGGGTATCTACAAATGCCCCTCTTTGGTATCGTATCACTAATGATTGAATGCCAAAGAAAAGAGACATCCGAAGAGGCCCAAGGCATTACTAACGAGTTTGCTGCATTCAGAGAAAATTTCCAATATCAGATGAGTAACATGGTGAGAAACGAAAGCCCTGTATGTCGAGAAAAATGATCGTTTCTCAAGGCAATCGGTCCCCAAGCGCTTAGCGACATTACTGGGCATAATCGAGGTAGAACGAGTTGCAAAAGCCTAATAGCTGAGAAAAATGGTCGCTTCTCATGATCATTTGAAGGAGTCTGATGTTCAAGGTTCATTCTAAATATAACAGCTTCGTAAGTAAGGGGGGTGATTGGCCCACATTTAAAGATAGGCGCAAAGCAAGTATGCAAGGTTCCACAATTTGTGTCCAATCATAAACGGCATTGACCACCTTATCTGACTGGTCACGGGTACCCTTGCTTGAAGCAAAGTTTGAGGTCTTTGGGTGAATCCATTGATCCCGAAGTTTATTTTGCACGACTACCCGAGCAAAGCGAATAGATATCGCAATGCTTTTTGGGAGTACGTGCCACTTTTGATAATATGCCCTAGATCAACATGACCTAAAGCATCCAACCTCAAATAACATTGAATAGATCTGGCCAAAATTGAGTGTCTATCGAAGGGGACACCTAATCCTGGCCTCGGTCGATAATGATCTTACAAATCATTTAGCTATGCATAAACATGCACCCATTAGGATGCGATAAGCAATAAAGGTGATGGAAGTCTCAACCCAAATCTCGTTCGATTATAATTTAAGAGAATAAACAACCATCCTATGGATACTCAGATGTATGGCATACACTTTACAAGGGATATCATGCCAATACAGGTTTTAAGCCTGTGAAAATAAGGGAAATGAACCCTTCTGCATGCATGTTTACACATAGTTGATTGATATGTAGTTCCATTTTTAACAGGTTGGTTTCAACCAACGATTGACATTTTTCATAACAGAGTTATTCGGACCTCAAACCCCGTAGGGCGCACGCCCGGACGGTACAAACCAAGAGTCCACACCTCCAAAATAGCTCATGATAAATCTCAAGTTAGACACTCACATTCCTATGAATCCACAAATAGAGAGCTCATTGCAAAGATTTAGAAATGGAGTCGACTTGATCGAAACATTGACCGCTTTATCGGGATTGACACCGTTGCTCCTACTTCGAAGTAGGATCCAAAAATCCAAGGCGAAACTTAGATTTAGGACATTAATATAGCACAGCAGCATTGCCGATAAAATATTAATATTTTAAGGTATCGGAACTGGCATGTGCGTAGTTGTGCGTCCAATCATATGAGGCATAGACTGTCTCATTTAACAGGCCACGAGTGTCCCTGTATGAAGCAGGGTTCGAGGTCTTTGGGCAAATACATTGATCCCGAAGTTTATTTAGCACGACTACCCGAGCAAAGCGAATAGATGTCGCAACACTTTTTGGGAGTGCATGCTATTTTTTCAAAACATACATTTTTGTTATTTTATGTGAGAAATTTTTTACCCTTCCTTTTTTTGTGTTTATCATTTTATGTGATTTTTAGATTTTGAGTTATCATTTCATGTGATTTTATCACTTTATTACTTCTATTATTTTATGCAAATTATTTTTGGGATTTTCTTTATCTCTTTATTTTGTGGATTTTTAGATTTTTAAGCTATCATTTTTTTTGGATTTTTTAGAGCTATTATTTCATGGTATTTTTTAATTTTTTAGAACTATCATTTTATGTGAATTATTTTATCATTTTATTGAATTATTCTTTTATTTTATGTGAATTATTTTTGGCTTTTAATGTGAGATTTTTTATCATTTTTTAGACTTTTTCACATTTTTCTGTGTAGGATCGGGATGCCTATTGATCTCAATCCATTTTATTCTAGCACGACTTCTCGAGTAAGTCGAATGAGGATCGATAAACCGTTTGGGAGCATGTGCATCGGCTGGGAGTAACAAAACAAAGAGAAGGGGGTACCGGGCTATGCAGGTGACCCGTACCAAGCCCAAACCCGACCCGTAAGTGGCTGGCGCAACTAATAGTTGTGCCAAGCCAAAAGGGGGCTCAAAATAGCCTGATGCAACTATTAGTTACGCCAAGCATGACTGGGGATTGAATTTAAAGAGCCCGAGTTCGGGTAGCCATCTTGTGTTTTCAAAACTGCTCTCTTCCCTCTCTCTAAACCGAAAAATAGAGCCTCCCTAGGGTTCCTTTACATCGCCTTTACGCGTGCCTCATTGCAGGCATTCGCTCGCGCCGATTGATCGTCCGGATTGCGTTAGATCAAAGACCCTAGTTCCTTCAAAAGGTAATCATTTAAAACCCATTTTCTTTGATTTTTCTTGCAAATATGATCATGATCTTGTACTCTTAGATGAATAATGGTTTATTTTTGTTGTAAGTATGCTTATTAATGATGTGTTGATGATTTTTTTAAATGACGCCCTATTTTTATTATTTTATGGATTTTATTGATGGCTAATATATATATATATATATATATATATATATATATTATTTTTATTTTATTTTATACATATAGGAAGGGGTTTTATTTTTATTAATTTTTATTTTTTTATTTTGAATATAAAGCAAGGATTTTTTATCTTTTATTTTTGAAAATTAATTAGGGAAAAGGGATTTTTTATTTCTATTTTTTGAAACTAATTTTTGATTTCTATATTTTTTTTAAAATTAACTAGGGAAAATGATTTTCGATTTCTCTTAAAATTAATTAAGGAAAAGGATTTTATTGTTGGTTTTTTGTTGTTTGAAAACTAAGGCATTGACTTTGTATCATTTTTTTTTGGGTTCTTTATTTTATAAGAGAAGGGGTTTTTTAATTTTAGTTTTGTATTGTGTGTTTTTTTGTAAACATAAAAGAAGGATTATTTTTTTATTTTATGGACATAAAAGGAGGGATTTTGTTTTGGCTTTTGTTTTTCTAAACATAAAAGAACTTCTCTCTTTTTTTTTTGGGTTTTGATTTTAGAAACATAAAGAAAGGATTTTTTTTATTTTTCTTTTGTTTTTCAAAAATAAAAGGACTTCTTTTTTTTGGGTTTTGATTTTAGAAGCATAAAGAAATGATATTTTAAAAAAAAAAAAATTTAACTTATTTTATTTTCAAAGATAGGAAGGGGAAATTGGTTTTATTTTTATTTATTTTTGAAGATAAAAAGGAAGGGATTTTTTTTTTTGCATTTTCATTCTATTAAAAGGGATTTTTTTTGTTTATGTATGTGTGTATCTTTGTTTCTGAAAATAATAGAAAAAGGGTGAGCATACTTACCTTCCCTTGGCTTGTAAAAACATGGTTCTTTATCACTGATCTGCTTTGATGTGATTGCTTGCTTTTGCCTCAGAATGTCTGGCGATGAAGAGTACGTGCCTGAGGAGGGCCATGAGGAGGGACCCGATGTAGTTTATGGTCCCCGCGGGGAGCAATTCTTCGTGAAAGAGCGCAAGTCAGGTCCCTAGCTTAAGATGGAGGGCGAGACCGCCCGAGTTGGCCTTCTTCATCAGCAATACATTCATATCTCCAATTTTGGCATAGCAGGCAAGGTAAAAGATAGGTTCAGTTCTTCCTTTTATGCAACTTTATTTCATTTCCTTTGCCTGATGCATTTTTCTCTCTTGACGCAGGCTTTGCCCCATATCATGTTCCGCGAGGGCTGGCTGGATTTCCATGACTTCTACCACTACGTTTCCCCCGTGGTGAAGTATTTGTTGGAGCAGGTGGGCTTTGGGGAGTTCTTGTCCTGTCCCCTCATGAGGGCTGACGCCACGTGCCTGAGATCCCTAATAGAGAGGTTTCGCCCGGAGACCATGTCCTTCCACATGGCCTATGCCGAGATGACCCTGAAGCCTATAGATTGGGCAATGGTGACCGGCATTAGTGTAGGGGGTGCACTGATAGCCAGCCTTGCTGTGCCGAGCAGGGATGACATTGTCAAGTTGATAGGGGATTATCCCCCTCATGGGCAATTGCACGGTACCGAGGTCAAGATGACCTGGTTATCTGGGCTCTATGGGGCTAGTGAGTTGGTAGATCTGGGCCAACCGGATTTAGAGCTTCATATTAAGCCCGCATGGGCGATCGTCCTAGCCCGTATCACGCTTCTGCTCTTGTTGGGCTAGACCCTCTTCACAAACACAAGCGGTGGACAAGTCAGCCTGACACTGCTGAGCATTATGGATAACTGGCTCTACATCCATAGGTATGACTGGAGCGAGGTCGGATATGCAGCGCTAATGTATGGCCTAGCCCGAGTATCTACTGGGGAGGCCAAGTCTGTAGTTGATTTTTGGCTAGCATTGGAGGTAATCTCTAACACTTTCACTTTTATCAGTTTACTTGGATAGTCTTTTGTTGTTTATTCTAAGTGTGCATGATTTATTTGTATTTTGAAAATAGATTTGCTTATGATAAATTATATTGAATCTGAAAAATTAAAAAGAATAAGGAACATCAGCACAGAGAGAAAGTAATTAGCCTGTAAGATCAGGGTCAATTGTAGCAAGTTTTAAATGTAAGTGGGCAAAAGATCGTCCACAGGGAATTGATTTAAAATGAATGGTAAACCTCCAGATCTGAGCTACCAGATCTGGCCTCTAATCTTATCTACAAAGCAAATACGATGAGAGGTTGAATTTATCACATTAACTAAATTATCTAAAAGTAGAATTTAAACTAAGTGATCCAGACCCGAGATGGGGGAATTGGATGTAAAATTAATAAGAATGGAGAAATAATAGTTGACTTAAGCTTAGTAACTGATTACAAAATGAGAACTAGTGTAGCACAGTCAAGAAAGTCTAAAATCTTCATCTGGCTACCAGCTCAGATGTAAGAGAAAATAATCCAACTCAAGGATTAGGATCGAGTTTGAACTTATGGCTATGATCTGTCCACTGTCATTGACACAGATCATCCAATAGTCTTCAATCCGGATTCTTGATTCAGAACATGAGCACCACTACAAATGCTGTAAGAAATTAGGTTACAAACGTAGATTCTCACAGGGATAATGAATTAAGGGAAATTGCTTTAAAAACAGTAAATCTAAAGGAGTCTAATGAGTAAGGAGATCACAAGGAACCCTCAACATGAATCCGATTGAGAACATACTGTTGAAAGCAACCTTTTCAAATCCACCATTACAATTACAGAGCACAACTTAAACTGCTCTCGGATTTGTTGTCTTGAATACAATTCTCACTTGAATTACATAGTATCTCACAGTTCTCAGTTACAAATAAAAGCTAGACTATTACAGAGGTTTCAGACAAGCTATCTGAATTGGAAATAGGGCAGCAGAAATGAAACTCAAACTCTAGATACCCAAATTGGGCAAATAGTTCGTCTATTTATAGTTTTCCCAAGTCCATTTCAGATGTACATTAACCAATCAGAATTGGTTAGATCCATATCAGCCAATAGGAGTCGAGCACAAGGATCTAGATCTGTTGTGGCCAATCAGAAGTGCTTGATCTGGTTCAGCCAATCAGGAGATAGAGGCATCAATTCTGTTAGGTAATTCAAAAGTTTGTTTGAGCTTCTAGAAGTTCCCGCTAAGTAATTTCATCTTTGGGTGTTCACATGGAGTGGAATATGCCTTTGGTTCGTGCGTGGAATCTTCCAGAATGCCCCTGAGTTTTGAAATACATTGGGGCATGTGCAGAGATTACTGAAATGCCCTCACAGATGCTGGGAATCTTTAGAATATGATTTCGCACAGATTGGGGACCTTTTCGAAAAGAACTGTTACTTCTGCAGCTCTATTCGCACAGATTGGGGACCTTTTCGAAAAGAACTGTAACTTCTGGAGATCTATTCGCACAGATTGGGGACCTTTTCGCAAAGATTAGGAATCCTTTCGAATAGCATTCTATAGTGCATACTTCTTTTCGAATAGCTCCAAACCTCTTTCCAGGTTGAAACCAAGCCTTTGTCCTCTTTAGTTTAGGTATTTTGATAGCCAGTGAGATTGTCCTTTCTCCTGCTTCCTCCATATCAAGATGGGTCATCATCTTTTTGGCACTTTTAAGCTATTTTCAAGGTTAAGCCTGCCTTTATTGTTAACTATAAAACAAACACTTAAAACACTTATTTAGTTCTCTCAAGGGTCTATCAAGGCCCAGATTAAGGGGTGGAAAATGGTATTTTCCAGTTCTCAACACACCCCCAAACCTAAGCTTTGCTTGTCCCTGAGCAAAGATAAAATTAAAAACTGAATGAAAAGCCACTTTTGTAGAGATCACAGTTGCATTTGGCATATGCAACAAGCCTTTTAAACCCCTAGGTGATCCCTAGTGGATGAGTGAAGTCTCCTGAGGATTTTCAGTGAAGGTACCCACAAACTTCTCCAATAAATCAGTTAAGATCAATGCAGTTTTGTTAAAACAGACTTTCATCCAATCAGATTATTCACACCTGCATTAGTCAAGCTATAAGAGGATCCTCAAGAAAACATCAGTTCAAAACTAAAATTCTGCTGTAATTCCTTTTACCATTCACTCAATTTGTGTCAAAAAGTTTTTTACAAGAAAAATTAATGAACAGCTTGCCTTTTATTTGAGAATCCAGCTTTGATGTTACCCCAAATAAGTTGATTTCAAACCCAACTCTCACTAGGGTTTTCACTCAACATGCAGGTAGGAGGGTTGTACAATTTCACACAACTCAAGAGCAGTTACAACCCTCAAATAGGACTGTAAGCAGGAGCATAGGCATTACTTTTTAGTGCTGAATTCACTGCTCTTTTCACCATAGATTACACAAATCCTTATCTCCATGTGACAGCTCAATCCATCTTTGATCAGTAAGGACTTTAACTTGGGTTGTAATGTGGCTTATGGGTGAATTTTATCAAGAATAAAAGGGTTGGAATGGAGTTCAAAATTTAGAAGTCAGTCAAGGTAAGGAGGTGGTATGGACACCTTTATTTCAGCACAATTTCATCTTCTTCTTTGAATTTTCAGAGCCAAAGTGGCCATCTTTTTTTCTTTCTTTTTCAAACTTCCAATGAAATGACTTCTCCTTTTCTTTTCTTTTTTTTTTTTTTTTTTTTTTTTTTTTTTTTCAAAGCAACATTAACTGAAATGTCACATTTCTTCTGCTGATACATCATTGCCTTCAATTATTTTTGTTTTTACCAAACTGATACCCAACTCTCCTTTCTTTAGCTTCCTTTCCTTTACCTTCTGAATTCTCAAAGTGAGGGTTGATGAGGTTGGTTGATGAGGTTTCAAAGAAATCTTAGATTTATAAAGCTCAAATGGTGTGCATCAAGGGCAGTTTCAAAAGGTGGGGCTTTTTGAAGTTCAAACTGTCCAAAAGGAGGCCTTACATCATGTCTTTAATATCATGATTGCTATCAAGCTATTTTAACTTGGATATGTGTAACTTCTAGTGATAACAAGCAGGTTCAAACAGTCCCTAGAGCAAAAAAATTTTGCCAATTCATACCTCCAAAGAATACATTTCAGGCCCAAATCTCACTGGGTGTGGTTTTCTATCAAATTCTTGAGGTATATCATCATTGTTTTCTCTCTTTTTAGGTTTACTAAAACATCAATTTTCTTTTAAAAATTTTCTGACATTCACTTCATGAAAGTATTAGAATTACACTAGAAATCAATTTTAAAATGTTTTAACTTCCTCATTTTTCAAAAACAGGTGCGAAATCACTTCATTTTCAAAAATTCTGCTGATCATAAGCTGCATTAATGTTAACTGAATTATTGGCATCTCTGCCACACACCCAAACCTATGATGAACATTGTCCTCAATGTTCTAGACAATGAGAGACTAGGGGCAGCAGGGTAAAAGAAGAAAGGAAAACTAAGCAGAAAAAAAAAAAAATTTGTAGCTATGTGCAGCTGAAAATAAAGAAAATAACACTGAATATATGAGCAGGAAAAGGGAAAAAAAATGCTATATAAATATAGGAAATTACTGATAAAACAGAAAAATAACAAAACTAAGCTTGAATTGCTACAAAATAAAATCTAAAAACTGAATATATGATCAGAAAAATAAAAGAATTGCAAAGCAAATGGAAGGAAACTAATGCTAATAACAGAGAAATAGTAAAAACAAGGTAAGGGACTGAATACAAAGTTTAAAAAAAATAGAAAAGTGTTGATACAAAAACAGAATTTGTAATGCAAAATAGGAAAACAAAGTTAGAAACTAACTATACTCACAAAAAAATGACGAAAATCAGTAAAACTAGGACACATTAACCTAAGAAAGAAAAAAAAATCAGCGATCTAAAAATAGAATTTGAAACTAAAATTCCTAAAACAGAAAATCTAATGCCAAATGATACATCCTAAGCCCAAAGAAAAAAAATAAAAAAACAAAAGCCTGAGATACTTATGAATCTAAGTGATTATAAAAATGATTAGCAGGAATAACATACAGTGAAAAGCAAAATTCATAAGACTGACCCCTTTGTTGATGATGTGTATGAATCAAAAAGAATAATGAAGCATGGGAGCACATATTAAAAACAGGGTTCATACATAGCTGAGACCCATTTATGATGAAGAAATCTCGAAGGAAAATAAAATCAGTGGGTCCATTGAATATTCAAAACAACCTATGATTCACTACTCATTATCCTACATGATTCCTAAAAAAAAATGATCTCAGTAGGTCTAGATGGGAAAAGTGGATGCAAACAAAGAAAAACAGCTCATCTGGAAGATATATATATATATATATATATTATTTTTTTATAATTTTCTATTTTTTTTTTATTTGTTTTGAATCAGCCTGGGCTCAACAAGAGCCCTTATTTACTACTGCTGAAAAATAATAAGAAACAACTCAGAGATTTTCTATTTGTGCTTTCATTTTCTTTTATTTTTGTATTTGGTTTTGTAAAAAAAAATCAGCATGCCTAAAAGATAGCAGAAATTATAATCAAAACAAACATTAAACACAGTAGAACTGCTGGTTCTCAAGAATTTAAAAATAGAAAATGAATGCAAAGGAGAAGGGGATGCAAACTCAAGCAGATCTGCTCCAGCTTTAGTCCAGATGCTCCTTGTTGGACGGATGCTCCAGATCTGCAAAAATCCAAAAACTGCAGCAGTACCTTATTCAAGTATATTGACAAAAATAAAAAGAAAAACTCAGGCTACTGTCCAAATTTGACAAAAAGACAAAAGAGTGACAGTCGCATTTATAACTAGAAGGCAAGGAATAAAAACTCAGAAAATAAAAAAAAATCCGCTGCAGTAAAACAGGTTTTCTATACAAAACTGCAGTAGATATTTAATCAAGCACTTGGAATGCAAAGTGCAGGTTTAAAGCAAAAATTAAAATGAAAATCAAATCTACAAAATTGAAAAACTTAGGTCTACCAATTTTAAAATCTATTCCCCGGCAATGGCGCCAAAAACTTGTTGTTGATTCTGAGTGTGCATGATTTATTTGTATTTTGAAAACAGATTTGCTTATGATAAATTATACTGAATCTGGAAAATTAAAAAGAATAAGGAACATCAGCACAGAGAGAAAGTAATTAGCCTGCAAGATCAGGGTCAATTGTAGCAAGTTTTAAATATAAGTGAGTAAAAGATCGTCCACAGGGAATTGATTTAAAATGAATGGTAAACCTCCAGATCTGAGCTACCAGATCTGGCCTCTAATCTTATCTACAAAGCAAATACGATGAGAGATTGAATTTGTCACATTAACTAAATTATCTAAAAGTAGAATTTAAACTAAGTGATCCAGATCCGAGTTGGGGGAATTGGATGTAAAATTAATAAGAATGGAGAAATAATAGTTGACTTAAGCTTAGTAACTGATTACAAAATGAGAACTAGTGTAGCACAGTCGAGAAAGTCTCAAATCTTCATCTGGCTACCAGCTCAGATGTAAGAGAAAATAATCCAACTCAAGGATTAGGATCGAGTTTGAACTTATGGCTATGATCTGTCCACTGTCATTGACACAGATCATCCAATAGTCTTCAATCCGGATTCTTGATTCAGAACATGAGCACCACTACAAATGCTATAAGAAATTAGGTTACAAACGCAGACTCTCACAGGGATAATGAATTAAGGGAAATTGCTTTAAAAATAGTAAATCTAAAGGAGTCTAATGAGTAAGGAGATCACAACGAACCCTCAATAAGAATCCGATTGAGAACGTACTATTGAAAGCAACCTTTTCAAATCCACCATTACAATTACAGAGCACAGCTTAAACAGCTCTCGGATTTGTAGTCTTGAATACAATTCTCACTTGAATTACATAAGTATCTCACAATTCTCAGTTACAAATAAAAGCTAGACTATTACAGAGGTTTCAGACAAGCTATCTGAATTGGAAATGAGGCAGCAGAAATGAAACTCAAACTCTGGATACCCAAATTGGGCAAATAGTTCATCTATTTATAGTTTTCCCCAAGTTCATTTCAGATGTGCATTAACCAATCAGAATTGGTTAGATCCATATCAGCCAATAGGAGTCGAGCACAAGGATCTAGATCTGTTCTAGCCAATCAGAAGTGCTTGATCTGGTTCAGCCAATCAGGAGATAGAGGCATCAATTCTGTTAGGTAATTCAAAAGTCTGTTTGAGCTTCTAGAAGTTCCCGCTAAGTAATTTCATCTTTGGGTGTTCACATGGAGTGGAATATGCCTCTGGTTCGTGCGTGGAATCTTCCAGAATGCCCCTGAGTTTTGAAATGCATTGGGGCACGTGTAGAGATTACTGAAATGCCCTCACAGATGCTGGGAATCTTCAGAATATGATTTCACACAGATTGGGGACCTTTTTGAAAAGAACTGTTCCTTCTAGAGCTCTATTTGCACAGATTGGGGACCTTTTCGAAAAGAACCGTAAGTTCTGGAGATCTATTCACACAGATTGGGGACCTTTTCGAAAAGATTGGGGACCTTTTCGCAAAGATCAGGAATCCTTTCGAATAGCATTCTGTAGTGCATTCTTCTTTTCGAATAGCTCCAAACCTCTTTCC
Source organism: Chloranthus sessilifolius (assembly GCA_021018995.1). Lineage (NCBI taxonomy): Eukaryota > Viridiplantae > Streptophyta > Magnoliopsida > Chloranthales > Chloranthaceae > Chloranthus > Chloranthus sessilifolius. The sequence continues at coordinate 36,381,450 of CM037586.1, forward strand.
AGGTTGAAACCAAGCCTTTGTCCTCTTTAGTTTAGGCATTTTGATAGCCAGTGAGGTTGTCCTTTCTCCTGCTTCCTCCAAATCAAGATGGGTCATCATCTTTTTGGCACTTTTAAGCTACTTTCAAGGTTAAGCCTGCCTTTATTGTTAGCTGTAAAACAAACACTTGAAACACTTATTTAGTTCTCTCAAGGGTCTATCAAGGCCTAGATTAAGGGGTGGAAAATGGTATTTTCCAATTCTCAACATCTTTTTATGCTACTAACTTATTTTTGTGTACTGCTCTCTTCAGGCATGGGGGTACCTTCACTTTCAGCCTAGACGCCCGCTTCTCCACTCTGAGGTATACACCTACCCTCTCCTGAGTAATTAGAACCAATCCCGGCACCGCGACATGGGCATAAAGCATCTAGAGATGGGCTTGAGGTCCCAACTTGATCTGATGGTTCCCGAGCAGGTAAGGCCTTTTCACCTCTGTTTATTTGAGTTCGAAAATTCTCCCTTATTATTATGTTGCAATTTTGATTGACTGGTCACCTCTTGACTTGGACAGATCCTTTATGACCCGTACCTCACCTCCATTTTCTGAGACCAGGCTGTCGTAGGTCCATCGCACCTATTCAACAACTGTCGCGTTGTCTTCTTCTACAGGGCGTGGACCAGGGCCTACTATCCGGGGGAGTGGGTAGTTCACCAGTATCAGGCCTATCCCGCCATACCTATGGATCCTCCTGCCGATGTTTTAGATCCTGCGGGTAGTATCGAGGAGCTCACTATGGCTTTCCTTCATAATGGGATCCCAATTAGTGCCCTTCTCATGCCCGGGGACTATTAGTTATGGTATGAGTCTCTGTCGTATCGGTTCCTTCTATCGTGCTTTGTCCCTAGCGTCAACTTCCTTGCTTTCAGTGGCCCGTGCACTCAGGTAATTCTCCTTTCTCTTTCAGATTTGTCCCCTTTTTGGTTTCAATTCAGCTTTGGTTCCTACTGAGCGAATCTCTATTTTATTCACAGTTTTTCTAGGGAGACGACTCAGATGGTGAAGGCAGGGCAGCGGCGGGTACTGCTGATACTTCAAGGGCAGGTCCCTCAGGTGTAGGTCCTTTCAGTGTGGGTCCCTCAGGTGCTGGTCCTTTGGATGCCGGTCCTTCAGGCTCCTCTTGTATGGGTGTCTTCGGTGGTGCTCCTACTGTGGTTCATGGGACCTTCAGGCGCCTTGACGACGGCTTTCTCTAGGATCTATGCGCCAACATGGATAAGCAGGCACATCTCAGCTGAGGCAGCCCAGGTCCCTCCTCCTGAGGTGGTTCAAGGGGTAAGCCCTCTCACATTCATTCTTCCTTTGTCTTGGTTCCTTTGATAAATGCATGTGTTTGTTAACAGTCCCTGCAACTGACATCCTTTTCCTCTGACTATAGAATTTTGACTTGACCATGGAACATGCTGCATATTATCGCAACCTTGCTGAGCTCCGGGATGTGGAGGGGGTGAGTATTCTGCTGACCTACTTTTCTCATTGGTTTACCATCCTTTGTTCCTCAATTGATCCTGATTTCTGATCTTGACTATGACTTGCAGCGCGCACGCGCCAAGGAGTCATGCTCTTTGCTCAGCCGGCTTTCACAGGCATGGTCCCGGGTAGGAGTTATGTGGACCTTCCACAGCTCCTCACATCGGCGAAAGAAATCGAAGGGCGCCAACAAGGATTAGGCCTTAGTTTTGCATTTTGAATAATTTAAACATTTTGGGATAATTTTATTGGGATTTTGACAAGTTGGTAACAGATAATTATGGCACTCTTTTTGGATGATTTTTTTGCTTAAAAATGTTTAGTGCTATTTCTTTGATTGCATGTTATATTTCCCTTGTATATATCTAACTGCTTGCAGGATGGTTTTGACGATCACTCAAAAAAGTGGCCCTCGAAGTTGCATGCCTTGGTGTGGGTTTCTCCTGCACAAAAAAATCAAATTATTTCAAAGTTAGGTGCCCTTTAATTTTCATGTTTGAATGTCTTCATAGTATAAAGCAGGTGAATAGGCTAACTGGCTAAGGGGGCCCACAAGGGCTCATAAAAATCCCCAAAAAGGTCCCAAAGTGACATAGAAGGGGGGGATTTGTACTGGCGCAACTATTAGTTGTGCTAGACTTAGCCTGGGAAATTTGCACTAGCGCAACTAATAGTTACGCCAAGTTTAACCTGGGGGCAGTGGGCCCTTTATATGCCCGAGACAGTCCATTTTCTCCTTTTCTTTTTAACTTGGCCTTTTTAGCTGGTTTTTCCTCTCCTTACTTTCCCAAGGGTGGGTCCATCAACATACATTAAATTTTATATTCTTGAAAGATCTTTGTACGTCTATGGACCCGCTTTCCAACTGTCCCTTACATGGAGGGCTTGGAACCAATTTACTCCTTTCTTTGGGCTTGGGGCCTAATTTTCTAAAACATTGACTTGGGAGCTTGAATGAGAGCGAGCTCATTGAACTGGAGCGGCTTGAACTAACACGTCTTCCATTCTTTCTTGAGGTTCCTCCATGGTGGGACCTACTTCATGCGGCATCCTCATTTTGGGATACAAATTCCCATGTGTTCCGTTTTGGGAAGCGGGAGCTAACTCCCACTCTTGAGGAGTTATCCACTTTGTCCGGCTTGAAGCTCCACAAAGCCCTCACAAGAGTCACGTTGAAGTTGGGTTACTAGAAATCCGTTCACCTTACCCTAGGTTTAAAGAAATTTGAGTATGAGAAAAGTCTCATTGGGGGGCCCACAAGGTGTTCGATCAAATTCCTCAAAGAACTTTTCGGTGATGAAAGTCTTTAAAAATTACCTGTTAGGAATATCTTTATTGTGAAAGCCTTTGCTCTCAATCTCATTTCAGAAGTCCTTTTCTTCACTTGGGGAGAGAGCTTCTCTCTGGCTCTCTGCGGCATTTTGACTGAGTTGGTAGAGGGTCGATCAGTGATGCACTTGGTCCTTGCCGAACTATACTGATGCCTTGATGCATTCGCTCCCGACAAGGTGGAGAGACTCAAGGGATTCCCTTTGCTGCTCCAGGTCTGGTTAGGTGAGCATCTCGCTATCTTGGAACCGTGCCACGCTTTTACATCGCTCGAGGTGAGGCGGCTCGATGCTTTCTGGGTATGTGTCACTTGCTTTCGTAGGGCGATTTGTCAGTTTTGAAGCTTTGGCTGACCGATGCAGAGCTGATATGGAGGCTTCCTTGGTTGGATCAGGCCTTCCCAGTAGTTCGTTCCGGAGACCATGAGGGTATCACCCTCCTAGGATTGACTGGCATCACTTTCTACTTCCCATTCTGGGTGTTGCATCAGTTCGACTGCTCTCAGCAGGTGCCTTGCGAGGTAAAACCCCCTCTATGTGATTTGATCTTTTCTAGGGAGTCCTATGGGGACATGGATTGGATTGCTGCCCTTTGGGAGATGCATCAGTTGACGCTGATGTGTGATATGGAGCAAGGAGATTCAATTCAATCTTCCCCTGAGTACGAGGTTGGCTATTGGCTGAGCAGCCTGTTGCTGATCATCTGGATCAGGCAGAGAGTATTGACATGGGAGGCCCCTGACAGAAGAAAGAGATAGTGCTTTGAGCTCGCATTGAGCTGTTGGTTGATGAGAAGAGGGCCATGCAAGAGCTTTTAGTATAAGAGAAAGTTAGAGCAAAGGTAGCAGAGGCCAGAGCTGGCGTAGCTGAGAGCGAGGTCCTTCATCTGGAAGGATCCTTGAATGTTACTCATGGGACTACCGATGCTTCTCGGAATAGGTATAAGAGCTTGCATGGCCGTTGGTTGCTTGAGCGGAATATCTGGGAAGATGGTTTTCCCGCTGAGATTAGTGCGTTGAAGCGCGAGCTGGGCCATTGATTCCTTCCTACACATACATCTTTTTGCACAGATCAGATACATAGAAAATAGGCGTAAGAAACCCCTTTACAGATACACATTTTTTGGTATATATATTTTCTTTTTGTTTTTATTTTTTCTACTTTTCTAAAAAAGAAAGAACAAAAGCTAGACATTACACCGACTATTTTTTGGGATGTGGTGTAAGTGGTGCAGTTGTAAATGAAAAAGGAAAATCTATTGTATTTACAAAGACTTCTCTTTTTTGTTGTTCTTTTTGATTAATGGGACCCCTCTTTTTTTGGAATGTGCACAGCCTGAGCATGGAAGTGGAAAACAGAAATTATTATCTTTGATAAAAGGGGCCATCCTCCCTGTCCTTTTTTCTTGATGCCTCAATCACGAGGTGAAATCTCGGGTCCCTTTTTGAGCATGGTCGAACCCCTTTTAAGTGGTCAAATTTGGGTGAGTCTCAACAGCTTTACCAAGGTTGGAACGTCAATCCTTAAGTCAGACCTTTCTCCTTACTGTGAGTCATACGTTTGACGAAATAGTTTCACAAAGACAATTCTGGTCAGGGCCCGACTTGAACTAACATGAGTGGCCCAACTGAAAAAAGGGGATCAGGGAGAGTAACCAAGAGGGCTCCTCTAACATCAATCTTATCAATCAAATCAAACTTTTCTTAATTTAAAATTCTTTTGCTCACAACGCCCAAGGTGGGTTCGTCGTGCCCATTTTTGCCCTCTTTTTATCCGTGACGCCCTTTCGGGTTATCACCACGTCCATGGGTTTAGTTCTGTTACCCCAAGCTTCCTTTCGAGTTTTCACCTGGTCCACACAAACTCGTTGTTTTTACCCGTAGCGCCCTTTCATGTTTTCACCACGTCTATCTTGCTTTGAGCTTGTATTTTTATTTATTATTTTTATCTTTTTATTTCTTTCATTTTTTCAAAGGCCACAACGTAGACAATGATTCCGTCATAGCCGGCTAGATGGGGTTCTGATGTCGTCTCACTACTCGGCTTGTGTTGACTTAACAGATACTATGACTGTTTGTAAACCTAAAAAGAGGGCTTTTTTCAAGGTGTAGCTTGGCCACAGGTCAGGTTAGGATTTGAAGGTATTCCTTGATACGGCTTCAATTTTTCACAACATACTTTCTTCCTTGGGGGATTTTACTGTACACGCCCCATGATTCTTCTATATTTTTTTCTTTTCCTTTATCTTATTTTTTTCTTTCTGAGGGTTTGCTTTTTCAATTTTTTTTAAGATTTTGAAAGTAACTTTACTTCCCCTTTTATATATGGACACACTTTTTCTTTTCTTTTTGAGGAAGGAGTTTATTGAAAGAAAGGCCCAAGCTTAAATGGGGTAGCAAAGGATATCATTTTGCTAATTTGGTTTCCTAATCTTACTAGGAATGGAAATATGTTAATTCTAATGAAACTCTAATTATATCAAGGATGTTCGTTTCACTGGAATTCTAATTGAAGGCAAGTATAGTAATTCTACTGCAACTCTAATTAAAGCAAGCATACTAATCTTACTGAAATTCTAATTAAGCAAACATAATAATCCTGCTAGAATTCTAATCAAAATAGAAGACTGATTTTACTAAAACTCTAATCAAAGAAAAAGAACTAATTTTATTAAGATTTCGATTAAAGCAAATAAATTAATTTTCCCAAAATTCTAATTAAAGCAATGAATTAACTATATCAAAAATCCAACTAAATTAATGAATTAATTATACAAAAATTCTGATCAGAGCAATAGATTAATTATACTAAGATTCTAGGAAAATTATGGAACTGATTTTCTAATTCTAATTAAAGCAATAAAATAATCCTAAAAAAAGGGTTTTGGGCCTGCTAGGCCAAGGAGGATTGGCCTCGTTCTCGAGTACCCCGTAACCCTTGGGCGAATCGGGTGGCTGAGATTAATGACAAATTGGATTTTGGATCATAATATTATTTTTTTAGATTTTTAGAGTCGATTTTGGGATTATAATTATAAATTAAATTAAGAAACTACAGTTTTAGAAAACTAAATTAAGAATTAGGACTTTGGAAATATTAAATTAAGAAATTAAAACTAGAAATTTAAAATTTAAGGACTGAATTCGAGTTCGAAATCAGAAAATAAGACCGTATGATTAAGGACTGGTTCTAGAAACTAAGAACTAGAACCAGAGATTAATGATAGGACTGGAGATTAAGATTTTAGAACAAAATTAAGGTTTAGGATCAGTGAATTAGGCCATTAGATTAAGGACTGGTTCCAGAACCTAAGAACTAGAATCAGAAACTAAAAATTATGGTCTAAAAGGGGTGCTACGGCCTAGAACTAAAAATTCAATATTAATAATTAAGAAAACCTAAGTCTAAGAGTTAAAATTAAACTAAGGGTCGATGCTAAAGGTTGAATTTTTACCTAGGGTCGGGGCTGCGGAGAGAAACCTCAAAATTTCGAGGCTTGAATCTCAAAATCATAACTAGGTTCCTCTATGTGTTCGTTCTAAGAGTTCTCTGATTTTGAAATCCCAAAAAAATTCCGTTCTCTCTCGTGTTGTTCCAGCCTCTCTTGGTTGGTTTAAAAACTATCTTTTATAGGGTTTTCTCCAATTAAACGCCCTATTTCAGGCATTTAACCGAATTGCTCGTCGATTTTCTGGCTTAATCACATTGAGTCGGTCATTGACTCAGTGAGCGACAGGTTGACATGCTCAGCGTGTTTCCTAATTCTAATAATGTTAGGACTAATTGCGCGCTTGATGTGGAGTGTGCAATCCGATTAAGCGTCTCTTTCAAAGTGCTTGATTGTGAAACTTATGGGTCAAGGACGATAAGACTAGGTCAGGTCTAGGCCAATTGCGCGCCGATGGTCGGGTGCTCAATCCGATCATGCGTCTTGTGTGAGGCGCGTGATCTAGTCTCGAGGTGGTCTGGGAAAGAGAGTCTGGTCTGAAAGAGAGACTGATTGCACATTTGTGGTTTGCGTGCAATCGAATTGCACTCGTGGTTTTAGGCGCGTAATTTGGGGCTGTCCGAGTCCGGGTCGGGTCTGAAATGCAAGACTATTGTTTTAGTCTGCATTCCAACTATATACTATTATTTCAATATATAGTCTCCTTATGTTGGGATCTGAGCCACAGAGCTATTATTTTAGCCTGTGTTCAGCCATGTACTATTGTTGCAGTGCATGGTTCCCACGTTAGGGTTAAAGGGGTCTGAAATGCAAGACTATTGTTTCAGTCTGCATACTGACTATATACTATTGTTTCAGCATATAGTCTCCCTACGTTGGGATGTGAGCCATGGAGCTATTATTTCAGCTTGTGTTCAGCCATATACTATTATTTTAGTGCATGGTTCCCACGTTAGGGTTAAAGGGGTCTGAACTACAGTGCTATTATTTTAGCCAGTGTTCAGTCATAAACTTTTATTTTAGTATATGGTCCCTATGTCGGGATGTGAAGCTTTCAGAGAAGGTAAGTCCTTTTCAAAAAGTCACGAGCAAGGTCAAAGGTTGACCAAACAGATTTGTATATTCTGAGAGGGCAAAATGGGGGTGTCTATAGATGCCCCTCTTCGGTGCGCTCTTGCAAAGTAAGAACGCATCGAAGAAGTAGACACCCCTCGAAGAAGTAGATACCCCTCATTCGAGGTGTCTTCTCATTTCTCTTGGGAATTCACAAATGTAAATTAGGGATGCCGACATGACATGCTTGGCTTTCTTATCTATCAGCGTAAGCTAAAATAGAGCATTTAGGGGCCCAGTGATAGCTGTCGAAAGGCATGTTCCATGCCGTGGATGCCCAGGGGCAATCCCATCACGTAACGTGGCCCACTGTCATAGACAGTCAATGGGGGAAGTCAGTATATCCTATTTCGCGGGTGCAAGGGGCATCCCATCGCGTGGCATGACCTACTGCGAGTGACAGTCAAACGGAAAGGAGAATCACCATATTCTAATCTGTGGGTGTAAGGGGCATCTCGCCATATATCGCGACCTACTGCAAGGGGCAGTCAAACAGAGGGATATGATGCAGTCGAGGTACCGGGGGGCATCATACAAATGTCCATAAATAAGGTTTAGGGACCGATAATAAAAATGTAATATAATGTCGAAGGCTTTTGCAAGTCATTTAGACCGGGCGCGTCATTTCTCACACCAATGCGTGTCAGAAGTTCCTTTTCCAATAAGCGTTTGTAAGTTCTTAGATTAAATTTACTTATTATTTGGTTTCCTAGGGGAATGGCCGGTTTGGGCTGGTAATTGGGCTAGCAATTGAAGTGAATTTTGGTAAGTCTCTTTGTTCATTTTTCCTTTGGTTTCTTTCTTTTTTTGTTGTTGTTTTGGGAGTAAGAGAGTTTTGGTTTTTTTGTTTCTTTAGAAGTTAAAGGTTTCTGGTTTTAGAAGTAAAAAAAAAAAAATTGGGAGTAAGTAAGGGGTTTTGAAATTTTGGGATTTTTAACTTAAGATCAATTCGATGGTAAATCTGTGGAAAATGTGGCTTTCGAGACATCGCTGAGCAGATCCACCGGTACAGGATTTGTAAACCCGACCGTTTATGTGATTGTCAACACGACACTTGGCATGTCGGATACTCCGTCTAATCTTCTCGACAAATGCTAATGATTGTCTCTTATGGGAGGACTATAGTGATTCGCGAGTCGAGAGAGATGAGTTTTGAAAACTTTTTGACTTAATCATAGCTAACTATAGTTTACAAGGAATATCGAGTAATTGAAAAGTGGGTAGTACTAACCTGAGGGTGATACTTACCTAAATTATGCGTAGCTTGTATAGTCCGTGATGAGATGGATGGGTTATTGGGGTGATGCTGCGATGGGGCTTTAGAGATTTCTTCCACTCTTCTTTTTGCTGCAGTAGGGACTTGGTGGTCGTTACTATGATGCAATGTCTTAGGTGTGATGTCGTGATGGGACTTGGGGGTTCTTCCTTTCTTTGGCTGCATGTTGGATGAGTCCTGGTGAGATGTGGGGATTCTGACAGGATGTTAGCTCTGAAACTCGGCATTGGTTGAATGTGATGCGACATGGGAGGAGTCCCGATTCTTCATGCATTTATGTTACGGTAGTGGTATCTGGCGACTATTACGTAGCGATCAATTCAGGAGGAGGGCTCTTTACTTTAGCGATGGGACACGATCGAGCTTTCTCCCTTTCCATCATATGGCGTGGCAGGTGTCGTTTGAGCATTTGGATATGTAGACACCCAAATTTGGTCCAAGGCCCGATGGAAACACATTTCGAGAGAGGCGCGTCTCTGAACTTTTGATGGCATATATGGAGCCCTTAGGAACCCTTTCACAACCTTAAGATCCACTCTAAACCCTTAGGAATCACCCTAGATCCCTTAAGAACCTTCTCAAACCCTTAGAAACCAATCCCGGCCCCTTTGAACCCATTCCAGACCTAAACTTAGCTTTCCCAAGAAATGGATGAAGAGTGGTGCATCGGGACTAACTGTGACCTTCTACTGTAATCTAATCTTATATCATTGAAAAGTATAAGTCCTCAGCTTTCCAACCGGCAAAGAATCACCCCAATCAGAGCTGTGTGTGCAAAGATATCACATTCCGAACTTGAAGGGCAAAATGGTAAATTCAAGTGAAGCCCCTTAGGGATTTGGCGCAACTAATAGTTGCGCTAGCACTAAGGTGGGTCCCCCGCGAGCAGTCGACTTCTCGAAGCTACTATGCATCACTATTTTACTGTGCATATGCTTAGCACAACTAATAGTTACGTCAGGCATATGAACAGTAAACCTGGGTTTTTGCCTCGAATTTTATGATTGGGGTTTGACTTGTTGACCACCTTGACCTTTGGGGTATATTTTACTAGTTCTGTTGCACCCATTTACTACTTATGTGCAACCCCTTAAGTGGTTTAAAGCCCCACCCTATCATCCACCATTGGAGCACCTTCTCACATTTTTCAAGGCTCTAAGAACCGTAGGAAATCTTAGATGGCCCATTACCTAATTGCTAATCCTAATTAGCCTCTAAGCACCCTCCTAACCTCTCTTTTCTTATAAATAGAGAGGCACCCCCCCTTGAAAATGACTTCAAAAATTTACAATTTAGAGATAAAGGAATCCCTTCTCTCTCTCTCCTCTAGTGCACCATTCCCATAAAAATTCTAGAATTAAAAAAACTCCTTTAGACCTTAGCATTTCACTAAAAAGCTTTAGGTTAGGTGTGTGTTACCCCCTAGCCTTCCCTCTCTACCTCTTAGCTATCAAGCCTTAAGAGTTAAAACCCCATTTCATACTATACAAGCCTTCAAAAGTTCACCGGAGCAAGCCAACGCAAGGCTCCATAGCGGTGTAACAAGGGCCCGAGAGCTCCGGCTCTCCCTTCTATTCCTCTACCTTCTTGGTTATTCCTCCATCCTCCCATTTGTACCATTACGCCGCCAAATTTTCGGTAGGAACAGAGAGGCACAAATAGGATTTTAAGACCTATTTGGGCAAGAGAAAGCCTTTTTCTTTTCTTTTATATTAATTTTTTTTTTACCATTAGTAGAGACCACATTAAGCGGGTTGATTGGGTGCCTAACACCTTTCCAATCGATAACTGAAGCCCCTACCCAAGAGCCTTTAGTGTAGACCGGATTCAGAGTCATATTTTTGGCACTTTGGTGCATATAAAAATGATCTAGGTTTTTGAGACACCAAAAGCTCCGGGTGATGACTCTATATTTTTGTTAGCAAGCGCATCATCGTGACGAGATCGTCAAAGATCCCACGGTTGCACAAATGGCGACTCTGTTGGGGATTAGCTAGTAAAGCTTCCCCTTGCGGAGTAGATTTTAAAGGGTTAGGTTATTTAGGCACACATACAACCACCCAGGTCTTAGTACGGCGGCAACCCCTAATGGTGATGATCCGAAAAAGTCCCAGCCCACCTAGTACCTAAGAAAATTGCTTGCACTTGAGGTATATCAGGTGGGTAACCTTCTCATTTCAAGCTTAAAACCTGAGAAAAATGAGTGATAGGGAACCCAATTTGGCCTTAAACCCTTAGGTTCGGTGAGAAAGAGAGCGGATCATATAAACAGTTAGTCCCCGAAAGCCCTGTTTCCACCAAAACCTAAATTAGAGACTCATTTCGAACTCAGGTTGCTGCTGTCATAGAAACTGGAGATCCATTTTACTCTGGCGCGAGTATTAGTTACGCCAATACAAAATGTCCCAGAAATGCACTGGCGCAACAATTAGTTGCGCCAACTTTAAAACTGGACCATTTGTATGGTGCCACTCATAGTTGCGCCAGGCTGGTTCTGAATAGCAACAGTTCGGATATGCGGCCTATTTCACCCCCAGACTCCCCGATCACCCGATCAGTGTGTTTAGTACCTCTGTTTAGGCCCCGCAATTTCCAACACCAAATATGCCCTTGCCTATCAAAAGAAGGTGACTTCTTTTTTATTCGTTTCGGGGGATTGGATTGTTTGTATTAGTTTTTGTGCCTTCAATAGATCAAGGGGTTCCCGTTTGATTCTTTCAAAGTGCTTTAGAGCGGTTGCCGCAGGACTTATTTAGGGTATGAGAGCCACCCGAGAAGGGAATTCAAAAGGCCTCAGAATCCTCATTTTTTTTCACTTACAAAAAAAAAAAAAACTAAAATTAAAAATTAAAAATAAAGTCTTGATTGGTGCCAACACAATGACATCATTGTTCCCTCCGTCATCCCGTAGGAGAAGGAGGAAGCTTTACGAGCCCCATCCGAGACACTCATACCAAACCCGATACTGAGAAATGTCGTAGACTGTGGACACGGCTTATGCCGATCCTGACTCATCCCCACCACATTCTCCAACCCATTCCCATACCGAAGAGGTCTTTAATTCCACCCCCCTCACCCATTCAATCCTCACCATAACCGGCCCGTTCGATGCCCCTATTTTCCCTTCCATCACTTCCCAAAATATCCAAAACCCCAATTACTCGTCATTTTCCCAAGCCATGTTGTCATCCATGGCCATCTCCAACGCATCTCACCCACCTTCCACATCCATCCAAAACCCATCCTCTACCTTGACCAACATACCCCATTTCTCATCCCCCCAACCCGATCCACCCACATCCATCCATACCACATCCAACCCCCAACACATGCCTCCACTTACCCAAGCCATGCCCATCTTTCCCGAAGCCATGGCCAATTTTCCTTTCATTTTCCACTTCCATGCCCCTATACATCCCTCCCATACATACCTAATCCATCTACCAATGCCCCACCTCATTTCTTCAATCCACCCTATATCCCACCCCTCACCCAGGCCATGCCCAATTTTACCGGGGCCATGCCCAATTTTTCCTCTTCCCACACCCTATCCATACCCCTCCAACCATCAAATAGCCCACCTCCATCCGATCCTCCTTCTATGATCATGATGGAGGAGATGTTCCATACGTACAATAGGTGGAAGGCCTCCCAACACATCTCCTCTCATCCACACCACACATCTATGGATCCATCCCATACCCTAGCAAGCCTCCATGCCTCATTCCCCCATGACCCCATCAACCTCCTATCATCCATACTACCCAAACCCCCACTACCCACATATTCTAAGGCCCAATGGCCCAAACCCCCATTCCCCACATGTCTCAAGGCTCCATGGCCCAAAACCCCATAACCCATACCTATCAAGGGCCCATGGCCCCGACCCATCAAGGGTCCATAGGCCAGACCCACCAAGGGCCCATGGCTTAGACCATCAAGGCCCAATGGGCCAGATCCACCAATGGCCCATACCCATCAAGGGCCCATGGCCCAGACCCATCAAGGCCTAATGGGCCAGAACTAACAAGGGCCCATGGCCCAGACCCACCTAGGGCCCATGGCCTAAACCCATCAATGGCCCATGGCCCAAACCTATCATGACCAAGGCTTGGTGGCCCAACCCCCCAAGGCTTCATGGCTCAAACCCAAGCCTAGTAAAACCTTAGAACCTTACACCCATACCCTTCGCAATTTCTCCAAAATTTCACCCACTCACAACCCTCATGCCCAGCTCAAACCCATACCTTACATCAACCCCAATACACCCATGTCCCCACATCCCAGAGCTAGTTTCAAGATTTTTCCCATACCCAATGGCCTCATCAGGCCCCGCTCCAAAATCCCATCACCCAACAAACCTTTCCTCCTCCCCAATGGACTCACCCAATCCCCATTCATGTCATTCTCATCCAGTCCATGCAGCACTAGCAAGAGAATCCCGCCTTGACTGCATCTTACATAGACCAGCAGTCTGAAGAGGACAAGATCAGAAACAACAGAGCCTATGTTGGGGCCTTGACCGGCCTAAACCCTCCTCCTATAATTTTCCACCCCTGATAGCCCAAAGTGAAGTCCAACCGATTGCAGAGAAAGTGGCCCCCATATCCAAGGAGTCAGAACAGTTGAAAGAGCAGTTGGACAAAATACAAAAGCAATTGTTGAAAATGGGTGGTGCTGAAATCCACGTCATAGACTTCACAGATTTATGTTTGTTCGCTGAGGTCCCCTTGCCTCTCAAATTTAAAATGTCGGCTTTTGACAAATACAATGGCACCGACAATCCTATTGCACACCTCAAGTCCTACTGTGGGGACATATGCCAATATGGAGGGGTTAAAAGACTATTGATAAAGGTCTTTTAAAAGAGTTTGATCGGTTCAGCCCTGAGGTGGTTCACATCATTGGAACCATCCATGATGAAACTATGGAAGGACTTAGCGCACTTATTTCAGGAACAATATATCTATAATATAGACATTGAGCCACATAAGTCAGACTTGGCTCGTGTTAGGCAGAACCCAAATGAGACCTTCAACGACTATTTGGGTTGATGGAGAGCACTAGCAGCTTAGGTCAGAAACAGGATACCAGACGATGAACAGATCAAAATGATCTCTAAAAATATTCTACCAGTGATCTCAGACTTTTTGGTGTACCAGCAGCAGTCCAGCATTGCTGATCTGGTGAGGAAGGCCAATCGCTATGAGGATACCATCAGGGAGGGTCGCCTGAACAAAAATGTACCAAGTGGAGCTAGTGGGGTTAGAAGGTTTTCAGAATAAAGGAATGAGAAGAGAACAGTGGCCGATGTCTAGAACATTTCCAATACCAGGCCAGTAATAATATAACCCCATTCCAGTTCCAAGCAGCCCAGCCAGCCCCAGTCCGAACTGAGCAAATGCAGAGAGCAAGGAACGGTCAAGGAATACAGATGACTCCGGAGCAGAGGAGAGCCCGTTACGATCGAGTGTTTATACCCCTAGGGCAATCACTAAGTGTACTTTTACCTTTATTAATAGAAAAGAAATTAGTTACTATTTGTCAACTGCAACCTCCTCCTCACCATATCCAAAAGAACTATGACCCGAATACTCACTGTAACTTTCATCAGGGGTCAGGTCACCCGACTGATCACTGCTTCCCATTAAAATACACAATCTAAGATCTAATCGATGTCGAGAAAATCATTCCACCAACACCTTCTCAAGCAAACCAACACGCAAACATCCATCAAGTGCCGTTACCCCCACATCCTACCGAAGGAGCAGGTCCCAGACCCACCATCGAGATGATAGAATGTGAGGAAGAGTTCGAGTTTAACCTGTCGGACTACATAAGTGATCGGGAGAGCTATGTGGCACCATTGCAAAGAAACTGTGAAGAAAGAAATATTGGGGTGATTGAACCCCTAAATTTATCGAATTATTTTCCCAACCCAACACCACGAGTTGAACCCTTAGATCTTAGGGTTTACTTTCCATCACCCACTCCTGTCAATTATGTGTATATAAATGCATACCAACCATACACCACTACCCCCGTCAATTACCTGATAGCCCATCATTCCCCCAATCCCCCGCCGGCACCTATCAGCTACCAATGACCTAATCTTACCCCTTTTCCCCCAATGCCACCACCCTCAAGCTTCACCACTCCCATTTGGCCCAATTTTTCCACCCAACCAGCTATCACCGAGGTAAATCAAGTGTTGCCCACGCCTTCGAAACCCACAGTGCAAGTGCCTCCGATACCGACAACTATATCATTTTAGATCTCGAGACCAATCTATGATCTTCATCAGGTCCCACTGAGTTATGAACAAACAGATATCAATGTTGGCAGCCATAGAGAAGGGGCAGTGGACTTTGTTACCTAATATGGGAAGATCTCAAAGCAGCCAGAAGCACCAACAGCAGCACAAGCCCAACTAGAGGGGAAGAAGGATAGCACAGTGAATCCTTTCGAGAAAATGAGTCGAGAACATATCCTAGAGACTCAACTGAGAAGAATGCCTACCCATATTACTGTATGAGATATATTGATGACATCCCCACTCCATTTCCTAGCATTAATGGTGGTGTTAAAGAATATGCATGTGTCACTTCAGGTTAGCTCGGATGAAGTCGAGCAAATAATTAGTCAAGTAATGGCTTCAAATGCCATTTCATTTTCTGATGCCGATTTACCTGAGGAAGGAGGTAGTCACTCAAAATCTCTAAATATAACTGTTGAGTCCGGAAATATGATTATCTTCTAGTTTTGATCGATAATGAGTCTGCATTGAACATATATCCGCTGAGAACTGCCACCAAGATTGGGGTAGATCCTTGCATGCTGAGACCCATGAGAACCAGTGCCCGAGGTTTTGACAATACCAGGAGAGAGATAATGGGAGAAGTTGACCTTGAGCTGTTGATTGGGCCAATGACCTTCTCCATATTGTTTCAGGTAATGGACATTAAATCCTCATTTAATCTATTGTTGGGGCGCCCGTGGCTGCATGAAGTTGGAGCGATCCGCTCCACACTGTACCAAAAACTCAAATTTGCATCTGGGCATAAGATCATCACAATCATCGGTGAAGGGCACAATAAGAAAGAAAAGGCCAATAATAACATTGAAAAGCCCAATGTGCTAGATGTGTCACACACCGCTAAGGACGTCGACCTCCATAGTTTCGAATACGAGGTGTCGACGATACTCCCGGAGCCCATCGAGGGCATCATTCCAAGAATCGGAGGTGGAATGGTAGTGACAGTGGCCATGCTCTAAAAGTGAGACTATAAAAAAGGAAGAGGGCTGGGGCCCAAATTGCAAGGCAGAAAAGAGCCCGTTACAACTAAGGGAGGCCAAAAAGTCAGATTTGGGCTAGGTTACAAGCCCACGGAAGAAGTAAGAGAGGCTAAAGAGAAAGTCCGTGAAACGGCAGCTGTAAAAGCCAAGGGGATCCATATAGAGGAAAAACCTCATCCCAGGCCTCACATCAGGAATTCATTCATAAGTGTCGGGGTTGTGAAGATTGACTAGAATGGGGAAACTCGATTAACTCCACACAAGCCTACAACACCAGTTCACCCCACCAATCCCTACATAACCCTTCCCAGCCTAGAGATGGACTTGGCCTCGTTATCCCTCTTTGAGGAGCAACGGCCCGTACCCAAACAAACTCTCCCTCGGGAATCACCACAAGACTGTTTTAACGTTTGAGGACATCATCTCAGACAAAATGGGGATCAACATGATGGAGGCTGACTCCAAAGAGTCGTATCAGTCAGCACCCTCCATCCAAACAGGTAAAGGAGCTGCTTCTCAGGTACGCAACTAGGCATCTTTGCCCCAAACCCTGGAAGTGAGGAGTGGCCTAACATTTGGCACCTGTTTCCCAAAAGAAAATAACCTATAAAAAGTGAGATAAGCCCTTAGCAGGCAATACCTTGTATATACACAGGCTCACATTGCCAAGGTTCCGCCTCCGAAGAAAATAAAATTTTTAAAAATATTAAAAAAATACAAAGTCTAAAAATATTTTCATTTAAAATTCTAAATAAAATCTCATAAAAAGATGCCTTAATTAAAATACCCGTCTATAGACACCCCCATTTTGCCCTCTCAGAATATACAAATTTGTTCGATCAACCTTTGACCTCATAACCCTAATGTGGGACCATATATTGAAACAATAGTACATGGCTGAGCACAGGCTGAAACAATTGCTCTGTGGCTCAAATCCCAATGTAGGGAGACTATATACTGAAATAATAGTATATAGTTAGAATGCAAACTGGAACAATAGTCTTACATTTCGAACCTTTAACCCTGATGTGGGACCATATACTGAAATAATAGTATATGGCTGGACACAGGCTGAAACAATAGTTTTGTGGCTCAGGCCCCATACACTTGACATGGGAATCATGCACTGAAACAATAGTATATGGCTGAACACAGGCTGAAACAATAGCTCTTTGGCTTAGATCCCAATATAGGGAGACTATATACTGAAACAATAGTACATAGTCGAAATGCAAGCTAAACAATAGCCTGGCATTTCAAAACCCGACCCGAACCTGGACAACCCCAAATTAAGCGTCTAAAACCAAGGGCTCAATTCGATTGCATGCCAAATCACAAGCACGCAATTAGTCCTTCTCAGACCAGACTTCCTTTCTCGGACTAACTCGAGACTCGATCACGCACCTGACACCAGATGTGTGATCGGATTGAGCGCCACACCACCAACGCCCAATTGGCCTACGCCCAACCTAGCGTCACTGTCCTTGTCCCCTAAGTTTTCTCAATTAAATGCTTCGAGAGTGGTGCTTAATTGGATTACGCACCCCAAAACGGGCACGCAATTAGTTCTAAAGCTATTAGGACTAGGAAACTCACTGAGCAAGTCAGCCGGTCGCTCACTGAGTTGGTGACTAACTCAAAGAGATTAAGCACCGGGAAACCGATCTGTAATTCGATTAAATGCCCGAAATATGGCGTTTAATTAGGAAAAAACCTATAAAAGAATTTTTTCTTAATTTGCTCGAGGAGGCTGGCAATTTTCGAGAGAGAACGGATTTTTTTGGGATTCCGAAACCAGAGAACTCCAAGGACAAACCCACAGAGCAACCTAGTCATGATTTTGAGATTCAAGCTTCGAGTCTTCAAGATTTCTCTCCGCAGCCCCGGCCCTAGGTAAAAATCTTAGTTTTAGACTTAGGATCTTTCTCTTAGTTTTAATTATTAGTTTTAATTTTCAGTCCGAGACCGTAGCACCCTTTTTAGACCACAAATTTTTATGTCTGGTTCTAATTCTCTGAATTTAGATCCAGTCCTTAATCCGACAGTATTGACCCCAGGCTTTAATTTTGTTCTAAAATCTTAATCTCCAGTCCTTAATCATACGGTCTGATTTTTTGATTTCAGATCCGAATTCAGTCCTAGAAATTTACATTTTAATTTTGAGTTCTTAGTTTAATATTTCTAAAAAATCCTAAATATTAATTTTCGTTTCTATAATTCTAGTTCATAATTTAATTCATAATTATTACTCCGAAATCGACTTTGAAAAATCCAAAAATACTATTTTATAGTCTAAAATTCAATTCATCTTCAATCTCAGCCACCCGATTTGCCCAAGGGAGCTTACGGAGGGTACTCAGGAACAAGGCCAATCCTCCTTAACATAGCGGGCCCAAAACCCCTTTTTTTTTAAGAATTCTAGAATTAATTAATTACTTTTCTTATCTTTTTAGTATAATTAACTAGTAGATTTATTTTATTTTAGCATAATTAATTAATTAAGTTAATTAGATTTTAGTATGATTGATTAATTTCTTTAAATCAAATTTTAATTGGTTAATTTCTTGCTTTAATTAGAATTTCAATCTAATTAATTCATCACTTAAATTAGAGTTTTAGTAGAATTAGTTCCTTATTCCAATTAGAATTTTGGTAAAACTATTATACTTGATTTAATTAGAATCTCAATACAACTAGTATACTTGCTCTACTTAGAATCTCAATATAACTAGCATGCTTGATTTAATTAAAGTTTCACCAAAACTACTACATGTGCACTCCTAGTACAATTAGGAAACTTGATCACAATTAGACTTCTAATGGGATTAGGAGACTAAAATTAATCGAACTTCTAATGGGATTAGGACAATTAATTAGACTTTCAATAAGGATAGGAATAGTAAAAATTAACTAAACTCTTAATAGGATTAGAATAAACTTATATAACTAAATTCATAATAGAACCAGGGAAGTTTAAACTAATCAGAACTATAACAATAACGGGAAATAAAAGGAAAATTAAACTATCTAAATTATAAGAAAAGACATAACTGCTGACGTTCGCAGGCAGACGATTTAGTAAAGAAGTAACCTACACCCGCTCTCAAGCGTGATCATTGACGTGTTACAGCGTCGTTAAATATCTGCAGCTGGCGATCGCAACAAACTAGGAACCTTCCTAGAAAATCCTTTATTTCTAACATTTCAAACGCCGCATCGCTAGGACCGGCACCTCAATGAAAGAGAAGGATTCGGTGAACATTATCATCGATAACACTAGAGAACCGTTAAAGAGCACACTTGTCATAAGTGATTGCCCTGACTTCATTGCACTCCACTCCCAAGCATCTCGACTAGCGCGACACATTAAAGGCAAAGACCTTGCTCTATCCATAGTCACATCGAAAGTGGGATCTTTCAGTGAATCAAAATCAAAAAAAAATAAGAAAGCCTTAGGAACCGAATAGGTCAACACCGTTGTTAATCAAGGACAAACCTCTTGGAACAAAAATTTCCACCCACGAAACTTCGGGCAAAATCAAAATCAGCAACGATACATGAACCAAAACCAAGGCACTAATCAGCAAAGATATGTAAACCAAAGCCAAAGACAGAATCAAAATCAGGGCCAGTATCAGAATAGAAATCAATATCCCAACACCTACCAGAATCAAAACACGAGCATAATCGATCAGCCCATGTGTCGAATTACAATAGTGTGCCCCCACCGCAGAACTTTAACCCAGCCAGAGGCCCCTACCAGCCAAGGCAGGAACACTATCCCCCTTTACTGAATATAATTCCTAACATCTTTCGTCTCCTTAACACTTAGAATCTCCTTCAATTCCCACAGGAAAGACCCTGCCCATGGCCGACAAATCTAGACTATAGTAAATACTGTGCTTTCCATCGATACGCGGGGCACAACCTAGAAGACTGTTGGGTCGTTAGGGACGTAATCTATGACATGAATGACAGAAGTCAAATCGATTGGGAAGCGCTTAGGAACCTTAACCCTAACCCCATGCCCAACCACAACCAAGCAACACCGGCTCAGGTCACACCGTAGATCTCTCCTGTCGATCCCCCTTCCAACCTTCCACCTTAGTCACTCGCATCCAACCCTCTGCTACTTTCGCCACACTAGTGAAAGCTCCTTCACCCCCGCATCCCTAGGCCCTAATCACTCGCATCACCCCACCGAATCCACCTCCTTATCAAAAATTCACTCAGATATGAGTCCATTCCTTTAGGGCTAGGAGACCATTCTTCTGTAGTCATCCACCAGAACCTCTAACCCCTCCAAATCCCAAACCAATGCCATTACCACTCCCTTTGTCCGATTCTAAGCATGATTATGGAGATCACGTTCTCCAAACTACAGCCCAAATTGCTCCATGGGTAGAAAAGTGTCACCCGAAAGACTCCAAGCCAAGACAATGAAATAACCATCGAGCATTCGCTGAATCTAAAAGAAAGTGAGCCAGAAGAATATCTTGACTCGTGCGAGATGTTGGTCTCTACTTTCCTAGAAGAGGAAGATTACACACAATACCTCCCACCTTGGACTAACACCATTCAGGTATGCATTCCAACCATGAATTTCACCCATTTTACAAATACATCCGCGTCAAGTCACGCCGGGTTCGGTCAATAACCAACTTGCCTGATTCTCAAATCAAGAACCAATTACCCACCTCCGCCTTTCCCTCAAAATAAGGATTTCATGAATGCACAACCACCAGAGGGGAATGTGAGAGAAAGAGAGGTTAACTTGCTTCCCCCACCTCACATTATCCCTCCACCAATTCCTGCATCTCAACAATTCCAACCACCCGCACCTAAGGCCCATCGGCCAGGCAAATAAATTGTGCTCGAGCCAGGGCAAGAATACGACCTTCTTCTCCAAAAGATTTCGGCCTAGATATCCATACTAGAACTCATTGAGAAATTGTTTGACCATCACCGGTTGTTGATAATGACACTAAAAGATATGCAAGTGGATGAGGATACGACCTAGATGAGCTTCATCAAATCACTTAGATCATGGCGTAACCTTTAGTGCTCACTTTTACAGACGCAAACATGCCTAAAGAGTCACTCCACGGAGTGTGGCCCCATATATCTTACGGTCATAATTAGAGGATTCTCCATACCACACACACTCGTTGACACAGGAGCGGGACTTAACATTTGTCCTCTCATCGCGTTAAAAATGCTCGAATACATGGAGCAGGATGTTAGCCCCTCCACATTGTCACTCATAGCTTATGATGGCTCAAGTCGCTTTGTCAAAGGAACTATCAAGCTACAAGTTCGCCTCGGACCTATAATGAAAGATGTTACCTTCCATGTTTCTGATTCTGCTAGTACGTACAATCTCATTTTAGGAAGAAAATGGCTGGGGTCAATAAAGGCTGTCGCATCCACATACCATCAATGCGTTAAATTCCCATACGAGGACTCCATCGTCCGTATATACGCTGATGCACCCCTCCAGGAGATGGATACTGATTACGTGGTGAGCATACCAACAACTCACAATTATGTGTTGAACACGGGTCATATTCAAAAGACTCGAATCCCTGATGAGACAACCGTTGCGAAAGTCCGTCCCCCTACCCCTCCTAGTTTTCCCCCAATGCTCAATAAAAATTAGTGAGAAGAGAGGTTGGCCCATACCTCGCCAAACTCTACGCCATTAACCCTACCGCGACAAAAGGGTGGGACCTTATGTACCAACTTAGATATGTTCCCCACACCGGACTCGACAAAAATAAGCAAGGTCGTGTAGGACCCGTTGTCCCAACGCAAATACGTAAGAACATAGGGTTAGGTTACCAATCGGACGGCCCGCAAGCTGACTTGTCCCCTACCTCACCAAAATGGTCTTTATATGACCACTTCTCCTATGGGACCACTGAGAAAGCAGATGTGCCAAAGCATAGGGAAGTGTCCTTCACTAGATCCCGAGAAGTGGAAATTGAGCGAATGACTAAAGCATTCAACGATTTAACCAATTTAAATGATGATATTGATAAACCGCTCGAAGGAGTCAAGCCCATGTTTGACATTAAGAAATTTATAGAAGAGAGGAGAGAAGAACCTCCAGAACTCGACCCATAAGTAGAAGATTAGGAATTGACTAACGACGAAGATTTTCACATAGCAGTCTTACAAGATAATGAAAAGCACTTACGCTTAACTTGGGAAAAATATGACACTTCACAAGAAAATACTAACTCGTATAGCATCCACGTCGGCCTTGGCCTTGAGGGATGGGAATGCCCTTCGGACTCCCCTTGTATCGCTTACCCATACCAACCCCATTGTAGGGCATGCGCCAGCATATTAGAGCGCCTCGCTAATTGGACCCGACACTCTATGATAGGAGAATCGAATCACTCCAACCTTGTGACCATCGACATAAGTAATGACCTACTAGCTCAACTATCAGCATAAAAAGTAGAAAATCCCAATGGTCATCTAGTTGGCCTAGGGTGAAACACTCACATTGCCCTCATAGAATTTGAGGAGGAACTTGAACTAGACACTTCTACATCCCCAGATTTGCCGCAACTCCAAGTATTTCAGAAATCACTAAAGGAAGAGTCGCAACCTCCCCCAAGTGATGACGAGGACTACTGGATAGATCTCCCGGCAGTCGAGTTAGCAGAGTGAGCCAATTTAGGACTTCAAGCACTATCAGATCAAGAAGATGAATTCGATACCGTCTTCGACTCTAACCTAGAAGGATGGGAATGTCCTTGGGGATCCCCCTGCATTCTTCACCATTATCGACCTCGTTGCCGAGCATGCGCACTCATTCTAACGTATTATGAAGATCAAGGAAAAGAACTTGCTACCCTTGAGGATCCTTTGGGAGATCCCCCTCGGTGGGAAGAACAACATTATTATGACTCAGAGGATGATAGTTCAATTAACTACGATCTTCAGAGTTTCTTCGGAGAAGAGGCGATCAATGTGGTAGAAGAAGTCCAAGCGTTTGCGCCGCTGTCACCAGTGTCACTCATTCAAAAAATCTCATCAGATGAGGACCCCCAAAAAAAAAATGCCAAATTCACAACAAGTCTGCATTTCTCGAAGAACTGCCCAAACAGCTCCAATAGCCGTCTCGCTCCCTCAACTAGAGGAAGTAATTCTCTTGGCGCCCCTTAAGGCGACCGACCCTATACCATATTTATTATCAAAAATTAAAAAAATAGAAAAAATAAAAAATCCTAAAAATTCATAAATACAAAATCGAAAAAAATTAGAAAACCCTAGAAAAGAAGGGCACTCTTCGTTCCGAACCAAATTTATGGCCAACAAGGAGACTTTTTTTCCTAAGGTTTCTATCCCATTACCACACAAGGAAGTAAAGCATCCCTACTAAACAACAAGCCAGTGATCATACCGGACAAGATACTTTGTGACTTTGAGAGAAGAATCAGTAGTCTTAACCTTCACCTTACCAAAGATCTCTCAGTCATAGATTGTGCCGATGAAGGGCTATCTTTCGCAAATTCAGATCCCTAGTATACCAATTTCGTAGTATACGAACTTACCGAGGATGAAAAAAGAACACCAGTTGCTGAGGAGGCATTGGACTTCCAACGAGTTATCAAGCATTTCGATGAACAAACCCAAGCTGCTGCAAAACCCATGGAAGAACTTAACTTTTGCCCTGAAGAGAAACCCAAGAAGTTACTGATTAGTGCAACACTCAACTCCAAGGAATGCCAACAAATTGCACAAGTCCTACAAGAACACTTGGATTCCTTTGCATGGTCCTACGAGGACATGCCCGGTTTAGACCCAAGTTTAATAGAACATCGCTTCGTCTTAAAACTGATGCAAAGCCTGTTAAGCAGAAACTCCACAAGATGCACCCACAAACCGCCCTTCAAGGTATGGAGAAACATACTTACAGCGAGCGAATACTACACCAAATTGGCAGAAGCTGAATCCTATGTCAGAATCACCGCTTTAACACTCGTAAGGTTTATCGTTCGAAATATCATCACCAGATTTGGAGTACCCAGGATGTTTGTCACTGACAGCGGACCAAAGTTTGTCGTGGAGAAAACGAAGAAGTTATGTAAGAAATATGGCATCGATCTACGCCACTCATCACCGTTCTACCCTCAGGGCAATGGACAGGTAGAAGCTATGAACAAAATGCTGATTTGAATCCTGAAATGAACAGTAGAAATAAGCAATAGAGTCGACTGGCTTGAATGACTATAAGAAGCACTCTGGGCTTATTGGACCTCTATTCGTACGACCACTGGCTAAACTCCCTACCTCCTTACCTACGGGATGGTGGCAGTCCTACCATATGAGATACAAGTACCATCCTTGCAAATTCGACTCGATGATGATCTATCTTTGGACGAGAGGAGAATTGCCCTACTTACGCAGCTAGAGCAGCTCGATGAAACACATCTAAGGGCAGCTGATCACGCTCAGGTATATCAAAGGAGAGTGGCCAGAGCTTACGATAAGAGAGTCCTTTAATGAACTTTTAATATTGGGGAATTAGTCTTGAAGAAAATCATGCCTTCCAAACACACCCATTCGAAAGGAAAACTGAAACCGAACTAGGAAGGCCCATATGTCATAACAGCTGCATACCCTAGAAATGTCTACAAACTGGCAAACCAAGATGGGGAAGAACTCCCTAGCCCTTGGAACGTCATGTAACTTAGAAAATATTATCCTTAGCCCTGTGATCATCACATCCCATGGTTAAATACTTATACTTATCACCCCCGTAGTCGTCACGACCCATTGATTGGTCGTACGCCTTCAATTCTCAAAATATCCTTAAGACCTTCGATTTATCGCCCACCTTTTCTCACTCGAGAAATCTGATTAAAGGACTAGTGACTTATATAACCTCTTTCAAAAGCATATGTAACACCGAATCCTCATTTCCCTTCCCCCGCCATTGGAGGAGACATTAGAGCAACAAAAATGAAGATGTTAAGTTCAATCAAAACTCATTATTCTTGCGCTAGCAGGATGCTTTCTAAAAAAAAATATGCATTTACATGTCAAAAGTTGAGTGAGAGCATTACGACGAATGAACAAGTCAATGAGCTCAGGGAAGCATAAGCAAACCGTGAGGACATCCCTGGTAACGTTACTAGAAGTGTATAAGCAAGCTGAGAGGGCATCCCTGATGTCCCCATACTACTAGATGTCGTCGTAAGGTGGCAGGAGGGAGGACAAACTCCTGCTAACCATAGAATGTGAGATTTTGATGGTCCCGAAACATGACGAAGAGCTCGATCATGGCATCCCATATCCCTCTGAGAAAAAGATTGTTACCTACCCCTTTTGGAAAGCATTAGATACAAACTATTCCCTGCATCACTGAGCCTTACCTCCCTCTTTTATTATTATTATTAATTTTTATTTTGGACGATAAATCAGAAGCCTTACAGGATGTTCCTAGAAATGAAACTAAAAACCGATGAATGATGACTAATGCAATCACCTACTATACCTACCATACTTCTCTCTAATAACCATGGGATAGGATGACCACCACCCCAAGATAAACCCCTGTATACAACTGACCTAACCAGAGAGACCTCCTCGATTCGATGATAGCATCGGTCAACTTTTCTTCAAAACTAACTCAGCAAATACCCATGACTGCTTATAGACCCAAAATGTTCATCTTGAAACCCAGAAAAGCTCTATTGCATCTTGACACAGGGGAATTTTTTTTAGATTAAAGGAAGAATCATATCAGAAATGCCAGCTTGTCCACAAAGAAGATGAGGAACGACAAAGCTACCATCCGAAAAGTGCTACCGAAGATGCCAGCTTGCCAATCCTATCACGCTCCTATACTGGGGCATTTTTATTTTTATTATTTTATTATTATTTCTATCGTAGCTATTTGCTTTCCCTGTTGCATTATTTTTATTTCAAAAAAAATGAAAAGAAAAAAGCACATATTCCTCTTTTGCTACCAGACTCCGATCTGAGACACTTACCCCCCTTGACAACTGGCAAAGGGGAGAATAAAAACTACTGACAACATTATTCTCACATGTGTAGATACGAAGTAACCTTCAATCATCACCGGGCCA
This sequence comes from Chloranthus sessilifolius, assembly GCA_021018995.1. Taxonomy (NCBI): domain Eukaryota; kingdom Viridiplantae; phylum Streptophyta; class Magnoliopsida; order Chloranthales; family Chloranthaceae; genus Chloranthus; species Chloranthus sessilifolius. Next base: position 36,407,530 of record CM037586.1, read on the forward strand.
GCTCAGGAAGCATCTAAGTCCCAATGACAATCGATGGCGCTAAAGCAACTAAAAAGCAAAAGTAGACGCAAGAGGTAACTAAAAGAAAGGACCCAATCAGGTACATCTAAACCAAAAATCTCTCTATATATATCAAAATTTTCTTTTTTTTTTACACTTATCGCCGGAGCATCCCCCCTATATATACAACGCACACAAAAAAAAAACCACACACCCTACTCCCTACGCTGTCATTGGGATGGACGAGTGTCGATGTCCTCGATATCATCAGTTCGAAGGTCTGCAGACTGGTCCTCTGAAAACACAATCCCTGCACCTAGAGTCCTCGGAACCTCTAGACGACGAGGCCCCACCACAGAACCCGCCTCACTCGCCTGAGTAGCGGATTGCCTCGATCGCTAATGGGGAGGATACCTCGCAAGAACCACACGAATAAAAGAATCCTCACGAGCATCACCCCTGACACAATCATGGGACATGTGACGAGACTGCCCAGTCGAGGCACCCGAAACCCTCAACTCCGACCCACCAAGCTGATGAGCTAGCCTATGTATCCCCCTCTCACTCCTCCCCAAACGATACTGCAACTGATCTAGGGTCGCCTGTGACTCTGCCCACATCGTCCGATGCGCTGCCTCTAATGCCTCAGTCTGAGTCCTCTACGCAGCCATCATCTAGACAAACAAGTCATCGCGACTCTGTGTCTCCCCAAGTATTCGTCTCGCCTCGGGAGTGGCACGCGCTCACACAGCCTCTAGACACACCTCCTCAAGTTGATGGACTTGCATAACCAGACCGAGTCAAAGGAAAACTAATATATACATGAACAAAATAAGAAACTTTGAATAGGAAAGGATTATACCAGATCTAGCCTCTCCTCCTAGAGTCGCCCAACCGTCTCAGCCGTCACTAGATCAGCAGGAGGCACGGAAGGAACATCGAACGTAGGCGGCTGCAATAAGAATGAACAAATACATAAAAAAAATACTATAATGAAAAATAAACTACGAACATAATAACTAAAACAGGCCTGGGTAGGGATAGGAACAAACTCCTGAGGGGGAGCCTTGGGAGCGAAGTTCGGAATAGCCTGCACAAAGAACTAAACAAACCAACACAAGACATATTAGAATATAATAAAGATGAAATAACCTAAATAGAATTACGCCACAGTAAAAAAAAAAACTATACCTAACTCTCCGGGCGCAGGGAGGTAGCAATCACCTCCCTCGTCTGAAGATCCTCAGCAACCTGACGCTGAAATACAACATAATGTTAGTAAACTATGTTAAGAAAGCAAAACAATGACACCTAACAAACTAATGCAATGACACAAATGAGATAAAAGATTGAATGGAACTTATCCAATGATCTAGCTCGGCCCAAGCTAAGCCATCGCTGGATCCTCCCGACTAGAAGAAGCAATCGAAGAAGAATCAAATGCTCGAACACGACTTCTAGCAGCGAGCTCGGCTCTCTACGAATAATAATAAACACATCAGTTGGCAAGCTCACAATGCTAACAATTAACAAAACCATATTTATAAAGACACTTACCAATCGATCAATCTCAGATCGTAAGCTGGCCTCCACCTCTCGCCCGGCCTGCTGCTGACCGCGTAATAACTCAATCATCGTCGTCTAACGAGCAACCTCACCCTCCCTCTCAGACTATCAAAGATAAAATAAAATGAGACACCACAATCATGTCAGAATGACTAGAAGACCAAGTCCATATAATACAAAAAAAACATAAATTAACTCACCAGGAGCCGTCGAGTCTTCGCTAGTCGAGCCCCCAACTCATCCTCCGTTGCCCTAGCCTGAGAAATCGAGAGGGTTAAGGAGTGCAGCAACTCCTCATCCGGACGAGGAGCACACCCCATCCGCTCGATCGCCCTATGGAGAGCATCTAATGCCCCCCGCACGCTCGCGGTGAGATGGTCCTGCTCCAATACAACCAACCTCTCCCTCAAAGCCGACGCTGACTTCGGCCCACCGATCGCGAAAGAGCCACTCCCATGGAAGGGACGTGTGAAGAGGTGTCTGCCACCCAACGCACTAAACCACCGCACATGCTCCCGAGCGTCCGCCTCGTCACGCGCCTCTATAATCCTAGTCCCCCCAACTTTAAAATCTGCTATCTGAAGTGCCATCCGCTTTGCAAAATTCCGGCCAGGAGGGTCGATCATCCTCTTCGCCACTCTATGGCGAATCTCTGGAGGGACTCCCTGAGCGAGCCCCAGCTGCCATACCACTCAAGAAGTGTGGATCCTCTCCACCCTCTCAAAACAATGGACCCATATGTCTACATCAAAGAAGGACCAGCCAGACTGAATCACTGGCACGTCCGCATCCTCCTCATCCGCTTGCGGCCTCTAAATCACCTACAACCAAGCAAACGAGCCAACCCCTCAACGAAGACTGAGATCCTAAAAGACCAAAACAAAACAAAAAAAGCATACGCATGATGATATATACCTGCCCCGTGTGCATATCCTCAAAGAAGCCGCGTGGTCTGAAGATCCAAAGACCAACGGAGACCCCTCAATGCCTCCCTCCACACTTGCATTCACGAAAATTTAAACCTCACCTCCAACGAAACCCCCGGATGAAGAAAAGCGAAGCGATCATATGCCCAAAACTAAAAAAAAACAAAATAGAGGAAATGCTAAGTAGATGCTACTATCAAAAGGCCAAAAAAAAATAGAGACACTATGACATTAATTAACTAAAACTCACCTGGAGGAAGGCAAGGAAACCTCCGATCGATGCGACGCCCCATCCCCGACGATAAAGCTGCTCATAGAGATGCACCAATACGGTCACGCCCCACGCGTAGGAGGGGACTCGATCCAAGTCTCTGAGAACCATCAGAAATAACCCAGTGATGATACCCCGAGTCGAAGAAGAGAAGAGTACCGCACCAAGGAAGTGCATCAAGAATGCTCAAAGCACTCTATCCGCAGCCAACCCCGGCTCCACCATGAGCTCCCGGCCTGCCACTATCACACAACGCGCCTCATAGGTCACCTTTGCCTCTGAATGGCGCCTCAGGGGGATGAAGCCACTTGCAAACATATCAAAAAACCAAGTGACTTGAACTACACCTGGCCCCGATCCACTCGATCTATATGGCACACCCAAAATCTCCTCACACGCCTCTAAATAATGTCCCACCATCCGCCCCGTAATCGGCTCACCCTTAAAACGAAGATCGGTGATGCAGACCCAGTCCTCCAGAGTCGACAACATCATACCAACTAGAAAGAGATGCGCCTGATGCTCCCCCCTCCAACTCTCTAAGATCGTCGCGATCCGGCCACAATCACCTGAAAGGGCTCCAACGCTAGGATCGGTCCAAAACCAAAAGACACCAACCGTGCCCACTGAAACTCCAGCAAGGCACGGTACCAAGTATGAGACTCGGTCCATGCTGAGCTGATAGCCAGCTGTGGGGGCTCCTACTAAATGAAACACAAATAATAGCAGTAAGACTAACACATACCCATTACAAAAGATAAATGAATTTAGAACTAAAAGCAAGTCAAATATGCCCTAAACACAATAACAAGTTACAACAAACACACAGAGCGTGATAAGAGTAAATAGAAACATGACCTATCTCTAGATGCCGTCATGATGCATGAGTGAGCACGCAATCAAGGATCAATGCAGGTTTGACATAAATTAGAAGGGTTTCCATAGCCTAATAAGCCTATGTCATAACCTAAGTGGCTAAGAAAATGAAAGAACTTGCTTATGGATGCTTACCTGGCCTCGAGCGAAGAAATCCTCCAATGGGAAGTGTCTGTGATTTCGATGCTCCTCACCCAGGTGCTCCTCAGCCGCACTCTCAGCTCTCTCACCCTTAGCCGCAGAGACTCCTTGCTCAATCTCGAGCACCTCCTCCCTAACCCCCGACTGGTCAACCTCCTGTACCTCCTCTCTGACCACCTCCCCGACAATGTCAGTCCGAGCCTCAAAAGTCTCACCCATCTCCGTCCCTAACATCCTCTCCAACTCATAAATAGTACGATCGCGCCTACCAATACCCTCACCCTCCATCCTAGAACGAAGAGCTTGAAAAACTGAAGAAAACAAAGGAAACGGCACCCGAAACGGATGGTTGGATAGCAAAATATCACGAAAACATGAAAATTAGAGCACAAAGAAATAAGAAAATAGAGAATCGAAGACTAAAATGGATCGTGCAACAAAAATGAAAAGTTTTGAACTATTTATAAGACACAACTAAATCGCACGCGTAAACTCACACGCACAATAGAATCACGCACCACTATTCCCGCGCTTAATTCAAATCACACGACTGGTCTTGAGCGCGCAGACTAATCGTCACCCGCTCAAACTAACTCAACCATTTGGTTGCTCGCAACCTACTAAGCACGTAATTTCTTCAAGCGCCCACACAGTGGCGCGCGAATTCTAATGGTCACCCGTACAGTGACCAGCCACCGCCCTAATCACATGTTGGGTACCATGCGCTGAAATTGGTTAAACGACCGAAAACTGGCGCTTAACGACGTTCTGACGCTCTGAACGCGTGTCCACCCTCTGACGCGCAATTAATTTATGCTCTCGGAATGAAGTGAGCAATTCCCCATAAACAAAAAAAAATGCCCAAGATAGCACGTTCATAGGCCTAAATTGGGTGATCTCCGACAGTAATTATTAGCCTAAACCACGCCCTTGTTAAGCCCGATTCAAAACATTCCAGACTTAAAGAAATATGCACCCCGATAACTAAAAGAAAATGCTCCAGACTAAGACCAAACTAAAAATAAAATAAAAATGCCCCAACACTGTTTACATACTCCAACAAAAACTAAACAAAAAAAAAAAAAAAAAACTGGCCCCAACTAAGGCAAAACTAAATAAGAAAAATAACCCCATCGTTCATACACTCCAACTGGACCCAAACTAAGTCAAAATAAAAAAATGCTCCTAACATGCCTGATCCAAAATAAATAAATTAAATAAATAAACCTCGCACTCAAAATAAATCAAATAAACTACAAAACAAACTAAACCTAAATTTACAAAAGAAATTAAAATCATGATCACTTCATAAATAATAAAATAATTACAACATACACCGAGGGCATACCCTCTGAATATACAATACAAAAAAAGAAACTTAAAATCTGCACGTTCTGGCAATGCACGAATCCGGAGTTATTTGGGAAAACAAAAATCCTATCTTCCCCTCTTCCCTTAGCATGGCAGTAATTCGACTGCTACCTTGCATTCCCAACCCCGTCTATTCTTAATAATTCACGCAATAAACACAACTCTTCGGGGCCAACACCTGGGATACAAAAAAGAAAGGAAGAAAAGACATTAATGAATAAGAAAATGCCCAAAACAAAATGCCCCAAAGCTTTTAATCCTAAACTTGGAACAAAATTCAAAACAACAAGAACTCAAAACTTTTAGCTCACACATTTATAAACTATACCTCCTGAAGTACCAAATGACAAGTGTCACACCTTTAAACCCTTCCAATCTAATTAAATCTAAACCAAACACATGCCCCCTTTGAAAGACCACAATCCATGACAAACTCAGATAAACCAATAATTACACAACACTTAACCCCCTAAGAAACACAAATCCCCCCAAGCCTAGATAAACCAATAGGATTTAAATATTTAACACCCATCTAGAACCCTTGAAAACTCACACCTTTTAAGTCTCATGCTAAATCAAACAAAAGACCAAAACTCAAGTTAAATCAAACCTTAAACCAGACAAAACTTTAAACAAAAAAAAAGAAAACTCTCTAAGATGAGACCCTAACTTGTTTAAGACAAAAAAAAATACCCCCAACAAACCAAATAGAACCAAGTAAACCCTCTAAACCAAACTCAATAAAGCAAATTAAACTCGGGATAAGCCCTGAATAAATTCGGAATGAATCCTCAAACTCTAAACTAAATCTGTAACAGCTTTGGACACTGTTGTTAGTCATGTACGCCTTTCGACCGCTTTTGCGGGATTTTACGTATTCCTCTGGACAATGTTGGGATTCATGTATTCCTTTGGACCATTTTTACGGGATTTACGTACACCCTTGAACTTCGATGTAACCATGTATGCCTTTGAACCACTTTTGTGGGATTTTACGTACTCCTTTGAACCTTGTTGTGACTCGGTACACCCTTGGACGGCTGTGGCGGGATTCATGTGTGCCTTTGGACCACTTTTACGAGATTTTATTTACTCTTCGTGTAACAGCCGACAAAATTGTGCTTCACTCTATATGTCACACAATATTTGGAAAATTGTTTGAAGCATAACATAGCTCATCACACACTTTTATGATGATACATCATCATGTTTGACACATAAAGGTGCCAACCCTTTTGATCCAACACCCCATCAGTGCATATACAGAAGTGCCAACCACGGCCTGATGGCCTTGCCTCAACACCCCATCAGTGTATAGTAGTGCATGATGATGAGAAAATCAGTTTAGACGATTGCTTTTGTATCATTATTCATGATGCTTGATGTATAGTATACTGATGATACGATACTTAGGATTTTATTTAACTATGCTCATGACAGTATTGCTAAGGATGATAGAGTCAGTTGAAATGACGGTTTTTGAATGACTCGACTCATGATGGTTTTAATGAATAAACATGCTAGTTTAGTTTCGATAAAGGGAAAAGTATAATGATGCTAGCTCAGTTCGATATATGATTATAAATGATGATATGATTAGTTATGTACGAAGGATGATAAGATCAATTTTGACGCATGAATATGAATAGTTATGTTAACTCAGTTATACTAGTTCAGTTTTGCTATATCATACTTGTTCATGATGTTCTTGCATACATCTTAGCATGCATTGTTCATGTACTGTTATCCTTGATGTCATGTACACGTCTTTATTCTCGTCTTGTAACAAGTGATCCCGCTACCTCGGGAGCTTGATATCTCATCCAAGTGATCTCGCTAACTCGGGAGCTTGATATCCCGTCCAAGTGATCCCGCTAACTCGGGAACTTGATATCTCGTCCAAGTGATCCCGCTAACTCGAGAGCTTGATATCCCGTTCAAGTGATCCCGCTAACTCGGGAGCTTGAAATCCCGTTCAAGTGATCCCGCTAACTCGGGAGCTTGATTTTCTTGTTTCTTATTCTTATACATGTCTTGTTTCAGCATGATTCATTAATCTCACCTGATTCCTTGTCAGCATGAATATATCAGCATTGTCAGCATGATACAATAATTACATGATTTAGTGCTTGTTCTGTTATATACTGCTAGGATATATGGATGCTAGAATAGACCTAATATAAGATGACATATGTTTCGTTTTATTTTGCATCTAGACATGAATGGATAATCTAACATATAAATTAGCATTTTAATTTTCCCTGCTGAGCTTTGATGATAGATCATCCTATGACTTTATGTCTTAGTTGCAGATATTGCTCAAGACCCTGAGCACGAAGCTGATCCTACCTACTAGTCTGAGGAGGAGGACGAGGAGGAAGGTTCTACTGAGGACTTCTTTCCTTGAGAGGTTTGGGAGAGAGAGAGATTTGCTTTTAAACATTAAATATGTATAAACAGCGGTGTTATTTGAGATAGTTTACTACTTCATGTATAGGGTTCTGTTATATTCATGTTCAGTTTGCTGCTTTTAGCTGCTTTAGATAAATGAATGAATATCAGTTGTTGCCATATTTCTATGTATCAGAGTTAATTAAATTCGCTTTTGCATATGTAACACTTTGTGCACGATGCCCTTGTATGACAAGATCATGTTAGGTGATCCGACGGTGCGACTTTTCCCATTTAGGAGAGGGGGAAAAGTCGGGCTGTCACAGGTGGTATCAAAGTCCGGCGTTAAGCCTTTGGAGACTTAACTCTGGCACGGATATATGGCAAGACTTTTGATGTTCGTTCAGTGTTAGCACCTAGGCTTTTAGTCTTCTATGGACTCGAGGCTATGGCAGTCGGTTCTGTTAAAGCATAGGTTGTGGATCTGTACAACCACGTTTGACTGAAGTGATCAGTCAATAGTAATCGAAGTATGCCTTTAGGATCCGAGGTAGGATGTAAATGTTTTCATGTCGTGGGATCATAAGGGTCACGATTACTATTAATTGGAACATTTGTTTCATTTTGACAGATCACTATGGCACCTCGCAAAAGAGCTAGGACCACGCATGCTGGATGGGATGATCATGAACAAACTCGACAACTACTGGAGACAATCCTTTTCTCAAACTAACTCGAGACTCGATCACGCACCTGACACCAGGCGCATGATCGGATTGAGCACCACACCACCAGCGTGCAATTGGCCTACTCCCGGCCTAGCCTCACTGTCCTTGACCCCAAAGGTTCCTAAATTAAACGCTTCGAGAGTGGCGCTTAATTGGATTATGCACCCCAAAATGGGTGCGCAAGTAGTTCTAACGCTATTAGGACTAGGAAACTCGCTGAGCAAGTCAGCCGGTTGCTCACTGAGTCGGTGACCGACTCAAAGCGATTAAGCACCGAGAAACCGATGTATAATTCGATTAAACGTCCGAAACAGGGCGTTTAATTAGGAAAAAACCTATAAAAGATTTTTTTTCTTAATTCGCCCGAGGAGGCTGGCAATTTTCGAGAGAGAACGGATTTTTTTGGGATTCCGAAACTAGAGAACTCCGAGGACAAACCCATAAAGCAACCTAGTCATGATTTTGAGATTCAAGCTTCGAGTCTTCGCGATTTCTCTTCGCAGCCCCGGCCCTAGGTAAAAATTTTAGTTTTAGACTTAGGATCTTTCTCTTAGTTTTAATTATTAGTTTTAATTTTCAGTCTGAGACCGTAGCACCCTTTTTAGATCGCAAATTTTTATATATGGTTCTAATTTTCTGAATTCAGAACCAGTCCCTAATCCGACAGTCTAATTTACTGATCCTAGGCTTTAATTCCATTTTAAAATCTTAATCTCCAGTCCTTAATCATACGGTCTGATTTTCTGATTTCGGACCTGAATTCAGTCCTAGAAATTTAGATTTTAATTTTAATTTCTTAGTTTTATATTTCTAAAAAATCCTAAATATTAATTTTTGTTTCTATAATTCTAGTTCATAATTTAATTCATAATTATTACTCCGAAATCGACTCTGAAAAATCTAAAAATACTATTTTATAGTCCAAAATCCAATTCATCTTCAATCTCAGCCACCCGATTTGCCCTAGGTAGCTTACGGAAGGTACTCGGGAACGTGGCCAATCCTCCTTAGCATAGTGGGTCCAAAACCCTTTTTTTTTTAAGAATTCTAGAATTAATTAATTGCTTTTCTTATCTTTTTAGTATAATTAACTAGTAGATTTATTTTATTTCAGCGTAATTAATTAATTAAGTTAATTAGATTTTAGTATGGTTGATTAATTTCTTTAAATCAGATTTTAATTGGTTAATTTCTTGCTTTAATTAAAATTTTAATCTCATTAATTCATCACTTAAATTAGAGTTTTAGTAGAATTAGTTCCCTATTTCAATTAGAATTCTGGTAAGACTGCTATACTTGATTTAATTAGAATCTCAATATAACTAGTATACTTGCTCTACTTAGAATCTCAGTATAACTAGCATGCTTGATTTAATTAAAGTTTCACTAGAACTACTATATGTGCACTCCTAGTACAATTAAGAAACCTGATCACAATTAGACTTCTAATGGGATTAGAAGACTAAAATTAATCGGACTTCCAATGTGTGCGAGCATGGATCCTCTTGAACCCGTCGCGGCGATGCACTCGCGATGGAATAAAATGTAGAGTCACCACCCGAAGCTTTTGGTGCCCTGGGAAACCTTTAAATTAATATTTTGGGCACCGAAGTGCTAAATATGACTCTGATTTACTGGTCTTTGCCAAAGGCTCTAGGGTAGGGGCTTCGGTTATCGATCGGGAAGGGTTTAGGCACCCGATCAACCCGCATGTAGCGGTCTCTATCTATGGCAAAAATAAAAATAAATGGGCGGAGCTTCCCCTTGCCCGAAGGCAATACGGTCCTATCAAGCTTTGAGCCAAACCGAAATTTCGGCGGCGTAATGGCTTGAATCCTTGGACGGAGGAATCACCAAGAGGGTAGAGGAAGAGAGGGTGAGCCAGGGCTCACGGGCCCTTGTTGCATCGTAGAAGACCTTCACTTCGGCGTTCTTCCGATGGCTTTAAGTGGCTTAAACGGTAGAGGAATAGGTTCTAATGCTAGGATTCGGTAGAAAGGAAGTGTAGGATGAAGCTTGGGACTAAGCTTGACTAAAAAAGGGGTGATCTAATGGTTGAAAAGGGTTGAAAAGGATGAACTAAGCATGCTAGAATTCTGATTGCAAAATATATATTTTTTTTTTCACTAGGGCTCTCTCTCTTAAGCTTAACTTCAATCTTAATTTTTCAACCCTTTGGGGAAGAGGGGGGGCTCTCTATTTATAGAGAAGAGGTGGGTTAGAGGGTTACTTAAGGGCTAATTGGTTTAGCAATTAGGTAATCCTCCATCTAAGGTTTTCTAGGTTTTAGGGTCCTAGGGGTTTGGGAAATTGGTTTTAATGGCGGATGATGGGGTGAGACCATGGGTGACTTAAGGGATGCCAATAAGCTCAAAGGGGGTACAACCAACCTTAAGACACCCACCTCAACCAAGGGGATGGTCAAAGGGTCAAACCAGATGAAGGAAATTCGAGCATTTAATGACAGATATTGTAGCTAAGCTGGGCGTATATATTACATACGCCCAGTTTATGTACAATAATTTTCATGAAAACCAGAGGGAATCTGAGAAGATGGGTGCCCATGGTGGGCCTTCTTATGTCATGATGAATTATATACACTCCAAATTTGGTCTAAAATACCAAAGGATATAATACATACCGACCAAATTAGCTGGGAATTTGCTGGGCGTATGTAATACATACGCCTGAGTGAAAAGTCATGATTTTATGTGAAACTTCAAATGGCCATAACTTTTAAACCACAACTTCAAATTGGGTGATCTTTGGCTCGTTGGAAAGCTGGAGAGGTCCTGTTTCCAGCAGTATGTGGCTTATTCTTAGCAATGGTCTATATAAAAATTTGTAGCTCTCCTCCCATCAAATGCTCAAAAGGGTTTAAGTTGAGTCTGGGAAGGGATCCAAGGGTTCAGGGGTGCCATCGGAAGCACAGGGATATATCTCTCTCAGAGTATAGACTAATCGGGCCTTGGGCCAAATTTGGGTGTCTACAGATGCCCCTCTTTGGTATTCGATCACTAATGATTGGATGCCAAAGATAAGAGACATCCAAAGAGGTCTAAGGCACGTTTGATGGGTCTGCCTGGTTCAACTCAATTCTCAAACATTTATGGTGATGGTGAGTGTACGTAAGCCCTCTCATTTTGGGATATCGTCCGTACCTCAAAGCTAATAGTCCCCAAGCGCATTGCGACATTACTGGGCATAACTGCGATGATCACAAAAAGTGTACGCCCGCTAGCCAGGATATCATCCACTTCCTGAGGGAAATTATAGATTTGTGATGTTGGGTATTAATCTGAACTAGATAGCTCCATGAAATGGGGTGATCGATCTATGCTTCGGAGTCGATGCGAAGCACACGAAGCGAAGGCCAACAAACTTGTGTCCAATCCTATGGGATATTGGTTGTTCCATTGGATTGGCCACGAGTGCCCTTACCTAGGTAAGGCTCAGAGTCTTTGGGCGAGCCCATCGACCTCGAGGTTGCTTTAGCATGATTTACCCGAGTGGAGTGAATATTGATGTTGCAACACTTCTTGGGAATGCATGCCCATTTTTAGAGTAATTTTTTTGTGTTTTTTTTTTAATTTTCTTTTGTTTCGAGGCCTTTAAGCGAAGCTCAAGGACCTCTGGCAATTTTATTCTTGCACAACTCTTTAAGTGGATCAAATGTCAGTTGATACACTTTAAGAATACGTGCGCTCTGTCAGGGATAGGTGCACCGTGGGGGATGTGCTCGTTCCGGCGGCGAGGTGCTCGTGATTCACATGAACCGGAGTGCCTTAACTTGAGACAAAGCTAAAAAGGATTGGGCTAGAACTAAACATCCATCGAAAGAGATGGTCAATTCTAGCCTCCGTCCCTAATGAAATCACATCTTACTAACTATGCAAAGACAGGCACCCATCAGGGGCGAGAAGCAGCAAATAGGCGCGAACAGAAGCCTCGACCCTAAGGTACAATTTACGAGGATAAACGACCATCCTGTGGATACCCAGACGCAAGTGCGTACATTCAACAGGGACACCGTGCCTATACAGGTTTTAAGCCTGTGTAAAAGGAAATAAAAGGGAATGACCCCTTTGGTCTATATGTTTGCACATAATTTGGTTGGTTGTAATTTCATTTTTGACGGGTCAGTTTCGACTAACAATAGACTTTTCGAGTGGTTTGAAGTCGGGTATACTCTTGGTCAACATAGATCCGAAGGTGGATGATCAGAGCTAATGCTTGGAAGGTGGGGTCAACCTACTCAGGATTTTTACTTCATAACCAAAGGTTGTTATTTCTTCTCTTTTTTCCTTTTTCTTTTTTCTTCTTTCTCTTCTTACATGTCAGTTTGAGACTTTGAGCATGCTCAAATTGCTTTTATTTCTGCACATATCCTTAGGCGAATCAACTTGCCATGTTGATATACCTTGAGGACGTGCGCATTCCGGTGATAGGTCCTTGGTTTGCCTGTCGGATCAGGTCTCGGCTTCTGCTGGGGAAGATCTTGGGCTAGGTGTACGTTCTCAAGAGCGACCGGTGATGGATGAGTTCATTTGCCTGCCGGATCAGGTATGAGGTGTCCCTGTGTAAAACGGAGTTTGGGAACTTTCGGGTGAACCCGATTATTCCGCATTGATTTAACACGGCTCTTGGAAGGGGGAAAACAGTCGTTGCGACGCTCCCTTGGGAACTGGTGTCATTTTTTAGCATTTTCTTTTTCTCCTTTTTTGATTTTATGGATTTATGGAGCACTCAACGGGTGCTTACAGATCTAGATCTATTTATTGTAGCACGGTCCCTTTGGGCCAATCGAAGAGAGCTCGAAGGGCCATTTGGGGATGTGTGCACCATCGCTTGATGGTACGTGGGCTTCTAAGAGGGACCGGACCTTGGTCCATAGCATACAAGGGCGGTCTGTCGAACCTCAAAGTCAAAAAAAATGGTCGGGCAGTTTTAAAACTGCCACTTTTGGTCAAGCGTATATAATATATACGCCTGACAAATCTGCAGCAAAAAAATGGTCGAGCGTATATATTATATATGCCTGACCAAAATTGGCAAAAGAATGGTCGAGCATATATATTATATACGCCTGACGAAAATTGGCAGTTTTAAAACTGCCCGAGCCTGAGCACAAAAGGGACCCCCTCTTTCAAACTCTATCTTCTTCCCTCCTTCCTTCTCAAGTCCGGGACAGCCCGTTAGGGTTTTGGCATTTGATTTTTCTTGAGTTCTATTACCGGGAGTTGCGTGTGCGGATCAAAAGACGTTTATTCTCCGCCGATTTTAGATCTATTTCCCCTCCCATTGAAGGTAATCATCAATTTTTCCCTTGAATTTTGATAATGTTGTGTTGTTTTTTTTGTTTTGTGTTTTTTTTTTTGGAGATGCTTGATGTTCCTTCTCTTTTTTTTTTGGCGAAAGATGTATATATATTTTTTGGTATATGTGATCCTCATGCCCGTGCTTTTCTTTTTTGCTCTTTTTTTCTTTTTATTATATGTGGTTCCTTAGGCCTATGCTTCTTTTTTTTTTTCTTTTTTTCTTTTTATTATATGTGGTTCCTTAGGCCTATGCTTCTTTTTTTGTTGTTTTGTTGTTTCTCTCTCTCTCTTTTTTATTATATGTAATGCTTGTTTTTTTTTATTATTATATGTGATGCTTCTTTTTTGTGTTTGTTTTTTTTTATTATTTATTTATTTATTATCTCATCAATTATGATTATATGTATCATCTCCGTTCATCATCCATCATCTTCTTGGTTCTTATTTGTTTGTTGTTTTTGTTTGTTTTTCTGTTTTTTTTGTTTTTTTTTTATGATGGATTAGTGCACATATATATATATATATATATTGTATTTTTGTTACTTTTCTCCTTCTCTCTTTTTTTGGGTTTGAAATGCTTGATGTTCTTTTCTTGTAGTGCATTTTTTTTTCTTCAAGTATATGTGATTCCTTATTTCTATGCTCCCCTCTCTTTTTTCATTTTCCTCATTATTCATCACCTTTCATTCTTCATTCATCCTTCTTTTTTTTTTGTTGATGGATCGGTGTATTTTTTTTTTTTGTTATTCTTTTTTTTTTTTTTTTTAGCAGCCCTTTCTTACACCGATGTGTTCCATATTTTCAGATGTCCGGCAACGAAGGGCAGGGTCCACAGGAGGGGCCCGAGATGGCCTATTGTCCTCACAGGGAACAGTTCATTGTTTCACAGTGCTCCTCTCAACCTTGGTACGAAATCCAAGGTGAAGCCGCCCGCACTGGCCTTCTTTATTGTCAGCATACCCATATTTCCAACTTCGGGATCGCTGGTCAGGTAAACAGATGAGCCTCCTTTTCTTCTTTTCCTTTGATGCCTTCATTATACCACTTTGCTCCTATTTGACCGATGCCTTTGTTTGCAGCCCCTACCACACATCATATTCCGGGGTGGTTGGTTCGACCTCTAGGGCCTCATGCTTTATCTCCCTCAGGTGGTGAAGGACCTGCTCGCCCAAGTTGGTTTTGGGAACTTCATTTCATGCCCCGTTGTGAGGGCTGACACGGCCTATCTGAAGGCCCTGATAGAGCGCTTCCGCCCCGAGACCATGACATTTCACATGGCCATGGCTGAGATGACCCTTATGCCCGCAGACTGGTCCATGATTATCGGGGTTCGCATTGGAGGGGTGCCAGTGATACATGTTCGTACGCTTGATAGGGAGGAGGTGATTCGGCTGATAGGGGCCTACCCAACCTCCGGGAACGTTCGCGGTTCCGAAGTCAAGCTATCCTCGCTAGTTGGCTTGTTCGAGCCTCATGAGTTAGTGGATCTGGGACAACATGATGCGGCCCTCTATCTCGAGCCAAAGTGTGCACTGATGCTGGGCCGCATTTCTCTGTTGTTCCTCCTCGGCAAGACTCTCCTTTCAAACACCAGCGGAGGGCGGGTCTCATTGTCCCTACTCAGTCTTATGGTGAACTGGGACACTGTACATCGGTTTGATTGGGGAGGTGCTGGTTACGCGGTGCTCATGTCTAGCCTGGTCCGAGCCGTTCTTGGGGTCTCCAGCTCTGTTGTGGGCTTCTAGCCCACTCTTGAGGTATTTTATCCTTTGGTCTCAATTCATTCCCCCTTCATTTGTTTTTTTTGCATATCTGTTTTTATCTACTTGCTTTCTCAGGTATGGGGGTATTTGCATTTCCAACCTGGTCGCCCTTTGCTTCTCTCGGAGGTTCCTACGTTCCCCCTTATGAGCAACTGACACGCGAACCGCCGTCGGGACGTGGGTATGAAGCACCTGGAGTTAGGGTTGCTCTCTCAGTTTGATCTGCTGATCCCTAAGCAGGTATAACAATTCCTCTCTTTGCAAATTTGATAGCTCTTTTATTCTGTGGGTTCTGACCAAATGTATAAATCCCTCCTCCTTTTTGTTGAGCAGGCCATCCTTGATCCCTACGTCGGATTCCCCTTCTGGAACCTGGCTGCAGTGGGCCCTTCTCGGCTTTTGTTAGATCGACGCATTATTTTCTTCTATGGGTCCTGGGCTAGGGCCTATTATTTAGGAGAGAGGGTGATTCATCAATATCGGCCTCTTTTTGTCGTGCCCCAAGCTCCTCCAGCTGATGTATTAGCTCCCGAGGGTTCTACTTGGAACGGGGTTATATTATTATTGGCCATGGTGTTGGCAATGTTCTGGACATCGGCCCCTGTTCTCTTCTCGTTCCTCTATTCTGAAAACCTTCAAACCCCACTAGCTCCACTCGGTACATTCTTGTTTAGGCGATCTTCCCTGATAGCATCTTCACAGCGATTGGCATTCCTGACCAGATTAGTAAAGCTGGATTGCTACTAGTACACTAAA
The DNA here is from genome assembly GCA_021018995.1 of Chloranthus sessilifolius. NCBI lineage: Eukaryota > Viridiplantae > Streptophyta > Magnoliopsida > Chloranthales > Chloranthaceae > Chloranthus > Chloranthus sessilifolius. The sequence continues at coordinate 36,423,637 of CM037586.1, forward strand.
AAGTCTGAGATCACTGGCAGAGTATTTTTAGAAATCATTTCTATCTGTTCATCGTCAGGCATCCTGTTTCTAACCTAAGCTACCAATGCTCTCCAATGCCCCAAATAATCGTTAAAGGTCTATATTGTAGACATATTGTTCCTAAAATAAGTGCGTCAAGTCCTTCCAAGTTTTCATCATAGATGGTTCTAAAGATATAAACCATCTCAAGGCTGGATCTGTCAAACTTTTCTGAAAGACCTTTATCAATAGTCTTTCGTCCCCCTCATACTGGCACATGTCCCCATAATAGGACTTGAGGTGTGCTATGGGATTGATAGTGTCATTGTATTTGTCAAAAGCTGACATTTTAAATTTTGGAGGCAAGAGGACCTCAGCAAACAAACATAAATTTGAGAAATTTGTGGCATGGATTTCAACACCATCCATCTTCAACAACTGCTTCTGGATGTTGTCTAACTGCTCTTTCAACTGTTCCAATTCCTTGGATATGGGGGCCACTTTCTCAGCAATCGGTTGGACCTCACTCTGGGCTACCAGGAGGTGGGAAATTATAGGAGGAGGGTTAAGGCTGGTCAATGTCTCTGCATAGGCTCCACCATTTCTAATCTCGTCCTCTTCATACTATTGGTCTACATACGGTGCAATGAGGGCAGAATTTTCTTGCTAGTGCTGCATGGACTGGATGGGAATGGCATGAATGGGGGTTGGGTGAGTCCATTGAGGATGAGGGAAGGTTTGTTGGGTGATGGGATGAGTGGAAATCAGATTTTGGGGTGGGGCCTGATGAGGCCATTGGGCATGGGAAAAGACTTGAAACTGACTTTGGGATGTTGGGATATGGGTGATTGGGGTTGACGTAAGGCATGGGTTTGAGCTAGGTATGAGGTTTGTGAATGGGTGAAATTTTGGAGGAATTGTGAAGGGTATGGGTATGAGACTTTAAGGTTTTGTTGGGCTTGGGTTTGAGCTATGAAGCCTTGGGAAGGTTGGGCTATGAAGGTTTGGCCCATGGGTCCTTGGGAAGTTGGGCCATAAAGCCTTGGTCATGATAGGTGTGGCCCAGGGGGCGTTGGTGGGTTTGGGTCATTGGCCATTGATGGGTCTGGGCCATGGGCCCTTGATGAATCTGGCCCATTGGGCCATGATGGGTCTAAGCCATGGGCCCTTGGTGGGTCTAGCCCATTGGGCCCTTGGTGGGTTTGGCCCATTGGGCCTTGATGGATCTAGGTCATGGGCCCTTGGTGGGTCTGGGCCATGAGGCCTTGGGGTATGTGGGAAATGGGGGTTTGGGCCATTGGGCCTTGGGGCATGGGGGTTTGGGCCATTGGGCCTTGGGGTATGTAGGAAATGGGGGTTTGGGCCAATGGGCCTTGGGACATGTGGAAAATGGGGGTTTGGGCCATTGGGCCTTGGGATATGTGGGAAATGAGGGTTTGGGTCATTAGGCCTTGGGGTATGTGGGTAGTGGGGGTTTGGATGATGTGGATGATGGGGTTGATGGGGGTCATGGGGGAGTGAGGCATGGAGGCATGATAAGGTCTCGGATGGATTCATGGATGTGTGGTATGGATGAGGGGAGATGTGTTGGGAGGCCTTTCATCTATTTTAGATTTAGAACATCTCCTCCATCATGACCATGGAAGGGGGATTGCATGGAGATGGGTTATTTGAGGGTTGGAGGGGTATGGATGGGGTGTGTGAAGAGAAAAACTTGGGTATGGCCCTGGTAAAATCGGGCATGACCCGAGTAAGGGGCAGGATATGAGGTGGGTTGGAGGAATGAGTTGGGGCACTAGTGGATGGATTAGGCATGTATTTATGGGGCATAGAGGTGGAGAATGAGAGAGGAAAATTGGTCATGGTTTCGGAGAAGATGGGCATGACTTGGGTAAATGGAGGAATGTCTGGGGGATTGGATGTGGTATGGATGGATGTGGGTGGATCGGGTTGGGCGGATGAAAAATAGGGTATGTTGGTTAAGGTAAAGGATGGGTTTTGAACAGGTGTGGAAGGAAGGTGAGATGGGTCGGAGATGGCCATGGATGAAGGCATGGCTTGAGAAAATGACGGGAAATTTAGATTTTCGGTATTTTGGGAAGTGGTGGAAGGGAAAATAGGGGCACCGAACGGGCCAGTTATGGTGAGGGTTGATTGGGTGAGGGGGGGTGTTAAGTGGTGAAAAATGCCACTTTTCACCCTTTAACTTGACCATTGATAGACCTGTGAGCACACTAATAAGCCTCTGTCGAGTGTATTTTGTAGACAGTAATAAAAGATGATAAAAATACAAAAAACCACTCAAGAATGCCCGCAAAGGGGTCATCTCTCAGCACAGGATAGACCCAGCAATAGCACACCAAAGGGTAGCACATCACTGGACCCTTACAGTACTTGGCTGCACCAGAACAAGGCAAAGGAAGTGAAGACAGGGAAAAAACATCCTATCGAGAGGACATCTGAAGATTTCAATAGGAGCTGAGAGTTAAATTAGAGGAATTCGTGTAGATTGGTGACGTTTCGATAGGATCTGAAGGCAGAAAGAAGAAGAAGTCGTGAGGATTGTGAAATTTGATAGGATCAAAGAACCTATCGAACAGTTGAGAGAAAGACAGATTTCATCCTGACGAAATCTACCTAAGGAGAAAAGGAAACCTATCAAAGGGTTCTTGAACCTATCGAAAGGTCTTCAGAACTTATCAGAAGACCGCCTGAACCTAACGAAATGGAGGTGCTGGAACAGCACCTATTGAAGGATGTTTGAGCCTTTTGATAGGAGTGAGAGCCATCCTATCGAAGTGATGAAATGCAAAGCTACAACCTGACGAAACGGTCTCCCAACCTATCGAACTACCCCTCCAACCTGTCGAATGCTCCAGATAAAGTGCAGTGAAGCTAAAGCCTCAAAGCTCATCCTATCAAAACCTATCGAAGGGATTGGAGAACCTGGCTAAAGGACTGAAAAGCTTTACCAGAACCTATCAGAAGCTTCCCCAACCTGTCAAAATCGTGTGCAGAACTTCTCAGAAACTCAGCTATACACACGCTGTGACTTGGTGACCTGCTGCACGCAACCCAAGGCACTTGGTGATCGGTACGACGGTTCTAGAAGATGCCCTAGGAAACCCTAACCGACCCACGTGCTCTAACAGAACTCTAACAAACTCTGAGGACCTTCTAGAAGGGAGTTTTGGCGAGAAAAATAGAGGAGAGAGGTATATATAGAGACCCTCAATGGCAATTGGGGAGAGATCGAGAGCTGAGCAAAATTCTGGAGATCAGAGCTCATAGAGAAATTCCATTTTCCCTCCTTTAGCCCAACAATGGTTGGCTAATTCTCTTCGAGTAGCGAGGAGAGAGGTTAGATCAGTAATTGGGTAAGGTTGAGAGTGCTATTGTGGGTTCACTGCTGCAGACTACAGATCTGAGAGCATTTCCATTGTAGAGTGAGTTTGATTGCAATGTAAATATTATTTTTAATACTACATTTAGATCTAAAGTTTTTTTAGTTTCATTTGGTGCTCGATCAGATTTGTGTAGAGGAGTCTGTAGATCAGCTCACCCACTTAATTGGTAGACCTCTTCGATACCATCTGATCTCCCTGGATCTGAGACTCCTGTAATTCCCTGAGTCTGTGATCGTGGAATTGTAGCATCTGTAGTGGTTTTAATTGTTTTGATTGATGCTTTTTCTTTGGAGGAGATCCCTAGGATGATCTGTGACCATTAAAGTGGACAGATCATAGCCTTAAGATTAGTCCAAGCTCAGGCTCCAATTGGATTCGTCTGTTGTAAATCCCTGGATCAGATAAAGTCTATAAGATGGTCTGTGACCATTCAAGTGGACAGATCATAGCCTTAAGACCAATGAGATCCTGTGATTTAGAGTGGAGTCTTCTACCCTGCAGTTGTGCTTATAGCTAGTTGAGGGAATTGTGTGCCCTGAACCTCTGCAGCATGATTAATCTAACCTGATTTTAGTGAGACCAATTTCCAAGCTACTCTTCTCCATTTTCTACTTTTTACTCCTTTTCCCTGTAAGATCTAGATTCCCAAACTCGATTCAAGTTAGTTTTTGTTTAATTTTAGCTTAGCTTAAGTGACAATCTCTTTTAAACCTCTCCCCTGTCTTTTAACTAACTTAGTATTAGTTAGGGTGCCAGATCTCTTACAGATCTGGAGATTTATCACATTTTTAAACCAAGCTCCCTGTGGACATTTTTAAACCAAGCTCACCATCTTTTTAAAACTTGCTACAACAGACCCTGATTACTTGCAGGTCTGTGTGAGTGTGTTCTGCCTAGTTTTATTAGTGATTTTAGACCCTCTTTGAAGGGAAGGCAAACACCCCAATAGGGGTGAAAGTAAAAGTTTCTTCGGTATGGGAATGGGTTGAAGAATATGGCAGGGATGAGTCAGGATAGGTGTAAATCAGGTCCACAGCCCACGACATATCTCGGTATCGGGTTGGGTATGGGTGCCTCAGATGGCGCCCATAAAGCTTCCTCCTTCTTACCCTATGGGATGACAGAGGGTACGATGATGTCGTTGTGTCGGCACCAATCAAGACTCTATTTTTGGGTTTTTTAATTTTAATTTTTTTTAATTTTTGTAAGTGAAAAGAAATGAGGATTCTGGGCCTTTTGAATTCCCTTCTCGAGTGACTCTTGTACCCTAAATAGGTCCCGCGGCAAAGGTTCTTAAGCGCTTCGAAAGAATCAAAGGAAAACCCCTTGATCTATTGAAGGCACAAAAACTAATGCAAATAACCCGATCCCCCGAAATGAATCAAAAAGAAGTCACCTTCTTTTAACCGACGAGGGCATATTGGGTGTCGGAAGTTGCGGGGCCTAAACAGAGGCACTAAAGGCACTGATTGGGGAGTCTAAGGTGCGAAATAGGCCACAGATTCGGACTGATGCTGTGTGGAACCAACCTAGCACAACTAATAGTGGCGCAACTAAAGCTGACACAACTAATAGTTACGCCAGTGTTCTTTTAGGGCTTTTTGCATTGGCGCAACTAATAGTGGTGCCAGACTAAAAGGGGTCTCCAGATTTTTTGACAGCAGCAACCTCAGTCCGAGATGGGTCTCCAAACTGGCTTTTTGTGGAAGCTAGGCTTCCGGGGACTAACTATTTATATGATCTGCCTCTTTCCTCACCGATCCTAAGGGTTTAGAGGCCAATTTCGGTTTACTATCGCTCCCTTTTTTCGGGTTTTAAGCTTAGTAACAAGAAGGTTACCCACCCAATATACCTCAAATGCAAGCACTTTTCTTAGGTATTAGGTGGGCTGAGACTTTTCCTATAACATCTCCAAATTTTGGGAGTGAATAGTGTCCTCGAGATGCGTGCCCGACTGGTCGTAGGTTTTACCAGGTGATAGTCAACACGATGACTATGGTTAAAATAACCAAGACATTAACGAACATGTATACGTAGTGCTAGAGATAGTTTAGAGATCACATACACCTATCTTGCGTGTATGTGCTCAACACCAAAACTTAAGAGGGGTTAAAAAGGGTTTAATAGCTTAAGAGAATTTATTTCTCTTTGTTTTGGTTGGTGTGGAGTTATGAAGAGAGAGAGAGAGAGAGAGAGAGAGAAAGGAAGCAGTAATTACTAGGGGGTTAATGTGGATTCCAAATTGAAGACGGGTTTGAGCATTTAACACCGGATTCGACGCATTGAAACTCATGGGAGTCGAAGCTAGGTATCCTAACCCCTAGACCAATCCATTGATTCAATCAAGAGATTGATTGAGGTGAGTTCTATTTAATTTGCTATAAACATGTTATTGTGCATTAAATTTTGGATTATGTGATGAGTTAAAGAAGTGGGAAAGAAGGAAAATAAAAAGGAATAAAAGCTGGAAGAAATGGCCGCAAAGGGCTGAATTTTTGACCAAATTGATTGATCGATTTGGAAAATCGATCAATCAATTTTGGCCTGAAAGTTAGTTGGGCTAGGATGCCCGAAACCGATTGATCGATTTTAAAATCGATCAATCGATTTTTGAAATTCGATTAATCGATTGAAAATCGATTAATCGTCTGAGCACTCCCAGTGACTGGAAAATGGAAGCTTGGGAAAACCGATTGATCGATTTGAGAAATCCATCAATCGATTTTGGAAATTTGATCAATCGATTTGGATCGATTAATTGATTTTGGGATTTTGATTGATCGATTTTGGAAATCGATCAATCGATTTGGACAATTTTTGTTGGCTTTTTTTTAGACTTTGAGGTTCAGGGAGGGTCATGTACCTTCTTCTATGCATCTTTCTTGATGCTTTGCTTATGCTATGGTGTACCATAGGTGGTATGAGTGAATGTGGGACCATGATACTTGGTAATCCAGACACGTGAGGTAGGAAACACCTTGAACATGTAATTTAAGAGCAAGAACATGTATGTAGTAATATAGAAATTAAATCATGCATCTAAAATATGAATCCTAAGTGTGTGTGTGTGTGTGTGTGTGTGAACACAAAGTAAAATGAATAAGTATGACGTCTCTAGGGGATGTGAATATGATAAAGGCATCTGTGTGATGCATTGACTTGGACATCCCAGGGATGTATGTGATCATGTAAAATAAAGAGAATGAGAATGATAAGGCCTAATTTACTATATTTAGCACAATCACACGGTGAATAACTATATATAGTGCACTTAACATTTAAGGTTTGGAGAATACCCCACCGATGTGGCGGTATACCCACGACTAACACGACAGGATGTCCGTGACCGGTACGGCGGTCAATCCGTACACCAGTTGGACATCCCAGGGATGTCGGTGCTTACGTATGAGATATAAACCCCGTCGCCTATGAGAAAGGGACCTGGGTAGTATTAAAAGATATGAAAAATGTCTGATTAGACGACGATGGTGGGTATTCCATCGGGTGCCCGACGCTATAGTAAGTCGGGGAATATTTAAGCTATGATTTAAGTCTTTAGGCCGAATCATCGTGGTTTATGAACAAGTTGAGAACAAATGAAACGTGTAAAGTAATAGTAACTTACAATGCATCTTTTCAATCATTTTAACTATTTTTCCAGTAAATTCATTGATACATCATGCTGTTAAATACCATAGAATATATGTGAGAATTCAACTTATATGTTCATTCAGTTGTTTCCCTATTGAGCTTGAATATAGCTCACCCCTTTAGACTATTCGTCATAGGTCCTGTGCTTGCGGCTGCCACTGTTTCTAGAGGCATAAATTTGGAGGACTCGGATTACAAACTCAGAGAGGATTTGGAGCCCCCTCCTGAGGAATTCTTCTAAGAGACCCCTGCGTACTTTGATTCAGTTTTGTGAAAGTATTGTACAGCTTGGTATGTCAAGCCCTTTTTGTGTGAAAATGTAATTATATCGATATATTTTTGGGGAACCATTTGGGGTGATGTTTTCTTATCACCGATGGTTCGAGCCGGTTCTTCTGCTCATGCAATGGCATGGGATTAGAACTGTCTTTTGGGTTCTTATTAGAATAATATATCATTAATGCATGGAGATTTAGTTAGATTCTGTTCTCATGCTTTATTTTGCTTCATTGTTGCTTGGTTATACTAATGTTCGGTATAGGATTAAGGGGCACGACCTTGAGGGTCGTGCTGATGGCATGAGTTTCGGGGTGACAAAATTCGGGTTGTCACGGTATCAGAACAGTTTCTTTTAGAAATTCTGACAATTCTTGTATTGTCAGAGCATAGGGACTTTTGCTAATGAAACTTTGGTTTCACTTGCAGACCATTATGTCTTCTAGGGGAAGAGGTCGACCCAGGGGCGGTCATGATAAAAATTTATGTAGTAGAGATGATTTCATCTCGACTATAAATAGAGTATCGATGGGAAGCAGAGGGGCTTCAGGAAGTAGTGGCCAAGAGGGCTAAGATCATGAAGAGAACAGAGAAAGAGATCACTAGGAAAGAGATCAGAGGGAACAAGAGAGAATAAGGGAAATGAATGAAGAGAGAGAGAGAGAGGAGCGTCAGAGGATGATGCACACTATGGAAACCATGGCGACAGCCATGGCTCAGCAAGCAACGTCTCTGGCACCTCACAATGTCAGTGATCAACAACAATCACCTACACGTCTAGTAGGTCCGACACAGCCAGTGCCCTCTACATTTACAGAGTTTAGGAGGATGCGTCCTCCTAACTTTTCGGGGTAAGGTGAGCCAATAGCTGCAAAGAATTGGCTGAGTAAAATGGAGAAGGTGTTTAGCGTGCTTACATGCACGGAGGACGAGAGCGTAAGATGGGCAGCTTATATGCTTGATGGGGAGGCTGGGCCTTGGTGGAAGTCCGTTTCTAGGACTAGGGCTAAGGAGACCCCACGATTGCCCTGGACGTGGAAAGAATTTATGGAAGAATTCATGGAAGAATTCAATAAACAGTACTTCCCAGAATTTGTACGAAATCAAATGGAAGTAAAATTTTTCTAGCTTGAACAAGGGAGAATGCCAGTTAGAGAGTACGAAGTTGAGTTTATGCGGCTTGCTCGCTTCGCTCCTGATTTTGTAGTCACAGACTTGATGAAAGCAAAACGACTACAACGTGGCTTGAGGCCGGACATCAGGGGATGTGTAGCGCCTTTGAGCTAAAGACCTATGGGGAGGTCATGAGCAAAGCCCTAGTGATTGAGGAGGATAATGAAGATAGATATCAGAGAAGGGATCAGTCAGGCAGGGGAAGAACGGATCAGAATAAAGTTGGGAACTATGAGTTGATGAATAAAAAACTGAGATTCGTAGTGTCTATTCAGAGGCAACCGTTCCAAACAGCGTATGTGAGACTGGCGCAGCAGACGAACTATCAGAGATTACCAGTGCTTGCGTCAGGGAGGCCGATAAGATATGAGAGCCCCGCTACTACCACTGGAGCAGTGTTGACTATAGGGGAGACTTGTGTCAAGTGTGGCAAGTCTCATAAGACGGCAAATTGCAAGAGAGGTATGCGAGGTTGCTATAAATGTGGAAAGGTGGGCCACATTATTTGAGATTGCCCTGAGATGGCTAAGGAGAGGACTGCTTCTGTTTCTATGTCACGACCACTACAAGCAAGGAAACCGGTCATGCAAGGAAGAGCCTATGCAGTTATAACTCAGGAAGCACTCAATACCACCGACATGATCTAAGGTGAGACTTTCTTTTAAATAAAGAATTTCAATTTCCTAAAAGTTTAGATAGAGAAGGTGCATTCATGTAAGAAGTAGAATAGATTGATTCTCTTTCATAAATTTTTATTTATGTAGGGTGTTATGTATATGTAAATGTATGATATAGGTACCTTATAATTGTACGGAAGGGGAAGTGATGTAGCTTATGAGGCTAGAGTGTTGGTGGACCGGGGGTCTACCCACTCATTTACTACTCCCCGTTGCACAAAGAAGATGAAGGTCAACCTAGAGACATTGGATTTCATCTTAGCGGTATCGATTCAGACTAGGAAATCGGTCGATATGGAAAGGGTATGCAAATCAGTGATAGTGACCATCAGGGATGGGGATGACTTTGAACTACCGACGAATTTGATTTTGTTAGATATGCAAGGATTCGACATGATCCTTGGTATGGATTGGTTGTCACAGCACTGTGCGACAGTAGATTGCAAGAACAAGGTTGTCATCTTTCGACCTAATACGAGGAGATCGTTCCGATTCTGAGGAGAGAGATCAATGTTTATGCCACTTATCTCTGCAGTCAGGGCAGAGTGTTTAATCAGAAAGGGGTGCAGTGGTTACTTGTCATTCTCAAAGGAAGATAAGGAAGGGAAGAACATCACCTCAGAGATAGCAGTTGTGCGAGAATTTGAAAATGTATTTTCAAAGGAATTACCAGGATTGCCTCCAGATAGAGAAGTGGAGTTCACTATCGACTTAGCACCTGGAACGGAGCCTGTTTCTAAAGAACCATATAGGATGGCTCCTGATGAGTTGAAAGATTTGAAATAGCAGTTACAAGAGCTCATGGAGAAAGGGTTTGTGAGACCGAGCGTGTCTCCATGGGGAGCACCGATCTTGTTTGTAAAGAAGAAGGATGGGTCAATGCGACTATGCATTGACTATAGCCAGTTAAACAAATTGACCATCAAGAATAAATATTCGTTGCCTAGAATTGATGACTTATTTGATCAGCTACAAGGAGTAAGGTATTTTTCTAAGATCAATCTGAGATCTGGATACCATCAGCTGAGAGTTAAGGCAGAGGACGTTTAGAAGATAGCATTCAGGACACGGTACGGACACTACGAGTTCTTAGTGATGCCGTTTGATTTGACAAATGCACCGGCGTCATTTATGGATTTGATGAATCGGGTGTTTAAACCACACCTGGACTCTTGTGTTATGGTATTTGTTGACGATATCCTAATATATTTCAAATCAAAGGAGGAGCATGAAGAATACTTGAGAGTTGCTCTACAAACCTTATGTGAAAACCAATTATATGCCAAACTCAGTAAGTGTAAGTTTTGGTTGGAAGAAGTTAGCTTTTTGAGACATGTTGTCTCAAAGGAAGGTGTCACAGTAGATTCGGCTAAGATCGAAGCAGTGGTAAATTGGGAACAACTAAACGTGGTATAGATGTCCGTAGTTTCCTTGGTTTAGCTGGCTACTATCGACATTTTATAGAGGGATTTTCTAAAATATCGAAACCTCTTATGAGACTTACAAGAAAGGATGCGAGATTCGAGTGGAGTGAAGTGTGTGAAAAGAGTTTTCAAGAACTTAAGTTGAGACTCACTTCAACTCCAGTGTTAGCAATTCCTTCAGGCAGTGGAGGGTTCGCAGTATATAGTGATGCTTCGTATAATAGTTTGGGCTATGTGCTCAACCAACACAAGAAGGTGATATCTTATGGGTCGAGACAGTTGAAAGAGCATGAGAAGAACCACCCAACACATGACCTGGAACTAGCAGCGATCATATTTGCGTTGAAGATCTGGCAACATTATTTGTACGGTGAGATCTTTGAGATCTTCACCGACCACAAGAACCTCATATATCTATTTACACAGAAAGAGTTGAATATGAGGCAGCGCAGATGGATGGAGTTTCTCAAAGACTATGATTGCTCCATATAGTACCATCCAGGTAAGGCTAATGTGGTAGCCGATGCCTTGAGTCGGAAGGGTTCATCTCAGTTGGCAAATTTGATTTTGGGAATGTAAAAATGGAAACTATTCGAAGATTTGTCATTATATGATGCGAATATTGAGGTGCAAGCTACAGGAGTCTTTTTGGCTAACATATCAGTGAGACCTATAATCTTTGAGCATATCTATGAGCTACAAATGAGAGACCCGGAGTTAACCAAGATTTGTCATGATGTGATTGAAGGCATCAAACCAAAGTTTTCAGTGAAAGAAGATGGTTCCTTAGTGTTCAAGGGCCGTCTTTGTATTCCAGATGATGTCGTTCTGCGGCAAACTACCCTTGATGAAGCACACAAGTCAAAGTATGCTATCCACCCCGGTAGCACTAAAATGTATCAAGACTTAAGGAAGAATTACTAGTGGGGAGGTTTGAAGCAAGACGTGGCCAAGTACGTGTCATGGTGTTTGACGTGTCAGCAGGTGAAGGTCGATCATAGATATCCTGCTAGGTTATTACAGCCTCTACCCATACCAGAGTGGAAATGGGAGTCAATCTCTATGGATTTCATCATTGGGATACCGCATACAGCAAAGAGATGCAACGCCATTTGGGTAGTCGTAGCCGACTAACCAAGTCAGCACACATCTTGCTTTACAACACAATGTACACAGCAAGAAGACTCACGGAGTTGTATATGAAGGAGATCGTACGTCTGTATGGGATTCCTAGTAGCATTGTCTCTGATCGTGACCCGTTATACACTTCAAAGTTTTAGAAGAAATTTCAGGAAGGCATGGGTACGCGATTAGATTTCAGTTTGGCTTTTCATCCGCAGACCGATGGGCAAATGGGGCGGGTAAACCAAGTGATAGAAGACATGCTCAAAGAGTGTATGCTTGGGATCAACACCTACCATTGAAGGAAATGAAGGAAATGAAGGAAAATAAAGCACACATGCCAGTGAGATGGAAAACTTGAAAATTTAATGGCATTAAATTTCGATCAATCGATTTTAGAAATCGATCAATCAATTTTTGAAATCAATCAATCAATTTTGGGTGGCTGAGTTAAGTTATGAAAATTGGATGAAAATCGATCAATCAATTTTTGAAATCGATCAATCGATTTTTGCCTATATATGCCAGTTTTGGGATTTTTTCTAGCCATTCGAATTTCAGTTTGTTTCTTTTCTTTTGAACGCCATTTTTCCTCTCTTTTGCTACCAAAACCACTAGGGATTTAGGCTTTTCAGATTGAGTTCAGATCGAAACCCTAGCCATTTGGATCAAATGCGCAAGGTAAAACCCTAGATTTCGAATTTCTTTTAATTTTGCATCATCACAGCCCTAAATTTGTAGAATATTTTAGTGTAAAAACCAAAATGCCACCTAGAACTTGATTGGCTATGAAGCAATCGACATCTAAACTTCTGGTACGGCACAAGAACGCTGCGCCATCGCCATCGCCACCTTCACCATCACCTCCAGCATCACCATCATCTTCATTCAATCCCTCATTTGATTCGGTAGGCGCGTCATCACGTGAATCGTCGCCACCACCACCACCACCCATCAATTTGCCCCAACCAAATGAATGGTGGGTGGCAAAGGAGTTTGAAAATGAATATATCATTGACGAGGCCCTATTTACCGATCCTGACGTTGAGGGCGAAACCCAATGGGCCCAACACTACCTCGTCAAAGCGGGCCTCAGCAATCTTTTGAAGCCTTTGCACAAGCATTTTTACCCGCAGCTCGTGCGACTATTTTTTCAAAACCTTAAGGCAGATCGAGTGGACAATACTGTCACTACTGAGATTGACAGTCGACATTACCTTTTTACCCGACATCACGTCCACGAGTCCCTCAAATGTTACCTAAACTACGTACCGAGACCACCCTTTATCCACCATTTGATGAGGAAGTTGCTTTTGAAGAAATTATGACTGAACTGATGAGGGGAATCAAGGGATTCGGACAATCTATACGGAGACTTACCTCCTTATATGTGAATGCTTGATTCAATAATCAAGTGTAATCTTTACCCTATGCGCCATGGTATCGAGCGTGTACAGTTGGTCCAACAGGCCCTATATGCAGCTTACCGTAGCCGTTGGTTCGACGCTACCAAATTGGTCATAGAGGGGATGGTTTATATAAAGGGGAAGATGATGAAGGGTCCATTGAGGCCTAAGGAGCGTACGCCTTACGCTCGCCTAATATCAAGTATGCTAGAATGCTACTCTGACGCCCCAGAGTATGTCATTTCTCCTGCTGAGCGAAAGGCCACCGACCACGTGAAGCATTACTCAATCACTTCGTGGGGCCGTAGTTATCGAATGTTAGCCGGAGCTCTACCAGTTGAGGGGCCAGCACCTGCCCAGGCTGGCGATGCCCCACCCCCACCACATCAGGACCCACCAGCGGGGGGAGAGCCACCTGTTATGCCACCAGTTGAGGGGGAGCAGCCTGCTCACCCTATACAGTCGGAGGGGCAGCCTATCGTGCCACCTACTACTCCATCACGATCACCTCCAGCTACTTCTATGCCACATCACCGCCGACGTGCGACCCGTCCCGCACCTACCATTGAGGATGTGTTGGCCAGGATGGAGGCCAACAACCAACAAATGAACCACCGCATTGATTTCTTATTGTATCATACCATGCGGTACATCTATCCAGAGGACTACCAGCAACGCATCGTGAAGGAGCGGACTTGGACTCCTGACGCTCCTGCTGAGGGTGCAGCTGATGCGGGTGCATCTGGTTCAGGTCCACAGCAACCAGACGTGGCAAATCAGCCAGGAGAGGGGACGGCGTGATCGTGAGCTTATGGCATTCTTTTTGTGTTGTAATTAACTTTTTGGGTGGTAATTATTTGGGGGTTGTAATTATTTTGAAAATTACTATGTATCAAACTATCTAGCATGGATGCCACTGTTTTTAGAATAGTTGTAAATGCATTTACTGTTCATCCGGAATGTGCACTGACTATTCTTCAATGTATTTAGTTTTTTCGCGGATGTGTGGTGTTTACTTTTGACTGTAATTACGTGTGTCTGTGTGTGTGGGTATTCCACAGGAAAATCTTTGGGTCCATTTTCGAGGATGAAAATTCCTAAGGTGGTGAGAATGTAGCATCCCCGAATTTTGGGTATGAACAGTGTCCTTAGGATGCATGTCCAACTAGTCATAGGTTTGACCAGGTGATAGTCAACATGATGACTATGGTTAAAATAACTAAGATGTTAACGAACATGTATACGTAGTGCTAGAGATAGTTTAGAGATCACATACACCTATCTTGGGTGTATGTGCTCAACACTAAAACTTGAGAGGGGTTAAAAAGGGTTTAATAGCTTAAGAGATTTTATTTCTCTTTGTTTTGGTTGGTGTGGAGTTAAGAAGTGAGAGAGAGTGAGAGTAAGGAAGGAGTAATTGCTAGGGAGTTAATGTGGATTCCAAATTGAAGATGGGTTTGAGCATTTAACACCGGATTCGACGCGTTGAAACTCCTGGGAGTCAAAGCTAGGTATCCTGACCCCTAGACCGATCCATTGATTCAATCAAGAGATTGATTGAGGTGAGTTCTATTTAATTTGCTATAAACATGTTGTTGTGCATTAAATTTTGGATTATGAGATGAGTTAAAGAAGTGGGAAAGAAGGAAAATAGAAAGGAATGAAAGCTGGAATAAATGGCCGCAAAGGGCTAAATTTTTTACCAAATCGATTGATCGATTTGGAAAATAGATCAATCGATTTTGGCTTGGAAGTTAGTTGGGCAAGGATGCCCGAATCCGATTGATCGATTTTAAAATCGATCAATCAATTTTTGAAATTCAATTAATCGATTGAAAATTGATTAATCGTCTGAGCACTCCCAGTGACTAGAAAATGGAAGCTTGGGAAAACCGATTGATCTATTTGAGAAATCCATCAATCGATTTTGGAAATTCGATCAATCGATTTGGATCGATTTTGAGATTTTGATTGATCGATTTTGGAAATCGATCAATCGATTTGGACAGTTTCTGTTGGCTTTTATTTTAGACTTTGAGGTTCAGGGAGGGTCTTGTACCTTCTTCTATGCATCTTTCTTGATGCTTTGCTTATGCTATGGTGTATCATAGGTGGTACGAGTGAATGCAAGCATGGGGAATCGCGTGGAACCGTGATACTTGAAAATCCGGTCGCGTGAGGTAGGGAACACCTTGAACCTGTAATTTAAGAGCATGAACATGTATGTAGTGATATAGAAATAAAATTATGCATCTAAAATGTGAATCCTAAGTGTGTGTGTGTGTGAACCCAAAGTAAAGTGAATAAGTATGACGTCCCCAGGGGATGTGAATATGATAAAGGCATCTTGTGATGCATTGACTTGGATATCCCAGGGATGTATGTGATCCTGTAAAGCAAAGAGAATGGGAATGATAAGGCATAATTTACTATATTTAGCACAATCATATGGTGAATAACTATATATAGTGCACTTGATATTTAAGGTTTGGAGAATACCCCACCGACGTGGCGGTATACCCACGACTAACGCGACAGGATATCCGTGATTGGTATGGCGGCCAATCCGTACACCAGTTAGACATCCCAGGGATGTCAGTGCTTACGTATGAGATATAAACCCCGTCGCCTATGAGATAGGAACCTGGGTAGTATTAAAAGATATAAAAAATATCTTATTAGATGACGATGGTGGGTATTCCATCGAGCGCCCGATGCTATAGTAAGTCGGGGAATATTTAAGCTATGATTTAAGTTTTTAGGCCGAATCATCGTGGTTTATGAACAAGTTGAGAACAAATAAAATGTGTAGAGTAACAGTAACTTACAATGCATCTTTTCAGTCATTTTAACTATTTTTCCAGTAAATTCATTGATACATCATGCTGTTAAATATTATGGAATATATGTGAAAGTTTAACTTATATGTTCATTCAGTTGTTTCCCTATTGAGCTAGGTTGTAGCTCACCCCTTTAGACTATACGTCACAAGTCCCGTGCTTGCGGCTGCCACTATTTCTAGAGGCGTAGATTCAGAGGACTCAGATTACGAACCCAAAGAAGATTTGGAGCCCCCTCCTGAGGAATTCTTCTAGGAAACCCATGCGTACTTTGATTCAGTTTTGTGAAAGTATTATACGGCTTGGTATGTCAAGCCCTTTTTGTGTGAAAATATAATTATATTGATATATTTTTGGTGAACCATTTGAGGTGACGTTGTTTTATCACCTATGGTTCAGGCCGGTTCTTCTGCTCATGCAATGGCATGGGATTAGAACTATCTTTTGGGTTCTTATTAGAATAATATATCATTAATGCATGGAGAGTTAGTTAGATTATGTTCTCATGCTTTATTTTGCTTCATTGTTGCTTGGTTATACCAATGTTCTGTACAGGATTAAGGGGCACGGCCTTGAGGGTCGTGCTGATGGCACAAGTTTCGGGGTGCTGAAATCTGGGCTGTCACATTTCTAGATTATCACCACTAGGGGTTGCAGCCGTACTAAGACCTGGGAGTTTGTATGTGTGCCTAAATAATCCAACCCTTGAAAATCTATCCCACAAAAATCAATTTAAATCCCCTTTGTTGGTTCAATTTTATTTTTCACTTTTAAGGAAATTTTCTTAAGTTCAAAGACCAGGGGTGATGATCTCGTGCCGCCTCTAAGGGTTGGCGTTCACTAGAGGAATATGTTTGTGGAATTAAAAGCGCAAGTAGGCCCGCCAAACTGCTAAGGCACTTGAAATGACGAAAATGTAAGGAATTTAAATAACAATACACAAGTAGATTCGCCGATCAGCTAAGGTGCTTGAAATAACGGAAGCGTAAAGAAATTAAATGCGGTGCGCAACTATCTGCCAATCAGCTAAGGCTCGTAAATGACGTAAAGTAGGGGTAAGTAAAATGCCGTAATCGGAGGGATGAGTAAAAAACTAAATAAATAACAGCAATAAAAGGGTTAGTAAATAAAAAAATAAAGAGGTCAAATTCAAGGGGAAGCTCTACTAGCTAGTCCCCAGCAGAGTCTCCATCTATGCAATTGTGAGATTTTTAATGATCTCGTCGTGACGATGTGCTCTCTAATAAATATTTAGAGTCACCACTTAAAACTTTTGGTGTCCTGGGAAACCTAGATCAATTTTATAAGCACCGAAGTGCCATAAATATGACTCTGAATCCAGTCTACGCCAATGGATCTTGGGTAGGGATTTTGGTTATCGATTGGGAAGGTGTTAGGCACCCAATCAACCCATTTAATGCGGTCTCTACTTATGGCCAAAATAAAAATAATGTAAAAGAAAAGAAAAAGCCTTCCTCTTACCAAAAGGGTCTTAAAATCCTATTTGTGCCCCTCCGTTCCTACCAAAAATTCGGCTGCGTAGCGGCACAAATGAGTGGATGGAGGAAGAACCGAGAAGATTGAGGAATAGAGGGGAGAGCTAGAGCTCTCGGGACCTTATTGCACCGTTGTAGAGCCTTACATTGGCTTGCTTCGGTGAGCTTTTAAAGGCTTGTATGGTGAGAAATGAGGTTCTAACTCCTAGAGCTTGATAGTTAAGAGGTAGAGAGGGAAGGCTAGGAGGTAGCACACACCTAACCTAGAGCTTTTGGGTGAAATGCTAAGGTCTAAAGAAAGTTTTAAAGTTCTGGAATTTGTATAGAAATGGTACACTAGAGGAGAGAGAGAAGGGATTCCTTAATCTCTTAATTGTAAATTTTTTCAAGTCTTTATAAAGAGAGGGGTGCCTTTCTATTTATAAGAAAAAGAGATTTTAGGAGGGTGCTTAGAGGCTAATTTGGATTAGCAATTAGGTAATCTAGCCATCTAAGATTTCCTAGGGTTTTTGAAGCCTTGAAAAGTATGAGAAGATGCTCCAATGGTGGATGATAGGGTGGAGCTTTAAACCACTTAAGAGGTTGCACATAGATAGTAAATGGTTGTAGCAGAACTAGCAAAATATTCTCCGAAGGTTAAGATGGTCAATAAGTCAAACCCCAACTCAAAATTCAAGGCAAAAACCCAAGATTACTGTTCATAAGCCTAGCGCAACTATTAGTTGCACCAGGCTTAGGAACAGTAAATAGTGGCCTGAAAGTTGGCTCCCCGAGGTGGGGTCCACCTTATAACTGGCGTAACTATTACTTACGCCAAGCCTTTTTTGGGGAGAAATGGCGTGGCGCAATTAATACATGAGGGATTCTACAATATTACAATTCTGCCCCTATACTTTGGAATGCAATATCTTCTCGCATACAACTCCGATTGGGGTGATTTTTAGCTTGTTAGAAAGCTGAGGACTTCTACTTTCAATGGTATAAGATTTGATTATAGTAGAAGGTCACAGCTTGTGACAGCCTAGATTTTGGCACCCCAAAACCCATGCTATCAGCACGATCCTCCAGACTGTGCCCCAAAACTATGTACGGAACATCGGTATAACAAATCAAACCCAATCAAGTAAGATATATAAACTGAAAGAAAACATGCATTAATAATATAATATTCTCTAAATGAAAGAGCTCAAAAGCAGTTCTCATTCCATGCCAATGCATGGACACAAGAACAGGCCCGAACTATCAGTGATAAAACTAGGTCACCCCAGATGGTTCGCCAAAGAGAATATCAAAGTATAATTACATTGTTTATCCAAAATAAAAGGCTTGACATACCAAGCCGTACCAATATGCTCTCATATACTGACTCTCTATCAAATTACACAGTAGAGTCTCCTAGAAGAAGTCCTCAGGAGGGGGCTCTAACTCTTCCCCGGCCACATAATCCGAATCACCCGAATCCACGTCTCCTAAAGCCTCGGCCGCAGCTAATAAAGGACCTGCGACGTATAGTCTAAGGGGTGAGCTACATCATAGCTCAATAGGGAATAACACAATGAACATATAAATCAAAATCTCACATATATTCCATGATACTCTAAGTATGATGTATCTATGCATTTGTTAGAAAATAGTTTAAAAGATGGCAACTTTCATTCAATTTTACTGGTAGTTTGCATGTTTTACTTTACTGTTGATTTATCATGAATGACACTGAACAAGCCTAAAGTAAAACTTAAATCTTCAACTTAAGTAATCCCCGAGCAATATAGCATCGAGCCCCGATGAGATACCCTTCATTGTCGTCTAAAAAGATAGTTGTTAAAATGTATTCCCTGGGAATACGACTCAAACCCTTTCTCAATAGGCGGCGGGGTTAAATCTCATCTCAACATCCCTGGGATGTGCTTACTATGTACGGATAGACCTCCGTGCTAGTATATGGATTGGCCGCCGTACCGGTCACGGATATCCTGCCGCGTCAGTCGTGGGTATCCCGCCACGTCGGTAGGGTATCCTAATCAAACCTCAAATAACAAAAATAACATGTTTTTTACATATAGTTGTTCACCGTATAAGTGTGCTATCTTATATCAGTTAGGCCTTAACAGTAGTTATTCAATCTTACTTATATCCCTGGGATGTCTAATTTCCTCGCATCACACGGATGCCTTTATTACTTTCTCATCCCCTGGGGATGCTTCATTTTCATTAACTTACTTGGTGTCACACACGCACCCTTTTTACAAAGATTTATACAGTGAAAACATTTTCAATTTTTATATCCATATCACTACATGCTCTTGCAATTAAAATACATGTGCAAGGTGTTTCCTACCTCAGGTTTATGAAGGTCCAAGCATCAAGGTCCCACGTGGCTCCTCATGCTTGCTTTCACACATACCACCTACGGTACATCATAACACATACAACACATCACTAAAGATGCAATAGGGAAGGTCCTAGACCCTCCATGAATCTCAAGGTCCAAACATCGATTAAAGTCGGAGATCCAAAATGACATTAATTCGCATCCCAAATCTATTAATCAAACTTAATCATAGTAAAGTCGATTATTGACTCAAATCGATTGTCGAACCAGAATCAGTAAAAGTTCTCGAATCGATTATGTCGATCCCAAAATCAGATTAATCGAATAATCAAAATCATTAATCTTATGGCTACATCGATTCTCAAATCGAGCAGTCAAAATTTTGAAATCAATTAGTCCATCCCAAATCGATTAATCGAAATCCAAAATCGATTAATCGATTTCCCAACTTGATTAGTCGATTTCCCTAGGTCTTGTTTCTCCAGCCACTGGAGGTACCCAGTCGATTAGTCAATTGTTAAATCGATTAATAGACCTTCAACATCGATTAATCGATTTCCAGATCGATTAATCGAAATCGGCCATCCCTGACTTTTCAACTTCTAGACCAAAATCGATTAATCGAATCTCGATTTCGATTAATCAATTTGGCCCGATTCAGCCCCCTTCCAGGCTGTTCCTCCAAATCTTTTCCTTTTCTATTTTCTTTCTTTTCTAAGTCTTTAATCTACCATTTTAACCATACTTGACTGAATTTAACCATCAAACATTAATGTATTTAATTCTAATAAAACTCACCTCAATAATCCCTTTAAAGGATTGATTTGATGGGTTTGATGGCTAGGGTTCCACCTTTTCGCTTCAACGATCTTTCACACGTCGAATCCGGCAATCAATGCTCGACCCCCCTTGATTTGCATTAACTCTTTGCTCAATAACTCCTCTTTACTCTCTCTCTCTTCTTAACTCTCTCTTCAACAACCCAAACAAAAGGATTCTAGGGTTATTAAACCCTTATATCCTTTCTCAAGTTCCGGTGCTAAGCACATACACCAGAGATAAGTGTATGTGACCTTAGACTCACACCATACACTACACTTAGGTCAAATTTTACATCATATTAGTTCATCCCTTCATGAGTTCATTGTTTGACCATCGCTTGGTCAAACCTATGACCAGTAGGGCACGAATCCCGAGGTCACTGTTTAACGTTCAAATTTTCAAGATATTACATTCTCCCCACCTTGGAAATTTTTAACCTCGAAAATAACCCAAAGGTGCGTCGCTTGGGTACCCCACAAACTAGGGTGTCGCATACCCGATCATGAAAGGTTACTATGTATCATTCAATGCAAAAATGTCACGTATCGCAAGGGAATTTAAAAAATTTTGATGTATATTTCACTATGTAATTTGCAACGTTTACAAGTTGTTCTTCCCTACTCCCAAAATTACATTTGTTTTCCCCCCAATTATCAACTATCAATGGCCCACTCCTACCCCATTACCCCTGATGCAACAACCCGCAAATCTCATCACCCCAACCTAGCCCAATTTTGTCACCCAACCATCTGTCACTGAGGTGAACCAAGTATTACCCACCCCTCCGAAGCCAACAGTACAAGTGCATCAGATATCGGCAGCTACTACGTTTTAGATTTCAGGACCAATCTACAATCCTCATCAGGTCCCTTTAAGTAATGAGCAGACAGATGCTAATGTTGGCGCAGTAGAGAAGGGGCAGTAGACTTTGTCATAAGATCCAGGAAGATATCTAAGCAGTCAGAAGCACCGGCAGCAGCACAAGTCCAACCAGGGGGAAAGAAAGATAGTGCCGTTAATCCTTTTAAAAAAATGAGTCGAGAACATATACTGGAGACTCAGTTGAGAAGGATGCCAGCTTACATCACTGTATGGTAATTATTGATGACATTCCCACTCCACTTTCAAACTTTAATGGGGGCGTTAAAGAATGCGCATGTATCACTGCAAGTAAGCCCGGATGAAGTCGGGTAAATTATTGGTCAAGTGATGGCTCCTAATGCCACTTTTTTTTTTCGGATGCCAATTTATCGGATGATGGAAGTAGACACTCAAAATCCCTCAATATTACTGTGAAATCTGAAAATATGATAACCCCTTTGGTGTTAATTGACAATGGGTCTACTCCGAATATATGCCTACTGAGAACCACCACAAAGATTAGGGTAGATCCATGCATGTTGAAATCCACGAGAACTAGTGCCCGAGGTTTTGACAATATGAGAAGAGAGATAATGGGAGAAGTTGACCTTGAGCTATTGATTGGGCCAATGACCTTCTCCATATTATTTCAAGTAATGGACATCAAATCTTTATTCAATATATTGTTAGGACGCCCATGGTTGCATGAGGTCAGAGCGATACCATCGACGCTACATCAAAATTTTAAGTTTACGTCCGGACATAAGATTATCACTATCATTGGTGAGGAATACGGTGAGAAGGAAAAAGCCACCAACAGCTTTGAGAAGCCAAAAGTGTTGGATGTGTCGCACATAGCTGAGGATGTCGACCTCCATAGTGTTGAGTATGAAGTATCAATAGTACTCCCGGAGCCCATTGAGGGCATCATTCCAAAAACCGAAGGTGGAATGGTGGCAGCAGTGGCCATGCTCCAAAAGTGGGGCTATCAAAGAGGAAAGGGGCTGGGACCCCGATTACAAGGAAGAAGAGAGCCCATCACAGCCAAGGGTGGCGAGAAAGCAAGATTTGGGTTCGATTACAAGCCCACTGAGGAAGAGGTTAAGGAGGCTGAGGATATAGTCTGAACCACGGCAGCTGCAAGAGCCAAAGGATACACTTAGAAGAGAAACCCCATCCCAGGCCTCACATCAGAGACTCATTCATAAGTGTCGGGATCATGAAAATCGATCGGAGCGGGGCCACCCAATTAACCCCACACAAGCCCGTAGCACTTGTCCACCCCACCAATCCCCACATTACCCTTCCCAGTTTGGAAATAGACCTGGCCGCGTTATCCCTCTTTGAGGAACGATGTTCCGTACCTGAACAATCTCCCCCTGTGGTAAATCACTACAAAACTGAGTTGATGTTTGAGGACATAATCTCAGACGAATCTAAGATCAACATGATGGAGGCTGACTCCGAAGAGCCATATCAGTTAGCACCCTTCATCCCAATAGGTAAAGGAGTGGCCCCTCAGGTATGAAATTGGGCATTTATGCCTCAAACTCTGGAAGCAGGGAGTGGCCTAAACTTTGGCCCCCATTTTTCAAAAAAAAATAACCTATAAAAAGTGAGATAAGCCCTTGGTGGGCAATACCTTGTATATACACAGACTCGCACTGCCAAGGGCGCATTTCCAAAGAAAATAAAATTTTCAAAAACATTGAAAAAATAGAAAACCCAAAATATTGTCTTTTAAAATTCCAAATAAAATTCAAGAAAAAGATGCCTTATTGAAATGTCCGTCCCACGTGAAATCGACTCCTTTCCTATAGAAATATAAGAAGAGGTAGGAATTCTAAGTCTGAACGAGGATGTCCCTTTTAATGAGCTCCTTAACCGATTTGCCAACTTTGAGCATGGCCTTACGCCCATTGTTGAAGAAACAAAGGACGCCAATCTAGGGACTAAGGAGATTCCCCGGATTACCAAGATCGGAACGTCGCTGTTTCCCGAAGAAAGAAAAAGCATGATCAATTTCCTGCTGTCATACCAAGACATTTTTTCTTGGTCGTACAAGGACATGCCTGGTCTAGACACAGATTTGGTCGAGCATGAGTTGCCGCTCTACCCTGATACGAAGCCGGTCAAGCAGAAACTGAGACATCTCTGACCCGAGTGGATGTTGAAAGTCGAAGACGAGGTCATCAAGCAATATGACGCAAAGTTTCTCATGGATCCAAGTACCCGCAGTGGCTAGCCAATATTGTGCATGTGCTAAAAGAGGATGGAAAGGTCCGTACGTGCATTAACTTTTGAAATTTGAACAAAGCGAGCCTTAAAGATGATTTTCCATTGCCGCACATCGACATCTTGGTCGATAACACTGCTAGGCACGGGATGCTTTCTTTCATGGACAGATTCTCGAGATATAATCAAATCAAGATGGCAGAGGCGAACTAAGAGAAGACAACATTCATCACTCCTTGGGAAACCTTTTGCTACAGAGTCATGCCATTTGGGCTGAAGAATGCTGGGGCAACATACTAGAGAGCTATGATTGCGCTGTTTCACGACATGATGCATCGAGAAATCGAGGTGTATGTCAATGATATGATAGCCAAGTCACCAGAGCGAAGAGATCATCTGATAAATCTCTAGAAGCTATTTGATAGGCTGAGAAAGTATAGGTTACGTCTGAATCCATAGAAGTGCGCATTCGACACTATGTCTGAAAAACTCTTGGGCTTCATCATCAGCAGGAGAGGGATCAAAGTCGACCCAGTCAAGGTGAAAGGCATCATGAAAATACTACCACCGTCTACTGAGAAAGTAGTTAGAGGGTTCTTGGGCAGGATACAGTATATCAGTTGGTTCATTATGCAGCTCACGCCTATCTGCATGTCGATCTTCAAGCTACTTCAAAAGAATTTGCCCATTGAATGGAACGACGATTGTCAGGCAACATTCGATAAAATCAAAAGCTACCTCCTCAACCCACCTGTTTTGGTACTGCCTGAGCCAGGGAGATCACTCTTGGTGTATCTCTCCACCACGGAAGTCTCGATGGGATATGTCTTAGGGCAGCATGATGAGACGGGAAGAAGGAAGCAGGCTATCTACTATCTGAGTAAGAAGTTTACTAATTACGAGATGCGCTATTCTCATTTTAGAGAAAGCATGCTTGGCTCTTATATGTGCCACTCAGAGGCTCTGCCATTACTTGCTATCCCAGGCCGTTCTACTCCTAGCCCGAATGGATCCATTGAAGTACTTATTTGAGAAGTCGGCTCTCACTGGACGAATACACGATGGCAGCTTTTATTGTCTGAGTTTTACATCACTTACGTCACTTCGAAATCGATCAAGGGACAGGCACTCACCGATTATCTTGTCGATAATCCGTTACCGAATTATGAACCTTTAAGAACTGAATTCCGGGATGAAGACATCTTGTTCCTAACAGAGGATGTGTGACAGCCCGAATTTCGGCATCCCGAAATCCGTGCCATCTGCACGACCTTCAAGGCCGTGCCTTACCTTCATATCATAACTCCTCGTCATATATACAGCCAAACGGTAATTGAAGCACATACGAATACTCTAAGCAACAATAAGAATTTATAAGTTAGTTGATCCTACCAGGCTGTTCTTGTTCCATGCCAATTCATGGACATAAGGACATACCCGACAGTTTAATGATACTCATTCCTCCTAGGTGGTCTACCAAGTGACAGTATCTTAAACATTCACATTAAAAAGGCTCGATATACCAAGCCATACACAGTACTCTCTCTCAACTCACTATCAAAGTATGCAGCGGGTTTCCTAGAAGAATTCCTCAGGAGGAGGTTCTGACTCTTCTGTGGGTACAGACACCGATGCCTTTGGATTTACTTCACCCGAAGTCCTTGCCGCCGTTAGTCCTTGACCTGCGACGTATAGTCTAAGGGGTGAGCTACATCCTAGCTCCGTAGGGAAAACAAAAGAACATATAGATCATCTCCCGCACATATGTTAGTACCAACAACATAATTTCTCAAGAAATATTTATGTACAACAATTTGAAGGATAAAAAATAAAGCAATGATTCCCAACCAATCTTAGCTTACAGTCTTCGTTTAATCTCTTTATGAATTTGTTTGTGAACTTGGCCTAATCACTTAAATCTTAACTTAAGTAATCCTCGAGCACTATAGCATCGAGCCCGATGGAATACCCGCCATCGCCATCGTCCTAACTAGACAGTTATTATGTGTATCCCCGAATATCTTGCCCAAGCCCCTTTCTCATAGGCCGGGGTCTATTCTCAATCTACATCCTCGGATGTGTTACAACTCTGGATTGCACGTGCAGTCACGGATATCCCGCCGAGTCGATCAGGGTATCCCGCCACGTCGGTGGGGTATTCTGATCAACCTTAAATAATAAAAATATCAATGTGCTTTACATATAGTTATTCACCGTGATTGTGCTAGATATATTTCATTAGGCCTTATCACATTGTTTCTGTTTCTCTATTTTATTTCTTACGCATCCTCAGGATGCCTCATACTTCTATTTCAACTTTCTGATTTAACCACATTATATTTCGTCCCACAGGGACCTCAGGATTCTTCACACTTTACACACACACACACTTATCATGAGAGTTTAATGTATATACTACTATTTAAATAGACTTGACTACGCATATGAGTTCACAGAATAATGCACATGTTTCAAGAATACTCCCTACCTCGACGAATCTCAAGCATGCTTGTCCTCAGAGGTTATAGTGCATCGACCTACATTTAAAGAATTATACTTTTAGAATGATCTAAGGTCTTTGGGGTGTAGGACACCCGAGTTCCTCTTATTAGAAAACCAATATCTGAGTGGTCACCAGACCTCGCTCGAGCGGTCATTAGCCCTCGCTCGAGCGGTCACTTGACCTCGCTCGAGCGGTCATATCGAGATCGCTCGAGCGGTTAAATCGAGCTTTCAAATTTAAGATACGGACCCTCGCTCGAGTGAGCCTCCCTTTAGTTTAAGGGACCGCTCGAGCGAGCCCAGAGTCTTTCTTTTCTATGTTCATCCTCGCTCGAGCGAGCCTCTTTAGACCGCTCGAGCGAGAAACACCGATTTTTGTCCATGATCAGATCGAGATCATGCCTCCATCCTTCATTTTACCTTAATCTTATATAAAGCAACATACAGCCAACATCCTTCCTACTATTTAAAACATTCCTAGGCATCTATGTTTTAACGTACCTCGGCGATGAAACACGCATTGGTTCGATTGAAGATTTGTAAACCCACTAGGCTATCCGGTCTCCTGGTTCGATCCTCCCGTCATTACCTCCGATCTCCCTTGCGAGCCAAGTTTCTGCAACCCTAGTTCTCCCAGGCTCCTTTCTTCCCTTTCTTTTTCTCTATAGTCTCCTCCTCTCTTTTTAGGTTAGAATAGTTTTACGTAAGGACTCCTCTTCTCTCTTCTTCACTTTTATATTTATCACAATTGGGATATACTAGTGTGTTTCCCATGTACACACTTTAAGTATTTGGGTGTTTTGGTCCCTTTGTGAAACGCATATACCGATGTGCAACCAAGTGTGCCATGCACAGATCTCAAAAATCTGGGTTGTGACAATCACCCCAACTTATAAGATTTTCGCCCTCGAAAATCGGTATTATTTTCTTAACTCGGTACCACCTTTGTCATCTGACTTGCATAATGACAGAATTTAACTATGTAGCCGCATTTGCAGCTATCAATGTCGGTCATACCCACAATTTCCATACAACATAAACAAAACAATTTAATAAAAATATCATCGATACACATGCCACACATATTTATCATCTACCCAAACCAAAACTTGTGCCATTCATGCCACGATAGTTTTTAACACAAAAAAAAATTTTAACATCCATATGAAGTTTTCAAATATATTACATGCGGTGTTGAATATTTGCTATTTCCTAATCCTCTTCCTCTTCGCCGTCATCGCTGCCGCCCACCGTGACGCCGCGGTACCCCATCGTCGCCCTCGAGCCGTCCGGAGGTAGATGCTCCAAATATAGAATCCTCATGGCACCAACGCTACCGCATGTAGGTTTGCGGGTACGCATGGCCCATGAGGTCGATAAGTAGCGCCTCTTGGAACCTCCGATGCAACCTAATGTCCCTTCCTTGTCAAGGATCTCGCATCATAAGTGGGTATGGGCTGCGGCCGTGGTGGAGGAAGTAGTCGGTCCCGGAGTTTGATGGGTGGTGATCTGAGAGACTGTCGGTCTCTCTACTTGTCGACGCAGGTTTGGAGGCTTTTAAGATTTCTGCTCGATCTGGCGAGGTATGGGACGACGTTGTCGGTGAGGAACAACTCGTCCTCCCGAATCCTAAATCCTCCTTCCGTTTCGCGACTCCAAAAGTCGGAAATCGATCGTGCATCTGATGAGTCGGTTGATAGGTGGAGGACAAAGACCCCTCACATTTCTTCAGAGGCATGCGCCATGCCTTTTATAATGACCATAGGTGCATTGATCCACCTATTGTGAAATGCGGTGTAGTGCTGTAAAAACGATCTCGCGTTCTTGGTCATGGCGGTGGGTGCAAATTCTTTTGAAGATTATGTCTAAAAGCGGTAGTTGTGATCGGGTGATGGATCGTCCGAGGCGGACCTACCGCTAGTGATGTCGGAGATGATCGCTGGGAAATCTACGTTCCCGTAAAAGGGTGGTAGGATGAGTGGGCTAGGAGTGTAGATGTGGGGCATTTCATGGTCGAGGAGATGTCGGCACATCTAAAACATCTAACTTCGTTACCATCGATGGTAACAAGTATGGCGCCTCATCGATGCTCATGTTTAAGGTTTGGTAGAAAAGTTTCACTAGCCTCGGGTAATATCGTCGATCCCCGAATGGCGTAAGGAGGGACTTAAGTTGATTGTTGGTTATGAAGTCCGATGTCCACTGGGTGGACGCCGGATCCCTGAAGCAAGAGGGATGTATTTCCCATTCGGCTTCAAAAATTTTTGCTCCCCACCAATCATCCAGTGTGATTGGTGTAGAGGGTGGGTTTGATGATGGTTGCGAGGTTTGTGGCGCCTTGTTGCGCGCCGGTGGCGACCGAGTCGCCATCCGTTTCTTTGGTTGGGGGTTCGGGCTTGAGGCCATTTAGTATAATAATGCAAAAAAAGAAGGAAAAACCTTAGGAAATAGGTAGAGTTTACCTAGGATGATCGTCTTAACGGATCGGATTGCTCAAATCCGTTTGGAATCGGAAGAAAAATGGTTGAAAACGGCTGCCCTAACCCTTTCCCCGATCGCTTCTCCCTTCTCTCGCTTGAAGATGAACAGACGCCTGGTCTGTCATATTTATAGTTCCGCCTCGCTCGAGCGGTCATTAGCCCTCGCTCGAGCGAGCACAGAAATCGTTTTCAGCATAATCCTTCCTCGCTCGAGCGGTTATAGTGGTTCAAATATACCTCGCTCGCGCGGTCATCTATTCTCGCTCGAGCGAGAACAGAACTAGTTTTTATTATATACTATATCCTCGCTCGAGCGGTTATAATGCCTCGCTCGAGCGGTTCAAAAAACCTCGCGCGAGCGGTCACTAGACCTCGCTCGAGCGAGAAGAGAATTTAAATTTTATGTAGTTCGCTCGAGCGAACACAAGTGGTCGCTCGAGCGAGACCAGAGATGTTTCTGGGTACCTTCTTGCTCGTTTAGGTTTGAATACATCACTAGTTTCATCAATTAAGAGTTGAACAAAAGATTTCTCAAACATTATTTGCAATCCTATATCAAAAGAAAACATACCTAACCTTCATAGTACCCGAAATTACACATTCTCAAACGAATGAAAATCATTCAGTTGGCAACTTCGAACAATTTGGGATATTGTTCTCTAACATCAGCCTCACGTTCCATGTTGCCTCTTCGATCGGATGGTTCCTCCATCGAACAAGTACCAAGGGAATCACTTTTGTTCGCAACACCTGCTCTTTTCGATCTACAATTTCTATGGGTTCTTCAATCATGGTCATATCTTCATGCATTTCGAATGATTGGCCGCCAAAGACGCGTGATCGTGGTCATTGAGATATTTTCTAAGCATAGACACGTGGAACACGTTGTGTACTGATCAAACAATGGTGGCAACCCAATGCGATAGGCTACTTCCCACTCGAATTAAAACTTCAAACGTCCGAGATAGCGGGACTTAGTTTCCTCTCTTCCCAAATCTCATCACTCCCTTTATTGGTGATATTTTCACGAACACATGTTCCCCCACTTTAAAATCTACACTGGTCCGCTTGATGTCAGCATAATTTTTCTGCCTGCTCTGAGCCACCTTTAGCCTCTCCCTGATCATGCGGACAATGGCGTTATCTTCAAGTAGCTCGGGTCCCAAAACAAATTTCTCCCGCTTTCTTCCCAATTGATTGGCGACCTACATCGTCTTCCGTATAAAGCTTCATACGGTGCCATCCCGATGCTCGTCTGAAAACTATTATTATAAGCGAACTCAATCAATGGTAGATGTTGATCCCACGATCCTTGCAATTCTAACATACATGCCCTAAGCATGTCTTCAATGACTTGGTTGACCCTCTCGGTTGCCTCATGCTGGGTGAAATGCCGTACTGAAATCCAACTTAGTTCCCATTCCTTCTTGGAATTTCCTCCAAAACTTTGACGTATATAATGGGTCTCGGTCTGAAACAATGCTACTTGGAATCCCATGTAGCCGAACGATCTCCTTCATGTAAAGTTCTGCTAATCTTCCCGCTGTGTACATCGTGTTGTACGGCAAGAAATGTGCCGACTTAGTTAATCGATCCACCACCACCCAAATGGCGTTATGCCTCCTTGCAGTTCGTGGTAACCCGACTATGAAATCCATTGAGATAGATTCCCATTTCCATTCCGGTATGGGTAAGGGCTGTAATAGGCCTGCGGGGTGTCTATGGTCGATTTTCACTTGTTGGCACGTCAAACACCGTGAAACATACTCTGCCACATCTTGTTTCAACCCTCTCCACCAGTAATTCTTTTTCAGATCCTGATACATCTTCGTGCTTCCTGGGTGGATCGCATAACTTGACTCGTGATTCATCAAGAATCGTTCACCGCAATTTGGCGTTGTCCGGAATGCAAAGCCGCCCCTTGAACGTTAAGGAACCGTCTTCCTTGATTAAAAACTCAGAGGTAGTACCTTCTATTACATTTTGATGTATCCGTGTTAGAATCGGGTCTTTCATCTGTAGTTCTCGTATGTGTTCAAATATCACTGGCTTCACTGATATGTTGGCTAAGAAGGCTCCTGTGGCTTGTGGTTGGATGTCTGCACCACATAACGCTAGATCCTCTAACAACTTCCATCGATGTATACCTGAAATTAGGCTAGCCAGCTGTGCGGAACTCTTTCGACTCAAGGCGTCGGCCACTACGTTAGCTTTGCCTGGATGATACTGTATAGAACAGTCGTAATCTTTTAGGAATTCCATCCACCTACGCTGCCTCATATTTAGTTACTTCTGTGTAAACAGGTATCTGAGGCTTTTATGGTCAGTGAAAATTTCAAATGTTTCTCCGTATAGGTAATGTCGCCATATTTTTAATGCAAATATGTGTGACTAGTTCCAGATCGTGTGTTGGGTAGTTCCTTTCGTGCTCTTTCAACTGTCTGGAGCCGTAAGCTATTACCTTTTTATATTGATTTAATACACAACCCAACCCGTTATACGAAGCATCACTATAAACTGCGAATCCTCCACTGCCTGATGGAATGGCTAATACTGGAGCTGAGGTGAGTCTTTTCTTGAGTTCTTGAAAACTCTTTTCACACGCCTCACTCCACTCAAATCTTGAGTCCTTTCTTGTAAGCCTTGTGAGAGGTCCTGATATTTTTGAAAACCCCTCAACAAAACGCCGATAATATCCTGCCAGTCCGAGGAAACTCCGGATATCTGTCACGGTTTTTGGTTGTTCCCAGCCTCCATCTTGCCTCGATCTTAGCAGGATCCACGGTGACACCATGCTTGGAGCGACATGTCCCAAAAGCTGACTTCTTCTAGCCAAAACTCACATTTTTGAGCTTGGCGTCACGGTTTGGTGTTCACGCAAAAGTTCAGAGAGCGACACGTAAGTGTCCTTCATGTTCCGCTTTTGATATTGAGTAGATTAGGATGTCACCAACAAACACTACAACCCAAGAGTCTAAGTGTGGTTTAAGCACTCGATTCATCAAATCCATAAACATTTGGTGCATTTGTCATTAAATGGCATCACTAAAATTCATAGTGTCCATACCGTGTTCTAAAAGCCGTTTCAATGTCCTCGTACGACTCTTAACTGATGGTACCCGGATCTTAGGTCGATCTTGGAAAAGTGTTTTGCTCCTTGTAATTGGTCGAATAAGTCATCTATTCTTGGCAACGGATATCAATTCTTCACCGTGACTTTATTCAATTGGCGGTAGTCGATGCACAAACGCATCGACCCATCCTTCTTTTTCACGAACAGCACTGGTGCTCCCCACGCAGACCCGCTTGGTGGGATAAACCCCTTGTCCATGGGCTCTTGCGTTGTTCTTTCAATTCTTTCAGACTCTGCAGAGCCATTCTATAAGGTGCAGTTAGTTCCTCGTGCCAAATCGATTGCAAATTCTACTTCTCTTTACGGAGGTAATCCGGCAATTCTTCCGAATACATCCGGAATTCTCGCTTTCTGACTAAGTCCGAGATAATATTCTTTTCTTCTTTATCCTCCTTCAAAATGCCAAATAACCACTACACCCTTTCCTAATTAAACGCTCGCTTCATCGCAGATATAAGTGGTACCGAGTCGACCTCTCCTTGAAATAAACGATCTCCTCGTGTTAGGACGGAAAACAACAACTTTATCCTAGTCCTCACATGCGCAATGTTGGGACAGCCAATCCATGCCAAGGATCACATCGAATCCCTGCATGTCCAACCATATTAGATTTGCCTCTAATTCGTGGACAACGTGATCCCTAATGCTTACTACTACCGATTTGCAGACTAATTCCGTGTCCACTAATTCTCCTGTTGGGATGGACACTGATAACACAAAGTCCAGTGTTTCCGGAACAATCTTCATTCTTTTCGCAAATCTAGGGGTAATGAAGGAGTGGGTAGACCCTGGGTCTATCAGCACTCGCGCGTCATGTGCTACGTAGCACCCTTTCTCGTAAATCTGTAACGTACCTACAATACATGCATATACGTACACAACATATCCATAACAATTTTCACCCTTACGTTTAATATGATACATATATTTATATATCCTAATATAAACTCATTCTTTATCTAGAGTTATATTGGAATCGAAATTCTCTATTTTAAAGGAGTTCTCACCTTGGATAATGTCGTAGCTTCACAGTAGGCTCTTCCTCGAATAATGAGCTTCGAGCTTGAATTGGTTGTGGCATGGCGGTTGGAGCCGTCTTTTCTTTGGCTGTCTCAGGGCAATCTCTCATCATGTGACCTATCTTGCCACATTTGAAACAGCCTCGCATTCCTTGCCTACAGTCTGTTGTTTTATGGGACTTGCCACATTTAGCACAAGTTTCCCTTGGAAATGAATTAGCGGCTATCGGAAGAACTTGTGGAGTTGTGGTCCTGTTGGAATAAGTGGGACCTTGATACCTCATCGATCTCCCTGATGCGGGCAACGGATAATTTTGATGAGTCGATGAGCAGCTCTCCCATAACCAGCGGAAATGACGGTTTCGATTTGGTGTTATAAACCTCTGTTTCTTATATGACGATTCATAACCCCGTCCTATTCAGGATCGGTGCATTCTACCTTGATGTTCCCTCGCGTATCGGTTATTATTTTCTTCCTCAACCACCAATGCCTTACTCATTACTTCTCCATAAGTCTTCAGCTGGAAGGGCGCAACACCCCCTCGGATGTCTGACCGTAAGCCCTGTTGGAACCTCTTCGCTTTCATCCCGTCTGAGATTACGTAGTCTGGGGCGAAGCGAGCCAGTCTCATGAATTCCACTCCATACTCTCTCACGGTCATTCTTCCCTGTGCTAGTTGTAAAAATTGGGTCTCCATCTGATTTCTCACAACTTCAGGAAAATATTGTTTATTGAATTCTTCTACAAATTACAATCCCAAGTCCACGGCACGTTTGGAGTTTCTTGTGCTCTCGTCCGCGACACTGATTTCCACCAAGGTCCAGCTTCTCCATCTAACATATATGCTGCCCAACGGACGCTCTCATCCTCCGTGCATGTCAGTACGCTGAACACCTTCTCCATTTCTCCCAACCAGTTTTCCGCGGCCATTGTGTCTGCCTGTCCTGAAAAATTGGGAGGTCTCATTCTTCTGAACTCGGTGAATGCTGAAGCCAATAAAGGTGTAAGTCCTACTGGAGGGGTAGGTGTTCGTTGTGGTTCTGGTACTGTATGCGCTGCCAAGGACGCTGCTTGTTGTGCCATGGCAGTTGCCATGGTCTCCATTGTGTGCATCATTCTCTGACGCTCTTCTCTTTCCTCATTCCTTTCTCTCACCCTATCTTGTTCCCTTTGGTCTCGATCATGTCTATCTAGATCTTGCTCCTCTGCTTGATTTTGATTTCCTCCCTGGCCACTACTCTCGGGAATCTCCCTGTTTCCCAATGGCACTCTGTTTGTAGGTGAGACGAACCCATCTCTACTGCGCAAATTCCTATCATGGCCACCCCTGGGTCGGCCTCTCCCTCTAGGAAACATAACGGTCTGCATGAGAATTAGAATCTCGTTAGCAGAAGTCCCTATATTCTGACGATATGATATGATAGTCGAACTCGGAAAAAACTGATATTAGTCAGAATTTTGGCATCCAAATCCGTGCCATCTAACGACCTTCAATAAGAATTTATCCTTCATATCATAACTCCGTAGGATCAACTAACTTATAAATATTGCTTAGAGTATTCAGTGTTTGAAATTACTAAGCAACAATATATGATTTATAAGTTATGATATGGTAGGTAAGGCATAAATTCTTGAATTATATGGCACGGATTTCGGATGCCGAATAATCCTGTGATGACACGGAAGAAGCAGAGGAATCATGGGTAATGCACTTCGACGAGGCAGTAAATGTCGAAGGTCAAGGAGTTGGTGCCATTCTAATTTTGCCAAAAGGATCCCATGTACTGGCCTCCATCAAACTCAACTTTCCTTACATTAATAACATGGCCGAGTACGAAGCTTATGAGGTAGGCCTACAGGTGGCTCTCGATCTAAACGTACGATTCGCAATTGATCATTTGCCAGACGAATGGATATTGGAAGACAAAGGATGAGAAACTAATCCCCTACCATGAGCACCTCGAGGATCTGATAGCTTGCTTCAAGGGTGTGATATTCTGATATGTCCCACAGATAAAGAATCACTTTGCCGACGCATTAGCAACTTTGGCGTCAATGGTAGAAATCTCGTATGGCGTTGAGATGAAGCCAATCATGATCAAACAGAGAAACGAGTCGGCCTTCTGCCTCCAGATTGAGGAACCCCTAAAGCCTGATGATGAGCCACCTTAGTTCTCAGATATCAAGAATTTCCTCGAGACTCATGCTTTCCTTGATGGGACATCCAGAGAGAATAGGTGAACTATTCAACATTTAGCGGCAGGCTACATTATTTGTGGGGAATGCCTTTACAAGCGATCATTCAATAATATCTTGCTCAGATGCCTTACTAAGAGTGAAGCGAATAACATCATGAAAGAGATCACGAGGAAGTATGTGGTGCCCACGTCAGCGGTCACATGCTCGCCAAGAAAATTCTATGGCAGGGATACTTTTGGACCACTATGGAATCAGATTGCTACAAACACATTCAGAAATGTTACAAGTGTCAGGAACACTCCAGTCTGATACACGCTCCTGCCATCGATCTACACTGCATGACCACTCCTTGGCCATTTGCTACCTGGGGCCTTGACGTCATTGGTATGATTAATCAGAAAGCCTCAAACAGACATCTGTTCATCCTCGTCGCCATCGAGTACTTCACTAAGTGGGTAGAGGCAGTATCATATGCCAACATCACGGCCCAACACGTCAAGAAATTCCTCAAGAACAATATTTTGTGTCGATTTGGAGTATCCAAAGATATCATCATGAACAATGACACAAACTTTGTGAATAAGCGCATCTGAGCCTTCTGCAAGCAATACAAGATCAAGCACCATCTCTCGTCACCTTAACGACCGCAAACCAATGGAGCCGTGGAAGTTGTTACAAGTGTCAGGAACACTCCAGTCTGATACACGCTCCTGCCATCGATCTACACTGCATGACCACTCCTTGGCCATTTGCTACCTGGGGCCTTGACGTCATTGGTATGATTAATCAGAAAGCCTCAAACAGACATCTGTTCATCCTCGTCGCCATCGAGTACTTCACTAAGTGGGTAGAGGCAGTATCATATGCCAACATCACGGCCCAACACGTCAAGAAATTCCTCAAGAACAATATTTTATGTCGATTTGGAGTATCCAAAGATATCATCATGAACAATGACACAAACTTTGTGAATAAGCGCATCTGAGCCTTCTGCAAGCAATACAAGATCAAGCACCATCTCTCGTCACCTTAACGACCGCAAACCAATGGAGCCGTGGAAGTTGTTAACAAAGCGGTCATCCGCATCCTTGAAAATATGGTTGTCACCTACCGAGATTGGTGCAAAATGTTACCCTTCACATTATGGGCCAACAGGACGTCGATCTATACCGCTACAGGGGCAACACCATTCTCCCTTGTGTATGGAACCAAGGCCATTTTTCTAGTTAAGGTTGAAGTACCCTCGGTCCAAATCCTCCTTGAATCAGGCTTACCCAAAGCGGAGAGAGAGAGATCCCGCTTTGGATAATAGAATCTGCTGGATGAGAAAAGGCTCCTAGCCTTATGTCATACCCAATTTTATCAGGGGCGAATCGCATGCACTTACAATAAACGTGTCCGCGGTCGAGATCTGAAGGTGGGAGACATTGTGTTGAAGAAGATTTTCCCATCCCTCCAAGCCGATCCAAGAGGAAAGTTTAAGCCTAATTGGGAGGGACCGTACATCGTCAAGGAAGTATTTTCGGGATATGCCATCCACCTTGCCACCATTGATGGAGATCATATTCCTAAGCCCATTAGCGTTGGATATGTCCGACGGTTCTACTCTTAGTCTATTGCGGCAAGGAAAGTATTGGTGAAACAGATACGTGACTGCTTAAGAACCACACAAAAGAGGCCATCATTCAAACTTAGTAGCCAAAAGCATCCCTAAAAATAATGATATCCTTTGATACCCCATTTGAGCCTTAGCCTTTGTTTCAATAAACCCCTTTCCCAAAAAAGAAAAAGTGTGTACATATACCAAAAACAAAAAAGAACAAGGGAAAATAGGATTACTATTAAAATAAAAAAAATTAGAAAAGAAAAATATCAAAAAGAGATTACCTGAAATAAAACAAAATAAAAAGAAAAAAATAGAAGAATCGTGGGGGCTTGTATAGTAAAAATCCCCCAAAGAAGAAGTGTGTTGTGAAAAATTGAAACCGTATCAAGGAAACCCTTTTTTAGCCCAGCATACCTTCAAATCCTAACCTAACCTGTGGCCAAGCTACACCCTAAAGGAAGCCCTCTTTTAGGTTACAAGTAGTCATAGTATCTGTTAAGTCAACACGAGCCGAGCTGTGAGACGACACCTGAATCCCACCTAGCCGGCTATGACGGAATCAACATCTATTTCATGGCTTTTGAAAAAAAAAAATTAAATAAATAAAATATACAAGCTCAAAGCAAGATGAATGTGGTGAAAATCTGAAAGGGCGCTACAAGTAAAAATAGTAAGCTTGTGCGGACCAGGTGAAAACCTGAAAGGGCGCTTGGAGTAAGAAAGCTAAACCCATGGACGTGGTGAAAACCCGAAAGGGTACCACGGGTAAAAAGAGGAAAAAAATGGGCATGACGAACCCACCTTGGGTGTTGTAAGCAAAAGCGTTTTAAGAAGAAAAAAATTGAAAAAGAAAGGTTTGAAATGATTGATAAGATTGATGTTTGAGGAACCATTTTGGTTACTCTCCCTGGTACCCATTTTTCGACTACGTCGCTCATGTTAGTTCAAATCGGGTCCCAACCAGAATTGTCTTTATGAAACTGCTTTGTCAAACGTATAACCTGAGATAAGGAGAAAAGTTTGACTCAATCCAAGGGATTGACGTTCCGACCTTGGTAAAACTGCTGAAACTCACCCAGATCCGACCACTTAAAAAGGGTTCGACTATGCTCAGTACAGGACCCGTCATCTCACCATGTGACTAAGGCATTCAAAAAAACAGAAAAAAAGGAAGAGAAAAAAAAACATATAATAGAAAAGAAAAAGAAACCATGCTTTTTGTAAGATAATAGATTTTCCTTTTCCATTTACAAACTTACATCTTTGCTTACACCACATCTAAAAAAATAATCGGTGTGATATCTAGCTTTCTTTCTTTCTTTCTTACAAAAGCAGAAAAATAACAAAAACATAAAGAAAATATGTATACAAAAAAAATCTGTGTATCTGAATAAAGATTTCTTATGCCCCTTTCTGTGAATCTGATCTGTTCAAAAAGATACATGTGCAGGAGGGAATCAACGGCCCAGCTCTCGCTTCAAGGCACTAATCTCCTCACAAAAACCATCCTCCCAGACATTCCGCTCAGTCAACCAGCGGCCATGAATGTTCTTGTACCTCTTCTGAGAAGCATCAGTAGCCCCAAGAGCAACATTAAAGGCTCCTTCAGACAAAGGAGCTCGCTCTCAGTTGTCCCAGCTTTGGTCTCTGTTACCTCTGCTCTAACTTTCTCTTGCGTCAAAAGCTCTTGCAGGACCTGTTAGGGTATTTTAAGATGCTTGCTGCTAACTTTATTTAAAAACAGTGATAAGAATGTGTTAGTAAAAATAAATCAAAGGTGGATTGAAAAAACATAAAATAGCAAGTCTAAAAATCCAAACAGTCCTGCAAGATACAGGGCCTTTTGTAGCAAGTTTTTAAGAGTGTGTCCCACAGAGAGTATTGATATAAACCACAAGGGTTGTATAGTAGTCTCCAGATCTAACAATTCTAACAGAAAGGGTGTTTAGGTGTCACTAAGCTATAATAAAAACTAAGAAAAATAAGAATAAACTACAGCTAAAGAAAGGGATAAAGAAGGATGATGCTATGTGTTAAAATAAAAGTAAAAGAGAGTGAGAAGTAAGCAGCTTAGATTAAATGTTCATTTAGTTATGTAACTCAGATTTAGGTCTCTCTCTGTAGCAGGTCCTTGCCGAAGTGCTATTACTAACCTCAACAAGGTAGAAATATCCAACTTAACCCATGTCATTTGGGGTGCTCTTAAGGCTATAGTTTATCAACTTAAATGGCCACAGTCTATCCTATAGAGTCTGTCAAATCCCATTGATCAAGTCAGAATTTGTCAATCTAATCCAAAGGAGTAAGCTTATCAAACCTTATCCAATGAATCACATCAGGCCATGAATACCATTGCAGACACTATGTTTACCAGGCTACAAGCTCCCCAGTTCTGTGCACAGATCTGGCTAACATTCATAAGAATTTCAACCCATAAAGCCCTCTGTGTATTTTCAAGACCAGCGACACATTGATGCTCACACAAAGGACCAGCAACAGGTTGAATAAGGATCTAAGCACAGCTAATCATTGCTATAAAAGGCCTGCAATGACTCAGCCTCCCAGTCCATAATCACTACAGAGAAGCCAGATCTAACATCTGATAGCGGTCAAGTAAAATAGAAGAGAGTCTGTTCCTACACAATCTCTCACTAAGACCCAAGTCCAAGTGCAGAGAAGAATAATCCATCATCAGATCTGTGACCAAGTTTGCCCTAGGGCTATAGTCTATCCACTCAAGTGGTCACAGGCTATCCACAGAGGCTCCCTTACCCACAAATACTAAGAACAAAGCTTGAAAACTGCTGACTGCCACCATGGTCCCAGGGCATCACGCTCAAGCTTCCATGGGCCTTTCAATAAGCTCAAATCCTAAATATATGCTATAGCCTGAACAGAACTACGGACAAATAGAAAAATAACAAATTGACTAAGCATTCAAACAATGATTTCATTGATCTGGTGTCATTAATAATGAAATCCCTCAAGGCAGCAACCTTGTGCGCAACAGCTCAACACCAAATCCCAATGTTTACTGAACTATTACAAAACTTAAATAAAACTATACATAAATGCTTACCAAAGTTTTAGCCAACAAGTGTTGAGCTAAGAGAGAAAAAATAGAAAAAGATATGATAAAACCCTAACCCTAAGTGATCACAGGCTAACCCTGGATACCTTACAAAATAGGAGGATGTTCTATTTATAGGCAATCCTTGAACTTTGGTGTGCCCTAGAAGCAACGGTG
Source organism: Chloranthus sessilifolius (assembly GCA_021018995.1). Taxonomy (NCBI): domain Eukaryota; kingdom Viridiplantae; phylum Streptophyta; class Magnoliopsida; order Chloranthales; family Chloranthaceae; genus Chloranthus; species Chloranthus sessilifolius. Next base: position 36,463,546 of record CM037586.1, read on the forward strand.
AGGATGTGTGGAGTTGATTAAGTGGCCCATATGTGGCCCTTGGCTACCTGGGTGGCATGAAATAGATGGGCACCTCGGGAGGTGTGCCCTAGAAATGTGAAATGTCCAAATAGTCCCTAAGAATTAGAAACAGGTGGGTGAGAAGTTGGAATCCTGAGCTTTGCGAGGCTAAAATACTTCAGGAGTTACAGCTCGCTGAGCTAGAATGTGCTTCATTTGTAGCTTGTTGAGTTGAAGCCTCATCTCATGAAGTTCCTTTTTGTGTGCAGCTTAATACAGCTCGCGCAGATGGCTTCAGGCTAAATCCTCGCTAGGTTGTCGTTGGGCTAAAGTGAGAGCTCGCTGAGACCACTTAGAAACTCACGAGGTTGATAGTGTATAGCTTTAATGTGTTCACTAAGCTCAACTGGAATCTCGCGCGGCTGGATTAGAAGTTGAGGACGAGCTCACGAAGTTGAATTGAAGCGTGCAGGGATTGCTTCTGGAGTACACGAGAGCTGCGCGACGTGCCTTCTGAAGCCTGCATCCTTGCGAGAACTGCGCTACCAGCTATACTACTGAAGGTTTGGACCTCGCAACAGCTGCGTAAGGCGTCTTATGAGTAAATTGAACCGCGCGAGGAAGCTTTATGGCTCTCTGCTGCTATGCACCTTCTGCTGCTGCAGCTCCCTTCTCTTGGGTCCACCAACCTTTCATCTTTTAGAATTCTAGGGTCCACTTTGGCATAAATTATGGTCATCATGGTGTGTGCCACCATGGTGGATTCTCTGGTTTTGCCTCAACTCCACAAATTTGCATCAAATTCACTCTTCTTGGCTTAAAAAGATGGATTAGAGCATTAAGTTCTTATTTCCTATTTTCTATAAAAACACAACTAAAAACACATTATTAACATGCTCAAAGGTCCATCAAAGGCTAGGTTGAGGGGTGAAAATGGTATTTTTCAGTGCTCAACAGGATCCTCTTCTCATCGGTCATGAGCTCAATGCGAACTCGAAGCACCATCTCCTTCTTCGGCTAGAGCCCTCCCATATCAATACTCTCTGCCTGATCCAGATGATCAATAGTAGGCTGCTCAGCTGATAACCAAGCCTCGTACTCTAGGGAAGACTGAACTGAATCTCCCTGCTCCAAATCGCACATTAGCGTTGACTAATGCGCCTCCCAAAGAGAAGCAATCCGATCCATGTCCCAAAAGACCCCCTAGAAAAGATCAAATCACATAAAGGGGGTTTCACCTCGCAAGGCACCTGCTGAGAGCAGCCAAACTGACGCAGCACCCAGAATGGGAAGTAGAAGGTACTGCCAGTCAATCCTAGGAGGGTGATGCCCTCATGGTCTCTCGAGTGAACTACTGGAAAGGTCCAATCCAACCAAGGGAGTCTCCATACCAGCTCTACATCAGTCAGCCAAAGCTTCAACTCTGATAAATCTCCCTATGGGATCATGTGACACCTGCCCAGAAAGTATCAGACCACCTCACCTCGAATGACATAAAAGTGAGGCACGGGTCCCAAGATAGCGAGATGCTCACCTAACCAAACCTGGAGCAGCAAAGGACACCCCCTGAGGCTCTCCACCTTGCCCAGAGCGAATGTGTCAAGGCATCGATATAGTTCAGCAAGGACCAACTGCATCACTGATCAGCCCTCTTCTAACTCAATCAAAGTGTCACAGAGAGCCAGAGAGAAGCTCTCTCCCCTAGTGAAGAAAAGGACTTCCAAGATGAGACTGAGAGCAAAGGCTTTCACATTGAAGATGTTCCTAACCGGTAATTTTTGAAGACTTTCATCCCCGAAAAGTTCTTTGAGGAATTTGATCGAACACTTTGTGGGCCCCCCGATAAGACCTTTCTCATATTCGAATTTCTTCAAGCCCAGGGTGAGGTGAACGGCCTTAGAATAGCCTAGTTTCGGCGTGACTCTTGCAAGGCCTCTATGGAGCTTCAGGCCTGATATATTAGGCAACTGTTCAAGGGTAGGAGATAGTTCTCGCTTCCCAAAGTGGAATACATGGGCATTAGCATCCTAAAATGAGGTCGCCGCATGAAGTAGGTCCCACCGTGGAGGAACCTCAAGAAAGAAGGAAAAACGGGATAACCTAAGCCACTCTAGATTGACGAGCTCGCTCTCATTCAGGCTCCCAATCCAACTTTTAAGAAAATTAGGCCCCAAGCCCAAAGAACCGTAAATTGGTTCTGGGCCCTCCATGTAAGGGAGGGTTGGAAAGCGGGTCCATGGACGTACAAAGATTTTACAAGAAAATAAAATTCAATGTGTGACGATGGACCCGCCCTTCAAAAAGCAAGGAGAGAAAGAAACAGCAGAAAACTCCAAGCCAAAGTGAAAAGAGAGGAAGAGACCTTTCTCGGGCATATAAAGGGCCCCCACTGTCCCCAAGCTAAACTTGGCGCATGTAATACATGCACCAGTGTAAATCTCCCCAGGATTGGCCTAGCGCATGTAATACATGCACCAGACCAATCTGGCCCTTTTTCATATAAAAAATGGAGTTTTTTAAGGGGGAATTTGTGTCTTTGCTAGCCCCCTTAGCCAATTTGCCTGTTCACCTGTGTTTCATGCCTTGATTACATTCACAAACATAAAATTTGAAATGCGCCTAACATTGAAATCATTTAATTATCAAAACCATCCTGCAAACAATCAGATATAATGCAAGGGAAACATAGCATGCGATCAAAGAAAGAGCACTAAACATTTCAAAGCTGAAAATCATCTCGATCAAATAAAAAAGTGTCTTAATCATCTGTTACAAATTGATCAAATCCCAAAATTATCATCCCAAAGTATTTAAAAATATCATATGCAGAACTAGGCTTAGTCCTGGCTGGCACCCTTCGATTTCTTTCGCCGACACGAGGAGCTTTGAAAGGTCTGCATATCTCCTACTCGGGACCACGCCTGTGAAAGCCGGCTAAGTAAAGAGCGCGACACCTTGTCACATGCACGCTACAAGTCATAGCTAAGGTCACAAATCAAGATCAATTGAAAAATAAAGATGGTAAAGCAATGAGGAAAATAGGTCAGCAGAATACTCACCACCTCCACATCCCGGAGATCAGTAATGTTACGATAATACGCGACATGGTCCATGGCCGATTCAAAGTTCTACATTCAGAGGGAGAAAGATGTCAGTTACAGGGGTTATTAACAAACACGGACATTTCTCAAAGGAGCAAAGGATTGATCATGAAAAGTCTTACCCCTGGAACCACCTCAGGAGGAGGAACCCGAGCCACATCAGCTGAGAGGCGTGCCTGCCTATCTACGTGAGCGCATAGATCTGAAAGAAAGCCATCTTCAAGGTGCCTAAAGGTCCCATGAACCACGGTAGGTGCACCAGCACCCATGCGAGAAGAGCCTGAGGGACCGGCACCTGAAGGACAGGCACTTGAGGGACCAGCACCTAAGGAACCCTCATCGGAAGGACCAGCATCTGAAGGTCCTACCCCTGAGGCATTGGTAGTACCCGTCGTCGCTCCACCTTCATTGCCTGAATCACCTTCCTGGACAAACTGTGAAAAAGATAGAGATTCGCTCAGTAGAAACAAAAGTTGAATTAAAGCCGGAAGGGGACCAATCTAAAAGAGAAAGGAGAACTACCTGTGAGCGCGGGCTGCCGAAAGCTAGGAAATTAACTCCAAGGTCAAAGCATGAAAGAATAAATCAATACGACAAGGACTCGTACCACAGCCGATAGTCTCCTGGCATAAGAAGGGCATTGACCGGGATCCCATTTTGAAGGAAGGCAGCAGTGAGCTCCTCGATACTACCCACGGGATTCGTGACATCTGTGGGAGGATCCGAGGGCATGGCGGGATAGCCCTGGTATTGATGAACTACCCACTCCCCCAGGTAGTAGGCCCTGGCCCACACCCCATAAAAAAAGACAACGCGACGATTGTTGAAGAGGCGAGATGGACCTACAGCAGCCCCGATCCCAAGACAAGAGGTGGCCAATCAGTCAAGAATGCAGCATAATAACAAAGGAAAATTTTCAAATTAAAATAAACAGAGGAGAAAAGGCCTTACCTGCTCAGGGATCATCAGATCGAATTGGGACCTCAGGCCCATCTCCAGATGCTTCATGCCCACATCTCGGCGCCGGTGTTTGTTCCAGCTGCTTAAGAGGGGGTAAGTATATATCTTCGATCGAAGAAGCGAGCGACCAGTTGATAATGAAGATACCCCCATGCCTGAAGAGAGCAGTGCATAAGAGAGGAGTCAGTAGCATACAACGACTATCCAAATAAACTGATAAAAGCAAAAGATTTAGAGATTACCTCCAGAGTCGGCCAGAAGCCAACAACGGACTTTGACTCCCCAATAGATGCTCAGGCTATGCTATACATCAACATGGCATATCCGGCCCCGCCCTAGTCGTGTCCATGAACATTGAGCCAATTGTCCATGAAGCTCAGCAGGGCCAGGTTGACCCGTTCGCCGTTAGCATTTGAGAAGAGGGTTTTGCCCAACATTATGAGGAGCGTGATGCGGGCTAATACGATCGCATGCTCGGGCTCAATATAAATTTCCACATTTGGCTGCCCCAGATCTACTAACTCAGGCAGCCCAAAAAGGTCGAACAGCCAAGTCATCTTGACCTCGGTACCATGCAAATTTCTATTGGGGGGGGGAGGGGGGTAAGCTCCTATCAATCTGATAATCTCATCTCTACTGGGCATTGCAAGGTTAGCTATCGGAACGCCCCCTACCCTGATACCTATAATCATAGCCCAATCCATGGGCATCAGGGTCATCTCAGCAAAGGCCATATGGAAGGACATGGTCTCTGGGTGAAATCTCTCAATCAGAGCTCTCAGATATGCTGCATCTGCCTGCATGGCGGGGCATGACAATAACTCTCTAAAACCAGCCTAATCGAGCAAGTACTTCATGACGGGTGGGATGTAGCGGTAAAAGTCCTGAAAGTCTAGCCAGCCCCCTCGGAATAAGATATGGGGCAAGTCCTGCGTCAAAAGAGAAAGATGTATCAGGTCAAGGAAATAGAGCAAAACCGCACAGGAAAAAGAACTGAACTTATCCCTTTACCTTTCCCGCAACGCCAAAGTTTGAAATATGCACATGTTGCTGATTTAGGAGACCTACATGGGCGGCCTGTCCCTACATTTCATACCACATGACGACAAGGCGTTCCACTAAAATGAACCTTTCTCCCCTCGGGCCAAAGGTCACGACTGGCTCTTCTTCCTGTTCTTCCTCTGACACATATTCCTCGTCACCTGACATTTTGGGGCAACTACAAGCAATCATGTTAAGGGTTAATCTGTGATAAAAGGACCATTGGGCTACAGATCAAGGGAAGGTAAGTATGCTCATCCCTTTCTTTCGTTTTCAAAAACAAAATAAAAAAAAAATAAAAAAAAAATAAAAATCCCTTTCCTTTGCTTTATGTTCACAAAAACACAAAAAAAAATGCTTTTCTTTATGTTCACAAAAACAAAAACAAAACAAAAAAAATTTCTTATGTTCATAAAATTAAAAAACCGAAAAAGGAACCAAAAATCCCTTTCTTTATGTCAGTAAAACCAAAAAAAAAAATTCCTTTCTTTATAAAAATAAAATTTTCTACTTTCTTTTTTTCTTCAAAAAAAAAAAACAACAAAGCAAATTAAAAATAAAAATTCCTTCTTTATGCTTCTATAATCAAAATCAAAAAATAAAAGAACCTTCCTTTTATGTTTATAAAATCAAAGTCACAGAGAAAATTCCTTTCTTTGTAAAATCAAAAACCAACAACAAAAATAAAATAAATTCCTTAGTTAGTTTAAAAAAAAAACAAACCAAAAAAATCCTTTTCCCTAATTAATAGAAACCAAAAATAAAATAAAATCCCTTCCCTAAGTTAGTTTTCAAAATAAAGACCAAAAAAAAATCTTTTCTTTATGTTCAAAAATAAAAACAAAATAAAAAAATAAAGTCCTTTCTATCTGCCCAAATAAAACAACAAAAAATATATAGATTACGTATTAATAAAACCCATAAAACAACAAATATAGGGCATCATTCATGAAATATCATCAACTCATCATCAATAAGCATGCTTACAATGAAAATAAACCATTTATCATCTAAAAATACAAGATCATGATCATATTTGCAAAACAAATCATGAAAAATCAAATAAAATGGGTTTTAAATGGTTACCTTTGAAGAAAAGGGGGTCTTTGATCTAGCGCGGAGCGGGCGATTAATCGGCGCAAGAAAATGCCGGCAATTAAGCACGCTTAGACGCAATGTAAAGGAACCCTAGGAGGAGGTTTATTTTCGATTTGGAGAGGGGGGGAGAGAAAATTTTGAAAACCCAACTCTTTTGCCCGAACTCGGGTTCCTTAAATTGATCCCCAGCCATGCTTGGCACATGTATTACATGCGCTTTTGGGCCCCCAGTTGGCTTGGCGCAACTAATAGTTGCGCCAGGTCACTTTTGGGCTGGCTTTTGGGCCTGGTGGGGGTCACATGCATAGCCTGGTACCCCTTCTCTTTGTTTTGTTGCCCCCGGTAGGTGCACATGCTCTCAAATGGTATGTCGATCCTTATTCGGCTTACCGAAATGTTGTGCTAGAGTAAATAGATCGAGATCGATGAGCACGCTCAAAGAAGGCGGTCAATGCCTCATATGATTGGATACAAACTGTGAAACCTTATGTATTTTTGCTTTACACTTATCTTTAAGTGTGAGTCAATTACCCCCCTTACTTGTGGAGCTGTTGTATTCAGAATAAATCTCGAACTTCAATCACCTTCAAATCATCTCGAGAAGCGGACGTTTTTCCTGACTAACGGGCTTTCGCAACTCGAGAAGCCAATGTTTTTCCCAGTTATTGGGCTTTCACAATTCATTCCACCTCGGTTATGCCCAGTAATGTTGCTAAGCTCTTGGGGACCAATTACCTTGAGAAATGGATGTTTTTTCCAACATACAGGGCTTTCGTTATCCCACCATGTTGCCCGTCTGATGTTTGAAGTTCGTTCTGAATACAGTAGACCCATCAATAATGCCTTAGGCCTTTTTAGATGTCTCTTATCTTTGGCATTCGATCATTAGTGTTCGGATATCAAAGAGGGACATCTGTAGACACCCAAATTTGGCCCAGGGCCCGATTGAGACACATTTCGAGAGAGGCACACTTCTGACTTTTGATGGCATATATGGAACCCTTTTAAACTCTTAGGAGTCATCCCAAACCCTTAAGAAACACCCTAGATCCCTTAGAAATCTTTCTGAAGCCTTAGAAACCCATCCCGACCCTTAGAAACTATTTTAAACCTAAACCTAGCTTTCCCAAGCAATAGATGAAGAGTGGTGTACTGAGACTAGCTGATACCTTCTACTATGATTGAATAGTATACCATTGGAAAGTAAAAGATCTCAGCTTTCCAACAAGCTAAGAATCACCCCAATCAGAGTTGTGCATCAAAAGATATGACATTCCAAAGTGTAGGGGCAAAGCGAAAATTTCTGGGTGGGACCACATGGGATTTGGTGCATCTATTAGATGCGCCAAGCCATTTCTGGTCCCACCTCGGGCACCCAACTTCCCAAACACTGTGTGGCACTATTTTACTGTATATTTTCTTGACGTATCTATTAGTTGCGCCAGGCTTATGAATAGTGACCCTAGATTTTTGCCTCAAAATTCAAGATTGGGATTTGACTTGTTGACCACCTTGATCCTTGGGGTATGCTTTGCTAGTTCTGTTGCACCCATTTCCCTATCTATTTGCAACCCTTTAAGTGATTTAAAACCTCAACCTATCATCCACCATTGGAGCATCTTTTCATATATTTCAAGGCTCCAAAAACCCTAGGAAACCTTAAATGGCTAGATTATCTATTTCCTAATCTAGTTTAGCCTCTAAACACCCTCCTAACCTCTCTTTTTCCTATAAATAGAAAAGCACCCCTCCCTTTACAAAGGCTTGAAAAATTTACAAAAATAAGAGATTGAGGAACCCCCCTCTCTCGCTCTCCTCTAGTGCACCTTTTGCATACAAATTCCAGAATTCTAAAACTCTCTTTGAGACCCAACCTTTTATCCAAAAGCTCTAGGTTAGGTGTGTGCTACTCCTTAGCCTTCTCTCTCTACCTCTTAGCTATCAAGCCCTAGGAGCTAGAATCCTATTTCTCACCATACAAACCATCGAAGCTCACCGAAGCAAGCCTACGCAAGGTTCCACAGCGGTGCAACAAGGGCCTGAGAGCTCCGGCTCTCCCCTCTATTCCTCTACCTTCTCGGTTCTTCCTCCATCCTCTCATTTGTGTCGTTATGCCACCGAATTTTCGGTAGGAACGGAGGGGCACAAATAGGATTTTAATGCCCCTTGGGCAAGAGGAAGACCTTTTTATTTTTTTTATTTTATTTGTGTTTTGGCCATAAGTAGAGACGGCATTAAGCAGGTTGATTGGGTGTCTAACACCTTCCCAATCGATAATCGAAGACCCTACCCAAGAGCCTTTGGCATAGTCCGGATTCAGAGTCAATTTTTGGCACTTCGGTGCTCTTTAAATTTGATTTAGGTTTTTCGGGACACCAAAAGCTCCGGGTGGCAACTCTTTAATTTTCACGAGTGTGCATCGTCGTGAGGGGATCATCTCGATTCCCACGGTTGCACACTCTACTTATAATTTTATATCTCCGTGCTTTCATTCTGTTGATGTACTTATGGATTTCTTTCTTTATTTCAGCAGCAGAATCTTTTAGAAGTCTTCTTCGTCAATCTCTTCAGATTTGTGATTGGCCGGACTTCTAAGTCAAGAATTCTTCAAATTTTGTGCATGACGGTATTAATCTCACCTGATCAATAACTTTAGAAAGTTTCTTTCTGGAAAATTGTAAATCAGGATTTTCTATTCTTTTCTATCTATATAGCTTCCTATTGAATGATTCTTCATTTACGATTCATCGCTTTCTTTTGTATCGCATTTCACTTGAATGATTTTCTCTGAAGAATCGTTAATTACGATTTTCAATTTTTCTTTTGCTTTGCATCATTTCGCAAAATCTTAAAACACGATTTTTCATCCTTTTAGTAGGAGAAGATATGTCTTTTGGTTTAATCATCTTCTTATTGTTTTATGAGTTTATTTTGACGAATATTATCATTTTGGTTCTCTTTTACTATTTTTCTTTAACATCTGCACATCAGTAACTTATTAGTAACAAACTAAGTCCTAGCATCACTAAGTTAAGGGTGATAAATTGGTATATTATGTGAGTGGTCAGACTTCTCCAACACTGTGATGCGACTACCTTATTCATTGGAAGACATTTTTAGGAGTAAAAGACGATTGAATTCACATCCAACATAATCGTTAATCTCATCCAGGATCACATCTTCGAATAATTCACGATCAGTGAATTCAATTTTTGAAATTATTTGTGGATATGTTACAAGGAGGGTGGGGCCAAGTTATCAGGAGAAGCGACTTCTTCATTTATTCACAGTTATAAAATGAAATTGGTTGAGGTTGATATAAAAAATACCTTAGGATTATTAAGCTTCGTAAGGTAATACTTCCGATGATAATTTTTTACTAAGGTATACTTTGTATATCTTGGAAAATTATCGATAATTAAAGTCGGTGCTATGGTCGGGAAGTGCTCGTATGCCCAAATCTAAAATAAATCACAAACATCATATTTATTTGGGAATATGTGTATTATGTGATAAACAGTGTGCAAATAGATAACTTTCGCAAAGATAATAGCTAACCTACAATGCAAAGGTGCATCTATCAAGATTGGTATGCACGCGGCTCCTCTTAAAATTTAAAGCGACAGATCGAAGGGAGTTTAACAAACATGTATGAGTAATCTGTCCCCATGCAATTCTGTCAAAGTACTCAATATTACAGACTGATCTCACGTAAGTCTCTTCAATTGTCTTAGAGCTATTTGGTATCATGAATATTGCAAGAATATGCAATAAGGTGAGATGAGTAAAATTGACTCTCTTTCTCTATATTAGCAATAGTCACTATCTTTTCTATTTCACTTACCCTAATACTTTCTATGCGACTAAAATATTTCATACAAAATAAATTTGTCTTCATTTTCAACATTCGGACTTTCCCCAAAAGTTTCAGGGATAATTCCAACATACTTAAGACCAAGTAAAGCTGACATTTCTAGCAAGGGAAAACCAGCAGTGCGCCCTCCAATGGAGAACCTCTCAGACTCATAATCAAAATTCTCTATTAATATATATTAGCTCGTTGATTATAGGAATATCTATTAGACGAAGAAGAGGCTTCACTGCTGTTGAACTAAAAGCTTCAAGCTCCACAGGCGATAAAGCAGCTATAAGAGTAGAGACCCTAAGGGTAGTACATGTAATTTTATCATCCTATGTATAATTTATGACACTATATTATAAATAATTTATGAACATGTGTCAGAAAATTTTCAAATAAACAAATGCATTTACAGTTTATCATAAGTGAATTCAACCACAAAATCAGTCTTAGACAAATATGGCCTCTGTAAAGACTACGCCAGTCTCATAACATACCTAACATAATTCATATAAAAAATCAATAAAAATACTGAGAACAATAAACAGGTTTCCCGAATAGTAACTAATAATTTTTCGAAAACTAATGGCATTAACAGTTTGTCGTACTGACAAAGTATAGGACGGAAATGGTCTTATATGAGATAGAAATGGTCTTATATGTGTCCCCTTATAAATAGGGTAAATAGGGGGGGTAGTTGGGACCCCGGTCGGTAATTATCTCTAAAAAAAAATTATCTCTAAAAATAAATCATTCATTAATACAAAGGTTAAGCATTTAAGGCAGCATTACTATAGTTTTATCTACGTCAAACAATCCATTCATTAAAACAAAGGTTGAGCATTTAGGGCAGTATTACTACATTTATATATAGCTCAAACAAGTCATTCATTAAAATAAAGGTTGAGCATTTAGGGCAGCATTACTACAACAGTATTTTATGAGTTGCTCTTATGAGTTTACCGGATGACGGGAGATGTGCACGCAGAAAAGTTTAGATGTATGTGCTCCGAACTTGCTAACGACCAAAGAAGCAAATCAGTGAGCGGCTAGTCGGAGAGGAGAAGACTTCCCAAGACACAGAGTCCCTAGGTCAACAACGTCAAAAGCTTCGCGGGGAAGGAAACCAGAAAATAAAAGAGAATAAGATGAAATGCCAGCAGCAAGCTTCGCAGAGACGGCACCAACAGTCTTCCCTTTTGCTTCGTCTGCAAAGAAGAAGATGAAGAAGAGAAGATTTGTAGAGACGGCACCGGCAGTCTTCCCTGTTGCTTCATCGGCAGAGAAGAAGATGAAGAAGAGAAGTGGTTAACACATGATAGATAGTGATGGAAGGAGGGGTATTTTAGTACATTTAAGTTGAGGTATTTTTGTCCATCAAAGTTTAACTTAAAGTAACAAAAAAGACATATGCATAATTTTGAGACCCTTGCAGGTAAATATTAAAAGAATGTTTAGGGTCTAGACCCTGCTGGGTCATTTCATGAGCTTGGGACTCCGCTGGGTAAATTAGAAAGAGTTGAGACCCTTTTGGGTAATTCACCCTATTTTTTATGATGCCAACTTGGCTGAGTACCCGAGTCGAGCTAAGCATGTTATGACCTCGATCGACTCCATCTGGGATTGGGTTGAATGATCCAACATTCGGCCTTGGGTTGAATGATCTAACATCTGGCCTGTACTTGACCCGATAAATAATATATTTAATTATATTTACTTAAAGGGCATCTTACAGAAGTGCTCTAATATTAAAATGTTGAAAGATTTAAAATCAAGGGCATTTTTGTAAGATGCCCTTTACAATTAGTACCATATCATGGATTTTCAAGGAACCATCATGTATACACCCTATTTTTGCCCTCTCAGAGGATACAAACCCGTTCGATCAACCTTTGACCATGCCCACGACTCTCGAAAAAGGACCAACCCTCTCTGGGAGCCTTAAAATCCTAAATACGGGAACATATACTGAAACAATAGTATAACGCTAAATCCCAGGCTCAAATAATAGCTTTGTGGCTCGGACCTGACCCGACCTTGGAAGACCCTGAATTAAGCGCCTAAACCAGGGAAGCAATTTGATTGCACGCATAGATACATGTGCACAATCGATCCCACTTGGACCAGGTTTGCTCTTCCTGTGGACCGCCTTAGGACCTGATTATGCATCTTGGACATGCCGCACAATCAGATTGCACGCCTAACCACTAGCGCACAATTGATCCAACTTGGACCAAAATTCCCTTCCGTAGACCGCTCATAGTCCTCGATTGTGGGCCCGATCCAGCGCGTGCAATTGATTACATGCCCAAACACAGGCGCCTAATTGGATCGGGCTTCTAAAACCCTAAGACCGCCTATATTCCCTAATCACGTGCTCCCCACAGGGCACGCAATTAATTTCAAGTGAGTTAGAATTAGAACTCTCCAGCTGAGCTAGTCAATCGATCACTCACTGAGTCTTGACTGACTCAAACTAGATTAAGCGCCCCGAACAGGACACAGAATCTAATTACACGCCCTGGACAGGACATGCAATTAATACTGACCCGGTAATTACACACCGGCCCTCAGGCGCGTAATTACCCGTACACCTATAAAAAGGCCCCTACCCCACAACCATTCAACACCAATTCTTTATTTTACTCTCTCTTCTAAGTTTATTCTTCTTAGAAATTTTGAGGTTCTCTCCAAGGCTCCCAAAGGGGTTGAGCTGCCTTCTAGACTTCTATGAGTATAGACTCTTCCCTAGGATCCCCGGGTAGTCAGGCTAGCGACACTGGCTAGCTAACCCTGACTCTCGAAGGAGTACAAGAGGAATAAGCTCCATTAGCCTTAGATCCCCTAGGAAACCCCTGCCCAAATTCTTAACCTAGAGCCCATTAGATCCCTAACCTTTCTAAGTTTTGAAACCCTAGCCATCAGATTTGCCCAAGGGAGCTTATGGAGAGGGTACCCGGGAACAAAGCCGGTCCTCCTTAGCATAATGAGTCAAAACCTCCTTTTTAGAGTAGACTCCTAGGAGGAATAAGAAACCAAACTAGTTAGACCTTAGGCATAGCTGCTGAAGTTGATCGGCCAACATTCAGTAAAGGAGTTCAGCCTGCATCTTCCCGCACATGATTATTGACGTATTGCAGCGTCGATAAACATCTGTAGTTGGCGATCACATCAACCCAGGTATTCTTTATTTAATATTCTCCTTTTCCTTTCAACATTTAATATTTCTTAGTTTATCATTCTATTGCCCTCCGCCAGAGTCCATGTAGACCGAATTGGGCCACTTCTTCTGGAGACCGAAAGGAACTTAGAAAAAGCGCATACTAATAGACTGGTGATCACGATGGGACCCCTGCTGCTAAGGTTGCCCCTATTTAATTAGTTTGGTTTTGTTTACTTTTTTGTTTTCAATTTTTCTTTGCACACACTCACTGTATACTCCACTTTTCAAAAAAAACTATTTTAAAAATGTCAGGTGTCAAAAAATTAAACTTCAATGATATCGACCCACCCTCATGGGGCCTCCCTAGTGATCCTGAGTATAACGTTAGGCCGTCCCCATGGGCAGCCCAACAACGTGTCCGGGTAAATATGGTTAGTGAAAGCGAAAAGTACCCCTTCGCTCCACAAAATGCGAATCATAGCGACAGCAACGGAGAAATTGGCACTGAGCGAAGCTACCCCAATAGCCAAGTTGTAGACCACACTGCCAGTGCACTGCCAAAAGGAGGAAAAGAAGCTGATGCCTTGCTTTGGTCTCTAACTGACTTATACAGGATTACAAGAGACCAGAGACAAGTCACTCCGAGGAATAGACAAGGAGAGAGGACGTCGACTCCTCCGTCTCCCCAGACACATAACACACACATCCCTCGCACCTCCTACGACAATGACCACCAAAGACAACCCTCCCCCGAGCAACCTAAATAGGACACCACCATAAATATGAACTACCTCCATCGATTTTTAGACTATTACAGAGAATGTTCAAAACCATCTTCCGAGTTTGACAAATTCGGCCGAGACCTCGACTTCACTGTACCCACGGACTTCAAACCACCAAAATTCAACAAAAACAACGATACAGGGAATCCAAAGCACCACTTGGCCCTATTCTGCAACAACTATTGACCAATTTGCACTAATCACTAGCTCCTCATCCATTACTTCCAACGATCCCTAGAAGGAGAAACCCTCAATTGGTTCGCCACCGTGCCTCTAATAGAAATCGAGACCTTCGAAGACCTAGCCAATAGATTCTTAGACCAATACCAACACCTCACTCATGAAGAAATCAGTCTCGTTGACTTGATGAACACAAAACAAGAGGACAATGAAGACTTCACGATGTTCGCCAACCGTTGGAGGAGACTCGCTGCCCGAACTGGAAATCAAATAAAAGAAAACGACATGCTAGATATTGTGATAAGCAATACCCGAGAGCCACTCTGGAGCACTCTCATTCTAAGCAATTACTCATGTTTCTCTAGCCTCCGCGAAAGCACTTCACGCATAAAAAGTCGCCTGAAGAATGAAGACCTTAATCTCTCCACACTAACGCCCGATGGATCCCCCTCCAGCAACACCAAAACAAACATGCTAAATAAAACTCCAAGCCTCGAACAAATCAACACCAATCAAGAACAAAACCAAATAATTTCCACCCATACGAGCAATATGGCCAAACTCAACACATAGACCAAGATCAACACTCTTACTAACATCTATACCCCGACCAATACACAAACCCACATTACGACCAAAACCAATTATCATACCCTGACCAGGACCAAGACCAACTCCCCACCAATGCCACACAAACCAACATCACCTTTTAAAACTCGTTATTTGAACAAACTCCATCAAGCCCTCAACCCGCATACGATACCGTACACTCACTCCTGCCCCATTCCACCCGGCTAGCCTGATCCAAAGGATTGAACCCCCTTCAGACCATGTCCATACCATTCACTCACAACCAATTAACCCTGTCTCGCACACCTATAAACATGAAATCACTTTTCGCCCTGAACCGGTCACCAAGATCACCTAAATCCAACCTATCACTGAATTCACCCCTAAACTAACTCCACCCATCACCAAAATTGACACACTTATCCCCAAACTAACCCAACCTGCCCTTGAACTCGACGACCTACCCACCAATGAATCAATCCACACGCTCCCTCAACGAACACCCAAACCAACTCCACGATCAGCCACTAAACAAGCTCACCTATCGGTTCCAAAAGCAATTCCCAAATCCATCTATCCACATACTACAACACCATTCATACTTAAACCAATCACAAAGATAAACTTCGAACCTAAACCCATGATCGAATCCGTTCCTAAAATCACTAGCCTTCTCACCCCCAAATCAACTCTCGGACCGATCACCCCATAAATTTTGAAACTAAACGTTGAACCTAAACCTGCAACCGAGCCCCTTCCTCAAATCACCAACCCCCTTACACCTGAACCAACGCTGAAACTCGAACTCCTTATCAAACACACGATCGACAACCCTACCCCACGAACTTCAGAATCAACCCTCGAATCAACTTCTACGCCCACCTCAAAACCTGAACTCACTACTAAACCTATCATCCCCCCAACTCCAAAATAAAAACCTAAACCCGTTATCAAACTTATCACCCTGCCAACTACAAAACTGAACCTCGAACCTAAACTTATCACAAAACCTAAACCAATCATCGAACCTGAACTGGTCACCAAACCCGAACCTACCGTCAAACCCAAACCTAAACCAATCATCGAACTTGGACCTACCACTAAACACATCAAATCTAAAACTATCGTCGAATCTAAATCTATCTCCGAACGTAAACTTATCACCGAAACTGAACCTATCATCAAACTTGAACCCCTCATCGAATACGAACCCATCACCAAATTCGAACCTATCCCTGCGACACCAACTCCACTTGCCTTCGAGCCAACCATCGAACCTATCAATAAACTGATCATCTCTCCCACTCTCGAAATCAAACCAAGCTTGGATCTTACGACCCCGATCAACATTCAGATCAACATATCACCTGATCCCCAAATCACACCACAACAGGAGATTGATATCACAACTAAAATCTCCTCTAACCCCCAGATCTAAATTTCCATAGACCTCATGACCAACACTCCCACAAACTCCCAACCGACAACAATGCTACCTCAAACATCTAAAACCAAACCACCTCGAAAGATCACAAACAAAACCTTAAAGCAATATCACGATACACTAAAAGTGCGAATCAAACGAAGCAAGCATAATCAAATAAATCTAAATGCCCACAAGCAAAGGAAGTGGGATAGCCCGAATTTTCCCAACCTAAATTTTTCAAGATCTATTTTTTTTTCTTTCTTTAAACCAAATCTAACTGCGAAAACCCGGACCACCAGATCGTAGATCATAATCTGATACAGAAATACTTGGTAAAAACATATGACATAATTAAAACTCCAGTTCTAACATACAACAAGAACAGTAACTAAGACAAACCACGGGTGATGACCAACCATCACCAAAAAGTAGTATACAAAAGGTACATACGAGTACAAGGTACCAAGTCCGAACTTACCAAACTCCACAGTATACTCAATCTACGATCCCGAAAATCTTACCACCCTCAAGTCCTTAATCGACAAGTCATGTATCCTAATAAAAGTTGTACCTGTGAGGTATAGTCAAGGTGAGATAACAGTCTAAGCTCAGCAGAGGAAAGCTTAATACAATCTCACATCTTATCATAACAAAGCATAGATTCAATGAAAAAATCTAAAGCATATTCATTTCGAAATGGAAAACATTTTCATATCAAACGAAAACTAAATTCAAATGCCTTTTCTCGCTAAAGCAAACTTCGTGTCAAATAGGGTGTCTTGTTAATGTCAAATCGTAAAATAATTTACTGAGTACTCTCACTTACATGTCTTATCTTTGATTTACTAAGTTCGATTCTCATTTACTTATGTGTCTTATCTTACTTTTTACTGATTCGATTCGGCCCTAGCAATCCACAGGGTGCTTATAATCCGCCCATAGCGATCTACAGACATATCCGCCCATAGCGGTCTACACACACACATAATCCGCCCATAGCAGTCCACTTCAATTTTCTTGACTTATAGTTTCATTCAAGGAGAGTGCGATCCAAGGAGTACGTAAATCCTGCCATAGCGGTCCAAGGGCGTACATAGATATAAAGATGTTCAAAGGAGTACGTAAATCCTGCCAAAGTGGTCCAAGGGCGTACATAGATACATAGGTGTCCAAAGAAGTACATAAATCCCGCCAAAGCGATCCAAGGGCGTACATAGATACAAAGGTGTCCAAAGAAGTACGTAAATCCTATAAAGCGGTCCAAGGGCGTACACACACACAAGTTCAAAGGATTCAAAGTTCATGTACCGAGATCGAAGGATTCAGAATACGGAATTCAGATTCAAAATTTTATGTGTGAAGGTCATATTCAAAGTTAAATGTCCAATTTTAGCATCAAAGTCAAAATTTTCAGATTTGTGGTTCACATTCATATTCAAGGTCAAAATTCAGATTTCATATTTAAAGATCAATATGCAAGATTTCAACTCATTTTTCATATTCAAAGGATTTCAAATTCTAGTTTTCAAAGAGTTCAAATTCTAGTTCAAATACCGTCAAAGCATTCAATCATATTAAAGAACTATGAATCAATTTCAAAAATGCAATCAGATATTGAATTTCCCCTACAAATTTTCAGAGTTCATATTCAAATTCATAAAAATTTCAGTTCTAGTTTCAAAGAATTCAAACATAAGTTCAAACACGGTCAAACTTATCATATTTATTCAATCATATCAAAGAACTATGAATCAAAGTCAAACATGTAAGTTTGCATTGAAGATCCCCTACCTCAATCTTGAAGTTACACGAAGTCAAGCAAAGTCCTATCGATGGCTTCCCACCCTCAATCTATATCACAAGCACACAATGATGCATCACGAATTAACTCTAATTACTAATAACTTAGACATATTTCAGTGTTTTCTCTAAAAGAGGTAGAAACGGATAAGTTCGTGCCAACCTAAAATTTGATGCAACTTTACCCCTAATTTCTTACCTTTAAATATTTAGATTCACAAAATTATTAATTCACAAAAGTTATATATCTTGTTGTTCTTTTTCCAATGCCACAAGAATCGTGTCAATCAGAGTTTGGAGTTGAAAGTTACAGCCAAAATATCGAGGCAGTGTTGGCAAGCTCAGTCAAAATCGACCGATCGATTTCCAAATCGATCGATTGAATTTCAAATCAATCGATTGGTTTCTCTAGGAGCTATCACATTTTTGCTCTGACAAAATCGATCGATCGGATACTTATTTCGATCGATCGATTTTGTCAGATTTCTCCTAAACACAGGTTTCAACTTTCCAAACTCATTTTTCTTCAAATTTAACTCCTCTTCTTCAAATTTTCTATTCCATATCATACAAGGACTAGGACATCCATAAACCATATCTTAATACAAACCTCTTACCTTAAATTGATTGATTTCTCGAATCACATGTTCACGCAAAAGCTAGGGTTTCAAAGTCGGAAATTTAATAAATACGTTGCTCCGAAATGCATGGACTTCACGCATAGGTCTCAATCTTGCGCACACACACCCTAGGTTTAGTACTCTTCCTCCTTTTCTCTCTTTTCTCTCTTTTCTCAAAACTCTCTCTCTCTCTCTCTAAAAACCCAAAGCCCCAAGATTGCAACCTGTTAATGGCTTACAAAGGAAGTCTTTCCTTTTTAAGTTAAATGGGCTGGTTCCCATACAAAATACAAACACCCATTTGGGTATTTAGTCTCATCCACATGTCTTATTCCGGTGTGGAACGGACACACCAAAATAAAATGTTAGCTATTATATAATTAATCTTCTCGTTCGGAGTGGGGCCTGCACACCCGAATCATCTTTTACATGAAACTTGGCGTTAAGCCAATACTCTCCCACGGTGTACGAGCTTTGGTCCAAAAGTCTCACATGAGGCTCAAACGGACCCAAAATGACCCCATTTGAAAAATCCGAAATGGTAAAACATTTTCTAACGAACACACACACTTGATTAGGACCTATGGTCCTTGGAAATTTTTCGGGATGTTATAGGAAGGGCCCACCATGGTCCACACTTCCTTACCTCTTTCTCTCATTCTTCTTCTGTCTCACCTTGCCACTCTCCATAGGAAATCAACATCACACTCCCCTCCTCCAATCGACCCCTTTCATAAAACTGAAACGATACAACCCAGAAACATTCTCCAATAACCACCAACTGAAAATGATAACGGCATAATGCATAAAACCTCATAGGAAGGACCCTGTCTCACGCCCCAACTTTACAACATGCCCCACTCTAATGAGAGGCTAAAGAAGGCCCCACCCAACAAGGATCCACCTGTCATAAAAGATTTAAAACGACGTCACACTTTGTTCGATGAACCGTTCAACACCCAAACCACAAACCCGAATGCAACCTTTCTCTCTTCCCAGGTCAATTAGATCGAGAGGGATCGAGGACCCCGAAATAGATCATCTAATGATCAATCCAACTAACAAAATAAATAAATAAAAATATCCCTGACTCATAACTTATGCCCGAACCCTTTCAACTTATACTCGACCGAAAATTTGATGTCAAGGAGCTAATGCTAAGAAACGATGCCTACACAACCGCCTCGCTTGGAGGAGATCAAAACCCACAAGGGAAGTACCTACATTATTTTGGCAACATGTTCAGGGAATAGCTACCAGGGGAAGGACTTCCTAACACTTAGAATAATGTCCATAACTCAATGATTATCATGTCTCTTAGCCTAAACAGGCATACTCACCCTCACAGTCATCACAAGGCATTCGCCAATCGTAGGCCATTATTTTTTAAATAATTTTGGGAATCATCTGACTCATTGACCACCTTTCTATTCTAGCAAGTTGATTGAAAGGTCTAATGGATCATAAAACTCTGTTTTGAAATATCGAAAATTCTAGATTCTCATACACCTTTTCCTGCCATTGGAGCCGATGTTAGAGCACAAAAAATAAAAATATAAGGTACCATCAAAACTCATAATTCTTGTATTAGCAGGTTATTTCAAAATAGAAAAAGAAGTACAACTGAGCGAGAACATGCGACAAATGAATAAGTCAATAAGCCTAGGGAAGCATAAGAAAATTATGAGGGCATTCTTAGTATTTTCATTAGGGAAGAATAAGCACACCGCGAGGGCATCCTTGGTTGCTTCACACTACTAGATATCGCTGTAAGGTGACAGGAGGACAAAACTCCTGCTAACCATAGAATTTGATGATTTGATGGTGCTGGTCTATGACAGAGAGCCTAATTATGGCACTGCATTATCCACCCGAGAAAAAAGTAGTTGACTACTATTTTGAAAAGTTGTTGAATAAGAAGCGACCCCCGGATCAATAAACCTTATCTCCTCTTCACCCTTAATTTTTTCTCTTCGGACAATGAGTCAAATGACCTCCCAAAACCCCCTTGAGGATAAACTGAAAACTTTCGAATGACAAGTGATGCAATCACTCATTAGCTACCATTCACCTCATCCTTGTTAAAAGCTATGATAAATGATAGTCGTTTGATACTTACAAAGTCAAGCTCGACATGTGGCCAAAATAATCAAACTACTTTCAAATATGGGATCATTACAAACACACTCCAGGATACCTGTGAGGCCGATAAAAGTCCTGTCATCACTTGACACTGAGGCATTTTTCTTCTTAAGAACTAGCACCTTGGTAGCAATAATCAGGTCACAAGATTGATCAGTCACATAATATACCAATTTATCACCCTTAACTTAGTAATGTTAGACCTTAGTTTGTTACTAACAAGCTACTGATGTACAGATATTAAGAAAAAATAATAAAATAGAGCCAAAAGATAAATCATCCCCTACTGAAAGATGGAAAATCGTACTTTACGATTTTGTAGAACATTGTAAAGGAAGAAGTGAGAAATCATAATTTACGATTCTTTAGAGAAAGTCGTTCAAAGCTGAAGTACGATACAATAAAAGACGATCGATCATAAAATAAAAAATCATTCCGTTAGAAGCTGCATTGAAAAGCTAAAAAATCATGATTTACGATTTTACAAAAAGAATCTTTCTGAAACTGTTGATCATGTGAGGATCTACACCACCATGCATATAATTAGAAGAATTCTTGACTTAGAAGTTTGGCCAATCACAAATCTAAGAAGATTGGCGAAGGAAGACAATTAAAGGACTCTGTTACTGAAATAAAGGAGAAAATCCAGAAGAACATTAACCTTTGAAAGCAAGGAAAGATAGGATTAGAAGTAGAGTTATATTAAGATACTTTTATTTTAGTAGTTTCTTTTATTAAAATTAGGAGTTTTGTAATCATTGAAGAAATTCTCAGCATCAATTAACGCCTAAGGTTGAGTTTTCTTCCGATTATTAGAGTAGTTTAGTTTAGATATCCAAGGTTCCTCGATCACAATTGACAACTAGGGTTGAGAGCTAAAAGATTATAGTAGATATCAGTAGTTTCTCAGAAGCAATTGACACCTGCAACTGAGGGGTGAAAGATATAATTTTTATTGCTTTCTAGTTTAGATTTATTTTTATGCAATTTACTACTTTGTAAACATCTCCAAGTTTTAATTTGAATTGACGACTCAGGTTGAGATTTGTAGATTAATGTAATGGTTTTTATTTTTCATTTTTGATTTTCTAGAGTTTGATTGATGCCAAAATTTCTGGTAGATTAAAGATCAGTATAGATTTATATTAAAGGATGCTAGTTTTTGATTGACAGTCAAATTCTTGAGGACTGAGATATAGTGTAATGGTATTTTAAATTTATAAACATACAAAAACTGAAGATTGTGATTGACGACCACAATCTGAAGAAGGAGGATTTAGGATTTACTTTTATGCAAATTAGTGTAAGAAACTATTCTTTTATTCATATTTCTCCAGTAGTTTAGGATCTTAAAAGATAAATATAAGTTTTCAAAAATTTAATATATATATATATATATATAAGATAAAACATATCCTCATGGGACCGATCTTATGCTAGTATTATAATTTCCATTGTGCGCTTGCAATAGGTTAAGACTTAACTAGAGAAATACATATTCAAAGACAATCAAGTTTTTGGCGTCGCTGTAGGGGATTGCAGATTTTATCTTTATATTATATTAGTCTGAGAAAAGAGGTATTTATCTTTCTCTTTTTATATTTTTTTATATTTTTAACTTTCTTTTATCACTTCTTAAATCTTTTGCAGGTTTATTCGGAGTAACGAATCGAGGTTTCAACTTCCCCTGATCAGAGAAGCTAGAGGCTCAAATTTGTTTTCTCTCCCTGCTTTCTAAAATAAAAATTGGATAAAACTAAAAATCAAATAGACATTTATAATAATTGTTTTAGTCACCCTGCTCTTTGCTAACTCAATTCAGGATGGCAAGGAAAGACCAATATGTGGCTAAAATAATGGAGAAATATTATGCATTCACACCTCTTACACCTCCCCATGTATTCAAGTACACCCTACAGCCAGTAATAGGATTTTTGAAATTACGCCCAATGTGCTTCAAATACTTTCGACTTTTCATGGGCTAATGGACAAAGACCCCTATTTGCATTTAAATAAGTTCGGGAATAGGTGATTCTAGTGATCGGTCTTATGAATTATTTTGGAATTCGAACCCATTTAATTCATAGTGGAAGCGGACACGCATCGCATTCAATTTCGCCACTTGTCAACGACCCAAGCCTATAAGCCTACACCCTGACCTCTCCAAAGACTCATCTCTTTCATCTTCCTTTCATACCCTAACCCCTAAAACTAGAGAACCAAATCAAAGCAATTTTAGTAAAAGACTTGATAGAATCCTTGAGATACATAAGATTGAGCTCCTGGCTGCAATACAGAAAGTAGAAGATCTAAAGCGCCAACGATCTATTCCAGATGTTGAATCGTCCACCGAAACTATCCTTTACCCGAAACCTAACCCAAATATGACACCACATTCGAAGAACCCATTTTCCCCCACTTCCTAACCTTTATACCATCACAACCCACCTCGAATGCGAGCTACTATATGATGATGGTGGGTTGAGTCGTCCCTCGCTACCCCTCTCCATTGCTTATCTTCTCTCCCTGCTTGCGTTATAATCTCTTCATGGAATCTTTGTACGGGAGCAATATAAGTGAAGGGTGATCCGGAGATGTGTTCACTTCCCCACTCTTCATAGGACTTCCACTGTAGCATTGCATTTCTTCTAAGGAAGACCTGTGATGTGCTCTATTTGGGAGGGATTTTGAAGGGCAGTGGGAAGTGTTCCGACAACTCTTAGAGTAGCGACCATGCCAAGGTGTGGATACTCCTTTAGTAGGAAGGACTGAGAGACTCTAATTAACGGTGGTTAGAAGCTGATGACTGATCTTTATCGAAGACATCTTCTCTCGGACGTTGCCGCCAGTGTCATAGATATAATGTGTCTAGATTTTTCCTAGGTTTATACTTTCATGTAAGTAGTTTTTACCTTTTCAGTATCTATAGTTTCCTTTTTCATGATCATTGTAAATATTTTGACATTATATAAAATTTCTATTAACTAACTCTCTAATAGTGTAATTATTCCTAATTTTTTCTTCAATTTTATTTATTGATATCTCTGAGAATAAAATGGATGTATTTTCCTCAAGTTTGGGAGACATTCTTTAAAGATTTTTTTTCACATCCGGTATACAATTGGTAATATTAGTAATTCACATGTATGATCTTTTGACTATCTCCCTTATTTTTATGCCAATGAGGGCATTGTCCAGTTTAAGTTTTTTGGGGGGGGGATATACATCTAGTGTATATATTAGTTCAATTTTGTTAATAATACTTTAGTTTTCTTTTAGATTAGAATTTTTGTAGAAAATTTTTTCTTTCTGTTTTAATTTCTAGTATTTCTTTTTGAATTTTTTAGAATTTTGAATATTTAAAGATCACATTGTGAATATGATAGAAACAAAAATATGATTCCAAAAAAAACTTACGATCCATCGTAGTAGAAGTTTAACAATCAGAAAATAGAATAGTTACAATTCATGTTTTAGCTCTTTGAACACTGTATCAGAATGAATGTTTGAAACAATAGATTGATCTGAACTATAATATTTAGACTATAGTTTCAAAAATCCCGTATAAATCAGTGAGCTTTAGAGACTAATTTTTCCTTTCTTTGAGAGAGAGACTGCTTCTATTCAAGTCAAAATTCCTTTAAACTTCTCTACTATGTTTGTATGAAATCTCATATTGCTGAATTTAGAATCAAAATATTCTATGACTATAATACCCTGATTTTTTGTCTAGAACTATCTATTAGAAACATCAAAGCAATAAAGCATCTATGCTAGTAAATCATAAAGATGATTAAATGTCATCTTTTGTTTAAATTAGAGCCAAAAAGTCAAAATCTCATAAATAACTTATCCTTTGAACTCATATTAGAAGCCTAAACTGAAATTCATTGTACCGAAAGCTTCCCCTTGCACCCGCCGTTGAGGATACACCTCTCAACAGCTACAATCTGGCCCCCAAATGCTCCCTTTAGCTTGCGCTGATAGATAAAAAAGTCAAACACTTCATGTCAGCTCCACAGTTCACACTTGTCATCTCTCAAAGAAACGAGAATGCATCCTGAAAGGGGGGGTGTCTACTTCTTAGATGCATCCTTGTTCCACAAGAACGCGCCGAAAAGGGGCATCTATAGACACCCTATTTTTACCCTCTCGGAGTATATAATCCCGCTCGATCAACCTTTGACCATGCCCATGACTCTCGGAAAAGGACCGACCCTCTCCGGGAGCCTTAAAACCCTAAATACGAGAACATATACTGAAATAATAGTATATGGTTGAAACAATAACTCTGTGCCTTTGACCCGTCCCGATCCGGGAAGACCTAGAATTAAGTGCCTAAGCCAAGGCACACAATTCAATTGCATGCATGGATACATGTTCACAATCAGTCCCACTTGGACGAGGTTTACTCTTCCTGTGGACGCCTTTAGATTTATGGCCCCGGCAGTCACAAGAATCGACAGCACGCCCAACCACTGGCGTGCAATTGGTCCAACTTGGACCAAAATTTCCCTTTCGTAGAACACCCGTAGTCCTCGATTACGCGCCCTATCCAGTGTGTAATTGATTACACGCCCAAACACAAGCGCGTAATTGGTCCCTAATTGGACCGAGCTTCTAAAACCCTAAGATCGCCTATATTCCCTAATCACGCGCTCCCCCACAGGGCGCGCAATTAATTCAAGTGAGTTGGAATTAGAACTCCTTGACTGAGTCAGTCAGCTGGTCACTCACTGAGTCGTGACCAACTCAAATTGGATTAAGCGCCCCGGACAGGGTGCGGAATCCAATTACATGCCCTAGAGAGGGCATGCAATTAAAACTGACCCGATAATTATCCACCGGCCCCCAGGCGCATAGTTACTTGTACACTTATAAAAAGGTCCCTACCCCACAACCATTCAACACCAATTCATTATTTTACTCTCCTCTCTTCTGAGCTTTTTCTTCTTAAAAATTTTGAGAATCTCTCCAATTCTCCCAAGAAAGGGGTTGAGTCGCCTTCTAGAGTTCTAGGAGTGTAGACTCTTCCCTAGGATCCCCAGGTAGTCAGGCTAGCGACACTGACTAGCTAGCCCTAACTCTCGAAGGAGTACAAGATGAATAAGCTCCCTTAGCCTTAGATCCCCTAGGAAACCTCTACCCAAATTCTTAGCCTATAGCCCATTAGGTCCCTAACATTTCCTAATTTTAAAACTTTTCCCATTTTTAAAACCCTAGCCATCCGATTTGCCCAAGGGAGGTTGTAGAGGGTACCCGAGAACGGGGCCGATCCTCCTTGGCATAGGCCAAAACCCTCTTTTTAGAGTAGACTCCTAGTAGGAATAGGAAACCAAACTAGTTAGACCTTAGGCAACCCATAACTGCTGAAGTTGGTCAACCGACGTTCAATAAAAGAGTTCAGCCTACATCTTCCCGCGCGTGATCACTGATGTGTTGCAGCGTCGATAAACATCTACAGTTAGCGATCGCATCAACCCAAGTATTCTTAATTTAATATGCGCCTTTTCCTTTCAGCATTTAATATTTCTTAATTTATCATTGTATCGTCCTCCGCCAGAGTCCACTTAGACAGAATTTGTCCATTTCTTTCGGGGACCGAAAGGAACCCAACAAAAGCGCCTACCAACACAATTTCCATTATAGCTATGGTGCAAAAAACTATAATGAGTGTTTGAATAAAGACACATACATGAGCTTCTTCTGGGGACCGGACTTGGGCCGAGTAGATCGCAGCCCGGGTTAGGTCTGAGTTGAAAAAATTGAAAACCTCGCCCGCGTAAAAATGGGCCGGATTGAACCCCAACCCAGCCCTAGCCCAGTCCATTGAGATCCTTACCCCCACTACAAAAAATAAGACTAGCGGCAGTTTTTTGTAGCAAAAATTGGCGCTATTAACAAAAAAGCAATTAAGACTATTAGCGGCAAGGGTATTAACGGCAGTTTTTTGTTAATAGTGGCAGTTTTTGGCTGCCGCTAATAATCTTATTTTTTGTAGTGCCTATACCCAATTCACTCCACAATATTGAATCGTGAATTGTGAACCCGAATTCGAATAGAGAAAATTAACGAACCAAGAAACATAGGTTTTGACTACTGTTTTTTTTTTTATTCTCAAAAAGTACATGTCACATGGCACATGATCCCAAAATGGTTGTTGTTTTGGGATCATGTGATCATGCGACATGTCACATGATCTGGGGTTCAAACGCATGGGTTCATCCATTGAACTCATATGCCCTTTTCCACATTGGGCCAGGAAGGTATCCACGAGCCAATGGGGCACCGTGTAGTACTCGACCTGAAGATGGAGTACCTTGACAACTTTCCCAAGCCCAATAAGGTTCCTTCTAAGATTGAAAAAAAAGCGTGTTTATCTATTGTGGTTCCTTCTAAGATTGAAAAAAAAAATGCGTGTTTATCTATTGTGGAAAATGTGAACAAGTTAAAAAGAAATCAATGCACAAGAGGGGTGAGTCAGTGAGTGTCAACTTTTATTTGACCATTGATTTGAAAGGAAAAAAAGTATTCGGAAATAAAATTTTATTTTTCATGAGAGGATGTAGCTTCTTACCCATGTGCTCGGATAGGGTGGCATCTACATTGCACCCATCTTGGGGATCAGTGCCACGATAACTTTATCAACATTGATTAGATCTTGTGATTGTGGACATCAAATGACCATATTTTGATTTAATGTGATATAAATCCCAAAAAGTGAGCATGATTATAGTGTACATCAAGCATGATACTTAAATAGTGTTTGCAACATGAAATCACAATCTGACCATGTAATGGTAGGACCCATGATCTGAAGAATTATTAAGTGGAAGATTAGGATGAAAAAACACTGATCTCCATTGTTTAATTCAAAGCAATGAAGGAAAAATCTATGGTTGAAAATAAATATATACTTTATCTAGAGGTTGTTATTAATCCCACCAAATATTGTGTAAGTCATAGCTCTTTGCTAGCCCCTGTCATAGCAGAGTTCACCTGCTTTAATTGGTTCTCATTCTCTTTCCTAACTCCCTGCAAAGGAGGATTTATTTGCTCTATCAGTAACCTCCCTGCTCTCTACTACCTCCCTACCAGTGCAAATAAAATCTGCTCTGGCAAGGAATGAGTAGAGAGGAAGGTAGAACTGGTAAACAGATAAATCTTGCATAAAATCTTGCTATGCAAAAAGTTATCAAAGAGAAGAGGTACCTATTAAAGCAGGTAGCAAGATGTTAGCAAAGAGGATGAGAACCTGTTAAAACAAATTAACTCTGCTATGGCAGGGGCTAGCATAGAGCTACGCGATAGACAACCTAAATATTCACGATTAAGTAAACCTTTTAGCATTGCTTTGAATCAGACGATGGAGATAGTTTTTGGTTCAAAGCTTCCTCCCAACTGAGCTTGATGGGAATATCATTGAAGGGTCAATTTTTATATCTGCTAGACATATCCAAACATGTAATGCATAGATCACACGACACACATAATGTTCATAATTCACTTTTTAGTATGTGTGTCACGTGGAATACAAAACTACCTATATCGTTTACTAGTTAGGGGATATTTAATATTTGGTTGGGGTCAGTAGCTAGGGCTACAACAGAACCGAGCCAGCTCGACAACTCGGCTCGGCCCGAAAAATAAGAACTTTTCTCTTTAGAGCTCGGCTCGAGAGCCGAGCTGAGTTGGGCAGTTTGTAGCTCGAATGAACAGAGCCGAGCTCGAGCTAAGGCCAGCTCGGCTCTATGGCTCGGTTTATATATATATAATAAGTAATTAACTTTTAGAGGTCTATTTTACCCTTCAAAGTAATTGTTTGAGTTTATCTAACGGTTCCTTTGAAGGGTAAAATAGGAACTTTTGCCCCCCAATTACCCTAATTTTCAATATATATATATATATATATATATATATATATATATATATATATATATATATTACGCATTGTTACTTCTACCTATGGCTGCCTCCTGTAACTCAACTCTTACTTCTCTCTTGTTGATGAAGCTCTCTCACCTTCTCTCTCTCACAGAGTCACAGTCTCACGCATACAGGCTTCGTCAATTGGATTGTTCAACTCAACTCCTACTTCTCTCTGATTTGAGTGATTTCTAAACCTCTCTCACCTTCTTTCTCACGCATAAGGGATACGGCTGCCTCCTCTCTCGCTCTCACACGCAAGCACCCGCCGCTGTCAGGCGACTGCCAACAAGCCCAACACCAAGAGGGCAAGAACTGAATCTCCGACAATTGTTTATTTATTTCATATGTTGCGTTGTGTTAATCATTCATTTAAATCTTTTATAGAATACATATTTAATTGATTAGTAGTTTTCAAAAATACTAGGAGGAAATTTTTAATAATAAAATATACTTGGCTCGAAGCTTGGCCCGAGCTCGGAGAGCTGAGCTAGAGCTTAGAATTTTCGAGCTCGAAGAGCCCAGAGCCGACCTCAGCTCGGCTCATATAAGGTAGAGCCGAGCTAGAGCTGACCCGAGCTCGGGCTCGGCCCGGCTCGGTTGCAGCCCTATCAGTAGCATCCCCATTTATGTATTTACTTAGTGTACGTTTGTTTCATGGTAATCCTTCCTTCGTAAAAGGCATATTACATGTTAAAAAATGCTGACTGGATTACATGCAAAATCCACTTTTCATATAATATTTTGCTGTAAAATGAACGTTCCTTTGGCTGTAAAATCAACTTGTAAAAACTCCTTTTTAATGCTATTTTATATTACAACGAAAAGAACAAGTCATGTAATATTTTTGTGAGTGCTTCAAATGTTCAACTTGGGCACTAATGGATGCTAGTTTGAGACTGAATTGTGAGTATAACGAACTAAAACCCATACAGCAGAATGCTTCAGCTATGGTTGGAAACCCAGCCAAATTGGAAACTTTACTAAAATGATTCCCGATTGGAAACCCAACCAAATTGGAAACTAAAAAGATTTACCGATTGAAAACCCATCTTGTTATTTCGGCTCTAGTATTTAATCATCTGAATACAATCATTTTTTTCCATGACATTTGCACTAAAAAATAATAATAAATAAAATAGAAGGCCTCCAACTCCATGTACGGGGTTCAATGCCTTTTAAAAAAAAACCATGGGATTCAATGCCTACAAAAAACAAGGCTTACAATAAATTTTTGTCATATTTTTGTATCTTAATTCTAATTTCAAAAATAAATTTTCTAATATTAGTCCTCCGTCGTAGCCCTCACTCATTCAACATCATCAGCCCATCTGTAACACCAAAATTTTGAAAAACCAAATCCCATCTCTAATTCTTCCTTACTTTCTCCATGACCAGTACACCTGATAAAAAAATACCCACATAAAAAAGACCAATTTTTAATTACTTCTCATATTTCAATCTCTAAGGAGTCCCGTTTCATAAGAGAATACGGTTTTAATCTTATTCTATTTTCATTAGATTGCAATCTTAATCCGAGAAAATATCAAAAAAAGGAATTTTTAGTAGGCCATATTAAACTCATATATCTATAGCTAGACACCCATTTTAATGAAAATATGACCTACTGAAAATTCTGGCTTTGGTGCCTGCAGCTTCCCCCACATTAGCTTCAGCCTAAGGCCCTTCACAACCAGCTTGTTCGATAGCTCTTCTGCTACTTTCTCTGCAGCTTCTCTTGTTGTGTATGTTATGAAAGCACAGGCGCGCTGGATTACTAATCAAATGGATTTGATCTCCCCGTGGGCATAAAAGTGGTCCTTCAGGTCTTGTTCCGTGACCCTAGCGTCAAGTCCACCCACATAGAGAGTCTTTATGCTATCATCATCAAGAGGGGCCAGTGACGGCATGTCACCTGCGTTGTTCAATAGTTTAAGTGCCACCGAATCATTCACCCTGAGAACAAAAGAAAGCCACTTAGTAAAAAAGGTGTCAAGAAATCACCATGCATTGCCACAAGCATGTTGTCACTTATTCATTGATCAAATTTATATTTATAACGACTAATAGTAGCATGGTGCTTAGCACCACCAATGTGTTACATCGATCTAAATCACCAATTAATCAATGGTAATGTGTGAGCCATAGCCTAAACGTCATAACAATCACGTGAAAGTACTCACTCACTTCAGATGGAGAAACAAAGTTATGAGCTTCACATAAAATGCCTGTTGTTTGTAGGGTTAGAGTCTTCCAATCTATATCATTTGGTATACAATACCACAGCCGATCCAAGAGTGGCCTATCAATCAAGAAGCACTTTTGTAGTGAAATCCCACACTAACGTTCCTCATTTCCAATTACTATCCAGCAAAAATGAAACAATAAGAAACGACCATGGAAGCCACATAAGGGAATATATAGTTGCCAAAAGGGACTGGGAAGCAAGAGCGAGAGTGGTAAGAAAAAGGAGAAATTAGCTATTTGATGAGCCAAAGTAGCCTAATTTACAATTGTATCATCCCCTCTGATACAATTAGGATAGGTAGCAAAGTGAGAATTCAAATGTGCATCGAGTAGTTCTGGTCATGAATGAATATCGTGTATGACACTGAGGCAAATCACCCAATGCATCTCTCTATTGGGGCCTGGCAATACAAAACCCAAATCCCTGTGGTTCCAATATTTCAGGTTGGCCCACATGGGAGTTGTTAGTGGTATGTGGTTAACCTAGGAGGGAAAGTTTCAAACTTGAGGATACATGGTGAAAAATCAACTCCAGAAAGTAACCACATATCATCATTCTAAACAAAGAAATAACTCCATGGTGACCCAGAGTACCACCATTGGACAATTTAAAGGAGGTAAAAGATGCTCCCATCTTCATCCAAGAACACTACAAGATTGCCACCATGATGATACAATGGTACATGGAACCAAAGAGTCAGTCATTAAAAGTATCAACATGCTTTATTGTGTAAGTGAAAAGTTGTGAACAATCATACATACCCGCAGTAATAATCTTTTATATTTTGTTGAGATAACTCCCGAGTTATGGGCATTTCATGTTGAATAAAATAAAAAGATGAAAAATGATTGTCATAATCCTAAACCAAGATTCAGACCATCTTAGCAGTAGTATGGATCACATGGCTCTACTTTTTCAGTAGTATAAATCCATTGGATACTTATGAGTGGAGCATCCTATACTTTGTTGAACAAATGAGAAATGCTGGATTCTATGGCTCTACTTATGAGTGAGGTGTCCTATACTTAGCCGGATAATTGAGAAGGGGTAGGGACGTGTAGGTTATACTTCGATCACCCTTGTGTAACCAGAAACTGGCTGAATCTCCTGAGGGCGTGTCAAGTGGATTTACCTAAACAAGTGTCATATCACATGCCTATTGTGAATGAATTCTAAAGAGATGGGACACCACCGAATTCAATTCAAGAACATTTGTTTGGAAAAGGATAGCCTGGGTCACTTAGTTAAAGAGTGGTGAGACTCATATGAAGGGGAGTGTCGAGAAGGTTCAGGTTTATGTACAAGCAAATGGCTTTGAATATACACTTCAGGGTTGGAACAAAGAGAATGTTGGTAAAATGGAAGTTAACAATGATTTTTATCATTACAAGGGTTGAAGGAAATTGATGAGTTGGAGAAAGTATCACGTCTCCATGGGATTGATTGAGAAAAGAAAGTATCATAAAACAAGTATCTTGGACTGGTGAGTCCTACAGAGATAAATTGACAACAAAAATCTCGATCTTGATGGCTTCAAAAATTTTGTGATAGTAAGATTTTGGGCACATTTTGATAAAACTTCTTAAAATTTAAGTGCCCATAAACCACTCAGGGAAAGAGTAAAATCTGATATGAATCAAAACCTATTGATACCTTACATAAAGGAGAACATTGGGCACACGACCATCGTAGCTGCTACCAGAAGAAATCCATTCTTTGAGCACATTTTTGGCTTCTTCAAGGTCGCCAATCTTCACCAATGAACCCGATTGTGAAGGCAATCCATTCTGAAACAATGATCCTGCATAATTTCACCAAAAGGGAAAATTAGAAATCCAAAGCATTTATTGCAAAACATTGAAGTAAACCAATAGTTTGAGGCTGTCACATTTCCCCGGACTTCCCTGTAATTTATATTGATTTTGGAACCTCTCTCACAATTGAACCCAAATGAGTCGGGTTGGTACCATCCTGAGTCGAAGGAAAATAAACAATGGTTAGAAATTGACTTTTTTGGTTAATCATAGAAGCTATCTGCCTTTTAGTTTTGGTTGATCTAGAAGCAATGTGACCTTTTTTTATGACTACCATATTACACAATTCTGAATTATTGACAACTCGAAGCTATATAAAGCAAAACACAATGAGGGAGGTTAACCAAGAGCTTGAAGTTGTCATGATCCTTAACTATTTGAAGAGAAATCCTTGAGGCTAATCAATGTATGGAAAAGATGAAAACACAGACTACACGGCATAAGGTTCAACATTACACAACAGACAAAAAATAGGGATTTCGAGTTAAGTGTAAGAGTTCTAAAACCCGACTTAACAATATTTCAAGCATAGTTCTAAAACCCAACTAAAGTCTCGTTCCAATACAAAATACAAAATACTTTATTGTTATATTGATCACAAAAGCTACTACTGTCTATAGGGTCACTGAAACGGATGCAGAGTCGTCGTCGCTCTTGGAATCCGATTCAGAGTCTGAGGTATCATCTTCTTCTTCGTAATCCTCATCTTCGGCTTCGTCGTCCTCCTCTACTATGTCTTCTTCTACCTCTTCCTCCTCGTCTTCATCTTTTTCGTCATCTTTATTCTCTTCATCCATAGGTTCTTTATCGGAACTGAGTACAGTAATAACTTCGCTGGCATTGTTGTTGGCAGGGCGCTTTGCGGACATGACGTATGTCTCAACATCGATTACTTGTTGCGGATATGCACGTCTCGGCAGAGTAATTGAGTTTAAAGCATGGGATTCTGCGTCATCGGCCATTTATGCATCATTATCATAATTGTCATAACCATAACCAAGTGAATATACAACAAATGCAAAGTGAGGTGAAGAAAAATAGTAAGAAAATAACATAATATTTTCATTCAAATATCATCTTCGCATTGAAATAAAGAAAGAGTACATATATTAAGCCGACAATCTTAATTTTGTCTTACAGCAACCCGCTCACATATAGAGCGACAAGAAATACAATAGTAAAGAAAAATAACTTCGCCGCTAGTTCCCAAAACCAGTAAGCTTCCTCCCTCCCAACTACATCCATTGCACGTGGGCTTGGTATTCCATGGAATCTATTATATCGCTCAATAGCCTCATCAAGGATGCGCACGGCAACATGACAAGCGCTCGAGTATCCATCTACTTGGACTTTAGCTTCCTCCCAAGTACGATATATCCCAGGTCATCATTCAACAAAAACAACATAGTAGCGAACCATCTGTTCATGACATATATATGGATGATAAGATGTCACCTTATACGAAATTAATGCTAATGATGAAATCTATAAAATAGTGATACGTATATATAGACACCCAAATTTTGCCCAAGGCCCGATCAGTCTGTAGTCCGAGAGAGATGTACCCCTGTGCTTCCGATGGTATCCCTGAACCCTTAGGAATCACCCTGAACCCTTAGGAACCTACTCAGACCTTTAGAAATCACCCTGAACCCTTTAGAACCATTCCCCCAACCCTTAGAGATCACCCCTAAACCCTAGGATCCCTTTTCAGACCCAACTTGAACCCTTCTGAGCAGTTAATGGGAGGAGAGCTACAAAATTTTACACAGACCATTGTCGAGGATGAGCCACATACCATTGGAAGGAAGACTTCTCTAGCTTTCCATCAAGCCAAATATCACCCAATTTGGAGTTATGGTTCAAAAGTTATGGTCGATTGAAGTTTTACATAAAATTATGACTTTTGATTAGACGTATGTATTACATACGCCAAGCAAATTTGGCCCCAGTCAGGTGTATATATTATATATGCCTGGCATTTTTGGGCCAAATTTGACTGGGCATACATAATACATACACCTCGCATAAGTAGGGCCCACCGCAGGCACCCCCACCTTCTCAAGTCTCCTTTGGTTTTCATGAAAATCACTGTACATAAACTGGGCGTACATAATATATACGCCCAGCTTAGCTACAGTAACTGTCATCAGATGCTCAAAATTCCTTCATCGGATTTGACCTTTTGACCATCCCCTTGGCTGAGGTGGGTGTCTTAAGGTTGGTTGCACCCCCTTTGAGCTTATATGCAACCCTTAAGTCACCTATGGTCTCACCCCATCATCTGCCATTGAAACCGGTTCCCCAAACCTCTAGGACCCTAAAAACCTAGAAAACCTTAGATGGGGGATTACCTAATTGCTAAATCAATTAGCTCTTAAGTAACCCTCTAACCCACCTTTTCTCTATAAATAGAGAGGCCCCCCCTCTTCCCAAAGGGTTGAAAAAAATTAGGGTTTAAAGTTTGAGCTTAAGAGAGAGAGCCCTAGTGAGAAAAAGTTCCATTTTATTTTTCATTCTTCAACCAGAATTCCAGCATGCTTAGTTTACCCCTTTCAATCCATTTCAACCATTAGATCACCCCCTTTTAGTCAAGCTTAGTCTCTAGATTCATCCTACACTTCCCATCTACCGAATCCTAGCATTAGAATCCATTCCCCTACCGTTTAAGCCATTTAAAGCCATCGAAAGTACACCGAAGCGAAAGTCTTCCACGGTGCAACAAGGGCCCGTGAGCTCCGGCTCACCCCTCTCTTCTTCTACCTTCTTGGTGTTTCCTCTGTCCAAGGATTTAAGCCGTTACGCTGCTGAAATTTCGGTTTGGCTCGAAGCTTGATAAGACCATATTGCCTTCGGGCAAGCGGAAGCTCCACCCATTTATTTTTTATTTTGGCCATAGATAAAGACCGCTACGTGTGGGTTGATTGGGTGCCTAAACCATTCCCGATCGATAACCGAAGCCTACCCTAGAGTCTTTGGCAAAAATCGGTAAATCAGACTCATATTTAGCACTTCAGTGCTCAAAATATTGATTTAAAGGATTCCCGGGTCATCAAAAGCTCCGGGTGGCGACTCTACATTTATTCCATCGAGAGCGCATCGTCACGACGGGTTCGAGAGAATCCATGGTCGCACAGTATAGTTTATCTCCATTTGTATGTGTACCAGTAGGTTAAATTTATATGTGCCATGAAAATAAGTGAATATTCTCCATTTTAAAGATAGTCTAACATCACATTACATACATGGTCCTACCTATCATGGAGCACGCCCCTCCCATAGTGCATTTATGATGCTCTCGCGGTATTCTCGGGCAATCTCTCTTTCGGCCGTCTTTTGTGATGCTTTAATTTCTACATCAGTAACTACGTTGTCGTCGTTGCGATCTAACTCTCTCTCGACCCGCCATTCTTCGAATATTGGATCGTGTTCGTGATAGGTAAAGATGAAATTATGCAGCACGCAACATGCAATGACAATCTTCGTTTGAGTGAGTAAAGGGTAACGAGCCTTGCACGTGAGGATCGGGAATCGTTGCTTCAGTGCACCGAACACACATTCTACCATGTTTCTCAATTGAGAGTGAGATTGATTAAATAATTCTTTAGGGTCGCGTGGTGGATTGGAGCTATTGATATCTCCTAGGTGATAGCGAACTCGCCGATAAGGTGCAATAAAGTTTATCATGTGAGCATATCCACCATCCACAAGGTAGTACTTTCCAACGGGAACAGTCCACCTATTTTGAGGATGTGGGAGTGCATTCGCCAAAACTCGAGAGTCAGCAGCAGATCCCTCCCAATTCGTAAGCAAGTACTGAAACCTCATGTCAAATGAAATTGCTGCAAGTACATTCTGTGAGGTAAATTGCTTATGATTCCGATATCACGAGTGGTCAGGTTTTGGCACCCAAGCTGTAATGTGCGTGCCGTCAATAGCTCCTACACAATCCTTCACATATTAATTGTCACTAGCTTAGTATTAGGAAAGCACCTTGCTTAATTTTAAATTTAGAACAAAATAATATCAATATTGAACTCTACCTTGAAATAAGGGAAAAATCATGGATCACGTTCTATCTGAGGTGGGAGAGCTCCATTAGCTGAGACCACAATATCGTGATGAAGCCGTAAAATAGCATTTAAGACGGCATTAAAATATTCGCTAATTGTTGAGCCAAAGTGCTGAAATCGATTTTGTGTGACGCGATTCTTCATGTTGTGAGATAACGTAAACATAAAAATCACTACTTGCCTTGTGTTATGGAGGAACCCCCTATCTCGCAAAGCCTAGAAGAGCTCCAAAAAAATTGGCACTCGCATTCGAAACAGATCGAATGGAGTGAGTCTGTGTCTAGCAATAGTTTCTTGCAGAAACTGGTGTCTAGTTAGTATGGAGGTATGCACGCGTTGTCTAGAACCGCGTACCTGACTAATATAGTAGCAAGCTGCAAGCATTATCATGCTGCCAGCCATCATAATTGCGGCCTCTGTGTCATTGTCAATGGCATCCATCGTAATACTATGTTCTAAATAAGAAAGTAAATAAAGTGCAAGTCATGTACCAATTTAAACTACATGCACTATATTGTGCCAACAAAAATCATAAAGAAAATACAATAATTGTGTATCACGAATGATACAATATGCCAAAAAGAACATAACAAAAACATTTTAAAAAGCAAGTCATGTACCAGTTTAAACTACATGTACTATATTGTGCCAAAATAAATCATAAAGAAAATACAATAGTTGTGTATCACAGATGATACGATACGCCAGAAAGAACATAACAAAAACATCTTAAAAAGTAATCTTATTGAGGAAATATTCCTGAAAGAAAATCCATCCTCATCGCTGGGGGTAATGCTAGGAACATCTCGACAAGCGACTTGTCAAACAAGCGATAGAGGCAAGCTAGGTACTGGGTATGGGTCATCAAACCCCCAGTATAAATTTCATCTAGGATCAGAACAAACCGCTCACTTAGACTTGGTCTAGTCCTAATAAGCTTAAGTTTCTCCACATAGCCCTCTATTGCTCCTACCAGTTCCGCCCCTGGGTCACCTCTCTTCCTTCGTGACCCAGAAGCAGAGTCACGCCTATTTCGTCCACTTGTCGGGGTACGTGAAGAACTGTCTACAGTGTTCTGGGACCCAATTTCATACATATTGTCATCCGTTCTTCCATGAGGCCCAGATGCATTGTGTTCACCTGTTGGAGTGGGTGGGTCACCCAAACTCTAGGTCCCAAAAGATTCTTCGGTGGGAGTGTCATCGAGGTGGTAAACACCTCTACCATCCGCAATACTGTTAAGACCTGAAAAGTACCACTTTTCACCCCTTAACTTAACCTTTGATTAGACCCTTAGCCATCTAATAAGTTCTTGTTAAGTGTTTTATGTAGGTAATAATCAGCAGTGAAATAAGGTCATTAATCCTGCTAAGGAGCCTGTTTTGGCACCAGAAGTCCCTCAGAAGGATGAACTCTGAATCCAGACTTAAAATATGCCTCACGCAGTCCAACTGAGCTTCCCAAGACTTTACAACAACTTCTCACGCAGTTGAGTGACTGAAGAGCTTCAGAAGCACAAACTCGCACAGCTCTCGCGAAGCTCAAGAGTAGAACACATCACACAGTCTCACGCAGTTCAAAGCAGACCTCTCTCAACCTCATGCAATTCACTTAGAATGGCTGAGGAGAGAGAGCTTCAGAAGATGCTTCGCGCAGCTGTCACGCAGTAGCTGCAGGATGCAAATATCAGAAGAGAACTCCTCGCACAGTTCTCGCGCTATTCAAGAAGAAAGCATCCTCGCGAAGACAGAGCCATCCTCGCGAAGATTAATTAAGACATGGAACCTCGCGCAGTTCAGAACTCATTAGAGCCTGGCGAGGAAACTCGCGAAGTCCATTGAAGAGAAGTGTTTGCGAAGTTCTCGCGCTATTCAAATCCATCCTCGCGAAGATCAACCCAGCGGATGCGCAGCTACCTCGCGACTGCGTGAACCCCAACCCCGTGACATCTGAGGCTTTGATGTCTACTCAACCTCGTGAAGAGCAAGAGCTACCACGCGACAAGTCTGAGAAACAATAGCTACCTAGCGAAGCTCTGAACTTCAACTTCCATCTCTTCAGCAGAGGACCTTCTAGGAATTTCCAGCGATTAGGGCATGCACTCCCACGCTTAAATCTCTACGCACGCGCCTCGAGGCATCCAAGGATCACTATTAGGCCACGTGGCATCGTTAAAATTAGGGTTTCCTAACACTAATGTGTTGCCACACCACTGCTATATAAACCCATACTTAGCTTAGGTTTAGACATCCTGGAAAATCTTGGAACAAATCTGGGAACACGTCTCATCTCTTGGAGATTTGATCTGAGATCATTTTTCTTTTCTTTTATAGCTGTAAGTAGTTTTCTTTTTCTTTTTCCTTCTCTCCATAGTCCAGCACTTGCTGGCTATGTCTTTGTATGCATTTTGAACTAGTTTAATGGAAGTTTTGTAATAAGATTTGTACTTTGTGGGATTTGTGTTTGAATGTGATATGCTCTGTGCAAGGCTACTGCCTTGTGATCCACCATTGCTTTGGCTGTGATTCAAAGCAATGGAGGACTGATTCTAAGGGCCACTCAAATCCAAGTGACCTGTGTGTCT
This sequence comes from Chloranthus sessilifolius, assembly GCA_021018995.1. NCBI lineage: Eukaryota > Viridiplantae > Streptophyta > Magnoliopsida > Chloranthales > Chloranthaceae > Chloranthus > Chloranthus sessilifolius. Next base: position 36,502,933 of record CM037586.1, read on the forward strand.
GGGCTATCATGGTCATATGCAGCCTTAGCCCCACCACAGGACCCACTAGATCTGAAATCCCCATGGGAGCTTGAGCTGGTAGCCTTGTGACCATTGTGGTGGCAGCGATATTCTTATTTTGTCTTGGGCTCCGTGAGGAGGATAGCCTTTGGGATAGTCTGTGACCATTCAAGTGGACAGGTTATAGCCTTAGGGTGATTATAATCCACCGATCCAAGATGGATCCTTCTTCTTTTCACCTGAGCTTGTATTAGCCTGGTGGGAGATTGTACAGAGGCAGACTCCCCTATATTTGTATAGATCCGCTATCAGATGTTAGATCTGATCTGGTTATAGAGATTGTAGGCTTGTGACTGGACCATTGTAGCCTCACTCAAGCAATGGACAGCTAGATCGAAGGTTGTACTCAATCTCTTGCTGGTTCTATGTGTCTGGGCTATCATGGTCCTATACAGCCTTAGCCCCACACATAGAGCTTTAGAGGTTAAGGTTCCCTATGGATTCTTGAGCTGGTAACCTGGATGAAATAGTGCCTACAATGATTAACTCGTTTTGACCCATCCCTGGATTGTGGTTCCCCTATGGGATAGTCTGTGACCATTTGAGTGGACAGGTTATAACCTTAAGGGATTGAATCATGGCAGAGAAATGGGTTGGATCCTTTCTCCTCAGTGGTGATAACGTAGCCATTGGACAAGATTTCTATAACATCAAATCTGAATCTGAGTTGCAAAACTCCTCTGATCTAGGCTCAATAACATACTTCTCACCCTTTTATATTTATTTTCCACAGTCCATCCATCCTCTCAACCCTTTCTGTAGTTTAGACATTAGGCTACCTTAGGATCTGTAAACTAAGTGACCTTAAACTCCCTTCCCTTAAGGATTGCCAGATCTGTAGTCAGATCTGGAGGGACTACTAGAGATGGCTCCCTTGGAGCTGTAGATCATCTTTCCCTGTGGGACAAACTCTTACTTATCAAAACTTGCCACAATGGACCCTGTATCTTGCAAGTCTAGGACTTCTCAGTTGTGTTGATTTCATCCCCCGTTTTACTCTTTCCTTGATTTTAAATTGTTTTTATCACCAACCAATAAAGCAAGCACACTCAGAATCCGCAACAAATACCATCCGAGAAGATGATGCAAAGACTCCCAATCTTGGAGTGTTTTTGTCCGATAGGTCTTGGCCCATGGGTGAGCCTGTGAAAATGAGCCATAAAGATTAAGTCGTTATTGCTTTTTATTTGGAATTATAGTCAACTTAATGAATTTTAAATATTAATATCTTGTGATCACACCTGCTCGTAATTTTCTCATACGCCATTTTCTGCAGTGACCCTTCGTAGGTCATCATCCCAACCAAAGCCACTTTCACTTCGTAGAGTTTTTGCTTTTGAATAATATTTTTTAATAACTCTAAGCCGGTTATAAATATTAATTTTCTTCACTGGTACCCCGTTAGCACTAAACTAGGGTAGCAGGTTCAATTTTAGGACCATTTCCTCCCAGGCCTGTTGGTAGAACGTTTCATCCTTGTTAGAAATACGACGCCCAAGTTGACATTGTTCGACCATTTCATTTACCATTAGCTCCTCCAACGAGTACGTCCAAGTGTAGTGTCTGGTCTCCTTCACGGGAGCGGAGGGGTACCACTTGGAGCGGACGATGAGATTTCTACTGAGAACATGCAGCAAATACGGAACACATAATATAAGAGTATTATCTGAACTATAAATATAGGAAAAACGGATTTATGGGAGCTATGCCACTCGATGCTTAATGCAGTATGGCACACACATGTCTTTACTCGCTAATATCATTGAATCTGAATGAATAAGGGTTCAAATCGAATGCTACCAAAGGAAAAAGAAAGGGACAAAAACCCGATCAATACCCAATAGAATAAGACAGTTAAAAGATCTCCCAGAGATTTGTGACAGATTTTTGTGAAATGGCACGAAAACATTGAGACAGGAAATTGTTCAAAACATCCACCAAATGAAATCAAACAATAAAATGAGCCTTACTAGGATGTTAAGCATGAAAACTAATATGAAGGTCTGATAAATGGTCCAAGGTCTTTAACCAGACACATGTATTTTTGCACACAAATTTTTTTTCCATGTGAAGCAATCAATCAAATTTCAAATCAGGTATCTGGCTAAAATATAAAGTACACACACAAATATAGCGTGTTTGTGTGTGTTTCAAGTGTTGTAGAAAATCTGTTAACACTTCAGGGAAAAGTCTTCAAAACAATTAGATAATTAACTGATTTTCACCCAAAGACCATCCTACGATTTCTGGTCCTTAACTCTATTCTACTCACATATGCGATCGCATACTATAGCATATGTGACCGCCTATTCACATCTGTAATATTCAAATTTTTTTTATTTTTCATATAGGTAAATGTATAATTTTGGTTTATTTTCTCTTAATAAAATGAAATTTTATGATCTTTATTGAACGATGTTTTTTTTTTTGCATTATGGAGACCACAATATATGTTTTTAAATTGTAAGGCCTTCCTATATTTTCTCAAAATTTTTATGACTTTTTTGAAAAAAATAATAATAGAAAAAACATTGAGCGATCTCATATGCGATTATGCGAATCGCGTATGCGATGAGCCAATTAAATTGCATATGATGGCATATTCGATTTGACAACGGTGAACATGTGCCATCCATTCCTGTTGGAATGGTCGGGACTCATGCCAAAAATTGGCCAATTGCTTATAACATAAGAGGGAAGAATGCCCAACACGTTATTGGAACCAACATTTGTAGGAAAGGGTTCCTCACTTGTTTGGTCCCTTTTGACTAGGGAGACCTGGTCTGAGAGTTGGTTAGATGAAAAACTCCTCATTCTACAAAGGGCACGAAGGAAGATGTTGAGAAAACCCATATAATAAGTTGTTGAGACTACACTAATATATGATCACGAAGGAAGCAAAGCTATCATTCTACAAAGGGAAAGACTAAACAACAAGACTTTTAATTACAGACGCAATATGCTAAGGCTACGAAGCTGTTGAGTCTATTGAGGCTAAGGGGAGCTATAAAAGGCATTTATCACTCTTTCCTAAATCTTATGGAGGTTCGCCTGCAAAGTAAATCCTAGCAATAGCCAAGGAAGCTAGTAGCCACTGCTATGCTATATACTCGAAGTACCCTAAGGCTGTCTATGAAGAGGTTAAAAATTGGAAGTGGGCAACATTTTTAGGTGAAAACTGCATGGGTGTAGCCCAAAAGGAATGGGAAGCTTAAAAGAAGGGTTCTAGTTAACCACTTCTCCACCCAAGGGGGAGTCTATCAGGCAATCAATAGAGCCCAGTAAAGAAGGCAAGAAAGAAGCACAATGCCAGCTGCAAGGACCTCCTCCTTCAATGACCTATATAGGTTATACATTAGAGAGATCGAGCGACTACAAAAAATAACAATTTCTATATCATTTGATCATGATCCGAGATTCACATCTAGATTTTGAAAAAGTTTGCAAAATATTTTTAGGAACAAAGTTGGAAATGAGTACAACTTTCCACCAGCAGACAAATGATCAATCAGAGAGGACTACACAAAATCAGATAAAAAAGGACTCAACTTTTCGCCCATTCATGCTGAATGTCTGCACCTAATCTTTGTTTAATAATAAATTCATATAGTCAGCTTGAACTACTTTACTTTCTAACATATGAGGAACGTAGGTAAATCCTTCCTTTACAGGATGATAAGAATCATCATACTAGTTTAGACATGATTAACCATTTCATCCTACACGTACAATTTATCTTTCTTTTTTAAATAGGTATGAGAACTTTATTAATCACACACAAAATATATTGTGAAGTGTCATACTATCTCAAGCATGCATGAAAGTTCATATAACTAACATTTCCGAATCTGGAAGAACAACAAAATATAACTCGTCAAGCTAATTACAGATAAAAGAAATGGTTTGCGGCAAGTTCATTTAAATTTTTAAATGATTATATGCACCCTATAAATGAATGCTTATGCAATTGAGTGTGGTTGTGTTTGGCATAGCTATCCAGTTTTGTTCACCTATTTCCATCGAATATATGATGCCCTTGGCCAAAGAAGCCATAAAATTTGTACTTGAGAGACGATGAAATGAAAAAGGTAGTTATGTGTCAGGATTGAGGTCTCACAAAAAATTTAAAGAACCTATGTAAATTTGATGCTTATCAACCCATTTTTCTCTTATCGCATGTAGTTTCGATGATTGACTAAGTTGCTTTCCCTTTTTTTCTTCACTGTTGTGGACAAATCAGTAGAAACATGATGGCTTGCTGATGACCATCAAATCGGATGGGCAACATGAGAACATCAGATTGCAAGAATAACCCCGCAATTCCTGGTGAAGAGATGACCCATCATTCAAATGATAACACTATATTGTAGGTTTATAAATTCGAATGTCTAAAATTTGGGCGTCTCCTACGTAGAAGCACATAAGATTTCCTACCTCCGAATGTCTAACATCCCAAATCTCCAACATAAGAAATGGCCATCAGATCAATATACTTTCTTTTCTGTTTCATAAATCTGATTTTTGCTGGGATCGTATTTTTCTCTTCTATATGTTACATTTATAGGTTTGTTGCTAAGAAAATGGTAGAATCACAGGTTTTCAGTTGGATTTATTCTGCAAAGTTGGTGTGTCTGAAGCAATTCATGAAATTATGCAGCAATCACAATATTAGATTATAGGTAGGTTCGTTGATGAATTTGTTTGTTGAGCAAGAAAATGGATTAGTTTTTAATGGTTTCGTTGATACATTGAGGGTCTCAAGGATGGTAGATTGGGTAGGAGACAAAAACAGATTTTGGAAGGAGAAAATGGGAGCATAAATTTGGTGCTCATCCCATTCACCATGTTTTTTTCCTGTGCAAGAAAAACAATGGTAATTTGATACGTAATACACGTGTGTAAGGTTTTGCCTTTGCAGTGAAAAAATTTCAAAAGTTATAGCGTATATACCTTATTTGGAAAATACTTTTAAAACAGGTATTTGTGGGTACCGTTGTTCTCTATTTGTTTTCAAGTTGTGAAACTCAACAACTCTACAAAAGCAGGGTAGTTACTGAATTGGAAGCAAGCTATAGCCCATGAACTTTGAGAAGTTGATAAAAATCATACTTGAGAGATTGGTGCATGTCAACAAGAAAAAGTTAATAGCTTGTGTTAGGCAAATAAACTAAAATACAATGCAATATCATGCTCGACCTATCATGAGATGCTAAAAGAGGTTTTGTTGATGATGACTTACAACAAAAAAGTATACGAGAGAATTCCACCTAGTCACCCTTGCGGGGGTGAGAGTTGCAAGGTTTGAAATTAAAGAAGCCCTTTATGGAGTAAATAGTCCCCTCAAGTGTGGTATAAGAAACTGACTAATCATTAAAGCAATTAGCCATTAAAACAAGGCTTCAAAGTTCAACATACTCTATATTTATTAAAAAGGGGCCTTGTTATTCTCGTGGGTAGTAAACATGATTCATTGGCTCACCTTAAAATGCAACTTGGTAAGTTGCCACAAATATGATATTAAAGATCTTGGTGATCTAAAATACCATCTTGGAATTGAAGCCCCTAAATCATGGAAAGATAGTTTTAAGTTTTAACTCGCCGTGAAAAAAGGCTATAGACTTGTTAAAAAATAGGAAGATAGAGAAGCTTGGGGTGAAACCGATAGATTGATCAATTGATGTAAACTAATGACTTGATTCTACTTTGAAAATAACATTAGAGGACATTAGACTACGTGATAGAGTTGGGGTACACCTCTTTCGTAAGACCATCAATAGGTCAGACATCCACCTACATAGTTGGGCTTGTGAACCAATTTATGCATGCATGTAGACAACACAAATTGACCTTGTTAATAGGATTGTTCGGTGTCTAAAGGGCACATCTAGTGAAGTAATTCTATTATCTTGAAGTGGATGCTCAGAGAGTGATGCCTAATCAGACACTGATTGGGACAGTTTCCCATCAATCGAAAGTCTACGACAGGTTTTTATACACTACTTAGCAGCAAAATTCTCACTTGGAGAAGTAAAACTATCCAGCCTATGGTGTAAACCACTAGTAAGCTTATCTAACAAACTCACCTCATTACCGATTTTTACAGTTCACACTAACATCACCCACTAAATTAATCATTTTTTTAATAGCTTAAGTAACAAGTAGATGCCACGCACATAGCATCTAATCCTTTGTTTAATAGGTAAAAAAAAATCATATCGAGGTGGACTGTCAATTTTCAAGAAAATTTCAATTGAAGTTCTAATTACTATTTAAGTTAGAATCACGGACCAACTGGCAGATTTCCTTACAAAAGATCTTGGATGGCAATAGGTACTAATAATTAACTTGAGCTTAAATGCAACCGAGTGTAATACCCTAATCTTACCATCCTTTCCATACCAACTTCTTAAAGACTTTCCTCTTAGGCTATGTTGCCATTACATAGTTCATAACCTATCTACTTTCCACAAATTTGAATGTAATAAATTATAAAACGGATCCAAAAATTACAAAAAAACATTGAAGGTTTTGAAAGGAAAAAATTGTCTCATAAACTAGAGCAAAAAATTACAAAAAACACCATAAATCAGAACAAAAAATTACAAACTAGAGTAAATTTGAAGGTAATAAATAATAAAAAAATGGCCCAGAAATTACAAAAAACACCTTCAACTAGAGAAAATTTGTAGGTTAGAAAGAAAAAAATTGCCCCATTAACCAGAGCAAAAACTTACGAAAAACACCATAAATTAGAGCAAAAAATTATAAATCAGAGCAATTTTTGAGGTAATAAATAAAAAAAAGGGCCCAGAAATTACAAAAAATTATAAATCAGAGCAAATTTGTAGGTTTAGAAAGGAAGAAATTGCCCCATAAACCAACAACAACAACAACAACAATAACAACAACAACAACAACAACAACAACAATAGGTAAGTACCTGATCAAAAGCTCCCTAGGGCTTCAACTTCGACTTCTATGTATCCTGCAACCAAAAAACAAGGAAGATTTGTTTGCAAACATAAGGGTTTTGAAAGGAGAAAAATTGAAATTGCAAGTTAAGACTTGCATACCTTTGTTGGAGATGTGTCGACTGTGAGGAGGTGTAATAACCAAGATTTTTGAATTTTATTTAACGATATTAGATGATATACCACACAGTGTGTGGTGCTAACGCTCCACGCCGGAATCTACCCACTTTAGAAATAGTCTAATTTTTTATATATATCAATATTAGACTCATTGCGGAGTACTCGTCGATAAGATTCCAACGATATATAATTTGTCAATTTTCGATAAGAATATAAAAAGTTATGCCCGTTTGAAGAGTGAAGCAGGTTAAAGGGCACAACTGTAAATTTGGGAGAGAATCACCATTTACCCTGGTGCTTACACAAAGCGCTGGAGCAAAACCTCTTCTCAAGCTTTTCATGTCACGTATGAATTCTACTTGCATGTAAAAACTACTATTTTTATTAAATCTTATACGGAAAGTCTTAATTAGAGTTAACCTAGAAAGGGAATTAGATATATATTTACTTCTTCTCTCAGTTGTCTCTCTTTATTCCCTCTTCTCTGCAAAAGCTCCGACAGTGCCATCTTTCATAATTTCTCATCGGATCTCCATCGATTTTCGATCTTATCAAAGAATCTTACATCATCAAAGTTTCTCATCGCCGCGATCGATCTATCGTAAGAAAGGAATTCTCGCGAAAAACTCGAGCATATCGCCTCTCGAATCCGATTTCTATCAACTCAAATCATTGTAGGATTCGAATCACGCTTCAACAGGTGGGTGCCTCTAAATCCATCTTAAATTATTCAGTTATTTCTTAAAAAGAAAACCCTAATTTTTTCTTAAATTTTGATAAATTTCGGGTTTTAAAAACTTAGAAATTAGGCCCAAAATCGATAGGATCGTTTTTCCCAGATTTTCGTGAAATTTGGCCAAACTCTTCAATAGACATAGCCTCGGTATTTTAGCCATAACTCTTTACTCCAAACTCGGATTGAAGTGATTCTTACGGCCTTGGAAAGAAGACAACAAGATCTACAACTTTGTCTGAAATAGCATTTTCACGAATCTAATGTTTTTAAGGTCAAATTTGAGCTGCAAGTCGGGATACGTTTTAGATGATCCAAGGTGCACGGGTTTGACATTATTTTTTACACTCTTGGGTTACTTTATGCTAAACTTATCTCCAGACTTATAAATCGCTAAAATTAAATAAAATATATTAAATAGCTTGCATTGAATAACAATCTATAAGTTTAAGGGGTCAAATATTGATGTTTTTCAATACTTGGCATTCTATTACCTCCTTTAAGCCTCATACAATCCTTGAATTGACACATGTGCTCCTTTAGAATTTTAAAATATGTCGGATCGCTATACCAGTCAATCACCAAATTTCATGGATACAATTAACCCTAATGAAGTATAGTTTCAACTCTATTGTAAAATAAATGTAGTTAAATATTTCTTATTTTCTGTTTTACTTTAATATTTCGTATGTTATGCTCTTTATTAATTTTCTTCAAAAATATGAAATATTTAAGGTTTATGTTATAGTTCATTCTTATATATGTTCATCATTATCATATGACATTCATCATATAGAAAATCACGATAGGGCATACGCATATAAGTTAAAAATAAGATATGATACATGGCATAAGTCTTCGTCACGGTGGGGTTTCTTTCACGGTCACGTGAAACTTGGAATGTAAGCATCCATGTACGGATGCAACCCCTCTATGGTAGTATGGGATACCACACGAAGTACATCCAGGTTACTACGAAACCCGTCCCTTGGAAAACGTGGTTTAGTGAAGCCTATCGCACGTGACTCATTCTAATTAAGTTTTAAGAAAAAAAAATGAGAAAAGAATATGTTAAGACACATGTATATTAAGAAAGTGGGGACTTAAGCCCACACAAATATAAAATCGGGGCGGGGACCTAAGCCCATAATCGAAAAATGATATGATATGTAAGACACGCTGTGAAGGCCAGCTAAACATTAATTAAGTTTCTACACGTGCCATACCTTACGAGCCACCGTAAGGGCCTAACGTTTGTAGCCAAGACGGGTCTTAAGGACATTATAGCCTTGCCTCGAACTAAGGGGACATCGTGGTTACTATGTCGGCAACCTCATCTGGCTGGATGGTAGTTTATGTTATGATATGGAGGTTAGGTGGTTATCTACACGTGGACCTCGCGTGGGAGGCTCGAGCAGCGATCCTGGCACAGATCGTTTAAATAAGATAAGATGCGAAGTACGTTGCGTAGGCGTATGGAGTAATTAATAAGACTTATGATATGTCACGTATGCTAAGTTGATGAGACAAGTAGGAAAAGAGATAAGAAAATAGAACCATCATGCACTCTTCATGTTATATTAGTATGTTTTTCAGTCTTGATTATGATAGTCTATGAATTATGGATAAGTTTAATTCATTTATTTAAGATGTTGGTTATATTTTAAAATGCACCGCAATTCAAGCGATTGCACACACGATCACCTGAGTAAGTTATGATGGATCGATTGTGCAACCCACTGAGTTTACGCGACTGAGTAAACTCACCCCCTCCCAAATCAAACAGTTTCAAGTGAAGATTCCATTTATCCTGTTCATGATGACGCGAGAGCTGCTGTTCCGGAGGCGGCTTATGTAGATGGAGACGTTAGTTATCATCCGGAGGGGAGCGTAGATCCGACAGATTTCTACGAGCTTTGAGAGTCCTTTTGCTTAAGACTTTATTCTTTGAGAAACATATTCTAATTATTTTGACATTTTTGTGAGTTCATGTTTAGGACCATTTTATCCTACGTAAAACTTGTTTTATTTTATATCTTAGATGCATGGTTAGGATTTACCTTTTTATTGTCTTTTATGATTCCCGCCATTAATTTATGAGTCATTTATCGTTTAATGCTATCTTAAATGTCTCAATCTATATGCTAAGTCAATTTATAGATTATGTGTATGTCCGCTTATCGCCTTAACCAGCGTGCGGTGTCATAACACGAAATTCTAGGCCATCGAGATCGGGTAAGGATTCTGGGTCGTGACAGGAGGTAAGGAGATGAAGCTCTTTTATAGGAGAAATTCTGCATCTCCAGATATGTATCGTCATTTCTAATAGATCTGCCGCCCACAAATCTCTACATCTCTAGATCTCTGCATCAACCATCCAATCATAGCCATCATACCAATCTTCTTCGTTGAGACGATGGACGAACCTGAGCTCCATTTTCGGACATATTCATCCTACCTCCAGTCTAACGCCTAGATTTTGGCCGGATTTTTTGCAAGTAGGGTTTGTACCTTATGCGAGGGTGCTCTATTCCATGACGACCTCTCGAAATAGGGTTTATACTCTCTATCATTGACGATCAATGCTTCAACATCCATATATCGCCAAAAACTCCACAGCGCCATTCAAAGGGTTTGAAGGCTACAGTAAAAGGTGGCTAGCAATGTAATAAATAGAGCCGTTGCCTTGTTTCATCAGAAATTGCAGGTAATAAAGAGAAATTATAAAGCCCTCGCCTCGTAAGCCTAAGAAATTACCAGTAAAGGAATGTGCTGAAAACGAACCAAAAGATCGTGTAAAACTTCCAACCGTTACCCGTAATTTTGCCACATTACGCGTGATTTCTCCATAATACTCCGAGCCGAACGTAGCCTTAGAGTTTAGTTTGATTTGAAATAGCAAAGAGGGCGTTGAGATTTCTATCATAAAAGAAAAAAAACAGGTAAGAGGGCGTTGAGATCTGTACTTGTTGGAAATCTCCGTCGCTTTATTCGTCATGGTAAATTCTCATCTCTTCTCTGAATTATTCAATCGTCTCATTTAAAAATACTCGTTTTATTCCTCAGATTCTAATCTCTACCATGGCAACCAAATGATTTATTTAACGTGTTCATGTTTTTCTGCTAACTTATTAATTTCCTAATCAATGGAACTGATTTTTTCCATTTACATTTCTATTAGGGTTTGATTGTGTTTATATGTGTGAATGTGTAAGTAATTTATTTTTTCTTCGATTGGACGATTAGGTTGTTTTTGTTTCTTGTTCAGATGGACATACTAGATATTTTGGAAGTATATAATTTTATGTTAAAATTTTTAAGTTATTATAGATTCAAAAATCAAGATATAATAACTTTAAGATTCTTAAATGAAATATACAAAAAAATAAAAAAAATAATAGCAAATGACTTCTTTCAATTTTAAACGACTCCCAATTGAGTTGGACGATTCATGATTCAATCAGAAGATTCAGGTTTGAATTGTTTTCTAAATGATTTGATTCAACTGAATGATGTGATTCATATCTTTAATTGTAAGATTCAAGTTATGAAATCGGACAATTATGATAACCAGGAACTTGTACACCTCTGTTAGGTCCTTGGTTGGAGCATCTATACCAACTTTTTAATAAATCCTGACGGTCTAATTATTTTCAAGATCCAAGATCCAAGTTCCAACCATTCTTCGTACCCGTTTGGCGGACTTGTTTCAAGGACATCCGTCCTGTAATCTCCTACGACGCGAAACAAACAGTGAGTCTTCGTTTTCATGGACGTCTGTCCTGTAGCCACGGACGTCCGTCACCTTCAATGCGCATTAAAACAGTGAGGTCTCCTTTCTACGGATGTCCGTCCCATTCCACTGACGTTCGTGGATATGGAGCCGTGACACGAAAATCCGTGCGGTTCTTCTTTCGGAGCACTTTCACATTCTTCTTTCGCTTTCGATAGGTTATGAGTGGCTGCTTGAATCGGGTGTCCTCATCACTTTTCAATCCTCTTTTTGTTAAGAATACTTTCACAATTGTAGTTATTTTTGTATAATGATAAATAGGCCGACATTTCAAATTTAACTACAATGAAACTATGGAAGAAATTTGCTTATTTCAAGTTCCTATTATATGGTAGCATGTCCAAGAATTGCATAGAGGCATAACAAAAGAAGCTGAGTCATGTCTATTGGGTATCAAGTACTTATGCATGCAAAATAGTGGGCTACTGGGCTTGCATTGCACATGTAAGATAACAATGTCACAATATTCCTAAATGACTCAATAGGTGTTCATCGAAGACATTGAACCCTTGACACTGTAGTTCTTTCTTATCTGGCTAGCAAATTATCTATTAGGCGGCCATTGATAAACACCTTTTCTAGTTTTCTCCCAATCCCCTCAAAAGTCCATTTTCACCTTTTTAAACCTCTTAAGGATGGTTTTTGGGACTTGAATTTACATGGTTGCTAATTGCCTAATTCTAACGGTCCATGGAAGTCATCCTAGCTTTTTTAGAAGGTTACAAACACTCAACCTAAAAAAGTGCTTATTCCAATTCATTGTTGACATGGCATTATGTCCAAGTTTCGCACAAAGTTGGTATCAAGTACCCCACCAAACTCTTCTTCCAAAGTGGTCAAGCCCCGAGAGGTGCAAAATTTTTTATGAGTACACAAATCAATGAAAGTACACTTGTGTCCTATCACTGATTTGGTACTCAACAATATCCATGCATCTTCCCAAGGTTGGTGGAGGTTGATTGACCCAAGCACCATTGGCAGTGCTCTAGTCGGGTACCTAATACCAACTCGATCTGCGTAAAGTATCATAACATGTTTGCTTGTGTCTATTAGGATCAAGTATGCAGTTTCGCAGATTAAGGGAAAAATTTTAACTTGAGAAAATTCAGATTGAAGAGCCTCAAGAAAATCCAGGTGTACTAAGATTATTGGTTGCAAGAAAGTCCAGGTGTACTTTGATTAGGTCCTATTGTGTAGATTCGTGGAAAGTATCTTTCCCTTCTAGTTCGTATTATGATGGTTAAGGTTACACTTGGTAATCGGGTGATTTACTTTATGTCTCTCTTTGGGATCCCCTCTGATGTAGCTAAAAAGCTAGGGCTGATCAAATGAATTTTCCTTGGATTGGAGTAGACAAGACAAAAGTTCATACAGTTAGTTGGCCTAGTTGCTCCATCCTAAAGATGTTGGGTGCTTGGTATATAAGAGGCATAAAGGAGTTTAATTGTACATTACCAGGTAATTGGCAGCGGAGACTAGCTAATAGTTACAATAATGGAATTTGTGCTTGCTCATTGCCAAATACGATAGACAGACCCGACTCTCTTTGATACATTGGTGGTTGTCTCGGGTGGATCGGTCCTGTGGATGGGTTGGCAGCCCACCGTTGGCATTTGGCACCATGAGTAAATTCCCAAACTTTTAAATTATGAGTTGGAGGGAGGGGGGATTCCTATAATGTATTTTGTAATCCCTTCTTTTTGGGGTTAACAAATTTGCTCATAAGCTAATGGTAAATTCTTTTTGTGGTTCCCACTCAATTCCCCTTGTAAATTCCCTTTAGACCATTCAATCCTCTTCTTGTTACAAATGGTTTAGCAATTGTTATTATTTGTAACATGATAAATAGACCGACATGCTAATTCAGCCAAAGCCACCCTAACTACAATGCAACTATAAAAGAATACAAACTCTTAAAGAAGAAATTTGCTTGTTTCAAGTCCCTCGTGGGATGGTAGCCCTTGATATTTGAGTTCTTTTTTGTCTGGCCAACAAATTATCTATTAGGTGGCCATTGATAAGCACCTTTTCTGGTTTTCTCCCAATTACCCCTAAAGTCCCTTTAATCTTTTATGCCTCTTAAGGATGTTTTTAGTACTTGAATTTACACAGTTCCTAATTCTAACTGAAGTCGTCCTAGGTTCTTTAAAAGATTACAAACACTGAAATAAAAGAAATGCTTATTCCAACTCATTGTTGGCATTGTATTATGTCCAAGATCTGCACAAAGTTGGTATCAAGTACCTTACAGGAGTCTTCTACCAAAGTGGTTAACCCTCGAGTGATGAGGATCACAATCCTCTATTTTAAATCAGGCTAAGTAGATGAAAACCTACTTGTAAAAAATACCGTCAAAAGTCAAAACAGCCCCGATTTACAGTATTAATCTCAGGTTGCAGCTCAATAATTTTCTGTGATAACTATTAGAACTCTGCTCCAATAATTTTATGGATTTCCGGTCAAACTGCACCCTAAATCTGTGCATATGGTGTACGAAGGGTGTATATATTCTGCTCTTTAATTAAGTGTATACTGAATTACGAGTTAGGCTCAACTCACCTATTGGGGGGCAGTGATTGTATTCCACCTGACCTTCACAACACTGATATAAATAAGGCACCAGCGCCAGTCCCCAATCACATCTCAGCAGCAGGTGTTGAACAACTCCAAACTTTTTGGTTTGATAACAATATTGAATTGGAAATATATGAGCTATGCAATGTCAGAACCTTCTATTTTTTGATGCAGTAGAGATGACTGCGATATACCAAAAGCATGCAGTAGCTGCCGCTACGATATAGTCACGAGAGAGGTTATCGCTACAGTATCGTAGCGACTGTTACGGAATAGTAGCGATTGCTACAGTGTTGAATTCATCGCTATGATATTGTGGCAATTGCTGCTGTATAGTAGCGGTCACTACTTTAACGAAGCGTTGGAAACACCCCTCTCTGCTCACACTAGATTCAATGTTATGCGTACGAATTCAATCGCTTTGTTGGAGATCCGTTTACTGTAACTATGGATTTTATCATTGTGATATGGATGAAACAAAGACATATCATATCACATTTGATTAAAATTATAAAATTTTACAAGTAAATTATCATCTATTTTATCTCCCCCAAATGTTGCCAATGCATGTCTGATTTCGGCCCTAAAATGGGTCATCTTTCTCCTAAAAATCGAATTCTCGCCCTTCAGAGAACGAAAACAGGGCTCATGAGATATAGAAGACGAGGGAAAGAAAAGGAATATTATTAAGATCAAATGAATATTACTAAGCATACATTTCGGTAACAATATGTTTAACGTAATGGGTAGAAGTGGCATACCAACATCTTTCCATGTTTCCTGAATTTCTTGGTACACTCTAGGGTGGCAGGGTCAAGCATTTTCACGTTCCAATCTCTAAGTGACACTATAACCAATCCTTAATGTTTATAAAATTGACTGTGCATGGGAAAAAATCTGCATTGATGTAGAAAGAATAAATTATTAGCATGGATTCATTACCACTGCAAATATAAAGTGTTATATTGCGCCCTTATCATCCCACACTCGTATGTATTAATGCCACATATGTAGTTAGACGATAAGGCCTGCAGAGACTTGAAACCAGTCTGAGCTATAAGACTGTCACTGTACATTTGCAGCTGGGCTACTTCACTGAGTTCTCATAATTTCTCCGTTTCTATATAGGACTCATATGATGCCAAGTCTAACGTGGTATAGGTCTAAGTTGAGAACTAAAATAATACTGTTAAAGACCGGACAAAAATAAAGTAATAAACTGATAATGATCGCTATAACGTAAGTTACCAATGTCATGGCCCCTGCGAACCACCTCTTGTTCGCTTTTTCAAGATGATGATGAAGGTTTCTTATCTCAAGAATCCTGAAGTATGCATCATCTAGCGACAACAAAAAAATTAAAATTACAAACAGATCGCAAATAATCTATCCAATAATGCAACTCATTTGCAATGTGGACTGAGCGTACATTGTTGTCAAGTCACATCGACCATCAATTATTTCCTTGTCGCACACATTACCAACGATCGCTCTGCAAGAAAATCAAAATGTAATGCAATAGTGAACGTATGATTAGTGGAAATAACATGTGAAGAACATACTCATCATCTTCTGCCGGCCTATTTCAAAAGCTTTGCATAAACCTTTGTTCCTTTGTAAGAGGTACTCCTCTTCAACCTTCTTCGCCTTTTTTTTCGCCGTTGGAAAAAAGAAGGTTGATTGTTTCCTCCTTCAGTTTGATTGTTTCCTCTTTCCGGATCTTTCCTTAAAAGTGTAATCTTAAATTTTGTAGTTGTAGCTTTCTCTTAGGGAGGTTGTGTCAAGGGTACTTCAGGCTTCTGTATGGGAGTGTCGTCTACGCAAGCGTCTTTTACTAGAGCGTCCTCTACAGGAGGCACAGGTACTAGATCTTTGTCTACATGAGCCATATTTCTCTCCCTCAATGGAGGCTCCCTCAGCGGAGAGGGAAAAGCTCCCTCAGATCCTTCCCCAGGCACAAAAGCTTTGAATAAATTGAAGAACTTCCTCCTACGTAAAAGAGATAATAGAAATTTCAGAATACAATCACAGCAAAAGGAAAAATAGTGTACAAAGTCGTTATGCTGGAAAGTAGCGTTCGCTACTACACAAAAGTGATCTCTACTCTACAAAAGCTATCTTTACGGTGTAGTAGCAATCACTACTTGGCAACATTGGTCGTAACTGTATAGTAGCGATCGTTGCAGTAACATAGTTGTTGCTACTTTATAACAATGATAGTTACTATACCATAGGTGTCTCTGTAGTATAGTGTCCATAAATAGCGATTTCTAACTGTCGCCTCTATATTTACCGTATTAACTTTTGCTTTTAGATCGTCAACTTCCCTTCGTAAGGGTCCATTCTCCTTCTTCGGGACTTCTATTTGAATTTCTTGGTCCTTCACTAAGGAATAAACCCACCAACTTCCCTTTGTAAAGGAGCATTCTCCTTCTTTGGGACTTCTATTTGAATTGCTTGGTCCTTCACTGAGGAATAAACCCACATGACCTAAGCCTTGTTATTGTTTACTTCCTTTCGCAAGGAAGCATTCTCTTCTTCATTTTAATAACTTCGTTTGTAGCATTTGTAGGCTCTTGTTTATTCTAGAGCTTTTTTTTCTCTTCGTTTTCATCATTATCTTCTTATTCTTCATCTTCATCTTCTTCTTCGTACACAAGCAACTTTGGCCTTTTTCCTTTTGTTTTGGAGCTTCTTTTCCTTCCTCTTTAATCTTCTTCTTCTAAAATCTCGATTATTGAAG
This sequence comes from Chloranthus sessilifolius, assembly GCA_021018995.1. Lineage (NCBI taxonomy): Eukaryota > Viridiplantae > Streptophyta > Magnoliopsida > Chloranthales > Chloranthaceae > Chloranthus > Chloranthus sessilifolius. The sequence goes on from CM037586.1 coordinate 36,519,927, forward strand.
CTTGTTGTGACTCGAACTTTTGAACTTCGAGCTCTAGTTTCAACTATACCAAAATATGTAAAGAAAAGTTACGCAAAAATGAAAGTGAATTCTTCAATAAAGAAATTGTAAGTTTTCAATAAATTACCTTTGATTGAATAAATTTTTATGAAAATGATTCGGAGTCCTAGTGTACTTCAAGGCTTCTCATTTCATGATCCTCGGAATTAGGTTTTCGTCTCTGTCTGATCGGGTGCTATGCTAGGAAAATGTTTGTATGCCCCGATATAAATAAAAAGGTGATTAATATTTTGAAGGGAAAAAGAAGGTACTTCCTTCACGTGAAGCCATTGAAAATATCTGTAGTGCAATAGTGCACCCATAGAAATTGTAATCTTGAACTTCTGCTCTTCTTATTGAAGCTTTCTCTTTTACTTCAATAAATTAGGATACATTGTCACCCTCATGGGAGCTGATTGAAATTGGTAACTTATCAACGAATGGTAATGCTCCTCATCTATAGATTGATATGTGTCTAGAAGTAAGAAGGTGCATAGAACAAACAACAATGAAAACTTCAAAAATTCATCGTCCGATAATTGCCTCATCCGTAACGATGTCCTCTATCACATTGGCTTCACTTATACCCCCAGAAAAACTTGTATCAGATGGAATCTTTCTCAGCTAGTTGTTTTAACGCGGTCCAGGGTAGGGGCTCTGTCATTTTAAGCCCCCAAATCAACACTATGTTTACGTGAACTTCACTTCTTGATTACTTATCTTGAAAACCTTTCATCTGACCCAAAAGCTAAAGATAGTATCAAGCAGATCTCCATTAAAGACAAGTTTGCTCAGCACCATAAAAAGATGTCCAAAATTGTTTCTCTAGTATTCTCTTTTGCTCTTTAGCACAATGATGACAATAGCTTTTAAGGCCAACTCCACTACACTTTTCGTATGCTTTTGTTGTTGAAAGACAAGGTAAATACCATGTTTGTTTCACTGACAATAAGATAATTGGATATAAGATTAGTAAACTAATCATTTTCAAGTGAACATAAGGTAAATACCATGTTTGTTTGAATGACTAATATTGGTAAGCATAAAGTTAAGGGATGAAATAAAAGCAGGCACTTCTGACTGTAAGAATTTAAGAGATGAACAAATCGCTTATATATGGTAGTGATCGCTACTATATCGTAGCGATCACGTCGTTATTGTAGTGATTGCTATGGTATAGTAACAACTGCGACAATACGTTAGGGATCGCTACTATATTGTAGGGATATTTCCAAAAAATGTAACAAGGTTTAGATTAGCTGTACTTCTCTCTTATCCATGGGTCAAAAAATCGGAAAACCGATACGTATTGTCCAGCTCCAAAACCAATACATACCAGACAATATGTATCGAATCTGGACGATACATTGGTATGTATCGTCCGGTATTTTGGTAATTTGTATGGGAAGAACCGATACGATACCTTGAATGTACCGTATCGGTGAGGTCCAAAACCGATACATATTGGTATCGGACGAGATTTTGACCCATGCTCTTATCTGAAATTTTAAAAAAATAAAAAAACTTTTTTATCGTCGTGGATGAACCGTCTCGATCTCTGAGCTCTACTACTCCGTATCGCCACTTGAGAATAGGAATAGAGAGAAAAAGTAAATGTAAAAAGTGAAACAAAAACTCATAAAGGAAATATAAAAGGTCAGGGGTATTTTAGACATTTCACAAGGTGGGATGTGACGTGGAAACGACTTGGCTTGGAGCTGTCCGTTAATGCAAGGTTTGAAACTATAGGGCCATTTATGCAAAAGGTGAAATGTGAGGGCTGAAAGTGCAAATATCCTTTATTTAATCTTCAGATTAAAATGTGGTGATCTAAACGAATGTTACACTTAAGTCTTCAAGCCATCTTTTTGAATTTGTACTCTATATGGTTTAGTACTTTATTTCAAAATCTACAAGAATTATTACATATACTTTAGTTGTGCATGTGTGTCCAACATAACTAAGCTATTCACTTCGAAAATCTAAATTTCATACTATTTTTTTTTACAATCAATGTTAATTATAATGATCACTAGCACCTTGTCCCATCTATTTGGGGTCGACTTTGTGAATATTATTTCTCCACTCAATTTTGTTCAAGGATAAACTCTTTGTTACTCGACATTCCTTCATGTCTTTTCTCAATACTTATGTTCAAGTCTTCAGTGATCTTCTTCTCGTACTTTTTTCATTTCAATCCTATGAATGTGGACTATTATAGGTCTCTGATGGGCACGCTCGGACAATCTCAATTCTCAAGTAACATTCTTTATTTTGTTCTTTTGCTGGAGCCACTCCTAAACTGCCTCGTATGTGTTTAACACTAATCTTTCTTGTTACTCCATGCATCCACCTCAACATACACATCTCAACCACATGAGCCCTGTCTTCTAGTGGCTTTGCAACCGAACACATTGTATTATACAATAATGCAGGTCCTACCCCTTTTTTGAAAAAATGTCCCTTCAATTGAAGTGGCACTGGTAGATAACACAACACACTTGTCTGTCTCCACTTTGCTCATCCGACATTGATCCTGTTTGATATGCCCTCCTCAAACCCACGTCAGGTTTAATTGCAGAGAATATCGAGATTATGATATTATGACTCTAAATAGCTTTCGCTTTTGACCAAGTCATCAATCAGGGTTGTAATCACTAAATTGTACTCGATGGATTCCTTCTTTGGCTTGCTAATTTTTAAACACTCTCCAAAGTCCCAAACTCCCAACGTATCATTTGTTTTCTTATGTCCAATTAGCTCATCATCATCTACAAACAAGATACACTATCTGACCTCATCTCATATATATCTTACAACTAAAATTAAGATGAGCCACGATGCGATTAGCTTCACTGCATCACACTTTCTAAGGATAGGTTCCGTAGTAACATGGATGTATTTTGTGTGGCAACTCATACTCCCATAGAGGTGTTGCATCCGTACATGGATGCCTATATTCAAAGTTCCACATGACTGTGAAAGGAACCCCATCATGACGAAAGCTTATAAGTCGTGTGTCATATCTTATTTTTATTTCCTTATCATACAAATGCCCTAACGTACTTCTAAGTGATGGATGTCACACGATGTAGATGAAGCGTATAATAGGAAAACAACTAACCATAAGGGAGCTAATATTACTTGTAATATTTGGAATAATAATTCAAACAAACAAATCAATCATAAGGAGAGATTAGTAAACTGATCTCAAGTCAGTCACTGTTTTAATGTGAGTTAAACTTTTAACTCACGAATGTTAGTTAAAATCGTAAGATTTCTTACAAGTTAAGTTGTAGTCCAGGATTCACCTCGGGCGTCTCTCTTATTTTTTTGAAGAGAGAAGAGAGTGTCCTACGTAATCCAAGACATATATCACAAAGTGATGATACATTGATTTCATAGATCACCTCGATCTGATGAAAATAGACCAATCACTTGTGAAAGTTGACCGAGAGTTAGTCCTCGTGTGTTCCGATTAAGTTTAGCCTGTCAAATCCTCATTGCATGGATTTCAAGGTATTTATTCAAGTTTAAGTCGATCTAAACTTATAGATATAATCAGGGTATAGGATATTTGGGTCGCTCAAAGTTTCAACCCTTGATTTGATCCTTTGGACTTCATCAACTCGGGTTAAGATCATGCTATATCACTATTATCGAGGTATGTACATTCTCATGTTGTGGGTAAAATATACACCTAACAGGTTATTCTCAGTTTAGAAGATGGGTTTGGGCTTATCTTAAAGGTTTGGGCTTTCGTTTCTTAGAGTTGGGAAATTGGCCTTCAAGGGTTCTTGGGCCCAGTCTATGGGCTAAACGACCCCACATGGCAAGGCTCCTGTACATTTTCGATGACCGAGGGCCTTAAGATATTCCCAAAGTTAATGGTTTGGGCTTCAAGTGCATGGGTCAAAGCCCAAATGCATTGAAAATGGCCGAGAATCCAGTTTTTACTATTGGCACACCAATGGACATTAATGTAGAAATTTTGTATCTTAAAATCTGTAAAGAATCTCAATTTGAAATTTTTGGTGAACCTAAATATATCTGAAAAGGAAATTTTTTCGTCTTGTATGTTCCATCTAAATATGGAGAATTTCATATAAAAAGACGGCTCCATCGTATCGGACCTTTACTTTGTGTTTATGGAAATTGAGGCGTTCCTCACGGGTTCATCGCTTGAAATTTTAGAGATCAGACTTTTTAACCGTGTAGTTTTCCAGGAATTAGGAGTGGTTTCTGTTCAGGTCCCACATTTGTTCGACCATTTTCGGGGTAAAAAGTGTGGTCAAAGTGACCCCTTTAACCTAGTTAGGTAAGGGTTCATACCCTTAACTCTATTTTCCTCGAACCTCCGATGCTTGGACCTACGGGAAATATTTTCTAATCCACTAGATTGGATAGTCTCGAAATCGAGGTCATTTTGACTTTAGTCTTATTGGCTGGTTTGAGCTGGTTCCTAAAAGTGAAGGAGATCAAAGTTGACCCGTGACAACTATTTCTTGTGGCACACAAGGCTGCTGCCCATGATACCTTTACAAATTTTCTTGAGTTTTCTAGTGGCACAAAAATCAAGATAAAAACTTGAGTAAGGAGATCTGACCATCAAATATAATGATAGTTAGATACTGATTAAATTGCTTTTTGGGTCTCGGGTCAGAGGTGCACTAGTTTGGTATACCCGGGCGTAAAACTGGTCCCCTGAGGCTAGGTGCACACAAATTAACAGAAGCAGGAAAAATATTCTAAGTGTAGATAAGTTTCACAGATTTTTAATATATATATAAAATGAATAAAATAAGGTTATAGGGGACAATATGAACTGTCAAATGGACACTATTATGAGTTGGGGGGGGGGGGGGGGGAGGGTGGGGTGTTCGACATACTGACAAAAACTCCAAAAGGACTGGGATCATTGAAATCCGTGTGGTCAAAGGTTTCCCAAAGATCTATGATTGTAAGGGGACTCGCGACATTGATTTCTATCGATCGGATTGACGAATTTTGAACCAACGGATGGTTAGACAATATGATCTTAGGGATTTTGGGTCCCAGGACCCAACCTAAATCCACCTCTAATTCCTCAGATCTTAGGGTCGAAACTTACACGATCTATAATGAAGAGAAGGATATCTCAATTTATCGATTTTTGTGTCGTTTTCTCAGATTCCGAACTGAGAGTTGTATCGGGAATTAAAAATCGGAAGGTGTCCATTTCTGGACATTTTCTCGAATGGGCCCACAGGGCTCAAAAAATTTGATTATTTTTTTAAATAAAGAGTCCTAGGGGGGTTGCACGTAACTTTTTTGTGCAACACCCCAATAGTTTAAAGGCACTCCACTGCTCTGGTTAAGGTGATCTGTACCGGAGCAGTTCGCCCAAAATGTGGGGCAAGGGCAGCATTTGGTCGGGCTGGGTGCCAGTAATTGACCGGGTCCAATCATCATCGACGGCTTACTAGGGGACAAAGTTGCCTATTCTCCCATGTTCCTTTTTTTTTCTTTTTTTTTTTTTGCAAAGAGAAAGTGGAGGGTCCTTGAGTTTCTCTCTCTCTCTCTCTCTCATCCCAGTTATAGGGACTAAAGGACGGGAAGAAGAAGAGTTTGGGGGGGATTCAATGTGTGCCACCGCACACACATCACATATATATATATATATATATATATATATATATATATATATATATATATATATCCTTACTACTATATAAAAGTGAAAATAGTTTCTGTCATATTTTGTAATACCAAAAATACCCTTAACTCCTCCCTAAAACATAGAATCCCTTTTCCAATGAGAATACGTAAATAATGGTATCCAAATAAATTCACTTTCCTTCCTTATTTTTAGCTCCTTCAAAGAAACCCACAAATTTAAGAGAATTAACAATTTTGCCATAAAAGTTCTCTTTCCTAACACCTTCAAAGAAACCTACGAAGTTAAGAAAATTAACAACTTTGCCATAAAAGTTATCTTTTCTAACACCTTTAAAGAAACCCACAAAGTTAAGAGAATTAACAATTTTGCCATATAATATTTGACTTGCTTTGATATCAAATTCCCTTATGTGGAAGATTGGGTAGAAAAGCGATCTCCATCAACTAATATAAAGAGTCGATGGTTTTTTGCATAGATGCCCTCTAATATTTCGTGGGTGTTAAGTTACCCAAATAATAATTTATTGGCATGTTGAAACCCTTTGAGCCACGATTAATGTACCACTAATCAAATTTTCTCATCTTACCTAATCGGTTTTCGACTTTTCCCACCTAAAATTGAAATCAGATTCGGTATGAACCGATTTTTGGATCGATTGGGGTTGGTTCAATTAGTTAGGTTTTTTGGGCAGGTTCGGATTTCGGTTCAAAACTTACACCCATATGAGGGTAAGATCATAGTCTCAAGAACTATTCTATGAAAGATTAGGGTGAAAAACGATCTCCATTACCTAATTCCAAGCAATCATGGATTTGAATTGGGTGCAATCACCATTTTATTATTTTAAGCTACTTTCTCAGTTTTCTCATACTGCCTAATAAATTTTTGATTTTTCCCCCAAAAAATCGAAATGAGTCCAGAATAGGTTCATTATCGATTTTTGGGTCTGTTTGGACCGGTTCGATTCGCCGATTTTCAGGCCAGGTTTGAGTTTTGAGTCAAAACTTGGACCCCTATGTATGGGTGGACATTACTATTCATATTTTTAATAATAATTAATAAATACGTAGGGTATAAAAATTTGAAGCCTTAGTTACATTAGTTATTATAAAATTAAAGTAGAAATTAACAATTTAGAAAATTTTATTAAACATATATAATTAGTATATCATTGAATTAATCGAATATGATAGGATAGAAACATATATCTATAGTAAGTTCTACAAAATACTCGAATCAATATAATATTTAACAATAATTGTTATTAGTTTTTTAGTGATTGACTGATAATATATGATTATGATTTTATACGATCAGTCAATTTTAACTCATAATTAAAATCATCTTTGATCAAAATATTTCATTTTACGGTATCCATGTGCAACGCATGTGCACTTCTCAAACATTGCACTTCTCAAATATGTTTGAACCGCATTTAAAGTTTAGCCAGTTAGACCTGATCAAACCATAGCAACTCGGCATGCCAATTAAGATCCCACCTCCAAACATACCTTTAAATATTCCAACTGAATCTTTGAGAGCGCCGATGTTAAAACCCATTGACTGCTTTGAAATGGATGATAGCAGTGTTTTTCGTTCTAATCTTTCACACACTTAATCTTGAGATTATGGGCGTACCATCAGACGGTCAGATATTGATTTGACGTGCACAAATTTCAAAGTGACCTTAAAATCAAATTTAAACGAGATGAATGATAGGTGATTTTATCAAAATGTGATTTTACCTTTAATTAACTATGCCCACCGAATCTATTAGGGCACCATGTTAAAACCAATTGACAGTTTTGAACTAAATGATGGAGAATTTTTTTGTTCCAACTTTTCACACACTTGATCTCGAGCTAATGGGCGTACCATCAAATGGTCAGGCATTGATTTGATGTGACACAGATCTCAAAAAAAGTGACTTTAAAATCAAATTTGGTGTCAATATCTCAAAAATGAACAAATATCTCGAAAATGAGTATTTCTTTCAAGTCAAAGTGCAAGATACAATTTATCAAAATTATCTTACAAGGTCGTAGATATCCCAAAACATTAAATACGAGACTACGGATGATGAAGACGATAAAATCCTCAAGAAAGTTAAAGTCGAGAAGGAATAAATACCCATTTTCGATTTAATTGAAATTTCTAGATTATACTTATTTGTTAGTTTTTATTTTTTTTCTTTATGTTCTATAGTTGACAATATAAGTTATATTTTTTTATTTTTTATTAAATTTTTTATAATTTTAAATTGTACATAATAAAGACATAAGAAACATAATAATAAATTTTTTTTTTTTGTCTTTACTAAATCATAAAACATAGTATATATATATATATGTATTAAATATGTATAATATATATGATATTATTTATTTATTATTACTATTATATCAATTTCTTCTTCATCACCGAACTCCATTAATGGAGCTTCAAAATAAATTCAAATTTTTTTATTATTTATTTTTATTAAATGTCATCTAAATACTTTTAAAATGTAAACTAGGTAAATAGGAATAGATATGAGGGCACCCACCTCTTGGATCGTGCTAGCTAGGTTTCGGCAATCCAAATCTGTGCTTTCATCTCCTGAAAAGTGCCTCGATTTGGATGCTTGGCCCTTGCTTCCCTTATCGCCTTTCACAACAACAATGAGAGGACCTGGAAACAGAGTTGTGATGGTAGTCGGGCTCTTGATTCAGAGTTTCGCTGACGGTTGCTCTTTGAGTCGATTTCAACGAAGAAGATGGGTGGTGCTTGAGGTGTCTGAGAGGTGTCGGAGGTTGAGCCGGTAGCTAGAAAGAGAAGAAGAATATCACAAAAGGGAGGAATGGTTGCATGAGAGTTTTTGGGGAGGGACGATTTCTACTTTGGGTAAGTGATCTTGCCGAGAAGTCAAGAGTCCTTTAAGGATTCAAATTGCAAGCAATACAAGGTGGTGGTGCAAGTATCTGATTTCCATTAGTTGGGAATCAGCCCAAAATCGTAGGGATGGGGTGGTTAAGTGGTTTAGAGAAGTAGTGATAAGGTGTAGGGCATCTACATAGCTCGGTGCTCAACACCATCTATTAATGTAACATGGGTCACCGTAGACCTGGGTCATAACATTCTCGCCTCCAAAAAATAAAATTTGTCCTCGAAATTAATGTACTTGCTACTCAAAAAGTTTTGGGTACGCCTCCCTGAAGTTTTCCTCGTCTTCCTAGGTTGCTTCTTTTGGTGTATGGTGTTGCCATTACACAAGCACTAAGGTCATTCCTTTGTTCTTGAAGGCTTTCTCTTTATGATCAAGGATTTTGATGGGCCTTGCAATGGGAGTGAGATCTTTGATGTTGACGGGTTTGATCTCAATAACATACGAGGGGTCGTATATCTACTTTCTTAGCATCGACACGTCGAATATGTCATGGATGCCTGGTACTGAGGTGGTAGGGCCACTTTATAAGGGACTTCTCCAATACGCTTTGTGACTTTAAAGGGGCCCTACGTACCTGAGGCTTAGCTTCCAACGTTTGCCAAAGTGCATAACTCCCTTGGTCGAAGAGACACGGACGAAGCGACGTTTGCCAACCTATCAAAAAGGTATTAGTATTTGAAACATTACAGGAATATAAATGAAAAGTTGAAGTTTGTGTTAAAACTCGATAACTCGAACTCTAAGTTTCGTCTATGAGGGTTGGAGTTCTTTCTTTGTCTATCCTAGGCTGTTTTGAGTCTTTCTCTAATCTGTTGACCTTTTTAGTTGTGGTTTGAGCGAGTTCAGGACTCTAGATTTGTCTAGCTCCAACTTCGTCCCAACATAGCGTTGTTCTGCAACTACGACTGTATAGGGCTTCAAATGGGGACATCCCAATACTCGCTTTGAAGCTGTTGTTGTAAGAGAATTCAATTAGGAGGAGATGATCATCACAGCTCCCCGCTCCCTCGAAAATTGAGCATACAAGCCCGTAGCATGTCTTCGACTATTTGGTTAACCCTTTCAGTCTGATCGTCAGTTTGTGGATGGAAAGCAATGTTGAAATCTAGTCGAGTACCCAGAGCTTCTTGAAATGTCATCCAGTACCTGGATGTAAATTTTGAGTCTCGGTCAGATACAATGCTGACGGGTACTCCATGGAGCTTCACAATTTCTTTCAAATTTATCTCGACGAGCTTTTCCCCATTGGTGGTAGTTTTAAGAGGTATAATAATGCAGGAAAATCGCACGCTAACCTTAAAATAGTGTAAATCCCGCACGATAGGGGTTAGGGTTCTCGCTCCAAGGAAGAAAGTTGGCCTCACACCAAACCGCAAGCGAGAGAAGAATCACTCTTCTATCGAAAACTTATCTCAAGTTCTCTAAAATTCGCACAAAGCAATACTCATAATTTTTTTCATTCATCATCAATAATAAATTCTAGCACTAATGGCCTTAATATAGGCTTTTACAATGCATAAAACTAGAAATCCTAGTGTAACTCTAATTCCTAGTTCAAATAAAAGAAATATCCTAATTCTTCTAAAACAATAAAATAAAGCCCTAAAACAATGTGTATTTATAAAGAAAAAAAGCTCAAGAATACTACTTAAAAAAAAACTCCTAATCAATCATTAAAACTTTCTAATCTGATAATCACAATTAATTTTACCATTAATCTCGTAATTTTATTACGTGACCACTTTTGAAGGGTTAAATGATGTCCGATTGATATGAGATTGGTCTTGTTCGAAAGCTTATCGAAGTAGCTTTCCAACATGACAAGAATCATACAATTCCGACACATATTAGTAGACGTATGATTACTTTTCCGATGGTTGCGCAGAAAGTGAAGGGATTAATAGTCACATATCACATATATATGCCTGACCCCTAAATAATTCAAATAAGGAAACTAATCCTAAAACAAACCACTTACTAAAAGAATACTAATAAGAAAAGAAACTAAACCTAGATAAAATATTGTCTAAATTAATGTGCACACGGGTCTTTAACGGGCCTTTTTTAAAAACCCATTTGTAGGTCCATTTTCTCTTTTAACGTTTCCTCTTTATCCGGCCACGATTCAAACAGGCGGATCTAAAGTTCGCATCAATCCCCTCTACTTTGAAAAAATTCAACCTCGAACTTTGGTTTATATGGATTTTTACGATCGCGATCACAGACAATATATAGGGAACCTCGATTGGAAGCGGCTTGAACAAGTAAACAGGATTTCACTCGGGCTCTATCTGTTTGATTTTCGATTCACCAATGAGAATGGACGTTAACATGCAACCAACACGATCTTGGGACCTGTGGGTCGTAGGTGTGATAGTCTTCATTTCGAATAATTGTGCTTCGACGATCTCAGGCTCGGGAAGACTGATTGCGGCAACTTGCTCTTCAACGGCCTTGGGCTCTTCAACGATGTCGGGATTAATACAGATATTGATCGGAAGAGGGTTCTCATCAGCCAGTATCGACTCTTCGACTGATTTTGGGGCTATCACGGGTTCAGGTAGAGGATCGATAACAATTTTTGGTGAGATGAGGTCAGCTAGGTTAACGACAGTGACGGGTTTGACTTCTTGAACGAGCTTTGGGTTGCAAGTTGTTACGGGGGCTGCAACCGGCATAGAGTTTAAATCGTTAATGGATTCTATAACGGGTGTAGGTTCTACAACGGTTATGCGATGAGAAATTGTTATGGGATTACAACGGACGGTTGGTGATGTGGATGAGTTAACGGACACGGGATTTGAAAACACGGGATTTGAAAGCTTAAATCACAAAGCTTCATGTCTCACTGATATGATTTCCTCTTATAGTTTGAGAAGAAAATCCTCAAGAAATTCTTGAACGAAACCCTTGTTTAATGCCTCAGTTATCCGACATGTATTTGTTAACTCACGTCTAATTTCAAGAGTGAACGCTCGATCATATAAAGCCAGCCAATATTGAGTTGTTGAATTCAAATATCTCAGACTTTGCGATCTAGTTTCCACAGCCTCCCATGCTTGTCTAATCTTACCAATCGTCTGATACAAATCAAAGAGCTTTCGCTGATCCATGAACGATCCCATTCTAGCCATCATGAATCCATTCAACTCGTGCAAGGCTTCGATAAACTGTTCTTTACTCATGATGGACTTCGCGTGCCGAATGTTGAACTTGTATCTGATACCAATTTGAGGCGGGGAAATCGCACACTAACCTTAAAATAGCGTAAACCCCACAAGATAGGGGTTAGGGTTCTCGCTCTTCAATAAAAATAAAAAATAAAAGGGAAAATAGGGGTAGAAGAAGATCCAATGAATCGCTCCAAGGAAAAAAGTTGGCCTCACACCAAACCGCAAGCGGGAGAAGAATTACTCTTCTATCGAAAATTCATCTCAAGTTCTGTAGAATTGACACAAAGCAAAACTCATAATTTTTTTCATTCATCATCAATAATAAATTCTAGCAATAATGGCCTTTATATAGGCTTTTACAATGCATAAAACTAGAAATCGTAGTGTAACTTTAATTCCTAGTTCAAATAAAAGAAATATCCTAATTCTTCTAAAATAATAAAATAAAGTTCTAAAACAATGTGTATTTATAAAGACTAAAAGCCTACGAATACTACTTTAAATAAATTTCTTAATCAATCATTAAAACTTTCTAATCTAACGGTCACGATTAATTTCACCATTAATCCTTTATTATTTATTACACGACCACTTTCAAAGGGTCAAACGATGTTCGATTGACGTGAAATTGGTCCTGTTTGAAAGTTTATCGAAGTAGCTTTCCAACAAGACAAAAATCACACAATTCTGACACATATTGGTAAACGTATGACCACTTTTTCGATTGTTGCGCAGAAAGCGACGGGATTAACAGTTACATATCACATATATCTGCCTGACCCCTAAATAAGTCAAATAAGGAAACTAATCATAAAACAAGCCACTTATTAAAAGAATCATAATAAGAAATGAAACTAAACCTAGATAAGATATTGCTTAAATTAATGTGCACACGGGTCTTTAATGGGCCTTTTTTAAAAACTCATTCGTGAGTTCACTTTGTCTTTTAACGTTTCTTCTTTATTCGGCCACGATTCAAACAGGTGGATCTAAAGTTCGCATCATATGAAGTGAGCCGATTTAGTTAGTCAATCAATAATTACCCAAATGACGCCGTTCTTTCTCAGTGTCCTAGGTAACCTACGCTGAAATCCATAGAGATGTACCGGAATGGGCAGGAGTTGGATCAGTCCGGCCTGTTTCTGATGCTCTGCCTTAACTTGTTGACACACCAAACATCTAGCTACGAAATTGGCTACATCTCTTTTCATATTTCTGTACATTTTTGTGGTTCACACCAAATATCCAATTCTTCATATTTTTGTACATTTTTGTGGTACCCGGGTGCACTGAGTTTCCCGATTTGTGAGCTTCTTCAAGTATCTCTTTCTTCAACGCATGGCCATTGGGTACATAGAGTCTTTGTCTAAATAGTATTACACTGTCTAATTTGAGAGTGAAGTTAGATCTAAATTCTCCATACGTGTCTTTGATGATTGTCTGTATATCTGGATCCATGCGTTGTGATTCTTTGATCTTGTCATAGATGGAAGGTTTCATGACGAACCTTGCTAAGTATACTCGTTCTTAACCGTGCCAATAATCCTGATGATTTTCTGCTGAGCGCGTTTGCTACTATGTTTGCTTTTCGCCGGTGATAATTAATCACAGTCACAATCTTTCATATACTCGACCCATCTACGTTGCCTCGGATTCATGCCATGTGAGAAAAGGTACTTGAGGCTCTTGTGATCAGTGTATATCTTGAATGTCACACTGTAGAGGTAATATCACCACAGTTTGAGGGTGAAGATAACTGATGCCAACTCTAAGTCGTGAACTGGATAATTCTTTTCATGGGGTTTGAGCTGTCGTGATCCGTACATAACGATCCTCTCATCTTGTTGTAGCACACACCCAAGTCCTTGACGAGACACGTCGGTGAATATCTCAAATTCGCTAGTGCCTGTCGGAGAAGGTATTGTGAGGACTGGTGCTGTAGTAAGCTTCTTATATATATATATATATATATATATATATATATATATATATATATATATATATATATATTTCTGTTCAGCTATAGCGAATGCTAATAAATAAGGACTCAAAGCAGTTGGTGTAGAGCAACTCTGATAGGGAGCGCAAGTATTTTTCCATACATAGTCCTTACACTCATTATTGCTCATTCATGTCCATCTTTAAAAATTTATATGTTAAGTCAGAATTCATTTCCTCCTTAGCACCTGCTAGATTATCCTTCTCGGTACCCTATCATAGGCCTTTTCCCAATCGCTAAAAACTATGTGAACTTTCCTCCTCTCGAAATGTTTCCATAAGTTACCTCAACAAGAAGTGATGCGCTCATAAATTGAAATTGGTTTTCGGGAATATGTGATTCTTGTCTTTTAGACTTCGCTCCAGTGCTTTCTCTTATAGCACAATTTTTGGGTATCTCCTTTATTCTTCTAAAGAGGGATGACAATAGTTTTTCTCCACTCTTCAGTCATTTTCTTGTTCTTGATATCTTGTTGAACAGTTCGGTCAACCAACCCCTCTACCCTCATACAATCTGTACCTTTGTAGGTATCCGACTCCAATGTTTTCCCTTCCTTCGTCTTTACTAAGACTGATTTTCCTTCTAGTTCCCTTTTCTTTATCTCTACTGAGACTTAGTTTACTTCTGCTTCGATTATTTTGTTAATCATCCCTTGATTTGGTTCTTCTTCTTGCTCTGCTTCGTTCACATATTCCGTGTTTAATGTCTTAAAGATTTCTGATTCGTTTTTTTGTTTTTCTCGTCTTCTTTCACCAAAACTCTTTGATCTTCAAAGTATCCTTTATTATTATATATAAAAAAAGGTTGACAATATGGTAACCTCAAGGTTGCAGGTTTGACCCTAGCTTACCTATAAAAATTAGTTATAAAAAGAGCTGGTATAGGATAACTGTCCCGTTCTATACGGTAATTTGGAATGGCTCACTTTTTGCGATGTGTGCAATGTGGATTCACCATGGCTTCTGTTTGATGAACAATCATGATCCAAAGACATGGTGCTGAAGATTGGGACGAAGACAAATGTTGACTATATGACATCCTCAAGGTTGCAGGTTCGAGCCTAGGTTACCTATAAAAAAAAATTAGTTATAAAAAGTGTTGGTATAGGGTAACTGTCCCATTCTATACGGTAATTTGGAATGGGTCACTTTTTGCGATGTGTCCAATGTGGAGTCACCATGGCTTCTGTTTGATGAATACCCATGATCCAAAGACATGATGCTGAAGATTGGGACGAAAATACATCTCCATCATGTGATTCAAAGCAGCCCTCTAAAACGAACGGCAACCATGTAAATCTCTGAAATCAGTGTAGCCCTCCATTTAAA
Source organism: Chloranthus sessilifolius (assembly GCA_021018995.1). Taxonomy (NCBI): domain Eukaryota; kingdom Viridiplantae; phylum Streptophyta; class Magnoliopsida; order Chloranthales; family Chloranthaceae; genus Chloranthus; species Chloranthus sessilifolius. The sequence goes on from CM037586.1 coordinate 36,535,051, forward strand.
GGGCATTGACTACTTTGAACAACACGTCTGAGATGTGTTTTCATCCCAATCTTCAGCACCATATCTCTTTAGATCATGGGTGTACTATCAAATAGAAGGCATGGTGACTCCACATAGAACACATCCCGAAAAGTGATCCATTCCAAATCACTGTCCATCCTGGTCAGGGAAGGCTAAGACGGCGACTCGCATATGGGTAGCAAGAGGGCGCTTATGCCCCAACGTATAAAAAAAATGTTTGTGAAACAGCTACACACTATCTGTATTCAATGCTTATGTTGAAAATACATGCCACAGGGAAGGTTAAGACGGCACCTCGCATATGGGTAGCAAGAGGGCGCTTATACCCCGATATATGAAAAATGCTTGTGAAACATCTACACACTATCCGTATTCAATGCTTATGTTGAAAATATATGCCATATTCACGAGGCACCTGCTTTCTCGAATCTCCATAATTATCTTCCTGAGATATCTTTCTCAAGCATGCAGTCCGAATACTATATCAAGCTGTCTTATATATTTAGTTTCTACTTGGTTGATGGGATAAGGTTAATGACTTATTGAAGATGTGTATCCATTGTTAGGCAAGCCTCAAGGGAGGAATATCTAGGAAAGAAAAGCCTAGAGGTCACCATCATGGGTTAACCCAACAAAAGAAGCAAGAGATAAAGGAGGCATTTGAGCTATTTGATACTGATGGCCCTGGTATGGTATTTGTATGCGATTAAAATAATGTAAAATTTAATTTGTTGTCATTTTGTTTTTATAACTATTGTTTCTGTTGATTTCTATTAAAGGTACGATTGATGCCAAAGAGCTGAATGTCGCCATGAGGTATGTGGGCATCTACTTGCAAACTATAAACTTTGAATGCAGTTGTCTTAATTTTTCTTTAGCGGTTAATGGAGATATCAATAATAAACAATTTTTCTGCAGAGCCTTGGGATTCGAAATGACAGAATAGGTATTGTTGATTCCCATGATCATTCTCATTGTTCAGTTATAATATTGTTTTTTTTAAGAGATTAGTTCATCAATAAAGAATTTCATCTATTGTTCTGTGTCCTTCCCCTGTGCCACTGCAGCAGGTGACCATGGGCTGTATTCTATTGGCTCTTTCTAGGTACCATGGATGTATCTATTTTCTCAAAAGTCCATTCATGATAACACATATATACGGTTCTTAAACAGTGTTAAGAGGTGACCAAATTTCTTAGCTACAATAAAATTTTAGTTTGATCCTATGTTAAATGGTCATGGATGTGGTTTTAGAAACTTAGCAAGCACAGAAGCTTGACACACTGACCAGTCTATAATACTTATAAGTCATATCAGAAATGATGTGGCAGGACATGAAAATGATGATATTAGATATTCTTACATGTCAAATTTAAGAAAACAATGGCGTGTGACATAATTTAGAAAGATTACTCTATATTTGATAGTTATCCTTTTAATTTAGTTTTTATAATAATATCCATAAAAATGATGGGGTATGCATGCCGATGCTGCTGATAATATCCATGAAAGGAATGTAGATGGCGGGTTGCGACATTGTGAACAATTTCGTAGACTTTATCATGGGCTGATATTGTAGAGGCTGCGGGTGCAAATGGGGCTGCAGAGATGGAGGTTTTATGGTGTTGCCGTGGTCACATATCTCCAGTGTTGGTTTAAGATGATGGCCTTCAATGGCTGTGATGTGCTTGCCCAGAAGTGGAGCCAGGTTCCAGTGGTTTGTAAGCGAGGGGTCGCCTGAGTTACACAAATGACGATCTTAATCGGTTCGCTGTACTTACAAAGGCAATGCTAGTTTTGTAGAAAGAAGATCCTTTATAGCCGATGAGTATTGGTTAGGATGTGCCATATGGTCTTAACTCACAACATGCAAAGTACATGTGCAACAAGCTTGCTATTGTATTTTTTACACGTACAAAGGTAAATGGGTTTTTAAATCCCTTGTTGAGGATTGCGCAATTTACGGGATGCTACTACATCTCTTAGACGTCATAAATTCTCATGTTGTCCTCATTTCCACAAGATTTAATGGTTGCATGTGGGTAGGCACTTGCACACATGTTTTCATTAATTGTTGTCTACATTTTCCCCACAACAAGCAAAGTTAAGTTATAATTTATATTAGTATTTTTTTTATTGTTTCCTATGTGGAGCATATTTTATTTCTCCCATCATTTTGTAAGAAAGTTGGGTCTCCCCCACTTCATGGGTCTTGGAAATACGGGAATGATGTGGTCAAACAGGATCAATGGCGCATGTGACACCTCCATTTCAAATCTAATAAAGTCTCGATATTCAAGGCACTTCATACATGAAAACAACCCAAGTCTTTTCATATGGTCAAACGAGTATAGGCTACTATGCCATTCTCAGATAATTGAAGCATCTATTTTAAAATATTATCTAGGTAATATAGTTAGGTGCCCACATCAAATAGGCGCCATTGTCATAATCGGCGTCATTAATCTATGTCGTCAACTATACGACACGATTTTGATCGTGAGTTAACACCAGTTCATTTAATAAACTGTACACCTTTAATCGACATTGTTGCATGTATGTCACACATTCACAAAACCAATCCTTCACCATCAATTTATCCAAAATATTTATATTACTAATTTCACTTGAAAATTTAGGTTAATCATACTTCAATTCAAGTGGGGTCGTTGCACATTACTTAAACCCTTGTCTATCAATATACCCGATGCCTTGAAGTCGATAATGAAGTGTAGGCTGGCTTAATAAAAGTCATCCAAATGTTGGAGCCAGAGCTCGCCAAGTCCCATGGGACGTAAGCGATCATTTTCTTCTTATTTATTTTTCTAATGTGTAGAATGTCCAATAATACATATTAATAGACACCCTTGTGGAATAATATGTAGATTGACATGTTTAGCAATATCGCAAATTTATTATGATAAATTAGGTAAATTCTCTTTTAAATGTAAGATTATATCAAGCGTTGTTCAAAAAAAAAAAAAATTTGTGAACGAAATTCATTGCAACAGATTGGTGGATGCATTATGGTGGGGATGATCCGGTCTTGAAGAAGATTGCAATGCGTGTTCCATCTCAAACATTTTCCTCGTCTAATTGTTAGAGGAATTGGGGTGCATTCTCTCTCATCCACACAAAGGGAACGAATATACTAGCTATGAGGCAATTAAAAAAGTTAGTCTAATACCACTACAAAATTTGTGGTTAAGGGTCAGAAATATAAAATGAGCCAACCATTGTGAGCAATTATTTAATTGTTTACAATTTCAGTATTTATATCTAAATGACATGCTAATTAGTTTCCCATGTCTTTACCTTTATAGATGATCAATACTTTAGTCCAATCGAGTTGGATCATATATTTGGCTCTTAAATGAATAGAAAGAAGCTCCAGTGTTGGACAGTGAAAGCCAAGGTTGTCAAATCATGTATCGTATCGTGTTTCGCAATCAAGAATTTTTGTATCGTGTATTGTATCGTCTTGAGTATTGTAAGATACACTTAGTTTTAAGAAAATGATATATATATATATATATATATATATATATATATATATATATATATATATATATATATATATATAAAGTGTCGAAGACACTCATTCCATCTGTCACATTACAAATTAGGATTTAAATCAAATAAATTTAACTAAACAAGATATTTCATTGGATTGGGTTACAAAGTAAGTGATAAAAATTCAGTCACATTAAATCATAAACTTTTTAATTTTCCACTATATAAAAAGCAACCCTATAGCTGCACATGTATAGAGTGGTGTGTGTATTAAATATTTATATGGTAGCTGTCTTTCAAGTTCCAATTTCTACTAAAAAAAAATTCTATAGTTGTTTCTTGACATTGCCAGTTTGTAATCCCAAAATTTTTAAAAAATATAAAAAATTCCCGAGTCTTCATTTTTCATCTCTATCTCTGATATCAACACCATCGTCTTTGTTAGCAGTTAAATAACATTTTTTTCTTATTTCTCTTCCTCATCGTAGACATGTTCCGCTTCTTTCTTTATTCTTGTCATTTTTTTATATTATTATTAGAGATTAAAGTTGTGGTAAAGAAGTGATAATTTTGTTAAATAATGGAAATCACATGTTTCGTTTGTATCGTGTATCGCAATTATCATAATGTATCTTGTCTGTATCGTAAGATACAGTAAAAAAAAGTTACACATCATAGATACGTATTGTTTTCTATGATATCGTGTATCGTATCACATATCATAAGATATTGACAACCATGGTGAGAGCATTGAATCGCTGGATCGAGCTGAAAGAGTAGCTGAAGAGCAAGTTTCTCTTCCTATGAGGTTGAGAAGAGACGCCTTCAACGCAAATCGGGCGCTGCCTTGACAAAAATCTGCGTCCCCATGACGATGATGCTGATGATAATGATGATGGTGTAGGTGGTAGTGGTGGTGATGAGACCTACACCAGTGGTGTGGGTATGACCCGTGGGATGAGACGGGTACCTATTATGGCTATAGTTCTGGAGGTGTTACCCGCTGGAGTGATGATAATATGATGCACAACACACTAACATTTCGTAGTGGAGGGATTAAAGGAAGAGGAGTTTCAAAATCATATCAATCCAACAAGATGACATGGTAATACTATTAGTAGCTTCAGAGGATTTGGTTTCCATTCTATCGAATCATCAACCCAATCCCTCTACTAAGCTACCCCTAAAATGAAGGCTTTGTGTCACAACTATATGCAGCCCCGACATATTAATATTATTAACCTCAACCTCAATGTGAAGGAGGATCACCTCCTCAACAAAATCCACGATGACGGTGATGGTGTTGGTGGTGGAGGTGATGAGACCTACATTGTGGTGTGGGTACAACCCGTAGGATGAGACAAGTCCCTATTATGATTAAAGTTCTGTATGTGTTACCTATTGGAGTGATGATAATATGACGATGTACCAACACTCCGACAATTTGAAGTAGAGGGATTGAAGGACGATGAACTTCAGAATCATATCAATCTCAACAAGATGGCACGGGTCATACTGTTAGGAGCTTCGGAGGATTTGATTTTCATTCGATCAAAATTTTTTACGTCATCAACCCAATCCCGCTACTAAGCTATCTCCAAAATGAAGGCTTCGTGTCACAACTATTTGGAGCCCCCAACATACCCATATCATTACCCTCAACCTCAATTTGAAGGAGGGACGTACGGAGCGCATGGACATGAGTATGATTATCGCCAACACTATAGGCATAACTGATGGAACAATAATGAAGATAAAGAAGCGGCTACGATTTCCATATGGCTCTAAATTTGAGGTGCTATCTAGTGTCTACATTCTCAAATTATGTATAAATTGCTTCTCATTGTCAATGATTTTTTTGTATGTTCAATTTATGTATAAGTTAAATTTTAGCTAGGAAAAACATTTATAAATGTACTAAAAAATGTTGAAATTGCCAAACAATAGATAAATCATCAAAAAATGGCTAACTACCTAATTTTTTTTCAAAAATTGCAAAAAAAAAAGGATTTTTTCCATATTTTATATATATATATATTTTTTTCAAAAAAAATAAAAATAAATCAAAATTCCGATCGTTTGATACATTGTTCAATGTATCGGCGGATACATTGAATATATCGGATGATACAAATGATACATATTGCTTAGGGCCTTGAATGATATGTATCGGTATTCTGAGATTTTGACCCATGATCCCATCTATTATGGGTGGTTTTGTGAGCCCTATTCTCCTCTCATTTCTGACCAACACTATTCTCTATGTAATTCCCCAATCCTTTGTGTCCCGTCTAACTGCTTCCCTCCAGGTCTTCACTGGTCTTCTTCTCCCTCTTCCTTGTGCTTTTAGCTTCTCAATCCTTCGTACAGTGTTTGTAATGGAATTATGTTTAACATTGATAAAAGATGTGAAGGCTGTGAATTTGGTTATTCTGTAACTCAACCCCACCCATCTTAAGCTTTTCTGGAAGGTGCACAAGGGATTGGTTCTTAAGTTCGATGGCATGTTCCTTACCATCAAGTGCGTGGGCAAGGCTTTCGATAACTATGATGGCTCGCACTCATTGGGCTGGCCCGCCATAGGCTAAGTTTTTAGATTAGTGGCCCGTCAGGCCATTACACTATATAATGTATAATATTTCCATACATACTGATAATTAACTATGTAATGAATACTATATATTAGTCACCCTCATATTTTATAATGTGTTTATATATGTCCATATTATATAGAGTGAGTCTTTGTGAGAATGTGGCAATGATAGGTTGGACAAAGGTGAATATTTCTTAAATCTACATGGCGATGACTCAAGCATTTAGAGATAATATATTTCTCGTAAATTTTGAGACAAAAGGCATTGATTTGAAAACAAAGAAACGTTTTTTAGAGTTTCCAAAACTACTTTTTCTGCCTGTATGCTTTGAAATTTGATTTTTGTTTTTAAATGGCAAGATGGGCTTTGGTTTGCTCTACCTGGCCCAAGATGGACTTAAGCCGGGCTCTGGCTCAAGTTCAGGGTCAAGCTAGTAAAAAATCTATTAGGCTATGTCTGGGTTGACCCTTGGCCAAACCTAGCCCATTGTACCTAAGTGCAGCTTCTTGCCTAGTTTAAGATTGACCTATTGTTTTGTGACAATGTCTTGAGGCCTTTCCAATCCGACATAGAATACTTATTAAAGTATCTCGAATCACTTTGTGCTTAACATTGGTTTGACAAAGGAAAAGTTGGGAGTATTCTCACCCATTGAGCAAGCAATGAAAGTGGCAGGTTGAGTATCCGGTTAGGTGGAAAAAATTTCTGGAAGTGGAAGCTAGTTGAGAGACAGACGATACTCTTTAGCCTAGGGTTAGCTAATTTGCAAGGGACCCTACATCATTATCATCATATCCTTAATTCCTTATCCCAGCTAATTGGGGGTAGGCTTTGCAAGTCCTATTTCTCAACTTGTTTCTGATCAGCACTAGCTCTTCATAACTCATTTCGTGCCTCCAATGAACATGTCCAAACCACCTCAAGCGACATTTTGTAACTTGTTTTCTTTTGTTGGTGCCACACTCAAATTTTGCTACTTAAAAACAAGAAAAGGGTATTTGGGGTGTTTTCAATGTAGGTCTCCTGCATTTTATAATGAATGACTAATTAATGAGCTATAAACAATTTGTTGTCTAAAAATATGTCAAATACATTATATTTTTATTTAAAACTCATCCTACCCCTAGTGAACCAAGTTGTTGGATCGTGACAAGGCGCTCTTTGATTATAATCTTTGTCTACCTTTTATACTCCCAAGACTTACATTGATGAAGCAGATGTCCTTAGTTTATATGGCTCATAAATGCAGAAAACCTTTAATCCTTCCAAAAAGATATTTTCATTGAGTAGATCTACAAAGTAATAAGCTAAGACCTTGATGAACGTAAAGGGCAGTACTCATGAACTGCCGAATAGCTCAAAGAGATGATGCGAAAATACTCTTTGTAACGCAACAATGAATTAAAATGTGGTCAGTATATTCCTTCATATAAAGAATAGCACACATCTGCCATTCTGTTCAGCTCGTTCTGTGGACCATGAACCATGTGAAGTGAATATCTCATCGCTATATTAGTAATCTATACAATGCCTCTACACATTCATGATTTATCCAAGGCTTGAATATAACTGAATTGAAAACAATGAGACGATGGCTATTTTGTCGCTTGTCTATATTTGAACAACAAAATAACAAAAAAAATATTTGGCTGATTGCATAGCTAAAATCTAGAAACATTGGGTTCTTGCAGCAAGTCGATCAGATGATTGCAGATGTGGACCAGGATGGCAGCGGTGCAATTGATTTTGATGAATTTGTACTTATGATGACAGCCAAGATCGGGGAGAGGGACACCAAGGAAGAGTTGATGAAAGCGTTTCGCATTCTTGATCGCAATAATAATGTGAGGTTCCGATTATTTGATTCTTTTTCCAGTCTTTGTTGATTATTAACTCTTTTATGTCTGAAATTAGGGTAAGATATCTGCTGTGGACATTGAGCGAGTTGCAAAGGATTTGGGTGAGACCTTTACTTTGGGTGAAATCCGCGAGATGATTGAGGAAGCAGATCGCAACAGTAAGATGCTTTATGTTTTAAGAGCAATTATCTTTTGTACCTGTAAAATAGACCAAATCTCCCTTGTTGTTGGGTAAAACATCCATACAAAACATGTCCATATAAATAGAAACTTAAAAAACAGGATGAATCATTCTCCTTACTGATTTCAAACTACAGTAGTAATGATGATGGAGATTTTTGACACCTTTGATCATTGATCATTAGACGTTAGGTTTGTGACAGTTCCTGCTCGGTCCTATCCATGGCTTCATACCTTAAGAGATTGCATGCTTTTCTTCTCTATTCACCAACCTTAGTACCTTAATCTAGGGCTTTGTGTCTATGGCATGCTAATACATTGCCAAAAATATTTTATTTAAAGTTACTGATTTGACATTTTCTTCAGGTTAGTTTGCATATGATCTTGTTACTGTTTTGTTGCAACAATAACCTCACTAGTTGTTTCTGAGCTAGAACGCTCTGAAAAATAGGTAATAAGTGATAAACAATGTGATCTCAAGTCCGTTATGCCCTTGATTCTTCATAAATTTTTGTATCATTGCTATATCTCACTCATGATTTTAGATTAATTTATTCACTGGAAATGCTTTTATATTTTATATTTTTATTTATTTCTTTTTTTTAAACGCAGATATATGTATCAGTAAATCCCCAAACTTCAATGTCCTCTGTAAATGTGTGCTGCAAAGAGTTCATGGGCCCAGACTCTTTTCTCCATCCATGGTTTTCTTGTGGTCACATTACTTTCAACTAATTGTCTGTGACAACTTGAACCATATTCGCTGCCTTGACCTTTAACTTGAACTCACTTTTTAAGTGAAAATTTGCATTAGTCACTGCATCAGAGGAGCGATTTTATAAATAAAGTTTCTTCACTGCTTTTGCAATCGTTTACTAAATATTTGAAGCAATGCCACCTACTTCTATATGCTGCAAAATCAGTAGTTATAGTGCACCATGTTATTAATAAATCTCTTCCAGTTTAGTAACCTTTTTTACTTCCTCTGTAAATACCATAAAATGTGTGTTTTTCATGCACAGTTGGTGCTTTAAAGCCTTACCATAGGTGTCTGACTTCCAACATGGTGTGAAAAGAAATGCCAGCAGATATTAAAAGAAATATGTTTTTTGAATTAGAACTTTCCTATTAGTAAAACCCTTATTATATTTTTCATTTTTTCAGTTAGTTTTTGGTCCTAATTTGATATGCAAATAGAGGTCCATATAACTCTTTGTTCTATTCCTGCTACCACCACTATTTTCACATCTGTCATGAGGGCCCAATACTGAAACACTATTTGATATTACAAAATGACCATATTTATACAAATCTCTCACGGAAAAGTTTAAAATTGCAAAAAATGGCTTGCATCTGTGTTTTGATGGAATGCCAGAGGCATCACCTCTACATGGTTTCATTAATGGAGAAGTTCAAAAATTGCAAAAAAAAAACGGTTTGCATCTGTGTTTTCATGGGGATACCAGAGGCATGCACCTCTACTTGGTCTAATTCATGGAAAAGTTCAAAAATTACAAAAACGGTTTGCATCTTTGTTTTCGGGAGAGGCATGCACCTTTTCATGGTCCCATGGCTCGATAAGCCTCATATAATATGAAGAAAGTGTTTGGAGGAAAAATTTGGCCTTTCCTCAAGGTGTTCATCTTTTAATAATAGGGCCATGTTCCATGATAGCAAACTTGTCATTTTCATTATCTCTCATGGAATTTTCATACCAAATTTGCTTCTCTTTATTCGACAGCTGTAGATGTGGGAACAGATCATTAGTCTTTTGGATCTTTATTGAAAAAATAGAGTGATTATGTTCAGTCAAAAGTTGTCTTTTCTGCAGCTGCAAATGTCTACATCATTCACGATATAATTTTCAATTAGCAATTGTAGGGGGAGTGATAAGATGCAGATTTTGTGCAATCAAATATTCTTAGTGGTGGTATTAGATTGGCACATCATTGACAAAATTTGCTGCTACATCTTGCATCAGTAGTAGAGACCACCTTTAACCACTGTTGGGTAGGCACCACCATAATAAAATAGTATACATCTGCTGGAGATCAAATTCGACATTCACCCGGATCTTGCTGATTTCTATGGCTTATTTAATGAAAAAATAGCAATTAAATTTAAATTAGTGAATAAAATACCTTCACAGCTTTGAGTCGTTGAAGAACAAGGTGAAAGAATGAGTCATAGTTCTCTATCACAAAGCTTTGACCTTCAAAAGATTCACCTTTGAATAACCCATCTGCTTGCTCTCACATGAAACGTACTGTAGTCTCTTTGTTGTATTGAATGTCCAGTTTGCCTCTTAATTTATAGAAATTCTGACAAGTTGTAATCAGTTAGGAATCTTGCTAATAAAAGGTGGATTAAACTTCCAAATGTGAGAGAATATGGGGGCTCAAAAGTGGATTCAACATGGGGTTTTAAAGATTGGTGCTTGATACCTATTTTTGGGCCCCCAACACGAAACTTGGTAGCACTCTACCACCACAACCCATCATATTACCCATATAACGACTGCAGTTCATGCACATTGATACACTTTCCCCTTCAGTTTCTATGGAAATTTCCAAGTTCTCAGAAGACCACTGTCAATCTCAAGAGAAAACTGTTTGATCTTAGCCATTCAATTTATAACAGATGGTCTAAAATAATTTTGAAATACTTTTCAAAACACATAATATTATGTAAATAGTATTTTATAAAAATTCATGAATACGATCAAAATATTCATGTATAATATTCCGGAATCTTATTGGTCCATGGCTGTTCTCACTTCTTACTTATTAACTGCTTGCCGACTAAAATTTTGTTTTTATTCTCAATTTCATGGTTTACAGCTTCATGCTCAATCATTCCATGTCCATTCTAAGGTTTTTGGTTGCATGTGTTTCGTTCAAGGCTTAATACCTAGCTGTCACAAGCTTGGCAAGCATGTGTCTTCTCAAGTTGTATCACCATCTTACAGGACCTATCTTTCATCCATTTCCTCTCTCACTATCCCTCGCACTGTTCTGGACGTTCTCCAGCATCTGGAGTGGAAGGTAGCTATGGCAGTTGAAATGGCTGCAAGGTTGCAGGTTAGAATCCAGCTTACCTACCAAAAAAAAAAGTTGAAATGGGTCCTTAGAAAATTGGTACTTGGGAAGTTGTTCCTTTCTCACTTGACTAAAGGACGGGGGTTGAAAGTGGGTATTTAAAATGAAATATAAGGCAGATTGCAGCATTGAACGGTATAAGGCCCAACTTGGCGCCAATGGATATACACAAACATCTGGTCTTGACTATAATGAGCCCTCTCCCGTAGCTAAGCTTATTTTTGTTAAGTGATCCTTTCTCGTAGCCAATCAAGAATGGTCACTTTTCCAACTGGATGTAAAGTGTGCATATCTTCATGGCTATCTCACCGAAGATGTATACTATATACATGAAGTTGGCTCCTGCGTTTTAGCCTTGCGGAGTCATGCAAGGTTTGCAAACTTCTCAAAGTCATCTATGGGTGTAAGTAGTTCTTTCAGGCATAGTTTGAGGTCTTTAGTAGTGTGGTTCAATGTTCCAAAAAGTGGCAGGGGCGGCCGCCCGGGCGGATCGGGACCCCGGGCACCCCCGATCTAGGGGTGGGGCGGATTGGGCCTGGGCGCCCGCCCGGGCAGCAAATTGGGGCAGGTTAGAACGGGGCGGGGGAGTATATAAGAGTAAGTTTCACTTTTTTTTTTAAATCCCTAATCTCTCTTCTCAGTTCTCTCTTCCTCTCCTCTCTTCCACAGTAACCACCACACGACCACCAAACCAGTAGGGACAAATTTTTTAATTTTTTCATTTTCTTCACAAATTGGCCCCACATCTTTCCCTTCATTTTTATTTTTTTTTTCAAAGACAATGACAAATTGAGTGATCCCATTTTTTTTCCATTTTTTATCATTTTTTTTTACCTTTTTTTTCAATTTTTTCATTTTTGTTTTTTCTATAGCACACCCGGCAGCCGCCAACACCCCACCGGCTAGTCAGCGACCACAGGTAGGGCTGTAGGGGATATTTTTTATTTTATTTTTTCCATTTTTTTCATTTTGACGACTACAGCTTCCTCTTAGCAGCAGCTTCTTATTTCTGCATCTTCTTATTTTTTATTTTTTATTTCTGTAGGGCCGTAGGCTGCAGCTTCTTCTTCTTCTTCTTCTTCTTCTTAACACCGGCAACTCTTCCGGCAAGTCGGTCTGTGCTCCGACAACAATCACAACCCCAGCCACAGGTTTTTTTTTTTTTTTTCTCTTTCTTCTTTTTCTTCTTCTCTGTTTTTTCCCCCTAATTCCCTGGCAATTTTCTTCTCCTTTTTCTTTTTTCTGCATTTTTTTTCCTCGTAACTGTAAGGCTGTAATTATTTTTGCTATATTTATTTTTCTTGCAATTTTCTTTTTCCTGCATTTTTTTTTCTTGCATTTCTTTTCCTGCATTTCTTTTTCCTGCACAATATATATATATATATATATATATATATATATATATATATATATATATATAAAATCTGTTAATAATGTTATACAAATGTGTAGCTGTGTGGCTGTGACACAGTCGTTGTGTCATGTGTGCCAGTGTTGGTGTGTGTGTGTGTGTATATATATAGTGGCCACCCAGTTCTTGAGGCGCCCGCCCAGGCACCGCCCCGCCCTATCCGCCCGAAAATTTATCCAACCGCCCGAACCCGCCCGCCGACTTTCGGAACATTAGTGTGGTTCTCACCATGAGATTCCAAAGGTGCACTCTGATCATACGATTTTCACTCGCTTCAGTTCTATTGGTTGCACTATCCTACTGGTGTATGTGGATGACATTCGTATTATTGGCAATGACTCTGCTTCGATTGATTCGGTTTAAGTGTGATCTTTGCTAGACCTTTGTTCTGAAGGGACCTTGGGCCCCTTCAATATTTATTGGTATTGAAATCGATCGCTCTGCTACAGGCATTCTTATCTTACAGTGGAAGTATGTTTTGGATCTTCTCAGTGACCATGGAATGTTGGATTGTCACCCTTCTTGCTCTCTTGTGGGCCCTATTCATTCTCTGCGTACTATACATTACTGGGAGGTAATCTGATTCCCTGGAAGAGCAAGAAGACTTTGGTATCCAAGTTGAGGTAATCTGATTCCCTGGAAGAGCAAGGAGAAGACTTTGGTATCCAAGTTGAGCACCTTAGAGAGCTATAATCCTTACCATATGTGGGTTGCTATGGTTACAGAATGACCTCGGCTTTTCTCGTACCTTGCCTTCGCCTCTTCACTGTGACAATCAGGCTGCCATTCACATTGCCGAGAGTGCATCATGAGCACGCCAAACATATTGAGGATGATATCTTTTTCGTGCGTGAGAAGATTCTAAATGGCATCACTTTTGCTCCCATTGACCTTGCATTAGTTGGACATCTTCATCAAGGCTTTGGGTCTTGCAAATATTGGGGTTATATTGGTTAAATTGGGCATGATTGACATTTATTCTCCAACTTGAGGAGTATTGGTGTGTAGGGTCCTTGGGGTATGCACCATTAATTGGTCGTTATATTGTAATTTTGAAGGTTTGTTAATATGATATGGTGCTTGAGCTAGTCCCCGAACCCTCTCTCTCTCTCTCTCTCTCTCCCTCCCGTCACCTCCGTTCATCATCATCATTCATGTTATTTAACTAAACACCCCAAGGGAATTAATGGCTTTACAGATCATATGAGGTTCAACGCCCTAAGTTCCAAACAATGGCATAAACAAGCAGGCTGTCATGCTGATTTCATCCTATATGTGCTCAAACATACTCGTGTGGGTGTGGAGTAATTCCCTCCACACAATTATAGAAAACATCGTGCCATGCTAAAGTGTGCACCTCTCTATAAAAGCCATGCATGGTGATAGTCCCTTACAAAGTCGTGGGCCCATTGCTAAAGCAATGCCTACCAGCATGCATCATGTAAGCACCAATTTATGCACCATGTGATAGTCCCTTACAAATCTAAGGGGTGGTGCCGCACTTGTCTATATTATGTATAAATGCCCAGTTATATATATATATATATATATGGGAAAGGGGCATATGGGTTCAAAAGCATGGATGAACCATGCGCTCGAACTCGAGATCACTTATCACATGACGTGATCTCAAAAAAACACCCATTTTGGGTTCACATGCCACATGACATTAATCTTTTAAAAGAAAAGATATTGGGGACTGTTTTGCTTTCAAAACTCCATATATATGGGTTATGATCTTCTCACTTGAGTCACCAACGCGTGTATGGCCTGGAGAGTTGACTCACAGGTGACTCGAGTCATATGCCATTTTTCGTAAATATATATTGTCACATGTTATGACATTGCCATTTTTTATTTGTGTAGATGATGGGGAAGTGGATATTGACGAATTCTTCCGGATGATGAAAAGAACCACTTTCGGGTATTAGAAGTCTGATGTTGAAGTTTGACGCAACATGAAGTTCCTTGTTTGTACAGATCTGTACTCAATTTCAAATTGTAACACTACGTGAAAAAACCAAAAAAACTACTGCCTTAAACAGTGATTTTTTTTTTTAAATCACTGCCGTAAACAATTGTAAAAAAAGCAGTGATTTTTTTTTACCACTATATAAGATAGTGGTTTATGAACTTCAACAATGACTGCTCTTAATAGTCACAGAAAAACCCACTGCTTTTGGCAGTGGTTTTTTTATGCAAATTTAAAAAAAAAAAAAAAACTATTTAAAAAAAAAAAAAATTACAATGACGATTTTTTATGCAATTTTTTTTTAAATAATATTTTTTTATACTTTTTTTAATACTTTTTTTAATACTTTTTTTAATGCTTTTTTAATTGCAATTTTTTTAATACTTTTTTTTAATGCAATTTTTTAAAGTTTAATCCTTTTAAAAAAATTATATAAAGAAAAAAATTATTAATATCATATTTAGACACATCCATTCAACTCAAATACAAATCATTCAATGACATCAATAAAAAAAATAGATGTTCAATTCTTTTATTCAAACAAAGGTTGCTTCTCAACCTATGATCCAACCTTTCAAATCAGTCAAACATTTTAAACTCTACATGCCCAATCTTTTTATTCAAACAAAAAGAAGACAAGAAAGAGAGTTAACAATCTAAAGACCCCATGGCTCATTTTTAAAATAAAAGAAAAAAAAAGTTAAATTTGCTTCGCCTCTCCTGCCAAGTGTCCCCGTCTCCTAGTGATCCGTTTGAGGTGAGCTTCAAATCGGAAAGTTTCGCCTGAAATAAAAAAGAGAACATCATTAAACTGAGATAGTGATGGCTTCCAACCTAGTGCCTGTTTGCTACACAATATATAGGTATATCATTTTTTTAACAGATACAGGTCAGGTCCAAAAGTGGATAACAGGTCGGAGTCCAAAACTGAAAATGCAATTAAACCTATGAATCAAGGAGTGCCGGAAAAGTACATGATCCTGATAAATACATATGATAAAACACATTGACTTATAGAAAATACTCAAAATTTTAATTTTACGCTAATGATAAGTATAAAAAGAAATACATATTTATATAAATATAAATACCACCAGAAGACATAAATATAAAAAGAAATACAAATTTTATCATCATACCCATGGTGTACAAATGTGCTCGGCCCTCCCGTTCATCACATGCTCCCCCAAATATGTCAATCCTTTAAGAAAACAATAGAGTATCCTTGTCTATCCCTGCATTTAAAGGAATTGGTGTGAATATGTATTGCAAAGTTTGCTTGTATAGGCAACAACACAAAATTGTTCAAAAATTATCAGCAAAAAGAACAAGACTATCTGTGGATACTCTTGCCAAGTTTGTTGAAATCGTGTTAAAGGAGCTGGAAACTGCAAATGCAGAAATTCGAAACCTTAGATTTATGTGTATAGCAGCAGCTGTATATCTTAATGCATCATTCCATTGTGTCAAATCTGCATAGGAGACTGTTAAATGACATTTTTCAAAAAATGCTGGGATCTCTTGGCGATAGAAGTTACGTGTGTCTGTGTTTGTGTGTATTAAGTAGTGCCTACTGCCTACACACAAAAGGAGATAATTATAGAAAATTATTCATTACCTGCTGTCTCCAATAAAGTCAGTGGAAACCACATCATCTTTTGTGTATCCCAAGATTCCTTCGTTGCCTTCGTCCTCGGCTACTTCCTCCACCTGAACCATCACGAACAATAAATAATTTAGACTCCCATGACCATCTCTATGGTGCAAGTAAACAACAAGGACAACGTAATTTGGATCTTCATGTGTAGAGCAGCGCTCAGGTCCTCCTGGGAGAGCCTGGTATTGGATCCATCCAATTTAAATAACCTTGAAATAAGATTCTGTCATTAAAAGCAAAAGAAAGACACGGACAGTTTCAAGTATTTTTGCTTATATACAGTTTAGACCTGATGGAGATCAATAACCAAAAGGAGATGATGCTAGATAATATACATTAGTTTTTTCTCCCTGTCCATCAAAATCCCATGTAGCAGGGTTTCTAAATTAGGGGAATCGGATTCTCTACGAAGGGCCTAAGCTCCACCATTCATCTATATTCTTCTAAGCAGGAGAAATCCAGAGAACCATGAATGCTTCAAAGCTTATTTACTATTTAAATAACATATAATAGTGGAATTAAGAATATATCTGCAATGGGTGATACAATTTTCTAGTTTCAAGAGCAAGCTAAAACTAGTTTTGATCAAATTATAGCCATGTCTTCAAGAGCAAGCTAAAACTATTTCATTTGGATTTAAGTACCAGCCAAATTTTGGCTGATAGCAACTCAATTAGCATCACTAGCAACTCAATTAGCATCACAAAAAATTAAAGCAGCCTTTAACATGCAATACAAGAAACCAAAAAATTAAAATCCATAATCTTACCAATTGAAAGTTCATAATAATAACCCATACTCTGAAACTTTCGAGTTTCTTAAGCAGTACACAAATTCAAATCTATCACTCCAAGATGTGATAAGTGTCAATTAACGCTTTTACCTCCAAAGGGATTGCCACCGCCAAAGAAGGACTGGACTCAAAAACCTTGTGGTTGCTATGTTACCAGTAATAGAATACAAGTTGAACGTTTTATCTATTGAAGGCATGGTTTTTTGGTGCTTTTTGTGGTGTGTGGAGTAAACAGTTAGCATTTACGGTGCTACACCATTCAATAGTCCTCAGAAAAATATTTACCTTGGTTCTGTACTGGGGTTCCCTCCCTTTGAGTAGTGCAGTAGAAGATGCCACCACAGAGTCTCCATGACTCCACAAGATGTCAATACTTCTATTATTTGTTTGTTTCAACTGTCATAGAAATGGGAGGCATATCATGGAAGCAAAAAAGGCATTTCACTTATTCATATTTCTACAAATTATGTTGGTCAATGTGATTGATGAATTTAATATCCATCAGGTTACTTGCTAATATATTATTCAACCATCATAGAAATGGGAGGCATATCATGGAAGCAAAAAAGGCATTTCAGAAGAATTAGGGCTCTTTCATTCCCTCTTTTTTCCCAAGAGTAAGACTGATCTCTGAGATGACAACATAGATTTAATGTCTCTCAGTGAAAAACTCTTAAGCCGCAACACCAACAATTGCATATCTAGGATCACAATTAGTTTGAGATGACTGCAGAAGGGAGCAGAGTATCCTGTCAAAATTTGGAAAAAAGTTAACCCATAGTTTCAGCTTGACATGGTTTCCTCTTGCCATTATTATAAAACCCAAGGACTGAAAATTGTGGTGAAATTGCAAACTTAAAGCTGGAAGTCTGAAAATACAGCCGTAGGGAGGGATACACTAGTAATAAAATTCAATTCTAAAACTATCTATGGTCAACCAAATAAATTAAGCACTAGTTATACAAAACAATTAGTTAATTCTGTAATTAAGTTATTTGACATACATTACCAAACATAAACATCTCATGAGCTTTATCTTCATAGTTTATAGTTTATACTAAGACATTAGCATCAAATTAAAAGAAGAATAATAGTTAAAGTTTACATAGCAGGACTCATCAAGGTTACCACTGTGAATCGGTGGCTGTTACAATTAACTCTTTATTTGGTATCAAATAATGTTTATTAGGCCAATATGTGATTAGCTATGACATAAAAGCCAATACCGGTACCAAATGCTGATGCATACTTGTTTAGCTGTTTCATATATATGTTTGTGTGTGTACAGCTGCTTGAATCAATCTATTTCTGTCAAAATAGTTAAGCATTTAATAGTGAACAATTCTTTATAAGCATGCAAATAAATTTGGCAGTAAAAACTTACACTTCCTACCTCTGATGGTTGGCCGAGGGAGATTCACCAAAGCACTGCAACCATTGCTTGAGTCAATGCCTAATAACAATTCTTTTCAAGATTAATGTCGCATGACCAACATCAATAGATGGAAGCTCGTGCAATTGTTATCCAACTTGTGAAAGTTGCAAACCATCATGTGAGCTGATATTAATCTAAAATTGGTGGCCGTAAAACACTTCTAAAGATTTTGTGAAAAGGCTTTTGAATAAGGACCACCGAAAGAGAATGACTGCTACACAAGCTTTGGGTAAGTTGTTGATTCCATTGCTTGGTACTTGGATAACTGCAACACTTAATAAACCAGTCATTGATTAACTGGTTTTCATTTTCTTTCTGCAATTAACATTACTATATGTTGGAGTTGAACATTTGGGCTAGAGTTAAATTCTGCATTATTTTTTGAATGGTTGAACTTGCATCTGAAACCAAACTTGCATTTTAGAGTCTTTAAGAAGTACTAGAGCTCATTAACAGGTCAGAGCAGTAATAAAGAAAACAGAAGAAATTTTTAAAAATAAAATAAAATAAAAACATACGTGGTAAAAATCGACAATGAAAAATAATTATATGCATGCTTACAGGACAATCAGGGTCTCCTAGTCTTTCTTATTTAAAACTATATATTTAAAATAAAGGCTCACTAACCTCGGCAGCGCTGATTTTATCTGGTCGAGAAACATAATCTTCCAATTCGACCTCGTCACTTAAGTTCATGTTAGCAGTGCATACCTATACCAAGACAAACAGCATGCATTAAATAACATTTGATTTTGATGAATTCATCAACATCTACCACAACCAACCAAGGAAAAATTTTATTTTAATAATTTCTTATTCCAATAAATACAGGACTATTATTGCATTAGGTGAGAGGATGTTCATTGGGGATTATTGTTAATGTATGTAGCTGGGGTAATTAGATCATTATGTGTGTAATGTAGGAACATCAATCTGAGTAAAGCTAGAACACGAGTAGTATTTGGAAAATAGATAAAACAGCCAGTTCGGTACATGACAAAATCATCCATTCAACAACAATTTACCACTCACACCTTCATAGCCTTGACAGATGGACACTCCTGTTATGTCTGAAAATTCTTTCATTCCTCTCCAGCCAAATGAGCCACCAAACAGCCCGTAAGATTACCCATGAGAAGACGCTCTCCAAGTCAGGCCACTACAAAATTTATTTGCATATCTTTCTTGTTTCTGTGGTTTTTTTTTTCTGAACTTCTGATTGTTTTGTCGAGAACTCAATTTTTGTTTGGATTGTTGCTTCGATCTATCCTCTCTACTCTGTATTATCAAATAGCGATGTCATAACTGACATCTTTCTAGAGTATATATTAACTTTTTGGCCGGCTCAGGCATTTGTTTGGCAAAAACTTACAGCTACACTTACCTAAAGAACAAAAAACCTTGCAGCTCGGCTATATTTTGATGAGATCAATGTTTTAGAGCGAACATAAACATTATCATGAATACCAAATATATGGGGCAGTACAACGGCAAAGCAAATAATTTGCGATTTCTAGGAATCATCATCATTTTGCTTCCATGAAATCTTGATACCTAAGGGGGGTCTTGATGACCTGATGAGCTGTTAGGGTGTATATCAGTTATTTTTCGACTTTGTCATGGTATATAAAAAAAAAATTTAACACTAGGTAACCAACTTATTGCAGCTTGCATTGGTTCATGATCGTAACTATGTTAACAGATTCAAATGCGTAGTGGGATATGATAAACATTAGTGGCAAGCCCTTCTACTTGAATTGGAATATCCAAAAAGAAAAGGCTAACATTTAAAACAGATACAAGAACCGCTAAAATTTAGTAAAATCCTAGTTTATATGAATGGCACTCCTACTGATCTTACAATGAGGAGATATTATTAGATCCAAGCTGATCCTATTGATCTCCCAATGAGGAGAAAGTAATGTAATTTTTCTCTCAAAGTTGCAATCCTTCATAAATTTTTCTCTAAGCAAGAAAAATCACACCCCAACAATTCCTTAAAAAACATATAATTTGTCTACAACGGAGAAACCTCACGATGTTTTAATGTCTCATTGCCAAAACAAATGTTTTTGTTTGTCAAGAAATTAATGAAATTTTACCAAAATTAATGAAATTTTTTTACTAAAATTAATTTGTCTACAACGGAGAAACCTCGCGATGTTCTAATGCCTCATTGCCATAAATTTTTTTATCGAAATTAATGAATTTTTTTAATTTTAGTCATTTTTAAATAATAAATATGTAAATATTAAACATATTTTTATACTTTCCGAAACTTTTCTGAATTTTTTCATAAATTTATCCAAAATGACCCCCTACGGAAATTTGTTAGTATGATGACATCATTAATAAAACCAAGATTCAAAACCTAAAAATCAAACAAATATGGGAAAAAAAATATACTATAAGCAAGATCATCAAAACCATATAAAATTAATGAAGAAAAAACAAAAATACTTATAATCAATGTAAGTTCTTACCAGATTCGAAATGATCCCTACGAGATGGAAAACCAAAGCCAATGCAAGAATCCATAGCATCAACATGAACTCGATCAAGAAGGTGATGGATCCACATAACATCAAGGACATCGAAATCCCTAAAAAGAGCAATGTTAAACCCACCGAAGAATCTCGGGTGGTCTCGTGGGGAACAAGACGGGTGGCAGATTTGGCAATGGCGGAGATCAGAGGACGGTGAAGATTAGAGCACAGAGCTCGTATAAAGCCCTAGATTGCCGATCTTGTCGTCTCATGTTATTTTATTATTGAAAATAAAAAAATAAAAATGAGGAATAAACGAAACAGAGACAAAGATCAGAGGGCTTTGTTGTTAGCGATGGCGTTGGATCATTGGCGGAGATCAGAGGACAGCGATCATGACCGCGGTTTGGATCGTCATGTGGAGAGATCCGGTGATCCGTGCCCCCTTGAACGGCTATTATGCTCTGAATTCCATCTGGCGCGACATCAAACCGGGCATTTCGACTTCGGCGAGTTCAATTTCCAGCCGGCCAAAATCGGCCTGAGAGGGATTTGAATGCTGAGCACGAGGGATTTGACTGAGAAGGATTTGAGGGAGAGCCTGGGGAATTTAGGGTTTGACCAATCTGAATGAACAAAAGAGATAAATTCAAACCTCTAGCTGATTGTTCGACAGATTCAACACAAGCAAACCGCGAAGCTTCCCAAATGCCTCTGGATCAGCAGAGAAAATGGATTAGGGTTTCATACGTTTTGTAGAGGGAGAGGGAGAGAGAGAGAGAGGGGCTAGAGTTGAAAATGAAAAGAAAATAAGGGAATCGATTTATAAATGTAACTTGTGGGCACGCAAGTTCGATACCTGTTGAGGGTTTGATTATTTTACCACAATTTTAAGTATTAACAGTGGCTTTTTTTATATTGCTACAGTAGTTTTTATATCTTTTTCACATGTAAGTGCTTCTTTTATAAAACTCTTTATTCGCCGCTTCAGTTTCAAGTGGGAATTAGTTGCAGCGATATTGGAAATTTGAATAATTTTAGGCACAAGGAGCCAGCCTTCTTTCCGGTGCACGATTTAATCAACCTTTTTTAATTCTTTGGTATCTGAGCTATGATTTAAATGCAAGTGGTGTACCGGTGTATCGCTGGCTAAACACCGGCTTAGTCACAGCACTCCCTCTCAGGTATTTTCCATATATATATATTGAACTTCCTTGGTTCAAAGTTCAAGCCTAAAAAATACACGTGGTGGGGGGATGTTGACCCATACCCTTAGTGCAAAGCCTCTGCACCTATTACCAGTTCAATCAAAAAGTCAAAAAGAAGGCCCATAGAGCACTAGTTAGGTACTCTAAGACCTAAGGCTGTGTTTGGGATTGCTCTTTGGAGGCAAAGAGCAACTCTCTGCTCTTGCGTAGAGTACTTTAGCATGAGACTGTGTTTGATTGTAAGTCTTCTTTTTAGCTCTTTTGGAGAGTAAAAGAGCCTCTTCATTGTTCTTGAAGCAAGAGAGCATTGCATATATATATATATATATATATATATATATATATATATATATATATATATATATATATTGTAGGTCATCTCCATTGCAAAAATATAGATTTGATTATATTAAGTGCCAAGTGGTCCAATTTTCCAACTATATAATTACACGTTGGCATAGTGACAAATTTTGTTTTCGGTAATTTTTTCGGTGAGGGGTACTTTCGGATTAATTTCGATACATTTTGAAAAAAATTCGAGAAAGTTTCGGGGATTAAAAATATATACAAAATACATTTAATATTTTTTTGAAAATTAACAATTGATCCAAGCGGCCAGGCAGTGACGCCGACCTCAAGCATAGAACTACAGAAGACAAATTGACAAAAGGTACCATTATACTCACCCCACCTTCTTCATTCGGCATGCATTGACCGCCTTTGAATCAGATGGTGGAGGTCATTTTTCGTCCCCATTTTTTACACAATGAATCTATGGATCATTGGCATACCATTAGACGGTCAATTTTTTATTACATATGGTACACATCTCAAAAAGTAATCCTAAAATCATATGACTTGCATCACGCTCAAACGTGATTTTAGCGTCACGTTTGAGATGTGTGCCATGTGTAATAAAAAATCGATCATCTGATGGTATGCCCACGATCCATAGATCCAGTATGCAAAAGATGGATACGAAAAATGACCTCCACCATCTAATTCAAAGGCGACCAATACATACCAGGTGGAACAAGTGGGGTGAAAAAGCAACTTTAAGGGGCGCATAAACGATAGACATTGACAAACTGCAGCCATTTTCATTATGTTTAGTCCCACATCGGTGAGAAAAAAAACAAAGAACACTCTCAGCCACCTATAAAGAGTGGATTCCTCATGCTTTACTACTGTGCATTCTCTTCCACCATCCTCTACGTCAAAAGTGGATACTATCAGGTTGTTTGTCTTCTAGGCTTCATCGTTTCGGCTAATTTTTGGCTTCTAAAAAGCTGAAAATTGGGGTGCAGGAATCACTTGTAATATGCATATAGTTTAACTATGCACGGTGATAAGATTTCCATTTATTTTTAAGAAAATTAATCTATGCAATATCATTTAGGGAGTTTTGGATTTATTTACACTCTGCCCCTCATATCTTATCTATTTACATTGCGGTCCTTGTTTTTTTTTGTTTTTTTTGTTTCCTTTACTTATTATCCCCCTATAATGATGAATCAATCGTTGGCTATTAACAGACTAAACTTTGACTGCTTTGAATTAGACCATCATATTCTACCAATGAATCTTGAGGTTACCATCAAGCTGTCAGATTTTGATTTCATGTGTCAGATAATACAAAAAGTGATCATGATCATGGTTGTATATCAAACATGATTCTTGGATCACTTATCAATATGTGTGTCATGTGAATCAAAATCTGACTATCTGATGACTCATGATCTCAAGATCCATTGGGTAGAAAATTATAGTGAAAAATAATCTCCATCTTATTCCAAGCAGTCAAAGTTTAGTTTTAGAATAATCAACGATTAATTCGTAATTGTAGGGGGCAAAATGCAAAGGAGACACAATAGCAGGGACCACACTATAAATATGTGAAACATGGCAGTAGAGTATAAATATGACATATTTTAAGTGGGTAAATGCAAAAATCCCTAATATATATATAGGGGAAATGGGAAAATACTCTCTAGCGCTACGCTAGGGCGCTGTTCTACTCAAGTGTTAGATCATGTGCCTTGTGGCTAGGGCTTTCAATGGGCTGGGTTAGGGTGAAATCCAACCAGGCCCATGGCTGATCATCCCAAAATGGGTGTTATTTTGGGTTGATCATACCACATGACATGTGAGGTTAGGGTTAAAAATTTTAGGGTAATTTTAAAAAAAAAAACACATGTCCCATGGCTGATCACCTTAAAATGGGTGTTATTTTTAGTTGATCATGCCACGTGACATCTCTTATATATTTACTAGTTTAAGATCTTTTTTATTTCATTTTATACGGCCATTTGCGGAGCAGCATGTTGAAACTACAGTGGTGAGGGTTAACTAACAGAACCCAACCCACACCTTGTAAAGACAATGATGGAAAACAATGTGGAGGACGAGTATCGAACCCACGACCTACTCCCTCACAATGGAGGGAGTATACCATCTGGTACTAAAGTGGATTCTTTAAAATTTTATATGGTCTTAAATATAGTTAAATCCTTATAACTATATTAAATGTGCAATTAAGGGAATTCTTTATTTTTCAATCATCTTTAGTGTAATTATACTCCTATAACTATATTAGGTGTAGGGTATTTTTCAACTCTTAAGCTTGATAAATAAAACTGTAAATGATATAATTAGTGAGCGTACACAGACGGGACCATTCATTCCTTCAAAATTTTCACCTAAGACAGGGTGTTAGATGTAGGGCTACTATATGTTTCCTGACTTATGCACTAATGGTGGAGGTGCACCTATCAATTATATATTTCTTACAAAATCTCACTTACCATAGTATTATAAGCATAATATAACATTTAAGAATATAAAACAATAAAAAAAAAAAAAAAAACTCTACATCACTTAGCATAGTATTATCTGTCCAAACTGCTCATAGAGAGGATTCATTTTTGGAGTAGCACATTGGGAGGAGACCCGCACAAAGGGCGGGAGCAGGCATAGGGATTATAACCCACGACCTGCTGTTTTCACAGGGAAAAAGGATATCAGTTGATACTTATTCATGAAGCGTCACTTGGCATGTCTTAGATAGATCAAAGTACTCCAAATGGTTGTCCACCATTTGTACTATACTCAATCCAAAAATTACTCCAATGAAAAGATTTTTATCACAAAATCATAGGACTTTAATAGGGGCCATTAAAAGATATGAACGGTTGATATTTAAGTGCACAGAGTGCAGCTTTTGGGCTCACAATAACTATGAGCCACCACTTTGTTGACATGGATTGCTCAAACACTTTGTGTCATGAATTACTCAAAATCCTTTGTGTCATTCTCCCCTTTTTGGTAAAATGGTGAAAATGAGTCAAAATAAGACGATGAACACTAGTTATGCCTGAAGGCTATACTCACCTCCTTTGGAATATAATGTGGAAAAATGCAGCCTTGGTACAAACCAGTCTAAGAAAACTACAAACATGGCAGCAAACAAGGTCTCAAAAGACCTCCAGATCATCAGTTTATAATCAATCTGAAAAGATTGATGTTCTAGCAGCACCAGGGCTCAAAAACCCTTAATATCAATGATAACAGTGGCTCAAAAACCAAAAAAATAACAAAGTTAGAACTTAGAACTCATGCAAAATTTCTCAAAAGAAACTCAAAAACTAAAATTCTTGTTCCAATAAAAATCCATGTTAATCCCTTTTGGCCCCTTTATAGATGTATAGAAGAAAGTAATACGAAACTTTCTATAACTAAAATTTTGACTAAGTATTGACTTTTTTTTTATACGGCCATTCGGCTGAGACAACCTCGAGAACCGAGGAGCAGACACGCATACACATGTGACAGTTGCGGAGGAGCGTGAGGGAGCACCAACTATAGTGGCGAGGGTTAACTACCAGAATCCAACCCACACCTTATAAAGACAAGGGTGGGAATAACGTGGAAGATGAGAATCAAACCCACAACTTACTCCCTCACATTAGAGGGAACATACCAACTTGACTAATTAGGACTTTTTTTTTTATCATACGACCATTTGGCAGATATAGCCTCGAGAACCGAGGAAGAGACACATACAAATATGACAATTGAGGAGTAGCGTGAGGGAGCACCAATTACAGTGATGAGGGTTAACTAACATAAGCCAACCCATACCTTGTAAAATAAAAATAACATAGAAATAACTTTTACTAATTAACTCCTATTTATTCTCTAATTAGGTTTCCTATTGTTAATGGTAAAGTAAACAAAACTTCCTAAATCGATTTAGACTCCAAATCTCTTAGGACTCCGTATAAAAATTCGTCACTCTCGTTTTTAAGATTACTGAGAGAAAGCACTCTCAATAATCTGTCCCAGTCATGTGATCTCATAGGTGATCACGTGGCGTACACCTTGGATGTAATGGCCCACTTTATTAAGGCCCAACGGGTATTTATTTGAAAACCTGTTTTTTAAATACGAACCAACCCTTCCTTTGTCGTCCCTCTCTGAATTTGTCCTCTACTCCATCATTCTTCCCGGGTTTGGGTTTGGGTTTGAAAAGGCAACTACTATTTATGAAAAGGATCTTTGTTGCTTCTACTTGTGGTGAGGGAAGGGTCCTTTTCCTAATCAAAATTGGATGATGTGCGTTTCACAAAACAAGCTTCTAAACAGATATGGGTTTTTACCTTTCATAAAAAAAAAAACAGAAGAAAGATATGGGTTTTCTATATCTGTTTGATTACAAGATATTGTAATTATGAAAAAAGGAATTAGTATTAAAACCCAGTTATTGATGGTCCATCATCGGTTTTCCAAGCTTATTGATCTACTGTTAAATCTTCCAGATAACTATTTGGTCACAATTTGGTCAGCCAAAAGTCCAAAACTAACGTACAGTGATCAAAGCAGAGGGAGACCATGAATGAGTTGATTTCCATGAGTACATATGAAGAAAAAGAAGGTCAAGGGTTGATATAATGTTACTCGACAATCATCATATTGCCCTGATCACCATATTCAATGCAATGAAATGGCTAATGTGAATGCCTCAATCAATTAGATAGCCATCATCGTCATGTTTTTTTATGGAAGATTATATTAAGAGGAACAAAAAAAAGAAAAAGAAAAAGAAAGGCCAAGAGACTTACACCAGGGATCCAAAGTGGCCCAACCACCTGACTGTCACCTCCAAATTACATGAGGAAAAAATAAATTTTCATAATTGAAGACCAGTAGGAACAGATATCGTGCAAGTCAGCATTGAGGGACTCTTCAACCCAAGTGAATAAAAAATCTCATCACCCGAACTCCGGGTCTCCTGGAAAATTCTAGCATTGCGCTCTGCCCACAGTGACTAAATGACCCAAAGTGAATGATATTTCAAAAGAGTACCTTTATTTTTACCCACAGATTCTTTGAGTTTACCCACATAAGTGGGTGCTCGACTTAGGCAAACTAAATATTTATTTCCACCCACATATTCTATTTATTTTTCAAACATTCGAATCCACCCACACTTTCTTTTGCCATACACCCACATCATCGTCCCTCTTCCTCTTCCCGCGCTTGCGCCATATTTGAAATCGGTTCCTCTGAGGCCCTCTAAATCGACCGATTGCCCGTGTTTGTACACCCACATTGTCTTCCCCAATCGTCTTATCGTGTTGTGCAATGTTAGGAAGGGTTTCTATGACTGTTCGAACCCTTTTTTGACTCGTGGCTGTACACCCACATCGTCTTTCCCAATCTTCTTCTCGCGCTGCAAGAACGTGAGGAACGAATGAAGACTGAGATTTGAAGAGCGGCAAAGAAACCCTCAGAGTTCTTGTTAGGGTTTGTGGAGCAACGACAAACAACGGTTCGAGGTAATTTCAATTTATATATTTATTTTATACAATCTGCATGTCAAATTGAAGTTCTTGATAGGGTTCGTTGTTTGTTCAACATATTTAGTTATTTTTATATTCTGAGTACCTTTAAATCCACCGAACAAATCTTTGAGTTCACTCACAGTAAAACACATTGATTTGGTTGAACTCAAAGAATTGGTGGATAGATTTAATCGTTCTTATTTTTTGTTGTGGTTCCAAACCAACCGTCAATGATGTGATTGGATTGACAGTCAGATTGTGAAATGGATGATTTTCGTAAACGGCCTACGGCTTCCTATAGAAGAAGACTTACAAAAGTCCGAATCGAAGGAGCATCCGAAGAAAGGTCTTTAGATTATGAAATTGCTTTTGATAATTCTAAGATTTTGGTAATAACTGTTGAAGCTGCAACGACAATAATATCTGAATCACAGAGTGAAGTCCCGTCTATATTAGATGTAAAGATGCAAGAAGGGAAAATATTAGAAGAGAGTGGAGGAGGGAAGTGTGGTAGAAGGGATGGTGGAAGAGGTTATTAAAGTAGGGAGTGTGGATGATAAGGCAGTAATGAGAGGGTAGAAGAAACTATCGGAGAGGGGAGGGCGGAAGAAATTATTGGAGATGGGAGAGTGGATGATGTGGCAGTAGAGGAGAGTGTGGCATGCGTTGTCGGGGAGGTAGAACGGATTAGGGAGGGGAGTGTGGAAGAGAGTGGAAGTTGGTGTAAGCGAGAGAGTGGAAGTGGGTGAAGGTGAAGGTGAAGATGAAGGTGAGGGAGTAGAAGTGGGTGAAGGTGAGGGAGCTGAAGATGAGAGGGCGGAAGAGAGAGTGAAAGTGGGTGAAGGTGAAGGTGAGGGAGTGGAAGTAGGTGAAGGTGAGGGAGCTGAAGATGAGAGGGTGGAGGAGAGAGTGGAAGGCGAAGAAGTAGCTTGAGTTTTGAAAAAGAAGAGAAAAATGTAAAAGGTCGAAGTTGAGTCAGCCCAAACTAGAGTCGAGGATAATGTGACACCATTTCTCGGAGGCCCTATGGACACTTTGCTTCTACGATGGTATAGAAATCATATTGCCCAGGATCTATGGGTTAACAAAGAAAGTAAGCAGCAACATTCAATTCATGTAATATATTTATCTTTTTTATTTAAAATATGTGTACATAATTATAATTATCTTATTAATTTTGTTGTTGCTTGATGTATGACCAAGGCGATTTGATGTAACTCATCCAATGTTGTGTCCTCATCCATTTGCGTGTCTTCAAGTATTCTTATCAATAATCGGTGATGGTCAGGCGATTTCTTGATGAGTTCTAGTATAAATATCAAGGCCGGGATCTTTTAGAGATGCCACAGAAGGTCATATTCTTGCCCTGGCTCGAGTGTAATTTCTTTGCCTAGTCGATGAGCCTTGGGCGCAGGTGGTTGGAGTGGTTGAGGTGCAGGGATTGGTGGAGGGATAATGTGAGGTGGGGGCGGCAAGTTAGCTTCTCTTTCTCTCACGCTCTCCTATGGTGATTGTACATTTGTGAAATCCTTATTTCAAGTGAAAGACAGAAGTGGATAATTTGTTCCTGATTTAAGAATCGGGCAAGTTGGTTGTTGATCGAACCTGGTGTGGCTCGTCGTCAATGTATTTGTGAAGTGAGTGAAATTCGAGGTTGGAGCGCGTACCTGCATGGTGCCGCTCCAAGGTGGGAGGTATTGTGTGTAATCCTCATTTTCTAGAAAAGCAGAGACTAGTGTCTCGCATGGGTCAAAATGTTCTTCTTGTTCATTTTCTCTGACATTCGGCAAACACTCGGTTGTTATCTCGTTTTCTTAGTTTGGGGTCTTTCAGGTGACACTGTCTATCCATGCGACAATCTAAGCTGCGGTTTGAAAAACATGATCTCCATACTCGAGCTCTGAATCAGACAAGGGGAGTAGCAATGATGTTGGTTTAGGATTTAGAGGAGTCTGAGGTTCTGATGAGTGTGGAGGAATGGTCTCCGGGTCCTAAAGGAGTGGACTCGTATCTGAGTGAATTTTGGGTATGGAGGTGGGCTCGGTGGGGCGATTCGAGTGATCAAGCCCAAGGGCTGTAGGGGTGAAGAAGCTCTCACAGGGGTAGCAAAAGTGTTAGAGGGTTGGACGCGAGTGATTAAGGTAGAGGGCTGAAAGGAAGATTGACTGGGGAGATCCATGGTAGTGACCTGAGCCGGTGTCCCTTGGTTGTGATTGGGTATAGGGTTATTAATGATTCCTAAATTTTGTTGGGGTTGACTATTGTCGCCGGGGTTAGGATTCCTAAGCGCCTCCCAGTCGATTTGATTTCGATCATTCATGTCATAGATCACATCTCGGAGGACCCAGTAGTCTTCTAGGTTGTGTTCCGCATATCGATGGAACGCGCAGGACTTGCTATAATCTAGATTTGTCGGCCATGAGAGGAGATTCTAAATGTTAAAGAGATGAAAAATGTTGGGAATTGTGTTAGGTAAAGGGAGATAGTTATCCCACCTCGGCTGATAAGGGCCTCTAGTTGGGTTGAAATTTTATGGTGGAGTTACGTTATTATAGTTCGGCACATGGGTCGATCGATTCTGCATTGCATTCTAGTTCTGGTAAGTGTTAGGATATTGGTTTCTGTTCTGGTATTGGCCTTGATTCTGGTTCTGGCCTTAGTTTTGGTTTGCATATCTTGGTTGATTGGTGCTTTGGTTTTGGTTGGTGTACCGTTGTTGATTTTGATTTTGCTCAAAGTTTCGCGATTGAAAATTTTCGTCCCCGAAGTTTTGTCCTTGGTTGACAACGGTATTGACCTATTCGGTTTCTGAGGCTTTCTTATTATTTTTTTACTTCGATTTACTAGAAGAGCCTACTTTCGATGTAACTATGGATAGGGCGAGATCTCTGCCTTTAATGTGTCGCGCTAGTCGGGATGTCCGGGAGTGGAGTGTAGTGAAGTCGGGGCAATCACTTATGATAAGTGCGCTCTTTAACGATTCTCTAGTATTATCGATGATAATGTCAACCGAGTCTTTCTCTTTCATTGAAGTGCCGGTCGGTGAGTTTCCTCCATCTGGCGACGAATTCGGTGAATTCTTTATCGGGTCTTTGCTTGGCCGTCAATAGATCACTGAGACTGACTATCTCCTGGATGAGATGCTTGTATGGTCCAGGAACTGACCGACTAAATCGTCAAACCTTTCTATCTTATAAAGCGGGAGTCCCGCAAACCAATCTAGAGCTTCTCCTTCTAATGAGCGTTGGAAGTAGTGAATGAAAAGTCCCTGATTATCGCATATGGGTTGACAATCATTGCAAAGGAGGGCCAAGTGATGGTTTGGACTTCCGGTGCTATTATATTTGATAAATTTTGGTAGTTTGAATCCTATTGTTAAGTTAAATTCGACGTCCCAACAAAATTTGTCGAATCTGAATGAGTGACCAGACCGCTCTCTCTTGTCCATGTACTCGTCAAGCATCTTAAGGAGATCTTTGATCTTGATGGTGTTGTCTTTTAGGGCAACCCGCAGGCCAACCTTGTCTGGAGAATCATCGTTGAAGAATGTGTGAGTAGGTTGTCTCAATGGTGAGACGTGGGCTGACACCGTGCTCGGGGTAGGCGGTGGCCTTTCCTGTCGTTCTTGGTCTTCTAAAAATTGTCGCGTCCTAATGGTCTTGTATGCAGCGGCCAGTCCTTGAAGCAATTCTTCGGAGTCATCATCTCCTCTTTGTATTATTTGAATACCGAGCTCTACAATTTGTTGAGCAGTGAGGTTTTGTCCAGTGTTACTATCTCTCCCATTATGATTATTACCGGTTGCGAGGTAGAGAAAGAATTTTTTTGTTCGCCAGCCATGTTAATCTCAGATTGTCGTAGGCTGGAACTATAAAGTGGTTCTTCTTCGTATATGCGGCTGTTATAATATCCCCACAAGGGTGGGTCTCCTAAACTCACTCTTCGTATACCGAACATCTCGAGTCTTTGACGAAGACTCATATATCTAAGAGGGATTCGAAGTGATGCGATGGGAAGAAAAAGACAGGAAAATAAAATAAAAACTATCTAAAAAAGAAAGAGTTCAACAAAAGAGTCCCATCACGATCGCCAGTCTATTGGTGCGCGCTTTTTCTGGGTTCCTCTTGGTCCTCGTTGAATCAGTGGCCCAATTCTGTCAAAGTGGACTCTAGTGATACGACATTTGAAATATTAGAGATAAAATAAAAAAGGAGGATTTCTAGGAAGATTCCTAGTTTGTTGCGATCTCCAGCTGCAGATATTTAGTGATACTGCAATACGTCAGTGATCACGCTTTAGAGAGGGCGTGAGTTACTTTTTTATTGAATCGTCCGCCTGCGAATGTCAGCAGCTATGACTCTTCCTTATAGTTTAGATAGTTTAGTTTTCCTTTTCTTTCCCTGTTATTATTGTAATTTTAATTGGTTTGAGTGTCCTAATTCTACTATGAGTCTAACTGTATAAGGTTATTATAGTGACCTAGTCTAATATTCTAATCCTATTAGGAGTCTAATTAGTTTTAGGTGTTGTAGTCCCGTTAGAAGTCTAATTAATTTTGTTTCCTAATCTTACTAGAAGTCTAATTAATACTAGTCTCCTCATTCTACTAGGAATGCAAATATATTAATTCTAGTGAAACTCTAAATGAATTAAGCATGCTCATTATACTAGAATTCTATTTGAAGGCAAATATAGTAATTCTACTGCAACTCTAATTAAAATAGAAGACTGATTTTACTAAAACTCTAATCAAAGCAAAAGAACTAATTTGATTAAGATTTCGATTAAAGCAAATAAATTAATTTTTCCAAAATTCTAATTAAAGCAATGAATAAACTATATCAAAAATCCAATTAAATTAATGAATTAATTAAACTAAAATTCTGATCAGAGCAATAAATTAATTATACTAAGATTCTAGGAAAATTATGGAACTGATTTTTTAATTCTAATTAAAGCAATAAAATAATCTTAAAAAAAAGAGATTTTGGGCCCGCTATGCTAAAGAGGATTGGCCTCGTTCCCGAGTACCATCCGTAAGCTCCCTTGGGCGAATCGGGTGGCTGAGATTAAAGAAAAATTGAGTTTTGGATTATAATATTATTTTTTTAGATTTTTAGAGTCGATTTTGGGATTATAATTATGAATTAAATTAAGAAACTAGAGTTTTAGAAAACTAAATTGAGAATTAGGATTTTAGAAATATTGAATTAAGAAATTAAAACTAGGAATTTAAAATTTTAGGATTGAATTGAGGTCCGAAATTAGAAAATCAGACCGTATGATTAAGGACTGGTTCTAGAAACTAAGAACTAGAACCATAGATTAATGATAGGACTGGAGATTAAGATTTTAAAATAAAATTAAGGTTTAGAATCGGTGAATTAGGTCGTTAGATTAAGGACTGGTTCCGGAACCTGAGAACTAGAACCAGAGACTAAAAATTATGGTCTAAAAGGGGTACTACGGTCTAAAACTGAAAATTTAATTTTAAAAATTAAGAAAACCTAAGTCTAAGAATTAAACTTAAACTAAGGGTCGATGCTAAAGGTTGGATTTTTACATAGGGTCGGGGCTGCAGAGAGAAATCTCAAAATTTCGAAGCTTGAATCTCGAAATCATGACTAGGTTCCTTTATGTCTTCGTTCTCGGAGTTCTCTGGTTTCAAAATCCCAAAAAATTCCGTTCTCTCTCGTGTTGCTCTAGCCTTCTTTGACCAGATTAAAAAAATATCTTTTATAGGGTTTTCTCCAATTAAACGCCCTATTTCAGGCATTTAATCGAATTGCGCGACGATTTTTTGGTGCTTAATCGCTTTTAGTCGGTCACGGACTCAATGAGTGATCGGTTGACTTGCTCAGCGAGTTTCCTAGTTCTAACAATATTATGACTAATTGTGTGCTTGATGTGGAGTGCGCAATCCGATTAAGAGTCTCTTTCGAAGCGCTTGATCGTGGAATCTTGGGCGTCAAGGACGATAAGACTAGGTCGGGCGTAGGCCAATTGCGCGTCGATGGTCGGGCGCTCAATTCGATCCTGCATCTCATGTGAGGCGCATGATCGAGTCTCGAAGTGGTCTGGGAAAGGAGTCTGGTCTGAAAGGGGGACTGATTGCACATTTATAGTTTTGCGTGTAATCGAATTACGTGCTTGATTTTAGGCACGTAATTCGAGGCTGCTCGAGTCTGAGTCGGGTCTGAAATACAAGACTATTGTTTCAGCCTGTATTATGACTATATACTATTATTTTAGTATATAGTTTCCCTACGTTGGGATTTGAGTCATAGAGCTATTATTTCAACCTGTGTTCAACCATGTACTATTGTTTCAGTGCATAGTTCTCACGTTAGGGTTAGGGGGTCTGAAATGTTAGACAATTATTTCAGTCGGCATTTCAACTATATACTATTGTTTCAGTATAATCTCCCTATGTTGGGATCTGAGCCATAGAGCTATTATTTCAGTCTGTGTTCAGTCATGTACTATTGTTTCAGTGTATGGTTCCCACGTTAGGGTCATGGGGTCTAAGCCACAGAGCTATTGTTTCAGTATATGGTCCCACATTAGGGTAAAAGAATCTAAACTACAGTGCTATTGTTTTAGCCTGTGTTCAGCCATATACTATTATTTCAGTATATGGTCCCTAAGTCGAGATGTAAAGTTTTCAGAGAAGGTATGTCTTTTCTGAAAAGTCACGGGCAAGGTCAAAGTTTGACCGAATAGATTTGCATATTCTGAGAGAAAAAATGGGAGTGTCTACACTATCCTATTCTTATGATTTCTTGTACAATCCATAATATCTATTATCCTTATCTCTACTAGGCTTATGCCTTTGCAAATCGTAAATCAGAAAGGTCTTTCCTTCAGCTTGTAATATAGTTTTGGATTTCAGAAGGTATCAAGGAAAGGTAGAAAAGGATTCAAAGTTTTTCTGAGAATTTAATTCTTCTTTTTCCCATCTTCTTATACTATTCTGCTTCAGTAACTATCTATGATTGGATAACTTCTTCCCATATACTTCCATTTATATATATATCCCAGTTCTTCAGCTATAAAATCGTCTTTTATGATTTTTTTCTTCTTTATAGCTTTTTACTTGAGAATCATTCTTCTTTTTCAGAAATCATTATTTTTTACAATTTTTCTTTCTTTTCCCATATTCTTCTTTTATTTTATTCATCTGTACCTCTTCTAGCATTCCCTTTATCTGTTCTTCTTTTTTACTCCTTTCACTCCCTCTTCTTCCCTTCCTTTACTTCTAAATTCTCAGAAATTATAAGGGTTAAAGGTAGAAAGTTTTGGGTAGTACATATGGTTAAAAGTTTATAAAATTTTGGTACAAAGAAATTTCGTTTCAGACTTCTAACATGGGTTCATAGGATAAAATGTTCTAGGATTTTAGCTTTTTGGCTCTAATTTAAACAAAAGATGACTTTAAATCATCTTTACGATTTACTAGCATAGATACTTTATTGCTTTGATATTTTTAATAGATAGTTCTAGACAAAAAATTAGTTCATCATATTCATAGAATAACCCAATTCTAAATTCAACAATATGAGATTCCATAACAGTTTAGAAGTTCAAAGAAATTTTTGCGATTTGAATAGAAACAGTTTCTCTCAGAATAAAAGAGGAAATATGGCTCAAAATTTCACTGGTTTATAATTTTGAAACTATAATCTAAACTTTTGCAGTTTAGATCAATCTATTATTTCAAATATTCATTCTAATACAGTGTTTTAATGAGCTAAGCATGAATTATAACTGTTCTAAATTTTAATTATTAAACATATATTATAAGTAATTGTAAGTTTTCGGGATTTGCAATTTCTTTTATCATAATTCCTATCCACTTATCAAATTTTTTTTATTTTTAAAAGTTTCAAAAACTAAAGCTAACCACTATATTAAAATTAATAAAAATAAAACTACTATACACAAGAATTATGTATCC
The DNA here is from genome assembly GCA_021018995.1 of Chloranthus sessilifolius. Lineage (NCBI taxonomy): Eukaryota > Viridiplantae > Streptophyta > Magnoliopsida > Chloranthales > Chloranthaceae > Chloranthus > Chloranthus sessilifolius. The sequence goes on from CM037586.1 coordinate 36,571,078, forward strand.
CCCCAAACTTAAATCGGACAATGCCCCCATTGGCATAAAAATAAGGAAAACTTAAAAATTTATACATGTGAGGTTTAGAATGTAGTAAATTCATACGATCACTCGAGAATATAATATTATACAGTAGGAAGTATCTTACGATCGATCATGTTTTACCACGATTTAAATCGTAACATACTTGCTGAAATTTTTTTTTCTAACTAAAGTAAAATAAAAGAGTTAGTTTACATATTTTACAGGATTTTGCTACGAGTGAGTCGGTAGCTCGACGGTGCCCATGAGTGTATCAGACATACTTAGGGTCTGCCAGTGATGTAGTGATCACTAGTCCTTCTTCGGCTGGAAAGAAAAATTTCAGGGTTCCATATCCTCGTTTGAGAATTAAGAGGGGAGATATGAACAAAATATGTGTTCTCCTCTAATTTTTTTGGGTTTTTGTAAAATATTGACGGTGCGCCGAAAGCGTTAGGAAAAGGTAACCTCGGTATATATGGGATTTCAGTTACAATATTGGGCACACTATCTTTATTATTTTTTTGGGGTCTATTTTCAATTTCTATTATTTTTAGTTTCTCTGGTTGGAAAACATCTGCTTTAATTTCAGGCTCACTATTCTTGGTCTCGGGAATGACTACTAACGTAGGCATCTCCACCTTGTTATTAACAGTCTCACAACTTCTTAAAGGCTGAAAAACTTGGATCTGTTTTGAGGGAATCGATATATCTCTCACAAAAACGTGTCCTCTCGAGTTACTCACAGGTTGTGACTGTTACTGGTTGCTCTCTTGTTCCACCAATTGCATAGCTAGCTTCTCAACTTGGGCTTCTAGTTTCGTAATGGATTATGTATGCGAATGTAAAACTTGAGAGAATTGAGTGAACTAGGATTAGTCCTTGGAACGCTGATGTCACTGTTGTTGTAAATCCCTAAGGATTTGAACAACTGTGTCATCAAATCCACTGATCAGAAGATTGAACTGTTGCTGCTCATATGGCTGATATGGTCTCATGGGTAGTAGGTAGGTTTGTTAAAAGTTTTGCGCAGGAGGATAGTTTGGCTCAACAACAGATAGTCCTTGTTGTTGGCCATTGGTGGAGCCATAATTAAAACAAGGATGGTTACTCTGTTGCGAGTTATACGTGTTACCGTATTCACTCCGTTGAAATGCATAAGCTCATTCCCAGTCTATCAGCTTCAGATATAGTTGAGCAACGGGATAATTAAACACTCAAAATATTTATAGATTTGGAATGAGTGTGGTGCATAAACCAAATAGAATATAATAATAATAAAATTTTATTTATTTATTTATATATATTTTTAATAAAAAATCTTTATTATTGGAATTTTACCAAAAATAACAAATTCCAATAAAGATGTTAAAATATATATATATAATAAAAGAAGTATTCTATAAAAAATCTGGCCCAAATAGGGTTCAGAATCACCTCTTAAACACTAAAGGAAATATTACCAAAAAAGGAAAGAATCAACTAAAAAAAAGGGATTTGAAAGGATAATCAATGGATTTTGGGCTCAAGAAAAATTCTACCAAAGGTAGCCACGACGTGCGTGTTGCAAAGAGCTTTCTGAATTGGAGTCATTTGCGCGATTCCGACACCCGTAGCCAAAGTTATGGCCAAAATATCGGCACGCGCCCAGAACTGTCCTAATTAGGAAAAGATCACTATTTTCTGCCAAAATAAATTTTTTTTATTTTTAATTTAATTTAATTTTATTTTTATTTTAGAAAACAGGGATAGAAAATAAATCTGAGTCTCAAGCTTCAATTGTCAGAAGAAGTGTCGAAACTTTGATTCGCTGCTCTGAATAAACCTACAAAAGCTTAAGAAGTGATGCAAAGAAAGGTAAAAATATAAAGAAATATAAAAAGAGAAAGATAAATATTTATTTTTAAAATGAAAATAAATAAAATTAAAAGATAAATCGCTTCTCGGGCAACGGCGCCAAAAACTTGACCGGGTTATAGTATGTATATATTTAAATTAAAATCAAACCTTAACCTATTGCAAGCGCATAATGGAAATTATAGTGTAGCGATAGGATCGATCTCACGAAGAAGTGATTATCTTCTTATAGATTTTTATATTCTTACTTTAAAAACTATCTTTATCTTTTAAGTCCTAAATTACTGGAAAAATATGAATAAAATAATATTTTCTTTAATCTAATTGCATAAAAATAAATCCTAATCCTCCTTCAGATTAAGGTCGTCAATCTCAACCTTCAGCTATCGGATATTTACAAATTTAAAATACCGTTACACCGTATTGTAGCATTCTAGAATTTGGTCGTCAATCAAAAACTAAAATTCTTTAACACATATTTAATCTAATCAACAATCTCCTAAAATCTGGGCGTCAATCAAATTTGAGAAAATTGAAGATGGAGGAGTAAAACCGTTACACTAATCTGTAAACTTCAACCAGATTCGTCAATTCAAATCAAAATTCGAAGATGTTTACAAAACATGTAAATAAAAAAAAAAAAAATCTAATAAAGAAAGCAAAATAAATATATCCTTCACTCCTCAGCTGCAGTTGTAATAACCCCAAATTTAGTAAACCGTGTAAGCCATGAGATGTGTGTGTATGAATGTGTGTGTGTGGTTCACAAGGGAACCCATGCAATTTAACACACTTTGGTGTGTATGTGTCTTATCCCAAGAGGGAGTTAGTGGATAAGTGTAACACACAACTCATGTATTTGTGTTTAGCAAGATAGCAAAGTCATTTTCTAGGATAGGGGGGGGTTTCTCACACGTGAGACCCATTTGTTGAGTTTTGAGATTATAAATTAGAGAGAAAGAAAGGAAGAAAGGGTTTGAAGAGAAGAGAAAGAAGCTTTCTTGAATCCATGTGTTAGACTCACTTGATCGTAGTGAGATTGGTACGAAGTGTATGTGTGTGTGAAGGGTTGAAGAGAATTACATTGTCTTGATCGTGAACGAGGAGCTCGGTGAGATCGGAGTGGGTTTTGGAAACCCTTTTGTTGCAACAAGGAAGACGATCCGATCTATGGGTAAATCGTCGAGTTAAAGGTGAGAAAATGATGCTCAACGTATTTAAAGTTTGTTATTAAGTATTTAATATGATGTGTGAAATGTGTGGATGAGATACAATGAAGATCGAGTTGAGGAAAAACTCGGATCTGAAACATCTCTGATTCTTCCGCACCCGAGCTCCAGAGCTCTCTCACGCGAGAAACCTTCAGAAGGTATAAGCAAGCCATGAGACTCTGAGACTCGCGTGACCAACAGCAGCATGCCAAAATTCAGTCGGTCGCGTGAGGAAGGACGTGTTGTGGGCTCGCACGCCCAAGCTCCAGGGCTCGCTCGCGTGAGAAACAAAGTCAGTTTGATTTTGTTTCTTTTTGTTTGAATTCTTTGAAATTACGTACCTTTAGCCTTTCTTAAGCATTCCTAAGAGTGTATATGGACATTTTGAATGCAGGACTAAAGCGTTGATCTTATATGTGAGTTCACAAGAGAACTACATGTGCAATGACTTGAGCGTGACTTGTGGTAGGAGAATTCAATATCATAACTTCCTATATGATTGTATAGATGAATTGTGAATGAGATAAGCGTGTGCGTGAGTGTGTGAATGTGATAAGTAAGCATGAACCATGTAATAAATGTGAACCATGTGTTAAGTAAGTGTGTATGCGAATCGAATGTGCAAGCATGTGAAACTCCAAACCTTGTAATTGAATAAGTGTGATTAATCATAACTAGGTTTGAAGTTTCACATACTTGCACATTTTATTCACATACACACTTACTTAACACACGGTTCAAGTTTACTTATCACATGGTTCACATTTATCACATGGTTTACGCTTACTTATCACATTAACACACACATGCACATGCTTATCTCATTTACAATTCATCTATACAATCATATAGGAAGTCATGATATTGAATTCCCCTACCTCAAGTCACCTCAAGTCATTGCATAGGTAGTTCTCTTGTGAACTCACATATAAGATCAACGCTTTAGTCCTGCATTCAAAATGTCCATATACACTCTTAGGAATGCTTAAGAAAGCCTAAAGGTACATAATTTCAAAGAATTCAGACAAAAAAAAACAAAATCAAATTGACTCTGTTTCTCGCGCCAATGAGCCCTGGAGCTCGGGCTCGCGAGCCCACAACATGTCCTTCCTCACGCGACCGACTGGATTTTGGGTTGCTGCTGTTAGTCACTGAAAAATGTCATTTTTTACCTCCTAACCTAGCCTTTACCACACCTTGGAGCCATCTAATAATTATCTTTTGAGCATGTTTTATAGTTAAGAATAAAACTGCAGCTTAGTGCAACAGCCATCTAATAATTATCTTTTGAGCATGTTTTGTAGTTAAGAATAAAACTGCAGCTTAGTGCAACAGCCATCTAATAATTATCTTTTGAGCATGTTTTGTAGTTAAGAATAAAACTGCAGCTTAGTGCAACAATCTACACTTTGGAGGCCAAGAAGAGAGTTTTGAAGCTAAATCGTAGAGTTGATTGAAGAACATAGAGCACACCATGGTGGTACACACCATAGTGATCATTTTGATTGCCTAAGTGTGCCCTAGACGTCCAACAGATGAAAGGAAGATGGACCCAAGTAGAGGGGACTGTTGTAGCAGGCTGTGCACAGCAGCAGACAAGCAGAGAGGAACCCTCACGCAATTCAAAGATTCAGAAAACCCTCTTGTGTGGCTCAAGCTTGCAGCACATAAAGAGCTTGCGCAGATCTCGCTTAGTTCACTAAAGGAAAAGCTCCAAAAAAGCACCTCGCGCAGTCCTCGTGAGGATCAGAACTTCAGAAAGTCGTGTCGCACAGATCACGCACAAATCTCGCACACTTTAGAAACAAAACCATCCACGCAAGAAGCTCAATTCATCTTGGCGAGGATCCACGTGAGCTGTAAAACCATCCTGGGGAGATCCTTATGACCTAAATTACCTGGAGCCTCATCTGCGCAAGCTATACTATTCACAGCAAAGAGAACCTTGTGAGCCTCCTTCTGTAGCAGATTCATCCCCACGAGAACCACGCGAGAGGCAAAATAGGCAACTTCAACCTCGGGAGGCACGGACTCCTAACTTCTCAGCCAGTACACATGGATATTCTGGAGATTCCACAGTAACTAGGGCACACACCCCGAGGTGTTGAGCTGTTTCACATATCCCTGGGCAACACTTGGCCACAAATGGGCCATGAAATCAACTCCAAACATGCTCATTTCTGATTGGCTATTGCACATAGCTACTACAAGGATTGTATAAATAAAGCTATATTTTGTTTTGTAAAATCATCCAGATTAGCTGAATCACTTTAGTCTTTTTCTAGGGTTTCGAGCCAGGAATACCCTGAGCTCATTTATGATTTTCTAGGGTTTTGAGTCAGTCTTGTTTTCCTTTTATTTTCTATTTTTCTTCTTGCCTTAGCACAACAACAATGCTGGGCTAAGTTCTTTGTAGCAGCTATGTACTTTTCAATTTTATAATCGGTTTTACAATAACATAGGGAACTATTTTGGGATTTTGCACAGGCTGTTGCCTTGAGGGCAAGCATTGTAAGTTCTATTTTCCTCAATGAAATACCATTTTTATAGTTTAATTAAATTTGTATTTCTCTGGGTTTTTCACATGGATTTTTATAGGTTTGATGCTCTCATGGTTGCTTGAGGTTATAGCCCTACAACCATGATGGCAACAACAGTTTTCTTATTCCATCTTCAACCTTAGTCATTAGGATAACCTCTGGGATAGCCTGTGGCCATTCAAGTGGGCAGGGTATAGCCCTAGGGCTGGTATAGGTCACAGGGTTGAGCTGGATTATTTTTCTCTGCATTTGTGCTTGCAGCCAAATGAAAGACGGGTGCAAACCCAACATCTCCTCTGTGTTGCAATCCCATCATTAGTGAATAGACATGAGATTTTGTACAGATTGCAGACTTGAGAGCTGGGTCATTACAGGCCTTTTTGTAGCAATGATCAGCTGATTCTAAGCCCTAGTCAGCCTGATATTTCTTATCGTTTCCACCTGATTTTTAAAGACTGTTTGCTCCTATGGTTGCTTGAGCTTGTAGCCTTGTAACCATAGTGTTTGCAATGGGTTTCTTGTTATGATTTAATCCATTGATTGGATGAAATCTCTGAGATATTTTGTGACCATTTAAGTGGACAAAATACAACCTTAAGATCAGTCTAGACTTCTAGGTTAGGTTAGATTTTTCTACCTAGCAGACGTGTTTTTGCCATCTAAAAGATTGCTGTAGATTCATTTCTAACACTGAGTTGCAGTGCTGATTTATCCATAGCTGTCTATTTTTCTTTTATTTTCTCACACTATCATCATCCTTCTTCTACCCCTTTCTTTAGCTGTAGTTTTATTCTTATTTTTAGTTTTAGGTTAGCTTTGTGACACCTAAATACCTTCTCTTTACCTTACTTTCTAGCGTAGGTTTAGAGTTGCCAGGTCTGTAGTCAGATCTGGAGTTTACTATACAACCCTTGAGGTTTCAGATCATCACTCTCCGTGGGACAAACTCTTATTAAAACTTGCTACAACAGGCCCTGGATTTTTGCAGGACTGTGAGTTTAGTTTTGTGTTGTGACTCAATCCATTTTATTTTGTTTTTGCCATTCTTCATTTTCCTCACATTATTCTTTATCATTTTTATAATAAGAAAAAGCACAGTAAAAACCTACCAACAGCTGTTGTTGGTCACCCGAGGCCTTGCACGAGCATGTCTCAGAGTCTCACGACTTGCTTATACCTTTTGAAGGTTTCTCGTGCGAGCGAGCTCTAAAGCTCAGGCGCGTGAGAACCAGAGATGTTTCAGATCCGAGTTTTTCCTCAACTCGATCTTCATTGTATCTCATTCATACATCTCACACATCACATTAAATACTTAATAACAAACTTTAAATATGTTGGGCATCATTTTTTCACTTTTAACTCGACGATTTACCCGTAGATCGGATCGTCATCTTTGTTGCAACAAAAAGGTTTCCAAAACCCACTCCGATCTCACCGAGCTCCTTGTTCACGATTAAGCCAACGTAATTTTCTTCAACCCTTCACACACACATACACTTCGTACCAATCTCACTACGATCAAGTGAGTCTAACACATGGATTGAAGAAAACTTCTTTCTCTTCTCTTTAAACCCTTTCTTCCTTTCTTTCTCTAACTTAGAATCTCAAAACCCAACAAATGGGTCTCACGTGTGTGACCCCTCCCCCTTATCCTAGCAAATGACTTTGCTATCTTGCTAAGCTCAAACACATGAGTTATGTGTTACACTTATCCACTCACTCGCTCTTGGTGTTAGACACATACACACCAAAGTGTATTAAATTATATGGGTTTCCTTGTGAATCGCACACACACATTCATACACACACATCTCATGGCTTACATGGTTTACTAAATTTGGGGTTATTATAGTAGTCATCAATTGCTTTTGAGAAACTATAGATATCTACACTAATCTTCAGTACCCAATAGCAGTCATCAATTACTCTTGACAAACCTATGATATCTAATCTACAAAATAATAAAAATCTATTCTAAATTGATCAAAAGAAATCCCAACCTCAGTTGTCAATTGATGCTGAGAATTTCTTCGAAGATTATTCTTATGCTGAGCCCTCTTATTTATAGATTATAAGGGTCGGTTTACAGAGATCTAATTCTAATAAAATAAAAGATTCCTAATATAACTCTAATTCTAATTTTATTCTTCCTTGCTTTTAGATGTTTGATGTGCTCCGAATTTCTTCCTTGATAGGAGCACCAAAGTCCTTTTAAGATTCATTTTCATCAATCTCCCAAATCTGTGATTAGCCAAACTTCTAATTCAAGCGTTCTTTTAATTTTGTTTATGGCGGTGGAAATTCTCCCGTGATCAACAACAACAGGAAAACGTCTATAATCATAATCATAAATCACGATTATCTCTTTCTTCAGCTCCCATGACTTTTATACTAGACAATTCTCTATAACGAATGATCGCTTTCTTCTGTATCGCCTTTTACTCTTTTGTCGTTTTCTGAATAATTGTCTTTTGAAGAATCGTAAATTACGATTTCTCATTTTCTCTTCTTTGGTTTCAGTATTAGCGCTCAATCGTAAAATACAATTTCTCAGCTTTCAATAGGTGGCAAATCGTCTTCTTATGCTCAATTATCTTTTTACTGCTTTTTTGAGTTCATTTTGATGAATATTAATACTTTGGCTCTTTTTTACTGTTTTTCTATAATATCTGCACATCATCAACTTGTTAGTAACAAACTAAGTCTTAGCATCACTAAGTTAAGGGTGATAAAATGATAAATTATGTGACTGATTAATACCTACAGACATAGTGAAAACTTGACAGGGCACTACGGGTAAAAAAAAAGAGGGCAACAACGGGCATGGCGAAAACCCATCTTAGGCGTTGATTAAAAAAGGTTGAAAAAGAAAAAGAAAAATCATTCAGAGACTCCTTTGATTACATTTTTGAATTATCTGGTCTCTAATTGTGCCGCTCATGTTAGCTCAAATCAAATCCTAATCAGGTATATCTTCATACTGCACCATCAATTGTATGACCCGAGGTTAGGAGAAAAGGTTGATTCGATCCAAAGAGATGGATGTTCCGACCTTGGTAAAATTTCTGAACCTCACTTAGGTCCGACCACATGAACGGGTTCGACTATGCTAAAAATGAGACTCGTTACTTCGCCTCGTTGATAAGGCATCAAACAAAAAAAGAAGAAAAGAAAGAAAAAACAAAAAACAAAAGAAATCCAGAAAAATCCAAACAAATACTCCTTCCATATACATATATACATCATCATACTCCATATGAAAAATGAAGAAAAAGAACAAAAAAAAAAAATTCTCTGAAAACAAAAACCCCAAAAAATATATATAAATCTTAAAAATTAAACATATGTAGGTAAAAGTTTGTTTTTCCTTCTGTTATTTATGATGCATATTTATTACCTATATAAACAAAAAGGGATTAACACTTTCTTGAGAAATGTGCCGGAACGTCAAATGCCCCAAAGCCTGGAAGTGGGCAACCTCTTAGCGATGGACACATCAGATGAAGCTTCTCACCATCGACGTCCGGTCTATTCCAAAAAAGAGAAAGAAAAAATGAGAGAAGAAAATTATTTTTGAAAAAAAAAAGAAATTTGTACTTTTTCACGCACATGCGTGTTTTAAAGCGATAAAATGTTAATATTTTATCGGTAATGTTGCTGTGCTAAATTAATGTCTTAAGTCTAAGGTTCACCTTAGATCTTTGGATCCTACTTTAAAGTAGGAACAACGATGTCAATCTTGGTCGGACAATCAATGTTTCAATCAGGTTGATTCCACCACTAAATCTTTGTGCTGAGCGCTCCGTTTTTGGATTCATGTGAACTTAAGTAGAGGTCAATCATTGGTTAAAACCAACCTGTCAAAACGAAAATTACCTATCGAATGACAATGTTCAAATATGCATTCCGAAGGGCTCATTCTAGGGTGTAGGCTTTGAAACCTGCATTTGTATGGTATCCATGTAAAGTGTACGCCTTACGTCTGGCTATCTGTTGGATGACCGTTTATTCCTGTAAAATAATCCCCGAACGGGTTTTGGGTCGGGACTTTCATTCTCCTTTGTTTTTATTTGCCCCTAATGAGTGTATATTTTTGCATAATTGTTTGATAGTAAGATCATTGTTGGTAGAGGCCAGGATTGGATGTCTCCTTCGGTAGGCACTCAATTTTGGCCGGATCTGTTAAGTATTATTTGAAGTTGAGTGCTCTAGGTCATGTTAATCTAGGGCATATTTTTAAAAAGGGCACATACTCCCAAGGAGTGTTGCGATATCAATATTCACTACCCTCGGGTATTTGTGCTAAAGTAACCTCAGGATTGATGGGTTCGCCTAAAAATCTTGAACCCCACCTCGCGTAGGGGCACCCGTGACCGATCAAATGGGGTAATCAATGCCTCATAGGATTGGACACAAGTTGTGGATCTTCACGCCTTTGCTTCGCGCCTGCCCGCCTGCCTGAAAGTATAGGTCGATCACCCCTCGCTCACGGGGCTATTTTATTCAGAATGAAAATCAAACATTGCACCTCATCAAATCATATCGAGGAGCGGACATTTTTCCCAACACATTGGGCTTCCGCGACTCGCACCATCTCGGTCATACCTCGTAATGTCGCTAAGCGCTTGGGGACCGATAGCCTTGAGGAACGAGCATTTTTCCCGGCATACAAGGCTTTCGTTTACGCTTCAACAAGTGGGTACCCATTAATCCCCTCTATTCTTTTCAGATCCCATCGCATTGGGTGCATTCGATCGCTCATCGACGGATTTAAAACTAATTAAACCATAATATCTTGTAAATTTGATAGATCTGTATAATTGGTAATTTACTTTTTTATTAAAACTATGAATCTATATTCTTTTATTATCTTTTAAAATCATCCCTTGGAGTGGTCATCACCGGTGAACCACCAACCAGTGCTAGAAATTAATAGGGACGTCCAACCCTATCCAAACCCTAACTTTCATGGAGGAACTGACCCCCCAAATCAGTTGGCTATGGCTCTAACCAATTAGGATTCGTGCCGAACGGACGTCCATAATCTTCAAGTCGAACACCTGTAATCTTAAGGACGGATGTCCGTAGTTTGGATACTCTACTATCGTGTTTGACGGACATTCGTAGGCTTCAGGACAAAAGTCCGTTGTGTTCGATGGACGTCCGTAGTTTGGATAGTCCACTATTGTGTTCGACGGACATCCGTGGATTCATGACAGACATCCGTGGTGTCAGCGATGATTGGACTCAAATTCAGACCCAATTCAAGGTCTGGGTCCTGAAGGCTCAGTGTCTCATGATAAAGTATTGAGTACTCTACCCCTGATGTATTATGACTAAAATTCCTATTGCATGTTACTCTTGAAATTTGGTTTCCAATCGATGGTCATGATAGATCTAAATTTTAGAGCGCAATATTTTTTATGTATTTATCCGATTATAGCATATTATATATCTATTTTTATCACCTCGATGCGATCTTCACGATTATATGAAAAATTTAGAATTTTGATGCCATTTGTGAAGTCAAATTTAAACCTTTCATGCTCTCGATCACACACTAAGAATTGCACCCATCTTATAATCGTATTGATATGTTGTATTTATATGTATATATGTATAACGTATCTTTGAGTTCAAATCAATTCACTAGTAAGATAAAACTGTTTTCATCATCGTTATGTTGTATCTTTTAGGGATAGAATAAGTTATGTACACGAATGTGTGAGATCATCCCTATGCTTGGGCGTCGTGGTTCACTAAGATGATATCGAAGCAGGGATCACACTATATTCGCATGCCTGACAACTCATGGTAGTATAGGACATTATTGTAGACACTTCATTTTTGCTCCCTTAGAGTATACAAAACATTCAGTCAACCATTGACCATGCTCATGATTTCTGGAAAGGCCAGAAATCTAAACTAGAAAATAATAAAAGTTAAATCTTTCACCCCTCAGTCGTAGGCATTAATTGCTTCTGAGAAACTACAGATATCTACTCTAACCTTCTAGCTCTCAATCCCAGTCGTCAATTATGATTGAGGAACCTTAGATATTTAAACTAAACTACTCTAATGATCGGAAGAAAACCCAACCTCAGACGTCAATTGATGCTAAGAATTTCTTCGATGATTAATTCTTATACCAAGCCCCCTTATTTATAGATCATAATAGGTTGGTTTACAAAACTCCTAATTCTAATAAAAGAAATTACTAAAATAAAAGTACCTTAATATAACTCTACTTCTAATCCTATCTTTCATTACTTTCAAAAGTCGATGTTCTTCTAGATTTTTTCCTTTATTTCAGTAACAGAGTCCTTTAAGAGTCTTCTTTCGTCAATCTTCTTAGATCCGTGATTGGCCAGACTTCTAAGTCAAGAATGTTTCTAATTATATGCATGGCGGTATAGATCCTCACGTGACCAACAACTTTAGAAAGCTTCTTTTTGTAAAATCGTAAATCACGATTTTCTAGTTTTTCAATACAACTTCCAATGGAACGATTCTTTATTTTACGATCGATCATCCTGTTGTATCGTACTTCAGCTTTGAACGACTTTCTCTGAAGAATCGTAAATTACGATTTCTTACTTCTTCCTTTACAACATTCCGTAAAATCGTAAAGTGTGATTTTCCATCTTTCAGTTGGCAATGATTTGTCTTTTTCATTCAATCGTCTTTCTTATTGCTTTATGAATTCACTTTGACGAATATTAATACTTTGGTTCTTTTTTACTATTTTTCCTTAATATTTGTACATCAGTAACTTGTTAGTAGCAAACTAAGGTCTAGCATCACTAAGTTAAGGGTGATAAATTTATATATTATGTGACTGATCAATAGGCCACGAACAAAACGCTCATCTGAATTTTAAAATGAACAATAGAGACAAGCAATGGACCCGATTGGCCTGAATGACTACCTGAATCACTCTGGGCCTGTAGAACTTCTATTCACACGGCCACTGGCCAAACTCCTTACCTCCTCACATATGGGATGGAAGCAGTCTTTCCCTACGAGATACAGGTACCGTCCACTACGAATCCAACTCGATGATGAGCTATCTCTAGACGAAAGGATAATTGCTCTGCTTGCTGAGCTAGAACAACTCGATGAGACACGTCTAAGGGCAGTCGATCATGCTCAAGTATGTCAGAGGAGAATGGCTAGGGCTTACGATAAGAAGGTCCTCGTGCGAACTTTCATAATTGGAGAGTTGGTCTTGAAGAAAATCATACCCTCCAAGCATGCTCATCCTAAAGGAAAACTGAAGCCGAATTGGGAAGGACCCTATATTATAATTACCGCTCACCCTGTAAACAAGTACAAACTAGTAAACCAAGATGGGGAGGAAATTCTTAACCCGTGGAATACCATGTACCTCGAAAATACTACCCCTAACACCATGATCATCACGTCCCATAGTCAGACGTAGTTACTTATAATTACCACCCACTTAGTCATCGTGACCCATTCATCAGTCGTACCTCATTATTTTCAAGAATAACCTTTGAAGATTTCTGACACATGGCCCACCTTCTTACTTGGGTGATTTGATCAAAAGGACTAGTAGAACACCTAACCTCTTCTAAAAGTATAGGTAACACCTGATTCTCACCTATTTCCCTCGCCATTGGAGGAGACGTTAGAGCACAGAAAATGAAGATTTAGGCTTAATCAATACTCACTATTCTTGTGTTAGTAGACTACTTTCAAATATATATACATGCTTCAAGAGAGAGAAAAGTGAGAGATAAAAATAGAGAGATAATAGAAGCATACTTGAGCGAGAGTAATACGACGGGTGAACAAGTCAATGAGCCCAGGGAAGCATAAGCAAACCGTGAGGACATTCCTGGCAACCTTATTAGGAAAGTATAAGCAAACTGTGAGGGTCTCTCTGACGCCCCTACACTACTATATATCATCGTAAGGTGGCGGGAGGAGGACAAACCCCTGCTAACCACAGAATATGAGATTTTGATGATACAAAAATATGACAGAGAGCTCAATCATGACACTCTATACCATTCGAAAAGAAGACTGTTACATGCCTCTTTTAAAGTTGTTAAGTAGAAAATTGTCCCTACATCATTGAGCCTTACCCCTCTTTCACCCTTAATTTTACTTCTGGACCGTGAGTTAGAACCTTTCTCAGGACATCCCTAGGAATAAAGCTGAAAACTTGTGAATGATGACTGATACAATCACCCGCTACCTACCACTCACTTCACCCCATCTAAGACTGTGATATGACGATCACTGTTAAAGGTAGAATCCAGCACATGATTGATATAACCCAAATGCTCTCTTCCCAATACGGCAAAGTATCATCAGAGAACTTTCTTCGAGACCGACCCCTTAAAAACACTCATCGCTCTATATACTCACCCAGGAAGCTCCATTGCGACTCATCACTGGGGCATTTTTTTTTAAAATGAGTCACATTAAGGTCCCTGCTTGTTCATAGTTACGCACGAAGCAACAAGGTCATCGCTCAAGGATGACTGCCGAAGATACTACATTGTCTATCCCATCACGGTCTTACATTGGGGCATTTTTTTAGTTTTAGAATTTTATTTCAGTTACTTTGCTGTCCCTGTTGCATTATTTTTCCTTTCCTTGCAACAAAAACTAGACCCCGGTTTGAGACACCTCCTCCCTTGACAATCAGCAAGGGGAAAAGTAAAAATACTAATAATGTTATCCTCATGCGCAGGTACAAAGCAACCTTCAACTATTACTAGGCCAACTCAAGGAGCATCCAAGTCCCAATAATAGACGACGACGCTAAAAGCAAGAAGCTAAAGGATGGAAGGTAACACAAAAGAAAGCGAAATCAGGTACACTTGAACCAAAAAAATCTCTCTCTCTCTCTCTATATATATATATATATCAAAACTTTTCTTTTACATCTATCACCGAGGGCATACCCCATGTATATACAATGAACAAGAATACAAAAAAATATATACACAACCCTACTCCCTACGCTACCTCTGGGATGGTTGGTCACCGCTATCCTATGCATCATCGGCCCATGGATCAGAAGACTGATCCACCAAAAACTCAATCCTGACGCCCGGGGCAAGTGACACTCGGGAAAAGAGGGCCCTGAACGAACCTCCTCACTCACCTAACTTGGCCGATACTGGATCGCGAATCGGAAGGACCTCGAGTAACTCGGATGATGGAGTCCTCATGAACATAATCCTCGAGCTACCAGGAGTCAGTGGCCACCGACTCCAACCGAGTGAGACGACCAACCATCCCACGCACCCCTCACTCGCTCCTCCGTAGTCGGTATTGTAGCCGCTCTAGCGTCGAGTGCATCTCAGCCCGCACAGACCGGCGAGCTGCCTCAACTGCCTCTGTCTAGATCCCATGTGCGATGTGCATATTGATGAGCAGGTCCTCATGACTGTGCGTATCTCCAAGAATCCACCTCGACTCTGGAACGGCACGCGCCTGCGCTACCTCCAGACGAGACTCCTCAAGCTGACGAGCTTGCATGATCACCCAAGGTCAAGAATCAAGCATACCTATGAAGAAAGGAAACACTGAAGAGAAAAAGAAGCATATCAGATCCACCCTCTCCCGAAGAAGGCGTTCGACAGTCGCAACAGTCACCAGATTGGCAGTGGTAGAGGTGGAATCCCGGACATAGGCGGCTGCAACACAGATAAGAAGCACATCAGATAATGTCACGACTAAAAAAAAATTAAAAATGAAACTACACTAACTAGAAAAAACTGAGTAGGAGGAGGAATCGACTCTCGGAGAGGAGCCTTAGGAGCAGAGTCAGGGACGGCCTGCACAAGAAAAGAGCAACCAACACAAAACACGTCAAAAGGAGAGCCAATCAACAAAACAAAACAAAACAGCATACACGTGAACTAAAACACACTATACCTGACTCTCCAGGTGCAGGGAGGCAGCTGTCTCCTCCCTCATCTTAAAGTCCTCAGCAAGATGATGCCAAAAATACACCACGCAGTGTTAGCAAAAATAAAAAAAAACATTAAGATAAGCAGAACGAAATAACTCAAGAGACTGAATAAACTTACCCAATGCTCTAGCTCAGCTCGAAGCTGGGCTATCACTGAATCCTCCCGACTGGACAACGCAGCTAAAGATGGATCGAATGTTGGAGCAAACACTCCAACGGCAGAGAACTCTGTCCTCTGCAAGCATGATACATAACACATATATAATAAATAACGAAGAACGATAACACTAAAATCAAATGCAAAACACTTACCAGTCAGTCAATCTCCGAATGTAGGTTGGCCTCCACCTCCCAACTAGCCTGCTGCTGACCTCAGAGCAGCTCGACATACGCCGCCTGACCGTCGACCTCACTCTCCCTTGCACTCTAACAAACAAAGAGGAAATGAAACCAAAACAACCACATTAAACCAACTAGAAGCAAAGTGAATGGATTAACAACTAAAACAAATAAATCAACTCACCAGAGATCGTCGAGTCTATGCCAGCTAGGCCTTCAACTCGTCCTCTGCTGCTCTAGCCTAAACGACGGAGGTCGTCAAGGAGTGCATCATCTCCTCATCGGGCCTAGGAGCGCATCTCATTTGCTCCATCGGCTTATGCAGGGCGTCCATCGCTCCGTGGACACCCGAACCCAGATGGCCCTGCTCTAACATGGTCAGCCTCTCCCTCAATGTTGAGGTGGACTCAGGAATGCCAATCGCTAAAGAGCCGCTCCCATGGAAGGGACGCGTAAAGAGTCGACCATCGCCGAGCCCTTTGAACCATCGTAAACTCTCGGGCATTCGCCTCATCGTGCCCCCTATCACCCTGGTCCCCCCGGCTCTAAAGTCATCAATTTGAACCCCTCATTTGTGACATAAAGTCCCGACCGAGGGATCAGTCATCCTCTTCGCAACCCGGTGGCGAATCTCTAAAGGGACTCCCTGAGGGAGCCCCAACTGCCTAACCACGGAAGACAGGTGGATGCGCTCCACCTTCTCGAAGCAGTGGAGCCAAATATTCACATCGAAGAAGGGCTGCCCGGACCATTTCATCGGCTCCTCGGCATCCTCCCCAGCCACATAGGGCCCCCAAATGACCTATAATCAGAAATACATAAGACAACCCATTAGTAAAAGTTAAAGCCTAAAACTTAAGACGCACTAACAACATAGACAACATGTCCTTGCCCCGTGTGCATGTCCTCAAAGAGACCTCGCGTGGTCTGCAGATCTGAAGACTGGTAGCGGCACCCCATCACCCTCCACCACACGTGCATACGAGGGAATGTGAAATCAATCTCCGACCTGCAGGCGTATGAATGGGTGTAGGAAGGCGAAGTGATCATACGCCCAAAACTAAGCACACAAACATCGAAATGATCACTAAGAAAAGAGACGAAATAACTAAGACATTATAGAATCCAACAATTAACTAAAACTCACCTGAAGGAAAGGGAGAAAGTTTCCGATAGTGGCGACGCCTCTCCCTCTATGGTACAGCTTCTCATAGAGGTGTGCCAACGCCGCCGCACCCCAGGCATAGGTGGGCACTCGGTCGAGGTCCCCAAGAAGCGTCAACAACAGATCTGTCACACAGCCCTGAGTCGATTAAGAAAAGAGTACTGCACCAAAAAACGCATCAAAAATGCTCGGAGGACCCAATCCACCGCCACTCTTGGCTCCGTCACAATCTCTCGAAGCACCATCGCCTCACGGCAGGCCTGGAACACCACCCTCTTCTCCGAGAGACGCCTCAGAGGAATGAACCCACTAGCAAAGGTATCAAAAAACCTTATAACTCGAACCACCCTTGGCCCGAACCCACTGAATCGGTACTTGACTCCAAGCACCTCCTCACATACTGCCCGATAGTCTCCTTCCATCTGCCTTGTCACCGACTCCCTCTTGAATTTGAGTTCGGTGATGCGGAACTAGTCCTCTGGGGTCAGTAGCAACATCCCTACTAGGAAGAGCAGTGCTTGCTGCTCCTCCCTCCATCGCTCCAGAATAGCCTCTATCAAACCCCAATCGATCGGGAAGGGCTCAAGCTCTAGGATTTGCCCAAAGCCGAAAGACGCTAACCGCGCCCGCTGAAACTCAAGCAAAGCACGATACCATGCGTGAGACTCTAATCATGTAGTGCTGATGGCCAGCAAAGGAGGCACCTGGGGAGCGACGAAATGAAAAAAGGTAACGTAAGACTACAACCTATAACTATGAGAAGACTAATAATAACTATGGACGATAAGTAAACCTAATACTAACAAAAATAATGATCACAAAACAATAAAATATATGACAATCCGCAATAAAGCACACAAAATATGGTAAAGGTAACTCAAAATAGTAGCTAAACATGACCTAGAACTAGATACAAGCATGATGCATGAATGCGCACACACACTAAGTCTAGATGCAAGTTCAACATGAAGTAAAAGGGTTTTTAGATCCTAGGAATCTATGTCATAACCTAAATGCCTAGAAAAATGAAAAGAAGAAACTCTTGCTCGCGGGCACCTACCTGATCCCTCGTGAAGAACTCCTCCAATGGAATGCGAATTGGAGGTGGAACCCAATGCAGAGCAGAGTTGTCCTTGTCGCCCTCATCGTCCTTAGGACCACCCTCTCCGACGACCATGTCAGCACCGCTCTCAACATCAACATCAGCGCCAGTAGCGATATTGGGAGTCTCCTCTCCCGCCATCTGCTCCAACTCCGAAGCAGTCAAGAAAAGTCTGTCATTGCCCTCAGATGCCATCTCATAACAAAGATCTTAAAAAGCTGAAGAGGACGCAAGAAACAACGCTCAAAACGGACGAGCGGATTGTGAGATATCGCAGAAACACGAAAATCAGAGCACTAGGAAGCAAGGAAGCAAAGGATCGAAGACAAACCAAAAAACGTAGGCAGAATAAGAGTTTTCACATCTTATAGAGAGTGTGAGCCAATCGTGCGCTCGACCACAGGCGCGCAATTGAATCTCACGTAATAATGCTTGCTCATAATCCGAATCACGCTCGCTATAAAGCGTGCACAATTAAAATTTCGTCCGTCCAAAAGGCGTGACAAGTCAATCTCGAGCCCTCCACCATGCGTGCAATTCGAAAGGTCACCCGCTCAGTGATCGGGCAACCCCCCATTCACACACCCTATGGCCCGTAATTGACCCCGCTAAATCTCCAATCTCACGCGCCCAACCAAGCATGCAATTGAATTAAACGCCCTGCACCAGGCACGTAATTACCCAACCGTGATAAAAAAAAATATAGGCAAATGGCAGCGGCCAGAGATGAAGCCACAGATTTAGATACCTATACCAAACAACACCCACATCACAAAATTCACACACACACACTCTGACTTAGGCATATATGCCCTGAAAATAAAAAATCTCACCTATACACGCACGCGCATTCCAAGAATAGCCACTTAAACGCATAAACACTAAATCAAATCAGAGCCCGTCAAAATCTAATCGATGTAACGCCAACACAAACCAAACCAGACTTCACCCAGGACCAAATAAAGATCAAACTAGACCACACCCAAAACTAAATTTAATCAAGCCAGAATTTGAGAAGTGTAAAATAAGTCATAAATAAACAAAATCACTTTTATAAATATGATGATCATTACAAGTTACACCAAGGGCATACCCTTTGAACATACAAAAATTACAACCCCGAAATAAGAATCAAACTAAACCCACAAAACGAAGGAGAATTTTAAATCAGGATAGGCACCCTTGATGAAAAATGTCCAAATAATAATACATAAAAAAGGGGAAAGACAATGGAGAGACTCGGAGAGGAAGCACACGCTAAACGAATTTTAACAAAAATCTCATCTTCGCTTCCTTTTATCCCTGAAATACTGCTTACAATGCAATTTTCCAAACCACACGATAAAATGCCAGCATCACAGAGCCCATAGCTAGCAGAGAAGAAAGAGTGACTCATAGAAAGCCACCCAGGACCTGCGGTGTGCACCTCTGAAAGGCCAATCTTGGAAACTCCCAAGGGGGGGTCGACCAAAGGTTGATCCGCAAAACCTACCAAGGAGCAACTGGCACGGATCACGTGAACTCTGACACATCTTTCCTTGGTTTTCTTTCCTCCACCTCTCACTCTTCCATCTCTTCCCCCAATGGGGTGGCACTTTAGGTCAAATTAGCATCATCGACCCTAGCACCACTCCGCATTCCCATTACCGCTCATTACCAAAAAAAAAATCAATACAATCACCATTACAAATCTTTCCAGGGCATAACACTCGAGATACAAAGTAAAAGGGGAGAAAAGACATTAAAATAAATTAAATTTTAGAAGCCAAAAATTATAAAAATTATAAAATCCAAAATAAACCCAACCCCTAAACACCTATTTATAACCAATAACCCCTTCACCACAATAAGACAAGTGTCTCACTTTCAAACACCCTCCATCTAATTAAATCTAAACAAGACACATACCCCCAAAAGAACCACAATCCATGACAAACTTAGATTAACCAATAGCTACAAAATACTTACCCCCAAAGAAACACAAATCCATCACAAAATAGATAAACCAATAGAATTAAAACATCTAACACTCCTTTCAAGCTTTAATTCAAGTTCACACATTTCTAACAAATGTCATCCCAAACCAAACATAAGACCAAAACTCATACCTTAAACAAAACAAATACCCAAAATTCTCCTATTGCCATAAAGATCCATTAATAATAATAAAATATAATCGCATCCCATTTAGACCATAAAAAAGTGAACAAAATCACTTAATAAAAATAAATCCAGCGTTAATAAAAATAAAATCATAATAAAATCAAAAGAAAAACTACCCCCCGCAGTCCCATCACAACCAATCACCGCTCAACTTCCTCCACTCACTTCGCTGCACAAAACAAGCCAATAAAATTAAACAAAATAAAAATAAAATAAAATCATTGTTCACTGTCCCATCGGAATAACACACCTCCCGATCACAATTAAACCAAAAAAGGGGAACAAAAAAAAAACAATAATAATAATAAATAACAATAAAAGTCCCACAGCGACACAAAGCAAAAAATAATGATGACAAAATAGCCAATCACGCTACTCGTCCCAGCACAATCAGAATCACTCTCCCTTATCCCATCGCATAACTTTACACGCCGATCAGAGAGAAAGAAAGATGCTAATGCCTCATCACATGCCCTCATTTCCCATCGTTACGCTAAAACCCCATCACACCACCAAGGTCAAAAGCAAGTCCCGTCGTGATGCAACTACAACCCGATCTTCCCATATAACCAAGACCCGCCAAAGGAAGACACCACCATCGCATAACCACCAAGCCCCGTAGCAACCCGCCACGTCACACAACCAGAAGGGGAAGCTCAACCAATGTCCCATCGTAAAGAGTCGAACCTCCCTTTAGACGTCTCACCACAGCAATCATCACGTCCCATCACGATGACACTCCCGAATGTCCTATCATGCAGTAGTCACCAAACTCCATCATAGCAGAAACATATGCTCGCCGACAGAAGAGGAAAGAAATTTCTCCGACTTCCCAAAGCACCCATCAATTATTAAAGTCCCATTGCAAATATCTTATCAGGAGATCTGGACACTCCATCACACTGGCAACCATCGGGCTCCGCTACAGCAGAAATGAAGGAGGAGAGGAAACTCTTTGATATCCCCTCGCAACACAACAACAGGGGCAATGTTTGTATTCTTTATGTTGTTCTAATTAAGTCTTAACCTATTGCAAGCACATAATGAAAATTGTAATGCTAGTATAGGATCGTTCCCACAAGGAAGTGATTTATCTTTGTATTTCACTTTTCTGAAAACTTATATTTATCTTTAAAATCCTAAACTACTTGAGAAATATGAATAAAAGAATAGTTTTTTAAACTAATTACAGAAAATAAATCTTAATCTTCAAACTTCTAGATCCTAGTCATCAATCAGTCTCCTTCTGTTCTCAGATATTTATGAAATTAAAAGTACCGTTACACTATATATTAAGTCCCCTAGCGTTGATCGTCAATCAAAACTAGAATCCTATCAATAAAGATTTAATATAATCTACAATCAACCAGAATTTGGGCATCAATCAAATCTAGAAGAAATGTAGATGAAAAATAAAATACCGTTACACTAATCTGCAAATCTCAACCTGAGTCGTCAATTCAAATCAAAACTTGAAGATGTTTATAAAGCAAGAAATATGTAATAAAATAAATCTAAATTATAAAGTAAAGTAAAAATATATCTTTCACCCCTCAGCCGCAGACGTTAATTGCTTCTGAGAAACTACGAATATCTACACTAATCTTCCAGCTCTCAATCCCAGTCGTCAATTGTGATCGAGGAACCTTGGATATCTAAACTACTCTAAACTAAATTTGATCGGAAGAAAACTCAACCTTAATCATCAATTGATGTTGAGAATTCCTTCAATGAAATTATTCCTATGCTGAGCCCTCTTATTTATAGATCATAAGGAGTCGGTTTAGAGTGCTCTAATCCTAATAAAAGAAACTACTAAAACAAAAGATTCCTAATATAACTCTAATTCCTAATTTTATCTTCCTTGCTTTCAGTGGTTGATGCGCTTCTGGACTTTCTCCTTAATTTCAGTAACTGAGATCTTTAAGAGTTTATCTTCATCAATCTTCTCAGATTCGTGATTTGCCAAACTTCTAATTCAAGAGTTCTTCTATTTTGGTGCATGGCTGTGTAAATCTTCACGTGATCAACAGCGTAAGAGCTTCAATATATGCAATCGTAAATTACGATTGTTCTCTTTTTCAGCTTATAACTTTTCAAAACGATTCTTTATTACGAACAATCGTTTTCTCTTTGTATCGCCTTCCACTGGAACGTCTTTTCTAAGGAATCGCTCCATCATCTTTTGCAATATCAGACTTTATTCATGTGTCTGATCGTTTTTTTTTTTTTGCATTTTTTTTTCTTGTATTTCTTTTCCTGCATTTCTTTTTTCTTCACAATATAAAAAAAAAATATGTTATACGCTTATACTGTAAATTTGTAATACTGTAGTAACTACTAACTGTATACTAAATGTCTAAAATAATTAAATAAATATGTGTGTGTGGTTGTGTGCCAGTGTATATATATATATATATATATATATATATATATATATATATATATATATATATATATATATATGGTGACCGCCCGGTTCTTGAGGAGTCCGCCCAGTCACCGCCCCGTCCGATCCGCCCAGTTCTTAAGGTGCCCGCTCAGGCACTGCCCCGCCCGATCATCTTGAAAATCCACTCAACCGCCCGAACCCGCCCGAACCCGCCCGCCAACTTTAGGAACATTGGCTCTAATTGCTCTTTTTAAGTGGTTTAACTATTTGTTTAGGTTTCTTTGGCTTTAAATTCACAAGTCATCAGAGAACATTTTAGGGCCTCTTTATCATCAATTAGATGGTTGAGATAGTTTTAGTTTAAATATTTCCTACAATTGATCTTGAGATATGGGAATATCATCCTACGGTCCGTTTTTTTATTCCATATGGCACACAACGCCAATAAAGATTTGTGAGCATTATGTGTGCCACTTAGTTTTTGGATCACTTTTTTGTGATGTGTCATGTGGAATAAAAAGCTGATAGTATGATGATATGTCTATGATCTTAACATCAGTTGTGTGAAAAATTGGAGTGAAAAACAATCTCCATCGTCCAATTTGGTGGAGGATTAATAATAGCTCCTTTGTTTTATAAAATGCTTTCACATTTTATTTATTATAAGATGTTTATCGGACCATTTTATGTCATGTCGGGGAGGGCAAATTAAACTATGTACAACCTAATATTAGGAGTAAAATTTCCGTTGAAGCTAACATGGCTTCATATAATGGGTTTTTTTTTTCAAAACGGAGAAATGTGTCATTAGATCTGAGAAAATATGAGATCAAAGACGGAGATTAAACAATCCAAAAATCCCATCAAACATAACACAAAAATACAAAAGAGGTAGGGTTAGGACTCGAGTTAGCCACATGATATTCAATCTTGATGACGAAAGAGTGATGATTGAGGAAAAGTTTCAATTGTAGTACGAATACTTATGTTGTTAACTTCTTTTCCATCTTAGAAAAAAGGGCAATGAGTCACGTTCTTGTCCGACAAGACGTTCATTGTTTGTATGACATCAACAAAATCATGGATGGTAGTCTACATATTTGTTTTTTAATTTGATTAGGGCATATTATCAATTGTGCAACTCCATCCGCCGAACGGCCCATTAAAATCATTAACATCGACCAATTTGTCCTCTGTAGAAAAGAAGCCAAAGGAATAAAAGGAATCGGTCTTGTCAAAAGTTAGCCCACACAGCTGGGTCAAAAAGCTTTACGAGAGTACGATATGAAGACGTATGCTTTTTAGTTTATGGTTAATTTATTTATCATGTACCTCATTTATGTCAATATTCGCCATTTACTACCTCAAAGTTCTTGGTTGATGGCAAATCAAGAGATTACGGCAAACCTCGCCAAGCTGTGCAAATGTTTCTTTGATTACACATTCTCACAAAACGGCATGCCTATGTATGAATTGGTCCAGAGAAGATTGTAAGCTCACACTATTTCATTTAATTATATGTTGACATTGTATAATTAAAATAGTAAATAGAACTATTACTCTTTGTAGCGTGAGATTAAAGACCACTTGCCGAAATGATTCGGAGGACTCAATGGTCCAAATGATGTGTACTCTCAAGCCGAAGGGATCATCATCTAGGGAATTTGTTACAATGAAAGACAAAATACATGAACTAGATGAGCAATTGCACCTGCGGTCAATTTGTTACAATGAAAGGCAAAATACATGAACGCAATAAGCAGCAGAATTGTAAGGCAAAAATGGAGGGATTACAAATGGCATCTAAAGGCAAGGTTTTATAACAACTTACTACTTGATGTGGACTAATATGACCATCACCCTGAGGATGTCTTGTCAGAAGATTGACAAATTGTTATCAATATTTGGGACCTGAGGGGCAGGTATATTTGTTTGATAGAGAATCTTTTAAGAAATTTACTTTGCATAATAAAATCGTTAACATCAATTAATTTGTGTGATAAAGAAAAGAAGCCAAAGGAACAAGCGGAATCAGTCCTGTCAAAAGTTAGCCCACACAGTTGGGACAAATAACTTTTAAGAGAATATGATATGAAGAGGTATGCTTTTTAGTTTATGATTAATTTATTAATCATGTACCTCATTTCTGACAATATTCGCATTTACTAACTGAAAAATCTTCGTTTGATAGCAAATCAAGATATTAAGGCAAACCCTGCCTATCTGTGCGGATATGTTTTTATTACACACTCCCAGCCTATGAATGAATTGATCGCAAAGAAGATTGTAAGGTCACGCTATTTCAGGCCTAGACTGCCCTATTAGACATGTTAAAGAATCATAGCATCCTATGGGTCCCCTCTACTTCAATTCAAAAATGTTTCCTTTTTTACAGTTGTATAAGGGCATTTTATGCTTTTTTTTGTCAACAATACTACTGACAGTAAAAAATGTGGCATTAGCGCTCCCTAATTTATAATGTAATGAAAACTATTAAATTTTCTTTTGTGTCTAATGATGGATGGTTTGGAACTTATTATATTATTGATTTCTATAAATCCCATTGTGGCAAAAAGAAGAGATGTGCATTTGATTGGTCAGATGAACCTACTGATGCAAATACATATTTTGTTCTTGAAATGCATGCAACAAGTCATACTCGTTAATGGAGGGTGGATTTTTCCTACACTTTTCATATGCTAGAAGGTTTCTGAAGTGCCTTGTAAAGATTCTGTAAGGTTTCTGAAGATGCTATTAGGCAACCTTGTTGCTGTTTTTTGTTATTATTTATGTATTTCTCGTTGTCCTTTTTCTTCCATTAGGCCCTAATCAGGGACAGAGCCAGAAACTTTCATAGGAGGGGGCCTAAATATGAACAAAACAATATCGAAATAGAAGAGCCAAAGAATGAATGAAAAATATATTAAGATTATAAAGAATAAAAATAACATGCATTCATTGTTAACAAATTACAAATAAAAGAAACATCACAAAACTATTATTTTTTAATATGTTCAAATTTCAACTTAATCACCCAATATATTTTAAGGCCTAAGCCGCTCTTTTATTCTCAAAACTACCTTATAAAATATGTTAAAAAAATAATAATTTTTTTTCCAAAAAACTCTGCCTACACTCGCCCCTTAATGACTTTACCACTAGGCCATTAGGGTCAATCTGCCATAGTTGGGGGCCATATTATATGGGCTAAGCCTAATCTTTAACTTTTAGGATATGTTTTGATAAAATAATAGGAAAATGGTGGATTTGAATTTATAAATATGATGAATTCCTATGTTTCATGAGGTTGTAGGAATTCCGATGATAATGTATTTTTTAATATTCTTATGGGATAATCAAATAGTTGAATGATTTGCAAAATGACATTTGAGAAAAATGGAGAGAGAGAGAGAAAGAGAGTTTTTTTAAATATATTTTGATAAGAGAAGTTCTACTATGATGGTTTAACTGTTGGTGCTAAAATATAGGAGAAAGTGAAATAGAGTGTTTGGTTGAGGCGCCTAAAATATAGGAGAGAGAAAGAGAGGGTGCCTAAAAGATAGGAGAGAGAACTTTGAGAAAAAAAGTGGACGGGGCTAATTAGTTTGGCGCCTAAAAGATAGGAGAGAAAAAACTTTGAAAAAGGTGGATGGGGCCAATTACTTTGGCGCACTAAATAAGTGGCGGGGGTGTGGCCCCTGTTAGCCCTCCCTTGGCTCCGTCCCTGGCCCCAATGTTGTTGTGCTCAATTATTTTGTATTGTTGTTTGCTTGCAATGAGAAATATTTTTACCGATGGGAAATATTAAAAAATTGGAGGTTGGTATCATGTTATGTGTAATTTTCTAGGTTCTCAATTCTGTGGTATCCCATTTCCGGAGGATAGGTTTGGCATGGAGGTATCTAGTCAAGAATTGCTGAAAATGTATAGATTCTCTGGCAATTTAAATTCAGGTTTCGCATGTCCACTGATATTCAGGTTTACACTCTGCATTAGTTTAAAATTTTTGCTTTATGAATCAGCAAAGTTTCTTCTTTTTCTTCTTTGTACCAGTTTGACTGTCAATCTGAAGGAGTTTGCTTTTTTGTTTTATGCAGTCTGTCTGCAACCAAAACTATTCCACCACAGCTGCTTTCGAAGATTCAAGAGATTTTAGATGGAAGCTTATTTAATCCAGATTTTTTACCTTTTTTTTTTACTTTCCTAAATTGGGAGTTTGATTGTCTCTTTATTTGGTGAAATATAATACTGAGAGTTATTATCAGTCTTCTTTTCTTATTTTCAAATAAGTAGGTAGTCATTACTTGCACCCATTAAATTGGTTTAGACCCACACATTTAGAAGAATGACTTCTTATGGGCCTCTGTGTTTGTGGAAAGACCAGTTAAACTGTTTGGGGTTGCTATTCTCTTAAGGTTTTTGTTGCAACAAGATTGGCATTAAGCACATTTTAAGTTAGACGGTTTAGATGGTGTTTCCTCATGCAAAAAACCAAGTCTTTCTTTATTAATATTTGCAAAGGCCAATTGTATGTGTACACGTAATTACAGCCAAAAAAAAAGGGTACATCTGATCACACCTACATGAAAGCGCTTATATTCAAAACCCGTTGATACTGTTGACTTTTTGGAATCAGACTTGAGATCGTTTTTCACCCCATTTTCCAACACAAGACAATTATCTTACTGTAAAACAATTTATTATTCCATGTGTCATGGATTCCAGAAAACAGTCCTAAAATAACATCTTTGTGGGATGTGTGCCATGTGATTTTGGGCCTCCTTTTGAGGATGTGTTATATTAAATCGAAATGTTAGGGTCGTGATCTCAAGATTCATTACCGGAAAATTGGGGTGAAAAATGATTTCTCAATTAACAGGGTTAGTAGGTGCTTTCAATACTGCTGTAGGCGTGATCTCAAGATTCATTACTGGTAGTCAAGTACCGCCGGTAAGATTGATTTGATAATGGTCGATTGAAGAAACTTTAAGTCAATAATAGTTACTTGTAGAAGCTTACTGGCAGTAAAAACTTCCGTGAAGTTGCATTTTCTCATTGATATCGTCCTACATCAATTAATTTTATTAGAGTATTTATTTTAATTTCATTTTAAAATCCTTTAATACGATGTTTTCGCAATAATTACAACGTTTTACTCGACATCAACTCTTCAAAGTCAAAGCTTTCTCTAATAAGGAATATCTATTCAAAATTTGATTGCTTCTTTTGTTTCTTTCCAAGTTAAAGATGGAAAATAAATCTCATTTATATGGGCTCCAACATTTTGTATCCATCTCATTCTGCCAGTGTATATATCTATAATCTATAACCTATAAAAAACGCAAGGCTAATTGAAAAGTTCTCACTATCTGTTTTTTTTTGTTCTATCGCTACAAGACAAAAGGACCACGTCCACATTGTTTTTGACGTTGACCTAAAATTAGTTGAGTCAATAAAAAAAAGTAGGAGAAAATGCAAAAGAAAAACTTTTGGATTTCGTTTTAGGCAAAGAGGTGGAAAAGAAAAAATTGAAAAATCGAAAACCTGAAAACCCGAAAACCCAAAAACCCAAAAACCAACCCAATACCGAACCGAACCAAAATCGATTTTGGTTTTGAATTGGGTTGGTATCAGCTCCGGATGTCGAAAATCGAAAAAAGATTTAGTAGGAAGAGAAAACTGATAAAAATGAAAATCCCTTAAAAAAATAAAATTAAGAAAAAAAATTGAAAACCGAACAGACCGAAACCGATGTTGGATCGGTTTGGTACTAGTTTTGATCAGTTTACCAAAACCTACTAGTTTTAGTTTGGTTTTATCCATCCTGATAGCGAAACCGAAAAATCGATTTCGGTTTCCGTTTGGCTTACCGTTTTTCCAGTTCAAGTTAGCAAACCTTCTTTCTTATATCTATAATTGGTCCCAACCGAAACAGAAAATTTCACCCAAAATTCAGTGCCCAATGATTATTTTTTTTAAATCCAAAATTATCGATTGATTAATTTTCAAGGTCGATAATTTTGGATTTTTTATGGGCGCCGAAATTTCGGCTTTGCCTACAAAATTTCAGCTGACATTTTGTCAGGGATTTTCGGTCGAAATATTGGGATTTCGATCGAAATTTTGATCCATGCTATAAGGTATGGCATCCTGGCCGATACTGATACATAACGGCGATACGTATCAGTTTTTCAGCAAATCGATACGTATCTATTCTGATACTTCTCGGTCCTCCAATTCGGTATTGGTATCGGCTGATACGTATCTGTATCGATAGATTCGTATTGGTCTTTCATGGACTGATACTCGATACCATTACCGAGTTTGACACCTTGATCCTAAACAATAAAGACTTCATTTTAGTTGAGGTCATTATTCAAAATTTCGGCCGAAAAGCATCGGTTTCGAGCCACACCTAAACGAAATTTCAAAACTTTCGGTCAAAAATTACGGCCTTCAAATTCTCAACCGATAATTTGAAGTTATCGACAGATAATTTGCTAATCATCAAATTATTGGGCGATAATTTTGGATTTTATATATATATATATATATATATATATATATATATATATATATATATATATATATATATATATATGGCACCGAAATTTCAGCCTGACCCACAAGATTTCGGCTGACATTTCGTTCGGGATTTTAAGCCGAAATCATGAAATTTCGGTGAAAATACCGGATTCGATTTCGGTCCCAGCTGAAACCAAAATTTTCACTGAGATTTCGGTGCCCAATGATATATATATATATATATATATATATATATATATATATATATATATATATATATATATATATATATAAACCAAAATTATCAGCCTTCAAATTATCGGCCGATAATTGGAAGTTATCGACGGATAATTTGCTAAATATCAAATAATTAGCCGATATTTTGAAGGTTGATAATTTTGGGTTTTTTAAAAATAAAAAAATAAAAACATATATGGGCATCGAAATTTTGGCCTCGCCCACAAGATTTTGGCCAAAAGTTCATTCGGGATTTTCGGGTGAAATCCTGAAATTTCGGTGGGGCTCAAAACCGATGCATTTCGACCAAAATATTGGAATTTCGACCGAAATTTTGATCCATGCTATGAGGTATGACATCCTGGGCAATATTGATACATAACGATGATACGTATCAATTTTTCAGCAAACCGATACTTATCAGTTCTGATACTTATCGGATCCTCCAACTCGATATTGGTATCAGTTGATACGGGCTCGTATCAGCTTGCGCCGATATTTTATGTTTTTTTTTTTTTAAAAGGCTGATACGTATCTGTATCGGCCGATTCGTATCAGTCCTCCATGGACCGAAACCCGACACCGATCCCGAGTTTGACACCTTCATCCCAAACGATAAAGACTCCATTATAGTTGGGGTCATGGATTAAAATTTCGGCCGAAACGCTTTGGTTTCGGACCCCACCAAAATGAAATCCCAAAATTTTTGGTCAAAATTTGCGGCGTTCAAATTCTCGGCCGATTATTTGATGATTAACAAATTATCAGCCGATATTTTGAAGGTCGATAAATTTGGGTTTAAAAATAAAGATAAAATAAAATATGGGCACCAAAATTTTGGCTTGGCACACAAGATTTTGGCCGAAATTTCGTCCGAGATTTTCGGCCGAAATCCGGAAATTTCTTTGAAAATACTGGATTTGGTTTGGGTCCCAACCAAAATCGAAAATTTCACCGAAATTTTAGTGCCCAATGATTTCTTTTTTTAAACCCAAAATTATCAACCTTCTAATTATCGACCGATAATTTGCTAATCATCAAATTATCGGCCGATATTTTGAAGCCAATAATTTTAGGTTTTTTTTTAAAAAAAAAAATAAAAAAAAATAGATATATATATAGGCACCAAACTTTTGGCCTGGCCGACAAGATTTCGGCCGAAATATTGTCCTAGATTTTTGGCCAAAATCCAGAAATTCCAGTGGGGTTCGAACCGATGCATTTCGGCTCAGTCCTTCAACTCGGTATTGGTATCGACTGATATGGGCCTATATCAGTTGATATGTATCGACTATCGGTGGATGCGTGTTGGTTTGCGCCGAGACCTTGTGTTTTTTTTTTTTTTTAAAGAGCTGATACGTATCGGTCCTCCATGGACCGATACCGAGTTTGACACCTTGATCTCAAACAATAAAGACTTCATTTTAGTTGGGGTCATAGATCAAAATTTCAGCCAAAATGCATCGGTATCGGACCCCACCAAAATGAAATCTCGAAATTTTCGGTCAAAAATCACGGCCTTACAATTCTCGGCCGATAATTTGATGATTAGCAAAATATATGCCGATAACTTTAAATTATCGACTGATATTTTGAAGGCCGATAATTTTGGGTTTTAAAATAATTTTTAAAAAAATATGGGCACCGATATTTCTCCTTGGTCCACAAGATTTCAGTCAAAATTTTGTCTGAGATTTTCAGCTGAAATCCTAAAATTTCGATAAAAATACTGGATTTGGTGTTGGTCCCAACTGAAAACAAAATTTTCACCGAACTTTCGGTGTCAAATGATTTGTTTTTTGTTTTTTTTTTAAACCTAAAGTTATTACCCTTCAAATTATTGGCCGATATTTTAAAGGCCGGACATTATGGGTTTTAATATATATATATATATATATATATATATATATATATATATATATATATATATATGGAGAGAGAGAGAGAGAGAGACAGGGGCGGAGCCAAGATATTTTCATAGGGTTGTCGTCTAATCAATTAATGTTGGAAAATTGTATAATTTTTTTTCTAAGTAAACGCTAAAAAAAAGAAAATATCTATGAACGAAACTAGATACGAAATAAAAGAAAATTATATACATATCGATTAGGTCATTCTAACAAAATTGGCCTAATTCAAAAAAATTTCGAAGAATGACTATGAGGTAGCATCATTCTCGTCGTCATCCTCCAAAGAGTAGGATGATATGGCAGTATTTTATAAGGAGTCCGTGAGACCATCGAAGCTATTGAATGAAATAGCCCGGATTTCGGCACCCTAAAACCCGTATCATCAGCGCGACCTTGAGGCTGTGCCCCATAAACCTGCACGAAACATTGGTATAACCAAGCACAATAAAACATAAGAAATGAATTGAACAAGATCTCCTATGCATTAATGATATATTATTCTAAAAGCTATCAAGGCAGTTCTCATTCCATGCCAACGCATGGACAAAAGAACTGGCCCGAACCATTGGTGATAAGACTAGATCACCCCAGATGGTTCGCTAAAAGAAATATCAAAGTATTATTACATTTCTCTAAAAAAGGCTTGACATACCAAGCAGTACAGAATGCTCTAAAAATCTCTCTCAAAGTATGCAAGGGGTCCTCTAGAAGAAGACCTCAGGAGGTGGCTCAAATGATTTATTTTTTGTTTTTTTTTTAAACCTAAAGTTATTACCCTTCAAATTATTGGCCGATATTTTAAAGGCCGGACATTCTGGGTTTTAATATATATATATATGGAGAGAGAGAGAGAGACAGGGGCGGAGCCAAGATTTTTTCATAGGGTTGTCGTCTAATCAATTACTGTTGGAAAATTGTATAATTTTTTTTCTACGTAAACGCTAAAAAAAAGAAAATATCTATAAACGAAACTAGATACGAAATAAAAGAAAATTATATACATATCGATTAGGTCATTCTAACAAAATTGACCTAATTCAAAAAAAATTCGAAGAATGACTACGAGGTAGCATCATTCTCGTCGTCATCCTCCAAAGAGTAGGATGATGTGGCAGTATTTTATAAGGAGCCCGTGAGACCATCGAAGCTATTGAATGAAATAGCCCGGATTTCGGCACCCTGAAACTCGTATCATCAGCACGACCCTTGAGGTCATGCCCCATAAACCTGCATGGAACATTGGTATAACCAAACACAATAAAACATAAGAAATGAATTGAACAAGATCTCCCATGTATTAATGATATATTATTCTAAAAGCTATCAAGGCAGTTCTCATTCCATGCCAACGCATGGACAAAAGAACTAGCCCGAACCATTGGTGATAAGACCAGATCATCCTAGATGGTTCGCCAAAAGAAATATCAAAGTATTATTACATTTCTCTAAAAAAGGCTTGACATACTAAGCCGTACAGAATGCTCTCAAAAATCTCTCTCAAAGTACGCAAGGGGTCCTCTAGAAGAAGACCTCAGGAGGTGGCTCCAACTCTTCCCCGGGCACGTAATCCGAATCCCCCGGATCTACATCTCCCGAAGCCCCAACAGCAGCAAGCACGTGACCTGCGACGTATAGTCTAAAGGGCGAGCTACATCCTAGATCAATAGGGAAACAACACAATGAACATATAAGTCAAGCTCTCACATATATTCTATGACATAAAACAGCATAATGTATTAATGAATTTATTGAGAAAAACGGCAGTTTAGATAACTGAAAAATAAATGTACTGAGTGTTATTGTTATTTCATATATTCTCTATTGTTTTCAACCTTCCATTGATTCGGCCTAGAGACTTAAATATGTAACTTAAATATTTCCCAACTTACTATAGAGTCGGACGCCCGATGGAATACCCTCCATCGTCATCTAACTAGACAGGTTTTCATATCACTGTTTTCATATATCAATACTACCCAAGTCCCTTTCTCATAGGTGACAGGGTCTAATTCTCATATCAACATCCCTGAGATGTGCAACTGGTGTACGGATTGGCCGTCATACCGGTCACGGATATCCTGCCGCGTCAGTCGTGAGTATCCCGTCACGTCGGTGGGGTATTCTACTCAAACCTTAAATAACAAAAGTACCGAGTGCACTACATATAGTTATTCACCATGTGATTGTACTAAATATAATAGATTAGGCCTTATCCGTTCTCATTCATTCTTGCTTTACCGTTTCACATACATCCCTGGGATGTCTAAATTAATGCATCACACATATGCCTTTATCACATTCTTATCCCCTGGGGATGCCACATATTCACTTGCTTACTTTGTGTCACTCACACACATATTTATGGATTCACATTTACTAGGCATTTGTATTCATTTCTATATCACTACATACATACTCTTGAAATTAAAATGCATGTTTAAGGTGTTTCCTACCTCACGTGTTCGAATCACCAAGCATCAAGGTCTATGCGACTCACCATGTTTGCCTTTGCTCGCACCACCTATGGTACACCATAGCACCAGCAAAGTATCAATAAAGATGCATTAAAAATGGTACAAGACCTTCCTAGGTCCTCAAAGTCTAATTCAAAAGTCCACAGAAACTGTCCAAATCGATTAATCAATCTCAAATCGATCAATCGAACTTCCAAAATCGATCGATCGATTTTCCCCAGCTCTCATTTTCCAGTCACTAGAAGTGCTCAGATGATCAATCAATTTTCAATCGATTAATCGAATTTCTAAAATCGATTGATCGATTTTCAAATCGATCAATCAGTTTTGGGCCACTTTGCCCAACTAACTTCTAGGCCAAAATCGATCGATCAATTTTCCAAATCGATCAATCGATTTGGTCAGAATTTCAGCCCCTTGCAGGCATTTCTTCCAAATCTCTTCCTTATTATTTTTCCTTTATTTCCACTTCTTTAATTCATCATTTTACTATGGTTAAATGCAACGCAACATGTTTATAGCAATTTAATCTAACTCACCTCAAATAAATCTCCTGATTGGTTGAATGGTTGGGTTAATGACTAGGGTTCCTAGCTTTGGCTCCAACCGTTCCCAACACGTCAAATCCGACATTTAATGCTGGAATCCGTCTTCAATTTGGAACCCACACTACTTCCTTAGCATTCACTCTTTCTTTACTCTCTATCTCTCTCTTCTTAACTCTCTTCACCAACCAACCAAAGAGAATGAATTCTCGTAACCTAGCATACTCTCTTAACTCTCTCTCCTGCTTGGTGTGAAGCACATACACCAAGATAGGTGTATGTGACCTTTAAAATAAATTCCTAACTCCATACTTACGACACATTCACATCACACCTAACAATTCTTTTTATGTCCACTATTTGACTTTCACTTGGTCAAACCTACGACCAGTCGGGCACGCATCTCGAGGATACTATTCGTTGTCCAAATTTCAGGAATGTTACATTCTCCCCACCTTAGAAATTTTCGTCCTCAAAAATGTACCCAAAGGTGTGTCGATGGAGCCCCCCCCCCCCCCCCACACACACACATAGTTAAAATCTTAAATAACTACACATCCTGCACGAAACGAATTGTCAAGACAACGATTCTAAAGGAATTAATCACAAGTGAAGGAATGCATAACTTTAAATTTGATCCACTTTCGATACAAAA
This sequence comes from Chloranthus sessilifolius, assembly GCA_021018995.1. Classification (NCBI taxonomy): domain Eukaryota; kingdom Viridiplantae; phylum Streptophyta; class Magnoliopsida; order Chloranthales; family Chloranthaceae; genus Chloranthus; species Chloranthus sessilifolius. Next base: position 36,606,160 of record CM037586.1, read on the forward strand.
TAGGATAATCCCCCATATAATGGCATCCATGCCAAGATAGTTTCATACACGAGATTTTAAAATAATTACAGCTCAAAAATAATTACGATAAAACTCCAACAGTAACCACAACAAAAGAAATGTGATAATCTATGGCCGGGTCTCACGTCATTGGGTCCTCGTCCTTGCTAGGTCCCAAACCAGATGCACCGCTGCCACCGCATTCTCAGCAGGAGCGTCAGGTGTCCAAGTTTACTCCTCCGCAAGGCGCTGCTGGAAGTCCGCGGGATAGATGTACCGCATGGTATAGTACATCAAGAAGTCCAAGCGGCAGTTCATCTGCTGGTTATTGGCCTCCATCCGGGCCAACACGTCGTCGATAGTAGGGGTGGGGCAAGTCGCTCGTCGGCGGTGAGGTGGTGTAGAAGTAGCAGGGGACCGTGTGGGGGCAGTAGGTGGCGCAATGGGCTGCCTCTCAGGTGGCACTAGGTCATGAGGCGGTGCTCCTCACCGGTGGTACAATAGTGGCTCTCTCACGGGAGGATCCTGGGTGGTGGTGGTATTGGGTGTGCTGGCTCCTCAGCTGGTAAGGTCTTCTTTAGCATACGGTAGCTGCAGCCCCACGAAGCGATGGAGTAATGCTTCACGTGGTCGGTGGCCTTTGGCTCGATGGGTGAGATGGCATATTCAGGGGTGCTAGAGTAGCACTCCAACATACTAGAGATAAGTCGGGCATAGGGCATGCACTCCTTGGGTCTTAAAGGCCCTTTCATCATCTTCCCTTTAATGTAGATCATACCCTCAAAGATGATCTTGGTAGCGTCGAACCAACATTCCTCACATGAGCATAATGTTGGGGTTGGCCCCGACGGACATGGGTCGAATTCTCGTATGACCTGATCTTAATAACCGGTATGGACCCAAGTTATAAATTGCTGTGTCCAGGTAGGGTGCAGTTCTTGTAGATGAGTGGAAAAGGTGGACCTTTCTCCCGGGTGGAAGTTGGCCCCCATTTGACCTGGAATTGGCCACCAGGAGCCGACTTCAGCCAATGATTTTTTCCCTTTGAGCTTGGCCTGCCCGAGTTTTAAGATGATTGAGCTGAGCTCAAGACTAGATTCCATGGCTCAATTGGTTAAGCCTAACCCAAATATAAGAGGGAGACGACTTATATGTCCTAGCCTTTATTCGATCTTGAGTCTGTTGATCCATAATGATGTATGTTCTCAATGCAAGTTCCAATGGATTTAGTAGTGTTTCGTTCAGAACACAATTTTTCAAGCCTAAAATCTAGGGTTAAATCCAATCTGTTTATTATATTATCCCAATCTACTAATTGCACTTTTAGCTAAGAAACAACCAATTTTCTTTATTATAAAATGGGTGACAAAAATACAGTTGCTATAAAGTTATGATAATCAGTGATAATAAGATCACTATGACTTGCAAGGTACATACACCAGTTTCCCTAAGGAAAATCTCTCTTCTCGGAATCACCACACCACACCATGTTTTTCCTTTTTCGTATGATATGTTTAGAAAATAGTTAGTCTTAGGTGTATAGAATTCTTTAGATTTATAATTGGATAATATTTTAATATTATTTTTAGTTATAGATCTGAACTCATCTTGATGGATCTGTGTTAATATGTTCCGTTTTTCTTGTTGTTAGATTTGTTGATTTTGTATTTTTTTCTAATTCGTGTATTATTTTATTTTTTATTAGAAATACTATGCATGAATGAGTAGGTTTAGATTAGAAATAGAATTGAGGTTGAGTATAACGTTTAGGTTTTGTTAAAAGCATCTGTCGATCCATTCCTCCTCGGAGAGATACCCACACTGTTCCTATACCCACTGATGAGCCTAGGTAGTTTTTGAGTGCTTAGTCTTAGCCCACCAATAGTGCCTTAGAAGGGAGGAGCATATGAGTATAGATCTTATGTGAATTTTGAATCAAGTATCTTTGGAATGGGAGAAATGTATTCTTTTTTTTTATCTTTGAGTTGTTTTATTTCTCTTCTAGATCTTTTTCTATCTACTGTTATTAGCAAGCTACAGTTTTGACTGTGAAAAAATGAGAAAGAAAAAGATACAAGTGAAATAGACATTAAATTTATATCTATAATGATTATAAAAATATTTCTAAATCCAAAGTAATATCCTAAATGGATTGGACACTTCAGCATATGCGCATAAAATTCTATTCATATTATTGTTTTAATACTTGACAGATGGGAAAAAATATAGCATTTAGATCATAAAACTTCAAGCTATTATATGATACTTTGTTGAAAGTAGATGTTTCTAGGTCCAATCCATCATGTCATATTTTATATAGTAGCTTGTGTAAACATAAGCATGAAGCTTGATGTTCCAAAAGTAAGATTCTACAAAGAACTGCCAGATCTACTTCTGAAAAAAAAAGTAAATGAAGAAAACCGACCATCCAAATCATGTGATTTTTAAGCCTCTTCTGCAAATCATAGTCTGAGTGCAAGTGTACAGCGTACTACCTTTTCATTTTGAAATGGGCTTTGCATTGAAGAGGGAAAAAAAATCTTTGAGACAGGTGAGATAATGGTATCTCTCTCCAATGAATTGGATATGTGTTCAATTTCTTCAACAGTAGGAAGCCAAGTTTATATTTTTGTATCATTGCCAGGTTTGATAATAATTCTTGATTTGCACCTTATTCAAGAATATACTTCCCTGTTTTACATCTTTACTTTCTAAAGCACATGACATCAAATAATTTGTATTCAATCTTGGCCTCTGTACCATTAGACTGTTGACTCCAATCCGATCCGAGTCCTATTTAAGAATATACATGCAGATTTAATTTCCTCCTGGGACCTCAGATCACTGAAAACTAGAAAATTCATATGCTATAAATGCTACAATTCTGGGTCCTAGACAAACCAGTTGGTGCATCAAACAACCACATATTTGCAATTTTTTTTGAGAATACGAAGCATATATACTTCACTGTACCTGTGTGTGTATATTTTGTAGTTGGTAATGGGATTATAATTTTAAAGAGATGTATTATGGACTTTCCACCAAACTCCTATCTATGTCTCTTGTTCAATATAGACAAATCCCTTAACCCCCTACATTGGAACTTCTAGACATTGGATGTTGCGGTCTCCTTTCAAAATTTCACCTAAATATACTAATCCTCAACAAGCTCCTATGTCTAGAAATACATGTACACATTGTCCTCTGTGTCTTCCATTCCAGTCAAGTATACCTTGCAGCTTATGAATGATTGAGGTAGAACTTCAGCAATTTAACAGAACTTTCGGGTTGTCAGTTCCATCGATGAACGATGATTTTTTCGGCAATCATGGATCTTGCCTCCCAAAACCGTACTACATCATAGATAGAAGCTTACTTCAATGAACTAATCAGTGCTTGAGAAAAAACTAGTTAAAGCTATTTGATATACTTTATGTATTTAGTTGCTTGATATTGTCAAGTTTCAATGAAGAGAAAATTAGAATTGGCAAGTTTCTTAAGTTTGTGAGAAATGAGGCAGTGTTCCATTGACCTGATAAAAATATTCTTTTTTTCCACTATTGTAAATTTCTCCGCTCCCGTACATAAAAATAAAAAATCTCCAGTCCCATTTTCTATACTCATTGAAGCTTCTTCATTAATTTGGGAAAGATAAAAATTAAGGAATGCTGCTTGAGGAAAGATAAAATATCGAACTATTGATATTAGTGGTCCGAGAGATTTGAAGAAATTAATGAGGGAGCTACACCTTGCACACTCGAATTGTATCGTGGCACATGAGTTAAAAGTAAGACTTGGTATTTTTTGGACCTTGTACCATGTGGAACACCATCTAAGCCATTGAATTCGAAGGCTATGATGTACAAATATTTGATGCCAAAGATTGACATGAAACACGAGCTCTATCATCTGATTAATTTATAAGCCTATTCCTGTGGACACGGTGGTAATGTCCCAAAGATTCCAATTGTTTCAAGATTGTCTCTATGCCGAAATCGTGAGATGGAAGGTACTAAACCTAGGATAATAGGAAACCTTTTTTATAATTAAAAAAATTTAAATAGGAAACCTTTTTCCGCATATTTAAGCCTATGTTTTGCTCTGCTAGCTTCCTCCCAACTGTTTGTTGCATCTCGATGGCTAGTATAAAAAAAGTTATAAAACAAAGAAAATAACATGCTTGATGGGTTTTTTTCTCCATTTTCATTCGGATGCCATTAGTAAATGCATGAGGACAATTCTTACGACTTCTGATTCTTGCGATGTGATTGACAGGTCCTTCTACATCTTGGTCGCATCAATGAGATTCGAATTGGGCACCACCTTGTGATCAATCATCTCAAAGCCTCAATGATTGGTCAGTCATCAGTGTATGCACAAATTAAACTACAGATCACGCAGTTCTGTTTTTCTTTTCATCTATACTCAGGGAAGGCATTGTTGGATAGAAGCATGATGTATGAATTGGTACATCAATATGACCTTGAGATTGAAAGTTTAGAGAAGTGCAAAAAACCGAAACACAGAAATTAGTCCTTGGGAACTAACTAGTTCTGCAGATACAAAACTATAGGAGAAATTGTACCAAGGTTTAGCAATAATTAGTTTTCCTTCAAATCCTCATTGATCCTACTAGGAGAAATTGTATTGAAATTAGTGACTGCAGTATGCATATGGCATACTGGTTAATAGATAAAATACATATGGCATATGTTGAGTACTGGTCTATTGATCCCATGCATCGCATGGATCTCTTACGAGTTAGAATAAATAATGCATAATTCATAATGGGGCGGCGAGAACCAAAGATGGATCTGAAGAATGGGGTTATGTTGAAGTTGGACCCAATAAGTTTAATTTTTAAATAAAATTTTAATTTTTAGTCTTTTTAATTTTATTTATTTATTTTTTTTTGTTTTTTTTTTTGGAAAATTCAGAAGCCCACATGTTTTGGTGGCTTTATCGGAGTCCCAACAGAGTTCATGATGCTCCGTGGCCTGTAATTATGTGGCTGCAAGGTGGCCCGGTAAGTCTACTTAATAAATAAAGAGGAGCATGTGTGGTAGAATAGTAGATTCCTGATTTTGATATTTATAAATTATTTTATAACAGAGCCGCCTACTATCGCTCTTCTTCTTATAAAATTTTGTGGTAATACATATGTAGGAGTTTTGTTGCTGTTGGAGTCGATCCAGCTGTCATGGGCATTGGCTCAGCTGTTGCAATTCTTGCTGCAGTGAAGGTTGTCGGTCTTGAAATGTTTTATATTGATCTTTTTGAAATTAATGAGGTAACAATTTGGACTTGATTGTTTTAATTTTATTTCCGTATTATTAGTTGTTAAAGAAGGGTTCTTATTACATTTCTCCTTGTGCAGGCATTTGCCTCCCAATTTGTCTATTGGGCGAAGAAGTTGGAGCTTGATCGTGAGATGTCAAGGGATAAATATATGTGTGTGTGTGGTAAATTTGTAGTAGTAAATTTTTTAATTATACTCAATTGTAGTTTTCTGTTGGTTAAGTAGGGTAAATTTTCATTAGATAAGCATGATAAATTTATGGTTTTACTATGGAGTATTTTTTATGTCCATTTGTAGTTTTCTGATGGATGAGCAGGGTATTCTGGGGTACAGGCTCTTCCCATAATTATAAATATTTTTTTTTATTATGATTTTTAAAATAAGACTATCTAAGACCGTCTTTAAAATTTTTTTTTTTTCCAAAATTTAAAAATACGACGGTTCCAGACTGTCTTATTTGAGTCATCATTCAAATAGGACGGTTCATAAAGGACTGTCTAATATAATAAATAAGACGGCTCATGACCTTCTCTAAATAAAGGACGGTTTATTAGAGACAGTCATGAGCTGCCTTATTAAATGGTCGATGATCATCTTCATTGGTTAATATGAGACAACTTTGGACCGTCTTATATTAGGACTGTCGAAAACAGTCATTTTCTACCGTCTTATTTATGGAATAAAAGACGGTTTAGGACCATCTTCTATATTTAAGACGTCCGAAAAAAGAAAGGACGTGGGGACGGTTTTAGACCGTCTTATTTTTAAAATAAGACGGCTTTAGGCAGTCTTATTTCGTGTATTTTGACGTAGTGCACAACGTGTTTGATCACGTTATGCCTAGATCATTCGCATGGTTTGCCAATCCATGAACTAAGTGGTATCTCCACCAATTTTGTAGCAGCTCTCCGATCATATGTCAGCGAGTCCGACCCACAAGTACGAATAATAAAAATTTCAAGACACTTATAAATATAAAATAAATCGCAATCCATTAGTACCCATTTGCTCTCATGCACATAAATTCCAACTTATAATTACAAAACAACGTTCGAACTTGTGCTCATCTACGGTTACTCAAACAAATGGGGATATAGTTCCCTAATTTCAGCCTCTCTTTCCCAAGTCACTTCCTCGACCGGATGATTTCCCCATTTGACAAGTACTAAAGGGACGATTTTAGTGCATAAAGTCCGTTCTTTTCGATCCAAAATTTGGGTTGCTTCTTCAATCATAGTCATGTCCTCGTGCAGCTCAACAGGTTGATTCCCCAACACGTGCATAGGGTCCTTTACGTACTTCTTGAGCATATAGACATGAAAGACATTGTGCACACGATCAAATAATGGAGGCAACCTGATATGATAAGCCACTTCACCGACTCGACCCAAGACTTCAAAGGGTCCTATGTAATAGGGACTCAACTTACCCTTCCTTCCGAATCTCATCACACCTCTCATGGGTGATATTTTCACAAAAACATGATCGCCAACGGTAAAGTCAAGGCTAGTCCATTTGACATCGGCATAGCTCTTTTGTCTACCCTGAGCTGATTTAAGCCTCTCGCGAATCATACGTACGACCAAGGCATTTTCTTCAAGAACTTCCGGTCCTAACGCAAACTTCTCTCCGATTTCTTCCCAGTTGATAGGCGATCTTCATCGCCTTCCATAGAGAGCTTCATAAGGTGCCATCCCAATGCTCGCTTGAAAACTGTTATTGTAAGCAAACTCGATCAATGGTAGATGTTGATCCCATGATCCTTACAACTCTAGCATACACGCCCTGAGCATATCTTCGATCACTTGATTTACTCGCCCCGTCTGTCCATCGGTCTGTGGATGAAACGTCGAACTAAAATCTAAACGAGTGCCCATACCTTCGTGAAATTTTTGCCAAAACATTGAAGTATATAATGGGTCATGATCAGATACAATACTACTGGGAATGCCATGCAACCGTACAATCTCCTTCATATAAAGTTTCGTGAGTCTTCCTACCGTATACAGTGTTGTAGGGCAAGAAGTGTGACAGCCCGGATTTCGACACCCCGAAACTCGTGCCATCAGCACGATCATCTTGACCGTGCCCCTGTCCTATGTACGGAACATTTGTATATCAAGCAATGAACTGAACTGAAATAATAAATAAAGTTGCAGAATTAATTTATCATTTAAATATTTCTCAAAAGACAGTTCTACCCTCATGCGTCTGCATGAATGGAGAACCGATCCGAACCATCGATGATAGCTAATCATCACACATGGTTCACCCCAAAAGAAAAATCTCCAAACTTTAATTATATTTTAAAAACTAAAAACAAGGCTTGACATACCAAGCCATACCAATAATCTCACAACAACTCTTAAAGCTGCACAACGGAGTCCTCTAGAAGAAGTCGTCAGGAGGTGGCTCCAACTCGTCTCCAGGTGCCGGGTCTGACTCACCATGGTCAACATCCCTTGAAGCCTCGGTAGCTGCTAATAGTGGACCTGCGACATATAGTCTAAAGGGTGAGCTACATCCTAGCTCAATAGGGAACAAAACACAATTGAACATATAAATTACAACTCACATATATTCCATTATATGCCATGCATGATGTGTCTATGCAGTTATTGATGAAAAACAGTTGAAAAGAATCATAATTTACTGGTAGTTTACTCATGTCTTTTAATTATTCATGAATGACACTGAAAAGGCCTAAAGCAGAACTTAACCTTTCAACTTAAATGATCCCCAAGCAATATAGCATCGAGCCCCGATGAGATACCCATCATCGTCATCTATATAGACAGTTTTAAACATATTCCCTGGGAATATAATTAGTACCCAAGCCCCTTTCTCTTGAGGATCGGTGGCGGGGTTTCACTTATCTCAACTCAACACCCCTGGGGTGTGCTTACTGTGTACGGATAAGCCTCTGCACTGGCCTACGATTTTGCCGCCGTATCGGTCACGGATATCCTGCCGCGTCAGTCGTGGGTATCCCGCCACGTCGGTGGGGTACCCTATCAAACCTCAAATAACAAAAATATCAGGTGCTTTATATATAGTTATTCACCATGTACGTGTGCTATCTTATATCAGTTAGGCCTTATCAGACATAATTCAATCTTGGATACATCCCTGGGATGTATCTATTCACTTGCATCATACCTGATGCTCTTATTTCTTTACTTCCTCATCTCCTGGGGATGGCTCATTATGATTACTCTTTTAGATGTCACACACGCACACTTTTTATAAACTCTTAAGAAATAAAAGTAATTTGAATTGAATTCTATATCACTACATACATGCTCATACAAAATAAAGTACATGTTCAAGGTGTTCCCTACCTCAAGTCTCTGTTTGATCATGCATCAAGGTCCCACATGGCTCCTTGTGCCCAAGTTCACACGAACCACCTATGGTACCACATAACATACGAAATACATCACTAAAGATGTAACCAAGAAGGTCCAAGACCCTCCAAGAATCTTAAAGTCAAACTCAAAAGTCAACAAAAACTGGCACAGTCGATTAATCGAACTCCAAAATCGATTAATCAAAATTCAAAATCGATTAATCGATTCTCAAATCGATTAATTGAGATTCCCATTCGATTAACCGAATCCCAATTCGATTAATCGAAATTCTCCACTCTATCCATTCGATTCTCAATTCAAGTAATCGAATTCTCAAAATCGATTAATCGATCCCAAATCGATTAATCGAAATTCTAAATCGATTAATCGAAATCCCATTTTGATTAGTCGATTTCTGCAAGTCCTTTTCTCCCCTCCACTAGAGTTCACTGGAGGTTCCCAGTCGATTAATCAATACCAAAATCGATTAATCGAAAATCAAAGTCGATTAATCGAAACTCAATTCGATTAATCGAAATTGGGGTCCTCTGACTTTTCAACTTCTTGGCAAAAATTGATTAATCGAATCTCACTTTTGATTAATCGAAATGGCCAGATTCAGCCCCCTTTTGGGCTGTTCCTTCCAATCTTCTTCCAAATGATTTTTCTTTCTTTTCTAAGCCATTATCCTATGATTTTAGCTATTTCTAACTACGATTAAACCCTTCAATCTATGCATTTAATTTACAAGAATTTTACCTTCAATCAATCTCCAATTGATTAGGTCAAGTGGTTGGAAAGGCAAGGGTTTCTAGCTTTGCTCCTAGCGGATCCCTTGTGTCGAATCAGCCTTTTAAATGCTTGAATCCCCCTTCCAAACACTCACAATAACTCCTTGCTTAACCACCTTCTTTACTCTTCTCTCTCTCTTCTTTACTTCTCTCTCAACAACCAAAACATCTATTTTAGGGTTCTTAAACCCTTTTATCTCTCCTCTAGTTTGTGTGTTGAGCACATGCACCGTAATAGGTGTATGTGACTTCAGATTTACATCACACTCCATATATTCACTCGAATTTTCTCATCTCATCCGTTCATCGCACCCTATGCCAACTATTGAACTCCTATTTGGTCAAACCTATGACCAGTCGGGCACAGATCCCGAGGTCACTGTTTAACGTGATCTTTTTTGGGATATTACAAGAAGTGAGCTGACTTCGTCAGTCTATCGACGACAACCTATTTAGCATTATTCCTTTTCGCTATTCGCGGCAACCCCACAATGAAATCCATTGAGATTGACTCTCATTTTCATTTTGGGATAGGTAGAGGTTGCAATAATCCAGCAGGGTGTCTATGATCGACCTTCACCTGCTGACATGTCAAACATCGTGACATGTACTTAGCTATATCGCGCTTCAGACCTCTCCACCAATAGCTCTTCCTCATATCTTGATACATATTGGTGCTACCAGGATGAATTGCGTATTTAGACTTATGAGCTTCATCTTGTCTCAAACCAGCATCAACTAGAATACAAAGGCGGCCCCTGAAATACAAGGAACCATCCTCCCTTATAGAGAAATCCAGTCTGGTGCCTTCAATCACCTCTTGGCGAATCTTGACTAACTCGAAGTCTTTCATTTATAACTCGTGAATGTGTTCAAAAATTGTTGGCCTCATTGAAATATTGGCCAAACGAGCCCCGGAAGCTTGTACTTTAATGTTCGCATCATACAACGATAGGTCTTCAAATAATTTCCACCTATACATTCCCATCATAAGGCTAGCTAACTAAGCCGAACCCTTACGACTCAAAGCATCTGCTACCACATTAGCCTTACCTGGGTGATATTGAATGGAGCAATCGTAATCTTTGAGGAACTCCATCCACCTTCGCTGCCTCATATTCAGTTCCTTCTGCATGAATAAGTATCGGAGGCTCTTATGGTCAGTGAAGATATCAAAGGTCTCCCCATTTAAATAGTGCCTCTAGATCTTCAATGTGAATATAATCGCTGCTAGTTCGAGGTCATGGGTCGGGTAATTCTTCTCGTGATCTTTCAGCTACCTCGACTCATAAGCAATGACCTTCTTGTATTGGTTGAGCACATAGCCTAACCCGTTATGAGAAGCATCGCTATAAATCACAAAACCCCCATTGCCTGAAGGAATGGTAAGTACTGGAGCTGAAGTAAGCCGCTTCTTGAGTTATTGGAAGGTTGCTTTGCACGCGTCATTCCACTCAAACCTCACATCTTTCCGTGTGAGTCTTGTTAGCGGCTTCGATATCTTTGAAAATCCTTCCACAAAATGCCTATAATACCCAACCAGACCAAGAAAACTATGGATGTTGGTCCCCGTCTTGGGCTGTTCCCAATGTATTAAGGCCTCGATTTTAGCTGGATCCACTGTGACACCTTCTTTTGAGACAACATGTCCCAAAAAGCTAACTTTCTCCAGCCAAAACTCACACTTACTGAGCTTGGCGTACAGTTAGTGTTCACGCAACGTTTGTGGAGAGATTCTCAAATGTTCCTCATGTTCTTTCTTTGATTTGGAGTAGATCAAGATATCGTCGACGAATACTACAACGCAAGAGTCCAGGTGTAGTTTAAACACCTGATTCATCAAATCCATAAATGATGCTGGCACATTCATCAATCCAAACAACATCACTAAAAACTCGTAGTGTCCATATCTCGTTCTAAAAGCAGTCTTTTGGACGTCGTCTGCCTTGACTCTCAACTGATGATATCCAGAACGTAGATCAATCTTAGAAAAATATCTTGCCCCTTGTAGATGGTCAAACAAAATATCTTGGCAACAGATATCTGTTCTTTATAGTGAGTTTGTTTAATTGGCGGTAGTCAATGCACAACCTCATTGACCTGTCCTTTTTCTTTACAAACAAGACCGGTGCTCCCCAAGGAGACACACGTGGTCTTACAAAACCCTTGTCTAAGAGCTATTGCAACTGCTCTTTCAATTCCCTCAACTCGGCTGGAGCCATCCTGTATGGTGCTTTTGAAACCGACTCCGTTCCAGGTGCCAAGTCAATGGCGAACTCCACCTCCCTATCCGGAGGTAGTCCTGGTAGTTCTTTTGGAAAGACGTCATCAAATTTGCATACCATTGTGATCTTAGAAACAACATTCTTCCCTTCTTTGTCCTCTTTCAAGAATACCAAGTACCCACTGCATCCACTTCTGATCAGACGCTCGGCCTTGATGGCGGATACAAGTGGCAGAAACTTGGTTCGCACCCCTATGAATCGGAATGATCTTTTTGTATTCGACCTAAATATGACAACCTTATTCTTACAATCGACTGTTGCACAGTGTTGTGACAACCAGCCCATGCCAAGGATCACGTCGAATCCTTGCATTTCTAATAGAATCAAATTTGCGGGTAACTCAAAGACATCCCCGTCTCTAATGGCTACTAGCATCGACTTGCAGACTAAGTCTGTATCAACTGATTTTCCCATTGGGATAGACACTGCCAAGACAAAATCCAAAGTCTCTGACTAAACTTTCATCTTTCTTGCAAATCGAGGAGTGACAAAGGAATGAGTAGACCCTGGGTCTATCAACACTCTGGCCACGTATGCTACATCACTCTCTTTCCCATATACATCTAAGGTACCTATAAGGCATAAAATTTTCAGCATTTGTTTCATGTAACATAGTAGATATGGTAAGTAAGATCAATCATTCTCACAATACTATCTAGATAAAAGTACTTTCACTAACTAAAACAAAATCTTCCAACACCCGTAAGACAGTTGAAAATTTTAATCCAAGTAAAGCTCACCTTGTATAACATCATTGAAATTCTGGGCGTCTTGAGCCGTAACTGCATAGGCCCTTTCTTGTATGACCGACTTCTTTGCTTGGATCGGTCTTGGTGCAGAAACAGAAGCCGTTCTTTCCTTAGCCATCTCGGGACAATCTCGGATAATGTGGCCTATTTTTCTACAATTGTAGCATCCCCGCATTCCCTGTCTATAATCAACTCTCTTGTGAGACTTGCCACTCTTGGCACAAGTCTCATTTGGTGTAGAAGAGGCTGCTAGTGAGATGCCTTGGGTAGCGGACACTCCTGTGGTGGCAGTAGGGCTCTCATATCGGATCGGTCTTACAAATGTAGATACAGGTGGCTTCAAAAAGTTTGAATATGTAATCTGTCTAGGGAGTGGAGCTAGTGCTGTAAACCTCAGCTTTTCATTTCTCGACTCATAGTCACCCACTCTCCATCGTGCTGATCCCTTTGTTTGTATATGCCATATATATCCCTTTCGGCCACTATAGCTTTCCCCATCACATCCGCATAGCTTTCAAGTTCAAAAATTGACACTTGCTCATGGATGTTCGACCTTAAACCTTCTCTAAATTTGGCTGCCTTCATGTTTTCTATGGATATTAACTCCAGTGCGAATCGTGACAAGCGTGTAAACTCCACACCATATTCTCGCACAGACATGCTTCCTTGCTGTAGATTTGTAAAGTCTCTTCTCATCTACACTCTTACCTGTTTGGAGAAATACCCTCGATTGAACTCCCTAATAAAATCTGCCCAAGTGCATAGGCGGTGAGGGTGCTCAACTTCTCTTCTCCTCAATACCGATTTCTACCAGGGATCGGCATCTCCCTTTAGCTGGAAGGAAGCCCAGCCTACCTTCTCGTTTTCTGTACTCTGTAACCTATCCAAAAGCTTTTCCATCTGGTTCAACCATTTTTCAACTTCTAATGGATTCTTCTAACCATAGAAGCTAGGAGGTCTCAATCTCCTAAAATCTACGAATGAAGAGGGCAACAATGCCGGAAGAGGTGGTGGCGGTGGCTGATGACTAGTGACATTATTAGCCACCATCAATGTCATCTGTTCAGCCAATAACACAGTCTGCTACGTCTGTTGGGCCATCACAGCAACCATAGCCTCCATGGCTAATGCGATACGATTCGTCGCATCACCTCTCCGATCCTCCCTCTCATGAATATTTTCATGGTCTCTATTAGACCCTGCTTGAAATTCCTCTGCACCTCTCTAACTTCTATTCTGACGACCTCTAGGTCGACCCCTCCTCCCATAAGACATCATGTTCTGCACATGAAACCTGAGTTTCATTAGCAGGAGGTCCCTTCACTCTGATAATATTTATAACTTATCAGAAAATTTTAAAGAAAATGCTTTGATACCAACTATGACAACTCAGATTTTGGCACCCCGAAATCCATGCCATCAGCACGGCCCATCTAGACCGTGCCCCATATAATAAGTGGAACACTTGGTACATCCCTACCATTAACAGAAAACATAAACGAAAAGCTAATGAAGAACTAAATCTCCAGTTCTACAGTTGTAGACACCCAAATTCGGCCCAAGGCCCGATCAATCTGTACTTCGGGAGAGATGTACCCCTGTGCTTCGGATGGCACCCCCCCTGAACCCTTAGGAACCTACCTAGACCAGTAGGAATCACCCTAAGACCTTTAGAGCCATTCCCCCCAATCCTTAGAAGTCACCCCTACACCCTAGAATCTCTTCCCAGACCTAACTTAAACCCTTCTGGCGGTTGATGGGAGGAGAGCTACAGAATTTCACACAAACCAGTACCATAGGGGAGACATATACCATTGGAAAGAGGACTTCTCCAGCTTTCCAACAAGCCAAAGATCACCCAATTTGGAGCTACGGTTCAAAAGCTATGACCGTTTTAAGTTTCACATAAAATCATGAATTTTACTCAGGCATAGATATTACATACGCCCAGCCATTTTTACCCCAGATTACTCAGGCGTATATATTATATACGCCTGCCTATTTTAAGGAAAATTTGGCCAGGTGTATATAATATATACACCCAGTATAGGTGGGACCCACCACGGGTTTCATCTTCTCAAAACTCCCCTGATTTTGGTGAAAATTACTGTTCCTAAACTGGGCGTATATATTAGCTACAGTAACTGTCATCAGTAGCTCGAATTTCCTCCATCTAGTTTGACCCTTTTACCATCCCCTGGGTTGAGGTGGGTGTCTTGAGCTTGGTTTCACCCCCTTTGAGCTTATTGGCAACCCTTAAGTCACCCATGGTCTCACCCCATCATCCGGCATTGAAACCAGTTTCCCAAAACCCTAGGACCTTGAAAACCCAAAAAACCTTAGATGGGGGATTACCTAATTGCTAAACCAATTAGCTCTTAAGTAAGCCCCTAACCCATCCCTTCTCTATAAATAGAGAGGCCTCCCTCTTCCTTAAGGGTTGGAAGAAATTGGAGGTAAAGGATTTGGAGCCCAAGAGAGAACCCTAGTGAGAGAAAGTGCACTCATTTTCCAGAATTCCAGCAAGCTTAGTTCATCTTTTCCAATCCATTTCCACCATTAGATCACTCCCTTTAGCTAAAACCTAGCCTCTGGCTTCACTCTACACCCCCTACTTTATTGAATCCTAGCATTAGAACCCATTTTCACACCATTTAAGCCATCGAAAGCACGCCAAAGCGAAGATCTTCCACGGTGCAACAAGGGCCCGTGAGCTCCGGCTCACCCCTCTCTTCCTCTACCTTCTTGGTGTCTCCTCCGTCCAAGGATTCAAGCCGTTACGGTTTGGCTCAAAGCTTGATAGGACCGTATTGCCTTCAGGCAAGGGGAAACTCCGCCCTTTTTATTTTCATTTTTGGCCATAGATAGAGACCGCTACGTGCGGGTTGATCGGGTGCCTAAACCCTTCCCGATCGATAACCGAAGCCCCTACCCTAGAGCCTTTGGCAAAGACCGATAAATCAGAGTCATATTTAGCACTTCGGTGCTCAAAATATCGATTTGAAGGTTTCCCGGATAACCAAAAGATCTGGGTGGCGACTCTACATTTTATCCAAGGCGAGCGCATCGCCGCGACGGGTTCGAGAGGATCCACGGTCGCACAGATGGCGACTCTGCTGGGGATTTCACCCTAGCGCTTCCCCTCTTGTTGGCCTTTCCTTTTATTTTGTTATTTTACTAACCATGGCTGTTTTTTGTTCTAATTTGCTGCTGTTTTTCGTTATTTTTTGTTGTTTTTACTAACGTACTCACCCCTACGATTCAGTCCTTTAAGTGCCTTAGCCGTTTGGCGGGCCTACTTGCGCCTTAAATTTCAGTTTTTACGATTCTAGTCATTTAAGCCGCCTTAGCCGTTTGGCGGGCCCGCTCGCATTTATTTTCACGTCATTTAAATTTCGGTCATTTACAAGCCTTCTTAGTTTATTGGCGGGCCTACTTGCGCACTTTATTTCGGTCATCATATTTCACCTTTGAACGCCGGCCCGTTGAGGCGGCACGGGTTTATCATCCCCGACCCGATTATGGACTTAATTTCACTCCCCTATAAAAATTCATAATTAAAAGTGAACCAACAGTATGGGGACATAATTGAATTTATTTTTGCATTTTTGGGTAGTTTCCGGGGGGTTTAGGCACAGATACAATTTACCCGGTTCCCAGTAAGGCGGCAGCCCTAGTGGTGATGATCCTGAAAAGAACCACCCCTTCCGATTCGAGAAGGCGCCATACGGAGGTATATCGGTTGGGTTGCCAATTCGATCAAGTCAGTAAAACCCGCATTGGTGAGGCGTAGAAAACCCAAAATTCAGCCGTGTATCCCTAGGAAGCGGAAAGGAGGGACCCGATAACAAACAATGATCCCAGAGCATTTCTCCCCAGAAACCAGTTCAAAGACCCACATTTGGGCTTCGCATCCCTCAAGCAGAACCTTTTGCGGCGTATATAAAATATCGCTTGACAAAATAGCCCCAGATTTAGACAGGCGTATATAATATATCGCCCCCAAAATCAGATTTAAGCGGATATATAATATATCGCCCGACCATATCATACTTTTTGGTGAGGCGTGCATAATATATCGCCCGGTATATCTGATGCGACAACCCGACACAGGCCCAATCTACCACCCCAATTCCCGATTAGCGGTATTAGTGTCGCGATAGCCTCCACATTCTCTAACTCCCAATATGCCCCGCCCTTGATCAAAGAAGGCGACTTCTTATTGATTTGCTCGAGGATTGGGTCATTTTACGTGGATTCCTCGCCTTCAATAGAACGAAAGGGTTCCCTTTGCTTCTTCAGTGTCGGATCGGTGGGACCTACTAAAGGTACATATATCGCCTGAAGCAGGGAGTTGACCACAGGCACCGGTCATCGATCATCTAAGTAGAGGGGAGTTAATTGCAATTTGAAAAAAAAAGAGAAAGAAAATCCTCATCTTCAAAAAAAAATCCACCTTCAAAAAAAAAAAAGGAAAAATCAATCAAAATCAAAAATCAAAAATCACAAAATTCACTTTTCAAAACCAAAAAAAAATCATTTTCCAAAACCCCCCCCAAAAAAAAAAACAACACACAAAGAAAAACAATAAAAAATATACCTTGGAGTGACCGGCACTACGGCGACCTCAAACCCGGCCCGTAGGAGAAGAACCAGGAAGGTATTCGGCCCTTATCCGCAACATCAATACAACACTCATCGGCGGATCATGTCAAGAGCCGATACATCCCCACCGTCATCCCCTTCCCATTCCCGTATAGGAGAAGACCCGGTCTCCGACACCTTCACCCAAGCCAGGTTCGATATCACGGGCCCATTTGGGGCGCCCGTATTCACCTCCACCTCATCCCCTCCCCTTACATTCCCCCAAAATACCCCCTTTTCATCCCGTACTGAAACCCCTCATTTCCCAACCGGTCCTTACATCCCCATCTCCCATCCAAACACCGTTACCGCATCCCCATACTTCCAAAGACCCCCCAGGGAGTCCCATCCCCCACCTACTTCCCACATGCCATCCCTCTCATCACCCATGCCCCCAACATCCTACATCCCATCCACCCCATCTCACATACCATTCCCACCACATGGCCCATCCACATTAACATACCCCCATTTACCCGGGTCATGCCCAATTTCTCCCAACCACCTCCATCCAAGTGATCCATCACCCCCAATCCCACACAGTCCATGCCCTCGATGGAGGACATGAGGAACGATGTGCCTTGTGGTGCTTCTCACAACCCTACCTCTCAAACCCCATCCAAATTTCCAAAACCTCCATACCCCATTCCCTCCTAACCATGCCCAACCACCCATCGTCCATACCTCCCAAAATCCCCACCTCAATTCCAGCCCAAACCCACACAAATCCATGGGCCCAAACACCACTAGAGACATGGGCAAAATCCTCACAACCCATGGGCCCAAGCCCAAGCTTATCAAGCCCAGGCCTCAGCCCAAACTCCTCCAAACCCATGGGCTCGAGCCTAAACCCACCAAGCCCAAGCCCCAGCCCAAACACCTCCAAACCCATGGGCTCGATCCCAAACCCACCAAACCCAGGCCCAGACCCAAGACCCTCAAAACCCATGGGCCCAAGCCCAAGACCACCAAACCCAGGCCCAGATCCAAGACCCTCAAAACCCATGGGCCCAAGCCCACCAGACCCAGACCCAAGTCCAAGCCCCCAGGGCCCATGGACCCAAACCTACCAAACTCAAACCCAGGGCCCATGGACCCAAACCCAGCCCCCTCATGCCCCAGTAGCCCAAACTCAACAAGGCCCATTGGCCCAAAGTCATATTAATCCCCACACCCTGGCCCAGGGCCCGTCGATTCGAGCCTTCCAAAACCATCAAACCCAAATCCCTCAAACCCAAGGCCCATCCGCCCATGCTCATCAAGGCTCATTCACTAACCCCATACCCCCCCACCAATACCCTTCATTCACCTATACCCCTTACGCCTCCATCCCACCTCCAATGGGAAATCCAATCCATTCCATTCCTTAAAACCACAACATCCCGCCATCTCAATCACACCCCCATCACCCCCAAAATGTGCCACGAACTCAGCACATCACTTACTCACAAAACACTCACCCATTTATCCCTTCTCATCCCCTACAAACCATGTGGCCCCACCAAGTCATCCAACCCATCACCCCCCAAGTCCAAATAGCAGAGCTCGCCCCTCACCAATACCACGACCAACAGTACGAGGAGGATGAGATTCGCAACAGTGGAGGAACTGCCAGTTTTAACCCTCCCGAGCCCACCATCATCACACCTAGGGTCGAACCAAATCAAGGGGAAGCGGTCCCCGCCACAGCCTCGAAGGAACCAGAGAATTGAAAAGAAACAGAGATAGACGAATACGAGAAGATGGAGGAATGGAACTACACTCGATGGACTTTTTAGACTTATGTCTGTTCTCTGACGTCCCCCTGCCATAGAAATTCAAGATGCCATCATTTGATAAGTATAATGGCACTGGCAACCCCATCGCCCACTTGAAATCTTCATCATGGGATATGTGCGATGTATGGAGATGAACGACTCCTCATCAAAGTGTTCCAGAAGAGTTTGACGGGCCCGACACTGAGATGGTTCACATCCCTGGAACCATCCATGATAAAAAATTGGAAAGATCTGACATGCTTATTTCAAGAACAATATGTCTATAACTTGGACATAGAACCAAGGAAGTCGGACTTGGCCCGATTAAAGCAAAGACATGATGAAACATTCAGTGCTTACTTAGGGAGGTGGAGGGCCTTAGCCGCTTAGGTAACTCATCGAATTCCTGATGATGAGTAGATTGAATTGATAACCAAGGGAGCCCTCCCATCGCGATTTTTAGTATATATCGACTCAAGTTTCTTTGATGCGTCCGAATGCCAGCCGTTGCGAAGACGCCATTAGAGAGGGCAGGCTAGGAAGGAATGCGGCCAACGGGGCCACTGGAGTTCGAAAAGCCGCCGAACCAAGAATTGAAAGAAGACCAGGGACAGAGGTACAGAACATTGTTTACCCCCAGGCCAATACCAACGCCCCCTCGATACAACTCCAGGTTACACAATCGCCCCCAACCCGTTTCGAGCAAGTACCAAGGCCAAGCAATGGACCAAGAGCCCCGTTTACCCCGGAACAGATGAAAGCGCACTTCGAACGAGTATTCACCCCGTTGGGGCAATCCTTGAGTGTCTTACTGCCGGTGTTACTACAGAAAGGCCTGGTCAATTTGCTCCAACCTCGCCCCCCACCCCACCCAATACGAAGGAATTATGATCCGAATCTGCATTGCAATTTCCACCAGGGACCGGGTCACCCTACGGACCGGTGCTTCCCGTTAAAGCACGTGGTCCATGATCTGATAGAGGCGGGAAAGATCATACCCCCGCCACTTCCCCAAGGGCAGAACCAGAATATCCATCAAGCCCCCTACCACCACACCCAGGAGGCCCCAGGCCTAACATACATTGGATAGAGGAGGAAGAAGAAGAGTTTGACCCTTCAGATTATATTAGCAATCAGGAGGAATTTTTGCTCCCCAAGTCAAACGAAGATGAACTATTTGTTGGGGTGATCGAGCCACTGTATCTTGCCGATTATTTTCCCACACCAGCTTGCCAAGAGGAGCCCTTAGATTTAGGGCAGTATTTTTCCACCCTCGCTCCCGCCTATCAAATCCAAATGGACACAGCCCCGCCGCAATCATACGCATATCCACCCCATGCCCAATTCATCCCATACACCCCTTCGTCACACATAAATCATCCTATTCCTTACGCAATTCTACCATCCCCATATTATCCTACCCCATACACGCCCTCAAGTCCCTCCACCCAATACAATGCTCCGCCATCCTCAAGTTACCCCATGCCATACACGCCTTCAAGTCCCGCCACCCAATTTACCCCATACACCCCTCTGTCACCCCCGAATTACTCCACTCCATGCACCACTCCGTCATCCTCAATCTATCCCATTTCATCTACCAACCCATCATCATCCCACCATGCCACAAACCCTTTATATCCCCCCAATCAACCCACTATCCCGCCATGTCCCGGTCATCCCGCTCAATGCACAACTCCATCGCCCCCAATTTACCCCACTTCATCCAAAAACCCGCCACCATCCCATCATACCTCCCCATATACAAATCCTTCATACCCCCATCATCCCGCGCCCACCACACCTCAAACGTCTCCCCGTCCCCCCAGCCCAGTCACACTCCCGCCATCCCTTCGCTATTTTGGCCCTAATCCAACTCCACCACCACCCGGACAAGCAACCCCTTGCCCAATCCCCGCATCACCCAATCACCACTGGTCCTACCATGCCCAGGTAAAGCCAGTACAAGCCCCCTCCGTGCTCACAACTCCAATTCTGTCAATTCCCCCCACTACCATTCCACCCCCCATTAGAGTTAACCTGCTTATGACCCGCATCAGGTGCCATTGAGCTATGAACAGACGGACATGAATGTCGGGTGCAACCAAGAAGAGGCTGTTGAATTTGTTACTCGATCGGGCCGAATTTATGCCCACCCAGAAACATCAGGGGCAGTCAGAGGAGAGGAAAAGAAGAAAGAACAGGCCACAGGAAATCCCTTTGAAAAAATGTCCAGGGAACATATACTGGAGACACAACTCGAGAGAACGTCCGCACATATTACCGTGTGGGATTTATTGATCACGTCTCCACTCCACTTTCAAGCCTTAATGGGAGCGCTCAAGGACGCGCATGTCTCCACCCATGTAACTCCAGATGAAGTAGGGGAAATAATAGGGCAAGTGTTGGCCCCAAACGCCATCTCTTTCACCGATGCGGACCTACCAATCGAGGGGAATGACCATTCTAAACCCCTGAATATAACAGTGGAAGTAGGGAACTTGGTGGTGCCGTTGGTCCTGATCGACAACGGGTCAGCGCTGAATGTATGCCCTTTAAGGACGGCAATTAAACTTGGGGCGAACCCCGACACCTTCCGGCCATCCATATCAAGCGCACAGGGATTCGACAACACTAGAAGGGAAATCATAGGAGAAGTAGACCTTGACCTGATCCTCGGACCGCAAACCTTCACCACCCCCTTCCAAGTAATGGACATCAAGTCTACCTTCAATCTGCTGTTGGGCCGGCTGTGGATACATAAGCTCGGAGCAATACCATCTACCCTGCACCAAAAGCTCCAATTCATTTCAGAAGGAAAAATTGTCACCATCTTAGGTGAGAGCAGAGAAGACATGGGGAAGAGCGCTCTGCACATTGAGAATCCGAAAGTGCTGAACATACCGCACACAGCTGAGGACGCCGATCTCCATTGATTTGAGTACGACTTCTTGAATGTTACCCTCGAACCAACTGAAAAGACCCCTGATAAAACTGGAGGAGGAATGGATGCAGCTGTGTTCATGCTCCACAGATGGGGCCATCAAAAAGGTAAAGGATTGGGCCCACGCCTTCAAGGAAGAAGAGACCCCATCAAGGCCAAGGGGCAACAAACTAAATTCGGCTTAGGCTACAGGCCCAGAGAAGAGGAAGTCAGAGAAGCCAGAGGAATCATCTTAGAAGAGGAACCTCATGCTCGCCCCCACATCCGGGAAACCTTTGTGAGCGTCGGGGTAGTAAAAATTGATCTGAATGGGGAGACGATGGTAACCCCACAGAAGCCTATTGCAATCCACCCCACCAATCCCTACATCATTCCCCCAGATTTTGAAATGGACTTAGCCGCCCTTTCCTTGTTTGAGGAAGAAGTGCCCCGATCCACCCCTCACTTCAGCACCAACCACTCTGGGCCCCTCCTAACCGTAGAGGATAAGGTCCTGGAGGATCCCTCTGTAAATATGTTGGGGGAAGAAATGCAAGAGCCTATCGATGCCACTCCTGATCAAAGAGGTAAAGGCCAAGCCTCGCAGGTGAGTAACTGGGCATCCTTGCCCCAACTCTTGAGAGCCGCCAAATGCCATGAAAATGGCACCGACTCTCCAAAAAAAAACAACCTGTAAAAAGTGAGGTTAACCTCTGGACCACTCTACCTTGTATATATAGAGATCCACCTCGCTAGGGGCTGACCTCCGAAAAAATACAAAAGATCATAAAAATAGAAAAAATACCAATTCCAAAAATATTGTCCTTTAAAATTCCCAATAAAGTTAAAATCAATGTCGTGATACCCGTCCCACGTGAAGCCAACCCCTTCCCTGTAGAAATACAAGAAGAGGTAGGAGTCACGAGTCTGAACGAGGAAGGCCAAACCGACGAGCTCCCCAATGAGCTCCTCAAATAATTTACCGATTTTGAGCATGGCCCTACCCCGATCGTCGAAGAGACAGAGGACATCAATTTGGGCACCACAGAGGCCCCCAGAATCACCAAAATCGGAACGTCGCTGTCCCCTGTGGAGAGGAAAGGTATGATAGACTTCCTTCGGTCATACCAAGACGTCTTCGCATGGTCATATGAAGACATGCCTGGTTTGGATACCGATCTGGTTGAGCATGAGTTGCCACTCTACCCCGATGTTAAGCCGGTGAAACAGAAGCTGAGACGACTCCGACCCGAATGGATGTTGAAGGTGAAGGATGAGGTCATTAAACAGTATGACGCAGGTTTCCTCATGGTATCCAAGTACCCGCAGTGGCTAGCCAATATCGTCCCCGTACCAAAGAAGGATGGAAAGGTTCGAATGTGTATCGTCTTCCGAAATCTCAACAAGGCGAGCCCTAAGGACGATTTCCCACTGCCCCACATCGACATCTTGGTCGATAAGACTGCAAAGCACGGGATGCTCTCGTTTATGGATGGATTCTCAGGATACAATTAGATAAAGATGGCAGAGGTTGATCGCAAGAAGACAGCGTTCATTACCCCCTGGGGAACCTTCTGCTACAAAGTAATGCCATTCGGGCTGAAGAATGTTGGGGCGACCTATCAAAGAGCAATGACGGCCCTGTTCCACGACATGATGCACCAAGAGATCGAAGTATACATCGATGACATGATTGCCAAATCACCAGAAAGGGAGGACCACTTGATAAACCTGCAGAAGCTATTCGAGAGGCTGAGAAAATACAGATTGCGGTTGAATCCCCAGAAATGCGCGTTTGGCGCTATGTCCGGAAAGCTATTGGGCTTTATTGTCACTAGGAGAGGGATCGAGGTCGATCCGACCAAGATCAAGGCCATCACTGAAATGCCGCCACCATCTACAGAGAAGGAAGTTAGAGGCTTCTTAGGCAGGATCCAGTACATCAGCTGATTCATCGCACAGTTAACTCCGATATGCACACCAATCTTCAAGATGCTAAAAAAGGACTCACCAGTTGAATGGAATGATGACTGCCAGGCTGCATTCGACAAGATTAAAGGTTATCTCCTGGAACCTCCGGTATTGGTACCGCCCGTACCTGATAGACCCCTGATAATGTACTTGTCCATGACTGAGTTTTCCATGGGCTGTGTGTTAGGACAGCATGATGAGATGGGAAGAAGAGAGCAGGCCATCTATTACCTAACCAAGAAATTCACTGATTACGAGACACACTATTCTCATATGGAGAAAGCATGCTTGGCGCTCGTTTGGGCTACTCAGAGACTTCGACACTACCTGTTATCCCAGGCCGTTCTACTTCTAGCACGGATGGATTCGTTGAAGTACCTATTCAAGAAACCTGCTCTCACTGGCCGAACCGCACGTTGGCAACTACTCCTATCCGAGTTTGACATTACTTATGTCACCCAGAAGTCGATTAAGGGGCAAGCACTCGCCGATCATCTTGCTAAGAATCCTCTGCCAAACTATGAGCCTCTAAGGACCGAATTCCCCGATGAAGACATTTTGTTCATGACCGACGAGGATACAGAGGAAACGGAGGAGCCCTGGGCAATGCACTTCGATGGGGCATCGCATGTTGAGGGCCAAGGAGTTGGCACCATTCTTATCTCACCAAAAGGATCTCATATACCCATCTCAATCAAATTGAACTTCCCATGCACCAACAATATGGTCGAGTATGAGGCCTGTACAGCTGGTTTACAGGCGGCTCTTGATCTAAATATAACTCACCTTAGGGTCTTTGGAAATTCACAGTTAATTATATGCCAAACCAACGGGGATTGGAAGACCAAGGATGAGAAACTAATCCCATACCATGAACATCTGGAGGATCTGATAACTTGCTTTGAGGAAGTCACCTTCTCTTATGTGCCACGAGAAAGAAACTGGTTTGCTGACGCCCTGGCTACCCTGGCCTCTATGGTTGAGATTCCATATGGAGTGGTGATGAAGCCGATCATGATAGAGCAGAGGAACGAACCGGCTTTCTGTCACCTGATCAAAGGACCTATAGAGATAGATGATGAACCAACCTGGTTCTCAGACATCAAGAATTTCCTCGAGACCCAAACTGTCCCGAAAGGAACACCAAAGGTAGACAAACGCACCATCCAGCGATTGGCAACAAACTACGTCATCTGTGGCGATCTCCTGTATAGACGGTCTCACGACAATATTCTGCTCCGATGCCTAACCCAGAAAGAAGCGGTTGAGATCATGAAGGAGATTCATGAGGGGGTCTGCGGAGCCCACGTCAGCGGTCACATGCTTGCTAAGAAAATTCTAAGGCAAGGATACTTTTGGACTACTTTGGAGACTGATTGCTACAAGCACGTACAGAAGTGCTACAAATGCCAAGAGCACTCCAGCCTAATACACCCTCCGGCCATTGACTTGCACAGCATGGCCACCCCTTGGCCGTTCACCACCTGGGGTCTCGACGTCGTCGGCAAGGTCAATCCTAAGGCTTCCAATGGACATCAATTCATCCTCGTCGTTGTGGAGTACTTTACAAAATGGGTAGAGGCGGCCTCCTATACGAGCATTAAAGCTAGCCATGTTGAGAAGTTCATCAAGAACAACATCATTTGCAGATTCGGTGTACCCAAAAATATCATCACTGATAATGGCACTAACTTCGCTAATAGGCGCATCTGAGCCTTGTGAGAGCGGTTCAAGATCAAGCATCACCGTTCATCCCCGTACAGGCCTCAGACGAATGGAGCAGTAGAGGCAGCCAACAAAACTCTGATCTGGATCCTGGAGAAGATGGTAGTTACTTACAGAGATTGGAGTGAGCGGTTACCCTTCGCACTTTGGGCCTATAGAACGTCTATCCACACCGCAACAGGGGCAACACCATTCTCCCTTGTGTATGGGACCGAAGCCGTGCTTCCCGTTGAGGTCGAGGTACCGTCGCTTCGTATCCTTTTGGAATCCCGTCTACCTAAAGCTGAGAGGGAAAGAGCCCGTTTTGAACAGCTAGACTTGATTGACGAGAAAAGACTCCTAGCCTTGTGCCACACTCAGGTCTATCAGAGGAGAGTTGCACGTGATTACAATAAGCGCGTCCGCGGTTGAGACCTGAAGATAGGAGACACTGTACTGAAGAAAATTTTTTCGTCTCTCCACGCCGATCCGAGAGGGAAGTTTAGGCCAAATTGGGAAGGACCCTATGTCATCCGAGAGGTTCTGCCAGGATACGCTGTTCGCCTCGCCACCATGGACGGAGATCACTTTCCTGAGCCCATCAACGCTGGATACCTCCGTAAGTTCTACTCATAGGTCTTGGGATAAGGTAAGTTTTGATAAAAGTAGATGTGTGACCGCTTAAGGGCCCCATGAAAGAGGCCATCATTTCAAAGTCAAGTGGCAAAAAAAAAAATATATATATATTCCCTGGAAACCTTCACCCCTTTTTGCTACACACTTCGGGCCAACAACCATTTCTTTCATATACCCCACCCAAAATTCCAAAAAAGAAGAAGAAGAGAAGGGAGGAAAAATCCAAACCAAAAAAAAGAAGGAGAAGGCGCCCCCCCCCAAAAAAAAATAACAAAGAAAAAGAGGGGTACCCCAAAAAAACAAAAAAACCCCAAAAAAATGAATGATGACTGGGGCATAAAAAGCCCCTGAAAAGAAAAAGGAGTCCCCGAATCTAGAAATCACCCCAAACTTAGATCCAAATCCCCAGAAAAACCCAACCTGTTTGAACCTCAACCGCATTACAACCCGGAAGAAAGCCCTCTTTAAGGTCCACAAGCGGTTATAACATCTGCATCAGAACAAGCCGAGTTAACAAACCACACAGAACTTCATTCAGCCGGTTATGACGGAATCGACGCCCATGTCGTGGCTTTCTGGTTCTTGAGAGAAAAGAGAAAAAGAAAAAACAAAAAGAAGAAAGAAAAAAAGAAGAAAAAAATTAATTTGAGTTCAAAGCAAGACAGACGTGGTGAAAACCCGAAAGGGCACCACGGGTAAAAACAGCGAACTCACGCGGACCAGGTGAAAACCTGAAAGGGTACCTGGGGTAAGAGAGCGAACCCATGGACATGGTGAAAACCCGAAAGGGCGCTACGGGTAAAAACAGGGATGACAGGCATGGCAAAAACCCGTCTTAGGCACTATGAGCAAAAATGTCAAGAAAAGAGAGATTAGGAGAAGATCTGTCCTAGCCCGCCTATTTCAGTTTGGATCCCTTAAGCCTCTTCTCCCCTTTGATGGGCCACTCCTGTTGGAAATTGGATCGGATCCCAATCAAGTATGTCGTCTCTACCGCGCTCGACGTGACCAAAGGAAAAAGAGGGTGAACCAATCCAGGCTAACCTTCCCATGTTTAAAGGAAAAAACCTGTGCCTCACCAACAGGGTTCGACCATGCTCAAAATAGGACCCACTGGTTTGGCTCCATAAAAAACCTCACCCTGTGAGGAAGAAAATTCCAAAAAAGATAATAGATTTCCCTTTCCCATAAAAAACCTCACCCTGTGAGGAAGAAAATTCCAAAAAAGATAATAGATTTCCCTTTCCCATAAAAAACCTCACCCTGTGAGGAAGAAAATTCCAAAAAAGATAATAGATTTCCCTTTCCCATAAAAAACCTCACCTTGTGAGGAAGAAAATTCCAAAAAAGATAATAGATTTCCCTTTCCCATAAAAAACCTCACCCTGTGAGGAAGAAAATTCCAAAAAAAGATAACAGATTTTCCTTTCCCATAAAAAACCTCACCCTGTGAGGAAGAAAATTCCAAAAAAAGATAACAGATTTCCCTTTCCCATAAAAAACCTCACCCTGTGAGGAAGAAAATTCCAAAAAAGATAATAGATTTCTCTTTCCCATAAAAAACCTCACCCTGTGAGGAAGAAAATTCCAAAAAAGATAATAGATTTTCCTTTCCCATAAAAAATCTCACCCTGTGAGAAAGAAAATTCCAAAAAGAAAATAGATTTTCCTTTTCCATAAAAAGCCTCACCCTGTGAGGAAGAAAATTCCAAAAAAAATAGATTTCCCTTTTCCATAAAAAGCCTCACACTGCGGAGGAGAAAAGTCCAAAAAAGAAAATAGATTTCCCTTTTCCATAAAAAGCCTCACACTGTGGAGGAGAAAATTCCAAAAACAAAAAAAAAGGAGAAACCCCACCAGGTGAAAAAGAAGAAAAAATCCCATAAAAAGTCTTACATTGCAGGATTACAAAAAGAAAAACAAGAGCGCATGTATAGATTTCATTCCCTTTCTTTACAAGTGTTGCCCGCTGAGTGTCACGCCCCAAAAAGATAACGACATGACACACTTTCTATTTTTGCTGCTTTCTTTACAACAAAAAATAAAACCCAAAATGTATATAGCTGTGTATATATGAAAAAAAGAAGAAGAAAAGAACAGAAAAGGATAACCCAAAAAGAGATCTCTGTTAGGGGGCTTTCCCCCCCGTGTATATGATCTATGATATGTGCAGGAATAGGTCAAGGGCCGGGAGCACGCTTCAAAGCGCTAATCTCTGCAAGCAGGGAGTCCTCGCGGGCATTTCGATCAGACATCCACCTACCATGAAGACTCTTCTGCCGTCTCCGTGAAGCTTCAGCAGGACTCGATCAAAGACCAGTCAACCGAAGAACCTCGCTCTCGGCTGTAGCGGCTCTCACCTCCGCAATATCAGCTCTGACCCTTTCTTTCTCCAAAGTCTCGATCAAAGCCAGCCTCTCTACGGAAAGGGACTCTATCCGGGTCCGAAGCATCGCTTCCTTACATGGCCAAGGCCTTGTCTCTACCACATCTACCGAAGCTGGGCTAGGAGTAGGTAATTCCTCAGATACTAGCCAACCCTCGTAACCTGGAGAGACAATGCCCCCCTGAACCAAGCTACACATGTGCGCCGATTGGCAGGTTTCCCAGAGGTAGCTATGTGATCAAGATCACTAAGAGAACCGCGAGAGAATATCAGAGAGCACAGGGGTGGCCTCGCGGTGCACGGCACATGCTGAGTATACCCGAATTGGCGGAGCACCCGAGATGGGAAGTAGTATGTGCTACCGGTCAGCCCCAAAAGTGTGATGCCCTCACAATCTCGAGAGCGGACAATCGGAAAAGTGCCGTCCGTCCAGGGAAGTTGCTAGGTCAGCTCTGCATCAGATAGCCACAGGCTCAGTTCCTCGATGCTCCCACCAGGCAGTCTCGAACTCCGGATTAGAAAACCCCAAGCCACATCCCCTCTAATCAAGCAGAATCTCGGCACAAGCCCCGTGATAGCCAAATGCTCTCCTAACCAGATCTGAACAAGAAGCGGGCTCCGGCTGAAAATCCCAACTCGGCCCGAGGCCGCAGCATCCAAGCCTCGTTACATCTCCGCCAGGACTAGGTGTACCAATGAGTGACCTCCCTCCAGTTCGGTCAAAACATCACATAGCCCGAGGGAAAAGCTCTCACCCCCAGTGATGAAGAGAACCTCCGACAACAAATAAAGAGCAAAGGCCTTCACATTGAAGGGATCTCGAATAGGCAACTTTCGAAGGCTCGAGTCACCGAAAAGTTCTCTCAGGAATTTCACCGAACACCTGGTGGGCCCTCCGGCGAAACATTTCTCATATCCACCCTTCTTCAAGCCAAGGACCGCGTGGACCGCCTTTGCATACCCCGGTTTGGGCACTACTTTGGCAAGGCCTCGATGCATCTTCAAGCCAGTGAGGGAGGCTAACTCTTCCAAAGTTGGGGTCAGCTCCCTAGACCCAAATTTAAAAACATGGGCCCTATGGTCCCATGATGCCAAAGCCGCCTGTAGTAGGTTGGGCAATAGAGGAACAGCGAGGAGAGAAGAAAGACGGGACAACCCGAGGCCATTCAGAATAGCAAGCTCGCTCTCGGCCAAACTATCATGCCATTTTTGCAAAAAGCTGGGCCCCGGGTCCAAACAGGGAAGTATACCGGTCCCCGTATAAAAGCTTGGGCCCCCTTTTGAAGGCAGGTCCATCGGCGTGCAAAGAGGTTCTTTATCGGTCAATATATGGCGATGGGCCCGCTAGAAAAAGAGGGGAGAGAAAGAAAATAAAAGGAGGGGCAAAACAGCCAAACCAAAGTAAAAGAGGAGACAAGGATGGAACCAGGCGCGGGTTATAAGGAGCCCGCTGGGTACAGTCTATAGCAGGCGTATATATTATATACGCCAAGGCAAATTTTGAACAAATTTTGCTGGGGATTGGTCAGGCGTATATAATATATACGCCCGGCTATTGATTGCTGAATGTTAGCCTGGCGTATATAATATATACGCCCGGTTTAAGCCGAGGCTGGTAAGGCCCCCCCCTCACTGGTCTATTTCTTTTCCCAAGGAGGAACGTAGTTTATTTTGGCCCACCTTTTCATCGCGAGAGCACACATGGGCGGCCATGCCACACACCCATGAGAAACACCCGAGTGGCGCGCCGCCCATAGGTCACATACGGAGAGTCACCTGTATGATCAACCTCATCATTGGAGAGGTGTCAGTTCATTCCAAGCAAGAAAAAGAGAAAGGAAACCACCAAAGCAAAGAGATAACCAAATAAAACAGTCGCATGAACCATGAAAATTATAAAACCATAAAAAAAAGACTGTTGTTGTCTAAAGTTATTACATATCCCATATAAATCAAAAGTCTAAATTGTCTCATTGTGTCCACTTTTGCAGAAAATAAACTAGTCCTGGGCAGCCCCCTTCGACTTCTTCCGGCGCCGGCTCGCACTTTGAAAGGTACGGGTCTCCCCCACCCGAGTCCACGCCTGAGAGATACGGCTAAGCAAGGAGCGCGACTCCTTCTCACGAGCACGCTGCAGAGGCACACCAAAAGCCATCAAATAGAGAAACAGGCAGAAAGTAAACAAGGAAAATGACTAGGTTGGGCCAGCATTCACTCACCACTTCGGTCTCCCTAAGCCCAACAAGGTTACGGTAGTATTCGGCCTGACTCACTGCCGACTCATAATCCTGGCCGATAAGGAAAAGGAGGTGTTAGTCACACAGGCCATCAGCATAATTCGGGAGAAAGGAACAAGAACAGAGCAACAAGATAGAAATTACCCCAGGAATCAGCTCGGGAGGTGGGACCTGGATAGCTTCAGCAGAAATTCGTGCCTTTTCAGCCACGTCGGCACACACACGTGACAAAAAGGCATCATCCGGCGCTTGAAGGTCCCCTGAACCTCGACGGGTGAGCTACTAGAAGCACCGGCACCAGAAGGGTCAGAGGGTCCAGCACCTGAAGCCACGCCAGAGGCACCAGCCCCGGAAGGATCGGAAGGTGCAGCACCTGTTGCATCATAGGGAATGGCCTCCTCTTCCCCCTCATCTGAGTCGCCGCCCTGCTCAAACTGTAGAGAGAAACATTTTATCATTATGGGCGACAGGTCAATCAAAGTAACCACATGAAAGCTGCTGAATGAAAGAAGAAAAGGGGCATTACCTGAGATCGCGGCCATGTGTGTATGTATACTAATCCAAAACAAGAAAAAGAGATGTGTGTGTGTGTGTACTAAACTTAAAAAAAAAAAAACACGTGTGTATGTATACTAATCCAAAACCAAAAAAAAGAGAGATGTGTGTGTGTGTGTACTAAACTAAAAAAAAAAAAAAAAAAAAAAACATGTGTGTATGAATACTAATCCAAAACCAAAAAAAAAAGAGAGATGTGTATGTGTGGGTACTAAACTAAAAAAAAAAAAACATGTGTGTATGTATACTAATCCAAAACAAAAAAAAAAAGATGTGTGGGTGTGCTAAAAAACAAAAAAAAAACTCATGTGTATATACTAATCCGAAAGAAAAGATGTGTGTGTGTACTAAGAGAACAAAAAACCAAAAAAATTCATGTGTATGTACTAATCCGAAAGAAAAGATGTGTGTGTGTACTAAAAGAAAAAAAACAAAAAAATCATGTGTGTGTGGGTACTAATCCAAAAAAAAGAAATATGTGTGTATATATAAAAAAAAAAAAAAGCAAAAAAACAAAGCCATGAGCGAGTGTGCTAATCCAAAAAAAATAAGATGCGCTAATCCATCGAAAACAAAAAAAGAAAGAGAAAATAGGATGAGATGAATAAATAATAGACGAAAAAAATAGGCCTAAGGAAAACAACAACAAAAAAAACAACAAAACCGAGAGAAAAGGAACATAGGCATCACATATGTTTAAATGGAAATGAAAAAAGAAAAAGCATTTCACCATAAAAGAAAAAAAAGAGAGAGAAAAATAAAAACAATAATGTTATCAAAATACAAAGAAAAAGTAAGGGAAGGTAATGGTTACCTTCAATGGGGGAGAAAAACGAAGAGCGGCGGAGGATAAGCGCCTTTCGATCCACACCCGCGACCGCCGGTAATGGAATTCAAGCCAAATAAAAAAAAAAACCCTAAGGGGTTGTCTCGGACTCAAGAAGAAAGGAGGGAGGAGGAGAGAATTTGAAAAGGGGGGCCCCTTTTCTGCTCGGGCTCGGGCAATTAAATAGCGCCAAATTTTAGGCATATATATATATACGCGACCATTCGTCGATTTTGGTCGGCGTATATATTATATCGCCGAAAAATGGTTTTAAAACCGACCTCCCTTTTTGATTTTAAGGCCCCCTTGTATGCTATGGACCTCGATCCGGACCCCTTGAGGCCCGTGTCGTCGGCCATGGTGCACGCATCCCCAAATGACCCTTCGAGTTTCCTTCGATTGGCCCAAAGGGACCGTGTTACAACAAACGGATCCAGATCCGTAGGCGCCCACCTAATGCGCCCACAAAATCAAAAAAAAAAGAGAAAAAAAATAAAAGAGAAAGAAAAAAAGAAAAAATGTACAACGCTGGTTCTCACAAGAGCGTAGCAACGTTTGTTTGCCCCACCCCGAGAGCCGTGTTAAATCAATTCGGAATGATCGGATTCACCTGAAAGTTCTCAAACCCCATTTCATGTAGGGACACTTTGTACCTGATCCGGCAGGCAAATGAATTTCATTCATTGCTGGGAGCATACACTTAGCCCCATATCTCCCCCATCAGAAGTCAAGGCCTGATCCGGCAGGCAAACCAAGAACCCATCACCGGAATGCACACGTCCCTAAGGTATATCGACATGGCAAGTTGATTCGCCTAAGGATACGTGCAAAAATAAAGGCAGCTTGAGCATGCCTGGAGTCTCAATCAAAAAAAAAAAAGAAACAAAAAAGGGAAGAAAAGGAGAAGAAATAACAACTTGTTGCTGCTTAGTGAAAACCCTGAGTGGGTTGACCCCACCTTCCGACAATCACTCTGGTCATCCACC
Source organism: Chloranthus sessilifolius (assembly GCA_021018995.1). Classification (NCBI taxonomy): domain Eukaryota; kingdom Viridiplantae; phylum Streptophyta; class Magnoliopsida; order Chloranthales; family Chloranthaceae; genus Chloranthus; species Chloranthus sessilifolius. Next base: position 36,639,259 of record CM037586.1, read on the forward strand.
TTCGGTTCTCTGTTGACCAGGAGTGCCCCCCACTTAAGACCATTCGAAGAGTCTATTGTCAGTCGAATCTGACCCGCCAAAAATGAAATTACAACCAACCAAACTATGTGCAAATATACAGACCAAAAGGCCCTTTTCCCTTTTTATTTCCTTTTACACAAGCTTAAAACCTGTATAGGCATGGTGTCCACTTGAATGTACGCAAATCAGGTATCCAGCAGGATGGTCGTTGTCCTCGTAAATTGTACCTTAGGGTCGAGGCTTCCATTCGCTTATTTTGTATAAGCCTCGATGGGTGTCTGTGCATAGTTAGTAAGATGTGATATCATTAGGGACGGAGGCTGGAAATTAGCCATCTCTTTCGAGGGATGTTTGGTTCTAGCCCGATCTTTAGCTTTGTCTCGAGTTAAAGCACTTAGGTCCGTGTGAATCAGGGGCACCTCACCACTGGAACGAGTACATCCCCTAGGTGCACCTATCCCTGGCAGAGCGCACGCATTCTTAAAGCGTATCAATTGACATTTAATCCACTTAAAGAGTTGTGCAAAAATAAAGTTGTCAGAGGTCATCGAGCTCTGCTTAGAGGCCTCAAAACAAAAGAAAATTCAGAAAATGACAAAAAAAAAAAATAATTTGGAAAATGGGCATGCATTCCCAAGAGGTGTCGCGACATCAATATTCGCTCCACTCGGGTCAATTATGCTAAAAGCAACCTCGAGGTTGATGGTTTCGCCCAAAGACTCCGAGCCTTACCTAGGTAAGGGCACCTGTGGCCAACCCAATGGAGCTGTCAATATCCCATAGGATTGGACACAGTTTGAAGGCCTTCGCTTTGTGTGCTTCGCATCAATTCCGAAGCATAGATCGATTATCCCGTTTCATGGAGCTGTCTGGTTCAGATTAAGACTCAACATCACAAATCTATAATTTCCCTCAGGAAGTGGACGATATCCCAGCTAGTGGGCTTACACTTTTTGTGATCATCGCAGTTATGCCCAATAATGTCGTAATGCGCTTGGGGACTATTAGCTTTGAGGTACGGACGATATCCCGAAATGAGAGGGCTTACGTACACTCACCATCACCATGAATGTTTGAGAATTGAGTTGAACTAGGCGGACCCATCAAACGTGCCTTGGACCTCTTCGGATGTCTCTTGTCTTTGGCATCCGATCATTAGTGATTGAATACCAAAGAGGGGCATCTGTAGACACCCAAATTCGGCCCAAGGCCCGATCAATCTATACTTCGGGAGAGATGTACCCCTGTGCTTCCGATGGCACCCCCCCCCTGAACCCTTAGGAACCTACCTAGACCAGTAGGAATCACCCTAAGACCTTTAGAGCCATTCCCCCCAATCCTTAGAAGTCACCCCTACACCCTAGAATCCCTTCCCAGACCTAACTTAAACCCTTCTGGTGGTTGATGGGAGGAGAGCTACAAAATTTCACATAGACTAGTACTATGGGTGAGCCATATACCATTGGAAAGAGGACTTCTCCAGCTTTCCAACAAGCCAAAGATCACCCAATTTGGAGCTACGGTTCAAAAGCTATGGCCGTTTTAAGTTTCACATAAAATCATGAATTTTACTCAGGCGTAGATATTACATATGCCCGACCATTTTACCCAGTTACTCGGTATATTATATATTACTGCCTATTAAGGAAAATTTGGCGGCGTATATAATATATGCTTGAATTTTCTCTATCTAGTTTGACCCTTTGACGATCCCCTGGGTTGAGGTGGGTGTCTTGAGATTGGTTGCACCCCCTTTGAGCTTATTGGCAACCCTTAAGTCACCCATGGTCTCACCCCATCATCCGCCATTCAAACCAGTTTCCCAAAACCCTAGGACCTTGAAAACCCAAAAAACCTTAGATGGGGGATTACCTAATTGCTAAACCAATTAGCTCTTAAGTAAGCCCCTAACCCATCCCTTCTCTATAAATAGAGAGGCCTCCCTCTTCCTTAAGGGTTTGAAGAAATTGGAGGTTAAGGATTTGGAGCCCAAGAGAGAACCCTAGTGAGAGAAAGTGCACTCATTTTCCAGAATTCCAGCAAGCTTAGTTCATCTTTTCCAATCCATTTCCACCATTAGATCACTCCCTTTAGCTAAAACCTAGCCTCTAGCTTCACTCTACACCCCCTACTTTTTTGAATCCTAGCATTAGAACCCATTTTCACACCATTTAAGCCATCGGAAGCACGCCAAAGCGAAGATCTTCCACGGTGCCACAAGGGCCCGTGAGCTCCGGCTCATCCCTCTCTTCCTCTACCTTCTTGGTGTCTCCTCCGTCCAAGGATTCAAGCCGTTACCCCGCCGAAATTTCGGTTTGGCTCAAAGCTTGATATGACCGTATTGCCTTCGGGCAAGGGGAAACTCCGCCCTTTTTATTTTCATTTTTGGCCATAGATAGAGACCGCTACGTGCGAGTTGATCGGGTGCCTAAACCCTTCCCGATCGATAACCGAAGCCCCTACCCTAGAGCCTTTGGCAAAGACCGGTAAATCAGAGTCATATTTAGCACTTCGGTGCTCAAAATATCGATTTGAAGGTTTCCCGGGTCACCAAAAGCTCTGGGTGGCGACTCTACATTTTATCCAAGGCGAGCGCATCTCCGCGACGGGTTCGAGAGGATCCACGGTCGCACAACAGTATATCACCAAAATAATTTATCCCAAAAGATCATTCTAATCCCATGCCTTTGCATGGACAAAAGAACCAACCCGAACCATCAATGCCCTAACTACGGTCACCCCAGATGGTTCGATAAAAGAATATTACATATGACGTTACTCTTACAAAAACATGGCTGGACATACCAAGCCGTAAATCTCTTTCAAATAATTTCAAAGTATGCAGCGGGTCTTCTAAAAGAACCCCTCTGGAGGAGGCTCAGACTCTTCCCTCGGAACATAATCTGAGTCCTCGAGATCAACCTCACCAGAAGCAACTCCTAACTCTGCACCTGTGACGTATAGTCAAAGGGGTGAGCTACATTCTAGCTCAATAGGAGCAATTTCTGAACAAGTACATCTTTTTTACTCACATATATTTCATGACAAAAATAAAGCATGAAATCATCAATGTATATAAATTGGAAAACAGTTTGAGATGCAATAAAAATAAATAAAATGCCTTTGTTACTTTATTCATGACATCTGATGTTCGCTAGTTCTCATAATTGCAATAAGGCTAGGCTTTTGACTTAAATCAGTTAACTTAAATAGTCCTCGAGCAATATAGCATCGAGCCCCAATGAAATATCCTCCATCGTCGTCTAATCAGACTATTTTTCATGTAACAATGCCCTTGTCCCTTCCTCATAGGCAACGGGGTACACAATTCATCTACATCCCTGGGATGTCTTCTGTTGTATGGATTGTCTGCCGTACCGGTCACAGATATCCTGTCGAGTCAGTCACGGGTATACTGCTGTGTCGGTGGGATATTCTATAAACCTTAAATCGATTGTGCACTAAATATAGTTATTCTTCGTGTAATTGTGCTAATACATAATAATTCACAGCCTGTGCAATCACATTTGTGGTCCATCTCATAACGTGGATCTTTACATCCACCATACATCCCTGGGATGTCCCACCATCTGATGCATCACTCAGACGCCCAATGTATATATGCATCCCTGGGATGACTCAACTCTTTTACTAGTAAATTTCCTCTTTTATTCGTGTACGCACACAAACCATTACTTCAAATTACTATTCTTTGCATTTCTAAATTTCAATCAGCTTTTAAAAGAACATGCACTAATATACTATCACTACATACATACTCTTGTAATTAAGCATACAAGTTTAGATATTCCCCTACCTCACACACAACGCGATTCCAAGGATTCTCCAATCCTAGCTAGGGCTTAATCATCTATAAGTTTGGCATAAACTAGGCTTGGTCAAACACCCATAACACATCACTATAATTGTAAAAACATTGGGTTAGAACCCTAAACTCAACCAAAGAATAGTTCATATGAAAAACCCCACAAAAACCTAAACTTGTCCAAATCGATCGAGCAAATTTTCAAATCGATCGAACGATTTGGAAATTGATCGAACGATTTGGAAATCGATTGAACGATTTTTAAAATCGATCGAACGAAATCCAAAATCGATCGAATGAATTTATTTCATTCAATCGATTTCCTCATAAATCCTTTTTATCTCATTTATGTCCCCTGGCAAACATATTGAACAATTTTTTTAATTCTTTCACACGGATCTCAACTCGATCGAACGATTTCTTCAGAACTCACTTTTCACCTTATTTTCTCATTGATCAAAATCGATGGAACGAAATCTAATTCCGTTCGATCGATTTACCCATTCTCAGATCTGAACGTGTTATTTCTTCTAAATTCATCTCATCATCATCCATCCCATTCATCATCCATTTTTCATACAAATCTATTTAGATTTTCTATCTAATAACTAAACATCTTAAAATAGTGGATCTTACCATATCAAATGGTTGGATCTCCTTTGCTCCAAGCTTTAAGCTCACTAGGGTTTCATAAACCCCCAATCTCTATTCTCGCTTCAATCCTGAGCTCGATCCGCTAGCTTTCCGAGCCAAGATCAATCAATTGCATTCATTGCGCTCTTCTCAACTTCACACTAAATCAACTCTCATTTACTCTCTTTCATTTCTGCTCAACAACCTTATGAAAGAGAAATAAATTCTCTTTATAACCTAAAGTTTATATTAGGTGTTAAACCCCATATAGCTAACTAATGTGTGTGCGAGTACACATATGGATACCTAGTCCAACTAAGTGGTTTATATCATACACCACATCTCACATGTGCTCTACTAAGTCAAAAAAGTTAATGTTGACCCGATCAAACATGTGACTAGTCAATCCGCTTCCCGAGGTGCACTATTTAAGCACGAAATTTTCAGGGCGTTACATATAGTATATCATATTAACTAATATTTATTTTAAATATATTTTTGGAAATAAAATTTTGTAAAACAATAACAAAGTTTATTTTATATTGAAAACAAAATTAAGATGAGCCGTTTCTCCGATTGAATGCGCATAAATCTGAACGTTAGGGTTTTGGCTATAAAAAGGCCTTTGTGTCATGAGCAAAACATTGAAAAACAAAGAGAAAATGTTAGTTGAGAAATAGTGCCTATTCGATCAGTGATCATCTGCTTCGTGGCATCGCCCTCTTGATCTTGCGATCAACCGTTGACGACGATCTAAACCTTCACTAGTATCAGAGCTATTTGTTCATCGTTATTATTGTAGACGAGTGGTGCCGATCTCTTCTCGGCAACGTAGATCTATCAAATCCGCAGCACCATTTGATCGGACGATCATCAAGTGCCGATTCGTCACCACTTGACGCAGATGTTTCAAATTTGATATCACCACTGGACACAGACTTCTCAGATCTGATTTTCATCTAAATATTATTCTCTACTTTGTGAAGCAACCGTCTGATTTCCTATAGATCTGAATTGTTTGAATGCATCCACGCTCCTCAGAAACCATTTTTTTTCCCCTTTCTATAGCTACTACAAATTTTTTTTAGAAGAAAGAAGCTTTCTTCTATTTCAAAGTGGTATTCTCTGTAGGAGAGAAAGTTGTTTGAAAAGACAACACAACACGGTTTTCTAGTGTGGTCTTTGTCAAACTAGCTCATTGTTGTTTAAATCCCAACCAGCAAGCCTCATAAATCCACTTTAATGTTTTTTTAATCCCCAATAGCCAAGAAAAGTCGAGCCATGCTGAGCTAATTTTTTTACCCACTGTAGCTGAGCTATATTTTTTTCTCACCAACCGTCCCTTAACACTCTCAATAACTATACTTTGTACAAAGTTCGGATTTGGTGCTAACATCAACACCAAATTTAGTATTTTTTAATTCGGTATTTTCAAGATATTGGAGTCGATACAACTCCGATTGAGGTGCCGTTTTCGCCAACAGATTCCTGAGAACGTGGCACACATTCTAAAAAATTTTAATCTAGCATCAGCACGTCAAACGAGGACCTCGGGATCCGTGCCCGATTGGTCTTAGGTTTGACCATGAGATAGTTCATTGATAAACTTATGGTGAGATGAGCGAATGTGATGTGTGAACCAGGGTAGAAGAGTGGAGAGATAGAGGAGTGTGTAGAGTGGTATACACTGATGAGTGTGTATGTGCTCCACACCGAGAAAAGAGATAAGATAAAAAGGGTTGAAAACCCTAACTTTCATGTTTTGGTGGTTGAGAGAAGTAAAGAAGAGAGAGAAAGAGAGAGGAGTAAGAGAGGAGTTATTGTGGGTGATTGGAAGAAGGATTCAAGCATTAAAGAGGCCGGATTTGACGCAAGGAATCCGTTAGAAACCAAAGCTGGAACCCTAGCCTTCCAACCCTAGATTTGAAATCAACTTGAGAGCTATTCAAGGTAAAATTTTTGTAAATAAGATGCATAGATTATAGGGGTTAAGTTGCAGTAAAATGTGGGTTAAATCATAGGATAATGGCTTAGAAAAATAGAAGAAAAAGTATGGAAAAAGATTGGGAAGAACAGCTCGAAAAGGGCTGAATCTGACAATTTCGATTAATCGAAATTGGGTTTCGAGTAATCGAAATTGGCCAGGAACTTCAAAGGTCAGAGGACCCCGATTTCAATTAATCGAATTGAATTTCGATTAATCGACTTTGGATTTCGATTGATCGATTTGGGAATCGATTAATCGACTGAGAAACTCCAGTGGACCCCAGGGGTTAAAGGAAATGACTTGAGGAAAAATCGACTAATCGAAATGGGATTTCGATTAATCGATTTTTGGTTTTCGATTAATCGATTTGAAATCGATTAATCAACTTGTGAAACTCAACTGTTCGAACAGTGGGTCTACTTTGCGAAAAGAAGGATTTCGATTAATCGAATGAAAACTCGACTGTTCGAACAGTGAATTTGCTTTGCGAAAAGAAGAATTTCGATTAATCGAAATTGGATTCGATTAATCGAATGAAAACTCGACTGTTCGAACTGAGAATGGACTTTGCGAAAAGGAGAATTTCGATTAATCGATATTTACTTTCGATTAATCGATTTTGGAAATCGATTAATCGAATCAGATTCGATTAATCGATTTTGGAATTCGATTAATCGACTGTAGTAAACTTTGTGGACTTTTGATTCTTACTTCAAGACTCTAGGGGGGTCTTGAGACTTATTCATTACATCTTTTGTGACGTTTCGAGTGTGTTTAATGGTATCATAGGTGATACGTATGGAAGTGGGCACAAGGAGCCGAGTGGGACCTTGATGCATTAAATCGATAGAGACCTAAGGTAGGGAACACCTTGAACATGTACCTTATTTTACAAGAGCATGTATGTAGTGATATAAATTTCCATTCAAATATTTTCTTTGCTTAAAAATTGTGAAAAGTGTGTGTGTGATATTCATAAGAGTAAACTAATGAGCCATCCCCAGGGGATGAAGAAGTAAAGAGAAAAGAGCATCAGGTGTGATGCAAGTAAATGGATACATCCCAGGGATGTATCCAAGGATTGAATCATGCTTGATAGGGCCTAACTGATATAAGATAGCACACTTACACGGTGAATAACTATATGTAAGGCACCGATATTTTTGTTATTTGAGGTTTGATAGGTTACCCCACCGACGTGGCGGGATATCCACGACTGACACGGCAGGATATCCGTGACCGATACGGCGGCGAAACCGTAGGCCAGTGTGGAGGCTTATCCGTACATAGTAAGCACACCCCAGGGGTGTTGGTTGAGATAAGTGAAACCTCGCCACCAATCCCCAGGGGAAAGGGGCTTGGGTACTATATGGTATTCCCAGGGAATACATTAAAACTGTCTATATAGATGACGATGAAGGGTATCTCATCGGGGCTCGATGCTATATTGCTCGGGGATTACTTAAGTTGAAAGTTTAAGTTTTGCTTTAGGCCTTTTCAGCATTATTCATGAGTAAATGAAAATATAAGAAATCAACAGTAAAACGAAATGCTTTTTAACTGTTTCATCAACAACTGCATAGATACATCATGCATGACATATCATAGAATATATGTGAGTTATAATTTATATGTTCAACAGTGTTTGTTCCCTATTGAGCTAGGATGTAGCTCACCCTATAGACTATACGTCGCAGGTCCACTATTAGCACTTGAGCGGCTTGAGACCGATCGTGAGTCGGACTGGCGGCCGGCGGAGTTAGAGCCACCTCCAGAGGACTTCTTCTAGAGGACTCTGCTGTGCGACTTTGAGGAGTTTTAGTTGGAGATTGTACGGCTTGGTATGTCAAGCCTGGTTTTTGATTAAACCTTGTGTATATGGATATCAGAGTATTCTTTTGGGCGAACCATCCATGATGATGGTTATCATCGATGGTTCGGATCGGTTCTCCTTCATGCGGAGGCATGAGGTAGAAGCTGTCTTTGAGAAGTGTTTTATGTAGATTTAAATTCATAAGTTGTTCTTCTTTATTTTATGCTTGATATACCGGTGTTAGTGCATAGTTGAGGGGCACGGTCAAGATGATCGTCTTGATGGCACGGGTTTGAAGTCGAAATCCGGATCCGCGATTAGTATCAAAGCTATTTTCTTTTAGCCAATTGACAAAGGTTCTTTCGTGAACATAGGGAACTTCGCTACTTGAAACTTTAGTTTCAAATCGCAATGTCGACTAGAGGAGAGGCCGACCAAGGGAGACCATCAAAGGAGTTCGTAGTGGAGATGGTTACATCTCTCCTACAACAGTGCCTTTAGGAGGTCGAGGCCCGAGGCGATGTGAGAGGATCGAGATCATCGGGATCAAGATCTCGAGAGAGCAAGAAAGATTGAGAAAGACAAGAAGATAGAGAAGGCGACAAAGGATGATGCACACTATGGAGACTATGGCGTGCCATGGCACAACAAGCGCATCATCCTTTGCGGCTCATGCATCGAGAACAACGACCACCTACACCACACATGGGACTGCGTTGCCTTTGCCCTCATCATTTTACTGAGTTTAGAAGGATGAGACCTCCTACATTTTAAGGCGAACACGATGGCGGGAGATGGAGAAAGTCTTTAGCGTGCTGACGTGCACGGAAGATGAGAGTGTGAGATGGGCAGCTTACATGTTGGATGGGGAGGCTGGGCCTTGGTGGAAGTCCGTAATACGGACTCGGGCTCAGGAGACTCCAGAGTTGCCTTGGACTTGGGAGGAGTTTGTTGAGGAGTTCAACAAACAATATTTTCCAGAAGTGGTGAGGAACCAGCTTGAGATACAATTTTTGCAGTTAGTACAAGGGAGAATGACAGTGAGAGAATACGGGGTAGAGTTTCTACGACTTGCCCGTTTTGCTCCGGACTACGTCGCTACTGAAGTGATGAAGTCCAAGAGGTTTCAGCAAGGTTTGAAGCCTGAGGTTAGGGAGGCGTAGCTCCATTTCAGCGAGGACCTATGAAGAGGTCATGAGCAAAGCATTGGTTGTAGAAGAGGAGAACAATATGAGATATAGGCGGAGAGAGCAGAGAGGAGGAAATGAACAAGGGAGAACGGGGCACTATGAATCGGTGAACAAAAAGCCGAGGTTCATGGGCCAGAATCAGAAACCACAGTTTCAAGGGGGTTTCGGAAGACCGGCACAACAGCAACAACAACAACCATTACTTGCGTCGGGGAGACCTATTCGCTATGAGAGCCACCGCCATGTCTCTGGCGCACTTTACTCGGGGTTCTCATCTTTGTTTCTTCCGCACCTCGGGAGACTTGCGCAAAGTGTGGCAAGCCTCATAGAACAGTGGACTGTAGATTGGGAACTAGGGGCTATTTCCGATGTGGCAAGGTGGGCCACTTGATCAAGGATTGCCGAGCGGATAAGAGAAGAGCGGTTTCGATTCTGGCACCACGACCAATTCAAGCAAGGAAACCTATCATCGAGGAGAACCTGTCGATCCTTTGCTCGAGAGCGAGGCGTGCATGGCGTCATCAAGGTGAGATTCCTTTTAAAATTAAAGGAAAATTTTCTTTTCGTTAAAACTTTAGATAGAAGAAGCATGCATTAGGAAATTATATAGATTCTTTCTCAATACCAAAAGCGTATGTAAATTGAGGTGTAAATTAATGTGTAAATTATTGTATGTGTATGTATACTATAGGTACTCTAAATATATATGAAAAAGGATGCTTGGTGGATATGGCCTCGAGTGTTGATAGACCGGGTCTACCCACTCATTCGTCACTCCACGTTTGCTAAGAAGATGAAGATTGTTCCGAGGCGTTGGATTTCGTCCTATCGTGTCTATTGGAGAGTTAGTAGACACGGAGTTAGCTTGCAAATCCATCATCGTAGCGTTCAAGACTTAGAAGTGCATGAACTAGAAGTAAAGTTGTCTTTATTAGACATGCAAGGGTTTGATGTGATCCTTGGCATGGGTGGTTGGTAGACATTGTGCAAACCGTCGATTGCAAGAACAAGGTAGTTATTTTGGACCTAACACAAGAAGATCATTTCGGTTTCAAGGGTGAGGTCGTCATACCTTGATCTCTCGGCGATGAGGGCAGAAAATGATCGAGAAAGGGTTGCGATGGATACTTAGCTTTCTTAAAGGAGGACAAGGAAGAAAAGAACGTCATTTACGAGATAGCGGTTATGCGAGACTTATTGACGTGTTTCGGAAGAATTGCACGGATTACCTCGAGAAAGAAGTAGAATTCGCCATTGACTTAGCACCGAGGAGCCTATTTCAAAAGCACCTTATAGAATGGCTCCTGAGTTAAAGGAGTTGAAGGAACAACTACAAGAGCTTATGGACAAGGGGTTTGTTAGACCGGCGTGTCTCCATGAGAACCACGGTCTTGTTTGTCAGAAGAAAGATGGGTCAATGCGGCTATGCATTGACTATCGACAATTGAACAAACTCCTTGTGAAGAACCGCTACCCTTTGCCTAGAATTGACGATCTATTCGACCAAGCGCAAGGAGCAAGGTATTTTTCAAGATCGACACGAGATCTGGGTATCATCGATTCTTGAGTCAAAGTGAGGACATTGAAGACGACTTTTGGACACGGTATGGACACTATAGATTCCTTGTGATGCGTTTGGATTAACGAATGCTCGGCGTCATTTATGGATCGATGAAAGTGTTTAAACCACACTTGGACTCTGCGTCGTAGTGTTTGTTGATGATATCTTGATATACTCCAAATCCAAGAAGAACACGAAGAACATTTGAGGATTGCTCTCTGAGCCTTACGTGAACACCAATTGTCGTAAACTCGGTAAGTGTGAGTTTTGGTTGGAAGAAAGTTAACTTTGGGACATGTCGTCTCAAAGCACGGTGTCACGGTAGATCCAAAGAAAGATAGAAGCGAGTTAAATGGGAGCAACCAAAACAAAGGACCGATGTCCGAAGTTTTCCGGGCTTAGTGTGCTATTATCGACATTTCGTTGAGGGGTTTTCAAAGATATCGGGACCTCTCACAAAGCTGACATGTAAAGATTCAAGGTTTGAGTGGAGTGAGGCATGTGAGAAGAGTTTCCAAGAACTCAAAACGAGACTCACTTCGGCTCCAGTGTTAACGATTCCTTGAGCGATGGAGGATACGCCGTAAATGACGCGTCATACAATGGCCTTGGTTGTGTGCTCAACCAACACAAGAAGGTGATAGCTACGGATCAAGACAGTTGAAAGAACACGAGAAAAATTACCCGACTCATGACTAAGAACTAGCAGCAGTCATTTTTGCGCTGAAGATTTGGAGACATTACTTGTATGGTGAGACATTTGAAATTTTCACCGATCATAAGAGCCCCCGATATCTGTTTACACAGAAAGAACTCAACATGAGACAGCGCGGATGGATAGAATTCCTCAAGGATTACGATTGCTCTATACAATACCATCGAAGGCGAATGTAGTAGCCGATGCATTGAGTCGAAAAGGTTCATTTCGCTTAGCTTCTTTGATTTTGGGTATGCACGATGGAAATTATTGGAAGACACGGCAATCTATGATGCGAACATTGAGTCAAAGGACCTTGGATCCTTTTGGCTAACATATCAAGAAAAGCCGTGATATTTGAGCATATCCACGATCTACAGATGAAAGATCCGGCATTAACAAAGATTCATCAAGACGTGAGTGAAGGCATTAGGTCGGACTTCTCAGTAAAAGAAGATGGTTCTTTATTGTTCAAGGGCCGTCTCTGCATTCCGGACAATGCCGACCTAAGACGAACAATTCTTGATGAGGCTCATAAGTCAAATTATGCTATCCACCCAGGTAGCACCAAAATGTACCAAGATTTGAAAAAGAATTTCTGGTGGAGAGGACTGAAACAAGACGTGGCCGAGTATGTGTCACGATGTTTGACTTGTCAGCAAGTGAAGGTTGATCATAGACATCCTGCGGGACTATTGCAACCTTTACCAATACCAGAATGGAAGTGGGAATCGATCTCAATGGATTTCATTGTTGGATTACCCCGTACTGCCAAGAGACACAATGCCATTTGGGTCGTCGTAGACCGATTGACCAAATCAGCGCACTTTTTGCCGTACAATACCACATATACAGCAGGAAGACTGGCAGATTTATACATGAAGGAGATTGTAAGATTACACGGGATTCCAAGCAGCATCGTTTCAGATCGTGATCCACTATATACGTCCAAGTTTTGGAAGAAATTTCAAGAAGGAATGGGAACACGACTAGACTTTAGTTCAGCTTTCCATCCTCAAACTGATGGGCAGACAGAGCGAGTGAATCAAGTAATAGAAGACATGCTCAGAGCGTGCATGCTTGATATGCAAGGATACTGGGATGAGTATCTACCGATGCTCGAGTTCGCATATAACAACAGTTTTCAAATGAGCATTGGCATGGCACCGTATGAAGCTCTGTATGGACGACGATGCAAGTCACCCCTCAATTGGGAGGAAACAGGTGAAAAATTTGTATTAGGACCGAAACTACTTGAAGATAATGCTACCGTCGTCCGAATTATCAGAGAAAGGTTGAAGACAAAGACTGAGTAGATGAAAAGTTACGCCGATATGAAGCGGACTAGTGTTGACTACAAAGTGGGCGAGCATGTGTTTGTGAAGGTGTCACCTATGAAAGGTGTAATGAGATTTGGCAAGAGAGGGAAGTTAAGTCCACGTTATGTTGGACCATTTGAAATTTTGGGACGAGTAGGTGAAGTTGCATATCGCATTGGTTTACCACCGCTATTTGATCGAGTACATAATGTTTTCCACATATCGATGCTCAGAACCTACGTGAGTGATCCGTCTCCTGTGGTAGGAAAGCAACCTATAGAGATGTGTGAGGACATGAGCATGGTAGAGGAACCAGTGGAGATTCTGGATCGAAAAGAGCAAGTACTGCGCACTAAAGTGATTCCCTTAGTGCTTGTTCGGTGGAACAATCATCCAAAAGAAGAGGCTACTTGGGAACGAGAGGCCGATGTGAGAGCACAATATCCGGCCTTGTTTCCAACGACGTGAGAAGTCAATGTAAACCACAAATATGTTGTAAAATCTCCACTATGCTTGAAATTCAATGGAAATTTGATCCAATCATAAAATTGTCAAATGTAGTAAAAGAACCAAAGAAATTGACAATCTACAATTTGGGCAAAACCGATTAATCAATTTCAAATCGATTAATTGATTTGGAATTTCGATTAATCGATTTTGTTTCGGCATGTGCCGATGTGATCGGAAATGTGAAAGAGAGTTAGAATATACATAGAAGACCAAATTGATTAATCGAATTGGACATTCCGATTAATCGATTTGGAATTAACAAGTCGATTTGGACATTTCGATTAATCGAATTATATTTCGATTAATCGATTTACTTAAGAGATTTGAAGAAATTGAATACACATAGACAATTTCGATTAATCGAAGATAGTTTCGATTAATCGATTTTGAAGTTTCGATTAATCGAAATGAGTTTCGATTAATCGATTATTTAAAGAATTCTGGAAATTGAGAAGTTACCACGATTTGATTAATCAAGTGAAACTTCGATTAATCGATTTTGAATTTCGATTAATCGAAATGGATTGATTAATCGGTATCGCTCGCGCCAATGAGCTTAAAAATTTAAAATTTTAATTAGATACGATTTCGATTAATCGAAATGATTTCGATTAATCGAATTTGACTTTCGATTAATCGATTTTGGAAATCGATTAATCGATTTTACGCGGCTTAACCTAGTTTTGAATCTCGATTAATCGATTCTGAATTTCGATTAATCGAGCCGCGGGCTATATATATAAGATTGGGGATTTTATTCCCCATTCGAAAAATTTTCTTGCTTTGGGGTTTTGGCGCTTCACCTTCTTCCTTCTTCTCCAACCAACCGAGCACTCTAGGGTTTGCGTTTTCAGTGGTTTCGGATCGGATTCAACTACCATCGCATCCAAAACCCACGGTAAACCCTAAATTCGTGTTTTCCTTTCAATTTGAGTTAGAAAACCCTAGATTTTTCCCAATATGCCGCCCAAAACCCGATTGTCTTCGAAGAAGGCGACTTCTAAGCTACCGGTTAGGCGTAAGAACGCCGCACCACCACCACCTACCCCATCGCCGGTGAGGACTCCATCACCGTCGGAATCGGAGACCACCTCCGGTTCGACGAGCGCGTCTACGCGCGAGTCTTCCCGCGAATCCACCCCCATGCCACCACCACCCACCAACGTGGAGCAACCAAACGAGTGGTGGGCTGCCAAGACCTTTGAGGTCGAATATACCATCGACCCTACCCTTTTCACCGATCCCGACGTACCGGGCGAGACCCAATGGGCTCAAAACTATATAAACAATGCCGGTCTCGGCAATCTTCTCAAACCAATCCGGGGTTCCTACTACCCAAGATTGGTGAGATTATTCTACCAAGGGCTAACCAATGGCCCTACCGACGACTGCATCATCACCAAGATCGAGGGTCGTCTCTACACGATCACTCGGCGTCACATTCATGAGGTGCTCGAGTGCTACCTCGAGTTCACCCCGGAGACCACCCTATTCCCACCCTTTGTGGAAGACCCCCGATTTGAGGAAGTCATGACCCTCATGACAAATGGCAAGAAGGTGGGCACTTCATCAAGAGGGTCGATCTTCCACCCTACATGTGGATGCTCGACTCCATAATAAAATGCAACCTTTACGTCGACGACGCGAGCGTGGACAAAGTGCAACATGCACTTTACGCGCCTTACATGGCCGATGGTTTGATGCTACCAAGGTCATCCTAGAAGGGATGAGGTACATCAAGGGCAAATTGATGAAGGGCAACATGAGGCCCAAGGAAAAGATGCCCTATGCTCGACTCATCTCGAGCATGTTGGAGTGCTACTCCAATGAGACATCCTACACCATCTCACCTCACGAGGTGAGGGCTACGGATCGCGTGAAGACGTTCACAAAGTCTTCATGGACCCGTAGCTTCTAACTCCTAAGCGGACCCTACCAGCTCCGGGTCCCGCTCCGCCCAGCAGAACCAGACACCAGCCGGCGGCCACCGCCACCACCCCACCACAGGCGGGACCCACACCCCGCTCCTGCCGCACCCGCCGAGCCGTCCGTGGGGAGGGCTACTTCCCAGACAGCCGCAACACCCACACCACCCGCCCACTCCGCGCCCGCGACTCCTACCTCATCCTACCGCCGGCGCGCCGCTCCATCCGGTCCTACCATAGAGGACGTGTTGGCCAGAATGGAAGCGAATAACGAGAGGATGAACAGGAGAATTGATTTCCTCATGTTTCACACCTCGGTTCATCTACCCCACACCTACATGGATATCTTGGCCTGAAGAAGAATGGACCGCCGGCACCTGACCTTTCATCAGGCCGGTCGTTGGGACGCAATTACATGACGCGGGTGCCTCTACATCCACCGCCGTTCCACCTACCGACGCGCCGCAGCCACCTCCGACTACCCAGATACCACCATCGCCACCACCGCCGCCACCGACAGCTACCACAGCACCACCACCGCCGACCGAGGAGCCTGCTCCAGTACTCAACCAGACTGGAGGGGAGACAGCCTGATTTTTTTTGTTTATCATTTTGATTGTATACATGTATAGTTTTGTACGCCAACTTATGTGGCGCTTTGTAACAGTTTCAATTATTAATACAAATGAAATTTTTGGACGTAAATGAAAAAGTATTTATGAAAAGTTTGGTTGTCTACATTGTTGTATCGTGTAATTGCAAGTTCCATTTAAATCCCCACTCTCCTCGTAACTACCAGTACCTCAACGCGTCTAAGTCGAATAATCCACCTCACCTCAGAGTGTGGGGGGGGGGTTGAGATCAGACCACCACACCTTTGGGTGATTTTCGAGGACGAAAATTCCCAAGGTGGGGAGGATGTAATAACCCGAAAAAGCACGTCAAACGAGGACCTCGGGATCCGTGCCCGATTGGTCTTAGGTTTGACCATGAGATAGTTCATTGATAAACTTATGGTGAGATGAGCGAATGTGATGTGTGAACCAGGGTAGAAGAGTGGAGAGATAGAGGAGTGTGTAGAGTGGCATACACTGATGAGTGTGTATGTGCTCCACAGAAAGAGATAAGATAAAAAGGGTTGAAAACCCTAACTTTCATGTTTTGGTGGTTGAGAGAAGTAAAGAAGAGAGAGAAAGAGAGAGGAGTAAGAGAGGAGTTATTGTGGGTGATTGGAAGAAGGATTCAAGCATTAAAGAGGCCGGATTTGACGCAAGGAATCCGTTAGAAACCAAAGCTGGAACCCTAGCCTTCCAACCCTAGATTTGAAATCAACTTGAGAGCTATTCAAGGTAAAATTTTTGTAAATAAGATGCATAGATTATAGGGGTTAAGTTGCAGTAAAATGTGGGTTAAATCATAGGATAATGGCTTAGAAAAATAGAAGAAAAAGTATGGAAAAAGATTGGGAAGAACAGCACGAAAGGGGCTGAATCTGACAATTTCGATTAATCGAAATTGGGTTTCGATTAATCGAAATTGGCCAGGAAGTTGAAGAGTCAGAGGATCCCGATTTGATGTCGAATTGAATTTGATTAATCGACTTTGATTCGATTGATCGATTTGGGAATCGATTAATCGAATCGAGAAACTCCAAAGGGACCCCGGGGTTAAAGGAAATGACTTGAGGAAAAATCGACTAATCGAAATGGGATTTGATTAATCGATTTAGTTTCGATGTCGATTTGAAATCGATCTCAATCGCTCAACGATTGGGTCTACTTTATGCGAAAAGAAGGATTTCGATTAATCGAAATTGGATTCGATTAATCGAATGAAAACTCAAGCTTCAACAAGATTGAATTTGCTTTTGCGAAAGAAGAATTTCGATTAATCGAAATTGGATTCGATTAATCGAATGAAAACTTCATTTGCTTCGAATCGAGAATGGACTTTGCGAAAAGGAGAATTTCGATTAATCGAAATTGTTTTCGATTAATCGATATTTACTTCGATTAATCGATTTTAAAATCGATTAATCGAATCGATTCGATTAATCGATTTTGGAATTCGATTAATCGAGTAGTAAACTTTGTGGACTTTTGATTCTTACTTCAAGACTCTAGGGGTCTTGAGACTTATTCATTACATCTTTTGTGACGTTTCGAGTGTGTTTAATGGTATCATAGGTGATACGTATGGAAGTGGGCACAAGGAGCCGAGTGGGACCTTGATGCATTAAATCGATAGAGACCTAAGGTAGGGAACACCTTGAACATGTACCTTATTTTACAAGAGCATGTATGTAGTGATATAAATTTCCATTCAAATATTTTCTTGCTTAAAAATTGTGAAAAGTGTGTGTGTGATATTCATAAGAGTAAACTAATGAGCCATCCCTGTGGGGATGAAGAAGTAAAGAGAAAAGAGCATCAGGTGTGATGCAAGTAAATGGATACATCCCAGGGATGTATCCAAGGATTGAATCATGCTTGATAGGGCCTAAATGATATAAGATAGCACACTTACACAGTGAATAACTATATGTAAGGCACCGATATTTTGTTATTTGAGGTTTGATAGGTTACCCCACCGACGTGGCGGGATATCCGACACACGGCAGGATATCCGTGACGATACGGGCGGCCGTAGGAGCGGTGTGAGGCTTATCCGTACATAGTAAGCACACCCTGTGGTGTTGGTTGAGATAAGTGAAACCTCGCCACCAATCCCGGGAAAGGGGCTTGGTACTATATGGTATTCCTGTGGAATACATTAAAACTGTCTATATAGATGACGATGAAGGGTATCTCATCGGCTCGATGCTATATTGCTCGGGATTACTTAAGTTGAAAGTTTAAGTTTTGCTTTAGGCCTTTTCAAAGATTATTCATGAGTAAATGAAAATATAAGAAATCAACTAAAAAACGAAATGCTTTTAACTGTTTCATCAACAACGCATAGATACATCATGCATGACATATCATAGAATATATGTGAGTTATAATTTATATGTTCAACGATGTTTGTTCCCTATTGAGCTAGGATGTAGCTCACTATAGGTCCACTATTAGCAGCTACTTGGCGGCTTCAGAGACCGATCGTGAGTCGGACCTGGCGGCCGGCGAGGAGTTAGAGCCACCTCCAGAGGACTCTGCTGTGCGACTTTGAGGAGTTTTAGTTGGAGATTGTACGGCTTGGTATGTCAAGCCTGGTTTTTGATTAAACCTTGTGTATATGGATATCAGAGTATTCTTTTGGGCGAACCATCCATGATGATGGTTATCATCGATGGTTCGGATTGGTTCTCCCTTCATGCAGAGGCATGAGGGTAGAACTGTCTTTTGAGAAGTGTTTTATGTAGATTTAAATTCCGCAAGTTGTTCTTCTTTATTTTATGCTTGATATACCAGTGTTCCGTGCATAGTTGAGGGGCACGGTCAAGATGATCGTGCTGATGGCATGGGTTTCGAGGTGCCGAAATCCGGGCTGTCACACTACAAACCGTTCCACGTGCAATCGCTCGGTATTGGTATTCTCTCGATTGATTTCATTCGAACCGGTTAGTCATGCCTAAAACCTTTTCATTTAAATTTATTTTTTCATACATATATTTAGAAAATGACTTCTAAAGTAGTGATGCATGAACTATTCAATACTGAAAAATTATCCGGTTTAAATTATCCAAATTGGAGAAATAGAATAAATCAAATTCTAAGCCTGGATAAGATTGATTATGTTTTAGAAAATGAAGTTTTTGAAAAACCACCATCCGATATTTCAAAGGATATTATGGAAAAATAAGATAAATGGGTCGATGATGATAAAATCGCTAGAACTACTATTCTTACTTTTATGAATATTGAATGGGTTCGGGTGTTTGAAGATTATAAAACTGTTAAAGAAATGATGCATGCTATATATCAAAAATATGGAACCACTTCCAAAACATATATTCGACTCCTTTTATAAAAATATCATTCATGTAAAATGAAAGAAACAGACTTGGTTATTGATCACGTGAACAGGATGACGGTATTGGCTAAGGACCTTGTCGCGGCCGGTAACAAAGTTTCTGACCGTATGCAAGTCAATGTTACTTTGAATAGTCTTCCTGAGTCATGGGAACCCATCGTTATTGCGTTGAATCACTCAGAGCAAAATGTGACCATGTTGAACCTCCCGATGCATTTGGGAATTGAAGAAGAAAGAAAGAATAAAAATAAGCTACTGAACTTCTTCCCAGTGAGTCTCAACCTTCTGGGTCTCAAATTGAAATGAATAAGAAAAATAACAAATTTAAGGGAAAGAAGAAACTTTTTAAAAATAATTCACTCTGATATATGTGGGCCTTTTAGTGTAAAAACTCATAGACAAAAACATTATTTTATTACTTTTATAGATGACTATTCTAAGTTTGGTCACATGTATCTAATTGGTAATAAATCAGAAGCTTTAAATATGTTCAAAGAATATAAAAGTGAGGTGAAAAATCAATTAGGAAGAAATATCAAAATTTTAATAACAGATAGAGGAGGAGAATTTACTTCTGATGAATTTAAAAATTTTTGTAGCGACTTTGGAATTAAACTCACTTAACAATGACTTACACACCACAGCAAATGGTGTAGCAGAAAGACGAAATAGAACTCTAATGGAAATGACAAGGTCCATGCTATCTCATTCTAATTTATCTAAAAATTTTTGGGGAGAAGCCTTAAGTACCACAATGTATATTCCAAATAGAGTTCTAATCAAAGCTATAGATACAACTTCTTATGAGTTGTGGATAGGAAGAAAACCAGACTTAAATAATTTATAAGATATTCTGATGGATCAAAAGGTTATAGGTTTTATCATAAAGATAAGGGATTAATAGAAAGTAGAGATGCTAAATTTTTAGAAGATCTAAACGATGATAGAGTTTCACAAACTAAAAATATAGATCCTTTTGTGTTAGATGATAATCACTCTATTACAAATAATAATGATTCTACACAACTAGTGAGTATAGAGACATTTGTACATCATAATACTATTAGTGGTCAGAAAAGAACTAGGACTCCTCCATCCTACTTGAATGATTTTTATGTTCACTTTAATGAAGATATAGTAGACATTGACTTGGACTAGGTTGATGATCCTAGTAATTATAATGAAGTTATTAATTCACCTGAATCTAATGAATGGCTAAAAGTAATGACTGAAGAACTTGATTCCATAGAAAAGAACAAAATATGGGAACTTAGTGATTTGCCTAGTGATAGAAATCCTATAGGATGCAAATGAGTATTGAAAAAAAAACTAAAATCAGATGGTTCAATTGATAAATTTAAAGCTAGACTTATAGCCAACGGCTTTTCCCAAAGAGAAGAGATAAATCATCTTGATACATATTCCCCTATAGCTAAATTTATGTCAATTAGAATCATTTTAGCTATTGTTGTCCATTTTGATTTATAACTATTCCAAATGGATATTAAAATTGCTTTTCTAAATGGAGATTTAAAAGAAACTATTTTTATGAAACAATCAGAAGGTTTCGAGATTAAAGGACTTGGAGATAAAGTATATAAGTTAAAAAAATCTTTATACAGGCTAAAACAATCTTTACGTCAATGGCATTTGGCATTTCATAGTGCAATACTTAAAATGGGATATGTGGTTAACAAATTTGTTCATTTTGTATATGTCTTAAAAAGTGGGAGTAATTTTACTATTTTATCCTTGTATGTAGATGATATACTTCTTGCTGGAAATGATTTAGAAATGATTGATAACACCAAATCATGGCTTAACTCTCAGTTTGAGATGAAGGACATGGAAGAGGCATCTTATGTTCTTGGAATAAAAACAAATAGAGATAGAAAATCTCGAATGATCTGTTTAAGCCAAGAAAGATATATTGACATAATACTAAAAAGATTTAAAATGGATGTGTGACAGCTCGGATTTCAGCACCCCGAAACCCGTGCCATCAGACGATCATCTTGACCGTGCCCCTTAGTTATGCACGGAACATTGATATATCAATCAATGAACTGAACTAAAATAATAAATAAAGCTGCGGAGTTTAATTATCATTTAACTATTTCTCAAAAGACAGTTCTACCTTCATGCCTCTGTATGAATGGAGAACCGATTCGAACCATTGATGATAGCTAATCATCACAGATAGTTCACCCAAAAGAATAATCCCAAACTTTAATTACATTGTTTAACCAAAAACCAGGCTTGACATACCAAGCCGTACCAATAATCTCACAAAAACCCTCAAAGTTGCAGATCGGAGTCCCCTAGAAGAAGTCCTCAGGAGGTGGCTCCAACTCGTCTCCGGGTGCCGGGTCTGACTCACTAGGGTCAACGTCCCCTGAAGCCTCGGCAGCTGCTAATAGTGGACCTGTGACGTATAGTCTAAAGAGTGAGCTACATCCTAGCTCAATAGGGAACAAAATACAATTGAACATATAAATTACAACTCACATATATTCCATGATATGCCATGCATGATGTCTTTATGCAGTTATTGATGAAAGCAGTTGAAAAGAATCATAATTTACTAGTAGTTTACTCATGTCTTTTAATTATTCATGAATGACACTGAAAAGGCCTAAAGCAAAACTTAACCTTTCAACTTAAGTAATCTCCGAGCAATATAGCATCGAGCCCCGATGAGATACCTATCATCGTCATTTATATAGACAGTTTTAGACGTATTTCCTGAGAATACAATTAGTACCCAAGCCCCTTTCCCCTGGGGATCGGTGGCGGGATTTCACTTATCACAACTCAACACCCCTGGGGTGTGCTTACTATGTACGGATAAGCCTCCGCACTGGCTTACGGTTTCGCCGCCGTATCGGTCACGGATATCCTGCCGCGTCAGTCGTGGGTATCCCGCCACGTCGGTGGGGTACCCTATCAAACCTCAAATAACAAAAATATCAGGTGCTTTACATATAGTTATTCACCGTGTAAGTGTGCTATCTTATATCAGTTAGGCCTTATCAGATATAATTC
This sequence comes from Chloranthus sessilifolius, assembly GCA_021018995.1. NCBI lineage: Eukaryota > Viridiplantae > Streptophyta > Magnoliopsida > Chloranthales > Chloranthaceae > Chloranthus > Chloranthus sessilifolius. The sequence continues at coordinate 36,661,758 of CM037586.1, forward strand.
AATCTTGGATACATCCCTGGGATGTATCCATTCACTTGCATCACACCTGATGCTCTTATTTCTTTACTTCCTCATCCCCTGGGGATGGCTCATCATGATTACTCTTTTAGATGTCACACACGCACACTTTTCACAAACTCTTAAGAAATAAAAGCAGTTTGAATTGAATTCTATATCACTACATACATGCTCTTGCAAAATAAAGTACATGCTCAAGGTGTTCCCTACCTCAAGTCTCCGTTTGATCATGCATCAAGGTCCCACATGGCTCCTTGTGCCCAAGTTCACACGTACCACCTATGGTACCACATAACATATGAAATACATCACTAAAGATGTAACCAAGAAGGTCCAAGACCCTCCAAGAATCTTAAAATCAGACTCAAAAGTCAACAAAAACTAGCACAGTCGATTAATCAAACTCCAAAGTCGATTAATCGAATCCGGTTTGATTAATCGATTCCCAAAATCGATTAATCGAAACACAAAGTCGATTAATCGATTCCCAAAAACGATTAATCGAGATTCCCATTCGATTAATCGAATCCCCATTCGATTAATCGAAATTCTCTACTCTATCTTTTCGATTCTCAATTCGAGTAATCGAGTTCCCAAAATCGATTAATCGATCCTAATTCGATTAATCGAAATTCTAAATCGATCAATCGAAATCTCATTTTGGCTGGTCGATTTCTCCAGGTCTTTTTCCTCCATCCACTGGAGTCCACTGGAGGTTCTCAGTCGATTAATCGACACCAAAATCGATTAATCGAAAATCAAAGTCGATTAATCGGAACTCAATTCGATTAATCGAATTCGGGTTCTTTGACTTTTCAACTTCTTGGCGAAAATTGATTAATCGAATCTCAATTTCGATTAATCGAAATTGCCAGATTCAGCCCCCTTTTGGCTGTTCTTTCCAATCTTTTTCTTTCATTTTTCTAAGTACTTAATCTATCATTTTAAACATTCTTAACTACAATTAAGCTCTTCAATCTATGCATTAAATCTACAAAAATTTCTTACCTTCAATCAATCTCAAATTGATTAGGTCAAGTGGTTGGGAAGGTTAGGGTTTCCAGCTTTGCTTCTAGCGGATCCCTCACATCGAATCCGGCGTTTAATGCTCAAATCCCCCTTCCAATCAGTTGCAATAACTCCTTACTCACTCCCCTTCTTTACTCCTCTCTCTCTCTCTCTTCTTAACTCTCTCCAACAACTCAACCATTGATTTTAGGGTTATTAACCCTTTTTATCTTCCTCTAGCTTGTGTGTTGAGCACATGCACCTGAGCTAGGTGTATGTGACTTCAGATTTATATCACACTCCATATATTCACTCGAATTCTCACATCTCATCCGTTCATCGCACCCTATGCTAACTATTGAACTCCTATTTGGTCAAACCTATGACCAGTCGGCACGGATCTCAAGGTCACTATTTAACGTGATCTTTTTCGGGATATTACATCCTCCCCACCTTGGGAATTTTCGTCCTCGAAAATAACTGAAAGGTGCATAGGTCTGGGTCCCCCCCCGCAAACTCTCAGGTGAGGTGGCCCAGTGAATTTACACAACATATTATACATAGCATAAAAAGATAATTGCACGAGAAAATTTTCAAAATTGTTATTTTCACTAACAGAAAGTTTACAAAATTTGTACATTATCGGTAACCACAGTATAAACAAAATTTGTTCCTATACAACCAAAATACAAAATAAAGTAAGATAGCCCCAAGGTTGTCCCGTCAGTGGTCTAGTGGTGGAACAATTGCTCCATCGCAAGCGGAGCGATGGTGGCTGGCTGGTCCAGGCTGGGGCTGCAGTGGCGGTTCTTGTGTGACTATGGCGTCTCGGTCGGTGGAACTGATGCAAAAGTGGAAGTACCAGTGCCGGTAGCCGCGGTGGTCGGATGGAAGACGGGACCCCTATGGAAGGCGGTCCGTCCCGCGGTCCACTCCTCCTCCTGAGCGAGGTACCGCTGGTAATCCAACGGGTAGATGTAGTGAAGGGTATGGAACATAAGGAAGTCCATCCTCCGGTTCATCCGCTCGTTGTTGGCCTCCATACGTGCCAACACCTCCTCGACGGTAGAGTCGGAGTGAGCTGCACGCCAGCGGTAGGATGATGTGGGTGTAGCTGGTGCGGAATGGGCTGGCGGTGTCGGTGAAGCGGCGGTATGAGAGGGTGCCTCCTCTGCTGAAGGCTCAGTCGGGTGCGCCTCACCCACGGGTGGGTCTTGATGTGGTGGTGGGGGTGGTGGTGGTGCTACTGCTGCTGCTGGAACTGGACCCGGAGCCGGTAGGGTCCGCTTCAACAAGTTGTAGCTACGGCTCCATGAAGACTTCGAAAACATCTTCACTCGGTTCGTTGCCCTCACCTCGTGGGGCGACACCATATACTCGGGAGCGTTGGAGTAGCACTCCAAGATACTCGATATGAGCCGAGCATACGGCATCCTCTCCTTGGGCCTCAAGTTGCCCTTCATCAATTTCCCTTTGATGTACCTCATCCCCTCTAGGACGATCATGGTAGCATCAAACCATCGGCCACAAAAGGCCGCATAAAGTGCCTGTTGCACTTTGTCTACGCGCTCTGTGTCGTGGCGCATTGGGTATAGGTTGCACTTGATTATAGAATCAAGCATCCACATATAGTGGGGAAGGTCGACCCTCTTGATGGAGGATCCCGACCCTTTTTTCCCGTTTGTCATGCGGGTCATGATCTCTTCAAATCTAACTTCCTCTTCAAAGGGTGGGAAAAGGGTGGTCTCTGGTGTGAAATCAAGGTAACACTCTAGTACCTCGTGTATGTGGTGACGGGTGATCGTGTATTCCCGACCCTCAATCTTGGTCAAAATGATATCGTCGGTAGGGCCGTCCGTTAGCCCTTGGTAAAACAATCTAACCAATCTAGGGTAGTAGGAACCCCGGATTGGTTTCATAAGGTTGCCGAGATCGGCATTGCATAGGTAATTATGAGCCCATTGGGTCTCGCCCAGTACATCGGGGTTGGTGAATAGGGTTTGATCGATGATGTACTCGATCTCTATGGTCTTGGCCGCCCACCACTCATTGGGTTACTCGACATTGGCAGGTGGTGGCGGCATGGGTGTGGACTCGCGTGAAGACTCGTGCGAGGGTGCGCTCGTCGAACCGGAGGTGGTCTCCGATGCCAACGGCGATGGAGTCCTCACCGGTGATGGGGTAGGTGGTGGAGGTGCGGTGTTCTTACGCCGAACCGGGAGTTTAGAGGTCGCCTTCTTCGAAGACAACCTAGTCTTGGGTGGCATTTTTGGGAAATCACTAAACTAGGGTTTATCTAGTTCAAATGAAAAGAAAAGTATAAATCTAGGGTTTACCGTAGAGTTTCGTTCCAAAACAGGCGATCTTGGTCGGGAATCGACGAAAGAAACCCCAAAACCCTACCTGTCTTGACCGGTTGGAGTAGAGGAAGGAGAAAGAGGAATGGCGCCCAAGTTTAAGAATTTCGAATGGGCACCAAAACCCCAACTCCAATATATATAGACTGGCTTCGATTAATCGAAATACAGATTCGATTAATCGAGTTTCAAAATTTGGTTAAGCCGCGCGAAATCGATTAATTGATTTCTCAAATCGATTAATCGAAGGTCAAAATCGATTAATCGAAACCATTTCGATTAATCGAAATCGTATCAGTTTAAAATTTCATGTTTTTGAGCTCACTGGCACGAGCCAGTCGATTAATCAAAATTTCAAAATTGATTAATTGAAATTCACCTCGATTAATCGAAATCGTGCAGTCCTTTTCAAATTTTTAGGATTCTTCAAGTTATTCGATTAGTCGAACTATGATTCGATTAATCGAAATCTAAAATCGATTAATCGAATTTCACATCGATTAATTGAAATTGTTCCTCATACTTCAAATTTTTCTAATTTCCTTAAGTTTATCGATTAATCGAACTTCCAGTTCGATTAATCGAAACCATAAATCGATTAATTGAATTCCTCCTCGATTAATCGAAATTTCACAAAATCCCTTTAAGTTCTTCTAAAATTCTCAATTTGTTCGATTAATCGAACTCTCAATTTGATTAATCAAAAATCTAAATCGATTAATCGAAAACAAGATCGATTAATCGAAATTTCACTCTATCATTTTTCTAATCCTTATTCACTTTCCCAGTCACTGGCACATGCCAGTCGACTAATCGAACAAAATCGATTAATAGAATTTCCAAATCGATTAATCGATTTGAAAATCGATTAATCGATTTTGCTCAATTTCTGTAGATTTTCAAGTTTCCTTGTCTATTTGATTTATCTTGGTAACTTATGATACTAACTGATCCTTAGGTCTACAAAACACATCCTCAAGATCATGTGTGCATAAAGATTTTGCTTCTTTATCATACTTCGATCAAAATTTCTATTGAATTATAAGTGTCGTTAAAATCCACAAACATGCTTGCGGTTTACATTTGACTCTCAAGTGGTCGGAAACAAGGCTAGATATTGTTCTTTCACATCGACCTCTCGTTCCCATGTAGCTTCTTTGTTCGGATGATTTTTCCATCGAACAAGCACTAAGGGAATCACTTTACTGCGCAGTACTTGTTCCTTTCGATCCAAGATCTCCACCGGTTCTTCTATCATGCTCATGTCTTCACACATCTCCAAAGGTTGACTTCCTAACACATGAGATGGATCGTTCACATACTTTCTGAGTATTGATATGTGGAAAATGTTATGTACCCGATCGTATAACGGTGGTAATCCAATGCGATAAGCAACTTCACCTACGCGTCCCAAAATTTCAAATGGTCCAACATAACGGGGACTTAACTTCCCTCTCTTGCCAAACCTCATTACGCCTTTAATAGGCGACACTTTCACAAACACGTGTTCACCCACTTTATAGTCGACACTAGTCCGCTTGATGTCGGCGTAACTTTTTTATCTGCTCAGTGCTGACTTCAGCCTTTCTCTGATTATTCGCACGACGGTGGCGTTGTCTTCAAGTAGTTCTAGCCCCAAAATAAACTTCTCACCTGTTTCTTCCCAATTGAGGGGTGATTTACATCGTCGTCCATACAGAGCTTCATACAGTGCCATGCTAATGCTCGTTTGGAAACTGTTGTTGTATGCGAATTCGATCAACGGTAGATACTCATCCCAATATCCTTGCATATCCAGCATGCACGCTCTGAGCATGTCTTCTATCACTTGGTTCACTCGCTCTGTCTACCCATCAGTTTGAGGATGGAAAGCTGAACTAAAATCTAGTCGTGTTCCCATTCCTTCTTGAAATTTCTTCCAAAACTTGGACGTATATAGTGGATCACGATCTGAAACTATGCTGCTCAGAATCCCGTGTAACCTTACGATCTCCTTCATGTATAAGTCTGCCAATCTTCCTGCCGTATACATCGTATTGTACGGCAAGAAGTGCGCTGATTTGATCAATCGGTCTACGATTACCCAAATGGCATTGTGTCTCTTGGCTGTACACGGTAATCCGACAATGAAATCCATCGAGATCGATTCCCACTTCCATTCTGGTATTGGTAAAGTTTGCAATAGTCCAGCAGGATGTCTATGATCAATCTTTACCTGCTGACAGGTCAAATACCGTGACACGTGTTCGGCCACGTCTTGCTTCAAACCTCTCCACCAATAGTTCTTTCTCAAGTCTTGGTACATTTTAGTGCTGCCAGGGTGGATAGCATAATTTGACTTGTGGGCTTCATCAGGAATTGTTCGTCTTAGGTCGGCATTGTTCGTAATGCAGAGACAGCCCTTGAACAATAAGGAACCATCTTCTTTGATTGAAAAGTCCGACCTGATGCCCTCAATCACGTCTTGATGAATCTTTGTTAATGTCGGATCTTTCATCTGTAGATCGTGGATATGCTCAAATATTACTGGTTTCACTGATATGTTAGCAAAAAAGGATCCTGTAGCTTTCGACTCAATATTCGCATCATAAAGTGCCAGGTGTTCCAATAATTTCCACCGGTGCATATCCAAAATCAAGCAAGCTAACTGAGGTGAATTCTTCCGACTCAAGGCATCGGCTACTACGTTCGCCATGCCTGGATGGTACTGTATAGAACAATCATAGTCCTTGAGGAACTCCATCCATCTGCGCTGTCTCATGTTGAGCTCTTTCTGTGTAAACAGGTATCGGAGGCTCTTACGATTGGTGAAAATTTCAAACGTCTCACCACACAAGTAGTGTCTCCAAATTTTCAGCGCAAAAATGACTGCTGCTAGCTCCAAGTCATGAGTCCGGTAATTTTTCTCGTGTTCTTTCAGCTGTCTTGATCCGTAAGCTTTCACCTTCTTGTGTTGGTTGAGCACACAACCCAAACCATTGTATGACGCTTCGCTGTACACTGCGTATCCTCCACTGCCTGAAGGAATTACTAGTACTGGAGCTGAAGTGAGTCTCGTCTTGAGTTCTTGAAAACTCTTCTCGCATGCCTCACTCCACTCAAATCTTAAATCTTTTCGTGTCAGCTTTGTGAGAGGTCTCGATATCTTTGAAAACCCCTCGACGAAATGCCGATAGTAGCCTGCTAACCTAAGAAAACTTCGGACATCGGTCACTGTCTTTGGTTGCTCCCATTTAACCACTGCTTCTATCTTTACTGGATCTATAGTGACATCGTGCTTTGAGACAACATGTCCCAAAAAGCTAACCTCTTCCAACCAAAACTCACATTTGCTGAGTTTGGCGTACAATTGGTGTTCACGTAGCGTCTGTAGAGCAATCCTCAAATGTTCTTCGGGTTCCGTCTTGGATTTGGAGTATATCAAGATATCATCAACGAACACTACGACTCAGGAGTCCAAGTGTGGTTTAAACACTCGATTCATCAGATTCATAAAAGACGTCGAATGTGACAGCCCGAATTTCGACATCCCGAAATCCGTGCCATCTGCACGACCTTCAAGGCCGTGCCTTAATTTCATATCATAACTCGCCGATATATATACAGCCCAACTGTAATTGCAGCACATGCGAACACTCTAAATAAAAATATGAAGTGATAGGATAGTTGATCCTACAAGGCTGTCCCTGTTCCATGCCACTTCATGGACATAAGGACATACCCAAAAGTTTAATGACAATTATTCTTCTTAAATGGTTTACCAAAAGACAGTATTTAGACCTTCCAAATAATGAGGTTCGACATATCACGTCATACATAGTACTCTCTCAACTCACTCTTAGGATATGCAGCGGGTTTCCTAGAAGAATTCCTCAGGAGGAGGTTCTGTCTCTTCAGTGGGTACGAACTCCGATGCCCTTGGATTTACTTCACCTGAAGTCTCTGCCGCCGCTAGTCCATGACCTGTGACATATAGTCTAAAGGGTGAGCTACATCCTAGCTCCGTAGGGAAAACAAAAGAGCATATAGATCATCCTTCACACATATGTCAGTAACTTAATAAAACATAAATTTTCAAGAAAACATTTATGTACAACTACTTGGATAACAGGAATAACTCAATGGTTCCAATCACTACTTATCATGGCTTTGTTTAATCTCTTTATAAGTTTATTTGTGAACTTGGCCTAATCTCTTAAATCTTAACTTAATTAATCCTCGAGCAATATAGCATCGAGCCCCGATGGAATACCCGCCATCGTCGTCTAACTAGACAGTTGTTATGTGTATTCCCTGGGAATACTGCCCGAGCCCCTTCCTCATAGGCGGCGGGGTCTATTCTCAATCTACATCCCTGGGATGTTATAATTGTACGGATTGGCCGCCGTACCGGTCACGGATATCCTGCCGAGTCAGTCGTGGGTATCCCGCCACGTCGGTGGGGTATTCTAATCAACCTTAAATAACAAAAGTATCAATGTGCTTTACATATAGTTATTCACCGTGATTGTGCTAAATATATTACATTAGGCCTTATCACGTTATCTTTGTTTCTCTGTTTGTTTTCTTACGCATCCCTGGGATGCCCCATGCTTCTATTTCACCTTTCTTTGATTTAACCACATTATCTTTCGTCCCCTGGGGACCTCAGGATTTTCCACATTGGAACACGCACACACACCCTTATCATGAGGATTTATAAAATATACACTATTTAAATGGACTACACTACACATATGAGTTCACAGAATAATGCACATGTTCGAGAGAATTCCCTACCTCGACGAATCTCAAAGCACGCTTGTCCTTAGAGGGTTAAAATGCATCAACCTACATTTAAAAAGAATTTTACTTTAGGATGCTCTAAGGTCTTTGGGGTGTAAGACACCCGAGTTTCTTATATTAGGAAACCAATATTTGAGTGATCACCGGACCTCGCTCGCGCGGTCATTAGCCCTCGCTCGAGCGGTCACTTGACCTCGCTCGAGCGGTCTCTTGACCTCGCTCGAGCGGTCTCTTGACCTCGCTCGAGCGGTCAAATCGAGATCGCTCGAGCGGTTAAATCGAGCTTTCGAATTTTTCTGTGGACCCTCGCTCGAGCGAGCTCCCCTTTAGTTTTAGGGACCGCTCGAGCGAGCCCAGAGCCACATTTTTCTATATTCATCCTCGCTCGAGCGAGCCTCTTTAGATCGCTCGAGCGAGGAACAATGATTTTGTCCCTCGATCAGATCGAGAATATGCTTCCACTCATCATTTACCCTTTATCTTATACAAGGAAACATTTAGCCAACCTCTTTCCTACTATTTAAAACCTTCCTAGGCATCTATCATGTCCTTAACGTACCTCTGACGATGAAACCGCACCGGTCTGATTTATGATTTGAATATCTACTCGGTTATCCGGCCTCCCTGGTTCGTCCTCCCGTCGTTTCCTCTGATCTCCTATGCTGACCTAAGTCTCAACGAACCCTAGTTCTCTACCAGGATCTTTTCTTCTTTCTCTCTATATTCTCCTTCTCTCTATTTAGGTTAGAATAGATTTACGTAAGGGCTCCTCTCTCTCCTTTTCACTTTTATATCTAAAATTTTTGGGATATACTAGTGTGTTTCCCACGTACACACTTAAAGTATTTGGGTCGTTTTGGTCTCCTTGTGAAACACATATACCTATGTGTGTATGCGTGCCGTGCACAAATCGTGAAAAAAATCTGGGTTGTGACATCGGAGCATTCGTCAACCCAAACGGCATCACAAGGAATTCATAGTGTCCATACCGTGTCCTGAAAGCTGTCTTCTGAATGTCCTCTGCCTTAACTCGCAACTGATGGTATCCAGATCTCAGGTCGATCTTGGAAAAGTACCTTGCTCCTTGCAGTTGATCAAACAGATCGTCGATTCTAGGCAAAGGGTAACAGTTTTTCACAGTGAGTTTGTTCAGTTGTCGATAGTCAATGCATAGACGCATTGACCCATCTTTCTTCTTGAGAAATAAGACCGGTGCTCCCCATGGAGATACACTCGGTCGAACAAACCCCTTATCCATGAGTTCTTGTAGTTGTTCTTTCAACTCCTTCAATTCAGCCGAAGCCATTCTATATGGCGCTTTTGAAATAGGCTCTGTTCCCGGTACTAAGTCAATGGCGAATTCTACTTCTCTTTCTAGAGGTAATCCAGGTAATTCTTCTAGAAACACGTCGGCGAAGTCTCACGCAACTGCTATCTCAGAGATGATGCTCTTTTCTTCCTTGTACTCTTTTAAGAAAGCCAAGTATCCACTGCAACCCTTTCTGATCATTCTCTCGGCCCTTACTGCTGAGATCAGTGGCATAGGTGATGACCTCACTCCTTGAAACCGAAATGATCTTCTTGTGTTGGGTCTGAAAATGACGACCTTGTTCTTGCAATCGACTGTTGCACAGTGCTGCGCCAACCAGTCCATGCCAAGGATCATATCAAACCCTTGCATGTCCAGCAATATCAACTTTGCTTCCAATTCATGCACATCCAGGTCTCGAATTGCTACGATGACGGATTTGCAAGGTAACTCCGTGTCCACTAACTCTCCAGTCGGAATAGACACAGATAGGACGAAGTCCAACGCTTCTGGAACAATCTTCATCCTCTTGGCAAAATGTGGAGTGACAAATGAGTGGGTAGACCCTGGGTCTATCAACACTCTAGCGTCATATCCAACAAAGCATCCTTTCTCATATACAGTTAAAGTACCTATAGTATACATACATACATATAATAATTTACACATCAAAATTTACACCCCTAATTCACATATAAATTTAGTGTTGAGAAAGAGAATCTACACTAATTCCTAATGAATGCACCTTCTCTATCTAAAATTTTAATGAAATTGAAATTTCTTTATTTTAAAAGAGTCTCACCTTGGATGACATCATGCACATTCCCTGCTTCTTGAGCAGTGACTGCATAGGCTCTCCCATGAACGACCGGCTTCCGTGCTTGAATGGGTCGTGGTGCTACAACCGAAGCCGTCTTTCCTTTATCAGTCTCAGGGCAATCCTTGATCAAGTGGCCCACCTTGCCACATCAGAAACAACCTCTGGTCCCTACTCTGCAATCCACTGTCCTATGAGGCTTGCCACACTTGGCACAAGTCTCTCGAGGCGCAGACGAAACTGTACGAGAACCCTGTGTGACCATAGCGCCAGTAGACATGGCAGGGCTCTCATAGCATAAAGGTCTCCCCGACGCAAGTAGTGGAAATCTCTGTTGGTTATGCTGTTGCGCCGGTCTTCCAAAACCCCCTTGAAACTGTGGTCTCTAATTTTGGGCCACGAACCTCGGCTTTTTATTCACCGGTTCGTAGTTCCTTGATCTTCCTTGATCATTGCCTCCTCTTTGTTGCTCTCTCTGTCGGTATCTATTTGTATTCTCCTCTTCCACAACTAATGCCTTGCTCATGACCTCCTCATAGGTCCTTAACTGAAATGGAGCTACTCCTCCCCTAACCTCAGGCTTTAAACCTTGCTGAAACCTCTTGGACATCATCACGTCGGTAGCGACGTAATCCGGAGCAAAACGGGCAAGTCGTAGAAACTCCACTCCATATTCCCTCACGGTCATTCTCCCTTGCACCAATTGTAAAAATTGGATCTCAAGCTGATTTCTTACTACTTCTGGAAAATATTATTTGTTGAACTCCTCAACAAACTCCTCCCAAGTCCACGGCAACTCTGGGATCTCCTGGGCTCTATTCCGTATCACGGACTTCCACCAAGGCCCAGCCTCCCCATCTAGCATGTAGGCTGCCAATCTAACACTTTCATCCTCCGTGCATGTCAGCACGCTAAATACCTTCTCCATTTCCATCAACCAATTTTCAAAGCCATCGGTGAGGTCTCATCCTCCTAAACTCCGTGAATGACGAAGGCACAGGCAGTTTGGGTCCTACAGGTGGTGTAGGTGGCTACTGTTCTCTCGCTGCATGAGCTGCAAAGGATGCGGCTTGTTGTGCCATGGTAGCTGCCATGGTCTCCATGGTATGCATCATCCTTTGTCGCTCCTCTCTATCCTCTTGTCTTTCTCTAACTCTCTCCTGTTCCCATTGATCTCGATCCTGACGATCTCGATCCTCATCATCTTGCTGTCTACTACTGCTGCCCCTTGGGGCCTCACTGCCTCCTAAAGGTACTCGATTTGTAGGAGAGATGTAATCATCTCCGCTATGCAAACTCCTCTGTTGGCCTCCCCTAGGTCGGCCTCTTCCTCTAGATGACATTGACGGCTACATTTGAAACTAAAGTTTCGTTAGCAGAAGTCCCTATATTCTGACAAAAAGAATGATTGTCAGAATTGCTAGAAGAAATGGCTCTAATACCAACTGTGACAGCCCAGATTTTGGCACCCCGAAACCCATGCCATCAGTACGATCATCTTGACCGTGCCCCTTAGCTATGCACGGAGCATTGGTATATCAATCAATGAACTGAACTAAAATAATAAATAAAGCTACGAAGTTTAATTATCATTTAACTATTTCTCAAAAGACAGTTCTACCTTCATGCCTCTGCATGAATGGAGAACCGATCCGAACCATTGATGATAGCTAATCATCACAGATGGTTCGCCCAAAAGAATAATCCCAAACTTTAATTACATTGTTTAACCAAAAACCAGGCTTGACATACCAAGTCGTACCAATAATCTCACAAAAACCCTCAAAGTCGCAGAAGAAGTCCTCAGGAGGTGGCTCCAACTCGTCTCCGGGTGCCGGGTCTGACTCACCAGGGTCAACGTCCCCTGAAGCCTCGGCAACTGCTAATAGTGGACCTGCGACGTATAGTCTAAAGAGTGAGCTACATCCTAGATCAATAGGGAACATAACACAATTGAACATATAAATTACAACTCACATATATTCCATGATATGCCATACATGATGTGTCTATGCAGTTATTGATGAAAACAGTTGAAAAGAATCATAATTTACTGGTAGTTTACTCATGTCTTTTAATTATTCATGAATGACACTGAAAAGGCCTAAAGCAAAACTTAACCTTTCAACTTAAGTAATCCCCGAGCAATATAGCATCGAGCCCCGATGAGATACCCATCATCGTCATCTATATTGACAGTTTTAGACGTATTCCCTGGGAATACAATTAGTACCCAAGCCCCTTTCCCCTGGGGATCGGTGGCGGGGTTTCACTTATCTCAACTCAACACCCCTGGGGTGTGCTTACTGTGTACAGATAAGCCTCCGCACTGGCTTACGGTTTCGCCACCGTATCGGTCATGGATATCCTACTGCGTCAGTCATGGGTATCCCGCCACATCGGTAGGGTACCCTATCAAACCTCAAATAAAAAAAATATCAGGTGCTTTACATATAGTTATTCACCGTGTAAGTGTGCTATCTTATATCAGTTAGGCCTTATAAGACATAATTCAATCTTGGATACATCCCTGGGATGTATCCATTCACTTGCATCACACCTGATGCTCTTATTTCTTTACTTCCTCATCCCCTGGGGATGGCTCATCATGATTACTCTTTTAGATGTCACACACGCACACTTTTCACAAACTCTTAAGAAATAAAAGCAGTTTGAATTGAATTCTATATCACTACATACATGCTCTTGTAAAATAAAGTACATGTTCAAGGTGTTCCCTCCCTCAAGTCTCCGTTTGATCATACATCGAGGTCCCACGTGGCTCCTTGTGCCCAAGTTCACACGTACCACCTATGGTACCACATAACATATGAAATACATCACTAAAGATGTTACCAAGAAGGTTCAAGACCCTCCAAGAATCTTAAAGTCAAACTTAAAAGTCAACAAAAAATAGCACAGTCGATTAATCGAACTCCAAAGTCGATTAATCGAATCCGGTTCGATTAATCCATTCCCAAAATCGATTAATCGAAACACAAAGTCAATTAATCGATTCCCAAAATTTATTAATCAAGATTCCCATTCGATTAATCGAATCCCCATTCGATTAATCGAAATTCTCTACTCTATCTTTTCGACTCTCAATTCGAGTAATCGAGTTCCCAAAATCGATTAATCGATCCTAATTCGATTAATCAAAATTCTAAATCGATCAATCAAAATCCCATTTTGACTGGTCGATTTCCCCAGGTCTTTTTCCTCCATCCACTAGAGTCCACTAGAGGTTCTCAGTCGATTAATCGACACCAAAATCGATTAATCGAAAATCAAAGTCGATTAATCGAAACTCAATTTGATTAATCGAATTTGGGTTCTTTGACTTTTCAACTTCTTGGCGAAAATCGATTAATCGAATCTCAATTTCGATTAATCGAAATTGTCAGATTCAGCCCCCTTTTGGCTGTTCTTTCCAATCTTTTTCCTTCATTTTTCTAAGTACTTAATCTATCATTTTAAACATTCTTAACTACATTTAAGCTCTTCAATCTATGCATTAAATCTACAAAAATTTCTTACCTTCAATCAATCTCAAATTGATTAGGTCAATTGGTTGGAAAGGTTAGGGTTTCCAGCTTTGCTTCTAGCGGATCCCTCGCGTCGAATCCGGCGTTTAATGCTCAAATCCCCCTTCCAATCAGTTGCAATAACTCCTTACTCACTACCCTTCTTTACTCCTCTCTCTCTCTCTCTTCTTAACTCTCTCCAACAACTTAACCATTGATTTTAGGGTTATTAACCCTTTTTATCTTCCTCTAGCTTGTGTGTTGAGCACATGCACCTGAACTAGGTGTATGTGACTTCAGATTTATGTCACACTCCATATATTCACTCGAATTCTCACATCTCATCCGTTCATCGCACCCTATGCTAACTATTGAACTCCTATTTGGTCAAACCTATGACCAGTCGGCACGGATCTCGAGGTCACTATTTAACATGATCTTTTTCAGGATATTACAGGATGGTTGTAATCCTTTGCATACACCAGTGGAAAAGGGATTGAAACTCGGTAAAAAAGATTATCCATGTGACGGACAAGAAAGATTAAACATTCCCTATGCTCAAGCTGTATGGAGTTTGATGTATGCTATGCTATGTACGAGACCAGATATCACTTTCTCCGTAAGTCTTGTTAGTAGATACAAAAGTAACCCTGGTATAAAATATTGGCAAGTAGTGAATAGAAATTTGAGTTATCTAAAGGGTACAAAACATATTAAATTATGTTTTCAATCCGATAAACATGAGGTTCAAGGATATTCTGATTTTGATCATGCTGGGGACAAGGATGATGGAAAATCTACCTCTGGACATGTTTTTCTCTTTGGAGGTGTTGTTGTTTCTTGGTCTAGTATAAAACAAGGATGTGTTGCTCTACATACTCAAGAAGTTGAGTATGTGGCTTGTAGTGCAGCTTGTACATATGCCGTCTGGATAAAACGTTTCATCAAATATATGAAACTTGATATAACCGATAGGCCTGCGCATTTATTTTATAACAACAAAGCTGTAATTAAATTGATTAAAAGTGGAGCAAATAGCTCTAAGGGCAAACACATTAAAGTTTAATATCACTACATTCAAGATGTAGTAGAGGCGGGTGAAGAGATAGTAAGTCATTTACCTTCTTCTGATATGGTTACCAACCCTTTGACAAAAGGTCTAAGTGTGAAATTTTTACAAAACATGTTGGCTTGATGGGACTTAGGGATGCCTAAGTCAAATTGATTCCAAGGTACTTAATAATTTATTTCTATTGAAAAAGAAGTACTGTGATTGTGACAGCCCGACGTTTCCCAGTCTCTCAACTAGGAAAGGTCGCGCCATCGGATCACCTGATACATCAAGGGGTTCCTTAGTTTACATCAAAGTGTCGCAGAATGCGGAAGCAATGTATGTTAAACTCTGACAAATAACTCATATGACAAATAATTGATCAAATAGAAACTAAAATATATGATAAACATAAAGCAAAAGGTTTTATGTATAGCTTTTCACCGATGACGGCCAACCGTCATCTAAACAGTGAAAAGAAACCTATTCATCCTAATACCATCTCAACAGAAATCTGAAAACCAACATATATCATTATACAGACCAAAAATTATTTTTTCCCTTTTTTTCTCTCTCTCTCTCTATCTCCATTTTTCTCCATATCCCAACCTACAAACTTAACTACAGGAAGAATTCCTCTGGGATGTCGTCTTTCTCGTCGTCGTCGTCTCCCTCCTCCTCCTCCTCTGGCATGTATGTAGGGTCAGCTGCATGCTTAGGGTCAGGGTCTGCAGCTAAGACAATTAAGTCGAGGAATGAGCTATCATCCAAAGCTCAGTAGAGAATATCATATTGCTAACATAAATTGACAGTTTATCAATTCTTATTTAGAAACATTACTAGATTACAACATATGACAATTTTAACATGCTGATGTCCTGACTTATGCATGATGCAACAGGTATAAACAAAATCAAGCTGAAACAGGATATACATGCAGGCGGAGATCAGGGAATCAACGAGATTAAGCTCCCGAGTTAATGGGATCACTTATCAAGCTCCCGAGTTAGCGAGATCACTTGAACTAGAATACTACAAGCTCCTGAGTTAGCGGGATCACTTGATATGAGAATTTCAAGCTCCCGAGTTAGCGGGATCACTTGATGTAAACTGGAATAATAACATGTCAAAGATATTTCAAATGATTAGGATCTGACTACTAAACACTGTAGAATATTCAAGATGCAATTTCCATGTATGATTCCTAATGCTTTTTCACTATTTATTGATAGCATTTGATATAAAAATGTAAATCAGAATTGTCATGTGCTATAAAGGACTGATTCTCTTTATCAAAAATCAGATTTCCAATACTTAGCTGATCAAGTTTATAAAGCATAATACACGATTATTCTGCTCTTAGCATCAAAATGTCTATAAATAATAATTGATATTCTATCCATAATATGACGAACAATATACGTTCCCTACCTGTGTGCGTCACAGTTTACAAGTTTTGTCGTCCACGCTTGCTCAGGTATCCGAGGATCTCATACACTGTTATTTTTTTTTCACAATAGTTTAGTGCTCCATGTGGCACCATATCTAGAAAAATGGGTTTATTTTTTAAAACGAAAAGTTTATAGCTGGTTGACATTGCATCAAAACCCAAATTAGGTGCACACATGGACCTGCTCACGGATCCAAGGTCTGAATGTACA
Organism: Chloranthus sessilifolius; assembly: GCA_021018995.1. Lineage (NCBI taxonomy): Eukaryota > Viridiplantae > Streptophyta > Magnoliopsida > Chloranthales > Chloranthaceae > Chloranthus > Chloranthus sessilifolius. Next base: position 36,678,291 of record CM037586.1, read on the forward strand.
AGAGACTGCCCAAAACTTCAAAAACTCAAGGCTGGGGAGGTTGCCGCGGCAAGCCTGGCTTGCTGGGCTTCAGTTAGTCTTCTTTTTCTTTCTTTGTTTGCTGTTTCTCCCTTTTATTTTTGCTCATATATATATATATATATATATATATATATAACCTGTAGCATATATATATATATATCTATATATATATATCTGGTTTACCATTTATAGATTATGAACCCAGAAGTGCAAGGACTTGCACTCAATCTCTGGGCAACAATTTGAACTGCTAGTTCCTAGGATTAAGTCTTCTTGTATAAGATCAAACAAGTGACCTACCTCTTGGTGAATTTGTTTAGCATTTGATCATTGCTGCTGTGTTTGCTGCCGATTTCGAGTATGGAGCAGAATGAAAGAACTGCTGTTATATAACAATGGGTATCGACTTTGCGTGCATGCGCATATAGTATGACTCAAGGGAGTCGTGTACATTAGAAGCCATGCAAGTAGCTTATAAGCTACTCTTAGATATAGTTCTGTGTGAATCACCACTACCCAGGTATTGTCTTGCATAACAGACAAAATAAGAAAGCTTTCATCTATTTGCTAAATAAACCAAACAAGAAACCAACCAACAAGTTTATCTAATAGCCCCCCCCCCCCCCCCCTTCTCTTGGTTATTTTAATATTAGTTAGAGTTAAAGACAAATGGCTTAACCTTTAGTATAAAGCGTATATACCACAAATTTAAATCGTTATCTAAGATAGTTTAACCCTTTTTTATTTTAATACACTTGTATGTCTCTTTCTTGAAATCAATTTTTTTTTATGATTTTAAGGGCTATCATAGTGATGTCCTTAGTGTATTGTTCGACCTGACCGGATTCTTATCATGCCAGTGCTAATTCTGAGGATTATTACATTCTCCCCTATTTTAGGCATTTTCGTCCTCGAAAATAAATCGAGATTATCTGGGTAACGGATGAATGTCACAATAGCGAATAGCCAAGCTGCAGTGCTTAACTACTATATGTGGTGTTTTATTCATCAATTTTTCATAAGACAAGATGAATTATTAAAGCTACAGCTGTGAGAAAAACTGAATGTTTGGAATTAACCACTCATGTGGCCCCTGATGAGGAGTATTTCAAAATTAACATGGATTCTCAACTAAAAACATATAGACCATTCTCATACAAAAACCAAATTGACCTGCTCATTATTATGTAAGACAAAACATGTAATACACCATAGAATTGCACTTTAAGATAGAATTGCACGTTAAGATATACATACACATTCATTAAACATCTGAACTATCATAATTAGGCATGTAATTCAAGTAAATAGAAAACTATAATGTAATACATAAATTCTGATTTTGTGAATTTATATTTTACCAGGCTGAGGATCTGTTTGCTGTTGGCCCGCTGAGGATGTACCAGCTTCCTGTTGTTGTTATTGGAAGTCTTGTTGGAATTCTGAGACCAATAATGCTGCGTTGCAGGTATATTGGGAGACGTAGTTGCGCGCCCGCCCAATGTAGGGGTTTGCAGCAGTTTGAAAAGTATGCTCCATCTTGATATTCATCGCTTCTTCAATATAATCGATACGTTGATGGAGCATGTAGTGATTTCGATAAAGATTATCCAATTGAAGGAGGGTTTGCTCATGCTTTTCACGCATGAAATTTGAACAAATCGTGATGGTGTAGGTCCCTTGAGCCGGAGGGACCGAATCGGGTTGAGGTTGGGTTTGCAGTTGAGGAGGGACGGGGATTTCTTGGGGTATTTCTTGTTGGACTTGGGGAGGACGACAAATTTGTTTCGCTTGGCGGTTATTTACCGCCTGAAAAGAGCGTTGGTAAATATTTCTCCAAATTGCTGGGCTAAAGACTCGTATGTCATCAGTGCGGACCTCTTCGCCAACCGAGATTTGAAAGGGAATGAGATTGACACTGTCAAAGTGTCCTTCAAACATGTGAGAGATCAGTCTAGGGTAGGGGCAGGAAGGCATAGGAGGTGAAGCGTTGCTTTGTAGATGTTCATTGGCATACTTGATGCCTTCCCAAACCACCCTAGGAGCATTTATCCATCGTCCTTCATAGATGGAAAAAAGAGCTTGCAAGAGAGCATCTCGGTGCTCTCTTTCATGCTGCATGGGGTACAAATTATATCGAAATATATAATCCAAAAACCACATATGTTGTGGTAACTGCTTGCGACGTACGACAAGACTATGGTCAGAAGCGGTCTGACCATGAGTCATTTTCAAGGTAATGTGATGAAGTTTTACATCCCTCTGACGCGGTATTTGTAGTCTAGAAGTGACGTCATAGTCAGCATTACAGTCCATTGCTTTCGCTATGTGCAGGATATTAAAATAAAATTTACGACCATCTATTTCGGTCTGTAATTGACCGATAGTAGGGGTGACAACCAGATTTTGATAAAATAATCGGACTAAATGGGGGTAAAACTGGTTATGGAATGGTTGATACAAGGCACTTAACTGCGCCTGTTCGAGATAGCGAAGTGACCATGCAGTCTGGTCATTCGGGGTCAGAAGTTTATCATCCACGATCCATTCTGGTTCCATCGCTTTCGCAGCCCACCACGGAATGGGCTTCTCCGACGCTTCAGGTGGATTGATTGGCTCGGGTAAGGAAGAAGAAGGGCCTTTGCCCTTTTCTTGAGCTGAGGACTTCGGGGGTTTAGACACGCCTACTTTTCTAGGAGGCATGATGCAATTGAAAAGACAATAAAAGACAATAGGAGTGAGTTCTAGGTCGTTTTACCTCACAAAGCCCCGGAAATCAGGCTGAAACGAGAGAAAACTAAGGAATTAGAGAGATTTGTGAAGTAGATCAGGAGCATTCAACGGTTGTGGATTTGATTTGAAGGTGTGCACGCATGAATCTTTGCTTGGAAGGGCGAAGAACAAGGCTCTAGCTCGTTTCCTTAACTGAAAATAACAGAAAAAAGGGTTTCGGACCCACCACATACGAACAGAGTTGCCGCGGCAACTCCTTATGCTTGCCGCGGCAACACTTAGCCCTTGCCACGGCAAGGAGGTTCAGTTGGTGAAGGGCTCGGATTTCAAGGCTCCTGAGATGTGGTGCCCTATTTTTTTATACCTGTGTATTCTTAACAGTTAGGGGGTCTGTAGAAAAATATTGGTTGGCATTTTTGATGTATTTTTCTATATAAAAAATATTTTATTTTGATGAAATTTGAGCCATTTTACAATATTGTATATAAAAAGATTATAAAACTTATTATATTAGTCTATCAATGGCCTTAAACAAATCAAGTGTGGTATGTGGCATTAATCTGGGATACACCCTTGCTTAGGTGTCCCATAGGTGTCCCTGTTTCACTTTATTTTCATCCTTTTATACAATTTACTTTTCTAATTTACTTGCATTTTAATGTTAATATAAAATAATGCCATTTTATGACACTTCATTTATATTCAACATTGGATATGAATCTATATATATAGGGGTGCAGGGTACATTAACAATAATGTTAAAACATAAAATAAAACTTGTAATGGAAACAAATTAAATTCATTTGACTATGTATCCGTATCAGGTAAGGGGATTTTCCAGTACGTACCCTATGTAAATAAGTGAGGGTATTGAGCACGAATATCAGCTTCGCGCTCCCAGGTAGCTTCATGTGACCCATGATTTTTCCATTGAATCAACACGAGTGGAATCCGTCTTGTTCTTAGAATTTGATCTCTGCGGTCCAAAATCTGACCTGGTTCTTCGGTTACCGTTAGATCTTCTTGGATATCCAATGGTTAAAAATCCAACACATGCGTCGGGTCACTGGCGTATTTTCTCAGCATCGATACATGAAATACGCTGTGAATGCCTGCCAGGTGTGGAGGTAACGCGAGTCGATAGGCTACTTCTCCTACTCTGCCCAATATAGGGAATGGTCCAACATAACGAGGACTTAGCTTGCCTCGCTTTCCGAACCACATCACGCCTTTAATCGGAGAGATTTTTATAAAGACGTGCTCGCCAATCTATATATCATTTCATCAGACTAATAATATAGTTTGAATTAATTGATAAAAGGTTTATCAGGATCAAATATTACCTGAAAATCAACACTGGTTCTTTTGAGATCAGCGTAACTCTTTTGTCGACTCTGTGCACTCTTCAATCATTCCCGAATAACGTGAACAACTGCATTGGTGCTTTCTATCAGGTTAGGGCCTAAAATCAATCGCTCTCCAGCTTCTTCCTAGTTAATCAGAGATTTACATCGGCGTCCATACAGTGCCTCGAATGGTGCCATACCGATGCTTGACTGGAAACTATTATTGTATGCGAATTCGATCAAGGGTAAGTGTTTATCCCATGATCCTTGAAAATTGAGCATACATGCCCTTAACATGTCTTCAATTACTTGATTAATCCTCTCCGTCTGCTTGTCGGTCTGAGGATGAAATGTTGTATTGAAGTCTAACTTGGAAACTTTGCCAAAATTGAGAAGTGTATAAAGGATCTCAATCTGACACAATGCTTACGGGTATCTCATGTAGTCATACAATCTCTCTCAGATAGAGTTCAGCTAATTTCGACGCTGTATATCGCATACTATAAGGTAAGAAATGCGCCGATTTGGTGAGACGATCAACAATCACCCAAATGGCGTTGTAACCCTTCTGAGTACGGGGCAAACTAAGAATGAAGTCCATGGAAATATTCTCCCATTTCCACTCTGGAATAGGCAATGGCTGTAGCAGACCAGCAGGATGTTTGTGCTCGACCTTTACTTGTTGACATGTCAAACACTTTGCAACATATTTCGCTACATCACGTTTTAGACCGTTCCACCAAAATGCTTGTTTAAGATCCTGGTACATCTTGGTGCTACCAGGGTGAATAACATATGCTGACTTGTGAGCTTCTTCGAGGATATCTTGACGTAAAGCATGATCATCAGGGACACATACTCATCCTTGAAATAATAATGACCCATCCTCTTTGATTAAGAATTCTGGCTATAGCCCACTTTGTATCCCTTGTCGGATGGAAATAAGCTCTGCATCTTGTATCTGAAGCTCTCTAATCCTATCGAAAAGTGGAGCTCGGATCATCACTGTAGCAAGTAAACCTCCATTTGCTGTTGCTCGAAAAGTGGCACTCGATGATACAATATCATTGAGTAGTTTCCATCTTTGTAATCTTGTCACAAGATGAAATAGCTGAGCGGAGGATTTGCGGCTAAGTGCATCGGCTACAACATTAGCTTTACCGGGATGGCACTGAATAGAAGAGTCGTAGTCTTTCAAGAATTCCATCCACCTTCTTTGTCTCAAATTTAACTCTTTCTGAGTGAAGAGATATTTAAGACTCTTGTGATCGGTGAAGATTTTGAAGGTTTCACCGTACAGATAGTGTCTCCAGATTTTTAACCCGAAAATGACCGCTGTTAATTCCAGGTCATGAGTGGGATAGTTCTTCTCGTGATCTGTTAACTGACGAGAACCATATGCAATCACACGTTCCCATTGGTTCAACACACATCCTAACCCACTGTATGAGGCATCACTGAAGACAACATAACCACCACTGCTAGATGGTAGAATAGGTGCGGAAGTAAGTCTTCTTTTCAATTCTTGGAAACCTTGTTCACACGCCTCAGTCCATTCGAATTTAACATTCTTTCGAGTGAGCTGCGTGAGTGGTCCAGCTAGTCGTGAAAATCCTTCCACAAAGTGTCGATAATAACCTACAAGACCAAGAAAACTTCGGATCCATCAGCATTACTGCTTCTTCTTCAATCTTTGCAGGATCAATCGTGATACCTGCTTCAGATATAATATGCCCCAGAAAACTGACTTGATTCAACCAAAAGTCGCATTTACTGAATTTAGTATACAACTGTGAATCTCTCAGTGTTTGTAATGCCAGACGCAGATGATCTTCATGCTCTGTCTTTGTCTTGGAATAAATAAGTATATCGTCGATGAATACCACGATACACAAATCAAGATAAGGTTTGAAGACTCTGTTCATCAGGTTCATAAATGCAGCTAGTGCATTGGTCAAACCAAAGGGCATGACTAGAAACTCATAATGACCATAACGTGCTCGAAAAGCTGTCTTCGAAATATCTTCAGCTTTTACCTTCATCTGGTGATAACCTGATCATAGATCAATCTTTGAAAAGAACCGCGCTCCTTGTAACTGATCAAAGAGAGCGTCGATTCGAGGAAGCGGATATCTATTTTTGAACATCAGTTTATTGAGTTGGCGATAATCAATGCAGAGACGCATTGAACCGTCATTCTTTTTGACAAATAACACCGATGCGCCCTACGGAGACACACTCGGTCTGATGAAGCCTTTATCAAGAAGCTCTTGTAATTGCTCCTTGAGCTCTTTCAACTCTGTCGGCGCCATTCTGTATGGTGCTTTTGATACTGGGTCGGTACCTGGAGCTAACTCAATTGCGAATTTAACTTCTCTGTCAGGTGGTAGTCCTGGCAGCTCGTCAGGAAACACGTCAGGATATTCACAAGCAATAGGTACATTTGAAAGTCAAATTTCCTTCTTTTTCTGCTCATCACTTTGTATAAAAGTAATATACCCTTGAGCACCTTCATCGAGCAATTGCCGTGCTTGAATTACAGATATCAACGAAAGATTCGTTGTTGGTACGCCATAAAATTTAGCTGATACCTTCTTTTGTGGGTGAAAGGAGACAATCTTGTTGCGACAGTCAATGTTTGCATGGTGAGTGAACAACCAATCCATGCCAAGGATCACGTCGTATCCTTGTATCGGTAATAAGATCAAATCAGCTATCGCTTCATATCCCCAATAATCCTTGATGGAAATGATAATCGACCGGTATACTTTATCAGTCGTGATAAATTGTCCAGTCGAAAGTGTAACATCGAGAATAAAGTCGAGAGGTTCTGGAATACCTCCTAACTTCTTTAACTTCTCAGCAAACTGGGGTATAACAAACGAGTGTGTAGATCCGAGATCTATCAAAACTCGTGCGTCGTAACACAAATAAGCATCTTTTTGGTATAATTGTAAGATACCTAAAGTATACAAACTAGTGTTAGATAGATTACTTATAAGTATCAAATAATATAATAATATATTATTAGAGGAATTTAGAATGTAATATTCCCAATTTACGATATGCACCTTCTCTATCTAAAATGTTCATGAATTGAAATTTAATAATATAAAAATAATGGACAATCATACCTTGAATGATATCATGGCTAGTTCTCGCATTTGTTGCAGTAACAGCGTAAGCTCGGCCTTGTACCGTAGGTCGTGCCGATCGTAACACGGGTCCTGCCTTTGTCGCTATTCCGACCGTTTCCGAGCATTCTTTGATCCAATGTCCCATCTTGCCACATCGAAAACATGCACCAGAAGCTTTACGACACTCATCAGTCTTGTGTGCCTTCCCACATTTCCCACAAATATCTTTGGAGGCAACTGATGAAGCCTTATACGATCCCGTGTGAGATCCTGTCGGTCGTGCTTGAGAAAACCTAGATGTATTTCGAGCTACTGAAAAAGATGGATTATGAACAAGTGGAATCCTTGGTGGTGCGGAGAACATCGATGAATTGGAAGGCCATGCAGACGCTCCTGCAGCTGGTTGAAAAGCGGTCTGTCCTTGAAATCGTGGTCGCTTATTAATTTGACCAGCACTATAGGACTGTGGAGCTTTCCTGGCCTTCTGCTTTTCATCTCTCCTTTTGAACATGTTGTCTACATCAGTCTCTGCTATCAAGGCTAATTTCATCACATGAGCATAAGTCGTCGCCTGAAATAACGAAATGCGCTCTTTGATCAGAGGTTTCAAACCCCTTTCAAACTTTTGGGTTTTCATCAGCTCAGCAGCCACTAACAATGGTGCGAAGCGAGAAAGATGAGTAAATTCTGATTCATATTCCCTCACCGTCATCTGGCCTTGTACCAAAGTTGCAAACAATACCTCGAGCTTATATCTCTCAGGTGCTGGAAAATATTTTTCATTAAAGGCCTCAGTGAATTCTACCCATGTCCATGGTACACCAGGCATCCGTGTTCTTTCAACAGACTGCCACCATGGCTCTGCCTCACTTTCCAGTTTATACGCTGCCCAACTTACTTTCTCTTATTCGGTACAAGTGACTCTTTGCAGCACTTTCTCGATCTATGTTAACCACTTCTCAGCCTCCATTGGGTCATGCTAACCGTAGAAACTCGGTGGTCGAAGTCGAATAAAGTCCGTAAAACCCTCGGGGCGTTGAACAGCAAGCATGGCCATAGTGTTTACCATGGTCTCCATCAACTGCGGATGGTGTCCTGCATTTTGTTCCACACCATGAACACTTCCCATCGGTGGAGTATTTATAACTGGCGGTGGATGCTTTGCAACATTCTCCATTGTCGTTCGACTTTCAGCAAGATGGACATTTTCACCACTTCCCGAAGCAATGTCATGCTCGTATCCGTCTACCGGAATAACATTTGGCCCAGTATGATGAGGCAACGGTGGTCTGCCTCTGCCTCTTTCACGACGCGGAGGCATCGTAACCTATTTCAGATAAAAGTTAATCAGACCTACAACTCAATCTAACTCCAATCTCTATTCTATTAACAGATATTTTACCAAATTTGTACATGTCAGAGTTCAGTCTCCAATGACTTAACGTCGGGAGTTCTGATACCACCTGTGACAGCCCGACGTTTCCCAGTCTCTCAACTAGGAAAGGTCGCGCCATCGGATCACCTGATATGATCCTTTCATCAAGGGGTTTCTTAGTTTACATCAAAGTGTCGCAGAATGCAGAAGCAATGTATGTTAAACTCTGACAAATAACTCATATGGCAAATAACTGATCAAATAGAAACTAAAATATATGATAAACATAAAGCAAAAGGTTTGATGTATAGCTTTTCACCGATGATGGCCAACCGTCATCTAAACAGTGAAAAGAAACCTATACATCTTAATACCATCTCAACAGAAATTTGAAAACCAACATATATCATTATACAGACCAAAAATTATCTTTTTCCTTTTTCTCTCTCTCTCTCTCTATCCCCATTTTTCTCCATATCCCAAGCTACAAACCTAACTACTGGAAGAACTCCTCTGGGACGTCGTCTTCCTCGTTGTCGTCGTCTCCCTCCTCCTCTGGCACGTATGTAGGGTCAGCTGCGTGCTCAGGGTCAGGGTCTACAGCTAAGACAATTAAGTCGAGGAATGAGCTATCATCCAAAGCTCAGTAGAGAATATCATATTGCTAACATAAATTGACAGTTTATCAATTCTTATTTAGAAACATTACTAGATTACAACATATGACAATTTTAACATGCTGATGTCCTGACTTATGCATGATGTAACATGTATAAACAAAATCAAGCTGAAACAGGATATACATGCAGGCGGAGATCAGGGAATCAACGAGATTAAGCTCCCGAGTTAGCGCGATCACTTATCAAGCTCCCGAGTTAGCGGGATCACATGAACTAGAATATTACAAGCTCCCGAGTTAGCGGGATCACTTGATATGAGAATTCCAAGCTCCCGAGTTAGCGGGATCACTTGATATAAATTGGAATAATAACATGTCAAAGATATTTAAAATGATTAGGATCTGACTACTAAACACTGTAGAATATTCAAGATGCAATTTCCATGTATGATTCCTAATGCTTTTTCACTATTTATTGATAACACTTGATATAAAAATGTAAATCAGAATTGTCATGTGCTATAAAGGACTGATTCTCTTTATCAAAAATCAGATTTCCAATGCTTAGCTGATCAGGTTTATAAAGCATAATACACGATTATTCTGCTCTTAGCATCAAAATGTCTATAAATAATAATTGATATTCTATCCATAATATGACGAACAATATACGTTCCCTACCTATGTGCGTCACAGTTTACAAGTTTTGTCGTCCACGCTTGCTCAGGTATCTGAGGATCTCATACACTGTTATTTTTTTTTCACAATAGTTTAGTGCTCCATGTTGCACCATATCTAGAAAAATGGGTTTATTTTTTAAAACGAAAAGTTTATAGCTGGTTGACAATGCATCAAAACCCAAATTAGGTGCACACATGGACCTGCTCACGGATCTAAGGTTTGAATGTACAAGAGACTGCCCAAAACTTCAAAATCTCAAGGCTGGGGAGGTTGCCGCGGCAACACACAGTGCTTGTCGTGGCAAGCACCTTGCCGCGGCAACCCTTTGTGGTTGTCGCGGCAAGCCACTCAGCAGAGTGTCTTGCCGCGGCAACCCCTTGAGGTTGCCGCGGCAAGCCTGGCTTGCCGGGCTTCAGTTAGTCTTCTTTTTCTTTCTTTGTTTGCTGTTTCTCCCTTTTGTTTTTGCTCATATATATATCTATATATATATAGTCTTTCTTTATGTATTTCTTATTATTATATATATATATATATATATATATAACCTGTAGCATATATATATATATATCTGGTTTACCATTTATAGATTATGAACCCAGAAGCGCAAGGGCACTCAATCTCTGGGCAACAATTTGAACTGCTAGTTCCTAGGATTAAGTCTTCTTGTATAAGATCAAACAAGTGACCTACCTCTTGGTGAATTTGTTTAGCATTTGATCATTGCTGCTGTGTTTGCTGCCGATTTCGAGTATGGAGCAGAATGAAAAGAACTGAGAGCCTATGGTTGTGGGTGATTTTCACAAAAGTTTCTCTAAGTTTCTTACCTCTTATTTTAACCAACCTTCAAGGAACGAAAGAACTGCTGTTATATAACAATGGGTATCGACTTTGCGTGCATGCGCATATAGTATGACTCAAGGGAGTCGTGTACATTAGAAGCCATGCAAGTAGCTTATAAGCTACTCTTAGATATAGTTCTGTGTGAATCACCACTACCTAGGGATTGTCTTGCATAATAGACAAAATAAGAAAGCTTTCATCTATTTGCTAAATAAACCAAACAGGAAACCGATTGTAACGACCCCCAGAATTGACACTGTAGTGGTAAGTGTCTGGTCAGGTCATGCGTGATGACCTCACTAGGAGAGTCCATAAATCTTAGAAATGGGACTTCAAGCTAGATACATACAAAGTTATTAAAATAACATATATAAACTATAATATACAAAATTTAACTCCTATATACCATAAATGGTATATATGCTATATACTCAATCTAAGCCATTTGGCTTTACTATATAACCAAGAAAAGGGGGGGGGGGGGAAGGCTAATATTTAAACGATTGTCGTTTTTGGTTATTGTTTTCTATATACACTAAAGAGAGCCTATTTTGTTTTTATCAAACACTCTAAACACTTATATAAGTGTTTGCAAATATATACAACCAATCCTCCCTGTTTTGTTTTAGTTACTATTTTGTTTTCATTGCTGCTTTGTTTTATATGTAATACTAGTATCTAAGTATACTAGTTTACATGGAAGCTTAGCTTAAGTAGCTTGTAAGCTACTTGCATGCGATTGTTAAAACACGACTCCAATGAGTCACTAGCGACTCACATGCACGCAAGGTCGACAACCGTTCTTATACCTCACAACTTTTCTTCGTTCTTCGGATTTTCGTTCAAGTACCAAAATAAATTATGTAAAGATCAACAAATAGTGAAAACTATTAATCAATTCCTTGCAGTTTTGATCCATCGTCGAGATTCGTAGGCAAAGCATCGTTAATCTTCCACGTGATCATATACCATGAATTCAGCAAACCGGTTAGTTACTTGTTTACTTAGATTATACAAAATTTCAATTTCTTGCATTTCTGGTTTCGTCAACAGAAATTTGTAAATGAAGATGCAGGTTATATATAGATATATAGATAGATATCTATATATATATATATATATATATATATATATATATATGATGATGCAGGTTATACTTCTATAAAAGCAAATAAATACACAAAGGTAGAATAAAAAAAAAAAATAATATATATATATATATATATATATATATATATATTTATATGAGCAAAAGAAAAGAAGAATCGCAACAAACAAAGACAAGAAGAAGACCTACCTGAAGCCCGGCAAGCCAGGCTTGCCGCGGCAAGCTTTATGTGTTGCTGTGGCAACCCTATGCTCAGACCACTGTGTGGTATTTTGGTCATATCGTTTGACCCTGAACTCCAAATGGCACGATTCTTAATGCGTTGGAAAGTAGATAATGAGACCTACAACTTTTATGAAGTAGCCAAGCTCTACATCCGACGTTTAAATGGTTCAAAATTAGTGACAAGTCGCAGCAACATGCAACTGCAAAGCTTGTCGCGACAACAGTATACTCAGACTACTGTGCGGTATTTTAATCATATCGTTTGATCTCGAACTCCGATTGATACGATTCGTAATGCGTTGGAAAGGGGACAACGAGCCCTACAACTTTCATGATGGAATAAATTTCTGAATCTAATGTTTAAGGGGTCAAAAAGTAGTGACAAGTTGCAGTAATATGTTCAATTGCAAAGCTTGCCGCGGCAACCTATGTTGCTTGCCGCGGCAACCCTGTATTTGACGCGCTTGGTGACACCTCTGTCAGGGGTTTATGCTGGGTTGACTTGTTGAGTTTGCCCATAATACATGGGACCATAAATGGTCCATAATTGGGGTCTATTTTGACCCAATAAACCATTAAAAATACTAAACCTATGAACGACATTCCTATGTGCCACTTGGTGCACATGACGCATTTGCTTGAAGACATACGTGCACGGGTAACCAGTTACACGTAAGCCTGGTATAAGGTACGAAATTTACATTGTTAATTTATATTTTATTTTCGAATTCATTCCTGATTAGCAAATTATAATTATGCCTATGTTAGTTTAATCCATATGCTAGTTGTGCGAGTTTTGCTGAGGAATACTAAGCTATGATGATAGTAAGATCAAAGCCATATATATGTTTATACCATGAATTTTGATGCTCGAACCATGCTAGTTCAGCTCGACATAGAATTATTCTATGAATATATGTCAGTATGATAATCTTTGAATATAAAGGCAATTTTAAATGATAATTAGAGATTTATAAAGATGCGAAATAAATTTTGTTGATAACAAACGCATGTGATAATGTCAGTTTGTATAATGAACTCATGTCAGTTGGGATGGATACGATACTGATGAATTCAGTGTTGATTTATGGTTAAAGGATGATGCTCAAATATATAGTGATAACGGGATAATACTCTATCAGTTCAGAGGAATGGTTCTGATTAATAATGATCATGTATTGCTCATGTATAATCATGGATAGAGATAGATGAATTTATAAATGATGATGAAAATATAGGTTAGAATTAACGTATGACTAATGAATGAAGATGCTAGACCAATTTTGATGAATAGTTAGCTCAGTTCAATAGATGAATATTAATGATTATGCTAATTTCAGTTTAAATAAATGCCTTTGCATGACTATGCATGTGTTAAGTTTTGATGAATAAATATGCATGATAAGGATTCAAGCAGTGTGCCGTAGGACTATTAGGCTAATTCAGTTAGATGTATAATTATAAATGATGATACGATCAGTTATGTACGAATGATGATAAGATCAGTTTCAATGCATGAATATGATTATGCTAACTTAGTGATACTAGTTCAGTTTTGCTATATCATATCTGTTCATGATGTTCTTGCATATATGTTAGCATGTATTGTTCATATTCTGTTATCCTTGATATCATGTACACGTCTTTAATTCATCTTGAAACAAGTGATCCCGCTAACTCGGGAGCTTGATATCCCGTCCAAGTGATCCCGCTAACTCGGGAGCTTGATTTTCTTGGTCCAAGTGATCCCGCTAACTCGGGAGCTTGATTTTCTTATTTCTTGTTCTTGTACATGTCTTGTTTCAGCATGATTCATTGATCTCGCCTGATTCCTTGTCAGCATGAATATGTTAGCATTGTCAGCATGATACAATAATTGCATGATTTAGTGCTTGTTCTGTTATATACTGCTAGGATATATGGATGCTAGAATAGACCTAATATAAGATGACATGTGTTTCATTTTATTTTGCATCTAGACATGAATGGATAATCTAACATATAAATTAGCAATTTAATTTTCCTTGCTGAGCTTTGATGATAGCTCATCCTATGACTTTATGTCTTAGCTGCAGGTATTGCTCAAGACCTTGAGCACGAAGCTGATCCTACCTACCAGTCTGAGGAGGAGGACGAGGAGGAAGGTTCTACTGAGGACTTCTTTCCTTGAGAGGTTTGGGAGAAAGAGAGATTTGTTTTTAAACACTAAATATGTATAAACAGCAGTATGATTTAAGATAGTTTACTACTTCAGGTATAGATTTCTGTTGTATTTCCTGTTCAATTTATTACTTTAGATAAAGGAATGGATATCAGTTGTTACCATATTTCTTCGCATTAGAGTTAATTAAATTCGCTTCCGTAAATGTAACACTTTATACATGATGCCCTTGTATGACAGGATCATGTTAGGTGATCCGACGGCGTGACCTTTCCCATTTACGAGAAGGGGAAAAGTCGGGCTGTCAGACCAATCAACAAGTTTATCTAATAGCCCCTACTCTTTTCTTGGTTATTTTAATATCAGTTAGAGTTAAAGCCAAATGGCTTAACCTTTAGTATAAAGCGTATATACCACGAATTTAAATCGTTATCTAAGATAGTTTAACCCTTTTTTATTTTAATACACTTGTATGTCTCTTTCTTGAAATCAAATTTTTTTTATGATTTTAAGGGCTAACATAGTGATGTCCTTAGTGTATTGTTCGACCTGACCGGATTCTTATCATGCCAGTGCTAATTCTGAGGATTGTTACAGTGATGGGCAAATTCACTTTGGCGAGTAAAACCTCAAGATTGGAATAAATGGTCATGATGGGCAAATCCGCTTTGGTGTGCAAAACCTCGTGACTTAGAAAAGATTTGTTGTGATGGGCAAATGCGCTTTTGGCATGCAAAACCTCATAACTGGGCTATGATCTAATGGGTAAATCCTAAAACATAAAAACCTTAGACATATCACATGGCCAAGTGAAAGATGTTGGTATTTGGCCATGGCACCGTTAGGCACAACCGATATTATGGAGACCATCTCGAGTAAATGTCCATAATATCAGTAATAAACCCTTGTTACCATATTTATTTATAAATTATATTTATAGTATATTATATTAACTAAGATTTATTTTAAATATATTTTTAGAAATAAAACTTTGTAAAACGGTAACAGAGTTTATTGTATATTGATGACAATATTAAGATGAGTCATTTCTTCGATTGAATGTGCATAAATTCAAACGATAGGGTTTTGGCTATAAAAGAAGGTCTTTATGCCATGAGCAAAACCATCAAAAAATGAAGAGAAGACGCTCGTTGAGAAATAGTGCCTATTCGATCGGCGATCACTAGCTTCGCGGGCGATTGCACGTGGAATGGTCTATAGCGGCTTGATCAATAATGCTGTTCCAGAATGTGTTGATGCTAGATTGAAGGTTTTCACAATGTGTGCCACGTTCTCAGGAATCTTCTGGTGAAAACGGCACCTCAATCGGAGTTGTATCGACTCCAATATCTTGAAAATACCGAATTAAGAAACACTGAATTCGGTGTCTAATGTCAGCACCAAATCCAAACTTTGTACAAAGTATATTTATAAAGAGTTTTAAGGGACGGTTGGTGAGAAGAAAATATATAGCTCGGCTCCAGTTGGTAAATGAAATAGCTTGGCTTAGCTCGACTTTCTTGGCTATTGGGGATTAAAAAAATATATTGAAGTGGATTTATGAGGCTTGCTGGCTGGGATTAAAAAACAATGAGCTGGTTTGACAAAGACCACACTAGAAAACCATGTTGTGTTGTCTTGTCAAACAACTTCCTCTCCTTTCCAGAGAATACCACTTTGAAATAGAAGAAAGCTTTTTTCTTCTCAAAAAATTGCAGTAGCTATAGAAAGGGGAGAAAAAATATTTTCTGAGGAGCATGGATGCATTCAAATGATTCAGATCTACAGGAAATAGGACGATTGCTTCACAAAGTAGAGATAATATTCAGATAAAAATCAGATCTGAGAAGTCTGTGTCCAGTGGTCATATCAGATCTGAGAAATCTGCGTCCAATGGTGATGAATTGGCACTTGATGATCGTCCGATCAAGTGATGGTGCGGATTTGATAGATCTACGTCACTTAGAAGAGATCGGCGTCACTTGTCTACAATAATGACGATGAACAAATAGCTCTGATACTAGTGAAGGTTTGGATCGTCGTCAATTGTTGATCGCAAGATCAAGAGGGCGATGCCGCGATGCTGGTGATCGCCGATCGAATAGGCATTATTTCTCAACAAACATTTTCTCTTTGTTTTTCAATGTTTTGCTCATGGCACAAAGGCCTTTTATAGCCAAAACCCTAACGTTCATATTTATGTGCATTCAATTGAAGAAACGACCCATCTTAATTTTGTTATCAATATAAAATAAACTCTGTTACCGTTTTACAAAATTTGGTTTCCAAAAATATATTTAAAATAATTATTAGTTTATATAATATACTATAAATATAATTTGTATATAAATATGGTAACAAGGGTTTATTATCGATATTATGGAGATTTACACGAGATGGTCTCCATAATATCGGTTGTGCCTAACGACACCATGACCAAATACAAACATCTCCCACTTGGCCATGTGGGCCGTGATATGTCTAAGGATTTTGTCGTTTTAGGATTTACCCATTAGAACATATCCCAGTTGTGAGGTTTTGCATGCAAAAAAAAAATGCATTTGTCCATCACAACAAATCTTGTCTAAGTCATGAGGTTTTACACGCCAAAACGGATTTGTCCATCATGACCATTTATCCCAATCGTGAGATTTTATTCAGCAAATCGCATTTGCCCATCACGGTACTTCTTTTTCAATAGAGATAAATTATTAAGTGCCTTAGATCCAATTTTGACTTAGGCATCCCTTAGTCCCATCAAGCCAACATGCTTTGAAAATAATTTTATACTTAGACCCTTTGTCAAAGTGTCTGCAACCATATCAGAAGAAGATAAATGACTTACTATCACTTCACCCGTCTCTACTACATATTAAATATAGTAATATTGAACTTTAATGTGTTTGCCTTTAAAACTATTTGCTCCACTTTCAATCAATTTAATTGTAGCTTTATTGTCACAAAATAAATGCACAGGTCTGTCGGTTGTATCAAGTTTTATATCTTTTGCGAAACGTTTCATCCAGACGGCATATGTACAAGCTACACTACAAGCCACATACTCAATTTCTTGAGTATGTATAGCAACACATCCCTGTTTCTTACTAGACCAAGAAACAACACCTCCTCCAAAGAGGAAAATATGACCAGAGGTGGATTTTTCATCATCCTTATCCCGAGCATGATCAGAATCAAAATATCCTTAAACCTCAAGCTTGTTGGATTTAAAACATAATTTAAGATGTTTCGTACCCTTTAGATACCTCAAAATTCTTTTTACTACTTGCCAGTGTTTTATACCAGGGTTATTTTGGCATCTACTAACAAGATCTACTGCGAAAGCTATATCTAGTCTCGTACACAGCATAGCATACATCAAACTCCCTACAGCTTGAGCATAGGGAATGTTTAATCTTTCTTATCCGTCACATGGACAATCTTTTTTACTGAGTTTCAATCCCTTTACCACTGGCGTAGATAAAGGATTACAACCATCCATTTTAAATTTTTTTAGGATTATGTCAATATATCTTTCTTGGTTTAAACAGATCATTCAAGATTTTCTATCTTTATTTACTTTTATTCCAAGAACATAAGATGTCTCTCCAATGTCCTTCATCTCAAACTGAGAGTTAAGCCATGATTTGGTATTATCAATCATTTATTAAATCATTTCTAGCAAGAAGTATATCATCTACATACAATGATAAAATAGTAAACCTACTCCCACTCTTTAAGACATATACACAATGATCTAATTCGTTAACCACATATCCCATTTTAAGTATTGCACTATGAAATGTAAAATACCATTGACGTGAAGATTATTTTAGCCCGTATAAAGATTTTTTTAACTTATATACTTTATCTTCATATCCTTTAATCTCGAAACCTTTTGATTGTTTCATAAAAATGATTTCTTTTAATTCTCCATTTAGAAAAGCAGTTTTAATATCCATTTGGATTAGTTCTAAATCAAAATGAGCAACAATACCTAAAATGATTCTAATTAACATAAATTTATCTACAGGAGAATATGTATCAAGATAATCTATC
Source organism: Chloranthus sessilifolius (assembly GCA_021018995.1). Lineage (NCBI taxonomy): Eukaryota > Viridiplantae > Streptophyta > Magnoliopsida > Chloranthales > Chloranthaceae > Chloranthus > Chloranthus sessilifolius. The sequence goes on from CM037586.1 coordinate 36,696,593, forward strand.
CCCTCTCTTTGGGTAAAGCCTTTGGCTACAAGTCTAGCTTTAAATTTATCAATTGAACCATCTGATTTTAGTTTCTTTTCCAATACCTATTTACATCCTATAACATTTCAATCACTAGGCAAATCACTAAGTTCCCATACTTTGTTCTTTTTTATGGATTCAAGTTCTTCAGTAATTGCTTTTTGCCATTCATTAGATTTAGGTGAATTAATAGCTTCATTATAATTACTAGGATCATCTCCCTGATCCAAGTCAATGTCTGTTATATCTTCATTTAAGTGAACATAAAAATCATTCAAGTAGGATGGAGGAGTCCTAGTTCTTTTCTGACCACTAATAGTAGTATGAGGTACAGATGTCTCTATACTCACTGGTTGTATAGAATCATTATTATTTTTAATGGAGTGATTATCATCTATCACAAAAGGATTTATATTTTCAGTTTGTGAAATGCTATCATTGTTTAGATCTTCTAAACATTTAGCATCTCTACTTTCTATTAATCCCTTTTCTTTATGATAAAACTTATAACCTTTTGATCCAGCAGAATATCCTATAAAATGACATGTAACGGTTTTATTATCTAACTTATCTCTAAGTTGATATGGTATTAACACATGAGCAACCGAACCCCATTTTCTTAAGTTACTTAAGTCGGGTTTTCTTCCTGTCCACAACTCATAAGGAGTTGTATCTATAGCTTTGGTTAGAACCCTATTAAGAATATACATGGCGGTACTTAAGGCTTCTCCCCAAAAATTTTTGGATAAATTAGAATGAGATAACATGAACTTCGTCATTTTCATTAGAGTTCTATTTCATCTTTATACTTCACCATTTTGTTGTGGTGTGTAAGCCATTGTCTATACCAGTGGAAAAGGAATTGAAACTCAGCAAAAAAGATTTTTTATGTGATGGGCAAGAAAGATTAAACATTCCCTATGCTCAAGCTGTAGGGAGTTTGATGTATGCTATGCTATGTACGAGACCAGATATCGCTTTCATAATAGGTCTTGTTTGTAGATACCAAAATAAAACCCTGGTATAAAACATTGGCAAGCAGTAAAAAGAATTTTGAGGTATCTAAAGGGTACGAAACATGTCAAAGGGTCGGCAACCATATCAGAAGAAGGTAAATGACTTACTGTCACTTCACCTATCTCTACTATATCTTGAATGTATTGATATTGAACTTTAATGAGTTTGCCCTTCACTAGTATCAGATATATTACTATAAACTTAACAAAATATGATAAATTACTTCAATAATCGAATAGGCACTATTTCTCAACGAACGTCTTCTCTTCATTTTTTGATAGTTTTGCTCATGGCACAAAGACCTTCTTTTATAGCAAAAACCCTATCATTCGGATTTATGCGCATTCAATCAAAGAAATGGCCCATCTTATTATTGTCATCAATATCCAATAAACTCTGTTATCATTTTACAAAGTTTTGTTTCCAAAAATATATTTTTTAAAAATATTAGTTATTATAATATACTATAAATATAATTTGTACATAAATATGGTAACAAGGGTTTATTACCGATATTATGGAGATTTACTCGAGATGGTCTCCATAATATCAGTTGTACCTAATGGCACCATGGCCAAATACCAACACTAATCAATCAACATAACTAATCTTCCATTCTAAATCTAATATCAAATACTAAAAAAATTCTAAAAAATACAAAAAAAAAAATTAGAAATGACAGAGAAACAACGAAATCAAATTGAATCATAAATTATATATTTAGATGTCGATTAAAGGAGTACTGCTTGGAGAATGTGCTATCTGAAGTGGTGGTGATCTTGTCTTTATAGTAGGCGATGATGACAGAGTCGCCTACTTGGAGAGAGAGAGAGAGGCGCTAGAGCAGTGGAGCTTGGAGAGAGGGGAGGGTTTGGACTTTGGAGTCGAGAGAGACTGAGAGAGAGATGTTGGAGGTTGGAGTCTTGCTGTCTTGGAATCGAGAGGGTTTTGTTTGGAGAGAATAGAGAGAGAGGCGCTAGAGATGGCCAGATGGGGGCCCTTTATATTTTTTACACCTAGGTTTTTAAAGAGAATTTTTATTTGGGGGCCCCTGGAAATCGGGGGCCCAAGGCAGCCGCCTGGCTAGCCTTGGTCCAGGGCCGGCCCTGCTGATATAGAGACAAATACGGATGCCGAGACAGATACCGACATACGACAGGTTGGCAAGAAAACCAATACGTTTCGCCGATATGTATATATCATACCTTGCTATAGAGCTATACCGGCTTTATTACTTGTGCATGACATACAAGTCACGGGGCACATGAAACTTGAGAAAGATGCACAGGTATAGGGTTGTCAATGGGTCGGGTCGACACGATACTGGACTTGACTCGAAATTGAACATGCCTGAACAAGGGTTTTTTATCGGGTCAAGCCCATAAACTCGATCTGACGCGTTAGGTCAGGCATGAGGTATTTGACACAACCTTCAAGTTGGGTTGGGCCAACCTTCAACCCGGCCCAACATGACCCGACACAATTTCTTGGTCCATGCGACCCGATGGTCGGGTCGGATGTTTCATGCCCCACCCGACAAATAAAATTTAAAAGCCCAAGGTGGTAAAATATCAGGTTAGATATCGGGTCGAACTGACCCGTTGACAGCCCTGTATGCACATTTCACTTTGTGGACAGCTAAAAGTTATTGACCACATTCCAACTCGAGGAAATATAAATTCTTTCGCTAGACCTAGTACTTCTGGAATCCCTAACGACTAGCTCTAGCGCACATCTGGTTTTTTATCTATCCCTCTATCTAACCTAAGTTTCTTTTTTTAAAGCCCCAAATGAAGAAGAAAAGAAGGAAGAGAACAAGTAACTCTCTCTCTCTCTCTCTGTAGAAATCTGTAGATGAACCTATGTTTTTGTATACTTTAATTTTTAGTTCTCATAGGTGAAGAAAAAGTTCTTTCTTTTTGTCCCTTCTATTGTTTTGATCTTGTTAGACTATAGAATATAGATAACTTGTAAACCACACATTTTAATAGATGATTCCCACGGATTTAAACCCGATATATTAGCTGGATCCCAGGCTGATACGTATCTGATACGTATCTACCAATCTGGTCAATATTTAAACACCTTATTTATTTCTAAAATAATAAAAGTAGAGGCTGTGTATGGCATAACTCTGTGCTAGCCCCTACCACAACAAGAGTTCACCTGCTTTAGTTGGTTCTCATTCTCTTTTCTAACTCTCTGCAAAGGAGGATTTACTTGCTCTAGCAGCAACCTCCCTGCTCTCTACTAAGGCTGAGTATGGCATAGCTCACTGCTTGCCCTTGCCATAGAAAAGTTCACCTACTGTAGCAGGTTCCCATCCTCTTTGCTAACATTCTGCTACCTGCTTTATCAGGTACCCCTTTTCCTTGATAACTCCTTCCAGAATAATATTTTATGCAAGATTTACCTATTCAACAATTCTACCCTCCTCTCTACTCACTCCTAGCTAGAGGAGATTTTATTTGCTATGGTAGGGAGTTAGTAGAGAGCAGGGAGGTTGCTGCCAAAGTAGGTAAATCCTCCTTTGCAGGGAGTTAGAAAAGAGAATGAGAGCCAACTAATGTTGGTGAACTCTGCTATAGAAGGGGCAAATAGAGAGCTATGCCATACACAACCTAACTCCACAAGGAGTGAGTAGAGAGGAGGGTAGAACTGCTGAACAGATAAATCTTTCATAAAATCTTACTATGCAAGGAGTTATCAAGGAGAAGGGTTAACTGCTAAAGCAGGTAGCAAGATGTTAGCATAGAGGATGAGAACCTGTTAAAGCAGGTGAACTCTGCTCTGACAGGGGCTAGCAGAGAGCTATGCCATACACAGCATAAAAAATTTGCAAAATCGCATTTTGCTTATTTTGTCTGAGTCATTTCCCATACATATGACCGATATGGTAAGATATTTGACTTGTTTGACCTGATATTTGACCTAGTATAAAATCGGGGTGCATATCCATATCGAATGGGGCCTAACCTGATACTTATCGGCTACGATGTGTCAGATATGATTAATACTTTAAACAATGGATGCAATATACACCCATGATATGATATAGGGCAAAATATCGGGTCAAAGTGGTCAAATCTCAGTCAATAGCGGTTCATTTCAACCCATATTAGGTCAGCTGATATGTATCTGAACATAATACCAGAAATGCTTGGGCAAGTTTTTTATTATTTTAAAATTATTTATATATATATATATATTCAATATTTTAAAATAAACAAGCACTTGAATGTCGGAAAATTTAGCCAATATGTTCCCGATGTATTTGATATGTATCGGCTTAGAACTTGGCGGATATGTTGATATTATCGGTTGTTGAATACCTGGTTTGTAACGACCCTAAATTTTGAGAATCGTGTACGATGGATGGTCTGCGTGGGAATGTGTGTGTGTTTTACACACTTGGTGTGTTTGTGTTTTACACATGAGAAATGTGGAGTTGGCTTTACACCCAAAAGTGGCATATGTGGTTTGCATGGGAACGGGTCCCATTGTATTTCAAGAGAAGGCAAAGCTTCTCTTTGAAGCCTTAACCGGTTGCAAGAGTTTGAGGGTATTGGGTTTTGAGGAGAGAAGGAAGAAGAAAGAGGATGAATCGCCGGATCCGTATGCTCCAAGCCTTGTGGTTGTGTGGAAAAGGTTTTGTGAGATCGTATAAGGGAAGGATCACCGTCGATTTCGACGTTTGTGCGTTGGTTGTGCAATTTGGGGCCATTTGGGGGTTTTGGAAGCCCATTTCTTTGAGCGAAGAGATCGTGTGTTTTGAGCCGCTAATCGTAGCATGGGTTTGTGTGAGGTACATGTGGAAGGTTTACCGATGATCGCGAAGGCTTGATTGTGATCGTGGAGTTCGAAGATGCTCGAATTAGGTTTTGGAAGCCCTTTTTTTTTAAGCGGGAAAGGTGATCCGATCTATGGGTTAATCGGTCGATTTAAGGTGAGAAATTCATGCTAGATGAGTTTTAAATACTTAATTTTATGGTTGTATAAATTGTATGTGAGGTTTGAGTAAAATTTGAGGAAGAAAAATTGGATTTGAAATGAGAAAACTAAGGATTGGGCGAAATCTACAAATTTCGATCGATTGAACTTGATTTCGATCGATCGAATTTGACTTGAGACTTAGGAGATATGATTCCTGAAGGTTTTCGATCGATCAAAATTAAATTTGATTGATCAAAATGTGTTTCGATCGATCAAGTTGAAAACTCGATCGATAAAATAGTATAGAACATGAAGTGTTGAAAACTCGATCGAAATTGACTGAGTGTGAAGATAGTGCTTCAGTGTGTCAGCCATAACGTTTTACTCCAAACTCGGAATCAAGTGATTGCTAAGGCGTTGGAAAGAGGACAACGAGACCTAAAACTTTCATGAATATGAAAATTGATGAATCAAATGTTTTAAAGGTCAAAATGTTGAGGGAAGGTATGTCATGTTCTAAGTTAGCGCGTTTCGACTGAGGTACGATACAGTCTTGGTATTTTGGCCGTAACATGTTACTCCAAACTCCGATTAACATGATTCTTGAGGCGTTGGAAAGGGAACAACAAAATCTATAACTCGGATGAATCAACAAACTTGTGAATCAACTGTTTTAATGGTCAAAACTTTATATGAAGTTACATCAATTTCAGCTTAGCACAAACTTATCCGTTTCTGTCTTGTTTTGAGAAGTCACTTAAATCTGTCTAGGTATTAGTGAGTAGAGTTAATCATTGATGAATCTTTGTATGCTTGTAATATAGATTGAGGGCAGAGGCCATCGATAGGATTTTGCTTGGCTCAGCGTAACTTCAAGGGTTAAGGTAGGGGAAATTCACCATCTAATTGCATTTTTGATTTTGTTCATAGTTGATGTGATATAAATGAATATTTTGTAACCATTTTAGAAAATATGAAAGCTTTGAAGTATGAATTTGTAATTGAACGCATGTGTATGTACGTTTCGTTTATATATCGGTTTTCATTCCATTTATGTATCTGTTGTGTCTCATTTCGTATCTGTTTGTGTTCTGTGCCATTTCTGAATTCATTTATGTTCCCGCTAAGGAAGTTGAATTGAGAACTCTTTGAATCTGAAAAATGAGTGGCGGAGAGGAGTTGAGTCTCCGAAGAGGGGTTGACTCCCCAGGGTTTTTACTCTGTTCCCGCTCATGGGATGCTTTGTTCCCGCTTATGGGATGCTTTGGCCCCTCGTTGATTTTGTGACCCAATGTGTTTTGTTCCCCGCATATGGGATGCCTATGTGATTGTGCTTTGGTTACACTTTGTGTGCAAAGAGGGGTTGAGTCCCCGAGGTTTTTACCTTGTTCCCACGATGGAATGCTTTGGCTTTCGATATGTAATTTTTGTTCCTCAATATGTTCTCGTTTCTTGTATACTTCGATTTGATGATATGTTACTTCATTTTATTTTGTTCCCATCATGATATGTCACAGTTTCTAACATGTTCTATTTTAATTTATTATGCTTCTATTTGCTTCTGTTTTCAGCTATGTTTTGATAAGTATCTTTATTTTTTAGATGTATTTGTTCTCGATATGCTCTATTTCCACTTCGCTATATTTTGAAAATGAAAATATAATATTTACAACTCAATTTGATACGAAATGGTTTTGAAATTATATCACCGAATCTATGCACTTCAATGATAAGATGTGAATTGTGTTTGAATTTCTTCTACTGAGCTTAGATGTAGCTCACCCTTCGACTGTACGTCACAGGTTTGGCAGTTAGCAAGATACGGGATTTGGGGTTGAGGACTTGAGGAGTAGTAAGATTTCAGGATCGTAAATCTGTATTTGAGCTTTGGTATGTTTAATTTCGTAATTCTTTTAGTACACTTGTATGTACTTATTTTAATTACTGCACTTTCACTGTAGAACTAGAGTTCATGTTTCCACTTTGTTGTACCAATATTTTCTGTATCAGATTGTGACCTACGATCTGGTAGTCTGGGTTTTCCCATTTGGTTTAAGAAAAAAAACAAATTTCTCAAATTAAGGTTGGGAAAATTTGGGCTGTCACAGTTGGTATCAGAGCTATGGTTTTAGAGATGTCTGATAAGTCTTAAATTATTACGAGATTGAGATTTTGTTGGATACTAGGGACCATCTGTTAATGAGATTTTTGTTGCATGATAACATATTCAAATGGAACCACGAGGTAGAGGACGACCTAGAGGAGGTCGCCAGAGAAGTATGAGGAGTGTAGAGGATATTACTTCGGGTTCCGAGAGAGCAGAGACCACCTCCTGAGGCGGAGAGAGGTCATAGAGATGAGTCTTCTGATAGGATAGCCTGGGCTATGGAGGCTATAGCCACTTCTATGGCTCAGTTGACCCAGCAGACTGCTCTTCTGGCTGAGCAGACGACGTTGTTAGCCACAAACAATGTCAGCCATCAACAGCAACCACCACCACCTCCTGCTTTGTTGCCGTCATCTTTTGTGGATTTCAGGAGATTGAGACCTCCTATATTCCAAGGGCAGACCGATCCGCTTGAAGAGGAGAAGTGGTTGAAACAGATGGAGACGTTGTTGGAGAGACTACATAATCCTGAACACAAGAAAGTTGGTTGGGTATCCTTCCAACTAGAAGGCGACGCCGATGCATGGTGGAAGTTGGTGTTGAGAAAAAGGGAAGTTGAGGGTCCATACGACCAATGGACATGGGCAAAATTTGTCATAGTGTTCAACAAGGAATATTTTCCTAAACAAGTCCGCAATCAGTTGAAGAAGGATTTCACCAATTTGGTGCAAGGGAACATGATTGTATGGGAGTACGGTAATGAATTTGTACAGTTGTCGAGGTTTGCTCTGGAATTGGCAACTACTGAAGAGATGAAGGCCAACCGATTTGAAGAAGGCCTGAGACCAAATATTCAAGAGAGAGTATCTATATTTGAGCATGAAATATATTCCGACGTGATAGGGAAGGCCATCCTTGCAGAAAGGGATATTAATAAGAGACGACGGCAGCAGAATAAAAATAACATAGCGGGTCAAGGAAGGTCAGGCAATTATGAGTAGGCAGACGAGAGCCAGAGATTCTTGATGCCACCGCTCTCTCAACCTGCTCAAACTATGTATTCAAGGCCACCTGCATCTACGCCTATGAGACCCTTCTACCTTTCAGATCCTCCTACAGACAGAGCGTCAAGGATTCAACAAACTATATGCACCCCTTCATCTGCTCCAATTGAAGCTTGCTCAAAATGTGGAAAGCAACATAAGACGGAGGAGTGTAGACTGATCACAGGCGCATGCGTCAAGTGTGGCCAGAAAGGACATCAGCTAAAGGATTGTCACGTGACTAAGAAAGGATAGACGACATACGGCAGAGCGATGCCAGTGGACCACTGGTGCCTATTTCAATTGTGGTCAAGTGGGACATCAGGTACGGTTTTGCCCGACTCCGAGGAAGAATAAGACGTCAGGATGATAGATGTTTTTTGTGTGTGTTGTATTAGATAGATTTCATCTTTGTATTTTGAGGGTAGGATCAACGTTATTAGAACTTCATTTGATATATGTACGTGGGACGTATTAAATCAATTAATGGTTCGTTTTGGAAAGTATGGGTGTGAAAGTTTCCTTTTCTTTTATGGTGATGGTCAATTTTTATGGTTTATATTGGTCTATTGTGGGTGTGACGATGAGTATTAGCTTCTTGGATGTGTTCATGCTTGGTGAGGTCTGTAATATAACTTCAACAAATGATTACATTCTGAGACATCGTCGCGTGAGGGGGTTTTATCGGTGGAGTGCCGATCTTTAGATGTGTGTATTTTCTTCCGGTGTGTATGTAATTGGTTTTGTTTATGTGATTTGTGTCAATCTGTGGTTTGTGGGTTTGATATCCGTCTAATTCTGGATGTGTGGTGTGCCTTTGGACATCGTTGAGATAAGGCGCCTTGGTTAGGATAACACGTGTCATAGATCTGATTTGTTTGTATCATTTTCGAGGACGAAAATTCTTAAGAAGGGAGGAATGTAATAACTGCACTTTATTTTATTGCGTACCAATCGATTTGTATTCTAATGTGTATGGTCAATTGATGTGCCCGGTAAGACCTCGTGACTTGGGGCCATTTTCGAGGATGAAAATTTTATAAGATGGGAAGAATGTAGCGACCCTAAATTTTGAGAATCGTGTACAATGGATGGTGTGCGTGGGAACGTGTGTGTGTTTTACACACTTGGTGTGTTTGTGTTTTACACATGAGAAATGTGGAGTTGGCTATACACCTAAAAGTGGCATATGTGGTTTGCATGGGAACGGGTCCCATTGTGTTTCAAGAGAAGGCAAAGCTTCTCTTTGAAGCCTTAACCGGTTGCAAGAGTTTGAGGGTTTTGGGTTTTGAGGAGAGAAGGAAGAAGAAAGAGGATGAATCGCCGGAATCGTATGCTCCAAGCCTTGTGATTGTGTGGAAAAGATTTTGTGAGATCGTATACGGGAAGGATCGTCGTCGATTTTGACGTTTGTGCGTTGGTTGTGCGATTTGGAGCCGTTTGGGGGTTTTGGAAGCCCATTTCTTTGAGCAAAGAGATTGTATGTTTTGAGCCGCTAAGCATAGCGCTGGTTTGTGTGAGGTATGTGTGGAAGGTTTGCCGACGATCGCGAAGGCTTGGTTGTGATCTTGGAGTTCGGAGATGCTCGAATTAGGTTTTGAAAACCCTTTTTTTTTAAGCGAGGAAGATGATCCGATCTATGAGTTAATCGGTCGATTTAAGGTGAGAAATTCATGCTAGATGAGTTTGAAATACTTAATTTTATGGTTGTATAAATTGTATGTGAGGTTTGAGTTAAATTTGAGGAAGAAAAATTGGATTTGAATTGAGAAAACTAAGGATTGGGCAAAATCTGCAAATTTCGATCGATCGAAATTGATTTCGATTGATCGAATTTGACTTGAGACTTAGGAGATACAATTCCTGAAGGTTTTCGATCGATCAAAATTAAATTCGATCGATCAAAATGTGTTTCGATCGATCGAGTTCAAAACTCGATTGATCAAAAAGTATAAAACGGGAAGTGTTGTGGAATTCGATCGATTGAAATGGAATTCAATTGATCGAGTTTCAAATTTGATCAATCGAAATTAGAATTCGATCAATCAAAATTGACTGAGCGTGCTGACAGTGCTTTAGTGTTTCAGCCATAACGTTCTACCTCGAACTCGGAATCAAGTGATTCCTAAGGCGTTGGAAAGAGGACAGCGAGACCTATAACTATAATGAATATAAAAATTGATGAATCAAATATTTTAAAGGTCAAAATTTGGAGGGAAGTTATGTCATGTTCTAAGTTAGCACGTTTTGACTGAGGTACTGATACAATCTCAGTATTTTGGCCGTAATGTTTTCTTTCGAACTCTAATTAACGTGATTCTTCAGGGGTTGGAAAGAGAACAGTGAACTCTATAACTCTTATGAATTGACAAACTTATGAATCAACTGTTTTAAAGGTCAAAAGTTTATAAGAAGTTACGTCAATTTTAGGTTAGCACGAACTTGTCCATTTCCGTCTCGTTTTGAAAAGTCACTTAAATTTGTCTAAGGTATTAGTGAGTAGAGTTAATCATTGATGAATCTTTGTATGCTTGTAATGTAGATTGAGGGCGGAGGCCATCGACAGGACTTTGCTTGGCTCAACATAACTTCAAGTGTTAAGGTAGGGGAAATTCACCATCTAATTGCATTTTTAATTTTATTCATAGATGATGTGATATAAATGAATATTTTATAACCGTTTTAGAAAATAGGAAAACTTTGAAGTATGAATTTGTAATTGAACGCATGCGTATGTTCTTTTCGTTTATGTATCGGTTTTTGTTCCATTTATGTATCTGTTGTGCCTCATTCAGTATCCGTTTGTGTTCTGTTCTGTTTTCGAATTCGTTTATGTTCCCGCTAAGGAAGTGGAATTGAGAACTCTTTGAATCTGAAAAATGAGTGGCGGAGAGGAGTTGAGTCTCCGAAGAGGGGTTGAGTCCCCGGGGTTTTTACTCTATTCCCGCTTATGGGTTGCTTTGGCCCCTCATTGATTTTGTGACCCAATGTGTTTTGTTCCCCGCACATGGGATGCCTATGTGATTGTGCTGTGGTTACACTTTGTATGCAAAGAGGGGTTGAGTCCCCGAGGTTTTCACCTTGTTCCCGCGATGGGATGCTTTGGCTTTCGATATGTAAGTTTTGTTCCTCAATACGTTCTCGTTTCTTGTATACTTCGAAATGTTACTCCGTTTTATTTTGTTCCCATCATGATATGTCACCATTTCTAACATGTTTTGTTTTAATTTATTCTGCTTCTATTTGCTTCTGTTTCCAGCTATGTTTTGATAAGTATCTTTATTTTTTAGATGTATTTGTTCTCGATATGCTCTGTTTCCGCTTCGCTATGTTTTGAAAATGAAAATGTAATATTTACAACTCGGTTTGATACGAAATGGTTTTGAAATTATATCACCGAATCTATGCACTTCAATGATAAGATGTGAATTGTATTTGAATTTCTTCTACTGAGCTTAGATGTAGGTCACCCTTCGACTATACGTCACAGGTTTGGCAGTTAGCAAGATACGGGATTTGGGGTTGAGGACTTGAGGAGCAGTAAGATTTCAGGGTCGTAGATTTGTATTTGAGCTTTGGTATGTTTAGTTTCGTAATTCTTTTAATACACTTGTATGTACTTATTTTAATTACCGCACTTTCATTATAGAACTGGAGTTCATGTTTCCACTTTGTTGTACCAATTTTTTCTGTATCAGATTGTGACCTACAATTTGGCAGTCCAGATTTTCCCATTTGATTTAAGAAAAAAAATATATGTCTCAAATTAAGGTTGGGAAAATTCGGGCTGTCACATGGTTACAAGTTAACACACATTTTTTATAAATCAGTTGGGCTTTATCCTGCTATCCCAGCAAATATATAGTGAGTATGAACTATGAAATCAAAGGGGATTCACATCTTTATAGATTGAGTATTTTTTCCAGGGGAGTTATAACTTGCACACGAGATGTGTACCATGGCACGGGTTAAAGAGAAAGACTTGGTATTTTTGAGACCTCTACCATATACCAAAAATATCGGGTTATAGTGCTCAAATCCTAGTCAATAGCGGTTCTCATGGGTTAAAATCTCGGAAAAAAGATACTTATTGTCCAACCCCAAAACCGATACGTATCGGTATCGGACGATACATTCCAATGTATCGTCCGAAATTTTAGATTTTTGTATGAGAGGCACCGATACGGTACCTTGAATGTACCGTATCGGTGAAGTCCAAAACCGATACGTATCGGTATCAGACGATATTTTGACCCATGGCAGTTCATATCGGTATTTTTGGGACCTCTGCGACGTCGAACACCATTTAAGTCGTCGGATCTGAAGCCCATGATGCATCAATATTTGATGCCAAAGATTGGTACGAAACACAATCGCTATCACCTAATTTAACACAGTCAACCATTTTATCTAATCATAGGATTTGGCTGTGTTGAATCAAGTGATAGAGATTGTGTTTCGTGTCAATCTTTGGCATCGAAGATATTTATATCTTGACCTTCAAATCAAATGGTTTAAATCGTGCCCCACGTCACACATGTCCCAAAAATACAAAGTCTTTCTTTTTAACTCATGCCACAATACACATCTCGTGTGCCAGTTGTAGCTCCCTTTTTCAGCATTTGGTACATATGCGGATATGTCATTCAAAGGACCATCCAATTTATTACTTGCCTCTTGGAGGCAGTAAACTCAATATTGATAACTGTTTAGTCTTTCGAAGCTCTAACTTCTAACATTTCTCTCACTCTCTCTCTCTCTCTCTATGTGTGGGCAAGCTACTAGGTTAGAGATTAGTTACCAAAATCGGCTTCTTTTTTTTGAAAAAGATTTTTTTTAAATTATTATTATTATTATTTATTTGTTATTTTATTTTTAATAAAATTGATAATGTCTAAAACCCCTTTTTTTAAATGGATTTCTTTGAAAAATTGTCATTTATGCATGTTAAAGTATTTATTCCAAATTTCTCTTTATTTTTGTCAGAAATATTTATTTTATAATTTTTGTTATATATATTTTTATTACCCTTTTTACCAATTGTTATCACTTTTTCATTTTTTTTCTTTTTTGGCTTGCTGATGTTTTTCCCAATTCCATCATGGTAACTATGGGTTTGAGGGTTCTCACCATGGTCATCAACTAGGGGTTCAACAATAATTCCGCAAGGTTAAAATTCGTAAAAAATTGGACAAGTTCAGGGAAATTTTTAGTGAGAAAAACATAAAAGAAATTATGAGAAAAATTTAAAAAATAGGATTTGTAGAAGAATTGTGAATTATTTATGTATCATTTGCATTTTTAAAAATAAACAATTTTTTGAAAATAATTGGCAAATAATTCAGGATTAATTCACAAAACCTCAAATTCACGAATTACTCTTGAATTTTTCAATAATTTAGAGAATTTGGTTACTATGGTCATTAGTCGCTCCTTAACATTAAATAAGATGTCCCCTTCATAAGGGCTGATTAGCCCTTCTAGACCAACAAATCTGGTCTAGCCTTGGGGTTTGGGCTGTAGAAGAGGAATGTGGAATGGGCCCAACTAGCAATGTAGGTGTACGAGAAAGTGGGTTAGGCCTGTCCCCGAATCTTTAGAAACTGGCTATAACAATCATATGTAATTTCTTCATTTTATATTATTTTTTCTAATAACTTTTTGTTAAAAAGAAATATCAAAATATGGAATATTTTAGTATTTTTTTTTTAACGATTCATTATTTTAATAAGTGAATTTGCAATGAAATTTAAAATATATTGGCAACATTCAATTAAATTTTGTTACTTTAGTATTCCATTTCTTTGAAATCTAGGTCATATCATTCGAGGTGTGCCCACTAGAAGCAACATGCATCCCCCTTCCTTATATTGGACTTTTAATTATACTATATGTGGCTAAGGAAAGATGATGAATTGAAACATGTTGGATTTTTTAATTGTTTTATGTTGAATTAGGTTTCTATATTTTATGTATGTTCTTTTAAGCCATTTTTGTTTCGTTATGTAAAATTGAAGTGTCGTCTGTGTCGCTAAAAACGTTATGTTTTTCTCTAGTGTTTAGTATTAATTCATCGGACTATATTTATCTTACTACAGTGAAATCCCATATACTTCTATTGATAGAAGTAAAGCAACAATTGTTGGGAATGAGCGGCATTAGGAAAAAGGTACATTCTTACAAACGTTGTTAATCTTTCTTTCAAATAGTCCACATCAAGGTATCAAGTATTGGTAGATACCGATACGTATCAGTTTCTTGGTCAACTGATACTGATGCCAATATCGACCGATACATATTAGTATGGACCGATAAGGATACGGTATCTTGGAATTCATATTGTTTGTTTTTTAATAAAAAATATACTTTATAAGTGAAGGGGAATTGGTGGAGAGGGTTATACTATAGTTTTTGACTGTGGGTACTACACCTTGGGGGAGGTGCTACTTCGGATAATTTGATTTTCATGTATCCATCATCCACCTGATTGTTAAGAAGCAACTTCTGGCAGACATTTCCTACCGTCTGATTATGTATCCATCATCCACTTTTTTTCAACTTATAAGTCTCTTTAAAATTAAAATTACACTATGTAACATAGTTTTAAGTGTTAGTGTCAAACACATTATACAATAACTTACGTTGTATTTCAGAGTCTTAGATTTTAGAGTTTAGCCTTTAGACTTTAGAGAAGGAAAGAGAGAGAGGGAGAATCATTTCCCTTGTCGGAAATAGTAGATCTACTATAATATCCCAAAAAATCACATTAAACAGTGACCTCGGGATCCGTGCCCGACTGGTCATAGGTTTGACCAAATAGGAGTTAAATAGTTGGCATAGGGTGCGATGAACGGATGAGATGTGAGAATTCGAGTGAATATGAGGAGTGTGATGAAAATCTGGAGTCACATACACCTGTTCTAGTGTATGTGCTCAACACACGGGTTGAATGAGAAATAAAAGGGTTTAATAGCCCTAGTTCTTTTGTTTGGTTGTTGAGAGAGAGTAAAGAAGAGAGAGAGAGAGAGAGAGAGGAGTAAAGAAGGGGAGTGAGTAAGGAGTTATTGCAACTGATTGGAAGGGGGGATTTGAGCATTAAACGCCAGATTCGACGCGAGGGATCCGCTAGAAGCAAAGCTGGAAACTCTAACCTTTCCAACCACTTGACCTAATCAATTTGAGATTGATTGAAGGTGAGAAATTTTTGTAGATTTAATGCATAGATTGAAGAGCTTAATTGTAGTTAAGAATTTTTAGAATGATAGATTAAGTACTCAGAAAAATGAAGGAAAAAGATTGGAAAGAACAGCCAAAGGGGGGCTGAATCTGACAATTTCGATTAATCGAAATTGCGATTCGATTAATCGATTTTCACCAAGAAGTTGAAAAGTCAAAGAACCCGAATTCGATTAATCGAATTGAGTTTCGATTAATCGACTTTGATTTTCGATTAATCAATTTTGGTGTCGATTAATCGACTGAGAACCTCCAGTGGACTCCAGTGGATGGAGGAAAAAGACCTGGGGAAATCGACCAGTCGAAATGGGATTTCGATTGATCGATTTAGAATTTCGATTAATTGAATTAGGATCGATTAATCGATGGTGGGAACTCGATTACTCGAATTGAGAATCGACTAGATAGAATGGAGAATTTCGATTAATCGAATGGGGATTCGATTAATCGATTTTGAATTTCGATTAATCGATTTTAGAAATCGATTAATCGAATCAGATTCGATTAATCGATTTTAGAGTTCGATTAATCGACTGTGCCAGTTTTTGTTGACTTTTGAGCTTGACTTTAAGATTGTTGGAGGGTCTTGGACCTTCTTTGTTACATCTTTAGTGATGTATTTCATATGTTATGTGGTACCATAGGTGGTACGTATGAGCTTAGGCACAAGGAGCCACGTGGGACCTTGATGCATGATCAAATAGAGACTTGAGGTAGGGAACACCTTGAACATGTACTTTATTTTGTAAGAGCATTTATGTAGTGATATAGAATTTAATTCAAACTGCTTTTATTTCTTAAGAGTTTGTGAAAAGTGTGCGTGTGTGACATCTAAAAGAGTAATCATGATGAGCCATCCCCAGGGGATGAGGAAGTACAGAAATAAGAGCATCAGGTGTGATGCAAGTGAATGGATACATCCCAGGGATGTATCCAAGATTGAATTATGTCTGATAAGGCCTAACTGATATAAGATAGCACACTTACACGGTGAATAATTATATGTAAAGCACCTGATATTTTTATTATTTGAGGTTTGATAGGGTACCCCACCGACGTGGCGGGATACCCACGACTGACGCGGCAGGATATCCGTGACCGATACGGCGGTGAAACCGTAAGCCAGTGCGGAGGCTTATCCGTACACAGTAAGCACACTCCAGGGGTGTTGAGTTGAGATAAGTGAAACCCCGCCACCGATCCCCAGGGGAAAGGGGCTTGGGTACTAATTGTATTCCCAGGGAATACGTTTAAAACTGTCTATATAGATGACGATGATGGGTATCTCATCGGGGCTCGATGCAATATTGCTCGGGGATTACTTAAGTTGAAAGGTTAAGTTTTGCTTTAGGCCTTTTCAGTGTCATTCATGAATAATTAAAAGACATGAGTAAACTACCAGTAAATTATGATTCTTTTCAACTATTTTTCATCAATAACTGCATAGACACATAATGCATGGCATATCATGTAATATATGTGAGTTGTAATTTATATGTTCAATTGTGTTCTGTTCCCTATTGAGCTAGGATGTAGCTCACTCTTTAGACTATATGTCGCAGGTCCACTATTAACAGCTGCCGAGACTTCAGGGGACGTTGACCCTGGTGAGTCAGACCCGGTACCTGGAGACGAGTTGGAGCCACCTCCTGAGGACTTCTTCTAGGGGACTCCGTTGTGCAGCTTTGAGGGTTTTTGTGAGATTATTGGTACGGCTTGGTATGTCAAGCCTGGTTTTTTGGTTAAACAATGTAATTAAAGTTTGGGATTATTCTTTTGGGTGAACCATCTGTGATGATTAGCTATCATCAATGGTTCGGATCGGTTCTCCATTCATGCAGAGGCATGAAGGTAGAACTGTCTTTTGAGAAATAGTTAAATGATAATTAAACTCCGCAGCTTTATTTATTATTTTAGTTTAGTTCATTGATTGATATACCAATATTCCGTGCATAGCTAAGGGGCACGGTCAAGATGATCGTGCTGATGGCACGGGTTTTTGGGTGCCAAAATCTGGGCTGTCACAGTTGGTATCAGAGCGATTTCTTTTAGCAATTCTGGCAATCATTCTTTTTGTCAGAACATAGGGACTTCTGCTAACGAAACTTTAGTTTCAAATGCAACCGTCAATGTCGTCTAGAGGAAGAGGCCGACCCAGGGGAGGCTAACAGAGAAGTTTGCGTAGTGGAGATGAATACATCTCTCCTACCAATCGCGTACCTTTAGGAGGCAGTGAGGCCCCAGGGGGCAGCAGTAGTAGACAGCAAGATGATGAGGATCGAGATCGTCAGGATCAAGATCAACGGGAACAGGAGAGAGTTAGAGAAAGACAAGAGGATAGAGAGGAGCGACAAAGGATGATGCATACCATGGAGACCATGGCAGCTGCCATGGCACAACAAGCCGCATCCTTTGCAGCTCATGCTGAGAACAAAGAACACCTACCTACCACCACATGCAGGACCCGCCTTGCTGCGCTTCTTCATTCTGAGGTTTAGGAGGATGAGACCTCCCTCATTTTCTGGGCAGGCAGACACGATGGCAGCAGAAAATTGGTTGATGGAAATGGAGAAGGTTTTTAGCGTGCTGACATGCACGGAGGATGAAAGTGTTAGATGGGCAGCCTACATGTTAGATGGGGAGGCTGGGCCTTGGTGGAAGTTCGTGATACGGACTAGGGCTCAGGAGACCCCAGAGTTGCCCTGGACTTGGGAGGAGTTTGTTGAGGAGTTCAACAAACAATATTTTCCAGAAGTAGTAAGAAATCAGCTTGAGATCCAATTTCTACAATTGGTGCAAGGGAGAATGACCGTGAGGGAATATGGAGTGGAGTTTCTATGACTTGCCCGTTTTGCTCCGAATTACGTCGCTACCGACGTGATG
Source organism: Chloranthus sessilifolius (assembly GCA_021018995.1). Classification (NCBI taxonomy): domain Eukaryota; kingdom Viridiplantae; phylum Streptophyta; class Magnoliopsida; order Chloranthales; family Chloranthaceae; genus Chloranthus; species Chloranthus sessilifolius. The sequence continues at coordinate 36,714,833 of CM037586.1, forward strand.
AAGTCCAAGAGGTTTTAGCAAGGTTTGAAGCCTGAGGTTAGGGGAGGAGTAGCTCCATTTCAGTTAAGGACCTATGAGGAGGTCATGAGCAAGGCATTAGTTGTGGAAGAGGAGAATACAAATAGATACCGACAGAGAGAGCAACAAAGAGGAGGCAATGAACAAGGAAGATCAGAGAACTACGAACCGGTGAATAAAAAGTCGAGGTTCGTGGCCCAAAATCAGAGACCACAGTTCCAAGGGGGTTTTGGAAGACCGGTGCAACTGCATAACCAACAGAGATTTCCACTACTTGCGTCGGGGAGACCTTTATGCTATGAGAGCCCTGCCATGTCTACTGGCGCTACGGTCACACAGGGTTCTCGTACAGTTTCTTCTGCGCCTCGAGAGACTTGTTCCAAGTGTGGCAAGGTGGGCCACTTGATCAAAGATTGCCCCGTGGTTGATAAAGGAAAGACAGCTTCGGTTGCAGCACCACGACCCATTCAAGCACGGAAGCCGGTCGTTCATGGGAGAGCCTATGCAGTCACTGCTCAGGAAGTAGGGAACGTGCATGACGTCATCCAAGGTGAGACTCTTTTAAAATAATGAAATTTCAATTTCATTAAAAATTTTAGATAGAGAAGGTGCATTCATTAGGAATTATTGTAGATTCTCTTTCTCAATACTAAATTTATATGTGAATTAGGGGTGTAAATTGATGTGTAAATTATTGTATGTATGTATGTATACTATAGGTACTTTAACTGTATATGAGAAAGGATGCTTTGTTGGAAATGACGCTAGAGTGTTGATAGACCCAGGGTCTACCCACTCATTCGTCACTCCACATTTTGCCAAGAGGATGAAGATTGTTCCAGAGGCGTTGGACTTCGTCCTATCTGTGTCTATTCCGACTGGAGAGTTAGTGGACACGGAGTTAGCTTGCAAATTCGTCATCGTAGCAATTCAAGACCTGGATGTGCATGAATTGGAAGCAAAGTTGATACTGCTGGACATGCAAGGGTTTTATGTGATCCTGCTGGAAGGTACAACAAATGATTGCAAGAACAAGGTCGTCATTTTCAGACCCAACACAAGAAGATCATTTCGGTTTCAAGGAGTGAGGTCATCACCTATGCCACTAATCTCAGCAGTAAGGGCCGAGAGAATGATCAGAAAGGGTTGCAGTGGATACTTGGCTTTCTTAAAAGAGGACAAGGAAGAAAATAACATCATCTCTGAGATAGCAGTTGTGCGAGACTTCGCCGACGTGTTTCCAGAAGAGTTGCCTGGATTACCTCCAGAGAGAGAAGTAGAGTTTGCCATTGACTTAGCACCGGGAACGGAGCCTATTTCAAAAGCACCATATAGAATGGCTCCGGCTGAGTTGAAGGAGTTGAAAGAACAACTGCAAGAACTCATAGACAAGGGGTTTGTCAGACCGAGTGTGTCTCCATGGGGAGCACCGGTCTTATTTGTCAAGAAGAAAGATGGGTCAATGCGGCTATGCATTGACTATCGACAATTGAACAAACTCACTGTGAAGAACCGCTGACCTTTGCCTAGAATTGATGATCTGTTCGATCAACTGCAAGGAGCAAAGTATTTTTCCAAGATCGATATGAGATTTGGATACCATCAGTTGCGAGTCAAGGCAAAGGACATTCAGAAGACAGCTTTTAGGACACGGTATGGACACTATGAATTCCTTGTGATGCAGTTTGGGTTGACGAATGCTTCGGCGTCATTTATGGATCTGATGAATCGAGTGTTTAAACCACACTTGGACTCCTGCATCGTAGTGTTCGTTGATGATATTTTGATATACTCCAAATCCAAGACGGAACATGAAGAACATTTGAGGATTGCTCTACAGACACTACGTGAACACCAATTGTACGCCAAACTCAGCAAATGTGAGTTTTGGCTGGAAGAAGTTAGCTTTTTGGGACATGTTGTCTCAAAGCACGGTGTCACTGTAGATCCAGCAAAGATAGAAGCAGTGGTTAAATGGGAGCAACCAAAGACAGTGACCGATGTTCGAAGTTTTCTTGGGTTAGCAAGCTATTATTGACGTTTCGTTGAGGGGATTTCAAAGATATCGGGACCTCTCACGAAGCTAACATGAAAAGATTCAAGATTCGAGTGGAGTGAGGCATGCGAGAAGAGTTTTCAAGAACTCAAGATGAGACTCACTAGCAATTCCTTGAGCGATGGAGGATACGCGATATCTGACGATCGTCATACAATGGTTTGGGTTGTGTGCTCAACCAACACAAGAAGGTGATAGCTTACGGATCAAGACAGCTGAAAGAACACGAAAAAAATTACCCGACTCATGACTTGGAGCTAGCAGCAGTCATTTTTGCGCTGAAAATTTAGAGACACTACTTGTAAGGTGAGACGTTTGAAATTTTCACCGATCATAAGAGCCTCCGATACCTGTTTACACAGAAAGAGCTCAACATGAGACAGCGCAGATGGATGGAGTTCCTCAAGGACTATGATTGTTCTATACAGTACCATCCAGGCAAAGCGAACGTAGTAGCCGATGCCTTGAGTCGGAAGAATTCAGCTCAGTTAGCTTGCTTGATTTTGGGTATGCACCGGTGGAAATTATTGGAAGACCTGGCACTTTATGATGCGAATATTGAGTCGAAAGCTACAGGATCCTTTTTGGCTAACATATCAATGAAACCAGTAATATTTGAGCATATCCACGATCTACAGATGAGAGATCCGACATTAACAAAGATTCATCAAGACGTGATTGAGAGCATCAGGTCGGACTTCTCAGTCAAAGAAGATGGTTCCTTATTGTTCAAGGGCTGTCTCTGCATTCCGGATAATGCCGACCTAAGACGAACAATTCTTGATGAAGCCCACAAGTCAAATTACGCTATCTACCCTGGCAGCACCAAAATGTACCAAGACTTGAGAAAGAACTATTGGTGGAGAGGTTTGAAGCAAGACGTGGCCGAACACGTGTCACGGTGTTTGACCTGTCAGCAGGTGAAGATTGATTATAGGCATCCTGCTGGACTATTGCAACCTTTACCAATACGAGAATGGAAGTGGAAATCGATCTCGATGGATTTCATTGTCGGATTACCTAGTACAACCAAGAGACACAATGCCATTTGGGTAATCGTAGAACGATTGACCAAATCAGCGCACTTTTTGCCATACAATACGATGTATACGACAGGAAGATTGGCAGACTTATACATGAAGGAGATCGTAAGGTTACACAGGATTCTGAGCAACATAGTTTCAGATCGTGATCCACTATATACGTCCAAGTTTTGGAAGAAATTTCAAGAAGGAATGGGAACACGAATAGATTTTAGTTCAGCTTTCCATCCTCAAACTGATGGGCAGACAGAGCGAGTGAACCAAGTGATAGAAGACATGCTCAGAGCATGCATGCTGGATATGCAAGGATATTGGGATGAGTATCTACCGTTGATCGAATTCGCATACAACAACAGTTTCCAAACGAGCATTGGCATGGCACCGTATGAAGCTCTGTACGGACGACGATGTAAATCACCCCTCAATTGGGAAGAAAAAGGTGAGAAGTTTATTTTGGGGCCAGAACTACTTGAAGACAACGCCACCATCTTGCGAATAATCAGAGAAAGGTTGAAGTCAGCACAGAGCAGACAGAAAAGTTACGCCGACATCAAGCGGACTAGTGTCGACTATAAAGTGGGTGAACACGTGTTTGTGAAAGTGTCGCCTATGAAAGGCGTAATGAGGTTTGGCAAGAGAGGGAAGTTAAGTCCCCGTTATGTTGGACCATTTGAAAATTTGGGACGCGTAGGTGAAGTTGCTTATCGCATTGGATTACCCCCGTTATACGATCGGGTACATAACGTTTTCCATATATCAATGCTCAGAAAGTATGTGAATGATCCATCTCATGTGTTAGGAAGTCAACCTTTGGAGATGTGTGAAGACATGAGCATGATAGAAGAACCGGTGGAGATCTTGGATCGAAAGGAATAAATACTGCGCACTAAAGTGATTCCCTTAGTGCTGGTTCGATGGAAAAATCATTCGAACGAAGAAGCTACATGGGAACGAGAGGCCGATGTGAAAGAACAATATCCAGCCTTGTTTCCGACCACTTGAGAGTCAAATGTAAACCGCAAGCATGTTTGTGGATTTTAACGACACTTGTAATTCAAAGGAAATTTTGATCGAAGTATGATAAAGAAGCAAAATCTTTATGCACACATGATCTTGAGGATGTGTTTTGTAGACCTAAGGATCAGTTAGTATCATAAGTTACCAAGATAAATCAAATAGACAAGGAAACTTGAAAATCTACAGAAATTGAGCAAAACCGATTAATCGATTTTCAAATCGATTAATCGATTTGGAAATTCGATTAATTGATTTTGTTCGATTAGTCGACTGGCATGTGTCAGTGACTAGGAAAGTGAATAAGGATTAGAAAAATGACAGAGTGAAATTTCGATTAATCGATCTTGTTTTCGATTAATCGATTTAAATTTTTGATTAATCGAATTGAGAGTTCGATTAATCGAACAAATTGAGAATTTTAGAAGAACTTAAAGGGATTTTGTGAAATTTCGATTAATCGAGGAGGAATTTGATTAATCGATTTATGGTTTCGATTAATCGTACTGGAAGTTCGATTAAACTTAAGGAAATTAGAAAATTTTGAAGTATGAGGAATGATTTCGATTAATCGATGTGAAACTCGATTAATCGATTTTAGATTTTGATTAATCGAATCATAGTTCGACTAATCGAATAACTTGAAGAATCCTGAATATTTGAAAAGGACTGCACGATTTTGATTAATCGAGGTGAATTTCGATTAATCAATTTTGAAATTTCGATTAATCGAAATGGATTCGATTAATCGACTGGCTCGCGCCAGTGAGCTCAAAAACTTGAAATTTTAAACGGATACGATTTTAATCGATTTTGACCTTCGATTAATCGATTTGAGAAATCGATTAATCGATTTCGCGCGGCTTAACCTAATTTTGAAACTTGATTAATCGAATCTGTATTTCGATTAATCGAAGCCAGTCTATATATATTGGAGTTGGGGTTTTGGTGCCCATTCGAAATTCTCAAACTTGGGCGCCATTCCTCTTTCTCCTTCCTCTTCTCCAACCGGTCAAGACAGCTAGGGTTTTGGGGTTTCTTTCATCGATTCTGGACCAAGATCACCTATTTTGGATCGAAACTCTACGGTAAACCCTAGATTTATACTTTTCTTTTCATTTGAACTAGATAAACCCTAGTTTAGTGATTTCCCAAAAATGCCACCCAAGACTAGGTTATCTTCGAAGAAGGCGACCTCTAAACTCCCGGTTCGGCGTAAGAACGCCGCACCACCACCACCTACCCCATGGCCGGTGAGGACTCCATCGCTGTCGGCATCGGATTCCACCTCCGGTTCAACAAGCGCGTCTACACGTGAGTCTTCGCGCGAGTCCACACCCATGCCGCGACCACCCACCAATGTCGAGCAACCCAATGAGTGGTGGGCGGCCAATACCTTCGAGATCGAGTATGTGACAGCCCAGATTTCGGCACCTCAAAACCCGTGCCATTAGCACGATCATCTTGACCGTGCCCCTTAGCTATGCATGGAACATTGGTATATCAAGCAATGAATTGAATTGAAATAGTAAATGAAGCTGCAGAATTAAATTACTATATAAGCATTTCTCAAAATACAGTTCTACCCTCATGCCTCTACATGAACGGAGAACCGATCCGAACCATCGATGATAGCTAATCATCACAGATGGTTCGCCCAAAAGAATTATCCCAAATCTATACATATACATTATTTAATCAAAACAAGGCTTGACATACCAAGCCGTACAAAAATCTCTCAAAACTCTCAAAGCTGCACAACGGAGTCCTCTAGAAGAAGTCCTCAGGAGGTGGCTCCAACTCGTCTCCAGGTGCAAGGTCTGACTCCCCAGGGTCAACATCTCCTGAAGCCTCGACAGCTGCTAATAGTGGACCTGCGACGTATAGTCTAAAGGGTGAGCTACATCCTAGCTCAATAGGGAACAGAACACAGTTGAACATATAAATTACCACTCACATATATTCCATGATATGCCATGCATGATGTGTCTATGCAGTTACTGATGAAAAACAGTTGAAAAGAATCACATTCTTACTGGTAGTTTACTCATGTCTTTTACTTATTCATGAATGATGCTGAAAAGGCCTAAAGCAAACTTAAACTTTCAACTTAAGTAATCCCCGAGCAATATAGCATCGAGCCCCGATGAGATACCCATCATCGTCATCTATATAGACAGTTTTAAAAGTATTCCCTGGGAATACAAATAGTACCCAAGCCCCTTTCCCCTGGGGATTGGTGGCGGGGTTTCACTTGTCTCAACTCAACACCCCTGGGGTGTGCTTACTGTGTACGGATAAGCCTCCGCACTGGCCTACGGTTTTGCCGCCGTATCGGTCACGGATATCCTGCCGTGTCAGTCGTGGATATCCCGCCACGTCGGTGGGGTACCCTATCAAACCTCAAATAACAAAAGTATCAGGTGCTTTACATATAGTTATTCACCGTGTAAGTGTGCTATCTTATATCAGTTAGGCCCTATCAAACATGATTCAATCTTGGATACATCTCTGGGATGTATCCATTCACTTGCATCACACCTGATGCTCTTATCTCTTTACTTCCTCATCCCCTAGGGATGGCTCATTGCAATTACTCTTATTGTTGTCACACACACACACACTTTTCACAAACTGTAATAACCCGAAAAATCACGTCAAACGAGGACCTCGAGATTCGTGCCCGATTGGTCTTAGGTCTGACCATGAGATAGTTCATTGATGAACTTAAGGTGAGATGAGCGGATGTGATGTGTGAACCAGTGTAGAAGAGTGGAGAGATAGAGGAGTGTGTAGAGTAACATACACCGATGGGCGTGTATGTGCTCCACACCGAGAAAAGAGATAAGATAAAAAGGGTTGAAAACCCTAATTTTCATATTTTGGTTGTTGAGAGGAGTAAAGAGAGAGAGAGAGAGAGAAAGAGAGGAGTAAGGGAGCTAGTGAGAAATTATTGCAAGTGGTTGGAAGGGGATTTCTTGCGATCAAAGCGCCGGATTCGACGCGGAGGATCTGTTCAGACAAAAGCTGGAAACCCTAACCTTCCAACCCTACATTTAAATCAAATTGAGGTTGATTTAAGGTGAGATTCTTGTAAATAAATGGTGTAGATTTATAGAGTAAATTGTGGTTAAAATGGGTGGAAATTGTAAGGATATTGCTTAGAAAATAACTGAGAAGGATTGGGGAAGAACAGCCAAAGAAGGCTGAATCTGGGGATTTCGACTAATCGAAATCGGGATTCGATTAGTCGAAATTCGCCAAGAAATTGAAAAGTCAGATGACCACGAATTCGACTAATCGAATTGAATTTCGATTAGTCGACTTTGAATTTCGACTAGTCGAGTTGGATTTCGACTAGTCGAACCAGGAACTCGACTAGTCGACTGAATCGAAATTGGACCTCGACTAATCGATTTTGAGAATCGACTAGTCGAGTTGGATTTCGACTAGTCGAACCAGGAACTCGACTAGTCGACTGACCTAGTTTTTGTTGACTTTTGATTCTTACTTCAAGACTCTAAGGGGGTCTTGAGACTTTTTCATTACATCTTTTGTGATGTTTCGAGTGTGTTTAATGGTATCATAGGTGATACGTATGAAAGTGGGCACAAGGAGCCGAGTGGGACCTTGATGCATTGAATCGATAGAGACCTAAGGTAGGGAACACCTTGAACATGTACTTTATTTTACAAGAGCATGTATGTAGTGATATAGACTTCATTTCAAATGTTTTTAGAATTAAATTTGATTCCATGTTATTGCTCAAATGATATTCAATGTTTTAGAACTCAATTCTATTCAAGTATTTCATTGCTCAAGATCCAATTTAAACGTGTTATTTCTAAAACTTGGGGAAAAAGAGGTGTGTTTAAAAAAATGTAAGTTGAGGTGTTTGAAAAATGTGAATAGTGATATAAGATTTAAAGTGAAAACTGTTTTAGTTGTACAAAACCTCGTGAAAACCCTACAAGATCCAAATGTGTGTGTGTGTGTGTGAGAAATACACCAGTAAAATGCAAGTGTGTTAAATCATAAAAACTTTTATCAGATATGGGTGTGTGTGATACCAAGTAAGCATGTAAGGGTGAGACATCCCCAGGGGATGAGAAAATGATAAGGGCATCGGTGCGATGCAAGCAATTGAGAACAAGTAGTTATATGAAAATGGAAAGATCCCCAGGGGATGAGGAAGTAATAAGAGCATCAAGTGTGATGCAAACACATGGATACATCCCAGGGATGTGTCCAAGATTGAATAAAGTCTGATAAGGCCTAACTGATATAAGATAGCACTCTTACACGGTGAATAACTATATGTAAAGCACATGATATTTTTGTTATTTGAGGTTTGATAGGGTACCCCACCGACGTAAGGATAACCACGATCGACGCGTAATATCCGCGGACCGATACTATGGCGAATCCGTAGAGGCTGCCAAGGCGGAGGCTTATTCGCATGTGACATCCTGTGGATGTCGAGACTATTGAAACCCGCCACCAATCCCGTGGGAGAGGGGCCTGGGTACTATATTTTGTATTCCCAGGGAATACTTTTACAATTGTCTATATAGATGACGATGAAGGGTATCTCGTCGGGGCTCGATGCTATATTGCTCGGGGACTACTTAAGTTGAAAGGTTAAGTTTTTCCTTTGCTTTAGGCCTATTCAGTGTTGTTCATGATAACTAAAAGACACGTGTAAATTAACAGAAAAATGCGTTTCTTTTAAAACTGTTTTTCATCAGCTTTTGCATAGTCACATCATGCATGAATATCATGGAATATATGTGAGTTATAATTTATATGTTCAGTTGTGTGTTGTTCCCTATTGAGCTAGGATGTAGCTCCCCCTCTTGACTATATGTTACAGGACCTTTACTAGCAGGTGCAGAGACTTCAGGGGACGTTGACCCTGGTGAGTCAGATCCAGCACTGGAGACCAGTTAGATCCACCTACCGAAGACTTCTTCTAGAGGACTCTGCTGTGCAGACGTGTAGAGTTAGATCTGTGAGCTTGATAGGTATGGCTGGGCATGTCAGGCCTTATTTTTGAGAACAATGTAGTTAATGGAGGATATCATTCTTTTGTGACGAACCATCTGTGATGATTGGCTATCATCGATGGTTCAGATCGGTTCTACATTCATGCAGAGGCGTGAAGTTAGAACTGTCTTTTGATATATTGTACAATTCCGCATTTTAATTATATGACTTCAGTTTATTGTGCTTCATATACCAGTGTTCCAAGTAGAGTTGAGGGGCATGGTCAAGATGATCATGCTGATGGCACGGGTTTCGAGGAGGCCGAAATTCGGGCTGTCACACAAACTCTTAAGCAGTAAAAAAAATAGTTTGAATTGAATTCTATATCACTACATACATGCTCTTGCAAAATAAAGTACATGTTCAAGGTGTTCCCTACCTCAAGTCTCTGTTTGATCATGCATCAAGGTCCCACGTGGCTCCTTGTGCCCAAGCTCACATGTACCACCTATGGTACCACATAACATGTGAAATACATCACTAAAGATGTAATAAAGAAGGTCCAAGACCCTCCAAGAATCTTAAAGTCAAACTCAAAAGGTCAACATAAACTAGCACAGTCGATTAATCGAACTCCAAAATCGATTAATCGAATCTGATTCAATTAATCGATTTCCAAAATCGATTAATCGAGATTCCCATTCGATTAATCGAATTCCCATTCGATTAATCGAATTTCTCTATTCTATCCAGTTGATTCTCAAATCGAGTAATCAAGTTTTCAAAATTGATTAATCAATCCAAAATCGATTAATCGAAACTCTAAATCGATTAATCGAACTCTCATTTCGATTAGTCGATTTCTCCAAACTCTTTTCTTTTCTCCACTGGAGTTCACTGTAGGTTCCCAGTCGATTAATCAATACCCAATTCGGTTAATCAAAATTCAAGGTCGATTAATCGAAACTCAATTCGATTAATCGAGATCGAGGTCCTCTGACTTTTCGACTTTTTGGCCAAAATCGATTAGTCGAAACTCAATTTCGATTAATCGAAATGGCCAGATTCAGCCCCTTTTGGGTTGTTCTTCCCAATCTTTTTCCCTTTCTTTTTCCTTCATTTTTCTAAGCCTTAATCCTATACTTTAACCCATTTCTAACTACAATCTAACCTTTCAATCTATGCATTTAAACTACAAGAATTTTACCTTCAATCAATCTCAAATTGATTTAAATCAAGTGGTTGGAGAGGCTAGGGTTCTAGCTTTGGCTTGAACGGATTCCTCGCGTTGAATCGGCCTCTTTAATACTTGAATCCCCCTTCCAATCACTCACAATCACTCCTTGCTCAACCTTCTTTACTCCTCTCTCTCTCTTCTTTACTTCTCTCTCAACAACCCAAGACATGCAATTTAGGGTTATTAAACCCTTTTATCTCTCCTCTCACTTGTGTGTTGAGTACATGCACCGCGATAGGTGTATGTGACTTCAGATTTACATCACACACCACATAGTCACTCAAATTATCACATCTCTTCCGTTCATCACACTCTATGCTAACTATTTAACTCCTAATTGGTCAAACCTGTGACCAATCGGGCACGGATCCCAAGGTCATGTTTAACATGATTTTTCAGGATATTACATCCTCCCCACCTTGGGAATTTTCGTCCTCGAAAATAACCCAAAGGTGCATAGGTTTGGGCCCCCCACACTCTCAGGTGAGGCGGTCCAGTTGACTCAGATGTATCCAGGTAATTACACGAATACAAACATAGAATATAATGTTACGAAAATGGAGAATTTACACCAAAATTTTTTATTTCTATTTATATCTGAAAATTTTTACAATGCGCCAATAAGTTGGCATACAAAATATAGATGCATACAATAACAACTCAAAAAAATGAGAGCACGAGGCTCATGCAGTCCCCTCGTCAGTGGTGGTCTTTGGCAGCTACTCGATCTGGTGAGTGCTATGGGGGTGGTCTCTGGAGCTGGCTATGATCGCGGTGGTGAAGTCTGTGCTGGCTGGGTGGTGGGAGGCAACGGCGGCTGCTGTAAGTGCGACGTCTCGGTCGGCGGAGCAAATGTAGAAGTGGAAGGACCAGTGCCTGTAGTCGCGGTGGTCGAATGGAAGACGGGAGCTCTGTGGAAGGCGGTCCGTCCCGCAGTCCACTCCTCCTCCTGAGCGAGGTATCGTTGGTAGTCCAATGGGTAGATGTAGCAGAGGGTATGGAACATAAGGAAGTCCATCCTCTGGTTCATCCGCTTGTTGTTGGCCTCCATGCATGCCAACACCTCCTCGACGGTAGGACCGGATGGAGCTGCGCGCCGGTGGTAGGATGATGTGGGTGTAGCGGGCGCGAAGTAAGCTGGCGGTGTCGGTTAGGCTGTAGTATGAGAGGTAGCCCTCTCCACTGATGGCTCGGCCGGGTGTGCCCCACCCACGGGTGGGTCCTGATGTGGTGGTGGGGGTGGTGGTGGTGCTACTGCTGCTGCTGGAGCCGGACTCGGAGCTGGTAGAGTCCGCTTCAGCAAGTTGTAGCTACGGGTCCATGAAGACTTCGAAAACGTCTTCACTCGGTCCGTAGCCCTCACCTCGTGAGGCGAGATGGTGTAGGAGGGATCGTCGGAGTAGCACTCCAACATGCTCGAGATGAGCCGAGCATAGGGCATCTTCTCCTTGGGCCTCAAGTTGCCCTTCATTAACTTTCCCTTAATATATCTCATCCCCTCGAGGATGAGCATGGTGGCGTCGAACCATCGGCCACAAAAGGCCGCATACAGTGCCTGCTGCACCATATCTATCCGCTTGGTGTCGTGCCGCAACGGGTAGAGGTTACACTTGATTATAGAATCAAGCATCCACATGTAGTGGGGAAGGTCGACCCTCTTGATGGAGGATCCCGACCCCTTCTTCCCGTTGGTCATGCGGGTCATGATCTCTTCAAACCTAGGGTCCTCCTCAAAGGGTGGGAATAGGGTGGTCTCAGGGGTGAAATCGAGGTAGCACTCGAGCACCTCGTGTATGTGTTCGTGTATTCTCGACCCTCTATGTTGGTCAAGATCACGTCGTCGGTAGGGCCATCGATAAGGCCCTGGTAAAACAACCTCACCAATCTAGGGTAGTAAGAACCCCAGATTGGTTTGAGAAGGTTGCCGAGACCGGCATTCCTAAGATAGTTGCGAGCCCATTGGGTCTCGCCCGGTACATCGGGATTCCTCAAGTTATTCGATTAGTCGAACTAAGGTTCGATTAATCGAAATCTCAAATCGATTAATCGAATTTCACATCGATTAATCGAAATTGTTTTTTTGACTTCAAATTTTCATAAGTCCTTTAAGTTATTCGATTAATCGAACTTCCAGTTCGATTAATTGAAATCATAAATCGATTAATCGAAACTTCCTCGATTAATCAAAATTTTCAGTAAATCCCTCTAAATTCTTCTAACATTCCCAATCTATTCGATTAATCGAACATGCAGTTCGATTAATCAAAAACCTAAATCGATTAATCAAAACCGAAATCGATTAATCGAAACCGAAATCGATTAATCGAAATTTCATTATGTATATTTTCTAACTCTTACTCAAGTTTCCAGTCACTGGCACATGCGAGTCGACTAATCGAACAAAATCGATTAATCAAAATTCCAAATCGATTAATCGATTTGAAATTCGATTAATCGGTTTTGCCCAATTTCTGTAGGTTTTCAAGTTCTTTGTTTATTTGATTTCTCTTGGTAGTTTATGACATAAAGTGATCCTTAGTTCCACAAAACGCATCCTCAAGGTCATGTGTATATAAAAATTTGTTCCTTTATCATACTTTGATCAAAACTTCCATTGAATTACAAGTATTGTTGAGATTCCACAAACATGTTTGCGGTTTACATTTGACTCTCAAGTGGTCGGAAACAAGGCTGGATTTTGTTCTTTCACATCGGCCTCTCGTTCCCATGTAGCTTCTTCGTTCGAATGATTTTTCCATCGAACAAGCACTAAGGGAATCACTTTAGTGCGCAATACTTGTTCCTTTCGATCCAAGATTTCCACTGGTTCCTCTATCATGCTCATGTCCTCACACATCTCCAAAGGTTGACTTCCTAACACATGAGATGGATCGTTCACATACTTTCTGAGCATCGATATGTGGAAAACGTTATGTACCCGATCAAATAGCGGTGGTAAGCCAATGTGATACGCAACTTCACCTACGCGTCCCAAAATTTCAAATGGTCCAACATAACGGGGACTTAACTTCCCTCTCTTGCCAAATCTCATTACGCCTTTCATAGGCGATTCTTTCACAAACACGTGTTCACCCACTTTATAGTCGACACTAGTCCGCTTGATGTCGGTGTAAATTTTTTGTCTGCTCTGTGCTGACATCAACCGTTCTCTGATTATTCGAATGACGGTGGCGTTGTCTTCAAGTAGTTCTGGCCCTAAAATAAATTTCTACCTGTTTCTTCCCAATTGAGCGGTGATTTGCATCGTCGTTCATACAGAGCTTCATACGGTGCCATGCCAATGCTCGTTTGGAAACTGTTGTTGTATGCGAATTCGATCAACGGTAAATACTCATCCCAGTATCTTTGCATATCCAGCATGCACGCTCTGAGCATGTCTTCTATCACTTGGTTCACTCGTTCTGTCTGCCCATTAGTTTGAGGATGGAAAGCTGAACTAAAATCTAGTCGTGTTCCCATTCCTTCTTAAAATTTCTTCCAAAACTTGGACGTACAAAGTGGATCACGATCTGAAACTATGCTGCTTGGAATCCTGTGTAGTCTTACAATCTCCTTCATGTATAAGTCTGCCAGTCTTCTTGCCGTATACATCGTATTGTACGACAAAAAGTGCGTTGATTTGGTCAATCGATCTATGACGACCCAAATGGCATTGTGTCTCTTGGCAGTACGCGACAATCCAACAATGAAATCCATCGAGATCGATTTCCACTACCATTCTGGTATTGGTAAAGGCTGTAATAGTCCAGCCGGATGTCTATGATCAATCTTCCCCTGCTGACAAGTCAAACACCGTGACACGTATTCGGCCACGTCTTGCTTCAAACCTCTCCACCAGTAGTTCTTTTTCAAGTCTTGGTACATTTTGGTGCTACCAGGGTGGATAGCATAATTTGACTTATGAGCTTCATCAAGAATCGTTCATCTTAGATCGGCATTGTCCGGAATGCAGAGACGGCCCTTGAACAATAAAGAACCATCTTCTTTTACTGAGAAGTCCGGCCTGATGCCCTCAATCACGTCTTGATGAATCTTTGCTAATGTCGGATCTTTCATCTGTAGATCGTGGATATGCTCAAATATTACTGGCTTCACTGATATGTTAGCCAAAAAGGATCCTGTAGCTTTCGACTCAATATTCGCATCATAAAGTGCTAGGTCTTCCAATAATTTCCACCGGTGCATACCCAAAATCAAACAAGCTAACTGAGCTGAACCCTTCCGACTCAAGGCATCAGCTACTACGTTCGCCTTGCCTGGATGGTACTGTATAGAACAATCATAATCCTTGAGGAACTCCATCCATCTGCGCTGTCTCATGTTGAGCTCTTTCTGTGTAAACAGGTATCTGAGGCTCTTATGATCGGTGAAAATTTCAAACGTCTCACCATACAAGTAATGTCTCCAAATCTTCAGCGCAAAAATGACTGCTGCTAGCTCCAAGTCATGAGTCGGGTAATTTTTCTCGTGTTCTTTCAGTTGTCTTGATCCGTAAGCTATCACCTTCTTGTGCTGGTTGAGCACACAACCTAACCCATTGTAGGATGCATCGCTGTACAATGCGTATCCTCCACTACCTGAAGGAATCGCTAGCACTGGAGCCGAAGTGAGTCTCGTTTTGAGTTCTTGAAAACTCTTCTCGCATACCTCACTCCACTCAAATCTTGAATCCTTTCATGTCAGCTTCGTGAGAGGTCCCGATATCTTTGAAAACCCCTTGACGAAACATCGATAATAGCCTGCTAACCCAAGAAAACTTCGGACATTGGTCACAGTCTTTGGCTGCTTCCATTTAACCACTGCTTCTATCTTTGCTGGATCTACAGTGACACCGTGATTTGAGACAACATGTCCCAAAAAGCTAACCTCTTCTAACCAAAACTCACATTTGCTGAGTTTGGCGTACAATTGGTGTTCACGTAGCGTCTGTAGAGCAATCCTCAAATGTTCTTCGTGTTCCGTCTTGGATTTGGAGTATATCAAGATATCATCAACGAACACTACAACGCAGGAGTCCAAGTGTGGTTTAAACACTCGATTCATCAGATCCATAAACGATGCCGGAGCATTCGTCAACCCGAACGGCATCACAAGGAATTCATAGTGTCCATACTGTGTCCTGAAAGCTGTCTTCTGAATGTCCTCTGCCTTGACTCGCAACTGATGGTATCCAGATCTCAAATCGATCTTGGAAAAATACTTTGCTCCTTGCAGTTGATCAAACAAATCGTCAATTCTAGGTAAAGGGTAGCAGTTCTTCACAGTGAGTTTGTTCAATTGTCGATAGTCAATGCATAGTCGTATTGACCCATCTTTCTTCTTGACAAATAAGACCGGTGCTCCCCATGGAGACACGCTTGTTCTGACAAACCCATTGTCCATGAGCTCTTGCAATTGTTCTTTCAACTCCTTCAACTCGGCCGGACCCATTCTATATGGCGCTTTCGAAATAGGCTCCGTTCCCAGTGCTAAGTCAATGGCGAATTCCACTTCTCTCTCTGGAGGTAATCCAGGCAATTCTTTTGGAAACACGTCAGCGAAGTCTCGCACAACTGCTATTTCAGAGATGATGTTCTTTTCTTCCTTGTCCTCTTTTAAGAAAGCCAAGTATTCACTGCAACCCTTTCGGATCATTTTCTCGGCCCTTACTGCTGAGATCAGTGGCATAGACGACGACCTCACTCCTTGAAACCGAAATGATCTTCTTGTGTTGGGTCTGAAAATGATGACCTTGTTCTTGCAATCGATTTGCCAAGGTCGGATCACATCAAACCCTTGCATGTCCAGCAGTATCAACTTTCCCTCCAACTCGTGCACCTCTAGGTCTCGAACTGCTATAATGACAGATTTGCAAGCTAACTCCGTGTCCACTAACTCTCCAGTCAGAATAGACACAGATAGGACGAAGTCCAACACCTCTGGAACAATCTTCATCCTCTTGGCAAAACGTGGAGTGACGAATGAGTGGGTAGACCCTGGGTCTATCAACACTCTAGCATCATATCCAACAAAGCATCCCTTCTCATATATAGTTAAAGTACCTATAGTATACATTCATACATACAATAATTTACACATCAATTTACACCCCTAATTCACATATAAATTTAGTATTTAGCAAAAGAAACTACACTATTCCTAGTGACTGCACCTTCTCTATCTATATTTTAATGAAATTGAAAATTCTTTACTTTAAAAGAGTTTCACCTTGGATGACGTCATGCACGTTCCCTGCTTCCTGAGCAGTGACTGCATAGGCTCTCCCATGAACGACCGGCTTCCGTGCTTGAATGGGTCGTGGTGCTGCAACCGAAGCCGTCTTTCCTTTATCAGTCTCGGGGCAATCCTTTATCAAGTGGCCCACCTTGCCACATCGAAAACAACCCCAAGTCCCTGCTCTGCAATCCACCGTTCTATGAGGCTTGCCACACTTGGCACAAGTCTCTCGAGGTGCGAAAGAAACTATACGAGAACCCTGTGTGATAGTAGCGCCAGTAGACATGGTAGGGCTCTCATAGCGTAAAGGTCTCCCCGATGCAAGTAATGGAAACCTCTGTTGGTGTTGCTGTTGCGCCGGCCTTCTGAAACCCCCTTGGAACTGTGGTCTCTAATTTTGGGCCACAAACCTCGGCTTTTTGTTCACCAGTTCGTAGTTCCCCGATCTTCCTTGATCATTTCCTCCTCTCTGTTGCTCTCTCTGTCTATATCTATTTGTATTTTCTTCTTCCACAACCAGTGCCTTGCTCATGACCTCTTCATAGGTCCTCAACTGAAATGGAGCTACTCCTCCCCTAACCTCAGGCTTCAAACCTTGCTGAAACCTTTTGGACTTTATCACATCGGTAGCGACGTAATCCGGAGCAAAATGGGCAAGTAGAGGAAACTCCACCCCATATTCTCTCACTGTCATTCTCCCTTGCACTAATTGTAGAAATTATATTTCAAGCTGATTCCTTACCACTTCCGGAAAATATTGTTTGTTGAACTCCTCAATAAACTCCTCCCAAGTCCAGGGCAACTCCGGGGTCTCCTGAGCCCTAGTCCGTATCACGGACTTCCACCAAGGCCCATCCTCCCCGTCCAGCATATAAGCTGCCCATCTCACACTCTCATCTTCCGTGCATGTCAGCACGCTAAAGACCTCCATTTCCATCAGCCAATTTTCAGCTGCCATCGTGTCTGCCTGCCATGAAATGAAGGAGGTCTCATCCTCCTAAACTCTATAAAGGATGAGGGCACAGGCAGTGCGGGATCTACAGGTGGTGTAGGTGGCTGCTGTTCCCTCGCTGCATGAGCTGCAAAGGATGCGGCTTGTTGTGCCATGGCAGCTGTCGTGGTCTCCATGGTATGCATCATCCTTTGTCGCTCCTCTCTATCCTCTTGTCTTTCTCTAACTCTCTCTTGTTCTCTTTAACCTTGATCCTGACGATCTCGATCCTCATCATCATGCTGTCTACTACTGGTGCCCCCTGGGGCCTCAGTACCTCCTAAAGGCACTCTATTGGTAGGAGAGATGTAATCATCTCCGCTACGCAGACTCCTCTGTTGGCCTCCCCTTGGTCGGCCTCTTCCTCTAGACGACATTGACGGCTGCAATTGAAACTAAAGTCTCGTTAGCAGAAGTCCCTATGTTCTGACAAAAGAACGATTGCCAGAATTGCTAAAAGAAATAGCTCTGATACCAATTGTGACAGCCCAGATTTTGACACCCCAAAACCCGTGCCATCAGCACGATCATCTTGACCGTGCCCCTTAGCTATGCATGGAACATTGGTATTTCAAGCAATGAATTGAATTGAAATAGTAAATAAAGCTGCGAAATTAAATTACTATATAAGCATTTCTCAAAATACAGTTCTACCCTCATGCCTCTACATGAACGGAGAACCGATCCGAACCATCGATGATAGCTAATCATCACAGATGGTTCGCCCAAAAGAATTATCCCAAATCTATACATATACATTGTTTAATCAAAATAAGGCTTGACATACCAAGCCGTACAAAAATCTCTCAAAACTCTCAAAGCTGCACAACAGAGTCCTTTAGAAGAAGTCCTCAGGAGGTGGCTCCAACTCGTCTCCAGGTGCAAGGTCCGACTCACCGGGGTCAACGTCTCCTGAAGCCTCGGCAGCTGCTAATAGTGTACCTGCGACGTATAGTCTAAAGGGTGAGCTACATCCTAGCTCAATAGGGAACAGAACACAGTTGAACATATAAATTACCACTCACATATATTCCATGATATGCCATGCATGATGTGTCTATGCAGTTACTAATGAAAAACAGTTGAAAAGAATCACATTCTTACTGGTAGTTTACTCATGTCTTTTACTTATTCATGAATGATGCTGAAAAGGCCTAAAGAAAACTTAAACTTTCAACTTAAGTAATCTTCCGTTCATCACACTCTATGCTAACTATTTAACTCCTAATTGGTCAAACCTGTGACCAATCGGGCACGGATCTCGAGGTCACTGTTTAACATGATTTTTCAGGATATTACAGAGTACATCATCGATCAAACCCTATTCACCAACCCCGATGTACCGGGCGAGACCCAATGGGCTCGTGATTACCTACACAATGCCGGTCTCGGCAACCTTATGAAACCAATCCAGGGTTCCTACTACCCTAGATTGGTTAGACTGTTCTACCAAGGGCTAACGGACGACCCTACCGACGATATCATTTTGACCAAGATTGAGGGTCGGGAATACACGATCACCTGTCACCACATACACGAGGTACTAGAGTGTTACCTCGATTTCACACCAGAGACCACCCTCTTCCCACCCTTTGAAGAGGAAGTTAGATTTGAAGAGATCATGACCCACATGACAAATGGGAAAAAGGGGTCGGGATCCTCCATCAAGAGGGTTTACCTTCCCCACTATATGTGGATGCTTGATTCTATAATCAAGTGCAACCTATATCCAATGCGCCACGACCTGTAGCCGTAGACAAAGTGCAGGCACTTTATGCGCTATACGTGTGGTCGATGGTTTAATGCTACCATGATCGTCCTAGAGGGGATGAGGTACATCAAAGGGAAATTGATGAAGGGCAACTTGAGGCCCAAGGAGAGGATGCCGTATGCTCGGCTCATATCGAGTATCTTGGAGTGCTACTCCAACGCTCCCAAGTATATGGTGTCGCCCCACGAGGTGAGGGCAACGGACCGAGTGAAGACGTTTTTGAAGTCTTCATGGAGCCGTAGCTACAACTTGTTGAAGCGAACCCTATCGGCTCCGGGTCCAGTTCCAGCAGCACCAGCAGCAGCAGTAGCACCACCACCACCCCCACCACCACATTAGGACCCACCCGTGGGTGAGGCGCACCCAGCTGAGCCTTCAGCGGAGGGGGCACCCTCTCATACCGCCGCTTCATCGACACTGCCAGCCCATTCCGTACTAGCTACACCCACATCATCCTACCGCTGGCGCGCAGCTCACTCCGACCCTACCGTCAAGGAGGTGTTGGCACGTATGGAGGCCAATAATGAGCGGATGAACGGGAGGATGGACTTCCTTATGTTCCATACCCTCTGCTACATCTACCCGTTGGACTACCAGCGGTACCTCGCCCAGGAGGAGGAGTGGACCGTGGGACGGACTGCCTTCCATAGGGGTCCCGTCTTCCATCCGACCACCGCGGCTACCGGCGCTGGTACTTCCACTTCTGCACCAGTTCCGCCGACCGAGACGCCACAGTCACAGCAGCCGCCGCTACCTCCGACCACCCAGCCAACTCTAGCAGACACTGCCCCTTCATAGCTCGGCCAGATGGAAGCCGCTCCAAAGACCAACGGCTTGACTGGGGGACAACCTGAGTCTTGGGGCTGCCTTACTTTATTTTGTATTTTGGTTGTATAGGAACAAATTTTGTTTGTACTGTGGTTACCGATAATGTTCAAATTTTGTAAACTTTCTATTAGTGAAAATAACAATTTTGAAAATTTTCTCGTGCAATTATCTTTTTATGCTATGTATAATATGTTGTGTAAATTCACTGGGCCACCTCACCTGAGAGTGTGGGGGGGGGGAGACCCAGACCTACGTACCTTTGGGTTATTTTCGAGGGCGAAAATTCCCAAGGAGGGGAGAATGTAATATCCCAAAAAATTACGTTAAACAGTGACCTCGGGATTCATGCCTGACTGGTCATAGGTTTGACCAAATAGGAGTTAAATAGTTGGCATAGGGTGCGATGAACGGATGAGATGTGAGAATTCGAGTGAATATAGGGAGTGTGATGAAAATCTGGAGTCACATACACCTGTTCTAGTGTATGTGCTCAACACACGGGTTGAATGAGAAATAAAAGGGTTTAATAGCCCTAGTTCTTTTGTTTGGTTGTTGAGAGAGAGTAAAGAAGAGAGAGAGAGAGAGAGAGAGAGAGAGGAGTAAAGAAGGGGAGTGAGTAAGGAGTTATTGCAACTGATTGGAAGGGGGGATTTGAGCATTAAACGCCGGATTCGATGCGAGGGATCCGCAAGAAGCAAAGCTGGAAACCCTAACCTTTCCAACCACTTGACCTAATCAATTTGAGATTGATTAAAGGTGAGAAATTTTTGTAGATTTAATGCATAGATTGAAGAGCTTAATTGTAGTTAAGAATTTTTAGAATGATAGATTAAGTACTCAGAAAAATGAAGGAAAAAGATTGGAAAGAACAGCCAAAGGGGGGCTGAATCTGGCAATTTCGATTAATCGAAATTGCGATTCGATTAATCGATTTTCGCCAAGAAGTTGAAAAGTCAAAGAACCCGAATTCGATTAATCGAATTGAGTTTCGATTAATCTACTTTGATTTTCGATTAATCAATTTTGGTGTCGATTAATCGACTGAGAACCTCCAGTGGACTCCAGTGGATGGAGGAAAAAGACCTGGGGAAATCAACCAGTCAAAATGGGATTTCGATTGATCGATTTAGAATTTCGATTAATCGAATTAGGATCGATTAATCGATTGTGGGAACTCGATTACTCGAATTGAGAATCGACTAGATAGAATGGAGAATTTTGATTAATCGAATGGGGATTCGATTAATCGAATGGGAATTTCGATTATTCGATTTGAGAATTGATTAATCGATTTTGAATTTTGATTAATCAATTTTAGAAATCGATTAATCGAATCAGATTCGATTAATGGATTTTAGAGTTCGATTAATCGACTGTGCCAGCTTTTATTGACTTTTGAGCTTGACTTTAAAATTCTTGGAGGGTCTTGGACCTTCTTTGTTACATCTTTAGTGATGTATTTCATATGTTATGTGGTACCATAGGTGGTACGTATGAGCTTGGGCACAAGGAGCCACGTGGTACCTTGATGCATGATCAAACAGAGACTTGAGGTAGGGAACACCTTGAACATGTACTTTATTTTGTAAGAGCATGTATGTAGTGATATAGAATTCAATTCAAACTGCTTTTATTTCTTAAGAGTTTGTGAAAAGTGTGCGTGTGTGACATCTAAAAGAGTAATCATGATGAGCCATTCCCAGGGGATGAAGAAGTAAAGAAATAAGAGCATCAGGTGTGATGCAAGTGAATGGATACATCCCAGGGATGTATCCAAGATTGAATTATGTCTGATAAGGCCTAACTGATATAAGATAGCACACTTACACGGTGAATAACTATATGTAAAGCACCTGATATTTTTGTTATTTGAGGTTTGATAGGGTACCCCACCGACGTGGCGGGATACCCACGACTGACGCGGCAGGATATCCGTGACCGATACGGCGGCGAAATCGTAAGCCAGTGCGGAGGCTTATCCGTACACAGTAAGCACACTCCAGGGGTGTTGAGTTGAGATAAGTGAAACCCCGCCACCGATCCCCAGGGGAAAGGGACTTGGGTACTATTTGTATTCCCAGGGAATATGTTTAAAACTATCTATATAAATGACGATGATGGGTATCTCATCGGGGCTCGATGCTATATTGCTCGGGGATTACTTAAGTTGAAAGGTTAAGTTTTGCTTTAGGCATTTTCAGTGTCATTCATGAATAATTAAAAGACATGAGTAAAGTACCATTAAATTATGATTCTTTTCAACTATTTTTCATCAACAACTGCATAGACACATCATGCATGGCATATCATGGAATATATGTGAGTTGTAATTTATATGTTCAATTGTGTTCTGTTCCCTATTGAGATAGGATGTAGCTTACTCTTTAGACTATACGTCGCAGGTCCACTATTAGCAGCTGCCGAGGCTTCAGGGGACGTTGACCCTGGTGAGTCAGACCCGACACCTGGAGACGAGTTGGAGCCACCTCCTGAGGACTTCTTCTAGGGGACTCCATTGTGCAGCTTTGAGGGTTTTTGTGAGATTATTGATACGGCTTGGTATGTCAAGCATGGTTTTTTGGTTAAACAATGTAATTAAAGTTTGGGATTATTCTTTTGGGCGAACCATCTGTGACGATTAGCTATCATCAATGGTTCGGATCAGTTCTCCATTCATGCAGAGGCATGAAGGTAGAACTGTCTTTTGATAAATAGTTAAATGATAATTAAACTCCGTAGCTTTATTTATTATTTTAGTTCAGTTCATTGATTAATATACCAATGTTCCGTGCATAGCTAAGGGGCATTGTCAAGATGATCGTGTTGATGGCACGGGTTTCGGGGTGCCAAAATCCGGGCTGTCACATCTATGCCATATAACGTCGGATCCGAGCTCATCGTTGGCGCTTCTTAAGGTTATCGATCATCCCGGATGTGTTGGTGGCGACAAAATCTCCTAAAAGAGTACCCGATTTTTGGATCTCGAACAATACTCTATATTGGGTAAAATTTAATTTTTGAAGTTAATATTTATTTCTAATCATTTAAACTTTTTTTCTTTCTTAGATCCATAATATGATGCATAATATACTAATTATGCATCTTTTTATTAGAATATAATTATTAATTTTTATTAGGCCAATTTCCCACAAAAATCCCCCAGTATCTCAATTTATCGCAACCGAACCCCTTAAGTCCTAAATACCATATGAAGGCTTATTTGAATTTTTAAGACTAAAATACCCTCCATATATAAGCGGTGTTAAGACAATTCCATTCCCTCTTTCTTTCCTTCTCTCGCTCTCCTTCTTCTTGGTAAGGTCACAACCGCCGCCATCCTTCTCTCCCTCTCCTTCATGGAAAGGTCACCGCCGTTACCACGCTCACTGTAAGTCTCTCTCTCTCCTTTTTCTTCTCTTTCTTTCTCCAAGGGCCCTGTTGCATGCAGTGACAACTAGAAAGTTGTCGTCTGTTCTTCTCTCTCTCTATCTCTCCCCTTTTTTTTCTCTCTCTCTGTTTAGAAAACTTCCCTAAACCCTAAACCCTAAGTTGATGCAAACTGCCCCAGGGTGTGATAAACTGCCCTAGGTTGATGCAAATTGCCGTAGGGTGAGACAATCTATATTTTTTATTCTATAAAACTGTTTAGAAAACGGCCCTAAACCTTTAACATTTAATCCCAGGGTGAGATAAACTGCCCTAGGGTGAGTGAGGCAATCTATATTTTTTATTCTATAAAACCGTTTAGAAAATTTCCCTAAATCTTAAATCTTAAACCCTAAATCCTAGGGTGAGATAAATTGTCTTAGGTTGATGCAAACTACCCTAGGGTGAGATAAGTTGCCCCAGGTTGATACAAGCTGCCCTAGGGTGAGGCAATCTATATTTTTTATTCTATAAAACCGTTTAGAAAACTGCCCTAAACCTTAAACCATCAATCCTAGGGTTAGATAAACTGCCCTAGGTTGATGAAAATTTCCCTAAGGTGAGATAAATTGCCCTAGGTTGATGCAAACTGCCCTAGGGTGAGATAAACTACCCTAGGTTGATGCAAATTTCCCTAGGGTGAGGCAATCTATACTAGGGTGATGCAATCTGTATGTTGAGTCTTTAGCAATGCATTGTGAGTTGAAAAATACACTCGATGTGCAATTGGAGATCACCTAGTGCAGTCTATGCTGTAAACTGCCCTAGGGTGGCATAAACTGCACTAGGGTGATTGTCAACTGCACTGGGGCGATGCATACCTATTGCTAAGTGTTCCTCAATGCATTGTATTGAAAGATACACTCGCAGTGTCGTTGAAGATCACCTAGTGTTGTCTGCACTACATACTACCTAGTCTGCGCTGCAAACTGTCCTAGGGTGGTACAAACTGTACTAGAGTGATCGTAAACTGCACTAGGGCAAGGCATACCTATTGCTGAGTGTTCCTCAATGCATTGTGAGTTAAAAGATACACTCGCAGTGCAGTTGGAGATCACCTAGTGCAGTCTGCACTGCATACTGCTCAGCCTGTGCTGCAAACTCCCCTAGGGTGGTACAAACAGCACTAGGGCGAGACATATTTATTGTTGAGTGTTCCTCAATGCATTATGAGTTGAAAAATACACTCACAGTGCAGATAGAGATCACCTAGTGCAGTCTGCACTGTAAACTTCCTAGGGTGGCACAAACTGCACTAAGTGTTCTTATTTACTTGTTGTGAGTCTTTACTTATTGTTGATACCTTCTGATGCATGCTACTTTTGAGTATTGTACCCAAGTTTATGAACAGTAGGTACTGGTTGTGTGTTGGTTTACGAACAATACATACTTGTTGGTACGTTTGATATTGAACGTGTCATGTGGGATTGGACAGAGTAAATAAAAAATATTCATTCATTGGGAATATATAGTTGAGTAGTTATACCGGTCGATTTATGAAATTAATGTATTTCTCCTTATTTTTGGGCTTCGTAAACCAAGAACTAAAGCAATGGTAATATAGTTTGATATTATTTTACTTTTTTTCAACCATGATATCTCTTCATATATGTAAGCCTAACCTTCTGCTTTTATTTTTGCTTCTGATAGGCTCATTCGCGTGCCAGATGTACTACAAAATCAAACGTCTTTTGGCTTGAGAGATGTCTGAGATACTTGTGCCGCGATTGTGACGAGAGTATTTCTAATTCTTGCTTTGGTCAATTTGTAGGTGTTAGTGGATTCAAATTTACAAATTTCATTTTTACATGTGTATTAAAGAGATATAGTCTTCCGAACTTAGTAACAATCGATGAAATTATCCACCAAATCGATTTCATAGACATTGCGTTGACTATGGGATTGGGAATTGTCGGCGACAGTTCGATAGAGTTTGACTTACAGGTTATAAGCCATAGAGCCCACGTCTCTTATTGGAAGATTTTTTCTTGGGCATGCAACCTTGGTTAGCGTCGATGACATAGAGGCTCTTTTTGAACAAGAACTTGGGTTAGAGGACTAAGTGAAATTGATACTCTGCCTCATTCTTATAGTTTTTTTGCTATCAAATAAATCTGATTCATTAGATAAGAAATATGTACATCTCATAAAGGACTTAAATAAATTTAATAAGTATCCTTGGGGGACTTGTCGTCTACAACACACTCCTTGTAGAGATGCAAACTGCCGCTAAGTTCAACTTGGACAACTTCTACAATATGTATGGATGTGCCATAGCTATGCAGGTGAGCCTTATATTTTTTAATGTTTAAATTTTATATACATCAAAATTTTATTTCTATGTTCTTATGGTCAAATTGAAAGTTCCAATTATTTTTAACTTTTGTAGTTGTGAGCGTATGAGCATCTAAACTTTACTGCCTCGCCTGTAAGAGATAGACCATAGTTTTCGTGGTTCAAGCGATGGAACCACTATAATGTTCCTCCATACATGCGAGCAATGACGTTAAAGTTTGATGAATGCAAATTGGTATTAAGACTTACTACAATTATTGATTTTAGGAATGTAAACTTGTGTTCTAGCATAATTTACTTTGCATTTCATTTTGTCTGTGTTGGGCGTCCTTCCAGCTCACTCTTACCCAGGAGGAGTTAGGAATTGAGATCATTCGTGAGGCTTGGGATAACAGGCATATCATGGTAATTTACCAATCTTTTAATATCTTTCATTTGACTATTTAATGCATATATATTTATCATGTGTTCAATGCAATGTTTCAAAAATTTGCTGGGGCGGCTGCCCGAGCGGATCGGGTCCCCAGCCGACTCAGTTTTGAGTGGGGCGGGTTTGGGCGCCAACCTGGGCGGCCGGTAGGCGGGTCCAAAATTGAATCGGGGTGGGTCAAGGCGGGTTGGGCGGCTATATATAAATATAGATTTTTTTCCCTTTCATTTCAATTGAAAGAGGGGGGGAGGGGGGAGGGGGGGGGGGGGGGGGCTTTAGGGCTTAGGGCGACTGAGGCAGTGAGGCTTCTTCTTCATCTCTCCTCTTATCGGCTCATCCACTCACCAATGACCACCGACAACTACCAGCGACCGTCCGGTGAGTCTTTTTTTTTTTTTTTTTCATTTCTTCTTCCTTCCTCTTCTATGCATATATATTTTTTTAATTTTTATCAATCTTCTATACTTCTTTTTTTGAAGCATAGGGATCCGGCGATCCTCCCACCAACCTGCATCAAGCCTTCGGCTCCAGCTCCAATAGGTTTTCTTTTGGCAACCATTGTATTTTCTGCTTCTTATTCGAAGGTCTGGCAAGGTGGCGCAACGGCACCCTCCGAAAGTCCAACAGGCAGCAACAACCAATATTTATTTATTTATTTATTTATTTTCTCTAGTTTTTCTTCGTCGTCTTCTTTTTTTTAGTATTTTTTTTTGCATTTGTTTTTTTTTTTTTTGGTTGTATTTTTTTTTTTGCATCAATCTCATCTTTTTGGTTGTATTTTTTTTTCTTCTTCTTCTCATCTTCTAGATTGGGCCGATTGGCTCATTGACTGCATTTTTTTTCCTTCTAATTTCCTGCCATGCACAGTGGCAGATATATTAATAAGATATATATATGTGTGTGTGTGTGTGTGTGTGTGTGTGCGTGTGTGTGTGTGAGACTATGTGTGTGCCACAGGCCCACAGTGCCATATATATAATATATAATTATATAAAAAAATTATGTATATGATTTTATGTGATTATGTGACTATGAGACTGTGTGTGCATGTGCCACAGGCACACAATGCCATTTACTTGCACATGCTTTTTAAGTGATTGCACCGAATTTAAAGAATGACTTGGTATTTTAGGAACATGTGAGTAATATGTAATATAATTAATATAAAATTAAATGTATATATTAAAATATATACATTTATGATTATATAAAATATATATAGCGGCCGCCCGAATCTTGGGGCGCCCTGCCATGAGGTCACTCGTCTAGCAGTGTCGGCCCGTACGGCACCTAACGCCCGATACACTAAGTCAGCCTAATAAGTCCCGATTGAGTCATGCGATGTGGATTTCTAGATGCTACGAAGGGTAGAAGGCTTGTCCTACTCAAGCTTCACCTCTACCTTCGGACTTCGCCCTGCGAAGCAACGCAACAGGTAAGAACCGATAACAACGATTGATAACTCAAAGCAACGACGTTTGATAAAGCGATAGGTGGCGACGAGCATATATCGAGCCCCCTTTGGGCTAAAACCCGTACCGCAGGAGTGGTTGGAAACTACCCCAACGATGGCCCTAGTACACAACGTAGCTTGGATGATCATGCTGCAAGCATGGCCCGGATGCACGCACATAAGCCCACAAGGCTAGTGCACGTGTTGGGTCGGGGGACCCCAACTCCTATCCCCCTATATAAGGGTAAAATAGTAACTTAGGCCAAATGATGGAAGAACCTCAAATATATTGGTTTGACATTCCGCAACATAGAATACATCCTTCGCACCAATACGTCGCAACGCCCCGCATCACTCTCTCCCATATATTTTGGTACTTGAAATTCAATTTGGATGTATTCTGTGTTCAAAATAACCATAATTTATTTTACTTAATTTTGCGAAGCTGGACTCAATCGTGCAGAGCATGTTGGATTTGAGTGCTCCTATTGTGGTAACATATATTCTCATAGTTGATTCCTTTATACGTCATCAAATATATTACATATTTTTATGTTATACTTTTGATTTCAATAGTGTTCAGTCCCTATCACATCGACAATCACATCTCATGTGCTAGCAAAAGAGCACAAAGTCGTTGTCATTACCGACTCGAGTGAGCAACCACCAAGAAAGGTTAGATGTGAAGTTCTTTTGCTGCCTATTCTAGTATGATTTATTATTTACGTATCATTTTCATAAATAAGATAGTAATAAATAATATTTTCGCATCGATTTCAGACCGAATGCGAAGTTTTGAAGGAAATTGAGAAATGGGTTAAGCTACCATCAAAATATTTGAGGCCCCCCTTTGTCAGCGTCAATGGTCGAGGGAGGATTGTGGAGGAGCTAACATCTACTTCCACTCTTATTGCGGGTCCCCACACACCCTTGCAGCCTTTGACAAATGAGGAGGAGGTCTTCCTATCAAACTTGATTAATGTACCACATCCTCCAACGTAAGTAGCACCATATCCTTAAGAAAGTCATTTTTACCCTGGAGAAAGTCATGCCTAACATAAGATCCCACTCATTGTAGGAAAGGATGCATACGTATTGGGGGCCATAGAGTTCAGTACACGGACTTGTAGTGTACTGTTGCGAAAAATTGGTTGACCAACGATGTAAGTCTCCCCTTTTGTGATGTACTCTTTCCTCTTAGTAGCATCTATTAAAACTTATATGCGTATGGGAACTAATAAATAATGTTGACTGATGTAGGTTCTAAACCCACTTTTGATATTAATAAAAATCGGGAGTGTGAATATCCAAATCTCTTCAAGAGATGTTACTTCATGGTAACAGGCATAATATCAGCATATATTTCCTTTTCTTTCACCTATTTTACTTCGCTTGTTAGTAATGTTTAAGAATATACCGTGACACAGAATATGCTACAAGCAAAGTTATTTTCATTTACAAAATGGGCAAAGAGCAAAATAGGCAATTTTACAATTCGTGACCTGGTTACACGCCTAGAATCTTATAGCCGGTCTACTAACCTTTGGGTGCTACTAGAAGAAGTTGAGTTTCTGGAAAGTGATATGGTAACTTTCTCCATTATATGTATGATTTTATCCTGACATTTCACTTGCCCTATTTTCAAAAGAATAACTTGACTTATAAATATGTCTAGGCATTCATATGCCTTAATAAACACGTCGTGCACTGGGCTCTAGCTATTTGCAAAACTCGCTCCTCCCGGACGATCTAAGTTCTCGATACCATGGAAAATAACGTCTTACAGTATTGGAAGACTGAGCTGAATTATTTGATAATCCTACTATCATTGCTACATACGTCCATAGTGATTAATATTTCATATTTTGGTACATTATATTTGCTATAGATTGACGGTCTCTCCAATCTATTATTTCTTTCAAGGCGAGAAGAATTTCTTGACCCATCGCCTGGTCAGTGGGAGGTGAGTCAGATAGATGATCGAGCCATGTAGAACATTCGTAATAAGCATGATTGTGGATATTTCATGATCATGTACATGGAGTACCTTTGTAGGAGATGACCTTTCTCATTTTCTCAGGTAAAATCAATAACTATTATAAACGAATTAAAATTGTGGAACTTTATCATTGAACCTTATATTCATTTCTCTGCATACAGAGGGACATGCTATAATGTTAGGAAGAGGGTTGCACTTTAAATTGGAAAGGGTGTGGCGCTGCAATAGAGGTACCCAAACCGAATCGAAACTGATATTTTTGGTTTTCGATTTTAGCTATATATTTTGAACTCTTGTAACTTATTAAATATGACAATTTTTAGTGAAATTTGAAGGTTTCTATATAGTATATGTTAGACATCATTTTTTATAATTTATGCATGATTCCATAGCTTAAATGAATACATGTTTAATTCATGGTTTCTATCACTATAATTTTCTAAATAAAACATGAAAATGATTTGAATAGAGATTGAAGCCTGTTTGAACAGTTATTTATACTAGTGTTTGATAGAAGCCAAACTAAAGTCGCCTCATCTTCTAAATACTATTAGATGGCTGCTTCAAAGGCCAATCCTCTCACAAAAGGCACCCCACCTACCCACTCACTCACAGAAGACATCCCACCCATCTCTCATGTTAGGATCTGAAAACCAGGGCACAATACATTGCGAGCATCAAGTTATATGTTATGGAGTAACCTATGTAGTTGCATAATAATATGAGCTGTGATTGGGAAAGAGGGGGGGGGGTGTGATGGACGCATAAAGGTTGTGCATCTCACACCTTTGTGATCCTCAAAATAAACAGTATTAAATTTTAGAATGCACCTCAGATGTATTCCTCAATTCTTCAAGAATGCAGCTGTATTTATGGATGCTCATGCCACATAAAATCAGTGCATCTAACTCCATTGCATCCGAAAAATGGATGGTGTTTGATTTACAAATACCCTTCACCTGCATTTGCAAATGTACCTCACTTTATCTCTGTTCAATTGTGATAGCCCGACTTTTCCCCTTCTCGTAAATGGGAAAGGTCGCGCTGTCGGATCACCTAACATGATCCTGTCATACAAGGACATCGTGTATAAAGTTTTACAATTGCGAAATTGAATTAAAATAACTCTGATACGAAAAAATATGGCAACAACTGATATTCATTCATTTATGTAAAGCAGTAAACTAAACATGACTATAAACAGAAACCTATACCTGAAGTAGTACACTATCTTATACCACACTGTTGTTTATACATGTTTAAAATCACTACTCCCTCTCTCTAACCTCTCAAGGAAAGAAGTCATCAACAGAATCTTCCTCCTTGTCTCCCTCGTTCTCATCCTGATGGTAGGTAGGAACAACCTCGTGCTCAGGGTCTTGAGCAATATATACAGCTAGGACAAAGTCGTAGGATGAGCTATCATTGAAGCTGAGTAGGAAAATTTACATTGCTACTTTATATGTTAGATTTCTAATTCACTTCTCAATGCATAAATTACAAAACTAAACACATTATATCATACCTTGTATCTATTCTAGCAATATTTAGCATTTATTCTAACAACATATAGTATACTAAGCAATAAATCATGCAAATATTGTATCATGCTGACATGCTGACAGATTCATACTGAATAAATATGAGGAATCATACTGGACAAGTATAGAAATCATACTGAAACATGACGTATATAAGAAACAAGAAAATCAAGCTCCCGAGTTGGCGGGATCACTTGGATGGAGAAAATCAAGCTCCCGAATTAACAGGATCACTTAGATGGGATATCAAGCTCTCGAGTTAGCAGGATCACATGGACGGGATATCAAGCTTCCGAGTTAGAGGGATCACTTGGACGGGATATCAAGCTCCCAAGTTAGCGGGATCACTTATTTTAAGATGAAATAAAGACGTATACATGACATCAAGGATAACAGAACATGAACAATGCATGATAACATATGTGCGAGCACATCGTGAACATATATCATATAGCAAAACTGATTTAAATAACTGAAACTACATGATCATATAAAACTGCAATTATCATAATCATTGATATTCATGTATTCAAGCTGAACTAGTATCATAATCATGTAAAGCATACATCAAGTCTGTAGATTCCTAAGCTGATCTAACACCAGCAGTCATAGTAATGCATTGAAACCTAGCATGTGCATATATTATACTTCCTCTAAACTCATCAAGTATCATCATACATACAAATTCATCTACTGATCGATATCAAGTCATCTAAATTGGTTTGACAATAGTTCTAATATAAGAACATATGTCAAGTTTATCTTATCGAACTGATATGCTCATAATCATTTATCGAAACTTTTATTAGTATAATCTAAAACTTGCATAATACTAAACTAGCATACTAACCTAGCATAACTATTCATATTCATGCATTGAAACTGATTGTATCCTCATTTCCATCTAACTGAATTAGTATTACTGATCTTGCATATTTATACATCATGAAACTAGCATACTTAACTGACTGAGTTAATTATTGATAAACGCTGAACTTATCCAACCTGAACGTATCAAAGCTGCACTATCATGTTCATACTAATTCAAAACTTAGCTTCTTATTCTTAACTAATAGTTTATCTAAACTGAATTTAACAAAGTTGAATACTTTAAGGCTGAATTCATCAAAATAACATTGGCATGGTACTACTGATCATCTTTATAAACCACGCTTGTCATCCCTATTTCTTAACCTTAATTTGAGCAAATCTTATCCATTCCAAATTAAATATCACATTGCAGCTGGTAATTATTAATAGGTTACTGATATCCATTATGCAAAACATTCCTTCGTTTACTAATATCTATCATCTTCAGAAAACAAAATTTAATCAGATATCATATTTCCTATACATATGATTCTACTAAGAGTTTACTTAACTAGATGAGGATATAAAACTCAATATCATTTAGTTCAGAAAAGTCCCTACAATAGAATATATTGAATCTAGCTGATTATAAGTAACTATTTTATACTTATAGCTTTATTAAATAAAATAATTTTATATGCTATCTAGATGTGAATGAGCAATTAAAACATAAGTTAGCAAAGTACATTCCCTACCTTATACCAGGCTTACGTGTAATTGGTTACCCGTGCACTCATGTCTTCAAGCAAACTCGTCATGTGCACCAAATACCTAGGATTTATGATCATATTTTTAGTAGTTTTAATGGTTCATTGGGTCAACATAGACCCCAAATATGGACCATTTATGGTCCCAAGTCTCATGGTCAAACTCAGCAATTCATCACAGCACAAATCCCTAATAGAGGTGTCACCAAGCGCGTCAAATACAGGGTTGCCGCGGCAAGCAATATAGGTTGCCGCGTCAAGCTTTCCAGCTGAGCATGTTGCTAAGACCGATCACCCATTTTGACCCCTTAAACATTGGATTCAAAAATATGTTCCTTCATGAAAGTTGTAGGTCTCGCTATCCCCTTTCCAACGCATCATGAATCATGCCAATCTAAATTTGGGATCAAAAGTTATGATCAAAATACTGACCATAGGTCTAAGCACAATGCTTGCCGTGGTAAGCCTAAGTATCTTGCCGTGGCAAGCCTGTAAGATTGTCGCGGCAAGCCTATCAGGCTTGGCTTGCCGGAGTATTTTCTGCTCCAATTTGGCTTTTTTTACTCAGGCCTTTAGTTGGGTCTTTTGTATGATTATAAAGATCATATATTTTACATATATATTACACAAAAATTTGGATTTTCTTATTCATTTTTGTGCAAAAAGTTCGGTGTAGTTTTTATGAGCTATATGGATTCCGAACCCATTTCAAACAGTGATTCGGGTTGTCGGTTCAATCTTAGTGAATCGACACCACAGATTTATATTCTCTCTAAAATTAAACTAATGAAATGAACCTAGTCTAGTACTTGGTTCGTTGATGGCTTACCTTTTGTTGAATTCATCATTTTGATGACGTCGAACATGTGTTGGTGTTGAGGTCACCGAGCTCGTGAAATATGTGTCAAAGCTAGGGCCGTGAGGATTCTCCAAGACCAAGGGTTCATCTGCCGAAGCTCTTGCGACCGAATCGTAGGGTCGCAAATGAGATTTTTTTTTGTAAAGCATGAAGTAGAAGAAGGAGATGGCTGTCGAGCTCTTGTAGCGGCTACTTCCACTTTGCGTCCATGGGAGTCACTAGTGACTCTTGCATGCGTGGAGGAACTTGAAGGATTAAAATAGCTTGTAAGCTGTTAAGGGATGAAATCCCTTCTTATTCACACACATTTGCATGGTGTAATAGCAGTTAAACTAACATAGGCTTTGGCTCAAGTAGAACTCTACTACAACTTGAAAGTGTATTAGCTAGCTGATGTTTGGCTTTGGCTTTAAGTGTATTAGCCAGCGGCTAATGGTAGGCTGGCTATGGTCTAAAGCCAATACAACTTGGAAAAGTGTATAGCTGGGTATTGTCTAGTATATTTATTAATATGCTTGCCTTAGTTGTCGTGACAACTTCTTATGCTTGCCTTAAGTGCTAAGGCAGCCCTTTTTGTTTTCCGTGTTTTGGGTCAAAATGGTCGACACCCTTATGTGTCAAACATGTCGATGAATCATTACCAAATTGTGCGTTGAGTTATTTTATTATTTTGAAAACTAAATTTTTTAAGTATTTGTGTGACAGATATAGTATGACTTATCGAGTGATGCACAGTTTTCTCAACTGTTACATTCTCCCCTACTTAAGGGATTTTCGTCCTCAAAAATAAAATAAGGTGGGAAAAGTGAGATTAGATTCGGTTAGATGTTGAAGGCATATCCCATTATAAGATAGGATAAACATAACTAGGTAATAAAGTATAATAAAATAAACATATAACAGATTTAGAATAATATAAAGTAAACTGAATCATGTATAGTCTCATGTGCCAGTATATAATGCATCACAATCTAATATCCATTGATTTCTCTACTTCTAATTTATATAAAAATTAGAACAAATTCAATAAATCATATGTAGTAAATTATTCGAACAAATTCAATAAAAGATGTACCTTAGGGAAATTACTGAGCAAGATAATCAGCTTCGTATTCCGAGGTAGCCTCATGAGAACCGTGATTCTTCCATACAAGTGGAATATGTTTTGTTCTCAAGATTTGGTCTCTGCGAACCAAAATCTGAGCTGCTCTTGAAGATCCAGTGGATGATAATCCAACACATGGGTTGGAAATCCAGCATACAGGCCCATAACATATCTTCTTTCGCTTGATTCACCCTTTCTGTCTGACCGTCGGTCTGAGGATGAAACGAAGAACTGAATTTCAGCTGGGAACCCATTCCTTCTTGGAAACTCTGCCAGACGCGGGAGGTATATAATGGGCCGTGATCTGACATGATCCTCACTGGTATCTCGTGTAGTCTGACTATCTCTCTTTGATAGACATCGGCCAATTTCGACGCTTCAAGCCACTCCACCCATCTTCTCTGCCTCATATTCAGCTCTTTTTGGGTAAGGAGATACCTGAGACTTTAGTGATTAGTGAAAATCTCGAAGGTTTCACCATAAAGGTAGTGCCCCCAGATTTTCAATGCAAAAATGACCGCTGCTACTTCCAAGTCATGAGTGAGGTAGTTCTTCTCGTGATCTTTCAACTGTCGAGAACCATATGAGATCACACGTTCCCTATCAATACACATCCCAATGCACTATACCAGGCATCACTGAATACAACAAAGCCTCTGTTGCCAAATGGTATTGCGAGTATTGGTTCAGAAGTGAGTCTTCGTTTTAACTCCTGGAAACTCTGCTCACATGCCTCCTTCCTCTCGAATTTGACATTCTTTGGGGTGAGCTGCGTGAGTGGTTCAGCAAGCTTCGAAAACCCTTCAACAAATTGTCGGTAATATCCTACAAGACCTAAAAATGTTTTGATCTCGGTTATTGTTTGTGGATGCTTCCTTTGTACTACAGCCTTTGTCTTTGTAGGATCAACGATAATACTGGTTAAGGAAATGACATGGCCTAGAAAATTGCCAAAAATCACATCTACTAAACTTCACATACAACTAAGAATCCTCAATGTCTGCAAGACAAAATATAGATGACCTTCATGCTCTGCTTTCATCTTTAAGTAGATGAGTGTAACGTCGATGTAGACTACGATACACTGATCTAGATAGGGCTTGAAGATTCGATTCATCAGGTCCATAAAAGTCGTCGGTGCATTGGTCAACCCGAAGGGCATGACGAGAAACTCGTAGTGACCATAACACGTCTAAAAGGCTATCTTTAAAATATCTTCAGCTTTCACCTTCATCTGATGATATCCTGATCGTAAGTCGATCTTTGAGAACCATCGTTCTCCTTATAACTGATCATAGAGATCGTTGATTTTGGGGAGCGGATAACGATTCTCAATTGGCAATTTATTTAATTGATGATAATCAATGCAAAGACGCATTGACCCATCCTTCTTCTTTACGAACAAAACCGGTGTGCCCCACGAGACACACTCGGTCTGATAAACCCTTTGCCAATAAGCTCTTGCCACTGCTCCTTGAGTTCTTTCAATTTCGCTGATGCCATTTGATAAGGCGCCGTTGATACCTCCTCGGTGCTCGGGGCTAAATCACTAGTGAATTTCACTTCCTTGCTAAGCAAAAATCCTAGCAACTCAGCAGGGAAGATGTTAGGGAATTCACTGGCTATTGGCACTCGACTTCTACAATCAATTCTCGTAGGATGATTGGATAGCCAATCCATGCCAAGGATTACATCGAATCCTTGCATATCGAGTAAATTGAGTAAGATCACTCGGCTATTGCTTCATAGTCGTCATGATCTTGGATTACGATGATGATTGATCGACATACCATGTTAGTAGTGACAGACAATCTAATCGAGACTAACACGTCACAATAAAGTTGAGAGGTTCTGGGGTGGCTCCCAACTTTCCTAACTTCACAACCAATTGGGTGTAACAAAGGAATGTGTCGATCCAGGATCTAACAAAACATGTGCCTCATACAACAAGTAGACATCCTTGAGATACAATTGTAAGGCATCTAATGTATATATATACTAGTGTTAGCTAAATTACGTCTATGTAACAAAATATAAAGTTGTCATTTCTAAAACTAATGAAAATAAACCAATAAACTAGATGCACACATATATAAATTATTTACCGAGATGCACCTTACTCACAAACAATTTTAAATAACTTATAACTAAATAGTTCACATGCCTTAGATAATATCGTTGTTGGTTTGGGCATCTTGTGTCGTCTTTGATGTCGTTCCCACTATTTCTGGGCAATCCTTAATCCGATGTCCCATCATAGAACAACGAAAGTACGCACCAGACGCTCTACGACATTTGTCCATGTTATATGCCTTCCCACATTTTCCACAGAATGATAACAGAATGGATGAAGAGATGCGTGAAGTTTGCGGTCTTAACTCGGATCTGATCCTACTAGCATACATCGATCACTATTGATCGAGTACTTCAATCAAACGTGGTCGTAAAGATTCACAACCTATGCTCTAACAGATCCTACTAGCCATAGCCTTGAGTCCAACCTAAAACCTAGGCTCTAACACTGAATAAACATCAAAAGTCGTGCCATATACCCATGCCAGAGTTAAGTCACCAAAGACTTAACGCCGGGCTTTGATACCACCTGTGACAGCCTGACTTTTAGTAGTTTTAATGGTTCATTGGATCAACATAGACCCCAAATATGGACCATTTATGGTCCCAAATCTCATGGTCAAACTCAACAATTCATCACAGCACAAAACCCTGATAAAGGTGTCACCAAGTGTGTCTGATACAGGGTTGCCGCGGCAAGCAATATAGGTTGCCGCGGCAAACTTTGTAGCTGAGCATGTTTCCGTGATCTATCACCAGTTTTTGACCCCCTAAACGTTGGATTCAAAATTGTGTTCCTTCATGAACGTTGTAGGTCTTGTTGTCCCCTTTCCAACGCATCAAGAATCATGCCAATCCAAGTTCGGGATCAAAAGTTATGATTAAACTGCTGAGACAAAGGTCTGAGCACAATTCTTGCCGCGGCAAGCCTGAGTACCTTGCTGCGGCAAGCCTGTAAGGTTGCCGCGGCAAGCCTATCAGGCTTGGCTTGCCAGGGTATTTTCTGCTCCACTTTGGCTTTTTTTACTCAGGTCTTTAGTTGGATCTTTTGTATGATTATAAAGATCATATCTTTTACATATATATTGCACAAAAATTTAGATTTTCTTATTCATTTTTGTGTGAAATTTTTGGTGTAATTTTTATGAGCTATATGGGTTCCGAACCCATTTCAAAATGTGATTCAAGTTGCCGATTCAATCTTAGTGAATCGACACCACAGATTAATATTCTCTCTAAAATTAGACTAATGAAATGAACCTAGTCTAGTACTTGGTTCATTGACGGCTTACCTTTTGGTGAATTAATCGTTTTGATGACGCCGAACATGTGTTGGTGTCGAGGTCGCCAAGCTTGTGAAATATGTGTCGAAGCTAGGGCCGTGAGGATTCTCCAAGACCAAGGGTTCATCTGCCGAAGCTCTTGCGACCGAATCGTAGGGTCGCAAATGAGATTTTTTTTTGTAAAGCTTGAAGCAGAAGAAGGAGATGGCTATCGAGCTCTTGTAGCGGCTACTTCCACTTTGCGTGCATGGGAGTCACTAGTGACTCATGCATGCGTGGAGGAACTTGAAGGATTAAAACAGCTTATAAGCTGTTAAGGGATGAAATCCCTTCTTATTCACACTCACATTTGCATGGTGTAATAGCAGTTAAACTAAAATAGGCTTTGGCTCAAGTAGAACTCTAAGACAACTTGAAAGTGTGTTAGCTAGTTGATGTTTGGCTTTGGCTTTAAGTGTATTAGCCAGCGGCTAATGGTAGGCTGCCTATGGTCTAAAGCCAATACAACTTGGAAAAGTGTATAGCTGGGTCTTGTCTAGTATATTTATTAATATGCTTGCCTTAGTTGTCGTGACAACTTCTTATGCTTGCCTCAAGTGTTGAGGCAACCCTTTTTGTTTACCGTGTTTTGGGTCAAAATGGTTGACACCCTTATGTGTCAAACATGTCAATGCATCATTACCAAATTGTGCGTTGAGTTATTTTATTATTTCAAAAACTAAAATTTCCAAGTAGTTGTGTGACAGATATAGTGTGACTTATTGAGTGAAGCATAGTTTTGTCAACTGTTACATTCTCCCCTACTTAAGGGATTTTCGCCTCGAAAATAAAATAAGGCGGGAAAAGTGAGATCAGATTCGGTTACATGTTGAAGGCATATCCCATTATAAGATAGGATAAACATAACTAGGTAATAAAGTACAATAAAAGAAACATATAACAGATTTAGAACAATATAAAGTAAACTAAATCATGTATAGTCTCATGTGCCAGTATATAGTGCATCACAATCTATTATCCATTGATTTCTCTACTTCTAATTTATATGAAAATTAGAACAAATTCAATATATCATATGTAGTAAATTATTCGAATAAATTCAATAAATGATGTACCTTAGGGAAATTACTAAGCAAGAATATCAGCTTCGTATTCCGAGGTAGCCTCATGAGAACCGTGATTCTTCCATACAAGTGGAATATGTTTTGTTCTCAAGATTTGGTCTCTGCGAACCAAAATCTGAGCTGTTCCTGAAGATCTAGTGGATGATAATCCAACACATGGGTTGGAAATCCAGCATACAGGCCCTTAACATGTCTTTTTTCACCTGATTCACCCTTTCTGTCAGACCGTCGGTCTGAGGATGAAGCGCAAAACTGAATTCCAACTGGGAACCCATTCCTTCTTGGAAACTCTGTCAGACGCGGGAGGTATATAACGGGTTGTGATCTGACATGATCCTCACTGGTATCCTGTGTAGTTTGACTATCTCTCTCAGAGAGACGTCGGCCAATTTCGATGCTTCAAGCCACTCCACCCATCTTCTCAATCTCATATTCAGCTCTTTTTGGGTAAGGAGATACCTGAGACTTTTGTGATTAGTGAAAATCTCGAAGGTTTCACCATAAAGGTAGTGCCTCCAGATTTTCAATGCAAAAATGACCGCTACTAGTTCCAAGTCATGAGCGGGGTAGTTCTTCTCGTGATCTTTCAACTGTCGAGAACCATATGAGAACACATGTTCCCTATCAATATACATCCCAACCCACTATACGAGGCATCACTGAATACAACAAAGCCTCCGTTGCCTAATGGTATTGCGAGTATTGGTGCTGAAGTGAGTCTTCGTTTTAACTCCTGAAAACTTTGGTCACATGCCTCCTTCCACTCGAATTTGACATTCTTTGGAGTGAGCTGTGTGAGTGGTTCAGCAAGCTTCGAAAACCCTTCATCAAATTGTCGGTAATATCTTACAAGACCTAAAAAGGCTTTGATCTCAATTATTGTTTGTGACTGCTTCCTTTGTACTATAGCCTTTTTCTTTGCAGGATCAACGGTAATACTGGTTTAGGAAATGACATGGCCCAGAAAATTGCCAAAAATACATCTACTGAACTTCACATACAGCTGAGAATCTCTCAATGTCTACAAGGCAAAATGCAGATGACCTTCGTGCTCTGCATTCATCTTTAAGTAGATGAGTATATCATCGATGAAGACTACGATACATTGATCTAGATAGGGCTTGAAGATTCGATTCATCAGGTCCATAAAAGCCGTAGGTGCATTGGTCAACCCGAAGGGTATGACGAGAAACTCGTAGTGACCATAACGCGTCTAAAAGGCTATCTTTAAAATATCTTCAGCTTTCACCTTCATCTTATGATATCCCGATCGTAAGTCAATCTTTGAGAACCATCGTGCTCCTTGTAACTGATCATAGAGATCGTTGATTTTGGGGAGCGGATAATGATTCTCAATTGGCAGTTTATTTAATTGATGATAATCAATGCAAAGACGCATTGACCCATCTTTCTTCTTTACGAACAATACCGGTGTGCCCCACGAGACACACTCGGTCTGATAAACCCTTTGCCAATAAGCTCTTGCCACTACTCCTTGAGTTCTTTCAACTCCGTTGATGCCATTTGATAAGGCGCCGTTGATATCTCCTTGGTGCTCGGGGCTAAATCACTAGCGAATTTCACTTCCTTGTCAGGCAAAAATCCTTGCAACTCAGTAGGGAAGATATTAGGGAATTCACAGGCTATTGGCAATCGACTTCTACAATCAATGCTCGTAGGATGATTGGATAGCCAATCCATGCCAAGGATTACGTCGAATCCTTGCATATCGAGTAAATTGAGTAAGATCACTCGGCTATTGCTACATAGTCGTCGTGATCTTGGATTATGACGATGATTGATCGACATACCATGTTAGTAGTGACAGACAGTCTAATCGGGACTGACACGTCACAATAAAGTTGAGAGGTTCTGGGTGGCTCCCAACTTTCCTAACTTTACAACAAATTGGGTGTAACAAAGGAATGTGTTGATACAAGATCTACCAAAACATGTGCCTCATACAACAAGTAGGCATCCTCTGAATACAATTGTAAGGTATCTAATGTATATATATAGTAGAGTTAGCTAAATTACGTCTATGTAACAAAATATAAAGTTATCATTTCTAAAACTAATGAAAAGAAACTAATATACTAGATGCACACATATATAAATTATTTACTGAGATGCACCTTTCTCACAAACAATTTTAAATAACCTATAACTAAATAGTTCACATGCCTTAGATAATATCGTTGTTGGTTTGGGCATCTTGTGTCATCTTTGATGTCGTTCCCACCATTTCTGGGCAATCCTTAATCCGATGTCCTATCATACCACAACGAAAGCACCCCCCAGACGCTCTACGATATTCATCCATGTTATGTGCCTTCTCACATTTTCTACAGAATGTTAATAGAGTGGATGAAGAGATGCGTGAAGTTTGCAGTCTTAACTCGGATCCGATCCTACTGGCATACATTGATCACTATTGATCGAGTACTTCAATCAAACGTGGTCGTAAAGATTCACAACCTATGCTCTAACAGATCCTACTGGCCATAGCCTTGAGTCCAGCCTAAAACCTAGGCTCTAACACTGAATAAGTATCAAAAGTCATGCCATATACCCGTGCCAGAGTTAAGTCACCAAAGACTTAATTTCGGGCTTTGATACCACCTGTGACAACCCGACTTGTCCCTTCTCGTAAATGGGAAAGGTCGCGTCGTCGGATCACCTAACATGATCCTGTCATACAAGGGCATCATATACAAAGTTTACAATTGCGAAAGTGAACTAAAATAACTCTGATATGAGAAAATATGGCAACAACTGATATTCATTCATTTATCTAAAGCAACAAACTGAACAGGACTATAAACAGAAACCTATACCTAAAGTAGTAAACTATCTTATACCACACTGTTGTTTATACATATTTAAAATCACTACTCTCTCTCTAACCTCTCAAGGAAAGAAGTCGTCAACAGAATCTTCCTCCTTGTTTCCCTCATTCTCCTCCTGATGGTAGGTAGGAACAACCTTGAGCTCAAGGTCTTGAGCAATATTTGCAACTAAGACATAAAGTCGTAGGATGAGCTATCATCGAAGCTCAGTAGGAAAATTTACAATGCTACTTTATATGTTAGATTTCTAATTCACTTCTCAATGCATAAATTACAAAACTAAATACATTATATCATACCTTGTATCTATTCTAGCAATATTTAGCATTTATTCTAACAACATATAGTATACTAAGCAATAAATCATGCAAATATTGTATCATGCTGACATGCTGACAGATTCATACTGAACAAATACGAGGAATCATACTGACAAGGAATCATACTGGACAAGTACAGAAATCATACTGAAACATGACATATACAAGAAATAAGAAAATAAAGCTCCCGAGTTAGCAGGATCACTTGGATCGAGAAAATCAAGCTCTCGAGTTAGCGGGATCACTTGGACGAGATATCAAGCTCCCGAGTTAGCGGGATCACTTGGACGGGATATTAAGCTCCCGAGTTAGCGGGATCACTTGGATGGGATATCAAGCTCCCGAGTTAGCGGGATCACTTATTTCAAGATGAAATAAAGACGTGTACATGACATCAAGGATAACTAAATATGAACAATGCATGGTAACATATATGTGAGCACATCGTGAACAAATATCATATAGCAAAGATGATTTGAATAACTAAACCCACATGATCATATAAAACTATAATTATCATAATCATTGATATTCATGTATCCAAGCTGAACTAGTATCATAATCATGTAAAGCATACATCAAGTCTATAGATTCCTAAGCTGATCTAACACCAGCAGTCATAGTAATACATTGAAAACTAGCATGTGCATACATTATATTTCCTCTAAACTCATCAAGTATCATCATACGTATAAATTCAACTATTGATCGATATCAAGTCATCTAAATTGGTTTGCCAATAGTTCTAATATAATAACATATGTCAAGCTGATCTTATCGAACTGATATGACCATAATCATTTATCGAAACTTTTATTAGTATAATCTGAAACTTGCATTATACTAAACTAGCATACTAACCTAGCATAACTATTCATATTCATGCATTGAAACTAATCGTATCCTCATTTCCATCTAACTGAATTAGCATTACTGATCTTGCATGTTTATACATCATGAAACTAGCATACTTAACTGACTGAGTTAACTATTGATTAACGCTGAACTTATCCAAGCTGAACGTATCAAAGCTGTACTATCATGTTCATACTATTTCAAAACTGAGCTTCTTATTCTTAACTAATAATTTATCCAAACTGAATTTAACAAAGTTGAATACTTTAAGGTTGAATTCATCAAAACAACATTGGCATAGTACTACTAATCATCTTTATATACCACGCTTGTCATCCCTATTTCTTAACCTTAATTCAAGCATATCTTATCCATTCCAAATTAAATATCACATTACAGCTGGTAACTATTAATAGGTTACTGATATCCATCATGCAAAACATTCCTTCGTTTACTAATATCTATCATCCTCAGAAAATAAAATTTAATCAAATATCATATTTCCTATATATATGATTCTACTAAGAGTTTACTTAACTAGATGAGGATATAAAACTCAATATCATTTAGTTCAGAAAAGTCCCTACAACAGCATACATCGAATCTAGCTCATTATAAGCAACTATTTTATACTTATAGCTTTATTGAACAAAATAATTTTATATGCTATCAAAATGTGAATGAGCAATTAAAACACAAGTTAGCAAAGTGCATTTCCTAACTTATACCAAGCTTACATGTAACTGGTTATCTGTGCACGCATGGCTTCAAGCAAACTCGTCATGTGCACCAAATACCTAGGATTTATGATCATAATTTTAGTAGTTTTAATGGTTCATTGGGTCAACATAGACCCCAAATATGGACATTTTATGGTCCCAAGTCTCATGGTAAAACTCAACAATTCATCACAGCACAAAACCCTGATAGAGGTGTCACCAAGCACGTCAGATACCGGGTTGCCGCGGAAAGCAATATAGGTTGCCGCGGCAAACTTTGTAGCTGAGCATGTTGCCACGATCTGTCACCAATTTGTGACCCCCTAAACGTTATATTTAAAAAATATTTCCTTCATGAACATTGTAGGTCTTGTTGTTCCCTTTCCAACGCATTAAGAATCATGCCAATCTGAGTTCGGAATCAAAAGTTATGATCAAAATACTGAGACAAAGGTCTGAGCACAATGCTTGCCGCGGCAAGCCTAAGTACCTTACCGCGGCAAGCCTGTAAGGTTGCCGCGGCAAGCCTATCAGGCTTGGCTTGCCTGGGTATTTTCTAATCCACTTTGGCTTCTTTTACTCAGGCCTTTAGTTGAGTCTTTTGTATGATTATAAAGATTATATATTTTACATATATATTGCACAAAAATTTAGATTTTCTTATTCATTTTTGTGTGAAAATTTCGGTGTAGTTTTTATGAGCTATATGGGTTCCGAACCCATTTCAAACTGTGATTCGAGTTGCTGATTCAATCTTA
Source organism: Chloranthus sessilifolius (assembly GCA_021018995.1). Lineage (NCBI taxonomy): Eukaryota > Viridiplantae > Streptophyta > Magnoliopsida > Chloranthales > Chloranthaceae > Chloranthus > Chloranthus sessilifolius. The sequence goes on from CM037586.1 coordinate 36,759,680, forward strand.
GTGAATCGACACCACAAATTAATATTCTCTCTAAAATTAAACTAATGAAATGAACCTAGTCTAGTACTTGATTTGTTGACGGCTTACCTTTTGGTGAATTCATTGTTTTGATGGCGCCGAACATGTGTTCGTGTCGAGGTCACTGAGCTCGTGAAATATATGTCGAAGCTAGGGCCGTGAGGATTCTCCAAGACCAAGGGTTCAGCTGCCATAGCTCTTGCGACCGAATCGTAGGGTCACAAATGAGATTTTTTTTTGTAAAGCTTGAAGCAGAAGAAGGAGATGGCTGTCGAGTTCTTGTAGCGGCTGCTTCCACTTTGTGTGCATGGGAGTCACTAGTGACTCATGCATGCATGGAGGAACTTGAAGGATTAAAACAGCTTATAAGCTGTTAAGGGATGAAATCCCTTCTTATTCACACACACATTTGCATGGTGAAATAGCAGTTAAACTAAAATAGGCTTTGGCTCAAGTAGAACTCTACTACAACTTGAAAGTGTATTAGCTAGCTGATGTTTGGCTTTGGCTTTAAGTGTATTAGCCAGCGGCTAATGGTAGGCTGGCTATGGTCTAAAGCCAACACAACTTGGAAAAGTGTATAGCTGGGTCTTGTCTAGTATATTTATTAATATGCTTGCCTTAGTTGTCGTGACAACTTCTTATGCTTGCCTCAAGTGCTGAGGCAACCCTTTTTGTTTATCATGTTTTGGGTCAAAGTGGTCGACACCCTTATGTGTCAAACATGTCGATGCATCATTACCAAATTGTGTGTTGAGTTATTTTATTATTTCGAAAACTAAAATTTCCATGTATTTGTGTGGAAAATATAGTGTGACTTATCGAGTGAAGCACCGTTTTGTCAACTGTTACATCAATATCCTGAGTGGATTTAGTAGTCCTCTCAACTCAGTTAGGGGAAAGATTGAAATATAGGTATCTCAAGGTAACTTACCTAGCTGGAAAGAGATCCTACTCTTATCTTCTTTTTTTGTTGTGTTATTTGTTATGATGAATAGTGATTTTATTAAGGAAATAAAAAGTCCGAACACATAGGAAAAACACTTCATCAAGAACATTTGCGGGGGAGATTGTCCCTATTAGACAAAGCAATCTATGAAACTTCCTTTCCTAGTGAAACCATCTGCCTCACCATTACCTTATCTTTGAACATGGTTTTATGAGATGTCCAGGTCCTTTGAACATGGTTTAACGAGTTTGTATTGGTAGATTAAAAATCCAGTAGCTACTCGACAATACATATCAGATTGGATGATATGTTAATCCATGAGTACATAGGTTGTGTTTAGCATCGCTCTTTGTGAGAGTAGAAAAGAGCAGCAGCTGCTCTTTGTTATTGTTAAGAGATGTGGGGAGAGTTGTGCTATTGGAAGAAGATAAAAGGTACGTTGCTCTCTCAAATAGGAAAAACCAGCCCTCTTTGAAAAAGCATGAGTTTTCATGCTCTTTTAAAGAGCAATTTTTTCATGTTTCAAAGAGAAGCCTATCGTTTTTTCTTCCTTCAATCCTTCTCTCTCTCCCCATTTTCATTTGCAACAACAAAGAGCAGTTGCAGCTCTTTTCTACTCTTCCAAAGAGCAATGCCAATCACTGCCATAGGAACCCATGAACTATCTTTTCTCAACGTAATCAAGAAATGAATACCTCAACTAAATTTGAGAATGTAGGTCTGAACCTTATTGTGTGTTAAGGTTTTGGGATATATCTGGAATTATGGATAAAGCTGCAGGACTCCCTTTTTTACCTCTTGTTTACTGACTTTGAAACGTAATAAATTTTGGATGTTGGTCACTTGTAAAAGACAATTTTCCCAGATCATATATGAAATGGTTATTGTCACATATTTTTATAAGGTAGGGCCGTCAACAGGTCGGGCGGGTAAAAAGTGTGGTTGCTCGATGAGTCAAGGGTATATGCTTAATCAGACCCAAAACTGATTTGAATCAGTTCAAAACATCCTTAATCCCTTTGTATTATTTATAAAATATCGAGTTGCCCCAACCTGATTCTTATCTGATCCGACCTTTGACGCAACCTGACCTGAAGGTTGGGTCAGATGCTTCATGCCACCTAACCTGATCGATCAAGTTTATGTGCCTAACCCAATTTGAAAAACATGGTCTGGTGGGTCAGATAATGGACCAACCCAACCTTTTGACAGCCCTACTGGCAGGTCATGAATGCTGGAGAGGTTTGGCACCCAAAGGCAAGAAGGATGAATCCTCATTTTCCAATTTTCCATCACCTAGCATAATTTGTGCTATATTCATCACATAACTACTTGTGAATATATTTTTTAAAAGTTATTTTACTTCATTCTTAAATTTTTTGAATATATCAGATGTTTCAATCAATGTATGGATGTTTGAACTGATAGATGCTTTTCTTATCGACTTGTAGCAATAAGGGATTCTTCAAATTTGCTTGCACATGAAGCAGCATTTACATTGGGTGAAATGCATGATGTTGCAGCTATTCCTGCATTAGAGAACGGATTTCTTACGTAGCATTTCGATGGCCGTGTGCCCAATGTTCTCCTTTATGTAAGGTATCAACAGGTTTTGATTCACGTCAGATTTTACTCTTTCCCTCAATAATTTACGGGTACTTAAATTTTAGGGAGTTTTATTTTGTGTTCTATGGCTCTAGTTATGAACTGTATGATATTGACAACCGTGCATGGAAGTATTAGAATATCAGTCTCCTTACATTCTATGGATCTATCACTAAATAGATAGTAAAACTAAATAGTTTTACTTCAGTTATTTAGCTGTCTTTCTTATTTAGTATGCGTGAATATCGTTTAATTTTGAATTTTGATAACGGTTATCCGGCCTCTTAGAGGACCCGACAAATTCCCCGGGTAGGTGTAATACTCGCACATTGCACGTATCAGTTAGTAGGGATAATTCCCTGTGAGTGGCCCCCAAGCAGCGAGACTCGAACTCAGAACCTGTGCTTCTTGAGGCATGTTCCTGGCCACTGCGCAACCCCCACTGAAGTGATATCCATCTAGGGAGTGCCCAAACTCAGAGTAGGGGGAAGACGTGGTTGCGGAAGAGACGGAAGCACACGGGAAGAAAACCTTATATCATATATTAATACTAATAAAACAAACTTACAATTAAAAACTCAAAACATATGGAATCTTACACTATACACACCCTATGCTACTACTATGCTGCTACTATGCATGCATTAAACAAATATATACAAATGGAGGAAGCTTACCGAAACCTTGAGTAGCTTCTCCGATACACACTTATACTAAAGAAAGAACAAGAGAATGCTATGGAAAATATTCGATACAATTGATCGGTGTCCTGGACACTCCCCAGGCTAACCCTTTTATAGATGAATGCGGACTTGAAGTGGTTTGGAATCCGCAACTGATTGATGAATGCGGACTTGAAATGAATTGAAATCCGCCGCCGAGTGGGACACGTGTGCTGGGTGGATTGGTTGCAGTCGCTTCGTCCCGTGATAATTGTGTTCTGACGTAAGGGCATGCGTCAGTGGTTCATAATTTGTAATGATGACTTCTTGGGTTGCATCATGGACAGCTGGTGAGACTATTATATTGGCAGACAATAATCGATATATGGGGTCCAGTGAGATTCTTGGACGATTTGTAGTTGGCAGCTTTATTGACTGTATTGGATGTTGCTTGGATTAGTGACAGCAGTATTGTCTGGACCTTATGGCTTCATGCGATCACCAAGATTCTGATAAAATCTTTAATGTCTTGAGATAATTCTTTTTCTGGAATAGTGGCATCAATTTTTAAGTCAGCAGGAAGATAAAGATTTGTCCTGCTAATTAATTGTTGGAGGAATTGGTCTGCTTCATGATCTTGCTGAGAAGTCGTCATGTACTCCACTGGTAAATTTGTGAGAAAGATTCTTCTTAAAAGAATTTTGAAGGAATAATTTTCTTTGGTGTTTCTGCTTGCTTCTTGTGAGAAATGTATTAATGAATGGATCCAATAAGATCGGGGAGAAATTGATTCAGCCAGAGATAAAGAAGAAGGATGAGGCAAACATTTTGGCATGTGGACATATGAAAATTCATGGAGGAGGGTTTTTCGAAGAACCCACATTTGATAAGGTTGAAAGAATTGTTCTCTAGATCTCCAGCCAATAGTGCTAGTAATCCATAATGTAAGATGAATACTACTAGGTAAGGATCTAGCAGCATGGAATAGCATAGATTTGATCATTCTAGGAACATTGGGAATGTCAGAAATGGAGAAAATAATTTGATTGATCAAACCCCAGTCAAGGCATTGAAGAAGATTGTGAGGGTAATCATGACTGAAAAGAGAAATTTTTAGAAGATGAAAACCCTGAAGAGTATTAAGGAATTGATAGTTTTTTAAGAGAATTGTTTTGATTTCAAAAGCAGGACTCTCAATTTGAGCAATAATAGATTGAGAAATATCAATGGGGAGAACATATTTGAGTTTCTCAAACATGCAGATGCGTTTGAGACGATGAAGAATAGGATCATTGAAATGAGGTTCAATGGAGGCAATGAGGTCAAGAAAATGATTGATTTTTTCAATGGAAAAAATTCCTTCTTCCCCGTTGAACTCTCTTAATAAAGAGATAAGACTATCATATAATAATTTAATTTGGCATTGTTGAGTCTGGTTCTTGTTGGTAAGGAAACTCAGATGTTGCTGAATTCTTTTCATATTTTGATCCATATGGTTTGGACCTATACCACTTCCATCTTGGTAAAGGTCAGGGTTAATACAGTCAGGGATAGGCCTTGGGTTATGGATACTAGGTTTTGGTAGTATTTGGGTAGTTGGATATGAGTCAAAAGCTTCTTGGGCTTTTTGTAGGGAATTGTGTATCTGGTATAATGAATTGGGAAAATTATAGATTTGGCTATGACAGGTTTGCCAAGAGGTATAAACACCTGGGTTGAAACCTCTAAGGACAGTATAAGCTTTTCTTTGGGACAAAGAATTGTCTTCTGTTGAATTGGCTGTATTGGCAGAAGAGCTTCCAGCAAGACTAGTCATCCTATGCACAAAAAGGAGTGGTGATCTGGTGATTTCCTAGTGTAGGATCACCGCATAAATAAAAGACCACTGGATTGGTGGTATGCAAATGTGAATGCAAATGCTCATGCAAATAGGAATAACCAATTCGATTAGTGTGAGTAGTATGATTGGAGTGATGATCCCCCCAGAATTGGGTATTACCTGTAAGGGAGACACAACAAAGATGAGGAAAGGTGTCCTCAGAAGGAGAGGAGAGAAAGTGGAATCGAAGGGGATGACCCTGAAATTGGGCGGAAATGCCCTGAGAATCAACCCGAGTAAAGGGAAAGATGGAAGAAATAAAAGGGATCCCTAAAATAAGGGTTTGAGTGATATTTGGGAGAATCACAAAAGAACTGGAAATGGAAGTTTTTACGAAATATGATGCATACCTCTAATAGTAATGCTGAAAATACCAGTTGTTTATTGGGGTTGTTTGATACTTAAAAAACTTTTAGTTTACCTTGCTGGGGTAATTACCCTGCTAGGGATAATAAGGTGTCCAAAAAGATGGGATTTTGGAACGACTTTGAAGATAAGATTTTGTGGGATAAACAAAAGAGAAAAGAATAAAAACGGATTTGGGTTAAATTCCATTGGGAATAAAAGAAATAAATTTGTATGCTGGCAAATTCCATGCAAAATCATTTATGGGGGTTTGGAAATTATGACCAAGAAAATAATTTATAATTTTATGATTGGATTAATCATGTTATTTTCAAAGATTTTTAAATATTTATATGGGAATTTGGTGTGCATAAGGCCAGATGGCCATTCATGCCATTCCAAATGCCAAGAAAGACTAAAGGTAGCATAATAATTTGTGTGCCTATGATTGTATTGGTTGTAGGCATTGTATTGGTTGTACCTATTCGTGTAGGTATATTGTTGGATGAGGTTATTCTTTGGATGTGAAAAAGGAAGTAAATTTGCATGGAGAGTTCTTGGAGTGAAAAGCTTATTGTGTAATTTAATAATAAGTAGAAATGGAATGATAGGAAAAGTTAGGAGAAATAGAAAGGAAAGTGGTAGGAGACATGGGGGCCCCAAAATTACACAATGAGGCTTTGGGATAAGATATAAAGAGGAACCCAAAGAAGGAGATTCCAAAGGATGTGTGAATGGGATCTTGTCTACCGTAGGTGAATAAGGTAGTAAGATAGTGGGTATAGTAGTTTCATAAGGAGAGTGAAACTGGTCCGAATAGTAATTCTGTATAACCCGTGGGATGTTGTAGGTAACAGGGAAAGTGATATTAGAGAGCACAATAATGCTGAGATATATAAATGGTTGGTTTTTGATGATTTGAGGGGAAAATGTACCAGGAAAAGATGGATAAATTTGAGGATCATACAATGGGAAAAAATGGTCAAACTTGGACCAGTTAATAAAGTTGGTAAAATGGTCAATCTTAGACCATTGAAAGCATTCAATATGCTTTTGAGAGTTTAATTTGGAGTTCTTTTTTATCTTGGGCAAAGAAGATATTTTGTACTTTGATAAAATCAATGGGTGAAAATAATCAGATTGATTTTGAATATTGAATTGGTGGACACTAGTTACTTGACTAGTGATTATAGTGGAATCCAAGATGTTTTCATAGTCCAAATCCTTAACTAACTCAGAAAAGATCACATCTAATTCACTAGATGATTTCTTAGGTGTATATTTATCTAAGATGTCAATGGATAATTGTGGTTGAATGTGCTGTGTAATTTCAACCGAAAGAGGATTAATTTTTTCCTGACTAGGCTGATTTTTAGTATAGTGACTAGTAAAAATAACAGGAACTAAAGATAGCTGTTGATTTCTCAAGTTTGATTTGTCTTCATCAGGGATAGTGAATTCCTGAGGAATCCCCAGAGGAATTATCAGAATAATTTGAGTAGACCAATTTTGACTCAAAGCATGGATATGATTAGGAGGAATAAGGGACTTCCTGTGTGGTTTTAATTCAGATTTTATTAAATTATTCTCATGAATATTGGAAGACCTAGTTAAAGACTCTTGATTTGTGTCAAAAGGCTTTTGGTCAGAATCTTGATTAGACTCTTTAAACTCTTGATTAGAGTCAGGAGATGAATTGTTGGATGAAGAGTGGCCGGATTGAAAACTAAAAAGTTTAGGGTCTTTGTCATACAATTGTTCTAGTTTCTTTTTCATTTTACACCGATTGGCATAATGACCATATTTGGTGCATTTAAAGCATTGAATATGTTCTTGAGATTTTGATCTTGATTTCTTTATCCTTTTGGACAAAGAGGAGTCAGTTAATTGTGGCGTTTTTTGTTGTTTATAAAAACTTGGAGGATAAGGTTTAGATTTATGGTTCTCTGTTGTTTCAGTTAAAACATTAATCTGGAAATTTGTTTGTTTTATTTGTTTTTTACCAGATAATGCTTTTAATCGAGATTTTAATTGATAAATAAATTCTTGATAGGGATTAGTATATTGTACTAAGGAAGTGTTTGATTTATCAATAGATTTGATACAGACTTTGGTTTCCAAAGTTGTTGTGGGATTCGATTGAGGAAGTTTTATGGTTTCAATAGGAGGATAAACTGACTGAATAGTTAATCCATCCAATTTTTTCCATTCCTTTTGAAAATCTTCAAGGAGAAATATTTTCCTTTCCTCTTGATTCATTTCAAGATAATTGGTTGCTTTAAACCAAGTAACAAATGGTATTACTTGGTAAAACGTTTCAATATATTGATAAAATTGTTCTTTGAATTCTTGCAATTCTGATCCAGAAAATTTTTTAAAATACCATTCTCGGAATGGTGCATATTTATCTTGCTGAAATTCAGCATTGATTTCTTGTCTATTGATAACAAAGTTTTCTGATTTTATAAAAGCCATAAAAACTTTTATTAATGGATTGAGAAATTCATCTCGCTAGCAGTAGGGGATTCCCTCTGTTGTTGGGTATATATCCCATGAGGAATCTGTTGTTCAGAAACTTGGATTCCTTCCAGATTGGGTTGATTAAATTCAGAAGGAACAAATGAGTTAGCTTCTGAATAAGATGATCGAGCAGTCGAGGGTATAGATACTCTATAAGGACCTCGAGACCCCGTATCAGAATAAGAACTCCTATAAGAAGTTCTGTGAGATGTAGATCTATCAAATTTTAAGATTACATCTCCCTGGGTATTTTGAACAATTTGTTCAATTTCTTGATTTAAAATTGGTCTAGGTGAGACAGCTTGAGGTATACGCCAAGCATCAGGAAAAGTAATATTTTTCCATTCACATAGTTTTCTTGTAGCAACATTAGTGGTTGCACTATTAGTCTCAATTAAGACTGTTCTTCACTTCAAAGAACTTACTGGATCCGATGGTGGGATAATATTCCCGATTTTGACAAAAAATTACTTGAAATTTCATCCATCATATCCCAGCATGCCAAAACAGCAAAATCTGAGGCTTCTTTATCTTCTTTAGAATCTAATCCTTTTGAAATATTCAAATCCATGATTCGAAAACAACATTCCGATTTATCTGAGACACAGATTAATCATCATTGTCTTGCTTCCATGAAATCCCATTTTCTTCAAACATTCAATTCAGTATCCCATTCGGATGAAGATTCCCTCACTTCGTCTGAAAACAATAATTCCTTCCATGCTCTAGCAGGGGAATCACAACCAGACAGTCCTGATCAATCACTTGGCGAATATTGGGACTCAATCATTAATCAGGTCAAGAGTAAGAAATAATTTTTCTACCATCAATACAACTGTTTTCCCAGCCAATACAGCTGTCCATCACTCCAAGCAAATGTCAATGAAGCCGTCACTTCACAGTAATAAAGTGACGAATCAGTCAAAGAAGCTATTTGCTCACACATCATCAGAAACCCTACCTTTTAAATTATTAAAGGTCAATAGCCTCACCAGCTGTCCATGAAGTCATCATTCCAATTATGAAGCACTGACGCATGCCCTTATGTCAGAACACAATTATCAAGGAAGACGGCGCAAGAGACTAAGCTATGTGTAAACTCTAATGCATAAACAAATGACTTATAAAACAAACTTAAATTAAACAACTTAAAACATATGGAATATTACACTATACACACACATCAATTATACTATTTTCCATGCATTCTCTATGCATGCATTAAACAAATATATACAATGCTATGAGAAGTCTTACCGATATGCAGGACTTCTCCGATACACTCTTATGCTAAAAGAAAGAACAAGAGAGAATAAGAGAGAATGCTATGGAAAATATTCGATAGTGTAATTGATTCCACAATTTTAACCCTTTTTTAGATGAATGCGACTTAGTCATTTGTTTTGGAATTAGAATCGATTTTGAATGCGGATTTGAAATGAATTGAATCATGCTAAGTGGGACACGTCTTTACTAGATTGGTATGCCGAGCGTTTGATAATTGTGTTCACGTAAGGGCATGCGTCAGTGCTTCATAATTGGAATGATGTCTTTATGGACAGCTGGTGAGTCTATTTGCCGACAATAATTAGTTGGCTGACAGCTATGTTATTGACTGATTTGTCTTTTGTGGCTGAACTTCATGGTTCTCTGTGATTGTCAAGATTCTGGTAAAATATTGAATCGCCAGATAGGGAGCTATCCGAATCAGATAAGTTGTGAAGCTGATCTTCTTCTTGGATAGATGCTTCAATTTCTAAATTAGCAGGCAGATGGAGATTATTCCTGCTGATCATTTGTTGGAGAAATTTTTCTGCTTCTTCTTCTTGTTGGGGAGTAGTCATATATTCCATAGGAAAATCGGTGAGAAAAATTCGTCGACCATCAGAAATTTTGAAAGCATAATGGTCCTTAGAAATTTCTCTCGCTCTGTGAGAAAATTGTATTAGGGAATGAATCCAATAGGATTTGGGAGAGATTGACAGGGCACTCGATTGTGCTAAAGGATCTGCTTGGTTGATATATTCCATCTCATATATCTGGGCTTTACGAAGAATCCAAATTTGATATGGTTGGAAGAATTGTTCTCTAGATCGCCAGCCAAGAGTGCTAGTGATCAGAAAAGTAAGATAAATGCCTTTGCGTAAACATTTAGAGGCATGGAAAACCATGGATTTAATCATTCGGGGAAAATTTGGAATATTGGAAAGTGGGAAAATAATTTGGTTGACCAATCCCCAATCAAGACCTTGGGAAAGATTATGAGGATAATCAGGCGTAAACAAAGAAATTTTTGGGAGATAGTAACCCTGAAGGTAGTTGATAAATTGACAATTCTGCAATAAGATTTGTTTGATTTGAGTAGCCGAATCTTCAACTTGAGATACAATATTTTGGGAAATATCAATTGGAAGGACATGTTTGGCTTTTTCAAACATGCAGATTCTTTTAAGGCGATGTAGAATTGGATCATTTTGTTTCACCAATTCAATGAGGTTGAGGAAATAGGAAATTTTCTCAATGGAAAAGGTTTCTTCTTCCCAATTGAAGTTCTTGAGTAAAGAGGTTAGGCCTTCATAAAGTTGTTGGGTATGGGCTTCTTGAATTTTGGATGCCAGAATGCTCAAATGTTGTCTGACTTTTCTTTTATTATTGGCAACATGATTTTTCCATACTCCATTAATTTCTTGGTACATGGAGGAATCAATACGTGGGCTAATAAAATTGGATATATGGCTAATGTTGAACATTTCTGATTTGGAGTAGTCTTTGATTTCCATAATAGGAGATTGGGCAAGGAGATGCATGGTTTGATAGGTTTGAAAAGCAAATTTGCCTTCTCTGATGGAATTATACATTTGGTATAATGGGCTAGGAAAGTTATAAATTTGGCTATGGCAGGATTGCCATGAAGTGTATAGTCCTGGTTGGTGTCCTTTGAGGACAACATAAACTTTTCTTTGTGGCGAGAAATTTTCCTCTATTGAATTGGCTGTATTGGCAGAAGAGCTTCCAGCAAGACTAGTCATCCTCTGCACAAAAAGTAGTGGTGATTTGGTGATTTCCTAGTGTAGGATCACCGCATAAATATAAGACCACTGGATTGGTGGTATGCGAATGTGAATGCAAATGGGAAGAACCAATTCGATTATGGTGCATAGTGTGATTGGAGTGATGACCCCCCCATAATTGGGTATTACCTGTAAGGGAGACACAACAAAGATGAGGAAAGGAGTTCTCAGAAGGAGAGGAGAGAAAGTGGAATCGAAAGGGATGACCCTGAAATTGGGCGGAAATGCCTTGAGAATCAACCCGAGTAAAGGGAAAGATGGAAGAAATAAAAGGGATCCCTAAGATAAGGGTTTGAGTGATATTTGGGAGAATCACAAAAGAAGTGGGAATGGTAATATCATGATGCTGAATAGCAGCATGGTTAAGTTTGTGGTGGATAGGTATGGGATATCCACTAGCATTGGTGAGACTCTGACAAGTGGAGGTCAAATAGAAGGAAGGGACTAATCCTTCTTGAAGACAATTCATGTCAGCACCACTGTCAATAAGGGCGATAATGTCATAAATTGTATAATTGGATTTAATAAATAAATTGACCTTGATGTACCATTTTGGGGAGGAGACCTGTTGGAGAGTATTCAGGTAAGAATGTGATGGAGAACTAGAAGAGACTTCTTTGTTTTCCAAATGATGGAGGCGATTATTAATAGTGGAAATTTCTTTAGCAAAATGTTGCTTTAAAATAATTAATGCATTGTTGAGAGATTCTATTTGTTGTTGGAAATTGGCAACCCTAGAAGAATTATGGGTAGCATTGATCATCTGGTTAGAAGAATTATGGGATTCTAGCCGATGAAAGAGTTCTCTAATAGAGTAAGGATTTTCTACTATTAGAGACTTTTTAGTTTCTTTGTGAGCTGTAGATATACATGCTTCAATCAATTTGGATTTCATTATTGGGTCTTCAGTTTTATCAACTAAGTCCAGTAACGATTGTTGGGATTCAGAAAGAACATTAATACTAAGATTATTCATGGCAGCAAATGCTTGCCAAGAATCATTCGAAGTATGAAGATGATTACATTTGCAATTTGCAGGGTGGTCATTTGCAGAGGAGGAAGATGACGAAGTGGAATGAATTTCATTATCAGACTCAGAAAGTTCTGAATATTCAGGACTCGAATCTAAACAGATTTTTGAAAGGGTTAATTTCAGTCCTTCATCATGAATTTGATTTATTCTTTGTTCAGTTGTGCAATTATTGGCATAATGACCAAATCGATGACATTTGTAATATTTAATTTCTCTTTGGGGTCGATTTGTTGAGTTTCTTCTTTTCTCACGATATTTGCGTGAAAAAGAAGGATTCCTGGGTTCTCGACGTTGCCGAGTAGAATTTCTTTTTTCGCGATGTTGTGGATGGGAAGAATGATTGTTAGTTTGTTTGAAAATCGGACGGCTGTTCAGAGGGACGATGATAATTTGAGATTTCTCTATTATCTCTTCCTTTTGAAGGATAATTGATTTTTGTGTCATAAGCAAATTGGTCACAAAATTCTCCCAATTCCTTTCGACCAGTAAGTTGTTGTTGTTTTAATTGTTGGTGTAATTTTAAGTCATTACACAAAGTTAATCCTTCACGCACAATGATACTTTGGAGTTGCCCATAAGTATATTGATTGTAAGTGATACTTTGATCATCAGGATTACGGAGTTTATTACGGACCTTCTCAGCAAATAAACTGGGAAGTCCATCAATGAATTTGGCTTTCCAATATTCAGTATTGGCATCACTACGTTGCATGACCTTTGTCATAAACACATCTTTTGTGACAGCCCGAATTTCGGCATCCCGAAATCCGTGCCATCAGCACGACCTTCCCGGCCGTGCCTTACATTCATGTCATTACTCCTCATCATATATACAGCCAAACGGTAATTGAAGCACATGCGAATACTCTAAGCAACAATAAGAACTTATAAGTTAGTTGATCCTACCGGGCTGTTCTTGTTCCATGCCAATTCATGGACATAAGGACATACCCGAAAGTTTGATGGTACTTATTCCTCCTAGGTGGTCTACCAAGTGACAGTATTTAAAACATTCAAAAAAAAATAAAATAAAAAGGCTCGATATACCAAGCCATACACAGTACTCTCTCTACTCACTATCAAAGTATACAGCGGGTTTCCTAGAAGAATTCCTCAGGAGGAGGTTCTGACTCTTCTGTGGGTACAGACACCGATGCCTTTGGATTAACTTCACCCGAAGTCCTTGCTGCCGTTAGTCCTTGACCTGCGACGTATAGTCTAAGGGGGTGAGCTACATCCTAGCTCCGTAGGGAAAACAAAAGAACATATAGATCATCTCCCGCACATATGTTAGTACCACAACATAATTTCTCAAGAAATATTTATGTACAACAATTTGAAGGATAAAGTAATTCAATGACTCCCAACCAATCTTAGCACAGTTTCTGTTTAATCTCTTTATGAATTTGTTTGTGAACTTGGCCTAATCACTTAAATCTTAACTTAAATAATCCTCGAGCACTATAGCATCGAGCCCCGATGGAATACCCGCCATCGTCGTCTAACTAGACAGTTATTATTGTGTATCCCCTGGGAATACTGCCCAAGCCCCTTTCTCATAGGCGGCGGGGTCTATTCTCAATCTACATCCCTGGGATGTGTTACAACTATACGGATTGGCCGCCGTACCGGTCACGGATATCCTGCCGAGTCAGTCGTGGGTATCCCGCCACGCTTGGGTACGATCAACCTTAAATAATAAAAATATCAATGTGCTTTACATATAGTTGTTCACCGTGAATGTGCTAGGTATATTACATTAGGCCTTATCACATTGTTTCTGTTTCTCTATTTTATTTCTTACGCATCCCTGGGATGCCCCATACTTCTATTTCAACTTTCTCTGATTTAACCACATTATATTTTGTCCCCTGGGGACCTCAGGATTCTTCACACTTTACACACACACACACTTATCATGAGAGTTTATAGTATATACTACTATTTAACTAGACTATACTACGCATATGAGTTCACAGAATAATGCACATGTTTCAAGAATACTCCCTACCTCGACGAATCTCAAGCACGCTTGTCCTCAGAGGGTTATAGTGCATCGACCTACATTTAAAGAATTATACTTTAGAATGATCTAGGGTCTTCGGGGTGTAGGACACCCGAGTTCCTCTCATTAGAAAACCAATATCTGAGTGGTCACCAGACCTCGCTCGCGCGGTCATTAGCCCTCGCTCGAGCGGTCACTTGACCTCGCTCGAGCGGTCTCTTGACCTCGCTCGATCGGTCTCTAGACCTCGCTCGAGCGGTCAAATCGAGATCGCTCGAGCGGTTAAATCGAGCTTTCAAATTTTTGATGTGGACCCTCGCTCGAGCGAGCCTCCCTTTAGTTTAAGGGACCGCTCGCGCGAGCCCAGAGTCTTTCTTTTCCTTGTTCATCCTCGCTCGAGCGAGCCTCTTTTGACCGCTCGAGCGAGAAACAATTCTTTTTGTCCCTGGTCCGATCGAGGTCATGCTTCCATCCCTCATTTTACCTTAATCTTCTATAAGGCAACATACAGCCAACATCCTTCCTACTATTTAAAACATTCCTAGGCATCTATCATGTTTTTAACGTACCTCTGACGATGAATCACGCACAGGTTCGATTTAAGATTTGTAAACCAACTAGGCTATCCGGCCTCCCTGGTTCGTCCTCCCGTCATTACCTCTGATCTCCCTTGCCGAGCCAAGTTTCTGTAACCCTAGTTCTCCCAGCCTCCTTTCTTCCCTTTCTTTTTCTCTATAATCTCCTCCTCTCTATTTAGGTTAGAATAGTTTTACGTAAGGACTCCTCTTCTCTCTTCTTCACTTTTATATTTATCAGAATTGGGATATACTAGTGTGTTTCCCATGTACACACTTTAAGTATTTGGGTGTTTTGGTCCCTTTGTGAAACGCATATACCTATGTGCAACAAAGTGTGCCATGCACAGATCTCAAAATCTGGGTTGTGACATCTTTATACCATCTAAAGTGGGTTAAAGATGGACAACGGAGATTTTGAAGTAGCTCTCTACTTCTTTCATATTGAAGATTCCAAGAACCTACAAAATGAAAAATTATGGTTTGGGTCAATGTATAAACTGCATCTTCCCTAGTTTCCATTAAGCCAGTAAGGTCATTTTTGACTGGTTTAGTTGAAGTTAGGATTTCTTCACGTTGAGTGGCTATGAGAACATTATCCCACCATCCTTTCAACATACCAGAAAATCCAGTAGTAATATATCGAGCAATTGTTTGATCAGAATTTTGATGTTTTAAGATGGTGCTGTACATAAAAATTTTATGTAAAACAGCAAAAATCCCGTATTCGGATTTACCATCAATGTTCCATTCATAAATGGACAGATAATCATAAGAATTTTGAATATCGATATGATCTTCTTCATAAAGAAGATCCTGAGGTGTAGGTCTATGGTAGTAATATCGAGTATTACCACCATCCCAATTATACTGGAGTTTATTAAGCTCCATACTATTTTGTAAGGATTCAAAATTATTTTGAATTTCTTGTATTTCTGCTAAATTGGCATTTTCTCTATCAGTCAATACATTAATTTGAAAATTATTATTTTTCTTTTCTGGATTGAGTGATAAAGAGTGTAACCTAGAGGTTAGTTTATCAATAAATTCCTCTTGCTTTATCATATAAGATTTTGATGACAGATTTAGTCCAGAAATTTCTAGGGGAGGTTTGATGTTTGGTTGTTCAACCTTTAAGGTTGATATTTTGTTTATTGGTGGAGAAGAAAGAATATTTTCAATCCTATTTAATTGCATACTAATTGTCTGTAAATTTAAATTAGTAAAATTATTTTGTTTATATAGATGTGATAAATCAACTTTGGTTGAATGAGGGATAGGTTCAACAGGTTTTATGAAAGCAGTGGCTTCCAAAGTAGCTGTTGAATTAGGTTGAGTAAGTTTGAGGGCTTCAACAGGAGGATGGATCGACTGAACGATAGAACCATCAAGCTTCTGCCATTCCTTTTGAAAGTCCTCAAGGAGAAATATTCTCCTTTCCTCTTGATTCATTTCAAGATAATTGGTTGCTTTGAACCAAGTAACAAATGGAATTACTTGATAAAAAGTTTCAATATATTGATAAAATTGTTCTTTGAATTCTTGCAATTTTGATGCAGAAAATTTTTTAAAATACCATTCACGGAATGGTGCATATTTATCTTGCTGAAATTCAGCATTGATTTCTTGTCTATTGATAACAAAGTTTTCTGGTTTTATAAAAGCCATAAAAACTTTTATTAATGGATTGAGAAAATCATCTCGCTAGCAGTAGGGGATTCCCTCTGCTGTTGGGTATATATCCCATGAGGAATCTGTTGTCCAGAAACTTGGATTCCTTCCAGATTGGGTTGATTAAATTCAGAAGGAACAAATGAGTTAGCTTCTGAACAAGATGATCGAGCGTTCGAGGGTATAGATACTCTATAAGGACCTCGAGACCTTGTATCAGAATAAGAACTCCTATAAGAAGTTCTGTGAGATGTAAATCTATCAAATTTTAAGATTACATCTCCCTGGGTATTTTGAACAATTTGTTCAATTTCTTGATTTAAAATTGGTTTAGGTGAGACAGCTTGAGGTATACGCCAAGCATCAGGAAAAGTAATATTTTTCCATTCACATAGTTTTCTTGTAGCAACATTAGTGGTTGCACTATTAGTCTCAATTAAGACTGTTCTTCCTGGTTCATTTTGATAATTAATTTTAGGAACCAGAGAAGTCATCACCTTATAATGAAGGCGATAGATCAGAGCAATGGTCTCTGATCCAGGCATAAAGTTGTATCCCTCAGTTTGGAGATGAAGGGTACAAGCATGAAAAATATTTTTATCTGTTAAAGATAAAGTTAAATTTGGGAAAACATTGTAGTATACTGGACCAAGGCATAAGCTGGTCTCAATAGCAGCCATCAGAGAAGATTGCCAATCAAGGCATCTAGCATCTCTGAGAGTGCTAAGTATACTAGTATTTTCAAGACCCAATAAGGTCAAAGGTTTGAATGCAACTTGAATGCATCCTAAATGAAGAAATTTGAAACGATGAAGGTCATGTAAAAGATCTTCGTTAGAAAGTAATTGAAAACCTTCATTTTGACTTTCTTCATTTATACTGAGAGTTTGCTCAGTAGTTTTGATCGACATGTCGGTGGACCAATCTTTCCATCCATATTGATAGATTGTTTTAGGATTGATGGAAGGAATTGTCCATCTATTTAATTGGTTTTGTTGGTCATCAATTTGAGACCATTTATCTAATTGTTTATTTTTGATTAATTTTTTGGAGGAAAAATTAAAAAGAGACATAATTGATGAATTTTGATTTTGTTTTTTTTTTTTTTTTTTTTTTTTAAATTTTAAAACAGTAAAAAGAAAGGGTAAAAGAGCTTTTGATAAAACCAATAAGACTGTAATTACATATGGGAATAGTAATGTTGGAATAGTTTTACTATAGTGAATAGTGATTCGGAATACTATTCATCAGCATAGTAAATTACTATTTACCTTCTTCTCCATAAATTTCTATGGACTTCTTACAAAAATTCATTTAGATTTACTACTAGATTGTCAAGCAAAAGCGTCCATTCACGATAACTTTTACGGGGAATCAACCGGCAACAACGCAATCCCTGCTACAATGCCATCAAGTCATCCCAACGCGACTTCCCATGCTACCACAGCATAGTAGTAAATCTAAACAGACTATTATAAGTCATCCATAAAAACCACTGAAGAAGACGATGAACAGTAGTTCATACGCCCATGATTAGCCACCCTAATCACGACTCACTACCTCTCAAGATTCCAACACTAGCCACCCGCCATATGTAATTACCACGGGCTTAGCCGAACTTGGCTCTGATACCAAACTCAGAGTAGGGGGAAGACGTGGTTGCGGAAGAGACGGAAGCATAGGGGAAGAAAAGCCTTATATCATATATTAATACTAATAAAACAAACTTACAATTAAAAACTCAAAACATATGGAATCTTACACTATACACACACTATGTTACTACTATGTAGCTACTATGCATGCATTAAACAAATATATACAATGCTATGAGAAGTCTTACCGATATGCAGGACTTCTCCGATACACTCTTATGCTAAAAGAAAGAACAAGAGAGAATGCTCGTTACAATTGCTCGGTGTCCTGCACAATCCCCAGGCTAACCCTTTTATAGATGAATGCGGACTTGAAGTGGTTTGGAATCCGCAACTGATTGATGAATGCAGACTTGAAATGAATTGAAATCCGCCGCTGAGTGGGACACGTGTGCTGGGTGGATTGGTTGCAGTCGCTTCGTCCCTTGATAATTGTGTTCTGACGTAAGGGCATGCGTCAGTGGTTCATAATTTGAAATGATGACTTCTTGGGTTGCATCATGGACAGCTAGTGAGACTATTATATATTCAGACAATAATCGATATATGGGGTCCAGTGAGATTCTTGGACGATTTGTAGTTGGCAGCTTTATTGACTGTATTGGATGTTGCTTGGATTAGTAATGATATTATACGGACCTTATGGCTTCATGCGATCGCCAAGATTCTGATAAAATCTTTAATGTCTTGAGATAATTCTTTTTCTTGAATAGTGGCATCAATTTTTAAGTCAGCAGGAAGATAGAGATTTGTCCTGCTAATTAATTGTTGGAGGAATTGGTCTGCTTCGTGATCTTGCTGAGAAGTCGTCATGTACTGCATTGGTAAATTTGTGAGAAAGATTCTTCTTCCGTCAGTAATTTTGAAGGAATAATTTTCTTTGGTGTTTCTGCTTGCTTCTTGTGAGAAATGTATTAATGAATGGATCCAATAAGATCGGGGAGAAATTGATTGACGGAGATAGCGAAGAAGGATGAGGCAAACATTTTGGCATGTGGACATATGAAAATTCATGGAGGAGGGTTTTCCGAAGAATCCACATTTGATAAGGTTGAAAGAATTGTTCTCTAGATCTCCAGCCAATAGTGCTAGTGATCCATAAGGTAAGATGAATACTACTAGGTAAGGATCTAGTAGCATGGAATAGCATAGATTTGATCATTCGAGGAACATTGGGAATGTCAGAAATGGAGAAAATAATTTGATTAATCAAACCCCAATCAAGGCATTGAAGAAGATTGTGAGGGTAATCATGACTGAAAAGAGAAATTTTTGGAAGATGAAAACCCTGAAGAGTATTAAGGAATTGATAGTTTTTTAAGAGAATTGTTTTGATTTCAAAAGCAGGACTCTCAATTTGAGCAATAATAGATTGAGAAATATCAATGGGGAGAACATATTTGAGTTTCTCAAACATGCAGATGCGTTTGAGACGATGAAGAATAGGATCATTGAAATGAGGTTCAATGGAGACAATGAGGTCAAGAAAATGATTGATTTTTTCAATGGAAAAAATTCCTTCTTGCCAGTTGAACTCTCTTAATAAAGACTATCATATAATAATTTAATTTGGCATTGTTGAGTCTGGCTCTTGTTGGTAAGGAAACTCAGATGTTGCTGAATTCTTTTCATATTTTGATCCATATGGTTTGGACCTATACCACTTCCATCCTGGTAAAGGTCAGGGTTAATACAATCAGGGATAGGTCTTGGGTTATGGATACTAGGTTTTGGTAGTATTTGGGTAGTTGGATATGAGTCAAAAGCTTCTTTGGCTTTTTGTAGGGAATTGTGTATCTGGTATAATGAATTGGGAAAATTATAGATTTGGCTATGACAGGTTTGCCAAGAGGTATAAACACCTGGGTTGAAAACTCTAAGGACAGTATAAGCTTTTCTTTGGGGCGAAGAATTGTCTTCTGTTGAATTGGCAGTATTGGCAGAAGAGTTTCCTGTAAGGCTAGTCATTCTCTGCACAAAAAGTAGTAGTGAGCTGGTGATTTCCTATTGTAGGATCACCGCATAAATATAAGACCACTGGAGTGGTGATATGCAAATGCTGATGCAAATGGGAATAAACAATTCTATTATTGTGAGTAGTGTGATTGGAGTGATGAGTCTCCCAGAATTGGTTATTTCCGGAAAGGGAGACACAACAAAGGTGAGGAAAGGAGTCCTCAGAAGGAGAGGAGAGAAAATGAAATCGAAGGGGATGCCCCTTAAATAGGGCAGAAATGCCATGGGAATCTCTCGTGGTAAAGGGAAAGATAGAAGGAATAAAAGGAATCCCTAAGATAAGGGTTTGAGTGATGTTTGGGAGAATCACAAAAGAAGTGGAAATGGAAGTTTTTACGAAATATTAATGCTAAAAATACCAGTTGTTTACTGGGGTTGTTTGATACTTAAAAAACTTTTAGTTTACCTTGCTGGGGTAATTATCCTGCTAGGGATAATAAGGCGTCCAAAAAGATGGGATTTTGGAATCGACTTTGAAGATAAGATTTTGTGGGATAAACAAAAGAGAAAAGAATAAAAACGGATTTGGGTTAAATTCCATTGGGAATAAAAGAAATAAATTTGTATGCTGGCAAATTCCATGCAAAATCATTTATGGGGGTTTGGAAATTATGACCAAGAAAATAATTTATAATTTTATGATTGGATTAATCATGTTATTTTCAAAGATTTTTAAATATTTATATGGGAATTTGGTGTGCATAAGGCCTGATGGCCATTCATGCCATTCCAAATGCCAAGAAAGACTAAAGGTAGCATAATAATTTGTGTGCCTATGATTGTATTGGTTGTAGGTATTGTATTGGTTGTACCTATTCGTGTAGGTATATTGTTGGATGAGGTTATTCTTTGGATGTGGAAAAGGAAGTAAATTTGCATGGAGAGTTCTTGGAGTGAAAAGCTTATTGTGTAATTTAATAATAAGTAGAAATGGAATGATAGGAAAAGTTAGGAGAAATAGAAAGGAAAGTGGTAGGAGACATGGGGGCCCCAAAATTACACAATGAGGCTTTGGGATAAGATATAAAGAGGAACCCAAAGAAGGAGATTCCAAAGGATGTGTGAATGGGATCTTGTCTACCGTAGGTGAATAAGGTAGTAAGATAGTGGGTAGAGTAGTTTCATAAGGAGAGTGAAACTGGTCCGAATAGTAATCCTGTATAACCCGTGGGATGTTGTAGGTAACAGGGAAAGTGATATTAGAGAGCACAATAGTGCTGAGATATCTAAATGGTTGGTTTTTGATGATTTGAGGGGAAAATGTACCAGGAAAAGATGGATTGATTTGAGGATCATAAAATGGGCCTGGGTTTTTCCTAAGGAAAAATGGTCAAACTTGGACCAGTTAATAAAGTTGGTAAAATGGTCAATCTTAGACCATTGAAAGCATTCAATATGCTTTTGAGAGTTTAATTTGGAGTTCTTTTTTATCTTGGGCAAAGAAGATATTTTGTACTTTGATAAAATCAATGGGTGAAAATAATCGGATTGATTTTGAATATTGAATTGGTGGACACTAGTTACTTGACTAGTGATTATAGTGGAATCCAAGATGTTTTCATAGTCCAAATCCTTAACTAACTCAGAAAAGATCACATCTGATTCACTGGATGATTTCTTAGGTGTATATTTATCTAAGATGTCAATGGATAATTGTGGTTGAATGTGCTGTGTAATTTCAACCGAAAGAGGATTAATTTTTTCCTGACTAGGCTGATTTTTAGTATAGTGACTAGTAAAAATAACAGGAACTAAAGATAGCTGTTGATTTATCAAGTTTGATTTGTCTTCATCAGGGATAGTGAATTCCTGAGGAATCCCCAGAGGAATTATCAGAATAATTTGAGTAGACTAATTTTGACTCAAAGCATGGATATGATTAGGAGGAATAAGGGACTTCCTGTGTGGTTTTAATTCAGATTTTATTAAATTATTCTCATGAATATTGGAAAACCTAGTTAAAGACTCTTGATTTGTGTCAAAAGGCTTTTGATCAGAATCTTGATTAGACTCTTTAGACTCTTGATTAGAGTCAGGAGATGAATTGTTGGATGAAGAGTGGCCAGATTGAAAACTAAAAAGTTTAGGGTCTTTGTCATACAATTGTTCTAGTTTCTTTTTCATTTTACACCGATTGGCATAATGACCATATTTGGTGCATTTAAAGCATTGAATATGTTCTTGAGATTTTGATCTTGATTTCTTTATCCTTTTGGACAAAGAGAAGTCGATTAATTGTATGCGTTTTTGTTGTTTATAAAAACTTGGAGGATAAGATTTAGATTTATGGTTCTCTGTTGTTTTTTAAAACATTAATCTGGAAATTTGTTTGTTTTATTTGTTTTTTACCAGATAATGCTTTTAATCGAGATTTTAATTGATAAATAAATTCTTGATAGGGATTAGTATATTGTACTAAGGAAGTGTTTGATTTATCAATAGATTTGATACAGACTTTGGTTTCCAAAGTTGTTGTGGGATTCGATTGAGGAAGTTTTAAGGTTTCAATAGGAGGATAAACTGACTGAATAGTTAATCCATCCAATTTTTTCCATTCCTTTTGAAAATCCTCAAGGAGAAATATTTTCCTTTCATCCTGAGTCATTTCAAGATATTTGGTTGCTTTAAACCAAGTAACAAATGGAATTACTTGGTAAAAAGTTTCAATATATTGATAAAATTGTTCTTTGAATTCTTGCAATTCTGATGCAGAAAATTTTTTAAAATACCATTCACGGAATGGTGCATATTTATCTTGCTGAAATTCAGCATTGATTTCTTGTCTATTGATAACAAAGTTTTCTGGTTTTATAAAAGCCATAAAAACTTTTATTAATGGATTGAGAAATTCATCTCGCTAGCAGTAGGAGATTCCCTCTGCTGTTGGGTATATATCCCATGAGGAATCTGTTGTTCAGAAACTTGGATTCCTTCCAGATTGGGTTGATTAAATTCAGAAGGAACAGATGAGTTAGCTTCTGAATAAGATGATCGAGCAGTCGAGGGTATAGATACTCTATAAGGACCTCGAGACCTCGTATCAGAATAAGAACTCCTATAAGAAGTTCTGTGAGATGTAGATCTATCAAATTTTAAGATTACATCGACCTGGATATTTTGAACAATTTGTTCAATTTCTTGATTTAAAATTGGTTTAGGTGAGACAGCTTGAGGTATACGCCAAGCATCAGGAAAAGTAATATTTTTCCGTTCACATAGTTTTCTTGTAGCAACATTAGTGGTTGCACTATTAGTCTCAATTAAGACTGTTCTTCCTGGTTCATTTTGATAATTAATTTTAGGAACCAGAGAAGTCATCACCTTGTAATGAAGGCGATAGATCAGAGCAATGGTTTCTGATCCAGGCATAAAGTTGTATCCCTCAGTTTGGAGATGAAGGGTACAAGCATGAAAAATATTTTTATCTATTAAATATAAAGTTAAATTTGGGAAAACATTGTAGCATACTGGACCAAGGCACAAGCTGGTCTCAATAGCAGCCATCAGAGAAGATTGCCAATCAAGGCATCTAGCATCTCTGAGAGTGCTAAGTTGTGACAGCCCGAATTTCGGCATCCCAAAATCCGTGCCATCTGCACGACCTTCAAGGCCGTGCCTTAAATTCATATCATAACTCGCCGATATATATGCAGCCAAACTGTAATTGAAGCACATGCGAACACTCTAAATAAAAATAAGAAGTTATAGGATAGTTGATCCTACAAGGCTTTCCCTGTTCCATGCCAATTCATGGACATAAGGACACACCCAAAAGTTTAATGACCATTATTCCTCTTAAATAGTTTACCAAGAGACAGTATTTAGACCTTCCAAATAATGAGGTTCGACATATCACGTCATACATAGTATTCTCTCACTCACTCTTAGGGTATGCAGCGGGTTTCCTAGAAGAATTCCTCAGGAGGAGGTTCTGTCTCTTGATGAAGAACTCGATGCCTTTGGATTAACTTCACCAAGTCCTCAGCTAGTCCATGACCGACGTATAGTCTAAGGGG
Organism: Chloranthus sessilifolius; assembly: GCA_021018995.1. Lineage (NCBI taxonomy): Eukaryota > Viridiplantae > Streptophyta > Magnoliopsida > Chloranthales > Chloranthaceae > Chloranthus > Chloranthus sessilifolius. The sequence goes on from CM037586.1 coordinate 36,783,700, forward strand.
GTGAGCTACATCCTAGCTCCGTAGGGAAAACAAAAGAGCATATAGATCATCCCTCACACATATGTCAGTAACTTAATAAAACATAAATTTTCAAGAAAACATTTATGTACAACAATTTGGATAACAGGAATAACTCAAAGGTTCCAATCACTACTTATCATAGTTTTGTTAAATCTCTTTATAAGCTTGTTCGTGAACTTGGCCTAAGCACTTAAATTTTAACTTAATTAATCCTCGAGCAATATAGCATCGAGCCCCGATGGAATACCCGCCATCGTCGTCTAACTAGACAGTTGTTATGTGTATTCCCTGGGAATACTGCCCAAGCCCCTTCCTCATAGGCGGCGGGGTCTATTCTCAATCTACATCCCTGGGATGTTATAATTGTCTGGATTGGCCGCACGTCACGGATATCCGCCGAGTCGTCATTGGGTATCCCGCCACGTCGGTGGGGTATTCTAATCAACCTTAAATAACAAAAGTATCAATGTGCTTTACATATAGTTATTCACCGTGATTGTGTTAAATATATTACATTAGGCCTTATCACATTATCTTTGTTTCTCTGTTTGTTTTCTTACGCATCCCTGGGATGCCCCATGCTTCTATTTCACCTTTCTTTGATTTAACCACATCATCTTTCGTCCCTCAGGGACCTCGTGGATTTTCCACATTGGAACACACGCACACCCTTATCATGAGGATTTATAAAATATACACTATTTAAATGTACTATACTACACATATGAATTCACAGAATAATGCACATGTTCGAGAGAATTCCCTACCTCGACGAATCTCAAAGCACGCTTGTCCTTAGAGGGTTAAAATGCATCAACCTACATTAAAAAAGAATTTTACTTTAGGATGCTCTAAGGTCTTTGGGGTGTAAGACACCCGAGTTTCTTATATTAGGAAACCAATATTTGAGTGATCACGGACCTCGCTCATGCGGTCATTAGCCCTCGCTCGGCGGTCACTTGACCTCGGCGGTCTCTTGACCTCGCTCGGCGGTCAAATCGAGATCGCTCGGCGGTTAAATCGAGCTTCGAATTTTACATGGACCCTCGCTCGAGTGAGCTCCCTTTAGTTTTAGGGACCGCTCGGCGAGCCCAGCCACATTTTCTATATTCATCCTCGCTCGGGCGTGCCTCTTTTGATCGCTCGAGCGAGGGACAATGATTTTGTCCCCCGCTCAGATTGAGAATATGCTTCCACTCACCATTTACCCTTTATCTTATACAAGGAAACATTTAGCCAACCTCCTTCCTACTATTTAAAACCTTCCTAGGCATCTATCATGTCCTTAACGCATTCCCTCACGATGAAACCGCACTGCGATTTATGATTTGAATATCTACTCGGTTATCCGGCCTCCCTGGTTCGTCCTCCCGTCGTTTCCTCTGATCTCCTATGCCGACCTAAGTCTCAACGAACCCTAGTTCTCTACCAGGCTCTTTTCTTCTTTCTCTCTATATTCTCCTTCTCTCTATTTAGGTTAGAATAGATTTACGTAAGGGCTCCTCTCTCTCCTTTTCACTTTTATATCTAAAATTTTTGGGATATACTAGTGTGTTTCCCACGTACCCACTTAAAGTATTTGGGTCGTTTTGGTCTCCTTGTGAAACACATATACCTATGTGTGTATGCGTGCCGTGCACAAATCGTGAAAAAATCTGGGTTGTGACAATCACCCCAACTTATAAGATTTTCGTCCTCGAAAATCGATATTATTTTCTTAACCAGGTACCACTTCTGTCATACGACTCGTATATCAAATCAGAAATTTACATAAATTGCCGCATTTTGCAGCAACCAGTGTTGGTCATGCCCACAATTTTCCATACAATAAAACAAAACAATTAACCAAAATATTATCGATATCTCATCCCATAAATATTTATCATCTACTCAAACAAAACCTTGTGACATTCATGTCACGATAGTTTGAAGAAAATTTTAACCTACATCTCAAAAGTTTCAAAATATTACATGCCAAGTGTTCAAATGTTTGCTACTATCTAATCCTCATCCTCTTCATAGTCGTCGTCGTAGTCGTCCTCGCCATCATCATCACCATCGTCCACCGTGACGGCTGTGGTACCCACCGTGGCGCTCCTCGTATACTTAGCACTCTTAGAGATGCTAGATGCCTTGATTGGCAATCTTCTCTGATGGCTACTATTGAGACCAGCTTATGCCTTGGTCCAGTATACTACAATGTTTTCCCAAATTTAACTTTATCTTTAACAGATAAAAGCTTATTGTGTAATTTAATAATAAGTAGAATTAGCACACAAAACTACTAATCCAATAAAAGAATCTCAAACTCAATATTCAAATAATGAGTCTATACCTAGACCTGCTACAATCAGTGACCTTAAGCATGAAATTAATTCATTAAAAATTGAGATGAGTAAGCAAAAGAAATCTCTTGCTACTCAACCACCAATTCAACAACATAATCTAATCAATGTCCTGAGCCAAGTAACAGCTCAAAAATGGCATATTCAAATTACTTTGGTAATCAATCAAGAATTTACTATCAAAGATGTTGTTGCTCTAATTGATAGTGGCGCTGATTTAAATTGTATACAGGAAGGATTGGTTCCTACCCAATATTTTGATAAAACCACTCAAACTCTTAATAATGCTAGTGGTTACAAAATGCAAATTAAATACAAATTAAATTATGTCTCAATTTGTAATAATGGAGTATGTATTCCAGCCAATTTTATACTTATCAAAGATTTAACTCAAATAGTTATTCTTGGTACTCCTTTTATCACCTCAATTTTCCCCTTAACCAAGGTAGATGAAAATGGTATTTATGCCCAATATAATGGACATAATCTCCTATTTCAATTTGTAACTCCACCACAAACAAAAGTTATCAATTCTGTGGAATCTAATTTATTTTTCAAAGAACAGCAACTTAACTTATTACAACAAGAAGTCAAATTCTTATCTTTAGAAAAACAATTGGAATCCCCTTCAATCCAAACCAAGATTTCTCAACTTTTGAAATCTTACCACAATGAAATTTGTAGTGATATACCAAATGCTTTTTGGGATCGCAAGAAACATATTGTTTCTCTTCCCTATAATCCTGATTTCAATGAACGACATATTCCAACTAAAGCAAGACCAAGTCAAATGAAACTTGCTTATTTGGAATTATGCAAAACTGAAATTGCCAGTTTATTGCACAAACAACTTATTCGTCCCAGTCACTCCCCATGGAGTTGTACAGCTTTTTATGTGAATAAAAATGCTGAACGAGAACGAGGAACTTCTCGACTAGTTATCAATTATAAACCATTAAATGATTGCCTCCAATGGATTCGTTATCCTATTCCTAACAAAAAGGATTTGCTGGATCGCTTACATTCAGCCACTATTTTTTTCAAGTTTGAACTCAAATCAGGGTATTGGCAAATTTAGGTGGCCGAGACTGACAGGTATAAAACTTCTTTTACTGTTCCTTTTGGACACTTTGAATGGAATGTTATGCCATTTGGCCTTAAAAATGCTCTTTCTGAATTTCAAAATATTATGAATGAGATATTTACTCCATATACTGAATTTTCTATAGTCTATATTGATGACATACTTATCTTTTCAAAGTTTATTGACCAACATTTTAAACATCTCAAAATTTTCAAAGACATTATCCACAAAAATGGATTAGTCGTTTCTGCTCCTAAAATCAAGTTATTTCAAACATCTATTCGATTTCTTAGTCATAATATTCACCAAGGTCAAATTATCCCAATTGACAGAAGTATTGAATTTGCCTCAAAATTTCCTGATGTAATTCTGGACAAAACCCAATTACAAAGATTTTTGGGCAGTCTGAATTATGTTGCAAATTTTATTCCTAACCTGGCATATGATGCAAAAATATTACAATCACGACTCCAAAAGAATCCATCTCCATGGACTGACGCCCATACCAAAGCTGTTCAGCAAATCAAATTAAAAGTCAAACAAATTCCCTGTCTCTCTTTAGCCAATCCACTTTGGTATAAAATAGTTGAGACAGATGCCTCTCAACTAGGCTATGGAGGAATTTTAAAACAACTCAATCCCTCCAAACAGAAGGAAGAATTAATTAGATACACTTCTGGTGTTTGGAAAGATGCCCAAACTAATTATTCAACTATTAAAAAAGAAGTTCTCGCTATTGTCAAATGTATTCAAAAATTTCAGGATGATTTACTTAATCAGTCCTTCTTACTTCGAATAGATTGTAGTTCAGCAAAATCTGTTTTACAAAAAGATGTCAAAAATCTTGCATCAAAACAAATCTTTGCTAGATGGCAAGCTGAACTATCCTCCTTTGATTTTCAAATTGAATATATACAAGGAGAAACAAATTCTCTCCCTGATTTTCTAACTAGAGAATTTTTGCAGGGTATTTCGTAATGGCGGCATCCTCCTCAGGAGGAAAAGGCAAAGAAAGGGGCAATATCCCCTTATCTTCAAATCAAGAATCCATAGATGATCATGCTCTTTGGACAATTATCCAAAGCAATAGACATCGAACAAAAGGAGGCTTTCAATTTAAAGACTCTGCTCAAAAAGATATTTCTCTCAATAAAGAGAAAAATGTTTCTAATAAGGAGAAAACTTCTCTCAATAAAGAGACGATTGAAACAAAAGAAATATCTTATATTCAAAAGGATATATTTTCCACCATTCTGGTAATTGAACCAGAAGATCAACAATGGATATCTGATCCCTGGGAATTGAAGAGACGATATCTTGACAATCAAGGATTTCCTGCATTGGATGGCAAAACCCGTCTAATTGCAGAAGCAATTTTGACCGCTACTGGATCCATTACCTTTACCCATCATATGGAAAACCTACGGCCAGATAGCCCAATTACCTATAGTAAAGCCATTATTCATAAGATCCTTAAACCCTCAATTTGGGGTTTTGACCTAAATAAATCTCGCAAACTCAGTTCAGGCCATTCTTTCAATTATTGGGAATATATCCAATCTTTCACCAATGCCTTTTATTATATGAATCCCAAACAGAAACATTCCTGGTTTCTAAAGATTTGTCCAGATATCCTTCAAGCTGGTATTCCCAATTGGTTCTATAATTGGTGGAGTTATTTCGGTCCAACCACCAAAATTTTACCCAAATCATTAATTCCTTTATATAATCAATATGAAGGAGTAAAATTCAAAGGAAAAAATCCCCATTTCTCTGAAGTTGATTTCTTTTTCTTCACAGAATGCAGTATTCCATGGACTTGGATGTGGAATATTCAAATTACCACTATTGACCATCTTCCCACACTTCAAAGAACTTACTGGATCCGATGGTGGGATAATATTCCCGATTTTGACAAAAAATTACTTGAAATTTCATCCATCATATCCCAGCATGCCAAAACAGCAAAATCTGAGGCTTCTTTATCTTCTTTAGAATCTAATCCTTTTGAAATATTCAAATCCATGATTCGAAAATAACAACCCGATTTATCTGAGACACAGATTAATCATCATTGTCTTGCTTCCATGAAATCCCATTTTCTTCAAACATTCAATTCAGTATCCCATTCGGATGAAGATTCCCTCACTTCGTCTGAAAACAATAATTCCTTCCATGCTCTAGCAAGGGAATCACAACCAGACAGTCCTGATCAATCACTCGGCGAATATTGGGACTCAATCATTAATCAGGTCAAGAGTAAGAAATAATTTTTCAACCATCAATACAACTGTTTTCCCAGCCAATACAGCTGTCCATCACTCCAAGCAAATGTCAATGAAGCTGTCACTTCACAGTAATAAAGTGACGAATCAGTCAAAGAAGCTATTTGCTCACACATCATCAGAAACCCTACCTTTTAAATTATTAAAGGTCAATAGCCTCACCAGCTGTCCATGAAGTCATCATTCCAATTATGAAGCACTGACGCATGCCCTTACGTCAGAACACAATTATCAAGGGACGAAGCGACTGCAACCAATCCACCCAGCACACGTGTCCCACTCAGCTGCGGATTCCAATTCATTTCAAATCCGCATTCATCAATCAGTTGCGGATTCCAAACCACTTCAAGTCCGCATTCATCTATAAAAGGGTTAGCCTGGGGATTGTCCAGGACACCGATCAATTGTATAGAATATTTTCCATAGCATTCTCTTGTTCTTTCTTTTAGCATAAGTGTGTATCGGAGAAGCTACTCAAGGTTTCGGTAAGCTTCCTCCATTTGTATATATTTATTTAATGCATGCATAGTAGCAGCATAGTTGTAATAACCCGAAAAATCATGCAAAACTATGACCTCGGGATCCGTGCCCGATTGGTCACAAGTTTGACCAATCAGGAGATCAAGAGTTAGCATAGGATGTAATGAACGGACGAGATGTGATAGTTTGAGTGATTTCGTGGTGTGTGTTGTAAATAGGAAGTCGCATACACCTACCGCGGTGTATGTGCTCAACACACAAGTGAAGAATAGGATAAAAAGGGTTTAATAACCCTAAATGGGTGTTTTTGAGTTGTTGAAGGAGAGTAAAGAAGAGAGAGGGAGTAAAAAGAGTGATTAATGCAAGGAGTAAAGGCTAGTTGAGGAAGGGAGATTCAAGCAATAAACGCCGGATTCGACACGAGGGATCCGCTGAAAAGCTAAAGCTGGAACCCTAGCCTTCCAACCCTAGATTTGAAATCAATTTGAGATTGATTCAAGGTAAAATTTTGTAAATCAAATGCATAGATTATAGAGGCTAAATGGTAGTTGAAAATAGTTTAAATCTTAGGATAATGGCTTAGAAAAATAGAAGAAAAAGTGTGAAAGAAGATTAGGAAGAACAGCTCGAAAAGGGGCTGAATCTGACAATTTCGATTAATCGAAATTGGGTTTCGATGTCGAAATTGGCGAAGTTGAAAAGGTCGGAGGACCCGATTTGATTAATCGAAATTGATTTGATTCGAAATTGATTTGATTTAATCGACTTTGGATTTCGATTGATCGATTTGGAGATCGATTAATCGACTGGGAACCTCCAGTGGACCCCAGGGGTTGGAGGAAATGACTTAAGGAAAAATCGACTAATCGAAATGGGATTTCGATTAATCGATTTTAGTTTTCGATTAATCGATTTGGAATCGATTAATCAACTTGTGAAACTCGACTGTTCGAACTGAGAGTCGACTTTGCGAAAAGAAGAATTTCGATTAATCGAAATGGGATTCGACTAATCGAATGAAAACTCGACTGTTCGAACAGTGAAATTACTTTGCGAAAAGAAGAATTTTGATTAATCAAATGAAAACTCGACTGTTCGAATAGTGAAATTACTTTGCGAAAAGGAGAATTTTGATTAATCGAAATTGCTTCGATTAATCGATATTGACCTTCGATTAATCGATTTTGGAAATCGATTAATCGAATCAGATTCGATTAATCGATTTTGGAGTTTGATTAATCGACTGAGATAAATTATGTTGACTTTTGGGTTTGACTTTAAGATTCTTGGAGGATCTTATACCTTCTTTATTGCGTCCTTTGTGATGTGTTTCACCTGTTATGTGGTACCATAGGTGGTACGTGTGGACTAGTGCACAAGGAGCCACGTGGGACCTTGATGCAATGATCAAATGAAGACTTGAGGTAGGGAACACCTTGAACATGTACTTTATTTTACAAGAGCATGTATGTAGTGATATAGAACTCAATTCAAATGTTTATTTCTTAAGAATTTGTGAAAAGTGTGTGTGTGTGACACCCATAAGAGTAATCATAATGAGCCATCCCCAGGGGATGAAGAAGTAAAGAGATAAGAGCACCAGGTGTGATGCAAGTAAATGGATACATCCCAGGGATGTATCCAAGGATTGAATCATGTTTGATAGGGCCTAACTGATATAAGATAGCACATTTACACGGTGAATAACTATATGTAAGGCACCGATATTTTTGTTATTTGAGGTTTGATAGGGTACCCCACCGACGTGGCGGGATATCCACGACTGACACGGCAGGATATCCGTGACCGATCTGTTGGCCGAAACCGTGAAGGCGGTCACGAGGCTTATCCGTACATAGTAAGCACACCCCAGGGGTGTTGATTGAGACAAGTGAAACCCCGCCACCAATCCCCAGGGGAAAGGGGCTTGGGTACTATTTGTATTCCCAGGGAATACGGTTAAAACTGTCTATATAGATGACGATGATGGATATCTCGTCGGGGCTCGATGCTATATTGCTCGGGGATTACTTAAGTTGATAGTTTAAGTTTTGCTTTAGGCCTTCTCAGCATCATTCATGAGTAAATGAACATATAAGTAATCAATAGTAAAACGAAATGCTTTTAATTCTGTTTCATTAACAACTGCATAGATACATCATGCATGGCATATCATGGAATACATGTGAGTTATAATTTATATGTTCAACCGTGTTTGTTCCCTATTGAGCTAGGATGTAGCTCACCCTATAGACTATACGTCGCAGGTCCACTACTAGCATTGCGCGGCTTGAGGATCCGTGAGTCGGACCTTGAGTTGGAGCCACCTCCAGAGGACTTCTTCTAGAGGACTCCGTTGTGCCACTTTGAGGGATTTTGGAGAGGTTTTGTACGGCTTGGTATGTCAAGCCTTGATTCTGTTTAAAACCATGTACATAAGGAGTTGGGATTATCCTTTTGGGACGAACCATCCGGGATGATCTCTATCATCGATGGTTCGGATCGGTTCTCCATTTATGCAGAGGCATGAGGGTAGAACTGTCTTTTGGGAAGTAAATTAATATAGATTTAAATTCCGCAAATTTCATTTCTAGTGCTTTTGATGCTTGATATACCAATGTCCCGTGCTTAGCAAAAAGGGCACGGTCAAGATGATCGTGCTGATGGCACGAGTTTCGGGGTGCCGAAATCCGGGCTGTCACAGTTGGTATCAGAGCCATTTTCTTTTAGCAATTCTGACAAGGGTTCTTTCGTCAGAACATAGGGGCTTCTGCTAACGAAACTTTAGTTTCAAATGCAGCCGCAAATGTCGTCTAGAGGAAGAGGCCGACCAAGGGGAGGCAATCAAAGAAGTCTACGTAGTGGAGATGGTTACATCTCTCCTACAAATAGAGTGCCTTTAGGAGGTACTGAGGCCCCAGGGGGCAGTAGTAGTAGACAACGGGATGAAGAAGATCGAGATCATCAAGATCAAGATTTAAGAGAACAAGAAAGATTGAGAGAAAGACAAGAGGACAGAGAAGAGCGACAAAGGATGATGCACACTATGGAGACTATGGCAGCTGCCATGGCACAACAGGCCGCATCCTTTGCAGCTCATGCATCAAGAGAAATGACCACCTACACCACTGTGGGACTGCGTTGCTGCTGTGCCCTCATCATTTACAGAGTTTAGGACGATGAGACCTCCTACATTTTTCTGAGGCAAAACCTGATAGCTGGAGCTGGTTGATGGAGATGGAGAAATTCTTTAGCGTGCTAACTTGCACGGAAGATGAGAGTGTAAGATGGGCAGCTTATATGTTGGATGGGGAGGCTGGGCCTTAGTGGAAGTCCGTGATACGGACTCGGGCTCAGGAGACTTCAGAGTTGCCTTGGACTTGGGAGGAGTTTGTTGAGGAGTTCAACAAACAATATTTTCCAGAAGTGGTGAGGAACCAATTAGAGATACAATTTTTGCAGTTAGTACAAGGGAGAATGACTGTGAGAGAATACGGGGTAGAGTTTCTACGACTTGCCCGTTTTGCTCCGGACTACGTCGCTACTGAGGTGATGAAGTCCAAGAGGTTTTAGCAAGGTTTGAAGCCTGAGGTTAGGGGAGGCGTAGCTCCATTTCAACTGAGGACCTATGAAGAGGTCATGAGCAAGGCGTTGGTGGTGGAAGAGGAAAACAATAATAGATATAGACAGAGAGAGCAGCAGAGAGGAGGAAATGAACAAGGAAGAACGGGGCACTATGAACCGGTGAACAAAAAGCCGAGGTTCATGGCCCAGAATCAGAGACCACAGTTCCAAGGGGGTTTCGGAAGACCGGCGCAGCAACAACAACACCAACAGAGGTTTCCATTACTTGCGTCGGGGAGACCTATTCGCTATGAGAGCCCTGCCATGTCTACTGGCGCCACTATCACACAGGGTTCTCGTACTGTTTCTTCCGCACCTCGGGAGACTTGCGCAAAGTGTGGCAAGCCTCATAGGACGGTGGACTGTAGATCGGGAACTAGGGGTTGTTTCCGATGTGGCAAGGTGGGCCACTTGATCAAGGATTGCCCCGAAGCTGATAAGAGAAAGACGATTTCAGTTGCAGCACCACGACCAATTCAAGCAAGGAAACCGATCGTCCAGGGGAGAGCCTATGCAGTCACTGCTCAGGAAGCAGGGAACGTGCATGACGTCATCCAAGGTGAGACCCTTTTTAAAATTAAAGAAAATTTTCATTTCATTAAGATCTTAGATAGAGAGGAGCATGCATTAGAAATTATATAGATTCTTTTCTCAATACAAAAAGCTGTATGTGAATTAAGAGTGTAAATTGATGTGTAAATTATTGTATGTATGTATGTATACTATAGGTACTTTAAACATATATGAAAAAGGATGCTTCGGTGGATATGACGCTCGAGTGTTGATAGACCCCGGGTCTACCCACTCATTCGTCACTCCACGTTTCGCTAAGAAGATGAAGATTGTTCCAGAGACGTTGGATTTCGTCCTATCTGTGTCTATTCCGACTGGAGAGTTAGTAGACACGGAGTTAGCTTACAAATCCATCATTGTAGCAGTTCGAGACTTAGAGGTGCATGAACTAGAAGCAAAGTTGATACTGTTAGACATGCAAGGGTTTGATGTGATCCTTGGCATGGATTGGTTGGCGCAGCATTGTGCGACCGTTGATTGCAAGAACAAGGTAGTTATTTTCAGACCCAACACAAGAAGATCATTTCGGTTTCAAGGAGTGAGGTCGTCATCGTACTTTCTCGTGATGAGGCGAAAATGATTAGAAAGGGTTGCAGTGGATACTTAGCTTTCTTAAAGGAGGACAAGGAAGAAAAGAATGACATTTCTGAGATAGCAGTTGTGCGAGACTTCGCTGACGTGTTTCCAGAGGAATTGCCTGGATTACCTCCAGAAAGAGAAGTAGAATTCGCCATTGACTTAGCACCAGGAACGGAGCCTATTTCGAAAGCACCTTATAGAATGGCTCCCGCTGAGTTAAAGGAATTAAAGGAACAACTACAAGAACTTATGGATAAGGGGTTTGTTAGATCGAGCGTGTCTCCATGGGGAGCACCGGTCTTGTTTGTCAAGAAGAAGGATGGGTCAATGCGGCTATGCATTGACTATCGACAATTGAACAAACTCACTGTGAAGAACCGCTACCCTTTGCCTAGAATAGACGATCTATTCGACCAACTGCAAGGAGCAAAGTATTTTTCCAAGATCGACCTAAGATCTGGGTATCATCAGTTGTGAGTCAAAGCAGAGGACATTCAGAAGACAGCTTTCCGGACACGGTATGGACACTATGAATTCCTTGTGATGCCGTTTGGATTAATGAATGCTCTGGCGTCGTTTATGGATCTGATGAACCGAGTGTTTAAACCACACTTGGACTCCTGCGTCGTAGTATTTGTTGACGATATACTGATATACTCCAAATCCATGACGGAACACGAAGAACATTTGAGGATTGCTCTACAGACGCTACGTGAACACCAATTGTACGCCAAACTCAGCAAGTGTGAGTTTTGGTTGGAAGAAGTTAGCTTTTTGGGACATGTCGTCTCGAAGCACGGTGTCACGGTAGATCCAGCTAAAATAAAGCGATGTCAAATGGGGCGACCAAAACGAGTGATGATGTCCAAGTTTTACGGGCTTAGCGGCTATTATCGGCGTTCGTTGAGGGGTTTTCAAAGATATCGAGACCTCTCACAAAGTGACACGAAAAAGATTCAAGGTTTGATTGGAGTGAGGCATGCGAGAAGAGTTTTCAAGAACTCAAAGCGAGACTCACTTGACTCGATGTTAGCGATTCCTTGAGCGATGGAGGATACGCCGTGTCTGACAGCGTCATACAATGGCCTTGGTTGTGTGCTCAACCAACAAGAAGGTGATAGCTTACGGATCAACAGTTGAAAGAACACGAGAAAATTACCCGACTCATGACTTGGGCTGGCGTGGTCATTTTGCGCTAAAAATTTGGAGACATTACTTGTATGGTGAGACTTTTGAAATTTTCACCGATCATAAGAGCCTCCGATATCTGTTTACACAGAAAGAACTCAACATGAGACAGCGCAGATGGATGGAATTCCTCAAGGATTACGATTGCTCCATACAATACCATCCTGGCAAGGCGAATGTAGTGGCCGATGCATTGAGTCGAAAAGGTTCAGCTCAGTTAGCTTCTTTGATTTTGGGTATGCACCGATGGAAATTATTGGAAGACCTGGCAATCTATGATGCGAACATTGAGTCAAGGACCGGATCCTTTTGGCTAACATATCGATAAAGCCCGGTGATATTTGAGCATATCCACGATCTACAGATGAAAGATCCGACATTAACAAAGATTCATCAAGACGTGAGTGAAGGCATTAGGTCGGACTTCTCATTAAAAGAAGATGGTTCTTTATTGTTTAAGGACCGTCTATGCATTCCGGACAACGCCGATCTAAGACGAACGATTCTTGATGAGGCCCATAAGTCAAATTATGCTATCCACCCTGGTAGCACCAAAATGTACCAAGATTTGAAAAAGAACTCTTTGGTGGAAGGGATCAAACAAGACGTGGCCGAGTATGTGTCACGATGTTTGACTTGTCAGCAAGTGAAGGTTGATCATAGACATCCTGCTGGACTATTGCAACCTTTACCAATACCAGAATGGAAGTGGGAATCGATCTCAATGGATTTCATTGTTGGATTACCCCGTACTGCCAAGAGACACAATGCCATTTGGGTCGTCGTAGATCGATTGACCAAATCAGCGCACTTTTTGCCGTACAATACTACATATACAGCAGGAAGACTAGCAGACTTATACATGAAGGAGATTGTAAGATTACATGGTATCCCAAGCAGCATAATTTCAGATCGTGATCCACTATACACGTCCAAGTTTTGGAAGAAATTTCAAGAAGGAATGGGAACTTGACTAGACTTTAGTTCAGCTTTCCATCCTCAAACTGATGGGCGCGAGCGAGAGTGAACCAAGTAATAGAAGACATGCTCAGGGCTTGCATGCTTGATATGCAAGGATACTGGGATGAGTATCTACCGATGCTCGAGTTCGCATATAACAATAGTTTCCAAACGAGCATTGGCATGGCACCGTATGAAGCTCTGTATGGACGACGATGCAAGTCACCTCTAAATTGGGAGGAAACAGGTGAGAAATTTGTATTAGGACCAAAACTACTTGAAGATAACGCTACCGTCGTTCAAATTATCAGAGAAAGGTTGAAGGCGACCTGAGTAGCGAGAAAAGTTACAGGACTAGTGTTGACTATAAAGTGGGCGAGCACGTGTTTGTGAAGGTATCACCTATGAAAGGTGTAATGAGATTTGGCAAGAGGGGGAAGTTAAGTCCACGTTATGTTGGACCATTTGAAATTTTGGGACGAGTAGGTGAAGTTGCATATCGCATTGGTTTACCACCACTATTTGATCGAGTGCATAACGTTTTTCACATATCAATGCTCAGAAAGTACGTGAATGATCCGTCTCATGTGTTAGGAAAGCAACCTATAGAGATGTGTGAGGACATGAGCATGATAGAGGAACAAGTGGAAATCTTGGATCGGAAAGAACAAGTACTGCGCACTAAAGTGATTCCCTTAGTGCTTGTTCGGTGGAACAACCATCCTAAAGAAGAGGCTACTTGGGAACGAGAGGCCGATGTGAAAGAACAATATCCAGCCTTGTTTCCAACGACGTGAGAATTCAATGTAGACCACAAACATGTTTGTGAAATCTCCACTATGCTTGTAATTCAATGGAAATTTTGATCCAATCTGTCATAAATTGTCAAAAATAGTAAAAGAAAGAAAGAGATTGAAATTCTGTAGAAATTGGGCAAAACCGATTAATCGAATTTCAAATCGATTAATCAATTTGGAATTTCGATTAATCAATTTTGTTCGATTAGTCGACTGGCATGTGCCAGTGACTAGAAATTGAAAGGAGAGTTAGAATATACATGAAGACACATTTCGATTGATTGAATTGGAATCTCGACTAATCGATTTACAAAAAGGACTTACGAGAAATTGAAATCAAATGGACGATTTCGATTAATCGATTTCGAAATTTCGATTAATCGAAATCGATTCGATTAATCGAATAATTTAAGAAATTCTGGAAAATTAGAAGTTACAGCACGATTTCGATTAATCGAAATTAAATTCGATTAATCGATTTTGGAATTTCGATTAATCGAAATGGATTTCGATTAATCGACTGGCTCGCGCCAGTGAGCTTAAAAATTTAAAATTTTAATTAGATACGATTTCGATTAATCGAAATGATTTCGATTAATCGAATTTGACTTTCGATTAATCGATTTTGGAAATCGATTAATCGATTTTACGCGGCTTAACCTAGTTTTGAATCTCGATTAATCGATTCTGGATTTTGATTAATCGAGCCGGGGCCTATATATTGAAAATTGGGGATTTTCTTTGGCATTCGAAATCATTTCACTTTGAGGTTTTTGAGCGTTTGATCTTCTTCCTCTTCTCCGACAAGCCGGTGCCCTAGGGTTTGGATCTTCCATCGATTCGCTTCCGAATCCGCCTTCGAAAACCTAAGGTAAACCCTAGATTTCCGTTTTTCTTTCCATTTGAGCTAGTTAAAAACCCTAGTTTTCCCAATATGCCGCCTAAAACCCGATTGTCTTCGAAGAAGGCAACTTCCAAGCTACCGGTTAGGCGTAAGAATGCCGCACCACCACCACCTACCCCATCGCCCGTGAGGACTCCTTCACCGTCGGAATTGGAGACCACCTCCGGTTCGACGAGCGCATCCATGCGCGAGCCTTCCCGCGAATCCACGCCCATACCACCACCACCCACCAATATGGTGCAACCAAATGAATGGTGGGCAGCAAAGACCTTCGAGGTCGAATATATCATCGACCCTACCCTTTTTACCGATCCCGATGTGCCGGGCGAGACCCAATGGGCTTGAAACTTCCTAAATAACGCCGGCCTCGGCAACCTACTCAAACCAATCCGGGGTTCCTACTACCCTAGGTTGGTTAGGTTATTCTACCAAGGGCTAACCGATGGCCCTACCGATGACTGCATTTTGACCACGATCGAGGGTCGTCTATACACGATCACTCGGCGTCACATACATGAGGTGCTCGAGTGCTACCTCGAGTTCACCCCCGAGACTACCCTGTTTCCACCTTTTGAGGAGGAACCCCGTTTTGAGGAGGTCATGACCCGCATGACCAACGGCAAGAAGGGGTCGGGCTCCTCCATCAAGAGGGTTGACCTTCCACCGTATATGTGGATGCTTGACTCGGTGGTCAAGTGCAATTTGTACCCTATGCGCCATGACACCGAGCGCGTGGAGAAAGTGCAGCAGGCACTTTACTCGGCCTTCTGTGGCCGGTGGTTTGATGCCACCATGCTCATCCTTGAGGGGATGAGATACATAAAGGGCAAACTGATGAAGGGCAACCTAAGGCCCAAGGAGAAGATGCCCTACGCTCACCTGGTATCGAGCATGTTGGAGTGCTACTCCAACGATCCGTCCTACACCGTCTCTCCTTACGAGGTGAGAGCTGCGGACTGCGTGAAGACATTCTCTAGGTCTTCATGGGGCCGTAGCTATAACCTACTAAAGCGGACCCTAGGCTCAGTCCCGCTCCTTGGCGGCAGCTGATGGCGCCACCACCCCACCACCTCGTGGAGACCCACCCATGGGTGGGGCACACCCTGCCGCAGCTGAGCCATCCGTGGAGAGGGTTCCCTCCCACACCACAGCCTCACCGACACCACCTGCCCACTCCGCGCCCACGACACCCACCTCATCCTACCACCGGCGCGCTGCCCCATCCGGTCCTACCATCGAGGACGTGTTGGCTCGCATGGAAGCCAACAACGACCGGATGAACCGACGGATGGACTTTTTGATGTTCCACACACTCCGCCATATCTACCCGACCGACTACCGCCGCTACCTCGCCCAGGAGGAGGAGTGGACGGCCGGACGCACCGCCTTCCATAGAGGACCCGTCTTCCATCCCACCACTACAGACGCGGCTCCTTCCACATCCACATCTGCTCCATGACAGAGCCACAGACCCCCGTCGCCACCACATGACTAGAGCCATCGGCCGACCCACTACCACCCGACCGGCCCAGCGAGGGGACTGTTTGAGTCGTATATGTATTTTGCATTTTGATTTATACCTGTAGATTTTATTGTACGCCAACTTATTGGCTTTGTAACAAAATATTCAATCCTTAATGCAAATCCAACTTTTCGTGTAATTGTTCATTTTGTTAAATTTTACTTCCATGCTTATATGTGTGAATGTGTGCATATTTAAATACGTATGCGTCAAGTGAACCACCTCACCTGAAAGTGCGGGGGGGGGATAGAGAGAGAGACCATACCGACAAACCTTGGATTATTTTCGAGGACGAAAATTCCCAAGGTGGGGAGGATGTAATAACCCGAAAAATCATGCAAAACTATGACCTCAGGATCCGTGCCCGATTGGTCACAAGTTTGACCAATCAGGAGATCAAGAGTTAGCATAGGATGTAATGAACGGACAAGATGTGATAGTTTGAGTGATTTCGTGGTGTGTGTTGTAAATAGGAAGTCGCATACACCTACCGCGGTGTATGTGCTCAACACACAAGTGAAGAATAGGATAAAAAGGGTTTAATAACCCTAAATGGGTGTTTTTGAGTTGTTGAAGGAGAGTAAAGAAGAGAGAGGGAGTAAAAAGAGTGATTAATGCAAGGAGTAAAGGCTAGTTGAGGAAGGGAGATTCAAGCAATAAACGTCGGATTCGACACGAGGGATCTGCTGAAAAGCTAAAGCTGGAACCCTAGCCTTCCAACCCTAGATTTGAAATCAATTTGAGATTGATTCAAGGTAAAATTTTGTAAATCAAACGCATAGATTATAGAGGCTAAATGGTAGTTGAAAATAGTTTAAATCTTAGGATAATGGCTTAGAAAAATAGAAGAAAAAGTGTGAAAGAAGATTAGGAAGAACAGCTCGAAAAGGGGCTGAATCTGACAATTTCGATTAATCGAAATTGGGTTTCGATTAATCGAAATTGGCCAGGAAGTTGAAAGGTCAGAGGACCCCGATTTCGATTAATCGAAATTGATTTCGATTAATCGACTTTGGATTTCGATTGATCGATTTGGAGATCGATTAATCGACTGGGAACCTCCAGTGGACCCCAGGGGTTGGAGGAAATGACTTAAGGAAAAATCGACTAATCGAAATGGGATTTCCATTAATCAATTTTAGTTTCGATGTCGATTTGGAATCGATTAATCAACTTGTGAAACTTCATTTATTGCGAGTCGACTTTGCGAAAAGAAGAATTTCGATTAATCGAAATGGGATTCGACTAATCGAATGAAAACTCGACTATTCGAACAGTGAAATTACTTTGCGAAAAGAAGAATTTCGATTAATCGAAATTGGATTCGATTAATGAAATTCAAAAGAGAATGGTAAATTTATGCGAAAAGGAGAATTTGAAATCGAAATTGCTTGATTGTCGATATTGACCTTCGATTGTCGATTAATCGATTAATCGATTTTGAAATCGATTAATCGACTTTTAGGTTTGACTTTAAGATTCTTGGAGGATCTTATACCTTCTTTATTGCATCCTTTGTGATGTGTTTCACCTGTTATGTGGTACCATAGGTGGTACGTGTGGACTAGTGCACAAGGAGCCACGTGGGACCTTGATGCATTGATCAAATGAAGACTTGAGGTAGGGAACACCTTGAATATGTACTTTATTTTACAAGAGCATGTATGTAGTGATATAGAATTCAATTCAAATGTTTATTTCTTAAGAATTTGTGAAAAGTGTGTGTGTGTGACATCCATAAGAGTAATCATAATGAGCCATCCCCAGGGGATGAAGAAGTAAAGAGATAAGAGCATCAGGTGTGATGCAAGTAAATGGATACATCCCAGGGATGTATCCAAGGATTGAATCATGTTTGATTGGGCCTAACTGATATAAGATAGCACATTTACACGGTGAATAACTATATGTAAGGCACCGATATTTTTGTTATTTGAGGTTTGATAGGGTACCCCACCGTCGTGGCGGGATATCCACGACTGACACGGCAGGATATCCGTGACCGATACGGCGGCGAAACCGTAGGCCAGTGCGGAGGCTTATCCGTACATAGTAAGCACACCCCAGGGGTGTTGATTGAGACAAGTGAAACCCCGCCACCAATCCCCAGGGGAAAGGGGCTTGGGTACTATTTGTATTCGGGGAATACATTAAAGCTATCTATATAGATGACGATGATGGTTATCTCATCGGGGCTCGATGCTATATTGCTCGGGGATTACTTAAGTTGAAAGTTTAAGTTTTGCTTTAGGCCTTCTCAGCATCATTCATGAGTAAATGAACATATAAGTAATCAATAGTAAAACGAAATGCTTTTAATTCTGTTTCATTAACAACTGCATAGATACATCATGCATGGCATATCATGGAATACATGTGAGTTATAATTTATATGTTCAACCGTGTTTGTTCCCTATTGAGCTAGGATGTAGCTCACCCTATAGACTATACGTCGCAGGTCCACTACTAGCATTGCAGGCTTGAGGAGTCCGGCGAGTCGGACCTTGCGGCCGGTGACGAGTTGGAGCCACCTCCAGAGGACTTCTTCTAGAGGACTCCGTTGTGCCACTTTGAGGGATTTTGGAGAGGTTTTGTACGGCTTGGTATGTCAAGCCTTGATTCTGTTTAAAACCATGTACATAAGGAGTTGGGATTATTCTTTTGGGGCCGAACCATCCGTGATGATTGCTATCGCCGATGGTTGGATCGGTTCCTCCATTCATGCAGAGGCATGAGGGTAGAACTGTCTTTTGGGAAGTAAATTAATATAGATTTAAATTCCGCAATTTCATTTCTAGTGCTTTTGATGCTTGATATACCAATGTCCCGTGCTTAGCAAAAAGGGCACGGTCAAGATGATCGTGCTGATGGCACGAGTTTGAGAGTCGAAATAGCCATTTTCTTTTAGCAATTCTGACAAGGGTTCTTTCGTCAGAACATAGGGGCTTCTGCTAACGAAACTTTAGTTTCAAATGCAGCCGCAAATGTCGTCTAGAGGAAGAGGCCGACCAAGGGGAGGCAATCAAAGAAGTCTACGTAGTGGAGATGGTTACATCTCTCCTACAAATAGAGTGCCTTTAGGAGGTACTGAGGCCCCAGGGGGCAGTAGTAGTAGACAACGGGATGAAGAAGATCGAGATCATCAAGATCAAGATTTAAGAGAACAAGAAAGATTGAGAGAAAGACAAGAGGACAGAGAAGAGCGACAAAGGATGATGCACACTATGGAGACTATGGCAGCTGCCATGGCACAACAGGCCGCATCCTTTGCAGCTCATGCATCAAGAGAACAGCAGCCACCTACACAACCTGTAGGACCTGTGTTGCCTGTGCCCTCATCATTTACAGAGTTTAGGACGATGAGACCTCCTACATTTTCTGGGCAGTACAATGGCGGGAGAAGATGGAGATGGAGAAATTCTTTAGCGTGCTAACTTGCACGGAAGATGAGAGTGTAAGATGGGCAGCTTATATGTTGGATGGGGAGGCTGGGCCTTAGTGGAAGTCCGTGATACGGACTCGGGCTCAGGAGACTCCAGAGTTGCCTTGGACTTGGGAGGAGTTTGTTGAGGAGTTCAACAAACAATATTTTCCAGAAGTGGTGAGGAACCAATTAGAGATACAATTTTTGCAGTTAGTACAAGGGAGAATGACTGTGAGAGAATACGGGGTAGAGTTTCTACGACTTGCCCGTTTTGCTCCGGACTACGTCGCTACTGAGGTGATGAAGTCCAAGAGGTTTTAGCAAGGTTTGAAGCCTGAGGTTAGGGGAGGCGTAGCTCCATTTCAACTGAGGACCTATGAAGAGGTCATGAGCAAGGCGTTGGTGGTGGAAGAGGAAAACAATAATAGATATATAGGAGAGAAGCGGGAGGAGGAAATGAACAAGGAAGAACGGGGCACTATGAACCGGTGAACAAAAAGCCGAGGTTCATGGCCCAATCGAGACCAGTTCAAGGGGTTTGGAAGGCCGGCGCAACAACACCAACAGAGGTTTCCATTACTTGCGTCGGGGAGACCTTTTCGCTATGAGAGCCCTGCCATGTCTACTGGCGCCACTATCACACAGGGTTCTCGTACTGTTTCTTCCGCACCTCGGGAGACTTGCGCAAAGTGTGGCAAGCCTCATAGGACGGTGGACTGTAGATCGGGAACTAGGGGTTGTTTCCGATGTGGCAAGGTGGGCCACTTGATCAAGGATTGCCCCGAAGCTGATAAGAGAAAGACGATTTCAGTTGCAGCACCACGACCAATTCAAGCAAGGAAACCGATCGTCCAGGGGAGAGCCTATGCAGTCACTGCTCAGGAAGCAGGGAACGTGCATGACGTCATCCAAGGTGAGACCCTTTTAAAATTAAAGAAAATTTCCATTTCATTAAAATCTTAGATAGAGGAGCATGCATTAGAAATTATATAGATTCTTTTCTCAATACAAAAAGCTGTATGTGAATTAAGAGTGTAAATTGATGTGTAAATTATTGTATGTATGTATGTATACTATAGGTACTTTAAACATATATGAAAAAGGATGCTTCGGTGGATATGACGCTCGAGTGTTGATAGACCCCGGGTCTACCCACTCATTCGTCACTCCACGTTTCGCTAAGAAGATGAAGATTGTTCCAGAGACGTTGGATTTCGTCCTATCTGTGTCTATTCCGACTGGAGAGTTAGTAGACACGGAGTTAGCTTGCAAATCCATCATTGTAGCAGTTCGAGACTTAGAGGTGCATGAACTAGAAGCAAAGTTGATACTGTTAGACATGCAAGGGTTTGATGTGATCCTTGGCATGGACTGGTTGGCGCAGCATTGTGCGACCGTTGATTGCAAGAACAAGGTAGTTATTTTCAGACCCAACACAAGAAGATCATTTCGGTTTCAATGAGTGAGGTCGTCATCTGTGCCACTGATCTCAGCAGTAAGGGCCGAGAAAATGATTAGAAAGGGTTGTAGTGGATACTTAGCTTTCTTAAAGGAGGACAAGGAAGAAAAGAATGACATTTCTGAGATAGCAGTTGTGCGAGACTTCGCTGACGTGTTTCCAGAGGAATTGCCTGGATTACCTCCAGAAAGAGAAGTAGAATTCGCCATTGACTTAGCACCAGGAACGGAGCCTATTTCGAAAGCACCTTATAGAATGGCTCCCGCTGAGTTAAAGGAATTAAATGAACAACTATAAGAACTTATGGATAAGGGGTTTGTTAGACCGAGCGTGTCTCCATGGGGAGCACCGGTCTCTTTTTAATTTTCCTTCCAAAAAATTAATCAAAAATAAGCATTTAGATAAATGGTCTCAAATTGATGACCAACAAAACCAATTAAATAGATGGACAATTCCTTCCATCAATCCTAAAACAATCTATCAATATGGATGGAAAGATTGGTCCACCGACATGTCAATCAAAACTACTGAGCAAACTCTCAGTATAAACGAAGAAAGTCAAAATGAAGGTTTTCAATTACTTTCTAACGAAGATCTTTTACATGACCTTCATCGTTTCAAATTTCTTCATTTAGGATGCATTCAAGTTGCATTCAAACCTTTGACCTTATTGGGTCTTGAAAATACTAGTATACTTAGCACTCTTAGAGAGCTAGATGCCTTGATTGGCAATCTTCTCTGATGGCTGCTATTGAGACCAGCTTATGCCTTGGTCCAGTATACTACAATGTTTTCCCAAATTTAACTTTATCTTTAACAGATAAAAATATTTTTCATGCTTGTACCCTTCATCTCCAAACTGAGGGATACAACTTTATGCCTGGATCAGAGACCATTGCTCTGATCTATCGCCTTCATTATAAGGTGATGACTTCTCTGGTTCCTAAAATTAATTATCAAAATGAACCAGGAAGAACAGTCTTAATTGAGACTAATAGTGCAACCACTAATGTTGCTACAAGAAAACTATGTGAATGGAAAAATATTACTTTTCCTGATGCTTGGCGTATACCTCAAGCTGTCTCACCTAAACCAATTTTAAATCAAGAAATTGAACAAATTGTTCAAAATACCCAGGGAGATGTAATCTTAAAATTTGATAGATCTACATCTCACAGAACTTCTTATAGGAGTTCTTATTCTGATACGAGGTCTCGAGGTCCTTATAGAGTATCTATACCCTCGACTGCTCGATCATCTTATTCAGAAGCTAACTCATTTGTTCCTTCTGAATTTAATCAACCCAATCTGGAAGGAATCCAAGTTTCTGAACAACAGATTCCTCATGGGATATATACCCAACAGAAGAGGGAATCCCCTACTGCTAGCGAGATGAATTTCTCAATCCATTAATAAAAGTTTTTATGGCTTTTATAAAACCAGAAAACTTTGTTATCAATAGACAAGAAATCAATGCTGAATTTCAGCAAGATAAATATGCACCATTCCGAGAATGGTATTTTAAAAAATTTTCTGCATCAGAATTGCAAGAATTCGAAGAACAATTTTATCAATATATTGAAACTTTTTACCAAGTAATACCATTTGTTACTTGGTTTAAAGCAACCAATTATCTTGAAATGAATCAAGAGGAAAGGAAAATATTTCTCCTTGAAGATTTTCAAAAGGAATGGAAAAAATTGGATGGATTAACTATTCAGTCAGTTTATCCTCCTATTGAAACCATAAAACTTCCTCAATCGAATCCCACAACAACTTTGGAAACCAAAGTCTGTATCAAATCTATTGATAAATCAAACACTTCCTTAGTACAATATACTAATCCCTATCAAGAATTTATTTATCAATTAAAATCTCGATTAAAAGCATTATCTGGTAAAAAACAAATAAAACAAACAAATTTCCAGATTAATGTTTTAACTGAAACAACAGAGAACCATAAATCTAAATCTTATCCTCCAAGTTTTTATAAACAACAAAAAACGCCACAATTAACTGACTCCTCTTTGTCCAAAAGGATAAAGAAATCAAGATCAAAATCTCAAGAACATATTCAATGCTTTAAACGCACCAAATATGGTCATTATGCCAATCGGTGTAAAGTGAAAAAGAAACTAGAACAATTGTATGACAAAGACCCTAAACTTTTTAGTTTTCAATCCAGCCACTCTTCATCCAACAATTCATCTCCTGACTCTAATCAAGAGTCTAAAGAGTCTAATCAAGATTCTGATCAAAAGCCTTTTGACACAAATCAAGAGTCTTTAACTAGGTCTTCCAATATTCATGAGAATAATTTAATAAAATCTAAATTAAAACCACACAGGAAGTCCCTTATTCCTCCTAATCATATCCATGCTTTGAGTCAAAATTGGTCTACTCAAATTATTCTGATAATTCCTCTGGGGATTCCTCAGGAATTCACTATCCCTGATGAAGACAAATCAAACTTGATAAATCAACAGCTATCTTTAGTTCCTGTTATTTTTACTAGTCGCTATACTAAAAATCAGCCTAGTCAGGAAAAAATTAATCCTCTTTCGGTTGAAATTACACAGCACATTCAACCACAATTATCCATTGACATCTTAGATAAATATACACCTAAGAAATCATCCAGTGAATTAGATGTGATCTTTTCTGAGTTAGTTAAGGATTTGGACTATGAAAACATCTTGGATTCCACTATAATCACTAGTCAAGTAACTAGTGTCCACCAATTCAATATTCAAAATCAATCTGATTATTTTCACCCATTGATTTTATCAAAGTACAAAATATCTTCTTTGCCCAAGATAAAAAAGAACTCCAAATTAAACTCTCAAAAGCATATTGAATGCTTTCAATGGTCTAAGATTGACCATTTTACCAACTTTATTAACTGGTCCAAGTTTGACCATTTTTTCCCATTGTATGATCCTCAAATTAATCCATCTTTTCCTGGTACATTTTCCCCTCAAATCATCAAAAACCAACCATTTAGATATCTCAGCACTATTGTGCTCTCTAATATCACTTTCCCTGTTACCTACAACATCCCACGGGTTATACAGAATTACTATTCGGACCAGTTTCACTCTCCTTATGAAACTACTCTACCCTCTATCTTACTACCTTATTCACCTACGGTAGACAAGATCCCATTCACACATCCTTTGGAATCTCCTTCTTTGGGTTCCTCTTTATATCTTATCCCAAAGCCTCATTGTGTAATTTTGGGGCCCCCATGTCTCCTACCACTTTCCTTTCTATTTCTCCTAACTTTTCCTATCATTCCATTTCTACTTATTATTAAATTACACAATAAGCTTTTCACTCCAAGAACTCTCCATGCAAATTTACTTCCTTTTTCACATCCAAAGAATAACCTCATCCAACAATATACCTACACGAATAGGTACAACCAATACAATGCCTACAACCAATACAATCATAGGCACACAAATTATTATGCTACCTTTAGTCTTTCTTGGCATTTGGAATGGCATGAATGGCCATCAGGCCTTATGCACACCAAATTCCCATATAAATATTTAAAAATCTTTGAAAATAACATGATTAATCCAATCATAAAATTATAAATTATTTTCTTGGTCATAATTTCCAAACCCCCATAAATGATTTTGCTTGGAATTTGCCAGCATACAAATTTATTTCTTTTATTCCCAATGGAATTTAACCCAAATCCTTTTTTATTCTTTTCTCTTTTGTTTATCCCACAAAATCTTATATTCAAAGTCGTTCCAAAATCCCATCTTTTTGGACGCCTTATTATCCCTAGCAGGGTAATTACCCCAGCAAGGTAAACTAAAAGTTTTTTAAGTATCAAACAACCCCAATAAACAACTGGTATTTTCAGCATTACTATTAGTGGTATGCATCATATTTCGTAAAAACTTCCATTTCCACTTCTTTTGTGATTCTCCCAAATATCACTCAAACCCTTATCTTAGGGATCCCTTTTATTTCTTCCATCTTTCCCTTTACTCGGGTTGATTCTCAAGGCATTTCCGCCCAATTTCAGGGTCATCCCCTTCGATTACACTTTCTCTCCTCTCCTTCTGAGGACTCCTTTCCTCATCTTTGTTGTGTCTCCCTTACAGGTAATACCCAATTCTGGGGGGATCATCACTCCAATCATACTACTCACACTAATCGAATTGGTTATTCCTATTTGCATGAGCATTTGCATTCACATTTGCATACCACCAATCCAGTGGTCTTATATTTATGCGGTGATCCTACACTAGGAAATCACCAGATCACCACTACTTTTTGTGCAGAGGATGACTAGTCTTGCTGAAAGCTCTTCTGCCAATACAGCCAATTCAACAGAAGATAATTCTTTGTCCCAAAGAAAATCTTATACTTTCCTTAGAGGTTTCAACCCAGGTGTTTATACCTCTTGGCAAACCTGTCATAGCCAAATCTATAATTTTCCCAATTCATTATACCAGATACACAATTTCCTACAAAAAGCCCAAGAAGCTTTTGACTCATATCCAACTACCCAAATACTACCAAAACCTAGTATCCATAACCCAAGGCCTATCCCTGACTGTATTAACCCTGACCTTTACCAAGATGGAAGTGGTATAGGTCCAAACCATATGTATCAAAATATGAAAAGAATTCAGCAACATCTGAGTTTCCTTACCAACAAGAGCCAGACTCAACAATGCCAAATTAAATTATTATATGATAGTCTTATCTCTTTATTAAGAGAGTTCAACGGGGAAGCAGGAATTTTTTCCATTGAAAAAATCAATCATTTTCTTGACCTCATTGCCTCCATTGAACCTCATTTCAATGATCCTATTCTTCATCGTCTCAAACGCATCTGCATGTTTGAGAAACTCAAATATGTTCTCCTCATTGATATTTCTCAATCTATTATTGCTCAAATTGAGAGTCCTGCTTTTGAAATCAAAATAATTCTCTTAAAAAACTATCAATTCCTTAATACTCTTCAGGGTTTTCATCTTCCAAAAATTTCTCTTTTCAGTCATGATTACCCTCACAATCTTCTTCAATGCCTTGACTAGGGTTTGATCAATCAAATTATTTTCTCCATTTCTGACATTCCCAATGTTCCTAGAATGATCAAATCTATGCTATTCCATGCTGCTAGATCCTTACCTAGTAGTATTCATCTTACATTATGGATTACTAGCACTATTGGCTGGAGATCTAGAGAACAATTCTTTCAACCTTATCAAATGTGGGTTCTTCGAAAAACCCTCCTCCATGAATTTTCATATGTCCACATGCCAAAATGTTTGCCTCATCCTTCTTCACTATCTCTGGCTGAATCAATTTCTCCCCGATCTTATTGGATCCATTCATTAATACATTTCTCACAAGAAGCAAGCAGAAACACCAAAGAAAATTATTCCTTCAAAATTACTGACGGAAGAAGAATCTTTCTCACAAATTTACCAATGAAGTACATGACGACTTCTCAGCAAGATCATGAAGCAGACCAATTCCTCCAACAATTAATTAGCAGGACAAATCTTTATCTTCCTGCTGACTTAAAAATTGATGCCACTATTCAAGAAAAAGAATTATCTCAAGACATTAAAGATTTTATCAGAATCTTGGCGATCGCATGAAGCCATAAGGTCCAGACAATACTGTTGTCACTAATCCAAGCAACATCCAATACAGTCAATAAAGCTGCCAACTACAAATCGTCCAAGAATCTCACTGGACCCCATATATCGATTATTGTCTGCCAATATAATAGTCTCACCAGCTGTCCATGATGCAACCCAAGAAGTCATCATTACAAAACTCAGAGTAGGGGGAAGACGTGGTTGCGGAAGAGACGGAAGCTAAATACAGAAACTCTAATGCATAAACAAATGACTAATAAAACAAACTTATATTAAACAACTTAAAACATATGGAATATTACACTATACACACCCTATGCTACTACTATGCTGCTACTATGCATGCATTAAACAAATATATACAAATGGAGGAAGCTTACCGAAACCTTGAGTAGCTTCTCCGATACACACTTATACTAAAGAAAGAACAAGAGAATGCTATGGAAAATATTCGATACAATTGATCGGTGTCCTGGACAATCCCCAGGCTAACCCTTTTATAGATGAATGCGGACTTGAAGTGGTTTGGAATCCGCAACTGATTGATGAATGCGGACTTGAAATGAATTGAAATCCGCCGCTGAGTGGGACACGTGTGCTGGGTGGATTGGTTGCAGTCGCTTCGTCCCTTGATAATTGTGTTCTGACGTAAGGGCATGCGTCAGTGCTTCATAATTGGAATGATGTCTTTATGGACAGCTGGTGAGTCTATTTGCCGACAATAACTAGTTGGTTGACAGTTGTTTTATTGACTGATTTGTCTTTTGTGGCTGAACTTCATGGTTCTCTGTGATTGTCAAGATTCTGGTAAAATATTGAATCGCCAGATAGGGAGCTATCCGAATCAGATAAGTTGTGAAGCTGATCTTCTTCTTGGATAGATGCTTCAATTTCTAAATTAGTAGGCAGATGGAGATTATTCCTGCTGATCATTTGTTGGAGAAATTTTTCTGCTTCTTCTTCTTGTTGGGGAGTAGTCATATATTCCATAGGAAAATCGGGGAGAAAAATTCGTCGACCATCAGAAATTTTGAAAGCATAATGGTCCTTAGAAATTTCTCTCGCTCTGTGAGAAAATTGAATTAGGGAATGAATCCAATAGGATTTGGGAGAGATTGACAGGGCACTCGATTGTGCTAAAGGATCTGCTTGGTTGATATATTCCATCTCATATATCTGGGCTTTACGAAGAATCCAAATTTGATATGGTTGGAAGAATTGTTCTCTAGATCACCAGCCAAGAGTGCTAGTGATTAGAAAAGTAAGATGAATGCCTTTGCGTAAACATTTAGAGGTATGGAAAACCATGGATTTAATCATTCGGGGAAAATTTGGAATATTAGAAAGTGGGAAAATAATTTGGTTGACCAATCCCCAATCAAGACCTTGGGAAAGATTATGAGGATAATCAGGCGTAAACAAAGAAATTTTTGGGAGATAGTAACCCTGAAGGTGGTTGATAAATTGACAATTCTGCAATAAGATTTGTTTGATTTGAGTAGCCGAATCCTCAACTTGAGATACAATATTTTGGGAAATATTAATTGGAAGAACATGTTTGGCTTTTTCAAACATGCAGATTCTTTTAAGGCGATGCAGAATTGGATCATTTTGTTTCACCAATTCAATGAGGTTGAGGAAATAGGAAATTTTCTCAATGGAAAAGGTTTCTTCTTCCCAATTGAAGTTCTTGAGTAAAGAGGTTAGGCCTTCATAAAGTTGTTGGGTATGGGCTTCTTGAGCCTGAATTTTGGATGCCAGAATGCTCAAATGTTGTCTGACTTTTCTTTTATTATTGGCAACATGATTTTTCCATACTCCATTAATTTCTTGGTACATGGAGGAATCAATACGTGGGCTAATAAAATTGGATATATGGCTAATGTTGAACATTTCTGAATTGGAGTAGTCTTTGATTTCCATAATAGGAGATTGGGCAAGGAGATGCATGGTTTGATAGGTTTGAAAAGCAAATTTGCCTTCTCTGATGGAATTATACATTTGGTATAATGGGCTAGGAAAGTTATAAATTTGGCTATGGCAGGATTGCCATGAAGTGTATAGTCCTGGTTGGTGTCCTTTGAGGACAACATAAACTCTTCGAGTTGAATTGTATTGGCGTAAGAGCTTCCAAAGAAGACTAGTCATCCTCGCACACAAAAGTAGTGGTGATCTGGTGATTTCCTAGTGTAGGATCACCGCATAAATATAAGACCACTGGATTGGTGGTATGCGAATGTGAATGCAAATGCTCATGCAAATGGGAAGAACCAATTCGATTATGGTGCGTAGTGTGATTGGAGTGATGACCCCCCCAGAATTGGGTATTACCTGTAAGGGAGACACAACAAAGATGAGGAAAGGAGTTCTCAGAAGGAGAGGAGAGAAAGTGGAATCGAAGGGGATGACCCTGAAATTGGGCGGAAATGCCTTGAGAATCAACCCGAGTAAAGGGAAAGATGGAAGAAATAAAAGGGATCCCTAAGATAAGGGTTTGAGTGATATTTGGGAGAATCACAAAAGAAGTGGGAATGGTAATATCATGATGCTGAATAGCAGCATGGTTAAGTTTGTGGTGGATAGGTATGGGATATCCACTAGCATTGGTGAGACTCTGACGAGTGGAGGTCAAATAGAAGGAAGGGACTAATCCTTCTTGAAGACAATTCATGTCAGCACCACTGTCAATAAGGGCGATAATGTCATAAATTGTATAATTGGAATTAATAAATAAATTGACCTTGATGTACCATTTTGGGGAGGAGACCTGTTGGAGAGTATTCAGGTAAGAATGTGATGGAGAACTAGAAGAGACTTCTTTGTTTTCCAAATGATGGAGGCGATTATTAATAGTGGAAATTTCTTTAGCAAAATGTTGCTTTAAAATAATTAATGCATTGTTGAGAGATTCTATTTGTTGTTGGAAATTGGCAACCCTAGAAGAATTATGGGTAGCATTGATCATCTGGTTAGAAGAATTATGGGATTCTAGCCGATGAAAGAGTTCTCTAATAGAGTAAGGATTTTCTACTATTAGAGACTTTTTAGTTTCTTTGTGAGCTGTAGATATACATGCTTCAATCAATTTGGATTTCATTATTGGGTCTTCAGTTTTATCAACTAAGTCCAGTAACGATTGTTGGGATTCAGAAAGAACATTAATACTAAGATTATTCATGGCAGCAAATGCTTGCCAAGAATCATTCGAAGTATGAAGATGATTACATTTGCAATTTGCAGGGTGGTCATCTGCAGAGGAGGAAGATGACGAAGTGGAATGAATTTCATTATCGGTGAAAGTTCTCGAATATTCGTGGACTCGAATCTAAACAGATTTTTGAAAGGGTTAATTTCATCCTTCATCATGAATTTGATTTATTCTTTGTTCGGCCAGTAATTATTGGCATAATGACCAAATCGATGACATTTGTAACATTTAATTTCTCTTTGGGGTCGATTTGTTGAGTTTCTTCTTTTCTCACGATATTTGCGTGAAAAAGAAGGATTCCTGGGTTCTCGATGTTGCCGAGTAGAATTTCTTTTTTCGCGATGTTGTGGATGGGAAGAATGATTGTTAGTTTGTTTGAAAATATGACGACGTCGTTCAGAGGGACGATGATAATTTGAGATTTCTCTATTATCTCTTCCTTTTGAAGGATAATTGATTTTTGTGTCATAAGCAAATTGGTCACAAAATTCTCCCAATTCCTTTCGACCAGTAAGTTGTTGTTGTTTTAATTGTTGGTGTAATTTTAAGTCATTACACAAAGTTAATCCTTCACGCACAATGATACTTTGGAGTTGCCCATAAGTATATTGATTGTAAGTGATACTTTGATCATCAGGATTACGGAGTTTATTACGGACCTTCTCAGCAAATAAACTGGGAAGTCCATCAATGAATTTGGCTTTCCAATATTCAGTATTGGCATCACTACGTTGCATGACCTTTGTCATAAACACATCTTTATACCATCTAAAGTGGGTTAAAGATGGACAACGGAGATTTTGAAGTAGCTCTCTACTTCTTTCATATTGAAGATTCCAAGAACCTACAAAATGAAAAATTATGGTTTGGGTCAATGTATAAACTGCATCTTCCCTAGTTTCCATTAAGCCAGTAAGGTCATTTTTGACTGGTTTAGTTGAAGTTAGGATTTCCTCACGTTGAGTGGCTGTTCGAACATTATCCCACCATCCTTTCAACATACCAGAAAATCCAGTAGTAATATATCGAGCAATTGTTTGATCAGAATTTTGATGTTGTTTTAAGATGGTGCTGTACATAAAAATTTTATGTAAAACAGCAAAAATCCCGTATTCGGATTTACCATCAATGTTCCATTCATAAATGGACCGATAATCATAAGAATTTTGAATATCGATATGATCTTCTTCATAAAGAAGATCCTGAGGTGTAGGTCTATGGTAGTAATATCGAGTATTACCACCATCCCAATTATACTGGAGTTTATTAAGCTCCATACTATTTTGTAAGGATTCAAAATTATTTTGAATTTCTTGTATTTATGCTAAATTGGCATTTTCTCTATCAGTCAATACATTAATTTGAAAATTATTTTTCTTTTCTGGATTGAGTGATAAAGAGTGTAACCTAGAGGTTAGTTTATCAATAAATTCCTCTTGCTTTATCATATAAGATTTTGATTACAGATTTAGTCCAGAAATTTCTAGAGGAGGTTTGATGTTTGGTTGTTCAACCTTTAAGGTTGATATTTTGTTTATTGGTGGAGAAGAAAGAATATTTTCAATCCTATTTAATTGCATACTAATTGTCTGTAAATTTAAATTAGTAAAATTATTTTGTTTATATAGATGTGATAAATCAACTTTTGTTGAATGAGGGATAGGTTCAACAGGTTTTATGAAAGCAGTGGCTTCCAAAGTAGCTGTTGAATTAGGTTGAGTAAGTTTGAGGGCTTCAACAGGAGGATGGATCGACTGAACGATAGAACCATCAAGCTTCTGCCATTCCTTTTGAAAGTCCTCAAGGAGAAATATTCTCCTTTCCTCTTGATTCATTTCAAGATAATTGGTTGCTTTGAACCAAGTAACAAATGGAATTACTTGATAAAAAGTTTCAATATATTGATAAAATTGTTCTTTAAATTCTTGCAATTTTGATGCAGAAAATTTTTTAAAATACCATTCACGGAATGGTGCATATTTATCTTGCTGAAATTCAGCATTGATTTCTTGTCTATTGATAACAAAGTTTTCTGATTTTGTATGATCCATAAAACTTTATTAATGGATTGAGAAATTCATCTCGCTAGCAGTAGGAGATTCCCTCTGCTGTTGGGTATATATCCCATGAGGAATCTGTTGTTCAGAAACTTGGATTCCTTCCAGATTGGGTTGATTAAATTCAGAAGGAACAGATGAGTTAGCTTCTGAATAAGATGATCGAGCAGTCGAGGGTATAGATATTTATAAGGACCTCGAGACCTCGTATCAAAATAAGAACTCCTATAAGAAGTTCTGTGAGATGTAGATCTATCAAATTTTAAGATTACATCTCCCTGGGTATTTTGAACAATTTGTTCAATTTCATGATTTAAAATTGGTTTAGGTGAGACAGCTTGAGGTATACGCCAAGTATCAGGAAAAGTAATATTTTTCCATTCACATAGGTTTCTTGTAGCAACATTAGTGGTTGCACTATTAGTCTCAATTAAGACTGTTCTTCCTGGTTCATTTTAGTAATTAATTTTAGGAACCAGAGAAGTCATCACCTTATCACATATTTTTATAAGGTAGGGCCGTCAACAGGTCGGGCGGGTAAAAAGTGTGGTTGCTCGATGAGTCAAGGGTATATGCTTAATCAGACCCAAAACTGATTTGAATCAGTTCAAAACATCCTTAATCCCTTTGTATTATTTATAAAATATCGAGTTGCCCCGACCTGATTCTTATCTGATCCGACCTTTGACGCAACCCGACCTGAAGGTTGGGTCAGATGCTTCATGCCACCTAACCTGATCGATCAAGTTTATGTGCCTAACCCAATTTGAAAAACATGGTCTGGTGGGTCAGATAATGGACCAACCCAACCTTTTGACAGCCCTACTGGCAGGTCATGAATGCTGGAGAGGTTTGGCACCCAAAGGCAAGAAGGATGAATCCTCATTTTCCAATTTTCCATCACCTAGCATAATTTGTGGCTATATTCATCACATAACTACTTGTGAATATATTTTTTAAAAGTTATTTTACTTCATTCTTAAATTTTTTGAATATATCAGATGTTTCAATCAATGTATGGATGTTTGAACTGATAGATGCTTTTCTTATCGACTTGTAGCAATAAGGGATTCTTCAAATTTGCTTGCACATGAAGCAGCATTTACATTGGGTGAAATGCATGATGTTGCAGCTATTCCTGCATTAGAGAACGGATTTCTTCTGGTAGCAGCTACGATGGCCGTGTGCCCAATGTTCTCCTTTATGTAAGGTATCAACAGGTTTTGATTCACGTCAGATTTTACTCTTTCCCTCAATAATTTACGGGTACTTAAATTTTAGGGAGTTTTATTTTGTGTTCTATGGCTCTAGTTATGAACTGTATGATATTGACAACCGTGCATGGAAGTATTAGAATATCAGTCTCCTTACATTCTATGGATCTATCACTAAATAGATAGTAAAACTAAATAGTTTTACTTCAGTTATTTAGCTGTCTTTCTTATTTAGTATGTGTGAATATCGTTTAATTTTGAATTTTGATAACGGTTATCCGGCCTCTTAGAGGACCCGACAAATTCCCCGGGTAGGTGTAATACTCGCACATTGCACGTACCAGTTAGTAGGGATAATTCCCTGTGAGTGGCCACCAAGCAGCGGGACTCGAACTCAGAACCTGTGCTTCTTGAGGCGTGTTCCTGGCCACTGCGCAACCCCCACTGAAGTGATATCCATCTAGGGAGTGCTTGTGTAAACTTCAGTTTAGCTTTTACGTTGTTGTTGAATTCCTACATGCTAGTATGTGTATTCCAGTTGCTCAAGAAAATATTTAATTTGCAGTGAGACTGTGATAAGTAGATAAATGTTTTAATTTAAATATATGGTATTTGTTGAGAACTAAGTTAAACTTTGATTGTAGCTTCTTGATATTCTTCAGCTCTAACTGTAATTGTAGCTTCTCTTTGTGGTTTATCTTCATATTTCGGTGAAACTCCAATATCTCATGGTATTGACCATGAATTATTTGCAACTTAACGGGGGGCCTGTGATATCCTTTTGTGGAAACAAATTGCGTTAATCATTTAAGTGTATAACAGCTACTATGCGCATAATCAATCTATCACCATCAATTATAATGAGGTTATCCTTTAACCCAATTCATAGGTTACCCTCAACATTGGTTTGGTCATCATCCTATTTCATATAGGTTGTGTTTGGAATTGCACTTCGAGGCAATGAGCAGCTCTATGCTTTCTTGTTATAACTTATAACCTTACATACATATGGGATATAATGAGGTTATCTTTGAACCCAATTCGTAGGTTACCGTCAACATAGGTTTGGTCACCATCCTACTTCGGTCTGATCCTAGACCATAGCCATAGTATACTTAGTGTCAGAGATGTCAGGACATCAATTGGTACAGTGTCCCCGTAGTGTTTTATCTATAAAACTAAAACAGCTGAAACAGGGGTGATTGATCGATCAATCTCCGTGTTTGATCGATCAATCATCCAATTTGATCGATCAAACACCTCATTTGATCGATCAATCTCCCAATTATCTCACCTGGGATAGAGGACATTTGATTGATCAACATCCTTGTTTGATCGATCGATTTCCCCATTTATCGATCAATCAAGTCAGACTTATTTTTCTCAAAATTTCCTACCTCCTGTTTGCACGCTTAATTATAAAATTTGATCGATCAATTTTCTAATTGATCGATCAATCCTTCACATTGATCGATCATTCACACCCTTGATCGATCACGTCCTTGTGATCTATCAATCTCTTATCTTGATCGATCATTCTCAAATTGATCAATCAACCTTCAAATTTGATCGATCAAATCCTAATTTGATCGATCAATGCCCGTTGGGCATCAACTTCCAGAATATACACCTACTATTTCATTAATTGAAAATAAAATTTGATCGATCAATCCTAGGCTTGATCGATCAAATACTGAATTTGATCTATCAATTATGACAGTTTCTGTCATAAATGCCGATCATGAATCTTGACCTATTTTTATCTTGAATCCTTAATGATTCCTAACAAATCCTCATACACATTTATTTACACATTTATGAGGTCTTAACCTCTACAATTTTAATCTAAAAACTCTCCTCTTTAATGTCCCCTTCGGGTTCTCAGGGAATGCGATCCGAAGAGGGTTTTGGATACAGAATCCCAGATTTGTCACTGTCACGACTCGAAAGAGCGAATGCGATGCTCCGCTTCAACACGCAACGATAGCACACATCCCCAGACTAGACACGGATAATTTAGATCGACCCTTCACACTCTATTTCCGAGAATTCATCATATAGGGTATTCTCGAGCCTTGGTTTCTCAACGGAAGAACTCTAGAATCCATCCCATAGCCACAGCTCACTAGAAATCAAGAAAAAGAAGAGTAGAGAGGGATTCCAATTCTCTTCTTTCCCTTATAAGCTAAGAAAATGAAATATCCTTGATATTTTCCCATTTTCTAACTTAAGCTCCGGTGTTAAGCACATGTAAAATTCCCCCGGCGTACCATGCCTCATCAAGGGCTTACTAGACTCGGACTTACACAAGAAGTCACACATGACTTCATCTCTCCATGGATTAATATTATTCCTAATAATATTAATTTAAAATTTTTAATTTATCTCGATTTTCGTATCGGGCATGCTTATCGAAGCAATCGAGTTCTTGTTCTAAATTTTAGAGTCATTACATTACTCCAAAAATATACAAAAAACCTAAATGAAGAGAAAGGTTAGATTTTACTGATTGAACCGAGTAAAATCCGAGCTAATTACGCACGGGGAGAAGCTCCAGTAGCCAGCAAACACTTCAGAATGTCGCTTGAACGAAAAGGGCGCAAAGACTCTCTTGAACGATTGAAGTTTCTAATCGTCCGAAGTGAAAAATAAAAACCCAATCGTTACTTAAAACGATAGAGTTGATCGATCAATGCTTAAATTGATCAATTAATCTCAAGTTAAAATGCCCTAGCCCAATAACCTTGATCGATCAATCTTCAAATTTGATCGATCAATGTTTAAGTTAAACTATCCTAGCTCGATTGCCTTGATCGATCAATTCACTTATATTGATTGATCAAACCATAAATTTGATCGATCAATCGTCAATCCTGATCGATCAACTTTCAAATTTCAGCACAAGTTTCAAACTCAATTGATCGATCAATCCTATATGTTGATCGATCAAAGTCTGAGTTGATCGATCAATTCACTAAATTGATCGATCAAACATGTCAGTAAAGCCAATTCTTAAAACATTCACTTCTTTAACGCAAATGAACCTCATTTCGATAGTGAGGATCTATTGTACCCCGTATACCTCATCCATATATGTAGATGATATTATCCAAAATATTCTTGCTTACATATGATATGCATATAATTACGATAATAAATTTAAACTAAAATCGTGAAAATTACCTTCCACATCAGGTAAACAAATGCGGGTACTATTTACGAATCTCGGCTTCGCGCTCCCAAGTAACTTTAGAAGCTGAATGATTATGCCACTTTATCAACACAAGTGGAATCAACTTGGTCCGCAACACCTTATCCTTACGATCCAAGACCTCCAAAGGTTCTTCAATTAGAATTAGATCCTCCTGAAGGTCAACCGGCTGAAAGTCCAGCACATGAGTTGGGTCTCTCACGTATCTCCGTAGCATGGAAACATGGAAGACGTTATGCATACTTACCAACTATGGTGGCAAAGCAATCCTATATGCGACTTTGCTAACCCGTCCGAGTACCTCAAAAGGTCCAATATAACGTGGACTCAACTTTCCACATTTTCCAAAACGCATCACGCCCTTAGTCGGTGAGATTTTCACAAATACCTTGTCTCCTACCTGAAAACAAGTGTTAGTTTCATACCAATCTGATCAAATAGAGAAACCTAAGTTTCCTGAATGCAACTATTTATACCTGAAACTCAAAGTGTGTCTGATGAAGATCGACATAACTCTTTTGGCGACTTTGAGCAACCCGTAATCTCTCACATATCAACTGAACTGTCTCAGTTGCATTGTCTATGATATCAGGTCTCAAAATAAGTTTTTCATTGACTTCTTCCCAATTCAAAGGAGATCTACATCGTTGTCCATACAAGACTTCATAAGGCGCCATACCAATACTGGACTGATAACTGTTGTTGTAAGTGAACTTAATCAGAGGTAAATGCTGATCCCATGACCCATGAAAGTTCAACATGCATGCACGCAACATATCCTCTCTGATCTGGTTCACTCTCTCAGTCTGCCCATCTGTCTGAGGATAAAATGTTGAGCTGCACTCTAGTTTAAATCCCATGCCTTCTTGAAATCATTGCCAGAATTGTGACGTATAAAGCAGATCTCGATCACACACAATACTGACTGGTATGTCATATAGCCAAACTATCTCTTTCATGTATAGCTCTGTGAGCTTGCTAGCTACAAACGTAGTACGGTACGACAGAAAGTGTGCAGACTTAGTCTATCTATAATGACCCAGATGGCATTGTTCTTCCTCAATGTACTCGGCAACCCCAATATGAAATCCATTGAAATGGCTTGCCATTTTCATTAAGGCACTGGTAATGGTTGCAATAAACCTACTGGATTCCGATGGTCTACTTTTACTTGCTGGCAAACCAAACATCGAGAAACGTAGTCTGCAACATCTTTCTTCAATCCTCTCCATCAGAAGCTTCGCTTTAGATCTTGATACATCTTGGTACTCTCAGGATGTATATCATACGTCGACTTGTGTTCTTCTTCCAAAATAGTATCTTTAAGATCCTTATTAGTAGGTATGCATATTCGATCTCTAAATAGTAAAGTACCATCATCCTTGATAGAGAAGTCTGCCCTAATCCCATTGATCACATCCTTTCTAATGGCCATAAGCTCATCATCAATCATCTGAAGCTTACGTACGTTATCAAACAGCGTTGGCCCTATCACAATGGTAGCCATCAATGCTCCTGAACCTCTGACATCAATTAGTATATCACATAAGGCCAGGTCCTCAAGTAGATGCCACCTATGTACTCTAGTAATAAGATGTGACAACTGAGCCGAAGATTTTTTGCTCAAAGTATCCTCCACAACATTGGCCTTCCCAAGATAATACTGGATGGAACAGTCGTAATCCTTTAAAAACTCCATCCATCTGTGCTGTCGTATGTTCAAGTCCTTCTGGGTAAAAAGATACTTGAGGCTCTTGTGGTTGGTGAAGATGTCAAATGTCTCACAGTATAAGTAGTGCCTCCAGATCTTCAAAGCAAAGATCACCGCCGCTAACTCTAGATCGTGAGTCGGATAGTTCTTTCCGTGTTCCTTGAGCTATCTAAAGCCATACGCGATAATTTTCTTGTGCTGGTTGAGGACACAACCCAAATCACTGTAAGATGTGTCACTATATATAGCAAAACCTCCTCTGCTAGAAGGTATAGCTAGCACTGGAGCTGTAGTCAGATGCGTCTTGAGTTCTTGAAAACTCTTCTCATATTGATCCGTTCAGTCAAATTTAGCATTCTTCTTTGTGAGCTGAGTAAGAGGACTTGAAAGTTTGGAGAACCCTTCCACAAATCGTCTATAGTATCTCGTCAATCCAAGGAAACTACAGACTTTGGTTACCATCCTCGGTTGCTCCTAATTCACTACCGCTTCAATCTTTGTCGGATCCATTGTTATACCCTTCTCAGAGACAACATGACCTAAGAAATTGACTTGGTCAAGCCAAAACTCACACTTACTGAGCTTTGCATATAATTTATGATCTCTGAGAGTTTGTAGAGCCGTGTGTAGATGTTGTTCATGCTTTGCTTTTGTCCTTGAATAGATGAAGATGTCATCCACAAAGACGACTACGGATTTATCCAAGTGTGGTTTAAACACTTGGTTCATTAGATCCATAAAAGACGCCGGTGCGTTCGTCAATCCAAATGGCATAACCAAACATTAATAGTGCTCATATCTGGTTATGAATGTCGTCTTCTGAATATCCTCTGCTTTGACTCTTAGCAGATGATAACCCGATCGTAAGTCAATCTTCGAAAAGAACCTCGCTCCTTGTAACTGATCAAAAAGATCATCTATCCTTAGAAGAGGGTAACGATTCTTAATCATTAACTTGTTCAATTGTCGGTAATCGATGCAAAGTCGCATCAAACTGTCCTTCCTGACAAATAGTACTGGTGCTCCCCAAGGAGACACACTAGGTCAAATGAACCCCTTGTCAAGCAATTCTTATAGTTGCTCCTTCAATTCTTGTAACTCCGCAGGAGCCATTCGATACGGGGCTTTAGATAATGGCTCAGTATCAGAAACTAGATTGATAACAAATTCAATCTCCCGAGCTGGTGGTAGTCCTGGTAAATCCTCAGGAAACACGTCGGGGTACCCGCAAGCAACATGAATATCAGAAATAACATTTTTCTCTTCCCGTTGCTCTTGCAGAAAAGCCATATAGCCACTGCACCCATTTTTCATCATCTTCTCAGCCCGAATAGCTGATATCAACGGTGCTACCTTAGACTTTACCCCAAAGAATCTAAATGGCTTCCTCTTTGGAGGGCAGAAAACTACGATTTTCCTCAGGCAATCAACGCTAGCATGGTAAGCGAATAGCCAGTCCATCCCTAAGATCACGTCGAAGCCTACCATATTCAGCAATATCAGGTCTGCTCGAGTTTCCTCCCTTTCCACTCTGACTACCACCTTGTTCACTGTATTTGTTCTCACTGATTTACTAGTAGGGATCGTTACTGCCAAAATAAAATCTAACTTCTCCAACGTAATCCCTATACGTGCTGAGAACATCTGCGTAATGAAAGAATGTGTGGATCTAGGGCCAATCAGTACTCTCGCTTCAGTCTCACATATGTCTTGCTCTTGACGTATAGGAAGAGTACCTTAGTTTATATATTCAACATACACGGTCATGCATATTATCTAATACATAGTAGTCACTAATATTCCTATGTATTTAGCATTTACTAACACATTCCAAAACATTTGAAATTAACGACATAATTGAACTCTCAAAGTGTAATGATACCTTAGATGACATCGTTTGATGTCAGAGCATTAGTCGTGGTAACGGCATATGCTCGACCTTGAACCACATGTCAAGATGATCTCTGAGTAGACACTGATTCGGCCAGCTCTTTGCTCTCCTCTGGGTAGTTCCTAACTATGTGGCCCATCTTGCCACATCTAAAGCATGCCCCCGTCTCTCTCCTACAGTCCTCTGTCTTGTGTGGCTTCCCACACTTTTCACATGACAGGACCAGAGTGAAAGATGAGACCCTAGAGGATCCCTACACTACCAGAAGAACCAGAGGGTCGGAATGGTCTGGACGATGTAGGTACTGTTGGCCTCTGATATGAACTAGGCCCTGTAGATATCGCCGGTCGGGAGTGAGTAGGGTATTTAGGAGGTTTGGAGAATCCAGCCCTCTTGTTTTAATCAGGGTCCTGAGATTGCCCCTGAAATGACCTCTCTCTGTTTTGCTTGTCTCTCCAAGCAAACTACTTCTGGCATTCCTCCTCTGAAATGAGAGCTTTGGACATGATTGCTGCATATGTCTCCAACTCCCATATGGCCACTTCCCTCTGAATGTTTGGCCTCAAGCCAAGTTGGAACTTTTGAGCTCGCATCAACTCGGTGGCTACATGTTGCGAAGCAAATCTTGATAATCTATCAAACTCCGCGTTGTACTCCTGCACCGTCATGGCCCCTTATTCCAATTTGATAAATTTGACCTCCCACTGATGCCTCACTATTTTGGAGAAATATTTGTCATTGAAAGTTTCAACGAATTTGGCCCATGTCCAAGGGCTCTTGCTCACAGTGCCTCGACACTGATTTCTACCAAGGCCCCGCTTCCCCATCTAGTTTGAAGGTTGCCCAGCACACCTTCTCTATATCAGTGCATTGAAGCACTTCAAACACCATCTCCATTTCTTCAATCCAACCCTCTGCTTCTATCAGATTCGTTTGACCCAAGAAGTTAGGAAGTCTCATTCTCCTAACTCGGCAAAACCACCGGGGTTGGTGAGGTGGCCTAGCTGCTTGTTGATTCAAAGCAGCTATCTGCTGAGCGACATTGGTAGCCAAAGCTTCCAACACCTGCTCCATTCTACCATCACTACCTCTTCTATCTCCTCTCAGTCCTATCAGAACAACATTCTCATCCGATAGGAACCCCAATCCCCTATATGTACCAATAACATCGGGAATCTCTCGAAAAGGAACCTCTCTCTGTCCTTCTCTTTCGCCACTATGTCCTCCTCTGAACTTAGGGCCCATAGTACTGATTTGTCATTGTGAAAGCAATAACATGATAAGTACATAGATTGTAAAAATAATCCAACCTAAACCCGTAGTTCAACCTAAAGCCTAGGCTCTGATACCAACTGTGACAGCCCAAATTTCC
Source organism: Chloranthus sessilifolius (assembly GCA_021018995.1). NCBI lineage: Eukaryota > Viridiplantae > Streptophyta > Magnoliopsida > Chloranthales > Chloranthaceae > Chloranthus > Chloranthus sessilifolius. Next base: position 36,825,248 of record CM037586.1, read on the forward strand.
ACACTTGAAAACCCATGCCATCAGGATCATGCTCTTGATGATCCCCAGGATAAATCAAAGAGTGTCTGCTCGTATAGCAGAAATCAGAGCAGACATGGTCCCGTAGTGGCAGATCGAGTCATTATATAAGGCATTTAGAAGAAAGGAGAAATAAAACAATGCATATATGTAAAAATAAAAGAATATACATTCTCAAAAAAGAACCAAGAAGAACCACTGGTGATAGACATCATCACCCAAAACAATGGTTCTCGATAGTGGTTCCTATAGAATGTATAATAATACAAGTATTTATAGTAATAAATACAAAAGGTGGCCACACCAAGCGAACAAATAATCCTACTTGTTTCTGAATTGTTCTGCCCCTTAGAATTAGGATACACCATGGACCTGTCTACAACTCCCTGACATTTTCAAAGATGAAAATTCCTAAGGGAGAGATAATGTAATGACCCTAAAATTCAGAACAGGAACTCGATTGCTTCGATAAGCAGGCATGGCATAGAAATCGAGACAAATTAAATATTTTAAATTAATATTCTTAGGAATAATATTAATCCACAGATAGATGAAGTCATCCGTGACTTCTTGTGTAAGTTCGACTCTAGTAAGCCCTTGATGAGGCGTGGTATGCCGAGGGAATTTTACATGTGCTTAACACCGAAGCTTAAGTTAGAAAATGGGAAAATATCAAGGAAATTTCATTTTCTTAGCTTATAAGGGAAGGAAGAGAATTGGAATCCCTCTCTACTCTTCTTCTTCTTGATTTCTAGTGAGTTGTGGCTATGGGATGGATTCTAGAGTTCTTCCGTTGAGAAACCAAGGCTCGAGAATACCCTATACGATGAATTCTCAGAAATAGAGTGTGAAGGGTTGATCTAAACTATCCGTGTCTAGTCTAGGGATGTGTGCTTTCGCTGCATGTTGAAGCGGAGCATCGCATTCGCTCTTCCGAGTCATGACGGCGACAAATCTGGGATTTCGGATTCGAAACTCCGAATTGCATTCGCCGAGAACCCGATGGGGACATTAAAGAGGTGAGTTTCTAGATTAAAATTGTGGAGGTTAAGACCTCATAAATGTGTAAATGAATGTGCTTGAGGGTTTGTTAGGAATCATTAAGGATTCAAGCTTAAAATAGGTCAAGATTCATGATCGACATTTATGACAAAAACTGTCATAATTAATCGATCAAATTCAGTATTTGATCAATCAATTTGAAAGATTGATCGATCAAATTTTATTTTCAATTAATGAATTAGTAGGTGTGTTTTCTAGAAGTTGATGCCTGACGGGCATTGATCGATCAAATTTTAAGGTTGATCGATCAAGATAAGAGGTTGATAGATCACAAGGACGTGATCGATCAAGGGTGTGAATGACCGATCAATGTGGACATTGATCGATCAATGTGAAGGATTAATCGATCAATTAGAAAAGTGATTGATCAAATTTTATAATTAAGTGTGTAAACAGGAGGTAGAATATTTTGAGAAAAATAAGTCTGACTTGATTGATCGATCAATGGGGAAATTGATCGATCAAATTTGAGGATTGATAGATCAAACAAGGATGTTGATCGATCAAATTGGATGATTGATCGATCAAACAAGGAGATTGATCGATCAATCACCCCTGTTTCAGCTGTTTTAGTTTTATGGATAAAACACTACAGGACACTTTACCAGTTGATGTCCTAACATATCTGACACTAAGTATACTATGTTTATGGTCTAGGATCAGACCGTGATGCATTAAAAAGCTTTGGATTTGCTTAGAAAGGTCTAATCTGAGGTAGGGGAAATTCAATCGAACTTGAATTTATCTTTGATCTCATGGGTTCATAGCTTCTATATTCTGTCGTATATTCTGATTTTACTTTCCAATCATGTCTTGCATATGTATGAAAGTTTCATTACATATGATTCCTGTTATCTGCTATCTGTCATTTGATTCCTGTTATTATGACTAGTATGCATACGATTTTAAGTTTAATAATTTGACGAATCCCACCGACTCGGCGGTATATCCGTGACTGGCACATTCGTGCATCTGCTTTGGATATCCCTCGACACAATTCCACTCCTTAGATTAGGCATTATTGCACTCCTAAAATTATTCATTAAACGACGATGGTCAGGATTACCCATCGGCCTAAATCTGGCTACCACGTGCAATACTCACGGGAGTTACTTAAGTAAACTATTTAAAGTCATTTAAATACTGTACGTATAGCATCCTGCAAACTCTGAGGTTATATCTATTCTTACCAATTCTGCATATCTGATTATCTGCCTCCATCTGTCCAATTCTGTCTATACTCTATAATTGCTTATCTGTCTGAGTTATATTCTACAACCATGTTTTACAATTAAGATGCAAATTTAACTGAATTTCTTCTATTGTGCTTAGATGGTTAGCTCACTCCTGACTCTGTGTCATAGTTTCTGAGGCTCGTGCACCGGGCACCGAGAGCGATCCGGACTATCAGCCAAAGACAGAGGTTGAGGCTGAGGACGAGAAGACTGATATCCAGGCCGACGAGTTTTATCCTTAGCCTGGGTGGGTATATTAGTCTTGTATTTTGGGTTCTGTATTATATTTTGGATTATTTGTGTGCTTGGTGGCCACCTTCTGTATTTATTACTATAGATACTTGTATTATGATACATTTATAAGAACCACTATCAGGAACCATTATTTTTGGTGATGGATGTCCATCATCAGTGATTCTTCTTGGTTCCTTTTTGAGGATGTATATTTTTTTGTTTTTACATATATGCATTATTTTATTTCTCCTTTATTTTAAATGCCTTATATGATGACTCGATCTGTGTGTGTATGTGTTGTCAACTTGTAGAGGTTAGCACCTGACAGTGAGATGGTTCACATCTATGTACGTATTGTCCACTCACCATCGGATCTCGATCATATTATATTTGATTGTACTCATATAATTATGTGTGTTGTCAACTCGCTGAAAGATAACTCCTCCGCTACGTATGTGTTGTCAACTCATAGAGGCTAGTAATAGTCTGTACCTAGTTCACAACTATATAATAAACACACATACAATACTTACTCATCACCTCTCAACCCCTTTTGTTCAACACCCGCTATACACATTCATGGCAACCCTACCTCAGAGAATCCCAACAGAAGTACTTCTTAAAGTCAGTCGATTCCTTTTAAATTGAGTCCTCAAATATTGCATCATGGATCAGGAGGCCTTCCCATTCTGCGACAATCTCTATGCCATGTACATCATTGAGGACATCTTTAAGCTTTACGAATCATATTTATCCCCTTTTGAGGGAGATTATATGTGGTGGATTCCACCTTACAATACTTTAGAGCAAATAAATGAGCGACGCCTTGGGGCGACTGAGCTACTGGCAGTAATTTACCTTTCGACATATGCCAAGTGGATTATGCGCAAATTTGAATTTACATTTCACAATAAATTCTTCTTTATGTTTGCCCATTTTGCAATGAATTCTTGTTTATGTTTAGCCCGTCAATGTGGTCCTCCGACCAATCGAATATAATTTCCCTACGATCTTGTATTCGTGCTGAAACAAACTTACTTCCTGGGAATCGGTAGAAGATGTTTTACATTGATGCCACCCAATATTTCGACTGATTAGCAGACATGCAATTCTACTATTCTATCTACATCATATTAGGTCTCGAACCTCCCTATCTTCTACCATTTCCTACTTGAGTAAATTTCAATTACCTTATTATGCAGATGTAATTTAGAACTATCACCAATCTATAGCTTTATTTGCATGCTATCTTGTTAATTTAAGGGTTACCTCGGTTTGACACATATAAAATTGATTTACTTTGCATTTTTTCATATGAATATAAGAGTTATCTTTGTTTGATGCCTATGAAAACTAAACTCCTTCAGCACAGAGCATAAGTTGGCCGCCTCAATAGCTTTAAGATAACTCCGTGAGACCTCAAAGCCCATGTGACATTATCGCATCTGACACTGGAACCTATGAAGAAATAAATAATCGAAAACATCAGATCGTTATAGGTTGTTCTAGATAAATGAAAAAGAGATAAAATGCATAACGGATAGTTGAAGCAAGTAAGAGTCCATCAAGAAACTTTTAAAGTGACTTTGTAGGCACTTTGTACTTGTGTGGAAAAAATGTTACCTTTAGGGGCTCTTTTGCAACTCTTTCTGTTGTGACCAACCTCCCTACAATTGGCACATCGCCGACATGCGACCACCTCACCGATACTCTTTCTTCTCAAATTTTTAAGCTGCCCCATTAGTATTCTAGAAACTGGTGGCATAACTATTTTTTTCTCCTTAGATTCAACCCACTTATCATTACTTAGAGTAGCATGAATAGCAGGCTCGTAAGTCGTGCGGTACCTATCCACCATGAACTAATCTTAAACATATAAATAAGGATTTGTGCAACTATTGTTTATAGCTACCAACGCATGCTTACACGGGATGCCTAAAATATGAAATTGCTGACAAGACCACGTACGTTTTCCTAGATGGACGATATTTCTATTGTCTCCAACAATTAAAAATTCATCGAAATTAAAGGGAAATGTAGTATACGTGAATGACACTCTATCATTTTCTTTAAGAAACTCTTCGGTCTTTAGCATCATAATTGTGATCCACTTTTCGGCCTCGTTCCTTCTATTATAGAAATATTTCACCACCTTCTTATGCGTACTTTCTATCTGACCAATGGTCGGTAGCTCTCTAAAATCTTTGAGTACATTATTGAGACATTCAGACAGTGCTGTAGTCGTATGTTTGTATTTCCCAATAGGAAAATGTGCTCTAGCCCAATGTTGTTTTCTAATTCGAACAATGTAGTCATACGCTTCTTCAAATATTTTCTGAATTTTACTCATTTTTTTATCAAATTCAATTTCGATATACGCATAATATGTTTGCTTTATGTGCTCTATCACAAGTTCATTCTTGTACATACTCCTTAAATTTTTCTCAATGTGATATAAACAATACCTATGCGAAGCATACTGAAAGATTTTTAGCACTGCTTGAGTGAGACCTTTTATCGATCACTTAGGATTACTACGCATGAATCGTATCTTATGATCTCTGCCAATTCATATAAAAAATATTCTCAAGAACTACTATTCTCTAATTCAACTATGACATAACACAACATAAATATTCTCTTATTTCCATCAGTGTCAGTAGCTATGAGGAGTGAAGCACTATACCTTCGGAATAAATGTGTACCATCAAGCGAAATAAGTGGTCGTAAGTACTTCCTAAATGAATCATTGCATAGCCCAAATATCTAAAAGATTCTCAAGAATGCATTGTCTTCCTTCATCTGTAAGTATATAAGGTATTGAGGATCCATATGTTTCAGTTTGGCCATGTATGATGGAAGCAATTTATAAGACTCCTTCCAACTACCTCTAATCTCATTGAGGGCGATCTCTTTTACACGCCAAGCCCTCCGATATCTTGTATTAGTTTGAAACCGCATTCTCACATTACACATTATATGCTTAGGCGTGTAGTTTCTATTTTCTTTCAGTTGGTCCTTCGCAATTGATGTCATCTAAATACTTGTCGCTTGACGATGGCTATAAGTATTGACGGTCCCTATACTGGCATCTATACTGGTCTCTGATAGTCTCTACATTGACGGTCCCTATACCGGCATCTATACTACCTCCCTTAGAGAGTCCAACAATTTTCTCATTCCCAACTATACCGAAATTATATGCATTGCCCTCTAACACACCACACACAGATGCACTTATATTTTCGTTGGCTGGATCGATAAGGACATGTGTTAAAATCGTGTCGACTTTATTTTCACTATCTGAAACACATGTCACACCAACATGCCTATTGACGAACGATTAATCAATTATCAACTTTATAAATCTAATTTATGAGGTAATCTTAATACTATTATTTTAGTAAATTGAATTAACCTTTCATGCAAGGACGAAGTAGTAGCGAGCTGAGTAGTTATTATTGCGATGAATGGGGATAAAAAAGTACGCCCATCGTTCCTACATCAATGTAAATAAATTAACTTGATTTAACAAATACAATCCAACAAAGACATAAGTATATTAGCGAACTACTCAAGACTGGTCATAAGTATATTACACACATTTTAATATTTTGACTACTCATGTGGGTGATGGGAGTTTGATATACAGTAGTCGATGCACTTGCAACTCTGTTATGCTGAGTCTCAAACTCCTCTGATAAAGATGTAGCGGGAAGGGACTCGGTGAGAGTTAAACCGTCAGAGAAATCAGTCAAGGATATATATAGCAATCACTATCTTGTTCGAAAGGAGCTTTCTGTACATAAATACATATACTATATCCGACAAACTGTGGATAATGCGTTATCTCACGCACATCATTATCGTCATCAAAGGTCTATCACATACTTTTCTCCTCCTGCTTGTGGCATTACGTAGCTAAGCTTTAGTTTTGTATCTTTGATCCAAAATTTAGTCACCTCATTTATTTTGACAATTAAATCCTCCAAACTTATCTCTCTCTATAACCAATGCTTTCCTTTTTTCGGCCTCGTACACTGATTTCGTAGAGTCGGAATCATTTAACGATCCATCATAAAAGCATAATAAGTAAACTTTATCTTCCGATGTAGCCATCGTTTACATCTACTAACAATGATTGTGACCAAAATAAAATTAATTTAGACCAATGACTAGAGAGTCTAACTATATCAGAAATCATCAACAAGGATAATAAAATTTACCTTAGCCTAGTGCAATTTGTGCCACCCTAGGGCAGTTTACAACGGAGAATGCACTAGGTGATCTCCAACTGCACTGAGAGTGTATTTTTTAACTCACAATGTATTGAGGAACACTCAACAATAGATATGCCTCGCCCTAGTACAGTTTATGGTCACTCTAGTGCAATTTGTGCCACCCTAGGGCAGTTTGTAGCACAGACTAAGCAGTATGTAGCGCAGACTGCACTAGGTGATCTCCAGCTGCACTGCGAGTGTATTTTTTAACTCACAATATATTAAGGAACACTCAGCAATAGGTATGCCTCACCCTAGTGCATTTTATAGTCACTCTAGTGCAGTTTACGCCACCCTAGGGCGCGGTGGCGATCAAGAGGCAACAGAGATCGCACTTTTCAACTCACAATGCATTGAGAAACACTCAGTAATAGGTATGCCTCGCCCTAGTGTAGTTTACAAACACTAGTACAATTTGCATCACCCTAGGGCAGTTTGCAGCGCAAACTGGGCAGTATGCAACGCAGACTGCATTAAGTGATCGCCAACTACACCGCGATTGTATTTTTCAACTCACAATGCATTGAGGAACACTCAGAAATAGATATGTCTCACCCTAGTGCAGTTTACGGTCACTCTAGTGCAGTTTGTGCCACCCTAGGGTAGTTTGTAGCGCAGACTGCTCTAGGTGATCTTTGACTTCACTGCGACTGTATTTTCCAACTCACAATGCATTGTTGAAGACTCAACATACAGATTGCGTCACTCTAGGGCAACTTGTCTCATTCTAGGGTAGTTTGCATCAATCTAAGGCAATTTATCTCATCCTAGGGTTGTTTTCTAAACAATTTTATAGAGAAAAAAAGGAGAGAGAGAGAAAGAGAGACTGACTTATAGTGACCGTCGTGTGTCTCAGACCATGGTGGGTCTATCCTGTCAACGAGCTTTCCACGAAGAAGGGGAATGAGAAAGAAAGAAAGAGAGAGGAAAGAGGGAATAGTGTTGTATTAAGAGGTCTTTTATATGGAGGATATGTTAGTCTTAAAAAGTAAAATAGGCCTTCATATGGTATTTAGAACTTAAGGGTTCGATTGCGATAAATTAGGATAGAGGGGGAAGAATTTTTAAGAGAAATTGGCCTTTTTATTATTTATAAAAATATATTTTATAAATGACTTTTAAAAATTTTAAAAACATAGTGATTTTATGATTTCAAGGTTCCTTGAAATTCGTTAAAGTTTAGATGTAATAAAAAAATATGGAAAAAAGTGTTTTACAATTAAGCACACATACTTTTGATGGTGCACTATACTTTTATGATGTACCAAAGTGTGGTTTTACGTATGCACATATAGTTTTGATGGCACACTGTGCACCACCACACTAATATGGTGTATGAAAGTGTGTTTTACACTAATACACACATACTTTTGAGGTTCATACTACATAGTACACTACACTAGTAAGTGAAAATGGTGTAAAGAAAGAGGGTATAGTTTGTCTTGTTATAATTTATAAGTATTGTTAAAAAATTAAAAGTATTTTTAAATACACACTAAAAAAAATAAGACTATTGGAGACAGTTTTTGGTTGTCTCGAAAGATGTCTAAGCCGTCTCCAATACTATTGGAGACGAATTCCTTGTAGTCTCCAATAGCTCCGTCTCCAGTATTTAGAGACCAAACATTGGAGTCGGCTTTTGGCCATCCCCAATATTTGAGCTTATTGGAGACCACCATAAGCCACCTCCATTGCTATATCAACACATGTTGGAGACCACTTTTAGCCATCCCCAATAACAATCTTCTACTATTGTTTGAAGCCGTCTCCAATAAGTTTTCATATGTTATGGAGACGGCTACAAGTCGTCTCCAATAAGTTTTACTCTGTTATTGGAGACGGCTACAAACCATCTCCAATAAGCTTTACTCTGTTATTGGAGACGGCTGAAAGCCGTCTCCAATGAAAATTTTTATTTCTTTTAATGTTATTTTTCTTTCCAGGCATCATATTGTCCAACAGTACACATCCATAACCTGTAAATAATATAAAAAAAATAATTATTCTATTTTATATTTAGCACATCCAAAATATTCAAAAATTTAGGTAAAAATATAAGTTGCATTTAGATGGGAAGCAAAATTATTTATAAAAAAAACCCAAAAAATGGTAACAAGTTTTTTGCTTAGCACCAACCACAACCTCAAATTTTCAACTGTTTTGAAAAAAGAAAACAACAACTACACATTCACGTGTTTCAGATATACAAAGCAGTTAACTGGTCATGGCTCTATCTCCAATCACAGAGATAACATTGTTGTCCTCCATCAATATACTTTCACATTCCAATGTCCTCCCTTTTTCAACTGCCTTTTGTATTCAATCCTGTTAATCCTTGAAACACAGAGAATTCCAAGGAAAAGGAATCAGGTGACCAGTATATTAATTCCTAACCCTGCAATTTAAGCTACAACATCATCAATTTTATTTATTCTTTACCGTCTTTTGCAGCCAAAGACACCATGATGTCATCAATCCCCTTCGCCATTCCTTTCAGGCCACACCAATCCAGTCAATCCCTGTGTGTGTATATAGATATAAGGAAGCACATATTATTCTAACAAATAATTTCCTATAAATTCCTTATAATGCCAAATTACCAATTTATAAGTAATTTCCTATAAATTCCTTAGATATATTACTCCTTTCCTTCTTTCGATGTACTTGTTCCCAACCCCTACCAATTGTAAAGGCACAGAGATTACAACGGAAATTATACTAGGATTAGTGGTGCACTTGGGTTCATTATACCTCAACCACAAACCTTATATTACTTTATTGACCAAGCATTTGCATTTCCTCCCAAGCTCTCCTTCGATTAAGTAATTTGGTTTCTGCCTACAACAGAGATCCCAGCCATCTGTATAACCAGAGAACAAAACCCAATTTTAAAACCATCGCTAATTTGCTATAAACCCAACAAGTAATTTTGTGTCTAATAATTTATGAACTTATTATACTACTACTTATAGCAAGAGCCTTAGCTAAATCTCCTTCTGTCAAAATCAAAGCATATTTATTAGAGTTTTTCCCCAGCATCATTAGCATCCTCGAGCTTCGTAATTCGAGATTTTTTATGCTTCTACCAATTAGCCCTTTTAAGTACTAGTAAAATTTTCTGTAGGTATAGTATAAATCCCACCCCCAACCTTGTGTGGAGTTATGGGATAATTTTCCTACAAAAGTACTAAAAAGCAAGAAAGGGTTGATTGCAACAAAAAGTAGTTGAATAAATAATTAAGCGCATCAAACATGTTTAGCCTTCAAAACGACAGAGACCAGACTTACTTGTATGCCTCAGCAGGAATGTCAGCAAAGTAAGTCAATGAGAACATTTAAGCTTGATAATGCTGCTTCTAGCTCAGAGTAGGCATGAGTAAATGCTTTCAATTGGTGAGACTCAAGATCAACGAGTGGGCTCCTCAAACTGGATCCATGAAGCACCAACAGCCTTTAATTCACCCACAACTTCCCTGCACACAATTAGGTTTATCAATATAACAAATCGGCGATCTGATAGAGTCTAGAAAAATGTGATGGTCTAACCAAGTTCCCAAGATATATAAATTAAGTATATATCTATAAGAGATTACAAATAAAAGAATAACATTCACCAGCCATATCAATTATCTGAAATCCAGCCATATCAACACGAGGGTAGGCCACCTGATGCTCGAGCTGGTTACTTATTATCTAACTCTTCACTTTTATTGTAGACCTACCTCGTCTCGAGCTTAATGATCAGTAAACATTGGGACCATTTGGTTCATAGTGTCATCATATAAATTTTAAGGGGCCGACTCTCCTGACTACTATGACTGCTAATTAATCACCTAACATAGTGTTTAAATGATCTTAAAAAACCCCAGTGTTTATATTATCTTAAACCATCCATGGTATAGGATGTGGGTGATCCTTACAATCAAAATGATAAGATCATAGATTGATGTGCACCACAATAGGTTCAAAAATGGGGTATTAGGGAGATTTAAACCAGTCACCAACTCTCAGCATTTCCAAGTCTTTCTAACACTAAATTTATCGAAATTAAACTAAACCAACTCCCCTTACTATATTTGTTGTTACTTCTTACTAGGCCTGTTAATGAGTTGGGTCGGGTTGGGCCAAAATTTTTGCTGCCCGACCGGTAAACGTGGTTGGGACCAAATTTTGGCTGCCCGACATGTAAAACCTCAACATTTACCTCAACCTATGCACTTTAAAGTGTAACTATACAAGGTTGAGGTATGGGGCCTGCCTGTGGGTCTTAACAATTTCCCAACGTGGTTGGGACCAAACTAGGCTTATGAGTTTTGACTTCAGCTACGGTTATGGGGCCTGCCTATGGGTCTTAACAATTTCTCAATGTAACCTCCTTTTTCTTTTCTTTTTGGTCTCTCTCTTCTTTGCCCACTCATTCATTTCGAGTTGGGAGTCTGAGTTGCTCATATAATTGAGGCCCACCTCACTTTGAGCCAATTGCGTTGCACCACATCAGTCTACACTTTGTCCTGCACTCCTGCACTTTGTCAAAATTGGTTTGGGTAGGCATTGGCTGTCTTCTGATGTCAGTACGGGGAGTGGACTTGACATAAATTAGCCAAGTTTCTCAATCATACCTGGTAAGCAACCCCCTTTCTGCAAACTTGTCTATGATAGCATGCACTTTTCCAGCAATTTCTCGTCTTTCTTGGCATAAATTTAGAATTTGAATTAAAAGACCAACAGATTTTGAGATGTAGCTAAATTATGCCAAGTAAGCTACCAATTGTCAAAGTAAAAGATTGAAATTTACTTACCAAAAAAAGTAGGAAAAAATTAGTAATAAAAATATTTACATAATGTTGAAAATGTGAAAGTAGAATTTTCAAGCTAATTGGATAACATTCATAGTAAATTATTCCAGGTTGTCTTAGTGATTCAAATTACAAACAAAATATATCCAATTGTACATCTATATGAAATAAACTACCTTAGTTTCATTGTCCATTGTATAGTCTTAAACACAAAACTAGTATATGGCACATGGAAACAAGTGGAAAGAGAGGTGAAGGTAGTTAAAGGATGAAGGGTTTTATTTTATTTTTGTAACAGTTGGATTTCATGGCATACTTGAAAGCCATATGGGGCTCCTGTTGGTCTCTCCTTAGTATATTTCTAGTTAGTTCTGTTGAAATTTTTCTTCTGTATTTTTCTCTCCTTTTTTTCGTTTATTTTGCTTTTCCTTGAGAAAATCTTGGTTTATTTCTTTAATATATGGTTGATAAGATCATCATGATCGGCGCCTTGTTTTATATATGATTGATATGATGTCACATATATATTTGTTTTCATTAAATTGTTGGGCAGCATAATTTCTTTGTTGCCCTGTCCTACCACCCCTACAGAATTTGCATGTTCAAATAGAGCAGAGTTGAGCAGAGCAAGCATTGAAGAGTGTCACCTATCTGACATGGTCACTATAAACCACCTTTAAGGGTCTAGCTGGATAGACCCTACTCTATGTACTCAGTGAGTTTCACATTTTTGATGGGCCCCTGGTATGCATAGGCTAAATGCTTATTTGCAGCATGAACTATGTGGGATAATAGTAGTGCTGTCAACAGTTCGGTTTTCGCCCAAATTTTTGCTGTCGAACGAGAAATTAGCATATGCCTGACCCAATCCGAAAACCCAACCCGACCTGAAAACCTGACTCGACCTAGTTAACAAAAATCCTTATTTTCTTTTATTATATATATAAAATATGAGTTCAGGTTGGGTGGATCAGGTATTTGCTTTGGGACGGTGGACAGGGTTCAATTAGCACTACAAAAAATAAGACTATTAGCAACAGTTTTTTGGAGCCGCTATTAATAAAAAAACAATTAAGACTATTAGCGGCAATGGTATTAGCGGCAGTTTTTTTATTAATAGCGGCAGTTTTTGGCTGCCACTAATAGTTTTGTTTTTAGTAGTGTGGTTGGACTTGGACACTGCCCTAGAATGGCTTTGGTAGTACCAATTTGTAACCGGTGAGGAAACATAATATGCAGGATGAGTGATATCAATAAGACTTCAAGTAAGTTGACTGGGACTTGGACTTGGACTTTGAACATTTTTTACGAGCAAATAAAAAAGGTTAAAAAAAATGGAATTAATTTGGGAAATAAATAAAAGGAAGAGGTGACAGTTTTAGGGGGAGTAAATAATATATGAAGTATATAAAAAATATGAACTATCCTTTATGGATTACAAAGATGCATCCTTTTCGAATTACAAAGAGCCGATTATTGCATGTTATAAAAAACTACAAACCAGGGAAGCACGACCCTCTGATCAAACAAACAGCACTCCGCTGGGCCATCCAAATTTATACACTGAAATTTGAAAGTAAAACTTTCATTTTCTCTCTACATTATTTTCTACAACTAAGAATTTCCCGTCAATATTAGACACGCAGCCTTCTATCTAAAACTAAGAATTTCCATTTAGCAGCTTTTTTACTATGTCTAAACTTAAAGAAATCAATTACCCTATTCCAACACCTAAGGAGATTCACTGTCTAAACTAGTCCTTATTTCCAGTAAAAAACATTTCAATTATAACAAATTGAACCCATGAATTATATAACCAATCAAACAAAAAATAGTAATATTAACCCTTCAAGGCTTCCACTAAACAAATCCACAAACAACCATATAAAAATTTCTAAAAATAGCCTTCAAGACATTCAAAATAGGATGACTTTGCAACTTAATTAGGGAATACCTTGGGATAGGCTCTTAAGGAAACAATCTCCCCAATGCCAAGTAATACCTAGAGAAAATCACAAAATTAATAAGAGATAGGAAAAATAATTCTCCTGCTTCAAGAAAGAAAATTAAATGAGAGCAAAAGAGCCTTTCACAAAGAGAAATTTGAATCACTTAAGTAAAACTGTTGCAAATTTCGATATAGAGATGAAAGAGTGAGGATTCAATTTCAAAATAAAAGTTTGCTGGGGGAGCCAGCACCAAGTCCAAACCTAAATTTGCAGTCAAAGTTTCTAGGAAACCCTGTGTCATCAAATATATATATATATATATATATATATATATATAGATGAGGGCTAGGACGCTAACCATAGGGGTAGAGTTTTAGCGCTACCCACGAGCCAGCTGGACACCATGTGGCACCCAACCAAAGATCGGGTGCCATAGCAACTTGCCCAAGCTCAATAGGTACCATGTAAAAATAAGTAAAAAGGAAAAAGTGGTCAAAGACAGCTTATTTGTGTGCAAAATAGGTAATGATAGCCTATGTTGATGGAATTAATCAATTGGAAAGTCAAGAATATTGTCACCTTAAAGTCACAAGTTAAATCCTAGATTACCCATTACCTAAAAAAAATAAAAATTTATATAAAGAAAAGATTTGTTTGAAATGTTGGATTTTAAGTTTTCGACAAATTGGCGTAAAGGAATTGTTCCATGTTTGCTGGTGTAGCCTCTGATTTCGACAACTACAAAGATAATTTGTGAAAGAAACAAGTGAAAAATAGAGGAGGTTGATCTGAGAAAAGAAACGGAACAAAGATTTGTGATTCTTCCTAAACTATACCTGTGACAGCCCGGATTTCGGCACCCCGAAACCCGTGCCATCAACACGATCATCTTGGCTGTGCCCCTTAGCTATGCACGAAACATTGGTATATCAATCAATGAACTGAACTAAAATAATAAATAAAGCTGCGGAGTTTAATTATCATTTAACTATTTCTCAAAAGACAGTTCTACCTTGATGCCTCTATATGAATGGAGAACCGATCCGAACCATTGATGATAGCTAATCATCACAGATGGTTCGCCCAAAAGAATAATCCCAAACTTTAATTACATTGTTTAACCAAAAATCAGGCTTGACATACCAAGCCGTACCGATAATCTCACAACACTCTCAAAGCTGCACAACGGAGTCCCCTAGAAGAAGTCCTCAGGAGGTGGCTCCAACTCGTCTCCGGGTGCCGGGTCTGACTCACCAGGATCAACGTCCCCTAAAGCCTCGGTAGCTGCTAATAGTGAACCTACGACGTATAGTCTAAAGGGTGAGCTACATCCTAGCTCAATAGGGAACAGAACACAATTGAACATATAAATTACCACTCACATATATTCCATGATATGCCATGCATGATGTGTCTATGCAGTTATTGATGAAAACAGTTGAAAAGAATCATAATTTACTGGTAGTTTACTCATGTCTTTTAATTATTCATGAATGACACTGAAAAGGCCTAAAGCAAACTTAACCCTTCGACTTAAGTAATCCCCGAGCAATATAGCATCGAGCCCCGATGAGATACCCATCATTGTCATCTATATAGACAGTTTTAAATGTATTCCCTGGGAATACAATTAGTACCCAAGCCCCTTTCCCCTGGGGATCGGTGGCGGGGTTTTACTTATCTCAACTCAACACCCCTGGGGTGTGCTACTTGTGTCTTGGATAAGCCTCCAGACCGCTTACGGTTTCGCCAGACGGTCATGGATATCCTGCCGCGTCAGTCATGGGTATCCCGCCACGTCGGTGGGGTACCCTATCAAACCTCAAATAATAAAAATATCAGGTGCTTTACATATAGTTATTCACCGTGTAAGTGTGCTATCTTATATCAGTTAGGCCTTATCAGACATAATTCAATCTTGGATACATCCCTGGGATGTATCCATTCACTTGCATCACACCTGATGCTCTTATTTCTTTACTTCCTCATCCCCTGGGGATGGCTCATCATGATTACTCTTTTAGATGTCACACATGCACACTTTTCACAAACTCTTAAGAAATAAAAGCAGTTTGAATTGAATTCTATATCACTACATACATGCTCTTGCAAAATAAAGTACATGTTCAAGGTGTTCCCTACCTCAAGTCTCCGTTTGATCATGCATCAAGGTTCCACGTGGCTCCTTGTGCCCAAGTTCACACGTACCACCTATGGTACCACATAACATATGAAATACATCACTAAAGATGTAACCAAGAAGGTCCAAGACCCTCCAAGAATCTTAAAGTCAAGCTCAAAAGTCAACAAAAACTGGCACAGTCGATTAATCGAACTCTAAAATTGATTAATCGAATCTGATTCGATTAATCAATTTCTAAAATCGATTAATCGAAATTCAAAATCGATTAATCGATTCTCAAATCGATTAATCGAATCCCCATTCGATTAATCGAAATTCTCCATTTTATCCTGTCGATTCTCAATTCGAGTAATCGCGTTCCCAAAATCGATTAATCGATCCTAATTCAATTAATCGAAATTCTAAATCGATCAATCGAAATCCCATTTCGACTAGTCGATTTCCCCAGGTCTTTTTCCTCCATCCACTGGAGTCCACTGGAGGTTCTCAGTCGATTAATCGACACCAAAATCAATTAATCGAAAATCAAAGTCGATTAATCGAAACTCAATTCGATTAATCGAATTCGGGTTCTTTGACTTTTCAACTTCTTGGCGAAAATCGATTAATCGAATCTCAATTTCGATTAATCAAAATTGCCAGATTCAGCCCCCTTTTGACTGTTCTTTCCAATCTTTTTCCTTCATTTTTCTAAGTACTTAATCTATCATTTTAAACATTCTTAACTACAATTAAGCTCTTCAATCTATGCATTAAATCTACAAAAATTTCTTACCTTCAATCGATCTCAAATTGATTAGGTCAAGTGATTGGAAAGGTTAGGGTTTCCAGCTTTGCTTTTAGCGGATCCCTCGCGTCGAATCCGGTGTTTAATGCTCAAATCCCCCTTCCAATCAGTTGCAATAACTCCTTACTCACTCCCCTTCTTTACTCCTCTCTCTCTCTCTCTTCTTAACTCTCTCCAACAACTCAACCATTGATTTTAGCGTTATTAAACCCTTTTTATCTCCCTCTAGCTTGTGTGTTGAGCACATGCACCTGAACTAGGTGTATGTGACTTCAGATTTACATCACCTTCCACATATTCACTCGAATTCTCACATCTCATCCGTTCATCGCACCCTATGCTAACTATTGAACTCCTATTTGGTCAAACCTATGACCAATCGGACACGGATCCCGAGGTCACTGTTTAACGTGATTTTTGGGGATATTACAATACCAAAAATGGCAATAACTAAACTTCAAAAAGAGAGTTGAAGTAAAAAAAATGAGTAATTATCAAATTTGTGAAAATGAATAATTAATAAAAGAAAAATTAACACAGGTAGAACACAAAATTGAACTCTAGTGTACCAACTGATCTTAAAAGGTGTATGTTTGAAACTTACAAAAGCTTTAAGAATTCAAGCACAATTTTTTTGATAAATTAATATGTACAAAAAGAAAATTGAAGTATTATTTTTTATAATTAGCCTACACTAAAGACAATTAAGTGCAAGAAAAAGGGCTTCTCGCTCTACAATACAACACAAAAAAGAGAAGAAACCCCATAAATTCAGCTCCAAATAAAACCAAGAAAACCTGCAAATCACCAAAAAACCAAACCCCTCAGTATCTTATTCTCCACAAACACACAATTTACCGAAACTGCTAAACCGTAAATCACCATAAATTCAGCCCCACAAATCACCAAAAAACCAAACCAAGACATTATAAACCTGCTAAACCACACAAGAAAGTAACGGTGCAGATTCGGTTAACTGAACTAAACTGAAATTTTGGTTTTCGATTCGATTCAGCCTACACCAAAACTGTAATGATTCAGTTTTGGTTTGGGCTAATAATTTTCTCAAATGATCGGAACCGAAACCGAATGGAAAAAATCGGTAAGGATTTGTCTTTTCTCATTTTTTTCTTTTCTTTTCATTTTCTCATTTTATCCGCTTTTTCATTTTTATTTTTTTTTTCTGATTTTGGGTTGGTTTTCAAAACTTGATTTTGGGTTGGTTTTCTAAACCTACCCAACCAGTTTTTGGTTTTAGCTACCCAAAATTGAAAGCAAACTGTTCCCATCGGGTTCGGGTTTTTTTCGCTTTTGGATCAGTTTCAATTCAGTGGGCCATTTTTATTTCATAGGAGTCTCATGGGGGGAATCTCATGCAGTGCAGGTTTAAACTAATCTCACAGGAGTCTAAAGTGTTATGAGGGTCAAAGCTTGAGATTTCTACTTGAAGAAGCTCCTTTACATAAGGAGCTAGATGTACAAAATAGGGGGTTTCTATGGAGCTAAATTTCAACATATGTACAGTTAACAAATTTAGTTAGGTGAACTGTAGAATTTCTGTTTTCAATTGTTTTCACTAGGTTAGGCCGTCACCTCTTTTTGACAAAGAATTTGAGTGAGTTGACCCTAGTGATTCTTGATTTAAAGGTGAGAGAATTGAGTCATTGCTTCGATTTTAAAGTCAAAACTCTCCTGTTGGTTCTTGCATCACACTAGTTAGAGAAATATATTGACAATTCACATACAACAAATTGTTTCCATTTTATATATACATCAATGAGTAGGATTATTTGCAATCAAAGATTCGGCACCATTGTACACAGTTCACAGTTCACAACATTAGAAAGTACAATAAATGGTAACATGCTAAATGAGGTATTTAAATCAATTTTCAGTCTGGCGGGCTGTTAGAGAAAACCTGGTAACTAGTGCCTTGATCTGTAGTCAGGTTAGCACTGCATCTCAGGCTCCAACCCTTTGGGAAATCTCTTTATTTATTTATTTTTATTTTTTTTGCTGATGATGGATATCTGGGGCCTCTTACAGCAACCCGATTAAGTCCTTCGCCACGGTAGTTCATCTGACTGATTTAGTTTAATATCAAAATTCTATCGATGATTAGAACCATTTGTGTTTTCCCTTGCAAGCTTGATTAAGTTTACCAAGGAAAAGGGGGAACGATGACTGTTTATGGATCAGTTAGATTTGATTGAATAGCAATTCAAAGTTATGAACTTCTGATATGATGAAGCTTCTAATCAGATAACAGAAACAAATTTATCTTAAAGCATGCCATGTAAACAAAGGAATTCTACTCAGATCGCCTTTTTACATTCACAAAGATTGAGTTAAGGAATCTCCTTCGTTTCGAAGATTTGCAGCACATTCAAATTGTGACTTCATATTTTTTCTAATACAAATAAAATATTATATTATAACATATGCATATGCTGATTTGAGCTCAAGTCACTGCTCAGATGCTCAAGCTATTATAATATATTTATAAAAGATTATATTATAACATATGCATATATATATATATATATATATATATATATAATATGGGCTAATGTATGGTAAGTAATTGGGCCAATATGAGTATACTCAGCCCATTAAGGCCTGAAACTGGCCCGGCTCAACCCATTGAGACCCCAAGACATTCTTAACTGAGTCTTTTTTTATTTTGTTTTATAGGGCAATCTACATGGGGGACAAGAAATAGCTGTAACAGCAGTCCTTAAAAATCTATCATAGTACTTTTTCCCCATGAAGGCCTATGGAAAAAATCTATCATAGTACTTTTTCCCCATAGCGAAATGGGCCACCACCCCAACCAACCATGATATCCACCAAAGTTTCCGGAAAAATCGCAATCCAAGTTGAAGTGATCCACTCGTTGTGCAATGCAAGAATAGATGGTCTACCATAAATAAAAATAGTTGTTTTTTGTAATGAAATATTATTGTGGCACAACTTATGGTTCCACCATTCATACTATTGATAGAGGTCATATTTCACACATTAGATATTGAGACCATGGCCCACATATCATACGATCAGATATACGTCGATTACACATTACACACATCCCAAATTGATTGTGATCATGGCATACCATGGTCCACTATGATCACGAATGTGAGCCACGTGGAATCAACATCTGACTGTGTGACATGTGGGTCATGATCTCAAGATCTAATGTAAGAAGATTGGGACGGAAAATGATCACTATCATTTGATTCAAGGTAATCAGCAGTGTGAATGGTGAAACCATCAATTGTGCCCCAAAAATCTTTGGTTGCAAAAATTGCTACCCTTGAAAGAACTTACATTGAATGAGAAGGCAAATAGGCTTACATGTCTTTCTAATTCTAAATTCTACTGAGGATAGGGACTTGTATATTTTTTACTGCTATATGTGTTTGGTCTTGAGTTAGTTCGAGAGCATTGAATGTTGATGCTCTAGACTCAATAGTTTTTACAGGAAGCCATTCATCTTTTATATTATTAAAAGAGGCAGTCCTTGTATCTCTAAAATATAAATTATTTCAGAAGCTTGTATTTCAATCATTTGGGTTTGAGATTTTTATTTTTGTTCTAAAATATCTTCAAATAAGCATTCTGTAGGTATCTTTAAATCTTTCCAGTTTATTAACCTTGGTTAGATTTCTGAATCATATGGTTTGGGTTCAAATATTTCAATCAGGTTTTTGTCTAATTTATGCATTTTTGTTATTGGTTTAGAGGTTAATTCATATTCTATTTGCCAGGTTATGGCTAGGTTGTGAATCTTCTTTAATTTCTAATCCTTTTGTTTGAATTTTAATTTTTATTGTGTCTTCAATATTTGGGTCATCAAGTAAAATAAAATAATTTAGTTTTAGTTTAAACCTGCAATAATCCAGATATTCATGACACGTGTAGGTCACGTGTGACTTACACGATATGTGAGTGTATGTGGGGAACAAGGGAACCACACCTACTTTATATACTACTAGGTGTAGGTGTCTTGTATGTGAACTATATGAAAGTGAAACATCTAGCATAGAGTGTGTGTGTGAAACACACTAGTTTTCACTAGATAAGAGGAAAGGGGGAGGGGTCTCCCATACGCGAGCTATTGAGCTTAAGATAGAGAGAGAGTAAAGCAGGGAAAAAGAAGAGAGGGTTTTGTAAAAGAAGATTCGAGGTAGGAATTTCTTTTGATCAAGAGACAAGATCCACCTTATGGATCTTAAATGCATAGGATGAGAAGGGTGTGGTGAAGAAATTTGAAAGAATCTTGTGGTTTTGAGCTGGTGGATGATCTAGAAAGGGGTTGGAAGAGGGGCTTTTGAAACCCTCTTCATTTGAGTTGATCTTGGATCAAATCTAGATGAGATCTAATGATTTGAGGTATGTTTTAAGGTTTATATGTGCTTTAAATAGAGTATTAATTATTTAGTTAAATTATATTGGCTTTTAATAGGGTATTAAATGAGGTAGGAGATGAGTTCTCGAAAAAGATCGTGCAATAACTGTGATCGCTCCTTGCGCGAGCGGTTAAAACAGCTCGCTCGCGCGAGGAAGGACAAATTATATAGGTTAAAATGTTCTGGACTCGCTCGAGCGAGGCCCTTTGTAAAAGGGAAGCTCGCGCGAGTGAGGGCTCACGTGACTTTCAAGTACCTCGATTGTTATCGCTCGAGCGAGGTCAAGTGCCTCGTTTATAACCGCTCGAGTGAGGGAAAGAATATATTATATAACCAAAACATGTTAAGTGCTCACTCGAGCGAGGACATTTTGTAAAGGGAGGCTCGCTCGAGTGAAGGCTCGCGTGACCTTCAGATACCTCATTTATAACCGCTTGAGCGATGAATAGTGATCGCTCGAGCGATGAATAGTGCTTGCTCGCGTGATGAATAGTACTCGCTTGCGTGATGAATAGTGCTCGCTCGGGCGAGCTACTACATAGATTTTTACATTTAATTTTACTGCTCTTGGGAGCTATGGTCCTCAAGATTCTTATAGGCTTTTTCCAAGAGTGTTTTAACACATGCAATATAGGTTTGGCATGTAACGGTTGTGTTGGATCCTCTAAGAGATAATGATGTATTTCGGATTATCGAAATTGCTGTGAGATAGGGAACACTTTGAACATGTACTTTAATTTTCGAAAGCATGTATGTAGAGTGATTCATATGAACATTTATGCATCAAAATGTGATTTCAAAGAGTATGGGTGCGTGTGTTAATACCCAATGAACTCCTAAGGTCCCCAGGGGACGTGATAATGTGAATAATGTGCATATAACTGATGTATTGAGCTAGTGACACCCCAGGGGTGTAAAAGTAACATGTTAGCAAAGTGAAAGAAAAAGTGATAAGGCCTAATATACTAAAATTAGCATGATCACACGATGAATAACTATATGTAGTGCACATGATATTTTTATTATTTAAGATTTAAATAGAATACCCCACCAACATGGCGGGATACCCCCAACTGACTCGGCAAAATATCCGTGACCGGTACGGCGGCCAATCCGTACACCAGTTTGACATCCCAGGGATGTGAGTATGAGATCAGAAACTCCGTCGCCTATAAGAAAGGGACCTGGGTAGTATTCAAGTAAGAAACAAGTATTAGAAGTGTCTATTTAGACGACGATGGTGGGTATTCCATCGGGGCTCGATGATATATTGCTTGAGAATTGTTTAACTTAAGATTTAAGTGATTAGGCCGAATCAGTGTACAATACCAGTAAGTTGAGAATGAACAAACACAAGTAAAGTAACAGTGCATTTATTTCATCATTTCAGTTGTTTAAAATGTTTTACCATGCTTTTAAATTGTTTTAGAATATATGTGAGAGCTTAACTTATATGTTCAATTGTTGTTTCCCTATTAAGCTAGGATGTAGCTCACCCTTTAGACTATGTCGTAGTTTCATTACTAACAGCCGCTAAGGCTTCAGGAGACGTTGATCCGGGGGATTCGAATTACGTGCCCAGGGAAGAGTTGGAGCCCCCTCCTGAGGACTTCTTCTAGGAGACCCCCTGCGTACCTTGAGAGTTTTTTTTGAGAGCTTTTCTGTATGACTTAGTATGTCAAGCCTTATTTTTGTTAATGTAATTAAATGATATATTCTTTTTTGGTGAACCATCTGGGGGATCTGGTTATCACCGATGGTTCGGGTCGGTTCTCCTGTTCATGCGTTGGCATGGAAGGAGAACTGTCTTTTGAGCTTATGCTTTAGATGAGTAGACATGTTTTCGCATAGTACAGTTAATTGTCTTATTTTGAGTAGATGTTGCTTGTTTTACCATTATTCCATATAGACTTCGGGGACACGGCCTTGAGGGTCGTACTGATGACACGGGTTTCGGGGTGCTGAAATCTGGGCTGTCACAGGTGGTATCAAAGCATTTTCGTTTAGAAATTCTGACAATCATTATTTTTGTCAGAGAATAGGGACTTCTGCTAACGAAACTTTGGTTTCATGTGCAGACCGTGATGTCTTCTAAAGGAAGAGGCCGACCTAGGGGCGATCATAATAAGAATTTGTGTAGTCTAGATGACTTTATCTCTGATACCAATCGAGTGCCTTTGGGAGATAGAGGGGCTTCAGCCAATGGTGGCCAAGAGAGCCAAGATCAGGCAGAGAATCGGGATCGAGATCGCCAGGATCAAGATCAGAGGGAACAGGATAGAATCAGAGAAAGAAATGAAGACAGAGAGGAGCATCAAAGGATGATGCATACTATAGAAACTATGGCGACCGCCATGGCTCAACAAGCAGCATCCTTGGCGGCTCACAGTGCCCATGATCAACAACAACGACCTACACCTCCAGTAGCTCCGACACCGCTAGTGTCCTCTGCATTTACCGAGTTTAGGAGGATGCATCCTCCTAGCTTTTCAGGGCAGGCAGAGCCAATGGCTACTGAGAATTGGCTAAGTGAGATGGAGAAAGTGTTTAGCATGCTTACGTGCATGGAGGAGAGAGCATCCGTTGGGCAGCCTACATGCTAGATGGGGAGGTTGGGCCTTGGTGGAAGTCCGTTTCTAGGACTAGGGCTCAGGAGACCCCAGGTTTGCCCTGGACGTGGGACAAGTTTGTTGAGGAATTTAATAAACAATACTTTCCCGAAGTTGTGCGAAACCAGATGGAGATACAGCTCTTACAGCTTCTTCAAGGGAGAATGACAGTGAGAGAGTACGGAGTGGAGTTCATGAGGCATGCTCGCTTCGCTCTCGATTACGTGATTACGGAGGTGATGAGAGCAAAGAGGTGCAACAAGGCTTGAGACTGGAAGTCAGAAGAGGAGTTGCAACGTTTCAACTGAAGACCTATGGAGACGTCATGAGTAAAGCGTTGGTTGTAGAAGAAGAAAATAATAATCGATACCGTCAGAGGGAACAACAAGGAAGAGGGAATGTAGATCAAGGAAGAACTGGGAACTACAAGCCGGTAAACAAAAATCTGAGATTCGTAGCACCTAGTCAGAGACCACCATTCCAAGCAGGGTATGGGAGACCGGCGCAATAGAGCAACTATCAAAAATTTCCATTACTTGCGTTGGGGAGGCCGATACGGTATGAGAGCCCTGCTATTTCCACTAGGGCTATAGTTACACAAGGCGTTTCACGTGCTGCTTCTTTCACACCTAGTGAGACTTGTGCCAAGTGTGGCAAGTCCCACAAGACGGTGGATTGCAGGCAAGGAATGCGAGGCTGCTTTAAATGTGGCAAGATGGGCCACATGATTAAATATTGTCCAGAGATGAATAAGGATAAGAAGGCCTCTGCTCCAATTCCACGACCAATACAAGCGAGAAAGCCGATCGTACAAGGGAGAGCCTATGCAATCACCGCTCAAGAAGCAGGGAATGTACATGACGTTATCCAAGGTGAGATTCCTTTTAAAATAAAGAATGTCAATTCAATAATGTTTTAGATAGAGAAGTTACATTAAATTAGAAAAGGTGTGTAAATTCATTTTGTATGTTAAAAAAAAAAAAAAATTCTAAATAAAATATGTGCTATATATATATACGTGTGTGTGTGTGTTATAGGTATATTACGAGTCTATGAAAAAGGATGCTATGTAGCATATGAAGTGAGAGTGTTGATAGACCCAGGGTCTACCCACTCCTTTATTACTCTGAGGTTTGCGAAAAGAATGAAGATCGTTCCGGAGACGCTGGACTTTGTTCTATCAGTGTTTATCCCGATCGGAGAATTAGTTGACACGGAGTTGATTTGCAAGTCAGTAGTAGTGGGCATTTAGGATGAGGGCATCTATGAACTGGATGCAAAATTAATATTATTGGACATGCAAAGGTTCGATGTGATCCTTGGCATGGATTGGTTGTCACAATATTGTGCGACCGTGGATTATAAGAACAAGATTGTCATCTTCAGACCTAACACGAGGAGATCATTTTGATTTCACGGAGAGAGATAGATGCATATGCCACTCATCTCTGTAGTCAGGGCCGAATGCTTGATCAGAAAAGGGTGCAGCGGTTACTTGGCATTCTTGAAGGAGGATAAGGAAAAGAAGAACATTATCTATGAGATAGCTGTGGTACGAGAGTTTGAAGATGTATTTCTGGAGGAATTACCAGGATTACCTCCAGAGAGAGGTGGAGTTCGCCATCAACTTAGCACCGGGAACGGAGCCTGTTTCGAAAGCACCATATAGAATGGCTCCTGCTGAGTTGAAGGAGTTGAAAGAGCAGTTACAAGAGCTCATGGACAAAGGGTTTGTAAGACATAGAGTGTCTCCACGGGGAGCATCGATCTTGTTTGTAAAGAAGAAAGATGGGTCAATGCAGCTGTGCATTGACTATCGCCAGTTGAACAAACTCACTATAAATAACCGATATCCTTTGCCTTGGATAGATGACTTGTTCGATCAGCTACAAGGAGCGCAGTATTTTTCTAAGATTAATCTGAGATCTGGATACCATCAGTTGAGAGTCAAGGCCGAGGACATTCAGAAGACTGCATTCAGGACACGGTATGGGCACTATGAGTTCTTGGTAATGCCATTTGGGTTGACAAATGCACCAGCATTGTTTATGGATTTGATGAATCGGGTGTTTAAATCACACCTAGACTCCTGCGTCGTGGTGTTCGTCGACGATACCCTAATATACTCCAAATCAAAAGTAGAGCACAAAGAATACTTAAGGGTTGCTCTACAAACCTTACGTAAATACCAATTGTATGCCAAGCTCAGTAAGTGTGAGTTTTGGTTAGAGGAAGTTAGCTTTTTGGGACATGTCGTCTCAAAATATGGTGTTACGGTAGATCCAGCTAAGATCGAAGTAGTAGTAAATTGGGAGCAACCAAAGATTATGACCGACGCTCGTAGTTTCCTTGGACTAGCAGGCTATTATCAACATTTTGTAGAGAGGTTTTCAAAAATATCAGGACCTCTCACGAGGCTTACACGGAAGGATTCAAGATTCGAGTGGAGTGAAGCATGCGAGAAGAGTTTTCAAGAACTCAAGAAGAGACTCACTTCAGCTCCAATACTAGCGATTTCTTCAGGTAGTAGAGGGTTCGCAGTCTACAGTGATGCTTCGTATAATGGTTTGGGTTGGGTGCTGAACCAATACAAAAAGGTGATAGCTTACGGGTCAAGACAGTTGAAAGAGCATGAAAAGAACTATCCGACACATGACCTGGAACTGGCAGCGGCCATATTTGCGCTAAAGATTTGGCGACATTATTTGTACGGTGAGACCTTTGAGATTTTCACCGACCACAAGAGCCTCAGATACCTATTTACATAGAAGGAGTTAAATATGAGGTAGCGCAGGTGGATGGAGTTCCTCAAGGACTATGACTGTTCCATACATTACCATCCAGGCAAGGCTAATGTAGTAGCAGATGCCTTGAGTCGGAAGGGTTCAGCTTAGTTGGCTAGTTTGATGTTGGATATGCACAGATTGAAGTTGTTTGAAGATCTGGCACTGTATGATGCAAATATCGAGTCACAAGCTACAAGAGTCTTTTTGGCTAACGTATCAGTGAGACCAGTGATATTTGAGCATATCCACGAGCTACAGATGAAAGGCCCGACGCTAACCAAGATTTGTCAGGATGTGATTGAAGGCATCAAATTGGAGTTCTCAGTGAAAGAAGATGGTTCCTTATTGTTCAAGGGCTGTCTCTACATCCCGGACAATGCCGACCTATGGCGAACTATCCTTGATGAATCTCACAAGTCAAACTATGCGATCCACCTCAGTAGCACGAAAATGTATCAAGACTTGAAAAAGAATTATTGGTGGAGAGGTTTAAAGCAAGACGTAGCCAAGTACGTGTCATAGTGTTTGACATGTCAGCA
This sequence comes from Chloranthus sessilifolius, assembly GCA_021018995.1. Lineage (NCBI taxonomy): Eukaryota > Viridiplantae > Streptophyta > Magnoliopsida > Chloranthales > Chloranthaceae > Chloranthus > Chloranthus sessilifolius. The sequence continues at coordinate 36,852,098 of CM037586.1, forward strand.
GGTGAAGGTCGATCATAGACATCCTGCGGGATTATTGCATCCTCTACCTATACCGGAGTGGAAGTGGGAGTCGATCTCTATGGACTTTATCATTGGACTACAGCATACTGCAAAGAGATACAATGCCATTTGGGTAGTCGTAAACCGATTAACCAAGTCAGCACACTTCTTGCCTTACAACACGATGTACACGGCGAGAAGACTTGCAGAGTTGTACATGAAAGAGATCGTTCGCCTACATGGGATTCCAAGCAGTATCGTTTCTGACCGTGATCCATTGTACACGTCAAAATTTTGGAAGAAATTTCAAGAGGGAATGGGAATATGATTGGAATTCAGTTCAGCATTCCATCCACAAACTGATGGGCAAACAAAGCGGGTAAATCAGATCATCGAGGACATGCTTAGGGTGTGTATGCTAGAGTTGCAAGGGTCATGGGATCAGCACCTACCATTGATTGAGTTTGCATATAACAACAGTTTCCAAGCGAGCATTGGCATGACACCGTATGAAGCTCTTTATGGACGGCGATGTAGATCGCCCATCAATTGGGAGGAAACTGGTGAGAAATTTATTTTGGGACCCAAGATGCTTGAAGATAATGCCACCTATGTTCGAATGATAAGGGCAAAACTCAAAGCGGCTCAGAGCAAGCAGAAAAGCTACGTCGATATCAAGCAGACCAGTGTAGACTATAAGGTGGGTGAACATGTGTTTGTCAAAGTGTCACCTATGAAGGGCGTAACGAGATTCGGAAAGAGGGAAAAGTTAAGTCCCCGCTATCTTAGATCATTCGAGATTTTAGGTCGAGTAGGGGAAGTTGCTTACCGCATTGGATTACCACCGCTATTCGATCGAGTGCACAATGTGTTGCACGTATCTATGCTCAGGAAGTATATTAATGGCCCTGATCACGTTTTGGGCAGTCAACCATTGGAAATGCATAAAGACATGAGCATGATAGAGGAACCGACAGAGATTTTGGATCGAAAACAACAAGTGTTGCGGACAAAAGTAATTCCATTAGTGTGGGTTCGATTGAAGAATCATCCGGCCGAAGAAGCAACATGGGAGCGTGAGGTGGATGTCAGAGAACAATATCCTAGCTTGTTTGAGAACGCTAGTTGACGCCCAATAAATTTTGTAAAATGTGTGTGATGTTTTGACATGTGAATGTATGATTTCTTTTTTGGAATGAACGGGGGAATTTTTATTAAATTCTGAGCATAGTTCGTTTTAATCTCGCTAGATTGACCAATCTATTAGTGATTTTCGAAGGCGTTGGAGAGGAAATCATGTGTTAGGGGAGGTATGAGAAGTTGAAGGGATATCAGGAGAAAATATAGGACTAAAAGTACAAAGAAAATATTTCTGGTCTCGCTCGAGCGACGACTTACGCTCGCTCATGCGAGCCATATGAAAACAGGAGCGCCAAAATGTTCTGGCCTCACTCGAGCGAGGACTTATTACCGCTCGAGCAAGGGGGGATATAAAATGGGGCTGCGAACACTGTTTGCCCATTCTTCACGCAAGGAGAGGTTTAGGGAGCGAGGGTTGGGCACAAGGGTTTTAAGGTTTTTCACGTTGACGACTCTTCTACGTGCGATTTCAAGCCGGATTCAAAGAATCCGATCCGTTAAAAACACATCAAAAGATGATTTCTACCCTAAATCCACCTCATTTTCATTAATTTTTGCTCTTTAGAGATCTAATGGCTTCCACAAGCCCTAACCCTCAACCTAGAAAGAAGGTCGCGATTCGATCGCCACCTTCACGCAACAAGGCACCACAACCACCACCTCCACTGCCACCACCTCAAACCGAGTCACCGATCCTATTAGACGATTGGTGGGGGCCAAAACCTTTAAAACTGAGTGGGAAACCCACCCCACTTGCTTTCGGGATCTTACGACCACTAAATGGACTAACGATTTTCTCACGCAAAACCGTATGCAGTCCTTGTTGACGCCGTTTGGGAACCGGTATTACCCACGGCTTGTAAAGTTATTTTATCAAACTCTTAAGACCACCACCGACGAGGCCATTCTCATCGTTGAAATAGATGGACGGTCATTTGAGTTTGGTGAGGCCGACGTTTCGCTCGCCATCAATTGCCTTCACACCTACACTCGAGAACCCAATTCACAACCACCTTTTGCCCAAGACGCACCTTTTTAGACAATAGTCGTCGACATTACTGGCGGCACCACCGCATCAGGACAATCTGTCACACGGTCCCAATTGCCGCCACGTATATGGCCTATTGGCATCATTTTTAAAAAGAATTTGTACCCGACGGGCCATGACCAAGAACGTCGTGACATATTTTTGAGTGCGCTACACTCTGCCTTTCACAACCGGTGGTTTAACGCACCTAAAGTGGTTCTCAAGGGCATTTTATATGCTCTTAAGCGCAACATAAAGGGTGCTATTCCGCCACGCATCCATCACCTACCGTACATCCGTCTTATTTCTCGCCTCTTTGACTTACGCAATCGGAAAGATGGCTTCCACTTACGAGAAGACGAGCCCGTCCTTGTTGATAATATAGTCCCATACCTAGGCCAAGACCTGAATAGGAACTTAAAAAGCCTCCAAAACAGTCTAACTAGGAAGCGGGATTGTCAGATTGCCCGACAAGCGGCCCAACCACCACTGACTAGACCGACTGCTCCTTCCACTTCGTCTCCCCAGCTTTTCCCTGCCACCAACAGCAGCATGACGCGGGAGATCCTCCTACAAGGGTGGGAGATCCAGCTACATCAGTGGTTTCAAGAGTCGCTCCTCATCGACCTCATGGGCCATGCGTTTCCACAGACGTACTAGGAGCGCATTGATACTATGTGAGGTGCTATCTTTGGGGCATCTAGCTTGGGTCCTGCTACCAGGACCACTACAGCTGGTGCCACTACCACCAGGAAGGTTGGTGACAGATGGCGATGATGACGAGGAGGATGACGACGACGGTGACGATGACGATGATGATGACGAGGAGTATGAGCAGGGTGACGATTAGGTCGTCATCTATCATTTAAAATTGTTTTTGGAAATAGCAATGTGATATTTTTACATGTTTTGATGTAAATATTCTTTTTGTTTTGTTTTGATGGGGATTGTAAATTTTAAACTATCGTGACATGATTGTCACAATTTTTGTTATTGAACAGAATCATACTCTATGTATATATATATATATATTGTCATTTGATCCTAATGTGCGTAATTGCGTAGGAGAATGTGTGGTTGTGTAGTTTTTATGCAGGTACTTGAACATATTGTAGTAATACCCGAATGTGTGGTTATGTGTAGTTCCTTATGCAGGTCCTTGTTGGTTGATTTGAACGAATATTATCCTAATTGGTATAATAGCTGTCAATGGTGTTTTTTATATTTCCAGCTGGACATGGGATGAGTGCCTTATGGTGTTGTACAAATAGAGTGTGGATTATGTTTTGCCTTCATGCAGGTGTAATTGTAGACCACTTTTGCTTAAACGCTTAATTAGATGATTGGTCTAAATGGGTAGCCTATTCGGATACCCTGTTAGTCATGTGTAATTTGGTGAAGTATATTTTTATTAATTTTCGAGGACAAAAATTTTATAAGTTGGGGTAAATGTAATAACCCAAATTTTTGTGACACGTGTAGGTCACGTGTGACTTACACGATGTGTGAGTGTATGTGGGGGACAAGGGAACCACACCTACTTTATATACTACTAGGTGTAGGTGTCTTGTATGTGAACTATATGAAAGTGAAACATCTAGCATAGAGTGTGTGTGTGAAACACACTAGTTTTCACTAGATAAGAGAAAAGGGGGAGGAGTCTCCCATACGTGAGCTATTGAGCTTAAGATAGAGAGAGAGTAAAACAGGGAGAAAGAAGGGAGGGTTTTGTAAAAGAAGATTAGAGGTAGGAATTTCTTGTGATCAAGAGACAAGATCCACCTTACAGATCTTAAATAATAGGATGAGAAGGGTATGGTGAAGAAATTTGAAAGGATCTTGTGGTTTTGAGCTGGTGGATGATCTAGAAAGGGGTTGGAAGAGGGGCTTTTGAAACCCTCTTCATTTGAGTTGATCTTGGATCAAATCTAGATGAGATCTAATGATTTAAGGTATGTTTTAAGGTTTATATGTGCTTTAAATAGAGTATTAATTATTTAGTTAAATCATATTGGCTTTTAATAGGGTATTAAATGAGGTAGGAGATGAGTTCTCGAAAAAGATCGAGTAATAACTATGATCGCTCCTCACGCGAGCGGTTAAAATAGCTCGCTCACGCGAGGAAGGACAAATTATATAGGTTAAAATGTTCTGTGCTCGCTCGAGTGAGGCCCTTTGTGAAAGGGAAGCTCGCGCAGAGCGAGGGCTCGCGTGACCTTCAGGTACCTCGATTGTTATCGCTTGAGCGAGGTCAAGTGCCTCATTTTTAACCGCTCGAGCGAGGGAAAGAATATATTATGTAACCAAAACATGTTCTGTGGTCACTCGAGCGAGGAAATTTTGTAAAGGGAGGCTCGCTCGAGCGAAGGCTCGCTCGAGCGAAGGCTCGCGTGACCTTCAGATACCTCATTTATAACCGCTCGAGCGAAGAATAGTGATCGCTCGAGCGATAAATAGTGGCTGCTCGAGCGATGAATAGTGATTGCTCGAGCGATGAATGGTGCTCGCTCGTGCTATAAATAATGCTCACTCGTATGATGAATAGTTCTCGCTCGCGCGAGGTACTACATAGATTTTTACATTTATTTTTATCGCTCTTGGGAGCTATGGTCCTCAAGATTCTTATAGGCTTTTTCTAAGAGTGTTTTGACACATGCAATATAGGTTTGGCGTGTAATGGTTGTGTTGGATCCTCTAAGAGATAATGATGTTTTTCAGATTATCGAAATTACTGTGACGTAGGGAACACCTTGAACATGTTGTGACAGCCCGGATTTTGACACCTCGAAACTCATGCCATCGGCACGATCCTCTTGACCGTGCCCCATGCATCTATACGGAACATTGGTATAACAAGCAAAACCAATTAAATAAAGTGTATGAACTGGAAGAAACATGCATTAATAATATATTATTCTCTATATTGAAAGAGCTCAAAAGCAATTCTCATTCCATGCCAATGTATGGACAAAAGAATAGGCCCGAACCATCGGTGATAAAACCAAGTCACCCCAGATGGCTCGCCAAAAGAGAATATCGAAGTATAATTACATTTCTTCTCAAGAAGGGCTTGAAATACCAAGCCGTACCAATATGCTCACAAAAACTCTCTCTCAAAGTGCTCAGCAGTCTCCTAGAAGAAGTCCTCGGGAGGAGGCTCCAACTCGTCCCCAGACACGTAATCCGAATCACCCAGATCTACGTCTCCCGAAGCCTCGGCCGCTGCTAATACTGGACTTGCAACGTATAGTCTAAAGGGTGAGCTATATCTTAGCTAAATAAGGAACAACACAATTAACATATAAATCAAAATCTCACATATATTTCATGATATTCTAAGCATGATGTGTCTATGTATTTGCTGGAAAAATAGCTTAAAAGATGGCAATTTGCATTCAAATTTATTGGTAGTTTGCATATTTCAATTTACTGTTAATTTATCATGAATGACACTGAACAAGCCTAAAGTAAAACTTAAATCTTCAACTTAATTAATCCCCGAGCAATATAGCATCGAGGCCCGATGAGATACCCTTCATCGTCGTCTAAATAGACAGTTGTTATATGTATTCCCTGGGAATACTACCTAAGCCCTTTCTCATAGGCGGCGGGGTTAAATCTCATATCAACATCCCTAGGATGTGCTTACAATGTACAGATAAACCTTCATACCGGTGTACGGATTGGCTGCCGTATCGATCACGGATATCTTGCCGAGTCAGTCGTGGGTATCCCGCCACGTCGGTGGGGTATCCTAAACAAACCTCAAATAACAAAAATAACATGTATTTTACATATAGTTGTTCACCGTGTAAATGTGCTATCTTATATCAGTTAGGCCTTAACAGTAGTTATTCAATCTTACTTACATCCCTGGGATGTCTAAATTACTCGCATCACACTGATGCCTTTATCACTTTCTCATCCCCTGGGGATGCCTCATTTTCATTAACTTACTCGGTCTCAGTTATTCGCATCCCACTGATGCCTTTATCACTCTCTTGGTGTCACACACACACCCATTTTTACAAAGATTTACATAGTTAAAATATTTTCAATTTGATCTCTATATCACTACATACATGGTCTTGCAATTAAAGTACATGTTCAAGGTGTTCCCTATCTTAGGTCTCTAAAGGTCCAAGCATCAAGGTTCCACGCGGCTCTTTATGCTTGCTTTCATACGTACCACCTCTGGTACACCATAACACATGCAACATATCACTAAAGATGCAATAGAGAAGGTCCTAGACCCTCCACGAACCTCAAGGTTCAATTAAAAAGCCAAGTGAAACTGCTAAAATCGATTAATCGATTCCCAAAATTGATTAATCGAACCCTAGATTGATTAATCGATTCCCAAAATAGATTAATCGAAATCCAAAATTGATTAATCGATCCCAAATTGATAAATCAAAATCCCCAAAATGGTAAAGTCGATTCTCAAATCGAGTAGTCGAAAGTCTGAAATCGATTAGTCGATCCCAAATCGCTTAATCGAAATCCAAAATCGATTAGTCGATTTCCCCAAGTCTTTTCTCTCAAGCCACTGGAGGTACCCAGTCGATTTCCAAATCGATTAATCAAATTTCAAAATCGATTAATCGATTTCCAGATTGATTAATCAAAATCGGGCATCCTTGCTTTTTCAACTTCTAGACCAAAGTTGATTAATCGATTTTCCAAATCAATTAATCGATTTGGCCAGACTCAGCCCCTTTTCGGATTGTTCTTCCCAAATCCCTTTCTTTTCTATTTTCTTTCTTTTCTAGGTCTTTAATCTATCATTTAACCATACTTGCCTGAATTAAATTCATCAAATCTTTAGGCATTAAATCTAACAAAACTCACCTCAATAAATCCCTTAAAGGATTGATTTGTTAGGTTTGATGGCTAGGGTTTCAGCTTTTCGCTTTAACGATCTTTCACACGTCGAATCCGACAACCAATGCTTGACCCCCTCTTGATTTGCATTAACTCTTGGCTCAATAACTCCTCTTTACTCCCTCTCTCTCTCTCTTCTTAACTCTCTCTTCAATAACCCAACCAAAGAAACCTAGGTCTATTAAACTCTTATAACTTCTCTCCGTTTTGTGTGTTAACCACCTACACCAGAGATAGGTGTACGTGACCACTAACTCACACTATATACTACACTTATGTCACATTGACATCACATTAGTTTATCCCTTTATGAGTCTACTTTTTGACCATCACTTGGTCAACCTATGACCAGTCGGGCATGAATCCCGAGGTCACTGCTTAACGCTCAAGTTTTTTAGGATATTATATTCTCCCCACCTTGAGAATTTTTGTCCTCGAAAATGAACTCAAAGGTGCGTCGCTGTGGTATCCCACACACAGGGAAATGCCACAGATCCGTGTACACTTTGACTTAGTACATCAACACATGCATAGTTGTGATTACAAACTGAAGGACAATTTGCAGTAAAAAGAAGGAACATTGGTAATTAAAACGAAACTATTTTCCATTCATTTCCCAAAATTTACAATTTTCCTTTACTGTTCTCCATAATTACAATTGAGAATTTAAATACAACAGCACAAAAATATCCACAAAAAAGTGATCACGCGCCACGCCATCCCTCTCTAGGTCGATTCTGCCGGAGCAGCTCGATCTGGTTTGGCGGTGGACGTCTCAAAGAAGTGTGGTGGTACCGAGCCGGATGCATCAGCGGTAGAGGTACTCGCGTGAAAAGCTGCACCCGAATGAAAAGTGGTCCGGCCCACAGTCCACGCCTCCTCCTGTGTGAGACGCTACTGATAGTCCAACGGATAGATGTACCACAGGGTGTGGTACATCAAGAAGTCCATCTGCCAATTCATCCTCTGGTTGTTGGCCTCCATCCGATCCAACACATCCTCGATCGTGGGTACTGGGCAAGCTGCTCGACGACGGTATGATGATGTAGGTGTGGCAGCCGCCGACTGTGAAGGTGGCGTAGCGGATGTGGTAGGAGGTGGCACTATGGGCTGCCTTCTAGCTGGCATTGAGGTCTGAGATGGGGCTCCCTCAGCGGGTGGAATGACAGGTGGTGCCTCCCCTACTGGAGGGTCCTACTGTGGTGGTGGGGGTGGGGGTGGTGCTACTGCTGGCCCATGAACTGGTAGGGCCCTCTTCAACAACCGATAGCAACGGCCCCATGCAGCGATGGAGTAGTGCTTCACGCGGTTCATAGCCCTCTCCTCGTGGGGTGAGATAGCGTACCCTGGAGCATCGGAATAACACTCCAGTATGCTCGAAATGAGGCGAGCATACGACATCTTCTCCTTGGGCCTTAAATTGCCCTTCATCAACTTCCCCTTTATATATCTCATCCCCTCCAAAACAAATATGGTGGCATCGAACCAACGGCCGCAGAATGTTGCGTATAGGGCCTGTTGGACCAACTCCACCCTCTCAGTATCGTGACGCATCGGGTAGAGGTTGCACTTGATTATAGAATCAAGCATCCACATGTATTGGGGCAAATCGACCTTCCAGATGGACGATCCGGACCCCTTCTTTCCATTGGTCATCTCGGTCATGATTTCCTCAAACCTCACCTCTTCCGTAAATGGTGGGAAGAGGGTGGTTTCAGGCACGAAGTCCAAATAATACTCGAGGGCTTCATGAACATGGCAACGGGTGAAGGTGTAGTCACGACCCTTGATCTTGGTTGTAACTATGTCATCGATCGGGCCATCCTCCAAGCCCTGGTAAAATAGGCGTACAAGCCTAGGCTAATAGCACCCGTGGAGTGGTTTTAAAAGGTTGCCGAGGCCCGCTTTGACCAAATAGTTCCTAGCCCATTTGGTCTCACCTTCGACGTTGGGATCGGTAAACAATTTGTCATCAATAATGTATTCATTCTCAAAGGTCTTTGTCGCCCACCATTCATTTGGTTGGGGCAAGTTTACGGGTGGGGGTGGGGTCAGTGAAGCCTCGCGCGAAGACGCGCTCATCGAACTAGATGTGGTATCCGATGACGATGGGGATGGGGTCCTCACAGGCGATGGGGTCGGTGGGGGCGGTAAGGCGTTGTTACGCCGAATCGGGAGCTTCGAAGCCGCTTGTTTCGTAGTCAAGTGAGTTCGAGGCAGCATCTTGGTGAAAAATCAACAAAAACTAGGGTTTAATGGCTTGAAATGAAAAGAAGGTTGAAATCTAGGGTTTTACCTTAGGTTTTGATCCAAAGGCAAGCGATTTCGATCTGAAATCGATCCAAAAACCCTAGCTGGTATGATAGTCGAGGAGGAAGACGAAGTGGCGCGCAAGAACCAAAACCCTAAAATTTTCAAATGGGGAAGAATCCCCCTTCGATTTATATATATAGGCCTGATTCAATTAATCGATTTCTAAATTTGATTAATCGATTTTCAAACACTTAGTTCAGCCGCGCGAAATCGATTAATCGAATCCATTTCGATTAATCGAAATCGTGTTCACTTAAAATTCCAACTTTTCCAGCTCACTAGCGTGTGCCAGTCGATTAATCGATTCCCCAAATCGATTAATCGAATTTCACCTCGATTAATCAAAATTGTAAAATCCTCTAAATTTCTCTATAATTCTCAAGTCATTCGATTAATTGAATTTCCAATATCGATTAGTCAAAATCTAAAATCGATTAATCGAAACCCGAATCGATTAATCGAAATTTCACTTTATTAATTTTCTGAATCCCCATTCAATCTCCACTCACTGGCGTATGCCAGTCGACTAATCGATCAAAATCGATTAATCGAATTCCCAAATCGATTAATCGATTTGAAAATCGATTAATCAATTTTGATTAGATTTTAACATTTTTCTAATTTTTAAGTCTCTTTTGGTTCCTTGGTAAAACATGACCAGTTGGTCATTGGTTTTGCGAAACATGACTTCACGGTAATTTCGTGGAAGTGACGAATTCTAATCACGTATTCAACATCGTATTAGGAATACTATGCAGATTGAAACTGTTTCTCTTGAAATAATTGATCAAAAGATCGACATTGGATTACAACATATGGTTTAAATTCGCAAGCATACTTGCGGTGATACAATTTTGACTCTCAAGTTGTCGCAAACAAGTTCAGATACTGTTCTTTCACGTCAGTCTCTCGTTCCCACGAAGCTTCTTCGGCCGGATGATTCTTCCATCGAACAAGTACTAACGGAATCACTTTTGTCCGCAACACTTGTTCCTTGCAATCTAAAATCTCCGCCGGTTCTTCAATCATGCTCATATCCTCATGCATCTCTAATGGTTGGCCGCTCAACACATGATTAGGGCCATTAAGATATTTCCTGAGCATATATACGTGGAACACATTGTGTACCCGATCAAATAACGGTGGCAATCCAATGCTGTAAGCAACTTCCCCTACTCGACCCAAAACTTCAAATGGTCCAAGATAGCGGGGACTTAACTTTCCTCTCTTTCCAAATCTCATCACCCCCTTCATAGGTGACACTTTCACGAACACATGTTCACCCACCTTAAAGTCTACACTCGTCCGCTTGATATCAGCGTAGCTTTTTTGCCTGCTCTAAGCCGCTTTGAGTTTAGTCCTTATCATCCGAATATAGGTGGCATTATCTTCAAGTATCTCGGGTCCCAAAACAAATTTCTCACCGGTTTCCTCCAAATTGATGGGCGATCTACATCGCCGTCCATAAAGAGCTTCATATGGTGCCATCCCAATGCTCATCTGAAAACTGTTGTTGTATGCAAACTCAATCAATGGTAGGTGTTGATCCATGATCCTTGCAATTCTAACATACACGCCCTAAGCATGTCCTCGATGATCTGATTGACCCGCTCTGTCTACCCATCAGTCTGCGGATGGAACGCTAAACTGAAATCCAATTGCATTCCCATTCCTTCTTGAAATTTCTTCTAAAACTTTGATGTATACAATGGATCACGGTAAAAAACAATGCTACTCGGAACCCCATGCAAACGGACGATCTCTTTCATGTATAGCTCTGCAAATCTTCCAGCCGTGTACATCGTTTTGTAAGGCAAGAAGTGCGCTGACTTGGTTAATCGATCGACTACTACCCAAATGGCATTATACCTCTTTGCAGTACAAGGTAGCCCAATGATGAAGTCCATCGAGATCGATTCCTACTTCCATTCCGGTATAGGTAGAGGCTGCAATAATCCCACAGGGTGTCTATGATGATCTTGACTTGCTGGCACGTCAAACACCGTGACACATACTCTGTCACGTCTTGCTTCAAGCCTCTCCACCAGTAATTCTTTTTCGGATCTTGATACATTTTTGTGCTACCCGGGTGAATCGCATAGTTGGACTTGTGAGATTCATCAAGAATAGTTTGCTGTAGATCGGCATTGTCCGGAATGCAGAGACGGCCCTTGAACAATAAGGAACCATCTTCTTTCACTGAGAACTCCGGTTTGATGCCTTCGATCACATCTTGATGAATCTTGGTTAAAGTCGGGTCTTTCATCTGTAGCTCGTGGATATGCTCAAATATCACTGGTCTCATTGATATGTTAGCCAAAAAGGCTCCTGTAGCTTTCGACTCAATATTTGCATCATACAGTGCCAGATCTTTAAACAACTTCCATCTGTGCATACCCAAAATCAAACTAGTCAATTGAGCTGAACCCTTTCGACTCAAGGCATCGGCTACTACATTTGCCTTGCCTGGATGGTACTGTATAGAACAGTCATAGTCCTTGAGGAACTCCATCCATCTGTGCTGCCTCATATTTAATTCTTTCTGTGTAAACAGATATCTGAGGCTCTTGTGGTCGGTGAAAATCTCAAAAGTCTCACCGTACAAGTAATGTCGCCAAATCTTTAGCGCCAATATGACCGCTGTTAGTTTCAGGTCATGTGTTGGGTAGTTTTTCTCATGTTCTTTTAGTTTTCTCGACACGTAAGCTATCACCTTTCTGTGTTGGTTGAGCATGCAGCCTAAAATATTATACAAAGCATCGCTATATATCGCGAACCCTCCATTGCCTGAAGGAATCACTAGTATTGGAGCTGAAGTGAGTCTCTTCTTGAGTTCTTGAAAACTCTTCTCACATGCCTCACTCCACTTGAATCTTGAATCCTTCCTTGTAAGCCTCGTAAGAGGTCCCGATAGTTTTGAAAACCCTCCTACAAAGCATCGGTAATAACTAGCTAATCCAAGAAAACTACGGGCGTCGGTCACGGTCTTTGGTTGCTCCCAATTGACCACTGCTTCTATTTTTGTTGGATCTATAGTGACACCATGCTTTGAGACAACATGTCCCAAAAAGCTAACCTCTTCTAACCAAAACTCATACTTACTGAGCTTGGCGTACAGTTGGTGTCCACGTAAGATTTATAGAGCAATCCTCAAGTGTTCTTTGTGTTCCGCCTTTGACTTGGAGTATATCAAGATATCGTCAACGAACACCACGACGAAAGAGTCCAGGTGTGGTTTAAACACCTGATTCATCAAATCCATAAATGACGCCGGTGAAATTCGACAACCAAAATGGCATCACTAAGAATTCATAGTGTCCGTACCGTGTCCTGAAAGCAGTCTTCTGAATATCCTCTGCCTTAACTCTCAACTGATGGTATCCAGATCTCAGATCGATCTTGGAAAAGTACCTCGCTCCTTGCAGTTGATCAAACAGGTCATCTATCCTAAGCAAAGGGTATCGATTCTTAGTGGTAAGTTTGTTCAATTGTTGATAGTCAATGCACAGACGCATTGACCCATCTTTCTTCTTTACAAATAAGACCGGTGCTCCCCATGGAGACACACTCGGTCTAACAAACCCCTTATCCATGAGCTCTTGTAACTGCTATTTTAACTCCTTCAACTTAGCAGGAGCCATTCTATATGGTGCTTTAGAAACAGGCTCCGTTCCTGGTGCTAAGTCGATGGCGAACTCCACCTCTCTCTCTGGAGGTAATCCTGGTAGCTCTTCTGGAAACACGTCTTCAAACTCTCGTACCACGGCTATCTCGGAGATAATATTCTTCTCTTCTTTATCCTCCTTCAAGAATGCCAAGTAACCACTACACCCTTTTCTGATCAAGCGCTCGGCCCTGACTGTCGAGATAAGTGGCATATGCGTCGACCTCTCTCCTCGAAACCGAAATGATCTCCTCGTATTGGGTCTGAAGATGACGACCTTGTTCTTGCAATCTACTATCGCACAGTGAGTCGATAACCAATCCATGCCAAGGATCATGTCGAATCCTTACAATCTAACAGAATTAGGTTCGCGGGTAGTTCAAAGTCATCCCCATCCATGATTTTCAAGATCACGGAGTTGCAAACTTTCTCAGTATCAATCGATTTCCCAGTCAGAATGGTCACGATTAACCCAAAGTCTAACTCTTCTGGGTCAACTTTCATCTTCTTTGTGAAGCGAGGGATAACGAATGAGTAGGTAGACCCTAGGTCTATCAACACTCGAGCTTCATATGTGACATCGCTTCCTTTCTTATAAATTTGTAACGCACCTAATCATACATACACATATATATATTGTATATCATCATACTAGAAATTTTTTTTACATGCAAGTTCTTTTTTGTTTTCTATGTGGATGCACCTTCTCTATCTAAAAATTTTTAAGAATTGAAATTCTTTATTTAAAAGAAAATCTCACCTTGGATCACATCATTCGTATTTTGAGCCTCTTGAGCTGTGACTGCGTAGGCTCTCCCTTGGATGATCGGCTTCCTTGCTTGTATAGGTCGTGGCATAAGAGCTGAAGCTGTCTTCCCTTTGTTCACCTTAGGGCAATCCTTGATCAAGTGGCCCACCTTGCCACATCTGAAATAGCCCTGAGTTCCCTGCCTACAGTCCGCTGTCCTGTGAGACTTACCACACTTAGCACAAGTCTCCCGAGGTGTGGAAGAAGCTGCTCGCGAGAAACCCCGAGTAACTGTAGCTCCGGTACTGATAGCAAGGCTCTCATATCGTATCGGCCTCCCCGACGCAAGCAATGGAAATTTCTGTTGGTTGGTCTGCTGTGCCGGTCTCCCATAACCTCCTTGGAATGGTGGTCACTGATTTCTTGCTATGAATCTCAGCTTTTTATTCACCAGCTCGTAGTTTCCCGTTCTACTTTGGTCCACATTCCACCTTCCTTGTTGTTCCCTCTGGCGGTATTTATTATTATTTTCTTCCTCTACCACCAAGCCCTTGCTCATGACCTCTCCATAGGTCCTCATCTGGAATGGTGCTACTCCTCCCCTCATGTTCGGTCTCAACCCTTGCTGAAACCTCTTCGCTCTCATCACCTCCGTGATGACATAGTCAGGCACGAAGCGAGCGAGTCGCATGAACTCCACCCCATACTCTCTAACAGTCATCTTCCCTTGTACAAGCTGCAAAAATTGAATCTCCATTTGGTTCCTCACTACCTCCAGGAAGTACTGTTTATTGAATTCCTCAACGAACTCATCCCAAATCCATGGCAAGTATGGAGTCTCCTGGGCCCTAGTCCGTGAAACAGACTTCCACCAAGGCCCAGCCTCTCCATCCAACATATAGGCTGCCCAACAGACGCTCTCATCCTCTGTACATGTGAGCACACTAAACACCTTCTCCATTTCACTCAGCCAGTTCTCAGCTGCCATGGGCTCTGCCTACCCCGAAAAGCTAGGAGGTCTCATCCTCCTAAACTCAGTAAACGTAGAAGACACTAGCGATTTCGGAGCCACTGGAGGTGTCGGTGGCTGATGATGGTCATGAGCAGTATGAGCTGCCAAGGATGCTGCCTATTGAGCCATAGCAGCCGCCATGGTCTCCATGGTGTGCATCATCCTCTGACGCTCCTCTCTATCTTCGTTTCTTTCTCTAACTCTCTCTTGTTCTCTTTGATCTCGATCCTGACAATCGCGATCCTGGGTCTCTGCCTGATTCTGGCTCCCTTGGCCACCACTGCCTGAAGCCCCTCTATCTCTTACAGGCACTCTATTTGTATCCGAGATAAAATCATCTCGACTACGCAAGCTTCTACTATGGCCGCCCCTAGGTTGGCCCCTTCCTCTAGAAGACATAACAGTTTGCACATGAAAACAATGTTTTCTTTAACAGAAGTCCCTATGCTCTGACAAAAACAATGATTGTCAAAATTTCAAAACAAAAATGCTTTGATACCAACTGTGACAGCCCGAATTTCAGCACCCCGAAACCCTTGCCATCGGCACGATCCTCTTGATCGTCCCCCATGCATCTATAAGAAACATTGATATAACAAGCAAAACCAATCAAGTAAAGTGTATGAACTGGAAGAAACATGCATTAATAATATATTATTCTCTATAATGAAAGAGCTCAAAAGCAGTTCTCATTCCATGCCAATGTATGGACAAAAGAACAGGCCCAAACCATCGGTGATAAAACTAGGTCACCCCAGATGGTTCGCCAAAAGAGAATATCAAAGTATAATTACATTTCTTCTCAAGAAGGGCTTGACATACCAAGCCGTACCAATATGCTCACAAAAACTATCTCAAAGTGCTCAGCAGAGTCTCCTAGAAGAAGTCCTCGGGAGGAGGCTCCAACTCGTCCCTAGGCACGTAATCCGAATCACCCGGATCTACGTCTCCCGAAGCCTCGGCCGCTTCTAATACTGGGCATACGACGTATAGTCTAAAGGGTGAGCTACATCCTAGCTCAATAGGGAACAACACAATAAACA
Source organism: Chloranthus sessilifolius (assembly GCA_021018995.1). NCBI lineage: Eukaryota > Viridiplantae > Streptophyta > Magnoliopsida > Chloranthales > Chloranthaceae > Chloranthus > Chloranthus sessilifolius. The sequence goes on from CM037586.1 coordinate 36,867,929, forward strand.
TATAAATCAAAATCTCACATATATTCCATGATATTCTAAGCATGATGTGTCTATGCATTTGTTGGAAAAATAATTTAAAAGATGACAATTTGCATTTAAATTTACTGGTAGTTTGCATGTTTCACTTTACTGTTAATTTATCATGAATGGCACTGAACAGGCCTAAAGTAAAACTTAAATCTTCAACTTAAGTATTCCTCGAGCAATACAGCATTGAGCCCCGATGGGATACCCTCCATCGTCGTCTAAATAGACAGTTGTTATATGTATTCCCTGGGAATACTACCCAAGCCCCTTTCTCAAGCAGCAGGGTTAAATCTCATATCAACATCCCTGGGATGTGCTTACTATATACGGATAAACCTCCATACCGGTGCACGGATTGGCCGCCGTACCGGTCACGGATATCCTGCCGAGTCAGTCGTGATTATCCTGTCACGTCGGTGGGGTATCCTAAACAAACCTCAAATAATAAAAATAGCATGTGCTTTACATATAGTTGTTCACCGTATAAATGTGTTATCTTATATCAGTTAGGCCTTAACAGTAGTTATTCAATCTTACTTACATTCCTGGGATGTCTAAATTACTCGCATCACACTGATGCCTTTATCACTTTCTCATCCCCTGGGGATGCCTCATTTTTATTAACTTACTTGGTCTCAGTTATTCGCATCACACTGATGCCTTTATCACTTTCTTCGTGTCACACACACCCATTTTGACAAAGATTTACATAGTTAAAATATTTTCAATTTGATCTCTATATCACTAAATACATGCTCTTGCAATTAAAGTACATGTTCAAGGTGTTTCCTACCTCAGGTTTCTGAAGGTCCAAGCATCAAGGTCCCACGCAGCTTCTTATGCTTGCTTTCATATGTACCACCTATGGTACACCATATCACATGCAACATATCACTAAAGATGCAATAGAGAAGGTCCTAGACCCTCCACGAACCTGAAGGTCCAATTAAAAAGTAAAGTGAAACTGCCAAAATCGATTATTCGATTCCCTAAATCGATTAATCGAACCCTAAATCGATTAATCAATTCCCAAAATCGATAAATCAAAATCCAAAATCGATTAATCAATCCTAAATCGATTAATCGAAATTCTCAAAATGGTAAAGTCGATTCCCAAATTGACTAGTCGAAAGTCCGAAATCGATTAGTCGATCCCAAATCGATTAATCGATTTCCCAAATCGATTAGTCGATTTTCCCAAGTCTTTTCTCTCTAGCCACTGGACGTACCTAGTCTATTAGTCGATTTCCAAATCGATTAATCGAATTTCAAAATCGATTAATCGATTTCTAGATTGATTAATCAAAATCGGGCATCCTTGCTTTTTCAACTTCTAGACCAAAGTCGATTAATCGATTTTCCAAATCGATTAATCAATTTGGCCAGACTCAGCCCCTTTTCAGGCTGTTCTTCCCAAAACCCTTTCTTTTCTATTTTATTTCTTTTCTAGGTCTTTAATCTATCATTTAACCATACTTGCCTGAATTAAATTCATTAAATCTTTAGGCACTACAATCGAACAAAACTCACCTCAATAAATCCCTTAAAGGATTGATTTGTTGGGTTTGATGGTTAGGGTTCCAGCTTTTCGCTTCAACGATCTTTCACACGTCGAATCCGGCAATAAATGCTTGGGATATTACACATGTACTTTAATTTTTGAAAGCATGTATGTAGAGTGAGATGAACATTTATGCATCAAAATATGATTTCAAAGAGTATGGGTGTGTGTGTGTTAACACCCAATGAACTCCTAAGCCAAGGGACGTGATAATGTCAATAATGTGCATTTAAGTGATGTGTTGAGCTAGTGACACCCTAGGGGTGTAAGAGTAACATGTTAGCAAAGTGAAAGAAAAAGTGATAAGGCCTAATATACTAAAATTAGCACGATCACACGGTGAATAACTATATATAGTGCATATGATATTTTTGTTATTTAAGGTTTAAATAGAATACCTCACCGACATGACGGGATACCCACAACTGACTCGGCAGAATATCCTTGACCGGTACGACAGCCAATCCATACACCAGTTTGACATCCAGGGATATGAGTATAAGATCAGAAACCTTGTTGCCTATGAGAAAGGGACCTGGGTAGTATTCAAGTAAGAAACAAGTATGACAAGTGTCTATTTAGACGATGATGGTGGGTATTCCATCGAGGCTTGATGCTATATTACTCAGGGATTATTTAAGTTAAGATTTAAGTGATTAGGCCGAATTAATGTACAATACTAGTAATGTAATATCCCAAAAATTTGCATTAAACAGTGACCTCGAGATCCGTGCCCAATTGGTCATAAGTTTGACCAAGGAGTTCACCATTTGACTCAAGAAGTGATGAACGGATGTGATATGAATATGATGTAAGTGCGTGGAGTATAAGGTAAATATGGGGTCACATACACCTATCTAGGGTGTATGTGCTTAACACCAAGACAAGAGGGATATAAGGGTTTAATAACCCTAAATTCATTATCTTGAGTTATTGAAGAGAGTTAAGAAGAGAGAGAGAAATAGAGGAGCAAAGAGGGTTGTTGAACAAGGAGTAAATGCAAGCTAAGGGAGGGGGATTCGAGCAATAAATGCTGGATTCAACGCGACTTGGATCCTTTGGAGCAAAAGCTGGAACCCTAGCCATTCTAACCTTGAGATCCAATCAAATTGAGATTTGATTGAGGTAAATTTTGTGTAAATTAAATGCATAGATTTTGGAGGCTTAATTTCAGTCAAGAACACTTAAAATCATAGGATAAAGGCTTAGAAAAAGAAAGAAAAATTGTTTGAGAAAGATTTGGAAGAACAACCCGAAAGGGGGCTGAGTCTGGCCAAATCGATTAATCGATTTGAGAAATCGATTAATCGATTTGGTCTGGGAAGTTGAAAAGTCAAAGGACCCTGAAATCGATTAATCAAACTGAGTTTCGATTAATCGATTTTGAATTTTGATTAATCGATTTGTTATCGATTAATCGACTAAGAAGCTCCAGTGGCTAGAGAAATGAAACCTGGGGAAATCGACTAATCGAATTGGGATTTCGATTAATCGAATTGGGATTTCGATTAATCGATTTCGGAATTCGATTAATCGATTTGGGATCGATTAATCCATTTTGAGATCTCGATTACTCAAATTGAGAATCGATATGTGTAAGTTGAAACTTTCGATTAATCGATTTGAGATCAATTAATCGATTGATGATTTTGATTAATTGATTTTGGGAATCGATTAATCGATTTTGAATTTCGATTAATCGATCCCAAATCGATTAATCGAATTTCAAAATCGATTAATCGAATTGGGAGATTGATTAATCGACTGAGACTGTTTTAGTTGACTTCTTAGTTTGACTTTGAGATTTAGAGAGGGTCTTGGACCTTCTTTGTTACATCTTTAGTGATGAGTTACATGTGTTATATTATACCATAGGTGGTACGTGTGATCATGAGCACAAGGAGCCGTATGGGACCTTGATGCTGAGAATTTTAAAGACTTGAGGTAGGGAACACCTTGAACATGTACTTTAATTTGCAAGAGCATGTATGTAGTGATATGTAATTTAAATCGAAAATTTTTTTAGTTAAGAAAAGTTTTACGAAAAGGGTGTGTGTGTGACACCAACAGTGTAACTAAGAATAAGACATCCCCAGGGGATGAGAAAGTAACAAGATAGCAAAATGATAAGAATAATTGGATGCATCCCAGGGATGTAGACAAGATTCAGTAACATTCGATAAGGCCTAACTGATATAAGATAGCACAATTACACGGTGAACAACTATATGTAAAGCACCCGTTATTTTTGTTATTTGAGGTTTGACCAGGATACCCCACCGACGTGGCAGGATACCCACGACTGACGCGGCAGGATATCCGTGACTGATACGGCGGCGAAATCGTAAGCCAGTACGGAGGTTTATCCGTGCATAGTAAGCACATCCCAGGGATGTTGAGATATGAATGAACCGCCGCCGATTCTCAGGGAAAAGGGGCTTGGGTAGTTTTGTATTCCTAGGGAATATGTATAACTGTCTATTTAGACGACGATGAAGGGTATCTCATCGGGGCTCGATGCTATATTGCTCGGGGATTACTTAAGTTGAAGATTTAAGTTTTGCTTTAGGCCTTTTCAATGTCATTCATGATCTAGTAAAAGAGATGTAAAAACTGTAAACTGTTATTAAAAGCAAATGTACTTTACCATCTTTTCAAACCGTTTTCTCAGAAATTGCATAGATCCAGCATGCTTAAAATATCATGGAATATATGTGAGGTTTTAACTTATATGTTCACTGTGTTTGTTCCCTATGGAGCTAGGATGTAGCTCACCCTTTAGACTATACGTCGCAGGTTCAGTATTAGCAGCAGCGGAGGTTTCGGGTGACGTAGATCTGGGTGAGTAGGACCACACACCCTTAGATGAGTTTGAGCCACCTCCAGAGGACTTCTTCTAGAGGACTCTGCTATGCATTTTGAGAGAGTTATTTTGTGAGCTTATTTGGTACAGCTTGGTATGTCAAGCCTTTAATTCTGTTTAAACAATGTAATTATATTGAGATAATTCTTTTGGGCGAACCATCTGTGATGATCAGTTATCATCGGTGGTTCGGATCGGTTCTCCACTCATGCAAGGGCATGAGGGTAAAACTGTCTTTTGAGAAATGTTTAAGGTCATGATGTTTCGCATTTTTATATCAATTGTTTCTTTTGGTTATAATTTGCTTAATGTACCAATGTTTCGTGCTTAGCCAAGGGGCACGGTCTAGAGGATCGTGCTGATGGCATGGGTTTCGGGGTGCCGAAATCCGGGATGTCACAAGTAAGTTGAGAATGAACAAACATAAGTACAGTAATAGGGCACTTATTTCATCATTTCAGTTATTTAAAATATTTTACCATGCTTTTAAACTGTTTTAGAATATATGTGAGAGCTTAACTTATATGTTCAATAGTTGTTTCCCTATTGAGCTAGGATGTAGCTCACCCTTTAGACTATACGTCACAGGTGCATTACTAGCAGCCACTGAGGCTTCGAAGACGTCGATCTAGGGGATTCGGATTATGTGCCCAGGGAAGAGTTGGAGCCCCCTCCTAAGGACTTCTTCTTGGAGACCCCTGCGTACCTTGAGAGTTATTTTTGAGAGATTTTCTGTACGACTTGGTATGTCAAGTCTTATTTTTGTTAATGTAATTAAATGATATATTCTTTTTTGGCAAACCATCTGAGGTGATCTGTTTATCACCGATGGTCCGGGTCGATTCACCTGTTCATGCGTTGGCATTGAAGGAGAACTGTCTTTTGAGCTTATGCTTTAGATGAGTAGACATGTTTTCGTATAGTACAGTTAATTGTCTTATTTTGAGTAGATGTTGCTTGTTATACCATTGTTCCGTATAGACTTCGGGGGCACGGCCTAGAGGGTCGTGCTAATGGCACGGGTTTCAGGGTGTCGAAATCTGGGCTATCACAAAACTAAATCATTTCATAAGCTAAATTTGATTGAATCCCTCCAATCAAGGATTGTAAAGGATTAAGCAATCTTTTATTCCTTACTATAGCTAGTATAGGTGTATCTATATCATTTTTGAACAATCCTGTTATGCATATTTGAAGTACACCAATATGAATATATTTTAATTTTGGATTCTCTTTTTTCCATCGTAATATTTTCTTTCTATCAAATAGTGTTATTTCAGCTGTAAGATTAGATGTGCTTTTTGCAGTAGCGTTTCCTGAAAAAGCTTCAAATTTTCTTCTAAACAAGAGTTTGGCTAAAGGAGAAATTTTGTAGATATCTTCTTTATTAAATTTATGTTTTAACTTAAATTTTTGAAGTTGTTCTTCAGAGAAAGATATTTCTTTACCTATTAAGTCTTTCAACGTAATCATTTGGTGTTCTTCGTCTGATGTTTCGACTATATTTAACATAAATATTAGATCATCTATGTCAGAATCAGAGTCTGTTTCGAATTTTAATTCATAAATGATACTATTATATTCACTTGAAATTTCTTCACCAAAATAAACATCTAGATTTGCATCATCTAAATTTTTAATCATTTTAGTTATATTTTTTCCCCGTTTTGGGCATTGAGGAGCATAATGTCCTTCGTTACAAATAAAACAACGACATTCCTTTTTAACCATGGTCATTTTATCTATTTTCTCAGTCTGTTTTTTTTATTTTTATATTTTTTATTTTTAACAAACCTTTTTCTTTTATTCCAAGGTTTCCATTTGAATTTTTTCTTCTTCAAACCTTTCTTGTATCCCTTTCTTTTAGGGATATTACATCCTATTTTCCAATTTTCTTGAAGAATTTTATCACATCATTTATGACCAAAGTTAGAATTCATGATTTGATTCTTAACTTGTTTCTTAGCTTTAATTTTTAAACATCTATCTACTATTAATCTTAGGACAAAGGATATTCTTAGTCCTAAAGTATCTTGTTTAGCTAATTTACTAATAAAATCTGGATAGCCTTTGATGGCTAATTCATCCCACGGTGCTGGATGTTTATGATAAAATTATTCTAACCATGATATATTAATTGGGGGTTCCAATTGTTAATAATATTTTTTAAAAGTGTTGCAATTCTTGAAATTGGCAAATATTGCATAGCTCTAATTTTGATAAAATATACATTGCATCTTCTTGTAGGTTTTGCTCACCTATATAACCACAAAGATGTTTTTTAATGATTATCGTAAAGTATTTTAAGATATCATCAAGATTATTAAAACTTCCTAATAATTATGCTTTTTATATTTTACCATCATTAGATTTTTTCCATTGTTTTAACCATTACAAAACATCACCTTGAAGTGTTGCTGCAATATAGTTAAGAAATTTTTTTTTGGACTAAACGTCTTTTTGGTTTGTAATTTCTATGGACATGGATTGTGCCCAATCGTCAATTACCTTTTCTTGATCTTTAAAATGAACATTGGTTAAATCTAGATATGTACCACTTTGAGCTACGTTTTGTTTGTTCAAATCGTCTCTTCTATTATTTATAGGAATTAGAATTTTCCCATCTTTTACTCCAGATGAAAAATTGCCATCATTCATATGAATATAATGTTTTAGATATTCCTCTTGTTCTTTAAGAGTTAATATTGTTAAATATGTTTCTAAATTTTCAAATTCCTCTAATGGTTCTTCAACTTTTCTCTTTCTAAGAGTCAGAGGAGTTTGTGACTCACTAAGATCTGAAGAAGCATCTGAGTTATCAGAAGTGATATTCATTGTATCAGTTTCTGATTTTTCATTTAATTCATGGTTTTGGAAGTATGTTAAAAGAGGTTCATGTTTTCAAGAAACTTCTTTTATTTGAGAAATAATATTATTTCTATCCTCAACCGGAAGAGTTTCATCCATATATAAATGTTGCCAATACTCGAAGATTTCTTGTACATTCAAGTATTCTTAATAATTATATTCAATATTTTCTTGTAAGACACAGATGTCATCGGTATTAATTTCATCAATTCCATCAGTTCCATAGAATAATCGGGTATTTGAATATTTATCGTTTTATTTTTCTAAATCTAACTGCTCTAATTTGGTTATTAGATTTTCTATTTTTGATTTGGTTTCTTCTTTTAATTCCAAATTGATTAATTTGCCTAAGGCCAAAATATTTTCTTTATTTATCATTACTTCATTGTGAATAGCATATAGTTGTATTTTCATATCGTCTTGTTTCTTATATATTTTCTTTAACCAAGTACCTGTTATATCTAATAGACTATTTATTCAACCACTTATTATATGCATATTATTTTCAAAAATTTTATCTATATAGAATATATGCCTATAATCTTCTTAAATTTTTATTTTTGTCCAAGAACTTATACAATCAATAGGTATTTCTAGATTTTTACTAAATGTTTCTGTCATATTATTTGATACAGGTACCTAAAATCGCTTAACGTAAGGTTAGTGCCTAAACCGTTCCCAAATAGACGAAAAGTTTGTACAACTATCAAAGTCTTTGAAGGGATATGGGCTTTACCAAACGATAAGTATATGAGTTTTATATCAAATAAGTTGACTGAAATATTTTGTAAAATTCAAAAATACTTTTTTTTTTTTTTAAATATTTTCATATACTCCCAAAGGAGATACATAACAAACATTATGATAAATAGATAATAAAACATAACAATAAATATATTTAAGATAATAACATCTATTGGTTCCATTACATACTTACAATGACTGGTAACACCACTGCAGACGCCAATGCTAATACCAAATTCTAATACTTGAACTAGGCTTTGATACCATTTACAACGCTACGAATTTCTTTCCTAAAAACTGAAGTCTACAACAAGGGTGAGATATGCCCTTAAATAGACTTTCCTTGACACCTTACACACACATGGACAAACTACTTTTTACAATAGTAAAGATGCTTTCTCTTTTTTCAAAGCATACACACATCTGGACAAACTACTTTTTTCAACAGTAAAGATGTTTTCTCTTTTTTCAAAGCATGCCTTACTTTTTTATTCAAGAAAGATAATGGGAGACGTCATAGGTGACGATTCTAGTTTGTGATGTCAGGGCTAACGATTTTGCGTAGCAACGTGTCCTAGATGCGTTGGAGTCGTTCTTGCTACTGGTGGTAGTGGTGTGGTCCACTATGCTTTCATACGATTTTCCAGATTGTGGTAGAAAATCGAATCTTTTGAGGTAGGACTATGATGATCATAGTTGTCTTGCATCTCATCTTCTTCGAGCATCGTCGTTTCGATCTCGAGATTCTCCGGGAGGTCAAGATCTTTTCGAGAATGGAACTTTAATAATGATGAAGTTGCTTCAACTTTTTGCTCTTGAGTCCTCATATATTCAATTGGTAAATTTATAGTAAAAATTCTCTGACCATCCGATATATTAAATTGATTATCGGCAGCATGGATTTGCCTTGCCATTGAAGAGAATGTTTTAAGAGAACAAATCCAATAGGATTTTAGATTAATGGACATGATGCTTGCTTTAGCCATGGGGTCTTCAACTTCATCAAACTCTTAGTCTTTAGTTTTATCTAAAAACCAAATTTGATACGGCTGATAAAAATTTTCTTTCGTTCTCCATCCAATTGTGCTTGTGATCTAAAATGTATAGTAAACAGTGCAATTAAGATTTTTAGCGAGATGATAAACCATTGCTTTGATCATCATCAGGAATTCATTAATAGGATAATCGAGAAAGATTAGTTGTTTTACTAATCTCCAATCGAGATATTCTTCCATATTATACATGAGATTTTTCGTATAAATTGACAACTTTGGAAGGAAATCTTAATAACATTAAGCTATCTTATAATTATCCATTAAGATCTGTTTAATCTTAAACTCTTGATCTTCAATTTGTTCTATCAGGGGTTTACTGATATCACATGGCAAAATATGTTTTATTTTTTTAAACAAATAAATTCTTTTTAATTTATGAAAAATGGGGTCTGAATAATTTGAATCCATAAGATCTGCTAATTCTAAAAAGTGATTGATTTTTTCAAGAGAGAAGTTTTATGTGAATATTTCAGAATCCCATGCTGTGGATTTAACAAGGGCATTCGAACTATCTTGTAGCTTTTCTAGCTTTTATTCTTTTTCATGGATTTTATGAGAGAGGTTGCTCATGTGACGCTTGAATTGATCCTTATCGTTCAGAAGTTGGCATTTTCAAGCTCCATTGAGACATTCTTCCAAATTATACATGAGATTTTTTGTATAAATTGATAACTTTGGAAGGAAATCTTCATAACATTGAGCTATGTTATTATTATCCATTAAGATCTGTTTAATCTTAAACTCTTGATCTTCAATTTATACTATCAAGGGTTTACTGATATCACATGGCAGAATATGTTTTATTTTTTCAAACAAACAAATTCTTTTTAATTTGTGAAAAATGGGGTCTAGATAATTTGAATCCATAAGATCTGCCAATTTTAAAAAGTGATTAATTTTTTTAAGAGAGAAGTTTTCTAAGAATGTTTCAGAATCCCATGCTATAGATTTAACAAGGGCATTCGAACTATCTTGTAGCTTTTCTAGCTTTTGTTCCTTTCATGGATTTTATGAGAGAGGTTGCTCATGTGACACCTGAACTGTTTCTTATTATTCAGAAGTTGGCATTTCCAAGCTCCATTAATCTCGTGATAAAGTTTTGGACTTATTTCGAGATTATAAAAATCAGGAACATTATTCATCGAGATGCTAGTTTGTTTTAGCAAATATTATGATTGTTGTACTTGATACAAAGTAAAAGCTGATTTAGCTTCATTGAAATAATCATAAATTTGGTAAAGAGAGTTTGGAAAGTTGATAACTTATTTTTGACAAGCTAAGAAAGAGGTATATAGTCCGGGTTGGTAGCCTCTTAACACAACATAAGTTTTTCCAACAAAGGTTTTTCCAACATAAGGTTTTCTGATGTTTGGAGGTGGTAGAGAAGAGGAGTTTCCTTCTTCTGCCATTTTCTATCATTTACAGAGTAAAATCCACTGGTTTAATTATAACATAAATCTTCTTCCTGCAGTAGATATGCCCACTTTGGTTAGTGGTTTAAACTTGGATCTCTACTTAAAAAATCAGCCAAAACATTAGTACTTCCTTTAACATATTCAACTTCAAAAGTATACAGAGCTATTTGATTATACCATTTCAATCTTCTTCCATCTAATATCTCTTTTTTATTAATTAAAAAGTCGCAAACTGCTTTATTATCAGTTTTAACAATAAAAACCTCAGGAGCTAGATAAATATGGAATCTTTTAAGAGCAAGTTTTATTGCTAATGATTCTTTTTCAAATATAATATAATTCTGTTCATTTGGTTTAAATTTCCGAGAATTATAACCACATAATTTTTCTTTACTTTGTATCTTTTTTGTTAATGGTGATTTTCGTGGTTTTATTCCATTACACTGACAAGAATCTTTTTCTTCCCAATTTTCAGCAGGAATGGCCTTCAAGACACATCTCCAACAATTGTCTGAAGCATCTGTTTCTAAGATTAATTTATCTCCAGTTCTTGAAAGATAAACTGTAGGACAGTCTTGGATATCTTGTTTTATTTGTTTTAGTAGATCTTTATCTTTATTTGTCCATGTAAATTCTATTTCCTTTTTTAATTTATTTATAAAGGATTTTCCTTTTCTACTAAATTTTTCAAGTAGTTTATTCCCTAATTTAACAAGCCTAGAAGACTTTGTAACTATTTTTTATCAGTTACTTCTTCGAGAAAATTCTTTATTTTGATAATAATATGATTTTATAATTTTAGACCATCATGTGTTAAAATAAGACCTAAAAATTTTATTAATTCTTTTTCAACTTCTATTTTTGAAGGTGAAAGGATAATTCCATATTTTTGAAAAATATCGCACATTTGTTTTAAATATTTTTTGTGTTCTTCTTTTGTTTTAGAAAACACTAAGATATCATCGATATATACCACACAAAATTCTTTATAAGGGGCAAAAATCAAATCCATCCATCTTTGATAGATTTGTGGAGCAGTATTCAAGCTAAATGGCATGACATTCCATTGATAATGTCCACATGGAGTACTAAAAGCAGGTAAAGGTTTAGATTTATCGTCTAACTTTAATTGCCAATATCCTGATTTACAGTCGAATTTATTGAAGAATTTTGATCCTTTGATTTGGCTAATCAAAACATCTTTTCTTGGAATAAAGTATCCGTCAAATTTTAAATTTTCGTTTAATCTTTTATAATTTAAAATCATTCTAGCTTTTCCTCACTTTATTTCAACATGATTTCTTACTAAGAATGCAAGGCTAGAATGAGGGCTTTTTGTAAATTCAATAAGTTTTTTCTCTAATAAATCTTTAATTTGTATTTCAAATTCGTCTATGTCTATCTTTGTATAGATGATAGGTTTGACCTTAATTATGATATTAGGATCTTTTAAAGTTATGTTACAGTACCGTAAACTTTTATGCCATAGTTATAGTGGGTTGTCACTAAAATTGTCTTTGACGATGGTGAAAGCCAATGAGTTTGAGAAAGTTGTGTAATAACCTCACCTAAACGATATACATATATTACATATGTATATCATCTTTTTCCACTTCTTCAAGTTCAACGGGTCGGGTGGGGCAAAAAATTGTGGTTGCCAAGTGAGAAAATGGCATATGCTCGACGCAATGGTGCACCCAACCTTACCCTACCCAATGCCTGACCTGAAAAGCCAACCCTACCTGGTAAAAACCCCTATTTTCCATGATTTATATATATATATATATATATATATATAATATGGGGTCGGGTGGGATGTCTCATGCCCTTCCCGGCCAGATGGGCCAAGTTTACCAAGTTTATGTGCCGGACCCGGTAAAAATTCTGGGTCGGGCGGGTCGGGTATTTGGTCACCTGACCTGTTGACAGAAAACTGAGTTTCTTTATGTTTCTTTTGAATGATATTCTAGAGAAGGTCCCTCTAGACTTAGAATGACCATTTTTTCGAATAACCAGCTGGTGTCTCTTAGAGCACCTGACTAATCCAAGGGGAACATGTGCACCCCAAATTAGCACGTGCCCAGTCAGCAAAGGATATAAATCCCAGGGTAGCGTAAGGGGGGATTCGAACTCAGGTCTCCCGCTTCCTAAGGCGGATATATGGCCATCACACTAAACCCCTTGAGGTATAGAACAACTATTCCTATTAAGACAAAATGATGAAGGAGCACTACCTAGAACACCACCCAGAACACATACAGAATCGTTGGATAAGAATCGAGGAAGAAATGATACAATTGGTCAAAATTTCACATATAAGGATTGAACTCTTGTATCTTCTAATAATAAACAGCAGCAAACCATACAATAAGAAAATTAGGATGAGCTATTTTTCTGAAATTAGAATGAAGGGATAATAGGATAAGAGGCAAATGTTTCAGATTACCTCAACACTTGTGTTCTTGTTAAAAACTTAAAATAGTTAACACAAGGATACTAGCTAACAGCTGACATCCACAATTCACCATAAAATTAAAAATTATCTCGCGGAGTTGCTTTTATTCAATAACAAACAAGCAATTATCATCAAGCGATAGATTTAAGATGTGGGTGATCCGTACTGTCAAAGTGGTAGATCATAGATTGAAGTGCAAAAGGCCTAGAAATGGTGTTTTAGGAAGATTTAAACCATCCAATATGTGGAGTAGAAACCTTTTTTTTTAGTTTTAATGGTTGATATTAAAGTTCATCAATCGGATGGTTCACATCCACTTATAGGTAGTTTTCACCACTAAGCACATCGATGTATTGTTGTAAGTCTAAACAAACAATTGGTGGGTCCCACTACCAAAATCTGGACAATGGTAACAGCAGGCTACCAAAGTGGTCCTCGAGACATAATCCAGTCAGCCATGCAAGCCTTCAAAATCTTTCCATACGAACAGAAGGCAATATAAACAAGTCATCTTTGTGCAGAATACAATTTTTTACTATATTTTGCATTTTGACCAAATCTACGGTCGATTCAATTACTACGAAGCTCCATCTTCAATATTTTGCTCAAAAATGGGAACAATAAGGAGTATCTAAGCGGGAATCCATTGCATAAAACAATAGGCATCCTCTGGAGTCCATTGTATCCAGTTCCACGAAAATGATGCCAGTATACAGAGTCGTGTTGTAATAACCCGAAAAAAAATTGCGTTAAACGGTGACCTCGAGATCCGTGCCTAACGGATCATAGGTTGACCAAGTTGGAGTTCACTAGTTGACTCGAGGAATGATGAACGGATGCGATGTGAAATTAAAGCAAACGTGTGGAGTGTGAGGTGAGATCTGGAACCACATACACCCATCTGAGGTGTATGTGCTCAACATATAGAAAATGAGTATAAAAGGGTTAAAGAACCCTAAATTACTCTTGTTTGATTGTTGAAGAGAGTTAAGAAGAGAGAGAGAGGGAGAGAAGTAAATAGGGGTTGTTGTGCAAGGAGTGAATGCAAGTCAAGAGGGGATTCAAGCATTTAAGGCCGGATTCGACGTGAGGGATCCGCTAGAGACAAAGCTGGAACCCTAGCCTTTCCAACCTCTTGATCCAATCAAATTGAGAATTGATTGAGGTAAATTTTGTTGAATTAAAAGCATAGATTGTAGAAGTTTAATGGTGGTCAAGAACATTTAAAATCATAGGATAAAGGCTCAGAAAAAGAAAGAAAATTGTTTGAGAAGGATTTGGAAGAAAAGCCCGAAAAGGGGGCTAAGTCTGGTCAAATCGATTAATCGATTTGGGATTTCAATTAATTAATTTGGTCTGAGAAGTTGAAAAGTCATGAAAGCCCGATTTCAATTAATCGAAATGAATTTTGATTAATCAATTTGGATTTCGATTAGTCGATTTGGATTTCGATTAGTCGATTTGGAAATCGACTAATCGATTGAGAAGCTCCAGCCACTGGAGGAATGTAACTTGGTGAAATCGACTAATCGAATTGGAATTTTGATTAATCGATTTTGAATTTTGATTAATTGATTTGGGATCGATTAATCGATTTTGTGATTTCGATTACTCGATTTGAGAATCGACTCCATTATGTTAGAGACTTTGATTAATTGATTTGGGATCGACTAATCGAATTTGAATTTCGATTAATCGATTTGGGTTTTGATTAATCGATTTTGGGAATCGATTAATCGAATTGCATTTCGATTAATTGATTTTGGGAATCGATTAATCGACTTTGACAGTTTTGCTTAAACTTTATAGTTGACTTTGAGATTCAGGGAGGGTCTTGGACCTTCTTTGTTACATCTTTAGTGATGAGTTACATGTGTTATGTTGTACCATAGGTGGTACGTGTGATCATGAGCACAAGGAGCCGCGTGGGACCTTGACGCTGGGAAATTCAAGGACTTGAGGTAGGGAATACCTTGAACATGTACTTTAATTTCAAGAGCATGTATGTAGTGATATAATTATCAAATTGAAGTTGTTTTTAAATTGTGAAAAACTTTGTAAAAATAGGTGCGTGTGTGACACCAAAAATGTGATAAAGGCATCTGTGTGATGCAAGTAACTAAGAACAAGTAATCTAATGAGATTGAGACATCCCCAGGGGATGAGGAAGTAATAAAGGTATCAGGTGTGATGCGGGTATGTATACATCCCAGGGATGTATACATAGGATTGAATAATTACTGTTGAGGCCTAACTGATATAAGATAGCACACTTACACCGTGAACAACTATATGTAATGCATATGATATTTTTGTTATTTGAGGTTTGGAGGATACCCCACCGACGTGGCGGGATACCCACGAATCGACGCAGAGATATCCGTGACCACGCAGGTCAATCCGCATACCCAAAGACGGAGGTTTATCCGTGACCGTAAGTACATCCTAGGGATGTTGTGTGATATTTAACCCTGCCGCCTAATGAGAAAGGGGCTTGGGTTGTATTCCCAGGGAATACATTTTTACAACTATCTAATTAGATGACGATGAAGGGTATCTCATCGGGGCTCGATGCTATATTGCTCGGGGATTACTTAAGTTGAAGATTTAAGTTTTGCTTTAGTCTGCTCAAAGGTCACCATGATTAAATCAACAGTAATGTAATACATGCAACTTACCAGTAAATTGAGTGTAAATCATCTGCTTTTAAATTGATTTTCTAGCAAATGCATAGATTCATCATGCTTTGAATATCATGGAATATATGTGAGTTTTGATTTATATGTTCATTGTGTTGTTCCCTATTGAGCTAGGATGTAGCTCACCCTATAGACTATACGTCGCAAGTCCACTGATGGCAGCAGCGGAGGCTTCGGGAGACGTGGATCCGGGTGATTCGGATTACGTACCTGGAGACGAGTTGGAGCCTCCTCCCGAGGACTTCTTCTAGGTGACTCTGCTGAGCACTTTGATAGAGAGTCAGTTTTGTGAGCAAATTAGTGCGGCTTAGTATGTCAATCCTTTATTTTTGAAACCATGTAATTAAATTAGATTATTCTTTTGGCGAACCATCTGGGGTGATCTGATTATCACCGATGGTTCGGGTCGGTTCTCTATTCATGCAGTGGCATGAAAGTAGAACTGTCATTTGAATATGTCAGTTGGGCATATTAACGTTTTCCGCTTTAATGAGATTAATTGCTTTATTTATTAAGTGGTGCTTGTTATACCAATGTTCCGTGCTAAGCTTTGGGGCACGGTCTGGAGGATCGTGCTGATGGCACGGGTTTCAGGGTGCCAAAATCTGGGCTGTTACAGTTGGTATCAAACCATTTTCTTTTGGAAACTTTGACAATTATTTTGTCAGAGCATAGGGACTTCGGCTAATGAAAACTTTGTTTTCACGTGCAGACCGTGATGTTACCTAGAGGAAGGGGCCGACCCAGGGGCGGCCATAATAGAAGTTTACGTAGTGGACATGGGTACATCTCTCCTACAAATAGAGTACCTATAGGAGATGGAGGGGCTTCTGGCAGTGGTGGCCAAGGAAGCCAAGACCAGGAAGAGGACCGTGATCGAGATCGTCAAGATCAAGATCAAAGCGAGCAAGAAAGAATAAGAGAGCGAAATGAGGATAGAGAAGAGCGTCAGAGGATGATGCACACCATGGAGACCATGGCGGCTGCCATGGCACAACAAGCAGCATCTCTGGTAGCTCATACGGAAAATGAGCAACATCAGCCACCAACACCTCCAGTAGCTCCGCCGCTGCCAACATCTTTAGCATTCACTGAGTTTAGGAGGATGAGACCTCCTAGTTTCTCTAGACAGGGAGAGCCCATAGTGGCAGAGCATTGACTGAGCGAGATGGAGAAGGTGTTCAGTGTGCTCACTTGTACCGAGGACAAGAGTGTCCGTTGGGCAGCCTATATGTTGGACGGGGAGGCTAGGCCTTGGTGGAAGTCCGTTTCACGGACTAGGGCTCAGGAGACCCCAGACATGCCATGGACTTGGGATGAATTCGTTGAGGAATTCAATAAACAGTACTTCCCTGAGGTAGTGAGGAATCAAATGGAAATCCAATTTCTACAGCTTACTCAGGGGAAGATGACAGTGAGAGACTATGGAGTGGACGCTTATGCCCGACTATGTCATCACCGATATGATGAAAGCAAAGAGGTTTCAGCAAGGTTTGAAGCCGTACGTGAGGGGAGGAGTAGCACCATTCCAACTAAGGACCTATGGTGAGGTCATGAGTAAAGCACTTGTAGTGGAGGAGGAGAACAATAATAGATATCGCCAGAGAGAGTAACAGGGAAGGTGGAATAGTGATCAGAGCAAAATGGGGAATTATGAACCGGTGAACAAAAAGCCAAGGTTCATACCAAACAATTAGAAACCACCTTTTCAAGGAGGCTATGGAAGACCGACGCAGCAGAGCAACCAGCAGAGATTTCCATTGCTCGCGTCGGGGAGACCGATGCGCTACGAGAGCCCTGCTATTACTACCGGCGCTACAGTCACACAGGGGGCTTCTCGAGCAGCTTCTTCCACGCCACGTGAGACTTGTGTCAAGTGTGGTAAGCCTCACAAGACAGCGGACTATAGGGTAGGCACTCGGGGTTGCTTCCGATGTGGCAAGGTGGGCCACTTGATCAAAGAATGCCTCGAGGTGAACAAAGGGAAGACGGCTTCAGTACCCATTCCACGACCGATACAAGCAAGGAAGCCGATCGTCCAAGGAAGAGCCTACGCAGTCACAGCTCAAGAGGCTCAAAATACAAACGATGTCAATTCAAGGTGAGCTTTTCTTTTAAATAAAGAATTTCAATTCATGAAATTTTAGATAGAGAAGGTGCATCTATATTTAGAAAAATATATATATATATAAGAGGAACTTGCACGTGATAAATTTAGTACATTGATAATAAGCCATATATATATATATATGTGTATGTTTAATTAGGTGGATTACACATCTATAAGAAGGGAAGCGACGTGTCATACGAAGCTCGAGTGTTGATAGACCCAGGGTCTACCCACTCATTCGCTACCCCTCACTTCACAAAGAAGATGAAAGTCGACCCAGAGGAGTTAGACTTTGTTTTAACCGTGACGGTTCCTATTGAGAAAGCGGTTGATACCGAGAAGGGTTGCAACTCCGTGATCGTGAGGGTCATGGATGGAGGCGATTTTGAGCTACCCGCGAACCTAATTCTGTTAGACATGCAAGGATTCGACATGATCCTTGGCATGGATTGGCTATCGACTCACTGTGCGACGGTAGATTGCAAGAACAAAGTCATCACTTTTAGACTGAATACAAGGAGATCGTTCCGATTTCGAGGAGAAAGGTCGATGCACCTACCACTTATCTCGGCAGTCAGGGCCGAGCGATTAATCAGAAAGGGGTGTAGTGGGTACTTAGCATTCCTGAAGGAGCACAAAGAGGAGAAGAATGCGATCTCGGAGATAGCAGTTGTGCAAGACTTCGCCGATATATTTTCGAAGGAATTACCCAGATTACCTCCAGAGAGAGAGATAGAATTCGCCATCGACTTAGCACCAGGAACGGAGCCTGTGTCTAAAGCACCATACAGAATGGCTCCTGCTGAGTTGAAGGAGTTGAAAGAGCAATTACAAGAATTAATGGACAAGGGTTTTGTTAGACCGAGTGTGTCTCCATGGGGAGCACCGGTCTTGTTTGTAAAGAAGAAAGATGGGTCAATGCGTCTGTGCATTGACTATCGACAATTAAACAAACTCACTATTAAGAACCGATACCCTTTGCCTAATATAGATGACTTATTCGATCAACTGCAAGGAGCGAAATATTTCTCAAAGATCGATCTGAGATCTGGATACCATCAGTTGAGAGTCAAGGCAGAGGATATTCAGAAGACTGCATTCAGGACTCGATATGAACACTATGAGTTCCTAGTGATGTCGTTTGGGTTGACAAATGCCCCGGCGTCATTCATGGATCTGATGAATAGGGTGTTTAAACCACACCTAGATACTTGTGTCGTAGTGTTTATTGACGACATCTTGATTTATTCAAAGTCAGAAGAAGAGCATGAGAAACACTTTAGAGTAGCCCTACAGACTCTACGTGAACACCAGTTATATGCCAAGCTCAGCAAATGTGAGTTTTGGTTAGAAGAAGTTAGCTTTTTGGGATATGTCATCTCAAAGCTTTGTGTCACTGTAGATCCAGCAAAGATCGAAGCAGTAGTGAATTGGGAGCAACCAAAGATAGTGACCGACATCCGCAGTTTCCTAGGATTAGCAGGTTACTACCGGCGTTTCGTTGAAGGTTTTTCAAAAATATCTGGACCACTCACGAGACTTACATGGAAAGACGCAAGGTTTGAATAGAGTGAGGCATGCGAGAAGAGTTTTCAAGAACTTAAGAAGAGACTCACTTTAGCTCCAATGTTAGCTATACCTTCAGGCAGTGAAGGGTTTGCAGTGTATAGCGATGCTTCGTATACTGGTTTGGGTTGTGTGCTTAATCAGCACAAACAGGTGATAGCATATGGATCGAGACAGTTGAAAGAAAGAGCATGAGAAGAATTATCCAACACATGACCTGGAATTAGCAGCCGTCACATTTGCGCTCAAGATCTGGAGACATTACTTGTACGGTGAGACGTTTGAGATCTTCACCGACCATAAGAGCCTCAAATATCTGTTTACACAAAAGGAACTAAACATGAGGCAGCACAGATGGATGGAGTTTCTCAAGGACTATGACTATTCTATATAGTACCATCCAGGCAAGGCTAATGTAGTAGTCGACGCCTTGAGTCGAAAGAGTTCAGCTCAATTGGCTAGTCTAATTTTGGGTATGCACAGATGGAAGTTGTTTGAAGACCTAGCACTATATGATGCAAACATCGAGTCACAAGCTACAGGAGCCTTCTTGGCTTACATCTCAGTGAGACCGATGATATTTGAGCATATCCATGAGCCAAGATGTAACTGAAGGCATTACATCTGAGTTTTCAATCAAGGAGGATGGTTCCTTATTGTTCAAGGGCCGCCTCTATATTCCAGATAACGCCGATCTACGACGAACAATTCTTGATGAATCACACAAGTCAAACTATGCTATCCACCCGGGAAGCACCAAGATGTATCAAGATTTGAAAAGGAACTATTGGTGGAGAGGCTTGAAACAGGATGTGGCAGAGTACATGTTGCGGTGTTTGACGTGCCAACAAGTGAAGATCGATCATAGGCATCCCGCAGGCTTATTGCAGCCTCTACCTATACCGAAATGGAAATGGGAGTCGATTTCTATGGATTTCATCGTTGGACTACCGCGTACTGCAAAGAAGCGCAATGCCATTTGGGTAGTGGTCGATTGATTGACCAAGTCAGTGCACTTCTTGCCTTACAACACAATGTACACGGCGGGAAGACTGGCAGAACTTTATATGAAAGAGATTGTCCGTTTGCATGGGATTCCGAGTAGCATTGTTTCGGACCGTGACCCATTGTATACATCAAAGTTCTGGAAAAAATTTCAAGAAGGAATGGGAACGCGATTAGATTTCAGTACGGCATTCCATCGGCAAACTGACGGACAGACTGAGAGGGTCAATCCGATCATCGAGGACATGCTTAGGGCATGTATGTTAGAATTACAAGGATCACGGGATCAGCACCTACCCTTAATTGAGTTTGCATATGACAACAGTTTTTAGATGAGCATTGGGATGGCACCGTATGAAGCTCTTTACGGACAACGATGTAGATCGCCCATCAATTGGGAAGAAACGGGTGAGAAATTTGTTTTGGGTTCCGAAATACTTGAAGACAATGCCACCTATGTTCGTATGATAAGGGCAAAACTCAAAGCGGCGCAGAGCAGACAGAAAAGCTACGCCGATATCAAGCGGACGAGTGTAGACTTCAAAGTGGGTGAACACGTGTTTGTGAAAGTGTCACCTATGAAGGGGGTGATGAGATTTGGAAAGAGAGGGAAGCTAAGTCCCCGCTATCTTGGACCATTTGAAGTTTTAGGACGAGTAGGGAAAGTTGCTTACCGCATTGGATTGCCACCGTTATTCGATCCAGTACACAATGTCTTCCACGTATCTATGCTCAGGAAGTACCTTAATGACCCTGACCACGTGTTGAGCGGTCAAGCTTTTGAGATGCATAAGGACATGACCATGATCGAAGAGCCGGTGGAGATTTTGGATCGAAAGGAACAAGTGTTGTGAACAAAGGTAATTCCATTAGTACTTGTTCGATGGAAGTATCATCCGGTCGAGGAAGCTACATGGGAACGAGAGGCAGATGTAAAAGAACAATATCCGGCCTTGTTTCCGATAATTTGAGAGTAAATTATACACCGCAAGCATGTTTGTGGATTTAAATCATGTGTTGTAAATTAATATCGACCATGTGATCATTTTATTTCAAAGGACAATTTATCCACATAGCAATCCTAGGTTGAATGTCGTGATGATGTATATTGTAGAACCAATGATCAATTGATCATAATTTACCAAGAGGAATCAAATAGACAGAGAATTTTGAAAAATCTGGAAAAACCTAATCAAAACCGATTAATCGATTTGGAAATTCAATTAATCGATTTTGTTCGATTAGTCGACTGGTATGTACCAGTGACTGGAAAATTTATGAGAATTCAGGAAATGAAAGAAGGAAAAATTTTGATTAATCGATTTTGGTTTCGATTAATCGATCTGGAGGTTCAATTAATCGAACAACTTAGGAAATTTTGAAGAATTTGAAGAATTTTGTGTGATTTCGATTAATCGGAGAACAATTCGATTAATCGATTTGGAATTTCGATTAATCGAACTGGAGTTCGACTAATCGAGTAACTTAAGGATTTTTGAAAATTTTGGAAGGACTGCACGATTTCGCTTAATCGAAGTGAATTTCGATTAATTGATTTTGGAATTTCGATTAATCGAAATGAATTTCGATTAATCAACTGGCTCACGCCAGTGAGCTCTAAAACTTGAAATTTTTAATGGATACGATTTCGATTAATCGAAATGGTTTCGATTAATCGATTTTTAGTTTCGACTAATCGATTTTGGAAATCGATTAATCGATTTCGCACGGCTTAACCTAATTTTGAAACTCGATTAATCGAATTTAAATTTCGATTAGTCGAAGCGAGTCTAGATATATAAGATGGGGGTTTTTGATGCCCATTCGAAATTTTAAGCTTGGGCGCCATTTCTCTTTCTTCTTCTTCTTCTTCTCAACCGACTGAAGAGCTAGGGTTTTGAGTATTCTTCATCGATTTTCGACCGAGATCGCCTATTTTCGCATCGAACCTTAAGGTAAACCCTAGATTCATGCCTTTCTTTCAATTTGAGCTATAAAAACCCTAGTTTGACTCTTTTTCCTCAAATTTGAGCTATAGTTTTAGCTATTTTCACTAAAATGCCACCCAAACACTGTTGTCTTCGAAGAAGGCGACCTCTAAACTCCCGGTCCGGCGTAAGAACGCCGCACCGCCACCACCTATCCCATCACCGGTGAGGACTCCATCACCATCGGCATCGGAGACCACCTCCGATTCGACGAGCGCTTCGTCGCGCGAGTCTTCACGCGAATCCACACCCATGCCGCCACCACCCACCAATGTGCATCAACCCAATGAGTGGTGGGAGGCTAAAACCTTCGAGACCGATTACATCATCGACCCAACCCTCTTCACAAACCCCGATGTACTAGGCGAGACCCAATGGGCTCGCAATTACCTTCAAAATGTCGGCCTCGGCAACCTTTTGAAACCAATCCGGGGTTCCTACTACCCTTGGTTGGTTAGACTTTTCTACCAAGGGCTCGTGGATGGCCCTACCGACGACATAGTTAAGACCAAGATTGAGGGTCGGGAATACACGATCACCCGTCGCCACATACACGAGGTACTCGAGTGTTACCTCGATTTCACACCAGAGACCACCCTCTTTCCACCCTTCGAGGAAGAGGCCAAATTTGAAGAGATCATAGCCCGTATGACCACCGGGAAGACGGGGTCAGGATCCTCCATCAGGAGGGTCGACCTTCCCCACTATATGTGGATGCTTGATTCAATAATTAAGTGTAACCTCTACCCCATGCGCCACGACACGGAGCGCGTAGAAAAGGTGCAGCAGGCACTTTATGCGGCCTTTTGTGGCCGATGGTTTGATGCTACCATGCTCATCCTAGAGGGGATGAGGTATATAAAAGGCAAGCTGATGAAGGGCAACTTGAGGCCCAAGGAGAGGATGTCGTATGCTCGGCTCATATCGAGCATGTTGGAGTGTTACTCCAACGCTCCCGAGTATGTGGTATTGCCCCATGAGGTGAGGGCAACGGACCAGGTGAAGACGTTTTCAAAGATTTCCTGGAGCCGTAGTTACAATTTATTTAAGCGGACCCTACCGGCTCCAGGTCCCGTTCTAGCAGCAGCAGCAGCTCCAGTACCACCACCACCCCCACCACCACATCTAGACCCACCCGTGGGTGGGGCACACCCAGTTGAGCCACCAGCGGAGGGGGCACCCTCCCATACCACCGCTTCACCTACGCCGCCAGCACAGTCCACGATAGCTACACCTACTTCATCCTACCGCCGCCGAGCACCTCACTCCAGTCCTACCATTGAGGACGTGTTGGCACGCATGGAGGCCAACAACGAACGAATGAACCAGAGGATGGACTTCCTTATGTTCCATATGCTCTACTACATCTATCCATCCATCCGACCACTGACTACCGACGATCAAAGCCAAGACCACACCGCCGCTACTACAAACCAGCCAGCTAGCTCCAGCAGCCCAGCCAGCCCCCATACCTCCGCCAGCTCAGATGGAGCAACCCGTTCCATCATCGGATCAGCCTGGTGAGGGGACGGCGTGAGAGCGAGATGAGGATGTTTCTTTTTGTATGCCTATTTTTGGCACTTTTCATGTCATGAAAATGATGTAATCCAAGTTGTAAATTTTTGCAAATTAATGGAATATAGATAATTTTGTGTATCTGCGTAAATTCATTGTGTCTAGTTGCTTTGGGAGGTGGGTACGGGACACCCCAGTGTCCGGGGTATCCAACCGAACACCTTTGAGTTATTTTTGAGGACGAAAATTCCCAAGGTGGGGAGGATGTAATAACTCGAAAAAAATTGCATTAAACGGTGACCTTGGGATCCATGCCCGACGGGTCATAGGTTTGACCAAGTAGGAGTTCACTAGTTGACTCGAGGAATGATGAACAGATGCAATGTGAAATTAAAGCAAACGTGTGGAGTGTGAGGTGAGATCTGGAACCACATACACCCATCTGGGGTGTATGTGCTCAACACATAGAAAATGAGTATAAAAGGGTTAAAGAACTCTAAATTACTCTTGTTTGGTTGTTGAAGAGAGTTAAGAAGAGAGAGAGGGAGAGAAGTAAAATGGGGTTGTTGTGCAAGGAGTGAATGCAAGCCAAGAGGGGATTCGAGCATTTAAGGTCGGATTCGTCGTGAGGGATCCGCTAAAGACAAAGCTGGAGCCCTAGCCTTTCCAACCTCTTGATCCAATCAAATTGAGAATTGATTGAGGTAAATTTTATTGAATTAAAGGCATAGATTGTAGAAGTTTAATGGTGGTCAAGAGCATTTAAAATCATAGGATAAAGGCTTAGAAAAAGAAAGAAATTTGTTTGAGAAGGATTTGGAAGAACAACCCGAAAAGGGGGCTGAATCTGGCCAAATCGATTAATCGATTTGGGATTTCGATTAATCGATTTGGTCTGAGAAGTTGAAAAGTCGTGAAAGCCCGATTTCGATTAATCAAAATGAATTTTGATTAATCGATTTGGATTTCGATTAGCCGATTTGAAAATCGACTAATCGACTGAGAAGCTCCAGCCACTGGAGGAAAGTAACTTGGTGAAATTGACTAATCGAATTGGAATTTCGATTAATCAATTTCGGATTTCGATTAATCGATTTGGGATCGATTAATTGATTTTGTGATTTCGATTACTCGATTTGAGAATCAACTCCATTATGTTAGAGACTTCGATTAATCGATTTGGGATCGACTAATCGAATTTGAATTTCGATTAATCAATTTTGAGAATCGATTAATCGATTTGGGTTTCGATTAATCGATTTTGGGAATCGATTAATCGAATTACATTTCGATTAGTCAATTTTGGAAATCAATTAATCGACTTTGACAGTTTTGCTTAAACTTTATAGTTGACTTTGAGATTCAGGGAGGGTCTTGGACCTTCTTTGTTACATCTTTAGTGATACATGTGTTATGTTGTACCATAGGTGGTATGTGTGATCATGATCACAAGGAGCCGTGTGGGACCTTGATGCTGGGAAATTCAAGGACTTGAGGTAGGGAACACCTTGAACATGTATTTTAATTTCAAGAGCATGTATGTAGTGATATAATTATCAAATTAAAGTTATTTTTAAATTGTGAAAAGCTTTATAAAAATGGGTGCGTGTGTGACACCAAAAATGTGATAAAGGCATTTGTGTGATGCAAGTAACTAAGAACAAGTAATCTAATGAGATTGAGAAATCCCCAGGGGATGAGGAAGTAATAAAGGCATCAGGTGTGATGCGGGTATGTATACATCCCAGGGATGTATACATAGGATTGAATAATTACTGTTGAGGCCTAACTGATATAAGATAGCAACACTTACACGATGAACAACTATATGTAATGCACATGATATTTTTGTTATTTGAGGTTTGGAGGATACCCCACCGACGTGGCAGGATACCCATGACTGACGCTGCAGGATATCCGTGACCGGTACGGCGACGAATCCGTACACTAGCACGGAGGTTTATCGGTGACTGCAAGTACATCCCAGGGATGTTGTGTGATATTTAACCCCGCCGCCTAGTGAGAAAGGGGTTTGGGTCGTATTCCCAGGGAATACATTTTTACAACTGTCTAATTAGATGACGATGAAGGGTATCTCATCGGGGCTCGATGCTATATTGCTCGGGGGTTACTGAAGTTGAAGATTTAAGTTTTGCTTTAGGTCTGTTCAGTGTCATTCATGATTAAATCAACAGTAATGTAATACATGCAACTTACCAGTAAATTGAGTGTAAATCATCTGTTTTTAAATTGATTTTCTAGCAAATGCATAGATTCATCATGCTTTGAATATCATGGAATATATATGAGTTTTGATTTATATGTTCATTGTATTGTTCCCTATTGAGCTAGGATGTAGCTCACCCTTTAGACTATACGTCGCAGGTCCACTGATAGCAGCAGCGGAGGCTTCGGGAGACATGGATCTTGATTATTTGGATTACGTACCTGGAGACGAGTTGGAGCCTCCTCTCGAGGACTTCTTCTAGCTGACTTTGCTGAGTACTTTGATAGAGAGTCAGTTTTATGAGCAGATTAGTGCGGCTTGGTAGTCAGTTTTCCGTGCTAAGCTTTGGGGCACGGTCTGGAGGATCGTGCTGATGGAACGGGTTTCGGGGTGCCAAAATCCGGGCTGTCACACGTGTATTTTAATTAGGTTTACTAATTTTACTTGAAATTTATTCCAAAAAATAAAAAAATAATCCATGACTGTATAATATAAGAAGTTTCTCAAGTGATAGAACACTACCTTTGATTGAATAACAAAGACGATAAGATGGAAGATGAAGATCGCCCGATCAATGATGAAGTTCTTGCATTGACAACAACTAAAACTCTATAAATCGAAAATCCTAAATAAGTTAAAACATGTGAATTGTGTCTTTACAAAATCAAAACCCTAAATAATCGAGAATGCATGAATCGTTCACTTAGCAAATCAATAAAAATTAGATCTCACCTGTGTTTTGACAACATTCATTTTCGGAGCTCCCTACTTCAAATGAATTTGTCGATTCTCCTCAAATCTCGGATTCGGAACCCCTAATATCTCCAATTGTTGAAAAATGTGTGATTCCTCATTGTTTGACCAAATCTAGGGTCGATTCAATTACAATGAAGCTCCATTTTCAATATGCTGCTCAAATTCTATACGGCATTCCCGAAATCTGACCTCTCCATGACTCCACACCAAAAAAGCTCCAAAAATTTACAAAACCCTAAGAAAATGTATCGAAAAGGCTGAAATCTTTGTCGGAGCACGGATCGAGGTGAAAAATGTTGAAATCTCTGTTTCGGAGCACAGATCGAAGTGAAAATGCTCCGATCTGAGTTGAGAATAGAAGCAAAATCTAAGGATTTTCGAGTTTATTCAGTTTCTTGGGAAGAGAAAGGAGAGACTAGCTGAGAAGACAAAATGACTTCCAGTTTCTCTAGACGAAATGGCTGCGTTCTCACCTGGTATTTATATAGGAAGAGAGAGAGAGAGAGCCAGATCATGGCCCATGGGGGTGAGATGCTATTTTTAGAGAGAGAGAGAGCGCTCATCAAGAGGTTGGCGTCGAGTGAGAATTAAAAACAGGGGAGGCATTATATGCACCCATTTATTTTGTATAGAACACATGCTTAAAACTTGTTGAGTGATTTGAATCAAACGATGTGGATCATTTTTTGTCCCAATCTCTCACACAATAGATCTTGTGATCATGACACACCTATCATACGGTCACATGTTGGGTCTAGAATTCATGTGGCACACATCCCCAAAAGTGATTGTGATTTGTGTTTGCATGTTGCTTTCATATCTTGCTCACATAAGGAGACTATACTCCACCCGAGTCTTGGTGGCACTAAAACTTGTGCCCCTTACATGGCCTCGTCAATCAGGACAAAGTATCTATAAAAAAATATTATTACTATACATAGTATGAGCAAATAATAAACAAATTTTTAGGGTATGAAAAATCAGAAATATATAAAAAAAATCTTTAAAAAATATTATTGTGTTGGGAAAACTATTTTTCAAATTCTTTTAAAAATTTTATACCTTGCTTGTATATATAATATAAATACTGTCAAGACTAAAGAGTATAATACTAAAATACAGCATAAAGAAATGCATTCTTGGTGGGTTCGATTGGAAATTTTATTTTTACTTTTCTAAAGGTTCTTATACAATGGTGCTTAGGCACATTAAAGATTATAGTGCCCCCGTCTCACGTATCAACCGTTGATTTCTAGGCGTGTCTTTAGATCCAAACCATCAAATAATCAACCATTCACCTCCTTGATGAATCATAGCTAGAATACCGCTACATTGAGTTTAGACAATTTTTATTTCTTACCACCAAATCAACATCTTTTGATTCAGCAATAAAACTGTGAGCAACAAATGATCAACATAAGATTTTACTAATGGATGGTTGTGATCATCCAAATTGGTAGAAAATTTTCAGCTATATAAAGGGTGAAAAAAGATGGAATTCTTATATGTAGGATCAATCTAGATCACTATATGCGTACACCCATTAGAAGGTAGAAAAAGGAACCATCCTAATTATAAACTCTATAGTCTAATATTACAGGGAGCGACTCTCCAACGCTTTTATATTCAAAGGATCAAAATATATTACCATCAAAGTCAAAGATCATAGATTCAAGCGCCTCCGGACCAAAATTTGTATTCTAAGGAGATTTAAAACTAGTTACTCACCCGTTTTATCGTCAACCGTTCTTAGTTTTAACGGATTATAAATTGTCACAATTCAATCTAAGGCCCCGGAATGACGTGCGATATGGCTCATTGTGGCCATCATTATCGCCTTAATTTCAACTGTGCTACTCATGCATGCGCCTCCCCAAAGTTTCGTTGCTTGTAACGGTAAGGCTCATGAGCTAGAGTTTTATACATTTAGGTATTAATATATTGTTTTTTATTTTCATACCGCCACTTGATGTATAGGATCCAAAAGATTGCACCCTAAATTGTTGAAAATTATTAAGATCTTCTTGCAATAAAAAACGGAATTAAATTAAACTTTAGTATATCTTACACCGTAAAGGTTTTCACGCAAAGATTTAGTCCTGAGCGATCCGAGTAATAATCCGGCCATGATTTGATGGAGAGTCTTTTCTTTCTTTGCACACCGTAGAAAAGATAGGTTTCCTTTGACTCTTTCTAATTCAATTGATTCGTATATTGTGTATAGAAAAGGAGACTCTACATCCCTTTAAATAGGTTAGAATTTCCCATCAAGAAATCTAACGGTCAGAATTACCACACTTAAATTAGGGTAAAATCACAACTCTTGATTTAATTAGAAACTTCTAGTTTGACCACAACTAGTATTCCACCATCTCTCTAAGTTAACAACTTGGACTGTTTGACTTTGACCATGACATGTGACTTAAGGGCCACATAAATCCGTGAAATCCAACAGTCTCCCACTTGGACCTTAAGATCAATTGGGGTTTTTTTTTTTTTTTAAATATTTTGAAAGCCAAGTCCAAATTGTTCCTTTAAGAAAACTTGATACGGTGCACCGATTTTGAAGATCTTAGAGAGATATATTCTTTCATCTCCATTTCAAGCACCATTAGTGAGAATCATGAATGCACTAGTGTTCTCAATATTGACACTAGGATAGTTCCATGGTAACAAAATAAACACTACTTGAAACTTCAACGTCCTTAACCTTTACGTGATTATTTAAAAAAATGTGGCACGAGAGCTATAGTATTCTTAAAGCTTGATCTTGTACTCATTCTCGTGGAATTCTGTTTCATGCCACTGCATGTCACTCTGATGTAACCTTGCATTCCGCTTTGTGACAAACCAATCACCTTTTTATCAAAGTGAAGGCATTACCAACGTGGAGTCAACTCACGTTTAGCCCAAACAAATTTGAGTGTCAAACACTCCAGACTATTTTGTGACAATCGCCACTATACCTTATGATAAAACGTCACCTTGTTATGGGTAATGATTCCATAACCTATAAATGATAACATGCGACAACAATATAATAATCTGAGCTGATTTCCAAGTTCCATCCGGGTCACGTGCTCCTTGAAAACCTTGGGTGGTAAACCCTTAGTAAGGTGATTTGTAATCTTAAGCTTCGTACTAATGTGAGAAATCTTTATAACACCACCTCGAACGTTCTCATATATAATAAAATACTTGACATCGAAATATTTATTCCTCTTGGTAACCTTTCCGTGTTTCACAAACTTGGTCACAGTCTCATTGTCACAATGGATGATAAGTGGACAATGAATGGAATCAATAATCTTTAAATCTTCAATGAAATTCTTCAAACACTAATGGGAAAACTCGGACCGTCAGGTCATAGATCACAATCTGATACAGAATGCTTGGTACATCCACATACATTAGAAATCAAAGCAGATACTACATATGACATAAATAAATCTCTAATTCTAATATCCAATATTATAATAACTAACAACGACCACCGGTAATTTACCAACATCACCAAATAGTAGTGTATAACGAGTACATAATAACACATTGTACTTAGCCACACTCACCAAACTCTATAAGGCACTCAATCTACGACCCCGAACATCATAGCACTCCTCAATTCCTCAATTTGCAAATCCGGTGTCCAAATAGAAGCTATACCTATGATGTATAGTCTAGGGGTGGGCTACATCCTAGCTCAGTAGAGGAAACTCAATACAAATCCACATCTTATCATAATGAAGCATAGATTCAATGCCAATATCAAACATTTTCATATTTAAAATTGAAACTAATTTCAAAGCACTTTTCTTATCAAACAAAACTGATTTTTAAATACTTTTTTCTTGTTGTACCAAGCTGATTTCCAAAATATTATCTCATTACACAAAATAGATTTTAAAGGCATTTCTTTAACACACCAAAACTGATTTCTTTATCACACAAAACTGGTTTCAAAACTGATTTCCTTATCATCCAAAACTGATTTCAAAACATTTGCTTGTCACATAAAAACTGATTTCAAAACATTTTCTTATCACATAAAAATTGATTTCAAATCCACCGCAGCGGCCCACATGTACTTATACTCTGCCCATAGCGGTCCCCGACAAGCATAATCCACCCACAACGGTCCACATACATAAAATTCGCCCATAGCGGTCCACATATACAAAATTTGCCCATAATGGTTCACCTTAATCTCATGACTTATCATTTGATTTACGAAGTAAAACCTGAAGAGTATGTAAAATCACACAAAAGCGGTCCAAGGTTATGCCGAGTCACAACAAGGTTCAAAAGAGTACATAAAATCTCGCAAAAGCAGTCTAAAGGCATACATGGTTACATCGTAGTTCAAGGGTATACGTAAATCCCATAAAAACGGTCCAAAGGCGTACATGAATCCCAACATTATCCAAAGGAGTACGTAAAATCCCACGAAAGCGATCCAAAAGCATACATGACTCACAATAGTGTCCAAAGGAGTATATAAAATCCCGTAAAAATAGTCCAAAGGCATAGATGACTTGCAACAGTGTCTAAAGGACTACGTAAAATCTCGTGAAAGCGGTCCAAAGGCGTACATGACTCACAACAGTGTCCAAAAGAGTATGTAAAATCCCGCAAAAGCGGTCCAAAAGCGTACATGACTCACAACAGTGTCCAAAGGAGTACGTAAAATCCTGCGAAAGCGGTTCAAAGGCATACAAGCATACACATCTACTAAACTCTAATGTCCTGAGTTCCCATTCACGTTCAACCCTTCAAAACACGATTTAAAACTCACAGTTCAAAAAACACATAGTAAAATTTTAAGATTCGACTTCATGGTTCGAAAGTTACCTTTTCGACTCAAAGACTTAAATTTCTATTTTATAAAGAGTTTAAAATTCTCGTTCAAATCACTATCAAACTTATATCTAAATACATCAAAGAACTATGAATCAAGTTAAACATGCAAGTTTATGTTGAAGTTTCCCTACCTTAACCTCGAAGCAAGCAAGATTCTATCGATGGCCTTATGCCCTTAATCTACATCACAAATATAAAATGATATATCAAAGATCAATTCTAATTACTAATAACTTAGACCTATTTAAGTGTTTTCTCAAAACTGAGTTGGAACGGGCAATTTCATGCCAATATAGAATTTGATGCAACCTTTTTCCTAAACTTTAGCCTTTAAAACTTTAGATTCATGAGTTGGTAAAAACATAAAAATTGTAGATATTTTTGTTATCTTTCCAACGCCTTAAGAATTGCATCAATCAGAGTTCAAACCAGAAGGTTATGGTCAAAATACCAAAGCAGTACTGGCGAGCATAGTCAAAATCGATTAATAGATCCCTATATTGATTAATCGAAATTTCAAGATGGATCAGTCGATTTTAAATTCGATTAATCAATTTTCACAAACTCCACTTTTTTTCAGTCACTGGAAGTACCCATTCGATTAACCGATTCCAAATTTATCAATCGAAATTCAAAAATTGATTAATCGGTTTCATTTCTCAAAAAATCAGCATTTGACTCAAATTATTACTAAATTGTGACCTTTAAAAAAATTGATTCACAAGTTGATCAATTCACAAAGGTTGTAGATCTTGCTGTCCTCTTTCCAACACAATAAGAATCATGTTAATCGGAGTTTGGCACAAAATGTTATGGCCGAAATACTACGGTAGTGTCAGCAAGCCCAGGGAAAATCGATTAATCGATTTTCAAAATCGATCAGTCAATGTTGAAAATTGATCAATCGAAATTTTCTTCAATTAATCAGCTTCATGAAGTTCCTCTCGAATTTCTCTTCTATCAAAAATCAATTAATCGATTTTTAAAATCGATCAATCGATTTTGGCAGTTTCTGAGCACTTCTCGGGTTTAAACCTTGAAACCCATATTTTTTACATCAAAATTCAATCCTTTTGATCATAGTCTTTTACACACATCTAAGTAACCTATATTTAGTTAAATACATATAAGAATTGCATTATTTACCTCTTTAAATAAGCGATCTACCCATAGATCGGATTGTCTTCTTCGTTAAATAAAAAAGGTTTTCAAACCCACCTTGATCATCTCCGTGCTCCACAATCACAACCAAGCCCACGAAATCAACGACAATCCTTCCATACACACTTCACACAAACTCACGCTATAATTTGCATATCAAAACCCATGGTCTCTTCGCAAGAAGAGGGTTTTAAAGCCTCCAACGGCTCCAAATCTCATAAAACCATAACCAAACGTCGAAACCGACGGCGATCTTCCCCTTACATGATCTCACAAACCTTCTTCATGTAAATAAAAGGGTTGGAGTACACAAATCCACAAGCTTTCCCTCTTTTTTTCTCTTTCTCTCTTCCCTTTTCTCTCCCTAAAACCTAAAACCCCTTTCTCTTGCTAATTGGGTAGCTTCTAAGAGAAGCTTTGCCTTCTCTTAAGTCAATGGGACTAGTTCCATTACAAAACACATATACACCACTGTGGGTATATTAGTTCTCATCCCAATGATTAATTACCGTGTAGAATCGATATACTTAACTCAGGTGTTACTTCATAATAAAATGATCTTTGACTCGGTGTGGGGCCCACACACCTAACCCATCTATCTATCAAATTCGATATTCAGTCGTTACACCAAAGCTTGATGTATACGAAACCGTCTAATGTTCATCACACAATCTAAATCGATCTTTTTTCCACTTAAGAGGAAACCCAATTTAACTTATGTAAGTAATTTAATAAAATCGAGCACATGACCAGTCGGGCATGCACACCGAGATACACTGTTCATAGGTTAAAATTTCAAGATGTTACATTCTTCCCATCTTATAAAATTTTTGTCCTCGAAAATTGCCCTAAGTAATCAGGTCTTACCACGCGCATCAAGTTAAACATTACGTCCAGATATTAATCGATTTACACACAATAAATTCGGGATTGTAACATTCTTCCCTTCATAGGAATTTTCGACTCGAAAATTGATGACTACATTTCTGAACGCTAACTCACTAACCATGATTCCCGTTGACAAGAACTTACGCACCATGAAGAAACAACTCATGCACCCAGAACGAAAAAAATGTATTCCCTAGAATTATTCAATTTCTATCCACATTGAGTTCACAACGAAAGACTGAACTTATCCTCAACCAATTTCTCCATCATCCTGCATGAAAATCCACATATCACCAAATTGGTGAACATGTCCACTAAGCTAATAACCATAGTCGCAACCACTACAATATGAACCATCAATGAAAATTGCAACCCACAATTTACCAAATGGATCACAATAAAAATTTGATCATTATCATAAGGAAAAGAAAGAATCTAACTATTAATTGGCAACATGTACCATTAATTGTAATAAAGATCCCCACATACGTACATCAAAAGATGAGCTAATAGCATTGATCATACACCCAAAATACAAAGAGTATATTTTTTGAGATTAAGCATTGAAGAACACGATACACGACACTTGTATTGCTCGATGGTTCCTCCTCATGCCAAAGGCGCCCTCTCCTTCATCGGTTTAGGACAGTCCCTTACCTGATGCCCTAACTGACCACAATTGAAACATGCACCTGTGGTCCAGCTACACTTGGCTGCACGATGTCGTCCCCCGCATCTTGGGCATGATTTGCCAGCTGTAAATGACGAGGTGGGTGGAGCCTGTTGTGTTTGTGGCACTCCAATTGTCATAAGATTTGAAGGACGAAAGGTCACTACAGGCACAGACGCAGGTGGTCCTGCATAAACGGTATGAGTAGACTGAGGGGGTGCTGGCAATAAGAGTGTTGGCATCTCGGGTGCCTGCTCATGGGCATATGGTTGCATTTGACTTTCTCTTTCTCTATGTTGTTGGTCCCTTCTCTTATACATTTCTTCCACCACAAGAGCCTTGCTCATTATTGCACTATAAGTTTTCAACTCAAAAGCAGCGACTTTTCCCCTGATATCCGGCCTTAAGCCACGTTAAAATTTCTTGGCTTTCATTAGATCCGTCACCATGAACTTAGGAGCAAAGCGAGCAAGCCTCATAAACTCAACTCCATACTCTCTCACAGACATCCTCCCTTGCTCAAGCTATAGGAATTTCACTTCCATTTGATTTTTCACTACCTCAGGGAAGTACTATTTGTTGAATTCTCCCACGAATTCCTCCCATGTCCAAAGTAATCTTGAGGTCTCTTACGCTCTAGTCCGCGACACGGACTTCCACCATGAGCCTGCCTCCCCATCTAGCATATAGGCCGCCCAATATACACTCTCATCCTTAGTGCACGTAAGTACACTGAATACCTTCTCCATTTCGCTTAGCCAATTTTCTGCGTCCATTGGCTCTGCTTGCCCTGAAAAACTGGGAGGACGCATCCTCCTAAACTCGGTGAATGCAGAAGGTATTTGCTGAGTGGTACCCCACTGGAGGAGTAGGAGGTGGCTGATGCGGGTCATTGGCATTATGAGTTGCCAACGATGCCGCTTGCTGAGCCATGGCAACTGCCATAGTTTTCATGGTATGCACCATCCTCTGACATTCTTCTCTTTCTTTATTTCTTTCTCTTACTCTTTCCTGTTCTCTTTGATCTCTCTCTTGCTTCCCCTCTTGGTCTCTGTTCCCCTGACCACTGCCTCCTGGGCATCTCTATTCCCCAACGGTACTCTATTCGTATTTGACTGGGAACCTCTACCACCTCGACCATCTCTGGGTCGCGACCTCTACCAGACATAATGATCTGTTATAATAATGAAATAAAAGTTTCAATTAGCAATTAGTTATTATACTCAGACAAAGCTTTCAAAAGCTCACAAAATATACTATGACAAAATCTAATGTCGCATCTATGGACCTACAATCATGCTCCGCACACATAACTAAGACTCACAATCTCATGGGAGACTTAACGCCTAAAATCCGACAACCTAATGTCATTGAGAGACACGACTATGAATTTTTGGAAGATTTCATAATAGGGATTGCGAACCCCTCCTAAGTTCCAACATAATCTAATGACATTGCAATTAAGTCCTAAATTTTCGGGTCCCAACAAGACCTAATGCCTAAGCTCTGATTCCAACTGTGACAGAGTCATAGTTGGGTTTCTTATACCCTGACGGAACTTATCGCCAAAACTTTGGGTCCCAATAAGACCTAATACTTAAGCTTTGATACCAACTGTGATAGCCCGAATTTTCCCAACCTAAATTTTTAGACATATATTTTTTTTCTTCGAACACTAATGGGAAAACTCGGACCGTCGAGTCATAGATCACAATCCGATACAGAATGCTTGATACATCTACATATATTAGAAATCAAAGTAGATAATACATATGATATAAATAAATCTCCAATTCTAATATCCAATATTACAATAACTAACAACAACTACCGGTGATGTACCAACATCACCAAACAGTGGTATACAACGAGTATATAATAACACATTGTATCAAGCCACATTCACCAAACTCTACAAGGCACTCAATCTACGACCCCGAACATCATAGCACTCCTCAATTCGGTGTCCAAATAGAAGCTATACCTGTAACGTATAGTCGAGGGGTGAGCTACATCCTAGCTCAGTAGAGGAAACTCAATACAAATCCACATCTTATCATAATAAAGCATAAATTTAATGTCAAAATCAAACATTTTTATATTTAAAAGTGAAACTAATTTCAAAGCACTTTTCTTATCAAACAGAACTGATTTTTAAATACCTTTTTTTTGTTGCACTAAGCTGATTTTCAAAACATTACCTCATTGCACAAAACAAATTTCAAAGACATTTCTTTAACACACCAAAACAGATCTCAAAACTGATTTCCTTATCACACAAAACTAGTTTCAAAACTGATTTCCTTATCATCCAAAACTAATTTCAAAACATTTGCTTTTCACATAAAAACTGATCTCAAAATATTTGCTTATCACATAAAAACTGATTTTAAATCTGCCCCAGCGGCCCACATGGTACTTATACTCCGTTCATAGCGGTCCACGACAAGCATAAGCTGCCCACAGCGGTCCACATACACAAAATCCGCCCATAGTGGTCTACATACACAAAATCTGCCCATAGTGGTCCACCTTAATCTCATAACTTATCATTTGATTTACGAAGTAAAACCCGAAGAGTACATAAAATCTCACGAAAGCGGTCTAAGGGTATACCGAGTCACAACAAGGTTCAAAGGAGTACATAAAATCCCGCAAAAAGCGGTCCAAAGACGTACATAGTTACATCGTAGTTCAAGGGTATACGTAAATCCCATAAAAATGGTCCAAAGGCGTACATGAATCCCAACATTATCCAAAGGAGTACGTAAAATCTCGCGAAAGTGGTTCAAAGGCGTACATGACTCACAACAGTGTCCAAAGGAGTATGTAAAATCCCGTAAAAATCGTCCAAAAGCATACATGACTTGCAACAGTGTCCAAAGGAGTACGTAAAATCCTGCGAAAGCGGTCTAAAGGCGTATATAACTCACAACAGTGTCCAAAGGAGTACATAAAATCCCGCAAAAGCGGTTCAAAGGCGTACATGACTCACAACAGTGTCCAAAGGAGTATGTAAAATCTCGCGAAAGCGGTCTAAAGGCATACAAGCATACAAATTTACTAAACTCTAATGTCCTGAGTTCTCATTCACGTTCAACCCTTCAAAACACGATTTAAAACTCACAGTTTAAAGAACACATAGTAAAATTTTAAGATTTGACTTCACAGTTCGAAAGTTACCTTTTCGACTCAAAGACTTAAATTTCTATTTTGCAAAGAGTTCAAAATTCTCATTCAAATCACTATCAAACTTACATCTACATACATCAAAGAACTATGAATCAAGTTAAACATGTAAGTTTATGTTGAAGTTCCCCTACCTTAACCTCGAAGCAAGCAAGATCCTATCGATGGCCTTTCAACCTTGATCTATATCACAAATATAAAACGATACATCAAAGATCAATTCTAATCACTAATAACTTTGACCTATTTAAGTGTTTTCTCAAAACCGAGTCAGAACGGGCAATTTCATGCCAATATAGAATTTGATGCAACCTTTTTCCTAAACTTTGGCCTTTAAAACTTTAGATTCATGAGTTGGTTAAAACACAAACATTGTAGATATTTTTGTTATCTTTCCAACACCTCAAGAATTGCCTTAATTGGAGTTCGAACCAGAAAGTTATGGTTAAAATACCAAAACAATACTAGCGAGCATAGTCAAAATTGATTAATTGATCCCTATATCGATTAATCGAAATTCCAAGATCGATCAATCAATTTTAAAATTGATTAATCGATTTTCCCAAACTCCACTTTTTTTCAGTCACTAGAAGTACCCATTTGATTAATCAATTCCAAATCGATCAATCGAATTCAAAAATCGATCAATCGAATTAAAATTCAATTAATCGGTCTCGTTTCTCAAAAAATTAGCATTTGACCTAGATTATTACTAAATTTTGACCTTTAAAATGATTTATTTATAAGTTGGTCAAATCATAAAAGTTGTAGGGCTTGTTGTCCTCTTTCCAACACAATAAGAATCACGTCAATCAGAGTTTGGTACAAAATGTTATGGCCAAAATACTTCGGTAGTGCCAGCAAACCCATGCAAAATTGATCAATCGAAATTTTCTTCAATTAATCGGTTTCGTGAAGTTCCTCTCGAATTTCTCTTTTGTCAAAAATCGATTAATCAATTTTCAAAATCGATCAATCAATTTTGACAGTTTCTGAGCACTTCTCGGGTTTGAACCTTGAAACCCATTTTTTTTACCTCAAAATTCAATCCTTTTGATCATAATCTTTTTCACACATCTAAGCAACCTATATTTAGTTAAATACATGGAAGAATTGTATTATTTACCTCTTTAAATCAGTGATCTACCCGTAGATCGGATCGTCTTCTTCCTTAAATAAAAAGGGTTTCCAAACCCACCTTTATCATCTCCGTGCTCCATGATCACAACGAAGCCCAAGAAATTGACAGCAATCCTTCCATACACACTTCACACAAACTCACGCTACGATTTGCAGATCAAAACCCACGATCTCTTTGCAAGAAGAGGCTTTCAAAGCCTCCAGCGGCTCTAAATCTCATAAAACCATAACCAAACGTCGAAACCGACAGTGATCTTCCCCTTACACGATCTCACAAACCTTCTTCATGTAAATAAAAGGGTCGGAGTACACAAATCCACAAGCTTTCTTCCTTCTTCCTCTTTCTCTCTTCCCTTTTCTCTCCCTAAAATCCAAAACCCCTTTCTCTTGCTAACCGGGTAGCTTCTAAGAGAAGCTTTGCCTTCTCTTAAGTCAATGGGACTAGTTCCCATACAAAACACATATACACCACTTTGGGTATATTAGTTCTCATCCCAAGGACTAATTCTCGTGTAGAACTGACATACTTAATTCGGGTGTTACTTCATAATAAAATGATCTTTGACTCGGTGTGGGGCCTACACACCCAACCCATCGATCCATCGGATTCGGTATTGAGTCGTTACACCAAAGCTTGATGTATACGAAGCTGTCTAATGCTCATCACACAATCTAAATCAGTCTTTTTTCTACTTAAGACCAAACCCAATTTAACTTACGTAAGTAATTTCATAAAATCGAGCACGTGACCAGTCGAGGACACACACCTAGGTACACTGTTCATAGGTCAAAATTTTGAGATGTTACAAACCACAACTGAAGCATACTCCTTTTGATCTACTTGTTACTTTTCTGCCTCAGTTCTGGGCTGTAGATCTTGAGAAATAACGTCACCCTTCAAAATAGGTGTTTCACCTGGAGCGCATTTATCCATGCCATATCGTGTAAGTACTTTCTCTATGTAGGTCTTCTGCGAAAGACCTAAACAATCAGTAGCCCTATCACGATGAATTTTAATGCCAAGCACATACTCAGCATACCCAAATCCTTCATATCAAATACCTTGAAGAGAAAACTCTTGGTATTGTGAAAAAAATGAATATCGTCACTTGCAAGTAGTATATCATCCACGTAGAGAACCAAAATGACAAATTTGATCCCACTCTTTCTGAGATATATACAACGATCAATAATATTTTTCTTAAACCCATAACTAGTGACAACCTCATCGAATATCAAATACCACTGTCTAGAAGCTTGCTTGAGTCCATAAATGGACTTATTCAATTTGCAAACTAGCTGTTCTTTTTCTTTAATCACAAAACCCACTGGCTGGGACTTGTATATGTCTTCCATAAGGTCTCCATTTAGAAAAATAGTTTTCACGTCCATTTGATGTGGTTCGAGATCGTAATATGCAACTAAAGCCATCACAATCCTCAATGAATCCTTAGAAGAGACAGGAGAGTAGGTCTCATCATAGTCAATGCCTTCCTTCTGTCTGAAACCCTTTGCAACAAGTCTTGCCTTGAATCTTTCAATCTTGCCACTCGAGTCCCTTTTAGTCTTATAAACCCATTTGCATTCAATCGCCTTACGATCCGCTGGCAAATCCACAAGGTCCCAAACTTTATTCTTTTTCATGAACAATAACTCCTCTCTCATGGCCTCCTATCAGTGTGAGGATTTATTGCTACTAATAGCCTGCTGAAAGGTCGATGGATCATCAAAATCAATACCCTCAAACTGAGCCTCTTACGTATATACCTCATAGAAATCTAGAATAGCAGGTTTATGTTGATGCTTAGATCTTTGGGGTTGAGCAGGTGGTACTGGTGAAACATGAGGTGGAATAGGACATTCTTCTTCAATTAGAGCCGTCACTGGATTTGTCTGAATCAATGTATCAACATGTATAGGATCAAGTGGTGAAGGAGGAAAAACATTACCACCCGATAAAGACACAAAATTAAATTCAGATATCAATAAAAGTAATATTATTATGACATGAACTTTCACTGGATTCGCCATTCTCTAAAAAATTAGCTATGAGTCTCAACAATATCAATGACTCTTTCAGGATAATAAAATCTCAAAGTTATAGAACGATGTCCATAACCGATAAAATAATAACTAACTGTGTGAGGATCCAACTTCTTAATATTGGAATTATAAAACTTAGCTTCAGCTTCACAACCCCATATATGTAAATGTCTGAGCTTTGGATTCTTAGTAGTCCATCTCTTGTAAGGAGTTTTAGGTACAGCCTTGCAAGGAACCCTATTGAAAATATAAACTGTTGTCTTCAAGGCTTCCCCCCAAAACTCTTCTTTAAGTGTAGAGTGACTTAACATGCTACGAACAGCCTTCTGATAAGTACGATTTTTCCTTTCTGAAATATCATTTTGCTGCAGAGTGTCAGGAGAAGTATATTGTAGAACAATGCCTTGGGTCTGTAAGTACTCCACGAATGGTCCATGATTGACACCATCAGGACCCATTCGATCAAAGTATTCCCCACCTCTATCTGAACACACAGTCTTTATCTTCTTCCCAAGTTAATTTTCTACTTCCAACTGGTAAGTCTT
This sequence comes from Chloranthus sessilifolius, assembly GCA_021018995.1. NCBI lineage: Eukaryota > Viridiplantae > Streptophyta > Magnoliopsida > Chloranthales > Chloranthaceae > Chloranthus > Chloranthus sessilifolius. The sequence continues at coordinate 36,909,276 of CM037586.1, forward strand.
GAAGACCTCTAAAGCTTGATCTTTCGTCTCCAATAAGAAGACGTATATGTATCTGGAGTAGTCATTAATAAAGGTAATAAAATACCTTTTGCTACCATGAGTAGCAATTAGAAAAGGCCCACAAATATCGGTATGTATCAACTGCAAAACCTCAATGGCCCGAGAGGCAGAGAACTTCCTCTGTTTGGAAGTTTTACCCTTCATACAATCCACACAATTTTTAAAATCAGTGAAATCTAATGATCTAATAATACCAGATCTAACTAACGATTCTAGTCTCTTCTTTGATATGTGACCTAACCTTCTATGCCATAAGGCTGCAGAATCATCCCTAAGTAAAGAGTGCTTTGACCCAGATGGTGTCGAATTCGTGGCCTCAGCAACCATAGCAATGGTACGGGAAGAATCAACAGATAATAAATATAAATCATCAACTAAAATACCACGACCAACTACAGAACCATCACAAGAAATATCCAAATCGATACTACTGAAAGTAAAAATATAATCACAGTCTGTAAGTCTAGATAATGAAATAATATTCCTCCTAAATAAGGGAATAAAATATGTCCCATATAAAGTCAAAGTATGTTCAAAGTTTAAAACTAAATCGCAGGTGCCAACGCTCTCCACCTGCATCACTTTATCGTTCTTAAGGAATAACCTATCCTCCTGTTTGGGTTTTCTCCTGCTTTTGAGCACCTGAAAGGAGTGCATAATATGCACAAAAGCACTAGAGTCAACCAACCAGGAATGAGGAGGACAATCAACTGAAAATATCTGAGAGAGTAATAAAACTCTAGGAATACCTTCAGGCTGCTTTGCTAGCCACTTCTTATAATTCACACATTTTCTCTTGAAGTGGCCTTCCTTGCTGCAAAACCAGCAACCGCTTACACTTTCAGACTGACCCTGAGTACACACTGTCTTTCAAAAACTTTGACCCTTGCCTTTACCATTGTTCTGAAATTTTTGTTGTCGTCGGTTTCCTTGATTCCTCTTAGGACCCTTCTTAAAATTCTTTTTACTGGAGCTGGAAGTCCCCAAATGAGCAAACTCATGTCGCTCGCCTTTAAGCCTCTTTTCTTCAATAGCGCACATCTGAGTTAACTTGTTCAAGTTTCAGTTCTGCTCTTGCGAATTATAATTGACCTTAAAAATATCGAAAGCCTTAGGGAGGGAAGTAATCCCAATGTAGACTATCAACTCTTTATCGATGTTAAGCCCACATTCTTTAATACCCAAATAGATTTGAGACAACTTCAATAAGTGATCTCTCACATTTCCACTGCCATCATACTGAAGGTGCATGAGATCATACATGTAATCATATACAACCGGCTTCTTATTGCCAATACATTGTTTCTTAGTAAGAGCGATTAATTCAGACGCAATCTCAGTAGCAGGTATGCCACCCCTGAAAGAGGCATTAATGGTGGCCCTGATCATAAACATGGCTAACGAATTAGCCTTATTCCATTTCTCGAAAAATTTCTTATCCTTGGCAGGAGAAACCTGAGTAACCGCCGTAGGTTTAGGTGTTATAAACATAAAAGACATGTCTAAAATCTCAAAATAAACATCGAGAGTCATTTTCCAAGTATTGAAGTTGGACCTAAAAAACGGCTCAACTCCTGCTAAGTGTTTGGTAATTGAAAAGAGATCCATCGTTGTAAAATTTTAATTTATGATCACTTTTTAAAGTCAACACAAAAATAAATTTTAATTAATTCTTTAGATTTAATCTCTTTTGCTTAAACCAGGGGTGGTTTTGGTTCAAATGTATGAAGTGACACTATGTGCACATGTCAACTTCAAGGAAAGCACTTGGCAACATCACGACTCACCTTTGGGCAGACACCATGACTTACCCTTACTTCCCACCACGTAAAAAATGCCATAGACCTAGCCTCTATGGTTTGATTAGAATCAGACACTTCCTATACCTTTGAGCAAATAGGGTTATCCTACCTAACCATCCCATACAAGACTATTCTATTCGCGCACACTACGTCAAGTACCTATGATACCTTTAGGCCATACACAAACACTCAACGCAATGGTATGCCTAGTGATCTTAATAGAGAAAATATCTAAGATTCGAAAACTATAAGATTTGTGAATTGTTTACCTTTGGGCAAGAACCAACTCACTCGCCAAGCATCTCCAAATGATCACTCGGTTCTCCATAAACCCCATAGGAAAGAACCAACCCTTATGATCCATAAATGTCATATTTCAGTTCTTAGAATTATAGATCTAACGTTAAATTTATACATATTCAGATTAAAAAATGTAAGGAATAGATTCCAATTCAACTTTAATATGTTCACATATTTAACTTTAAGTTGAATTCTTTTCATCAAAATAATCTAAAATTTAACATGAAAAGATGGAACAAAATCCCAAGCACATAACTTTAACTGAAATAGACATGTAGATCAAAACCTTAATTGAATATTTCATGAATGATAAAACTTTTAAGAGTGCGCATGAGATATGTATCTTCAGTAATTAAATACAAATAAATCATGAATTAAAAATTAATTATAACTTTAATTAAAGGCGCTCAAATATAAAATAATTATTTGATTAAAAAAAAATGTCAAAAAGACATCAGGCCATGAAACATTACAACAAAGATCTCTTGTGCAAAAATAGACCTCAAAAATAGATCCGAAATGTCCAAGAAAGTCAAAATGCACATATAATGTCCAAAATTTGGACTTGTATATAGCCCGGAAATGACCCGAAAAGAATAAGCAATAATTGGGCCAAAAATGGGCCTTAATCGAACGGGCCGAATCCGGGTCATGCACCATGGGCCAGGAATGCGACTGGACTATCGGCAGGGATTGAATGGGTCAGACTATGGGCTGGATCGGGTCATGGACCATAGGCCGATGATGGATTGGACCGGACTATGGGCCAGATTAGGTCATGACCCGAGCCCGGTTATCGATCGGGCCGGGTCACATACCGGGTCATGAGCTTTTATAGGTCCATGGGCCGGGTTGGGTCAGTTTGTGTCAAATCGGGTCAAGTGGTCAAGTCATATAGAGTTGTGGGAGCACCAAATTTGGTGCTATAACTTCATGTGTAATAATAACTTATTCTCTAACTTTATTGAAGCAAGAGAATCTTACACAAAAAGGAAATTGTAGTAGTCTTCTTCAAAAGGAAAAAAGAAACCTCCTTTAGACGTCTCCTAAAGGTCCTTGGTTTCAATTGTTTTTTTTTTTTTTGTTTTTTTATTGACTTTTCTTTTTGTAGTTGTTTCTTTCAAAATAGAAACCAATAGAAAACGGAGACCCTTAGGGCCTCTTTATTTGCAGCCAACAAAACAAACTTCCACCACCTGAACATAGCCGGTCAATCAGTCGACGACCAGTGACTTCGACGACGGCCGACGACATCCTAGTTGCCGGTAAAATCACATATCTTATCCCAAAAATTTTAAAAAATTATTAATAAATTTATTATAAATTGATTTACACCGGCAAAACCTAATTAATATGACCCAAAAAAAATCTTACACCGGCATATTAAAAAATTCGGCGAAATTAATCTAAGGTTTAACAAAAACCCTTAACGATGAGAATCGGTACGGTAAAGTCAATTACGGGTTTGGCTCTGATACCACTTGTTGGAAATTATTAGGATCTTCCGGCAATCAAAAGCGGAATTAAATTAAACTTTAGCATACCTTACACCGTAGAGTTTTTCACACGAGGATTTAGCCTCGAGTGATTCGAGTAATAATCCGGCGATGATTTGATGGAGAGTCTTCTCTTTCTTTGCACACCGTAGAGAAAATGGGTTTCCCTTGAATCTTTCTAATTCAATTAATACGTATATTGTGTGTAGAAAGAGGGACTCTACGTCCCTTTAAATAGGTTAGAAACTTGCCCATCAAGGAATCTAACGGTTAGGATTACCACACTTAAGTTAGGGTAAAATCACAACCATTGATTTAATTAGAAACTTCTAGTTTGACCACAACTAGTATTCCACCATCTCTCTAAGTTAACAACTTAGACTATTTGACTTTGACCATGACATGTGACTTAAGGGCCACATAAATCCCTGAAATTCAACACAAACTACCCATATACCTATTGCACACCATATGGCATTGGACCTTGTAAACCATAAGATCTATAGTCAAGCATAATATCCTATATAGGAGGTATCTCTGTCACTGTCACTGTTGCATCACTATTCTCACCACCTCCTGCATAAGGCTGATATGTATCTCTTTGATCATCATGGTCATTGGTCCAATTATTCAGACTAGAACCTCTCCTCATGCACCACAAGTATCATCATCATCTCCACCTCGGCCGTAATGACCACCAACATCGAATCCATTGACCATCTAATATTGGTTCCTCTCTCTCACATAACCATGAGTTTACTAGATTGTCGTCTTGAAATATGTAGTCGAAATCTGTGACAGCCCGGATTTCGGTACCCCAACACCTGTGCCATCTGCACGGCCCTCTAGGTCCTGCCCCCGAAGTCCATACGGAACATTGGTAATATCAAGCAATCACTACTCAAAATGAAACATGTAAACTGAACAACATGAAATAATTATATGCTAACCTAAAGCAAACATACAAAAAGCAATTCTTCTTCCATGCCAACACATGAACAAAAGAATCGACTCAAACCATCGGTGATAATCTGGATCACCCTAGATGGTTCGCCAAAAGAATATATCATTTAATTACATATTTTCCAAAAAAAAGAGGCTTGATATACCAAGCCGTACAGAAGGCTCTCAAAACTCATTCTCAAAGTACGCACGAGTCCTCTAGAAGAAGTCTTCGGGAGGAGGCTCTAACTCTTTCCCAGGCACATAATCCGAATCCCTCGGTTCTACGTCTCTCGAAGCCTCGGCAGCCGCAAGCAATGGACCTGTGACGTATAGTCTAAAGGGGGTGAGCTACATCCTAGCTCAATAGGGAAATAATACAATGAACATATAAGTCAATTCTCACATATATTCTATGACATTAGGTAGCATGATGTATTAATGAATTTATAGGAAAAATAGCAGTTTAAATGACTAAAAAAGAAATATGTATGGAGTTTTACTGGTATTTTACATGTTCTCATTTGTTCTCAAATTTCCCATGATTCGAACTAAAGACTTAAATCTGTAACTTAAATATTTCCCAACTTTCTATAGAGTCGGGCACCCGATGGAATACCCTCGATCGTTGTCTAAATAGACAATTTTCATATCATTGTTATCATTTTCAATACTACCCAGGTCCCTTTCTCATAGGCGACGGGGTCTATTCTCATATCAACATCCCTGGGATGTGCTACTGGTGTACGGATTGGCCGTCGTACCGGTCACGGATATTTTGTCGAGTAAGTCATAGGTATCTCGCCACGTCGGTGGGGTATTCTGTTTAAACCTTAAATAATAAAAGTATCAAATGTGCACTACATATAGTTATTCACCGTGTATTTTTGCTAAATAATATCGATTAGGCTTTTTCATTCTTTGTTCACTTTTACTTTACAATGTCTCATACATCCCTGAGATGTCTAAGTTTATCGCATCACACAGATGACTTTACCTCGTTCTCATCCCTTGGGGATGTCACATTTTCATTTACTTGCTTTGTATTCACATACGCAATGGATTTAAAATTTTCTATGCATTAGCATTCTTTTCTATATCACTACATACATGCTCTTGAAATTTAAATACATGTTCAAGGTGTTCCCTACCTCACATCTCTGAATGTCCAAGCATCAAGGTTTAACACGGCTCCTTATGCTTGCGTTCCCTCATACCACCTATGGTACACCATGGCATGTGCAAAGCATCAAGAAAGATATAATAAAGAAGGTGCAAGACCCTCCTTGAACCTCAAAGTCTAATTCAAAAGCCAACTAAAACTATCAAAATCGATTAATCGATCTCAAATCGATTAATCGAAAATCCAAACTCGATTGATCGATTTTAAAATCGATCAATCGATTTTCCCAGCTCTCCATTTTCCAGCTACTGGAAGTGTTTAGACGATTAATCAATTTTAAATCAATTAATCGAATTTTTAAAATCGATCAATCGGTTTCGAGTCATTCTGCCTAAATAACTTCCAGACCAAAATCGATTAATCGATTTTCCAAATCGATTTGGCCAGAAACTCAGCCCTTTTTCGGGCATTTCTTCCAAATCTCTTCCTTTTCATTTCCCTTCATTTCCACTCCTTATTTCTTTATTTAAACCTCATTTAATCACACAATACCATGTTTAAAACAATCTCAACTTACTCACCCTTAGATCAACCCTTAGTTGATCCAATGGTTTGGCATGAAGGCAAGGGCTCCCAGCTTTTTCTTTAACGGTTCCCAATGCGTTGAATCCGGCATTCAATGTCCAAACCCGTCTTTAATTTGCAATGTGCATTAACCTCCTTAGCATTCACTCCTTCTTTACTCCCTCTCTCTCTTCTTAACTCTCTTCTCACCAACTAAACAAATAGAAATAAATTCTCTTAGCCATTAACCCTCTTAACTCTCTTTTGCCTTGGTGTTAAGCACATACACCTTAGATAGGTGTGCGTGACCTTAAAACAAACATCTAATCCCATACTTAGGATACATTCATATCATATTTAACAAATTATTTTTGAGTCCACTGTTTGACCATCACTTGGTCAAACTTACGACCAGTCGGGCACGCATCCCAAGGTCATTGTTCATTGTTCAAATTTCGGGAACATTATATTCTCCCCACCTTAGAAATTTTTGTCCTAAAAAATGAACCCAAAGGTACGTCGGTGGAATCTCCCACACATGGATAGACACCTATCCATTCAATCGTAATTTTACGAGAACTAATGACATTTAACCACATGCAATGCACAGTTTGTGTGAAAAGTAGCGCATTTGCTATGATAAAAGAAACAATTCGCAACAAAATTTTGACTTTTCATAAATTGATAAGTACACTTTGCAAAGTGTTTACAAAAGTTTACTATTTGTTCAAAATTTACAATTTCTCTACTAATTACAACCCAAAAGTAAATTGCAACACAAAAATCAAAAAGTCATCAGCTCCAGCTCACGCCGTCCCCTCTCCTGGTTGGTCTGCTGCTGGCTGATCCGTCTCGCCCGGCTGCTCCATCTCGCCAGGTTGATGTGGACCCGAACCAGAGGTGCTGGCATCGGCTGTACTCAACACAGATGAGCCCGGAGTCCATGTCTGCTCCTCCATGAGATGCTGATGGAAGTCATGTGGGTAGATGTACCACATAGTGTGGCACATCAAGAAATCCAAGCGACGGTTTATCTGTTGGTTTTTGGCTTCCATCCGAGCCAACACGTCGTCGATAGTGGGGGTGGGGCGAGTCGGTCGTCGGCGATAGGATGACGTAAGTATAGTAGCTGCTGACTGTGAAGGTGGATGAGGTGGAACCAAAGGCTGCTGCTTAGGTAGAACTGAGCCATGAGACGGTGCTCCCTCAGCTGGTGGATCCTGATGTGGTGGTGGGAGTGGTGGTGGTGTTGGTCCCTCTACTAGTAGGCCTTCTTTAACTACCTATAACTATGGCCCCACGAAGCGATGGAGTAGTGCTTCACGTGGTTCGTAGCCTTCCTCTCAATAGGCGAAATTACATACTCTGGGGTGTCAGAGTAGCATTCCAGCATGCTCAATATAAGCCGAACATAGGGCATCTTCTCTTAGGGTCTCAAAGGCCCTTTCATCATTTTTCCCTTTATGTATATCATCCCCTCAATGACAAGCTTGGTCGCGTCGAACCAACGGCCGCAGGAAGCTGCGTATAAGGCCTGCTGGACCAACTCGACCCTCTCTATATCGTGTCCCATTGGGTATAAATTACACTTGATTATGGAATCAAGCATCCACATATAAGGAGGTAGGTCCACTCTCCTTATAGACTTCCTCGAAGCCTTCTTCCCATTGGTCATCTCGGTCATAATGTCCTCAAATTTGGCTTCCTCAGTAAATGGTGGAAAAAGGGTGGTCTCGGGTATAAAATTTAAGTAGCACTCTAGGGATTCGTGCACATGTTGGCGTGCAAATGTGTAGCTATGACCGTCAATCTCGATCGTAACCGTGTCATCAACTCGTCCCGCCCTAAGGTTTTGGTAGAATAGGCACACGAGTCGAGGATAAAAGTGTCCATACAATGGTTCAAAAGGTTTCCGAGACCCGCCTTTTGAAGGTATTGCCAGGGCCCATTGGGTCTTGCCCTCGACATCAGGGTCGGTAACTAAGACTTCGTCGATGATGTACTCATCTTCGATTTCCCTTGCCGCCCACCACTCATTTGGTTGGAGAAAATTTCCGGGTGGTGGTTGGGGTATCGGCGACGGCTTGCATGAAGACGCACTCGTCGAATCAGATTCAGAATCTGATGAAGAAACTGGTGTTGATGGGGGTGATGGTGATGGTGGTGGCAGTGCGACGTTCTTACGCCGTACTGATAGCTTAGACGTTGATTGTTTCGTGGCCAATCACATTCTAGGCGTCATTTTGAATCAAAAATTAAAAAAAACTAGGGTTGTGATGGTCCAAATTGAAAAGAACTATGGATCTAGGGTTTGCCTAAAGCGCTAGATCCAATTGGCTAGGGTTCCAATGTGAAATCGATCTGCAAAAGTTCCAAAACCTAGCTGCTATGGTAGCTAGAAGAGGAAAGAAAAATGGTGCCCAAAAGAAAAAACTGTGACAGCCCGAATTTCAGTGCCCCGAAATCCGTGCCATCAGCATGACCCTCAAGGCCGTGCCCTAGAATTCTTTATGATACATTGGTATATACAAGCCAAAAACTATAATTAGGGCGCACACATCTACTCTAAACAAGTTCTCATATATAAAAATAATTATGGTCTCTAAAGGCAATCCTTGTCCCATGCCAATTCATAGGCATAAGAACTTACCCAAACCATTGGTGATAACTGTTCATCCCAAACGTTTTATCAAAAGCATACGGTATTTAATTACATTCAAATAAAGAGGCTTTACATACCAACCTGTACCTAATACTCTCAACTCACTCTCAAAGTACGCAATGGGTTTCCTAAAAGAATTCCTCAGGAGGAGGCTCTGACTCCTCAGTGGGCACGTAGTCTGAATCCCCTGGATCAAAGTCTCCAGAAGTCCTTGCTGCCGCTAGTCCTGGACCTGCGACGTATAGTCTAAGGGGGTGAGCTACATCCTAGCTCAATAGGGAAACGAAGTGAACATATAGATTAAATCTCACATATATGTTAGCAGTTTTGAGCACACAACAGAATAATTGATGTAACTGGAATAAATAAAATGGATACAGCTGATTTCCTTTCATGGTGTTGTTTGTTCTCATCTTACTAGTTTAGTTATGAATTCGGCCTAATCACTTAAACCTTTAACTTAAATAATCCCCGAGCAATATAGCATCGAGCCCCGATGGAATACCCACCATCGTCGTCTACTAGACAATTGTTATATGTAATCCCTGGGAATGCCCAAGCCGCTTTCTCATAGGTGGCGGGGTCTATTATCAAATCTACATCCCTGGGATATGCTATAAGTATACGGATTGGCCGTCGTACCGGTCACGGATATCCTGCCGCGTCAGTCGTGGGTATCCCGCCACGTCGGTGGGGTATTCTAATCAAACCTCAAATAACAAAAATATCGATGTACTTTACATATAGTTATTCATCGTGACTTGTGCTAATTTTTAGTACATTAGGCCTTATCATTATGCCTTAGTTTCACGGTTTGTTTTCATCTGTATCCCGGGGATACTGCTGATTTAATACATCATTTAGATGCCCACATTACAATATTACGTCCCCTGGGGACTTCATGATCTCACCTTGAAGCTTACGCACACACCCCTTTTTTTGAAAGATCATACAATACTCAACTTTTTAATTGAAATACACTGCATATATGAGTTGACGAAATAAAGTACATGTTTCAAGAATATTCCCTACCTTAAAGCAAAACCTTCGATCCAACGCACTCCTATCTCCTACAAGTGTGAGCGCGAAGATTTCATGTCAATCCTACATGGCAATGTCAAAGTATGTTTAGAATGGTCATTAGAACCCTAGGAGTACATAGCTTCCATAACTCCACAAGATAAACTGAACCCACGTAGTGCCTCGCGCAATAGGCCTCGCGCAAATGATCCTCGCGCGAGCGAGCATTTTTCCTCGCTCGACCGGTCACTTAGCTTCGCTCGAGCGAGCACTTGGCCTTGCGCGAGTGGTTAAAATGAGGCACCTGTAGCTTCATGCGATGCCTTGCTCCAGCGAGTTCATCCTTCACTATGGGTCTCGCTCGAGCGAGCCCAAAACACAATTTGTTCTCAGGTTTTGTCTTCTGTCCTCGCTCGAGCAAGCCATTTAGATCGCTTGAGCGAGGAGCGATAGGTTTTTAACTCCTCGATCTATTCGAGAATTAATTTCCACCCCATATGAATCTAATCCTCATCAATAACCATTTAACCAGTACTCTATACCTTATTTAAGGGCACAAATAACATTTATTTGTACATAACATACCTCAATCGCTCCTAAATCGATAGGTCTCGTAGTAGTTTGATCCAGGGTTCGAAACTCAATTAGACGAAGAGCTCTCCAAAGTTCTTCATCATCTACCGGCCTCTATCTTTACAAAATCCTCTCTCCCTTATTCTCTATTTTCTCTCCTCTCTATTTTTTTCTTTCTCTCCAACTATGGAGAAGTTAGGTTACGTATGAGAGATTTCTCTACTTTTCTCTTATATAGTGAAAACTAGTGTGTTTTGCACACACACACACTTAAACTTGTGTTTGGTACACCTAGTTTACTTGTTTAACACCTACATCTATAGTGTATCTAGAAATTTAGGTTTTCTTGTGAACCACAAACACACGTGCATGATACGTGCCGTGCCCGATTCCCCAAAATCTGGGGTTATGACAAAAACAAAATTGGATTTCAAATGGGAACCAAAAAACCCAAATCTGTTATATATAGGCAAAAATCGATTGATCAATTTTAAAAATCGATTGATCGATTTTTGTAACTTAACCTGAGCCGCGTGAAATCGATTGATCGATTTCAAAATCGATTAATCGATTTTCCAAAATTGATTAATCAAATTCAGCTTGATTAATCGAATTCAACTATCATTAAATTCTAGGTTTTTCATTTCACTGGCATGTGAAAGTCGTTTAATCAACCAAAACCGATTGATTGATTTCCAAAATCGATTAATCGGTTTTGACAGATTTTCCAAAAATTTTCTATTTTATTTTTCCTTCATTTTTTTCTTTGTAGTTCTTGACCAGTTGGTCATCGGCTTTGTGAAGCATGTCTTCATTAGTCATTGCATGACATAATGAACATTAGCCATGCATTCGTCATTGCATCACGGCACGGTTTCGACTCACACGCTTTCCAATGAATAGGTTGGCCAAATGGTCAACGTTTGATTACAGAATCTGTTTAGATTTATAATATGCTTGCGATGATATAATTAAACTCTCAACCTGCCGCAAACAAGTCCGGGTATTGCTCTCTCACGTCGGCTTCTCTTTCCCACATAGCTTCTTCGGCCGGATGATTTTTCTATCTAACAAGTACTAAAGGGATCACTTTAGTGCGCAATGCTTGTTCCTTTTGATCTAATATCTCCGTCGGTTCTTAGATTATGCTCATATCCTCATGCATCTCTAATGATTGACCGCTCAACACATGATCAGGGTCATTAATATACTTCCTGAGCATAGATACATGGAAGACATTGTGTACCCGATCAAACAATGGTGGCAATCCAATGCGGGAAGCAACTTTTCCAACTCGACCCAAAACTTCAAATGGTCCTAGATAGCAGGGACTCAGCTTCCTTCTCTTTCCGAATCTCATCACGCCTTTCATCGGTGATACTTTTACAAACACGTATTCACCCACTTTATAGTCTACACTGGTCCGCTTGATATCGGAGTACCTTTTCTGCTTGCTCTGAGCTGTTTTAAGTTTTACTCTTATCATACGAATATAAGTGGCATTATCTTCAAGTACCTTGGGTCCCAAGACAAATTTCTCACTGATCTCCTCCCAATTGATGAGTGATCTACATCGCCTTCCATAGAGAGCTTCATACGGTGTCATGCCAATGCTCGCTTGGAAACTGTTGTTGTAGGCGAATTTAATTAATGGTAGGTGTTGATCCCATGACCCTTGCAATTTAAGCATAGACGCTCTGAGCATGTCCTCTATCACTTGGTTCACTTGCTCTGTTTGCCCATCAGTTTGCAGATGAAAAGCTGAACTAAAGTCCAGTCGTGTTCTCATTCCTTCTTAAAATTTCTTCCAGAACTTTGATATATATAAAGGGTCACGATCAGAAACGATACTGCTTGGAATCCCGTGTAGGCGCACAATCTCTTTCATATACAACTATGCAAGTCTTCCTGCTGTGTACATCGTGTTGTAAGGCAAAAAGTGTGCTGTCTTGGTCAGTTGGTCTACGACTACCCAAATGGCATTGTATCTCTTTACAGTACGCGGTAATCCCACAATGAAGTCCATAGATATTGATTCCCACTTCCACTCTGGTATGGGTAGAGGCTGCAATAACCTCGCAAGGTGTCTATGATCGATCTTCACCTACTGACACGTCAAGCATTGTGACACGTACTTAGCCACGTCTTGCTTCAAACCTCTCCACCAATAATTCTTTCTCAAATCTTGGTACATTTTAGTGCTACCAGGGTGGATCGCATAATTTGACTTATGAGCCTCATAAAAGATAGTTTGCCGCAGATCGACATTGTCTGAAATGTAAAGGCAGCCCTTGAACAATAAGGAACCATCTTCTTTCACTAAGAACTCAGGTTTGATGCCTTCAATCACATCTTGACGAATCTTGGTTAGCGTTGGGTCTTTCATCTGTAGCTCGTGGATATGCTCAAATATCACTGGTCTCACTTACATGTTAGCCAAAAAGGCTCCTGTAGCTTGCGACTCGATATTTACATCATACAGTACAAGATCTTCAAATAACTTTCATCGGTGCATACCAAAAATCAAACTAGCCAACTTAGCTGAACCCTTCCGACTCAAGGCATCAGCTACTACATTAGCCTTGCCTGGATGGTACTGTATAGAACAGTCGTAGTCCTTGAGGAACTCCATCCATTTACGCTGCCTCATGTATCTGAGGCTCTTGTGGTCGGTGAAAATCTCAAAGGTCTCACCGTACAAGTAATGTCGTCAGATCTTCAATACAAATATGACCACTGCTAGTTCAAGGTCATGCATCGGGTAGTTTTTTTCATGCTCTTTCAACTGTCTTGACCCATAAGCTATCACCTTTTTGTGTTGGTTGAGCACGCTGCCCAAACCATTATATGAAGCATCACTGTATACCACGAACCCTCCACTGCCTGAATGAATCGCTAGTACTGGAGCTGAAGTGAGTCTCTTCTTGAGTTCTTGAAAATGGTTTTCGCACGCTTCACTCCATTCAAAGCTTGTATCCTTTCGTGTAAGTCTCATGAGTGGCCCCGATATCTTTGAAAACCCCTCAACGAAACGTCAATAATAGCCTGCTAGTCCAAGGAAACTATGGATGTCGGTCACGGTGTTTGGTTGCTCCCAATTTACTACTGCTTCGATCTTAGATGGATCTACTGTGACACCATGCTTTGAGATGACATGTCCCAAAAAGCTAACTTCCTCCAACCAAAACTCGCACTTACTGAGCTTGGCGTACAGTTGGTGTTCACATAAAGTTTGTAGAGCAACCCTCAAGTGTTCTTCATGCTCCGCTTTTGATTTGAAGTATATTAAGATATCGTCAACGAATACTACGACGCAAGAGTCTAGGTGTGGTTTAAACACCCGATTCATCAAATCCATAAATGACGCTGAAGCATTCGTCAACCCAAACGGCATCACCAAGAACTCATAGTGTCTATACCGCATCTTGAATGCAGTCTTTTGGATGTCCTCTGCCTTGACTCTCAATTGATGGTATCCAGATCTCAGATCGATCTTAGAAAAATACCTCGCTCCTTGCAGCTGATCGAATAGGTCACCTATCCTAGGCAAAGGATATCGGTTCTTTATGGTGAGTTTATTTAATTGGCGATAGTCAATGCACAGTCGCATTGACCCATCCTTTTTTTTACAAACAAGACCGGTGCTTCCCATGGAGACACGCTTGGTCTTATAAACCCTTTGTCCATGAGCTCTTGTAACTATTCTTTCAACTCCTTCAACTCAACAGGAGCCATTCTGTATGGTGCTTTTAAAATAGGCTCCGTTCTGGGTGCTAAGTGGATGGCGAACTCCACTTCCCTCTCTGGAGGTAATCCTGGTAATTCCTTCAAAAATACATCTTCAAACTCTCGCACCACTGCTATCTCGGAGATAATATTCTTCTCTTCCTTATCCTCCTTCAAGAATGCCAAATAATCGCTGCACCCCTTTCTGATCAAGCGCTCAGCCCTGACTGTAGAGATAAGTGGCATATGCGTCGATCTCTCTCCTTGAAATTGAAATGATCTCCTTATGTTAGGTCTGAAGATGACAATCTTGTTCTTGCAATCTACAGTTGTACAGTATTGTGACAACTAATCCATGCCAAGGATCACATCGAATCCTTGCATGTCTAACAGTATTAATTTTGCGTCCAGTTCATAGACTTCTCCATCATCGATGCCAACTATCACTGACTTACAAACTAATTCTGTGTCGACTAATTCCCCAGTCGGAATAGACACTGATAGAATAAAATCCAACATCTCCAGAACGATCTTCATTCTCTTTGTAAACTTCAGAGTAATAAATGAGTGGGTAGACCCTGGGTCTATCAACACTCTTGCTTCACATGCTACATAGCATCCCTTCTCATACACTCGAATTGTACCTATAACACACACATATACATATCTAGCACATATTTTATTTAGAAATTTTTATCGTGCAAAAAAGGAGTCTACACATTTTTCTAATGAATGCACCTTCTCCATCTAAAATTTTAAGGAATGAAATTCTTTATTTAAAAATAAATTCTCACCTTGGCTGATGTCATGCACGTTCCCTGCTTCTTGGGCGGTGACTGCGTAGGCTCTCCCTTGTATGACTGACTTCCTTGTTTTTATCGGTCGTGGCATTGAAGTAGAAGTCGTCTTATCCTTGGTCACCTCAAGGCAATCTTTAATCATGTGTCCCACCTTGCCACATTTGTAGCATCCTCGTGTCCCTTGTTTGCAATAAGCCGTCCTGTGCGACTTGCCACACTTGGCACAGGTCTCACTAGGTGTGGAAGAAGCAGCTCGTGAAAAGCCCTTTGTAACTGTAGCTCCAATGGTTGTAGCAAGGCTCTCATAATGTATCGGCCTCTCCGACGTAAGCAATGAGAATCTCTGATAGTTGGTCTGTTGCGCCGCTCTCCCATACCCTGCTTGGAACGGTGGTCTCTGATTAGGTGCTATGAATCTCGACTTTTGTTCACCAGCTCATAGTTTCCTGTTCTACTCTGATCTACACTCCCTCGTCCCTACTGTTCCCTTTGGCAGTATCGTTTATTATTTTCTTCCTCAACCATGAGAGCTTTACTCATGACCTCTCCATAGGTCTTTAGCTGAAACGGTGCCACCCCCCCTCTAATGTTCGGTCTCAAGACTTGTTGAAACCTCTTTGCTCTCATCACCTCAGTAATTACATAATCAGGAGCGAAGCGAGCAAGCCTCATGAACTCCACTCCATACTCCCTTACCATCATCCATCCTTGTAAGAGTTATAAAAACTTATCTCCATCTGATTCCACATGACTTCAAGGAAATACTGTTTGTTGAACTCCTCTACAAACTCATCCCACGTCCAGGGCAATCATGGGGTCTCCTGAGCCCTAGTCCTAGAAACGGACTTCCACCAAGGCCCAGCCTCTCCATTTAGCATGTAGGTTGCCCAATGGACGCTCTCATCCTCCGTGCATGTAAGCACGTGAAGACTTTTTCCATCTCACTTTGCCAATTCTCAGCAGCCATCGGCTCCGCTTGTCTTAAAAAATTAGGAGGTCGCATCCTGCTAAACTCTATGAATGCAGAAGCCACTAGCAGTGTAGAACCTATTAGAGGTGTAGGTGGTTGATGCTGATCACTAGCATGTGAGTCGCCAAGGATGCTGCTTGTTGTGCCATGGCAGCCGCCATGATTTCCATAGTGTGCATCATCTGCTGATGCTCTTCTCTCTCCTCATTTCTTTCTCTGATCCTCTCTTGTTCCCTCTGATCTCGATCCTGACGATCTCGATCCGGATTTTCTTCCTAATCTCTGTTCTCTGGACCACTACCCTCGGGAACCTCTCTATGTCTCATAGGTACTCTATTCATAGACGAGATGAAATCATCTCTGCTATGCAAATTTCTATTATGACCGCCCCTAGTTCGACCTCTTCCCCTAGAAGACATCACGGTTTGCACGTGAAACTAAAGTTTCGTTAACAAAAGTCCCTATGCTCTGACAAAAATAATGATTGTCAGAATTTCTAAACGAAAAAGGCTCTGATACTAACTGTGATAGCCCGAATTTCGGCACCCCAAGACCCATGCCATCAGCACGGCCCTCTAGGCCATGCTCTCAAAGTCCATACGGAACATTGGTATTATCAAGCAATCACTACTCAAAATAAAACATATAAGCTGAACAATATGAAATAATTATATGCTAACCTAAAGCAAACGCTCAAAAGATAGTTCCTCTTCCATGCCAACACATGAATAGAAGAACCGACCCGAACCATCGATGATAATCTGGATCACCCTAGATAGTTCGCCAAAAGAATATATCATTTAATTACATCTTTTCCAACAAAAAGAGGCTTGACATATCAAGCTGTACAGAAGGCTCTCAAAACTCAATCTCAAAGTACGCACAGGTCCTCTAGAAGAAGTCTTCAGGAGGAGGCTCTAACTCTTCCCTGAGCACGTAATCCGAATCTGCCGGATCTACGTCTCCCGAAGCCTCGACAGCCGCAAGCAATGGACCTGTGACGTATAGTCTAAAGGGGGTGAGCTACATCCTAGCTCAATAGAGAAATAACACAATGAACATATAAGTCAATTCTCACATATAGTCTATGACATTAGGTAGCATGATGTATTAATGAATTTATTAGAAAAATAGCAGTTTAAATGACTGAAAAAGAAATATGCATGGAGTTTTACTGGTATTTCACATGTTCTCATTTATTCTCAAATTTCTCATGATTCGGCCTAAAGACTTAAATCTATAACTTAAATATTCCCTAACTTTCTATTGAGTCGGGCGCCCGATGGAATACCCTCCATCATCGTCTAAATAGACAATTTTAATATCACTGTTCCCATTTTCAATACTACTCAGGTCCCTTTCTTATAGGCGACTCCTATTCTCATATCAACATCCCTGGGATGTGCTACTGGTGTACGGATTGGCCGCTGTACCTGTTACGGATATTTTGTCGAGTCAGTCGTGGGTATCTCGTCACGTCGATGGGGTATTCTGTTCAAACCTTAAATAACAAAAATATCAAATGTGCACTATATATAGTTATTCACCGTATACTTGTGCTAAATAATATCGATTAGACCTTTTCATTCTTTGTTCACTTTTGCTTTATAATGTCTCATACATCCCTAGGATGTCTAAGTTCACCGCATCACACAAATGCCTTTACCTCGTTCTCATCCCCTAGGGATGTCACATTTTCATTTACTTGCTTTGTATTCACATACGCAATGGATTAATAATTTTCTTTGCATTAGCATTCTTTTCTAAATCACTACATATATGCTCTTGAAATTTAAATACATGTTCAAGGTGTTCCCTACCTCACGTCTCTAAATGTCCAAGCATCAAGGTTTAACACGACTCCTTATGCTTGCGTTCTCTCGTACTACCTATGGTACACCATGACATGTGCAAAGTATCAAGAAAGATGTAATAAAGAAGGTACAAGACCCTCCTTGAACCTCAAAGTCCAATTCAAAAGCCAACTAAAACTATTAAAATCGATTAATCCATCTCCCAAAATCGATTAATCAAAAATCCAAACTTCGAATAATCGATCTCAAATCGATTAATCGAAATCCAAACTCGATTGATCGATTTTAAAATTGATCAATCGATTTTCCCAGCTCTCCATTTTTCAGCCACTGGAAGTGCTCAGACGATTAATCAATTTTAAATCAATTAATCTAATTTTCAGAATCGATTGATTGATTTCAAATCGATCAATCGGTTTCAAGCCATTCTGCATAGATAACTTTCAGACCAAAATCGATTAATCGATTTGGTCAAAAACTCAGCCCTTTTTCACGCATTTCTTCCAAATCTCTTCCTTTTTATTTCCCTTCATTTCCACTCCTTATTTCTTTATTTAAACCTCATTTAATCACACAATACCATGTTTAAAATAATCTCAACTTACTCACCCTTAGATCAACCCTTGGTTGATCCAATGGTTTGCCATGAAGGCAAGGGCTCCCAACTTTTGCTTCAACTGTTCCCAACGCATTGAATCTGGCATTCAATGTCCAAACCTGTCTTTAATTTGCAATGTGCATTAACCTCCTTAGCATTCACTCCTTCTTTACTCCCTCTCTCTCTTCTCACCAACTAAACAAAGAGAAATAAATTCTCATAGCCATTAACCCTCTTAACTCTCTCTTTTGCCTTGGTGTTAAGCACATACACCTTAAATAGGTGTACGTGACCTTAAAAAAAACATCTAATCCCATACTTTAGATACATTCATATCATATTTAATAAATTCTTTTTGAGTCCACTGTTTAACCATCACTTGGTCAAACCTACAACTAGTCGGGCACGCATCATCCTGAGGTCACTATTCATTGTTCAAATTTCGGGGACATTACAATATCAATGGGTGTACCGTAGTCATGTTTCTCTCTTTGTAGATTGCTGATTCGCAATCACATGTTATAATATACAAAAACTAAGTAATTTTGTGATAGTCTGGATTTTGACACCCCAAAATCCGTGCCATCAGCATGATCCTCCAGACTGTGCCTCATGGATATGTACGGAACATTGGCATAGCAAGTAATAATAAAGAGAATGAAATGCATAAGAACTGATAATGAAATAGATCTCCAGTTCTATACATATATACTCCAAAATCTATAATCCAAAAGATGATTCTAACCTCATGCCTCTGCATGAGTAAAAGAACCCACCCAAACCATCAGCGGCATCACGTAGTCACCCAAGATGGTTCGCCAAAAGAATATATCTATTTAATTATATTGTTTCTCAAAATAAAGGCTTGACATACCAAGCCGCAAAATATGCTATCAAAACTCTCTCTATCAATGTACATAGCGAAGTCTCCTAGAAGAAGTCCTCGGGAGGAGGCTCTATCTCGTCTCCAGGCACATAGTCTGAATCCCCTAGATCAACGTCTCCCGAAGCCTCAACAGTTGCAAGAAAAGGACCTGCGACGTATAGTCTAAAGGGTGAGCTACATCCTAGCTCAATAGGGAACAACACAATGAACATATAAGTTAAAACCTCACATATATTCTATGATATTCATAGCATAATGCATTTATGAACTTGCTGGAAAATAGTTTAAATGATTACAATGTGCATTGAAGTTTACTGGTGGTTTACATGTTACATTTATTATCAACTGTTCATAAACCTCACTGAATAGGCCTAAAGAAACTTAAATCTTCAACTTAAGTAGTCTCCGAGCAATATAGCATCGAGCCTTGATGGAATACCCTCCATCATCGTCTAAATAGACAGTTATTATAAATATCACTTTAAATACTACCCAGGTCCCTTTCTCATAGGCGACGGGGTTTAATCTCATCTTAACATTCCTAGGATGTTCTACTGTGTACGGATAGACTGTCGTACCGGTGTACGGATTGGACACCGTACCGGTCACGGATATCCTGCCGAGTCAGTCGTGGGTATCCCGCCACGTCGGTGGGGTATTCTGTTCAAATCTTAAATAATAAAAATATCAGGTGCTTTACATATAGTTATTCACCATGTGAATGTGCTACTTTATATCACTTAGGCCTTATCAGTCTTTGTTCAATCTTACTTTACAATCTCACTTACATCCCTGGGATGTCTAGATTACTCGCATCACACTGATGCCTTTATCACTTTCTCATCCCCTGGGGATGTCTCATTTTCATATGTTTACTTGGTGTCATACACACACATATTGAGAGGATTATATGATTATAGTATTTTCATTTCTTTGGTGTATCACACACACACACATACTGATCATATGATTCATTTCATTTCTATATCACTACATACATGCTCTTGTAAACGAAGTACATGTTCAAGGTGTTCCCTATCTCAGGTGTTTAACTGTCCAAGTATCAAGGTCCCACATGGCTCCTCATGCTTGCCTTAGCTCGTACCACTTACGGTATATCATAACATATGCACAACATCAATATGGATACAAAAGATAAGGTCCAAGACCATCCATGAACCTCAATGTTTAACTAAGAATTCAACTAATATAGTCAAAATCGATTAATCGAAATCCAAAATCGATTAATCGATTAATCGAAAGTCCACAGTCAATTAATCGATTCCCAAATCGATTAATCAAAATCCACAATCGATTAATCGGTTTTCCCAAGCCTTATCCCTCCATCCACTGGAGGTACCCAGTCGATTAGTCGATTTCTAAATCGACTAATCGATTTCAAGATCAATTAATCGAACTCGGGCCTTTTTGTCTTTTTAACTTGCAGACCAAAATCGATTTTCCAAATCAATTAATCAATTTGGTCAGAACTCAGCCCCTTCTCGGGGTGTTCTTCCAAATCCTTTTCTTTCTATTTTTCTTTCTTTTCTGTCATTTAAATTTAATAATTTAACCCATCTCTCCTAGAGTTAATGAAGAACAATGTACTCAATTAAATTTAGCTAAAACTTACCTCAAATCAATCTCCTAATTGATTGAATGGTTGGTTTAATGACTAGGGTTCCAGCTCCTGCTCTAACAATTTCCAATCACGTTGAATTCGGCATTTATTGCTCGATCCCATCTAAATCCGCAACATGCCTCAACCTCCTTAGCATTTACCCTTCTCTACTCTCTCTCTCTCTCTCTCTCTCTTCCTAACTCTCTCACCAACCAACAAGAGAAATAACTTCACTTTTAGGTTTTAAACCCTTATAACTCCTCTTGCTTAGGTGTTGAGCACATACACCACAGATAGGTGTATGTGACTCCCAACTAACACCATACACTATGTTTAGGGTCATACTACATCACAAAACACTTCCATTCTCAAGTCTACTGTTTGACCATCTTTTGGTCAACCTACGACCAATCGGGCACAGATCCCGAGGTCATTGTTTATCGCTCAATTTTTAGGGATATTACAAATTTAGCTTCTTTGAGGATAAATAATTTTTTATTTTTGTATGAATTAGAGAAAAAGTACTTCAATTGTGTTCACACCCAAATGTTGAACATGTTTGACTGAGCACACATACGTAATCTTTCTTAGTGCGGGTGTCGAGTCATCATGGTTCACCCACCAACTATCTGAAAAAAAAAAATTTGAAATAAAATTATAGTATAACAAATAGCTAAATAAATAATTCAATATGATCAATATTAAGTCTACTGTATAATTAAGTGCATATAATTTTACTTGCATTACTGATTAAAATAGATGATGACGTATTTTCATAACCAAATTTTCCTACATATATAGAAAGGTTTCGATCTGTCATGATTTGTAATGACATGAAACCAAAATTGGTTAGACAATTTTTTTAAAAGTTGTATGTACTGGAACTATTCTATAGTTACTAACCTGCTTTATTGCTAGGTTTTACTCAATTGAACTAGGATCCAACCTATTTTTCAATCTAGACAAGAGTTATGGATGCTCCGAGAAACTCTGACTATAGTGATAGAGAGGATTTAAGATAGATCAATATTCAAAACCTGCAATCTTAATTCATAGACACAAACCATATATATATAAATTCAAATTTAAAATATGTCACTATAAAAAAACTTTTTATTGGAGACGGAAATTGGAGACGGCTTTTGGAAATTGTCTCCAATAACCTTTTATTAGAGACTGCCTTTTCAAAAGCCATCTCCAATAATTGCATTTGAGACGGCTTTAGCCGTCTCCCTATATAAAATGACATATAGAGAAGGCTTTGACCATCTCCATATATTTCAGTTGGGTGAAACCTTTATAGGCGACTTGAAAGGCTGTCTCTAAAAGTCTCCTTCAGATCAATAGAGACAGCTTAAAGGCTTGAAAGCCGTCTCTCAAATGCACACGAAAATACCATATGGGTAGTATTATATGCACCTATTTTTTTATGAAGTATGTATATTTTTTCACCATAAATAATTGTTGACTGTCTTGAACCAAAAGATATAAAACCCATATACTTATCATTTGGTAAAGCCCATATCCCTTCAAAGATTTTGATAGTTGTACAAGCTTTTCGTCTATTTGGGAACGGTTTAGACACCAACCTTACGTTAAGCGGTTTTAGGTACCTGTATCATATAATATGACAGAAACATCTAGTAAAAATCTAGAAATACCTATTGATTGTATAAGTTATTGGACAAATAAAAATCAAGAAGATTATAGGCATATATTCTATATAGATAAAAATTCTGAAAATAATATGCATATAATAAGTGGTTGTATAAATAGTCTATTAGATATAACGAATACTTGGTTAAAGAAATATATAAGAAACAAGACGATATGGAAATACAACTATATGCTATTCACAATGAAGTAATGATAAATAAAGAAAATATTTTGGCCTTAGGTAAATTAATCAATTTGGATTTAAAAGAAGAAACCAAATCAAAAATAGAAAATCTAATAACCAAATTAGAGCAGTTAGATTTAGAAAAATAAAAAGATGAATATTCGAAAACCTGATTATTCTACGAAACTGATGGAATTGATGAAATCAATACCGATGACATCTATGTCTAACAAGAAAATATTGAATATAATTATCAAGAATACTTGAATGTAAAAAAAATGATCGAGTATTGGCAACATTTATATATGGATGAAACTCTTCCGATTGAAGATAGAAATAATATCATTTCTCAAATAAAAGAAGTTTCTTTAAAACATGAACCTCTTTTAACATACTTCCAAAATCAGGAATTAAATGAAGAATCAGAAACTGATACAATGAATATCACTTCTGATCACTCAGATGCTTCTTCAGATCTTAGTGAGTCACAAACTCCTCTA
The DNA here is from genome assembly GCA_021018995.1 of Chloranthus sessilifolius. Classification (NCBI taxonomy): domain Eukaryota; kingdom Viridiplantae; phylum Streptophyta; class Magnoliopsida; order Chloranthales; family Chloranthaceae; genus Chloranthus; species Chloranthus sessilifolius. The sequence continues at coordinate 36,932,573 of CM037586.1, forward strand.
ACTCCTTGAAAGAGAAAAGTTGAAGAACCATTAGAGGAATTTGAAAATTTAGAAACATATTTAAAAATATTAACTCTTGAAGAATAAGAGAAATATCTAAAATATCATATTCATATGAATGATGGCAGTTCTTCATCCGGAGTAAAAGATGAGGAAAGCCCAATTCCTACAAATAATAGAAGAGATGATTTGAACAAACAAAATGTAGCTCAAGGTGGTACATATCTAGATTTAACCAATGTTCCTTTTAAAGATCAAGAAAAAGTAATTGACGATTGGGCACAATCTATGTCCATAGTAATTACAAACCAAAAAGCCGTTTGGTCCAAAGAAAGATTTCTTGACTATATTGCAGCAACACTTCAAGGTGATGTTTTACAATGGTTAAAATAATGGAAAAAATCCAATAATGGTAAAATGTAAAAAGCATCATTATTAGGAAGTTTTATGTAATATCCTCAAAAATTGAGCGATAAATAGTGACCTCGAGATCTGTGTCCAATTGGTCGTAGGTTGACCAAGTTATGGTCAAACAGTAGACTTGAGAAGGAAAGTGTTATGTGATGTAGTATAACCCTAAGCATAGTGTATGGTGTTAGTTAAGGGTCACATACACCTATCTCTGGTGTATGTGCTTAACACCAAAGCTGAAGAGGGTTATAAGGGTTTTAATAACCTAAGAGAAGTTATTCTCTTGTTTGGTTGGTGAGAGAAGTTAAGAGGAGAGAGAGAGAGAGAGAGAGAAAAGGGGAGTTAATGGCAAGGAGAAGTTAATGTGGCTTAATTGAAGGACGGGATCGAGCAATAAATACCGGATTCAACGCGTGAAGGACCGTTGAAGCAAGAGCTAGAACCCTAGTCATTAAACCAACCATTCAATCAAGTAGGAGATTGATTTGAGGTGAGTTTTAGCTAGATTTAAATGAGAACATGATTGTTCATTAACTCTAGGGGAGATGGGTTAAATTATCAAATTAAAATGATAAAAAAGAAAGAAAAATAGAAAAAAAGAAGATTTGGAAGAATAGCCCGAGAAGGGGCTGAGTTTAGGCCAAATCGATTAATCGATTTGGAAATTTGATTAATCAATTTTGGTCTGGAAGTTGAAAAAGTATAAAAGACCGTGTTCGATTAATTGATCTTGAAATCGATTAATTGATTTTGAAATTCGATTAATCGATTTGGAAACCGACTAATCGACTGAGTACCTCCAGTGGCTGGAGAAATAAGGGTTGGGGAAACTGATTAATCGATTTTGAATTTCGATTAATCGATTAATCGATTGTGGACTTTCGATTAATCGATTTTGAATTTCGATTAATCGATTTGGGAATCGATTAATCGATTTAGGGTTTCAATTAATCGATTTTGGAGATCGATTAATCGATTTTGGCAGTTTGAGTTGACTTCTTAGTTGAACATTGAGGTTCATGGAGGGTCTTGGACCTTCTCTATCACATACTTATTGATGTTGTTCATATGTTATGATGTACCATAGGTGGTACGAGCTAAGGCAAGCATGAGGAGCTGTGTGGGACCTTGATGCTTGAACAGTCAGACACTTGAGGTAGGGAACACCTTGAACATGTACTTTGATTACAAGAGCATGTATGTAGTGATATAGAAATGAAATGAATCATATAATCTCCATGTGTGTGTGTGTGATACACCAATGAAATGAAAATACTTTAATCATATAATTCTCTCAGTATGTGTGTGTGTCTGTGACACCAAGTAAGCATATAACAATAAGACATCCCCAGGGGATGAGAAAGTGATAAAGGCATCAGTGTGATGCGAGTAATTTAGACATCCCAAGGATGTAAGTGAGATTGTAAAGTAAGATTGAACAAAGACTGATAAGGCCTAATTGATATAAAGTAGCACAATTATACGGTGAATAACTATATGTAAAGCAAATGATATTTTTGTTATTTAAGGTTTGATCAGAATACCCCACCGACGTGGCGGGATACCCATGACTGACTCGGCAGAATATCCGTGACCGGTATGGCGGCCAATCTATACACCTGTACGGCAGTCTATCCGTACACAGTAGCACATCCCAGGGATGTTGAAATGAGATTAGACCCTGTCGCCTATAAAAAAGGGACCTGGATAGTATTCAAAGTGATATATTTATAACAACTATCTATATAGACGACAATGGAGGGTATTCCATCAGGGCTCAATGTTATATTGCTCGGGGATTACTTAAGTTAAAGATTTAAGTTTCTTTAGGCCTATTCAGTGTAATTCATGAACATTTGATAATAAATGAAACATGTAAACCACCAGTAAACTTCAATGCATATGTAACCCTCTAAACTGTTTTTCATTAAGTTCATAAATACATCATGCTATTATATCATGGAATATATGTGAGGATTTGACTTATATGTTCATTGTATTATTCCCTATTGAGCTAGGATGTAGCTCACCCTTTAGACTATACGTCGTAGGTCCTTTGCTTGTAGCCGTAAAGACTTCGGAAGACATTGATCCGGGGGATTCGGACTTCGTGCCCGGAGACGAGCTAGAGCCTCCTCCCAATGACTTCTTCTAGGAGACTCCATTGTGGACTTTGATAGGGAGAGTTTTGAGAGCTCATTTTGTGGCTTGGTATGTCAAGTCTTAATTTTTTTTGGAAAATATAATTAAATAGATATATTCTTTTGGTGAACCATCTGGGGTGACTAAGTGATGTCACTGATAGTTCGGGTGGGTTCTTTTACTTATGCAGAGGCATGAGTTTAGAACCATCTTTTGGATTATAGATTTTGGAGTATATATGTCTAGAACTAGAGATTTATTTCAGTATTAGTTGTTATACGTTTCATTCTCTTTATTATTGCTTGCTATGCCAATGTTCTATACGTATTCATGGGGCACGGTCTAGAGGAACGTGCTGATGGCACGGGTTTTGGGGTATCGAAATTTGGGCTGTCACATTTTAATAATCTTGATGATATCTTAAAACACTTTACGATAATCATTAAAGAACATCTTTGTGGTTATACAGGTAAACAAAACCTACAAGAAGATGCAATATATATTTTATCAAAATTAGAACTATGCAATATTTACCAATTTTAAGAATATTGCAACACTTTTAAAAAATATTATCAATTGGAACCCCCAATTAATATATCATGGTTAGAACAATTTTATCATAAACTTCCAGCACTGTGGGATGAATTAGCCATCAAAAGCTATCCAGATTTTATTAGTAAATTGGTTAAACAAGATACTTTAGGACTTAGAACATCCTTTGTCCTAAGATTAATAGCAGATAGATGTTTAAAAATTAAAGCTAAAAAATAAGTTAAGAATCAAATCACAAATTCTAACTTTGGCCATAAATGTTGTGATAAAATTTTCCAAGAAAATTGGAAAATAGAATGTAATATCCCTAAAAGAAAGGAATACAAGAAAGGTTTGAAGAAGAAAAGATTCAAATGAAAACCTTGGAATAAAAGAAAAAGGTTTGTTAAAAGTAAAAAATATATTAAAAGAAAAAATAGACTGAGAAAATAGATAAAACGACCATGGCTAAAAAGAAATGTCATTGTTTTATTTGTAACGAAGGACATTATGCTCCTCAATACCCAAAACGGGGAAAAAATATAACTAAAATGATTAAATATTTTGATGAAACAAATTTAGATGTTTATTTTGGTGAAGAAATTTCAAGTGATGATAATAGTATCATTTATGAATTAGAATCTGAAATAGACTCTGATTCTGACATAGATGATCTAATATTTATGTTAAATATAGTCGAAACATCAGACGAAGAACACCAAATGATTACGTTGAAAGACGTAAGAAGTAAAGAAATATCTTTCTCTGAAGAACAACTTCGAAAATTTGAGTCACAACAAAACCTTAATAGAGAAGATATCTATAAAATTTCTCCTTTAGACAAACTCTTATCTAGAAGAATATTTGAAGCTTTTTCAGGAAACGCTACTACAAAAAGCACATCTAATCTTACAACTGTAATAACACTGTTTGATAAAAAGAAAATGTTACGATGAAAAAAAGAGAATCCAAAATTAAAATATATTCATATTGGTGTACTTCAAATATGCATAACAGGATTGTTCAGAAATGGTATAGATACACATATACTAGTTGTAGTAATGGATAAAAGATTACTTAATCCTTTACAATCCTTGATTGGAGGGATTTAATCAAATTTAGCTTATGGAATGATTTGGTTTAAACTAAAATTAAATTATTTTATTTCACTTGACGACCCAAATATTGAAGACACAATAAAAATTAAAATTCAAACAAAAGGATTAGAAATGAAAGAAGATTCACACAACCTAGCCATAACCTGACAAATAGAACATGAATTAACCTCTAAACCAATAACAAAAATGCACAAATCAGACAAAAACCTGATTGAAATATTTGAACCCAAACCATATGATTCAGAAGTCCAACCAAGCTTAATAAACTAGAAAGATTTACAGATACCTACATAATGGTTATTTGAAGATATTTTAGAACAAAAACCAAAATCTCAACCCAGATGATTGAAATACAAGCTTCTGAAAATAATTTATATTTTAGAGATATAAGGACTGCCTCTTTTAATACTATAAAAGATGAATGGCTTCCTGTAAAAATTATTGAGTCTAGAGCATCAACATCCAGTGCTCTCGAACCAACTCAAAACCAAACACATATAGCAGTAAAAAATATACAAGTCCCTATCCTCCCTGGAACACAAACTCTTGAACTAAAAACAGTTCAACTTTATCATTTTCAGTCAAAAAATGCTGAAATCTTATTTTCTCCTAGTTATGGAAAAAGACGATATACCTGTCTTAAGAAATTTTATGTTTCAAAATTATAAACCATATAATTTACGTGTCTTAATGGATACCGGAGCCACAATAAGTGCTTGTCGATACAATGCTTTGCCCTTAGAAAAGTGAATAAATATTAAACATCCAATCAAAGTCAAAGGCATTGAAGGAAGATAAACTGTTATTAAGTTAAACGCAAAAAATATTTCTATTTGGCTTAATTATAAAAGATTCATTATTCCTTCAATTTTATGTTTTCCCAACATGCATGGAGATTTTTTGTTAGGTAACAATTTCAGTGCTGCCTATTTACCAATGACCTTAACCATAGGTTCTATTGGTCTTTCTCTCAAAGAAGAACTGGTCCACATCCCACTTCTTCAAGTTCATAACTCTAAATGTCACAAAGGCTTTGCCCCCAACAAGCGTGGTGAGGTTATTACACAACTTTCTCAAACTCATTGGTTTTTCACCATCCTCAAAGACAATTTTAGTGACAACCCACTAAAATTATGGCATAAAAGTCTACGGTACTGTACCATAACTTTAAAAGATCCTAATATCATAATTAGGGTAAAACCTATGATCTATACAAAGATAGAGATAGACGAATTTGAAATATAAATTAAAGATTTATTAGAAAAAAAACTTATTGAATCTACAAAAAGCCCTCATTCTAGCCCTGCATTCTTAGTAAGAAATCATGCTGAAATAAAGCGAAGAAAAGCTAGAATGGTTTTAATTACAAAAGATTAAATGAAAATTTAGAATTTGACGGATACTTTATTCCAAAAAAAGATGTTTTGATTAGCCTGTGCAACCGTGGGAATCGGGACGATCCCCGTCGCAACGATGCGATCTCTAACGAAAAATATAGAGTCGCTACCCGGAGCTTTCGGTGTCCCGGGATACCTAGTTCATTTTTATAAGCACCGAAGTGCTAAAAATATGACTCTGAATCCGGTCCACACCAAAGGCTCTTGGGTAGGGGCTTCGGTTATCGATCGAGAAGGTGTTAGGCACCCGATCAACCCGCTAAATGCGGTCTCTACTTAAGGCCAGGTCTATGTGGGGCTGGTTTATATAGTATATATATAATTATATATATAAAAGAAAGTAAAATGAGCGACACTTCCCCTTGCTCGAAGGCACACCGATCCTATTGATCCCTTCCCGCTTGCCGAAATTTGGGCAGCGTAACGGCTCAATTCTAGAATAGAGGAAAAGCAAAGAAGGTAGAGGAATAGAGGGGAGAGCCGGAGCTCTCGGGCCCTTATAGCACCATTGGGGAGCCTTGCGTTGGCTTGCTTCGGTGAGCTTTTTGAAGGCTTGGATGGTATGGAATGAGGTTCTAACTCCTAAGGCTTGAAACTAAGAGGTAGGGAAGGAAAGCTAGGGGGTAACACACACCTAACCTAGAGGTTTTTAGTGAAATACTAAGGTCTAAAGGGGATTTTTCAATGCTGGAATTTGTATGGGGATGGTGCACCAAAGGGAGAAAGATCTTCTCACTTAAGCTCTTTCTCTCTTATGTAAAAACTCTCAACCCTTAAACCAAGGGGTGGGGGGCTCTATTTATAGGAAAGGAGTGGATTAGGAGGCTACTTAGATGCTAATTGGAGTTACCAATTAGGTAATCTCAAATCTAAGGTTTCCTAGGATTTTGAGAGCTTGGAAAGGTGTGAAGGTGGTTCTAAAGGTGGATGATGGGGTGAGGCTTTAAGCCACTTGGAGGGCTGCAAATAAGTAAGGAATGGGTGCAACAGAACTATCAAAACACACCCCAAAGGTTGAGGTGGTCAACAAGTCAAACCCCAAACATAAAATTCAGGAAAAAAACCCATAGTTACTGTTCATATGCCTGGCGCAACTATTAGTTGCGCCAGGCAAATGCACAGTAAAATAGTATTGAATAGTAGCTTGGAAGTTGGCTTCGCGAGTGGTGGGGGACCCATTTATACCTGGCGTGACTATTACTTGCGCCAAGAAAATTCTGGGGGAAAATGGCTTGGCGCAACTATTAGTTGCGCCAGGCAAATTCAGGGGGAAAATGCCTTGGCGCAACTATTAGTTGCGTCGCAACTATTAGTTGCGCCAAGCAAAAAACTTGAAATTCTGTCTAATTTGTGAATCGCCATAACGTTTGATATACAACTCCGATTGAGGCGATTCATAGCTTGTTGGAAAGCTGGAGAAGTCCTCTTTCCAATGGTATATGATTTGATATCAGTAAAAGACCACAACTATTCTTGGTGCACCACTCTTCATCCATTTCCCGGGAAGGTTAGTTTAGGGTTCGGAATGGGTTCTAAGGGTCAGGATTGGTTTCTAAAGGTTCAGGGTAGGTTCTTAAGGGATCTAGGGTGATTCTTAAGGGTTTGGGGTGATTCCTAAGGATTCTATACACACCATCAAAAGCTCAGAAATGCGCTTCTCTCGACAGGTGTTTCGATCGGGCCTTGGGCCAAATTTAGGTGTCTATATATGCCCCTCTTTGGTATCCGATCACTAGTGATCGTATATCAAAGAAAAGAGACATCCGAAGAGGCCCAAGGCATTACTGACGGGTCCTCTGCATTTAGAATGAACTTTAAACATCAGGTGAGTAACATGGTGAGAAAATAAAAGCCCTAGAGTGCTAGGCTAATCATTCATTTCTCGAGGTAATCAGTTCCCAAGCGCTTAGCGACATTACTGGGCATAACCGAGGTGGAATGAATTGTGAAAGCCCAATAGCTAGGAAAAATGTCCACTTCTCGAGATGATTTGAAGGTGATTGATGTTTAAAATTCATTCTGAATGCAACAGCCTCGTGAGTAAGAGGGGTGATCGACCCACGTTCAAAGATAGGCACGAAGCAAACATACGCAAGGCTCCACAGTTTGCGTCCAATCCTACAAGGCATTTGACGACCTTATTGGATTATTCATGGGAGCCCATGCCGAAAGTAGGGTTCGAGATTTTTGGGCGAACCCATCGATCCCAAAGTTTATTTAGCATGACCACCTGAGAGAAGTGAATAGTTGTCATAACGCTTTTTAGGGGTGCGTGCTATTTTTCAAAACGTGCCTCAGATCCACATGACCCAAAGCGTCTAGCTTCAAATACCACTAAATAGATCCAACCAGTTATCGGGTGCTAACCTAAAAGGGGCATCCAATCCTGGTTTCTGCCAACAATGATCATAAGCATCAATTGACTATGCATAAGCATGCACCCATTAGGGGCAATAAGCAACAACAAAGGCGATGGAAGCCCCGACCCGGACCCGCCCGGGTACAATTTACGAGGACAAACGACCACCATATGGATACCCAGATGTATGGCGTACACTTTATAGGGATAGCGCTGCCCAAACAGGTTTTAAGCCTATGGAAAATAAAAGGGAAATGAACCCTTCTGAATGCATGGTTGCACATAGTTTGATTGACACATAATCTCATTCTCGACAGGTTGGTTTCAACCAACGATTGACCTTTTTTAACAGATAATCTGAAGCTTAAGGCACTTAAGTCCACATGAGTCCAAGTGCTTGTCGCAAAGATTTAGCAGTGGAGTCGACTCGATTGAAATATTGACTGTTTGACCGGGACTGACACCGTTGCTCCTGCCTTAAGGCAGGATTCAGAGATCTGAGGCGAACCTCCGACTCCGGACTTCGATGTGGCACAGCTGCATTGCTAATAAAACATTGACGTTTTACCGCATCAAAGCACACATGTGCATAGTTCTGTGGGGAAGCACAGATTTATTCTTTTTCTCTTTTTTCTTTTTTTTAAAGATTGCTTTTTTTAATTTTTTTTTTTTTTAAAAACAAGCATTATCTGGACCTCGAACCCCAGGAGGTGCACGCCTAGACAACGCATACCAAGAGCTCGTGCCTCCACAATAGTTTGCGATGAAACTGAAGCCAATGTACTCAAGTTCATGTGATATTGAAAAGACCGAGTCAGAATTGGGTGTCCACCGAAGGATACTCAATCTTGGACTCCATCATCAATGAAGTTACAAATGAACAACTATGCATAAACATGCACCCATTAGGGGCGATAAGCAAAAGAGGAGATGGAAGCCCCGACCCGGACCCGCCCGGGTATAATTTACAGGGACAAACGACCATCATACGGATACCCAGACACATGACGTACACTTTATAAGGATACCGCTACCCATACAGGTTTTAAGCCTGCAAAAAATAAGAGGAAAATGAACCCTTCTGAATGCATGTTTGCACATAGTAGTCTGACGTAGTTTCATATCCGACAGGTTGGAATCAATCCAACAATGGATCTTTTCGAGGACGGAGTTATTCGGACCTCAAACCCCATAGGGCGCATGCCCAGACAGCGAGGACCAAGAGTCTACACCTCTGAAAATATCATGTGACGAACTTGAAGTACAAGGCACTCAAGTTCACCTGAAACCAAAATATGAAGCGATCATGGCGAAGATTTAGCGGTGGAGTCGACTTGATCGAAACATTGACTATTTGATCGGGACCGATATTGTCGCTCCTATTTTGAAATAGGATCCATGGATCCAAGGCAAACCTTAGACCTAAGATATTAATTTTGCACAGCTGCGTTGCCGGTAACATATTGACATCTTACCGCATCGAAAATATACGAGTGCATAGCTGTGCGTAGCACGAAAACATAGATTTCTTTTTTTCAAAATGATTTTCATTATTTTTTTTATTAGATCTTATGTCGGTGGTGAGATGCTTTATCTGATTTGTCCATCGCTGAGAAGTTGCCCGCTTCGAGGCTTTGGACCGTGTGATGTTCCTGCACATTCTCGAGAAGACGTCAGTCCCTTTTTTGTTTATACATATAAAGAAAATGCATCCTAAATAATAGACAAAAAAGTAGATTTCTACCTACACTTTTTCATTTTCAATATAATTTTTTTGGATTTTTGCTTTTTAGAGATTTTTTGTTATTTTTCTTCATTTTTGAGATTGAAATATGATGTTGGAAATATGTACATGAAAATGAGTAGAAATATATACACATTTTTTGGTGTTTAGATTTTTCTTGATTGATTGTTTTTTTATTTTTGGCTTTTCTTCTTTTTTTTTTTTTTTTTGACGCCTTGATAGTGAGACGGAGTAATGGGTACCATTTTGAGCATAGTCGAACTCTTTCATGCAGTCAGACCTGAGTGAGTTTCCATATTTTACCAAGGCCGAAACGTTGATCCCTTTGGATTGAGTTAAACCTTTCTCCTTGCCTCGGTTCATACGTTTGATGGTGCGGATTTCACAAAGACAATTCTGGTCGGGAACCGATTTGAACTAGCATGAGCGGCCCAGTCAGATAAGAGGGTACAGGAAGAGAAACAAAAGGGTTCCTCAAACATCAATCAATCATTCCAACCCCTCTTTTTCAAATTTTTTTTTTTATTATCTCCCTTTTCTTACCCGTGGCGCCCTTTCGGGTTTTCATCACGTCCATGGGTTTTAGCTCTCTTACCCCAAGCGCCCTTTCGGGTTTTCACCTAGTCCGCACAAGCCCGCTGTTTTTACCCGTAATGGCCTTTCGGGTTTTCACTACCTCCATCTTGCTTTGAGCTTGTATTTTTATTATTTATTTTTATTATTTTCTTTTTTTTCAAAAGCCATGACATAGACGTCGATTCCGTCATAGTCGGCTGGACAGGGTTCTGGTGTCGTCTCACGACTCGGCTCATGTTGACTTAACAGATATTATAACTGCTTGCGAACCTACAAAGAGGGCTTCCTTCAGGGTGTAGCTTGGCCATGGGTTAGGTTAGGATTTGAAGGTATGCTGGGCTAAAAGGGTTTCCTTGATACGGCTTCAATTTTCTCAACATACTTTCTTCCTTGGGGGTTTTACTGTACATACCCCGTGATTCTTCTATATTTTTTTATTCTTTTTGCTTCATTTCAGACAATCCCTTTTTGAGGTTTTGCTTTTTCAATTTTTTTGGATTTTGATAGTAACTCTACCTCATCTTTTCTCTTTTTTTTGGTAGATGTACACATATATTTTTGGGGGAATGGGTTTATTGAAAGAAAGGCCCAGGCTCAAATGAGGTAGCAAAGGATATCATCATTTTAGGGATGTTTTTGGGCTACTGTGCTTGAAATGATGGCCTCTTTCGGGTGGTTCTTAAGCAGTCGCGTATCTGTTTCATCAATACTTACCTTATTGCAATAGACTAAGAGTAGAACCGTCGGACATATCCAGCGTTGATGGGCTCAGGAAGATGATCTCCGTCCATGGTGGAGAGGCGGATGGCATATCCTAGCAGCACTTCTCGAATGACGTATGGTCTTTTCCAGTTCGGCTTGAATTTTCCCCTTGTATCGGCGTGGAGGGATGGGAAGATCTTCTTTAGCACAGTGTCTCCTACCTTTAGATCTCGACCGCGGACACATTTATTGTAAGCGCGTGCGATTCGCCCCTGATAAACCTGAGTGTGGCATAAGGCTAGGAGTCTCTTTTCATCCAGTAAGTTCAGCTGGTCAAAGCGAGATCTCTCTCTCTGCTTCGGGTAAGCCTGATTCTATGAGGATTCAGAGTGAGGGTACTTCAACCTCTACCGGGAGGATGGCCTCGGTTTCATACACAAGGGAGAATAGTGTTGCCCCTGTAGCGGTACGGATCGACGTTCGGTAGGCCCACAAAGCAAATGGCAGCATTTCGCTCCAATCTCGATACATGACGACCATTTTCTCAAGGATGCGAACGACTGTCTTATTCGCGGCTTCCATGGCTCCATTAGTTTGAGGCCTATAGGGGGATGAGCGATGGTGCTTGATCTTGTATTGCTCGCAGAAGTCTTGGATGCGCTTATTCATAAAGTTTGTGCCGTTGTCTGTGATGATATCTTTGGGTACTCCGAATCGGCACACAATATTGTTCTTGAGAAACTTCTCGACATGACTGGCCGTGATGTTAGCATATGACGCCACTTCTACCCACTTGGTGAAGTATTCAATGGCGACGAGGATGAACCGATGCCCGTTTGATGCTTTTGGATTAATTATTCCGACAACGTCAAGGCCCCAGGTAGCAAATGGCCAAGGAGTGGTCATGCAGTGAAGATCAATGGCAGGAGCGTGTATCAGACTGGAGTGTTCTTGACACTTGTAGCATTTTTGAACATGTTTGCAACAATTCGATTCCATGGTGGTCAAAACATGTGACCGCTAACGTGGGTTCCGCATACTCCCTCATGGATTTCTTTCATAATATTGACCGCTTCACTTTTAGTGATCGCTTGTAGAGGCATTCCCTGCAAATGACATAACCTGCCGCTAAACGTTGAATGGTTCGTCGGTCTGTCTTGGATGTACCCTCTGGGAAAGTTAGGGTCTCGAGGAAATTCTTGACATCTGAGAACCAAGGTGGCTCATCATCAGGCTTTGTAGGTTCCTCAATCTGAAGGCAGAAGGCTGGCTCATTCCTCTGGTCGATCACGATCGGCTTCATCTCAACACCATAGGGGATTTCAATCATTGATGCCAAAGTTGCTAATGCGTCGGCAAAGCGATTCCTTATCCGGGGGACGTATGAGAAAGTCACATCTTGGAAGCAAGCTATCAGATCCTCGAGGTGTACATGATAGGGGATCAGCTTCTTGTCTTTCATCTTCTAGTCACCATTCGTCTGGCATATGATTAATTGTGAATCGCCAAATACTCGAAGGTGAGTTACATTCAGATCGAGAGCCGCCTGCAAACCAGCGGCACAAGCTTCGTACTCAGTCATGTTGTTAGTGCAAGGGAAGTTGAGCTTGATAGAGACTGGTACATGGGATCCTTTTGGTGAGATTAGGATGGTGCCAACTCCTTGGCCCTCGACATTTGCTGCCCCGTCAAAGTGCATTACCCATGATTTTTCTACCTCCTCCGTGTCGTCTTCCGTCATGAACAAGATATCTTCATCTGGGAATTCGGTTCTTAACGGCTCATAGTCATGTAAAGGATTATCAGCAAGATGATCAGCAAGCGCCTGCCCCTTGATCAATTTCTGAGTGACGTACGTGATGTCAAATTCAGATAATAAAAGTTGCCATCGTGCAGTTCATCTAGTGAGAGCTAGCTTTTCAAATAGGTATTTCAATGGGTCCATTCGAGCCAAAAGCAGAACGGCCTGGGATAGTAAGTAGTGGTGGAGCCTTTGAGTAGCCCATACAAGAGCCAGGCATGCTTTCTCCAGATGAGAATAGCGCATCTCGTAATCAGTAAACTTCTTGCTCAGATAGTAAATGGCCTGCTCTCTTCTTCCTGTTTCATCGTGTTGCCCCAAGACACATCCCATCGAAACTTCTGTCGTGGAGAGATACATCAAGAGTGGTCTCCCTGGCTCAGGTGGTACCAAATAGGTGGATTAAGGAGGTAGCTTTTGATTTTTTCGAACGCTGCCTGACACTCGTCGTTCCATTCGACGGGCGAATTCTTCCTTAGTAACTTGAAGCTTGGCGTGCAGATTGGAGTTAGCTGTGCAATGAATCAACTGATATGCTATATTCTGCCTAGAAACCCTCTAACCTCTTTCTCAGTAGACGGCGGTGGCATTTCAATGATGGCTTTGACTTTGATTGGGTCGACCTTGATACCCCTCCTGCTGATGATGAATCCTAATAATTTTCCTGACATAGCACCAAATGCGCACTTCTGTGGATTCAGACATAGTCGATACTTTCTTAACCTTTCAAACAGCTTCTGCAGGTTCGCCAAGTGATCGCTTCGCTCCGTTGACTTAGCTATCATATCATCGACATATACTTCAATCTCTCGGTGCATCATGTCATGAAATAGTGCAGTCATAGCTCTCTAGTACATTGCACCGGCATTCTTCAGCCCGAATGGCATAACTCGATAGCAAAAGGTTCCCCAGGGGGTAATGAACGCTGTCTTCTCGAGGTCAACCTTTGCCATTTTGATCTGATTGTATCCTGAGAATCCATCCATAAAAGAAAGCATTCCATGCTTAGCAGTGTTATCAACCAAGATGTCAATGTGTGGTAATGGGAAATCGTCCTTGGGGCTTGCTCTATTTAAATTACAGAAATTGATGCACATGCAGACCTCTCCATCCTTCTTTGGTACGGGTACAATATTGGCTAGCCATTGCGGGTATTTGGATACCATGAGAAAACCTGCATCATACTGCTTGATGACCTCATCTTTGACTTTTAGCATCCATTCGGGTCGAAGACGTCTCAGCTTCTGCTTGACTGGCTTCATATCAGGGTAAATGGGCAACTCATGCTCGACCAAATCAGTATCCAGACCAGGCATGTCCTCGTACAACTAGGCAAAAACGTCTTGGTATGATCGAAGGAAGTCGATCATGCCTTTTTTTTCCTCAGGAGACAGTGATAATTTGATTTTGGTTATCCTGGGAACCTCCTCAGTCCCTAGATTGACGTCTTCGGTCTCTTAGATAATGGGGGTAGGGTCGTGCTCAAAGTCGGCAAATCAGTCAAGGAGCTCATTAGGGAGCTCCTCGAAGGGGGCATCCTCATCCAGACTCGTGATCCCTACCTCTTATTGTATTTCTACAGGGAAGGGGTCGATTTCATGTGGGACGGGTATTTTGATTAAGGCATCCTTTTGTGGGACATTTTCTGGAATTTTAAATGATAATATTTTTGGATTTTGGATTTTTTCAATGTTTTTGAGATTTTGTGTTTTTTCCATGTTTTTGAGATTTTGGTTTTCTTCGGAGACGGACTCTTGGCCAGGTGGGTTTGCGTATATACAAGGTATTGCTTGCCAAGGGCTTCTCTCACTTTTTATAGGTTGTTTTTTTTTGGGAAACGGGTGCCAAACTTGTGGCCACATCCTGCTTCCAGAGTTTGGGGCAAAGATGCCTAGTTGCGTACCTGAGGGGTCGCTCCTTTACCTGTTGGGATGGAGGGTGCTGACTGATATGGCTCTTTGGAGTCAGCCTCCATCATATTGATCCCCATTTCATCTGAGATGATATCCTCAAACGTTAACACGGCTTTGTGGTGATTCACTACAGGGGAAGTTTGTTCAGGTGCCGACCATCGTTCTTCGAAAAGGGACAACGTGGCCAAATCTATCTCCAAGCTGGGAAGGGAGATCTGGGGATTGGTGGGATGGACTGGAGCTTTGGGTTTGTGTGGGGTCAAATGGGTTGCTCCATTTTTATCGATCTTTACGACCCCCGCGCTGACAAAGGAATCCCTGATGTGTGGCCTAGGGTAGGGTTTCTCCTCTATGTTGATTCCTCGAGCTCTTGCTGCTGCGGCGACCTTGGCTTTTTCTTTGGCCTCTCAGACCTCTTGCTCTGTGGGCTTATATCCTAGCTCGAATCTTACTTTTTATCCTTTAGCCATAATTGGCTCTCTTCTGCCTTGTAGTTTGGGTCCCAGACCCCTTCCTTTCTGATAGCCCCACTTTTGGAGCATCGCTACTGCTGCTACCATACCGCCTCTCGTTTTAGGCATGATGCCCTCCATGGGTTCTGAGAGTATTGCCGACACCTCGTACTCGAAACTGTGGAGGTCGACGTCCTCAGCGGTGTGTGGTATATCTAGCATATTGGGTTTCTCCACACTGTTGGTGGCCTTTTCTTTCTCACTGTGCCCTTCTCCAATGATCATGATAATCTTATGTCCAGATGCAAATTTGAGTTTCTGGTGCAATGTGGAAGGTATGGCTCCGACTTCATGTAGCCATGGGCGCCCCAACAACAAATTAAATGAGGATTTGATATCCATGACTTGAAACAAGATGGAAAAGGTCATTGGCCCTATCAATAGCTCAAGATCAACTTCTCCCATTATTTCTCTCCTGGTATTGTCAAACCCTCTAACGCTGGTTCTGGTGGGCCTTAACATGCACGGATCAACCCCAATCTTGGTAGCGGTTCTCAATGGACATATTCAATGCAGACCCATTATCAATTAGTACCAAGGGGATAATCATATTTCCGGATTCAACGGTTATATTCAAAGATTTTGAGTGGCTACCAAAAATGAAAATGAAATGGCATTTGGAGCCATCACTTGACCAATTATCTGCCCGACTTCGTCTGAGCTAACTTGGAGTGATACATGCGCATTTTTTAACGCCCCCATTAATGCTTGAAAGTGGAGTGGGGATGTCATTAACAGATCCCATACAGTGATATGGGCAAGCATTCTTCTCAACTAGTCTCCAGTATATGTTCTCGACTCATCTTCTCAAATGGATTCACAGTGCTCTCTTTCTTTCCTTCGGGTTGGGCCTGTGTTGCTACTGGTGCTTTGGGTTTCTTTGATATCCTCCCTGATCTGGTAATAAAATCTATTGCCCCCTCTCTGTTGCTACTGCCGATATTGATATCTGTTTATTCGTAGCTTAGCGGGACCTGATGAGGATCATATGTGGGTCCCAAGAGCTAGAGAGGTATGGCTGTCGGTTCTTGAGATACTTGCACTGTCGTGTCAGGAGGCGTGGGCAATACTTGATTCACCCCAGTGGCAGTGGGTTGGGTGGAAAGATTGGACCAAATGGGGGTGATGGAGCTTGAGGGTGGTGGCATTGGAGGGAAAGAGGTGAAAATAGGCCATTGATAGCTAGTGGGTGTTGGCGGCGGATGGGGGGTCTGATGGGCCATCAGGTAATTGACCGAGGTGGTGGAACTTGCCGGTGGTTGTGCGGGGGGTGATGGAGTGGGTGCAGGCCATTGATAACTGATGGTACGGGTGTGGGATTGGGGGCCTGTTGGCTCATTGGATAATTGATGGGGGCTGTGGTGTATGGTGGTAGTTGAAACGGGGTGGGCATAAGCCATTGATGACTGACGGGTGTAGGATTGGGGGCCTGTTGGCTCATTGGGTAATTGATGGGGGTTGCGGTGTATGGTTGGTATGCATTGATATTCACATAATTGACGGGTGTGGGCGATGGAAAGTATGCCCTGAGATCCAAGGGTTCCATTTGTGGAGTCGGGTTGGGGAAATAATCTGACAAATTTAGGGGTTCAACTACCCCTATATTCCTTTCTTCAATGTTTCTTAACAACGGTGCTACATAACTCTCCCGATCACTGATATAATCGGATGGGTCAAATTCGAATCACTCCTCATCTTCTATCATTCCGATGGTGGGTCTGGGACCTG
Organism: Chloranthus sessilifolius; assembly: GCA_021018995.1. Lineage (NCBI taxonomy): Eukaryota > Viridiplantae > Streptophyta > Magnoliopsida > Chloranthales > Chloranthaceae > Chloranthus > Chloranthus sessilifolius. The sequence continues at coordinate 36,949,507 of CM037586.1, forward strand.
CTCCTCCGGTAGGATGTGGGGGTAGTGGCACTTGATGAATATTAGCATGCTGAGAAGGTGCAGGGGGAATGATTTTCTCGGCATCAATCAAATCTTGGATGGCGTGCATCAATGGGAAGCAGCGATCAGTAGGGTGACCCGGACCCTGATGAAAATTGCAGTGGGTATTTGGGTCATAGTTCTTCGGGATTGGGTGAGGAGGAGGTTGCGGTTGGCGGATAGCCACCAATCCCTTTTCTACTAATAGGGATAAAAGTACACTCAAAGATTGCCCCAGAGGTGTGAAGACTCGGTCTTAGCAGGCTCTCCTCTGTTCTGGGGTGCATTCCTTGCCCATTCTCGTTTCTTGCATCCGCCAGCCTAATCAGCCGTGGAGCCACCAAATTAGAACGGAGCAAGATATTATTAGGCCCGGTGTTGGCTATGTTCGACATCGCCTATTCTCTTCTCGCTCTCCGCCGAAAATCTTCTCGACTTCGCTTAGGGCCCTCAAGTATTCTTACTCAGACGCCCTTCCCTGATGGCATCCTCGCAGCAGTTGGCATTCCTCACCAAATCAGCAACTAGATCATGTTGGTACACAAGAAAATCAGAAATCACTGGCAGAGTGTTCTTCGAAATCATCTCTATCTGCTCATCATCTGGTATTCTATTTCTGACTTGAGCTGCCAGTGCTCTCCATCACCCTAAGTAGTCACTGAAGGTCTCGTTTGGATTATGCTTCAATCGGGCCAAATCAGACTTGCGCGGTTCAATATCAGTATTATAGACATACTGCTCTTGGAACAAATGCGCTAAATCTTTCCATGTCTTCATCATGGATGGTTCAAGAGATGTGAACCACCTCAGGGCCGGTCCGATCAAACTTTTCTGAAAGACTTTTATTAGCAATCTTTCGTCCCCCCCGTACTGGCACATGTCCCCACAATAGGACTTGAGGTGCGCGATCGGGTTACCTGTGCCATTGTACTTGTCGAATACTGGCATTTTAAATTTGGGGGGCAAGGGGACCTCAGCGAATAGGCATAGGTCTGTGAAGTCCGTGGCGTAGATTTCAGCACCACCCATTTTCATCAGCTGTTTTGTATTTTGTCTAACTGTTCTTTCAGCTACTCTGATTCTTTGGACATGGGAGCTGCTTTCTTGACAATTGGTTGGACTTCACTCTGGGCTACCAGGGGGTGGGCAATTAATGGTGGAGGGTTGAGGCTCGTCAATGCCCTAGCATAGGCCCCGTTGTTCCTAATCTCGTCCTCTTCATACTACTGATCGGCGTAATGTGCTGTGAAGACGGGATTCTCAACTTGTTGCTGCATGGGTTGGATGGGAATGACATGAGTAGGGGTTGGGTGAGCCCATTGGGGGTGTGGAAAGGCTTGTTGGGTGATGGGAATTTGGTTTTGAAGTGGGGTCGGATAGGGCCATTGGGTATGGGGGAAGGTTTGGAGATGGCCTTGGGACGTGGGGCCGTGGGGGAATTGGGTTTGGGGAATGATATGGGTTTGACCCAGCTGTGAAGGTTGGGTTAAGTGTTGGGGGTGTTGTGGAAGGTATGAGTGTGGGGTTTGGGTTTGGGCCATGAACCCTTGGTCATGTTGGGCCATAGGCCACTGATGGGTTTGGGCCATGGGCCCTGGATAGGTTTGGGCCAATGGGCATGGGTAGGTTTGGGCCATGGGCCCTTGGTGAGTATGGCCCAATGGGTCTTAGTGGGTTTGGCCCAATGGGCCTTGTTGGGTCTGGCCCAATGGGTCTTGTTGGGTATGGACCATGGGCCCTTGGTGGGTTTGGGCCATGGGCCCTTGATGGGTCTGGGCCATTGGTGAATTTGGGCCATGGGCCCCTGATGGGTTTGGCCCAATGGGCCCTGGGGGATATGGGTAATGGGGGTTTGGGCCAATGGGCCTTGGGGATGATGGGTAGTGGGGTATTGGATCATGGGGCCTTGGAGATCATGGATGGTGGGGTATTGGGCCATGGGGCCCTGAAATGTGTGGGAAAAGGGGGTTTGGGCCAATGGGCCTTGGGGTATGTGGGAGTTTGGAGGTTGGGCCATTTGGCCTTGGGGTATGTGGGTGATGGGAGTTTGGGTGGTGTGGATTATGGGGGGTTGATGGGGGTCATGGGGGAGTGAGGCATAGAGATTGGCTAGGGTATGGGATGGATTCATGGGGTGTGGAGGAGAGGGGGTGTTTTAAGAAGCCTTCCATAAGGAGTAGGCTTGGAACATCTCCTCCATCATGGCCATGAAAGGAGGATGGGATGTGGGTAGTGGATTCAAGGGGTGATGGGGTATAGATGGGATGGAGGTGGTGGAAAAATTGGGTATGGCCCCGGTATAATTGGGCATGGCCACGGTGGGTGGGGGTGCATGGGGTGGATGAGGGGATGTATTTTGGGATGACGGGGGGCATGATGAGGAAGGATGCAAAAAATTGGGCATGGCCCCGGTATAATTGGGTGTGACCCGGATGGATGGAGGATCTTGTGGGGGGTTGGATAGGGTGGAAGTGGTGTATGTGAATGTGGGTGGATCGGGTCTATAGGGGGATGATGGGAATTGGGGCATGGATGTGGATTGGGAAAATGGGTTCGGCATGGGCATGGTTTGGGCAAACGATGGAGAATGGGTTGGACTTTGGATATTTTGGGGGGTAGTGGTTGGGAATATGGGGGCACCGAATGGGCCGTAACGGTAAAAGGGGGTTGGGTGAGGGAGATGGTGGAAAAGATTTCTCCCGAATGGGAGTGGGTTGGAGAATGTGGCGGGGATGAGTCGGGATCGGCGTAGGCCGGGTCCACTACCCACGACATTATTTGGGAGCGGGTCGGGTAAGGGTGCCTTGGATATGGCCCAAAAATCCTCCTCCTTCTTCCCCTGCGGGACGACGGAGGGTAAGATGATGCCATTGTGCCGACACCACAAACTAAATATTTTTTGTGTTTTGATTATATATATATATTTTTTGAATTTTATAAAAACTTTTTGAAAAACAAAGATTTTGAGGCCTTGGAATTCCCTTTTCGGGTGGCTCTCGTACCTTAGTTCAAGACCCGCGGTGACGGTTCCGATGTAATTCGGAAGAATCGAAAGAGAACCTTCAATCTATTAAAGACACGAAAATCGAGGCAAATGACCCGATCCCCCGAAATGAGCCAAAAAGAAGTTGCCTTCTCTTGACCGGCGGGGGCGTATTGGGTGTCGGAGATGGTGGGGTCTAAACAAGACACTGTGCACACTGATCGGGCAACTCGGGAGGTGAAAGGGCCAAGGATTCGGGTTGGGTGCTGCCAAACAAACCTGGCGCAACTAATACTTGCACCAAGGTTGCAGGGAAGGACTTTTACACTAGCGCAACTATTAGTTGCGCCAAGGTAAAATGTGGGAGTTTAAAGCTGGCGCAACTATTAGTTGCGCCAGTTATAAATTCCAGTGTTTTTACACTGGCGCAACTAATACATGCGCCGCAACCGCCTCTCGAGCGGAATGACCAGATGCCCGAAATGAGTCTCTTTTTGATTTTTTTGTGGAAGGTAGGCTTTCGGGAACTGAGCTGTTTTATAGTGATTGATTCTCTCCTTACCGCACCTAAAGGATTGAGTCCAGTATAACTCGCCGCGCTCCCCAAGGGTTTTAAGCTTCGGAATGGGAACCCACCCAATATACCTCTGGCACAAGCGCCTTCTCAGATACTAGGTGGGCTGGGACTTTTCTAGATCATCACCACTGGGGGCTGCCGCCATACTAAGACCCGGGTGTTTGTATGTGTGCTTAAACCAACCATTTGAAAAATCTAACCCGCAAAACACATTGATTAAGCTCCCTAACTTGGTTCAATTTTAATTTTTTTCAAAGTTTTTTTCTTTTTTTGGAAGTTTTCTTTAGTTGAAAGACCGGGGGTGATTATCCCGTGCTGCCACTACGAGCCTGCGTCCACTGTTAGGATATGAATAATAAAAAAAGACGGGGCCAGTCAAGCGACTAGGCGGGAAATATAAAGTGCTGAAATTTAAAAGGTGCCAGTCAAGTAACTAGGCAAACAATTGCTGAAATTTGAAGCGGAAACGTAGGGGTGAGTAAAAGAAAGGTGCCAGTCAAGCGACTAGGCAAAAATTGCTAAAATTTAAAGCAGAATCATAGGGGTGAGTAAAAAAGGTGCCAGTCAAATGACTAGGCAAAGATTGCTGAAATTTAAAGCGAAATCTTAGGGGTGAGTAAAAAAAGGTGCCAGTCAAGTGACTAGGCAAAGATTGCTGAAATTTAAAGCGGAATCGTAGGGGTGAATAAAATGACGTAATCGGAGGGGTGAGTGACAAAAAAACAGCACAAATAATAAAAAAAATAGCAATAAAATGTTAGAAAAATAAAAAAAGGCCTAATTCAAGGGGAAGCTCTACTAGCTACTCCCCAGTAGAGTCGCCATCTGTGCAACCATGGGAATCGGGACGATCCCCGTCGCGACGATGCGCTCTCTAACGAAAAATATAGAGTCTCCACCCGGAGCTTTCGGTGTCCCAGGATACCTACTTCATTTTTATAAGCACCGAAGTGCTAAAAATATGACTCTGAATCCGGTCCACACTAAAGGCTCTTGGATAGGGGCTTCGATTATCGATCGGGAAGGTGTTAGGCACCCGATCAACCCGCTAAATGCGGTCTCTACTTAAGGCTAGGTCTATGTCGGGCTGGTTTATATAGTATATATATATAATTATATATAGAAAAGAAACTAAAATGAGCGGCACTTCCCCTTGTCCGAAGGCACACCGATCCTATTGAGCCCTTCCTGCTTGTCGAAATTTGGGCAGCGTAACGGCTTAATTCTAGGATAGAGGAAAAGCAAAGAAGGTAGAGGAATAGAGGGGAGAGTCGGAGCTCTCGAGCCCTTGTAGCACCGTTGGGTAGCCTTGCATTGGCTTGCTTCGGTGAGCTTTTTGAAGGCTTGTATGGTATGGAATGGGGTTCTAACTCCTAAGGCTTAAAACTAAGAGGTAGAGAAGGAAAGCAAGGGGGTAACACACACCTAACCTAGAGGTTTTTAGTGAAATACTAAGGTCTAAAGGGGCTTTTTCAATGCTGGAATTTGTATGGGGATGGTGCACCGAAGGGAGAAAGATCTTCTCACTTAAGCTCTTTCTCTCTTAGGTAAAAACTCTCAACCCTTAAACCAAGAGGTGGGGGGCTCTATTTATAGGAAAGGAGTGGATTAGGAGGCTACTTAGATGCTAATTGGAGTTAGCAATTAGGTAATCTCAAATCTAAGGTTTCCTAAGATTTTGAGAGCTTGGAAAGGTGTGAAGGTGGTTCTAATGGTGGATGATGGGGTGAGGCTTTAAGCCACTTGGAGGGTTGCAAATAGGTAAGGAATGGGTGCAACAGAACTATCAAAACACACCCCAAAGGTTGAGGTGGTCAATAAGTCAAACCCCAAACATGAAATTCGGGGCAAAAACCCATAGTTACTGTTTATATGCCTGACGCAACTAATAGTTGCGCCAGGCAAATGCACAGTAAAACAGTGTTGAGTGGTAGCTTGGAAGTTTGCTTCGCGAGGGGTGGGAGACCCATTTATACCTGGCGCGACTATTAGTTGCGCCAGGCAAATTCAGGGGGAAAATGGCTTGGCGCAACTATTAGTTGCGCTAAGCAAAAAACCCAAAATTTTGTCCGACTTGCGAATCGCCATAATGTTTGATATATAACTCCGATTGAGGCAATTCTTAGCTTGTTGGAAAGCTGGAGAAGTCCTCTTTCCAATGGTATATGATTTGATGTTAGTAAAATACTGCAACTATTGTTGGTGTACCACTCTTCATCCATTGCCCGGGAAGGTTAGGTTTAGGGTTCGGAATGGGTTCTAAGGGTCGGGATTGGTTTCTAAAGGTTCGAGATAGGTTCCTAAGGGATCTAGAGTGATTCTTAAGGGTTTGGGGTGATTCCTAAGGATTCCATACACGCCATCAAAAGCTCGAAAATGCGCTTCTCTCGACAGGTGTTTCGATCGGGCCTTGGGGCAAATTTAGGTGTCTACATAGCCAAATCAAAGGATCAAAATTCTTCAGTAAATTCGACTATAAATCAGGATATTGGCAATTAAAGTTAGACGATAAATCTAAACCTTTAACTGCTTTTAGTACTCCATGTGGACATTATCAATGGAATGTCATGTCATGTGGCTTGAATACTGCTCCACAAATCTATCAAAGATGGATGGATTCAATTTTTGCCCCTTATAAAGAATTTTGTGTGGTATATATCGATGATATCTTAGTGTTTTCTAAAACAAAAGAAGAATACAAAAAACATTTAAAACAAATGTGCGATATTTTTCAAAACATGGAATTATCCTTTCACCTTCAAAAATAGAAGTTGAAAAAGAATCAATAGAATTTTTAGGTCTTATTTTAACACTTGATGGTCTAAAATTATAAGATCATATTATTATCAAAATAAAGAATTTTTTCAAAGAAGTAACTGATAAAAAATAGTTACAAAGTCTTCTAGACTTGTTAAATTATGGAAGAAAAAATCCTTCATAAATAAATTTAAAAAGGAAATAAAATTTACATGGACAGATAAAGATAAAGATCTACTAAAACAAATAAAACAAGATATCCAAGACTGTCCTACAGCTTATCTTCTAACAATCAGAGACAAATTAATCTTAAAAATAGATGCTTCAGACAATTGTTGGGGATGTGTCTTGAAGGCCATTCCTGCTGAAGATTGAAAAGAAAAAGATTCTTGTCAGTCTAATAGAATAAAACCACGAAAATCACCGTTAACAAAAAAGATACAAAGTAAAGAAAAATTATGTGGTTATAATTATAAAAAATTTAAACCAAATAAATAGAATTATATTATATTTGAAAAAAAATTATTAGCAATAAAACTTGTACTTAAAAGATTCCATATTTATCTAGCTCCTCAGGTTTTTATTGTCAGAATTGATAATAAAGCAGTTCGCGACTTTTTAATTAATAAAATTATACCGACAAGCACTTAGTGTGGCTCCGGTGAAAAGCTGCGGACTTTTATACCATATCTTATTATTCTCGCACATACGTCTATATATCACATGAGCGTAACTAACATATTCATAAATCCTAGACGACCTGTGCTAGAGTTGCTGCTCGAACTACCATCTGAGAATTACTATAGTATCATACCACCATATCATAACACCCTCGTATCATATTCCTCCATTTAGCCTAATGGGGAGACATAATGGCTAAAAGTAACTCATAACATACTCATACTTATAATATTTCCTAGAGACCCGTTTTGGCTGTAAGACATTGTTACCCTTATAGTGGCTACACAAGGAACGACACTTATAGAGATATAAGTTTTTAATCTTCTATTGACCTACACAGCGGTATCTTATTATTGTAGTCATACTCATCTTATCTCCTACTTGTATTTTATTATACTCTTACAACTTAATTCTAGGACAAGCTATAGTAGGAAAACTTCACTAAATAACATTTCTTAAGAAAAATGTTCCGTAGTAACCTAGATGTACTTTGTGTGATAGTAAGAAATTCTCGCTACCATCGAGGTTCCAAACTATCATAGAGGGATTGCATCCATACATAGAAGCTTTCATTTCGAGTTTCATATGATCATAAAGAGATCTCACTGCAACTAAGGCCAAGGCTCGTATCTCATATCATATCTCATATCTTATCCTATCATATTAAAACTCGGGGTGATAGGGTCACCGCATATACCACTGTATATAAGGTTATATTAAATTTACACTCACCCTACTCATCATGGGTCCCACACCACTATGAGTTATAAGACATGTGAATATAATATATTCCTTGCTTCGATACCATCTCAATGAATCATCACGCTCAAGCGTAGGCATGATCTCATACAATCTCATATATATGCCCTAGCTTACTCATAACTCATATAATGTGATCAAGATGTAAACAAAAAAATATCATACGTACATGAAGATTTACGTCAGATTTTTATATATTTATACATATAATTTATTTACACCTCATCTCAATATAATATAGGATAGAGTGGTTAAAGTGTGATTTCAAAAACTAAGAAGTCAGAGTTCAATTTCTACGAGGCATCAAATTTTTAACACTTTGCATTATCGAAGTGGTCACGTTGAAGTGATAAAAGTGATATATATATATATATAGTATTATTATAAAATGCTCAAATTAAAAAGGCAATACAATTTAAAGTGTATCACAATCATCGATCAAAACATCGAGTAATTAAAGAGCGTTAAGTTTTAGTCATACAAGTGAGGTTACAAGATAGAAGCAATATTTAGAAAGTTGTATGTTCGGACACAAATCGATCGATCAGTCGGAGGTATAATATAAATTACACAATTCTGATCAATTTTGATCGATCGGGCATAAGGTTTGATCGATCGATTATAAAGGTTAATGAACCCTTATAACTAGTCTGCTATCCAAAAAGTAAATTCGTTTAATGTAATAATACTTCCCTTATATATAATATTATATAATATAAGATTTCACCTTAATATAATATTATATAATATAAGTCTTCACCTTAGTATAATATTATAATACATAAGCCTTCACCTTAATATAATATTATATAATATAAGTCTTCACTTTAATATAATATTATAATACATAAGCCTACAATTTAATATAATAATAGTAGCTTTCAAGATCGGTTGAGGTATCAGGCTTTATCTAACTACAAGATAGAACCCAAGTTTTATCAGTGGGTCGATCAATCAAACATAAGGGTTGATAGATCGATGCACAAAATTTCGAGATAGGGAGTATCAATCTGATGTCTAAAATAGGATTTGCTCAATCTGGTAGTACTACACAAGTATATTATGATATTATAATATAAGACATGGCATGTAACATCCCAAAAATTCTGAACCCGAGCATGTCCGACTACGTGTACGTGTTCGATATGGCACGCTATCCCATCATGAATTTTTAAATAATTAAACAATAAGAATGAAATTATGTGTGAATAATGATGTTAGATCTTCTAATTTTGGCCTTGGAGAGGAGCCGTGCACCGACTCACGGCGTGCGGGCGTAACACCAAAGGAACCCCCATATGTTAAAGTGGATAAGACCACTTGACTTGAAACAAAATATCTTTGATATTTTGTTTGCTTTGCAAGAGAAGAGTAGTGAGATAGTGAGCTCCCATTTCTCCTCAAACCCCTCGGGAGACCCAACCGGGAGATCGCTCTATGACCGCTGTCTTCTTCGCCAGAAACGTGTCGTCTTCTTCGCAAGAGCTTCGGTTGCTCATCGATTCTGATTGCGAGAAACTTTGAGCTTCTGTATCGTCTAGATCAAGGAAAGGAAAGGAGTGTAGCTTTGATTGAGCATGAATCGACCATCGTAGACTTGGCACATGCTACTTAAGGGATGAAGATCATTAAGCGTTAGTATGGAGCTTCGTCTTAGTGTCGGACATAGTGAGAATCCGCAAGCGTATCACCGAAACCCATTTTGTATATCAATCACCAGAAGCCCCGCATCCGCGACCTAAGAAGGTATAAGGGGGTACTTGATGACCCTTTTCATATGGGATTATAATAATATTATCCCTTAAGTGTATTAATTTTATAATACCAAACCACATCCACTTTCCTTGTACATATAATATATAATTAAAAGAAAGGGGCTTCAATTATGATAATAATATTAATTGGAATGCATTCATTATTCACAAACCTATGTCAGCCAAAACAGTGTTCGATGAATGGTCGAACGATCGAGCATTAGTATCGATCAATCGACATTAAGGTGTCAGAATTCAATTATTATGAGGTTGCACAGTTTGATTATTAAAGTATCAGAATCAATGGACCAAACATAGAATTCGATCGATCAATATTATAATATAATAGAGTTTTTGTCGCGGTTTTGAATCAATAGATTGATCGACAGTTATGACAGCCTTGATTTCGGCACCCCGAAACCTGTGCCATCAGCACGACCCTCAAGGCCGTGCCCCATTTAGTATGTAGAAACTTGATACATCCCTAAATAAGTACATGAAACATAGAAAAAAGCTGCTACAGAACTAACGTTCCAGTTCTATAGCATATCACCAAAATAGTTAATCCAAAAAATCGTTCTAATCTCATATAAGTATATGGGCAAAAGAACCAACCCGAACCCTCAATGCCATAACTACGGTCACTCTAGAGGGTTCGATAAAAGAATATTATATGTACCATTATCCTTACAAAAATCCAATGGTTGAACGTACCAAGACAAAAATATCTCTCAAAAGAAATAAGTCAAAGCGCACAGAGGGTCTTCTAAAAGAACCTCTCAGGAGGGTGCTCAGACTTCTCCCCTGGAATATAATCTGAATCCTCAAGGTCAACCTCGCCAGAAGTAGCACCTGGCTTTGCACTTGTGACGTATAGCCAAAGGGTGAGCTACATCCTAGCTCAATAGGGACAATATCTGAATAAGTACATTTTTCTTACACACATATATTTCATGACATAAATAAAGCATGTGATATAAATAAAGCATGAACTCATCAATGTAGTTTAATTGGAATGCAGTTTGAGATACAATAAAATAAACAGCATGCTTTTGTTACTCTACTCATTACTTTTGATATTCACTATTTCTCACAATTGAAACAAGGCTGGACTCTTGACTTAAATCATTTAACTTAAATAATCCCCGAGCAATATAGCATCGAGCTCTAATGCAATACCCTCCATCGTCGTCTAATTAGACTATTTTTCATGTAATCCGACCCAAGTCCCTTTCTCATAAGCGACGGGCGTAAAGCTACTATACATCCCTGGGATGTCTACTGGTGTACGGATTGGCCGCCTTACTGATCACGGATATCCTGCCGAGTCAATCACGGTTATACCGCCGCGTCGGTTGGGTATTCTACAAACCGTAAAACATTTGTGTAATACTTATAGTTGTTCACCATGTGATTGTGCTAAATACATATTAACTCTCAGCCTATTCAATCCCATTCATAATCCTCTATTTCGTGGATCTTTACATCCATCGTACATTCCTGGGATGTCACACACTCTGATGCATCTTTTAGATGCCCATAGCACATATGCATCCCTGGGATGGTTGAACTCTTTACTCAATTGTTTCCTCACACGCTATTTCATACTACCACTACTTTTAACACTTTTTTCATTACAATATCCTTAAAGAAACACACGTTTTGATTTCAATTCAGCGTTAAAGAGACATGCATTCATATACTATCATAACATACATGTTCTCGTAATTAAGGGTACAAGTTCAGATATCCCCCTACCTCATACGCAAGCAAAATCCGATGATCTTTCAATCTTAGCTAGAGCTTAACCATCTTTTAGCTCGGCATGAACTAGGCCTGGCCAAACACATACGACACATCACTACCTGTGTATAAACACTGGGCTAGAAGCCTAATCCTAGAAATTTGGCAGTTTGAAAGAAAACCCCACAAAAGTCTGAAATTTCCCAAATCGTTCGAACGATTTTCTAAAACAATCAAATGAATCTTAAATCGTTCGAACAAATCCCCCAGAACTCCAACTCCATCAAGCAAAACCGATCGAACGATTCTAAAGTTGTTCGAACGGTTTTCAAAATCAATCGAACGAATTTTATTTCGTTAGAACGGTTTTCAAAATCTATCGAACGAATTGTATTTCATTCGAACGGTTTAAAAAATCGATCGAACGAATTGTATTTTGTTCAAACGGTTTTCAAAATCGATCAAACGAATTTTATTTCGTTCGAACGATTTTCTCAGAAAACCCCTTCTTACTCCATCTCCTTTGGCCAAATTCGTTCAAACGAACACTAATTCCGTTTGAACGCTTTTGCTCTTTCTTAGCAGTGGATCAAGTTCTTTACCCTTTGAACTCATCTTATCCACCCCATGTGCTTTGTCATTCATTTTCCATTATCTAATGCCATTGGATTTTACATTTAACAACTAGAATAAATATAAAGGATCAAGCTTACCTTCAATCGGTTGGATCCTTTGATCCCAAGCTCCTTGTCTCAACAAGGTTCACCACCCCAAATCTCCAAACCATTCCCGATACGAAGGAATCAAACCCGTAAACTCTTCTATCTCCACTCAATCATGCGCATTCAATACGCAAACCCTTAACTCTCTCAAACTAATAACTCTCCTCTTCCCCACTTTTCCTAACTTTCCTCAACAACCTAAGACAAGGAGAAATAACTTCCCCTTTCCCTTTAAAGCCCCTCTTTACTTAAGTGTGAAACACATATATCTAATTAGTTATATGTCATTCACAAATTAATCCTTATTACCCTACTCCCTTCCTCAAACATAATCTATGTAATCTATCTAGTTAACCTAAGTCAGTCGGGTCAATATTGGCCAGATCAATAAACGACCATTCAGGTCCGCTTCTCGAGGTGCATTATTTGAGATCAAAATTTTTGGGATGTTACATTCTCCCCACCTTGGGAATTTTCGTCCCCGAAAATTTTACCCTATCTCCATGCCACCTATTGAATCATCTATAACCAGCCACACTTGTCTAATGGCAAGCAATAAGTTAGTAGGGCACAAAACAACTTAGGGAATATCCCATGTTGAGACCTGCACAATACATGACACACATTTAGAACCTGGAAAAGTTTAAACCACACAACCAGCCAACTGTTTAAGGTATGGTGCACGACCCACAAAACAGCATGGCATAACCACCACGCATAAAATCACGGAGAATTCAACAAAATTAATTCGAATACCTGCACAACACCTATTACTCACAGAATCATATAGTTAAACTATCAGAACGAAGGTGCATAGCTAATGAGATGGAAACAATAAACACCACAAAATGTAATTACAAAACATGTGGCATCCATGCCACAATTGTTCGTACGGACACTAGTCCTTAGTACCTGTTTTAAGGGTTTACAATTTCTCAAAAGTAGTATTAAACAATCAAAAATTCACTCCACACACATCCCTTAACATGCATAGCCATCAAGACGCAGCGTCACCGGGCTGATCATCTCCATCACCAGGCTGATCACCGTCATCACCACGACTACCCGCACCCGAGCTCGACGAGCCTGGAAACCAAGCCTGTGCTGCCGCCATGCGCTGAAGATAGTCGTTGGGATATATGATACGCATCTCTTCAGCGTGCAATGCATCATAGTAATCGAGTCGGCGATTGAGCAGGCGGTTGTTCTCTACCATTTGAGCTCGTATTCGCTTCCAAAGCTCGCGAGATAAATCAACAAGTTTAATCGAGAGGCCCGAACCCGTTCGACCATGTGTCATTTTAGCCGCAACGTATTTGTGATCTAACCTGGGCTGGAATGGTTCAGCGAGGGCAATGTCCTCGTGGTTATAAGTATGGAAACATTCTAACATGTCAACCACATCATCGAAAGTGAACGTATATGGACGATTATCAATCTTGGTCTTTAGGATGGTCGGGTCCTCATGTTCTGATAGAACAGTCGGACTATCCGAGGGTAAAAAGTGTCCTTGCATGGGTGAAGTATTTCAGTCAAACCCACAATGGAAATGTAGTCAAAAGCCCACCTCGTCTCATCGCATTTGGCGAAAGTTTTCGGATCGATGATCCACTCAGGTTCAAAGTCTTTGTCAGACCACCATTCATTTGGTCATTCCCGTGGTAGTGATGGAGGTGGTGCCTGTGGAGGTGGTGCGAACGAAGAACCCGTAGGTGGTTTTTCTGGTGGTTGGTGTGAAGAAGAACCCGGAGTGGGTTTCTTCGGTGCCGCACTCGCCGTGGCCTGGCGAGTCTTAGGTGGCATAGTAATTAAATAGGAGATTGGGGTTTATGGCCAAGGGTTTAGCCCTAACTTTGCAAAAGGCTAGGGTATGAAAGAAATTGAAAATTCAATGAATCAAGAGAGGTTACTGATTACCTATTTGCGTTATGAAAAGGTTCTTTCTGGCAGATCCAAGCTTGAAGATGGCCAGAATCGACGAAAGCCGACAACCCTTATAAACCCTAGAACTCTCCCAAGAAGAAAGAAAACGAAAGAGAAAATGTGGTTTGGTAATTGAAAGAAAAAATCAATTTCCAATATATAGTATGCGAAATCGATTGAACGATTTCAATTTTGTTCGAACGATTTCCACACATTAAATGCCAACCTCAGAAATTTGTTCGAACGGTTTTGAATTTCATTCGAACGATTTCCTGAACTCCGATTTTCAAAATCCTTTTAACTCCACTGGCCATGCATTTCGTTCGAACGATTCGAAAAATCATTCGAGCGATTTCTTGGCTACACTTTGAAGCCTCACTGGCAAATCGTAAATCGTTCGAACGATTCGAAAACCGATTGAACGGTTTCCTGACAACCTCATAAGCTTTTAGCCTTCAAAAATTCATTCGAATGGATTTCAATTTTGTTCGAGCGAATTTCTCAAAATGGTCTTGAGGTTGTTTCTACATGGTTTGTAGTTTCCCTTTTATGAACTAGCCTCCAGTTACGAAATACATGATCTTTTACCGTGTGATCACTCACGCAACTTATAGATAAGTGGCATTTTTGCCAATCCACCACCTATGTAGTAGCTGTTCCACAATTAGGTAGTGACTCATCTCTTTGAATCCACGACTAATCGGACACACAAAAGCAACTCTTTAAAATCAACACAAAATGCAAAACAGCTTATAACTACAACCAGCTCTAAACATAGTGTTACACATTTTAATTCAAAAGTTCAAAATTTCCAATTATCATCACAAAATAAGTTTGGACGGGTAGTCATGTACTATTTCTCAAACAAATGGGGATACAGCTCCTTGATTTTAGCTTCCCGCTCCCAAGTGGCTTCCTCGACCGGATGATTACCCCACTTGACGAGCACTAATGGAATGATCTTAGTACGTAGAGTCTGTTCCTTTTGATCCAGAATTTGAGTTGCTTCCTCAATCATGGTCATGTCCTCATGTAGCTCAATCGGTTGACCGCCTAAAATGTGCGTGGGATCCTTTACGTACTTCTGGAGCATTGAAACATGAAAAACGTTGTGTACTCTATTAAACAATGGAGGCAACCCGATGCGATAGGCTACTTCACCGACTCGACCCAAAACTTCAAACGGTCCTATGTAACGGGGACTTAGCTTCCTCTTCCTTCCGAACCTCATAACACCCCTCATGGGCGATATTTTCACAAATACGTGATCGCTAACGGCAAAATCTAGGCTTGTTCTTTTAACATCGGCATAGCTCTTTTGCCTGCTCTGCGCCGCTTTTAGCCTCTCTCTTATCATGCGTACGAACACGACATTATCTTCAAGAATTTCCGGACCCAAGATAAATTTATCGCCGATTTCTTCCTAGTTGATAGGCGAACTTCATCGCCTTGCATAAAGAGCTTCATACTGCGCCATCCCTATGCTCCCTTGAAAACTGTTGTTGTATGCAAATTTGATCAATGGCACATATTGATCCCACGATCCCTGTAACTCAAGCATACACGCCCTGAGCATATCTTCAATCACTTGATTTACCCATTCTATTTGCCCATCAGTTTGTGGATAAAACGCCGAACTAAAATCTAATCGAGTGCCCATACCTTCCTGAAACTTTTGCTAAAATTTGGAGGTATACAAGGGGTCATGAGCAAATACAATACTGCTTGGAATGTCGTGCAATCGCACTATCTCCTTCAGATAGAGTTCCACGAGTTTGTTGACCGTATACATCATATTGTAGGGCAAGAAGTGAGCTGACTTCGTCAGTCTATCTACGACAACCCATATAGCGTTTTGCCTCTTCGCTGTACGCGGCAACCCCACTATGAAATCCATGGAGATCGATTCTCATTTCCATTCCGGTATGGGTAGAGACTGCAATAACCCAACAGGATGTCTATGGTCTACTTTCACCTACTGACATGTCAAACATCTTGATACGTACTAGGCTACATCCCTTTTCAGGCCTCTCCACCAACAGCTTCTTCTCATATCTTGATACATCTTGGTGCTCCTAGGATGTATCGCATATCTAGGCTTGTGTGCCTCATCTAAAATAGTCCTTCGTAGATCGACATCGCTCGAGATACAAAGACGTCCCCTGAACATCAAGGAACCATCCTCCCTTATAGAGAAATCCGGTCTAGTACCTTCCATCACTTCTTGTCAAGTCTTGACTAAATCAGAGTCTCTCATCTACAACTCGTATATGTGTTCAAAAATTGTCGGCCTTACTGAAATATTGGCCAATAGAGCACCTGAAGCTTGTACTTCAATTTTTGCATCAAACAATGGCAGGTCTTCAAACAATTTCCACCTATACATTCCCATCATCAGACTAGCTAACTGAGCCGAACCCTTCCGACTCAAAGCATCTCCAACAATATTAGCCTTGCCCGGGTGATATTGAATGGAGCAGTCATAGTCTTTGAGAAACTCCATCCACCTTCGCTACCTCATGTTTAGCTCCTTCTGTGTGAACAGATATCTCAGGCTTTTATAGTCAGTGAAGATCTCAAAAGTCTCCCCATATAAGTAGTATCTCCGGATCTTTAACGCGAATATGACCACCGCCAGTTCAAGGTCATGTGTCAGGTAATTCTTTTCATGGTTTTTCAACTGTCTCGACCCATAAGCAATTACTTTCTTATATTGGTTGAGCACACAGCCTACACCGTTATGAGAAGTGTCACTATAAACTGTAAAACCTCCACTGCCTGTAGGAATTACAAGTACGGGAGCTGAAGTGAGCCATTTCTTAAGTTCTTGGAAACTTTTCTCACACGCTTCGGTCCACTCAAATCTCACATCCTTTCTTGTGAGCCTTATTAACGGTCTGAATATCTTTGAAAATCCCTCCACAAATCGCCTGCAATACCCAACTAGTCTAAGGAAACTGCGTATATCCGTCACCGTCTTTTGTTGCTCCCATTACACTACGACCTCGATCTTAGCTGGATCCACCGTGACACCTTCCTTTGAGACAACATGGCCCAAAAAGGTGACTCTTTCTAACCAAAACTCACACTTACTGACCTTGGCATACAGTTAGTGTTCACGCAAGGTTTGTAGAGCGATCCTTAAATGTTCTTCATGTTCTTTCTTCGACTTTGAGTATATTAGGATATCGTCGACGAAGACCACACTACAAGAGTCCAGGTGTGGTTTAAACACCCGATTCATTAGATCCATAAACGATGCTGGCGCATTCGTCAGTCCAAACGGCATCACTAAAAACTCGTAGTGTCCGTATCTCGTCCTAAAAGCAGTCTTTTGAATGTCCTTCGCCTTGACCCTGAGTTGATGATATCCAGATCATAGATCGATCTTAGAAAAATATTTTACCCCTTATAGATGGTCAAACAAATCATCGATTCTTGGCAACGGATATTTGTTCTTTATGGTGAGTTTGTTTAACTGTCGATAGACTGGTGCACCCCAAGGAGATACACTCGGTCTTACAAACCCCTTGTCTAAAAGTTCTTACAGCTATTCTTTCAATTCTTTCAACTCGGCCAGAGCCATTCAATACGGTGCTTTAGAAACCGGCTCCGTTCCAAGTGCCAAGTCGATAGCAAATTCTACCTCTCTATCCGGAGGTAGTCCTGGCAATTCTTTTGGAAAAACGTCTTCGAACTCGCATATCATTGTGATCTCAGAAAGAACGTTCTTCCCATCTGTGTCATCTTTTAAAAAGGCCAAGTACCCCTTGCATCCTTTTTTGATCAAACACTCGGCTTTAATGGAGGACACAAGCGGCAGGAACTTTGTCCTCACACCTATGAATCGAAATGATCTTCTCGTGTTCGGCCTAAAGATGACCACCTTGTTCTTACAATCGACCGTTGCACAATGCTGTGAGAACCAGTCCATGCTAAGGATTACATCGAAGCCTTGCATGTCCAATAGGACTAAATTTGCTGGCTGTTCAAAGACATCTCCATCTCTGATGGCTACTATCACCGACTTATAGATTAAATTTATGTCAAACGATTTTCCCGTCCAAATAGACACTGTCAAAACAATATCCAAAATTCCTGGTTTAATCTTCATGTTCTTTACAAATCGAGGAGTGATGAAGGAATGAGTAGACCCTGGGTCTATCAACACTCTGGCCACGTACGCTACATCACTCCCCCTCCCATACACTTGTAAAGTGCCTATAATGCATATTCATCTCAGTATTCTACCCGTACCATATATTAAAGCATGACATCAATTATATCAACTAGTCCTACAATTTTAATCCACATAGATGCACCTTCTCTATAAAAAAAATTTGAACTCATTTGACACCATGCATAATTAATCCAAACAAAGTCGCACCTTGTATGATATCATTGGAGTTATGAGCGTCCTGAGCCATAATTGCATAGGCCCTTCCTTGTACAACCGGCTTCTTTGCTTGAATCGGTCTTGGTGCAAAAACCGAAGCTGTTCTTCCCTTAGCCATTTTGGGAAAATCTCTGATAATGTGGCCTATTCTCCCACATTCGTAGCAACCCTGCATTCCTCGTCTACAATCAACTATTCTGTGAGACTTGCCACACTTGGCACAAGTCTCCCTAAGTGTAGAAGAGGCTGCACGTGAGAAGCCTTGTGTAGCTGACACTCCCGTGGTGGCAGTAGGGCTCTCATACCGGATTGGTCTCGCCGATGTGGACATGGGTGGCCTAGAAAAATCTGTGTACGTAATTTGTCTAGGGAGTGGGGCTGGTGCTGTAAATCTCGGCTTTTTATTCCCCGAGTCAGTCACCCGTCCTCCCTTGGAAAGTTCTTCCTCCATCCTGCTGATCCCTTTGTTTGTATATGGCGTATATATCTCTTTCAGCCACTATAGCTTTCCCTATCACATCCGCATAGCTCTCAAGTTCAAAAATTGATACTCACTCACGGACGTTCAGCCTTAAACCTTCCTCAAATTTGGCTGCCTTCATGTTTTCTGTGGATACTAACTCTGGTGCGAATTGTGACAAGCGTGTAAACTCCACACCATATTCTCGCACAGACATACTACCTTGCTATAAATTTGCAAAGTCTTTTCTCATTTGCACCCTTACCTGTTTGGGGAAATACTCCCGGTTGAACTCTCTAACAAAATCTGCCCAAGTCCATAGGCGATGAGGGTGCTCAACTTCTCTTCTCCTCAATACCAATTTCCACCAGGGATTGGCATCTCCCTCTGGCTGGAAGGAAGCCCAGCCTACCTTCTCGCTCTCTGTACTCTGTAACCTATCCAGAAGCTTTTCCATCTGGTTCAACTATTTTTTAGCTTCTAACGGATCTATCAGCCCGTAGAAGCTAGGAGGTCTCAATCTCCTAAAATTGACGAATGATGAGGGCAACAACGCTAGAGGAGGTGGTGGTGGTAGCTGATGACTACTGACATTGTTAGCAGCCAATAGCGCCATTTGCTCGGCCAATATCGCAGTCTGCTGCGTCTGTTGTGCCATAGCCGTGACCATCGTCTCCATGGCTAACGCGAAACGGTCAGTTGTCTCACCCCTCCGACCATCCCCATCATGAGGATTTCCTTGGTCTCTACTGGACCCTGCTTGAAACTCATCATCACCTCTAAGATTCCTTCTCTGGCTATGTAACAGATGCCCTAGGTTAAAGCTACATTCAATAGTATGTACAGGGGTTAGGAGAAGCATGTACCTACACCCGAGATGCAAATGAAATTTGACTAACATTACGAGTAAAGGTGCATTCTACACACACAAGAACTATAACCTTATTAGCCAAAGATCGAAAATAAGTAAACACAATATACCATCTTATGTGTAATACGTATTTAGTTACCTTTGTTAAACCCGATGAAGGAGTTTAAGTAATAAGCAGGCTCATTCGTTTTAGGAGTTTGGTTTCTAGGAATATATAAACCAAAGCTTATATAAGCCAAGGCATATATATATATTCATATATATGCACCAGCTGTACATGCACCAGCTGTACAAGAGAATACACCCTAGCTTTTACATGGTTATCATGTATAAGATATATATATTAGCAAAGCTGGTTTGTCCTGTAGGGGAGATACTAAGCCACCAAGTGATAGCTTCATAGGGAATCAGAACAATCGGTAGTATATAAGCTGCTTGCATGATAAATACGCTACACGACTCCAAGGAGTCATTATGCATCTCCATGCACACAAGGTCAATACCAACTAGTATAAATCAAATCTTCCTTTCATTCTTTGGGTTTCTATTAACAAACTAGAGGTAATTATGTGAAGATCAATAAACAGACTGAAATTTCAATAAACTTCTATCAATTCTGCTCTGTTAGTGAGCTCGGCAAGTACAACATCGATATTCTTCCATGTAGCAATATACCACAAATTCACCAAAAGGTCAGTTGTTTGTTCTTGTACCGTAGAGTTGATCATAAGAAAATATAGCTCAGAGTTAGCCTCCTCAGTATGAAGACATGAAGTCTGAGTGCAGAAGTTTGCACTCTGGATTCTTCGTAGACGACCTGCTAAATTAAACAAAGAGATATATAGATGTATGTTTAGAGGTGCTACAATTTGTAACTGTCTATAAATATCGATATATATATATATCCATATATATATATATATATATACATCTATATAAGATATATATATATATATAAGCAAACAGCAGGTCACCAAAACACAGGGAAGCCAAGCTGAACCATGGCAAGCTTAGCTTGCCGCGGCAAGACACTCTACTAAGTGGCTTGTCGCAGCAACCTCATAGGGTTGCCGCGGCAAGACACTCTACTAAGTGGCTTGTCGCGGCAACCTCATAGGGTTGCCGCGGCAAGGTGCTTGCTGCGGCAACTCTTATGGCTTGCCGCGGCAACCCCTGAATGCTGCTATTGAGCTCTGTTTGGGCTATGGTCTTCATGCCGCAGAGTCTTGGTCTATTATGGGACCATATAGGGTGACCCTCTAAGGTATCAACTCTGTCCAGCATGTATCTTGGGTCTCAAACATTTGATATATAAATATTGATATATATATATATATATGAATATATATATATATACGATAGGTGCAACATGGTGCATATCTCTAGTTCATGCAATTAAGACAAGGGTGATGGTCTCTAACGCATGTGCTCCCATCTGATCGAATCGAATCAGGTAGGGAATATATGTTGTTATTTTATATTTTTATAAGAATGTCACTTAATTTCTCATAGAGGCTTTAATAAACTTTCATGTATGCACAGATAAACATAGTAGGAGAAATCTGATTTTGATTTGAACTGATGAACCTGTTCAGATAAGAATTAAGTAGACTTGAGTAGCCAGTAATCTGATGAGAAACATATATCATCTATGAGCACATAGTAGCTTTGACCCCTAGTCAGCAAAAATTGATATTACTAGTCTATAACAATAAATCAGTTTTACAAAAAAATGCTATTATATAACTATAGTAGTCAGTACATTGCATCATAAAAACATACATGGAATGCATATTCTTTGATTCTTTGAAATTATACGTGGTTCAGTATTCAGATCCTGTCAATTGCGATATCCGTTATACATTGTTACACCATTTTAAGTCAAGTGATCCCGCTAACTTGGGAGCTTGAGTTTCTCGAATCAAGTGATACCGCTAACTCGGGAGCTTGAGTTTCTCGAATCAAGTGATCCCGCTAACTCGGGAGCTTGACAAGTGATCCCGCTAACTCGGGAGCTTGACAAGTGATCTTGCTAACTCGAGAGCTTGACCTTGTTGTTCTCCTATTTTTGCCTACATGTATCTTTGGTTTCAGTTTGTTTTCTCATACCTGTTGCATCATGTATAAATTCAGCATATCAGCATGATATTCATATTCTTATTCTAATTATGTTTCTCTATGAAAGAGTGATAAACTGTCAATGTATGATAACAATGTAATATTCTCTGCTGAGCTTTAATGATAGTTCATTCCACCATTTAAATGTCTTAGTTGCAGAGCCTGATCCTGAGCACGTTGCAGATCCTACTTACGTGCCCTACGAGGAGGAGGGAGAAGACGACGACGAGGAAGACGAGGAAGACGATTTCCCAGAAGAGTTCTTCCCGAAATAGGTTTGTCGATGGGGAGTGTGAAGAGAGGAGAGAGAGGAAAGAAGAAATAGATAAAGTAAAAGACATGTATAACTAATATATGGTAGCTTCAAATATTTTGTGTTGTTTTGGATGTATAGGTTTTCTTTCCACTATTTAGGTGACGGGTGGCCGTCATCGATGGAAAGCTATACATCAGATCGTTTGATCTTATATATAGTGTTTCTAATTTCATGCTTAGATAAATAACAGATACTAGTTCTTTTGTTATATTAGTAACTGCCCGAGTAATTACATTGCTTTCGCATTTGCACAACTTGGTACAAGAAAGGACTCCCTTGATGAAAGGATCATGTTAGGTGATCCGACGACGCGACAGTTCCTTAACAATATTCAGGAAGGAAACGTCGGGTCGTTACAGGTGGTATAAGAGCCCGACGTTAAGTCATTTGGAGACTTAATTGTGGCATAACTATATGGCAAAATAATTGATAGTTGGTTAGAAGTAGAAATTAGATTTAGTTTTGTTGTCTAAATTATACATTATCTGACTGAAATAGGTTGAAATGCCTCCACGTCATGGAAGAGGTAGGGGTAGACCACCATTGCCCCATCACCCCATCGCACTGGGCCAAATACTATTCTAGTAGCCGGGTACGAGCATGACATTGCTTCGGGAAGTGGTGATGATGTACACAAAGCTGAAAGTCTAACAACAATGGAGAATGTTGCAGAACATACTCCGCCAGCGCAGAATCCGCCAGTAGTCAATACTCCTCCAATGGGAAGTACTCCTGGAGTTGAGCAAAATATGGGACACAATTCGCAGTTGATAGAAACTATGGTCAACACTATGGCCATGCTTGTTGTTTGACGTCCCAAGGGTTTTACAGAGTTTGTCCGACTTCGACCACCGAATTTCCATGGTCAGCATGACCCGATAGAGGCTGAAAAGTGGTTAACGCAAATAGAAAAAGTGCTGCAAAGAGTCACGTGCACCGAGGAGGAAAAAGTAAGCTGGGCTACGTATAAACTGGAAAGTGAAACAGAGCCATGGTGGCAATCTGTCGAAAGAACAAGGATGCCCAGAGTACCATAGACATGGGCAGAGTTCACCGAGGCATTTAATGAAAAATATTTTCCAGCGCCCGAGAGATATGAACTCGAGGTATAGTTTGCAACCTTAGTACAAGGTCAGATGGTGGTTAGAGAATATGAATCAGAGTTCACACGTCTCTCTCGTTTTGCACCTTTGTTGGTCGCCACCGAGTTGATGAAAACACAAAAGTTTGAGCGGGGTTTGAAACCCTTGATCAAAGAACGCATTTCATTGTTTCAGGCAACGACTTATGCCAACGTGATGAAATTAGCCTTGATAGAAGAAACTGATGTGGATAGGATGTTCAAAAGGAGAGAAAAAAATAGAAAGCCAGAAAAGCTCCATTTCAGTCCTTTAGTGCCGGTTAAATTAGCAAGCGACCACAATTCCAAGGACAAGCAGCATTTCCACCAGCTGCAGGAGCTTATGCACGACCATATGGTTCATTGACATTTCCATTACCACCACGGATTCCACGTGTTCAGAATCAATCCCTTTCACCAGTGGCTAGAAGTACATCTGGGTTTTCTCAAGCACGGCCGACAGGTTCTCGCACGGGATCTTATACGGCTTCATCAGTTGCCTTCAAAGAAATTTGTTGGAAATGTGGGAAGGCACACAAAACCGATGAGTGCCGTAAAGCTTCTAGTGTATATTTTCGATGCAACAAGATGGGACACCGGATTAGAGAATACTCGGAAACGGTCAGAATAACAATAAAGGCAACACTAGTATTACGATTGGCAGGACCTACGGTACAAGGCCGAGCTTATGCTGTCACTGTAAAAGATGCACGTACTAGTAATGACATCATTCAAGGTATGTTGGTCTATTACATATCTACGTTAATATTTATTATATATTATCTTTTTAGATAGAGAAAGTGCATCTAGTAAACTATAAATACTATAGTAGAAATTGTTAGATTTATATATTATTATTTTTGAATACGTAAAAGTAATATAGCTAACACTAGATAGGGCTTTAGGTATTCTGCAATTATATCCAAAAGATGCTTATTTATGTTATGATGCACGAGTCTTGATAGATCCCAGATCTACACACTTGTTTGTTACACCCCATTTTGCTAAAAAATTGAAGAAGTTGGGAGGTATCCCAGAACCTCTTGACTTTATTCTCTATGTAACACTTCCAACTGGACAGTTTCTCACAATTGATATGGTATATCGATCGGTTATCGTTTGGATCAAGGACTACTGGGGATATGAAGCAGTAGCCGACTTGATCTTACTACCGATGCAAGGATATGACGTTATCCTTGGCATGGATTGGTTGTTCAATCACCATGCGAATGTTGACTGTCGACGGAAGATTGTCTTTTTTCGACCACAAAAGAAGAAATCAGCTAAATTCTATGGGGTACCGTCAACAAATCTATCTTTGATATCTGCAATTCGAGCATGACGATTACTTGATGATGGTGCTCAGGGGTATATTGCTTTCATGCAAAGTAAAGATCGAGAAGTGAAGACACTTTCACTTTCAGATGTACCAATTGCCTGTGAATTCCCTGATGAGTTTTCAGGCTTACCTCCTGACAGGGAAGTGGAGTTCGCTATTGAGTTAGCTTCGGGTACCTATCCAGTATCGAAAGCACCATATAGAATGGCACCGACAGAGTTGAAAGAGCTCAAGGAGCAATTGCAAGAGCTTCTTGATAAAGGTTTTATTAGACCGAGTGTGTCTCCGTGGGGCGCACCGGTGTTGTTTGTGAAAAAGAAGGATGCTTCGATGCGTCTTTGCATCGATTATCGTCAACTCAATAAACTGACGATCAAGAATAGATATCCTCTCTCCCGAATCGACGATCTCTTAGATTAGTTACAAGGAGCGCGTTTCTTTTCCAAAATTGATCTACGATCAGGATATCATCAGATGAAGGTGAAAGCTAAAGATATTTCGAAGACAGCTTTTCGAACGCGGTATGGTCACTACGAGTTCTCATCATGGCCTTCGGGTTGACCAATGCACCTGCTATATTTATGGACTTGATGAATCGAGTCTTCAAACCTTATCTTGATCAGTGTATCGTGGTATTCATCGATGATATACTCATTTATTCAAAGACAAAGACAGAGCATGAAGATCATCTACGTCTGGCATTAAAAACATTGAGAGATTCACAGTTGTATGCTAAATTCAGTAAATGCGACTTCTGGTTGGATCAAGTCAGTTTTCTGGGTCATATTATTTCTGAAGCAGGTATTACGGTTGATCTTGCAAAGATATTAGCTGTAGTACAGTGGAGGTAGCCACAGACAATAACTGAGATCTGAAGTTTTCTAGGTCTTGCAGGTTATTACCGACGTTTCGTTGAAGGATTTTCACGACTTGCTGGACCACTTACGCAGCTCACTCGAAAGAATGTTAAATTCGAGTGGACTGAGGCATGTGAACAGGGTTTCCAAGAATTAAAAAGGAGACTCACTT
Organism: Chloranthus sessilifolius; assembly: GCA_021018995.1. Lineage (NCBI taxonomy): Eukaryota > Viridiplantae > Streptophyta > Magnoliopsida > Chloranthales > Chloranthaceae > Chloranthus > Chloranthus sessilifolius. Next base: position 36,975,094 of record CM037586.1, read on the forward strand.
TCGCACCTATTCTAGCATTACCATCCGGCAGTGGTGGTTTTTTCGTCTTCAGTGATGCGTCATACGGTGGGTTAGGTTGCGTTTTGAATCAATGGGAATGTGTAATTGCCTATGCTTCTCGTTAGTTGAAAGACCACGAGAAAAACTATCCCACTCACGACCTGGAATTAGCAGTAGTTATTTTCGCATTAAAAATATGGAGACACTATCTGTATGGTGAAACATTTGAAATTTTCACCGATCACAAGAGTCTTAAATCTCTTTACACAGAAAGAGTTAAATTTGCGACAAAGAAGGTGGATGGAATTCTTGAAAGACTACGACTGCTCTATTCAGTACCATCCCGGCAAGGCCAATGTTGTAGCTAATGCGCCGAGTCGCAAATCATCAGCTCAGTTATCTCATCTTGTGACAAGACTACAAAGATGGAAACTACTCAATGACATTGTATCATCAAGTGCCACTCTACGAGCAACGTCAACTGGAGGTTTACTTGCTACAGTAATGATCCGGGCTCCACTTTTTGATAAGATCAGAGAGCTCCAGATGTAACATGCAGACCTTATTTCCATCCGACATGGAGTACAAAGTGGGCTACAGTCAGACTTTTCGATTAAGGACGATGAGTCCTTATTGTTTTGAGGATGAGTATGCGTACCTAATGATCATGCCTTACATCAGGAAGTTCTTGAAGAAGCGCATAAGTCAGCCTATGTTATTTATCCTGGCAGCACAAAGATGTACCAGTATTTAAAGAAGACGTTCTAGTGGAACGGTTTAAAACACGACGTAGTAGAATATGTTGTAAAGTGTTTAACCTGTCAGCAAGTAAAGGTTGAGCACAAACACCCTGTTGGTCTGTTGCAACCACTGCCTATTCCGGAGTGGAAATGGGAAAATATTTCCATGGATTTTATTCTCTGTTTACCTCGTAATCATAAGGGTTACAATGCAATTTGGGTAATTGTTGATCGTCTCTCCAAATCGACGCATTTCTTACCCTACAATACCCGATACAGCATCAAAATTGGCTGAAATATATCTGCGAGAGATTGTATGATTACATGGGATACCCATCAGCATTGTGTCATATCGCAACCCTTTATATACCTCGTGACTTTGGCAGAGTTTCCAGGAAGGTATGGGTTCCAAGTTAGACTTCAGTACTGCATTTCATCCTCAGACCGATGGGCAGACGGAGAGGGTAAATCAGGTGATAGAACATATGTTAAGGGTCTGTATGCTAGATTTTCAAGGATCATGGGATAAACAGTTACCCCTGATCGAATTTACATACAATAACAGCTTCCAGTCAAGCTTCGGTATGGCACCATTCGAGGCACTATATGGACGCCGATGTAAATCTCGGATTAACTGGGAAGAAGCTGGAGAGCGTTTGATTTTAGGCCCTGATTTGATCAAAAGCACAAATGCAGTTGTTCACGTTATTCGAGAATGATTGAAGAGTGCTCAGAGTCGACAGAAGAGTTACGCCGATCTTAAAAGAACAAGTGTTAATTTTCAGGTAATATCTTACACTAATAAGTCTTTTCCAAATTTACTAAAATTATAGTATCAATCTGATTGAATAATATATAGATTGGCAAGCACGTCTTTATTAAAATCTCTCCGAAAAAAGGCGTGATGTGATTTGGGTAATGAGGCAAGTTGAGTCCTCGTTATGTTGGACCATTCCCCGTATTAGGCAGAGTAGGAGAGGTCGCGTATCAACTCGCTTTACCTCCGCACCTAGCAGTCATTCATGACGTATTCCACGTGTCTATGCTAAGGAAGTACGTTAGCAATCCAACACATGTGTTGGATTATCAACCGTTAGATATTCAGGAAGATTTAACGGTAGCCGAAGAACCAGGTCAGATTATGGACTGCAGAGACCAAATTTTACGAACAAAGCAAATTCTACTCGTTTTGATCCAGTGGAAGAATCATGGATTGCATGAGGCTACCTAGGAACGCGAAGCTGATATTTGTGCTCAGTACCCTCTATTATTTACATAAGGTACGTACTTAAAATCCACTTACAATATAAGCTGATATTTGTCACATGAATATTTCTAGAATGAAATTACTGTATTTATCAATTTATTTTAATATTTATTGATGCACCCTGCACCAGTATACAAGGAATCACATCCCATGGAATATATTACTTAAGTTTTATGGACCTTGCAAATAGCATCAGTTTATTTTAGCACTCAAATACAATTATTTTATACAATTAAATATTTTTTTTTGAAATTGTGAAAAATAATTTAGAAAATAAATATGGAGAATAAATAAAGAGTCAAATATGTTAATAAGTGACACCGAAGTAAGGACACATCCCAGCATACCGCCACATGTCCTAATTAACCAATACAAGGCCATCTATGGGCCAACATGATATTTTTCCACGAGATGTACTGCAAGATGGATCCAAAATTCATCAAAATAAAAAATTTTAGCATAGCAATCTACATAAAAAAGGTCAACAATTATTTTTCTACAGACCCAACATCTGTTAAGAACACCCAGGTACCAAAATGTCTTATATAAAACCTCCTTGTCATGAAGAAGGAATAAGCAGTGTCAAGCTGGCAAGCCTTTATAGTTGCCGCGACCACCCTGTGGGGATTTTGTGGGTCCGAAACCCACTTCAAGATATTCTCAGTTGGTTTTCTGTTATAGAATGTGTTGTTTCTGGTTTCTTCGACCTTCCAAGCTCTTATACTTGCATGCACTCCTCCAGATCCAGCTAAACTCAGTTCCATGCCACTGATTTTCTCTTGGCAACCCTCCATTTCCTGCTATTTCACTAATTCAGGCAGATTTTGGTGCCTTGTGAGGTACAATTTAGAATCCCAGCTCAAGTTTGTATTTCTTTATTTTTAAATTCCTTAGAATGCTACCTAGGAAAATCGGGGCATCAAAACCCCCTAAGGCTTCAGCTCAATCAAAGGGCAAGGCCCCTGCTCCTTCACATGAACCAATAGATCCACCCGTTGAGCACGAACAGCCCATCCCATGGTGGGCTGTGAAGGCTATGGAACCCGAGTGGATCATTGATGATCGCCTACTGATACCGAACGACTAGACTGCATGGTCTATTCTGTATATAGAACAGGCGTGGTTAGACACCTTATATCAACCATTCCATACCCAGTTTTATCCGTGTCTCGTCCGTCTCTTTTACCAAAATCTCAAAGTACCACCAACAGTTGGTCAGTTGGAGACCGAAATTGACAATAGAAAGTTTTATTTCAATCTACAACACATAGCCCAAGCTATGGATTGTAGTCACAATTTTGACATAAGTTTAGGACTGCAAATGCCAAGGCAAACAGATGTGAATTTCCATCACATCACTACTAAAATGACTGATGGGCAGACCTCTTCTACTCATAGCCTGGTAGTCCGTCGTAGCCAACTATCACAGAAAATGTGGTTTTTAGATTGTGTATTTTGCTGCAATTTGTACCCAATGCAGCATGAGAGAGAGCGCAGAGATACACTCTTACAAGCTCTCTTCGCTGTTTATGAAAACCAATGGTTAAATGCCCCGAGGGTAGTATGGGAAGGCATTAAATATGCCAACATCCATTTACAAAGCACTGTCTCAAATCTCATGCCATCCTGTCCCTATCCTCGCCTTATTTCTCACCTTTTAGAAGGCCATTTTGATAGTGTTAATGAAACCCCGTATCAAGTCCCGTTGGGTGAAGAGGTCCGCACCGATAATATGCTGGTCTTTAGCCCAACCATATGGATAAATGTCTGTCAAAGATCCTCTCACGCTGTGAGCAACCGCCAAGCCAAACAAGTCCATCATCCTCCCCAATCTCAACAAGAAATACCTTCACCTCCAACCCATGACATTCCTATTCCCCCTCAACCACAAACCGAATCAGTTCCTCCGGCTCAAGGAGCATATACCAATGCTGATTTGGTCCTGCTCATGCGTGAAAACCATGAGCAGACCCTCCTCCAATTCGATAATTTGTATCGAAACCATTATATGCTCCATCAATGCATTGATTACATTAAAGAAGCAACCAACATCATGATGGAGCATACATTCCAAACCACTGCAAACCCTTACATTGGGCGAGCACACAATTTTGTCTCCCAATACACCCGCAATGCAGCATTACTGGTGCCAGAATTCCAACAAGATTTCCAGCAGCAAGATGCGGGTCCTTCCTCCGCTGGTCAGCAACAACCAAGTCCCCAGCCTGGTAAATTATAAACTCACACATTAGTCGTTTATTTATGACATTTCAATTGTTTCTTAGATTAATTTGAGTTTGAGTTTATCAATAGCAAGATTGTATATTGTGTTGATATCCGTATTCTGTAAGATTGGATCAATTTGAGTTTATCAATAGCAAGTTTGTTGTTACTATAAAGGAGATTATATTTGTTTTGTCGCTATTTTATTTTGTCCGGAGTTTTTCAAGAGTAATTAATATATTCCTGGCTGACATGTACCACATGTAGTATGACTAATCTGTGATGTTCACTAAACCAGTGTATCTTGCTGTCTTACACCATTGACTTTACCGGTTCCAACCTAACCTGATTTCCATCATCGTCTCGGTTTATTTTCGAGGACGAAAATTTCTTAAATAGGGGAGAATGTAACAGATGCCCTAGGTTAAAACCACATTCAATAGTATGTACACGGGTTAGGAGAAGCATGTACCTACACCCGGGACGCAAATGAAATTTGACTAACATTACGAGTAAAGGTGTATTCTACACACACAAGAACTATAACCTTATTAGCCAAAGATCGAAAATAAGTAAACACAACATACCATCTTATGTGTAATACGTATTTAGTTACCTTTGTTAAACTCGATGAAGGAGTTTAAGTAATAAGCAAGCTCATTCGTTTTAGGAGTTTGGCTTCTAGGAATATATAAGCCAAAGCTTATATAAGCCAAGGCATATATATATTCATATATATGCACCAGCTATACATGCACTAGCTGTACAAGAGAATACACCCTAGCTTTTACATGGCTATCATGTGTAAGATTTATATATCAGCAAAGCTGGTTTGTCCTGTAGGGGAGATACTAAGCCACCAAGTGATAGCTTCACAGGGAATCAGAACTATCGGTAGCATATAAGCTGCTTGCATGATAAATACGCTACACGACTCCAATGAGTCATTATGCATCTCCATGCACGCAAGGTCAATACCAACTAGTATAAAGAAAATCTTCCTTTCGTTCTTTGGGTTTCTGTTAACAAACTAGAGGTAATTCTGTGAAGAACAACAAACAGACTGAAATTTCAATAAACTTCTATCAATTCTGCTCTGTTAGTGAGCTCGGCAAGCACAACATCGATATTCTTCCATGTAGCAATATACCACAAATTCACCAAAAGGTCAGTTGTTTGTTCTTGTACCATAGAGATGATCATAAGAAAATATAGCTCAGAGTTAGCCTCCTCAGTATGAAGACATGAAGTCTGAGTGCATAAGTTTGCACTCCGGATTCTTCGTAGACGACCTGCTAAATTAAAGAAAGAGATATATAGATGTATGTTTAGAGGTGCTATAATTTGTACCTGTCTATAAATTTAGATATATATATATATATATATATATCCATATATATATAGATATACATCTATATAAGATATATATATAAGCAAACAGCAGGTCAGCAAAACACAGGGAAGCCAAGTTGAACCACGGCAAGCTTAGCTTGCCGTGGCAACCTCAAAGGGTTGCTGCAGGAAGACACTCTGCTGAGTGGCTTGCCACGGCAACCCCTGAATGCTGTTGTTGAGCTATGTTTGGGCTATGGTCTTCGTGCCGCAGAGTCTTGGTCTATTATGGGACCATATAGGGTGACCCTCTAAGGTATCAACTCTGTCCAGCATGTATCTTGGGTCTCAAATAACCATTAGTCATTTGATATATAAATATTGATATATATATATATATATATATATAAATATATATATATATATACGATAGGTGCAACATGGTGCATATCTCTAGTTCACGCAATTTAGACAAGGGGATGGTCTCTGACGCATGTGCTCCCATCTGATCGAATCAAATCAGGTAGGGAATATATGTTGTTATTTTATATTTTTATAAGAATGTCACTTAATTTCTCATAGAGGCTTTAATAAACTTTCACGTATGCACAGATAAACATAGTAGGAGTAATCTGATTTTGATTTGAACTGATGAACCTGTTCAGATAAGAATTAAATAGACTTGAGTAGCCAGTAATCTTATGAGAAACATATATCATCTATGAGCACATAGTAGCTTTGACCCCTAGTCAGCAAAAATTGATATTACTAGTCTATAACCATAAATCAGTTTTGTAAAGAAATGCTATTATATAATTATAGTAGTCAGTACATTGCATCATAAAAACATACATGGAATGCATATTCTTTGATTCTTTGAAATTATACGTGGTTCAGTATTCAGATCCTGTCAATTGCGATATCCGTTATACATTGTTATGCCGTTTTAAGTCAAGTGATCTTGCTAACTCGGGAGCTTGAGTTTCTCGAATCAAGTGATCCCGCTAACTCGGGAGCTTGACAAGTGATCCCGCTAACTCGGGAGCTTGAGCTATCCTGGTTCAAGTGATCCTGCTAACTCGGGAGCTTGACAAGTGATCCCGCTAACTCGGGAGCTTGACCTTGTTGTTCTCCTGTTTTCGCCTACATGTATCTTTGGTTTTAGTTTGTTTTCTCATACCTGTTGCATCATGTATAAATTCAGCATATCAGCATGATATTCATATTCTTATTCTAATTATGTTTCTCTATGAAAAAGTGATAAACTGTCAATGTATGATAACAATGTAATATTCTCTACTGAGCTTTGATGATAGCTCACTCCACGACGTAAATGTCTTAGTTGCAGAGCCTGATCCGGAGTACGTTACAGATCTTACTTACGTGCCTGACGAGGAGGAGGCAGAAGACGACGACGAGGAAGATGATTTCCCAGAAGTGTTCTTCCCGAAATAGGTTTGTTGATGGGGAGTGTGAAGAGAGGAGAGAGAGGAAAGAAGATATAGATAAAGTAAAAGACATGTATAACTGATATATGGTAGCTTCAGATATTTTGTGTTGTTTTGGATGTATAGGTTTTCTTTCCATTATTTAGGTGACGGGTGGCCGTCATCGGTGGAAAGTTATACATCAGATCGTTTGATCTTATATATAGTGTTCCTAATTTCATGCTTAGATAAATAACAGATACTAGTTCTTTTGCCATATTAGTAACTGCCCGAGTAATTACATTGCTTCCGCATTTACACAACTTTGTACAAGAAAGGACCCCCTTGATGAAAGGATCATGTTAGGTGATCCGACGACGCGGCGGTTCCTTAACGAAATTCAGGAAGGAAATGTCAGGTCGTTACAGGCTACATCTAGGGCGACCTCTTCTCCCAAAAGACATTACGCTCTGCACATGAAACCAAAATTTCATTAGCAGAAGATCCCTTCACTCTGAAAAAATCTTAGACTTGTCAGAAACTCTAAAGAAATGGCTTTGATACTAACTAAGATAGCCCAGATTTTAGCACCCCGAAACCCATGCCATCAGCACGACCCTCAAGGCCGTGCCCCATTTAGTATGCGAAAACTTGATACATCCCTAAATAAGTACATGAAATGAATATAAAAGCTACTGCAGAATTAACATTCTAGTTCTATAACATATCACTAAAATAGTTAATCCAAAAGATCGTTCTAATCCCATATAAGTATATGGGCAAAAGAACCAACCCGAACCCTCAGTGCCGTAACTACAATCACTCTAGAGGGTTCAACAAAAGAATATTACATGTACCATTATCCTTACAAAAATTCAATGGTTGGACGTACCAAGCCAAAAATCTCTCTCAAAGGAAACAAGTCAAAGCGCACAGATGGTCTTCTAAAAGAGCCTCTCAGGAGGGTGCTCAGACTCCTCCCCTGGAATATAATCTCAATCCTCAAGGTCAACCTCGCCAGAAGCAGCACCTGGCTCCACACCTGTGACGTATAGTCAAAGGGTAAGCTACATCCTAGCTCAATAGGGACAATATCTGAACAAGTACATCTTACTTACTCACATACATTTCATGACATAAATAAAGCATGTGATATAAATAAAGCATGAACTCATCAATGTAGTTTAATTGGAATGCAGTTTGAGATACAATAAAATAAACAACATGCTTTTGTTACTCTACTCATTACTTCTGATATTCACTATTTCTCATAATTGAAACAAGGCTGGACTCTTGACTTAAATCATTTAACTTAAATAATCCCTGAGCAATATAGCATCGAGCCCCGATGGAATACCCTCCATCGTCGTCTAATTAGATTATTTTTCATGTAATTCGACCCAAGTCCCTTTCTCATAGGCGACGGGCGTAAAGCTACTATACATCCCTGGGATGTCTACTGGTGTATGGATTGGCCGCCGTACCGGTCACGGATATCCTGTCAAGTCAGTCATGATTTTACCGCCGCGTTGGTTGGGTATTCTACAAACCTTAAAATAATTGTGCTATACTTATAATTGTTCACCGTGTGAATGTGCCAAATACATATTAACTCTCAGCATGTTCAATCCCATTCATAATCCTCTATTTCGTGGATCTTTACATCTACCGTACATCCCTGGGATGTCACACACTCTGATGCATCTTTTAGATGCCCACAGCACACATGCATCCCTGGGATGGTTGAACTCTTTACTCAATTGTTTTCTCACACGCTATTTCATACTGCCACTACTTTAACACTTTTTTCATTACAATATCCTTAAAAGAAACACACGTTTTGATTTCAATTCAGCGTTAAAGAGACATGCATTCATATACTATTATAACATACATGTTCTCGTAATTAAGGGTACAAGTTTAGAAAGAAAACTCGAGGATCTTTCAATCCTAGCTAGAGCTTAACCATCTTTTAGCTTGACATGAACTAAGCTTGGCCAAACACATACGACACATCACTACCTGTATATAAACACTGGGCTAGAAGCCTAATCCATGAAATTTTGCAGTTCACAAAAGTCTGAAATTTCCCAAATCGATCGAACAATTTTTAAATCGTTCAGATGATTTTCTAAATCGATCGAATGATTCTTAAATCGTTCGAACGAATCTCCCAGAACTCCAGCTCCATCAAGCAAAACCGATCGAACGATTCTAAATTCGTTCGAACGGTTTTCAAAATCGATCGAATGAATTTTATTTCGTTCGAACGGTTTTCTAAATCGATCGAACGAATTGTATTTCGTTTAAACGGTTTTCAAAATCGATCGAACGAATTTTATTTCGTTCAAACGATTTTCTCAGTAAACCCCTTCTTACTCCATCTCCTTTGGCCAAATTCGTTCGAACAAACACTAATTCCGTTCGAACGATTTTGCTCTTTCTCAGTAGTGGATCGAGTTCTTTACCCTTTGAACTCATCTTATCCACCCCATGTGCTTTGTCATTCATTTTCCATAATCTAATGCCATTGGATTTTACATTTAACAACTAGAGTAAATATAAAGGATCAAGCTTACCTTTAATCGGTTGGATCCTTTGATCCCAAGCTCCTTGTCTCAACAAGGTTCACCACCCCAAATCTCCAAACCCTTCCCGATACGGAGGGATTCAAACCCGTAAACTCTTTGATCTCCACTCAATCATGCGCATTCAATACGCAAACCGTTAACTCTCTCAAACTAATAACTCTCCTCTCCCCCACTTTTCCTAACTTTCCTCAACAACCTAAGACAAAGAGAAATAACTTCCCCTTTCCCTTTAAAGCCCCTCTTTACTTAAGTGTGAAACACATATATCTAACTAGTTATATGTGATTCACAAATTAATCCTTATTACCCTACTCCCTTCCTCAAACATAATCTATGCAATCTATCTAGTTAACCTAAGTCAGTCAGATCAATATTGGCCAGATCAACAAATGACCATTAAGGTCCGCTTCTCGAGGTGCATTATTTGAGATCGAAATTTTCGGGACGTTATAACAGTGTTAATTGATCTATCGACTATTAAAACTTCAGAATAGAATAGGGTTCTGAAATAAACCCAAAATATAATAAAAAATTTATAAAAATAATTATTAAACTTATGATTAATCAATATTTCAATCCTAAAAGTAATTTTTATAAGAAAATAAATCTAGGGTTCATTTAATAGTCCATCGATACGCGATTGAACGTATCCTACGTGACGAGATCTGAGAAGTACGAGATAGATTGATGGTTATCCACCTCTTGAAGTGTTATTGGCAGATCGATGACGATTAAGGTGATAGAGATCAGCGTCTACGTGATGGCCCATCCACAATTTCGTCTTCTTCTTTCTCCTCGATCTTGAAGGCAGAAAAATAAACCATGGTGGTTCTTGTGGAAGAACACACCAAATATTTTTTTTAGGAAAGAGATTAGGCACTTTTTAGAAAAGGGTGGGTGGAGAAGGAGTGGTGATGACAAGGGTTTCTTAAAAGAAGAAAAGTGTTAAGAGTTGTGCATATCTTAATCTTAAATAGAATTATTCTCATCTCGGTTAGGTTCCATTGTGGAGCACTAACAATGTGCACGGTGCACAATACATCTAACACCACAAAATTAGATTTTTAAAAATCCGGGTCATTACATTCTCCCCCCCTTATAATATTTTCATGCTAAAAAATTACGTAAATGAGGCGACGACCTCGGGGTACTTCTCCATAATCACAGCTTCTCATCAAAAGTCAGCGATTCAACATTAACAAAAAAACTAGGGTCGTTACAAAATCTCATGAAAATTTGTTTTGAATGATTAGAGTTACAAGTCATGGATGCCTTGGAAGCTAAGCTTTTTATGAGATTGTGTGGTTTTGGGGTTGTACCATTACCCGGATTCGAGTTTAGAGAGTTGATCTCTTTTTTCCTTTTGTATGTGTGTTTGTGATAAGATATTATGCAACATACATTAATGAGAATTCTACTCCATTAAATTTGTAACGTTTCCAAATTTTTGAGCATTGAACAGTGACCTCGGGATGTGTGCCGATCGGTCATAGGGTTGACCAAGTGAGAGTCACCACAATGACTATGGCTAATGTAACCTTAATGTGATAAACATGTATATGTAGTGGTAAATGTAATTGAGTCACGTACATCTATCTTGGGTATATGTGCCTAACATCGAAACAAAGGGAGTTATAAGGGACTTAATGACCTAAGAGAAGTAAATTCTCTTGTTGGGTTAGGTTGAAAAGTTAAGAAGAGAGAGTGAGAGAGAGTGAAGGAAGAGTAAATGCTAAAAAGGTGAGTTAATGTGGATTCAAATTGAAGACGAATAGAGCATTAAATACCGGATTCGACGCGTTAAAGCTCGTTGAAGCCAAGGCTTGGTGCCCTAGTCATTAACCCAACCATTCAATCAATCGAGGGATCGATTTAAGGTGAGCTTTGGTTTGATTCCAAATGTAGAATGTGTTGTACATTAAATTCTTGTTTAAATGATGAATTGATAAAAAGGGAAATGAATGGAAATAATAAGGAAAATATTTGGAAGAATGCCCGAAAAAAGGGCTGAGTTCTGACCAAATTGATTAATCGATTTGGAAAATCGATTAATCGATTTTGGTTCAGAAGTAAGCTGGGCAGAATTGCCCGAAACCGATTGATCGATTTAAAATCAATCAATCGGTTCTGGAATTTCGATTAATCGATTTTAAAATCGATTAATCATCTGAGCACTTCCAGTGGCTAGAAAATGAAGACTAGGAAAAATCGATTAATCAATTTTAGAATCGATTAATCAAGTTTGGATTTTCGATTAATCGATTTGGAATCGATTAATCAAAGTCTGAATTTTTGACTAATTGATTTGGGATCGATTACTCAATTTTGGATTTTCGATTAATCGATTTGGCATCGATTAATCGATTTTGGAATTTCGATTAATCGATTAATCGATTTTGACAGTTTATGTTGACATTTGTATTGGACCTTGAGGGTTCTTGGAAGGCCTCGTACCTTCTTTAATGCATCCTTATTGATGCCTTGCTTGTGTTATGATGTACCATAGGTGGTATGAGCAAAGAGTGAGAATGTGGAGTGCGTGGACTTTGACGCATAGTGATTCCAACGCGTGAGGTAGGGAACACCTTGAACATGTATTTTAATTTTCAAAAGCATGTATGTAGAGTGATTCAAATAAATATTTATGCATCAAAAATGTGATTTCTAAGAGTGTGTGTGCGTGTGAATGCTAAATGAACTCCTAAGGTCCCCAGGGGACGTGAAAATGTGATAATGTGTATCTAAGTGATGCGTTGAGCCAGTGGCATCCCAGGGATGCAGAAGAAATCTATCAGTGAAGTAAAGAAAAGTTGATGAGGCCTAATATACCAGAACTAGCATGATCACACGGTGAATAACTATATGTAGCGCACATGATATTTTTGTTATTTAAGGTTTAAATAGAATACCCCACCGACGTGGCGAGATCCCCACGACTGACTCGACAGGATATCCGTGACCGGTACAGCAGCCAATCCATACACTAGTTTAGACATCCCAGGGATGTGAGTATGAGATCAGAACCCCTTCGCCTATGAGAAAGGGACCTAGGTAGTATTCAAGTAAGAAACAGATATGATAAGTGTCTATTTAGACGACGATGGTGGGTATTCCATCGAGGCTCGATGCTATATTGCTCGGGGATTATTTAAGTTAAAATTGAAGTGATTAGGCCAAATTAGTGTACAATACCAGTAAGTTGAGAATAAACAAACACAAGTAAAGTAACAGTTGCATTTATTATATCATTTCAGTTGTTTAAAATGTTTTACCATGCTTTTAAACTGTTTTAGAATATATGTGAGAGCTTAACTTATATGTTCACTTGTTGTTTCTCTATTGAGCTAGGATGTAGCTCTCACCCTTTAGACTATACATCGCAGGTCCATTACTAGCGGCCGCTGAGGCTTCGGGAGACGTTGATCCTAGGGATTTGGATTACGTGCCCGGGGAAGAGTTGGAGCCTCCTCCTGAGGACTTCTTCTAGAGGACCCCTGCATACTTTGAGGGAGATTTTGAGAGTATACTGTACGGCTTGATATGTCAAACCTTTTTATTTTGAGAAATGTAATTAAATACTATAATTTTTTTGGGCGAACCATCTGGGGTGATCTGATTATCACCGATAGTTCGGGTCGGTTCTTCTGCTCATGCATTAGCATGGAAGTAGAACTGTCTTTTGAGCTTCTGCTTTTGATTAGTATATCTTGATTTCATGTAGTTCAGTTTATCAATTTTATTTTGAGTAGTTATTGCTTGGTCATACCATTATTCCGTATAGACTTCGGGGGCACGGCCTAGAGAGCCGTGCTGATGGCATGAGTTTTAGGGTGCCGAAATCCGGGCTGTCACAAAATTCAAATAAAATTCTTGTCACCTTTTACATGTCATCTTTTTTTCTGTGTTCTACCTGAATTTGTGGCTATAATAATCATATGCAATTTCTTCATTTTATATGGATGTCTTCTAACCTCTACTCTATGAAGAGGGAAGGGGGGAGTTAAGACGAAGGAGGAAAATATTAATTTTTTATAGAAATTAAAAAAAATGATAGACATATATTCAAGAAGAAAAAAAGAAAAGACCATGGGCCAAAGGGTGAAAGATAGGGCAAGTGTTGTGAGACAGGCATAATAAGACCGCCTCCATTCTCTCGTGTGCACGTGGTTTCTTAAGTAATATTTTATATGTATAAATATCAAGATATTAAATCTTTTGATATTATAGACAAAAGAAGAAGCTTTTGGTGTTTTTCTATTTATATTTTTTAAATATGTTAATAAATATACAATGCATTTTAAATTATATTGAGCTTACTCAAGCAAACTTTGTGACTTATACTATTCCTTTTTTTTCGAGTCTCGTTTTATTTCATATCAATCGGGGAAGGCATTGGAAGCAACACCGTCCACTTTTTTATACTTAAATTTTAATTATTATACAACCAATACTCTATGAGATAAGGAAAGATGATGAATTCAATTCGTTTTATGTTGAGCAGGATTCTATATTTTATGTTTTTTTAAGACATTTTCGTTTGGTTATGTAAAATCAAACTGTTGATAAATACATTATATTTTCTTGATTACATTGAATAGTGTTTAGTTTTAATAATCTTTAGATTATATTGATCTTATTACAGTGAAATCACATATACTTATGTTGATGATAGACGCAAATCAGCAATTTTGAGAATGGGCAGTATTGGGAAAAAAATGGTACATTCTTACAAAGATGTTATTTTTTTTCTATGGCCAATTTCAATGCTAATGAATTCAATTGATATTAATAGTGGAAAAAATGGTTAATACATCACACTTGATTATTTTAAACTACTATTTGCATTCAGTTAATATTGATAGTGGAAAAGCAAAAAATGCTCCCTCCGGATGCTAGCCCATACAACTGGATAAAAACTCTTTGCTCGAATACGCCATAGTGAGGTAATCATATTATTTTATAATATGTATAATATGTTTTATAATATTTTTGTCAATGTTTGTGACTTATAAAGTCTTCAACTCTTAATTGATACAACAAACTAGGAGTTCCATAGACCTCGACTAGCTAAACAAAGCTTTTTATTATGACACATGTTCGTAAAGATGACTGATCATGTCATGCCCCTGCCCCTTCCTGTGGTCAAACTGTGCACTTGTCTTATGGTCAGAGTGCCAGTGCATAAGCAAGGGTCGCGATAGTTGATATAAGAGTCAAGATTTTTGATATATAAAAACATGCTTTGATTAAAATCAGAGACCAAAGTTTTGAGAAAATGTAAGGTACTCATTATTTGAGCACCTAGTTTGACCAAAGTAATATATTTGCATATGTATCCTATTTTTATGTCAAGAAAGACCAAACATAATTTATTTTTCTCGAAACCGATACGTATCGTCTGAGCCCAAAACCGATATGTATCGGACAATACGTATCGTTATCGGACGGTACCGGACTATACATTGAGTGTATCGTCCGGTTAATATATATATATGACCGATACGGTACATTGAATGTACCGTATCGATGACCTCCGATACCGATACGTATCGGACGAAATTTTGATCCATGGTGGTGAGTGAACTTATGGCACACGTGATATATGGATTATAAGATAGTTAAGGTAGTGTGTTGAGGCCATGACGAAGAGGCTCTCCATGCCATGGTGAAGCTATTTATTATTTTTATATTTTTTATAATTTTATTTATTTATTTATTAAGAATCAAGTAATTAAGACTCAATAATATAATATATTTATATCATTATACGAGATCTACAACTAACACACGAGATTTGAAGGCAAAGGTGTAAAGATTTGATATTTTTTAAATCTTTCTTTTATCATGTTGTAATAACCCGAATTTTTGGACTTTATTTTAACGGTGTTAGATGATATATCACACCGTGTACGGTGCTAAAGCTTTACATTGAAACTCACCCTCTTTTCAAAAAATTATGATTTTTCCTATATCAATATTAGACTCATTGCGAAGTGTTCATCGATACGATTTCAATGATATATAATTTATCTATTTCTGATAAAAATATAAAAAGTTACGTCCATTTTAAGTGATGAAATAAGTTAAAGGGTATAACTGTAATTTTATGAGAGAAACATCAATTGCTTCGGTGCTTACGAACAAAACCTTTTCTCAAGCTATTCAAGTCACGTACTCCTATTTTATTAAATCCCTTACGAAAAGTGTTAATTAGAATTAACCTAAAACTTTCTATCATTATAAATAAAATTTTAAAAGCTCTCTACTCTCAATAATAAAAAAATTATTTTCTCCCAAGACTTAGACGAACCGACGACTTGGACATCGACCTTTTCAACCCGAATTGCTATAGATCTACCGTTCACGCTTCAAGAGGTGGGTACCCATCAATCCATCTTGTTCTTCTCATCCGTCGCGTATGATGCGTTCGATCGCGCATCAACGGGTTTAAAAATCTCATTTAAACCCAAATATCTCATAAATTAATAGATCTATATGTTTAATATTATGCTTTCCCTTAAAAGTTGTATATTTAGTAGGTCGGTTTATATGTTATTTCTCTTTTCTTTTCAAACAACCCCTTTGTTTGGGCTATTAATATTTTACCTTCTATTAGGTCTGTATATTTAATATGTTGTCTTCCTCTTAAATTTACATACTAATTAAATATAAATATTTTTAAGTATGATAAATCTGTATGTTTAGTATTTTATTTTTCTATTAAAGTTGTATGATTTGTAAGTCGGCTTTATATGTTGTTTCTATTTTTAAACAATCTCTCTGTTTGGCTATTTAATATTGTACTTTTCTATTAAGTCTTCATATTTAATATTTTATCTTCTTTTAAATCTATAAAATTAATTAAACCCCAATATTTGTAAATCCGATAGATAGACTTATTTAGAATTTCCTATTGATATTGTTTATTTCTAAATCAATATAGTTAGATTTTTATTCTTTTATTAAAACTATAATTTTATATTCTTATTTATCTAAAACTAATTAAGCACTCAAATTTAAACCATATTCTTTTTTATCTAACCCCATTAATGACATCTTAAATATAAAGAGAAAATAAGCAAAACTAATTAAGTTTTAAGATACTATAAATTTGATATATCTATATAATTAGAAATTTATCCTTCTACTAAAACTTTAATGATATATTATTATTGTAAGTTTATATTACTGTTTACTTAAAATTAATTAAACCCTAAACTAAAGTATATTCTTATTTTATTTAAAAGAATAATAGATTACACCATTTTAAAGTTTTGAATCCGAACTCGCGACTACGAACCCAAATTCGCGGTCACGAACCCAAGCTCGCGACTATTGATGTACTAGTTTCGGTATTTTAGCCATAACATTTTATTCTGATCTTGGATTGATATGATTCTTATGGCATTGGAAAGAAGACAACGATCTTTACAACTTTATATGAAATAGTCATTTCACGAATCTGACATTTTAGATGTCAAAATAGAGTAACAAGTCGGGTTTAATTTTGAATGACCCAAGGTCACACGAATTTAGTGTTATTCTCTGATTTTTATGACCAAAGTTTCTATATATATTATATCTTAAGGTCTTTCGATCGATGATCATGATAAATCATAACTTAATAATTATAAATATATTTTAATTTAATTATCTAATTATAGTAATCTATATATATATCAATTTATCGCTTCAACACGACCTCTTCGATAATATGAAAGGTTAGAAATTCGATGTCTTGTGATAATCGAACTCTGACTTTTGCGTTGTTAAAAGCACATTAATAACTATCCTATCCTATAAGTGTATTGGTGTTATACAAATATATACATACGTATAAATATAATAAAATCTAAATATAAATCTATTATGTGTGTATGATAATGCTATGTTTCCATCTTTATCATGATATAAGAGTTATGGATATGTTAGGTCATACATACACGAGTATATGAGATCATGCCTACGCTAGGGCGCGGTGATTCGTTGAGATAATATCAAAGTGAGAAATACATCATATTCATATGTCTTACAACTCATGGTAGTATAAGACATTATGACGAGTCAGGTGAGTGCAAATTCAGTGCAACCTTATATACGGTGACCCTATCACCCCTAGTTTTAATATGAGAGGATAAGATATGAGTTATGATATGAGATTTGGGCCTTGGGCCTTAGCTATGGTGAGGTTATCCTACTATAGATTATCTTAGAATTAAATTGTAAGAATATGATATGAGTATGAGTACGAGATAAGGTATGTTATGAGTACGATAATAAGACACCGCTGTATAGGTTAATAAAAGATTAAGAACTTAAGTCTCTGTATATGTTGTTCCTTGCATAGCCATCATAAGGGCAACAACGTCTTTCAGTCAAGACGGGTCTCTGGGAGACAGTATGAGTATTAGTGTGAGTATGAGTACGAGTATGATATAAGTTATGTTTAGCCATTATGTCTCCCCATTAGGCTGAGTGGGGAGTATGAGGAGGATAGGGAGGGTGATTAGATAGATTATGATATAGTGGTATAATATTATAGTGACCCTCACATGGTAGCTCGAGCAGCGACTCTAATACAGGTTATTTAAGATTTATGAGTATGTTAGTTACGCCCATGAGATGTACAGACATATGTGCGAGAATAATAAAATACAATATGATATAATATGATATGAGGTATAGTAAGGTACGTTAGGATATGAGTGTCAATGTGATAACCCAAATTTTTGTGACATGTGTAGGTCACGTGTGATTTACACGATGTGGGAGTGTATGTGGGGAACAAGTGAACCACACCTACTTTATATACTACTAGGTGTAGGTGTCTTATATGTGAACATTATGAAGGTAAAACATCTAACATATGTGTGTGTGAAACACACTAGTTCTCACTAGATAAGAGAAAAGGGGGAGGAGTCTCCCATACGCATCATATTGAGCTTAGATAGAGAGAGTAAAACAAGGAGAAGGAAGAGAGGGTTTTCTAAAAGAAGATTAGAGAAAGAAGTTTTCTTGTGATTAAGAGACAAGATCCACTTTACGGATCTTAAATACATAGGATGAGAAGAGTGTGGTGAAGAAATTTGAAAGAATCTTGTGGATTTGAGTTAGTGGATAATCTAGAAAGGGGTTGGAAGAGGGATTTTTGAAACCCTCTTTATTTGAGTTGATCTTGGATCCAATCCAGATGAGATCTAATGACTTGAGGTATGTTTTAAGGTTTATATGCGCTTTAAATAGAGTATTAATTATTTAGTTAAATTATATGAGCTTTTAATAGGGTATTAAATGAGGTAGAAGATGAAGTCTCGAAAAAGATCGAGCAATAACTGTGATCGCTCCTCGCGTGAGCGGTTAAAACAGCTCGCTCGTGCGAGGAAGGAAAAATAATATAGATTAAAATGTTCTTGACTCACTCGAGCGAGGCCCTTTGTGAAAGGGAAGGTCGCGCAAGCGAGGGCTCGCGTGATCTACAGGTACCTCGATTGTTATCGCTCGAGCAAGGTCAAGTGCCTCGTTTATAACCGCCTGAGAGAGGGAATGAATATATTATATATAACTAAAATATGTTCTATGCTCGCTCGAGTGAGGACATTTTGTAAAAGGAGGCTCGCTCGAGCGAATGCCCGCGTGACCTTCAGATACCTCGATTATCATCGCTCGCGCGATGATTAGTGCTCGCTCGCGTGAGGAATAGTGCTTGCTCGCTCAATGATTAGTACTCGCTCGCGCAAGGAACAGTGCTCGCTTTCGCTAGGCACTACATAGATTTTTATACTATTTTTACTGCTCTTGGGAGCTATAGTCCTCAAGATTCTTATAGGTTTTTCTAAGAGTATTTTGACACATGCAACATAGGTTGGCATGTAATTATTGTGTTGGATCCTCTAAGAGATAATGATGCGTTTCGAATTATCGGAATTACTATGAGGTAGGGAGCACCTTGAACATGTACTTTGATTTCAAAAACATGTATGTAGTGATATAGAAATGAAAATGCTTTAATCATATATTCCTCTCAGTATGTGTGTGTGTGTGACACCAAGTAAGCATATGAAAATGAGGCATCCCCAGGAGATGAGAAAGTGATAAAGGTGTCAGTGTGATGCGAGTAATTTAGACATTCGAGGGATGTAAGTGAGATTGTAAAGTAAAATTGAACAAAGACTGATAAGACCTAATTGATATAAAGTAGTATATTTACATGGTGAATAAACTATATGTAAAGCACATGATATTTTTGTTATTTAAGATTTGAACAGAATACCCCACCGACGTGGCGGGATACTCACGACTGACTCAACAGAATATCTGTGACCGGTACGGCGGCCAATCCGTACACTGGTACGGTGGTCTATCCGTACACAGTAACACATCCCAGGGATGTTGAGATGAGATTAGACCCCATCGCCGACGAGAAAGGGACGTGGGTAGTATTCAAAGTGATATGTTTATAACAACTGTCTATTTAGACGACGATAGAGGGTATTCCATCGGGGCTCGATGCTATATTGCTCAGAGATTACTTAAGTTGAAGATTTAAGTTTCTTTAGGCCTATTCAGTGTAATTCATTCACAATTGGTAATAAATGTTACATGTAAACTACTAGTAAACTTCAATACATATGTAACCCTTTAAACTGTTTTTCCATTTAGTTCATAAATACATCATGCTATCATATCATGGAATATATGTGAGGATTTGACTTATATATTCATTGTGTTATTCCCTATTGAGTTAGGATGTAGCTCACCCTTTAGACTATACATCGCAGGTCCTTTGCTTGCAACTGCTGAGGTTTCAAGTGACGCGAATTCGGGTGATTCGGATTACGTGCCCGAGGGCGAGTTAGAGCCTCCTCCCGAGCACTTCTTCTACGAGGCTTCGCTATGTACTTTGATAGGGATAGTTTTGAGAATATTTTGTGCGACTTGGTATGCCAAGCCTTTATTTTGAGAAACAATATAATTAAATAGATATATTCTTTTGGAAAACCACCTGAGGTGATCCATTTATCACCGATGGTTCGGATCGGTTCTCTGTTCATGCGTCGACATGAAAGTAGAACTGTCTTTTTGAGTTTATACCTAAATTAGCATATTTATTTTCGCATCGTGCAGTTATTTGTCTCATCTTGCTTAGTTGTTGCTTGTTATACCAATATTCTGTGCGGATCTATGGGGCACGGTCTGGAGGATCATGCTGATGGCACGGGTTTCAGGGTGCTAAAATTCGGGCTGTCACAGTCAAGATCATGGTCCTGCATTCATGATTATGACATGAGTTTACGATATACACTTGATTTATTATGCTCTTTCCAATTTCATTGTTATATTATATTTATCACTCACTTGATGCACCCACAATACACTTAAGTATAATAGGGTGGATTGGTGGTGTATCCCACTAAGTTTACGTGATTGAGTAAACTCATCCTATGAAAATCTAAATAGTTGCAGGTGATTACATTGGTAGAGTAGACGCAGGCTATTCAGATCTCATTGATGTTGACTTCATTGACCCAGTGGATGCATAGTACCAAGAGCCTTGGGAGGGTGACACCGCTGTGTACCTGGAGGATTACGGTGTTGGTTTTGATCCGAGTGTTGGATATTGATTAGTATAGACTCGATAGTGGATTTTGTCATCTGTTATTATTATTGACTCTATGGCTTCTTTTATCGGATTTGTCTCCGAATTTTATTTCTCTTTTATTATTAGTTTACTTGGATTTTATCGTACTTATTCAGTATTTATGACTGCTTTATATTGTACCTATATGTGTTGGTTTTTACGGATTTCATGGAACCAAACTTGTGTGATAACTCTGAATAAGTGTATGTTCGCTTAGTATATCCGGGATATGTGCGGGTCATAACTCAGAATTCTAGACCCTCGAGATGAGATAGAATTTTGGGTTGTGACATATGTGAAAAAGAATGACATGATATTTTCCGTATCTATGCCATGTGAAACACCATCAAAGCTATCTGATTTAAAAGCCATGGTGTAAAGATCATTTTTGCTTAAGGTTGGCACTACAAGTAATCTCTATCATCTTATTCAACACAATAAAAAACAATCATTTGATTCAATGTTTGACTAGAATAAATTAGATGATAAAGATCATGTTTCGTGCCAATATTTGAAAAGAAAAAATTGTTCCATGATTGCCTCCAATTCAGATCTCTTGGATGCTTCACGTGCACAATTCCCAAACATTATCAAGTCTTTCTTTTGAACAAATAGTCAAGCCTATAAGTGTACATCGATTTGATGAACTTTAGTATCAGCCATTGAAAGTAGGAACAAAGACTAATATTAAAGTATTTAAAGTGAATAGGTGGCATTTCTAATGCCAACCATTGAAAATCCGACGCATACAGGTCCAAGCTTAAACTGTCAATGGTGTTTGAAGCATTAACAGAGCCCCCAAAATGGAAAACACAGAGGTAAAAAAAAAACAGAAAAAGAAAGAAATTTTTAAGTGAAATTTACCTGACCAACCTTGTCAGATACACCTTTTACGTCAGAGGCCCTGTAGTTTCACTTTTACGTCAGAGGCCCTGTAGTTTCACCTTTATCCAAACCGACCCGCTGCGTGCCGAGCCGTCACCTTCTTTTTGAAATACCGAAATTACCCCCAAGATAATAAATAGCCGTCCTTTATTCAAATCCTTACTATTTACCTTTTTTACTTTTTGCTTTTTCGTTCGAAGTCGGTGGAGAGGCGGTGTTGATTCGTAGTCGCTAGCGCTTCATTTTTGAATCTTCAAACTACCAAAGCAGTAAGTTAGAAATTAAATTACCTTTCATTTATGTAGAATTTTTTATTCTCCTTTCTACGATCTATGTTTTGAATTAATTTTCTTTATCATACGGTTTCCAACACGATCATCATCGATTATTAATAAATAGTCATCCTTTATTCAAATCCTTACTATTTACCTTTTTTACTTTTTGCTTTTTCGGTCGAAGTCGGTGGAGAGGCGGTGTCGATTCGTAGTCGTTGGCGCTTCATTTTTGAATCTTCAAACTACCAAAGCAGTAAATTAGAAATTATATTACCTTTCATTTCTGTAGAACTTTTTATTCTCCTTTCTACGATCTATGTTATGAATTAACTTTCTTTATCATACGGTTTCCAACACGATCATCATCGATTGTTTATACAATTGATATCGATTGTTTATACAATCGATGAAGATTCTATGCACAATCGTTATCGATCGCATTAACAATCGATATCGATTGTTCATACAATTGTCATCGATCGCATTACAATCGATCTTTATCGATAGCATTAACAATCGATGACGATTGTATAAACAATCGATAATTTTTTATCTAGCCTGATTATAAATAATCTCTTTTAGTATATGAGTCACGCCTTTCAATTTTATTAAATTTCATATACAGAAGCCGTCAAGATGGTCGTACAGCGGGCTGTTGGCAAATATTCACCCACTGGCATTTCGAAGGTCTACGAGGACGCTAGCCCAAAGCGGAAGGAGTTGCTAAGGGCATAAGTTTTTGGGAGAATATTCCAAATTCCAAAGGGTGTTAGTTTTGTTGGAGACGTCGTCGATGCCATGTTGTGTTTTTGGATTGAGAAGAACCACTTTCGAATCAGGAAGAGAGATGTCTATCTTCAGAAGATGGACATTACCTTAATACTAGGCCTTGTGGTGGTTGAACCCCAACAGTATACCCCTTCCAATATACTACCTGAAAAGGAAACCATTTGATATAAATATTTTCGTGGACTACCGACCGGGAAAATTATTTGGTCTCATATAGAAAATGGATTGAGGCTAGTGGAAAGTGATGACGATTTCGTCAAGTTGGCTCTTCTATTTATTTTGTGTACATTTCTTTTTCCCGGGTCCCACCATCAAGTGTTCGAAGACCACATTGAACTCATCGATGTCGTGGAGAACTTTAAACAAACTCCGTGAGGTCTCTACGTGTTCAATGACTTGCTGGAGTATATAGAGAAGGGCGTGACAAATAGAAAACTGCCAACAACGATAAAGCCCTTAAGCCGTATAATATTTATGGATGTATGTGTGTACTACAATGGTGGGCCTATGAGATGCTGCCTGACATCTCACCTCAAAGAACGTCCATGATAAACCCTTTCCCCTGATTGTTGAAGTGGGCGAAGAAGCCGTAAACGATGACGAGAGGCTACACTCTTGCGAAGATGCTGGACAGCATGGTATGATGTCGTTTTAAATACTTCAAATTTATAAAGGTAAATTTGTAAGGACTTTAAAAAGTAAATTGGAAGATTTTGACTACCAAATCAGTCGGTATCGACTGCCTACACTGTCGGTGTGGATCGCCACGCTGTGTCGATTTCGACTCCCTCACGATTTCGACTTCCCTCGCTGATCGATTTACTTCCTACACAATCGGCATCGAATTCCTGCACTATCATTATCGACTGTAAATAAAATTGGTATAGACTCTTTAAGCAGTCAATATATTACAGTGATTGTTCAATTTTCTCTATAATATTGCTATGTTATTTTACAAACTGTCCTTTGTCGTAACAGATTTACTCTCCCCTTGAACCCGTTTCCTTCGAGTTGGAGATACCCCTTGTAAGGGATTATCAGCGGGGTCGAAAGGCCGTTGGAGGGAAGATTGGGGGGAAGAGGAAAAAGGTTGAAGTGGTCAAAAAAGTTGTGGAATTTGCTTTGCGGCCCACGAAGAAAAGAAATTATATCTCTGTCAAAGAAGTTGACGAGGAAGAGTTTGAGGACGAAACAAAGTCTGACGAAGACTCATCATCAGAAGACATCCCCGTCCAATTAAACCGACCTAGAAGGGATGCCACAAAGACAACCGGCAGCATACCAACCTCCTCTAATCAAGAGTTGTTGAGGAGGATTGACGATATGGAGTTGGAGAACTTGAAACTCAACCAAAAGGTGAGCCATTTGGAAGAGTTAGTGAACCAATTGGTGGAAGGGAATAAACAGTTGGTGGAAGAGAATAAGCTTCTCCGGACAAGATGCACCTCCTTTGATGACCGGCTCACTTCAAGGGATGTACAACTGCAAACGGCGGATCATTTCAACAAGGTGATCCGAAAGGAGCAAGGAAAAATTATAGAACTCCTTCAAACGATTTTGGAGGTGACATCCAAGGTATGAGTCGTAATGTAGTCTGCTTTAATTTATTTTGATTGTTTATTGAATCGGTATCGATTAGATTTACAATCGATAACGATTAAATTTACAATTGATATCGATTGTTTGTAGAGTCGATATCAATTATTTGTAGAGTCGATATTGATTGGTTTTAGAGTCGATATAAATTGGTTTTAGAGGTCATATCTATTCTCTCATATCTGGTTATTTATTGATTTTATTTCTTTCTGTGTTCAGGATGGTGCTGTTTCGAAGTTGTTATCGGATGTACCTCTTACTGCCGATATGGGACCAAAACCTGTTGGTCCAGCAAACCAAGGATCAGCTAATATGGCACCACCTCCTCCCACGCAAGAGGAGGTGGCAGCAGCTGACAACTAATCCCATGATCATGATGATAAGGGTGATCCGACTGGTGATGAACAAAACGAGCAACCATTCGATGGTCGCTTGAGGCCTAGGATTAAAGTAAAACAAATTGCCTCAAAGCCTAGGACCGGAAGAAAGCAGTCGGTAAAAAAACCTACAACCGAGACGATGCCTTCTGCTACGGATGAGCTGACAGATGAGCAGAGGTTCATGAATGTCATATGGATAGCTCCCGAAAAGGAGGCCGAGTAAGTTACTTATTTTTGTAATTTGCCCATTTTTCTGATGATAGTTAGTTGTTAGTTCGTAGTTAATTTTGATTTTGAATTTAAACTTTTGACTGTTATGTTTTATGCAATACCTACGTAAGCACCATGGGTGATTATACACTCCGGATGCATACATTTAAATGTTTGGAAGGCCAGGAACACTTAGACAATATTGTAAGTAATTAAATCTCTCATATGTAATTCTTAATTCTTTTCAGTGATGTTATTTTCTATTCATGTTTTCTCACAATTACGACTGCTTAAACAAACGAGAACGATTCTATAGATAGTCGATAGTGATTGTTTAAATAATCGACACCAATTGCCTTAATAGTCGATGATGACTGTATTAACAATCAACACCAATTGCCTTAATAGTCGATAATGACTGTATTAACAATCGACATCGATTGCCTTAACAGTCGATAACGATTGTATTAACAATCGTTACCAATCGTCTTAACAGTTGATACCGACTGTATTAACAATCGTTAACGATTGTCTTAACCGTCGATACCGACTGTGTACAAAATCGATAATGATTTTCTGTATAGTTGATTATTGAAATTTTATTTCTTTCAGATTTTGAGAGGCTATCTAAGACTTTTGGAAGTCATTGATGACACTGCTCATCCTGAGGTAATAGATAAATGTTTCCTTATGAGTCCCACCGGTTTGTCCTATATGGCCATGGATTATAATAATTTCAAATTCTCTATTGAATCTGAAAAACTCAACGACCAACAGTTGGCCACGCAAATCAAACGGTGGGTTGCAATTAAGGAAGCAGCCAACCCAGGCACAAAGGCGCTCCAAAACTTCTTCTTCAATAGGTTGAGGGATTTGTGGGCTCACCAATGTAACACGGTACATTATGATCTCTGCAAACTTTTTTTATAATTTTCACCATTGTATCCTCTAATATAATATTCATTTCAAATATTTGTCCCAGTCCATAGTCACGATCTATTACATTGGGCGCTTGCGATCGTTAAAGTTTTAGAACGATCGGTAATGATCATTGACCCTATTTTGGATAGGCCCTCTAAAGAGAAGTATTCCGTCCAAATGAACGCTCTGGTAAGAATTGTCCATACTTACGAATTATAAATTTCTAATTTTTGTTTATTTTATCTGACTATGCTTACAACTGCATAAGCAGTCGTTATCGATTTCTTATGTAGTCGCTAACGATTACCTAGATAGTTGATGTCGACTGCTTATATGACTGTTTTGACAGTCGATATCGACTGTATTAACAATTGAAATTCGAGAAAATTCTAATAGTAGTAAAAATTTTCACTGTTTGTTTATCTTATTTGACATTGTACTTTTCAAAACAGACCAAATACCTACCCGCGCTTTTACATATATATGGAGACTCCACTGCATTGAACGCTGAGATCTATCTGTGGTCAAGTTCTGATTGCAGGATCAAATCGGTACCCCGACAGAGTAATGGGTGGGATTGTGGGGTGTTTGTTTTGAAGTACATAGAGTACTTTATGGCAGGAAAGAAATTCGACTTCAGCTAAGACAATATGAGTCAGATCAAGGCAAAAATTGACCAAGCCCTTGCTAAATTCACTGCCGATAGAGAAGCCGATGTAGAACCTACTACTGATGCACCACCCTAGTTTTTTTCATAAGTTAAAATTATATTTAGTTGTAAGCAGAACATACATCAAAATTTGTAAATGGAAATTTGTAAATAAAAATTTCAATTTTTGCAACATTGGACTTATTTTGGAAACTTGTAATCTCAAGTATGTAAAAATATATCTGATGAATATTCAAAAACGAAATAATAGGCTGGTTTTGGGCGTGTCGCAGACCATATTGGCAGTCATATCGACTATATAGAGAGAGTACATAACGAGTATTTTTAAAATCGATATCGACTGTATAAGTAGTCAATATCGATTGAATAAGCAATCGTTATCGACTGCTTAATAAATCGATATCGACTGCGTGTACAATCGCTATCGATTGTGAAAGAAGTCGTTAACGATTTATTAAGCAGTCGATAACGATTGCTTATTCAATCAATATCGACTGCTTATACAGTCGATATCGACTGCTGTTACAATCAACATTGATTGTATACGCAGTCAATATCAACCGTATTAACAGTCGATATCGACTATCCGTCCTAAGCAAACGCTTTGCAAATGCTTAAAAGTTCTACTAAAATGTACTTCTTTACATTTGTAATGGAAATTCATCATATATATTACATTCAAATTTATAGCTAATGGACTGTAGGGTGTTATCGTTGAAGGTAGTCGGCTACTTGTACAGTATCAACCCATCGGCCCCACTGCCATGCAACTCCTGCGATTGTGATCATACTCACTGCACCTGCCACACTGTAAGGCCCTAACCTCACCCTTAGACCGTATCCTTCTCTTGCTCGGACGGCTGGCTTGCTTTCGATAATTATAGGGTAGTCTCACTTTCATATTTTCAAGCAGTTACTTAGCTGGAATTCTCATTGGCTTTTATCAAGGGTGAGAAGCCATTGTTCATCGTATGTTTGTCTAAAGCAAGCAGTGAAAAACTATTTCTTACAGAAGTTATGGTAATCGTAACTTCTTCGATTTATGGCCACCACGGCATGAGAACAAGGCAAGCCATGAATGTGTCAACGGCGGTAAGTACACATCTTGTGTTTCAAGTCGACATGATAAATAAAATTTTCGAAATTGACTTGGAATTGATCACGCCCGTATAGTTGAGATCTCTCTCTATCGATCCATTGCAGCACCTTCATGTGCTTATCTGCTTTTGGGTAGAGGAGGGTGGTCAATTTCTCAGATATCTGTTGTGACAGCTCGGATTTCAGCACCCCGAAACCCATGCCATCAGCACAGTCATCTTGACCGTGCCCCTTAGCTAAGCTCGGAACATTGGCATATCAAGCATAAAATGAAATAGTAAATGAAATTGCAAAATTTAAATCTATACAAAAGCATTTCACAAAAGACAGTTCTACCCTCATGCCTCTGCATGAATGGAGAACCGATCCGAACCATCGATTATAGCAAATCATCACGGATGGTTCGCCCCAAAAGAATAGTCTCAATTATACAGGTACATTGTTTAGCCAAAACAAAGCTTGACATACCAAGTCGTATAAATCTCTATCAAAAAGCCCTCAAAGCGGCACAACGGAGTCCTCTAAAAGAAGTCCTCAGGAGGTGGCTCCAACTCTTCACCGGCCGCGAGGTCCGACTCACTGGGGTCAGCATCTCCTGAAGCCTCGGCAGCTGCTAGTAGTGGACCTGCGACGTATAGTCTATAGGGTGAGCTACATCCTAGCTCAATAGGGAACAAAACACAGTTGAACATATAAATTATCACTCACATATATTCCATGATATGCCATGCATGATGTGTCTATGCAGTCACTGATGAAAACAATTAAAAGCATTACATTTTACTGGTAGTTTCCTTATGTCTTTATTTATTCATGAATGATGCTGAAAAGGCCTAAAGAAAAACTTAAACTTTCAACATAAGTAATCCCCGAGCAATATAGCATCGAGCCCCGATGAGATACCCATCATCGTCATCTATATAGACACTTTTAACGTATTCCCTGGGAATACAAATAGCACCCAAGCCCCCTTTCCCCTGGGGATTGGTGGCGGGGTTTCACTAGTCTCAATCAACACCCCTGGGGTGTGCTTACTATGTACGGATAAGCCTCCGCACTGGCCTACGGTTTCGCCGCCGTATCGGTCATGGGTATCCTGCCGTGTCAGTCATGGATATCCCACCACGTCTGTGGGGTACCCTATCAAACCTCAAATAACAAAAATATCGGTGCCTTACATATAGTTATTCACCGTGTAAATATGCTATCTTATATCAGTTAGGCCCTATCAAACATGATCCAATCTTGGATACATCCCTCGGATGTATCCATTCATTTGCATCACACCTGATGCTCTTATCTCTTTACTTCCTCATCCCCTGGGGATGGTTCATTATAATTACTCTTATGGATGTCACGCACACACACATTTCATAATTCTTAAGCAATAAAGACATTTTGAATTGAATTCTATGTCACTACATACATGCTCTTGTAAAATAAAGTACATGTTCAAGGTGTTCCCTACCTCAAGTCTTCGTTCGATCAATGCATCAAGGTCCCACGTGGCTCCTTGTGCACTAGCTCACACGTACCACCTATGGTACCACATATCATGTTAAACACATCACTAAAGATGCAATAAAGGAGGTCCAAGACCCTCCATGAAGCTTAAAGTCAAACTCAAAAGTCAACATAAACTAGCCCAGTCGATTAATCGAACTCCAAAATCGATTAATCGAATCTGATTCAATTAATCGATTTCCAAAATCGATTAATCGAAAGTCAATATCGATTAATCGATTCTCAAATCGATTAATCGAGATTCCCATTCGATTAATCGAAACCCAATTCGATTAATCGAATTTCTCTACTCTATCCTGTAGATTCTCAATTCGAGTAATCGAATCTCCAAAATCGATTAATCGATCCCAAATCAATTAATCAAAATTCTAAATCGATTAATCGAATTCCCATTTCGATTAGTCGATTTCTCCAAGTCGCTTTTTCCTCCACCGGAGTTCATCAGAGGTTCCCAAATGATTTCCAATTCGATTAATCAAAATCTAAAGTCGATTAATCGAAACTCAATTCGATTAATCGAGATCGGGGTCCTCTGACTTTTCAACTTCTTGGCCAATTTCGATTAATCGAAACCCAATTTCGATTAATCGAAATTGTTAGATTCAACCCCTTTTTGGCTGTTCTTCCCAATTTCTTCCCTTACTTTCTCCTCCATTTTTCTAAGCTCTTATCCCACATTTTAAACTATTTCTAACTACAATTTAACCCTTTAATCCATGCATTTCAAACTACATAAATCTTACCTTTAATAAATCTCAAATTTATTTCAAATCAATGGTTGGAAAGGCTAGGGTTCCAGCTTTGGCTTGAACGGATCCTTTGCGTTGAGTCGGTCTCTTTAATGCTTGAATTCCCCTTCCAATCACCCACAATAACTCCTTGCTCAACCCTTCTTTACTCCTCTCTCTCTCTTCTTTACTTCTCTCTCAACAACCCAAAACACAAATTTAGGGTTATTAAACCCTTTTATCTCTCCTCTAACTTGTGTGTTGAGCACAAGCACCGCGATAGGTGTATGTGACTTCACATATACATCACACACCACACAGTCAATCAATTTATCATATCTCATCCGTTCATCACACTCTATGCTAACTATTGAACTCCTAATTGGTCAAACCTATGACCAATCGGGCACGGATCTCGAGGTCACTATTTAACATGATTTTTTGGGATATTACATCCTCCCCACCTTGGGAATTTTCGTCCCCAAAAATAACCCAAGGGTACATGCTCCCCCCCACACATTGAGGTGAGGTGGTCTAGTTGACTCAGATGCATCCAAGTACTTACACGAATACAAGCATAGGATTATAATTTGAGGAAAATGAACGATTTACATAAAAAATTGGATTTCCATTAATATCTGAAAATTTTTTACAAGGCGCCACATGAGTTGGCGTACAAAATCTACATGTATATAATCATGACGCATACAAAATAAAGACACGACTCATG
Organism: Chloranthus sessilifolius; assembly: GCA_021018995.1. Taxonomy (NCBI): domain Eukaryota; kingdom Viridiplantae; phylum Streptophyta; class Magnoliopsida; order Chloranthales; family Chloranthaceae; genus Chloranthus; species Chloranthus sessilifolius. The sequence continues at coordinate 37,006,118 of CM037586.1, forward strand.
CAGTCCCCTCGCCAGTAGGTGGTCAGCAGTTGCTCCATCATCCGATGATAGTGCTACGGGGGCTGGTGGGTCTGCTGGAGCTGGCTGTGACGGTGGTGGCGACTGTGCTGGCTGAGTAGGCGGAGGTAGCGGTGGCTGTGGCTGCGGCGTCTCTGTCGGCGGAGCGGAGGTAGATGTGGAAGGAGCCGCGTCGGTAGTGGCAGTGGTGGGATGGAAGACGGGACCCCTGTGGAAGGCGGTCCGTCCGGCAGTCCACTCCTCTTGAGCGAGGTAGCGGTGGTAGTCAGTCAGGTAGATGTAGCGGAGGGTATGGAACATAAGGAAGTCCATCCTCCGGTTCATCCACTCGTTGTTGGCCTCCATGCGTGCCAACACGTCCTCGATGGTAGGACCGGACGATGCGGCGCGCCGGCAGTATGATGAAGTGGGTGTAGCGGGCGCGAAGTGAGCGGGCGGTGTCAGTGACGCTGTGGTGTGAGAGGTAGCCCTCTCCACTGATGGCTCGGTCGGGTGTGCCCCACCCACGGGTGGGTCCTGCTGTGGTGGTGGGGGTGGTGGTGGTGCTATTGCTGCTGCTGGAATGGGACCCGGTAGGGTCCGCTTTAATAAGTTATAGCTACGGGTCCATGAAGACTTTGAGAACGTCTTCACCCGGTCCGTCGCCCGCACCTTGTGGGGCGATACCCTTTACTCGGGAGCGTTGGAGTAACACTCCAACATGCTCGAGATCAACCGAGCATACGACATTTTCTCCTTGGGCCTCAAATTGCCCTTCATTAATTTCCCTTTTATATATCTCATCCCCTCTAGGATGAGCATGGTGGCGTCGAACCACCGGCCACAAAAGGCCGCATATAGTGCCTGCTGCACTACATCTATCCGCTTCGGTCGTCAAGAATTACACTTGATAATGGAATCAAGCATCCACATGTAGTGGGGAAGGTCGACCCTCTTGATGGAAGATCCCGACCCCTTTTTCCCGTTTGCCATGCGGGTCATGATCTCTTCAAATCTCACTTCCTCTTCAAAGGGTGGGAAGGGGTGGTCTCGAGGGTAAAGTCGAGGTAGCATTCAAGCACCTCGTGTATGTGACGACGAGTGATCATGTACTCTCGACCCTCGATGGTGGTCTTGATCGCATCGTCGGTCGGGCCGTCCACAAGCCCTTGGTAAAATAATCTCACCAATCTAAGGTAGTAAGAACCCCGGATTGGTTTGAGAAGGTTGCCGAGACCGGCATTGTTGAGGTAATTACGAGTCCATTGGGTCTCACCCGGTACATCGGGATTTGTGAAGAGGGTAGGGTCGATGAGGTACTCGACCTCAAAGGTCTTTGCGGCCAACCATTCATTTGGTTGCACCACGTTAGTGGGTGGTGGGGGCATGGGGGTCGATTCGCGGGAAGACTCGCGCGAAGATGCGCTCGTCGAACCGGAGGTGGCCTCCTATGCCGACGGTGATGGAGTCCTCACCGGCGATGGGGTAGGTGGTGGTGGTGCGGCGTTCTTACGCCGAGCCGGTAGCTTAGAGGTCGCCTTCTTCGAAGACAACCGGGTTTTGGGCGGCATGGTTGGTGAAATAAGCTTAAACTAGGATTTTTATAGCTCAAATGGAAAGAAAAGGTACAAATCTAGGGTTTACCTTAGGTTTCGATGCTAAATTAGGCGATCTCGGTCGGAAATCGACGAAGAGTGCTCAAAACCCTAGCTCGGATGGATGGCCGGAGAAGAAGGAGAAAAGGCGCTCGAAAACTCAAAGTGCAAATGATTTCGAATGGGAAATGAAATCCCCAAATTTTTATATATAGGCCTCGGCTCGATTAATCAAAATTCAGAATCGATTAATCAAGATTCAAAACTAGGTTAAGCCGCGCAAAATCGATTAATCGATTTCCCAAATTGATCAATCGAAAGTCAAAATTGATTAATCGAAAACATTTCGATTAATCGAAATCATATCCGTTTAAAAATTAAAGTTTTAGAGCTCACTGGCGCGAGCCAGTCGATTAATCGAAATCCATTTCGATTAATCTAAATTTCAAAATCGATTAATCAAAATTCACTTCGATTAATCGAAATCGTGCAGTCCCTTCCAAAATTTTCAGGATTCTTTAAGTTCTTCGATTAGTCGAACTATGGTTCGATTAATCGAAATCTCAAATCGATTAATCGAATTCCACATCGATTAATCGAAATTGTTTCTCTGACTCCAAATTTTCCTAAGTTCCTTAAGTAAATCGAAGTTCGATTAATCGAAATCTCAAATCGATTAATTGAAACCTCCTCGATTAATCAAATTTTCATTAATTCATTCCTAATTTCTTCTAATATTCCCAGTATGTTCGATTAATCGAATTCCCAATTCGATTAATCGAATTCCCAATTCAATTAATCGAATTCCCAATTCGATTAATCGAATTCCCAATTCGATTAATCAAATTCCCAAAATCGATTAATTGAAATTATAAATCGATCAACCGAAATTGTATTCTGTGTCTGTCCTAACTCTTATCCAAATTTCCAGTCACTGGCATATGCCAGTCGACTAATCGAACAAAATCGATTAATCGAAATTCCAAATCGATTTGAAATTCAATTAATCAGTTTTGCCCAATTTTTGTAGATTTTCAAGTTCTTTGGTTCTTTGATTTCTTTTGGTAGTTTATGACATCAAGTGGCTCATAGTTCCATAAAAACACATTCACTTGGTCATGTACATACAAAATCTGTTCCTTTAATCATACTTTTGATCGAGACTTCCATTGAACCGCATTGACCCATCTTTCTTCTTGACAAACAAGACCGGTGCTCCCCATGGAGACACGCTCGGTCTAACAAACCCCTTGTCCATAAGCTCTTGTAGTTGTTCCTTCAACTCCTTTAACTCAGCAGGAGCCATTCTATATGGCGCTTTCGAAATAGGCTCCGTTCCCGGTGCTAAGTCGATGGCGAATTCTACTTCTCTTTCTGGAGGTAATCCAGGCAATTCTTCTGGAAACACGTCGGCGAAGTCTCGCACAACTGCTATCTCAGAAATGACATTCTTTTCTTCCTTGTCCTCCTTTAAGAAAGCCAAGTATCCACTGCAACCCTTTCTGATCATTTTCTCGGCCCTTCATCCGAGATCGGGCACAGATGACGACATCTCTCCTTGGAACCGAAATGATCTTCTTGTGTTGGGTCTGAAAATGACTACCTTATTCTTGCAATCGACGGTTGCACAGTGTTGCGCCAACCAGTTCATGCCAAGGATCACATCAAACCATTGCATGTCCAATAATATCAACTTTGCTTCCAATTCATGCACCTCTAGGTCTCGAACTGCTACAATGATGGATTTTCAAGCTAACTCCAGGTCTACTAACTCTCCAGTCGGAATAGACACAGATAGGACCAAGTCCAACGCCTCTGGAACAATCTTCATCCTCTTGGCGAAACGTGGAGTGACGAATGAGTGGGTAGACCCTGGGTCTATCAACACTCTAGCGTCATATCCAACAAAGCATCCTTTTTCATATATAGTTAAAGTACCTATAGTATACATACATACATACAATAATTTACACATCAAAATACACCCTTAATTCACATATAGATTTAGTATTTAGAAAAAGAATCTATACAATTCCTAATGCATGCACCTTCTCTATCTAAAATTTTAATGAAATGAAAATTTTCTTTAATTTAAAAGGGTCTCACCTTGGATGACGTCATGCACGTTCCCTGCTTCCTGAGCAGTGACTACATAGGCTCTCCCCTGAACGATCGGCTTCCTTGCTTGAATGGGTCAGTAGTCTTTTGAATCGAAACTGTCTTTCTTTTATCCGTCTCGGGGCAATCCTTGATCAAGTGGCCCACCTTGCCACATCGGAAACAACCCCTAGTTCCCACTCTGCAGTCCACTATTCTATGAGGCTTGCCACACTTTGCGCAAGTCTCCCGAGGTGCGGAAGAAACAGTACGAGAACCCTGTGTGATAGTGGCGCCAGTAGACATGGCAGGGCTCTCATATCGTAAAGGTCTCCCCGACGCAAGTAATGGAAACCTCTGTTGGTGTTGTTGTTGCGCCGGCCTTCAAAAACCTCCCTGAAACTGTGATCTCTGATTTTGCGCCACGAACCTCGACTTTTTGTTCACCGGTTCATAGGTCCCCGTCCTTCCTTGTTCATTTCCTCCTCTCTGCTGCTCCCTCTGTCTATATCTGTTATTGTTCTCCTCCTCTACAACCAACGCCTTGCTCATAACCTCTTCATAGGTCCTCAACTGAAATGGAGCTACACCTCCCCTAACCTCAGGCTTCAAACCTTACTGAAACCTCTTGGATTTCATCACGTCGGTAGCGACATAATCCGGAGCAAAACGGGCAAGTCGTAGAAACTCTACCCCATACTCTCTCACTGTCATTCTCCCTTGCACTAACTGTAAAAATTGTATCTCAAGCTGGTTCCTCACCACTTCCAGAAAATATTGTTTGTTGAACTCCTCAACAAACTCCTCCCAAGTCCAAGGCAACTCTGGGGTCTCCTGAGCCCGAGTCTGTATCACGGACTTCCACCAAGGCCCAGCCTCCCCATCCAACATATAAGCTGCCCATCTCACACTCTCATCTTCCGTGCATGTCAGCACGCTAAAGACTTTCTCCATCTCCATAAGCCAGTTCTCAGCGGCCATTGTGTCTGCCTGCCCAGAAAATGAAGGAGGTCTCATCCTCCTAAACTCTGTAAAGGATGAGGGCACAGTGCCACAGTCCCACAGTGGTGTAGGTGGCTGCTGTTCTCTTGACGCATGAGCTACAAAGGATGCGGCTTGTTGTGCCATGGCAGCTGCCATAGTCTCCATAGTGTGCATAATCCTTTGTCGCTCCTCTCTATCTTCCTGTCTTTCTCTCACTCTCTCTTGTTCTCTTAGATCTTGATCCTGACGATCTCGATCCTCTTCATCATCTTTGTCTACTACTCGCTTCAGGGCCTCGGGCCTCTAAAGGCATATTAGTAGGAGAGATGTAATCATCTCCACTACGTAGACTCCTCTGTTGGCCTCCCCTTGGTCGGCCTCTTCCTCTAGATGACATTTGTGGTTGCATTTGAAATTAAAGTTTCGTTAGCAGAAGCCCCTATGTTCTGACCAAAAGAACAATGGTCAGAATTGCTAAAAGAAATAGCTTTGATACCAACTCAATACCGGATTTTGGCACCCCGAAACTGCATCAAGATATCATCTTGACCGTGCCCCTTAGCTAAGCTCAGAACATTAGCATATCAAGCATAAAATAAAATAGTAAATGAAACTGCGGAATTTAAATCTATATAAAAGTATTTCACAAAAGACAGTTCTACCCTCATGCCTCTGCATGAATGGAGAACCGATCCGAACCATCAATGATAGCAAATCATCACGGATGGTTCACCCCAAAAGAATAGTCTCAATTATACAGGTACATTGTTTAGCCAAAACAAAGCTTGACATACCAAGCCGTACAAATCTCTATCAAAAAGCCCTAAAAGCGGCACAACGGAGTCCTCTAGAAGAAGTCCTCAGGAGGTGGCTCCAACTCTTCACCGGCCGCGAGGTCCGACTCACCGGGGTCAGCGTCTCCTGAAGCCTCGACAGCTGCTAATAGTGGACCTGCGACGTATAGTCTATAGGGTGAGCTACATCCTAGCTCAATAGAGAACAAAACACAGTTGAACATATAAATTATCACTCACATATATTCCATGATATGCCATGCATGATGTGTCTATGCAGTCACTGATAAAAACAATTAAAAGCATTACATTTTACTGGTAGTTTACTTATGTCTTTATTTATTCATGAATGATGCTGAAAAGGCCTAAAGCAAAACTTAAACTTTCAACTTAAGTAATCCCCGAGCAATATAGCATCGAGCCCCGATGAGATACCCATCATCGTCATCTATATAGACACTTTTAACATATTTCCTGGGAATACAAATAGCACCCAAGCCCCATTTTCCCTGGGGATTGGTGGCGGGGTTTCACTAGTCTCAATCAACACCCCTAGGGTGTGCTTACTGTGTACGGATAAGCCTCCGCACTGGCCTACGGTTTCGCCACCGTATCGGTCACTGGTATCCTGCCGTGTCAGTCGTGGATATCCCGCCACGTCGGTGGGGTACCCTATCAAACCTCAAATAACAAAAATATCGGTGCCTTACATATAGTTATTCACCGTGTAAATATGCTATCTTATATCAGTTAGGCCCTATCAAACATGATCCAATCTTGGATACATCCCTGGGATGTATCCATTCATTTGCATCACACCTGATGCTCTTATCTCTTTACTTCCTCATCCCCTGGGGATGGTTCATTATAATTACTCTTATGGATGTCACGCATACACACTTTTCACAATTCGTAAGCAATAAAGACATTTTGAATTGAATTCTATATCACTACATACATGCTCTTGTAAAATAAAGTACATGTTCAAGGTGTTCCCTACCTCAAGTCTTCGTTCGATCAATGCATCAAGGTCCCACGTGGCTCCTTGTGCACTAGCTCACACGTACCACCTATGGTACCACATATCATGTGAAACACATCACTAAAGATGCAATAAAGGAGGTCCAAGACCCTCCATGAAGCTTAAAGTCAAAACTCAAAAGTCAACATAAACTAGCCCAGTCGATTAATCGAACTCCAAAATCGATTAATCGAATCTGATTCGATTAATCGATTTCCAAAATTGATTAATCGAAAGTTAATATCGATTAATTGATTCTCAAATCGATTAATTGAGATTCCCATTCGATTAATCGAAACCCAATTCGATTAATCGAATTTCTCTACTCTATCCTGTCGATTCTCAATTCGAGTAATCGAATCTCCAAAATCGATTAATCAAAATTCTAAATCGATTAATCGAATTCCCATTTCGATTAGTCGATTTCTCCAAGCTGTTTTCTTTCCTCCACTGGAGTTCACTGTAGGTTCCTAGTCGATCAATCGATTTCCAATTCGATTAATCGAAATCTAAAGTCGATTAATCGAAACTCAATTCGATTAATCGAGATCGGGGTCCTCTGACTTTTCAACTTCTTGGCCAATTTCGATTAATCAAAACCCAATTTCGATTAATCGAAATTGTCAGATTCAACCCCTTTTTGGCTGTTCTTCCCTTACTTTCTCCTCCATTTTTCTAAGCTCTTATCCCACATTTTAAACTATTTCTAACTACAATTTAACCCTTTAATCCATACATTTCAAACTACATAAATCTTACCTTTAATAAATCTCAAATTTATTTCAAATCAATGGTTGGAAAGGCTAGGGTTCCAGCTTTGGCTTGAACGGATCCTTCGCGTTGAGTCGGTCTCTTTAATGCTTGAATCCCCCTTCCAATCACCCACAATAACTCCTTGCTCAACCCTTCTTTACTCCTCTCTCTCTCTTCTTTACTTCTCTCTCAACAACTCAAAACACAAATTTAGGGTTATTAAACCCTTTTATCTCTCCTCTAACTTGTGTGTTGAGCACAAGCACCGCGATAGGTGTATATGACTTCACATTTACATCACACATCACACACCACACAGTCAATCAATTTATCACATCTCATCCGTTCATCACACTCTATGCTAACTATTGAACTCCTAATTGGTCAAACCTGTGACCAATCGGGCACGGATCCCGAGGTCACTTTTAAAAATGATCGGCAACTTTCTCTCTAGTAGTTCTGATTAGGTCGATAATTGGTCTCTCTCGAGCTATCTTTAGTACGTTATTCAAGCTTTCAGCATTATTCGTAGTCAGGGAATCGTACTGCCTTCTTTTCATTTATGCGCATGCTCAATGCTTTGGGTCTATTTTCAAAATATACTCTACGGCCCGATGATCAGCAGGATCTTTCTTCATTTCATTAATAAAATAATCAAATCTCTCTACTGCATATGCTCGCGGCGCTCCACTATAGACCCTTCACATTGTTCCTGGGATACTTATGCTGTAAACTTTGTGTCATATGCCGCATGCAGTAGTTGTGGTGTGCGTTAGGAAAGATATGTTTCACCCTTCGACCTATCCGTGATAAAAACGAAATCTTCAGTAAACTCATCGATCACGAGCACACCTACCCGTTCAAGAAACTATATCCACATATCCTCTTCTTCTAACTCGACAACGGCAAATGCTAGCGGTAATATATGGCCATTACCGTCTTGCACCAAGGTGATAAGTAGGATCCCTTCGAAACGTTCCCATAAGTGTGTGCCATCTACAAGCAGTGTGCGACGAAGTGTATTGCGATAGCTTTCGATGCACAGGCCGAAACTCTAAAAAAATCTTTGAAGCTTACCGTCAAGTGTTAGTTGAAAGGATGTTTATATATTAGGACCTACCCTCTCCATCTCCTTCACGTAGGCCGGTAGATCCACAAATTTTTCTTCTCAACTGTCTCTAATATCATTAAGGACAAGTTCTTTTCCCCTCCAAGCCTTAGCATATGAGATTTACATATTATAAGCTTTTATATTATCAAACATTATCGACGCCAGGGTGTAGTCGAATCCTTTCATAAGTTTCTCCCGTACATAATTGGCTACGAAAGAGATTGTTGCATTACGGTGACCGTGCGGTTCGATCTTAGCGGCCCCGCATGTATGAGTACTATTGAACATCATGATTTTGAAAGTGTCGAGCCCAGTTAATTTAGATGCATGTATTCGCCATGAACAACCGAGTTCATAGCATGCGGCTGTCACTCGATAACTAGTGGTTTTCAAATGTCGAATTTGAAAGTTTTTCTCCACCGCGTACTCTTTCAATGCTCTTTGAAATGTTTGTTTGTCTCTGAATATGTCTCCAACTTCAAACATCTAATTCCGGTATTCGGTTTCCACCTCTTGATCGGAAGACTCGTCCCACTCTTAGAGACGTGTAGTCTAACTCTTGACTACAATGTTGTGACCCATGCATATTTTGTAGTAGGTCATCATATGATTCAATTGGGGTATGGTTTAATTCAATAGTTGCCTTCATGGTCGATATATTTGCCGTAAAATCGCCGTCATCACCTAACTGAACGGTATCATATGTAGGTCTTTTCTCCTCAAACTTATATGGTTGGAAGGAATAGTTACTCACAAAATCAGTCCCACCTAGAGGTACTTGTTCAGCTTCGAATCAAAAGGAGGATGGTTCTTTAATGATGAATACCTTTATAATGTCCGACCTAGATTTATAAAACAAAAATAGGGTGGCCAAATCATCCAAATCTAAAACGTCAGCAAGCACAGGGGTATTCACTATCTTCATAGAGAACTTTATGAAAATTATTTCATCTGCCCTCGCAAAACTGGCAACAGAAATTTGCCTTATAAATCGTTCATAAGACATACCCGTTGAAATTGTAATAACCCTCCGACGGCCACCTTCATACAAACCATCATCGTTTACAATATGACCATCAAAGTGACAGAGAAGAGAAATTTCTATACCAGACATCATCTATTTAAGAAGGAGAAGGAAGGGGTCATAAGACAGATGACAAAAAGAAATGACAAATTGGTAGCAAAAAAACTGATACACAATTGATATTGATTATAAATAGAATCGATATCGATTGTAAAGAGAATCAACATCGATTGTAAATAGAATCGATATCGATTGTATAAGCAGTCGATAATGATTGTTTATGCAGTCGTTATCGATTGTATAATCAATCGTTTTCGACTGTTTATACAATCGATATCGATTCTATTTACAATCGATATCGACCGTTTAAATAGTCGATAGCGATTGTTTATAAAGGCTTTATCGACTCTTTCCATATATTTACCTAGTAAAGTTAATTTTTCAAAATAACTTTCAATGGGGTTTACACTGGATCTTAACATACCTCGCGTCGGAATGATAAACTGCAGGATCTTCAACTCCCAATGGCAAAATGCAGAAGCTTGTTCTCACAAACCTCTGTTTTCTTCTTCCAAGTAGCAGATATGAGGCAGAAGACGTCGTCACCTTCACCAGCTCTAACTTCTTACTAACTCTAGCAGATTAAAATGAGGAAGAAGGAGATATATTTGTGGGTTAAAGAAAGTCAGAGAAGGGGGTAATATGGACTTTTTATTCTCCTTAGGGTCGACTCGGCTTCGAGCTGGTTAGTTTGGGTAAAGGTGAAACTATAGGGCCTCTAACGTTAAAGGTGTATCTGACAGGGTCGATCAGGTAAATTTCCCAATTTTTAATGTTGCTGACATCATTGTCGTTGTTGTCGCCGTGGCATACCATATGGTGTTTTCCCTGGCCCATGACGTCACCTTAAAAACCATGACGGATTATGTGCATATGTTCAAGTAAATGGGGTATGTGTGCGTGATGTGTGTGCTTTGTGGGAACATGGATCAAAATCTCGGCCGAAATTTCAAATTTTCGGCCGAGACATCTCGGTTTCGGTTAAGAACGAATCGAAAAAATGAAAAAAATCGGCCCCCCTCCGGAAAGTCTAAATTATCGGCTGTAATTTGAAATTATTGGCCGATAATTTGAAATTTTATATTGCCGGCCGATAATTTTAAAAATAATTTTTTTTGGGGTTTAAAACCCATGGAGAAGAGAAAAAAAAGAAGAAGGAAAAAGTGGAGAGGGACTTACGTGGATGACTGGATATGAGTTGCTGTAGCTCGAAATCAGCCACTTTCTTCTTCGTCTTCGTTTGCTTCTTCTTCTTGCCCTTTTTTTTTCACTGCGCTTGCTTTGCTATTAAGGAATGAATTTTATATGGAGAATGGGACCGACTCCCATGCCATTCACATACACATTGGAATGGTGTTTAAATGATCTTAGACCATAAGCGTATACTATGTAAGTGATCTGAGCCGTCAAAATAATTTTTTAGGGATATTTAAGCCATCTGACATGTAGACCATAATATCAACCATTGGTTTTAATTTTAAGGGCTGATATTAAAGTTTATCAATCAGATGGTTCACATTCACTACCCACCCTTCAATATATGATCGATTAGACAATGTTTAAATGATCTCACACCATTAAAATATCACTTTTTATTCCACACCATTAAAGTATGATTCATCATTATGCCATGTGGCACACACCTATGATTTGTCAAATGGTGTTTAAATGATCTTACGCCATTAAAAACTCACTTTTTAGTATACACCATTAAAGTGTGATTTATCATTATGATTGCTTCAAATTAGATGATGGAGATCTTGTTTCACCCCAATATTCAAGAGATGGTTAGCTTTTTATTTCAAATGTCATATATCTGCCAAAATTGGCCCTAAAATCATGTTTGAGCGTGATGTGTGCCATAGGATTCAAGGGAAATTTTTTGAGAAACTGTGACATGTGGAATTGAAAATTGACTGTGATAGGTGCGACATGATCTCAAGATCCATTGTGTGGAAGATTAGAGTGAAACACGATCTCCATCATCTGTTTCGAAGCAATCAATGGGTTTAAAGGGGTTGGACAGATGAGCATTTTTAGAGATTGCTTGAGCAATAATAGAGGTACATATATATATATATATATATATAGAGGTACCCAATATTTCACACAGTAGATCTCGAGATCATAGTCCAACTGGCAGACGGTCAGATCTTGATTCCACGTGACATACATCCCCAAAGTGACCTTGATCATGGGCGTATCATGAGAAGGGTTCTCGGGTCACTTTTGAGATTTATTCAATGTAGAATCAAAATCTGACCGCCTGATATGTTTTGCATGAGCTCAAGATCCATTGTGTAATCGAAAATTAGTTTCACTAGTGTAAATATGTATTCTAACAATGTTAAAGAGTTAAAAAAATCAATAAAATAAAGTTCGGCAAAGTTCAGTAAAGTTCGGAGCATATTTGTAAAAAAAATCTGAAATTTACCGAAATTTTGACCAATTTACGGTTCGGGTTTGGACCGAAACCGAAACCGAGATTTTGATCCATGTGTGGGAAACAAATGGATGAATGGGATGTGTGAGAAGACCATTTTGTGAGGCATCAACCTTGTCCTCATGTATTTTCAATTTCCTTCCCTGTTTGCTTTGTTTCCTGAACCTGCTCTTTTCTATACTGTTGCAGCCTCTTTCAGTGATCGCCCTTCGAGGTGTGTTTGAGACACAATGGATTTATGAGTGCCTAACAGATCATGTGAGACCTCATCGTCTAGACCATATTTGCTCAGTTCATGCGGATTATCCCTACTTCCCAAGGATAGAGGATATTTCTGGGTGATGTTAGAGAGATACAAACTCGGGATTTACATGATCCACCTCCCATGCACTACGTCTAAATAGACGAAATAAGACTGCCCAAAGTCATCTTATTTTAAACATAAGGCAGCCTAAAATCGTCCTCACGCCTGTTCTTGTTTGGGCCTCTTAAATATATAAGACGGTCCTAAACCGTCTTATATTTCATAAATAAGATAGTAGGAAAGGACTGTTTTCGACAGTCCTTATATAAGACGGTCTGAAGCTGTCTCATACTAACTACTGAGGACGGTCACCTGCCATTTAATAAGACAGCTCTTGACCGTCTCTAATAAACTGCCTTTTGTTTAAGACGGTCGGAAGCCATCTCATACTAACTACTGAGGACGGTCACCGACTATTTAATAAGATAGCTCATGATCGTCTCTAATAAACCGTCCTTTATTTAAGACGGTCTGAGGTCGTCTCATACTAACTACTGAGGACGGCCATCGGCCATTTAATAAGACAGCTCATGACCGTCTCTAATAAACCGTCTTTTATTTAGAAACGGTCACCAGCTGTCTTATTTATTATATCGGGACAGTCCTTTATGAACCATCCAATTTGAATAATGGCTCAAATAGGATGGTCGTAGACAGTCATTTTTTTAAAAATCGTAATAAAAAAATATTTATAATTCTGGGAATGGCTTGTACCCCAGAATACTCTGCTCATCTATCAGAAAATTACAAATGGGCATAAAAAATACTTCATAGTAAAATCACAAATTTATCCTGCTTATCCAACACTACAAAAAAAGAGTCTTACGCCGAAGGCTGTTATATGAAGCCGTCGGTGAATATAAAGTGTATATAAGTCACTCGATTTTCCAATGAAACCCTTCTCTCCCTTCTGATCACGAACTCCCCTCGTTCCCTCTCACTCAACCCACCCTCTCGCTCAAACCCTAAATTCTTCTCACCCAACCCTAAATACCTCTCGCTCAAACCCTAAGTTCCACCAACTCTAAGTTCCACAAACCATAAATTTCTTGTTGAAAGAGAAGACGGCTGGGGAGGAAGAAGATTGCTTCAAATCTATCAATAAACGCATGCTCTCTTAAATCGCTTCCATTGTTGCTATTCGGGAAGACCATCCCGCTGATGGAACAAGGAGAGACGTCTGATCATGATCCGATGGTGGAGGACGACGCTGACGAGAAGGTGAGCTTTTTTGTGGTTTTTATTGTTTATTTTTTCTTGTAATTTTTACTCTATTCTTTTATTTTGTTTGAAAAGGAGGTTTTAAAATGCTTCTTTATGTATTTAATTTGTTTTTATTTTTATTTTTTGAATGTCTAGTTGATGATATCTAGTTTTTGAGTATTTTTTTGTCTTGGATCCCTTGTGATACGATATATTTCAAATCTTTGTTCAATTTTATTGCCAGAAATTTAGACGGATTAAATAAAACTCAATTTCTGGGAAATTCAGATTTTTTTTTTATATAAACAAGTTATAATTTTCTTTTTTATTTTATATTAATACATAAATTTTGCTAAGAGAATATCGGTCTATTTTATTTTATTTCTTACTTTTAGTTATTTTTTTAATTTGTTTTAGTTTTAATAAAACTCAATTTCCGTGAAATCTTAATTTTTAACCATGTTATTTTTATTTGTTTATATATTTTTTTGTTTTCAGACTACATGAATTTTACGAGTGATTATTAGTTTATTTTATTTTATTTCTGAATTTTGGGTCATCTTTTTAAAAACTTTTGGTTTATTGTTGAAACCCTAAGTAAGTTTTGATCTACTTTATTAAAAAAAGTGTTTGAATCTGTAGAATGAGACCCTAACCCTAGGTCACAGATTCATTTCATTGCAGATTTTGGAGTTTCAGTTAATCTGTTTTAAATCTGTGTAGAAAGCCCTAGCTTAATTCTAAGTAAATTTAACTATAGGTCAGGTTGGTCATTGAATATCACACCAGAACATAATTGGAGAAACAAATTTTGTATGAATACTTATAGATTTGGAATTTCTATGCAGGTCAAGCTCATTAAATGCCTTGTTTAGATATTGTAGTAAACATCTCATTTAATCAGTTGGGAGGACTCTGTACCCTTTACTTTCTTAAGCAGGTACAAATTCATAATGATGATAAACTATAGAGTTATTATTTAATATTCTTTTCCACCAATGCAGGATTATGTATTTATTTTAGATGACATTTGATAGCTTAGCTTTGAATCAAATGGTGGGAATTTTGTCTTAATCTTTTACACCAAAGAACTTTAGGTTATGATGCACCTGTCATATGGTCCATATTAATTCCACATGACACATCCCAAAAATTTTCTGATTACCAACCCAGCTAGGGTTCCTTCCACTTCCATAACAGTAGCCCGAGCTGCATTTGCTATAGATCGCGACCGGCCTTTGCTGTTGTCTGATGCACTGGTGTCCTTGTTATGAGTATACCCTGCACTTGTAGACCATGTTGGATATCTTGGATATGTTCCCAAGCTTGTTACTGCAGTATCATATGAAGGACGGCGAGAAACAATGGCTTCTAGAGAGTTGAAAAATGGGAGTCATGTTCAGGCCGAAGAGATTAATGGATCTGCGGAGGGGCATTTGTTTGTGTGTTCAACATGAACTTGCAGCTAGTACAACTTGTGCAGAAGCTATGGCAGCTACCAATGTAGGAACTCCTCAGGTAAAGCTGGAATAGTGTATAACTGCACCTAAATATGAATTATTTTTTTTATCAGTAAAATATGATTTTTTTTTGGTGTAGAAATAAAAGAATTGAGTAAATTGAGAAAAAATGGGTGAAACAGAAACGGATATGAACTCTTTTGGTTCCAAAATAAATATGATGTGTAAATTTGTATAATTGTTGATGAATTTGTGGCTTTGAACATGCATGATGACTATACACTGGTACATAGCTCTGAATTGGACTTTTCGGATAAAAAAATATTTAGTGGAATACTCAATTATTATTATTATTTTTGTTTTTTGCTGCTTTTATTGTTGGGTCTTTGATGATCTTCATGTTGGTTTTTTTTTTGGTAGAATTTGGATTTTTATTGAGGATTAGTTAAAAATAAAAAGCTGAAGTTTTTTTTTGAAGAATTTGAAAGAATCGAGTGAACTGAGAAAACGGTGGATGAAACAGAGACAAATAAGAATTCTTTTGGTTCCTAAATAAATATTGGTATATTTGTTGATAAATATGGCTTTGTATATGCATGATGACTATACACTGATACATAGGTTTGTATCGGATTGGCTGGATAAAAAAATATCTGTTGACCAGGTCTTTCTAATTTATTGGGCATTTTTTCTGTTTTCGATCATCTTTTGTATTGTTGCAGTTAGTTTTTTGTTTTGTTTTGGGATTTTTATGATTATTTTCCGTGCTTTTATTTTGATCTTCATCCATATGTACTTTTTGTTTATATATATATATATATATATATATATTTTTGGGTTTTATTAGGGATTAAAAACACAAACTTGATATTATTATTATCATCATTATTCTTATTTTACAGAAATGAATAAGAACTTATTTGGTTCCAAAATAAATATAATGTATATATATTGGTATGGTTATTGATGAATATGGGTTTGAACACAACTGATACAAGATAAAAAGTTATCTTGTGAAACTTATAATGATAGTGGGATTGAAATATTCTGGTTCTACTCTATTTTTATTTTTGTTAGTATGTTTTTTGGTTCTTGTAGTGGTGGGTGTTTGATGACCTTCATGTTTTCCTTCTCATTCATGGTTAATATATCGTGATGGGTAGATTTAGTTTTCATTGATTACCTTTGTTCCTTGTCAGTCATGGTCAAGTACCTTTGTTCCTTGTCGTCAGTTTGTTTGATGAGTTTCGAGGGGATACACTTGATTACCATCCATCGGCAGTTTATTATTTCACATGATATTCAATCCGAAAAAGTTGCCTCAACATCACATGGAACTCATCACGGTCAAGTTACCCACGGTTTTCAACTAGTAGATGAGGCAAAAAGTCCAAAGAGCTTTGTATTGTGGCACGACAGTTAAAAAGTAATAAACTGTTATTTTTGAGATCTGTGCCATGTGGAATACCCATCTATGCCAGCATATCTGAAAATATGATGTAAAGATCTTTGTGGCATGAAATGAGCAGGAAAAATGGTCTCTATAATCCGGTTATGCAATTTTCAACCATCCAATAAGATGCCAGTCTTTGACTGTATTCAATCGGATGATAGAGATAACATTCTGTGTCATCCTCTCAAAGTGCTCACATGAGCAACCCCTAAAAAGCTGTCTATGGCTTTGGATCTGAAAATGGCCATCGTGTTTAACCCTTTTTGGCTGACAATGGATATTCAGATCATGTCTCACCTATCAGACGTGAATTTTATTTTATTCCGCATGACACAGATCCCCATACAAATTTTGGGGGTGGGATGGCCCGAACTGATCTGCCGACCCGATCCTGATCAGTTTTGGGCTGGCTGATCCAGTGAGCACTTTTGATATTTCAAACCATGGTCAAGACCACAAATACCTCAGTATTACGTGAGCACTATAAATGGGGAAAGAAATCTGACAGACGGAGCAGCCCATAAACAACAATCAGAACCCAACCTTTGAATCTCGCGATTTTCCTCAAATCAGATCCAGCAGTTGAATATGTTGACCTGATGAAACTAGACCCCGTTTTTTATTATTGGGCCTGACCAATCCCAATTTGACCTGGCCCAAACCGGAACTTGCTGGTCCCAACTAAACAAATCTCATGATTTACTCCGTCCTTGAACAACTATGAAACTAGATTGGCATTGGGCATCAGGTTTAAACTTTAAAGTATTGGACATTCTAGTTGTTATGAGGGTGAAAGTGCCAGTTTGAACACAGAATTCTGGGCAGAAATTTGCACTCTCAAGGTAATTAAAACCTTAATTTTTTATAGAAACATATACATTTATGCTTGTATTTTGTTTATTTTTATCATTTTGGTGTTGCAGGGCAGGTTTTGCTCGATAATGTGGATATAAGGACCCTTCATTTGCAGTGGCTAAGAGATCAGGTTGGTTTGGTAAACCAAGAGCCGGCTCTATTCGCGACAACCATACTTGGAAACATACTTTACGGAAAGCATGATGCAACAATTGCTGAAGTCGAAGCTGCTACTGCAGCAGCTAATGCTCATAGTTTCATTACTCTGCTTCCTAATGGCTATAATACCCAGGTGAGTGCATCCACATACTCTGAGGTTAGGTTCTAGCTTCATAAACTGAAGCTCAGTGCTCTATATTAACCTGATTTATCTGTTTAAAATATGCTGTACTAGATGCACTTCCACTGTAAATTTTAAGTGAGTAAAAGACTTTCGAAGCAACTGTTTTTATGGTAGGGGATGTAAATATGCTGTACTAGATTTGTAAGCAACTATTTTTATGGTAGGGGATGTAAGTTTTGTGACTTGGACGGGTTATTTAAGTTTATGGGCTGTGAGATGGTAAAATCTCCTTTACAGCACTATTTATGGGAGTGAAAGGTTTCATGGAAATGTCCTGAATTTTGAACCTTGCACGAAATGTAAACAAATGTAATTTTATTGTAGGGGATGTAGGTTTTAAGAATTGGATGGGAGATTTAAGTTTATGGGCTAGAGTTGCTAAGATCTCCATTACTACACTGTATTGATGGGAGTGAAAGGTCTCACGAAAATGTTAAGTTTGTTTTTGGAAGATTTGCTTATAAAACTTTTAGTCTTTCTTTCATGGCAGGTTGCAACCAGCTGTCATTTGGTCGGATTGCTGGAAATCTTCAACCCAATTGCAAGTAGGTTTGGGTTGGTCCAATATTTTGGCTGCCTAATGGGGCAAGGATATATTCCCAACCCAACCCAACAAGCAAGGGGTATATGCCTGAGCCGACCTAAAAAGCAGGTTGGGTATATGCCTGAGCCGACTTAATTCAGCATCTCTAGCCATACTACAGTCAGAAAACAGCACCTTCACAACAGGGTGCAGAGCTATCTTAGAGAAAAAAGACATGTAATCCCATTTTCCATCTTCGAGCAACAGCCAGTACAGCAAATTTTATATTTCTTGTGGTTCAGATATCAGCCCAACAAAATGTACTCTTCTGCAATGTTGTTTAGGCAAAGCATCTTCACATTAATATTTAGAACTTTCTTATTGCATTGATGTAGATGGCTTGTTCAAAAAAATCTGGTTTTGATACTCGTGGAAACATCAAAGTCCTGATGGTGACAAACAGGTCAGTCATTCTGCTTTTGCTAGTTTCTGTTTCTAAATAATTCTAATTAAAAGGTGGCCATCCTGCAGGGGCTATAAATATTCCCTATATGGTCAGAGCTGGAATGGGTATGCATTCGTGACTGATCTTGATTGAATTTTTGTGGCTTTCTTTCTATAAACTTTCCTTTTCTTTTGATTGTTTTTTTTTTCATTTTCTCAGTATATTATTTTTCAATTTTTTGGTGTGTTTCTTAGACTTACATTTTGAATTTTTTGCCATTATCTTGTTTAATGCAAACAACATTCTGATAGTAGATCTCTTTTTTCACTGTTATTCCATCTCTCTTGCTCGAATCTTCTAGAATTGTGTATGCTTATGATAGGCAATGAGTAATTATTCTGAAGCAGAAGAATCCTTCTCATACTCAATGTCATGATCTCATGGCAGTGTTTCCCATATTTGGCATGCAAATTGGCGCAAGTACAGCTTTTGTACAGCTTATGGTTAAAAGTCTCGGATTTCCATTACATTTTGGTGTTAGATCTTGGCGGTAGGAACCCATATAGGATGCATTGAACAATGCAAACTGAAAAAGGCATTCTTATCTACTGTGATCACAATGCTTGGTGAGCATCCTTTGTGACTTAAGAGTTTCCTAATAAAGCCTTTTGCTGGTGATAGGCCATCTTATCTCCGAATTAACACTTGTTTATTCATTGAGAGAGATTGGTAATTTATTTTCTTTGTTTCTTTTTGTTAGTTACTTGGAAACTTGTTAGCTCAACTAAATGACATTTGACTCATCACAATCTTCAGTAGTGAATACTACTCAACAGAATAATGATCTGTAAGAGTATTTTTCAATGAATCAAAATTCAGCTAAATCCCAAGGAAAATGTGGCCATGATGAGCCCAGATTGCGGCCATACCAGTGCTTTAAGAGACTTGATCTCCAATGTTCGCTCTCCATATTTGTTTAGTAGGATATTGCACTGACTCGCCTATCAACAAAATGATAATTGTTATATTTCAAAGGAGAAGTTATTGCACAAGAACCATCATGCATGTATGTTGGAGGTCAATTCAAAACTGGAGACCATGATAAACAATGGCCTATTATTTCAGAAATGGAACCAACAATTTAGTTAACAAATTCTAAGATTACGTACAAACAAACTTAAAACAAATAACCTAGTATCATGTGAAAAAAGTGTACATGCAACATTAAATACCACAAACTAGTTTGTGATGAACTTTTTGGTGTGGAGAATGAAACTGTGGACTATCCTTGCAGTGCATGCTCACAAGTCAGATTTGGGATGTATTTCTAAACTAGTTTGGAGTCTGTGGATGGTTGGGAGAAACCTGTGCCTCAGTGTCAGCAGTATGGCCAGTTTGATGGGTATGTGGGTTCCATCTAGAAGGCATTGCCAATGGCAGCCTTTTGAGAATTTTAGAAGGAAAGAAACAGATTTGCGAATCAATTTCAATACTGTCACATTTTTAATTGATCAGTCGTTGAGGGCCTTTGTTGGTGGTCTATGTATGTTTCTCTGAAGGGGTTGTGACAGTCACTGTCATCCTGCTTGAGTGGGTGCAGATTTGATCCTAGTTCAAAAACTTAACCAATCATCGAGTAACTCGACTGAGTTACTCGAAGCCGAGATTTTGGAGTTGAGTCCGAGTTGAGATTTCACTATGATGATGCAACCAGGGTTCATAACTACCCATTTTACCAACATATCTCTCTATCCTTTTGCTTGTGAAATATTTTTAAAAATATTTTACTAAACTACCGAGCCAAAATGAGTCGAGTTTATCCCAGTCGTCAAGTTCACTCGACCCAACTGGCTTTTGAGTTGAATCGAGTTTTGGAGTTTTCAAACCATTGATTAAACCACCCTAGAAGGTTTTATGTGCCATTTGTGTTCGTGTTGCCACTTGCCAACCTCTTATATTTCTTTGTTTCTGTTTGACCTTTTTGTTTGTCTTTTTGTTTCTTTTGGCTAAGCTTCTCGCTACACCTTTTAATTAGTTGTAATTTTGTTTCATTTAATGAAACATGGCTTTAATTTGATGATCCATGGTTACTAAATATTGAACCCCCGACTTGTCAAGTAGATAATGTTGAGTGTGTGTGGTGTATATGTTCGTGTTGTATACCATATTGGTGAGTAGAGTTACATTTACTGTATGAGTAGCATTATGTTACTTAATGTGATTTTGTGAGACAAAATGTCTAACTATAAACTCTATCTCTCCTTCCCCTTTTGAAGGTGCAATGGAGGATATCATGAAATCTTGTGGTTCACAATTTTATATGCTCTTAAGGCTCTTCATAGGGATGTTACATTTGAGTATATAAAAAAGAATATGAGAGTGGCACTAATAGAGGGAAAAACTATGGAATGTTACTTGATGTAGTTTGGACATGTCCATAGGAGGCTAATAGCAGACCTTCACGAACAACTGAAATAGTACAAGCAGCAGGAGGTAGGTGAGAAAGACCCATAAAGACCTGGAGGGAAGCGGTGAGAAGCGACATGAGGGATTGCAAAGTTATGGAGAGCTTAGCACTCATCAGAAACAAGTGGTATCCTCAAGCTCTATTGATATAGAGGTTGCTTTATGTAAAAGTCATTCTCATCTTCAGCCTATTGCCACTACTAGAGTGCGGATAGAGCATATTTTTTAACCACAATCAGTTGATTAAAGAAGGATTCTCCACTGCATTGGAAGCATGCTATGATTTTTAGGGAGATATTCAGGGTCCTTGATGGTTTGACTAGGTTCACATTTCTCACATCTAGAGAGAAGGAAATTCTTTATCTTATAAAGAAAATTTATGGGCTGTAGTGCATCTTTTTTCATTATTATAACAAGATTTTGTGTTGTGCTCTGGAGAACTTTTGTACGGTTGTACTGTGCTTAGTATTATGATAAAAGTACATTTATTCCATACAAAAAAAAAACTTATGTTAGCATGTGATACACAACAAAAGGGAACAACATATGTTTCCAACTACATTGTCATGACTTATCCAATACCGATAACGAGGTGTGGTCTCCAACACAAGGCATGTTAAATTAGATAGATCAGGAAACAGAAATATATTATAGGGTAATAAAATATGAGGTTGGTTCTAATGTAAATAGTGGTGTTTGATTGGTGTGTCCATATTTCAAATATTACAAAAAGCTTTTGGCAAACATTTTAACTTCAATCCTATGCAATCATACTACATTCTAAAAGTGATGCACGGAAAGAACGAAAATATAAAGAAAATTAAAGAATAAATTCTCAAACAAAGACAACTAAGAAATAAATGTATATTAAGTAGCAATGCGAGGGAAACTTTAAAAGTAATATTTAGCTATGTGAGGCCACTAAATCATACAGTAGTCCTAGAAGATTATCATACACTATCTATTATGTATGATGAGGAGAAATGCACAAATTGTATTGACTCCGTCGGATTCATAGTGTTATGAGGTGCCCCTTATCCATCAAACCTTGTTAAAAGATGAAAAAAAATGAGATTAGAATTGGAACCCTTGTGTTCAGAGTCCAAACTAATTACAAAGTGTAACATTCTACCTCTATCATGTTCAACAAAGTGCAACATTCTACCTTTGTCATGTTCATAAATGGTGATATCCCTTTCCCCTCCTCCTTGTAGACACCCAAATTTGGCCCAAGGCCCAATCGAGACACATTTCGAAAGAGGCGCATCTCCGAGCTTTTGATGACATGTATGGAACCCTTAGAAACTTTGTCGAACTCTTAGGAATTACTCTAGATCCCTTAGGAACCTTCCCAAATCCTTAGAAGCCCATCCCGACCCTTAGAACTCATTCCAGACCTAAACCTAGCCTTCCCGAGTAATGGATGAAGAGTGGTGCACTGGGACTATCTGTGACCTTCTACTGCAATCGACTCTCATACCACTAAAAAGTAGAAGTCTTTAGCTTTTCAATAAGCCAAGAATCACCCCAATCAGAGTTGTGTGCGAGAAGATATCGCGTTCTGAAGCTTTAAGGGTAAAATGGTAAATTGGCTGTGAACCCCCTAGGGATTTGGTGCAAGTATTGCTTGCACCAAGCCATTTCTCCCCAGAAATGGTTTGGCGCAACTAATAGTTACGCTAGCATTAAGGTGGGTCCCCCTGCGGGCAACCAACTTCTTCACCACTATTCAAGCACTATTTTACTATACATATGCTTGGCGCAACTATTAGTTGCGCTAGGCATATGAACAATAACCCTAGTTCTTTGCTTTGAATTTTGAGAATGGAGTTTGACTTGTTGACCATCTTGACCTTTGAGGTACGTTTTACTAGTTCTGTTGCACCCATTTACTATCTATGTGTAAACCCTTAAGTGGTTTAAAGCCCCACCCTATCATCTATCATTGGAGCAACTCTTCATACTTTTCAAGGCTCTAAAAATCCTAGAAAACCTTAGATGGACCATTACCTAATTGCTAATCCAAATTAGCCTCTAAGTATCCTACTAACCTCTCTTTTTCTTCTAAATAGAGAGACACCCCTCCCTTTACAAAGGTTTGAAAAAATTTACAATTAAGAGATTAAAGAATCCTTTCTCTCTCTCCTCTAGTGCACCATTCCCATAAAAATTCCAAAACTTCAAAACTTCCTTTAGACATTAAGATTTCACCCAAAAGTTCTAGGTTAGGTGTGTGTTACATCCTAGCCTTCCCTCTCTACCTCTTTAGTTATCAAGCTCTAAGAGTTATAATCCTATTTCTCACCATACAAGCCTTCAAAAGCTTACTGAAGCAAGCCAACGCAAGGCTCCACAGCGGTGTAATAAGGGTCCGAGAGCTCCGGCTCTCCCCTCTATTCCTCTACCTTATCAATTCTCCCTCTATCCTCCCATTTGTGTCATTATGTCGCTAAATTTTCGGTAGGAACGGAGGGGCACAAATAGGATTTTAAGACCCTTTAGGCAAGAGGAAGTCTTTTTCTTTTCTTTTATATTATTTTTATTTTAGTCATAAGTAGAGACCGCGTTAAGCGGGTTGATTAGGTGCCTAACACCTTTCCAATCGATAACCGAAGCCCCTATCCAAGAGCCATTGGCATAGACCGAATTTAGAGTCATATTTGTAGCACTTCAGTGCTTATAAAATTGATCTAGGTTTTTCGGGACACAAAAAGCTCCGGGTGGCAACTCTAAATATTTATTAGGGAGTGTCTCATCGCGACGGGATCGTCAAAAATCCCACAGTTGCACAGATGACGACTCTGCTGAGGATTAGCTAGTAGAGCTTTCCCTTGAATTTGACCAATTTATTTTTTGATTTACTAACCCTTTTATTGCTGTTATTTATTTATTTTTTTACTCACCCCTCCGATTACGTCATGTTACTTACGCCTACTTTTACGTCATTTACAAGCCTTAGCCATTTGGCGGGCCTACTTGCGCACCGTCATTCAATTTCTTTACTTTTTCGTCATTTCAAGCACCTTAGTCAATTGGCAGGTCTACTTGTGCATTGTCATTTAAATTTCTTACATTTTCGTCATTTCAAGTGTCTTAGTCGTTTGGTGAGCTTACTTGCGCTTTTAATTTCGCAATCATCTCTCGCTAGTGAACGCCGGCCCATAGAGGAGACACGGGATTATCACCCCCAGTCTTTGAACTTAAGAAAATTCTCTTAAAAGTGAAAATTAAAATTGAACCAACAAAGGGGATTTAAATTGATTTTTGTGGGGTAGATTTTCAAGGGTTGGGTTATTTAGGCACACATACAAACTCCCGAGTTTTAGTACGGCGGCAACCGGTGATGATCTGAAAAAGTCTCAGCCCACCTAGTACCTGAGAAAAGTGTTTGCACTTGAGGTATATCGGGTGGATAACCTTCTCGTTACCAAACTTAAAACCCGGGAAAAAGAGAGTGATAGTGAACCCAATTTGGCCTCTAAACCGTTAGGATCGGTGAGCAAAGAGACATATCATTAGAACAGTCAAGCCCCTGAAGCCTAACTTCTAGAAAAAACTAATTAGGAGACTCATTTTGGGCTGAAACTGCTACTGTCAAACAATCTGAAACCCAGTTTTTGCCTGACGCCACTAATAGTTGTGCCAAGCCAAAAATCCTCAAATTTATACTGGCGCATCTACTAGTTGCGCCAGCATAAAAAGGGGGACTTTTTGGTCTGACGCACCTAATAGTTGCGCCAACTTTGGGTACACAGCAGCAGCCCGAATCTGGTGGCCTGCTTCACATCCCAGACTCCTCGATCAGTGTGTTTAGTGCCTCTGTTTAGGCCCCACAACTTTCAACACCCAATACGCCCTCACCGGTTAAAAGAAGGTGACTTCTGTTTTATTCGTTTCAGGAGATCGAGTTGTTTGCATTGGTTTCCATGCCTTCAATAGATCAAGGGGTTTCCCTTTAATTCTTTCGAAGCGCTTCGAAACCTTTGTTGCGGGACCTTTTTAGGATACGAGAGCCACTCGAGAAAGGAATTCAAAAGGCCCCAGAATCCTCATTTATTTTCACTTATAAAATTTTTTAAAATAAAATAAAAAATAAAAACCCAAAAATAGGGTCTTGATTGGTGTCGACACAATGACATCATCTGTCATCCCGTAGGGGAAGGAGGAAGCTTTATGGGCCCCATCCGAGGCACCCGTACTCGACCTGATGCCGAGATATGTCGTGGGCTATGGACCCGGCTTACGCCGATCCCGACTCATCCCCGCCACATTCTCCAACTCATTCTCATACCGAAGAAGCCTTTACTTCCACCCCCTTGCCCCATCAACCCTCATCATAATCGACCCATTCGGTGCCCCTATTTTCTCTTCCACCACTTTTCAAAATACCCAAAATCTAAATTTTCAGTCATTTTCCCAAGCCATGCCTTCATCCATGGCCATCTCCAACCCATCTCACCTTCCTTCCACACCCGTTCAAAACCCATCCTCTACCTTAACCAACATACCCTATTCATCCACCCAAGCCGATCAACCCACATCCATCCATACCACATCCAATCCCCCACACATCCCTCCATTTACCTAAGTCATGCCTATCTTTTCCTAAGTCGTGGCCAATTTTCCTCTCTTATTCTCCACATCCATGCCCCATACATCTTCCCCATATATGCATAATCCATCCACCAATGCCCCACCTTATTTCTCCAACCCAACTCATATCCCGCCACTTACTCGGGTCATGCCCGATTTTATCGGGGCTATACCCAATTTTTCCTATTCACACACCCCATCCATACCCCTCCAACCATCAAATAACCCATCTCTATCCGATCCCCCTTCCATGGCCATGATGGAGGAGATGTTTCAAACCTATAATAGGTGGACGGTCTCCCAACACATCCCCTCTCATCCACACCACACACCCATGAATCCATCCCATACCCTATCAAGCTTCCATGCCTCATTCCCCCATGACCCCCATCAACCCTCCATCATCTACACCATACAAACCCCCATTTCCCACATGCCCAAAGTCCCAATGGACCAAACCCCCATTTCCCACATGCCCTAAGGCCCCATGGCACAAAACCCCATGACCCATACCCATCAAGGGCCCATGGGTCAGACTCACCAAGGGCCCATGACCCAGACCCACTAAGGCCCAATAGGCCAGACCTACCAAGGCTCAATGGGTCAGACCTACAAAGGTCCCATGACCCAGACCCATCAAGGCCCAATGGGCCAGACCCATGAATGGCCCATGACCCAAACCCACCAAGGTCCCTT
This sequence comes from Chloranthus sessilifolius, assembly GCA_021018995.1. Classification (NCBI taxonomy): domain Eukaryota; kingdom Viridiplantae; phylum Streptophyta; class Magnoliopsida; order Chloranthales; family Chloranthaceae; genus Chloranthus; species Chloranthus sessilifolius. The sequence continues at coordinate 37,032,338 of CM037586.1, forward strand.
GGGCCACACCTATTATGACCAAGGCTTTGTGGCCCAAGCTTCCCAAGGACCCATGGGCCAAACTTTCATAGCCCAACCCTCCCAAAACTTCATAGCCAAACCCAAGCCCAGTAAAACCTTGGAGCCTCACAATTCCTCCAAAATTTTATCCATTCACAACCCTTATACCTAGCTCAAACTCATGCCTTACATCAACCCCAATTCACCCATAACCCAACATCCCAAAGTCAGTTTTAAGCCTTTCCCCAAGCCCAATGGCCTCATCATGCCCCACCCCAAAATCTAACTTTCACTCGTCCCATCATCTAACAAACCTTCCCTCATCCCCAATGAACTCACCCAACCCTCACTCATGCCATTCCCATCCAGTCCATGCCACACTAGCAAGAGAACCCCGCCCTCACTGCACTTTATGTAGACTAGCAGTGTAAAGAAGATGAGATTAGAAATAGTGAAGCCTATGCTGGGGCATTGACCAACCTTCACCCTCCTCCTATAATTGCCCACCCCTTGGTAGCCCAGAGTGAGATCCAACCGACTGCTGAGAAAGTGGCCCCCATGTCCAAAGATTCAGAACAGTTGGACAAAATTTAGAAGCAGTTGTTGAAAATGGGTGGTGTTGAAATTCATGCCACGGACTTCACAGATTTATGTTTGTTTGCTGAGGTCCTCTTGCCTCCAAAATTTAAAATGTCGGCTTTCAACAAGTACAATGGCACTGAAAATCTCATAGCACACATCAAGTCTTATTGTGGGGACATGTGCCAGTATGGAGGGGACGAAAGACTATTCATAAAGGTCTTTCAGAAAAGTTTAACTGGTCCAGCCTTGAGATGGTTTACATCTTTGAAACCATCTATGATGAAAACTTGGAAGGACTTGACGCACTTGTTTCAGGAATAATATGTCTACAATATAGACATTGAATCGCGTAAGTCAGATTTGACCCATTTAATGCAGAACCCGAATCAGACTGTAATAGCCTGAAAAATCACGCTAAACTATGACCTCGGGATCCGTGCCCGATCGGTCACAGGTTTGACCAAGTAGGAGTTCGACAGTTAGCGTAGAGTGTGATGAGTGAATGAGATGAAATGGTTTGTGAAACCATGTAGTGTGTGTTGTGAATCTGAAGTCACATACACCTATTGAGGTGCATGTGCTCAACACACAAGCTAGGGGGGAGATAAAAGGGTTTAATAACCCTAAAATCAATAGTTTGGTTGTTGAGAGAGAAGTAAAGAAGAGAGAGAGAGGAGTAAAGAGGGTGATAAAGCAAGGAGTCATTGTGGGTGATTGGAAGGGGGATTCAAGTATTAAAGAGGCCGATTCTGCGCAAGGAATCCGTTCAAGCAAAGCTGGAACCCTAGCCTTCCAACCACTTGATTTGAAATCAATTTGAGATTGATTCAAGGTAAACTTTTGTGAATGAAATGCATAGATTGTAGAGGTTAGATTGTAGTTGAAAATGGTGTAAATCATAGGTAAATGGTTTAGAAAAATAGAGGAAAAAGTGTAGAGAAAGATTGGGAAGAACAACTCGAAAGGGGCTGAATCTGGCAATTTTGATTAATCAAAATTGGGTTTCGATTAATCGAAATTGGCCAAGAAGTTGAAAAGTCAGTGGACCCCAATTTTGATTAATCGAATTGGAGTTCGATTAATCGACTTTGGATTTCGATTAATCGATTTGGGTATCGATTAATCGACTGGGAACCTCCAGTGGACCCCAGGGGCTGGAGGAAATGACTTGGGGAAAAATCGACTAATCGAAATGGGATTTCGATTAATCGATTTCAATTTTTGATTAATCGATTTGGGATCGATTAATCGATTTTAGGAACTCGATTACTCGAATTGAGAATCGACTTGGCTGAACAGAGAATTTCGATTAATCGAATTAGTATTCAATTAATCGAATGAAAATCTCGATTAATCGATGTGAGAATCGATTAATCGATATTGACTTTCGATTAATCGATTTTGGAGTTCGATTAATCGACTGAGATAAATTATGTTAACTTTTGAGTTTGACTTTAAGATTCTTGGAGGGTCTTGGACCTTCTTTATTGCATCCTTTGTGATGTGTTTCACCTGTTATGTGGTACCATAGGTGGTACGTGTGAACTAATGCACAAGGAGCCACGTGGGACCTTGATGTGTTGCGCAAACAAAGACTTGAGGTAGGGAACACCTTGAACATGTGCTTTATTTTTACAAGAGCATGTATGTAGTGATATAGAATTCAAATTCAAATGTTTATTGCTTAAGAATTGTGAAAAGTGTGTGTGAGTGACACCCATAAGAGTAAGTATAATGAGTCATCCCCAGGGGATGAAGAAGTAAAGAGATAAGAGCATCAGGTGTGATGCAAGTAAATGGATACATCTCAGGGATGTATCCAAGATTGAATTATGTTTGATAGGGCCTAACTGATATAAGATAGCACACTTACACGGTGAATAACTATATGTAAGGCACCGATATTTTTGTTATTTGAGGTTTGATAGGGTACCCCACCGACGTGGCGGGATATCCACGACTGACACGGCAGGATATCCGTGACCGATACGGCGGCGAAACCGTAAGCCAGTGCGGAGGCTTATCCGTACATAGTAAGCACACCCCAGGGGTATTGATTTGAGACAAGTGAAACCCCGCCACCAATCCCCAGGGGAAAGGGGCTTGGGTACTATATGGTATTCCCAGGGAATACGTTAAAAGTGTCTATATAGATGACGATGAAGGGTATCTCATCGGGGCTTGATGCTATATTGCTCGGGGATTACTTAAGTTGAAAGTTTAAGTTTTGCTTTAGGCCTTTTCAGCATCATTCATGAGTAAATAAAAGACACGAGTAAACTACCAGTAAAATGTAATACTTTTTAATTGTTTTATCAGTAATTGCATAGACACATCATGCATGTCATGTCATGGAATATATGTGAGTAATAATTTATATGTTCAACTGTGTTTTGTTCCTTATTGAGCTAGGATGTAGCTCACCCTATAGACTATACGTCGCAGGTCCACTACTAGCAGCGACCGAGGCTTCAGGAGACGCTGACCCCGGTGAGTCGGACCTTGCGGCCGAAGACGAGTTGGAGCCACCTCCTGAGGACTTCTTCTAGAGGACTCCGTTGTGCCACTTTGAGCGCTTTTGAGAGAGATTAGTACGGCTTGATATGTCAAGCCTTGTTTTGGTTAAACCATGTATATATTGAGTTGGGATTATTCTTTTGAGGCGAACCATCCGTGATGATTGCTATCATCGATGGTTCGGATCGGTCCATTCATGCAGAGGCATGAGGGTAGAACTGTCTTTTGAAGAATTTCTTAATATAGATTTAAATTCCGCAGCTTATTTATTATTTCATTTTATGCTTGATATGCCAATGTTCCGTGCTTAGCTAAGGGGCACGGTCAAGATGATCGTGCTGATGGCACGGGTTTCGGGGTGCCGAAATCCGGGCTATCACAGAGACCTTTAGTGATTATTTGGGGCGTTGGAGAGCATTGGCAGCTTAAGTTAGAAACAGGATACCTGATGATAAACAGATAGAAATGATTTTCAAAAATACTCTGCCAGTGATCTTGAACTTTTTAGTGTACCAGCAGCAATCTAGCTATGCTGATCTGGTAAGGAACGCCAATCATTGTGAAGATGCTATCAGGGAAGGTCGCCTGAATAAGAATGTACCAAGTGGAGTTAGTGGAGTTAGAAGATTTTCAGAATAAAGGAATGAGAAAAGAACAGGGGCCGATGTTTAGAACATTGCCAACACTAGGCCCAATAATAATATGACCCCGTTTCAATTTCAAGCAGCCCAGCCAACACCAGTCAAAACTGAGCAGATGCAGAGAGCACGGAATGGACAAGAAATGCAGATGACCCCGGAGCAGAGGAGAGCCCGCTACGACCGAGTGTTTCTACGCCTAGGGCAATCTCTAAGTATAGTTTTGCCTTTACTAATATAAAAGGGATTAGTTATTATTCGTCAACCGCAACCTCCTCCTCACCCAAACCCAAAGAATTATGACCCTAATACTCACTGTAATTTTCATCAAGGTTCGAGTCACCCGACTGATCGATGCATTGAAGCACGTGATCCAAGATTTAATCGATGCCGAAAAAATCATTTCACCAGCACCTTCTCAAGTGAACCAGCACGCGAATATTCATCAGGTGCCATTACTCTCACATCCTACCGGAGGAGTAGATCCCAGACCCACCATTGAGATGATAGAAGAATGTGAGGAGTTCGAATTTGACCCGTCAGACTACATTAGTGACCGGGAGAACTATGTGGCACCACTGCCGAGAACTTGTGAAGAAAGGAATATTGGGGTGATTGAACCCTTGAATTTATCAGATTATTTTCCCAACCCGACACCACGAATTGAACCCTTAGATCTTAGGGCTTATTTTTCATCACCCACACCTATCAATTATGTGCATATAAATGTATATCAACCATACACTGCCACCCCATCAATTACCCAATAGCCTATCATGCCTTCAGTCCCCCGCCAGCACCTGTCAACTACCAATGGCCTAGTCCTACCCCTTTACCCCCAGTGCAACCACCCACGAGCTTCACCACCCCCATCTGGCCTAATTTTGCCACCCAACTAGCTATCACCGAGGTAAACCAAGTGTTTCCCACACCTCCGGAGCTCGCAATGCAAGTGCATCCAATACCGACAACTATACCGTTTCAAATTTCGGGACCAACCTACGATCCTCATCAGATCCCACTGAGTTATGAACAAACAGATGTCAATGATGGCAGCAATAGAGAAGGAGCAGTGGACTTCCTGACCTGATCCGAGAGGATTTTGAAGCAGTCAGAAGCACTAGCAGCAGCACAAGCCCAACCTGAAGGAAAGAAAGATAGCGACGTGAATCCTTTTGAGAAAATGAGTTGAGAACATATGCTGAAGACTCAGCTGAGAAGGATGCCAACTCATATCATTGTGTGGGATCTATTAATGACGTCCCCACTCCATTTCCAAGCATTAATGGGGGCGTTAAAGAATGCGTATGTATCACTTCAGGTTAGCCCAAATGAAGTCAGGCAAATAATTGGTCAAGTGATGGCTCCAAATGCCGTCTCATTTTCAGATGCCGATTTACCAGATGATGGGAGTAGTCACTCCAAATCCCTTAACATTATTATTGAGTCCGAAAATATGATAATTCTCTTGGTTTTAATCGATAATGGGTCTACATTAAACATATGCCTACTAAGAACCACAACCAAGATTGGGGTAGATCCGTGCATGCTGAGACCCACGAGAACTAGTGCCAGAGGCTTCGATAATACACGAAGAGAGATAATGGGAGAAGTTGACCTTGAGCTGTTAATTGGGCCAATGACCTCCTCCATATTGTTTCAAGTGATGGACATCAAATCCTAGTTCAATCTACTATAAGGGCACCCGTGGCTACATGAGGTCGGAGTAATACCATCCACGCTGCACCAGAAGCTCAAGTTCGCCTCTGGGCATAAGATCATCACAATCATTGGTGAAGGGCACAGGTAAGGAGAGGCCACCATCAATGTTGAAAAGCCCAAAGTGCTGGATGTGTCGCACATCACTGAGAATGTCGGCCTCTACAGTTTCGAATACGAGGTGTCGATGATACTCCCGGAGCCCATCGAGGGCATCATTCCAAGAACCAGAGGGGGTATGATAGTAGTAGTGACCATGTCAAAAAGGTAGAGGACTGGGGCCCAGACTGTAAGGTAGGAAGGAGCTCGTCACGGCTAAGGGGGGCCAAAAAATCAGGTTTGGGCTAGGTTATAAGCCCACGAAAGAAGAAGTACGAGAGGCTAAGGAGAAAGCCCGTGCAACAGCAGCTGCCAAATCTAGGGGGATACACAGGAAAAACCCCGTCCCAGGCCTCATATCAGAAACTCATTCATGAGTGCCGGGGTTGTAAAAATCGACCAAAATAGGGTAACTCAATTGACCCCACATAAGCCTACAACACCGATTCACCCCACCAATCCCCACATCACCCTTCCCAGCCTGGAGATAGACTTGGCCGCATTATCCCTCTTTGAGGAACAACGGTCCACACCTGAACAAACTCCCCCTATGGTGAATCACCACAAAACTGTGTTAACATTTGAGGACATCATCTCAGACGAAATGGGGATCAACAGGATGGAGGCTGACTCCGAAGAGCCGTATCAGTCAGCACCCTCCCTCCACAAAGGTAAAGAAGCGGCCTCTCAGGTACACAACTGCGCATCTTTGTCCCAAACCATGAAAGCGGGGAGTGGCCTAAAATTCAACACCCATTTCCCAAAAAAAAAACTTATAAAAAGTGAGATAAGCCCTTCGCAGGCAATACCTTATATATACACAGACTCGCACTACCAAAGGTCCGTCTCCGAAGAAAATGAAAATCCCAAAAACATTGAAAAAATACAAAGTCCAAAAATATTGTCATTTAAATTTTCAAATAAAATCCTACAAAAAGATGCCTTAATCGAAATATCTATCCCACATAAAATTGACCCTTTTCCTGTGGAAATATAAGAAGTAGGAGTTACGAGTCTGGACCAGGATATCCCTTTGGAGGAGCTCCCCAATGAGCTCCTTGACCGATTTGCCGAATTTGAGCATGACCCTACCCCCATTGTCGAGGAAACTGAGGACGTTAAACTGGGGACTGAGGAGATTCTCTGAATTATCAAAATCGGAATGTCGCTATCTCCTGAAGAAGGAAAAAGCATGATCAACTTTCTTCCATCATACCAAGACATTTTTGCCCAGTCGTATAAGGACATGCTTGGTCTGGACACTGATTTGGTCGAGCATGAGTTGCCTCTCTACCCAGATATGAAGCCGGTTAAGCAGAAACTGAGACATCTCCGACCAGAGTGGATGCTGAAAGTCAAAGACGAGGTCATCAAGTAGTATGACTCAGGGTTTCTCATAGTATCCAAATACCCTCAATGGTTAGCCAATATTGTGCCTGTACTGAAGAAGGATGGAAAGGTTCACATGTGTATTGATTTTCGCAATTTGAATAGGACGAGCTCGAAGGACAATTTTCTGGTACCGCATAGCGACATCTTGGTCGATAACACCGCTAAGCACGGGATGCTTTCTTTTATGGACTGATTCTCAGGATACAACCAGATAAAGATAGCAGAGGCAGATCGAGAGAAGACAACGTTTATCACTCCGTGGGGAACCTTTTGCTATCGAGTCATGCCGTTTGGGCTGAAGAATGTCGGTGCAATGTACTAGAGAGCTATGACTGTAATGTTTCACGACATGATGCATCGAGAAATTGAAGTGTATGTCGACGATATGATAGTCAAGTCACCAAAGCGAAGCAATCACTTGGTAAACCTCCAGAAGTTGTTCGAGAGATTGAGAAAGTACAGATTATGTCTGAATCCACAGAAGTGCGCATTTGGCGCCATGTCAGGAAAATTGTTGGGATTCATCGTCAATAGGAGAGGGATCAAAGTCTATCTAGTCAAAGCTATCACAGAAATGCCGCCACCATTTATCGAGAAAGAGGTAAGAGGGTTCTTGGGCAGAATATAATATATCAGTCAATTCATTGCACAGCTAACTCCAATCTGCATACTGATCTTCAAGCTACTTCGGAAGAACTCACCCGTTGAATGGAATGACGATTGTCAGACAGCATTCGATAAAATCAAAATCTACCTCCTCAATCCACCTGTGTTGGTACCACCCGAGCCGGGGAGACCACTCTTAATATATCTCTCCACGACGGAAGTCTCGATGGGATGTGTCTTAGGGCAGCACGATAAGATAGGAAAAAGGGAGCAGGCCATTTACTATCTAAGCAAAAAATTTACTGATTATGAGACGTGCTATTCTCATCTAGAGAAAACATGCCTGGCTCTTATTTGGGCTACTCAGAGGCTCCGCCATTACTTACTATCTCAAGCCGTTCTACTTTTAGCCCGAATAGACTCGTTGAAATACCTGTTCGAGAAGCTGGCTCTCACTGGGCGGACTGTACGATGGCAGCTTTTATTGTCTGAGTTTGACATCACGTACGTCACTCAGAATTCAATAAAGGGGCAGGCACTCGCCGATCATCTTGCTGATAATTCTTTGCCAGATTATGAGCCTTTAAGAACTGAGTTCCCTAATGAGGACATCATATTCATGACAGAAGATGATACAGAAGAAGCAGAAGAATCTTGGGTAATGCACTTTTACGTGGCAGCAAATGTCGAGGGTCAAGGAGTGGTGCCATTCCGATTTTGCCAAAAGGAGCTCACATACCAGTCTCTATCAAGCTCAACTTTCCTTGCACTAACAGCATGGCTGAGTACGAAGCTTGTGCTGCTGGTCTACAGGCGGCTCTCGATCTGAATGTAACTCACCTCTGAGTATTTGTCGATTCACAGTTGATTATATGCCAGACGAATGGAGATTGGAAGACAAAAGATGAGAAACTGATCACTTATCATGAGCACCTCGAGGATCTGATAGCTTGCTTCCAAGACATGACATTCTCATGTCCCTCGGACATGGAATCTCTTTACTGATGCACTAGCAACGTTGGCATCAATGATAGAAATCTCATATAGTGCTGAGATGAAGTCGATCATGATTGAGCAAAGGAATGAGCCGGCCTTCTGCCTCCAGATCGAGGAACCCCTAATGCCTGATGATAATCCACCTTGGTTCTCAGATATAAAGAATTTCTTTGATACACTAACTTTCCCTGAGGGTACGTCCAAGACGGACCGACGAACCATTCAACGTCGAGCAGTAGGCTACATTTGCAAGGAATGCCTTTACAAGCGATCGTACAATAACATCTTACTCAGGTGCCTTACAAAAAGTGAAGCGATCAATATTATGAAGGAGATCCATGATGGAGTATGCGGTGCCCACGTCAGCAGTCACATGCTCGCTAAGAAAATTCTACGACAGAGATACTTTTGGACTTCTATGGAATCAGATTACTATAAACATATTCAGAAATGCTACAAGTGTCAGGAACACTCCAGTCTGATACATGCTCTTGTCATCTATCTTCACTGCATGACCACTCCTTGGCCATTTGCTATCTGGGGCCTTGACCTCATCGGAATGATTAATTCGAAAGCATTAAATGAACATCGGTTCATCCTTGTCACCATTGAATACTTCACCAAGAGGATAAAAGCAGCATCATATGCCAATATTACGGCCAGCCACGTCAAGAAGTTTCTCAAAAGTAATATTGTGTGCTGATTTAGAGTACCCAAGGATATCATCACAGACAACGGAATAAACTTTGTGAATAAGTGCATTCGAGCCTTCTGCGAGCAATATAAGATCAAACACTATCGCTCGTCACCTTATCAACCTCAAACTAATGGAGCCATAGAGGCTGCTAACAAGACAGTCGTCTGCATCCTAGAGAAGATAGTCATCATCTACCGAGATTGAAACTAAATGCTTCTATTTGCTTTGTGGGTCTATAGAACATCGTTCTCCCTTGTGTATGGAATCGAGGCAGTCCTACCGATAGACGTTGAAGTACCTTCGCTCTAAATCCTCATGGAATCGAGCTTACCCGAAGCAAAGAGAGAGATCTCGCTTTGAACAATTGAATCTATTGGACGAGAAAAGACTCCTAGCCTTGTGTTATACTCAAGTTTATCAAGGGTGAATCGCACGTGCTTACAATAAACGTGTCCGCAAACGAGATCTGAAGATAGGAGACACTGTGTTGAAGAAGATCTTCCCATCCCTCCATGCTGATCCAAGAGGGAAATTCAAGCTGAACTGGGAGGGACCTTACGTCGTCTGAGAAGTATTGTTGGGATACGCCATCCGCCTCGCCACTATGGGCGGAGATCATCTTCCTGAGCCTATCAATGTTGGATATGTCTGACGGTTCTACTCCTAGTCTATCGCGATAAGGTAAGTATTGGTGAAACAGATACGTGACTGCTTAAGAACCACCCAAAAGAGGCCATCATTATAAGCACAATAGCCATCCTTACAAATAATGATATCCTTTGCTACCCCATTTGGGCTTGGGCCTTTCTTTCAATAAACCCCCTTCCTCGAAAACAAGAAAAAGAAAAAGTGTGTATATATACAAAAAATGGGAAGTAAAATCAAAATCTAAAAAAAAATCGAAAGAGCCAAACCCCAAAAAGAGATTGCCTAAAATAAAACAAAGGAAAAAGAAAAAAAATAGAAGAATCATGGGGCATGTACAATAAAATCCCCCAAGGAAGAAAGTATGTTATGGAAAACTGAAGCTATACCAAGGAAACCCTTTTTATCTTAGCATACCTTTAAATCCTAACCTGACCCATGGCCAAGCTACACCTTGAAGAAAGCCCTCTTTTTAGGTTCATAAATAGTCATAGTATCTATTAAATCAACACGAGCCTAGTTGTGAGACGACACCAGAACCCCATCTAGCCGATTATGACGAAGTCAACGTCCATGTCGTGACTTTTAAAAAAAGTAAAATAAAAATAATAAAAATATGAATTCAAAGCAAGATGGGCATGGTGAAAACCCGAAAGGGCACTATGGGTAAAAACAGCGAGTTTGTGCGGACCAGATGAAAACCCGAAAGGGCACTTGGGGTAAGAAAGCTAAACCTATGGACATGATGAAAAATCGAAAGGGCGCCACGGGTAAAAAGAGGGAAAAAATGGGCACGACAAACCCACCTTAGGCGTTGTGAGTAAAAGGGTTGAGGAATTAAAAAGAGAAATTAAAAAAAGAAAGGTTTGAATTGACTGATAAGATTAATGTTGGAGGAGCCCTCTTGGTTACTCTCTCAAATCCCTTTTTTCCGGTTGGGCCGCTCATGTTAGTTCAAATCGGGCCCCGACCAGAATTGTCTTTGTGAAACTGCTTTGTCAAACGTATGACTCAGGGTAAGGAGAAAGGTTTGACTCAATCCAAAGGGATTGACGTTCCAGTCTTGGTAAAGCTGTTGAAACTCACCCAAACCCGACCATTTAAAAGGGGGTTCGATCATGCTCAAAAGGGGACCCGAGATCCCCCTTGTGTTTGAGGCATCAAACCAAACAAAAAGAGAATAAAGGACAAGGTGGAAAACCCTCTTTGTTAACCCATTAAGAACAACAAAAAAGAGAAAGTTCTTGTAAATATATTAGATTTTCCTTTTCTATTTACAACTACACCGCTTACACCACATCCCAAAAAATAGTCAGTGTGATGTCTAACTTTCTTTCTTTCTTTTTACAAAAGTAAAAAATAAAAAAATAAAAAAATAAATATATATAAAGAAAATATGTATACCAAAAACTGTGTATCTGTAAAGGAGTTTCTTATGTCCCTTTTCTGTGTATCTGATCTGTGCAAAAAGATGTATGTGCAGGAAGGAATCAACGGCCCAGCTCGTGCTTCAAGACACTAATCTCAGCGAGAAAACCATCCTCTCGGACATTTTGCTCGGTCAACCAACGTTCATGCAACTCTTGTACCTCTTCCGAGAAGCATCAGTAGCCCAATGAGCAACATTCAAGGATCCTTCCAAACGAAGGACCTCGCTCTCAGCTACGCCAGCTCTGACCTCTGCTACCTCTGCTCTAACATTCTCTTGTGTGCAAAAAGATGTATGTGCAGGAAGGAATCAACGGCCCAGCTCGCGCTTCAAGACATTAATCTCAGCGAGAAAACCATCCTCTCGGACATTTCGCTCGGTCAAACAACGTTCATGCAAGCTCTTGTACCTCTTTCGAGAAGCATCAGTAGCCCAATTAGCAACATTCAAGGATCCTTCCAGACGAAGGACCTCGCTCTCAGCTACGCCAGCTCTGACCTCTGCTACCTCTACTCTAACTTTCTCTTGTGCTAAAAGATCTTATAGGACCCTCTTCTCATCAACCAAAAGCTCAATGCGAGCTCGAAGTGTCGTCTCCTTTTTCGGCCAGGGGCCTCCCATATCAATGATCTCCATCTGATCCAGATGATCAGCAGCAGGTTGCTCAGCCAATAGCCAAGCCTTATACTCAGGGGAAGACTGAACTGAATCTCCTTGCTCCATATCACACATCAATATCAACTGACGCGCCTCTCAAAGAGTAGCAATCCGATCCATGTCCCTAGAGGACCCCCTATAAAAGATCAAGTCACTTAGAGGGGGTTTTACCTCGCAAGGCACCTGCTGAGAGCAGCCGAACTAATGCAACACCTGTAATGGGAAGTAGAAGGTGCTGCCAGTTAATCCTAGGAGGGTGATGCCCTCATGGTTTCTAGAATGAACTACTGGGAAGGTCCGATCCAATCAAGGAAGCCTCCATGTTAGCTCTAGATCAGTCAGCCAAAGCTTCAAAGCTGACAAATCACCCTACGGAAGCAAGTGACACCTACCCAAAAAGCATCGAGCCGCCTCACCTCGAGTGATGTAAAAGCGTGAAACAGGTCCCAAGATAGTGAGATGCTCACTTAACCAGACCTGGAGCAGCAAAGGACATCCCCTGAGGCTCTCCACCTTGCCCAGAGCAAATGGATCAAGGTATCGATATAATTCAACAAGGACCAGGTGCATCACTGATCGGCCTTTTACCAACTCGGTTAAAACGTCACAAAGAGCTAGAGAGAAGCTCTCTCCCCCAGTGAAGAAAAGGACTTCCGAAATGAGACTGAGAGCAAAGGCTTTCACGTTGAAGATATTCCTAATCGGTTCGAAGACTTTCGTCACAGAAAAGTTCTTTGAGGAATTTGATCGAACACCTTGTGGCCCCCCTAATGAGACTTTTCTCATATTCGAATTTCTTCAAACCTAGGGTAAGGTGAACGAATTTAGAGTAACCCGACTTCGGCGTGACTCTTGTGAGGCCTCTGTAGAACTTCAAGCCGGACAAATTGGATAGCTCCTCAAGAGTGGGAGTTAGCTCCCACTTCCCAAAACGGAACACATGGGTAATTGAATTCCAAAACGAGGTTGCTGCATGAAGTAAGTCCCACAGTGGAGGAACCTCAAGGAAGAAGGGAAGACGTGATGCCCAAGCCGCTCCAGTTCAACGAGCTTGCTCTCATTCAAGCTCCCAAGCCAACTTTTTAAAAAATTGGGCCCTAAGCCGAAAGAAAAGAGTAAATTGGTTCCAAGCCCTCCATGTAAGGGAGGGTTGGAAAGCGAGTCCATGGACGTACAAAGATCTTTCAAAAATATAAAATTCAATGTATGTTGATGGACCCACTCTTGGAAAAGCAAGGAGAAGAAAAATCAGTTGAAAATGCCAAGTCAAAAAGAAAAGAGGGAGAAAGTGGACTGTCTCGGGCATATAAAGGGCCCACAGCCCCCTAGGTTAAAACTGGCGCAACTAATAGGTGCGCCAGTACAATCCCCCCTTTTTGATGTCATTTTGGGACCTTTTTGGGGATTTGTGTGGGCCCTTGCTGGCCCCTTAGTCAGTTAGCCTGATTCACCTGCTTTATACCATGTACATGAAAATTAAAAGGGCACCTAACATTGAAATAATTTGACTTTTTGTATAGGAGAAGCCCACACCAAGGCATGCGACCTCGAGGGCCACTTTTATGGGCAATCGTCAAAACCATCCTGCAAGCAGTCGGATATATCCAAGAGAGAGATAACATGCAATCAAAGGAATAACGCTAAATATTTTCAAGCAAAAAAATCAACCCCAAAAAAATGCCACAATTATCCATCACAATCTGTTTAACATCCCAAATCATCATCCCAAAATGTTTGAATTGTTCAAAATGCAGAAGCTAAGGCTTAATCCTTGTTAGCGCCCTTCGACTTCTTCCGCTGACCCGAGGAGCTTTGGAAGGTCTAAATATCTCCTACCCGGGACCACACCTGCGAAAGTCGGCTGAGCATAGAGTGCGACTCCTTGGCGCGTGCAAGCTGTAAGTCAAAAGTCATGATCAATTGAGGAACAAAGGATGGTAAATCAGTGAGAAGAGTAGGTCATCAGAATACTCACCTCCTCCACTTCCCGGAGCTCAGCAAGGTTGGGATAATACGCGGCATGTTCCATGGCTAAGTCAAAATTCTACATTCAAAGAGAAAGAATGTCAGTTGCAGAGAATGATAACAAATATATGCATTTATCAAAGAAGCCAAGACAAAGGAAGGTTGACCACGAGAGGGCTTACCCCCTGAACCACCTTAGGAGGAGGGACCCGGGCCGCTTCAGCTGAGATGCGAGCCTGCCTATCCATGTCGGCGCATAGGTTTGAGAGAAAGCCGTCGTCGAGGCACCTGAAGGTCCCATGAACCACAGTAGGAGCACCGCCCAAGACACCCATATGAGAGGAGCCTGAAGGACCGACATCCGAAGGACCAGCACTTGAGGAACTGACACTAGAAGGCCCTGCACCTGTGGACCCACACCGGAAGGACTTGCACCTGAGGGACCTGCCCTTGAAGTATCGGCGGTACCCGTCTCCACCTTGCCTTCATCACCTAAGTCGTCTCCCTGGAAAAACTGTGAACAAAATAGAGATTCGCTCAGTAGGAACCAAAGCTGAATTGAAAAAAAAATGGGACTAATCTGAAAGAGAAAGGAGAATTACTTGAGTGCACGGGCCACCGAAAGCAAGGAAGTTGATGCTAGAGAAAAAGCGCGGCAGAAGGAACCGACATGGCAGAGACTCATACCATAGTTGATAGTCCCCAGACATGAGAAGGGCGTTAATGAGGATCCCATTATGGAGGAAGGCCGTAGTAAGCTCCTCAATGCTACTCGCAGGATCCAAAACATCTGTAGGAGTATCCATAAGGATGGCAGGATAGCCTTGATACTGGTGGACTACCCGCTCCCCCAGATAGTAAGCCCTAGCCCACGCCCCATAGAAGAAGATAACGCGGCGGTTGTTGAATAGGCGTGATGGACCTACTGAAATAAATAGAGGTAAAAATGCCTTACCTGCTCAGGGACCATCAGATCCAGTTGGGACCTCAGGCCCATCTCTAAGTGCTTCATGCCCACGTCGCAACGCCGGGATTGGTTCCAATTGCTCAGGAGAGGGTAGGTAGGTGTATACCTCAGAGTGGAGAAGCGAGCGTCCAGGCTGAAAGTGAAGGTACTCCCATGCCTGAGAAGAGTAGTACACAAAAGATAAGTCAGTAACATGCAAAGACCATCCAAGTAAACTGATAAAAGCAAAAGAGTTAGGGATTACCTCCAGTGCCGGCCAGAAATCGACAACAGACTTGGCCTCCCCGGTAGATACTCGGGCAATGCCATACATCAGCACCGCCCCAGTCATACCTATGGATGTCGAGCAAATTATCCATAATGCTCAGCAGTGCCAAGCTGACTCGACAACCGCTTGCATTGGTAAAGAGGGTCTTGCCCAACAGAAGCAGAAGTGTGATACGGGACAAGACGATCGCCCGTGCGAGCTCTATATAAAGTTCCAAATCCGGCTGGCCCAAATCTACCAACTCACCAGTCCCATAAAGTCCAGAAAGCCGGGTCATCTTGACCTCGGTACCGTGCATCTGCCCATGAGGGAGATAATCCCCTATCAATCTAACAATGTTCTCTCTGCTAGGCATCGTAAGACTGGCTATCGGTGCGCCCCCTACCCTAATGCCGGTAATCATCGCCCAATCTATGGGCGTCAGTATCATCTCGGCATAGGCAATGTGGAAGGACATGGACTCCGGGCGAAAACGCTCTATCAGGGCCTTCAGGTACGCGGCATCAACCCTCATAGGGAGGCAGGATAAGAACTCCTCAAAACCCGCCTGCTCCAGCAAATACTTCACCACAGGGGGAACGTAGTGGTAGAAATCGTGAAAGTCAAGCTAGCCCCCGCGAAACACAATGGGGGGCAAGGCCTGCGTCAAGAGAAAAAAATACATCAGATCATGGAAATGGAGCAAAGCTGCACAAAAGGAATAAATGAACCTATCTTTTACCTTGCCCGCTCTGCCGAAATTGGAGATATGGATGTATTGCTGATGAAGAAGGCTAACTCGGGCGGCTTTGCCCTGCATCTCAAGCCAGGGAGGGGCCTTGCGCTCTATCACGAAAAATTGCTCTCTACGGGGACCATAGACTACATCGGGCCCCTCCTCATGGCCCTCCTCAGGCACGTACTCTTCGTCACCAGACATTTCAGGGCAAAAGCAAGCAATCACATCAGAGCAAATCAGTGATAAAGAATCATTTTTTTTTGCGACAGGCCAAGGGAAGTTAAGTATGCTCACCCTTTTTTCTATTATGTTCAGAAACAAAGATACACACATACATAAACAAAAAAATCTCTTTTAATAGAATGAAAATGTAAAAAAAAATAAAAATCCCTTCCTTTTTATCTTCAAAAATAAATAAAAATAAAACAAATTTCCCTTTCCTATGTTTAAAAAAAAATAAAGCAAGTTAAAGTCAAAAAAATCATTTCTTTATGCTTCTAAAATCAAAACCTAAAAAAGAAGTCCCTCTTTTATGTTTAGAAAAATAAAAGTTAAAAAACAAAAAAATCATCTCTTTATGCTTCTAAAATCAAAACCCAAAAAAGAAGTCCCTCTTTTATGTTTAGAAAAACGAAAGCCAAAAAATCCCTCCTTTTATGCTCTTAAAATCAAAAACCAAAAATGTCCTCTTTTTATGTCTATAAAAATAAAAATAAAAACAAAAAAAAAAACACTCGAACAAAAAACCCCTTTCTCTTATGCCCATAAAATAAAAAAACAAGCAACACAAAAAATAAATGAATAAAAATGATAAATCACTTCCTTGGAGAAAGTACAAAAACAATAAAAACCAAAAAATAAACCCCTTTTCCTTAGTTAAATTTCAAAAAATGGAAATTAAAAAATTATTTTCCTTAATTAATTTTCAAAAAATAGAAACCAAAAATCTCTTTTCCCTAATTAATGTCCAAAAAAATATCATGAAAAAGACCAAAATCTTTGATTTTTTTCAAAATGAAAACAAAAAGAAAAACAAAAATAAAATTCCTTCTATATGCACAAACAAAAAAAACACAATATATATATATATATATATATTAGGCACTAATAAAATCCATAAAATAACAATAATAGGGCATCATTCATGAAAAATTATCAACACATCATTGATAAACATGGGTACAATAAAAATGAACCATTATTCATCAAAGACTACAAGATCATGATCATATTTATAAAATAAAAGTAAGAAAAATTAAAAAAAATGAGTTTTAAATGATTACCTTTTGGAGAAAATGGGGTCTTTGATCTAGCGCGATGCGGACGATCAATTGGCGCGAGCGAATGTCGACAATGAGGCATGCGTAGAGGTGATGTAAAGGAACCCTAGAGAGGCTCTGTTTTTCAGTTTAGAGAGGGGGAAGAGAATAGTTTTGAAAACACACGATGGCTGCCCGAACTCAAATTTGTTCCCCAGTCATGCTTGGCGCAACTGATAGTTGTGCCAAGCTATTTTGAGCCCTCTTTTGGCTTGGCGCAACTAATAGTTACGCTAGTCACTTATAAGTCGGGCTTTGGGCCTGGTACGGGTCACCTACATAGCCCGATACCCCCCTCTCTTCGTTTTGTTACTCCCAGCCGATGCACGTGCTCTCAAACTGAATGTTATTCTTTATTCGACTTGCTCGAGAAGCCGTGCTAAGATAAAATGGATCGAGATCAATAGGCATCCTAACCCTATACAAAAAAATATGAAAAAGTCTAAAAAATGATAAAAAATCTCACATAAAAAGCGAAAAATAATTCACATAAAATGATAGAATAATTCACTTAAAATGATAGAATAATTCACATGAACTAATAGTTTTGAAAAATAAAAAAAATCCCATAAAATGATAGCTTTAAAAGACTAAAAAAATCACATAAAATGATAACTTAAAAATCTTAAAATCCACAAAAAAAAAGTGATAAAGAAAATCTCAAAAATATTTCACATAAAATAATAGAAGTGATAAAATCACATGAAATGATGACTTAAAATTCAAAAAATCACATAAAATGATAACTCAAAATCTAAAAAATAATAATAATAAATATAAAAAAGGTCAAAAAATTTCTCACATAAAATAATAAAATATATGTTTTCAAAAAATGGCACGCACTCCTAAAAAATGTTGCGTCGTGCTAAATAAACTTCGGGATCAATGGCTTCGTGGAAAGACCTCGAACCCTGCTTCAAGCAGAGACACTCGTGACCAGTTAAATGAGGCGGTCTATGCTTCATATGGTTGGACGCACGGTGACGCACATACGTGTTCTAATGCAGTAAAATGTCAATATTTTACGTGCAACACAGTTGTGCTAAATTAATGTCTTAAGTCTAAGGTTCACCTTAGATTTTTGGATCATACTTCAAAGTAGGAGCAACGGTGTCAATCCCAGTCAAACGGTCAGTGTTTCGATCGGGTCGACTCCACTTTTAAATATTTACGATGAGCGCTCTGTCTATGGATTCATAGGAATATGAGTATCTAACTTGAGATTTATCATGGGCTATTTCGAAGGAGTGGGATCTTGGTCTGCGCTCTCTGGGCGTGCGCCCTACGCGGTTTGAGATCCGGGTAACTCCGTTATGAAAAAAGTCAATCGTTGGTCGAAACTAACCTGTTGAAAATGAAATTATATATCAATTAACTATGTGTAAATATGCATGCAGAAGGCTTCATTTCTCTTATTTTTACAGGTTTAAAACCTGTATTGGCACGGTATCCCTGTAAAATATACACCATGCGTCTAGGTATCCGCAGGATGGTCGTTTGTTCTCATAAATTATATCCAGACGGGATCTGAGTCAAGACTTTCATCGCCTTTGTTGCTTATCGCCCCTAATGGGTGAATGCTTATGCATAGTTAATGATTTGTAAGATTATTATCAGCATAGACTAGGATTAGGCATCCCCTTCGGTGGGCACCCAATTTTGGCTGAATCTGTTCAGTATCATTTGAGGTTGGACATTCTGAGTCATGATTGTGCAACCGTGGGGTTTTTTACAATCTCGTAGCGGCGATGCGACGCTAACGAAAATATAGAGTCGCCACCCGGAGCTTTTGGTGTCCCAAGAAACCTAGATCATTTTTATAAACACTAAAGTGCCACAAATATGACTCTGAATTCGGTCCACACCAAAGGTTCTTAGGTAGGGGCTTCGGTTATCGATTGGGAAGGTGTTAGGTACCTAATAACCTGCTTAATGCAGTCTCTACTTATGGCCAAAATAAAATTAATATAAAAGAAAAAAAAATGGCTTCCTCTTGCCCAAAAGGGCTTAAAATCCTATTTGTGCCCTTCCGTTCCTACTGAAAATTCGACGGCGTAATGACACAAATGGGAGGATGGAGGAATGATCGAGAAGGTAGAGGAATAGAGAGGAGAGTCGGAGCTCTCGGGCCCTTGTTGCACGGTTGGAGAGCCTTGCGTTGACTTGCTTTGATGAGCTTTTGAAGACTTGAATAGTAGAAAAAGGGGTTCTAACCTCTAACGCTTGCTAGCTAAGAGGTATAGAGGGAAGGCGAATGGATGACACACACCTAACCTAGGGCTTTTTATGAAAGGTAAGGCTTGGAAGGAGGTTTATCAATTCTAAAATTTGTATGAGCAATGGTGCACTAAAGGGAGAAAGATCTTCTCACTTTAAGCTCTTTCTCTCTTTGGTAAATTTCTCAACCTTTAACCAAAGGGGAGGAGGGTTCTTGTAACGTCCCAACCTTTTTGGGCCATGATCCGTAAGACTCGGTGCGTGTGCCGACGGATCATGCACCGAGGACCCCCTTTAGCAATGATGTAATGTCTATAGATCAAATCTAATGGACCGGATTGATCTTATGTAGACTGGATGTGGGAGTTTGAAAACCTCATACACGTCCCTTCAGTGTAGCTGCTTTACACTCAAGTAGAAGAGCTAATGTATAAAAGGAAACCAAGGGCATTAATTTCATATTAAATGCTTGTGGATGAGAGTTAAGAAGAGAGAGGATAACCTTAAGGCATTGAGTGCCTGTGATTGATGAGATCGATCGGTAAGTACGAGGAGGAGGCAATGCTTTCGATCTAGGATCGGATTGATCTGTTGTGACTCGGAGAAGAACCCAAACTGTTCTTAAAAGCAAGGAAGAGGATTCGTTTGAAAGCAAGGTAAGGAGTGTGAATAATTGGTTTAGATCTGTAGTGTGGAGTTGAATCCATGTGAGGATCATAAGAATTGAGATGGATTCAAAGTGAAAAGTGATTGGGAGTGAAAAACCTAAAATTAAGCTAAATTTGCTCATTTCGATCGATCGAATTTTGGCTCGATCGATCGAAATGTTAGTAAAATGGGGAAAAAAAAATGGAGTTCTGAGAAATTCGTTCGATCGAACTTTATTTCAATCGAACGAAAAGTTTTCGATCGATCGACCCGGTAGTTCGATCATCGATTTGTATAGAACAGAACATTAGATTTTTGTTGTGAGAATTTGACCGATCAAATTAATTTTGATCGATCGAATTATGTGTTTTCGATCGAACGAATTGGGATTCGTCCGATCGAACTGTGTGAAGGTAGAATGCCTTCTGTGGAATTCGACCGATCGAATTTTGTTTCGATCGATCGAATTACATTCGTTCGATCGATAAAAAAGACTCGCTCGATCGAAAGGGAAGACGCATTGTAATTCTAGAAGAGTTCGACTGATAGAAATTTATTTCGATCGATCGAAAATGGATTTCGATCGATCGAAACAGGGATTCGATCGATCAAAATTCCCATATTTCAACGTTTGATGAGTTTTGACCGTGAGATTTCACGGGGACTTTTGGCAGTGTATTTTGCCTCGTTCTAATAAATAAAAATGATCATGTTTAGGTAAGCTTCGTGATTAAGGAGAACCCGACCTTGTGATGGCTTGAGCAAGCACGGGTCTGATCTATAAGGTAGGGAAAACTTGCTATCATGTATATCGAATTACATTCGTTCGATCGATAAGAAAAACTCGCTCGATCGAAAGGGAAGACGCATTGTAATTCTGGAAGAGTTCGACCGATAGAAATTTATTTTGATCGATCAAAAATGGATTTCGATCGATCGAAATAGGGATTCGATCGATCAAAATTCCCAGATTTCAGCGTTTGGTGAGTTTTGACCGTGAGATTTCACGGAGACTTTTGGCAGTGTGTTTTGCCTCGTTCTAATAAATAAAAATGATCATGTTTAGGTAAGCTTCGTGATTAAGGAGAACCCAACCTTGTGATGGCTTGAGCAAGCACGGGTCTGATCTGTAAGGTAGGGAAAACTTGCTATCATGTATATTGATTTCGTTAACACGTGTGTTATGATGTGATGTATTTTCCGCTTTGACTATACAATTTTCGCATATGAATTCGAATTAATGAGGCATGTGATACGTTTTGCTTTGACCATGTGATTTCCGTATATGAATTCAAACTAATGAGGCATGTGACACGTGTGATTTGAAAACATGTGAATTTTATGAAATTTTCGAGATCCTTTGTGACATGTGTATGTGAGACCTTCACATTTCATTCCAGTTTTGACAAACTATGATTATCACATTACACGGCGACAAGCTATATGTATGCACTTACGATTTAAGGTTATGTGAATACCCGACCGACGCGGCGGTATAATCGTGACTGACGCGGCAGGATATCCGTGACCGGTACGGCGGCCAATCCGTACACCCTCTGTGTGATATGTGTATGTGCTATGTGACTCCTACCGTACAACGGTAAATTCGTTCGGCCAAGTGTCCAACTCTATGGGACCTTGGATATATGTGCATATGACTCATGTGAGTGACGATGGTGGGTATTCCATCGGGGGCTTGAGGCTATAGTTCCTCATTCTATTACTTTAAGTAAATCATCTTTAAGTTTCTTCTTCTTATGTCAAATTGGAAATGTGAGCATGTTCATGAAACCATCAGCATTGCATGTGTGTGTTAAGGTTATGAGAATCACCACTTCGCATGTGTTCAGGATTGTTTCATTTTCGTTACGCCATAAGATATGTGTTTGATATTTTGATAAGCATGCTATAAGATATTTTCCTACTGAGCTTGGATGAAGCTCATTCCTTTACTAATGTCACAGGTTCAGGTGAAGGCGTTGAGGCGGAGATTTCGGAGAAGAAAGATCCGGACTACTCCCCCGACGAGGACTTTGAGGAGCCCATTCCTGAGGATTGTTTCCTTTGTGCTAGACCTGGGTAGGTCTGGCCCTGAGTGACGAATTAAATTTTTGGTCTCGTTTTAGTTGCAAAGAGATGAATCCTAAATATTAGTCTTTTGATATTTTTATTGAACCATGTTTCGGTAAGGAAAGGTCCTTACCGGTGGTTCTCAATGGTTCTTTTCCCATAAGGCTCTTTATGGAATTAGAACCATCTGTTTTTGTTGTTTTGAGATCGAATGCTATAACTACTTATTTTGCTTATGCAACGAGTTGGAATTGGTTCCGCTTAGATTCCGCTGTGCATGTTGTGACGCGATATGATCCGCTCCCGGGCTTGGCCTTAGTGCCAGCCCACCGACGGCATGGGTCTCGGGGCACCAAAATCCGGGCTATCACAGTTCTATTTATAGGAAAAGGATGGGTTAGGAGAGTGTTTAGATGCTAATTGGGTTTAGCAATTAGGTAATCTAACATCTAAAGATTTCTAGGGTTTTTGGAGCCTGAAAATATGTGAAGAGATATTCCAATGGTGGATGTTGGTTGGTGTTTCAAATCACTTAAGGGTTACAAATAGACACTAAAAGGGTGCCACAGGACTATCAAAACTCACCCCAAAGATCAAGATGGTCAACAAGTCAAACCCCAATCTCAATTTTTAAGGCAAAAACCAAGGGTCACTGTTCATATGTCTGATGCAACTATTAGTTGCACCAGACATATGCACAGTAAAATAGTGCATGCACAGTATCTGGAAGTTGGCTCCCCGAGGTGGGGTCCACCTTACTGTTGGCGCAACTATTAGTTGTGTCAGGCCATTTCTGGGGAGAGATGGCTTAGCGCAACTAATAGTTGCGCCAAGCTTACTTATAATTGGTACAACTATTTATAGGGAGAAATGGCCTGGCGCAACCATTAGTTGCGCCAAATCCCTAAGGGTGTTCACTTGAAATTACCTCCTTGCCCCTCGGGTTTGGACCCTCATATTTTTACGTACACAGCTCCGATTGGGATGATTCTTGGACCGTTGGAAAGTTGACGGCCTTTACTTTTAAATGGTATGAGATTTGATTACAATAGAAGGTTGTAGCTGGTCCCGGTGCACCATATTTCATCCATTGCTCGGGAAAGCTTGATTTAGATCCGGAATGGGCTTCTAAGGGTTGAGATTGGTTTCTAAGGGATCGGGAAGGTTCCTAAGGGTTTGAAAGGAGTCTTAAGGGTTCTATATATGCCATCAAAAGCTCGGAGGTATGCCTCTCTCGAAATGTATCTCGATCAGGCCTTGGGCCAACGGGTGTCTACAGATGTCCCTCTTTGGTATCCGATCACTAATGATCGAATGCCAAAGAAAAGAGACATCCAAAGAGGCCCAAGGCATTACTGACGGGTCCACTGCATTCAGAATGAACTTTAAATATTAGGTGAGTAACATGGTGAGAAAATGACAGCCCTGTATGTCAGGCTAAACATTCGTTTCTCAAGGTAATCGGTCCCCAAGTGCTTAGCGATATTACTGGGCATAACCGAGGTGGGATGAGTTGCGAACGCCCTATAGTCAGAAAAAACATTCGCTTCTCGGGATGATTTTGAAGGTATTTGATGCTCGAGATTCGTTCTGAATACCAGAGTTTCACAAGAGGGGTGATCGACCCACACTTAAAGACAGGTGCAACACTAGTATGCAAGGCTCCATAGTTTGTGTCTGATCATATGAGTCATTGACCGCCTCATCTGATTGGTCACGGGTGTCCCTGCGTGAAGCAGGGTTCAAGGTCTTTGGGCGAACCCATTGATCCCAAAATTTATTTAGCATGACTACCGAGCGGAGCGAACGGAGGTCGCAACACTTTTTGGGAGCACGTGCCATTTTTGAAGATGTGCCCCAGATCGACAAGACCTAGAGCATCCAGCTTCAACTACCTTGGTCAGGTCCAATCATACATTGGGTGTCTCCCCAAAAGGGACATCCAATCCTTGTCTCTGCTAATAATGATCATAAATATCATTTAACTATACATAATTATGCACCCATTAGGGGCGATAAGCAACAAAGGCGATAGAAGCCTCGACCCGAACCTGCCTGGGTACAATTTACGGGAACAAATGACCATCATACGAATATCAAGACGTATGGCGTACACTTTACAGAGATACCACTGTCAATACAAGTTTTAAGCCTGTAAAAAATAAAGGGGAAATGAACCCTTCTGGATGAATGGTTACACATAGTTTGATTGATGCGTAATCTCATTCTTAACAGGTTGGTCTCAACCAACGATTGATCTCTTATAACAAAGTTATCCGGACCTCAAACTTCGTAGGGCACACGCCCAGACCGTGTGGACCAAGAGTCCATACCTCTGAAAAGTTCATGAAAAATCTGAAGCTTAGACTCTCACGTTCATATGAATCAGAGATAGAGCACTTAGCTCAGCAATTTAGCAATGGAATCGTCTTGATCGAAACATTGACCGTCCAATCATGATTCACACCATTGCTCCTACTTTAAAGTAGGATCCATGGATCCAAGGCGAACCTAAGACAGGACATTAGTTTTGTACAGTTGTGTTGTCGATAAAATATTGACATTTTACCGCCTTGAAAATATGCATGTGCGTACTCTGTGAGGAAACACAAATATGTTGTTATTTTATGTGTTTAATTTTTGTGATTTTTCTATCGTTTTATGTGATGATTTTTTTATTTTGAAGCTGCTATTTTATGTGATTTTTTTGGTATTTTCAAGTTATCATTTTATGTGATTTTTTTATTTTGAAGCTGTTATTTTATGTGATGATTTTTTTTAGTTTTTTTAGAACTATTATTTTATGTGAATTATTTCACCATTTATGTGAGTTGTTCTATTATTTTTGGCTTTTCTGCAGAGATTTTTTCTTTTTATCATTTTTAGACTTTCTCATGCTTTTCTATGTAGGATCGGGATGCCTATTGCTCTCGTCTATTTTATTCTTAGTACAGCTTCTCGGGTAAGTCGAATGAGGATCAACACACCGTTGGGAGGTGCGTGCATTTGCCGGGGGGAACAAATAAAGAGAGGGGGGTTGGATCATGCAGTCAACCCGCACCAGGCCCAAGACCCGCTCCTAAGTGGCTGGCGCAACTATTAGTTGCGCCAAGCCAAAAAAGACCCCAAAATTGCCTGGCACAACTAATAGCTGCACCAGGCTTGGCTGAGTTTTTTTTTTAAGCAGCCCGAGTTCAGGCAGCAAGGGCACATTTTTGAAAAAATTTCTCCCCCTCTCTTCAAAATCGAAAATTGGCCTCCCCTAGGGTTCCTTTACATTATTTCTATGCGTGCTTTATTCACTCGCGCCAATTGATCGTCATCTCACGCTAGATCAAAGACCCCATCTTCTTCACAAGGTAACCATTTAAAACTCATTTTCCTTTATTTTTCTTGCAAATCATGATCTTGCATTCTTTGATGAGTAATGGTATGTATGCTTATTGGTGATGTGTAGATTTCTTATAGATAATGCCCTATTTTTGTTATTTTATGGATTTATTGATGCCTAATATACATATTTTTTATTATTTTTGCTTGTGTATATAGAGGGGAGTTCATTTTTGTTGTTTGTTGTTTGTTTGTTTTTTTTATTTTTATGTTGTATATGAAGCAATGGATTTTGGTATTTATTTTTTAACACTAATTTAGGTAAAAAGGGATTTTTGGTTTCTTTTTTTTAAATTTTAATTAAGGATAATGATTTTTGACTTCTCTTAAAATTAAGAAAACAAAGGATTTTATATTTTGTGCTGTTTTGAAAACTAAGGCATTGATTTACTATTATTTATTATTCTTGTGTTGGGTTTTTTTTCTTATGGGCATAAACTACCGTTTTTTTTGTAGTTTTTGTTTTTATAAAAGAAAGGCTCTTCTATTTTTGGTTTTTGATTTTAGGAGCATAAAGGTCTTTTTTTATTTTTTTATTTTTCTAATCATAAAAGAAAGACTTTTTCTTCGATTTTTGATTTTTTTTTAACAGCATAAGGAAATGATGATGATTTTTTTTGTTTTAACTTGCTTTTATAGAAAAAGGGAAGTTTGTTTTATTTTTTATTTTCTTTTGGAAATAAAAGGGGTTGGATTTTTTTGTATTTTCAATCTAAGAGAGATTTTTTTTTTTTTTTGTATGAGTGTATCTTTATTTTCTGACAATGAACAGAAGGAGGGTGAGCATATTTACCTTCCCTTGGCATGTAGCATAAAAAAAATAGTTCTTTATCACTAATCTGCTTTGATGTGATTGCTTTCTGTTGTCCCAAGATGTCTGGTGATGATGAGCATGTTCCCGAGGAGGGCCATGAGAAGGGGCTCGAGATAGTTTACGGTCTGCGGGGGAGCAGTTCGTCTAGATAGAGCGGAGAGCGGGCCCTTGGCTCCAAATGCAGGGCGAGGCTGCCCGGGTCGGCCTCCTATACCAACAGTATATTCACATTTTGAATTTTGGCATAGCAGGCAGGGTAAGAGACAGGTTCAATTTTTTCTTTGCGTAGTTTTACTTTATTTCCATGATCTGATGCACTTTCCTTTGGACGCAAGACCTCCCCTCCAACGTATTTCGCGAGGGTGGCTTGATTTCCATAATTTCTACCTCTATGGTCCCCCCGTGGCGAAGTTCTTGCTGGCGCAGGTGGGCTTTGGAGAGTTTCTGTCTTGCCCCGCAATGAGGGCCGATGTGGCGTATCTGAAGGCATTGATTGAGAGGTTCCGCCCTGAGATGATGACCTTTCATATGCCGTATGCTGAGATGGCCTTGACGCCCGTTGATTGGGCAAATGATTACTGGCATCAGGGTGGGGGCATACCGATAGTTAGTCTCACAGTGTTGAGCAAGGAGGACATTATCCGGATAATAGGGGCGTATCCCCCTCGTGGGTAGATACATGGCACCGAGGTCAAGATGACCTGGTTATCCGAGCTCTATATGGTTGATGAGTTAGTGGATTTGGGGCTGCCAGATAGGATGCTTTACATTATGCATGAGCAGGCGATCATCCCGACCCGCATCACTCTCCTGTTTCTGCTGGGTAAGACCCTTTTTACCAATGCGAGCGGCGGCCGAGTCAACCTAGCGTTGCTGAGCGTTATGGACAATTGGGGCGGCGTCCATAGGTATGACTGGGGCGGGGCTGGATACACCTGGTTGATGTACGGTGTAGCTCGGGCCACCATCGGGGATGCCAAATCCGTCAGTGGCTTTTGGGCGGCCCTGGAGGTAATCCCTAACCTTTTGTTTTTATCAGTTCTACTCGGATGACCTTTGTATGTTACTGACTTGTTCTCTCGCCCACTACTCTTCTTGGGTATGGGGGTACCACCACTTTCATCCTGGGCACCCGCTCCTCCACTCAGATGCATTTACCTACCCTTTTTTTAGCAACTAGAACCATGTCTTGCGCCGTGAAGTGGGCTGGAAGCACCTAGAGATGGGTTTGAGGTCCCAACTCGACCTGATGGTCCCTGAGCAGGTAAAATCCTTTTCAACTCGGTTTACTTCAGCTAAGAAATTCTCCCTGATTTACTATGCTGCTTGTCTGATTGATTGGTTACCTCTTGACTTGGACAGATCCTCCATGATCCATACCTCAACTCCGTCTTCTGGGACTGGGTAGCCGTAGGTCCATCACGCCTTCTCAACAACCATTGCGTTGTTTTCTTTTATGGGGTGTGGGTGAGGATTTACTATTTGGGGGAGCGGGTGGTGCACCAATATCAGGGTTATCGCGCTATGCCCATGGACCCTCCCACCTATGTCATGGGTCTTGTTGGTAGCATTGAGGAGCACACAGCGGCCTTCTTCAATAATGGGCTCTCCATCAATGCCCTTCTTGTGTCCAGAGATTATCACATATGGTATGAGTGCTTATCGTATCGGTTCATCTTGCCGCACTTCGTCCCTAGCGCTAACTTTCTTGCATTTGGTGGCCCACGCGGGCAAGTAACTCTTCTTTCTCTCTTTTTTTTTTTAGATTAGCCTCCTTCGGCCTTTGTATTTTATTTTTTTCTGAGCAGATTTTTACTTTATTCATAGTTTGCTCAAGGGGATGACTCGGATAATGAAGGCGGGGCAGCGGGGGGTACCGCTAATTCCTCAGGGGCAGATCCTTCAGGTGAAGGCCCTTCTGGTGTGGGTCCCTCGAGCAAGGGTTCCTCTGACGTTGGTCCATCGAGTACCTCTCATGCTAGTGCCCCTGGTGGTGATCCGACCATGGTATATGGGACCTTCCGATGCCTTGATGATAGCTTTCTCTCGGGCCTGTGTGCTGATGTGAACGGGCAAGCGCGTATCTCTGCTGAAGTGGCCCGGGTCCCTCCTCCTGAGGTGATCCCAGGGGTAAGCCTTCTGACAATCTGTCTCTCTCTTGTTTCGACCTCCATTTTGCATATGTTTTATGATTGCCCTGGTAGCTGATGATGTTGTATCCTTCTGAATGTAGAACTTTGGTTCGGCTATGGAGTATGCGGCGTATCATTGTAACATTGCGGAGCTTCGGAATGTGGACGCAGTGAGCATTCTGCTGCTCTGCTTTTCTTATATATATATATATATTTATCTTTATCCCCTAATTGGTCCTGATCTCTGATTTTAGCTATGACTTGCAGCATGCACGTACCAAGGAGTCGCGATCTTTGCTTAGCAGGATTTCTCAGGCCTGGTCCCAGGTGGGAGATATGCGGACCTACCAGGGCTCCTCATGCTGGCGGAAGAAGTCAAAGGGCACAGACAAGGATTAGGCCCTGGTTTCTTCATTCAAACATTTTAGCACTTTTGAGACAACTTTATTGGGATTTTTTGTTTGTAACAGATATTTACCACACTTTTTGAATGAGGTTTTGCTTGGATATGCTCGGTGTCTCTCTTTGATTTGCAATGCTATCTCTTTCTTGCATATACCCCACCGGTTGCAGGAAGATCTTGATGATTGCCCATGAAAGTGGCCCTTGATGCCGCATGTCTTGGTGTGGATTTTTCTTGCACAAAAGCCAGACTTATTTTAATATTACATGCCCTATTAATTCTTAGGTGCAACTGTTTTTATAAAGCATGTGAGTCAGGTCAATAGCTCACAAAAAATCCCAAAAATTCAGAAAAGACAGGCATCGGAGGAGGATTTTGTGCTAGTTGCGCCAGGCTTAACATGGGATAAAATGCACTGGTGTAACTATTAGTTACGCCAGTTTTGACCTGGGGACCTGTGGGGCCTTATATACCCGAGCCGGTCCAAATTCCTTCCCTTTTCTGTTTGACTTGGTCTTTTTGATTGATTCTTTCTCCTCTTGCTTTCCTAGGGGCAGGTTCATCAACATACATTGAATTTTATATTCTTCTAAGATCCTTGTACGTCTATGGATCCGCCTTCCAATCCTCCCTTACATGGAGGGTTGGAGCCGATTTACCCCTTTCCTTGGGCATGGGGCCCAATTATCTCAAAAGTTGGCACGGGAGCCTGACTGAGAGCGAGCTCGTCGAGCTTGAGCGGCTTGCCCTATCACGCCTCCCCCTCTTCATCGAGGATCTTCTACGGTGGGACCTACTTCATGCGGTCACTTCATTTTGGGATGTCAACGCCCATGTATTCCGTCTTGGGAGCTGGGAGCTAACTCCGACCCTTGAGGAGTTATCTATTTTACCTTGCTTGAAGCTAAACAGAGGCCTTGCAAGAGTTACGCTGAAGTCGGGCTACTCTATATCCGTTCACCTTATCCTTGATTTGAAGAAATTTGAGTATGAGAAAAGTCTCGTTGGGGGGCCCACAAGGTGTTCGATCAAATTCCTCAAAGAACTTTTCGGTGACGAAAGTCTTCGAAAATTGCCGGTTAGGAATATCTTCAATGTGAAAGCCTTTTCTCTCGGTCTCATCTCGGAAGTCCTTTTCTTTACTGGGGGAGAGCTTCTCTCTAGCTCTTTGCGATGTTTTGACAGAATTGGCAGAGGGCCTATCAATGATGCATTTGGTCCTTGCTTAACTGTATTGATGTCTTAATGCGTTTGCTCTAGGCAAGTTGGAGAACCTCAGGAGACGTCCTTTGCTGCTTCAAGTATGGTTAGGTGAGCATCTTGCTATCCTGGGACCCTTGCCACACTTTTATATTGCTCGAGGTGAGGCGGCTCGATGCTTTTCGGGTAGGTGTCACTTGCTTCTGCAGGGCAATTCGTCAGCTTTGAAGCTTTGGTTGACCGACGACGAGCTGATATGGAGGCTTCCTTGGTTGAACCGGACCTTCCCAATAGTTCATTCCAGAGACCATGAGGGCATCACCCTTCTAGGATTGATCGACAGTACCTTCTATTTCCCATTTTGAGTGTTGCGTCAGTTTGACTGCTCTCAGCAAGTGCCTTGTGAGATAAAGCCCCCTCTATGTAACTTGATCTTTTCTAGGGGGTCCTCCGAGGACAGATTGGATTGCTGCTCTTTGAGAGACACGTCAATCGACACTGATGTGCGATATGGAGCAGGGAGATCTAGTTCAGTCCTCCCCTAAGTACGAGGCTTAGTTATTGTCCGTGCATCTTGCTGCTAATCATCTGGATCAGCCGAAGAGTGTAGATATGGGAGGCCCCTTGCCTAAGAAGGAGACGGCACTTCGAGCTTGTATTGAGTTGTTGACTGATGAGAAGAGGGTCCTGCATGAGCTTTTAGTGCAAGAGACAGTTAAAGCAGGGATACCAGAGGGCGAGGTCCTTCATCTGAAGGGATCTTTGAGTGTTGCCCTTGGAGCTGTTGATGCTTCTCGGAAGAGGTACAAGAGCCTGCATGGTCGTTGGTTGACAGAGTGGAA
This sequence comes from Chloranthus sessilifolius, assembly GCA_021018995.1. Classification (NCBI taxonomy): domain Eukaryota; kingdom Viridiplantae; phylum Streptophyta; class Magnoliopsida; order Chloranthales; family Chloranthaceae; genus Chloranthus; species Chloranthus sessilifolius. Next base: position 37,063,268 of record CM037586.1, read on the forward strand.
TGTCTGGGAGGATACGCCTTGAAGCACGAGCTGGGTTGTTGAGTCCCTCCCGCACATACATCTTTTTGCATAGATCAGATACACAGAAAAAGGGGCGTAAGAAACCCCTTTACAGATACACACATCTTTTTGGTATACATATTTTCTTTATATTTTTGTTCTATTTTTTGTAAGAAAAGGAAGGAAAGAAAGAAAGCTAGACATCACACTGACTATTTTTTGGGATGTGGTGTAAGTGGTGCATAAAAAAAGGAAAGCTATTATATATAGACTCTTTCTTTTTTTTTTTTTTTGTCTCTTTTTTGTTGTTGTTTTTTTTTTTTGGGGTGTGGTGCCTTTATCATTGGGTGAGATCTTGGGTCCTCTTTTGAGCATGGTCGAACCCCCTTTTAGTGGTTGGATCTGAGGGAGTTTCAGCAGCCTTACCAAGACTGGAACATCAATCCCTTTGGTCTGAGTCAAACCTTTCTCCTTACCTTGGGTCATACATTTTACAAAGCCGTTTCACAAAGACAATTCTGATCGGGGCCCGATTTGAACTTGCATGAGCAGCCTAGAAAAGGGGATCAGGGAGAGTAACCAAGAGGGCTCCTTAAACATTAATTTTATTGACCTATTCCAACAATTATTTTTTCTTTTAAAACTCTTTTACTCACTATGCCCAAGGTGGGTTCGTCGTGCCCATTTTTACCCTCTTTTTACCCGTGGCGCCCTTTCGGGTTTTCACCACGTCCATGGGTTTAGCTCTTTTATCCCTAGCACCCTTTCGGGTTTTCACCTGGTCCGCACAAACTCGTTGTTTTTATCCGTTGTGCCCTTGCGGGTTTTCACTACGTCCATCTCGCTTTGAGCTTATATTTTTATTTTATTTTTTCCTTTTGCATTTTTTTTTTTTTTTCAAAAGCCACGACATAGATGTCGATTTCGTCATAGCCGGCTGGATGGGGCTCTGATGTCGTCTCACAATTCGGCTCGTGTTGACTTAACATATGCTATGACTGCTTGTGAACTTGAAAAGAGGGCTTTTTTCAGGGTGGAGCTTGGCCATGGGTCAGGTTAGAATTTGAAGGTATGCTGGGGTAAATAGGGTTTTCTTGATATGGCTTTAGTTGTTCTCAGCATTCTTCTTTAGGGGATTTTACTGTACACGCCCCACGATTCTATTTTTTCTCTTTTTTTAAAATTTTATTTCAGGCAATCTCTTTTTGAGGTTTTGTTTTTCATATTTTTTTTGGATTTTGATGGTAACTTTACTTTCTCTTTTTTTGTATATATACATGCATTTTTTTGGAAACAGGTTTATTGAAAGAAAGGCCCGGGCTCAAATGGGGTGACAAAGGATATCATCATTTTTAGGGATACTTTTTAGCTATTGTGTTTAGAACGATGGTCTCTTTTGGGTGGTTCTTAAGCAGTTACGTATCTGTTTCACCAATACTTACCTTGTCGCGATAAACTAAGCGTAGAACTGACGGACGTATCCAGCGTTGATGGGCTCAGGAAGATGATCTTCGTCCATGGTGGCGAGGCGGATGGCGTATCTCGATAGTACTTCTCGGACGACGTAACGTCCTTCCCAGTTCCGCTTGAACTTTCCTCTCAGATCGGCGTGGAGGGATGGGAAGATCTTCTTCAACACAGTGTCTCCTATCTTTAGATCTCGATCGCGAGCACGTTTATTGTAAGTGCGTGCGATTCACCCTTGGTAAACTTGAGTGTGACACAAGGCTAGGAGTCTTTTCTCGTCTAATAAGTTCAATTGTTCAAAGCGGGATCTCTCTCTCTGTTTCGGGTAAGCCTGATTCCATAAGGATTTGAAACGAGGGTACATCAACCTCTACTAGTAGGACAACCTTGATTCCATACACAAGGGAGAATGGTGTTGCCCCTATAGCAGTACAGATCGACGTTCTGTAAGGTCACAAAGTAAATGGCAGCATTTCACTCCAATCTCAATAAGTGACGACCATTTTCTCGAGGATGTGAACGACTGTCTTGTTCGCAGCTTCCACAACTCCATTAGTTTGAGGCCGATAAGGTGACAAGCGATGGTGCTTGATTTTATATTGCTCGCAGAAGGCTTGGATGTGCTTATTCGTAAAGTTTGTGTCGTTGTCCATGATGATATCCTTGGGTACTCCAAATCGGCACATAATATTATTTTTGAGAAATTTCTCGACGTGACTGGCCGTGATGCTGGCATATGATGTCGCTTTTACCCACTTGGTAAAGTATTCAATGGCGACGAGGATGAATCAATGTCTGTTTGATGCTTTTAGATTAATCACTCCGACAACGTCAAGGCCCCAGGTAGCAAATGGCCAAGGAATGGTCATGTAGTGAAAATCGATGGCAGGAGCGTGTATCAGACTGGAGTGTTCCTTACACTTGTAGCATTTCTGAACATGTTTGCAGCAATCTGATTCCATAGTGGTCCAAAAGTATCTCTGCCGTGGGATTTTCTTGGCGAGCATGTGACCACTGACGTGGGCTCCGCATACTCCCTCGTGGATCTCCTTCATGATATTAGTCGCTTCACCTTCTGTAAGGCACCTGAGTAAGATGTTATTGTAGGATCGCTTGTAAAGGCATTTCTCACAAATGACGTAGCCTGTTGTTAGACGTTGAATGGTTCGCCGGTCCGTCTGGGACGTACCCTCAGGGAAAGTTAGTGTCTCGAGGAAATTCTTGATATCTGAGAACTAGGGTGGCTCATCATCAGGCTTGGTAGGTTCCTCAATCTGGGGGCAGAAGGTCGTGTCATTCCATTGCTCGATCATGATTGGCTTCATCTCCGCTCCATACGGGATTTCTATCATTGACGCCAAAGTGGCTAGTGCGTCGGCAAAATGATTCCTTATCCAGGGGACATATGAGAATGTCATGTCTTAGAAGCAAGTTATCAGGTCCTCGAGGTGTTCATGGTAAGGGATCAGTTTCTCATCTTTCATCTTCCAGTCACCGTTCGTCTGACATATAATTAACTGCGAATCACCAAACACTCGGAGGTGAGTTATATTTAGATCGAGAGCCGCCTGCAGACTAGCAGCACACGCTTCACACTAAGCCATGTTGTTAGTGCAAGGAAAGTTGAGTTTGATAGAGACGAGTGTGTGGGATCCTTTCGGCAAAATCAGAATGGCGCCAACTCTCTGACCCTCGGCATTAGCTGCCTCGTCAAAGTGCATTACCCATGATTCCTCTGCTTCTTCAGCATCATCTTCTGTCATACAAAGGATGTCCTCATCAAGGAATTCAGTTTTTAAAGGTTCATAATCTGGCAAAGGACTGTCGGCAAGATGATCGGCGAGTGCCTACCCCTTAATCGACTTCTGAGTGACGTAGGTGATGTCAAACTCCGATAATAAAAGTTGCCATTGTGCAGTTCATCCAGTAAGAGCCGACTTCTCGAAAAGGTACTTCAATGGGTTCATTCGGGCCAAAAGTAGAACGACTTGGGATAACAAGGAATGGCGGAGCCTCTGAGTAGCCCATACAAGAGCCAGGCATGCTTTCTCCAGATGAGAATAGCACGTCTCATAATTAATAAATTTCTTACTGAGATAGTAGATGACCTGTTCTCTTCTCCCCGTCTCGTCATGCTGCCCTAAGACACATCCCATCGAAACTTTCGTTGTGGAGAGATATATCACGAGTGGTCTCCCTGGCTCGAGTGGTACCAACACAGGTGGGTTAAAGAGGTAGATTTTATCGAACGCTGTCTGACAATCATCGTTCTATTCAACGGGTGAGTTCTTCCTTAGTTGCTTGAAGATCGGTGTGTAGATTGGAGTTGGTTGCGCAATGAATCGACTGATATATTATATTTTACCTAAGAACCCTCTAACCTCTTTCTCAATAGACGGCGGTGGCATTTCTGTGATAGCTTTGACTTTGACTAGGTTGACCTTGATCCCTCTCCTGCTGACGATGAATCCTAACAATTTTCCGGACATAGCTTCAAAAGCTCACTTCTGTGGGTTCAAACGTAACCTGTACTTTCTCAGCCTCTCAAATAGTTTTTAGAGGTTTTCCAAGTGATCGCCTCACTCTGGTGACTTGGTTATCATATCATCGACATACACTTCAATCTCTTGGTGCATCATGTCGTAAAATAGTGCAGTCATAGCTCTCTGGTACGTTGCACCGGCGTTCTTTAGCCTAAACGGCATGACTCGATAGCAAAAGGTTTCCCAGGGGGTGATGAACACAATCTTCTTTCGATCTGTCTCTACCATCTTTATCTGATTGTATTCAGAGAATCCGTCCATAAAAGAAAGCATCTCGTGCTTAGCCGTATTATCAACCAAGATGTTGATGTACAGCAATGGGAAATTGTTCGTCGGGCTTGCCCTATTCAGATTGTGAAAATCGATGCACATGCAGACCTTTCCATCTTTCTTTGGCACAAGCACAATATTATCTAGCCACTGCGGGTATTTGGATACCATGAGAAACCCCGCATCATACTACTTAATGACCTCGTCCTTGACTTTCAGCATCCACTCGGGTCAGAGACGTCTCAGCTTTTGTTTAACCGGCTTCATATCAGGCTAGAGAGGCAGCTCATGCACGACTAAATTGGTGTCCAAACCAGGCATGTCCTCGTACGACCAGACAAAACGTCTTGGTATAACCGAAAGAAATCAATCATGCTTTTTCTTTCTTCGGGAGACAGCGACGTTCCAATTTTGGTAATTTCGGGAATCTCCTCAGTCCCTAGATTAACGTCCTCGGTTTTCTCGATAATAGGGGTAGGGCCATGCTCAAACTCAGCAAACTTGTCAAGGAGCTCATTGGGGAGCTCCTCCAAAGGGATATTCTCGTCCAGACCCGTAACACCTACCTCTCCATGTATTTCTACAGGGAAGGGGTCGATTTTATGTGGAATGGATATTTTGATTAAGGCATTTTTTTGTGAGATTTTATCTGGAATTTTAAATGACAATATTTTTTGACTTTGTATTTTTTCAATGTTTTTAGAATTTTATATTTTTTCAATATTTTTGCAATTTTATATTTCTTCAGAGACGGACCCTTGGCAGCGCGAGTCTGTGTATATACAAGGTATTGCCTGTCAAGGGCTTATCTCACTTTTTATAAGTTATTTCTTTTTGAGAAACGGGTGCTAAATGTTAGGCCACTCCCCACTTCCAGGGTTTGGGGTAAAGATATCCAATTGTGTACCTGAGGGGCTGCTCCTTTACCTGATTGGATGGAGGGGGTGACTAATATGGCTCATTGGAGTCAGCTTCTATCATGTTGATTCCCATTTCGTCTGAGATAATGTCCTCAAATGTCAACACCATTTTGTATTGATTTACCACCGGGGGAGTTTGTTTCAGTACGGGTCGTCGTTCCTCAAAGAGGGACAACGCGGCCAAGTCTGTCTCCAGGCTGGGAAGGATGATGTAGGGATTGGTGGGGTGAACTGGTGTTGTGGGCTTGTGTGGGGTTAATCGAGTTTCCCCATTCCAGTCAATCTTCACAACCCCAACACTCACAAATGAATTTCTGATATGAGGTTTCTCCTCTATGTGGATCCCCCTAGCTTTTGCAGTTGCCATCACATGGGCTTTCTCCTTAGCCTCTCTCACTTCTTCTTCCGTAGGCTTATAGCCTAGCCCAAATCTAACTTTTTGGCCCTCCTTAGCTGTGACAGGATCTTTTCTACCTTGTGATCTGGGCCCCAGCTCCCTTCTTTTTTTATATCCCCACTTTTGGAGCATGGCCACTGTCGCTACCATTCTCCCTCTGGTTCTTAGAATGATGCCCTCGATAGGCTTCGGGAGTATCGTCGACACCTCATATTCGAAACTGTGGAGGTCGACATCCTCAGCGGTGTGTGGTACATCTAGTATATTGGGTTTTTCAATGCTATTAGTAGCCTTCTCCTTCTCACTGTGCCACTCACCGATGATTGTGTTGATCTTATGCCCCGATACAAATTTAAGTTTCTGGTGCAATGTGGAGGGTATCCCTCCAATCTCATGTAGCCATGGGCGCCCCAGTAGCAGATTAAACGAGGATTTGATGTCCATTACTTGAAATAATATGAAGAAGGTCATTGGCCTAATTAATAGCTCAAAATGAACTTCTCTCATTATCTCTCTTCGTGTGTTATCGAAACCTCTTGCGCTAGTTCTCGTGGGTCTTACCATATAAGGATCGACCCCAATCTTGGTGGCGGTTCTCAGCGAGCATATATTTAATGCAGACCCATTATCTATCAAAATCAGTGAGATTATCATATTTTCAAACTCACCGGTTATATTTAAAGATTTTGAGTGACTACCCCCTTCCTCAGGTAAATCGGTATCAGAAAATGAAATGGCATTTGGAGCCATCACTTGACCAATTATTTGCCCGACTTTATTCGGGCTAACTTGAAGTGAGACATGCATTCTTTAACGCCCCCATTAAAGCTTGAAAATGGAGTAGGGACATCATTAACAGATCCCATACAATAATATGGGCAGACATTCTTCTCAGCTGAGTCTCCAGTATATGTTCTCGACTCATCTTCTCGAATGGATTTATCGCGCTATCTTTCTTCCCCTCTAGTTGAGCTTATGCTGCTGCCGGTGCTTCTGGCTACTTTGAAATCTCCCTAGACCGGGTAACGAAGTCCACTGCCCCTTCTCTGTGGCTGTCGACTTTGATATCTATTTGTTCGTAACTCAGCGGGACTTGATGAGGATCATAGGTCAGGCCCGAAATCTGGAATGATACAGCCGGTATCAGAGGCACTTGTAGTGCGAGTTCAGGAGGTGTGGGCAACACTTGCTTTATTTCAGTGGTAGCTGTTTGGATGACAAAATTAGGCCAAATGGGGGTGGTGAAGCTTGAGGGTGCTTGTACTGGGGAAACGGGGTGAAAGTTGGCCATTGGTAGCTGATGGGTGGTGGAGGATTGAGGGTTTGATGGGCTATCGGGTAATTGACGGGGGTAGTGGTGTATGGTTGATATGCATTTATGTGCACATAATTGACGGGTGTGAGTGATGGAAAGTAAGCCCTAAGATCCAAGGGTTCAATTTTTGGAGTCGGGTCGAGGAAATAATCTAACAAATTTGGGGGTTCAATCACCCCAATATTCCTTTCTTCAACATTTCTCGGCAATGACGCCACATAGCTTTCCAGATCACTGATATAATCGGATGGGTCAAACTCAAATTCCTCCTCATATTCCTCTACTATTCTGATGGTGGGTTTGAGACCTGCTCCTCCGATAGGATGTGGGGGTAATGGCACCTAGTGGATATTTGCATGCTGGTTCACTTGCGAAGGTGCTGGTGGAATGATTTTTTCAGCATCGATTAAATCTTGGTGTGCGTGTTTCAATGGGAAGTAGTGATCAGTCGGGTGACCCGGGCCCTGATGAAAATTGCAGTGGGTATTCGGGTCATAGTTCTTTGGGATCGGGTGGTGAGGAGGTTGCGGTTGACGAATAGTAATTAATCCCTTTTCTATTAATAAAGGTAAAAGTACACTTAGTGATTGCCCCAAGGCTGTAAACACTCAGTCATAGCGAGCTCTCCTCTACTCTGGAGTCATCTGCATTTCTTGAGCATTCCCTGCTCTCTGTATCTACTCAATTCTGACTGGTGCTGACTAGTCCGGTTGGAATTGGAACCAAGTTATGTTATTGTTGGGCCTGACATTGGCAATGTTTTGGATATTGGCCCCAGTTCTCTTATCATTCCTTTATTCCAAAAACCTTCTAACCCCACTGGCTCCACTTGATATATTTTCCCTGATGGCATCTTCACAGCGGTTGGCGTTCCTCACTAGATCAGCAAAACTGGACTATTGCTGGTATACCAAGAAGTCTGAGATTACTGGTAGAGTATTCTTGAAAATTATTTCGATTTGCTCATCATCAGGTATCCTATTTTTGACCTGAGCTGCTAGTGCTCTCCACCGCCCCAAGTAGTCGTTGAAGGTCGCATTCGGGTTCTGCTTTAACCAAGCCAAGTCAGACTTACGCGATTTGATGTCAATATTATAGACATATTGTTCCTGAAACAAGTGCATTAAGTCCTTCCATGTTTTCATCATAGATGATTCAAAAGATGTGAACCACCTCAGGGCTGGACTAGTCAAACTCTTTTGAAAGACCTTTATCAACAGTCTTTGGTCTCCTCCATATTGGCACATGTCCCCATAGTAGGACTTGGGGTGTGCAATAAGATTGTCGGTACCATTATATTTGTCATAAGTCGACATTTTAAATTTGGGAGGCAAGGGGACCTCAGTGAATAAGCATAAATCTGTAAAGTCCGTGGCATGGATTTCAGCACCACCCATTTTCACCAACTGCTTTTGTATCTTGTCCAATTGTTCTCTTAATTGCTCTAACTCCTTAGATATGGGGGCCGCTTTCTCGGCAGTTGGTTGGATTTCACTTTGTGCTACTAAGGGGGAAATGATTGGGGGGGTTAAGGCTGGTCAATACCCCAGCATAGACTCTATTATTCCTAATCTCATCATTTTCGTACTGCTGGTCGACATAGTGCGCAGTGAGGGTGGGATTCTTATGCTAATGTTGCATGGACTGGGTGGGAATGACATGAGTAGGGGTTGGGTGAGCCCATTAGGGATGAGGGAAAGTTTGTTGGGTGATGGGATGAGTGGAAGTTAGATTTTGGAGCGGGGACTGATGAGGCCATTGAGGATGGGAGAAGGTTTGGAGATGGCCTTGGGTTGTGGGGCCATGGGAAAATTGGGTTTGAGGTATGGTTTGGGTTTGACCCGGGTGTGAAGGTTGTGAATGGGTGAGATTTTGGAGAAATTGTGAAGGTTATGGGTGTGAGGTTCCAAGGTTTTAGGCTTGGGTTTGGGCCATGAAGCCTTGGGAGGGTTGGGCCATGAAGCCTTGGTCATTATAGGTTTGGGCCATAGTCCATTGATGGGTTTGGGCCATGGGCCCTTAGTGGGTCTGGGCCATTGGGCCTTGGTGGGTTTGGGCCATTGGGTTTTTGAGGGTATTGGCCATGAGCCATTGGTGAGTTTGGGCCATGGGCCCTTGATGGGTTTGGGCCTAGGCCCTTGGTGGGTTTAGGTAATAGGACCTTGGTATGTGTGGGTGGTTGGGTTTTGGGCCAATGGGCCTTGGGTCATGTGGGAAATGGGGGCTTGGGCCAATGGGCCTTGGGGCATGTGGGAAATGGGAGTTTGGATGGTGTGGATGATGGGAGGTTGATGAGGGTCATGGGGGAGTGAGGCATGGAGATTAGCTAGGGTTTGGGATGGGTTCATGGATATGGGGTGTGGAGGAGAGGAGCATTTTGGGAAGCCTTCCATATGGAGTAGGCTTAGAACATCTCCTCCATCATGGTCATGGAAGGATTTGTGGGGGGCTGAATAAGGTGGAGGTAACATAGGTGAATGAGGGTGGATTGGGCCTATATGGGGAAAATGGAACATGGGCCATGGATGTGGATGGGGAAAATTGGGTTGGGTTTTGTATGGAAGTGGATGGGGAAAATTGGATTGGGTTTTGCATGGATGTGGATGGGAAATGTGTTGGATTTGGCATGGATATGGGAGGGGGCATGGGTATGGTTTGGGCAAAAGATGGGGAATGGGGGAGGTGATTTTAGATATTTTGGAAAGTGGTGGTTGGGAAAATGAGGGTACCAAAGGACCCGATAATTGTAAAAGATGATTGAGTGAGGGAGATGGTGGAAAAAACTTCTCCCGAATGGGAATGGTTTGGAGAATGTGGCAGGGATGAATCGGGATTGGCATAAGCCGGATCCACTACCCACGACATATCTCAATATCGGGTCGGGTATGGGTGCCTTGGATAAGGCCTGAAAAATTTTCTCCTTCCCCTACGGGACAATGGAGAGCAAGATGATGCTGTTGTGCCGGAACCACAAGAATTCTATTTTTTAGGTTTTTTGATTTTTTAATTTTTTTTTGAAAGAATTTTTTGTAAAAATAAAGGTTCTGAGGCCTTGGAATTCCCTTCTCGGGTGACTTTCGTACCCTAATTTAGGACCCGCAGAGAAGATTCTGAAGCACTTCGAAAGAATCAAAGGAAGTCTTTTGATCTATTAAAAGTACGAAAATTGAGGCAAACGACCCGATCCCCCGAAATTAGTCAAAAAGAAGTTACCTTCTTTTGACCGGCGGGGGCATATTGGGTGTTGGAGGTGGCAGGGCCCATAGGCACTAAGACACTAATCGGAGGACTCGGGATGTGGAAATGGCCAAAGAATCGGGCTAAGTCGCTTAGAACAATACTGGCGCAACTAATACATGCGCCAAAGCCAAAATTTTCCTAAATAAGGCTAGCACAACTATTAGTCGCGCCAGTGTATTTTTGGGGATTTTTGCATTGGCGCAACTAATACTTGCGCCAGGTAAAAGTGGGTTTCCAGAACCCTTGACAGCAGCTACTTCAGTCCAAATTGAGTCTCTTTTTGGCTTTTTTGTGGAAGCTGGGCTTCCGGGAACTGACTGATTTTTTAGTGAATCGTTCTCTCCTCACATAACCTAGGGGTTTGAGTCTGGTATAACTCTCTAGTGCGCTCCCTAACGGGTTTTAATCTTGTAGGAATAGGTGACCCACCTGATATACCTCTAGCACAAGCGCCTTCTAAGATACTAGGTGGGTTGAGACTTTTCTAGATCATCACCACTAAGGGCTGCCACCATACTAAGACCCGGGTGGTTATATGTCTGCCTAAACCCAACCCTTTAAAAATCTATCCCATAAAAACAAATTGATTAAGTTTCCTATCTTGGTTCAATTTTAATTTTTTTAAAGCCCATTTTTTTTTATGGAAGTTTTATTTAGTTCAAAGATCGGGGGTGATGATCCCGTGCCACCACTATGGGCCGGCGTCCACTGTTAGAATATGTTTACACAAGTAGGCCCGCCAATCGGCTAAGGCACTAAAATGACAGAAAAGTAAAGAAAATTAAAAGGCAATGCACATGTAGGCCCGCCAATCGGCTAAGGCTCGTAAATGACGTAAAAGTAGGGGTAAGTAAAATGACTTAATCGGAGGGGTGAGTAAAAATAAAATAAAATAAAAAATAGCAATAAAAGGTTAGTAAAATCAAAAATAAAGAGGCCAAGTTCAAGGGGAAGCTCTAAAAGCAAGTCCTCAGCAGAGTCGCCATTTGTGCAACCGTGGGATTTTTTACGATCCCGTCGCGGTGATGCGCTCGCTAACGAAAATATAGTTGCCACCCGGAGGTTTTGGTGTCCCGGGAAACCTAAATCATTTTTATAAGCACCAAAGTGCCACAAATATGACTCTAAATTTGGTCCACACCAAAGGTTCTTGGGTAGGGGCTTCGGTTATCGATTGGAAAGGTGTTAGGCACCCAATCAACCCGTTTAATGCGGTCTCTACTAATGGTAAAAAAAAATTAATATAAAAGAAAAGAAAATGACTTCCTCTTACCCAAAAGGGCTTATAATCGTATTTGTGCCCCTTCGTTTCTATCGAAAATTCGACTGCGTAACGACACAAATGGGAGGATGGAAGAATGACCGAGAAGGTAGAGGAATAGAGGTGAGAGACGGAGCTCTCGGGCCCATGTTGCACCATTGGGGAGCCTTGCGCTGGCTTGTTTTGATGAGCTTTTGAAGGTTTGAATAGTAGAAAAGGGGTTCTAACCTCTAAGGCTAGCTAGCTAAGAGGTAGAGACGGAAGGTGAATGGATGACACACACCTAACCTAGAGGCTTTTTATGAAAGGTAAGACTTGGAAGGAGGTTTATCAATTTTGAAATTTGTATGAGTAATGGTGCACCAAAGGGAGAAAGATCTTCTCACTTTAAGCTCTTTCTCTCTTAGGTAATTTTCTCAACCTTTAACCCAAGGGGAGGGGGGTTTTATTTATAAGCAAATGGTGGGTTAGGAGTGTTTAGATGCTAATTGGGTTTAGCAATTAGATAATCTAACATCTAAGGATTCCTAGAGTTTTTTAAGCCTTGAAACATGTGAAGAGATGCACCAACAGTGAATGATTGGTTAGTGTTTCAAATCACTTAAGGGTTGCAAATAGGCACTAAAAAGGTGTCATAGGGCAATCAAAACACACCCCAAAGATCAAGATGGTCAACAAGTCAAACCCCAATCTTAATTTTTGAGGTAAAAATCAGGGGTCACTGTTCATATGCTTAGCGCAACTATTAGTTGGGCCAAGCATATGAATAGTAAAGCAGTGCATGTACAGTGCCTGGAAGTTGGCTCCCTGAGGTGGGGTCCACCTTAATACTGGCGCAACTATTAGTTACGCCAAGCCATTTCTGGGGAGAGATGGGTATTCACTTGAAATTACCTCCTTGCCCCTTGGGTTAGGACCGCCATATTTTTACGTACACAGCTCCGATTGGGGTGATTCTTGGACTATTGGAAAGCTGGCGACCTCTACTTTTCAATAGTATGAGATTCGATCATAGTAGAAGGCCGTAGTTGGTCCCGATGCACCATCCTTCATCTATTGCTTGACAAAGCTAGGTTTGGTCCGAAATGGGCTTCTAAGGGTTGGGATTGGTTTCTAAGGGCTCGAGAAGGTTCCTAAGGGTTTGAAAGGGGTCCTAAGGGTTCTATACATGCCATCAAAAGCTTGGAGGTATGCCTCTCTCGAAATGTGTCTCGATTGGGCCTTAGGCCAAATTTGGGTCAATACAATGATGATCCAGGACACATTGGAAAAATAACACACACTCCCACAAAGTGTTGTGACATCTATTCTCTCTGCTTGGGTAGTCGTGCTAAATAAACTTCAGAATCAATAGGTTCACCCAAAGACCTCGAACCCTGTTCCAAGCAGGGGCACCCGTGACCAGTTAGATGAGGCGGCCAATGCCTCATATGAGTGGACACAAACTGTGGAGCCTTGCGTACTTGCTTTGCTCCTATCTTTGAATGTGGGTCAATCACCCTCCTTGCTTACGAAGTTGTTGTATTCAGAATGAACCTTTAATATCAAAATCCATCAAATCATCTCGAGAAGCGATCATTTTTCCCAGCTATTGGGCTTTCGTAACTCATTTTCTACCTCGGTTATGCTCAGTAATATCGCTAAGCGCTTGGGGACCGATTACCTTGAGAAACGACCACTTTTCCTGACATAAGGGCTATCGTTTTCTCACCATGTTACTCATCTGATGTTTGAAGTTTGTTCTTAATGCAGCAGACTCGTCAGTAATGCCTTGGGCCTCTTTAGATGTCTTTTTTCTTTGACATTCGATCATTAGTGATCGGATACCAAAGAGGGGCATCTGTAGACACCCAAATTTGGCCCAAGGCCCGATCGAGATATATTTCGAGAGAGGCGCATCTCTGAGCTTTTGATGACATGTATGAAACCCTTAAGAACCTTTCTGAACCTTTAAGAATCATCCTAGATCCCTTAGGAACCTTCCCGAACCCTTAGAAGCCCATCTTGACCCTTAGAATCCATTCCGGACCTAATCCTAGCCTTCTTGAGTAATGGATGAAGAGTGGTGCACCAGGACTAGCTGTGACTTTCTACTATAATCGAATATCATACCACTAAAAAGTAAAATTTCTCGGCTTTCCAACAAGCCAAGAATCACCCCAATTAGAGTTGTGTGCGAGAAGATATCGCATTCCAAAGCTTAAAGGGAAAAATGGTAAATTGGCTGTGAACCCCCTAGGGATTTGGCACAAGTATTACTTGCGCCAAGCCATTCTCGCCAGAAATGACTTGGTGCAACTAATAGTTACGCCAATATTAAGGTGGGTCCCCCCATGGGTAGCCAACTTTCAGACTACTGTTTAAGCACTATTTTACTGTACATATGCTTGGCACAACTATTAGTTGCGCTAGGCATATGAACAGTAACCCTGGTTCTTTGCCTCGAATTTCAAGAATGGGGTTTGACTTATTGACCATTTTGACCTTTGGAGTGTGTTTTACTAGTTCTGTTATACCGATTTACTATCTATGTGCAACCCCTTAAGTGTTTTAAAGCCCCACCCTATCATCCACCATTGGAGCAACTCTTCATACTTTTCAAGGCTCCAAAAACTCTAGAAAACTTTAGATGGCCCATTACTTAATTGCTAATCCAAATTAGCCTCTAAGCACCCTCCTAACTTCTCTTTTTCCTATAAATAGAGAGGCACCCCTCCCTTTATAAAGGCTTGAAAAAATTTATAATTAAGAGATTAAGGAATCCCTTCTCTCTCCTCTAGTGCACCATTCCCATAAAAATTTCAGAACTTCAAAACTTTCTTTAGACCTTAGCATTTCACTCAAAAGCTCTAGGTTAGGTGTGTGTTATCCCTAGCCTTCCTCTCTACCTCTTAGCTATCAAGCCCTAAGAGTTAGAACTTTATTTCTCACCATACAAGCCTTCAAAAGCTCACCGAAACAAGCCAATGCAAGGCTCCACAGTGGTGCAACAAGGACTCGAGAGCTCCTGCTCTCCCCTCTATTCCTCTACCTTCTCGGTTCTCCCTCTATCCTCTCATTTGTATCGTTACGCCACCAAATTTTCGGTAGGAACGAAGGGACACAAATAGGATTTTAAGACCCTTTAGGCAAGAGGAAGCCTTTTTCTTTTCTTTTATATTATTTTTGTTTTTGTCATAAGTAGAGACCGCATTGAGCGGGTTGATTGGGTGCCTAGCACCTTCCCAATCGATAACCGAAGCCCCTACCCAAAAGCCCTTGGCGTAGATCGAATTCAGAGTCATATTTGTGGCACTTCAGTGCTTAGAAAATTGATCTAGGTTTCCCGGGACACCAAAAGCTCCAGGTGGTGACTCTAAATATTTATTAGGGAGCACCTCATCACTACGGGATCGTCAAAAATCTCACGGTTGCACACTCTTTTTTCTGGGCTTGGGACCGACAATGCAAACAACATTGCATTGGCGGAGTTAAAAAGGGGCTAATTAATAGAAACATAACCTAACATCATATTAATATATAGCAAAAACACAAATAAAATTTCAAGAAAATGATAACATATGTCTCAATAGGTCCAGCAAAAGTAACATAAAGTCCAAAAGATGCTACAGGCATGTTCAACAGATAGAATCTAATAAAATTGGGTCTTACGAATGGGCCACTGAATTATGCTTCCCACTGCATTTCCTAAGGTCCCTTCTTCTTCTGGCAATTGCACATTAGGAAAGAAGACAGTATCTATAATGATGTCATGTAAACCCTCCTCAGCATGGGTCATCGATAGTCTTCCTTCGACGGTGATATCTTGCCTCCATATCAATTTACAACGGCCACCTTGTTGTGTTGAAGATACGCCCGTTGAGGGATCCAATAAATAATATAAAATATTACTTTACAGTTCATTAGATAATATCAATAAATATTAAATTAATACCTGCGAAGATGAACCCATGCTTTGGGGGGTGGAAGGTGTTCGAATATTGGAATGAGGGGCTTGTGAATTCCTCATCCACTCCTGCCAGTGAAGTACTGTCTCTGATAACTTACTATATTATGACTGCAAGGTCTCTTGGGTTGATTGTTGCTTTCATATCGTGCTCATATAAGGTCTCGTGTACTTGACCCGAGTCTTGGAGGCACCAAAACCCATTCCCTTCACCTTACCACTTGAATCTGGACCAAGTATCTATAAATAAAATTATTAGTATATAAAGAACAATTTTCAGTAAAATAATTTAGAGATTCAATGAAGGTAAAAAAAACTCACAGTGGCAACAGTGTCATGGTCTAAATCTTTCTCAGCAGATTCAAGATTTGAAGCATGTAAGGCCTTTACTACAATCTACAAGATAAATGCAAAATAGTGAAGATATATTTAGAGATTAAACCAAATGATATTATTCTTACCACATGCGGGTCCAAAACAGTGCCATCTTTTCCCAAATGGGAAGCGGCCACAAAGTTTTCCTATCAGACTCTTCTCAGTTTCTCCTTCTGCTCATCAAGGATCAACACCATAGATAAGGGATTGTTAGTGAATAATGAAATATTATTATTATAAATAATAATTCACATACCAATTCTTTGACAACTCTGGCCTGTCCCTTTCTGTCGGAGCGGTGAATACTTTTCATCCTTTTCCTACTCATACTACCTGATAAACTCTTTGATTGGTATTCGGGTGAGGAAAAGTAAGTGATAAGCCAGTTCCAATCTTCCTCCCTGACACCCGATGGCATATTAGCATTTCTCTCTGTGTCATTACTATATTTTTTATACTGGTTAGTGTATAGTGTGCTTTTCCACTTTTTTCAAAGGTCGCCTACCTTAGACATGAACCATTCTTTCCTCTCCTTCGGAGTAATATATTCAAGCTGGAAACAAAATCATTTAGTTAGTAGTAGTTGAATATTTACTTTTATTGAAAAGTTAACGAGACATAAGTGATTCAAATATACTCACAGCGACAACATTCCAAACTTTCTCTTTAACCTCTAAGGGAATTTCCTTCCACTTTTTTATTGTTGGAGAAATGTATATCCTCATATTATGGCCAATACATGAGGCCATTTGCACTGCATGGGGCCCTGTGGGGCCAGAACTATTGAAACTTACCTCAATAGGAGCCACATATCACTATCATATATAATTTCACCAAAAAATATAGTCATATGAATCTAAAATGTAAAATATTAATAATGATAACAATCAAGCAATCAATATATAAATAGCCACTTTAAATTGTAATTTGGAAAATTTTAATCATTGCACACTGATTAAGTAATCAATAACAAGTTCAATGATGTCTATCACTCAAACTTATAATGATAAATGGGGAACAAAGTCAACAATGAAGATAAACAATATTATTTTATTTTTAAAAAATTAATCCTTACATATTGATTAAGCATTTATCCTTGCACATCTTCTATGTTATCATCTTCTATGGGTGAGAGAATTTCATTCATTCATATTTCAAAGACTAATGGGTCCTCATAGGCATCTGCATCCCTGTTCATTCTTTTTGGAGCATCCAAGACAATATATGATTTCTCCTCCATGGGCTTCGTATGATCTTTGCAGTAGAATACTTGTGTTGCCTGAGAAGTAAGGATAAATGGTTCATCTTCTTCTTTTGTCTTTCTCTGTAATCTATCTAAATCGGCAATCTACAAATTTGTATTCGGGTCAACTTTACATTCATTTATAGTATCATCGGCATGCAACCAATCACAATAAAATACTGTTTCTTTGAAGTCATAGTAATCCAACTCCAAAATTTGTTGGATGACACCATAGTACATGGCATCCTCAACCACAGGGTTCGTGTCCCTAGGGCCTAACACACGTGTAGTTAAAGCCTTCAAGGAGACCCCGCTATTTTGTGTTGTCATATTTTTTTCCGACTCGACTGTATGAAATTCATACCCATTTACAAAATATGCATTATATAAATTATTGTAAACTTTGAGCCATCAACAAGTTTTTTCAAGGTAGAATTTTCTACGATTTGCAATTGCTGTTTAAGCCATGGAATGTATTCCTTAACCATGTCTCTACGAAGATTACTTCTACCTTAAATAGTAGGTATGTGGCTTTGTCGGTATGACTGGTATTTCCAGCACGTAAAAAAAATCATGACTGTGAATGTGCACTAACCTAACTCACAAAATAATTGTATAAATAATTGAAATCTTACTTTTCCCACTCGGCATTGCCTGCAAACTGGCTCAATACCTATTTCCTTGCTTGTTGGTACTTTACATTATCAAGGAAATGTTGCTTTCCTTTTTTATCTAAAGGATAGCCGCATTCACTTTGATCATCCAAACGCCCTCGCTTATGACTTTCATTACTACCATCGGGGATGAAATTCATTGAGTACATCATTACTTCATCAATTAGGTAGTACTCTGTAATACATCCCTTAGGATACGTTTGATTTACTACGTATCGTTTATACGTTTTCATCTTCTTGATAAATTTTTTATTAATTAGAATAAATATCAAAGAAGTCAAACTAAAAATAAACATATGTCTGAATGTTTTATTTACCTTTCAAAATGATACATCCATCTATATCTAACAGGTCCACAAATTTGAACCTCCTCCACCAAGTGCACAACAAGATGTATCATAGATACAAAAAAAGGTGGGAAGTACATCTCAAATACACATATTGTTTCGACTATGTTTTCTGTCATCTTCAATAGTTCTGCACGGCTTATGACCTTCAGATTTCTGAAGTTGATGCACATGTGGATCTTTCCATCTTTCTTCGGTAGAGGGACGATGTTGGCCAGCCACAGTGGGTATTTGGAAACCATGAGAAACCCTGCATTGTACTATTTGATGACCTCATCCTTCACTTTTAGCATCCATTCTAGCTTGAGGAGTCTCAGCTTCTGCTTGACTGGCTTAATGTTTGGATAGAGCAGCAGCTCATGCTCAACCAAATTAGTATCCAAATCAGGCATGTCCTCATATGACAATACAAAGACGTCTTGGTATGACCGAAGGAAATCAATCATGCCTTTTCTTTCTTCGAGAGATAGCCACGTTCCGATCTTGGTGATTCTAGGAGCTGCCTCGGTACCCAGATTGATATCCTCTGTTTCTTCAACGATTAGGGTAGGGCTATGCTTAAAATCGACAAATTGGTTAAGGACCTCTATGGGGAGCTCCTCAATAGGGATCTCCTCGTCCAGACTCGTGACTCCTACCTCTTATTGTATCTCTACAGGAAAGGGGTCGATTTCACGTGGGACGGGTTTATCGATTAAGGCATCATTTCTTTGATTTTCTCGAGAATTTTGAAAGCCAATATTTTTGGGTTTTGTATTTTTTCTATTTTTTTAGGATTTTTCTTTTTTTCAGAAATTGGCTTCCTAAACTTAGAAAAGAAATTAGCTACTCATTATTCTATTGAATCGAAAAACAATTACAGGTATTGAATTTAAACTTACTGAAAGTAAATTTAAACTACTCTTAATCTTCAGTCTTTTAGATCTTAGTCGTCAATTAAAATTGAGAATTCTTCAGATAAACTAAATACAAAAATAAAAATTGAAATTAAAAGACAGAAATAAAATATAAACTATGTTGATCTTCCGATTTCCCAATTGTAGTTGTCAATTAAGATCGAAGACTCCTTGGATGATTATTCTAGGTGTAGGGCTCTCTTATTTATAGATCCATAAGAGGCTGGTTACAGAATTGTAGGACTCTATTCTAAGTAAACTACCTACTTAAGACTTTTCCTAAACCTAAACTACTTAATACACATCCTTCTTTGTTTGGAACTTCTAAAATTGTGGAGAATCTTCTTTCCTGGTATTCAGTAATAGCAGATCTTGCAGGGCTTTCTTGAATCATGGAGTGCATGAATTCTTCATGTGATTAACGATTCTGCATGGCTTTGCACTCTCATGTGAGTCTTCAGGAATAGATCGTATAGCTTTAATTGACAAAGTCATGAATATGATTTTGTATCTTTACACTGTATTTTTCATACAATTCTTCCTTCGATTGCTCGTAACCTTCCTCGATCTCTCTCAGCCTTTCCTTGTCTGCTTTTCAAGCTCTCGTGCAGCAATCGTGAGCCAATCGTATGGTTACAATTCTTGATCTTTATCAATCGCAAGGTTGCGATTTCACACTTTCTCTTATTCTAGCTTTTGATTGTGTCTTCTGTTCTTCGACTGAGTCATGGATGGATCGTAGGACATACAATTTCTTTTCGTTCTTTCGTAGACTAAGAATTCAGCTACAATTTTGCTCTTCTTGACTTGCGATCTTCTCTTTTATGCTTTCGAAGTCCCTTTTTGGCATAAATATTCATTTTCTTCCTCATTTGTCTATTGATCTAATTATCCACTATCAAAGCATTGTTAGTAGTAAATTATGGACTAATAGCACTCAATTGAGGGTATCAAAGTGGTAAAATATGTGACTGATCAGTTATAAGTTGTGGTTTTAGTTCAAAGAATTGCTATGATACTCACAATTTATAATTTTATGTTGGAAAAGCAAGGTATATTTGTGATTTTGGTTCAAATATTTATTATTCTCATTTGTGACTTTCTATTGGTTAAGCAAGATAAATTTTCGTTGGATAAGTAGGATAAATTTATGATTTGGTTTTTTACCAAGGAACCTTTGATTGCTTTCTGGATATCAATTTGGGTTGTGGTTATGGGTTGTGGTTTTAGATCAAAGAATTGTTATGATATTGCTATGATACCCATAATTTATAATTTTATGTTGGAAAAGCAAGGTAAATTTGTGATTTTAGTCCAAAATATTTATTATTCTTATTTGTGATTTTCCGTTGGTTAAGCAAGGTAAATTTTCATTGGATAAGTAGCGTAAAATTGTGGTTTCATTATGAAGCATTTTCTATGTCCATTTATAATTTTTTAATGGCTGAGCAGGGTATTCATAATTATAAAGCATAATTATAAAAAAAAAATTATTATCATTTTTAAAAAATGACTTCCTATGGCCGTCTTATTTTGTTTTCTTTTTCAAATTTATAAATTATGACGATTGAAGACCCTCTTTCAAATGGTTCATAAAGAAACGTCTGATATATTTTTTTTAAATTATTATAAAAAAAAATAGGACAGTTTATGACCGTCTCTACTAGAGGATGGTTGGTAAAGGACAATTTCAAACCGTCCTATTATTTATTTATTTTTAATTATTAAAGGGTGGGTGATCGTCCTTTAGTGGTTATTATGAGACAGATTCAAATAGTCAGATGTTAGGACTGCTGAAATCCGTCATTTCTTACCATCATATTTAATAAAAATAAGACGGTGGAGGACCATCGTTTACATTTAAGGCACTAAAAAAACAATTGCATTGAGGACGCTTGTTAGCCATCTTTTTTTTCAAAAATAAGACTGCTTTAGACTGTCATTTTTCGCCTATTTTGACGTAGTGTTAATAAGACTAGTAAAAAAAGTTATAAACATTAGAAGCATCATATGCACTGAAATCTATTATGCCCTTTCAACTTTATAGCTATGAAATGTTTATGAAAACTTTTATTATTTTGTTATATAAATTGTCAAAGATTGACTTTCACTCACGAGGTTGCACCCACGATAACCTAGGTAGATTGTGATGGATTGGTTGTGCAACCCACTGAGTTTATGTCACTGAGTAAACTTATCCCACGAAAAAACTAATAGCTAGCTACAGGTAAAGATATGGACTACACTGCCCTAGTGGACTTGATGCCCTAGCAAATGATATGTGACGACCCAACTTTCCCGCACGCGATATATCGGGAAAGTCGGCTCTCCATCGGCCTGGTACATCCAAACTGACGCGGAATTTAAAGCAGATATCATATATATGGCAAAAAGAGATATTCTAATTATATACAAAATGTATGAACAAAAGGAACAAAGCGAACCACCGGCGATGGCCGGCCATCACCTAAACAATAGTTCACAACGGTTTGCAAGATACATGTACAAACGTACTGGTACTATCGTCTTACAAAACTTACTCGATGTACCAAGCCTAAAGTGATCAAATGAATTTGAAATTTCACTAAAACCAAAGTCTCAAATCGAAGGGTAGAACTCGCCAGGCGGAAGATCTTCTTTCGGCTCGTAATTTGGATCGTCCTCTAGCCCTAGATCCTAATCAGTGTCTACACCTGTGACGTATAGTCGGGGTGAACTAACAATCTAAGCTCAGTAGAAGAAAGCTTAATATTAATAATATTTTATCATATAAAGTATGGGTTTAAATGATAGAATTCAAAATAGCATCAAAACAGTAATTGTAATAGAGTTCAAAAACTGAATTTTCAATGGCAAGTTCATATGCACTTTCATATCAAAACAGATTTCTACACATAGGGTTCAAATTGAGATCGCATGCTATTTCTTATCTGAATGGTTAACTTAAATCATAACTTAACTAATCTCCAGAACAAATATAGCTTCGGAAGCCTGAATTTTTCGATGGGAACCTCTACCTAACCATCGTCGTTCAATGAATACATTTCAGAAGTACAACAAGCCCCTGCGTTATGAGGGATCGCTTGTGCGATTCGGATTTCCATAAATACGGTTCGAAGAGTGGAGGGATTCGATCTGATGAACCTCAAAACATCATGCAGATTCTAATACATAATTCAACATAGTGCGGTGTGCTTAATTAGTAACTAATTTCAAAGTTCGGAGTTCGGAGATCAGATGTAAATTCAAATTCATAATTCTTATTCAAAGCATATTTGGATAACAAAAGCAATGAGTTCAAATACAGTTCGGATATGGTCAAGTTCATCATATTTTATTAGATCATATCATAATACCCATTAACATCATATCAGAATGCAATTGGCATTGAGTTTCCCCTACTTTGGACACGAGTCACGCGAAAATGATGCAAAGATCCTACCAAACGACTCCAACTCACAACCTATAGTTTAAGGCATTCAAACATCACTTATACTTGCTTAAGGAAGCAATAGTGTTGAAGTCACAAAAGTTTTCTAAAAAAAACTTCAAAACACGATAAACAGGGAAAATTGCGCACGAATTTCAAATCAAGCGTGCGATTTTGCCTGACACATCTCAAATCGCGCGTGAGAGGAATCCTAGAACTTTTTCAGGCTTAATTTCGCACGCGCGATTTTCTCCATTTGTTTTTTAAGGCAATTCGCCCGCGCGAATTTGGGTGTTTCAACACCCTTTTGCCCTGTTTCCAAATTTTTCTTCTTTTCACTTCTTCTACTTCTTACTTCTCGATCTTTCACACAAATTATAAGGGAATAAATCATCATTCTAACCATGAATGAGCTTTAATTTCTCACCTTAAGGACCCACGTAACAACGCGTACGATGAGTAATGATCGAAGAGATAGAGGTGCTTACACCCCTCGTCCAAGGGATTTGAAACCCACGCTCTCACGATCGCGATAGAATGGAGTTAACAATCGAATTCTACAAACATACACGTCAACTAAAAATCCACACGTGATCTATGATCTTAAGCTATTTCGAACACCAGGGTTTCAAAAACTACAAGAAGGTTTCGTAGAGACGGAACTCTCTCGCTATTCTTGGTCGCAACTACGTGCAAGTTCGATACTCTCTTGTGTCAATAATCAAAGAATAAGGAGAAAATTGCGAAGAAGATCAACAACAATGGCAAGGGATGGATTCCTCTTCTTCACCTCTCTCTCTCTCTCTCCTGAAATTTCCATGCAATGTAATGGCTTACGTGAGAAGCCATTGCATATAAAACATGGGTTTGTATCCATGTGAAGCTAGCACACCAAAATGGTGTGTTAGCTCTTAACCAATTGTTTAGACTTGGTGTGAAACTAGCACATCCAATTAGAGTATTAGCTCTACTTTAAAAAAAAAAAAGTTCGGCTCGGTGCAAAGCTCACACACCCAATAAGTTGCTTAACCCTTCTAAGTTTTATATGAAACTTCTACCTAAATTCTTACAAGTGTCACTTGTGCCGCAACCCGTGCATGTATTCTAGTGTTCAGGTTCTAAATTTTTGAGATATTACATTCTCCCCTCCTTAAAAAAATTTTGTCCTCGAAAATTCCTTACGTTCAAGCTTATCTAAATCTTTTGAGGGTTGATGCGATTGCTGCAGCAAATCCTGAAGGATTTGAACAACTGTGGCGTTAGGTGCATTGCTCTGTGGTCGAAATTGGGGTTGTACAGCTGGTAATTGAGGTCTTTGGTAGAATACGTGGATCTGGGGAAATCGGGGTTGCACTATCAATGGTACTAGTTGTGCTCCTCCTATGGAACCATAGTTAAATCCAGGGTGCTTCCTCCACGCTGGGTTATACGTGTTCCCAAAATCTCCTCTCTGAAAGGCCATTACTTGCTCATTTTCTATCACCTCCTGGTATGATGGCGCAACTAGGTTTTCAGTATAAGTTTGAGTCTAGCAATTAGAATAGTTTGCCAAGGGTCTATCCGGAGTGCTTGGTTTGGCAGCCATTAATGTTGCCATTTATTGTTCAAGAGCTAAAACTTTTGCACTCATGTCATCCTCCTTTACTTTATCTTTACTGATATCATAAAGCCCACCCCTTGCGAGCGGGGTGGAATGAGTGACATCTAGATCAGATCCAAGAAAGGCCTGTTTTTGCTTTGAGCTATTGGCCAGTTTCTCGAATAAGTTCCCAAATTGCTGGTAATTTTGAGCCATAAAGGCTCCTCCGCTCACGGCATCAACTGTCGACTGGTTAATCTCAGTCAACCCTTGATAGAAACTCTGTGCTATTGACCAATTCGACACATCATGATGAGGGCACTTTCTCAGTAAGTCTTTCATGCGCTGCCAACTTTCACGAAATAACTCTCCAGGCTGTTGCTGAAATCTTGAATTTCTTGGCAAATCTGATTAGTTCTACCAATTGGGAATTCAAAAGTATTCATTTAAGAATTTGGATTGCAATCCATCCCAAGTGGTTATACTCCTGGCCGGTAGTGAGGTCAGCCATGCCTTTGCTCTTTCTTTGAGAGTGTTTTAGATATTTCAGGTGTTCATTTAGTGTGTGTGAAAACAAATTAAAATCAAAGAAAAATAGAGGATGGAATCAGCAACTCTAAAATTATCTCAGACCTACAAGATACAGGGTCCTTTTGTAGCAGGTTTTAAAAGTAAGAGTTTGTCCCACAGGGAGTAGTGATCTAAAACATAGAAGGTGTATAGTAGACCTCCAGATTTGGCTACAGATCTGGCAATTCTAGCCTAATCTAAGAAGAAAGAGAGTTTTTCGGGTGTCACTAGATCTAATTTACAAAACTAAAATATAAAACTAAAGTTAAAAGAGGAGGAAGATGGATGGTAAAATATAAAATGGTGGGAAATAGACACCTAGGGCCTGGTTTTCTTTTGCAAAACAGATCAAGGTATGTGAATTTGCAGCTTTCCTTCACTTGGCCACAAGCTCAAGTGCAAGGTAGAAGAATTCAAACCAAACCAAAAGCTGAAACTGATCCTAAGGGAATGGGTTGTCCACTTAAATGGTCACAGATCATCCTATAGACTTCATCCAATCTAATGGTTCAAATTAAAATATTTAAATCACTACAAATGTTGTGGATGCAAAGCTACAAGCTTAGGCATCCATAGGGATATTAAATCAAGGAAAATCAAATGGTAAATAATAGATCTACTAGAAACTGAATGGGCTACTCCCAAATACATGGATCCTATAGACATTTAATGAAATCACAAGATCTTTAGATTTAATTGGACATTAAAATCAATAATTTATTGAATCAACAGGCTGGATTAGAGAGAGAAGGGGAAAGAGAAAAAGGGAAAATAAAAGCTAAAACAAAGCCTAAATGAGTCAAGGAGAACTAAAGCTATTCCTTCGTTTCCTTACTCCCAAATTACAGCAGCAAGGAGACTTATTTATACAAATGCAGTGGTCCATGTGCTTTGGATTGCAGCCAATCAGAGGAGAGATCTTTCATTTCAGTTTATGCTAATCCATGTGCTTAATGCTCTGTCCAATCAAAGAGAAGAGCTCAATTCAGTTCTACCCAGCTGCAATAGTTTGCTTCCTGCCAAGAATTTGAGATGAAAATCAGTTTGCATGTGGGCAGTTATCCCATGTGTTTTGGAGTTCCGAAATTACCCCTGCTGACAATTGATATTTGCTGCTGAAATCACAAAACTATTAGCTGCTGTTTATTGCCAAAATAACCCTCATGCTTTAATCTTGATGGAGCTCGAGTCGGATCAACTTGAAGGAGTATAGGCCGATGAAGTTTCAAATCTGCAGTTTCAGCAATGCAGTGGAGAAGATGAACTCGAGAGGATGTGGTGTGCACTCGAGAGGATAGCTGAATGGGGTAGCTGCTGTTTTGCATTTTGAGAGGATTGAGGTGTATGAAGACTGCAACTTCAGGTACCTCTTCGTGAGGTTGGTAAGTGAATCTCGACGGGTAGTGGGGAGTTTGCTTTGCTGGTCGATATGTACAATGGGAGGATGGCTTTGGAGGTGAACCAGTTAAAAGGTTAAAAGGCTGAAAGCTTCGACAGGATGGTTGGTGCAATGCATAGATTGCTCGATAAGTTCTGTAGATGCAAGCTGGAGTTCTCGAGAGGATGATGGGTTGAAGTGCAAGTACTCGATAGGTACTAGAGCTCAGCAACTTCCCTTCGACAGGTTATCTGAAGAATACATAAATCCATTCGATAGGTTGCTGGAATTGCACCTTGAATGTCGACAGGATGGCTGATAACCACCTACACTTCGTGAGGTTACTTCCATGTACTTCGTGAGGTTGTAAGGCTTGGAGCTTAGCTTGTTGCAATCGACAAGATGCTGGAACTCAACAGGTTTGTACTGGTTTCAGCAAGGTGCATCTCAGTCATTCAGTGAAGTTCATTTCTCAGTCATTATACCACACAATAGTTGACTTGATGGCTGCTTGTGATCATCCGCACTCTGCTGAAACCTATGCAACTGCTGCAAGCTTTGTTGTGCACACCAAGTGCTTTACTTTTGTACAGCTGCTGAATCAAAGGAGTGTGCACACAACTATTAAAGTGCAGCTGCTCTTCCTTATTTGCAGTTATCAAATGTTCAAATGCTACTACAACTGGGGATGTTGGCTCTGCTGGTTCAGCTTGGGTCAATGCTTACTTGCATGGGTGCTGCTGCTGTGATGGCTTGGACTTGTATGCTAAAGTTCTACACTTAGAGTGTAAAATGCTAAATCCCAAAGGCTGTTCTGATGTGCTGCTCTTCCATATGATTGTATGCACTGCTGCTCAAAAGTGTACCTTGCAGCAATTTGAGAGTGAACCTCATGGCACCTCTAATGTGCATAGAGCTGAAGTTATTCCATTCCACATTGCTGATGTTGTTTGCTTCCTCATCAGCTGGCCATAGCACCACTCCATTCATCTCTCATTCCCAGCTATTGAATGATTCCAAAACTCCTCTAATTGATACTTCTAACTGAAATTTTGCACTAAGGCTGCAATTACTTCCTTATTGCAAAATAAAACTAAAATGCAATTATTAATCACTCTAAGCCCTAGCAAAAGCCAGGTTAAAGGGGTAAAAAGTAGTAAAAACTGATGACTAACATAGAGAAAGGAAACAGTCATAGCTTAACTAAGTTCTCATTAGCCGCTGAAAGTTGTAGCATCGTGCAGAGTTCTATAAAATCCCTAAAATGTTTATAGGGATCTTCTCAATCAAGCCCATGAAAAGTAGGTACAACTTGAAGTGTATTGAGTTTCATTTCATAATTTTGTCCGGCTGCAACCTCTGGTATAGTTATACAGGAGGGTGCAGTCAGAGCAACCGGGCTGAAATGTGCTTGGATTGAACGGTCGTTAGCCCTAGTTAAGGACTCTCTCTTAGAAGATCAATTTGTTGCAAGATTACGCAAGAGAGTTCGTTCGATTTTCGAATCACACTCGAAAAAATCTAAACTTTGAAATCGGGTGTGATGCATACACCAGAATCGAAACTATATATAATTTTTTTTTTTTTAGTTTATATGATTTTTATTTTAGAAAGCAGGGAGAGAAACAAATCTGAGCCTCTAGCTTCTCTGATCAGGAAAGTTGAAACCTTGATTCTCTGGTTCCGGATAAACTTGCAAAAGCTTAAGAAGTGATCAAGAAAAATAAAAATATAAAGAAATATAAAAAGAGAAAGATAAATATTTATTTTCTAAAACAAAAATATATAAAGTAAAATTCGCTTCCTCGGAAAAGGCGCCAAAAACTTGTTCTTAATTTTTTATGTTGTTCTATTTAAGTCTTAACCTATTGCAAGCGCACAATGGATATTGTAATGCTAGTATAGGATCGTTCCCACGATGAAGTGATTTACCTATTTATTTATTTTCTGAAAACTTATATTTATCTTTTAAGATCCTAAACTACTTGATAAATATGAATGAAAGAAGGGTTTTTAAACTAGAGTGCAGAAAATAAATCATAATCTTCAAACTTCAGGATTCTGGTCGTCAATCAATTTCCTTCTATTCTCGGATATTTATGAAATTAAAAGTACCGTTATACTATATCAAGTCTCCTAGCGTTGGTTGTCATTCAAAATTAGAATCATATCAATAAAAAATTAATGTAAACAACAATCTCCTAAAACTTGGGCGTTAATCAAATTCTAGAAAATTGAAGATGGAAAATAAAATACCGTTACACTAATCTGTAAATCTCAATATGAGTCGTCAATTCAAATCAAAACTTGAAGATGTTTATAAAGTAGTAAATTACAATAAAATAAATCTAAATTTTAGCTTCCTCAGCCTTAATTCAGCTTCATCAGCCTTAGTTGTCAGGCAAGACCTTAGAGAACTGTGGACAATTTTACTTGATAAATCTAATATACAATGGTAATCGGAAGAAAACCCAGACCTCAGTCGTCAATAGATGTTGAGAAATTCTTTGAAAAAATTATTCTTATGTCGAACTCTCTTATTTATAGATCATAAGGAGTTGGTTTACCTATCTAATCCTAATAAAAGAAAATATTAAAAACAAAAGATTCTTACTATAATTCTAATTTTAATCCTATCTTTCCTTGCTTTGAATAGTTGATCTGTTCATAACTTTCTTCTTAATTTCAGTAATCAAGGTCTTTAGGAGTCTTTCTTCATTAATCTTCTTAGATCCGTGATTCGCCAAACTTCTAATTTTAGAGTTCTTCTAAATTGGTGAATGGCGGTGTAAATCTTCACTTGATCAATTGTGTAAGAGTCCTTCTATTTATACAATCGTAAATTACGATTTCTCTTTCTTACATAGCTTTCACTCTGGACAATTCTGAATCACGAACGATCGTTTTATTCTTTGTATCGCCTTTCGCTGGAACGTCTTCTGAAGAATCGTAAATTACGATTTTATAGATTTCTCTGTATAGTGCTCCATCGTCTTTTATGATTTCTTATTTTTTTAGCAGTGTCTGATCATCTTTTTCATTCAATTATCTTTCTTGCTGCTTTTTGAGTTCATTTTGATGAAGATTAACACTTTGATTCTCTTTTACTGATTATACTTAATATCTACGCATCATTAACTTGTTAGTAGCAAATTAGGGTTTAGCAGCACTAGGTTAAGGGTGATAAAATGGTATATTATGTGACAGATCATCGGTGAACTGTGGTTCATTTGGAGGAATCTCATATTCGTCATCCTCTTTTTAGTCCTCGTATTGCTCGATCATGCAGGTGATCAACCGAGCGTTCGACAATGATATGATGGGTTTCTTGTGTACGTCTCTTGCATGATTCCAGGCATAAATTATCCCATCCCGCACCACCTCTGGCGCGTTGAACCATTTCCCCTCACAGGCGAAGTATAAGGCTTGGAGGAAAATGTCGTTTCTTTCTTGTTCATGGCGCATAGTGTACAAATTCTTCCTAAAAATAATATCTAAAGGCCACATGTGGGCCGGTAACTGGGCTCTCTTGACTGATTGTCCTGACCCATGTTCACCATGGGTCATGTTGGCTAGGATGTGGTGATATGGCACGTCTCGACGATTTGGGGGTTGAAGGCCTTGACCAGGGATAAAAATTGATGAACACCCCATGGCGGTACTGATGTGAATGAGATCGAAATTGAACATCCATTGGTCAATGGAGGTGCAAAATCCCAAGCCATCCTCAATCATACGCAAGTTTTGGTAAAACAATTTTACCAACCTAGGATAGTAGTAATCATCAAAAGGCTCGAGGAATGATTTTATCCCAGCCGTTGTGAGGTAATCGAGGGTCCATTTGGTTGTTTGTTGGTCTTCGAATAGGTCGTTATCGAACGACCATTCTATTTTTAACCCTTTTGCATCCCACCATTCAGAGGGTTGATCGCACGCAATCAAAGGCGGGTCAATCTTTGGTTTCTTCGAAGAGATTTTTCGTTTCCAAGTCGGAATCTTCGAAGCGAGCTTCTTCTTAGAACTCATTATATAGTGATTCAATGCTTGAGAAAAAGCAAAAATCTCAATTAAAAGTAAAGCCTTACTTTTAGGTGCGAAGAGAAATCGAAAAGATCGCCCTTTGGATGAAGGATTTGAGCAGATCCGGAGAAGAATGTCGAGAACTCGTGGAGAAGAAGAAAACCCCCAAATTTCTCTGCTTGATTCCGCGAAAAAATGAAAGGTTAGGGCACGCAGCCCTTTTAAATCACAAAAATCGCGCACGCGGTTTACACAGAACTTCCAGTTTTGGGTTTTTGAAGAAATCGAGTGGGTGATTCTAACATCATGCCCACGGTTTCTCCTGATTTTGTGTATTTTGCTGATTTTTCTTATGGTTGTTCCCAGTCTTTAACTCTATCTTTTCCTTATGGCTTAAACTACATTTTTTAACCACTTTTGCACATCCATTCATATATGATACGCGAAAATTAATATTAAAACCTCCCTTATCATTCAACAATGATAAATCATCTGGTCTAACTATCGCTTATCCTACGTGTGCATACCCACATGGAAACGATTCAACACAAAATAAAAGGCTTCAATTACTGATTCAGAACAAGGACTTTACTAGTCCATAACTATTCGAAGTACATTACATATCATTTAAAATTTCGTGCTTGATTAAAAAAGATGTGGATATGCATCGCCTATATCCGCCTCACGATCCCAGGTGGCTTCTTCTGGAGACTGGTTCCGCCACCTTACGAGTAGCAATGGAATGCGCTTGGTACGCTACACTTGCTCCTTCTGGTCAAGAATTTGCACTGGTTCCTCTTTAATGGTCATTTTATCTTGAAGCTCTACTGGTTGATAGTCTAAGATGTGAGTTGCGTCCTTCACGTACTTTCTCATCATCGATACGTGAAATACATTGTGCATGCTTGAGAGCTACGGCGGTAGAGCAATGTGGTATGCAACTTTGCCTACCCGGCCCAATATCTCGAACAGACTTATGTAGCATAGACTTAGCTTTCCACGCTTTCTAAAACACATTACACCCTTCGTAAGGGAAATCTTAATAAACACATTGTCACCAATCTGAAACTCAATATTTATTCTTTTCAGATCAGCATAACTCTTTTGCCTACTTTGTGCAACCTTTAATCTTTCGCAGATCATGCATATCGCTTCATTTGTGCTCTCCACAATTTCCGGACCCAATATAAATTTCTCGCCGGTTTCTTCCCAATTAAGCAGAGACTTGCATCGTCGTCCGTATAATGCTTCATATGGATCCATTCCGATGCTTGCCTGATAACTATTATTATAAGAAAATTTGATCAGGGGTAGATGTTGATCTCATGACCCTTGAAAATCTAGCATACAGACTCGGAACATGTCTTCTATGATTTGATTTATCCTCTCTGTCTGTCCATCCGTCTGAGGATGAAATGTGAAACTGAAATCTAGCCTTGATCCCATTCCTTCCTGAAATTATTGCCAAAACTACGACGTATACAATGGATCTCTATCTGAAACAATACTAGCAGGAATACCATTTAATCAGACTATCTTCTTGATATACAGTTCTGCAAGTCTACTCGCTGTATACTTCGTGTTATATGGCAGGAAGTGAGCCGATTTGGTTAATCTATCGACTATCAATCAGATGGCATTGTGCCCTTTCACTGTCCTCAGCAACCCAACGATAGAATCTATGGATATTGCTTCCCACTTCCATTCAGGTATCGACAACGGTTGTAGCAAACCAGAAGGGTTTCTATGGTCCACTTTCACTTGTTGACACACCAAGCACTTCAAGACGTATTCAGTGACTTATTTTTTTAGACCTCTCCACCATAAGTTTTTCTTCAGATATTGGTACATCTTGGTACTACCAGGATGAATGGCGTACTTTTATTTATGGGCTTCATCTAAAATTGTATGCCGAAGATCAACATCAGTCGGTATGCAAAAATTCCCTCTAAATAATAGCGATCCATCATCCTTGATGGAGAAATCGGGTTTAGTGCCATCTATCACTTCTTGTCTAATTTTCGTGAGCTCCTCATCTTTCATTTGAAGTTCATATATGTTATCAAAGATCATCGGTCGGATAGTGACATTAGCCATCAAGGCTCTTGAGTCTTTCACCTCGATCTTCGTGTTGTATGAGACTATGCCTTCTAATAACTTCCACCTACGAATTCTCATGATGAGACTCAATAATTAAACCATCACTTCTGACTCAATGCATCTACCACTACATTTATTTTACCAGGGTGATACTGAATCGAACAATCATAATCCTTGAGGAATTCTATCCACCTTTTCTACCTCATACTGAGATCCTTCTGATTGAATAAGTACTTGAGACTCTTATGGTCGGTAAATATCTCAAAAGTTTCCCCAAAAAGATAGTGCCCCCAGATTTTTAAAGCAAAAATTATCGCTGCCAGTTCGACATCATGTGTCAGATAATTCTTTTCGCAATCTTTAAGTTGTCTCGAACCGTAAGCGATGACTTTATTATTTTGGTTAAGCACACAACCCAAACTACTATGTGACGCATCACTGAATACCACAAATCCTCCACTGCCTGAAGGTATAACAAGTATTGGCAAGGAGGTTAGCCTACTCTTGAGCTCCTGAAAAATTTTCTCACACAATTCAGTCTATTCAAACTTTATATTCTTCCTCGTGAGTTGTGTGAGTGGCCTTGAAATCTTGGAGAAAACTTCCACAAATCTTCGATAATACCCAGCCAGATCGAGAAAACTGCAAATCTTTGTTACGATCTTTGATTGCTCCCATTTCACAACGGCTTTGATCTTAGCTGGATCCACTGTGATACCTTCTTCAGAGACAATATGTCCCAAGAAGCTGGCTTGTTCCAATCAGAACTCACACTTACTCAGCTTTGCATAGAGTTGATGTTCACGAAGTGTCTGAAGAGAGATTCTTAAATGCTGCTCGTGCTCTTCCCTCGACTTCGAATAGATGCGAATATCACTACAAAGACAACTACACATTTGTCGTGGTGTGGTTTCAACACCATATTCATGAGATCCATGAAGGATGCCAGTGCATTAGTTAAATCGAAAGGCATCACTAAAAACTTGTAGTGTCCATATATGGTACGGAATGCAGTCTTCTGCACGTCTTTGGCCTTAACCTTCAATTGGTGATAACTGGATCTCAAGTCTATCTTTGAAAAGAACCATTCCCCTTGCAGCTGATCGAAAAGATCATCGATCCTTAAGAGTGGATATCGGTTCTTGGGCATTAATTCGTTCAACTGACAATAGTCGATGCACAGTCTCATCAACTCGTCTTTCTTCTTAACGAATAGAATAGGTGCTCCCTAAGGAGAAAAACTTGGCCTAATAAATATTGTCCAAGAGTTCTTACAACTGTTCCTTCAACTCCTTCAGTTCTGCTAGAGCCATGCAATATGGTGCCTTTGATATCGGTTCCGTGCTTAGAGCCAAATCGATTCCGAACTCGACTTCCCTATCGGGTGGCAATCCTGGCAGCTCTTCAGGGAACACATATGGAAATTCGCACACAATAGAAATGTCAGCAATGTTTTTCTTCTCTTCTCATTATTCTTGTAAGAATGTGAGGTATCCACTACCTCCATTCCTCATCAGACGCTCGGCTCAGATAGCAGAGATGAATGGTGCGATGTTGGACTTGACTCCACAAAATCGGAATGATTTTCCTTTTGGAGGGCGGAAAGTCACCACTTTCAGAAGGTAATCCACACTTGCATGGTAAGAGGATAGCCAATCCATTCCAAGGATTACGTCGAACCCTTCCATATCCGATAGGATTAGATCGGCCATGGTCTCGTGGTCTTCAATCCGAATGATGACCGATCGGCACACTGTGTCTGTAGTTACTGAGCTTCCTATAGCAACCGTCACTGCTAAAATGAAGTCCAGCTTGTCAGGAGTGATACTCAATTCAACTATGAATTGAGAAGTCATGAAGGAATGAGTAGACCCTGAGTCTATCAATATTCGTGTCATGTCCTAACAAATGTCACTTCTTTGGTGCATATACAAGGTACCTAAGTTTTAATAGATGTGGTTCAGTCAAGTGTATTCAGGGTGGCAAATAACATGCATGAAATATTCTAATTGAAAATGTATTTTAAGAATATTAAACAACTAAAATAAGGTAACAATTTAACCATCAATGGTAAAATCATACCTTGGATAACATCGTTTGATGCCTGAGCATCCCGTGCTATAATGGAGTAAGCTCGACCCTGAACGGTAGGTCGAGAAGGCCTTTGAATGGATGTCGATGTCGTTCTTTCTCTCTTAGCCTTAGGACAATCTCTTATTTGATGTCCCATCTTGCCACACCTGAAGCAAGCACCCGTATTCCTCCTACATTCTTCCGTTTTGTGTGGTTTACCACACCGTGCCCATAATTCAACTGGAGTAGATGATGCGGCACGTGAAGATCCTTGTGCCACCAATACCCCAATTGCAGTAGGGCTTGAGAAGAGGAGGTCTTGCAAATCTAAATCCAGACGATCCTAAATAGGTAGTCAGTCTAGAATAGGCCATTTGAGTAGGATAACGTAGTGGTCTCGAAAACCTCAGTTTCTTATTTGCCTATTCATAGGCATTTGATTGTACCTACCTAGTCTTTTTCCTATCCCGCTAGTCTCTCCTCTTATGCATCTTCTCAATGTCTTTCTTGGCGATAAGGGCCTTGGCCATTACCTCAGCATATGTTCCTAGCTCGAATAGTGAGACTCTCTCTCGTAGGTTCGGCCTCAGGCCACATTGAAACCTCTTGGCCTTCACCAATTCTATGGCTACATGTTGAGGTGCAAACCTTGAGAGTCTAGTGAACTCAGCCCCGTACTCGCGTATGGACATCCGATCATGTTTCAATTCTACAAATTGAACTTCCCACTGGTTCCTCACTACGTTGGGGAGGTACTCGTCATTGAACTTCTTAATGAAATCTGTCCAAGTTCATTGTGCATTCGGAGTCTCTTGCACTCTAACTCTCTGCACTGCTTTCCACCAGCAATCAGCCTCTTCATCTAGTTCGAAGGCTGCCTATCTCACTTTCTCATCCTCAGTGCAGGGCAACACACTGAAGATCTTCTCCATTTCATCCAGCCACTTCTCGGCCTCAAGTGGATCGAATTGACCCGAAAAGCTCGAAGGACGCATCCTCCTAAAATCTAAAAACCCTGAAGACTGATTTCTCATGGCAAGTATCTCTATCTGTTATGCCATCGCGTTGGGCATGGTCTCCAACAACTGTCTGTCACTTCCACTATCACTCTCTCCTCCTAACGGAATGGTATTAAAACCCATGGAGATTCCTACACCACGCAATGTGTTCTCGACATTTGGGACGTCTCTCATGCAGACCGTCCTTGGTCTGCCTCCGCCTCTAACACGCGGGGCCATACTGATCTGTCATTGATCAAACAACAACACTAATTAGTAGATTGTACAACAATGCAGCCCATCGTCCTATGAAATCTGAATCTAAAGCAATCTCTCTGATACTAATTGTGGCGACCCAACTTTCCTACACGCGATATATCAGGGAAGCCGGCTCACCATCAGCTCAGTACATCTATACTGATACGGAATTTAAAGCAGATATCATATATATGGCAAAAAGAGCGATTCTAATTCTATACAAAATGTATGAACAAAAGGAACAAAGTGAATCACCAGTGATGGCCGACCATCACCTAAACAATGGTTCACAACAGTTCGCAAGATACATGTACAAACGTACTGGTGCTATCATCTTACAAAACTTACTCGATGTACCAAGCCCAAAGTGATCAAAAGAATCCAAATTTTCACCAAAATCAAAGTCTCAAATTTAAGGGTAGAACTTGTCAAGCGAAAGATATTTTTCTTCCGGCTCGTAATTCGGATTGTCCTCTAGACCTAGATCCTGATTAGTGTCTACACCTGTGACATATAGTCAGGGTGAGGTAACAGTTTAAGCTCAGTAGAAGAAAGCTCAATATTAATTACATTTTATCATATAAAGCATGGGTTCAAATGATAGAATTCAAAACAACATCAAAATAGTAATTGTAATATAGTTCAAAAACTGAATTTTAAATGGCAAGTTCATATGCATTTTCATATCAAAACAGATTTATAAATATATGGTTCAAATTGATATTACATGTGGTTTCTTATATGAATGGTTAACTTAAATCATAACTTAACTAATCTCCCAAGCAAATATAGCTTCGAGAGCTAGAATTTTCTGATAGGAATCCCTACCTAACCATTGTTGTTCAATGAACACTTTTCGAAAGTGCAATATGCCCCTACGTTATGAGGGATCACTTCTGCGATTCGGATTTCCGTCAACACGGTTCAAAGAGTGGAGGGATTCATTCTGATGAACCTTAAAACAACATGCAGATTCTAATACATAATTCAACATAGTGCAGTGTGCTTAATTCGTAACTAATTTCAGAGTTTGGAGTTCAAAGATTAGATGCAAATTCAAATTCATAATTCTTATTCAAAGCAGATTCGAATAACAAAAGCAAAGAGTTCAAATACAGTTCAGATATGGTCAAGTTTGTCATATTTTATTAGATCATATCATAATAACTATGAACATCAAATCAGAATGCAGGTGGCATTGAGTTTCCCCTACTACGAACACGAGTCACGCAAAAATGACGCAAAGATCCTAACGGACGACTCCAAATCACAACCTATAGTTTAAGGCATTCAAACATCACTTATACTTGTTTAAGGAAGCAATAGTGTTGAAGTCACAGAAGTTTTCCAAAGAAAACTTCAAAACAAGCTAAATAGGGAAAATCGCACGTGCGCATTTCAAATCGAGCCAGCGATTTCACCTGGCACATCTCAATTTGCGCACGCGAGGAATCCCAAAACTTTTTCAGGCTTAATTTCGCGTGTGCGATTTTCTCCCTTTGTTTCTGAAGGCAATTCGCACGTGCGAATTTGGGTGTTTCAGCACCCTTTTGCCTTGTTTCGAGAATTTTCTTCTTTTCACTTCTTCTACTTCTTACTTCTCGATCTTTCACACAATTTATAAGGGAATAAATCATCAATCTAACCATGAATGACCTTTAATTTATCACCTGAAGGACCGGTGTAACAATGCGTGTGATGAGCAATGATCGAAGAGATAGCGATGCTTAAGCCCCTTGTCCAATGGGTTTGAAACCCACCCTCTCACGATCACGACAGAATGGAGTTAACGATCGAATTCTCCGGACGTACACGTCAACTAAAAATCCACGCATGATCTATGTTCTTAAGCGGTTTCAGGCACTGGGGTTTCAAAAACCACAAGAGGGTTTTGTAGGGACGGAACTCTCTCGCTCTTCTTGGTCATAACTATGTGCAAGTTCAATGCTCTCTTACGTCAAAGAATAAGGAGAAAATTGAGAAGGAGATCAACAACAATGGCAAGGGATGGATTCCTCTTCTTCAAGCTCTCTCTCTCTCTCTCTTGAAATTTCCATGCAATGCAATGGCTTATGTAAGAAGCCATTGCATATGATACATGGGTTTGTTTCCATGTGAAGCTAGCACACCAAAATGGTGTGTTAGCTCTTATCCAATTGTTTAGACTTGGTGTGAAACTAGCACACCCAATTAGAGTATGAGCTCTAATTAAAAAAAAAAAAGTTCGGCTTAGTGTGAAGCTCACACATCCAATTAAGTTGTTTAACCCTTCCAAGTTTTATATGAAACTTCTACCTAAATTTTTACCAGTGTCACGTGTGCCGCAATAGACATGTGCATGTAGTATAGTGTTCGGGTTCTAAATTTTTGGGGTATTACATGATATGATTTATGAGGGTGACGACGTGGGTGACTAGTTAGACATTGTCAGGTATGTATTAAATATTTAGAAATATTTTTCAGTAATTGACTATATCTTATTTTTGGTCATTTAGTATAATGAACACAAAATTCATTGTAAACTTAATGAAGGAAATTTTGATGTGAGAAGAAATTTTGGTTCACGATTTTTAGGAGCCCAGTATTATATAAATTCTAGTAAGATATATATGTCCACTTATCGCCTTAACAAGCGTGCAATGTAATAACACAGAATTCTAGGCTCTTGAAATCGGCCAGGATTATGGCTCGTGACAGTATGCATCATGGGTCAAAATCTCGGTTGAAATTTCAAATTTTTGGCTGAGACGTCTCGATTTTGGCCTGAACCAAACTGGAAAATTGCCATTTATCTCCCCCCTCCGAAAATTCGAAATTATCGGTCGGAATTTAAAATTAATGGCCAATAATTTTAAATTTTTGGTAGAGATCTAAAGCTCGGTTTCAAAAAAAAATTTACGGTTTAAAACCCATGGAAGAAGAAAAAAAAGGGAAGAAGAAGAAGAAGAAGTGGTGAAGGAGTTACCTGCGTGACAGCGACTGTTTTTTTCTTCTTATTCTTCCCCTTTCTTTCTTCATCTTCTTGATGTTTTTTTCCTTTTATTTCTTGGATCTACATTTGCTTTATATGAAAGGGCGTATGGGACCGACTCTCCTGCTAGACACATACACACCATAATGGTGTTTAATTGATCTTAGACAAGTAAAAATTATTTTTTAGCGATATTTAAACCATACAAATCATGGACTATAATATCAACCATTGTTTTTAATTTTAAGGGCTGATGTTAAAGTTCATCAATCGGATGGTTCACATTCACTGCCCAACCTTCAATCTATAATCGATTAGACAGTGTTTAAATGATCTCACACCATTAAAATATCATTTTTTATTTCACACCATTAAAGTGTGATTTATCATTATGTCATGTGGCACACACCTATGATTTGTCAAATGGTGTTTAAATGATCTTACACCATTAAAAACTCACTTTTTATTTTACACTATTAAAGTGTGATTTATCATTATGATTGCTTCAGATCAGATGATGGAGATCTTGTTTCATCCCAATCTTTCACACAATTGATCTTGAGATCATGTCGTGAGACGGTTAGTTTTTTATTTCAAATGTCATATATCCCGCAAAAATGGTCCTAAAATCACATTTGAGCGTGATGTGTGTCATAGGATTCAAGAGAAATTTTTTGGGGATTTGTGATATGTGGAATAAAAAATTGACCGTGATAGGTGCGACATGATCTCAAGATCCATTGTGGGGAAGATCAGGCTGAAACACGATCTCCACCATCTGCTCCGAAGCAATCAATGGGTTTAAAGGGGCTGCACATATGGGCACTTTTAGAGATTGCGTGAGAGGTAATAGAGGTACCTCCCCCCCCTCTCTCTCTCTCTCTCTCTCTATATATATATATATATATATATATATATATATATATATATATATATATATATATACCCAATATTTCACACAGTAGATCTTGATATTATAGCCCAACTAGCAGACGGTCAAATCTTGATTTCACGTGGCGTACATACCCGACCCTGACCATAGGCGTATTATGAGAAGGGTTCTCGGGTCACTTTTGAGATTTATTCAATGTGGAATCAAAATCTAACCGTCTGATATGTTTTGCATGAGCTCAAAATCCATTGCGTGATCGAAAATTAGTTTCACTAATGTAAATATGTATTCTAACAATGTTAAGAAGTTAAAAAAACCAATAAAATAGAATTCGGCAAAGTTCGGAGCATATTTTCAAAAAAATTTGAAATTTACCAAAATTTTAACCAATTTACGATTCGGGTCATGAACGAAACCAAAACCGAGATTTTGATCCATGGTATGCATGCATGCTGAAAAATCTAGAGTGCGTGGCTTTTTGATGGGTCTAGAGGATTGGACTTGAAAACAAGAAACACAAGAATTATTTCAAGAAACACTCCGATTATCTTTGCTTGATATGAGTTTGGTGATCACACATTTATCATTATTTGTTATTTTTCAATTAAAATTGTCAATTGTTAGTTGTTTGATGGGCTCTTGGGTTTGAGAAGTAGCTTCTCATACTATATTCGAAGCTGGAATAGCAAACTATTCCAAAATTTAAATATCAGCAACAAATGCCCGATATTTTTGAAGTCCCTCTATGCCAAGTAATTCGGTTGGGTCACAGATAAGCTGACAGACATGATTCAAAATGCCGGTATAACGATATGTATTGTTTGAGCCTAAAACCGATATGTATCGGTATTGAACAATACATTGAATGTATCGTCTGATAAACACCATATAAAAGACCGATACGGTATATTTAATATACCGTATCGGTGACCTCCAATATCATTACGTATCGTCCGCTATATAGGACAAAATTTTGATCCATGCTGCCAGGCCTAGTTAGATAATATTTTGAATTCGATGTGGGGTACTAGGTACTGTTTAACTATGTCCTTTCTTGAAAAATCTGCAAATCCGAAGGAGTAGGGGTATCTTTGATTGCTTGAGATGTGAATGCCGGAGGATTTCGTCGATTTTGTATGGCCCTTTTTGAGATTTCCTTGCTATGAAGTCCTCTCAGAAGACTCGTGACCTTTGAAGATTTTTTTTGAATTAACAATTTATGTATCAAAAAGTCTTTATCTCTCGTAGGCTTTTCCTATACGGCACCATTTCTTTCCTAGTTTCTAATTTATTTTATTATTTTTTGTATTTTGGTATATAAGTTCATCCAAAATAATATATATATATATATATATATATATATATATATAGGCCTGAGACTATTCGCCCAGGCATTGAGATATTTCTGTGCCTATTGATATGGAGGTTACACATAACGCCTTTTTATGACATGTCTTACTTTATAATCATTTAATCACGTTTTAACTAGGGTTATTTTTATTTTCAACAAAATAGATAACATTTATTAAATACCCTTCCTCTGACGACTACATGGGTATCAAAACTTCACTAACCCACCTCTTTTCTCCTAAATGAGTGTCAGCGCTTCAATATTATCGGGGTGTCAGTGCTTCGCTATCGAGGTGTCATCACTTCTCTCCCGCAGTATCAATGTTTCGTTATCAAGATGCAAACGCTTCTCTATCGGGGTGCTAGGGCCTCACTATTAAGGTGTCAGCGCTTCTCTCCTGGGCTGCCAACGCTTCGCTACACTACCAGCGTGCCAGCGCTTCGCTAACGGGGTGTTAGCGCCTCACTATCGAAGTATCAGCGCTTCTCTCTCGGGTGCCAACGCTTTGCTATCGAGGTGTCAATGCCTTGCTATCGAAGTGTCAACACTTCGCTATTAGGGTACCAGCGCTTTGTTACCAAAGGCCCATATTTTTGAGTAAAATAAACCTAAAAATGTAACTCTTACACTTCCTTGAAAAAAGAGAGAGAAAAGATAAAAGAAATTGACCTCTAAAAAAGTTAACTATAATGGCTAAAAGGGAATATAATTTTTTAAATGTTTAAAATTTTTTAACCCTAATTAATAAAGTGGACCCCATAATACATGTCATTCATAGAGCAGTCTGGGCGTAAAAAAATCTCTACTCATGAGCGGATTCTCCCCTCACCTTATATATATATATATATATATATATATATATATATATATATATAAAAGACCATTCCTAAAAGTCTTAAATGCTTTTATCAAAAGGACCGTTACAAACTGTCCTTTATTTGAAAAAAATAATAATAATTTTTTAGAAAAATTATAAAGAAAACTCAGAAAAAGTTAAAATAGAACCACGTTTGTAGGGAAATAATTTTATATCAAATCTTCGCCTTATGTCGACATGAAGATTAAATAGACGTGCATATTGAAGCATATGTTTCTATATTAATATTCTTTCATAGGTCCATCAAGGTTATGTGCTAAATCATAGTGAGGTTCTTAGGTGGTAGATCCATAAAGCTTGAGCTAAATCCTATTGAAAGGACAATTTTTAGTTTAAAATTGTCCTAGTTTAAAATGCTCGCAACCGTCCTAATTTAAAATGCTCGCAACTGTCCTATAAAATTGTCTTATTTCAAAAGCTAAAGATAATTTTTAGCCGTCCTTTTTCCTGGGACATTAAAAAACCGAATGTGAATTGTTATTGTCAATATTTTTTTACTGAAAAAGACAGCGTTGAACTGTCATTTTTAACGTTTTGACATACTGGGAGAGGGGCAAGAGATCCATCAGTTTAAAAAAAAAAATGGGCACCTAGAGAGACGAACACAAAACCTTGAACAAAGAGTTTGAACAGATGGTTAAAATTTCTTTCAAGCTTTGGGCAATTTTTTTTTTCATGTAATTTTCTATAATTTGACATGATTAACAAACATTTAATTTTCCTCTGCAGCCTCGTCTCCCACTGCCACCTCAACAATAGGTTGTTTGTCATTTTCTTTCTTTGAATATAATATATTCTTTATTGTGTATCTAATTTATATTGATTTCCCCGTATTTTAATTTTCTTTTGCAAGTGAAAAACAAGATATTTTTGATAGCAT
The DNA here is from genome assembly GCA_021018995.1 of Chloranthus sessilifolius. Classification (NCBI taxonomy): domain Eukaryota; kingdom Viridiplantae; phylum Streptophyta; class Magnoliopsida; order Chloranthales; family Chloranthaceae; genus Chloranthus; species Chloranthus sessilifolius. Next base: position 37,105,539 of record CM037586.1, read on the forward strand.
AGCAAGCGATGATCTGTATTTTTCCAAATAATGTATCAGATTCTTTTTTTATAAAAGGGAATCTGACCTCTTAGAGCACCCAACTAAGTCTCCGATTACGTGTAACACCTGCCTATCACTTTTACCAGTTAGTAAGGATAAACTTCTGCCAATGGCCAACAAGAAGCGTGGTCCGATCTAAGGACGTCCACTTCTTGAGGCATGGTCATGGCCACTGCACCAACCCCATGTTGGTTTCTGTCATGCCCCCAACCCATGGCCTTCTATGTCGAGTGGCCCTCGTTTTCTTAACCTATTCAATTGTTGGATATCCCGATCCACGAGTTGTGTCGGTGCGACACACATCGATTAATCGATGTCCGCAATTAGTATCTTCTTTTAAAGTGACCAAGAAAATACGTAATGTCCATAATTCTCAATTTCTTAACCAATTCAATTTTCGGATATTAAATATAGTTCTTTAGAAAAAACGTTAAATTTTACTTTTTGTAGGTTATCAAGAGGTTAAAAGGTTTTTCTTCTATCAAAAGCAAAACTTTTCAAACCATTATTGGCAATAGAGGTCAAGTTACATAAATGTTCCAATTAAACAAAAACTGGTCCTAAACCCACAACATCTTATCAAAAGAAAGATTTAGTATAAAAGACATGTGAACCAGCCACGTTTGAGCTGGGAGCTCTATAAACAAAACGAGCTAAAAACTATTAGCTTGATGGATGCAGAGGGCTCTCTGCCTGACCCGCTCCTCTAGCTCTAGCTGGGTGATTGTTGATGTGCCTCTGAAATTTGAGTCATTAAAGGACCGTAAGTGGAAGCTTAATTCACTTTTAGTTCATATTGTAATGCAATTTTCACTAAAATTTTACAATTTAACCAATAGCTCCTACTTTCGATAAGTTTTATTCAATAGATAATCAAAGAACTTTCATCTCAAATTTGATTATACATAAAACTATCATATTTAACCATATGAAGAACCACTACCATGGATCAAAATTTCAGCCGAAATTTCAAAATTTCTGCTGAAATGTTTCGGTTTTGGGCATGCCCGAATTGAAACCGAAACCGAAATCCAAGTCCAAATTTGAATGGAGAGAAAATTTTTGGCCAAATTCATATTTTCGACCAAAATTTTGGTTTTCAGTTTCGGTCATGCCCGAAACCGAATTCCAACCCGAAATTTTGATCCTTGACCACTACCAGTAATCAATTCTACAAATCATTTAAGAAAAGTATCGATGATAACATTCAAGGTTTCAATCAATGGAGAGTAATTATGCATGTTACCACTACAAAAAGTAAGACTATTAGCGGCAGTTTTTTATGGAAAAAAACTGCCGCTACTAACAAAAAAACTACTAAGAGTATTAGCGGCAGTTTTTGATTGCCGCTTATAGTCTTATTTTTTTGTAGTGTACTAACTATAGGATGTGGCTACTCATCAATTTTATCCATTTCGTTCATCGCAACTATCAAGTCCAGTTACTAATTGTCAATTTGGGAATCTCAGAAGGGGAGTATCTTTCTTTCATTTTACCTTTAATTAAGATTAAATTATTCAATAGTTTAGATAGATAGTTAGGTGTTTACAATCAGCACTAGTATTAACCAATCAGATAAGTTCGATTACTTAATGATTTATTAAGTGTCTTTTATTAATTTCGGTGTGATACTAACATAAACCATAAGTTTAATATCAGTGACAATTTCACTTTCCAATGTAGCGCAAACAAGGGTGAACACACTTTGCCGTTTAGTCAATCAAGACAATGATCGAAGATCTTGTTAGTCTAATAAGACCCAATCCTCAACTAACGTTTCAAACTCCTCTGAATAAAAGCTGCTCGTTACGAGTCTATTCGTAAGAATAGTGATTAACTTTGTGAGGTTACTATATCAATATCAGTTTCATCAGTCCACTTATTGTTTCAATCTTTAAATATTTAAGTAAATCATTCAAATTCGGTATTCGGTATAAGTTATTCCATATTTAAATATTGATTTTATTTATTCAAAATTTAATTTCGGTATTCAAAGTTCATTAATCAATGATCGGTGTTCTATGTTTCATATTCAGTAATTACTTTTTATTCAATATTCATTTTTTTGTAATTTATTTAGGATTTATTCATTTTTTTTAGTAATTTCGAGTTTAATTTTCATGTCGATATTTCTTTGATAATGTTCGACAGTCATTTTTCAATGTGTAATTTCTTATTTAAAAGATTCTAACAATTCATACCCGCATTAGTAATTCAATCACAGGGAATCCTATGAATTAATATTGATAGTATTGTTTGATGTCTGTGCGGACATAGATCAATCGGTTGAAAAGTATAACCCAATCGATTGAATTTAAATAGGTGCACTTAATCAGTTCGGTTCAAGATCAATCAATTAAAAAGCGTAACTTGATCGATTGAATTTTGGTAAGTGTACACAGTCGATTCAATTCAGAGTCAATCGATTAAGAAGTGAAGCTCAATCGATTGAATTTAAATAAGTGTACATAGTCGGTTCAATTCAGAGTCAATCGATTGAGAAGTGGAGCTCAATCGATTGAATAATAAATTGAATAAGGCTTTGAGTTCTTATTCATTAAATGAAACTAATTGTATAATAACCCTTTCACTATTACAATAACTTATTCCCTACCAACAACCTCAATCGATTGATTATAAATCAATCGATTGAAAATCCCTTCTTTCAAATTAAAGAAAAAGGCAAAAACTATTATTATACTCACTCATTCATTACTAGACAACCTCAATCGATTGAATTTATAAAATTAATCGATTGAGACATCCATTCAATAAAGTTGTCAGAAGCAGTTAAAGTACCTTTGCTTATTAAAAATAAGCTGCTCAAATCAATCGATTGAATCGCGTGAATCGATCGATTGAATTAAACAAACATTCTCTGCTCAGTTTTGAAGTCGATCGATTGAAAAGTGTGTTTCAATCGATTGACTGTTGCAGATTCGAAACAAAATAGGGTTCCGAAATAAAACCCAAAATACATCCGAAAAATTCATAAAAATAATATAAAATAAGGATTAATTATTATTTTAATCATAAAAATGATTTTATAATAAAACAAATCTAAATTTATTTTAAATAGTCCATCGATACGCGATCGAACGCATCCTACGCGATGGGATCTGAGAAGAACGAGATGGATGGATGGGTACCCACCTCTTGAAGCGTGATCGGCGAATCGACGGCAGTTATGGCGATAGAGATCGGCGTCCACACGATGGTCTGTCCACGATTATGCCGCCTTCTTCCACCACGATTTGACGGTAGAAAAATACCACGGTATTTTTTATGGAAAAATACACAAGAGATTTAAAAGTGATTTGGGTGTTTTTAGAAAAGAGTGGCGATAGGAGAAGATGAAGTGACGGCTATGATTTTTATGAAGAATTCTTGTAATAGTGATTTAGGGTTCTCCGTAACTTTCTTATTTATAATATATGGGCATTAATTCGGTACTAAGCAGTCACACTAAATAAAGGTGTATAGGCTTTTATTTCAAAGTTTAAAATTCGGTGCTAAGCGGTCGCACTAAATAAATGTGTCAAATAAAGACGATTTTAAATATAAAACCTTTTGAAAAATCAAATTATGTATTTTCTTAATTAGGATAGGTTCCGGTATAGAGCACTAACATCATGCTAGATATAAAGCACCATCTAATACCAATAAAAGAAAGTAAAAAAATTATGGGTCGTTAAAGAGACTGAGTCCCAAAATAGTTTCTTTAATTATTCGGGTCCTTGACCAGTTCGCCTAAGCGGTTAAGTGTCGGAATTAAAACCCTACGTAGGCTCATATTCTCGTAAAAAGGAATCCACTATGGTGTGGGTGCCTCTAGTAATAGTCCACACATTTTAACTATAATATCAATTTATTACTAGGGTCTTACCCTTTTCTTTGGGTTATACTAGTTGGGCCTTATTTTGTCTTACTTGGTATTGACGGGTTTCCAAGGAATTTTACAAATTCCGTATCAGGTGCCATTAGATTTGTCGTGGGGGCCATTAGCAATGGTCCACATACTTTTAAGGTAAGGATATCAGATTCATTAATGTTCTATATTGGCCTCTTATATTCTTTAAATTGGGTCATGTGAGCCTTGGGCCCAATGGGGTCAAATAACTTGCATGGAGTAGTCCACATTCATATGTGGGTGCCCCTAAAAATAAAGAGGGTGCCAGTAGCACTGATCCCATCAGTTGTTGGATCAAGACATCCGGTCCTAAGTTACCCCTAACTTACATCTTCTAAGCCGATGGGCCAAGCATTAGGGCGTCTAACCCCTAATTGGTCCACTTTTAAGCATATAGGCTTTAGGGCCTTTTTAAGGGTAAGTCTTTGAATTAGTCAACTAAGTCAACCATTGAAAATTCAGATCATGGTCATCAGTAACTTACTAAGACATATCGGTGATCATTGATCACAATATAACGGATTTTAATAAAATGTCCAGATTTGACTTAAGTTATAAATTTTATGGTTTTTAGAATAAGGATTTCGGACCCATGTCGGTAATCGAGCTGCTATTTTCAATCGTGATTGAAATTTTGAGTGATTGTAAAGCCCACTGAAAGAGGAATGATAAACTCATATTTTAAATGCTGTGGAACTCGTAAAATTGATCATAATTGATCAAGGTCATTGATTTTCCGTACATGTTTTCAGCTTGCCTGGTCATCAGACTAGGTTTCGAGCCCTCTGGTAAATGAGTCATAATCAGACCAAATAGAGCTTGATGGAAAAATATTTAAGTCCTTTAAAACTTTTATTTATATTTTGAATACTAACAACGCAGGAATCAAGGCGAACTCTCGGCCATCCAATTGACTGACCAACAATGGTCACTATGTGTGCGACTTGGAATAGTCTTTTGCGCTCTCAACTTTTGGATTTTCTACCGGTCAAACCAGTACAAATCAAGGGCTGTAATTTTGATATAGTGGTAGAACGCTGATTAATTTACATCCTAGACATTTTTGGGACCAGTTTTGCACATAAAATGACGATCTCAGTGAGGCACAGATTTCTCATATATTCTTGGTAAATTTACATCCATCTGCTCCAAATTCCGTGCAGGCCAAACTACAGGGAGTTTGGGGCTCAAATATGACTGGATTATAACTTTATAACGAGCCCTTTAACACATTTATATTAATTTTTATAAAATAACTCTGCAACTATTTCTCTTCAAGACAGTGAATTTTTGGCTTTTAGCTTCAAGCTTTCTAATCTAATAAATAGTGGAGAGTGCTTAGTGATAGATATTTAAAAGTTTATTATACTTGTCTTTTCCTAAGAGGTGTATCTTTTTAATTGAGGTGTCTTTTTAAAGTGATGCGTCTTTTCAAAATGAAGGATTATTCCAAAGTGGTGTCTTTTTTGAAGGGATGCGTGTTGCATCTTTTCGTAGGAAAAAGGTGCATTAACACACAACTTGATTTCTATTTAAGGAACCTAAAATCATTATTTTACATACCACAAAAGGAGTCTTCTTTCTTCTCTTTGTTATATCTTTAAAGGTCTTTATCAGAGCGTTCTTGTAGTATTTGGTGTTCGGATAGCATGAACGGACTCATCAAATCCTTCACAAGAATACACAGCCGATTCGTTATATCCTGGAATCAATTTGTAGGTAACCTGTTGGTGACCACTTTGTCGAAGTGGTGGGGGCAAATATTGGTTTAAAGACAACGATATTTTTCGTGCCTCAGACCGGTTCCCTATATTATTTCGGATTAACATTTTACAATTTTTTCTATAATTTTAAACCAATATTTAGTTTCTTACCATGTTCTGATGACGAAAATGGAAAAAGTAGCTAGAGGCATGAGGATGATTGATTCCAATATTTATTTGGAAATGGAAGTCCTTTAAGTTAGTCTACTTGCCCCTCATGATGGTTAACACTATTTGATCACAAAGACATCCACGTTCGATCATGTTTATGAAGGAATTAAATAAGTGATCGAATAAGAGTAAGGAATGAGGAATCAGATGCCAATCAACCTACTGATCTAGAGTCCGATGCCACGAATCCAAAATCTGGATATAATTTTGATGAGAGCCAGTGAAGGAGCCTTCAAGATTTGACACATGGAATCCTTCTCTTTGTATGACATCATTCCAATATATACTTGGAAATCAATGAAAACACATTAAGACAAAGCAATCAGTCATTACCAGGATGATGGAGATCAACAATGATGGAAAGGTATATCAATCAATATGTGGGGGCAACGATTATGCGGTTAGTGTCGATTGGAATTGGTGTCGCTTGAAAATACGTTAAAAAGAGGTATGTTTATCTTTTATTTTTAAAAGTATTGATATAATAAATTAAAATTATATTAATGGGATGGTTTAATGGCATAGAATGGCAACTTTAACCACACCATTGTATGAAACGACTACTGATATGATATCATTGATCTGATCGTTGTTAAAAATATGAGAACTACTAGGTGTCATAATATCCGATGACCACCATGCTTTTCAAATGTTGAGTTGTCCATTTTTAAAATATGGCAAATGTTCATAACACTAAAATAATATTATTTTTTTTTATGTTCTTTATGGGTTTTTATGAAGGAGACGACCCAATTTATTTATTTAGTTTTGGTCGATGCAACCAATAAAGTTTAAAGTTTTTTTGCATCAATTTTTCTCTTTAATGTTGAAAAAAGTGAAAACCGGGGATTGGATTCAAAATTCAAATAGATGCATATATATTTTTTTTAATGGAGTATGTTTCGATTTGACAAGAGGCACCAAATACGATAATTCAAGATGCGTTCTTATCATCACTCATTATGAAACATGACCGTCCAATCTGTAAACTCTAAATATGGATGGTTGGTCACATTTTTGTTATTTTGGTCAAAATTTAAAGTATTCCCAAGTGATTTCTTGGCTAAAATTTGTGCCATGATGGGCCGATAGTTGGTCTATTTTGATCGTACATGTGCTACATATTTTCATATATTATTGTGACAGGGGTTATTTTGGGTCATGAGCGAGTACCACCGAACATGGTTCTTGCCTACTCAATTTATATTTTTGAGTGTCCTTTGGAGAACCTTGTTGAGAAGGTTTTCGATACTCATGAAAACTCGTAAGATCATACGTACATATGATCTACGACGATAGTCACTTGATCATTGTTCATTAGTGATCTTGATCGAATGGTTGTGATTGATTATTCACGTGATAAAAGTCATGGCCACTTGAGTTTGATTTATTGGCAACAATTGAATGACCATGATTGATTAAACACAATCATATGTTGATTGGATGGTCATGATTGAGTGTGCTTTATCAAATCGCTCTAGAATTATTATGATACTTAAGTTGCTACTAATAGATTTTCAAGATCAATTTACTATTGCTATGTTATGATTGTTTCGCTATAATAGAACAGTGGCAATTGACTAGTCACGTGATGGGCTTGATAGTGATGCCCATGATTTATTTTTATTTTTATTTTTTGGCAACATCGAGTTATTACCGAAAGGATTGGTGGGATCATTTATAGATATTCAAAATAATTCTGATTAGATTATCAACCTTCAATGATAATAGGACAATTTTGATCGATTTGACTTTGGTCAAACTTTTGAAGTCTGTGACGTGGCCTCTGGCCCTCCTATTGTAATTGGGTAAATGCACGCACCCAAACACAATTCTGAACCCAAATCTAAACTCGAAACATTAATTTGAAACTCGAACCCTTATGTAAGACGTGTGCATTGCACACGATTGAAACTCAAGCCCGAGCCCGAATTCCAAGGCCCTATCTAGACCCTTATCCAAATTTTATAAAAGAAGAAAAGAAAATAATATGTCTGTATGTGGTGTTGGATATGGGCGTACTGCTGGTTTAGTATTGGCACCCATCCCAAGCTACTAAAATCTCAACCGTCAACTAGAGTTCAAATTAGGACTCTGTGAATAATTGGTAAGAATCCAACTGATTCAACACACGATCCGAACCCGAGACCGACATAAGCGGCCCATGCTAATCTTATTGATCTTATTGATAAACTAGGATGGGCTCGCACATATATAAGTGGGTTGCGTGTGCGCTCGCACAACTTGTACCACAACCCAAGTTAGTTAAACTTGTGATTGAATGCGTTTGGTTCTTGGACCTTAGTATTAGAGTCACTACAAAAAATAAGACTATTAGTGCAGTTTTTTATAGCAACAGGACTAATAGCGGCAGTTTTTTATTAAAAAAAATTGTTGCTAATAGTCTTATTTTTTGTAGTGAGTGCACCTTATTTGATAACTACTTGATGACTACCATATATCAGTTATCGCTGACGGTTATATTTATAATCTTATTTATACAATTTCTTGTGTGAGAATATTGTAACACGGTAAACGATATAATCGATTGTGGCAATTTGTCTTCTTTTTCTCTCTTTCATCTTTTTCTTATTTTCTTTTGTATTTTATAATTTTAATATGGTATCAAAGCCATGATGTACTCCTTACGTTCAAGCCGGTCATGGTCTTGACATTGCTTCCGCTATCATATTTTTATTTTTTTTCATCTCTTCTACATGAGATGCATTTTTTATTTATGTGGATGTATTTTCCACATTGATTTTCTTAGTGGATGTGTTTTCCATCCCAGATTTTCTTTGGCCTTCTATATTTCATGTGGATGTATTTTCTTACATTTTCTTTGACTATTAGAGTGTACCTTATTTGATAACTACCACATATCAGTTATCTAAACCAATTGTAACCGCTGACGGTTATATTTGTAATCTTATTTATATACTTTCTTGTGTGAGAATATTGTAACACGGTAAATAATGTAATCGATTGTGGTAATTTGTCTTCTTCTTCTCTGGACCATAGTTTGGTCAATATTAGAAAATAAATAAAAGTTATAATAATAATAATTATTATTATTATATATATCACATGAGTGATGCCTCTGGCAATAGGCTATCGTTGTTCGTGTGCCACTACGAAAAATAAGACCATTAGCGACACCAAAAACTGCCGCTATATTAATAAAAAAACATGTTATTTCACTACAAAAATAAGGAGTTTCAGCGGCACTTGTTATTAAGGCATTTTTTAGTAGTGGCAAGACTAATAGCGGCAGTTTTTAATAGCGACAGGATTAATAGCGGCAGTTTTTTGTTAAAAAAACTGCCGCTAATAGTCTTATTTTTTGTAGTGTTTTAATAGTGACAGGACTAATAGTCGCAATTTTTTTGTTAATAGTGGTAGCTTTTTATGCTGCTAATAGTCTTATTTTTTTAGCGTGCTTGCGGCATCTATACCCATATATATGTGATGGGTGTTGTGCTCAACACCCAACACCCAACACCCATTCATTCTCTCTCTTTCCCCTTAAAAAAATCAGTCCAGCTACTCTACACTATATGTCTATATGTGTAATGTGTGTGCTAAACATACAAGTATAACCCTCCATTTCTTATTACCATTCCTCCACGGGTGAGTCCTTCCACGGCTTCCACCCTCCCTTCCACGGCTTCCACCCTCCCTGTACGGCAACACTAACCGACCTACCTTCACAGCTCCCTTCGCTTGCCAAACATACAAATTTTATATAATAAGATCGCAAAGATCTTCAACCGTCAACGAATAGGAAAAGGAAAGCCCCGAGAGTCTATTCTCTCGCAACCCATTAGGGTAGCTTTAAAGTCTCCCATTCCCTTCTCTGTCTCGTGTTCTTCCAAGCTTAAACCGCCAACTCTCTCTCTCATTACTCTATGCTTTTATATTCTCTTGCACAACATCATTCTATCATCTGAGGTAGAAAACCTAAATCATTGATTACAATCACCAACTTTTCTTGCGACGCTAAGATCAAAGGTAGGGAGAATTTAATTACTTATTTTTTATTTGATTTATTAGAAGTGTATGAACATGAAATTAAATTTTAATTTGTCATTTTTTGGTTTCGACCCACTTATTTATCTAGTTACTCATGAATAAAAATCTTCATTGATTGTTATACCTTGCTTGGTAAATTGCTTAAAAGAATAAACAAATCATATGGGTATAAACACATGTTTATTAAACTACGTCAAAACCATAAAAAAATCACTTTTGTAATGTCCAAAAGAACCACTACCGCCGCCCACGCTATAAGATATCGTGCCCAACAAAACAAGATTATTTTATTTTTTTACTATTCTGAAACCGGCTCCTCCCCTCTCTCTCTCTCTCTCCTTCTTCAAAACCCTAGCCTCCATCTCCCTCTTCTTCTCTCTAATGAAATCCGACACCGAAATCTTCAAATACTCAGTGCCCAAAGAAACCGATCTGGAGAGCGGCATGGTTCCGACGACAACGAGAGTCTCGTCGAGGTCATTGGAGGTTCTGTTTTCGCCAGAAAATGGGTTGAAAATGACATCTGCGTACGATGGAAGATCTACAAAGGAATTTTCTAGCAAGTCAGGGTTTCAAGTTGGGAGCGGCAAGGGCGGAGAAAGCAAGGGATCGGTGTCGGAGACCGGCGGAAAGAGCGGGTGATGGGTTTTAGAGAACGTTGACTTCGTGCTCCGATAATCTGAAAATGAAGATTTGTGATTTTCCAGCTTGTCAAGAATCAGATTTGAGCAACCGAGATCTCATCTGAATCGAACAATATTTTGTTTAGACGGTTGAGATGTTCAGATCTGCAGTTGTCATTGCTTCGCTCATCGCCACCTTTTCCGGTGATCGCTCATCGCCACCTCTTCCGGTGATCGCTACGCCCTCTTTTCTTCTTCTCCGAGTAAGGTAATGATCGAAAAAAGAAATCCTAGCCTGTCTCTCCTCTTCCTCTCTCTTGACAAACCCTAGATTTTGCACGAGTCTCTCTCAAAAGTTTACTAGTTTTGAACTTTTGATTATATAATATTCAAGGCATAAGTCTTCAGATTTTTCTGCTCATTTTATATATTGCATTTTTGTATTGTGAAGAACGAACAAAAATTACATGAGCAAATTTTCTAAAATGCCTTTTGTACAGTGAAGAATGAACACAATGAAACAGTCTTGATTTAAAGTATTGAATGTGCAAATTTTCTGCCACGAATATCTGTAACAGAAGCTAAACACCTCCAAATTTACTATGCAATTTTTAAATTCTACCCCAATATTTCTATAAATAATATTTCAAGATTGCTAAATCTCCGTCATATCAGCCATTTTTACCACTTGTAGACATTTAAATACATGCTAGAGGCAACTTTTCATGCATCTTAGGGCCGAACCTGATCTAGATGGTGACCACATGCCGCATATGACATCGAAAGACTGCCATTTGTATAATAATGATAATCGAACTCAAACTTTTTGTTTCTCTTATAACTGCAATTGATGCAATCTAACTGCAATTCCTTATGTCCTCTCCACATATTATAAGAAGCTTTAATACATCAGCGTTCATGATTCTTTCTTGGATTTGACTCTCTTAAATGTTTGTACAAAGATAGAGCCATATTGCCCACATTTTAGGCTACAAGGACACATCTTTGATCAATCCGAGTAGTCCAACTAGCAGCCTGTTATCGACACCTCAGCCAAGGAATCATGCCTATGGGAGGATTTGAACTATTTGATCAGTGAACTTTATTATTGATCTTTAAAAAACTATGAACACTTCAAATCTCCCAGTGAGTGATTTTTGAGCCGCTTTTGTTCAATATATGAGCTTCCACTTTGATGACTTGGACTGCTCAAAAACATGTGCCATGCAACCTAAAAGTTGGGTGGTCATGACTTTTCTATTTGGTGCCCATTTAATCCTTTCTTCTTTTTCGTTCTCTATTAAAAGTCTCGTTGCCCTTCCTTTATCCCAAAATTTTGATTTTTTCTTGTGATCAACAGACCCAAAATATTGCAACCAACACCTATATCTTCGAAAATGTTCTTGTTGTTTTAGGAAACCTGACCCCAGCCTATTGATAGCTCGACAAATGAACTTGGGAAGCACAATCTACTCAATGGATCATAAGTTGTTCTACCATCTCCTCCCTTTCTAACCACATTATGTATAAAGAGATTGTCCATTTGGCACACGACTTCTGCTTTTTCCTTTCTTACCTTAGCAGCATCATTGGAATCCTTATCCTCATAATAGCATTTTGATGTTCTGAAGCCATAGTTCGTTCCTGATATCTTTTATCCATCTTTTCTTGTAATAATATGCTAACAATTCTTATATTACACCATTATATCTAGGCCCCCCCTCAGCTCGGTCGGGTCTATGGAATTGATAACTAATTTTCTCAACCATATAGCGACCCCAAAGTTATCCACTGCAAACCAGATAAATGACTCTTTAAAAGCCAGACTAATTTTCTTTTTTATCACATCAATGACAGGTTTGTAACTTCCCTACTCTTTTCCTTTTTTGTTGTGCAGATTTGTATCAATGATTGAATGGTCTGCATAAATATCTGTTGCCAGATGTGTTAACGATCTTTTTAAAAAAAGTCTGCCAGATCTTTCAGTCATTTAAGATCCTGGTTCCGTTTTCTCTTCATTTTTCTACACCGACTCGAATGGGTGATTAAAATTTCTAAACCGAGATCTATGGAGTGGATGTTCCTTTCTTAATAGTAAGATTGCACAAGGTATTTTGGTAAATTTCAGCCATCCTTTATATTTCCTGTTTGACTAGGCATTACAGAGTTCGGCCCTAGAGGTTGGTGTTTTTTCTTCAGATCTAGGATTAGAGTAGCATATCTGCGTGCATCACATTTAGGACCATTTATATAGTACTTTGGAGTGGAGCTGCTAGTGTCGCTATAGAGCCCTATATTTTTTCAGCTTGTCGAGGACCTATTTATGTCCTACGTTTTCGTGGTACCCCATTTTTCTAAGGTGTAATTTTTCGTTCTTTCTTTTTTAATGGTTTCTGAGGGATGATTCTATGTTACATACACCATCACTATGGTGGGGAAACCATTTATGGTACCATCGGATGAGAGATCCAACACTGGCTGGCGTAACAGTTGTCCTACTACAAAACTAGCAGATGCTGATAAAATCTACATCGCAATTAGACCACTAGTGAATATGCCAATTTTGAATAGTCATTCACTAGTTGGACAACAGGTCACCACAAAACTATTTCTCTCTTGAATTATAATATAGGAGTTTTGATTACTGATGAGATAAAAAAATTTAGCTTGTTTCATTATAGGATTGTATCTAATAAGTTTCTAAAACTTGAAATAATTTCTGTTTGTGACCCTCTAGTTGAAGGATTGAAATTTTGCCTCGCTTGGGTAGATTAAGAAGAAGTTACAAGCCAGCTCATGCTTTACTAAGAAGCAGGGGACATGACATAATGGTATGTCTGTGACCCACTAGTTTTGTAATCATATTCATATGTATCTAATTATATAAATTTATTTATATATTTTATTTATTAATTTTTTTTGTTTTAAGCTGAAATGGGAAGGAAGAAGATGCTGGTTGGATAAAGATATGGCCAATTCCCAACAATCAATAAAGTTTGCAAATTCACCTGCAGTGGTTTCTTTGTGAATCTATGGGTCCTTGCTTACTTGCATTGGCTAAATTATTGGATATATTGTCCAATCTATGGGTCCTTGCTTAGTTGCATTGGCTTATATTAAGACAGTTCAATTGCAGGAATTGATAGAAGGATTTGACCAGGAGACTGCTGCTATTGTGATGGCTAGATTAACCTCACTGAAAATGGAGATGGAAGTATTGCTCGAGGCCCACAATTAGATTTATTTCCTGACATATGGGTTCAACTTCATTTGCAAAGATAATTTTTAGAAGTGATTAAGATAGATCATAATTTTCGTACCATTTCATTTGCACCAGATTGATTTGATTCTTGTATATAGGGGTGTCAATGATCTGCCCTAGGTCTCATGGCTGGAGTTAGGGTGCACAATTCTTCAATTATTAGGTGGATGGATTCACAGAAAAATGCACAATTCGTCAATTATATAAATTTGGCATCTGCCCTCATTGATATAGGGTGCACAGTTCATCAATTCTATACATGACATCCATTGCCATCAATTTTATACTTGTGTCTATCATCTAGATTAGAGTCAATCCAAAACTCTCAGCTTTGCATGATCTTAATTATCTAACTTTGACCAACTACTTGAAAGAAGCTACAAATGGTTAGTTAAAGTATATAATGGTAGCAGTAAACGTTAAATGAGCATATTTGGAATGGAAATGACACTTGGACATCTCAACTTGAGGAATATGTATGTTGACTCGGTACCACAGGAGTACATTCCTCGTCTTGTTCTTCCCTCTGTATCTCTTCAAATAGTTGGTCCCATTAAACCTGTTGGCAATAATCTGTTGCCCATATCTGCTAGGTAATATTTTGTTGCCCATGCCTGCTATCAACCCCACTGCTCACAGGAATATTAACTTCTTCCATGCGTGACATGTTTAAAGAGGTGGGACTGAGGCATCAAGGAAGATGAGCTCAATCCCGGATAACACTTCTGAATCTACCACGGTTTCAGTCGTTGCCCATTAACCTTTATCATTCTGTTATCCTGAGGATCTAAGATCGTAATCGCACCCAAGCGGGACACCTCAGTAACAATATACGGGCCATCCTATAGGGATCGAAGCTTGCTAGGGAAAAGGCGCAATTTAGAATTAAATAGCCATACCCATTGTCCGGGAGAGAAGGTCTTGGGAGTGATATATCGGTCATGAAAATCATTAGTTCGTGCTTTATAGAGCCTGGCATTTTCATATGCCTCATTTCGCAGTTCCTCAAGTTCGTCTATATGGTGACGTCAATGAGAACCTACATTTTTTACATCAAACTTGAATTGTTTAATCTCCCAATAGGCCCGATGTTCTAGTTCGATAGGCAAATGACACGCTTTACCGAAAACCAACCGGTAAGGAGACATTCCAATGGGGGTTTTATATGTAGTTCGATAAGCCCAAAGAGCGTCGTTGAGGCGCAAGGACTAATCTTTACGGTCAGGTCAGACTGTCTTTTCGAGAATACGCTTGATTTCGCGGTTGGAGATCTCAACTTGTCCGCTAGTCTAAGGATGGTAAGGTGTAGCAATGCGATGTGTAACCAAATTCCTCCTAAGCAAGTTTTCAAAGTGGGGATTGCAAAAATGGGTCCGCCATCACTAATAATAGTCCGTGGTGTTCCAAAACGGGAGAAAATGTGGTCCTTAATGAAGTGTATAACGACCTTGTGGTCATTTGTCTTAGTAGCAACGGCTTCTACCCATTTAGAGACATAATCAACGGTGACTAGAATGTCTAAATTACCATGAGATCATGGGAATGGCCTCATAAAGTTGATGCCCTAGACATCGAATAGTTCCACTACTAAAATCGAATTCAAAGGCATCATATCACGTCGTGATATGCCCCCGTACGTTGGCATTGGCTACAAGTTTTACAAAAATTATAAGCATCTTTAAAGAGCGTAGGCCAATAAAAATCGGATTGTAAGACTTTTGCAGCGGTTTTCTTCCCACTAAAGTGCCCACCACAGGCATGGGAATGACAAAATGTTAGGATACTTTGAAATTCCTCTGCGTCGGATAATTTGGTCCGAACAAACTTTGAAAAGTTCCGGATCTTCCCAAATGTATGCTCGAATCCTAAAGAAGAATAGGTCTTTGGCATATTTATCCCAGTGGAGGGGAATCTTGCCAGTGACTAGGTAATTTATGATATACGCATACCACGGGGTTGATTTTGTGTTAATGGCAAAAAGTTACTCATCAGGGAATGAATCCTTGATCGGAAGATTGTCATTTGCCCCTTCAACCACAATCCTTGACAAATGGTCAGCAATAACAATTTCTACCCCCTTTTATCTCGTATTTCAAAGATAAATTCTTGAAGGAGGAGAATCCATCGAATGAGTTGAGGTTTAGTGTCCTTCTTGGAGAGAAGTTATTTTAGCGCTGAGTGATCAAAAAAGATAATAATTTTGGATCCTAGCAGGTAAGATCTGAATTTAGCCAATGTGAAAACAACGGCTAGCAACTCTTTTTCCGTAGTGGTGTAATTCAATTGAGCATCGGAAAGGGTTTTGCTTGCCTAATAAAAAACATAAGGTTCACACCCAACCCTTTAGCCTATTACAACACCAATTGCATAATCGGACGCATCGCACATGATTTCAAATGGAAGCGAGTAATTGGGAGACTTTATAATTGGTGTTGTGGATAAAAGTTCTTTAAGTTGAAGGAAAGATTCAAGACATGCTTGATCAAAAACAAAAGGAACGTCTTGTGCCAAGAGGCGGCACAATGGTTGGTCAATTTTACTTAAATCTTTAATGAGCCTTCTATAAAATCTAGCGTGGCCCAAAAATGATCGGATTTGTCACACCGAAGAAGGTGAAGGTAAGTTTGCAATCAGATCAACCTTAGCTTTATCCACTACAATCCCCTGGCTAGAGACCACATGTCCCAAGACAATACCTTCAAAGACCATGAAGTAACTTTTTTCTCAACTTAAGACTAAGTTAGTGTCTTTGCATCATTGAAGAACGAGCTCTAAGTTTTGTAAGCAGGAATCAAAAGAATTTTCGAAGACAGAGAAATCATCCATAAAGATTTCTAGAAATTTTTCCACCATATCCGAGAAGATTTACATCATACATCGTTGAAATGTCACAGGTGCATTGCATAGCCCAAAGGGCATCCTCCTGTAAGCAAATGTACCAAAAGGACTTGTGAAAGTTGTCTTCTCTTGATCAGGGGGAAACACTAGGCTTTGATTATATCTCGAGTATCCGTCCAAAAAGTAGTAATACTCCTATCCTACTAACTTTTCAAGGATCTCATCAATAAATGACAAAGGAAAATGATCTTTGCGGGTCATGGCATTGAGCTTGCGGTAGTCTTGTTCTCTCACAGCGACCATCTCTCCATCATAACTAGCCTTCACAATGATGCTGGATTTTTTAGGTATAACCTAGGTAGGGCTGACCCACTTACTATCGGAGATAGGGTAGATAATACCTACATCAAGCAACTTCACAACTTCCTTCATAACCACTTCCCTCATATTCGGATTAAGTTTGCGTTGCAATTCCCGAGAGGGACGAGCATCCTCTTCTATGTGAATGTAATGTATACAGACAGAAGGGTCAATACCTTTCAGATCGGTAATGGGCCATCTAATTGAATGCTTATATTTTTTCAAGACTTGAGTGAGCCTTCCTTCTTGAATACTTGTGAGGGTGGTAGAAATAATGACTGGGAGTGAGTCATTTGGTCCCAAAAAAATATATTTGAGATTGTCGGGCAGCTTCTTTAGTTCCAGTGCTGGAGGTTCATCTAATGAAGGTTTTATCAAATGCCCACTTGAAGGAGGAAGTGCTTCAAAACGAGGTGTCCATGGGTTGGATTTAAACCCTTAGGGAGAGTTGTTGCCATACTGACCTCTTCAAATGATGATTCGATCTCCAGCTCATCCATTCCCAAGTAACACATAACTGCTGCAATCGGGTCTTTGAGAGTCAGGGTCGGCATTGCTTCTTCCTCACAATCGGCAATATTGTCTATAAGAAAACAATCCTCATCCTCCTTCGAGGGTATTCCTTGTGCAGCAGAAAAAACATTCAACTGAACTCTCATATTACCAAAAGATACTTCCATCACTCTCGTTCGGCAATTAATGCATGCATTGGCAGTTGCTAGGAGGGTCGGCCGAGAATAATGGGGATATTATTAACAATGTTACGATTTTGTTGCATATCCAACACCAAGAAGTCAACCGGGAAGAAATTTTTTTCCAAACCAACCAGAACATCCTCGATGATCTCGACTGGCCGTCTTTCTGACCGGTCAGCCAACTAAAGAGTTACGGATGTAGGTTTTAATTCCCCCAAACCCAACTCAAGGTAAACCGAATAAGGGAGCAGATTCACACTTGCTCCAAGATCCAGGAGCGCCTTATTAATGATGTGGTTGCCAATGACGCATGGGATTGTAGGCACTCCCGGATCTTTTCGTTTGAGAGGGGTTGCACTGTTTAGCACAGAACTAATTTGTTGAGTAAGGAAAACTTTCTTCGAAAGATGAGATTGCGATCTTCTCTTAATGGTGAAAAGTTCCTTGAGGAATTTAGCGTATGCGGGAACTTGCTTGATAGCGTCTAAGAGTGGGAGATTTTTTTTCACTTGTTTAAATGTTTCCATCATTTCCTCCATCCGCATACTATTTTTGTCAAAAGATAATGGCCTGGTCAAGGCTTGGGTGAAAGGTGCTCTAGGCACGTATGGGACCTCATTGGTAGCCTTGGGGTGATTTATTTAAGGGGAAGACAATTCTTCACGTCGTGGATGAACCTCAAGTTCGGGTTCATTTTTTTCCCTAGCTGGCCTCACATTTCCTAAATTTATTGTCATCTCAACTCCATTACTACCTCTTTACCACTACTTAGAGTGGTTACGCCCTAGACTTGGTCAAGAGGCAAAATCTTTCCGTTGAATGATTTATAAGTAGGAGTGCTTATAGGTTGGTGCGGTACTTGGCTATCTATCCTCTGGGATGAAGCAGTGGTTTATTGTCTAATTTGAGTTAATACCGTTAAAATGAGCCCCTGTTGTTGTTGGAACTATTGTTCCCAGCTGTCAGTAGCATGCAGCATGATTCCCTCTAGATTACCGAGTTTTGATGGTTGGGATTGCTGCTCTATATTGGTTGACTCAACATGATCTTTCCTACTTGAGTTAATTAAATCGTTAGCATTGGTGTTCAGATGCTGGTAAGAAAATGTTGTCATGATGTGTTCTTTTACCAGATCAGGATAAAGTGGGGTCACTGGACACTTAAGTACTTCGTGAGTGAGGCTCTGACAAATACTGCATGCTTTAATTGGACAAATTGTTGGGTGTGATGGTTCATTTGTCCTACTTTCTCATTTTTTTATCCTCGAGCTTCAATTTTGTTAAGAATAGTTGTTAGTGGATTCACTGAGTTTGCCCCCTTCTGCTCGGAAGGTCTATCCAATGAAATTTTGGGGCCAATCATACGCAATGCATAATGGTGCATTGAATTCTCACTTAAGTGCTCAAAAAGCTCCCAAGCTTCCTCATTGGTTCTTGTGAAGAGCATGCCTCCACAAGAAGCATCGGTCATGTACCGGTTTTGCTCCGTCAGCCCCTCATAGAAACGCTGCATAATTTGCCATTTTGGAACTTTTTGATGAGTGCATTGACACAAAAGTTCATTGAGGCGATCCCAACTCTCATGGAAGGACTCCTCCGACAGCTGTTGGAATGAGGTTATGGCCTTTCGGATCTGAATTGTTTTACCAATGGGAAAATACTTCGCAAGGAATATGCTTTGTAAAGGCTCCCATGTTATAATTGAATCACTGGTGTAGACACTCCCATTTTGCCCTCTCGGAGTATACAAGTTCATTTGGTCAACCTTTAACCCCTACCGTGACTCTTCGAAAATGGCTTACCTTCTCTGGAAGTTTTAAAACCCTAACATGGGAACCATATGCTGAAATAATAGCGTATGGTTGAACACAGGTTGAAATAATAACTCTGTGGCTCAGACCCCATGAGCCTAATGTGGGAACCATATGCTGAAATAATAGTGTATGGCTAAACGCTAGGTGAAATAATAGCTCTGTGGCTCAGATCCCATAGATGAGGAGACCATATACTGAAACAATAGTATATGGCTGGACACGGGCTGAAACAATAACTCTGTGGCTCAGACCCCATAACCCCAAGGGCGGGGACTATATACTGAAACAATAGTATATAGCTGAAATACAGGCTGAAACAATAGTCATGTGCCTCGGACCCGACTTGAACCTGGGACAATCCCAAATTACGCGCACAGAACCATGCGCGCAATTCTATTGGACGCCACATCACCCGCACTCAATCTGTCCCCGTTAGACCAAACTCCCCTTCCCTTAGACTGCCTGGAGACTCGATTTCCCGCATCAACCAACGCGCGTGATCAGATTATGCGCCTAATCACCGGTGCATAATTGGTCCATCTCGGACCTAGACGCTAACTCCCTAGACCGCCAAAACTCCACAATTAACCGCCGTCAGCATGGCATTTAATCGGATTGTGCGCACCACATCGGGCACGCAATTAATCCAATCAGACTAGGACTAGGTCACCGACTTAAGGGGGTTAAGCGCCTGATCCAGGGCGCTCAATTCAATTAAGCACCCCGGATAGGGCGCGTAATTGAAGCTAACCGGCTAATTAAGTGCACTCTAGAGGTCGCATAATTAGTAAAACACTTATAAATAGATCCCTTTACCTCGACCCAAAAAAGAGGCAATAACGACTCCGGGATTCGAGTTTCGAGTTCTTCGCCTTCAAGCTTAGGATTTCGAGATTCCTCTCAGCAGCCCCGGCCTTACGTAAAATTTTCCTTCTAGTTTTTAATTTTTGGTTATAATTCTTAGATTTAGATTTCTTGTTTTAACTATTAGCATTAATTTTCAGTCTCAGGTCGTAGTATCCCTTTTTTAGTCCGTAGTTTCTATATCTGGTTCCAGTTCTTAGAATCTGGAACCAGTCTTTAATCAGATTGCTTAATTCCCGACTTTAAATCTTATTTTTACCCCGAAATCTCAATCTTCAATCCTATCATTAATCTTTGGTTCTAGTTTTTAGTTTCTAGAATCAGCCCTTAATCATACGGTCTGATTTTTCTGATTTCGGCCTTGATTTCAATCTTTAGATTTTAAATTCCAGTCTTAATTTACCAATTTTCACAGTTCTAGATTTTTGAAAAAACCCAGATTTATAGTTTAGCTCTCAATTTCTAGCTTTAAAATTTAATTCATAATTATAATCCAAAAATCACTGACTTTTTAATCTAAAAATATCATCTTATAATTCAAATTCAATTTACTTTAATCTCAGTCACCCGATTTACCCAAGGGAACTTACGGAGGGTACCAAGAACGGGGTCGATCCTCCTTAGCATAGCTGGCCCAAACCTTTTTTTAGTTGCTCTAATTAGAATTTTAGTAAAATTAGCATATTTGTTTTAATTAGAATTTTAGTAAAATTAGTATATTTGTTTTAATTAGAATTTCAGTAAAATTAGTACATTTGCTTTAATTAGAATTTCAGTAAAATTAGTATATTTGCTTTCATTAGAATTTCAGTAGAATTAGTATACTTACTTTAATTAGAGTTTCGGTAAAATCAACATATTTGCATTCCTAACACAATTAGGAGACTAAAATTAATTAGATTCCTAGTAGGATTAGGGAACTTAACCAATCCTCTAATAGAATTAAGGAATTTAAATTAATTAGACTCCTAGTAGAAACAATAGACCTTAATTAATTAAACTCCTAATAGAATTAGGATACTTGAAATTAATTAGACACCTAATAGAAGTAGAACACTTAAAATAATCAGATCCTAATAGAAGTACGACATTAGAAATAATTAAACTCATAGAAAAATTAGGAAACTCAGATTAATCAAATTTCTAAAAGAATTAAGAGAGTTAGTCAAATTAACAAAAAAAGCAAAAGACCAAAAATAATAGTTAAAGTTAGGATAACACTAGGAATCTTGCGCATAATCAGACTTCCAGTTGGACTAGGAAACTTAAACTAATTAGAATTAAAGCAACAAAAGGAGAACAGACTATCTAGACACCTGAGCAACCCAGTGCTGCTGACGTTGGCCGGCCGACGATTCAATAAACAAGGAACCCACACCTCCTCACAAGCATGATAAGTGACGCGTTGCAGCATCGATAAATATCTGCAACTGGCGATCACAACGAACCAAGTATTTTCTTTGTGAATTTACCTCTTTAATTTTAGCATTTATTATTTCCTGATCCACCACTCCATCACCCATCGCTAGAGTTCACTTGGGACCGAATTGGGCCACTCTTTTCGGGGGCCAAAAGGAACCCAGAAAAAGCGGGTACCAACAACGGGGTAGAGTATTCAACCACTGCTCTGCTCTGTCCTTGAGAGAAAGCGAGAATAGCCGCATTTGCATAGCTTCTTCCGTCAGAGTAACTAGCCTTACGGGGATACAAATTTCCAGGAAAGCAGTCACGTGTTGATAAGGGTCTTCGTTATTGAGTCCACGAAAGACCGGGAGCATTTGAATCATGGTGGGCTTAATAATGAAAGATCCGTTACCGGTAGCAGCGGGAAATCGGATGCACGAGGAGGAAATAAGTGGAGGTGGTGCATGATATTCCCTCAGTGTTTTAGTCAAGGGTGTTTCTCTTCCTAATATAATGAAATTAGTTAATTTAGTCTAATGGAAAATGAAAACACACCTTGGCCTCTTATGATGTTCCTTGGGGAGCTCTGATGACCTTCACTCCTTTGGTATTTCCAAACACTTTAAAACAAAGGCAGTCACAATATGATGGTTAATACTTTATACAAATATGTACAATAAGATAGATTCTTAAGAAAATAAAACCGAAGTCCCTAGCAGCGGCGCTAAAAACTTGATTATTTTAATTTCAAAACCTTGCAAGTGCACAAGTTCGATGTACTTGGGCGAGTAGAAGGGTGTCGAACCACAGGTGTCTCCTATTTACTTTAAGTTCTATCTTATTAATATAAAAAGTATGCGCAGTTTTTAAGTTTTAAAGTTTGTTAACTAAATCTAACTGATTCGAAATAACAATGTAAAGATGCAAACTAGAGTCTCTTTTTAAATCCCAGACTTGCGCAAATTAAAACCCTACTTCCCTTTTATTAAGAATCTTCAGTTCCCCCGCTCATGGCTACAAGCTCAGTCGCTTCGTAAATGAATTAGAAAATTCTAATCGTCAAAGTATCATTGCACGAACAGGCATAACTACCCTACAAGGCCTAGCCTATCAGTGAATACCCCATCTAGGTTAACCCAATCCCTACAAGGCCACTGAATTAAACTAAATAGATTGCAACATTACTATCGCGTTCTCAATCTAATCGAAACCTCGAATGTGCAATCGTACTATAAATGGAACTCAAAATAAAGGAGGAAATAGATATTTATTAAGCACTCATCTGTGATTTTACAAGGGACTCCCACCTGGGAGTGTTTAGCTGTGCATTGGGCAAGAAACCTTCCCTGTCATTGAATCCATTTGCCCTTTACACTTTCACAAATTCTTGTCCTTTTGTTCCCCCAAATTTGATCCCTTTTCTCTAACCCTAAGGTCCCTATTTATAGAACATTAGGTTCCCCATTACATGATGCACCCGGTCTGATATGACTTGCGAAAGCCTTCGCCATTACATGATATCCTTTTTATTATTATCGGTCTCTAGACCTTGTCTCTGGACATTCGTATGACCCTTCCCGGTACCTCGACTGTATCATTTTCCTTTGTTTGACTATCCCTTGCAACAGGTCACGACATGCGACGGGATGCCCCTTGCACACACAAATTAGATATTGATGATTCTCCTTTCCGTTTGACCGTCACTCGCAGCAAGTCGCGCCATGCGACGGGATGCCCCTTGCACTCGCGGATTAGGATACGATGACTTCCCCCGTTGACTGCTACTCGTAGTAGGTCGCGCCACGTGACAAGATGCCCTCCCGCATCCACAGCAAGGAATACGCCTTTCGACAACTATCACTGGGCCTCTGAATGCTCCATTTTAGCTTGCATTGATAGATAAGAAAGCTAAGCATGTCATGTCAGCATCCCCAGTCCACATTTGTGATTTCCCAGAAGAAACGAGAAGGCACCTCGGATGAGGGGTGTCTACTTCTTCGACGCGTTCTTACTTCGCAAGAGCGCGCCAAAGAGGGGCATCTTTAGACACCCCCATGTTGCCCTCTCAGAGTATTTAGGTTCGTTTGGTCAACCTTTGACCCCTACCATGACTC
This sequence comes from Chloranthus sessilifolius, assembly GCA_021018995.1. NCBI lineage: Eukaryota > Viridiplantae > Streptophyta > Magnoliopsida > Chloranthales > Chloranthaceae > Chloranthus > Chloranthus sessilifolius. The sequence goes on from CM037586.1 coordinate 37,129,430, forward strand.
TTAGGAAATGACTTACCTTCTCTGAAAGTTTCAAAACCCTAATATGGGAATCATATGTTGAAACAATAGCGTATGGTTGAACATAGGTTGAAACAATAGCTCTGTGGCTCAGACCCCATGAGCCTAATGTGGGAACCATATACTGAAACAATAGTGTATGGCTGAACGCAGGCTGAAACAATAACTCTATGGGTCAAATCCCATAAATGAGGGGACCATATTCTGAAACAATAGTATATGGCTGGACACAGGCTGTCATAACCCCAGATTTTTGAAAACCATACACATCACATACCATATAAAATACCACACTTCATACGCAAGTATTAGTGTCTCACAAGGAAACCAAATTAAAACTACGTATACACACTTACTGTGTATATGTGAAATTTTATAGCTTTCACTATATAAGTGAAAGTGGGAAGGAGAGTCTCTCCTACGTAACCTAAATTAACCTAGATAGAAAGAAGGAAAAATAGAAAGAAAAAGGAGAGAGTTTAGAGGAGAAGGTTTATAAAAGAGGTGAGGTTCTTAGACTTTCCATAGAGGACCTTGAAGGGGCGTCACGATTGAAAGAAGTTGGATCAAACAATAGGGGGACCGTCGAGTAAGGTATGATTTAAATGTTTTCGAATATTTTTAGTAGAGTTTAAACTAGGGGTCGAATGATCTTAGACACTATTAATCCTCTCATGAGGAAGAGGATAATCTCCAAATGAATGGAGAACATACACCGTTTCGTGGCTCGCTTGAGCGGTAAAAAATGGTTCGCTCGAGCGAGGCATCTCTTAAAATCCCAGATATCTCAAATAATAATCGCTCGAGCGATGAATAGTGACCGCTCAAGCGAGGTCAAGTGCTCGCTCGCGCGAGGCTACATAACCGCTCGCGCGAGGACTTCCTTCCAGCTCTCTAAATTCTTTTGGGTATGATTCATGAGAACTTTGTTTTCGAGGGGTCTAAGGACCTTCTGAGTGAAACTGTGTCTCATACAATGTAGGTTCAACGTGGGTTGTTGCGCATAAGTTTCTGCGAGAAAGGAACGTGTCGGATTGTGTTGAGGTAGGGAATACTCTTGAAACATGTGCATTATTCCGTCAATTCATGTGTAGTGTAATCCAATTAAATAGTCAAGTACTGCATGATCATTATGAAAAAGAGTGTGTGAGTGAGGTTCAAACGTGATAGTCTTGAGGTCCCCAGGGGACGAAAAATTATAAAGTAAACATCTGAAGGATGCGATGGAATCAGGGGCATCCCAGGGATGCAGATGAAAACTAACAGTGAAACGGAAGTAATGTGATAAGGCCTGATGTAATATAATTAGCACAATCACGGTGAATAACTATATGTAGAGCACATTCGATATTTTTATTATTTAAGGTTTGATTAGAATACCCCACCGACGTGGCGGGATACCCATGACTGACTCGGCAGGATATCCGTGACCGGTACGGCAGCCAATCTGTATATTCATAGCACATCCCAGGGATGTAGATTTAAGAATAAACCCCGCCTCCTATGGAAAGGGGCTTGGGCAGTATTCCCAGGGAATACATATAACAACTGTCTAGTTAGACGACGATGGCGGGTATTCCATTGGGGCTCGATGCTATATTGCTCGGGGATTACTTAAGTTAAGATTTAAGAGATTTGGCCAAATTCACAACTAAACCAGTCAGGAGATTAAACAAAACCATGCAAAGTAACAGTCAAAATCATTATTTTTATTCCAGTTATTTCAATTGTTTTCCATAAATGTTACTCGATAATTTATGCTTTTAAAACTGCTGACATATGTGTGAAGGTTAATCTATATGTTCTTTTTGTTTCCTTACGGAGCTAGGATGTAGCTCACCCCCCTTAGACTATACGTCGCAAGTCCAGGACTAGCGGCAGCAGAGACTTCTGGAGACGCTGATCCAGGGGATTCGGATTACGTGCCCACAGAAGAGTCAGAACCTCCTCCTGAGGAATTCTTCTAGGAAACCCACTGCATACTTTGAGAGTGAGTTGAGAGTATTAGGTACGGCTTGGTATGTCAAGCCTCTTTATTCGAATGTATTTAAATACCGTTTCTTTTGATAAAACGTCTAGGATGAACAGTTATCACCAATGGTTTGGGTAAATTCTTATGCCCATGAATTGGCATGGGACAAGGACTGCCTTTCGATACTATGATTATTTATATATAAGAACTTGTTTAGAGTAGCAACGTGCGCCCTAATTACAGCTTTGGCTTGTATATACCAATGTATCGTAAAGAATCCAGGGCACGACCTAGAGGGTCGTGTTGATGGCAAGGATTTCGGGGTGCCGAAATTTGGGCTGTCACACAGGCTGAAACAATAGCTCTGTGGCTCAGACCCCATAATCCGAAGGGCGCGACTATATACTGAAACAATAGTGTATAGCCGAAACGCAGGCTGAAATAGTAGTCATGCACCTCGGACCCGACCTTAACCCGAGACAATCTCGAATTACGCGCACAGAACCATGCGCACAATTCGATTGGACGCCACATAACCCATGCTCAATCTGTCCCCATCAGACCAAACTCCCCTTCCCTTAGACCGCCTCGAGACCCGATTGCGTGCATCAACCAACACGTGTGATCGAATTATGCATCTAGTCACCAACGCATAATTGGTCCGTCTCAGACCTCGACTCTAACTCCCTAGACCGCCAAAACTCAACGAATAATAGTCGTCAACATGGCGTTTAATCAGATTGTGCACCCCAAATCGGGCGCGTAATTAGTCCAGTCAGACTAGGACTAGGACACCCCGACTAAGCCAGTGAGTCGGTCACTCACTGGTCGGTCACCGACTCAAGGTGGTTAAGCGCCTGATCTAGGGCGCTCAATCTAATTAAGCACCCCGGATAGGGCACATAATTGAAGTTAACCAGCTAATTAAGCGCACTCTAGAGGGCGCGTAATCAATAAAATACTTATAAATAGATCCCTTTACCTCGACCCAAAAAAGAGGCAACAACAACTTCGGGATTTGAGTTTCGAGTTCTTCACTTTCAAGCTTAGGATTTCGAGATTCCTCTCTGCAGCCTCAGCCATAGGTAAAATTTTCCTTCTAGTTTTTAATTTTCAGTTCTAATTCTTAGATTTAGATTTCCTGTTTTAACTATTAGCATTAATTTTCAGTCTCAGGTCGTAGTACCCCTTTTTTAGTCCGTAGTTTCTATATACGGTTCTAGTTCTCAGAATCTGGAACTAGTCCTTAATCTGACTGCTTAATTCTCGACTTTAAATCTTATTTTTACCCCGAAATCTCAATCTTCAGTCCTATCATTAATCTCTGGCTCTAGTTCTTATTTTCTAGAACCAGCCCTTAATCATACGGTCAAATTTTTTTTATTTCGGCCCCTATTTCAGTCTTTAGATTTTAAATTTTAGTCTTAATTTACCAATTTTCACAGTTCTAGATTTTTGAAAAAATCCAGATTTATAGTTTAGCTCTCAATTTCTAGCTTTAAAATTTAATTCATAATTATAATTCAAAATTATTGACTTTTTAATCCAAAAATATCATCTTATAATTCAAATTCAATTTTCTTTAATCTCAGCTAACCGATTTGCCTAAGGGAACTTACGGAGGGTACCCGAGAGCGGGGCCGATCCTCCTTAGCATAGCGGTCCCAAACCTTTTTTTAGTTGCTCTAATTAGAAATTTAGTAAAATTAGCATATTTGTTTTAATTAGAATTTCAGTAAAATTAGTACATTTGCTTTAATTAGAATTTCAGTAAAATTAGTATATTTTCTTTAATTAGAATTTCAGTAAAATTTGTATACTTGCTTTCATTAGAATTTTAGTGGAATTAGTATACTTGCTTTAATTAGAGTTTCGATAAAATCAGCATATTTGCATTCCTAGCACAATTAGGAGACTAAAATTAATTAGATTCCTAGTAGCATTAGGGAACTTAACCAAACCTCTAATAGAATTAAGGTATTTATATTAATTAGACTCCTAGTAGAAACAACAGACCTTAATTAATTAGACTCCTAATAGAATTAGGATACTTGAAATTAATTAGACACCTAATAGAAGTAAAACACTTAAAATAATCAGATCCTAGTAGAAGTAAGACATTAGAAATAATTAGACTCATAGCAGAATTAGAAAACTCAAATTAATCAAATTTTTAAAAGAATTAAGAGAGTTAGTCAAATTAATAAAAAAAGCAAAAGACCAAAAATAATAGTTAAAGTTACGATAACACTAGGAATCTTGCGCATAATCAGACTTCCAGTAGGACTAGGAAACTTAAACTAATTAGGATTAAAGCAACAAAAGGAGAACAGACTATCTAGACACCCAAACAACCCAGTGCTGCTGACGTTGGCCGGTCGATAATTCAGTAAAGAAGGAACCCACACCTCATCACAAGCGTGATCAGTGACGCGTTGCTGCATCGATAAATATCTGTAGCTAGCGATCTCAATGAACCAGGTATTTTCTTTGTGAATTTACCTCTTTAATTTTAGCACTTATTATTTTCTGATCCACCACTCCATCACCCATCGCCAGAGTCCACTTGGGACCGAATTGGGCCACTCTTTCTGAGAACCGAAAGGAACCCAGAGAAAAGCGGGTACTAACAACGGGATAGAGTATTCAACCACTATTTTTCTCTGCCCTTGAGAGAAATCGAGAATAGCCGCATTTGCATAGCTTCTTCTGTCAGAGTAACTAGCCTTGCATTTGGATTTGAAAAATTTTGTCAAGAAATCGAATTTAGCTTACTGATAGGATTCAAGCCGCTGAAATTCAACAAGTACAACGGTACTGGGAACCTGAATCATCATCTGGCCCTCTTCTGCAATGACTGCCTGCCCATACGCCATAGTCAAGGCCTTCTCATTCACTATTTCCATCAATCCTTAGAAGGAGAAGCCCTAGACTGGTTCGTAGGGCTACCGCTACATAAGATAGATACGTTCGACAATCTGGTCAGTCAATTTCTCGACCAATACAAACACCTGGTCCAGGAAAGGTGGGTCAGCCTTAGTGACCTCTTGACCGCAAAGCAGGAACCTGACGAAGAGTTCGCTGATTTTGTTGCAAGATGGTGGAAGCTTGCTGCTAAGACTGGTACCTCAATGAAGGAGAAAGACTCGGTCGACATCATCATCAACAACACTAGAAAACCCTTAAAGAGCGCACTTGCTATAAGCGACTGCCCCGATTTCGCAGAACTTCATTTCCGAGCCTCTCCTTTGGCACGACACATTAAAGGCGGAGACCTCACCCTATCCATAGTTACATCAAAAGCAGGCTCTTCGGGGGAATCGAAGTCAAAGAATAACAAGAAAGCCTCAGGAACCAAGCAGGTTAATACCATTTTCAATCAAGGACAGAACCCAGGAAACAGAAACTTTCAGCAAAGGAACTTCAGACAGAACCAAGGCCAGCAACAATACGCAAATCAGAACCAGGGCCTAAATCAACAGAGATATCTGAATCAAAATCAAGGCCATAATCAAAATGAAGGACAATATCAAAATAAGAACCAATATCCTAGCGCCTATCAAAACCAGAATACTACGTAGAATCGGCCTGCCAACACCCAGAGCTATAACAATGTGCCTCCGCCATAAAACTTTAACCAATAAACCAGGGGTCCCTACCAGCCCAGACGAGAATACTATCCCCCTTTACCTGATACCATTCCTAATATTTTGTCTCCTCAATAGCAGAACCTCCTTAGATTTCCACAAGAGCGACCCCGACCCTGGCCGACAAACCTGGACTATAGCAAGTATTGTGCATTCCATCGATATACGAGACATATTTTGAAAGACTGTTGGGTTCTTCGGGACGTAATCTATGACATGAATGACCGAGGCCAAATCAACTGGGAAGCACTCAGGAATTCTAACCCCAATAATAACCAACCAGCGCAGAACCTGGGAATTATTAACAATCCCATGCCAAACTACAATCAGGGTGGACCAGCCCACATCACTACGGTAGACCTCCCCAGTCAACCCTCTTTCCAGCATTCCACTTTGATTACCCGCCTCCAATCTTCTAGTAGCCTCACTAACCCTATAGGGGCTTTTCAGCCCCCAAATCCATCGACCCAGATTACACGAGTTGCTCCCCAGAATCCACTTCCCTATCCAAATTTGACCCAGGTGTGAGTCCAATCTTTTCGGGTTCGAAGACCGTTTCTTCAAAATCACCCGCCAGAACCTTCAACCCCGTCGAATCCCGAGCTAACACCACTACCGCTTCTCTTATATGACTACGAGCCAGAATACGAGAACCATGTCCTTCAAACCACAGAGCAAATCGCAACATGAGTAGACAGTGTCACCAAGAATACTGCCAGTCGACAATGCGAGGAGACAACTGAAAAACACCCACCAGTGGTAGAGATAAAACGTCTGAAAGGAGGATCGGCCAAAGAAGAAATGTTGATCTCCGCCTTCTTGGAAGAGGAAGATTACACGTAATACCTCCCACCATGGAGCGGCCTGGCACAAATACGCATTCCTTCTTCAAATCTCACCCCTTTCATGCCAAACACTCTCACGAATGCATCACTACCAAGCGCAGCCTAGCCCAATCAACAACCAACTTGCCCAATCCTTAAATCTAGAACTAACTATCCCCCACCATTGTTTCCTCGGGATGACGAACCTACAAATGCAACCACCAAAAAGAAACACAAGGGAGAAAGAGACTAACTTACCTCACTTGCCTCACCTTATTCCTCCACCAATTCTCGCATCTCAGCTATTCCAACCACCTGTACACAAGGCTCACCGGCCAAGTAAGGAGGCTACACTTGAAGCAGGACAGGAGTATGATCTCCTACGACATCTCCAAAAGATCCCAACCTAGATATCGATCCTAGAACTCATTAAGAAATCACTCGAACACAAACGACTACTAATAAGGACACTTGAGGACACGCAGGTAGACGAAGACACCACGTTGGACGAGTTACATCAAATCGCCTCAGTCATGGCACAATCTCTGGTACTTACCTTCACAGATGCAGACATGCCTAAGGAGTCGTTTCGAGGAAATTCGGCTCCTATATACTTAACGGTTATAATCAGAGGGTTCTCTATACCCCATGCACTAGTCGATACCGGAGTAGGACTCAATATTTGCCCAATCACTATATTAAGGACGCTTGAGTACACAGAGCAAGACATCAGGCCTTCGGCTCAATCCCTCATAGCTTACGACGGCTCACGTCATTTCATCAAAGGAACTATCAAACTTCAAGTCTGCCTTGAACCTGTAATAAAAGACGTCACCTTCCATGTGTCTGACTCCTCTAGCACTTCCAATCTCATCCTGGGCAGAAAATGGTTGGAATCCATGAAGGTTATGGCATCCACATACCATCAGTGTGTCAAATTCCCACATTAAGATTCCATTGTCCGCATATAAGCCGATGCACATCTTCAGGAGATAGACACCGATTACATGGAGAGTATCCCCACAGCCCATGACTTTGTGTTGAACACAAGACACATCAATAAGACGCAAGTCCCCAACGAGGCAACCGCATGGAAGTCAGCCCTCCTAGCCCTCCTCCGATGCATCAACCGAAATTGACAAGAAGAGAGGCCAGCCCCGACCTCGCCAAACTCTACGACATCAATCCTACTGCGGCAAAAGGGTGGGACCTCATGTACCAGTTAGGGTACATCCCTCACACCAGACTTGACAAGAATAAACAAGGTCGTATAGGGCCTATGGTCCCGAAGAAAATTCGTAAGCATATAGGATTAGGTTACGAGTCAGAAAGTCAGCAAACGGATGTACTGCCTACCTCTCCAAAATGGTCTCTGTACGACCACTTCATTTACGGGACTACCGAAAAAGCTGACATACCAAAACGAAAAGAAGTACTCCCTACCAAGTCGCAGGAAGCCGAGATTGAGCAGATGGCTAGGGCATTCGCGGACCTAACAAATCTAAATGACAACGTCGATGAACCACTCGAAGGAGTCAGACCTCTATTCGATACTGAGCGATTCACAGAAGAAAGAAGGGAAGAATCTCCAAAGCTCAAGCCATACGTAGAAGACTAAGAGTCAGCCGATGAGGAAGACTTCCACATCACAACTCTAAAGAAAGAGCGGGAACCTGAGCTCCGTATCTCCCAATTTTCACAGATTCAAAGATCTGTAAAAGAGGATAGCCCCTCAATGTCAAGCAAAGAGGAAGATTAGTGGATGAATCCTACCGAAATCGAAGACCACCTGAGAGCTGAGCATCTGAAATTACTTGAAGAAAGAAATCTCTCCCAGCGTCAAGAGTCGGATGACGAATTTGACTACCAGGATATACTTAACAACTAGCGATGTATGTGCCGGTGTCCTTACCCAGATTCACCCTACTGTAAGTTATGCACAGCTACCCTGATATGCTACGAGAAGGCTATCCTACGTGAAATTCGGCAAGCCACCATGGCAGAAGACACTCACATCACCCTCAGAGAATTTGAAGAACTCGAGCTAGATACCCCCAGTCCCCGAGCACACCGCTCCATGGTGGGAGGTACTATGTGTAATCTTCCTCTTCCAAGAAGGTGGAGATCAACATGCTCAGAGAATGAAAGCCTAGCCGATTATGATCTCCAAAGCCTTTTCGAAGATAAAGTGGCCAACATGCTAGAAGAAGTTGGGACATTAGCAGCGCCACCGCCAACATTGCTCATCCAAAAGATTGCGCCCGATGAGGACTATAAAAAAAATGATAAACTCAGAATGAGTCTGTATTACCAAAAGAATTGCACGAAGGGTTCCAGCGACCGTCTCGCTCCCTCAAATAGAGGGGACGACTCTGCCGATTCCTTTTCAGGCAACCGATCATGTACCATACTTATTATCAAAAATCAAAAAAATAGAAAATCAAAAAGACCATAAAATTTTAAAAATACAAAAGCCTAAAAAAGTAGAAACTTTTGAAAAAGAGAAGCAGACCTTCGTCCTAACACCATTCAATGTCCCACTAAGGGACTTTTCCCTTAAGGCTACAGGCATCGGTTGTGCTGACAAAGAAGCAATAACAGATATACAAAGTCACCCTATAGAGCCTCACTCCGGCCGCGACTGGCGTAACCCTACTACCTCTTCCTCACGAAGCCGCCGAGCGTCCCGACGAAATGATAAGCCGGTAATCATACCCAACGAGATGCTTCATGACTTTGAGAGGAGAATTAATGGCCTCGATTTATACCTGACTAAGGACATCGTGGTCATCAGCTTCCCCGATGAAGGGCTACCTCTCGCAAAGCTAACTCCCCACTGTAGCCATTTTGCAATCTATGAACTCACAGATGATGAAGAAGGAGCATCAGCCACTGAGGAAACACAGGACTTCCAATGGGTCATCAAATGCTTCGACGAGCAAACCCAAGCTGCTGCAAAACCTACTAAAGAAATCAATTTCGGCACCGAGGAGAAACCCAAGAAGCTGCTAATCAGCGCAACACTCAACCCCAAGGAACGACAACAAATTATTCAAATCCTACAAAATCACCTCAGCTCCTTTGCATGATCCTATGAAGACATTTCTGGTTTGGACCCAAGCCTAGTAGAACATCATTTGGTCCTGGAACCCGATGCGAAACTTGTTAAGCAAAAACTCAGAAGGATGCACCCACAAGTGGCACTTCAAGTCAAAGAGGAAGTCGACAAACTACACAAAGTAAAATTCATCCGAGTCGTCCTCTATCCCAAATGGGTTGCCAACATAGTACCTGTCGCCAAGAAGGACGGTAGAGTTCGGGTGTGCATCGACTTTTGAAACATCAACCAAGCATGCTCGAAGGATGACTTCCTGCTCTCGCACATTGACACTCTGGTCGATAACACTGTTGGACATGAGATGCTATCCTTTATGGATGGCTTCTCTAGGTATAATCAGATTAGATTAACAGAGACCGATCAAGAGAAGTCTTCTTTCACCACGCCATGGGAAACTTATTGCTATGTCATCATGCCTTTCGGCCTTAAGAACAAACACAGGAGCCACATATCAATGCGCCATGATGGCCATATTTCATGACATGATACACAAATGTGTAGAAGTCTACGTCGATGACATATTAGTGAAGTCTGAGACCCGAACAAGACATGTTGAACCACTCCAACTCGTGCTACAAAGATCCGAGAAATATCAATTGAAGATGAACCCAAAGATATGCGTGTTCGGAGTCACTTCCGGAAAACTACTTGGCTTCATAGTTACTAAGCGAGGAATTGAAGTCGACCCAATAAAAGTCAGAGCTATTCTTGAAATGTCACCTCCCTGCAACATCAAAGAGTTACGAGCCTGATAGGAAGACTGCAATTCATCAGGAGATTTATCTCCCAGCACTCGAACAAATGCGGCCCTTTCTACAAGCTATTTAAAGGAGGAGCCGAATACATATGAGACTGTAGACACCCCCATTTTGCTCTCTCAAAATATACAAATTTGTTCAGTCAACCTTTGACCTCATAACCCTGATATGGGACCATATGCTGAAATAATAGTATATGGCTGGACACAGGCTGAAACAATAGTTCTATGACTCAAGCCCCATACCCTCGATGTGGGAACCATATACTAAAACAATAGTACATGACTGAGCACAGGCTGAAATAATAGCTCTGTGGCTCAGATCCCGACGTATGGAGACTATATACTGAAATAACAGTATATAGTCAAAATACAGACTGAAATAATAGTCTGACATTTCAAAGCCCCCTGACCATGACTTGGGAACCATGCACTAAAACAATAGTACATGACTGAACACAGACTGAAATAATAGCTCTGTGGCTCAGACCCCGATGTAGGGAGACTAAATACTGAAATAATAGTATATAGTCGAAATGCAGGCTGAAATAATAGCCCGACCCGGACCCCGAATTAAGTGCCTAAAACCACGTGCTCAATTCGATTACACGCCAAATCACAAGCGCACAATCAGTCCCTTCTCAGACCAGCCTTCCTTTCCCCAGACTAACTCGAGACTCAATCACGTGTCTGACACCAGACATACAATCGGATTAAGCACTACACACCAGCGCCCAATTGGCCTACGCCCGACCTAGCCTCACTATCCTTGACCCCTAAGTTTCCTTGATTAAGTGCTTCGGAATGAACGTTTAATTAGATTACGCACCCCAAAATGGGCGCGTAATTAGTTCTAACACTATTAGGACTAGGAAATTCACTGAGTAAGTCAGCCGGTCAATCACTGAGTCGGTGACCGACTCAAAGCGATTAAGCACTAGGAGATTAGCGCGTAATTTGATTAAATGCCTGAAACTGGGCGTTTAATTAGAAAAAAACTTATAAAAGATTTTTTCCTTAATTCGCACGAGAGGCTGCCAATTTTTGAGACAGAACGGATTTTTTTTTTAGGATTCAGAAATCAGAGAACTCCGAGGACAAACCCATAGAGCAACCTAGTCATGGTTTCGAGATTCAAGCATCGAATCTTCGAGATTTCTCTCTGTAGCCCCGACCCTAGGTAAAAATCTTAGTTTTAGACTTAGGATCTTTCTCTTAGTTTTAATTTTCAGTCTGAGACCGTAGCACCGTTTTTAGATCGCAAATTTTTATATCTGGTTCTAATTCTCTGAATTTAGAACCAGTCCTTAATCCGACGGTCTAATTTACCGATCCTAGACTTTAATTCCATTCTAAAATCTTAATCTCTAGTCCTATCATTAATTTTTGGTTCTAGTCCTTGGATTCTAGAACCAGTCTTTAATCATACGATCTGATTTTCTGATTTCAAACCCGAATTCAGTCCTAGAAATTTAAATTTTAATTAATTTCTTGGTTTAATACCTCCAAAAATCCTAAATATTAATGTTAGTTTCTATAATTCTAGTTCATAATTTAATTCATAATTATCACTCCAAAATCGACTTTGAAAAATCCAAAATTACTATTTTACAGTCTAAAATCTAATTTATCTTTAATCTCAGCCACCCGATTTGCCCAAGGGAGCTTACGGAGGGTACTCGGGAATGTGACCAATCCTCCTTATCATAGCGGACCCAAATCCCTTCTTTTTTTAAGAATTCTAGAATTAATTAATTGCTTTTCTTATCTTTTTAGTATAATTAACTAGTAGATTTATTTTATTTCAGCATAATTAATTAATTAAGTTGATTAGATTTTAGTATGATTGATTAACTTCTTTAAATTAGATTTTAGTTGGTTAATTTCTTGCTTTAATTAGAATTTCAGTCTGACTAATTCATCACTTAAATTAGCGTTTTAGTAGAATTAGTTCCCTATTTCGATTAGAATTTTGGTAAGACTGTTATACTTGATTTAATTAGAATTCTAATACAACTAGTATACTTGCTCTACTTAGAATCTTAGTATAACTAGCATGCTTGATTTAATTAAAGTTTCACCAGAACTACTACATGTGCACTCTTAGTATAATTAGGAAACCTGATCAAAATAGTAAAAAGTAGCCCACACCCGCTCTCAAGCGTGATCATTGACGTGTTGCAGTATCGATAAATATCTGCAACTGGCGATCGCAACAAACTAGGAACCTTCCTAGAAAACCCTTTACTTCTAACATTCCAAACGTCGCATCGCTAGAGTCCACTTGGACAGAATTGGACCCACTGATTCAACGAGGACCGAGAGGAACCCAGAAAAAGCGCGCACTAACAGGGATGACCAGTGTCAGCAAGCCTTCAACAACATCAAGACGTACCTCTTCAACCCACCAATACTATCTCCACCGATTCCTGAAGACCTCTAATCTTCTATGTGCTAGCCAATGAAAAAGCAATAGGAGTAATCTTAGGGCAATATGAAGAAGACGGCAAGAAAGAGAGGGTCATTTATTACCTCAGTAGAACGATGGTCGAGTACGAACAAAAATATACTCCAATGGAGAAGACATGCCTCGCACTGTTATGGGTCTCGACGAAACTACATCACTACTTCAGAACACACAGAATATTAGTATTAGCACGCATGGACCCTCTGAAGTATATATTCGAGAAGCCTGCTACATCTAGAAAAATCGCCCGCTAGCATATGCTAGTATAAGAGTTTGACATCACCTATGTCACACAGAAATTAATCAAAGGACAGGCAATTGCCGATCACCTCGCAGAACTTTCCCTCCCAAGCGACGAGCCCGTACACCCAGATTTCCCCGATGAAGACCTACTCACGATTCACCACGAAGAGCCCAATAAGACCTCATGGACACTCTACTTCGACGGTGCTCTCAATCATAAAGGGAAAGACATCAGAATAGTCTTGCTAAGCCCAGAAGGAGTTGTCATACTTAAAGCTTTTCAACTAGATTTTCCCGTCACTAATAATGTCGCAGAGCATGAAACCTTCATAGACAGACTATGAGCAGCGTTGCAATTCAGCGTCAAGTAGTTGAAAACCATCGACGACTCCAAGCTCGTAATATCACAAGTCATCGAAGAATGAAAGACCAAAGAAAGAAGACTGACGGCGTAACTAGAAATGGCTTAATACTTGATAAAGAAATTCAAGAAAATTTCTTTTACACACATCCCTAGACTAGAAAATGAGCATGCAGATTCCCTCGCCACATTACCTTTAGTCATTCAAATACCAATTGGACAACGCACAAAATACTTTTTCATCGAAAAACGAACAGTACCCGCACACGAGATTGCATGAACAATTAAGCAAGAGTTACCAGTCCTCCCCAAGACACAAGAGCAAAGTAAAGTAATCACGCCAGGAAACCCTACCAAAACAGAAGCCAACATCGTAACCTTCATATTCGAGAAATCACCCACTGATGATGGACAACCTTGGTATTTTGACATATGGAATTTCTTGAAGCACCAACATATCCCTCCATATGCCATGAAGATTGAACGGAAGACCACAAGAAATCGATGTGTCAGATTCTGCATCTTGGGCAAGATATTATATAAAGAAGCCTTCAATAAATGAATACTGCTACAATGCGTCACGATAGCCAAAGGATAATACATTATCAGAGAAGCACATGCTGGTGCCTACGGCGCCCACGCGGGAAGACAGAGACTCACTGATTAGATTGTACGACAAGGCTACTTTTGGCCAACAATGATAAGAGGTTGCCACCTTTATGTCTAATGCTGCAAGCAATGCCAAGAACACATTACGCTTATCAAATCACCATCAGTTGCGTTGAACCCTATAACTTCACCATGGCCGTTCTTAATGTGAGCCTTCGACATCATTGGACCCTTCACAGACACAGTTGGGAACACTCACAAGTATGTGTTTATCCTCATGGCAATCGAGTACTACACTAAATGGGCAGAAGCCGAATCATATGTCAGAATCACTGCTTCAATGCTTATGAAGTTTATCATTCGAAATATCATCACCCAGTTTAGAGTGCCCAAAATGTTTGTCACCAACAGCGGACCGTAATTCATTGCAGAGAAGGCGAAGAAATTGTACAAGAAGTTTAACATCGACCTATATCACTCATCACTGTTCTACCCTCAAGGCAACGGACAAGCAGAAGCTACGAATTCTAAAACAAACAATGGAGATGAGCAATGGAGATGAGCAATGGAGCTTACTGGCTCGAATGATTATCTAAAGCACTCTGGACCTACTAGACCTCTATCCGCACGGCCACTGGCTAAACTCCTTACCTCCTTACCAATGGGATGGAGGCAGTCCTACCATACGAGATACAAGTACTATTCTTACGGATCTAACTTGATGATGAGTTATCCTTAGATAAAAGGAGAATTACTTTGCTCGCCAAGCTGGAGCAACTCGATGAGACGCGACTAAGGGCAGCTGATCATCCTCAAGTGTACCAAAGGAGGATGGCTAGAGCCTACGATAAGAAGGTCCTCGAGCGAACTTTGACATTGGAGAGTTAGTCTTGAAAAAAATCATGCCCCCAAAACATGCCCATCCAAAGGAAAACTAAAACCAAACTGGGAGGGCTCATATGTTATAGCAGCCGCATACCCTGGGAATGCATACAAGTTGGTGAACCAAGATGGGGAAGAACTCCCCAGCCCTTAGAACGCCATGTACCTCATAAAATAATACCCTTGACCTTGTGATCATCACATCCTGTAGTCAAATACTTATATCTATCACCCCCGTAATTGTCACGATCCATTCATTGGTCTTACGTCATCAATTCCTGGAATATCCTTAAGATTTCTGATTTACCGCCCACTTTCTTATTCGGGCAATCTGATCAAAGGACTAGTGACATACCTGACCTCTTTCAAAAGCATAAGTAACACCCGACTCTCATCCCCCTACGCTCGCCATTGGAGGAGACGTTAGAGCACAAAAAAATAAATATGCTAGGTTCAATCAAAACTCACCATTTTTGTGTTAATAGGTTCCTTTCGAAAATAATATATATATATATATATATACATAAATTTTGAGTGAGAGTAATACGACAAATGAACAAGTCAATGAGTTCAGGGAAGCATAAGCAGGCCATGAGGATGTCTCTAGTAACTTCACTAGAAATATATAAGCAAACTGCAAGGGTATCCCTAATGTCTCATTCTACTAGATATCGTCATAAGGAGGTGGGAGGAGGAAGAGCTCAATCATGGCATCCTGTACCCCCCTTGAGGAAAAGATTGTTACCCACCTCTTTTAAAAAGCGTCAGAAACAAACTATTCCCCCACATCACTGAGCCTTACCCCTCTTCTCACTCTTTTTTACCTTTCGGATGATAAATCGGGAACCTTCCGAATATTTCTAGAAATGAAACCAAAACCTGCTGAATGACGACTGATGCAATCACTCATTATACCTACCGCACTTCTCTAGAATAATGACCACGGGGATAGGATGATCACCACCAAAGGTGGACCCCCAATATACAGCTGATATAATCAAAACGACTCCCCTAGTTCGATGACAGTATCAACAGATTTTCTTCAGAGCTTACCCGCCAAATACATATGGCTCCCCGTAAACCCAAAGTTCTCATAAAAAAAATTTAGGAAAGCTCCATTGCACCTCAACACTGGGGCATTTTTATTTTTTTGAGGAAGAATCGCATTAAGAGCTCCTTCTTGCCCATGAAGAAGTTGCAGAACGACGAAGTTACTACCCAAGAAATGCTACTAAGGAAACTACACTACCGAGTCTACTACACTCCTACACTGGGGCATTTTTTTAGTTTTAGAATTCTCTTTTAGTTATTTGCTTTCCCTATTGCACTATTTTTCCTTTTTTTATAAAAAGTATAAAAAAAGAGAAAAGAAATAAAACTATATACCTTTTCTTACCAGACCCTGGTCTGAGACACCACCCCCCTTGATAATCAGTAAGGGGGAAAATAAAATTACTAATAGCCTTACCCTTCATGTGCAGATACAAAGTAACCTTCAACTATCACCGGGCCAGCTTAAAGAGCATCCAAGTCCCAATGATAGCTGACGGTGCTAAAGACAAGCAGCTGAAGCACGAGAGGTAACACAAAACAAAAAGTTGAATCAGGTACATCCAAACCAAAGATATCTCCATATATATGTCAAACAATTTTACATCTGTCACCGGGGGCATACCCCCTGTATATACAATGAACACGGGCAATAAATACAAAAAATATACATACACCTCTACTCCCGGCACTGCCTCTGGGGTGGTCGCTCACCACTATCCCTAGTATCATTGGCCCTGAGGTTAGGAGTCGCGTCCTCTGAAAGCGCGAGCCCAACACCCGAAGTCGACGAATAATCCCAAGAGAAAGAAGGCCCCGCAACTGAACCCCCCTCACTCGCCTCGCTAGTGGTCCGTCTCGACCGAGAGCGAGAAGGACACCCGACAAGTAACTCCTGAATAATGGAGTCCTCGCGGACATAGTCCCTGACACGCTCACTGGTCGTGCTACTGGGCTGCCCAGCCAAGGAGCACGTGCCTACTGACCGCGATCCGCCAAGATGACCGACCATCCTGCGCACCCCCCGCTCACTCCTCATCAAGCGATACCGCAACCGATCTATCGTCGCCTCTAACACCTCAGTCTGAGTCCCTTGCACAATAATCAGATCTACCAACAGGTCCTCACGACTATGCGCATCACCTAAGATCTGCCTCGCCTCCGGAGTAGCACGTGCTCGTGCTACCTCTAGACGTGAGTCCTCCAGTTGCCGAGCCTGCATAACCACACCAAGTCAAGAAATCAATATATTCACAAAAGAAGGAAGAACTAAAGAAAAGAGAAGCATACCAGATCCACCCTCTCCCTAAGGAGACGCTCGATAGTCGCGACAGTCATCGGATCAATCGGTGGCACTGAAGGAACAACAAATGTGGACGGTTGCAGCATGGAACAATAAACGCATCAAATAACCAATCCCTAATGAACAAGTAGATGACAAATACACTAACTAGAACACACCTGAGAAGGAGCAGGAGCGGACTCCTGAGGGTGAGCCTCAGGAGCAGAGTCCGATATAGACTGCGCAAAAAAAAAAACCAAACAAACCAACACAAGATATGTCATCTCATCCTCTGCTCCCTAGCCTGAGCAACTGAGGCAGCTAGGGAGCGTAACTTCTCCTCATCAGGACAAGGAGCACACCCCGTCTGCTCTATCACCCTATGAAGGGCATCTAACGCTCCCTGGACACCCGCCGAAAGATGGCCCTGCTCTCCCTTAATGCTGACGTCAACTCAAGTCCGCCGACCGCAAAAGAGCCACTCCCGTGGAAGGGACATGTGAAGAGGCGCCCACTGCCCAATGCCCCGAACTATCTCACAAACTCTCAGACATTAGCCTCGTCACGCGCCATCTGAATCGCCCTCTAGCTCGTAAAGTCCCGACCAAGGGGACTAGTCATCCTCTTCGCCACCCTGTGGCGAATCTCCGAAGCGACTCCCTGTGGAAGCCCCAACTGATGTGTCACCCGGGATAGATGGATTCGCTCCACCTTCTCAAAGCAATGGACCCAAATGTCCATGTCAAAGAAAGGCCGACCAGTCCATATAACTGGTACCTCGGCATCCTCCCCGGCTTCATAAGGCCTCCAAATCACCTACATCCAGATAAGCAAACCAACTCGTTAATAAAGCATTAGAGCCTAAATCCCAAAACAAAACAAAACAAAAGTGTACACGATGACAGATACCTGCCCCACATGCATGTCCTCGAAAAGGCCACACGCGGTCTAAAGATCTGAAGACTGACGGCAATGCCCCAGCGCAATCCTCCACACATGCATCTGCGAGAACGTGAAATCAACCTCTACCGGGACCTGCGGATGAAGAAAAGCAAAATGGTCATACGCCAAAAACTAAAAAATATGGAAGCTAGAACGATCACCATGACAAAATCTGAGGTAATTAATACACCACAACACTAACAATTAACTAAAACCCACCTAAAGAAAAGGAAGGAAACCTCCAATCGTCGCTACACCTCACCCCGATGATAGAGCTGCTCGTAGATATGCGCCAACACGGTCGCACCCCAAGCTTAAGTAGAGACTCGGTCCAAGTCCCCAAAGAGTCTCAAAAATAACCTGGTGACACACCCCCGAGTCGATGAAGAAAAGAGCACCGCACCAAAGAAGTGCATCAGAAAGGCCCAAGCAGTGCCCTCGGCTCTGAATGACGCCTCGAAGGGACGAACCCACTGGCAAATGTGTCAAAGAACCATGTGACTCAGACCATCCCTGGCCGCGAGCCACTTGACCAGTATGCGACGTCGAGAATCTCCTCGCATACCCCTAGATAATCTCCAGCCATCTGCCCCGTGATCGGCTCCCCCTCGAACCGGAGCTCGGTAATGAGGATCCAATCCTCCGGGGTCGGCAGCATAATCCCAACTGAAAAAAGCAGCGCCTGCTACCCCTCCCTCCACCTCTTCAGGATCGTCGCAATCAGACCACAATCAACCTGAAAAGGCTTTAACTCTAGGATCGGCTCGAAGACGAAAGACACCAACCGTGCCTGTTGGAACTTTGGCAAAGCACGATACCACATATGAGACTCAGACCACGCCGAGCTGATAGCCAGCTGCGGAGGCTCCTACCGGATGATAAAACAAAGAGAAAAGAGAAAAATGACATAAGACTAGCACCCATGACCACACTAAAAGAACCACAAGAAAACTCAATATAAAGCAAAAAAAAAAGGGGACAAACCTAAGCCAACGAATACACCAAAACATGATACAAACACTACCAGACGGTGACGTACACATGACCTAGAGCTAGATACGATCATGATGCATGAATGTGCACAACCAATAACAAATGCAAGTTCGACGTAAATAAAAGGGTTTCCAGATCCTAGGAAGCCTATGTTATAACCTAAATGCCTAAGTAATGGAAGGAACTCTTGCTCACGAGTACCTTCCTGGTCTCGCACAAAGAACTCCTCCAATGGAATATGCCTCCCGCCCTGATCCTCAGCGCCCTAATCGTCAACACCCTGTCCTCACCAACCTCGGGTACCTCCTCCCTGACCACCATCTGATCACCCTCAGGTACCTCCTCTCTGACTATCGCCCCAACCTCCTCTTCTAAGGCACTGGCATCGGCCCGAGCCTCGGAACACTCACCTATCTTCCCTATCATCAACCCCTCCAACTTGGAGGTAGTAAAGTCAGGTCTACCACTACCCTGAAACTCCATCCTAGAAGAAAGAACTCAAGAAACTAGAAAGAATGCAAGAAATGGTGCCTGAAACAGATGACCAGATCACGAAAATAAGAAAATCAGAGCACAAGAAGACAAGGAAGCAGAGAATCGAAGAAAAAAATGGAGAGCGTGGGAAGAATGAAGACTTTTCGAGTATATATAGAGCGTGGTTAAATCGCACACCCTGCTTAGAGAGCGTAATGAAATTGCACACCATAATTTTCACGCCTAATCACCATTACACGCTCTCCTTTTAGCGCATAATCAGATCGTCACCCACTCAAACTAGCCCGACGCCCCAGTTGTGCACCCCGTATCAAGCGTGCAATTACATCACGCATCGCCAACATGACGCGTAAGTCCTAAAGGTCGCACTTACAGTGATCAAATGTCGTTTCAATCCTGCGTCCTAGAAAGAGCAATTAATTTGGTTCTGTGTCAGAAGACTGACGCGTAATGATCCTCCAAACCCCTAGGATACGCGCGGCTATACTGACGCTCAATTTATTTATGCCCCCTGTGTAAAACGCGTAATTCCCAAAAAAAAAAAACAAAAAAAAAAAATGTATGCTCAGAACAACAGATCCAAGGCCAGAAATAAGGACATTTCAAACACTGATTCTTGTTTTGAATTACACCCTTGCTGGCGCAAATCTAAAAGCACTCCAAACTTAGAAAACATACACTCCAAAGGAAAAAGTGCCTTTCAACATCCCTAAAGCAAATCACTTACACACCTAGACCGAACCACTCCAAAGGAAAAAGTGCCTTTCACCTAGACACAACTCTTTTTCTCGGTTTTCTTTCCACTGCCTTCTTCTCCTCCATCTCTTCCCCTAGCATGGTAGCAATTCGATTGCTACCTCTCATTCCCAATTCCATTCATTCCCAAACAAACAAAAATAATTACAAATCTTCCTAGGGTTTAATACCCGGGATACGAAATAAAAGGGAAGGAAAGACATTAAATAAAGAAACTAAAAATCTCCCAAAATTCTAACCAAAAATAATAAAAATGCCTCGCCACCCTTTAATTTTCAATTCAAAACAAGATGCAAAATGAAAACCAAACCCCTAGCCCCTAATTATAAACTAAACCCCTTCCACCACAAGGTGACAAGTGCCACACTTCTAGGCACCTTTCACTTGATTCAATCCCAAACCAGACACATACCCCCCCTCGCCCCCCGCCCCCCCCCCCCAAAAAAAAAAAAAAGACTTTAATCCATGACCAACCTAAATTAACCAATTATCACACAACACTTCCCCTTGAAAGAAACACAAATCCCTCCAAATAGATAGACCAATAGGATTGAAACATCTAACCCCATCTAGAACTTTCAAAAATCCTTAAACCCAGGTTCACACATCCAACAAGTGTCTCCTCAAATTAAACCTTAAACCCTCCAATAAATCCTACATAACCCAAACAAACAAATCCAAAATAAAATCAGGACTAGATAAGCTAAACAAAATCAACTAAATCCTAAACCTCCAAAGACAAATATAAACGCTAGACCAAGCTAGATAACGTTCTAATAAAACCCTGAATGGGGGAAAATAAAGAAAGAAAAATTAAATAAATCAATCAAATAACAAGATCCCAGTCAGTCGGGGTTTAGACAAATAAAATCGCAAAATAAAATAAAAACCTTAATAGGTCCAATTAAACTAATTAGAATTATAGAATTTTAGTAAAATTAACATATTTGTTTTAATTAGAATTTTAGTAAAATTAGTATATTTGTTTTAATTAGAATTTCAGTAAAATTAGTACATTTGCTTTAATTAGAATTTCAGTAAAATTAGTATATTTTCTTTAATTAGAATTTCAGTAAAATTATTATACTTGCTTTCAATAGAATTTTAGTAGAATTAGTATACTTGTTTTAATTAGAGTTTCGGTAAAATCAGCATATTTGCATTCCTAGCACAATTAGGTGACTAAAATTAATTAGATTCCTAGTAGCACTAGGGAACTTAACCAAACCTCTAATAGAATTAAGGTATTTAAATTAATTAGACTTCTATTAGAAATAAAAGACCTTAATTAATTAGACTCCTAATAGAATTAGGATACTTGAAATTAATTAGACACCTAATAGAAGTAGAACACTTAAAATAATCAGATCCTAGTCAAAGTAAGACATTAGAAATAATTAGACTCAGCAAAATTAGGAAACTTAGATTAATCAAATTTCTAAAAGAATTAAGAGAGTTAGTCAAATTAACAAAAAAAGCAAAAGACCAAAAATAATAGTTAAAGTTAGGATAACACTAGGAATCCTGCATATAATCAAACTTTTAGTAGGACCAGGAAACTTAAACTAATTAGAATTAAAGCAACAAAAGGAGAACAGACTATCTAAACACCCGAGCAACCCAGTGCTACAGACGTTGGCCGACCGACGATTCAGTAAAGAAGAAATCCACACCTTCTCACAAGCATGATCAGTGACGTGTTGTAGCATCGATAAATATCTGGAGCTTGCAATCGCAACAAACCAGGTATTTTCTTTGTGAATTTACCTCTTTAATTTTAGCACTTATTATTTCCTGATCCACCACTCCATCACCCATCGCCAGAGTCCACTTGGGACCGAATTGGGCCACTCTTTCCATGAACTGAAAGGAACCCAAAAAAAGCGGGTACCAACAACGGGATAGAGTATTCAACCACTGCTTTGCTCTGTCCTTGAGAGAAAGCGGGAATAGCCGCATTTGCGTAGCTTCTTCCGTCAGAGTAACTAGCCTTACCGTGGTACAAATTTCCAGGAAAGCAGTCACGTGTTGATAAGGGTCATCGTTATTGAGCCCACGAAAGACCAAGAGCATCTGAATCAGGGTGGGCTTAATAATGAAAGACCCGTTATCGGTAGCAGCGAAAAATCGGATGCACAACGAGGAAATAAGTGGAGGTGGAGCATGATGTTCCCTCAATGTTTTAGGCAAGGGTGTTTCTCTTCCTAATATAATGAAATTACTTAATTTAGTCTAATGGAAAATGAAAACACACCTTGGCCTCTTATGATGTTCCTTGGGGAGCTCTGATGACCTTCACTCCTTTGGTATTTCCAAACACTTCAAAACAAAGGCAGTCACAACATGATGGTTAATACTTTACACAAATATGTACAATAAGATAGATTCTTAAGAAAATAAAACCGAAGTCCCCGACAGCAGCGCTAAAAACTTGATTATTTTAATTTCAAACCTTGCAAGTGCACAAGTTCGATGTACTTGGGCAAGTACAAGGGTGTCAAACCACAGGCATCGCCTATTTACTTTAAGTTTTATCTTATTAATATAAAAAGTATGCACATTTTTTAAGTTTTAAAGTTTGTTAACTAAATCTGATTGATTCGAAATAACAATGTGAAGATGCAGACTGGAGTCTCTTTTTAAATCCCAGACTTGCGCAAATTCAAACTCTAGTACCCTTTTATTAAGCATCCCCAGTTCCCCCGCTCCTGGCTAGAAGCTCAGTCACTTCGTGAATGAATTAGGAAATTCTAATCGTCAAAGTATCATTGCATGAACCAACATAACTACCCTACAAGGCCTAGCCTGTCAGTGAATACCCTATCTAGGTTAACCCAATCCCTACAAGGCCACTGAATTAAACTAAATAGATTGCAACGTTACTATCGCGTTCTCGATCTAATCGGAACCTCGAACTTGTAATCGTACTGTAAATGGAACTCAAAATAAAGGAGGAAATAGATATTTATTAAGCACTCATCTATGATTTTATAAGAGACTCCTACCTGGGAGTGTTTAGCCGTGCATCGGACAAGAAACCTTCCCTGTCACTGAATCCATCCGCCCTTTACACTTTCACAAATTCTTGTCCTTTTGTTCCCCCAAAATTGATCCCTTTCTCTAACCCTAAGGTCCCTATTTATAGAACATTAGGTTCCCCCTCTTCTTTACATTGTCTATGATGAGAGATATCTATAGATCCTAAAAATCCTCCAAGGGAACAAATCTGGAACGAAAATCCATGCAGATTGAGAGTTATCCAGCTTGTTGAAGAGATTTTCGGAGGAGATCTCGGAGTTTGGACTCATCCACAGCTATGCAACCTTGATTTTTGCTTGAAAACTCTATTGGGGCTGGTTGAGTTTGGAGAACTGACCGGTCAAGTTCAGTTTCCCCCTCCAGGTAGAAGACGACCGACAAAGTCTTCAGGATTCTTTATTTTCCAGACCGACCGAATCAGGTGTGACCAATCGAAATAACCTCTGCTTTTTCTTCATTCTGCTTATTGTATTTCTGACTAGTCAGTTGAGTCCTGACCGGTCCCACTTTACATTTCTGAAGCTCTTCAGAGTTCTTACCGGTCGAAAGTGATGCTTCGACCGGTCCATTTAGGCTTACTTCTCTTCAGCTGGGGACCTCCTCTGCTGCGCTATACCGATCGATCAAATTTGCAGTTTCAACCTGTCCAATTGACCTTTGTAGACACTCTATCAGCTACTTCTCCTTAGATCTTTGCTCTTCTGTTTGGATTTCTTCATAACTTTGCTCTTTTAAGTTTTATCATTTAACCCACTTCTGCACCTATTGCAATACAACATGAACTAAAAGCATTTATTAGTAATTAATTAAGGTCTAACAAAGCTGGGATTTGGGGGATAATTTATACAACTTTTTAGTTTGATCAATGATCCTCACGTGAACCATCCCCCTTTACTTTTGCTTTGTTTGTTGTGTGTGAGAACTTAGAGAGAGAGAGAGAGAGAAAAGGGTTGTGAGGAAGAGGAAGAATTCCACCGAAGCTCCAAGCCTTTGTGAAATTTTTGTCAATTGTCTTCAAAGGGGTTGTCACTGTCGATTTTCGACGTAGTAGGAATCCGCGAACGAGAAGGAGAGATCTGACTCCGCAAGCTCTCTTTTGGATTCATTTGAAACTCTCCTTCGAAATCGAGTACGACCGGATTCTCGCTCGTTTTACCCGCAGATTTTGATAGATGAAAGGTGAGAAATCGCAAACCAAAAAGTATTTAATTTGTAGATCTAGGTGTCTTAAAAATTGTGTGAGAAGTGTGAATGAAAATGGCGAGAAGTCACAAGAACAGGGGTTTCTAAACTTAAAAATTCTTAAAGTTTCTGCAACTTGCGCGCACGAGATTTGCTTATCGCACCCGCGAGCAACCTTCAGAAGGGCTCCACTGAGCCTTGCGCGCATGAGGGGTAGAGGAAAGATGGGCTGGTTGTGGGATTTTGACGTTCACTCGCCCGAGTTGTGTGTGCCACTGAACCTTGCTCCCGCGACCCTGCATCTCACTCATGCGAGATTCAGAGTTTGGGCTGTTTGAGTCTTTTCTCGTGAATTTTTTGGAAACGTAAACCGTTAAGTTTCCTTCGATATTAATGAAGGGTCATTGGATATTTAAGGATGTAGGTTAAAGTGTGATTGAAAGCGAGGAGTCTTGTACCATTTTACGTGATTCTACATGAGTCGTGACTACGGTAGGGGAAGATTCTATACCATTTACATTGATACGAAATGCATAGAAATTGTGATATGATAGTTAAAGATGTGATTTGTTTTACTTTAAGGATATGAGCTTTGTATACAGATTCCAAAATATGTGATTTAAATGTGCAAGTGATAAGTATGTGTGCGTGAACTCCGAAATTTGAACTATGTGTGCAAGCCTTATTTTCTAACTCCCAAAACTAGCTATAAATTAATCACTTTACATGTTGTTAAACTATAAGTTAGAATCAGCACATTTATTTAGGGTTCACGTGTAATGAATCTCAAATTGTACTCCGGTACGGTGGGATATCCTTACATTCCTACCGAACAACGGTAAAACTTCATTCGACACAAGTATCCCTCACAACGGAGGGGCTTGGGCATTTTGTGAAAATGATTCATTAAACGATGATGGTTGGGATTCCTATCAGTATAATATATGGCTCCCAATGCTATACTTGCTTAGGATGGTATTTAAGTTATTATTTTAAGTATGATAAGATGTGAAGAGGTATGTGAAAAATCTAAATGTAAGCAAGAACTTAGAAACCAAATGACACTTACGAACTTGTATTTAAATTTCTTTCAAATTCAATACATGCATCTTGAAATGTTGGATTATGTGAATGTGTGTGCTTGAAAATTAGTCATGAATCTATGCCTTGGATACGATATAAATACTATTAATATGTCACTATTGAGCTTAGACTGCTAGCTCACCGCTCGACTATACATCACAGGTACAAATATAGATAAAGATTTAGAGCTTGAGGATGATCCATATTACACTCCAGAAGAGGAAACTGAACCCCCTCTAGACAAATTCTTCTCATAGATTGGGATTTTAGTTGGATTAGATTTTGTGATTTTGGTACGAAGGCTTGGTATGTTCAGCCATTTTGTATTAGAAATCCTTAATTATGTAGTTAGAGTAAATGATGTTTGTGAACCATTGTTTAGGTGGTGGTCGGCCGTCATCGGTGATTCGTTTCAGTTCTTTGGTCCATATATCTTTGCATGGAATTAGAACTGTCATTTTGTCATAGTTTTTATATAGAAATGGAGATTTATTTGCCATATATGATAACTCTATATGCTTTGTAAAGATATCTGTTTTGAATTCCGCTTAGTGTGGATGTACCAAATGTTCGATATTTCGTGGATCACCTTGAACGGCAGTTCGATGGAACGGATTTTGGGTTGGTGAAATTCAGGCTGTCACAGTTGGTATCAGAACATTATGGCTTTAGAATTTCTGACAAGACCTAGATTATAAGTTAGGATTTTGTCAAAATATAGGGACCATTTGTTAATGAAACTTTTATTTTCTGTTGACAGATCAGTATGCCTCCTAGAGGTAGAGGACGCCCGAGAGGTAGTCGAGTCTGAACCACAAGGAGTGGTGAAGGGATCGACAAGGGCATGAATGATGTTTAGTTGGGTGAAGACTTTGCCACGGGCCCGAATAGGATTCCTGTTAGTAGAAGAAATCCTCCTGAAGAAGGAGATTAGAGAGGAGATGAAAGGGAAATAATGGCACAAGCCATGGAAACTGTGGCCAATGCTATGACACAACAAACTGAGTTGATGACTGAAAATAATGCAAATAGACATCAGCCACAGCCTCAACCTTCGGCATTGATAGAGTTAAGATGAATGCGTCCACCGAGTTTCTCTAACAAGCAGAACCACTTGAAGTGGAAAAGTGGTTAAGTGAAATGGAGAAGATATTTAATGTGCTCCCCATGCACTGAAGATGAACGAGTTAGGTGGGTTGCATTCAGGTTGGATGGGGAAGCAGACCCATGGTGGAGATCGGTATCAAGGACAGGGGAGCAGGTTACTCTAAGTGTTTTGTGGACTTGGGAGGAATTCGACAAGGAGCACTTTCCCAAGCAGGTGAGGAATTAAATGGAAGTAGAATTCATTAACTTGGAACAAGGATGTCTGTATGAGATATGGGATAGAGTTTACAAGATTGTCAAGATTTGCATTAGAGTATGTGGCCTCAACTTTGATGAAGGCCAAGAAGTTCTAGTGTGGCTTAATGCCAAATATTCGCGATAGAGTTTCAGTATTTGAGTTGGAAACGTACGGGAGGTGATGAGTAAGGCTCTAGTTGCTGAAGAAGACATAGAAGAAATGTATAAAAGAAGAGATCAACGGAGTAGAGGAAAGGCAAACCAAGGGAGGTCTAGTAACTATGAACCGGTGAATAAAAAGTCGAGAATTGCGGTACTAGCTCTAAGGAAATCTACCCAGATCGCTTATTCTAGGCCACCTATGCCTACACCAGTTAGAATTTTTCGCCCTTTTGGCCCTGCTACTACCACAGGAGTGTCTATTACTCAGGGATTTTCAAAGGCTGCATCATCTACTCAGCAGGAGACATGTGCTCGACTGTTCATTGTGGTAAATCACATAAGACTGCAGACTATAGACGGGGTATAGGACCGTGCTTCAAGTGCGGTAAGATGAGGCATGTGATAAGGGATTTTCTGGAACTAAAAAAGGAAGGGACGACATCAATTGCCACGCCGAGGCCTACACTATTTGGAAGACCTACTGTTCAAGGTTGCGCTTATGCGGTTACCGCATAGGATGCCCAAACGTCCAATGATGTCATTCAAGGTATAATTCATGTTGAATTATGACGTTTAGCATTGCGTTCCGTTGATAGATTAATTTTTATTTTGTTTACAAATAGATTGCAATTCATGAGTGCCACTACACTTACTTCTTTTTACACTATTAATTGAATAGCATGCTTAACACGTAGGTACACTACAATTATATCAATGTAGCGACATATGTCACCACAAGGCACGGGTATTGATTGACCCAGGTTCTACACATTCATTCGTGACTTCATAGTTCGCAATCGAATTGAGTGTCATCCCTGAACCTTTGGATTTCATTCTAGCAGTGTCCGTTCCTACAGGAACTTCGGTGAGCACAAATATGTTCTGCCGATCTGTTGTCATTTCAATTGAAGGTCACGAGACGATGACAGATATCGTCCTTTTAGATATATAAGGATTCGATGTGATCCTTGGCATGGACTGGCTATCCGCTTATCATGTAAGTGTTGATCGCCTGCAGAAGATAGTCACTTTTGCCCTCCGAAGGGAAAATCGTTCATATTTTATGGTGTCAAGTCTAGCGTAGCATCGTTCATCTCTGGGATTCGAGCTGAATGTTTGATGAGAAGCGGGTGTAATGGATACCTCGTATTTTTGCAAGAGCAATGGGATGAGAAGAATAACATATCCGATATACCAGTTGCTTGCGAGTTTCTAGATATTTTTTCGAAAGAGTTACCGGAATTGCCACCTGATCGAGAGGTTGAGTTAGCCCCAGGCATTGAGTCAGTGTCTAAAGCACCTTACCAGATGGCTCTGACTGAGTTAAAAGAGTTAAAAGATCAATTGTAAGAGCTCTTGGACAAGGGGTTCATAAGACCAAGTATTTCTCCTTGGGGAGCACCGATCTTATTTGTTAAGAAAAAGGGCGGGTCGATGAGATTGTGCATCGACTATCGTCAGTTGAACAAGTTGACGATCAAGAACCAATATCCTTTACCCATAATCGATGACCTTTTAACCAATTACAAGGAGCAATGTTCTTTTCCAAGATCGGCTTGAGATCTAGTTACCATTAGCTAAAGGTGAAAGCTAAGGATATTCAGAAGATGGTGTTTAGAACTAGATATAGGCATTACGAGTTTCTAGTGATGCTTTTCGACTTAACTAACACACCAACTTCATTCATAGATCTCATGAATAGGGTGTTCAAATAACATCTTGATATATGTGTGGTTATTTTTGTAGATGATATCCTCATCTACTCGAAAATAAAGGAGGAGCATGAATAACACCTGAGGATTGCTCTCCAGACATTGCGTGAACACCAGTTGTATGCAAAACTCAGCAAGTGTGAGTTTTGTCTAGAACAAGTGAGCTTTTTAGGACACGTGGTGTCAGAAGCAGGTGGCACAGTGGATTTGGCAAAGATCGAGGTTGTGGTAAAATGAGAACAACCAAAGACTGTGACTGAGATTCATAGTTTTCTTGGTCTCATTGGATATTACAGGAGATTTGTAGAAGGATTCTCCAAGATTTTAGGACCACTCACTAGACTCACAAGAAAAGATGTTAAGTTTGAGTGGATCGAGGCATGCGAGAAAAGTTTTCAAGAACTCAAGAGAAGATTGACCTCCACACCAATATTAACTATTCAATCAGGAAGTGGGGGTTTTGTTGTTTACAGTGATGCATCACACAACGGTTTAGGCTGTGTACTCAACCAAAATCAGAGAGTTATCGCCTACGGGTCGAGACAGCTTAAGGATCATAAAAAGAACTATCCAACACATGATCTTGAACTAACAGTGATAATATTCACCTTGAAAATATGGAGGCATTACCTATATGGGGAAACCTTTGAGATCTTCATAGACCACAAGAGTCTCAAGTACCTGTTTACATAGAAGGACCTGAATATGAGACAAAGAAGGTGGATGGAGTTTCTTAAAGACTACGATTGCTCCATTCAATATCACCCGAGCAAACTAATATAGTCGGAGATGCTTTGAGTCGAAAGACTTCGGCTCAGTTATCGAGCCTCATTTTGGGAATTCGTAGATGGAAATTGTTAGAAGATATTTCATTGTGTGACATGAAGATCGAGGTGCAAGATTCTAAAACCTTCTTGGCAAACATCACAATCCGACCAACTATCTTCGATCACATCTATGAGCTTCAGATGAAAGATGCAGAATTGTTGAAGTTCAGGCAAGGAATGATAGACGGTACTAGTCTAGATTTCTCCCTCAAGAGTGATGGATCGTTACTGTTTAGAGACTGTCTATGTATACCGACCAATGCTGATCTACGGCATATCATCTTAGAAGAAGCCCATAAATCGAAATATGCGATCCATCCTGGTGGTACTAAGATGTACCAAGATCTAAGGAAAAAAATTTGGTGGAGAGGTGGAGAGGTTTGAAAAAAGATGTCGCCGAGTACGTCTCAAAGTGCTTGGTATGTCAGTAAGTGAAGGTGGATCAAAGGCATTCATCTGAATTATTGCAACCACTACCAATACCGAAATGGAAGTGGGAATCTATTTCCATGAACTCTATTTTGGGATTGCCACGGATAGTGAAGAGGCATAATGTCATTTGGGTAGTCGTCGATAGACTAACCAAATCCGCCCATTTATTGTCATATAAAATGATGTATTCAGCAAGTAGACTTGCAGAGATATACATGAAAGAAATTGTCAGATTGCATGGTAAACCTATGAGCATCGTGTCGGATAGAGATTCGTTGCATACGTCACAGTTTTGGCAGAAATTCAAAGAGGGAATGGGTTCAAGGTTAGACTTCAGTTTCGCATTTCATCCACAGGCAGATGGTCAGACAGAGAGGGTGAACTAGATTATAGAATACATGCTCAGAGCTTGTATGCTTGATTTTCAAGGATTGTGGGATCAACATCTACCCCTGATCGATTTCGCATACAATAATAGCTATCAGACGAGTATCGGTATGACACCATATGAAGCATTATATGAAAGACAATATAAATCTCCAATCAATTGGGAAGAAACTAGAGAGAAATTCATTTTGGATTCGAAAATTATTGAAAGTACCACCGAAGTAGTACGTTTGATCTGTGAAAGGTTAAGGGTTGCACAGAGCCGACAAAAAAGCTACACTGATCTAAAGAGAACGAGTGTTAAATTTTAAAACGGAGACGACGTGTTTATAAAGATATCACCCACTAATGCGCTTCGGGAAGCATGGAAATCTGAGTCCACATTACGTGAGACATTTTGAAGTTTTGGGACGCATTGGAGAAGTTGCGTATCGTGTTGCTCTACCTCCGCAACTCTCAAGCATGCATAACGTATTTCACGTGTTAATGCTGAGAAGATACGTGAAGGATCCAACTCACGACCTTGATTACCACCTGATCAAAATTTAAGAAAACTTGACAGTTAGGGAGGAGTCGGTACAAATTCTCGATCGGAAGGAACAGGTACTACACACCAAAAGGATTCCATTGGTACTTGTCAAATGACAGAACCAATCATTGGAAGAAGCCACTTGGGAACGCTAGTCGGACATGAGCGACGCGTACCCGCAATTGTTTGAGTGAGCCATATATAATTTTGAAGTTGTATAATGAGAATTTGAATCCAAATTACTTGTTAAATTCATGTTAATTTAGTGATGGACTAAATGGTGTGAAATCGTAATAGATTAATGATGTATGAGACCCGAAATTTTAATTAATATAAGGGGTTTTACAGGTGCAAAGATTAGTGGTAAAGCATATGCAGGTAGAGTACCAAGACTGGTTTGAATTTAGGGAAAGGAAACCCAAAATAGAACACAGCAGAAAAAGAGGTGCCAGTGGGCTCGCGCGCCCGAGTTTCACATCTCGCTCACGCGACTCACCCAGGAAGAGAAACAAGAGAAAGGGAATTTGATTTCCCTGTGGCGGATTGAAGCTCGCGCGACCGAGATTTACTTGTCGTGCGCAGGAGTGTCGGGCTTTAGAAGGGTTTTAACCCTTTACCTTGCCATTTCGCGTGAACAAAAAGGGGGGAAATTTTAGGGTTTTCTTTGTCTTCTTCGCGGGAACTTTCGAATCTGTTCACGCCCTTGATTTGCAGACCATTTCATTGGATTATCTCCACAAGAAAGGTAAGCTTTACCACTTTAGGGGCTTAATTTCATTTTTATTGATATACAAAATCCTAGAAAATGAGCACTAGAAAGAAACTAGCCGTGAAACCTCCTAGTTCTAAACGCCATAAGGCAGCCCCTCCACTGATTCCACAAACACAACCCGGCGAATGGTAGAATTCTAAGACATTTGAGGTAGAATGGGCATTTCACACCAACATTTTCAAAGACCAACCGGCCACGCAATGGACGCTCAATTACCTCAAAGCGAATGGAATCAAATCAATTTTAGAGCCATTCCACAATCACTACTACCCACGTTTAGTCAAATTGTTTTATCAAAATTTACGAACGGACGAGACCAACACTAAATTGATCACCACAATTGGCGAGCGAACCTTTGTCTCTAACCAAAAGGACATTTCCAAGGCAATGGATTGCCCTTTGGAATTTGTGGATGATGGGGGTTCCAAATCCCCAATCCGTGAAATAGTGAATTTCTCCCACATAGTTGCCCACATGACCCATGGACCGACCGGGACCAGAAAATCAGTTACAAGGACCCAGTTGTCAGAACAACTATGGCCTTTAGATATCATTTTTCAAAAAAATCTTTTTCCTTTGGGCCATGAACATGAAAGGTGGGATCCGTTCCTCCAAGCCACATATGCGACTCACCAAAACCGGTGGTTTAACGCACCTGCCTTGGTGAGAGAAGGGATAAAATACGCCCTTGATTGTACAAAGCCTGGTGCAGTTCCAACGGTATTAAACCGTTTACCGTATGCTCGATTAATTTCTCGAATGATTGAGCAATACGAAACCCTATCAAACGATGAAGGATATGAGATTCACCCGACTGAACCCTGATATACGGATAATGTCAAAAGCTATCGCGTTATGGATATGAATCTTAGTTAGACCGGTCTGCAAGGAAGTGTCAAAAGGAAGAGAGAAAGGAAATAGCGCGACGTGCACAACAGCAACAAGAACATTAGCAACCCCCTCTTGAGCCTAAAAATGAGGCTCAGCCTCTGATACCACCACATCAAGTGCCAGTCTAGCCGCCAATTCCTCCATATGGTGGTGTTGACTTCGCGACAGAACTTTTTAGGAGGATGGAATTGTAGGATTTGGCACTCAAGAGGATAGAGCAGCAGAATGAACAGACACGCATACAACTCTACTACCATGAAGCTCTGTTGACCAACTCAATGTGCTACATGTATCCATCAGATTACTTACAGCACATGGCAGCCGCACGGGCGTACATACTAGAGGCTTCTAGTTCTGGAGCAGGAGGGCCCGAGGACATTGAGGAACAGCCTGGTGGTGCCAAGATTAACCGATGAACTTGACCCATGGAGTTTATTTTTGGGAATGTAATATTTTAATCATTTTATCGTTTGATGGTATTTTGAGTCCTCAAACAATGGTGGCATGGTTGCCACATGTGACTAGTTCAAATTTTGAATGTGAATAGTTTCATATGCTTAACTTGGTTCTTCTAGAAAATTTTATTTTTGTGGCTTGTTGTTATATCTTATTAGACTTGTAGATTTATTTATCGATCGTTGTGATATGATTGCGTGGTTAGATAGTTGCCAATAAGAATGTTTGTGGCCAGCATAGTCAAGCTCGTGAAGAAAGTATGTTATGGTAGGTACAGTTATCAACATAAGTGTGACACATTGTTATCAACATAAGTGTGACACATTGTTACATTGGTCATTAAATGATACTCAAAATGTTCACTAGTTGTGGTAGTCTCAAGAATGTTGTGGATATGTAGGATGTCGATGTTTCGATTATAGATTCTTTTTCCTGTAGGTTCAATTAGATTTGACTAATTTGATACGTCAGGGTTATAAATATGCATATGTTCTCTTGCAGGGTATGGAAATTCTGTGAAATTTAGGTAATTAGACATAACTTATTGTGGATATTGGTTTCAAAGTTGTGTTTGTAGTTTTCATTGGTGAAAGATTTTTTGGGTCATGCAGGTTAGAGTGGCAATGAAACCAATGAACTTAGGTTAATTTTCGAGGACGAAAATTTTTGTAAGGAGGGGAGGAAGTAATATCCCTAAATTTTTGGAACAGTGTATGTCTGTTTGAGGCACATGTCGGTCGTGATATACAGTACCATTTTGGGTTTTATTTAGGGCACATGATTTTGAAACAGTTAGGTTTCATTAGGATATGTTAAACAAATGACTAACACGCCGTTGCGACATTGTGGCTTAGCACCGTGCCTACTCGACAAGTAGTATGGGTGTTAAGCTACACACCATACAGTTTCCTTGTGTTGGTGAGAACCAACATTTAGGTTAGGTATGTGAGCTTCACACCAAATGAAAGCTTTTGGATAGGAACAAACACACATAGTGTGTTGGTGCTTCACATAGAAGCAAACACTATTTGGATAAGTGGGGATGACCCTCACGTGAACCATCCCCCTTTACTTTTGCTTTGTTTGTTGTGTGTAAGAACTTATAGAGAGAGAGAGAGAGAGAGAAAATGGTTGTGAGGAAGAGGAAGAATTCCACCAAATTCGTGCACTTTGAAGCTCCAAGCCTTCATGAAATTTCTGTCAATTGTCTTCAAAGGGGTTATTACTGTTGATCTTCGATGTAGTAGGAATCCGTGAACGAGAGGGAGAGATCCGACTCTGCAAACTCTTTTTCGGATTCGTTTGAAACCCTCTCCTTCGAAATCGAGTACGACCAGATTCTCGTTCATTTTACGTGCAGATTTTGATAGATGAATGGTGAGAAATCGCAAACCAAAAATGTTTAATTTGTAGATCTAGGGGTCTTAAAAATTATGTGGGAATTGTGAATGAAAATGGCGAGAAGTCGTGAGAAATGAGTTTCTGAAACTCAGAAATCCGCAGAGTTTCTGCATCTCGCGCGCACGAGATTTGCTTGTTGCTCGAGCGCCTTCAGAAGGGCTCCATTGAGCCTCGCGCGCATGAGGGACAGAGGAAAATGGGCTGGCTATGGGCTTCTGACGCTCGCTCGCCCAAGCTATGTGTGTCACTGAACCTCGCTCACGCGATAGAGCCTTGTGAGGAGGTTTGTACAGGAACTAGCTCCCCTCTGTTTTACCTAGCCGACATTAGATGTTAGATATGATCTCTTTATAGTAATTACAGCTTGAGGCTGAGTCATTATAGGCCATTTGTAGTAATGACCAACTAAATCTAAAGCCTTATTCAACCTGTTGTATGGTCCTTTTTGTGGGCACTAGTGAGCAGTTAGCCTTAGCAAAGCACTTAGGACCTTATGGGTTGGAATACCTATGGATGTCAGCCAGGTCTGTGCGCAGATCTGGAGAGCTTGTAGCACTGGCATTACATAGTGCTACAATAGTATTCATGGCTTGATCTGGCCTAGTGGTTGGGGGAATGATCAGTTCACTCCCCTAGGTTAGATTGACAATGTCTGTTTTAACCAATGGGATTTGACAGACTTTATCGGATACCCTGTGACCATTCAAGTGGACAGAGTATAGCCCTAAGAGCGCCCCAAATGGCATGGGTTAAATCAGATATTTTTACCTTGTTGAGACTTTTAATAGCGTCTCAGCAAGGAACACTGTAGAGACAAACTAAATCTGAGTTACATCACTGCTTTAACTCTAGCTTCACCTGCTTACTTCTCATAATTTTTATATTTTATTTTGGCATACACTACCACCATCTTCCTCTTAACCCTTTCTTTAGGATAAAGCTATATTTTATTTCTCTGCTTTTTAGGATTAATTTAGTGTAGTCGTGACACCCAACTCCCTTTCTTTAGGATTGTAAGATCTGTAGCCAGATCTAGAGGCCTACTATTATAGCCCATTTTGGGGTCTAGATCAATTTCTCTGTGGGACAAACTCTTACTTATCAAAACTTACTACAATGGACCATGTATCTTGCAGGACTGTGTGTATTTCAGACTTGCTGTGCTGACCCATCTCCAATTCCCTATTCTTGATTTATTCTCTCCACTATTCTTAAGAAAATAGCAGCAAGAGTCTCGAAAAACAAACCAATTTTGTGTAATAGACAATCTAAGCCAAAAACCCCCAAAAATTGCCCAGCGTGTCTAATATACACGCTAAGCCAAAATTCCAGGATTTTAGCCTAGCGCATATAATACATACGCTAGACTGTTCTGGTTCAGGCAGCTCAAATCAGAGGCCCTTTTCACCCTTCCCAAGCCCCCCGCTTAACGATTTTCACACTCCCGATTGTTCTCCCACCGTTCGACACCTAAAACGCCCTCGTCAGTCAAAAGAGGTCACCTCTTATTGACTCTTCTGAGGGATCGGGTCATCGCGTGGATTTCTGTGCCTTCACATAGATCAAAGGATTCCCTTTGATTCTTCCAAAGTGCATTGGAGTCCTGCCATGGGAAGTATCGAAAGTGTGAACGCCTCCCGAAGAGGGAGTTTCCTAGGGCCCCAGATAAAGCACCACTTTAATCAAGGGAGAGAATTTTCATTTTGTCATTCAAAAAATAAATAAAACCAAAAAAAAGCAAGCAAAAAAAAATCAAAACCCAAAAAAGGGATCTTGTGGTGTCAGAACAACGACATCACCTTACCCTCTATCACCCAGTAAGGGAAGGAGAAAAAAAATATTCAAGCCTCACCCGAGAAATCCATACCTGACCCACCGCCAAACCATGTCTTAGGCGATCGATCCGGCTTACGCCTATCCCGACTCATCCCCACCCCGTTCCCCAACACATTCCCATTAAGAGGATATACCTAAATCCGACTCCCCCGCCCAAACCCATTTCAACGTCACCGGACCTTTCCGTGCACCCATCTTCCCCTCCACCTCAAACCAAAATCCCCCCCCCCCCTTTTCCCCATATCAACTCAAAATCCGTCGCATTTTCTACCTCATTCCTGCTCCGCCACCCAAGATCTATCCCATTTTCCTTCCACTTATAACATACCCAATTTTCACCCATCCATCCCATTTTCCATCCACCTCCATCCAAAGCACACCCAATTTTTTCTCCACAAATCCACCCCATTTTTCCACATACACCAAAGCCATGCCCAATTTTCCCATATCCACTCCACATTTCCCCCAACCCAAATCCACCACATATCCCCCCATTTACCCAGATCATGCCCAATTTTACCCAAGTTATGCCCAATTTTCCTCACCCTTTTACCCAAGTCATGCCTACATCTCCCCATACATTAGAAGGGTCATCCTCATTTACCCCCATAACCAATCCAATGGTCATGATGGAGGACATGATCAAAACCTATACAGCCTGAAAGGCTTACCAAAACTTTTCTCATCCATCTCATATATCCAACCCTCAACATACTCTCCAAAACCTCCATGTCTCATTCCCCTAAAATGCCAACCCCCCTCCTATCAACCATGGGATCATTCTAGCAGGCCTCAAGGTCCAACACCCTATACCCAAGCCCATCAAGGCCCAATACCCTATACCCAAGCACATCAAGGCCCAATACCTTATACCCAAGCCCATCAAAGCCCAATAACCTATACCCAAGCCCATCAAGGCCCAATATCCTAGGCCCAAGCCCATCAAGGTTTAATACCCTAGGCACAGGTCCATCAAGGCCCAATACACCAAGCCCAAGCCCATCAATGCCCAATACTCCAAGCCCAAGCCCATCAAGGCCCAATATCCCATGCCCAAGCCCATCAAGGCCCAAACTCGGGAGCCCCATTTGCAAACCCTCCATCATTGCCCCAATATCCCACATTCACCTATACCCAACAGGCTCTCATTTTCCCTCAAATAGTACACCAATCTCATTCAATCTCTCAACACGGCATGGGCCCCATTTATCCACATCTCTCACACCCAACCCAATATGGAGACCCATCCCATACCATCAACCATCCCCAATTTACCCATCCTCTTACCTCGCAACCCATCCGTCAAAATCCTCACCAAGCCTCACCAGGTCCCCCACTCAAAACCCTCCATTGACCCACCCATTTACCCCCCAAAACACCAGCAAAGCTTCCCCCACTTAGAAGGGCCTCATCAGGCACCTGCCCAAAAGTTCCAAAATTCAATCAACCTTGCTCCTCCCCCAATCATTATTGATACCAGCAATCAGTATGAGGATGATGAAGCCTAAAATAGTGGGGCATATGTGGGGGCATTTGCCAATTTCATCCCCCCACATCCCGTGCAGACCAAACCACAGGCAGTCCAAAGTGAATGGAGGCAGCCTATTGAGGGCCAACCCCATCATCTAGGGAGTCAGAGCTGTTAAAAGAACAAGTGAACAAAATTCAAAAATAGCTGATGAAGATGGATGGGGCTGAAATCCATGCCACAGACTTTTCTGACTCATGCCTATTTGCGGAAGTCCCTTTGCCCCAAAATTTCAAGATGTCAACCTTTGACAAATACAATGGCACAGGCAACCCCATTGCAGACCTCAAGTCTTACTGCGGGGACATGTGCCAGTACGGCAGAGACGAATGAGTCTTCATCAAAGTATTCCAAAAGATCCTTACAGACCCAACTTTGAGATGGCTCACTTCCCTTAAACCATCCATGATGAAAACTTGGAAAAATCTGACCCACCTGTTCCAAGAGCAGTATGTCTACAACATAGACATTGAACCCAGCAAGTCAGATCTAGCCTGACTAAAGCAGAAGTCCAACGAAACATTCAATGACTACCTTGGGCACTGGAGAGCATTGGTAACCCAAGTCAGGAATAAAATACCCGATGATGAGCAAATTGAGCTGATTTCGAAAAGCACTCTGTTAGTCATCTCGGATTTCCTGGTATACCAATAGCAGTCTAGCTTTACTAACTTAGTAAGGAATGCTAATCGTTGTGAGGATGCGATCAAAGAAGGACAGTTAAGTAAAAACATAATCAGCGAGGTCCAAAAGTTCACTGAACAAAGGAACGAGAGAAGAACTGGGGTGGATATCCAGACAGTCTTAAATGCATGACCCAGCACCAGCACAACCCCATTCTAATTTAAGGCGGCACAACCGGCCCCAACATGAAGTGAACCGATGCAGAGAAGAGGAAATGGGTAATGGGCACAGATGACCTCAGAACAAAGAATGGCCCGTTTCAACCGAGTCTTTACACCGTTGGGGCAATCCTTGAACATCCTTCTACCTTTGTTAGTTGAGAAAGGTCTTGTTACACCTTCCCAACCACGCCCATCACCAAATCTAATCCCCAGAAATTACGACCCTATACTCACTGTAATTTCCATCAAGGACCAGGTCACCTGACCGGTTGATGCTTTCCTTTAATGCGATATAAGACCTAATAGATGCCGACAAAATCATCCCTTTGGCACTTCCCCAGGCAAGTCAGCATGCCAATATACATCAGGTCTCGATGCCACCACGTCCACCAGGAGGAATGGGCCCAACGCCTACTATCAATGTGATAGAGGAAGATGGTGAAGAGTTTGACCCTTCAGAGTATATCCTCATCCGGGAAGACTTTATAGCACCAAAGCAGAGGGATCAGGAAGATAGAAGCATAGGGATAATCGAACCCTTAAATTTGGTTGATTACTTTTCCAATCCAACTCCCCAAGTAGAGCCCTTAGATTTGAGGATGTATTTTCCACCACCAGCTCCTGTTAATTACGTACAACCCAACTTATCTCCATATCAACCATATGCAACACCACCCCCCTCCGATTACTGGATAACTAGTGTCCCCCAGATTCCCCCTCCGGCACCGATTAATTATCAGTGGCCTAACCCCATCACATCACCACCAATACAGTCATTCACAATTCCCATAGATCCCACTTGGCCCATTTTCTCCTTCCCCTCAACCTATCT
The DNA here is from genome assembly GCA_021018995.1 of Chloranthus sessilifolius. Classification (NCBI taxonomy): domain Eukaryota; kingdom Viridiplantae; phylum Streptophyta; class Magnoliopsida; order Chloranthales; family Chloranthaceae; genus Chloranthus; species Chloranthus sessilifolius. The sequence continues at coordinate 37,169,104 of CM037586.1, forward strand.
GCCTCGAGCGAAAGTTAACCAAGTTCTATCTAGTTACCCTGCACCACCAGTCTAGGTGCCTCTGATACCCTCAACTAACCTATTTCAGATCCCAGGGCCGACCTATGACCCCCACCAAATCCCTCTCAGCTACAACCAAACAGAAATCAATGCGGGCAGCAACAGAGAGAGGACAGTGGATTTTGTTATACGATCAGGGAGGATTTCTAAGCAACCCGAGACATCGTTACCACCCTGACCGGAAGAGAAAAAGGAACCTACCGCGACACACCCCTTTAAAAAGATGAGCTGAGAGCACGTGTTGGAAACACAGCTAAAAAGGATGCCAACTCATATCACCGTCTGGGACCTCTTAATGACGTCTTCACTCCATTTCGAAGCCTTAATGGGAACTTTGAAAGACGCACATGTATCCAGCAAGGTATCCCCAGATGAGGTGGGGCAGATAATCGGGCAGGTATTGGCCCCCAATGCAATCTTATTTTAAGAAGCTGATCTTCCAAGTGAGGGAAACAATCATTCCAAACCCCTCAATATCACAGTAGAAGCAAGGGACCTGGTAATCCCGTTGGGGCTGATAAACAATGGATCAGCATTAAATGTGTGCCCTCTGAGAACTATAACCAAAATAGGGGTGGATCCCTCCACATTCAGGCCACTTAGAACAAGCGCCAGAGGATTAGATAACACAAGGAGGGAAATAATTGGAGAAGTCAATCTTGAGCTCACTATTGGGCCACTAACCATCTCCATCCCCTTCCAAGTTATGGACATCAAATCCTTCTTCAATCTATTGCTAGGGCATCCATGGCTGCACAAAATCAGAGTAATACCTTCAACCTTGCACCAAAAGCTCAGGTTCGTATTAAAATAAAAGATCATCACTATTTTAGGTGAGGGAGAGGAAGAAGAAGAAAAGGCCACACACAGTATCAAGAACCTCAAGGTACTGGACATACCACACACAACTGAAGACACGAATCTTTATAGTTTTCAGTATGATGTCTCAGCGGTGGCACCCGAACCTCTGAAAAGAATCTCCCTAAAAACTGGGGGTGGAATGACTGCGACAGTTGCCATGCTTCAGAAATGGGGCTACCAGAAAGGAAAAGGCTTAGGTCATCGTCTTTAAGGCTGAAAAGACCCAATTAGAGCTAGAGGCGGACAACAGATCAAGTTCGGGTTAAGTTACAAATCCATAGAAGAGGAGGTCCATGAGGCCAAAGAGAAGGCCCGAACCATTGTTGCAGCCAAAGCCAGGGGGATAGACCTGGAAGATGAGTCCCCTCTGTGGCCTCACATCAGGAGCACATTTGTGAGTAGAGGGGTCCTAAAAATAGATCAGAATGGAGCAACACAACTGACCACATACAAGCCGATAGCCGCTATCCACCCAACCAATCCCAAAATCATTCCCGTCGATATGGAAATAGACCTGGCATCCCTATCCCTCTTCGAGGAAGAGGTTCCCCCGTCAATGCACCCCCTGCCATAAACCACCACAAACCCATGTTGAAGTTTGAGGACCGGGTCCCGGACGAGCCCATGATAAACATGATGGAGGCTGACTCTCAAAAACCATCTCAATCAGCCTCCTCCATCAGAGCAGGTAAAGGTATAACACCACAGGTGAGGAATTAAGCGTCAATGCCCCTAACCCTGGAAGCATCGGGTGGCCATAAATACGGTTTCAGCTTTCCTAAAAAAATAACCTATAAAAGGCGAGATTAGGCCTTGGCGGGCAATATCATATGTATATAAAGGCCCGCTTTGTTGAGGGCTCATCTTCGAAGAAAAAGAAAATTTTGAAAAAATAAAAGAACTATAAAATAATCTAAAAAATTATCTTTTAAAATTCTCGATAAAATAAAAAAAAATGATGGCTTAATTGAAAAACTTGTCCCACATGAAATCGACCCATTTCTTGTAGAAATATAAGAAGAGGTAGGAGTTACAAGTCTAGACGATGAGATCCCTACTGAGGAGCACCCAAAAGAGCTCTTTAACCAATTTGTCGATTTTAAGCATGGCCTTACCCCAATCATTAAAGAAACAAAGGACATCAACCTAGGTACAAAGGAGGTTCCTAGAATCATCAAGATCGAAATGTCACTATCTCTCAAGGAAAGAAAATATATGATTGATTTCCTTCGGTCATACGAAGACGTCTTCGCATGGTCATATGAGGATATGTCTGATTTGGATACCGATTTGATCGAGCATGAGCTAGGGCTATATCCAGATGTTATATCGGTCAAGCAGAAGTTGAAACGCCTAAGGCCAGAATAGATGCTGAAAGGGAAGGATGAGGTCCTCAAACAATAGGATGCAAGGTTTCTCATAGTCTCCAAATAGTCGTAATGGCTGGCCAATATTGTCTTTATACCGAATAAAGATGGAAAGGTTTGCATGTGCATCGACTTCAGAAACTTGAACAAGGCGAGCCTGATAACAGCTTATTATGTCATCTAATTAAGTCTTAACCTATTGCAAACGCACAATGGAAATTATAGCATAGCATAGGATCGTTCCCACGAAGACAGGTTTATCTATATATTAATTTATTTTTATAGAAACTTATACTTATCTTTTAAGTTCCTAAACTACTAGAGAAATATGAATAAAGAATGGTTTCTTAATCTAAATTACAGAAAAATAAATCCTAAATCCTCCTACTTCAGATTATGGTCGTCAATCACAATCTTCAACTATCGGATGTTTACAATTTTAAAATACCGTTACACTATATCTCACTCTTTTAAAATTTGGGCATCAATCAAAAACTAGCTTTATTCAATATAGATTTATACTAATCTTTAATCTACTAGAAATTTGGGCATCAATCAAACTCTAAAAAATTAAAACCATTACACTAATCTGCAAACTTCAACCTGAGTCATCAATTCAAATTCAAATTCGAAGATATTTGCAAAGTAGGAAATTACAATAAAATAAATCTAAACTAGAAAGCAAAAGTAAAATATATCTTTCACTCCTCAGTGAAAGCGTCAATTGTTTCTAAGAAACTATCGATATCTAAACTAAACTACTCTAAATTTGATCGAAAGAAAAGCCAACCTCAGTCGTCAATTGATGCTGAAAATTTCTTCGATAATTATTCCTACACCAAGCCCTCTTATTTATAGAACATAAGGGGTCGGTTTACAAAACTCCTAATTTTAATAAAAAAAACTACTAAAATAAAACTATCCTAATATAACTCTACTTCTAATCTTATCTTTCCTTGCTTTTATTCTGTTGATATACTTCTAAATTTCTTTCTTTTATTTCAGTAGCAGAGTCTTCTAAAAGTCTTCTTCATCAATCTTCTCAGATCGGTGATTGGCCAGACCTCTAAGTCAAGAATTCTTCTAATTTTGTGCATGGCGATGTTAATCTCACGTGATCAGCAGCTTCAGAAAGCTTCTTTTCTGGAAAATCAAAAATCACGATTTTCTATTCTTTACTCACTATACAGCTTCCTATTGAACGATTCTTTATTTATGATTCATCGCTTTCTCTTATATCGCTCTTCTTTTGAACGGATTTCTCTGAAAAATCGTAAATCACGATTTTCGATTTTTCTTTTGCTTTGCATCGTTTCGCAAAATCGTAAACTCAATTTTTCATCCTTTCAGTAGGCGAAGATTCGTCTTTTGGTTTAATCGTCTTTTTATTGCTTTATAAATTCATTTTGACGAGTTTTATCATTTTGGTTCTCTTTTACTATTTTTCTTTAATATTTGCACATCAGTAACTTATTAGTAACAAATTAAGTCCTAGCATCACTAAGTTAAGGGTGATAAATTAGTATATTATGTGACTGATCACACCCCCAAACTTACGCTTTGCTAGTCCCTAGCAAACAAGAAAATATAAAACATTCTAAACTAAGAATTTAAATGCCACTTTCATAGGGAGCACAATCGCATTAGCAGATGCAACAAGCCTTTAAACTCCTAGGTGATCCCTAGTGGAGGAGTTGTAGTCTCTTGAAGGTTTTCAATGAAGTTACCTACAAACTTTAAATATTTTTAAAATTTTTTCAATCTATTGTTTCAAACATCCATTCTAATAGTGTTCAACGAGCTAGGGATTACTTGTAACTATTCTATATTCTGATTATTAAACTTCTACTATAATGGATCGTAAGTTTTCAAGATTTGTAATTATTTCTATCATAATTCTTATGTAATGATCAACTTTAAAAAAAATTAAAAATTTTTTTTACAAAAGCAAACTAAATAAAACTAACTGATATACTAAATATACTAATTAACTACTACTGTACACAGAAGTTATGTATCCCCCCAAATTTAAGTTGGACAATGCCCTCATTAGTACAAAAATAGGGGACACTTAAAATTTATTTACCTAAAAATTACTGATATTATTGATTATTTATCGGATTGAAAAAAAATTATGTAAAGAGTGCTCCCCTAAACTTGAGGAAAACACATCTGTTTGAGTCTTAGAGATATCAATAACAAAAATTAAAGAAAAGTTAGTAACAATTACACAGTTAGTAAAAAAAGAGTTAGTCAAAAAAAAATATTATATATTAACTAAATATTTACAATGATCAGAAAAAAGAAAAATCAAAAGAACTAAAAAAAATAAAATAAAATAAAAACTAATTACATAACAGTATAAACCTAGGAAAAATCTAGAGAGACACTATCGATGATACTGGTAGCGACGTTCGAGAAGATATCTTCGATAAAGATCGATCTAAAATTGTGTTACCCCTCAAAAGATGCTTAATCGTTCCCTTGGATGGGTGGGTCTAATAGAAGAGGAAAAAAAAAAGACTCATGAAGATGGAGGAGGCGATGATGGGGAAGGTTTTTGACATTTGGGGGATGGGGGTGGTGTTTCTTCAGTGGAATCTAGTTTGGGGAGAAGAGATAGAAGCTCTTGAATCAATCACCTCCTTTCCTCCAAGAGGGCAGAGATTTCTTCGACTTCTCGACGAAGGAGCCTTTCGAACACCTCATAAATTTTTGACCAATTCAGTGGTTTAGCCATGGCAAGAGTGTTGGCTGTGAAAGGTGAAATGGATGGGATGAATTGACCAGGTGGTACTTGCTTATTTATACAGATCCAAACCGAGAATTCGAAGAGTTGCCATAAATGGACGTTATGGTTTTGCGTTGAATCATGCGAATCGATCAATAGTCCTAGTAAATGCTAAGGGGCGTGTCTGTGTAAAGTGAATCGAGGCGACGCCTATCAGAAGTTTGCCTTTCTAATAATAATTGCGTTGCCTGGACAAAACATTCTCTTCAGCAATCATAGTCACTACGATTTTTTGTGAGAGAATACTAGGCTACAAGAAATCTTAATCACTACGATTCAATGCACCATAAAATATGTAGACATACCTTACTATTGTACATATAATATACACAAATTTGCTACGGATGAGTCGGTTGCTCGACTTTGCCCGGGAGTTGGTCAATTATTCTCCGGGTCTTTTAGTGCCATTGTGGTCACCATCCCTTTTTCTTCTAGAGATATCATCAGTTTGAGTCTCTGCCCATTACCCTTAAAAATATGATTGTCTTTGGGATCTTGAATGGTTACAGCCCCATGAGGAAATGCTTCCACAACATTATAAGGTCTGTCCTAACAACTTTGTAGTTTTCTTGGGAATAGTTTTAACCTTGAATTATATAATCAAACATGTTGGCCTGGTTCAAACCTCTTTCCCAAAATGTGTTTATCATGAAATGCCTTGGTTTTAGCCTTTTAAATTAGAGCATTTTTGTAAGCATCATTGCGAATTTCCTCTAGCTCATTGAGTTCAAGTTTTCATTGTTCTCCCGATGCATCCAACACGAAATTCAATGCTTTGATGGCCCATAGACCTTTATATTCTAATTCCACGGGTAGATAACAGGCTTTTTTATATGCCAACCTATATGGAGACATGTCAATGGGTGTTTTATAGGCCATCCTATATGCCCATAAGGTATCATTCAATCTTAGGGACCAATCTCTTCTGTCAGGCCAAACTGTTCTTTCTATTATCTTCTTTCTTTCAGGGTTGAAAACCTCAACTTGCCCACTAGTTTGCGGGTGATATGGGGTTGCGATTTTATGAGTCATGTCGTGTTTATTGAGCAAGATCTCAAATTACCTGTTGCAAAAATGGCTACCTCGAACTTCCATCACTTATAATAGCTCGTGGGGTTCCAAATCATGTAAATATATTTTCTCTGATAAAAGAAATTACCACCTTATGGTTATTTGTTCGTGTAGCTGTTGCTTCTACCCATTTTGATGCGTAGTCAATGGCTACAAGTACATATATGAATCCGAACGAAGGTAGAAAGGGGCCCATAAAGTCAATGCCCCATACATCAAAGGGTTCTGTGACCAAAATCGATTGAAGGGGCATCATGTTCCTTCGAGACATAGCTCCTGACTTTTAGCACCGATCACAGGACTGACAAAAATTTTGAGCATCCCTAAATAGCGATGGCCAATAAAATCCCGATTGTAGTACCTTGGTAGTTGTTTTCCTACCACCGAAGTGACCCCCACAAGCATATGTGTGGCAAAATTATAGAATATTGTGGGTGTCACTGTCGAGCACACATTTCCTAATTATTTGGTCTGGACGTATTTCAAATAGGTCAGGATCCTCCCAAATATAGTATCTTACGTTTGTAAAGAAAATATATTTATCTTGATTAGACCAGATCGGGGGAATCTTACCTGTTGCCAAATAATTCACGATATTGGCATACCATGGTACTGTTGCTTGGATGGAAAAAAGTTGTTCATCCAGAAAGGTATCGTGCAGAGTTTCTTTACTGATGGTCTCAAGCATCTCTATCCTGGATAGATGATCAGCCATCGCGTTTTCAACTCCCTTCTTGTCCTTAATCTCAAAGTTGAACTCCTACAAAAGAAGGATCTACCTAATTAGTCTTGGTTTGACATCCTTTTTCAATAGCAAGTATTTTAGTGCATAATGATCAAAGAAGATAACGATCTTAGATCCCAATAGATACGATCAAAATTTATCCAAAGCAAAGACTACAGCGAGAAGCTCATTCTCAGTTGTGGTATAGTTAACCTGAGCTCCAATCAAGGTTTGACTTGCATAATAAATTACATGAGGAACCTTATCTTTTCGCTGTCCTAAGACGGCACCTATTGCGTAATCAAAAGCATTACACATTACTTTAAAAGGACGAGAATAGTCGGGAGGTGGAATGATTGGTGCGGGTGAGAGAAGTGCTTTAAGCTTGTTGAATGAGTCAAGACAGGCATCATCGAAATTAAAGGGTACATCATTTCCTAATAGGTGACATAATGGTCTCGAGATTTTTGAAAAATCTTTGAGAAAGCGGCGATAGAAGCCGACATGGCCAAGGAAAGATCAAATCTGTCATACCAAAGTTGGTGGTGGTAGATTTGCTATTTCATCGATTTTAGCCCTGTCAACTTCCATTCCTCTTTTGGAGACAATATGCCCTAAGACTGCCTTCTTGAACCATGAAATGACTCTTCTCCCAACTTAACACTAAATTAGTTTCCTCGCATCTTTCTAAGACGAGGGCAAGATGATCAAGACAAGAATCGAACGTTCAGCCAAATACCGAAAAGTCATCCATGAATAGTTCAAGAAACTTGTCTATCATGTCAGAAAAGATTGCCATCATGCATCTTTGGAATGTTGCAGGTGCATTGCATAACCTAAAGGGCATGCGACAATAAGCGAACGTTCCAAAAGGACGCATGAAGGTAGTTTTTTCTTGGTTTTCTGGATAGATCGGGACTTGATTATACCCTGAATATCCGTCTAGAAAGAAAAAATATTCCTGACCCGCAAGTTTTTCCAAAATTTGGTCAATAAAGGGTAATGGAAAATGATCCTTGTGAGTCATTAAATTGGGCTTCTGGTAGTTAATTCATACACGCCACTCCGTGGTTTCGCATAATGGCACCAACTCACCAGCTGCATTTTCTTTTACAGTAATCTCATATTTCTTTGAGACTACCTGGATGGGACTCACCCACTCACTATCGGAAATTGGGTAAATAATACAAGCGTCTAGTAGTTGCATTATTTCCTTTTGAAAAACTTCCCTCATATTTGGATTTAACCATCACTGGCTTTCTCGTGAAGTTTTAGCATTTTCCTCCAAATGGATACGATGCATACATATCGAGGGGTCAAGTCCTTTAAGGTCAACGACAGTCATTCCAATTGTACGCTTATACTTTACGAGTGTGACCAGTAACCTACTCTCTTATTTCTTGTTAAGAGCGGATGAAATAATTACTGGAAGAGTTTCGTTAGGCCCAAGAAAAGCGTATTTAAGGGTATCAGGGAGTAATTTAAAATCTAAGGATGGTGCTTTTTAGATAGATGGTTGTAACCATAGGTCAAAATATCGTCCGATACCGATACGTATCGGACGATATGTATCGATTTTGGAGGTCAGCGGTACGATACATAGGGTATGTATCGTACCCTATATAAAATACTCATTATCGTCCGATACAGGCAAAATATCGCCCGTATCGTCCGTATCGGACAATAATATGAAATTATCGGACGATAATTTCATATTATCGTTCGATAATTTTAAAATTTTTGAAATTTTCAAAAAAGAATGAAATTATCGTCCGATACGAACGATAATTTCAAATTTCGTTCGTATCGGACGATAATTTCAAATTATGGACGATAATTTGAAATTATCGTCCGATAATTTCAACTTTTCTGTGGGGCCCAGGCACGTGGTTTAGCTTTTGCAAGCCGATTTTAGGTCGGGTTTGCATTTTTTTTTTTTTTCCATTGCAAAACCAGCCCCCCCCCCTTCTTCTTCCTTCTTCCTTCTTCATCATTTAAAGACTCCTTTTTTCCTTATTTTCACCCCAAATCGCCGCCGAATCGCACAAAAAAACTCGGGATCAACACCGAAGATACGTGTTTTATTATTTTTCCATCATTTTATTTCATTTTAAAGGTTAAAATAAGGTATATCTATCTTATTTAAGGGTAGATCTACCTATAAATATAGTAGATCTACCCTTAAATATAGTAGATCTACCCATAAATTTGTTAGATCTACCATATTTAATGGTAGATCTACCCATAAATATGGAAGATCTATCATATTTAATTGTAGATATTAAAATAATTAAAATAATTTAAATATTTAAATTAATTAAAATAATTGAAATTATGGGTCACATGTAATTAAAAGTATGGGTCAAAAATAATATAAATAACTAAAATTATGGGTCACATGTAATTAAAAGTATGGGCCACAAAACAATTAATATAACTAAAAAAATAATGGGGTCAATATGGGTCACATATAATTAAACTTAAAATCAATATGGATCACATATAATTAAAATTCAAATTAATATAGGTCATATATAATATGGGTCACATATCATATGGGTCACATATAATTAATAAAATAATGGGGTCAATATGGGTCACATATAATTAAAATTAAAATCAATATGGGTCACATATAATATGGGTCACATATCATATGGGTCACATATAATTAATAAAATAATGGGGTTAATATGGGTCACATATAATTTAAACTTAAAATTAATATGGGTCAGATATAATTAAATTTATGGGTCACATATTAAATTATATGTGACCCATATTAATTTTAATAATAAATTTAATTATATGTGACCCATATTAATTATATGTGACTGTCACATATAATTAAAATTATGGGTCACAAAATTATTTACATAATTAAAATTATGGGTCATAAAATAATTTGCATAATTAAAATTATGGGTCACATGTAATTAAAATTATGGGTCACAAAATAATTAATATAATTAATAATATGGGTCAATATGGGTCACATATACCCTTAAAATGATGGGTCACAAAATAATTTACATAATTAAAATTATGGGTCATAAAATAATTAATATAATTAATAATATGGGTCAATATGGGTCACATGTACCTTAAAAATTATAAAATAATTTAAATAATTAAAATTATGGGTCAATATGAGTCAATATCAGTCACATGTACCCTTAAAATTATGGGTCACATATAATTAAAATAATTAATATTATGGGATATGTCCCATAAAACATTAGAATAATATGAAATAAATTTTAAATAAATTTTTAAAAATTAGAATAATAGCAAATAAATTTTTAAAAATTAGAATAATATCAAATAAATATTCAAAAATTAGAATAATATCAAATAAATATTCATAAATTATAATAATATCAAATAAATATTCATAAATTAGAATACTATCAAATAAATATTAATAAATTATAATAATATCAAATAAATATTCAAAATTTATAATAATATCAAATAAATTTGGTAAAATATAATCTAATCTTTTAAAAATTAGAATAATATAAAATAAAATTTCAAATGTAATCTAAATTTTATAAAAATTAGAATAATACCAAATAAATTTAATAAAATATAATCTAATATTTTTAAAATAGCAATAATTAAAAAATAAATTTTATTTTCAAGTGTAAATTAGATGTTTAATTTAATACAATCGTTTGCTCATTCATGCAGGTGAAATAAATAAATATGGTACGATCGTCAAATCCATCATGGCAATACGATACACCAATAGATGGTGATAGACTCTGAATACAGTGTAAGCTTTGTGAAAAAAAATTGCTGGGAGGAGGTATCACACGGTTAAAGGAGCATCTGGCTCACGTAAAGGGAGAAATAAAAGGGTGTCCCAGTGTACCAAGATAAGTAAAAGAAAATATCAGAGCTAGTTTACAAGCGACAAAGAGAAAAAAAAAAAAGCTGAAGCCGATCGTGATAAGAAAATGTATGAGAGAATCAAGAGGGCAGATCCAGAGTTTACATCACCTGGACCTGAGGATGATGAGGATGAGGATGAGGATGAGCAGATAGCGAAAGCTATGAGAGAGAGTGCCAGAGAAGCACAACAATGGCGAGATCAGGAAGAAGCTGATTATCAGTTTCGGTCCAGGTTGAGGGGCCCATCCATGCCTGCTACCGGTGGTGGATCTAGTCATAGGTCACATGTTGTTGATGTTGATGGGTTGCGAGGGTCAAGATCGGGGGAGGGATTATAGGTCGTCTACTAGAGGCCGTACTACAGGCCCCATGGATCCATTCATGTATCACACTGAAAGTTCCAAACAAACCAAATTGAGTGCAATCTCACTTACAAAAATGGGGAAGAAGCTTGGAAAATCCATTACGAAGTTTTTTATATACAACCACATTCCGACCCAAGTAGCAGTCATTGTACTTCAAAAGCATGATTGATACAAGTGCAGAAGTTGGTCCAGGAGTTAAAAAGTCTTCTGCATACGAGATATCTGGGCCCTTACTAAAAGATGAGTACGATGAGATAACTGCCTATGTACAAAGCTTTGAGGATGTATGGGATGAGAGAGGTTGCACAATTATGTGCGATAGATGGACTGGTCCAACAAAGAAGAGTTTGATCAACTTTTTAGTTTACAGCGATGCCGGGATAGTATTTTTGAAATCAGTTGATGCTTCTAAACACGTAAAGACTGATGATTATCTCTTTCAACTAATGGATAAGGTAGTTCAAGAGGTTGGAGAGCAGCGGGTTGTGCAGGTGGTAACAGACAATGCGACAAATTACAAAGCCGCTGAATTCTAACTAATGATGAAGAGACGTCACCTGTACTGGACCCCGTGTACCGCTCATTGTGTGGACCTCATTCTTGAGGATTTAGGAAAGAGAAGCAAGGCACAGACAACTATTCAGAAGGGAAGAACGATTACTTCCTACCTGTACAACAGTGACAAGCTGGTCAATTTAATGAGAGCCTTCACGAACAATGAGTTGCTTCGACCTGCGATTACATATTTTGCAACACAGTTTTTAGCCCTACAGAGTTTGGGTAGATATAAGCGTGAGCTTGAAAGCATGGTGTCGTCGGAAGAATGGAATAAACATGAAATAGGACTCCCACGAGCAAAGAGAGTAGCTTGCACTGAAGTTGCTAACCTGATCTACAGCACGTAGTTTTGGGCAGATGTCGACCACCTGATCACCATCACTACCCCATTGGTGCAAGTGTTGAGATTGGTTGATGGTGATGAGAAACCAACGATAGGGTACATTTATGAGTCAATGGATAAGGCAAAATTGGCTATAAAACTTAAATGCCCTACAAAATATAAACGATACTGTGCGATTATCGACAAGAGGTGGGATGCACAATTTCACCAGTACTTGCATGCAGCAGGTATAACATATTAAACTGCTTATGTAGTGATTTTTATTTATTTATTCATTATTTTCATATACTGATGAAATTGCTCATATTTGATGTGTAGCACACTACTTGAATCCAGCCTTCCAATATTCGCGATGCTTCGAGCTGAGTGACACTGATAAAGTGTATACCGGTTTGCTCAATGAAATTCAAAGAATGCTCCTTGAGTTGGCGGACTAAGGTCAAGCCATAAGAGATGGCATACCTTATAACTAATAAGTCAAATGTTACGTGATATTATGATCTATTTATTGATATGTGTCTTACTGTGTTTCATCTTTATAGATTGACATGTTTCGCAAGAGACATGTCAGACCCCATTGACGCAATCCCAAATTAAACACGACAAACCCACTGATTGGTGGATGCATTATGGAGGTGATGGTCCGATATTGAGGCGGGTAGCAATGAGGGTATTGTCGCAAACATGTTCCTCGTCCAACTGCGAGCGGAATTGGAGCACTTTCTCTCTCATTCATACTAAGACAAGGAATAGACTAACTATGGACCGATTGGAAAAGTTGGTCTACTGCCACTACAACATGCGATTAAGGGTCAGAAATATACAGAGGGCCAACCGTGATAAGCAATTATATGAAGTCTTAGATTCTCAATTATATGAAGTCTTACTTACATATTATACTAATTCATCTATCATATTCTACCTTGCAGACAGTGAATATTTTGATCCCATCCAGTTGGATTATATATTCGAGGAGGATGATCCTTTGAATCAATGGATCGAAGAGAGAGAAGAGCCAGTCTTAGATACTGAGAGCACTGAATGATTGGACAATGCTGAAAGAGTAGCGGAGCAGCAGGCTTCCCAACCACCGAGGCGGAAAAGAAGATTGAATCGTCATTCAGTGGATGGATCTGATGATGAAACGCAACCTGGTAGTGATGATGGGAGTGGTGAGGATGATGGTGGACGGGACGTTGGCACTAGTGGTGGAGGGGAGGAGGCTGGTACCTCTGATCCTTATAGAGATATGGCGGCATAGGACAATGACTCAACACAATTAACACAGTTCGACACTCCTACATTTAGAATGGGAGGGGTTGAAGGAAGAGGAGCGTCGAAATCATATCAAACACCACCACCACCACAAGGTCCACAAGATGATACGGGTATGGGTTATATGACTTCTAGACTTAGATTCGGGGATTTGCAAAAATACCAAGATTGAAACTAGTAACCCATACTACCAACCACAACAAACCTACCCGGTGCCATATGACTTCGTTGGTCAGATTTTTGGAGGACCGGCCTTTACGTACTACACTGAGCCATATTCGTTGCTATAGCCTCAGTTTCAAGGGGGCATATATGATCATGGGTATCAATATGGCCAACATTATAGGCAAAGGCTGGAAAGCTCGCGCACCGATGATGATGATGATCATGAGGGCCAAGAACCACCACGAAATTCAATGTGGCTCTAAAGTAAGTTTTTCATATACAATTAAATTTATTTTTATCAATATGGTTATTAATTTTGACAATATATAATTTATTTTTGTCAATATACATTGTAATTTAGTTTATGCGTGACTGCGTCGATCAAATTATGAAATATTGTTAATAAAATAGGCATGTGATCAGTTGGTCAAAAATAATGTTAGAAGATCTATTACATTAAGTCAAAAATGTGATCTTAAGTCAAAAATAAGTCACAAAATAGGCATGTGACTTGGGTTAAGTCACAAAATAGGCATATTACTTATATATTCATCTAAATAATGCATCAAATAAGTCAAAAATAAAAGTAAAAATAGTTGAAATAAATACAAAATAAATAAATATAATTTTTCATATTTTTTTGGTATTTTTTTGGGATTTTTTTTTTTTTTGAATGTATCAAACCGATACATTCAATGTATCACCGATACATTGAATGTATCGGACGATACGTATCGGAAATCCGGTTTTTTGACCCATGGTTGTAACGGTTCATTGGAGATAACGAGCAGAGGTTCTATCTCTGGCTTCCAAGTTTTTGATTGTAGTTCTATCTCTGGCTTCCAACCATTACATCTTCAATAATTCCTACAAGCCTTCTTTCTGATCTATCGGCTAACTGACGAGTTACCGACATAGGCCTCATGTCTCCTAGTCCTAATTTTTCGTAAACAAAGTGTAGTAGCAGATTTATGCAGGCTCCCAGATCCAAAAGTGCTTTATTTATTGTATGATTACATATGATACATGGGATTGTAGGCATCCCAGGATCCTTAAGCTTAGGCAGAGTTCTAGCTTGCAAGACTAAGCTTACTTGCTTTGTCAAGAAAACTTTTTACAAGACATTGTTTCGCCATTTTCGTTTTTGCGTACACATCTCTTTTAAGAATTTTGCATAGGTTGGGACATTTTTAATTGCCTCTAAGAGGAGCAAATTGATCTTCACCTCCTTGAAGATCTCAATAATTTCATCTAATATTTTTAGATTTTTGTCAAAAGGGGATGGTGCACCAAAAACATTTGGAAATGGTAACTTTGGCACATAGGGTACCTCAGTCACAGATTTAGGTGTACTGTCCTCTTTATTTTTTACTTTTTTTTTATTTTTCATTTTCTAATTTTTTTAGCTTTTCTTGTGAGAGAGTCTTCTTTGGCTTCATTATCTTTTTCTACGGACGTAGGGACAGCTACTGGGGTAGGCATCTCTACTCTATTGTCAATAATCCAGCCACTCCTTAAGGTCTGAACAGCTTGAACTGTGGGAGTTAGAGCCTGCAAGCTCGCTTGGTTACACTCTTTCCTCCCACTGCAAGGCTAATTGTTTGATTTGGATTTCTAGATTTGTAATGAACTGAGTACAAGAATGTAAGTTTTGGGAGATCTGGGACAATTGGGCTAATTCCCTAGAGCGATGGTGCTCATGTTATTGAAAGTCCTGAAGGATTTGGAGTATAGTAGCACCATAGTTTCCATTCTAAAGATATGGCTGTTGCGCAAAGAATTGGTAACGGTTCATTAGAGAATGTTGTGGGTATGTATAAGAAGATTCTTGTCGATCTACCCTTGGGAAGCCATAAGGATTATCCCACTAAGAATTATAAGAATTCTCAACACTACCCTATTGGGGGATTTCTTTCTTTTATTTCAGCAGCAGAGTCTTTTAAAAGTCTTCTTCGTTAATCTTCTCAAATCCATGATTGGCCAGACTTCTAAGTCAAGAATTTTTCTAATTTTGTGCATGGCGGTGTTAATCTCATGTGATCAGCAGCTTCAGAAGCTCCTTTTCTGGAAAATCTTAAATCACGATTTTCTATTCTTTACTCACCATATAGCTTCCTACTGAACGATTCTTCATTTACTATTCATCTTTTTCTCTCGTATCGCTCTTCTTTTGAACAGCTTTCTCTGAAGAATTGTAAATCACGATTTTCTATTTTTCTTTTAGTTTACATCGATCCGCAAAATCGTAAACACGATTTTTCATCCTTTCAGTAGGCGAAGATTCATTTTTTGATTTAATCATCTTTTTATTGCTTTATGAGTTCATTTTGACAAGTATTATCATTTTGGTTCTCTTTTGTTATTTTTCTTTAATATCTGCACATCAGTAACTTATTAGTAACAAACTAAGTCCTAGCATCACTAAATTAAGGGTGATAACTTGGTATATTATGTGACTGATCAGAGCCCGAAAGACAACTTCCTGTTGCCACACATCGATATCTTGGTCGATAACACTGTCAGACATGGGATGCTCTCATTTATGGATAGATTCTTTGGGTACAATTAGATCAAAATGGTCGAAGCAGACCGAGAGAAGACAACGTTCATTACTCCATGAGAAACTTTCTTTTATCGAGTCATGTCATTCGGGTTGAAGAATGTTGAGGCGACGTATAAAAGGGCTATGAAAGCACTCTTCCACGACATGATGCACCGAGAAATTGAGGTGTACGTTGATGACATGATTGCCAAGTCACCAGAGAGAGGTGATCATCTGATAAACCTCTAAAAGCTGTTTGAGAAGTTGAGAAGAGGCATCAATGATCACCAAGTCATTGTTGATGCCTCTTCTACTGTCAGAAAAACTATTAGGCTTCATCGTCAGTAGAAGAGGCATCAATGATCAAAGTAAAAGTCATTGTCGAAATTCCACTGCCATCTACCGAGAAAGAGCTCAGAGGCTTCTTAGGCTGGATACAGTACATCAGTCGATTCATCGCACAACTCACTCTTATCTGCACGTCGATCTTCAAGATACTATGAAAAGATTCGCCCGTTGAATGGAACGACTGTTAAGCAGCATTTGATAAAAATTTCGATGGAATGCATCCTAGGGCAGCATGATGAGACAGGAAGAAGAGAGCAGGCCATCTGCTACATGAGCAAGAAATTCACTGATTACAAGACACGCTATTCTCATCTGGAGAAAGCGTGCTTGGCTCCCGTATGGGCTATACAGAGGCTCCGCCACTACTTGCTATCTCAAGTCGTTCTACTCCTAGTGCAAATGGATATGTTGAAGTACCTATTCGAAAATTTGGCCCTCACTGGCCGAACTGCACGCTGGCAACTTCTCTTATCTGAATTCGACATCATGTATGTCACTTAGAAGTCAATCAAAGGGCAAGCACTCGCCGATCATCTTGTTGAGACCCCTTACCCAATTATGAGCATCTAAGGACCGAATTTCCCAATGAGGACATCTTATTCATGACAGATGATGATACAATTGAGACTAAAGAGTCCTGGGTAATGCAGTTCGATGGGGCAGTAAATGTCGAAGGTCAAGGGGTCGGCGCTATCATAATCTCGCCAAAAGGATCTCATATATTAGTCTCCATCAAGCTAAATTTCCCCTACACTAACAACATGGCCAAATATTAAGCCTGCGTAGTAGGTCTACAAGCAGCCTTGGACCTAGTGTAACTCATCTCAGGATATTTGGCGACTCACAGTTGATCATTTGCCAGACAAATGGAGATTGGAAGACAAAAGATAAAAAGTTGAACCCATACCATGAGCACCTCGAAGATCTGATAGCTTACTTCGATGATGTTACCTTCTCCTATGTCCCACGAGTAAGAAATCGCCTTGCCGATAGATTAGCAACGTTGGCATCAATGGTAGAAATACCCTATGGTATCAAGGTGAAACCAATCATCATCGAACAAAGAAACGAGTCGACTTTTTGCCTCCGAATTGAGGGACCCACAAGGATAGATGACGAACCTCCATGGTTCTCCGATATCAAAAGTTTCCTTGAAACACGAACGTTCCCGAAAGGTACGTCCAAGACAAACTAGCGGACCCTTCAGTGTTTAGCAGCTAATTACATCATCAGTGGTGAGTGCCTCTACAAGCAGTCATATAATAATATCTTACTCCGATGTCTAACTGAGGGTGAGGTAGCCAACATCATAAAAGATATCCAAGAGAGAGTATGCGGGGCCCACGTCAATGGGCACATGCTTGCCAAGAAGATCCTACGACAAGGGTATTTCTGGACCACCATGGAAACTGATTGTTACAAGCACGTACAGAAGTGCTACAAATGCCAAGAACACTCTAGTTTGATACATGCTCCTATTATAAATCTACACAGCATGACCACTCCCGAGCCATTTGCCACATGGGGCCTCGACCTAGTCGGAAAAGTCAATCTGAAAGTTTCTAACGAACATCAGTTCATCCTCTCTCAATTGAATACTTCACGAAATGGGTAGAGGCAGCATCCTATGCGAGCATCATGACCAATCATGACGAGAAATTCATCAAAAATAATATTGTGTGTCGATTAGATGTACCCAAGGACATCATCACGGACAATGACACCAACTTCGCGAACAAGCGTATAAGAGCCTTCTACGAGCAGTACAAAATAAAACATCATCGCTCATCACCTTATCGACCACAAACCAATAGAGCCGTGGAAGCGGCTAACAAAACAGTCATCCGCATCCTTGAGAAGATGGTTGTCACATACCTCAACTGGAGCGAAATGTTATCATTTGCACTATGGGCTTACCGAACGCCGATCCGTACTGCTACAGGGGCCACGCCGTTCTCTCTTGTGTATGGGACTAAAGCTATCCTACCAGCCGAAGTTGAAGTACCCTCATTGTGCATTCTCATCAAATCTGATCTACCGAAAGCTAAAAGAGAGACGCTTCAAGCAACTGAACCTGCTAGATGAGAAAAGGCTCCTAGCCTTGTATCACACCCAGGCTTATTAGAAAAGGATCGCATGTGCTTAAAACAAGCGTGTTCACATCCGAGATTTAAAGGTGGGTGACACAATACTCAAGAAAATCATCCCTTCTCTCCACGTCAATCCAAGAGGAAAATTCAAGCCCAACTGGGAGGGACCTTACGTCATCCAAGAAGTGCTCCCGGGGTAGGCGCTCCGCCTTACCACCAGGACGGAGATCACTTTCCTGAGCCCATCATTGTCGGATACGTACGATGATTCTATTCCTAAGTCTCCTACGACAAGGTAAGTATTAATAAAATAGATATGTGACTGCTTAAGGACCCAAAGAAGTCATAATTTCAAAGCCAAGTAGCTAAAAAAATGTCCTTGAATACTCATACCCTTTGCTACACCTATTGAGCTATGAGCCTTTCTTTTATAAATCCCTCCCAGGAAGAAAAAAGAAGAGGTAAAAATGTATATACTAAACAAAAAAAGAGAGGGAAGAGAAAAGAGTTACCATCAAAATCTAAAAAAATCGAAAAAGTAAAACCATAAAAATAGATTGTCTAAAAGGAAAAAAAATAAAATATATATATATATAGACAAGAAAAGAGAGAAATATCATGGGGCGTGTACAGTGAAAATCCCCCAAGGAAGCTTATTACAGTAACTGGAACCCAATCAACGAAACCTTTTAACCTTAGAAAACCTTCAAAATTCTTAACCTTACCTGTGGCCATGATTCATCCGGAGAGAAAGCCTTCTTTAAGGTCTATGAGCAGTCACGGTATCCGTTGAGTCAGCACGAGCCAAGCTGTGAGACAACAAAAGAACTCCATCCAGCCGGCTATGACGGAGTCGACGTCCATGTTGTGGCCATTGAGAAAATAAAGAAGAAAAAAAAAAAGAAAAAATATAAGCTCAAAGTAAAAAGGATGTAGTGAAAACCCGAAAGGGCGTCATGGGTAAAAACAGCGATCCTGTGCAGACCAGGTAAAAACCTGAAAAGGCGCCTGGGGTAACAATGCATACCCATGGACATAGTGAAAACCCAAAGGGGCACTACAGGTAAAAAAGGGCGATTACGGGCATGGCGAAAACCCATCTTGGGCGCTGTGAGTAAAAAGGTTAAGAGAAAAAGAAAAGGAGAAGAAAAAAATCTTCAGTTACTCTCTTGGTTACATTCTCGATTATCTGGTTGCCAACTGGGTCGCTCATGTTCTCTCAAATCATGTCTTACCGTCAGACGCATGACCTGAGGTAAAGATAAATGGTTGATTCAGTCCAAAGGAATGGACGTTCTGACCTTAGCAAGGATTCCAAACCTCACTTAGGTCTGACCATGAACGGGTTCAACTATACTCAAAATGGGACCCGTTGCTATATCTCACATTTAAGGCAAAAAAAAAAGAGGATAGAAGAAAAGATACTATATAAGAGAAAAGATTTTCTTTTTCCATTTTTATACATATAAAGAAAACCAAAAAAAGATAATAGATTTCTCTTTTCCATTTTCATCTTTACACTTCACTTGCACCACATCTCAAAAGATAATCAGTGTGGTACCCAACCCTTTACCTTAACAAAAAAGTGAAAAGAGAGAAAATATATATATATATACCAAAAAAATATCTGTCAGGGGTTCTTATACCCCTTCCTATGGTGTTTGATCTATGCAAAAAGTATGTGTAGTACCAGGTCAACGACCCAACTCGCGCTTCAAGACACAAATCTCTGCCCGTAAAGCATCTTCGCGAGCATTCCGATCAGTCATCCAGCGACCATGAAGGCCCTTACATCGCTTTCGGGAAGCATGAGTAGCACCAAGAGCATCACTCAGGGCTCCTTCCAGGCGAAGAACCTCACACTCTGCAACACCGGCTCTTGTTTCTACAACATCACCTCTAACCTGCTCTTTCTCTAAACGCTCGTGCAGGACCCGCTTCTCATCTATCAGCAACTTAATCCGGGTCTGAAGCGCCGACTCCTTCCTCGGCCAAGGCCCCTCTACATCACTGTTCTCCACCTGGTCTAAGCGACAAGTAGAAGGCCTCTCAAATAGTAGCCAAGCCTCATACCCTGAAGAAGTCAAAGTTAGATTCCCTTACTCCAGATTGCACATATGCGTCGACTGATGTGTTTCCCAAAGAGGGGCTATCCTATCCAAATCCTCAGAAGACCCCCGAGAGAAAATCAAGGTGTATAGGGGTGGTTTTGTAGCACAAGGCACCTGCTAAGTATAACCAAACTGGCACAACACCTGAGATGGGAAGTAATAGGTACTGTAAGTCAAGCCGAGAAGGGTGGTCTCTAGATCGAACAATAGGAAAGGTCCTGTCAAGCCATGGAAGTCTCCATACCAACTCAGCCAAAGATACAGCTCGCGTGTATTCCACTATAGCAACTTGGAGCATCAGCCCAAAAAGCAGTGAGCCACCTCTCCTCGGACAACACAAAAGCAGGGCATAGACCCCAAAATGGCAAGATGCTCCCCAAGCCAGACTTGAAGCAGAACAGGGAATTCCCGAGAGCACTCCACCTTGCCTAAGGCAAAGGCGTCAAGACAATGGTAAAGCTCAGCCAATACCAAATGCATCACGGAGCGACTCCCTTTAAGCTCTGCCTGTACGTCACAGAGAGCAAGAGAGAAGCTATCCCCAATATAAAAAAGGACCTCTGAGAGAAGGCAAAGAGCGAAAGCTTTCAAGTTATGAATATTCTTGACCGGCAATTTTTGCAAAATTTCATCACCAAAAAGTTCTCTCAAGATTTTCACCGAACACCTGGAGGGCCCACCGGCAAGGCTTTTCTCCTAATCATCTTTTTTTAAGCCTAAAGTCGTGTAGACGACCTTAGCATAACCCGATTTTGGTACCACCTTAGCAAGGCCTCGATGTAGCCTCAAACCTAACAAAATGGAGAGCTCTTCAAGTGTTGGAATTATATCACGAGTCCCAAGGTAGAAGACATGGGTTTCCACATCCCAATGCGAAACTATCGCGTGAATGAGGTCCCAAAATAGAGGAACATCAAGGAAAGACGAGAGACGAGCGCTAGCCCGAGTTAATCCAAACCCGTAAGTTCGCTCTCATTCAAGCTATCAAGCAACTTCTTCATAAAACTGGGCCCTACACCCAAGGAGGGAAGTATAAAAGTCTCGGACCCCCTCGGAGAGGCGGGGTCATAAAGCGGGTCCATGGTCATACAAAGCCCTTTAAAGGAATCACGATTTAATATAGGACAATGGACCCACCCTCAAAAAGAAAAGACAAAAATGTTGGAGCAAAATCCAAAATCCAACTTAGAATAGAGAAAAAAGAATGTTTTCTCGGGCCTTATAAGCCCACCACCGCCCAAAAGCACCTAGCGTGTGTAATATACATGCTAGTTTAAAATTTCCAAGAAATTGAAGCCAAAACAATTCCCAAAAGATGCTTAGCATGCATATTACACACGCCAGGCCAAAAAACGTCCAGAAATGCCTAGCGTATATAATACACGCTAGACCAAAAAAGAAAGGAAGAAGGAAAAGAAGGAAAGGGAAAGGTCTGTCTTCCCATCCCTTAGGACCAATCCACCTGCATACAATAAACTAATTTCTCTTTTATGGCCCCCAGGCCATGAGCTGGGACACCTGGGTTTACTATTTAACCTGTTTTACACTCTCCTTTTACAGGAATCATGCTCAAACAAACAAAGGAGAAGTGCATGGACCCTGACCATTTCATCCAATGCATAAATCAGGGGGCATTCCCCCATTTTTGCCAAACTCATTGCTATCCTGCAGAAGAGTACGAGACATAATTACAGTTTCACAAGCCATCTAACCTATCTTTCATTTTTCAGGCAAGCAGGTCACATCCAAAATGGGAAATAGCAATCAAGAAGGAAACACAAAGATGCCCATTCAAGAAAGTATCCAGAATGCACCAAGCAGTCACATTGCTATTACAAATTGTTTCAAAAGTCCTCAAAGATCAAATGTTCATAAAAGAAAAAAAAGAAACAGAGGCGGCCTCCAATCATGCTCCAGGTCCTTGAGAGTCCTTCCGCGAGCACTTTGTCCTTTAAAACAGTTGGGTATCCCCCACACGAGATCACGCCTAGGACAGCAGGCTAAGTAGTGAATGCGACTCCTTCTCCTGAGCAAGCTGAAAGCATCACGCCAGAAGGATCAGTTAGGGGAAAGCATAAACTGGCAAAATGCAGAAGGGATAAACCAACATCATACTCACCACTTCAGCCTCCCAAAGGTCGACGATATGATAGTAGTAATCCGCCTGTTGAACAGATGACTCATAAACCTATAAAGGGGTGAGAATGGAGAATTCAGCAGCACAAAAAGACAGAAGAGGGCATGCATACCCCTAAAAAGGGACTCACCCCTGGGATCAGCTCAAGGGGAGGTACTCTAACCGCCTCGGTAGAAAGGTGGGATCGCTCAGTGACATCGGCACAGAGACTAGAAAGAAATGTGTCATCCATGTGCCTAAAAACACCCTGGGTTCCTACGACAGACATCCCTGAAGGCCCTACACGGGAAGTGCCCATGGGTCCTGAACATGCCTCCTCCGAAGGTCCCGCCTCTGCACCCATGTCGAGTCTCACTGCCTCCTCAAACTGAAAAAGAAAAAGCGAGGAAGAAAATCGATCAGCAAAGAACTACCTTAGTGAATCAAAAAGATGAATCGGCAAGCAAAGGAAGGGTAAGAAAAAGTACCTGGCTCTGTGGCCCTCCAAATGCCAGAAAGTTGGTACCTGGAACAAAACTTGGAAGGAGGGTCCGATATGGGAGAGACTCGTACCACTGCTGGTACCCCCCATACTAGAAAAGGTGGTCAATAGGAATTCCATGATGGATGAGTCTCCCGGTGAGCTCCTCAATCGTACCCACTGGATTCATAACATCCTTAGGGAGACCCAACGGCACAGCAAAGAAATCCCGGTACTGGTGCATGACCCTCTCCCCCAGATAGTAGGCTTGGACCCAAGCACCATAGAAAAAGACAACGTGGCGGTCAACGAATAGTCGTGACTACCCAACAACGGCGCAGTCTAGAAAAGGGGAACTGACGTATGGGTCACATACAATCTACACAAGAAAGAAGAAGCCTATCGGTCAATCAATGCAATCATAACTCAAAAGTCTAACCGATAAAGAAAAGGGAGAATCAAACCTGTTCAGGAACCATCAAGTCGAACTAAGACATCAGACCCAGTTCTAAGTGCTTCATCCCCAACTCTCAACGACGGTTCGTGAGCCAGCAGCTCATGAGGGGGTACGTATACTCATCAAAAAAGAGCGGGGGGCGACTAGGTTGGAAGTGTAAGTACCCCTAAATCTAAAGAGATGGATAAACAAGGAACATATCAAATCAAAAAATAGAAAATGAAAGTCAGAAATGATGAACCAAAAAGGGCAAAACCAAATAGGCTACCTCAATCACGGGCCAAAAGTCGAGGACAGAAGCAACCTCCCCAATCGAAGCTCTGGCCAAGCTATCCATCAGCACTGCTTACCCGGCACCACCCCAATCAAAGCGATGCACTTTCACCAAGTTCTCCATCAGATAGAGAAGGACAGCGCGACACGACCCCCATTGGCATTGGCAAGAATGGTCTTGCCCAGAATGTAAAGAAGGGAGATACGAGCCAACACTAGGGTGCACTCAGGCTCGACAATAATGTCCATATCAGGCTGTTGCGAATCAACCAACTCATCGGCCTTGAACAAACTCTCCAACCAAGACAACTTGACCTCAAAGCCGGTCATGTTGTTGGAGGAAGGGTAGGCCCCAATCAATCGAGTCACTCCTTCACGATCAGGGACGTGAGGACAGACTACTGACACCCCTCCTATCACAATCCCTATGATCATGGACCAATCCACAAGAGTAATGGTCATCTCGGCTACAAACATATGAAGGTCATCATCTCCAGACGAAACCTCTCCACCAAAGCTTTCACATAAGTTGAGTCACCTCGCATAGCAGGGCAAGATAGAAAGTCTCCAAAACCAGCCTGGGCCAGGAGAAACCTCACGGCATGAGGGAGGTGGGCATAGAAGTGTTGGAGGTGAAACCAACTCCCACAGAATATGCCTGAGGCAAGGGCAGCATCAAAAGAGTGGAAGATGTCAAATCCTAGAACAAAGGAGCATGAACAAAAAGAAGCAACCAAAGAACTCTTCTCTTTATCTTGTTAGCAATTTCAAAATAAAAAATGTGGGTATATTGCTGATGGAGCAACCCACTGTAGGCAGCCTCACCCTACATCTCGTACCAGATATGAGAGGACCGTTGCACCTGGATAAGACGCTCACCCCGGATACCAAAGATCAGGTCAGGGCTACCCTCACGGGCCTGGTCCTCATCGCTTGATTGATCTTGTGTCATCCTCAAAAGAGATACACCACCAAATATTAAAGGATGATGAGCAAGAGGAAATCAAATGCTTCTGTAAGAAACATGAAACTGAACGAAGGTAAGTATGCCTCATTCATGCCAAAAATGTCCAAGAAAAAAAAAGAAGGTGAAGATACATCCCGTCCTTTCAAAAAAAAAAAAACTAAACAATAAAAAGACAAAAAAAATATAAATAATAATAATAATAATCTCTCTTTGCCAAGAAAAATCAATAATTTTTAACCCCATACATTTTTCAAAAAGGCCACCATTTACCAAAAAAAGAGAGGGGAATGGGTACAAATCAACCAATCTTTGGCCTAAATCTGTTCCAAACAGACATATAAATCCGTTCCAAACAAACATATACATCACTGAATCAATCAAAGGCAATTGCTTTCACGAAAAAAATCCATTTTTGCCCCAGATATAGAAGCCCTAATGCATTGATAAAATAAAAAGACAAGAAAATCCAAAAAAGGGCACGAATCACCCAAGTTTTCACCAAAATTTCTACAAATATACACATAAAATCACAATAGGGATCACAAAGGATCACATTTGCGAGAAATAACACCACTTTTATCATCTAGATACAAGAACCCTAACCACATTGGTATAAAATCAAAAGAAATACAAAAGAAAAAAGGTTTTTAAATGATTACCTTGTTGAAAGTTTGAACCCTAGATCCGGCATGGAATACACGTTCGATCAGCGATAACAACATCGGCGCAATGTCAAGGTTTGAATCAGATCTATGGAACACAAGATAAAACTCTCGTTTCGATTTGGAGAGAGGGAGAGGAGAGAAGTTTGAAAATTGAGCTTTTTCGGGTCTCTGGTCACGCCCGGCCATTTTAAACCATAGAATGGCCTAGCGTGTCTAATATACACAGTAGGCATGAATTCCCCATATTTGGCCTAGCGTGTGTATTACACACGCTAAGTTTAATTCCCCCCCCCCCCCGGTTTGGCCTAGCTGTCTAATACACACGCTAGGCTTATTTTTGCCCCCGGTCAGCTTTGTTTCATTCAAGTCTGGCCCGACAGACAAGTTTGATTGGCTAGACCAAGAGTTACACACGTTCCCAAAAAATGCATCAACCTTCATTTGATCCACTCGGGAAAATGTACTAAAATAAAGGAGTTTAAAGGTCAATGAGCATACTCAAAAAACCTCAAACAAACAAATATAAACAAAAAATATATAAAATAATATATATGCATAGAATAATACTTTAAAATATAAAATAATAAAAATATGTGATTTTATAAATGGCACACACTCCCAAAAAGCGTTGCGACATCAATATTCATTTCACTCGAGTAGTTGTGCTAAATTAACCTCAGGATCGATGGATTCGCCCAAAAATCTCGAACCCTAACTCACGTAGGGACAAATGTGACCAATCAAATTGGGCAATCAATGCCTCGTAAGGTTGGGCACAAACTCTGGATCTTCGCGTCATTTGCTTTACACCCATCTTGCAGTATAGGTCGATCACCCTCCCTCTTATGGGGTTGTCTTGTTTACAATAGAACTCAAAGATCACAGATCACCAATCATATCGAGGATTGGGCTTCCACAACTCGCGACATCTCTTTCATGCCTAATAATGTCACTAAGCGCTTGGGGACCGATAGTCTTGAGGAACGAATATTTTTTCCCGACATGCAGGCTTCCATATACTCACCATGTTATCATCTGATGTTTGAGGTTCGCTTTGAATATGGTAGACCCATTAGCGTGCCTTGGGCCTCTTCGGACGTCTCTTTCTTAGGCATGCGATCATTAGTGATCGAATACCAAAGAGGGGCATCTGTAGACACCCAAATTTAGCCCAAGGCCCGATTAACGTACACTTCGAGAAAGGCGTACCCTTCGAGCTTCCAAGATCACTTCTCGAACATTTAAAACTTAACTCAAATACTTAAAACTCAACCCAAACCCTTAGAAGCCTATCCCTGAACCTTAGAAATCAACCCTAACCTATAGAACCCCTCCTGAACCCATTTTAAATCCTCTCGGGCAGTGGTTGAAAAGAGGAGTGTCAAAGTTTACATAGACATTTGTTGGAGCTGAGACCTATCCCATCAGAAAGAGGATAGTCTCAGCTTTCCAACAAGCTAAGAATCGCCTCAATCCGAGTTGTATATCCAAAATTACGGTAGTTTGAAAATCAGGCAGAAAGGTAAAAAATTAGTCTAGCGTGTGTATTACACACACTAGGCCAATTTCGACAGATTTTGGCCTAGTGTGTCTAATAGACACACTAGGCAAAATTTGCTTTTATGGGCCCCATGACGAGTTCTGAACCTCCAGGATTCTCAAAGAATACTACTCCCAAACCTATCATGTCTAATACACACACTAGGCTTAGGATCGGTGATTTTTGGGGATTTAGTCAGATTTCGAATTTGGAGTTTGACTTGTTGACCACCCCATCCATTGGAGTTGGTTTCGTTAGGATTGTTGCACCCCCACTAGCCCTCTTTTTAACCCTTTTGCCACTTAGAATCCCACCCTATCATCTACCATTGAAACCCAATTCCCGCCTATTTAAGTCCTAGAAAACCTTAGATCCCTATTACCTAATTGCTAACCCAATTAGCCCTTTAAAACTTCACTAATCCTCTCCTCTTCTATAAGTAGAGAGCCACCCCGCCTTGATTAAAGGCTTGAAAATTTTTCAAAAGAGAGAAATCTTAAGAGAGTTCCTCCCCCACTACAAAGCACTAATCCTCCATAAATTCCAGAACTTTAGTTTGCCTTTTAGCTCCCATTTTCCTCCATCAATCCCTAAGCTTTAGCTAGAACAAAGCCTTAGCCTTCTTCTCCTACATTCTAGCTTCCAAGCCTTAGAAGTCTAAACCCATTCCTCAAACCCGTTTGTTATCAAAACCTCATCGGAGGCGTATCAACGCAAAGGTCCATAGTGGTACTACAAGGGCCCGAGAGCTCCGGCTCTCCCCTCTATTTCTCTACCTTCTTTGTTTTTCCTCTATCCTAGAATTGAGTCGTTATGGTGCCCAAATTTCGGCAAGCGGGAAGGGCTCAATAGGAACAACGTGTCTTCAGGCAAGTGAAAGTGTTGCTCATTTTTCTTTCTTTTCTTATATATATTATATACATATCTGTTAATCACTGAATTATGCCACTTTCCACCTCCTAACCTAGCCCTTACTAGACCTTAGAGTTGTTTAATAATTAATTTTTAATTGTGATTTTATAGTTAGCAATAATCTGCAGAATGGTGCAGCAATCCATATAATAAGTGCCAAGAAGAGAGGAATTAGAGTCAAGCATTGGAGCTGATGGAAATACAGAGATTGAACCATGGTGGTCCCCACCATATGGGTTATTCAGCATGCCTCTGACCCCTAGAAGTTCTACAAGGAGAGAAAAGTGGGACCCAAGCCTAATGGAGTGCTGCAGTAGACTAGACAAACCAGTAGAGAAGCAGAAACTTCATCTTGAGCAGTCTCGAGCAGATCTGAAGCCTTCAGGTCTATCCTCTAGAGCTGTCTCGAGCAGAACAGACCTTCAGTTCACCTTCTCAAGCAGCTATTGAGCAGTCTCGAGCACATCATGCCTGCAGCAAAGCAACCTGTCGAATACTGTCAAAAGACTGCAGCAGAAGTAGCCTCTCGAGCACCTCTCGAGTACTTATTTACCTTTAGAAGTCATCCACTCGAGAAGTCTTCAGAAGCATTTTAACTTCTCGAGCAGTTAAAAGACAGAAGCTATGCATCCTCTCAAGCATGTCTCGAGCAGTTCTATATCTTCTGAAGCTATCCTAGCGAGCTGCCTTCAGAAGCAAGTCTAACCTCTCGAGCAGGTCTGACTTCGGTACTTCAGCCACTCAAGAAACCTTCTATGACAGCCCGAATTTTGGCATACCGAAATCCGTACCATCAGCACGACCTTCAAGGCCGTGCCCTGGGTTCTTTACAAAACATTGATATATACAAGCCAAAACTGTACTTGAGGCACACGTAGCTACTCTAAATAAAATCTCAAAAAAATCATGGTATCGCAAGGCAGTCCTTGTCCCATGCCAATTCATGGGCATAAGAACTTACCCAAACCATTAGTGATAACAGTTCATCCTAGACGTTTTGTCAAAGAAACGGTATTTAAAAACATTCGAAATAAAGAGGCTTAACATACCAAGCCGTACCTAATACTCTCAACTCACTCTCAAAGTATGCAGTGGGTTTCCTAGAAGAATTCCTCAGGAGGAGGTTCTGACGCTTCTGTGAGCACGTAATCCGAAACCCCTGGATCAGCGTCTCCAGAAGTCTCTGCTGCCGCTAGTCCTGGACCTGCGACGTATAGTCTAAGGGGGGTGAGCTACATCCTAGCTCCGTAGGGAAACAAAAAGAACATATAGATTGACCTTCACACATATGTCAGCAGTTTAAAAAAAACATAAAATTATCGAGTAATCACTTATGGACAACAATTGAAATAACTGGAAATAGAAATAATGGTTTTGTTTAATCTCCTTATTAGTTTAGTTGTGAATTTGGCCTAATCACTTAAATCTTAACTTAAGTAGTCCCCGAGCAATATAGCATCGAGCCCCGATGGAATACCCACCATCGTCGTCTAACTAGACAGTTATTATATGTATCCCCTGGGAATACTGCCCAAGCCCCTTTCTCATAGGTGGCGGAGTCTATTTTTAGATCTACATCCCTGGGATGTGCTATGAAAATCTGGATCCGCCTACCACTCCGGATATCTGCCGAGTCGATTCGTGGTGTCCGCCACGTCGGTGGGGTATTCTAATCAAACCTTAAATAATAAAAATATCAAATATGCTCTACATATAGTTATTCACCATGATTGTGCTAATTATATTACATCAGGCCTTATCACATTACTTACGTTTCTCTATTAGTTTTCATCTGCATCCCTGGGATGCCCCTTATTTCCATCGCATCCTTCTTTATTTAATTATATGATTTTTCGTCCCCTGGGGACTTCAAGACTTTCACGTTTTAAACTCACTCACACACCCTTTTTTCATGAGGACAATGCAGTATTTGACTATTTAAATGGATTACACTATATATATGAATTTCACGGAATAATGCACATGTTTCAAGAATATTCCCTATCTCGACGAATTTCAAAACACGCCTTTTCATAGAGGTTTATACTTCATGATCATGGGTCAAACCTACATTTCAATTTAGCATAGGCTTAGAAAAGTCACTAGAACCATTGGGGTGTACAACCCCCAAGTTTCTTGTATCCGAGAATTTCAAGAACTGAGTGGTCACCAGACCTCGCTCGAGCGGTCGCTTGACCTCGCTCGAGCGGTTAAATCGAGGTCGCTCGAGCGGTTAAATCGAGCCACTGAAGCATTACTGGGGACCTCACTCGAGCGAGCTTCCCCTTAGTTTTGGGGACCGCTCGAGCGAGCTCAGAGCTATATTTTTCCTATTCATCCTCGCTCGAGCGAGCCCTTTAGACCGCTCGAGCGAGGAGCGATGATTTTTGCTCCTCGATCAGATCGAGAACACAATTTCACCCTTCATTCAAACCTTAACATCATTAAAAACATTCAACCAACATTCTTCCTATTATTTAAAACATGCCTAAGCATCTATCATGCCTTTAACATACCTCCGACGATGAGTCTTGCGCAAGTTTGATGATTTAAGATTCGAAATTCTATTAGGCAAACAGGCCTCCAATGTTCCTCCTCCAGCCTTTTCTCTAACTCATCTGCCGATTTGAGTCCCAACGAAACCCTAGTTCTTTACTAGGCTCTTCTTCTCTTTCTCTTTGTATTCTCCTTCTCTCTATTTAGGTTAAAATAGAGTTACGCAAGGGCTCTTCTCTCCTCTCTCTTTTACTTTTATACATATAAGTTAGGGAAATACTAGTGTGTTTCCCACATACACACATAGTGTCTATGGTTCGTTTTGGTCTCCTTGTGAAACACATATACCTATATATAATACATGACGTGCACTCATCCCAAAAATCTGGGGTTGTGACAATCACCCCAACTTACAAGATTTTCGTCCTCGAAAATCGACGATATTCTCTTAAGCAGGTACCACTACTGTTACCCGACCCTGAATATCTAAAACAGTAATTAAACGGTTTGTCGCATTTCGCAACAACATGCGTTGGTCATGTCAATTTATTTCCACATAGATGAAAGGGATCATCATTCACAACACTTATTCAATCGTTATATTAATCATCCACAAAAAAATTTGTGACATTCATGTCACGATAGTTTGAAAAAAAAAAAAAAAACATTGACCAGGAAACCATCTCATTACAAAATATCTCAATAAAATATTACATATTATGTGTTCAAAATTAACGTTACTATCTAGTCATCATCCTCCTCATAGTCGTCGTCGTCGTCGCCGGAGTCATCATCATCCTCGTAGTCCTCGTCATCCTCATCCTCGTCGTCCACCCTGACGGTTGTGGTACCCGCTGTGGCATTCCTCGTAGCAGGGCCGGAGCTAGACGCTCCAAAAATAGCATCCCTCATGGCACCGACGCGCTGCATGTATGACTGCGGGTAAGCCTGGCCCATGAGGTCGATAAGTAGTGCTTCCTGGAACCTCCGATGCAATCTGATCTCCCGCCCTTGCTGAAGGATCTCCCACATCATGCCGATTGGTAGTGGGGTATGGGCCGGGAACCGAGGTAGTGGAGTCTGCCGTACGGCGCTTGATGGGTGGTTGTCGGAGACCTGACGGTCTCTTTTCTTGTTGACGCTGGTTTGTAGACTCTTAAGGTTTCGGCTCCAGTCTTGGGCGAGATAGGGGACGACGTTATCGGTGAGGAACAACTCGTCCTCCCGGATCTTAAATCCTCCCTTCCCACTCCGTGAGTCTAGGAGTCGGGAAATTAACCGAGCATATGGTAGTCGATTGATGGGTGGAGGAACAGCACCCTTTACATTTCTTTTATAGGCATGCGCCATGCCTTTTATGATGATCATAGGTGCGTTGATCCACCTATTATGGAATGCGGTGTAGGGCCCAGAATGCATCGGCGTTCTTGATGATGGCCGGTTGGGTGTAGATTCTTTTTGAAGATGACGTCTAGAAGCCACATACGCGGCGGTAGTTGTGATCGAGTAATAGATTGTCCCGAAGCGGACATGCCGCCTGTGATGTCGGAGATGATCGTTGGGAAATCGACGTTCCCAGAAAAAGGTGGTAGGATAAGTGGGCAAGGGGTGTAGATGTGGGGACATTTCATGACTGATGAAATTTCGGCACATCTAAAGATCAGTTCTTTTCCATCGATTGTGACGAGGATAGCGTCCTCATCCACGTTCAAGTTTAGGGTTTGATAAAATAGTTTCACAAGCCTCGGGTAATAACGATCCCCGAACGGCGTAAGCAGGGCCTTAAGATTGTTGTTGGTGATGAAGTCCGATGTCCATTGGGTGGACGTCGGATCCCCGAAACAGGAGCGATGTATATCCCATTCAGTTTCAAAAATTTTGGCCCCCCACCAATCATCTAGTGTGATCGGAGTGGAGGATGGGTTTGGTGATGGTTGTGAAGTTTGCGGCGATTTGTTGCGTGCCGATGGCGACCGAATCGCCATCCTCTTTTTTGGTTGTGGATTTGGGCTTGAAGCCATTAGGTATTTAAAGAGTTTAAAAAAGAAAAGAAAAAATTCGGGAATGGGTAGATTTTACCTAGAAGAATATTCTTAACGGATCGGATTGTCTAAATCCGGTTCGAATCGGACGGAAAAGGTCGAAGATAGCAAGCCCTAAACCCCTCGCTCGGCTCCACTCCCCTGGCTTGAAGATGAAATGGCGTTCTGTTTTCCGCCAGCTATATATAGTTCCTCCTCGCTCGAGCGGTTATTAGTTATCGCTCGAGCGAGACCAGGACCCTTTATATTATATGTTATGTCCTCGCTCGAGCGGTCAAAATGCCTCGCTCGAGCAAGGAATAGCTATCGCTCGAGCGAGAGGAAATTGTTATTTTATGTGGTTCGCTCGAGCGAACATAACTGGTCGCTCGAGCGAGACCAGAACATTTTTCTGGTATCCTTTCGCTCGTTTTCGATTTCAAATCTCAAAAAGTTCAACGAAAAGTGGTTCAATCATTGGTTGGAGTCAATATATATATATATATATATAATTTTATCTTTCGAAAAATATATAGACTTCATACTACCAGCAATCACATATTCTTAATTTGAATAAGACTATTCAGTTGGCAATTTCGAACAATTTGGGATATTGTTCTCTAACATCTGCCTCGCGTTCCCATGTTGCTTCTTCGACCGGATGGTTCTTCCATCGGACAAGCACTAAGGGAATAACTTTTGTTCGCAACACATGTTCTTTTCGATCTAAAATTTCTACCGGCTCTTCAATCATGGTCATATCTTCATGCATTTCGAATGATTGGCCGCTCAGCACGTGGTCATGGTCATTGAGATATTTTCTGAGCATCGACATGTGGAATACATTGTGTACCTGATCAAACAATGGTGGCAATCCAATGCGGTAGGCTACTTCTCCTACTCGACCTAAAACTTCAAACGGTCCAAGATAGCGGGGACTTAGCTTCCCTCTCTTTCCAAATCTCATCACTCCCTTCATCGGTGATACTTTCACGAACACATGTTCACCCACCTTAAAGTCTACACTAGTCCGCTTGATGTCAGCATAGCTTTTCTGTCTGCTTTGAGCCACCTTTAGTCTTCCCCTGATCATGCGGACAATAGCCGCGTTATCTTCAAGTAGCTTGGGTCCCAAAACAAATTTCTCGCCAATTTCCTCCCAATTGATTGGCGATTTGCATCGTCTTCCGTACAAGGCTTCATACGGTGCCATTCCGATGCTCGTCTGAAAACTATTATTATAAGCAAACTCCATCAATGGTAGATGTTGATCCCACGATCCTTGTAATTCTAACATACATGCCCTAAGCATGTCTTCAATGACTTGGTTGACCCTTTCAGTCTGTCCGTCGATCTGTGGGTGAAACGCCGTACTAAAATCTAACCTAGTTCCCATTCCTTCTTGAAATTTCCTCTAAAACTTTGATGTATATAATGGGTCCGATGCAAAACAATGCTACTTGGAATCCCATGTAAGCAGACGATCTCTTTCATATAGAGCTCGCTAATCTTCCCCGTGTACATCGTGTTGTAAGGCAAGAAGTGTCTTGACTTAGTCAATCGATCGACTACTACCCAAATGGCGTTATGCTTCCTTGCGATTCGCGGTAGACGACTATGAAATCCATGGAGATAGATTCCACTTCCATTCGGGTATGGGTAGAGGTGTAATAGGCTGCGGGTGTCTATGATCGATTTTCACTTGTTGGCACGTCAAACACCACGACACGTACTCTGCCATGTCTTGTTTCAAACCTCTCCACCAGTAATTCTTTTTCAGATCTTGATACATCTTCGTGCTTCCTGGGTGGATAGCATAGCTTGACTTGTGAGATTCATCAAGAATCGCTCACCAATTCGGCATTGTCTGGAATACAAAGTCGCCCCTTAAATACTAAGGAACCATCCTCCTTGATTGAAAACTCAGATGTAATACCTTCAGTTACATCTTGACGCATCTTTGTTAGAATTGGGTCTTTCATCTGTAGTTCGTATGTGTTCGAATATCCGTTTCACGATATATTGCCTAAGAAGGCTCCGTGGCTTGTGGTTGTATGTCCGCGCCACATAACGCTAGATCCTCCAACAACTTCCATCGATGTATACCCAAATTAGACTAGCCAATCGGGCGAACTTTTTCGACTCAAGGCGCCGACCACTCGTTAGCTTTGCTCGGATGGTATGCGTATGGAGCATAGTCTTTGAGGAATTCCATCCACCTATCTTTGCCTCATATTTAGTTCCTTCGTAAACAGATATCCGAGGCTCTTGTGGTCGCTGAAAATTTCAAATGTTTCTCCTATAAATAATGTCGCCATATCTTTAATGTGAATATGATCGCCTAGTTCCGATCATGTGTTGGGTAGTTCTTTTCGTGCTCTTTCAACTGCTATGAGGGTAAGCTATTACCTTTTTATATTGATTTAGTACACAACCCAACCCGTTATACGAAACATCACTATAAACTGCGAATCCTCCACTGCTTGATGGAATGGCTAACACTGGAGCTAAGGTGAGTCTCTTCTTGAGTTCTTGAAAACTCTTCTCACACGCCTCACTCCACTCAAATCTTGAGTCCTTTCTTGTAAGCCTCGTAAGAGGTCCTGATATTTTTGAAAACCCCTCTACGAAACGTCAATAATAACCTGCCAGTCCGAGGAAACTTCGGATGTCTGTCACGGTTTTTGGTTGCTCCTTCCACTAGCCTCGATCTTAGCGGGATCTACTGTGACACCATGCTTTGAGACGATATGTCCCAAAAAGCTAACCTCTTCTAGCCAAAACTCACATTTGCTGAGCTTGGCGTACAATTGGTGTTCACGCAAGGTTCGTAGAGCGACTCGTAAGCGTTCTTCATGCTCCGTTTTTGATTTTGAGTAGATCAGGATGTCATCAACAAACACTACAATGCAGGAGTCTAGGTGTGGTTTAAACACCCGATTCATCAAGTCCATAAACGACGACGGTGTGTTCGTTAGTCCGAATGGCATCACTAAAAATTCATAGTGTCCATACCGTATTCTAAAAGCCGTTTTCTGAATGTCCTCGGCCCTGACTCTTAGCTGATGGTATCCAGATCTTAGATCGATCTTGGAAAAATGTTTTGCTCCCTGCAACTGATCGAACAAGTCATCTATTCTTGGCAACAGATATCGATTCTTCACCGTGACTTTGTTCAATTGACGGTAGTCAATGCACAACCGCATCGACCCATCTTTCTTTTTCACGAATAGAACTGGTGCTCCCCATGGAGACACGCTTGGTCTTATGAACCCTTTGTCCATGAGCTCTTCCAATTGTTCTTTCAACTCTTTCAACTCTGCAGGGGCCATCCTATAAGGTGCCTTTGAAACAGGTTCCGTTCCTGGTGCTAAGTCGATCGCAAATTCTACTTCTCTTTCTGGAGGTAACCCTGGCAATTCTTTCCGAAATACATCCGAATTCTCGCACTCATCGCTATCTCAGATAATATTCTTTTCTTCTTTATTTTCTTTCGTGAATGCCAAATAACCGCTACACCCTTTCGATTAAAGCGTTACGCTCCATTGCAGATATGAGTGGTACCTGTGTCGATCTCTCCCCTCGAAATCGAAACGATCTCCTCGTGTTAGGACGGAAAACAACAACTTTATCCTTGCAATCCACTGTTGCGCAGTGATGGGACAGCCAATCCATGCCAAGGATCACGTCGAATCCTTGCATGTCCAACAATATTAAATTTGCGTCTAGTTCGTAGACAATGTGATCCCGAATGCTTACCACTACCGATTTGCAGACTAACTCTGTGTCCACTAATTCTCCTGTTGGGATAGACACTGATAATACAAAGTCTAGTGTCTCCGAAACAATCTTCATCTTCTTTGCAAATCTAGGGGCGATGAAGGAGTGGGTAGACCCTGCGTCTATCAGCACTCGTGCGTCATGTGCTACGTAGCACCCTTTTTCATAGATTTATAACGTACCTATAATGAATACATATACATACATAACATATACTTTATTTAGAATTTTTTTATTTTTTTTTCTAATGCGCAACAACGGTTATATATATATTTGTCTTAATGAAAGCACATTCTCTATCTAGAATTGTATTGAAACCGAAATTCTTTATTTAAAAGAAATCTCACCTTAGATGATGTCGTGTACACTCCCTGCTTCCTGGGCGGTAACTGCGTAGGCTCTCCCTCGAACAACAGGCTTTCGAGATTGAATAGGTTGTGGCATGGAAGTTGGGGTCGTCTTTTCTTTAACTGTCTCAGGGCAATCTCTAATCATGTGGCCTATCTTGCCGCATTTGAAACAGCCTCGCATTCCCTGCCTACAATCCGCTGTTTTGTGGGACTTGCCACACTTGGCACAAGTTTCCCTTGGTTTTGAAGTAGCAACTCTCAAAAAACCTTGGGTAGTTGTAGCCCCGCTGGAAATAGCAGGACCTTCATACCTCATCGGTCTCCCTAATGCTAGCAACGGAAAACTTTGATAAGTAGCTTGTTGTGCAGCTCTCCCATACCCTGTCTGGAACGATTGTCTCTGATTCGGTGCTACAAACCTCGGTTTCTTATGTACCGATTCATAGCTCCCCGTCCTGCTTGGATCAATGCTTCCTCTTCCTTGTTGTTCCCTCTGACGGTATCGGTTATTGTTTTCTTCTTCGACTACTAATGCCTTACTCATTACTTCTCCATAGGTCTTCAGCTGGAAGGGCGCAACCCCTCCTCGGATGTCCGACCTTAAGCCCTGTTGGAACCTCTTCGCTTTCATCAAGTCTGAAACTACGTAGTCTGGGGCGGCTCATGAATTCCACTCCATACTCTCTCACGGTCATCCTTCCTTGCGCTAGTTGTAAAAATTGGGTCTCCATCTGATTCCTCACAACTTCAGGAAAATATTGCTTATTGAATTCTTCTACGAATTCATCCCAAGTCCATGGCATATCTGGAGTTTCTTGTGCTCTTGTTCGTGAAACGGATTTCCACCAAGGTCTGGCTTCTCCATCTAACATATATGCCGCCCAACGGACGCTCTCATCCTCTGTGCATGTCAGTACGCTAAACACCTTTTCCATTTCACCCAGCCAATTTTCGACTGCCATTGCGTCACTTTGTCTGAAAAAATTTGGAGGTCTCATCCTTCTGAACTCGGTGAATGCTGAAGCCACTGGTGGTGTAAGTCCCACTGAAGGTGTAGGTGTTCGTTGT
Organism: Chloranthus sessilifolius; assembly: GCA_021018995.1. Lineage (NCBI taxonomy): Eukaryota > Viridiplantae > Streptophyta > Magnoliopsida > Chloranthales > Chloranthaceae > Chloranthus > Chloranthus sessilifolius. The sequence continues at coordinate 37,206,798 of CM037586.1, forward strand.
GGTTCTGGTATCAGAGGCGCAGCCCAAGGACGCCGTCATGTCGTGCCATGGCAGTTGCCATTGTCTCCATTGTGTGCATCATCCTCTGACGCTCTTCTCTTTCTTCATTTCTCTCCCTCACTCTATCTTGTTCCCTCTGATTTCGATCCTGTCGATCTAGATCTTGATCCTCTGCTTGATTTTGGTTTCCTCCACATGCCTGAATCTCCCTGCTTCCCAATGGCACTCTTGTAGGTGAGACGAACCCATCTCTCACAGAATTCCTATCATGACCACCCCTGGGTCGGCCTCTTCCTCTAGGAAACATAACGGTCTGCATGAGAATCCATAGTCTCGTTAGCAGAAGTCCCTATATTCTGACGATATGATAGCCAGAACTAGAAAGAAAATGCTTTGATACCAACTGTGACAGTCCGAATTTTGGCATACCGAAATCCGTGCCATCAGCACGACCTTCAAGGCCGTGCCCTGGGTTCTTTACAAAACATTGATATATACAAGCCAAAACTGTACTTGAAGCACACGTAGCTACTCTAAATAAAATCTCAAAAAAATCATGGTATCGCAAGGCAGTCCTTGTCCCATGCCAATTCATGGGCATAAGAACTTACCCAAACCATTAGTGATAACAGTTCATCCTAGACATTTTGTCAAAGAAACGGTATTTAAAAACATTCGAAATAAAGAGGCTTGACATACCAAGCCGTACCTAATACTCTCAACTCACTCTCAAAGTATGCAGTGGGTTTCCTAGATGAATTCCTCAGGAGGAGGTTCTGACTCTTCTGTGGGCACGTAATCCGAAACCCCTGGATCAGCGTCTCCAGAAGTCTCTGCTGCCGCTAGTCCTGGACCTGCGACATATAGTCTAAGGGGGGTGAGCTACATCCTAGCTCCGTAGGGAAACAAAAAGAACATATAGATTGACCTTCACACATATGTCAGCAGTTTAAGAAAAACATAAAATTATCGAGTAATCACTTATGGACAACAATTGAAATAACTGGAAATAGAAGTAATGGTTTTGTTTAATCTCCTTATTAGTTTAGTTGTGAATTTGGCCTAATCACTTAAATCTTAACTTAAGTAGTCCCCGAGTAATATAGCATCGAGCCCCGATGGAATACCCACCATCGTCGTCTAACTAGACAGTTATTATATGTATCCCCCGAATATCGCCAAGCCCCCTTTCTCATAGGTGGCGGGGTCTATTTTAGATCTACATCCTCGATGTGCTATGAAAGTATCTGGATCTGATTGCCGCCGTACCGCTCACGGATATCCTGTCGAGTCAGTCGTGGGTATCCCGCCACGTCGGTGGGGTATTCTAATCAAACCTTAAATAATAAAAATATCAAATGTGCTCTACATATAGTTATTCACCGTGATTGTGCTAATTATATTACATCAGGCCTTATCACATTACTTACATTTCTCTGTTAGTTTTCATCTGCATCCCTGGGATGCCCCTTATTTCCATCGCATCCTTCTTTGTTTAACTATATGATTTTTCGTCCCCTGGGGACTCCAAGACTTTCACGTTTTAAACTCACTCACACACCCTTTTTTCATGAGGACCATGCAGTATTTGACTATTTAAATGGATTACACTACATATATGAATTTCATGGAATAATGCACATGTTTCAAGAATATTCCCTACCTCGACGAATTTCAAAGCACGCCTTTTCGTAGAGGTTTATACTTCATGATCATGCGTCAAACCTACATTTCAATTTAGCATAGGCTTAGAAAAGTCACTAGAACCATTGGGGTGTACAACCCCCAAGTTTCTTGTATCCGAGAATTTCAAGAACTGAGTGGTCACCAGACCTCGCTCGAGCGGTCGCTTGACCTCGCTCGAGCGGTTAAATCGAGGTCGCTCGAGCGGTTAAATCGAGCCACTGAAGCATTACTGGGGACCTCACTCGAGCGAGCTTCCCCTTAGTTTTGGGGACCGCTCGAGCGAGCTCAGAGCTATATTTTTCCTATTCATCCTCGCTCGAGCGAGCCCTTTAGACCGCTCGAGCGAGGAGCGATGATTTTTGCTCCTCGATCAGATCGAGAACACAATTTCACCCTTCATTCAAACCTTAACATCATTAAAAACATTCAACCAACATTCTTCCTATTATTTAAAACATGCCTAAGCATCTATCATGCCTTTAACATACCTCCGACGATGAGTCTTGCTCAAGTTTGATGATTTAAGATTCGAAATTCTATTAGGCAAACAGGCCTCCAATGTTCCTCCTCCAGCCTTTTCTCCAACTCATCTGCCGATTTGAGTCCCAACGAAACCTTAGTTCTTTACTATGCTCTTCTTCTCTTTCTCTTTGTATTCTCCTTCTCTCTATTTAGGTTAAAATAGAGTTAGCAAGGGCTCTTCTCTCCTCTCTCTTTCACTTTTATATATATAAGTTAGGGAAATACTAGTGTGTTTCCCACGTACACACATAGTGTCTATGGTTCGTTTTGGTCTCCTTGTGAAACACATATACCTATATATAATGCATGACGTGCACTCATCCCAAAAATCTGGGGTTGTGACACCTTCAGAAAGCAGTCTATCTACTCAAGCTAAACACTGTGAAGCCTTCTGCACCCTCTCAAGGCTCGGGACCCAACAGATATTTATTGACTTCGAGGACATTTTCAGAACTGCTTCATCACATGAGACACCTGTCAGAGTGTGTTGTGCTTTTCCTAACATAATGGAGCAATACTTGGCTAAAAGTAAGTCACGTCAACAGATCCTAACTGTCTTGATTTTCTATCCTTTGATTGGCCAAAGCATAAAGCACTTTTTAGGTGTGTATAAATAGAGAACAAAGCATGCCCTAAAGAATCATCCGGATTAGCTGAATCAATCCCTAAGCCAGAAAGGCCGAGAGGCCTGAGCTTACTTTTAGGGTTTAGGTCATTTTTAGGGTTTAGATCATTTTCCTTTTTGTTTTTCTTCTTTCCTTAGCTATCTGCAGTCTGGCTAAGTCCTTGTAGCAGTTAGGGTTAGATTTCATTGTAAAAGGGATTTGTAATAGCGTTGTGAAGACTTGGAGTCTTGCAGAGACTGCAGACTTGAGGCCAAAATTCTAGTAACCTCCTTTTGGCAATGAAAAGTTGGTTTTACTATTTCATTCAATATGTAATTTCTTGTGACTTTCATTAAGATCTTTATAGATTTTATGCACCTATGGATGCATGAGCTTGTAGCATTGCAGATATAGTGTCTGTAGTGATTTTCTTATTCTAGCTCTAACACCTATGATTGGATTATATCCCTGAGATATCATGTGACCATTTGAGTGGATAGGATATAGCCCTAAAACTAGTCCATATCTCAGGGTTGAGTTGAATTGTTCTACCTTGTATTTGTGCTTGTAGCCAAGTGAGGGACTACTGCAGATCCAACTCTTGCTCTACTTTGTAATGCTTTTTGCAATGAGAACCAATCCCTAACTACTTACTTCTCCATTTTCTATTTATTTTACCAACCATCTTCACTCTTCTTTAACCCCTTTCTTTTATTTCAGATCTTGTTTTTATTTTTATTTTTAGTTAGTTAGTGACAACCTCAAAAACACCCCTCTCTACCCTATTTATTAGTTAAGATAGATTAGGTTTAGAGTTGCTAGATCTATAGCAGATCTGGAGATTTACTACCCTTAGATTCATAACTCCCTATGGGACAACTCTTACTTCATCTAAAACTTGCTGCAATAACCATGTATCTTGCAGGTAGTGTTTGTGTTCTAATTTCATATTTTTCCTCTTTATTTTATTTTTACCCCTCTTTGTTTCTGTCATATTTTGATTATTTTTGTAATAAAGAACACAAGCAAAAGTAAGCCAACACCAAAAAACCATAGTAGAGACCGCTGATGAGCGGGTTGATCGGGTGCCTAACACCTTCCCCATCAATAACTGAAGTTCTTACTCAAGAGCCTTTGGCGATGACCAGTAAATCGGAGTCATATCTTACTCTTCGGTACTTAGAATATTGATATTGGTATCCCGGAATACCAAAAGCTCTGGGTGGCAACTCCATCCTTTATTCAAAGGGTGCGCATCATCGCGACAGACCCACAAGATCCACGGTTGCACACTCCCCTACAGCTTAAGTCCCATGGCTTATCTTAACTTATCTTAGCACTTATCTCACCTACGACTTAAGTATTGTGGCTTATCTTAACTTATCTGAGGCTTAGGTCCCGCGATTATACTTTAAGGTTCACGACTTCGGTCTCAGTCACCTTCTTATTCTTATAGGTTCATAGCTTAGGTCCCATTCACCTTCTTATTCTTATAGGTTCATAGCTTAAGTCTCGTTCACCTTCTTATTCTTATAGGTTCATGGATTAGGTCTCGTTCACCTTTTCTTAATTTGATTTAACTTATCACCCTTATTCTTAACAAAGAATATATATTCATCATATCATTGTTGGGATTTGAGATCCCTAATCGCGTGGAAGAAATGGATGGATCACGATCGATTCTACACACTTCGAGAAAGGCCGAGATAATTTAATGTTCATTGATTTGAGCCGTCAACTACTAGAGAAGACGATATATCTTCACGTCACGTCAATTCGATGGTGATTGATGACACCGTAGAAGGACAATCACAACTCTAGGGTTTAGGCTTAGAAAAGAAGGGAAAACTTGTCAGAAAGAAGATTTTCACATCCGTAAGTTATAATCTCTAAAAACTATATATTTATAGATAACCCTAATATGATTCTTATATGGTGTATATCACACACACACTAGAGGTTGTACAAGTGGCATCTCAGCCATTTAAGACAGCATCCTCACTCAACCCCGTAGTGAGTAGTGTCATGATTAACAAGTTCTTTGGAGCCCAAATATAGAATCGTATAGTCCTTACAGAACAAAGGACCTGTGAAGTGGGACCAGTCGAGATCGCATATCTCTGACACAGGTGTACACGTACTAAGTTGCCATCTTTCTAGTGCACCGTCACCCAAGCTTTTCTATGTCTGCCCTAGTTCGCATGACCACACCAGAATATACGACTTTCAATCTAAAATTATAATCTCATACTATACGCAGTTATTTAATTTATCAAAAAAATTTTGAAACAGTTTCTTCGAATCTATTTTGAAAATAAAATATTTAATAAATTTATATATTTAAAAAAATATATTATTGCTTAAATCTTTTATAATTTATGATGCCGACAGATAATTCATTGGCCCTAGGAGCATGGTGCTGATGTCAAAGAACTTCTCCACGCAACTACGTAGTTCAGATTTCAACTAAGCCGCTTTCCTAGTAGTATATGCACCTGATCAGATTAGTCACGATTATCGTCATTATACACTAAAGTAGCGACACCCAATCTAATCCTCATATACATAAAGGTGGGTAGATAAGGGCACAAGAGTCACCTACAAGACTGGTAGCTCGCACTATGTAATAATCAGATCGGATCATGCAACAATAGGTAAGGAAGTTCAGGAGCACTCGATGCTCCGAACACGTGGTCGCTCATCCACGCTGTAAAGTAGATAAATTGAACTCAATTAGTGCTCGTTAGTTCTACAATATATAGGCTAACTGAAAAGTATCAGGACCACTAGCCTGGTTCCCATTCAGGCCATAACGTCATCACTAGATCACACCAGTGAATGTGTCATTCGACTCTAGGTCTCATCCCCAAATGCAACTTACGCCCATGTGCAATGGTGTTTAACTGTTGCTACTTTCGTATGGAGTCATTTGGAGGTGGTTATCACCTACTCGTATAACTTATTGCTTTCTACTACTCCAGACTTGATATTAGGCCATGTGAGTGGGCAAGTAGCCTACTGACGAAAGATCATTTTTCCCACGTGAATGCGATCTCGCGCAATCACACAATGATCAGCATAAGAATATATAAACACTAAGAATGATAATAAATTAATCATATTGTGCATAAATAACTAAAATATAATGTAAAAAAAAATAAAACTTAGTCATAAACTGGTGTTCGCGTCCAATAAATAACAACCATTTATAAATGAAAACTATGAAATAGTAATGGAACCATAACTGCCACTGACACCTGCACAACTCAGAGTCTACTCACTCAAAGTTTACATAAACCCATATGTCTAACATGTATCTCATGGACATCTCTCGCAATGGGTTTTGTCATGGGATCTGCCAACCTTTCTCTGAAAGGAATTTGATGGAGTACGGCGTTCTTGTCCATGATAAGGTTTCTGGTGTAAGAAGACCAAGAAAGACCTAAGAACCTTTTAGAACGATTCTTTAATCGAAGTAACTAAACACTTATCATTACTAACTAAGAGGATGTCATTGACATATAATGATAAAAAAATGAAATGTCTATCAAACTGTTTAAGATGTACACAATTATCTTTCTCACTCATAAGGAAGCCAAACAAGTAAACGATCATATGAAACTGCATGTACCATTGTCTAGAGAACTGTTTCAACCCATAAAGAGACTTTAAAAGTCTACAAACTTTGAAGGTCTTACCCTTCTCGGTTAAACCAATGGGTTGTTGCATAAAAATCCCTTCCTTTAGATCACCATTTAGAAAAGCGGTTTAAATATTTATATGATAGAGTTCAAAGTCTATGCACAGAATCAAAGATAAGATCATTCGAATTGAGAGAAATCGAGACACTTGGGAGAATGTTACATCATAATCAATTCTCTCAATCAATGTGAATCCTTTGGCGACTAAACGAGCCTTAAATTTGTCTATGAAGCTACCTGCATTCCTCTTAATTTTAACAACCCATTATTCCCAATGGCTTTACAACTAAGAGATAAATAAATAAGCTCCCACACAAGGTTCTTCCTCATAGATTCTATTTCTTCATTCATGGTAGTTACCCAATCATCGCAATTAGGAGAAGTCATGGTATGCTAATAAGTTTCAGGTTCATTATCATCCATGACTACATACGAGAATAATTCCCTTCAATCTTAAAATTTTATGAGGAATTCTATCATATATACTCCTTCGAACCTCAAGAACACATTGAAGAATGCTCCCACTATTTACGGGATCAATAGAGGCATTCTCATTAATTTCAAATGAGCTCCCACTATCCTGAGTTGCGTCCGATAATTCATATAACTCAGTATCGATCATGAGATGCTTCCCGCTGAGATATTTATCCTTTATAAAGGTAACATTGCAAGATTCGACCTCAATCAAACCTTCACACTCTTCATAGACTAATATATAACCCTTTGAATCATCTGTATAGCGTACAAAAATACACTTGACGGTTCGACTATCCAATTTACTTTAATTGGGCGCAAGAATCAATACATGACCTAGAGATCCCCAATGGTGTTGATTACCCAGAGAAAGTGGCCTTCCTATTTAAAGTTCATACAAAGATTTTGAAACCAACTTAGAAGGGACTCTATTCAAGACATAAACGACCGTTAGCAGCACGTCACCCCAAAAGCTCGCAGAGATTGGCATGTGTCATCATCGATCTAACCATATCAAGAAGAGTTTTATTCCTTCTCTCAGCCACTCCATTCTGTTCGGGAGTATAGGCCATGGTGAACTACCTAAGGATGCCAACACTTTCACAAAATAGTTTAAAATTTTTAGCAATGTATTCACCACCTCTATCTAATCTAAGCACTTTGATTCTACGATCACAATTGATTTTCAACTTCAATTTTATATTTTTGAAAATATACAAGTGCATCAAATTTTTGTGATATAAGAAATACATGCCCATACCGAGAAAAATCATCATTAAAAGTTGTAAAGTATTGGCATCCATTTTTGACGCGTTGTAATATCCTGAAAATTTTGAACCCGAACACGCTTGACCATGTGTACGTGTTCAACATGGCACATAATGCCACTTAGAATTTTTGAAATACTTAATTTGGAAAAGCACACCTTGTGCAAAAAGTGTATATGTTTGATTTGGGTAATTAGTTGGCTGAGCTCTGTGAGAGCACCAACGGTGAGATATTTGCATTGAAAGTGAAGTTAGAATCTCATTTTTGGCCATTGATAGAAAGCATGTGCACTGACTCACGGTGTGACGACTTAACACCGAAACAAGTCTCATAAGCATAAAAGGGGATAAAAACTCATTTGAAACAAATATCTTTGATATTTGCAAGAGAAAGAGTACAGAACAAGCTTCCACCTCTCTTTCCAACCAACTTTTGAAACCCTAAGCTCCTCAAGCTTCTTCTCTACAAGGATTCTCGTGATTTCGACTGCGAGGAACCTTCAAGACTTGACAATGTTGAGATTGAAGAGAGCGAGATAGAAATCTTCAAGCTTTGATAAGGTTGAGATTGAAAAACGAGAAGGAACGTGTCTTTGAACGAGCAAGTATCGTAGCATGTATCGTCGAGCGAGCGTGATATTGAGCACCATGAGATTTCACAAGTGTGACACCGAAACCCTCTTTGACGATTATCAAAAGCTTCGTATATGCTACATTAGAAGGTAAGTTACATTTATCGTGTGAAATTATTTTCTTAAACTTAGATTGATAGATATGTGGTGTGTGATTGAATTCATTTTGAAATTTGGGAAAAAACGAGCCCAAAAGAAAGAAGTTACTGAATTGCACAGAATCGCTCCCGCGAATTGAAAAATCGCTCGAGCGAATTGAAAATCGATCGAGTGATGTACCTTCAGAGAGCAAGAGAAAGAATTGCAGAAAAAAAATCGCTCGCGCTATTTTTCCTTAGATTTTAGGCAAATTTTCTCTAGAAAAATTCACTCGAGCGAATTTGGAGTGCCACAGGAATTGTCATAATTGCTCGCTCGATGTTGGAAACCGTTCGCACGATTTGCCATGTTTTTTGCTGTCTTGGTCTTTTCTTTGGGAGAACTTGTGAGTGTTTTGAATCATTCGATTGCTTCATTATTGATATGTGATTTATGAACTATTGTTATCTAGATTGAGTACTAAAGGCTATCGATAGGATCATTGCATTGCTTTGTTTGATTTCAAGGTTATGGTAGGGAAAACTCAACACATAATTTTCATTTTCGATTTTGATTCATAGACTCCTTGATGTAATCGAATGTAAGCTTTGAAAATGAAATTGAATATGTGTTTTTGAAATTGTGTATGAAATAAAGAATGAACTTCGAATGAAAATCGATATATGAACTCCTAATAGAAATTTACATGTTTTATCAAAATTGAACATCGAAAGTAATTTTTGAATGCCATATCGAACATTGATCATTGAACTTCGAATTGATAATGTGGAATATTAAATATTGAATATTGATCACAAGTAGAATATTGACTATTGAACGATTGAACCATTGAACTTTGAATTGTGAATGTGGAACGTTTGAACATTGAATTTAGCTGTGTTAGAAATTGACTCAAGTAATAAGTATTAGTAATGCATGATGATTTAAGGTTATGTGAATGAAAACCCTAACAGTGAACCGGTACTACGGGTTATACCGTACACAGTGGACCAGTACAGCAGTTTATATCATACAAATTAGACCGTCAAGGTCATTTCATAAAGTGTTCATTGAATGAAGATAGTTAGAAAAAAAAACTATTGAAAAATTGGCTCAACAATGATATACTCGCGTTGGAGTTTCTTAAGTTATGATTTAAGGCATGCATGAATGAATGAACTAAGAGATTGCAAGTGAAATATGAAATGAATAAACATTATTGAACTTTGAATCTGAAAGAACTTTATAGGTAAAATTGAATATTGAATATGAGTTTTGAAATGGAAAACACTGAATGATTGTATTTTATCTGAAAATGCGTTTGAATCTTAGTCAGTAATGTTATGTTTCGTTTGATTAAATGTGAATTGACATTGATTTTTCTCTACTGAGTTTAGACTGTTAGCTCATCCCGACATTTATGTCACAGGTGGGAATTTAGACCAGGAGCTTGGATTAGAGAACGATCTAGACTACAATCCTAAGGTAGAAGAAGATCTTTTGCCCGAGGAGTTTTATTTGTAGAGACATTAGGAGATAGATTTTGGATTTGGTACAGTATAGGATTCTTTTTGTGTATATATGTTGGTAGACCACTGTTTAGGTGACAGTCGGCCATCACCGGTGGTTCACTGTGTTATTTTTGTTCTATGCCTTATATAGAGATGAAGCCTGTTAGTGTCATATGATATCTGCGTGATTGTTTCGCATGTGTGAATGTACTACATACCCGATGATTCAGTTTTCTCTAAATTCTCCATAGAGAGAATCAGACCGTTATGATGGTTATGTATTAGAAAGCATCAGACGATCCGATTTTCTTAGGATTGCGTGTAAGGAAAAATTAGATTGTCACCTGACTATCAGGCCTTTCCCAGGAATTTGTCTGGGAAAAGTCGGGGATGTCACATGCATACATTGAAGGGTCCACATATATCTATATGCACAATTTGAAGAAGACCTTGAGATCTAGTTGCCTTAGGAAAGGGTTTTCTACATGCCTTACTAGTTATACAGTACTCGCAAATGAATAAATTAATTTTTATTAAGGAACCCAAAAGGCCTTCTTTGGCCAATCTAGCAATTTGATATCCACCGATGTGACCTAATCTAGCATACCATTTAAGGGATTCATAAGTGATAAAGGTATCAAATTAGGCAATAACAGGAAGTAAAGATAAAGAATAGATGAATCAACAATGTCTAAAGCAAAGAGGTCTCCAACTAAATAAAATATTATTTTTACGACGAGACATACGATATGCTTGAAACTCTATTTTCAAAACACGAATCCTTGCGTTAGATTTTCTAGCATATGCCTTGTAAAGAGCGTCCCATAACTCCTTTGCGGTAGGACAAGACTCATTGATAGGAAGGAGTTCTTTGTGAAGACTCAAAAGGATAAGGTTTCGGGCTATGCAATTTTATTTAAGCTATTTTTGGTATTTCTCATCTACAACTATAATAGCCGCAATGGGCACATCCTCATTAGGTTCATCCATGATTTCTTCTATAGCATATTGGATATCCTTCTCATCCAGGAGGATTCTCATCAGACGGACCAATCATCGTAATTGTTGCTATCAAACTTCTCAGTCTTAATCAAGTCAGCAAATTAGGATTTGGTAGCCATTTTTTTTCACTACTTCAAGAAAAAACATGAGTTAATTATTAGACAACAATATTACATTTTATGCATAATCTCTATAATATTCTCCAAAATATCAAAGGGATTTCTCGATGCTGAGATGACTTTGGAAGTTATTAGATCGGTTTGAAAGTATTACATACCCGATTGGGTATTGCAAAACCAATAAAGATTAATCATATAGTTGTGGAGTATCTCACCATTAATAGTCTCAATGACAAACATAACCTACTCATCTTGGTGTGTAGCCAAATATATGGTTAGTGAATTATATAAGATAATCTCGACAGGATCATTGAAGATTATCAAGATAAACAAGTCAACTATTCAACCATTTACATCTCACAGAAATACTACGATAAAATAATTACGAACACAAAATTGCGTTATCAAGTAATCTTGAAATGACTTGAACTCATGAATAGTTCCCATGGGGATCTATAGTTTAAGCCCTAAAACTACTCTTCCACAACTAGAACTATTTATTACAACTCGAGTCATTATATAAATGCAACACCCTATAAAACTAATAGAACTACTCCATCACATCAATTGGGACGCTTCTCTTAAGAGCTCTATCGCGCCTCTTGATCATTTGTGTCATAGGTACATCTCCGTAAGGGTGCAAGTCCGTATACATGTATTCACCAATTTATAAACTGAAGAAAGTAAAAAAATACATTGACTCGTTCTAATATAATTTTATCAATTAATAAAATATCCTAAGATGTATGTCATACTCGATAATACAACGATGTGTATAACCCACAACCAATCAAAAATAAATTATCATTCATCCACATATCATATTAGAATAAAACAATTAAAATTTTATTCATTGGGACTGACGATAATTAAATATCATAATTAAATAGTATGAATAATATTCATAAATTTTTGAGTGGATCAAACCATCAAAAAAGAAATTAGACTAATTCAATCAAGAGATCTCATCGAGTAGATCAAAATCGACTACTTATGGGCTAAAATTCGATAAGTAATGAGGAAATTATTGCGAAAATAAAAAGGCAGTCAAACTATTACAGTTATGAAAATTGCGCATGTGCGCATGTTTGACCGATCAGATTGGGCCATTCAAATTACTAAAATATGTGATATTTTGTTAAAAGTAGTTCATTAAGAGAACTGACTATCTAATGACTTATATCTTACAAAAGGGAAAAGATCAATGTAAAACAAGAGCCTCAAAACAACCCCAAAAAGAGTTGTAAATGTCAATATATATAATTTTATATTAAAACATCTTGCAACAATATGTTGTTAACATAATTGGTCAAGAGAGGTTCTTTACTACTTCTTTGAGGTAGAGGTTGACGGTTTAAATCCCCTCACCTCCAAAACATTTTTAATTCATGCATTATGCATGAAGCAAATTACCACGGACCTGGTCTGGACCAGGCCTGAGATTTACATAGACCCGGACCGGGCCTGACATAAATCCAGTTCAAAAAATGTTGGCGAGCTGGCCCAAAATGGGACCAGTATCAAACCAAGACCCATCTAGATCCGACCAAGTAGCTACCCGAATGGACTCGGCCCAAAACGGGTCCAATCCAAAAACTGTTGGCGAGCTGGCTCAAAACAGGCCCAGACCCGATCTAGGCTCGGCCCAGTATTAAGACCCATCTAGATCCGACCCAGTAGCTACTCGAATGGACCCAACCCTAAACAGATCCATCATTCTAAATTGGTTTGTGATCCATTTGGGACAACTTTGTATGATCATTGACCCACTTCAAGACCCTGCTTCTCTGGGGGGTTTTGGGACTTTCACACTTCCCACTTTGGGTATTAGACCCAGATTTCTTAAGCAGTGGTATAGTAGCTTGAATGAAAGCGAGCTCGCTGGCCTGGATCAACTGGGGCTCACTCGTATCCCCTCTTTCCTGGATATGCCACCCTTTTTGGATTTTATTCATGCAGCAGTTTCTCATTGGGATGCTGAAACTCATGTCTTTCGATTTGGCGCTTGAGAATTAACCCCGACCCTTGAAGAGATAGACTCTCGAAGCCAGGCTATGCTCGGGTTGTTCACACAACTCTGGATTTGAAGAAAAGTGATTATGAGAAAAGTTTCACCAGTGAGCCCACCAGGTGTTCGGTGAAATTCCTAAGAGAGATTTTTTGTAATATTCCAAAAATTTCGAGTTAAATAGTGACCTCGGGATCCGTGCCCGACTGGTCATAGGTTTGACCATGTAAGAGTTCACAAGTTAACGTAGGATAAGATGAACGGATGAGATGTGAGAATTTAAGTAACTGTGTGGAATGTGACGAAATCTGGAGCCACATACACCTACTTCTGGTGTATGTGCTCAACACACGGGTTGAATGGGAAATAAAAGGGTTTAATTGTCCTAGTTCTTTTGTTTGGTTGTTGAGAGAGAGTAAAGAAGAGAAAGAGAGAGAAGGAGAGCATAGTTAATGCAAGGAGTAATGGTGGGTGTTTGGAAGGGGGATTCAAGCATTTAAAAGGCCGATTCGACACGAAAGATCCGCTCAAGCCAAAGCTAGAACCCTAGCCTTTCCAACCCCTTTGACCATATCAAATTGAGATTGATTGAAGGTAAATTTTATAAATTTAATGCATAGGTTATAGAGGTTTAAATTCAGTCAAAAATGTTTAAAATGATACATTAAGTACTTAGAAAAATGAAGGAAAAAGATTTGGAAGAACAGCCCAAAGGGGGGCTGAATCTGGCCAAATCAATTAATTGAAATCAGGTTTCGATTAATCGATTTTCACCAAGAAGTTGAAAAGTCAAAGAACCTGAATTCGATTAATCGAATTGAGTTTCGATTAATCGACCTTGGATTTCGATTAATCAATTTTGGTGTCGATTAATCGACTGGGAACCTCCAGTGGCTGGAGGAAAGTGACCTGGGAAAATCGACTAGTCGAAATGGGATTTCGATTAATCGATTTAGAATTTCGATTAATCGATTTGAGATCGATTAATCAATTTTGGGGATTCGATTACTCGAATTGAGAATCGAATTGATAGAGTAGAGAATTTCGATTAATCGATGTGGGATTCGATTAATCGAATGGGGATCTCGATTAATCGATTTTGGGAACCGATTAATCGATTTTGAATTTCGATCTTGGAGTTCGATTAATCGGCTGACTTAAAATTTGTTAACTTTTTAGTTTGACTTCAAGATTCTCGGGGGGTCTTGGACCTTCCTTATTGCATCTTTAATGATGTGTTGCATGTGTTATGTTGTACCATAGGTGGTACGTATGATCATGGGCACAAGAAGCCACGTGGGACCTTGACGCGTGATTTATCAGAGATTTGAGGTAGGGAACACCTTGAACATGTACTTTAGTTTGCAAGAGCATGTATGTAGTGATATAGAATCAAATTAAAAATTATTTTTATTACTTAAAGTTTTGTGAAAAGTGTGTGTGAGTGATACCAATAAGAGTATCTAATGATGAGCCATCCCCAGGGGATGAGGAAGTGATTTAATAAGAGCATCAGGTGTGATGCAAGTGAATAGATACATCCTAGGGATGTATATAGGATTGAATAATGTCTGATAGGGCCTAACTGATATAAGATACCACACTTACACGGTGAATAACTATATGTAAAGTACCTTATATTTTCGTTATTTGAGGTTTGATAAGATACCCCACCGACGTGGCGGGATACCCACGACTGACGCGGCAGGATATCCGTGACCGATACGACTGTGAAACCGTAAGCCAGTGCGGAGGCATATCCGTACACAGTAAGCACACCCCAGGGGTGTTGAATTGAGATAAGTTGAAATCCCGCCACCGATCCCCAGGGGAAAGGGGCTTGGGTACTAATTGTATTCCCAGGGAATACGTTTAAAACTGTCTATATAGATGACGATGAAGGGTATCTCATCGGGGCTCGATGCTATATTGCTCAGGGATTACTTAAGTTGAAAGGTTAAGTTTTTCTTTAGGCCTAGTCAGCATTATTCATGAGTAATTAAAAGACATGTGTAAACTATCAGTAAAATGTGATTCTTTTCAACTGTTTTCTCAGTAATTGCATAGATACATCATACATGACATATCATGGAATATATGTGAGTTTTAATTTATATGTTCATTGTGTTTTGTTCCCTATTGAGCTATGATGTAGCTCACCCTTTAGACTATACGTCATAGGTCCACTACTAGCAGCTGCTGAGGCTTCAGGGGACGTTGACTCTGGTGAGTCGGACTTTGCGCCTGGTGATGAGTTGGAGCCGCCTCCGGAGGACTTCTTCTAGAGGACTCCGTTGTGAACCTTTGAGAGTTTTGTGAGTGTTTTTGGTACGGCTTGGTATGTCAAGCCTTATTTTTGATTAAACAATGTAAATAAATGTTGAGATTATTCTTTTGGGCGAACCATCCTTGATGATCAGCTATTATCGATGGTTCACCCCTCTCTTACTGCGTCTTCTCAACGGTTGGCGTTTCTCACCAAATCGACAAAACTTGTCTGCTATTGGTACATAAGAAAATCATAGATAATGGGTAGGGAGATTTTCGAGATCTCGATTTGCTCCTCATTGGGGGTTTGATTTCTCACTTGGGCTATTAGGGCCCTCCACCTCCCGAGATACTCGTTAAAAGTCTCATCGGGTTTTTGTTTCAACCATGTCAGGTCTAATTTGCACAGTTCGATATCTATGTTATAGATATATTGTTCTTGGAACAGGTGAGTGAGGTCTTTCCATGTTATCAACATAGATGATTCGAGAGACGTAAACTACCTCAATGCTGGACCCGTGAGGCTTTTCTGAAAAACTTTGATAAGGAAGCGCTCATCTCTGCCATACTGGCACATGTCCCCACAATAGGACTTCAGATGGGTGATTAGATTGCGTGTGTCATTATATTTATCGAATGTGGGTACTTTAAATTTGGGCAAAAATGGTACCTCAGCAAATAAGCATAAACCCGAGAAGTTGGTAGCGTGGATCTTTGTTCCTCCCATCTTCATCAATTGTTTCTAAATTTTGTCCATCTACTCTCTTAGCAACTCAGACTCCTTGAATGGTAATACTAGGGCGGGTTCCTCAATAGGCTGCCTCCATTCATTTTGGGTGGCCTGCTGGTTGGTGAGTGTGCGTGGTGAGAGATTAGAGCTGGCAAATGCCCTTGCATAGGCCCCATTATTTCTGATCTTATCATCTTCATATTATAGATCAACACATGGTGGAGGAAGGGTGAGGTTATCTTGTTTGTTCTGAGTGGGCTAAACGGGTGCCTGGTGAGGCCATTGTACGTGGGAGAAGCTTTGATGGGTGACTTGTGGGCTAATGGGATGAGTGAATTGTGAACTTTGGACGGGTGCCTGATGAGGCCGCTGCATTTGGAGGAAACCTTGGGGATGGGAGAGAGATAAGAGGGTGGGTGAATTGTGAATTTTGGATGGTGCCTGGTGAGGCCATTGCATTTGGAGGAAACCTTAGGGATGGGGGTGAGAGGTAAGAGGATGGGTGAATTGTGAATTTTGGACGGGTGCCTGGTGAGGCCATTGGGCTTCGTGGGAATTCTAAGGATTTGGTTGAGGGGTGAAAGGGTGTGTAAATTGGGGTGGGTTGGAGGTTTGCGATGGGTTCCCATATTGTGAAGGGGTGTGGATGAATAAGAGTTGGATGAGGGGTGAATTGGGGATGGTTGATGGTTTGAGACGGATCCCCATATTGGGTTGGGTGTGATGAGTGTGGATGGATAGGGTTCATACCGGATTGGGGAGTTGGGAAAAGTGGGTTTATTATTTGGGGAGGAATGACATGGGTTTGTTGGGTGTGAGGGTATGAGGGGAATTGGGGGATTTGTGAAGGATTGGGCAATGAGACCCTTGAACTTGGGCTAGCATGGCCTTGAGATTGGTTATTGGGCCTTTGAGGCCCACTCAGATGGCTCCACGATTGGTGTTGGGTGGTGTGGATTATACGTGGTTGATAAAGATTGGCATTTTGGATGAAGGAGGTGTGAAGATTTTGGAGGGTTTGTTGGGGGTCGGGTATTTGGGGTGGATGAGGAAGGCTTTGGGAGGCCTCCCACAACGTGTATGCCCTCATCATCTCCTCTATCATGACCATAGGATCGGTCATGGGGGAGGATATGGATGGCCCTTCTAATGAAGGGAGTGTATGGGGCAAATTTGGCATGACTTGAGTGGATGTGTGGGGAAAATTTAGTATGGCTTGGGTGAATGAGAGAAAATTGAGTATGGTTTGGGTAGATGCTTGGGAAAATTTGGGCATAACCTAAGTGGATTGGGGAAAATTGGGTGTGTGCTGGGAAAATGGAAAAGTAGGTGTGTTTTGAGTGGAAGGGAAAATGCGTGTATTTTGGGTAGGTGGAAAAGATGGTGTATTTTGAGTGGAGGGAAGAGTGGGTATGTGTTGGGTGGAAGTAGGGGAAAATGGGGTGGATTCTGGGTGGATGTGGAAAAGTATGGTACATTGGATTGGATGGGGATGGAGGGAAAAAATGGGGTGGAAAATGGGGTGGGTTTTGAGTGGTGGTGGATGAAAAAATGGGTGCACCGAAGGGTCTGGTGGTGTTGAGTCGGGATTGGGTGGGGGAATCGAAGATGGGTATCTCCTCCATATGAAAATGTAATGGGGGAGGTGGTGGGGATGAATCGGGATCGGCATAGGTCGGATCAACCGCCCACGACATAGTTTGTTGACGGGTCGGGTATGGATTCCACGGGTAAGGCCCTAAGACCTCTCTCCTTCTTCCCCTCCGGGAGGATAGCGGGTTTGGCGATGCCGTTGTTTCGGCACCACAAGCTCTCTTTTTTGGTTTTTTGATTTTCTTTATTTTTTTAGTTTTGGATGATAAAATTTTGAAACTTCCTTACAATGATTTTTTGGGGCCTTAGAACTCCCTCTTTGGATGGCGTTCACACCTCCAATGCCTCTCAGGGCGGGATCCTGGCGCTCTTCGAAAGAATCAAAGAAAACCTTTTGATCTATGTGAAGGCACAGAAATCCACGCGATGACCCGATCCCTCGGAAGACTCGATAAGAGGGTGATGATCTCTCTCAACCCTCGAGGGCGTTTTGGGTGTCAAACGTGTGGGATTTATCGGGAATATTAAAACCACTAAGTGGGGTTGGGGGGACAGTGCTGAAAGCACCCCAAATTCTGGAAAAAATCGTATATTAGCTTATGCGTGCATAGTATATACGCAAGAAAATTTTGGATTTTTACACTAAGCATATATATTATGTACGCATGAACAAATTTTGTTCTTTTTTAACTATGCGTGCATAGTATGTACGCATAACAAAAATTATTTTGTTTTTGTTATACGGTCATATTGTGTACGCATAAACTGATATACACAGAACTTTCAGCTAGCAGATCCGAATTGGACTTTGGTTGGGTATCTTGGAAGCAATGCTTCTGGGGACTGTTTCCCTTTGTTTTTATCGGGCCTCTCCTTTTCGCACATAGGGATACAAGGTCGGTGCGATTCCACTAACGCGCTCCCCAATGGTTTTAAGGCTAAGTAACAAGCTCTGTCACCCACTCGATATACCACCGGCACGAATGCCTTCTCAGATACTGGATGGGGTGGTTCCATTCGAGATCATCACCACTGGGGCTACCGCTCTAATTGAACCGGGAATGGTATATCGCTACCTAAAATTCCCCCCTTTTAAAATCAATCGGCGTAAAATTTTAATAAGTCCCTTAGTTCACTTTTAAGGTTTAATTTTAAATTCAATTTCAAAGAGAGTTTGCTTAAGTTTAAAAATGGGTGGTGAGAAACCCGTGCCGCCTCTACGAGCCAGCGTCCATTGTTGGTATATGTTCAAAGAATAAGAAAATTATGAGGCTAGTCAAATGACTAGGTGAGAAACGTAAAATGCATCAAGTAGATCCGGCCCGCCAATCGGCTAAGGCGGTAAATGACAGAATCGTTGGGATAAGTATAAAAGTGCTCAAGTAGGCTCGTCAATTGACTAAGGCGTGTAAATGACGGAATCGTAGGAGAAGTATAAAAGTGCTCAAGTAGGTCCGCCAATCGGCTAAGGCGTGTAAATGACAGAACCGTAGGGGTAAGTATAAACAATGTGGAATCGCAAGGGTAAGTGAGCAAATGGAATAAAAAGTTAGTAAACGAGAAAACACATGCAAAAAAAGGAGGCCAAAACTTTCAGAAGCTCTACAAGCTATCCCTGGTGGAGTCACCATCTGTGCAACTGTGGATTTTATAAATCCGTTACGACGATGCGCTCTCTTGAAAAAAATAGAGTCGCCACCCGAAGCTTTTAGTGTCCCGGGATACCTAAAACCAATATAACAAGCACCAAAGTGCGAAATATGGCTCCGATTACCAATCTTTGCCAAAGGCTCTTAGGTAGGGGTTTCGGTTATTGATCGAAAAGGTATTAGGCACCTGATTAACCCACTCATAAACGATCTCTGCTTATGGACGGGTCTATATTTAGGTGTATATATATATATAGCCAATTCGCGTTGATGTGCTTCCGGTGAGATTCTAGAGTTTAAAAAAAGAAACTCAGTTCTAAAATTTTATGGATTATAGCATGAAAGTGGAGGAAGAAATCTCTAAAGGGTTCTCTCTTTTAGAATTTTTTTCAAGCCCTTAAGCAAGGTGGGGTGGCTCTCTATTTATAGAAAAGGAGAGGATTAGGGGAGGGTTTAAGTCCTAATTGGTTTAGCAATTAGATAATCTAGAATATAAGGTTTTCTAGGTTTTTGAGGGCTTGGAGAAGAGGGATTTGCGCTTT
The DNA here is from genome assembly GCA_021018995.1 of Chloranthus sessilifolius. Classification (NCBI taxonomy): domain Eukaryota; kingdom Viridiplantae; phylum Streptophyta; class Magnoliopsida; order Chloranthales; family Chloranthaceae; genus Chloranthus; species Chloranthus sessilifolius. The sequence continues at coordinate 37,226,685 of CM037586.1, forward strand.
AATGGTGGATGATAAGGTGATGGGTTGAATGGCATAAGGGTGGAACTCATAGTTAGGAGGGGTAAAACAATCCTAAAAAGATACACCTCAATCTCTGGGATGGTCCACAAGCCAAACCCCAAAACTGAAATCTGCCATTTTTAAGAAAAATCAAGATTTTAAGCTGTGTACATAATATGTACGCATAGCTTAAGAATAGTGATTTTCCATAAAACAGAGAAGTCTGGCGCCCATTCTGAAACAATTCTGAAGCCAAAATTGCCTATGCGTACATAGTATGTACGCATGGCCAATTTCTGTAAAAAAATTACTCATGCATATATAGTATGTACGCATAGGTAATTTCCTGCAATTTTGCACATTTTTTAAAACACAATAACTTTCTATATACAACTCGGATTGAGGCAATTCTTGGCTCGTTGGAAAGCTGAGAACCTCTACTTTCTAATGATATAGGTCTCAGCTCTAACAGATATTTGTATAAACTTTGGCACCCCTCTTTCCATCCACTGCTCAAGAGGGTTAGAATCAAGCCCGGAAAGGATTCTAATGGGTCTGGGAAGGCTATGGTTGATTCCTAAGGGTTCAGGATGATTTCTAAGAGTTTTGGAATGATTCCTAAGGGTTTGGAAAATACTTTCGAAAGCTCAGGGTTATACCTTTCTCGAAGTATGTGTCAATCGAGCCTTTGGCAAATTTTGGGTGTCTACAGATGCCGCTCTTTGGTATCCGATCACTAGTGATGGCATGCCAAGGAAAGAAACATTCGAAGAGGCCTAAGGCAACGCTAACAGGTCTGATGTATTTAAAGTGAACCTCAAACATCAAAAAATAAAAGAAAAATAACTAAATGGAGAGTGACATAAGCCCAACACTTGGGAAAACATGCATCACTCGAGAGTAGCGAAAGCCCAACACTTGAGAAAATGTTCGTTCCTCAAGACTTTCGGTCCCTATACGCTTAGCGATATTACTAGGAAAAATCGTGATGGTGTGATTGATGATGCATGATGTTTGAGATTCATTTTGAACAAAAAAGCCCCATGAGCGGGAGGGTGATCCACTCATTCTTAAATATTGGCTTACAGCAATGACGCAAAGATCCAATGGTTTGTGCCTTATCTCGTGAGGCATTGATTGCCCCACTTGATCAGTCATAAGTGCCCCTATGCCAGGTACGGTTCGAGATCTTTGGGTGAACCCATCGATCCCGAGGTTATTTTAGCACAACTATCCGAGCGGAGCAAATATTAATGTCGCAACGCTTTTTGAGTGTGTGCCACTTTTAAAGTTAAACTTACAAACAGATTAACTATGCAAAAACATGAACCCATTAGGGGCAGTAAAAGCAAAGCGAATGGAAGTCCCGACCCAGATCCCGTCCGAGTACAATTTATGAGAACAAATGTCCATCCTACGGATACCCAACAAGGCGTATAATTTATAGGGATACCATACAGGTTTTTAAGCCTGTGTCCCAGAATAATCAAGGGAAAAGATCCCTTCTACATCCATGCATAAACATAGTTGTTCGATATGTAATCTCATTTAGCGGTGGAATCAAATCGATTAAAATATTGACTATTTAATCGAGATTGACACTGTCGCTCCTACTTTAAAGTAGGATCCAAAGCTCTAAGGCGAACCTTAGATTTAAGATATTAATTTAGCATAGCTGTGTTGTCGAAAAAATATTTATATTTTACTATATTGAAGTACATATGTGCGTAGCTGTGCGTGAGAAAAAGTACAACGAAAATACATATTTCTTTTTCTCTTTTTCAAATGATTGCTTTTTCTATTTTTTTTTAATAAATCGACGCGAGTTGTGAGATGCTTCCTCTAGTCTGTCCATCGTCGAGAGGTTGCCTGCCTCAAGGCTTTGGGCCATTTGATGTTCCTGCACATTCTCAAGAAAACGTCAATTCCTTTTTAGTTTATACTAATAACCAATGTGCTTTCTAATTGCCCCAACATTTTTCAACCCGAATGATATGACCCGATAGCAGAAAGTTCCCCATGGAGTAATAAAGACTATCTTTTCTCGGTCTGCTTCTACCATCTTGATCTGATTGTAATCAGAGAAACCATCCATGAACGAGAGCATCCCATGCCTAGCAGTGTTATCGACCAAGATGTCGATGTGTGGAAAAGGAAGTCATCTTTAGGGCTCACCTTGTTGAGATTTCTAAAATCAATGCGCATGCGAACCTTTCTATCTTTCTTTGGTACTGGGATGATGTTGGCTAGCCATTGCGGGTATTTGGAGACTTTGAGAAATAACGTATTGTACTGCTTTATGACTTCATCCTTTACTTTTAGCATCCATTCCGGCCTGAGACTCTTCAATTTTTGTTTGACCAACTTGACGACGGGATACAGTGGTAACTCATGCTCGACCAAATCGGTGTCTAAATCAGGCATATCCTCGTATGACCATGCGAAGACGTCTTGATATAATCGAAGAAAATTAATCATGTCTTTTCTTTTCTCGAGAGACAGCGACATTCCTATCTTAGTGATTCTAGGAACCTCCTCGGTACTCAGATTGACGTCTTAAGTCTCTTCAACAATCGGGATAGGGTCATGCTCAAAATCGACGTATTATTCAGGGCAATCATTGGGAAGCTCCTCGATTAAGTCCTCGCCATCTAGATCCGTGACTTCTATCTCTTCTTATATTTCTACAGGAAAGAGGTCAACTTCACGCTTAAGGCATCATTTTTCTTTCTTTTTTCGAAAATTTTAAAAAATAATTTTTTTATATTTTTTTATATTTTTCTATTTTTTTAGAAATTTTCTTTTCTTCAGATATGGGCCCTTAGTAAGGCGAGTCTTTATATATATATGGTATTTACGGCTTTTTGATGCTTCCAGAGTGAGCGGCATTGATGCCCAATTTCTTACTTAAAGTGTTGCACTTTACCTGGTCTGGTGGAGGGGGTTGACTGAGCCGGCATTTTAGGGTCGGCCTCCATCATATTTACCGTTGGCTTGTCCGGGACCTGGTCTTCGAACGTTAGTATGAGCTTGGAATGGTTTAGGATGGGTGGTTGTGCAGGCAGAGGTACCTCCTCCTCAAAAATAGATAGGGAGGCTAGGTCTATTTCAACATCAGGGGAAATGATTTGAGGATTGGTTTGGTAGATAGCGGCTGCCGATTTATGCAGGGTCAGTTGTGTCGCCCCATTCTAGTCTATTTTGATGACCCCTGCGCTTACAAAAGTGCTTCAAATGTGAGGCCACGATCGGGGTTCATCCTCCAAGTCTATCCCCCTGACTTTGGCTATGGCAATGGTTCGGGCTTTTTCCTTGGCTTCCTGGATTTCCTCATTGGTAGGCTTGTAGCCTAAGCCAAATTTTATTCGTTGTTCACCCTTAGCTTTGACCGGGTCACTTCTTCCTTGTAAGTGAGGGCCCAACCCTTTGCCCTTTTGATAGCCCCATTTTTGGAGTATGACTACTGCTGCGACCATTCCTCCTCTGGATTTTGTGGTGACCATTCTGAAAGGTTCAAGTGCCACTGTTGATACATCGTATGAAAACTGTGGAGATTCGTGTCTTCAGTCGTGTGCGGTACATCCAGGGTCTTTAGGTTCTCTATGCTGTGAACCTCCTCTCGCCCCTCTCCCATGATAGCTATGATTTTTTGCTCTTATATGAAGTTGAGATGTTGATGTAGGGTGGAGGGTACTGCTCCAATTTCATGCAGCCAAAGGCTCCCTAGTAACATATTGAAAGTGGACTTAATATCCATGACTTGGAACGGTATGGAAGGTCAATGGCCCTATGGTGAGCTCAAGGTCGACTTCTCCTATCACTTCTCTCCTTGTGTTATCGAACCCACGAGCTCCTATTCTGGCTGGTCGGAACATCGACAGGTCGACCCCAATCTTGGTCACAGTCTGCAATGGGCATACATTCAAGACGGACCCATTGTCTATTAGCACCAGCAATATTACCAAGTTTCCATTTTCAACCGTGATGTTGAGGGATCTGGAGTGGTTGTTCCCTTTAGTCGGGAGGTCGGTATCTTAGAATGAGATGGCATTAGGAGCCAACACCTGTCCAATCATCTGTCCCACCTCGTCTGAGGAGACCTTATTTGATATATGGGTGTCTTTTAGTGCCCCCATTAAAGCTTGGAAGTGAAGTGGGGATGTCATTACCAAGTCTCAGATGGTGATGTGAGACGGCATTCTTTTAAGTTGTATTTCTAACGCATGTTCTCGGCTCATTCTCTCCAACAGATGCACCACTATAAGTTCTCTTCTTTCTTCCGGCTGGGCTGGTACTGGTACCTCAGGCTGCTTTGAGATTTTTCCCGATCGTGTGATGAATTCAACTGCCCCTTCGTTGTTGTCGCCCATATTAATATCAGTCTGATTGTAATTAAGCGGGATCTGATGGGGATCATAGGTCGGCCCTGGGATCCAAAACTGAGTGGACTAGGGTATCGGAGGTGCCTGGATTGATGGAATGTAATAATTGGACCAAATATGGTTAACTGCAGCTGGAGATGGATAGATTGGAGGGGGCACTGAAAGTGGGCCAAATGTGGTCTACAGGAGTTGTGGGTGACTGTATTGGGGGTGATGTGGCAGAGCTGAGCCAATTGTAGTCGATCGGTGCCGGATGGGATAATGGGGAGAGACTAGGCATCAAGAAATTTGTGGGGGTTGGTGCTGTACGTGGCTGATATAGTGGTGATGGAGCTAAAATAGTTTGAACATAATTGACAGGAGCCGGTGTTGGGAAATATACCCTTAAATCTAGGGTTCTGCTTGGGGTGCCAGGTTAGGGAAATAATCAGCTAAGTTCAATGGCTTGATTACTTCGATGTTTCCATCATCATGATTTCTCTAGTATTTATGTATTCCGAGGGATCGAACTCCTCATCTTCTTCTATTATGTTAATTGTGGGTGTTGGGCCCATTCCTCCAGGCGGGTGCAGCGATAGCGGAACTTGATAAATATTCGCGTGCTAATTTGCCAGGGGAAGTGTCGAAGGAATGATTTTTTTGACTTCTATTAAATCCTGTATGGCATGTTTTAGAGGAAAGCATCGATCAGTCGGGTGACCTGACCCTTGGTGGAAATTACAATGAGTGTTGGGATTATAATTTCTTGGAAGTGGATTTGGTGGTGGATGTGGTTGGAATGGTGTGACAAGAACGTTTCCGCAATTATATAAAAAATCAGAAGGCATTTCCTGAGATATTTTAGACCAAAAAAAAAATGTGACAAATTTATATGAATTGAATCATGTTTTAACGAGTTTCGGGAAATGAATTAAGTTTCTAAAAAAACATAAATGCCCGAATACAGAATATAGGTGTGTGCATCGAGCACCTGCGCTAGCTCGGCTCTGCCAACGGACCACGTGGCCGAGGGGCGTGTGGGCGTGAAATTGGGACTGCATCGATCTCGCTAATGATCTTCTTGCGTTCAATGACCACAATTGGGGGTGTGGTTTACGATTATTTGATCGATTATATACATGCAGCAATGCGTTCTCTGATTGGGAAGAAGTATTACTTGTTGGGATGCACCATTTTGTTACATATATGGGCATTTGAGCATATTTGTAAATTATCATCGGATTTGCTCAAGAAAGCAGCTAAAGAGTGGCCGCTATTATTGAAGTATGTGCCACTGAAGATATCACTCTCGGATGCGAGCTTCTACTGGCGCAAGTTTCATAAGTTTCAGGTATTATTCTTCACAGCCTAATCAATTACTGGATACGCAAAATATAGTCTTATAAAAGACCTACTATGTAGTATATCTGTCTTTTTATGACTCATAAGTGTCATTTCAAATCATGTAATTTAGCTTTATAAAAGACCCAATTTAACTAATATGAATTTTTCTAAGACTCATAAAGGTCATTTCATAGTATGTTATGATGTTGTGTAAAAGACTTTTTTTTACTGTTAATGGTCTCACTAGGGCTCATAAGGCTAATTTGTGTCATATCGTTTGTTACTGTAGGTTGTTGCTAGAAATTTGGAACAGTCGAAGGGACCTGGACTTCCCATCACACCAGAAGTTAAGGCGGACAACAGCCAAAAAAATAAGCAACAGAAAGGAGAAATAGGCAAAGTAGGAGATGAAGAGTTTAGAGAGGGAGAGAAAGAAGACTCTTATAAGTCCAGCGCTGCCTCTCATAAGTCCAGTATGCGTGTGATTCAATATTCACTGACGTCAACAAGACGTAAGTTGTGCAGATAGACAGTAGGTCACCATAAGACCACATTTACTTCTGCAAATAACATTCTATAAAATTAAAATAATTCTGTTAGCTAATTAATCATTCACCTTCAGCGCACCCTTTGGAGGTGGTATCTTTGTTGTAGATCTAGTACCAATCCTTCTTCTATGTGATCTTTCCTTCTTCATATCCTACGATTATATATAATAAAAAATTATCTCTTAAAAATACAAAAATTATAAAATTGAAGCATTTGTAGATATCACCTTTCCTTCTTCTTCGAAGTTACTTTTGAGACTTCATTTATTACCCACTGTGGAGGCACATATGTTTGGGAGTGGACATTCGGAAGAATGAACTTGTGCACTTGATTAGCATGATGGAGTTTTCGGTAGTAACGGAGTTTGCGAAGACCCTCAAAAATACCGATGTCGTTTGTGGACTAAGTGCACCTCTTCAAATACCAATTAATCGCTTGTAAGTATCCATTTCATCCACCGATTTTATTTTACTTTTGCCAAGTGGTACTCTTCTATTGTTCTCAGATGTTGATGTAACTCTGGTTTCCATTATGAATTCTTCTATCATCTCCTCAATAAATTCTCTTGCATTCTCTTCTTTCATGGACCTTTGATCATCTAGAATCTCATAAATCTGTATCAATTCATCAGTAAGAACAAGGAAAGGCCTCTCCTCATCATCTACATTAGCGATTCTCCCATCATCTTATTTCGGGGACGTATGAATCGGATGATCAGTCTTATTGTCATTAAAGGAGTCACGATGGAATTCACTCTTATCTTCTACAAATATTTCTTTATAGTTCCTCTTCCCAGCATCTATTATCTTAGAAGCACGACTCGTTTCGTCAGTAAACAATTCAATAGTGATCGACTCTAATTTTATGGGCATACGTGCACTTTGACTAGCTGTATTTGATTTACAAGTATCCCGAGAGACCTGCACTTTTTCCTCGATTTTTACTTCACTATCCCTTGGTGGTTTAATGGGAGGACTTATATTTTGAGAGTCATTAATTTCAGTAAAACTACTCATTTTTCACATCTTCATTGCGATTGGGAAAGGATTTGAAATCGTACTCTTTACATTTGCCCTGTTTTGCAATAAAAGCATATCAATATGATTTCAAAGATATTGTAACGAATAACATATATATTTATTAAGTATCTTGCCTTTTAAATTTGTGATCTCCATCTCTAATAATTTTAGGCCCTTTATTAGATCACTATTTAACTTCTTCTGTTTTCGAACTTGATGAACAAGTTTGTTGTTGGACTTCTCCAACATTGTGACGTGACTATCTTATTTTTTAAAAGATATTTTTAGGAGTTGAAGACGATTGAATTCACACCCAACATAATCATTAATCCCATCCAGAATCACATCTTCCAATAATTCACGATCACTGAATTCAAATTTTGAAATTATATATCGATATGTTACAAGGAGGGTGAGACCAAATTATCAGAAAAAGTGACTTTTTTAAAATTTTACAACCATAAAATGGGATTGGTTGAGGCTAACTCTTAAAATACCATAGGATTATTAAGCTCTGTAAGGTAATTCTTCCGATGATGAATTTTAACTGAGGTAAACTTCATACATCTTAGAAAATCATCGATAATTGAAGTCAGTGTTATGGTCGGAAAGTGCTCATATGCCTAAATCTAAAACAAATCACAAACTTCAGATTTATTAGGGATATATGTATTATGTGATAAACGGTATGCAAAAGGATAACGTCCGCAAAGACAATGGCTAACCTGCAATGCAAAGGTGCATCCATCAAGATTTGTATGCACGCCGCTCTTCTTAAAATTTAAAGCAACAGATCGAACAGAGTTTAACAAACATGTATGCATAACTTTTTCTCATGCAATTCTGTTAAAGTACTCAATATTATAGACTAATCTCACGTACGTCTTTTCAATTGTCCTAGAGCTATCTGGTATCATGAATGTCATAAGAATATACAATAAAGTGAAACGAGTAAAATCGACTCTCTTTCTCTATACTAGCAATAGTCACTGCCTTTTTTATTTCACCCACACTAATACTTCCTATCAAACCAAAATATTTTATACAAAATAAATTTATGTCTTCATTTTCGACATTCGAACCTTCCCCCAAAGTTCTAGGAATAATTTCAGCATGCTTAAGACCAAGTATAACGAATATTTCTAGCTAGGGAACACTAACAGTATGGGGAACCTCTCAGACTTATAATCAATATATATACATATATCAGTTAGTTGATTGTAGGAAGATATATTAGACGAAGAAGAGGCTTCGCTGTGATTGAACAAAGAGCTTCAAGCTCCACGGGCGATAAAGTAAATATAAGAGTAAAGACCCTTAGGATAGAACAGACAATTTTATTGTCCTATGTATAAGTTATGACAGTACATTATAAATAATTTATGAACATGTGCAATAAATTTTTCGAAAAAAAAATACATTTACAGTTACCATGAGTGACTTAAGTCAGAAATCTTGTCTTAAACAAATATAGCCTCTTTAAAGACTACGACAGTCTCATAACAGTCTTAACCATAATTCATACAAAGAATCAAACAATGTACGAAGAGCAATTAACAGATTTTTTGAATATTAACTGACAATTTTCTGAAAATTAAAGGCACTAACAATTTACTATGAGTGACAAAGTAAAGGATCCTCTATCAAACAAATATAGTTTCTTTAAAGGCTACGGAAGTCTCATAACTGACCTAAAATAAGTGCTACAAATAATTAAAAATATATATTGACAACAATTAACAGATAAAGAATTACAAATAAATAGCAGGCAATATCATTCCTTATAAATAGAAATATATTTTTCTACGTCACATATAAAGCCAACAGTAACCACTATAGTATTGTAAAATCAATATGAGACGGAAAGGGTCTTATATGTGTCCTAAAACAGTCTTCTATGAGTCGCTTTTATGAGCATCTAAAGGTGCAAGCTTAAAAGTTATCAGACAGCTAAAGATGTGAAAGCAGAAAATTCTATACATGCGAGCTCCGAAGATGCAGGCGACCGAAGAAGGTGAACAGTGAGCGGCCTGTCAGAGAGGAGAAGACTTATAGAGACACCCGTATTGTCTAGATTTACAAACTTTGAAAAAGGTAGAGGCTTGTCGGCAAATCCACAGAGAGGAGAAAACTTGCAAAGCCAACCCACCGACACAGATATGCAACGTCGATAGCTTCACAAAAAAGAAGATGAAGTTCCCGCTATTTGCAGCATCAGTAGCTTCACGGAATCTAGACCTTCATCTTCAAGGAGACGAAGATGAGGGTCCTCCTATTTGTAGCGTCGATAGCTTCACAGAAAAGAACATATGAGGGTTTAAGAGAAGAGAAGATGAAAGAGTTTAAGAGAAGATGAAAGAAATAAGAGAAGAGAAGATGAAAGGAATTCACGGAGAAGCTTCACAACAGCAAGATCTGCAGAGCGATGCCGGCACAGATTTGCAGACATCGGAAGCTTCACAGAGAAGAAGAGGAGAGAAGATGAAAGGGTTTAGGAGGAGACGATGGGGGGTATTGGTAGTTTTAACTTTAACCTAAAATTTTAAAAGAACATGTTCTCATTGTTGGGTGGGGTATTTTGGTACTTTTAACTTTAACTTAAAATCATAAAACAACATGTGCTAAATTGTTGGAACCCTGTCAGGTAAATATGAGAAAAAAGTTCGAGGGTCTAGAACCAACTAGGTCATTACGAGGAGTTGGAACCCTACCAGATAATTTCAAAAGAGTTGTGGCCTTTTTTCAGTAATCCACCCTAAATTTATTAAAATGCACTTTGCTACTTATTGTGGTTGAGTGGGGCAACTAATTTTGGCTCGATTAAACACTATACCTAAGCCCAAACCCGATTACCAACTCAGGCTTTCCTTACCAAAATCCGAGAGTTTACCACCAAAACCTCTATTTGGAATGTATGCCTCTTGGAATAAAGATCTGATCATTTGAAGGTAGGCTAATAATCTCAACATCCATTGTATGAGAGATTGGGACAAAAACTAATCTATATCATCTGATTAAAAGCAGTAATGGTTTTAGCACGTGAATTCTGAGTTGAAAAGAAAGAATTTCAAGTTGTAAATAAGGTACCAATGGCAAAATCTAAGCTCAAGATAAATATATATACTATGTTCATTTTTTTAAAAAGTTTTTATTTAAGCTTGAGAGGTGTGCATTCATCGTAAGGTAGCTTTATTAACATAAGGAAATCTTGGAGGGCACCTATGCCCAAAATCATTGACAGGTTTGAATCAGATGGTGGAGATATTTTTTGCCCCAATCAATCTTCCATAGAAGAGATCTTGAGCCATGAACATATCATCAGATGACCAATTTTTTATTCCAACAGGCATGAACAAATCAAGAAAAAAGCAAGAAATTGCCTTGATAAATTTGGGTATCAATGTGAAAACCAATTGACTCAATTGACTATTAGTAGAGGCTGATGATTTAATCTTACAAGAGGAGAGATAAGGCTATGAATATCGGACTCAACTTTACCACGCAACAATTTTATTCTTTAAAAAAGCATAAGTCCAGAATTTCGAAAGGTTGCGACTGGGAATTTAATTGTCGACAAGAAGGGTCTCTGATTAATAGACATTTTCAAAAGTCAGGTGAATATGGTCCCACTAGCGGAAACCACACTTTGAAGGCGAAGTGATTATTAAAGCAACTTTAGCTCTCAACAAAACTGAATTCTTTAAGGAATCTAGAATACATTCTAGCGGACATCCAAATGCGAGCTAACCTTTTCAAGATCAACATACAGCTCAACAAGAGGATCATATATAGATCATTCACCATCACCAAGAAGGGGTCCCAATGGGCCAGGTATTATGGGCTAAGGTTGGTAAGCCAGAGATATAAATCGCCCAGCCCAGCCCAGCCCAGCCCAACCCAATTAATAAGTCTGGGCTGGGTATGAACTCAGACAAAAATCCCAATTAAAACCCAGCCCATTTAGCCCAAAATTTAATCAAATTTGTAGCTCTGTATAGAGAATGTCAGGCCGGCCAGACATGGGCTATGGTAAGTAAGCCAAAATCATAAATGGGTCAACCCATCCCAATTAGTAATCAGGCCTAATATAGGCTAGTTCCAAGAAACCCAATTAGAATCAGCCCGTTTATGGCCCAGCCTGACATGGTCTGGGCAGGGGCTAAGGTACAAAAGCCAAATTCATAAATGGGCCAGGCATCCTGTTTAGTAATCAGGCCGGGTATAGGCTACCCCCAAGAAGCACAAACTCTAATCAACCCATTTAAGGCTCAGCCAGGCCCGATCCATTGAGAACCCTATCACTTAGCGTGACATAAAGAACATGAACATTGAGCCTGACATAAAAGCTCATTCACAAAGCACATGATTATTAAACCTGCCAAATAATCGATAAAGTATAACAACCAGACCAATCAATCTGGAAGGTCAATTTTCAGAAGCAATAAATTGCATCTTCACCATCGCAAATTTAGCAAGCGATCATAGAAGAATTTTTTTTTTTTTTTAAATCGTTTAATCTCACAAAATTTAAAAGAAAAAAAATGTCATAGAATCTCAGAACATAAGGAGCCTCAATTCAGTTTAGATCACCCAGAGGATCATGGATTGCGGTTCATTACCAACCGGCAACTAATAGCGCTAATGCAGCCATGTCCATCTAGTTTCATCACATCCGAATACAACTAAAGCCGATTCCGCAAATAAAAAACATCTAACTTACTTGTTGTTGATGGTTCCCATACATTGGATAAGCCCCATATGTGGCAGCTGCATACATGCTCGGATCCTGTGGCGCTGCAGGATACCCACCATATCCATCGTAAACCTGCCCTCCATAGTAGCTTCCATTCCACTGGTTACCAGAATCCGATCTTGACTGTCAAACCCATGATCACAAAAAGGAAATTAACATTGGAAGGCGAACAAATGTCAATTAGAAAAAAAAAAAATGTGAGAATTGAGGACTACTAGGTAATGGAAAAAGACAGCTATTGAATTTTGGATGGGCGATACAAAACTGTAACCATACGGGATTTAAAAACTAGTTGAACAAAATTGCGGACTTTTGGAGTGCAAGTTCGACAAACAAGAGAGTAGGGAGAATGAGTTACTAGTCACAATGTGACAAATTTTGGTATATGGGCTCTAATATTCAAGCAAATGGTGTGTCTGAGGGCATCTCAATTAGGATCAGTGCAAGGTAGGCAAAGTGAAGATGGGTGACTCTTGTGTCATGTGATCAACAAGTGCACTTTGATTGAAGCGGTGTTTCTAAAAGGTGATGGTATAAAATGCATTACTATATTGTCTTAACTGTTGGACTACAAAGAAGAAACAAGAAGATAACGTACACGTGACTAAACTGCACAAGAAACAAGAATACGAAGTTCAAGGATGGATGTGTGGAATAACCAGAAAAATATATAAATAATGAATACACAAGACGAAGTTTTAGGGTGAACCTAATAAAAGAGAATCACACGGTTTGGACATGTCTATCTAAGACCTAAAACAGCACTTAGATGAAGGATTGCTACACTAAAATAGACAGGAAAAAGCGAAAACGACAACGAACAAACCATATCACCCTTATTTGCTTAATATATATGTGTGTGTGTGTGTGTGTGTCATAAAATATAGTATTTCCCCAAGTTATATATATATAAATATATATATATATATATATATATATATATATATATATATATATATATATATATATATCATGGTTTTAATAGGCGAAAAATCGACTCAACTCGAAAGTCAGTTGAGTCGAGTTAACTCGACCCGATAATTTAGTATAGATTTTGAATAATATATATTTTACAAAAATAAAAAATATGTTACAAGGACAAAGATGGAAAGATACGTTAATAAAATGGAACTTTTAAAGATGATTGGGTTTCTAAAATCTTTTCTCATGAAAATATTTATATATAAGGGTAGTTTATGAACCTGATTGCATCATTCTAGCGAAATCTTGGCTCGACTCGGATTCGACTCGAAATCCCAGCAAGTTGAGTAACTCGGCCGAGTTAACTCGTTGACTCACCGAGTTTTAGAACTATGATATATATATATTCCCATTATTTAAATTGTTTGAATCAAAAGAGTCAACCATGCCATTTGGACAAATTTTGTATCAGGCCAGACATTGGTTTCGGAGTAGCCCAATTCGCCAACATGACACCCTTTGCCAATAACAATATTTAAACTCCTTAAACTGACTCCCTCTTCCAGAATCATAGTTAAAAACTGGCCCAACTTAAGGAATTTATTTTACTAATTGAGTAGCAGACATTGACTTTGTAAAAAAAATTTATTTAATTGTTAGCGGATTTTACCTGTTTGTTTCCTGGATTCCGGCCCCACGAAAGACGAACTGTCTGATTTCCAATGACTGTCCCATTTAACCTCGATAGTGCCTCCTCAGCATTGTTTCTGCCACGAAATATATTACAAAGGAGCAAATACAAATGAAACAGTTAGTCAAAAACAGCTGTGGGGTGATTAATATTCCAATTGCCAGTTTGCAATGGAGAAATGGTTAGAACATGTACCGGTTAGCAAAATGCACAAATCCGCACCCTTTCCCAACTGGTATCTTTACAGAGACGATCTCACCATACTGGGAAAAAGCAAGCCTGAGATCATCATCGCTGGCATTTGGGTCAAGTCCTCCAACAAATATCTACAAGAAGAAATGGATTAACAGCAATGAAGCTATGGTGGTGGATCATGAACTGTACCAGAAAAATCTGGACTCACTGTAGTGTTATTTGAATCACCATCAGACTGGAAGCCTTGGGCAGAAGCACCGTTGGATGAATATCCACCTACAAATAGCAAAGGTCTTTATATAACATAAAATATAATTTTTTTGGAAGCATCCAGATGAAAGACCTAGTTTTACTGGCCTCCTATGAATACTCACAAAGAAAATAGATTAGGAGAGATGAAGCCAATAATCACAAAATACATATAAGAATAGTTATTAGCATAGTAGCCAAGGCGACGTTATAGTCTCACTATGGCAAATGGCAATAGGAAACGCCATTTACAACCAAATAAGCATGATGACTAAATAGTGATGTCATAGCATCGCCATGGCAGAATAGCAATATGGGGTCGCTACGCACGCTATTTGATTTTTTGGATTATAACATATAATACTTATAAAATAGATAAGTTAGAAGTATGACATTGTTATAACTTATAATACTTTACCGATCAAAAAAAAAAAAAAACTTATAATACATTTTTATAATATATAAGTTACTCTCTCTCTCTCTCTCTCTCTCTCTCTCTCTCTCTCTCTCTCTACCATGGATCAAAATATCGTCCGATACCGATACGTATCGGTATTGGACTCAAACGATACATTCAATGTATCGTCCGATACAAACCGGTACCGATACGTATCGTTTTGGAGCTCGGACGATACGTATCGGTAACCCGATATTTTAACCCATGCTCTCTACGGTATGTGTATTTGATATTTAAATATTTTTTATTTTTTTATTTCATATTCATTTATTTATACTTATAATATTGCAAATTTGTTGATGTTTCATATTTGATTTATATTTATTGATATTTTTTTATGCCTAGAACATGAAATCTTCAATATCAGAATCAAAGTATGATGCTTCAGTACTTGAATTTTTTTTCTTCATATATTTTTTTATTTTTTCTTCCTATATAAAAAATACTACTAATTAAAAGATATAATAAAAAAATTAAAATTAATAAATAGCCTCACCATGATGTAACGAGCCTCTTCGCAATGGCCTCACTACACCGCCTTAACTACCTTGGTAATTACGCAACTGAATAATCAATGGCTAGCTTTATTAAAACCAATGGAATCTTGGAGGGCACCTATGCCAAAAACTTTGATTGCTTTGAATCATATGGTAGAGATCGTTTTTTGCTCCAATCTCCCATACCAGGGATCTTGAGACCATGAGCATACCGTCAGATGGTCAGTTTTTTATTCCAAATGACATAGAATAAAACAAAATGGCCCTAAAATCACTTCACACACATCACGCTAAAAAGGGATTTTAGGGTCATTATTTTGGGATATGTGCCATGTGAAATCATAAACTGACCATCTGATGGTACGCCCATGAACTTAAGACCCTTGTGTGGAAGATTGGGGCAACAAACGATCTCCATCGTCTAATTCAAAGCAATCAATGGTTTTTATCATAGGTGCCCTCCAAGATACTGTGGGTGTTAATAAAGCTACCCATGATCAATAATTCACCAAAAATAGTCAATAGGGTTAGGGACTAGGGGGTGTTAATAAAGCTACCCATGATCAAAAGAAAACATTATATCATTAAAGAAGATATAATCTAACAAGGAAAGAGATTACAAGACATGAAGACACTTACAAGCTTTAGGGTGTTATGGCTTTGAGTGGATTAGGATTGAGGGTTAGAGTCGATTAGAGTTTAGGGTAGGCCAGGGTTTAGGGAGTTAGGGTTGAGGTTTTGTTTTATTTTGTATAGGTTGTTAATCAAAGCAAAGGGCCAAAGAAAGAGTAGGTAGGGAGAACGATGGTGGTTGAGGTCATCGATCAGAGACCAAAGTCTGTCGATCAGAGTAGAGAAAGCGTTGGAGTGAACCGTGTGGTCTCTCTCTCGCGGTCATTCGCCTCCTATTCCTACACATAATCCCTCAAATGGAAATAGATGTCCCACTCCATTTTTTGGATCGTTGAATTGTTTCCCACCATGTTGTAGCATACATGGGTAGCAAAGTAGCACATAGTTTAATCCAGTGATTTTTGGGTGGTTCCTTCTGGTCGCAGTTCTTTATGGTACTCAGCAAATCAAAGTCCTCAAGCTGTAATTTACAGGGAAATTTTTGGATATCAACTTCTATTTTATGGTCTTTGTACTCTTGGTGTTCCTCTATCCTTACTGAAAAGAACACGATCGCTTACAACTATATACTTCAAAGACCATGTTTCCATCTTGTGGAAGGATTTGAGTTGTCTCCTAAGTGCTCCATCTGTCCTAAGCAGTGATTTACATCCTTGAGTTATAATACTAGATCAATTTGTTTATCGAACTGATGCTCCATATAGTGCATTTAATCCAAAGATTTTTTATAGCACCCTCTTTAGTACAAAAATTTTGTTTTCCAAAGGAAAACTCGCAAAATGGTTGACAATTGGCCATTAGAATTTTACAAAAACTTGGAGGTCAAAGAATTTGCACATTAAACAAGATTTTGACCATAATTCTTAACAGGTTGATATCTTAATATCTCTAGCAGACATCTTTGTTAAAAAAATGTTAAAACTTTAAACTATTTGTAGCCCCTAGAATTCAAATTCCTATAAATTATAACCTTTTTATATTCTAATCACAATACAACTCCTAAAATCCTAAACCTAAAATACCTTTTATATCCCAAAACTATTATTTGCCTCTAATCCTCATAATAAATAAAGTCCATCAAAATATAAACTACAAATAAATAACAGACTAAAACATCCCAACCCCTGCCGCCATTCTATTATTATATTTTTCTGACCATGTTTCAGAATCCTAAACGACTGAATTTGGTTTCGAGCCAAAAATAGAGATCGAAGATCTCAAAAAGAAAAAATATTTCCAATAAATTTTAATCGCCCACATCTGACATAAAAAACAAAAGTTATGTTTTACAACGGATGACAATCTAAAATTTCCTGGGATTTGAAACACAGTACCCCTTTATACATGCATCAACAAACACCAGATGAAGATTGAAGATATGCTTTAGTATCTTAAGTCACAGCATTGAAGCAAAGTTGGTAACTTGGAATGAACACTTCTGCCTCAAACTAAAACCTCGTAAATGATATTTAGAAACGACGAAGGATTATAAGTTGCATAAGTTGTAATGCAATGTGCATTTGCTAAAGCCCAAAAAATAAACAAAACATGCAAACAACTAAGCAAGATAGTTTGAGAATACAACTGAAATTCAATGGAGTGAATTTTATTTTCAACAATAATGGGAGATGTGGATATAAATAACATGGACATAGCTGCAGAATAGGCGGATGAGATATCTGGCACAGTAGGCAAAGTAGGTTGTGGAACCTGAAGATGTCCATGCAAATCACCAAGCCCAGAGCGTAGAGCAAATATATCATATGGAGGCTCAGCAGAGATCTTTGTGGAGAATGTAGCATCAGAGGAGCTGGACCCAACAACCCCGATTAGCATCAGTAACATAGCATGGGCAGTGGATGACCCAGACGATGAGGCTTATAACACTTAAGAGCGATCATGTCCAGACATGTAGCTTATAACACTTAGAGCGATCATGTCCAGCTCTAAAACAGAAAGAACAAACAGTTAAGAGGATCTCCTCGGCCTCCTTGGCCACCACGACCTCCACGGCCCTCACTCCCCCTACCCTGAATATCTGAGGCAAGGGCAGTATGCAAGGTATAGGTGGAGGAAGAGGGTACAATAAGTATACGATGTCACTCATCCCCATCAATAGTCGCATACACAGTCCAAAGTGGTAGAAGAGGATCAGAAGCTAAGATCTGTACCCGAAGCTGCTTAAACTCGGGCTGAAGGCCCATCAAGAACCAATAGATCTGTTTACCCTCCAATCGACGGGCTGCAATCCGGATATTCACAAGGAGGATCATACGACTAAGCTCATCCCATCAGCTCTGAAGATAGAAATACTCCGAAACAGATCTGCTATCATGCTTGGCACGAGCAACCTCCATAAATAACTGATAAATGCGAGTATCATTCTTCGCATGGGCATACATTTGAGTCGATGCATCCCAAAGACAATAACCGGAGGTCTCATGGAACCTATACATGGTATGGATGGGATCCCCCATCGAAGCAAACAATCATCCCAAGACAATATAGCTATCAATCTCCACTGTGTGTACAACGCATCCGAAGAGGCGAGTTTAGGAACCAAACCAAGAATGGGACCTAATTTCCCACAGCCACCTCAATAAAGTTTCACAGCCCGAAACCATGGGAGAAAATTCTGCCCATTCGGTTTGGTGTTGGTAATGCCATGGCTCGGGTGTGAATCAGAGGCTCCAATAGTGATAGATGATCAAGGTTCCATAGAAATTGTGCGAAAGAACATCCATTATATCGAAGAGTGACGAAGAGGATCCAACTTCAAGGAGATAAAGGGAACCAGTGGGAAAGAACATCCACTGGTTGCCCTAAAAATTTCGTCATCGATGCAAGAGACATTCTCGAAAAATATGAAATAAATGGAGCATACAGAAAGCAACTTTACCAGGCAAAGCACTAGGAGAATCGTTGCATACCAGAATAGGGCTAAAAGAAGGCATGTGGAACAGATCAGATGGTTTCACGAAGAGGGGGCCAGAGCACAAAAATGACCTCGAAAAACCATCATGGAGTTGTCATAACAAGGGGGAAAGATGTTCCCCTTCACATTCCAATCAAAACCGTAAAAGATGGGTTTGATTTGATCTATGAAGGTCAAAAAATTGGTCTGGTTCTGGTTCAGCAACTGCGGCGAGAGGTTGAACATGACGATATGGCTATATACTCCAGAAACCCTATCAGTGATCCTTGGATGAAGATGGTTCAAAAGAAGAAAAGGACCAGTGAGAAAAATCGATCAGGGGGTAATGGCGTTGTCCCGAGAAGGTGAGGTCAGAAGTTTTACCTTGTTGACGTCAGCCTGGCATCAGTGCTAGCATCAGCAATATAGGGTGACATCAGCAACAATGAGCAAAAAAATTTAAAGGGGAAAACCAGGGTTCTTGGCTTTGATACCAACTTGACTTTTGGGAGAAGGTTTAGGGTTAGGTACTAGAGAAGGAGAAAGAAGAAAGAAGAGAGAAAAAGATTGGAAATAGAATAGCCAGTTAGGGTTAGGAGGCCCCAACTAGCTTTTATACTAATAAAAGTAATTTACAATTCACACACCCACAGTAACTACATGCACACCATAAGTGGCACATATATCTAGGCATCTACTCACACACATAACTACAACACACACACCGATAGGAATGACTCAAAGGCTCTGATGGAACTGGAGTATGATGACAAGCGAGCCTAGGATCTAACTCTTTTGTGAGGGTTGACCACCTCAAGCTAGCTCCAGGTATGGAAGGTAACTTAAAAAATATTCTCTTAAGGACCCACATATGGATCACATTTAGGATGGGGCAGGATGGGGCACAACATCAATCTAGAGGGGAAAGATTTTGAAACATGGCAGGATGGGGCAGGACGGGACGAGAATGTGTATTTTTTGTAGCTCCGTCATCTCCCAAAGAACAAATGTCAATACTTGTACATGTTTTTTTTCACAGTAAATTGCATCACAGTGCTCTTGTTCATATCTCATAGTTGAAGTCAAACCATGCAGAATTCAATTGGGGCACTGACACCAAAGGCCGGGAAAGATCATCGCCCATCAAGGGAAACCTTTAGCAGCAATCGAATCAGGAGTCGGACGGACAGGGCCTCTGAACTTCGAAGAGACCTAGAGCACCATAGTCTCGCTTCTGATACTAAATAGTGATGATTTGGCATTCTGATGGGATGTAGGCTTGCCCATCGAATCAAACAGTGGGTGAAGGGTTGGGGTGATTCCTCCTCCAGCCATGAAAGGCCATCACAATTTCAATAGCTTATCACTGCTTCCCCAAATAGAGTGCTATGATCGATCTCGACAGAAACCAACCTGAGATTTTGGTTTATCTTAGCCCGGACCATTTTACAGGATTGTGGAAGTCCCCTTAGAGACCAAGAGGGCTTCAATTGGAATCTCCTCAACCCCAATATCTTCTTGAGGCTGTCAGAAGAACCCCAATCGCTCCTTTTTTCTCAGACTTCATAATTGCTCGAGGAAAAAATTTCAACCAATGGCATGTATGTTAGCTCATGGAGCTTCTTGTGATAAGAGGTTTAAAATAGTATCCCAATGGGCCTTGATGGGGCCAACGTGATCCAATAATCATATAAGAATTTAGATTTACCGCAAGTAAAGCATATGACACTTATGAAATCAAAAGTTGCTAAAATCAAGGGATGATTAATATGCAATTGGTTGGAGGATTTAAGTGGCTAATAAAAACTAACGAGAAAAGGAGAGAAAATAAGAGATTGTGATTGACTGGAAACTTTAAATTGGTGGAAATCTCAAGCCTACGAAAGCTAACCAAAATCCCTATTAAATAGGGAAAAGCAGAATGCTGGTTTGATGAAATGGTTTTATATATATATAGAGGTGAGAAATCAGAGAGAAATAAGAATACCAAGAGAGGTTAAAGAAGAGTGGCTTGCAGTTGGCTAAAGAGAAGATTGTACTATTTAATATAATTCATTATACCATGAGAAATTATGAAGATTTGGTAGATTACTATTATTATGTCATGAGAAAATTGCAAAATTGGTTGATAGGCAAAAGTGGGAATATTGTGACTTTGGAAGTGGGGGGGGAGGACTTGCAAAGGTGCGATTGGAATTTTATTAGATCTTTACTAAAGCCAACTAAATATCCTAAATTAAGGAGATCATGAATAATGAATGGTTAAGAGAAGGGCGTCTGCGATTATCTTATTTCATAAAATGACAAGTAACACTTTCTTGATGAAGTTAGCTAGGAAATTACCTCATTTGTAGGAGAACCAATATTTTTTATTCATATTGTTTTAGGAGTTTTAATTAGAGTAGTTTTTTTAAGTTTTACAATGGACCAGTTGAGAGGCTATTAACAAACCCAAGAGATACATTTTTCATAGTTTAGTTGATTAATGTCAAAACGCAAGCAGGGATTGTGTTAATATAAGATTAAATCACCACCCAAGAGATCTGGGATGCGAGGATGCTTAGGAGCTGGCCCTTAAAGTGGGAGGCAGTTCATAGGAGAATATGTTTATTTAGAGGTTAAAAATTCAGAATAATTTCGAAGTCTTAACTAACCGGCATTTACTATTAATACAAATGAATGATGGGCGGCTTATGGAGTGGATCCAATTTTAAAGGATCTTACTTTAAAGAAATTGGTCATAAGAATTCTTGACCTCACATGTCCTATATCAAGATGCAAGTGGAATTCAAGTAAATTGGAGATGGTAGACATAAAATTAAGTGATTTTATATAACAAAAAAATAATAATAAAAAAAAATATCTGACATAGTTTGAATCTACAAATGCTAAACAAATACACACCAAGAGAGCGGCCGACTTGAGCACAAGAATCTCAATAACTTTGTGTTTGTAAAACACAACTAGAAACTATGGGAAAGAGTCCAAGAGAGGTGGGAAAGGTCAAATTTTTAATCCATTCTCTTTTTCAATTGAATGCAAAGCATTCATGAATGGCTGACACAACAGCTAAAGTCAACTTTTGAAGGGGAGGACCTAACATAAAAACAAGTTGAAGAGGTTGTGTTTGGATAGGCACCAAGTGAAAACCCAAGACAAAGGAGAAGACGATCGAAGTCTGGTACTCTTAGTAGCGGTCAAGTACTACAGCTAAAAGAAGATTGAGGTTGGATAGGCACTAAGTGAAAACTCAAGTCAAAGGAGAAGACGGTTGAGGTTTTTTTTTTTTTTGATCGGTAAAACCAAGAAATATATTGAGAAGATAGCAAGAAGCTGAAAAGGTACAAAAAAAGAGCCCAACCCGACCAAAAGGAGCCGAGCACAACAAAAACAAGAGAAAGACCAGAAACAAGAGAAAACCCACTAAGAGGGGGAACCGAAATAACCCCAGCCTAGCCCGGATCCCAAAGGATCGGCCCCCCACCAGCGTCTACCCAATCCAAGTTTACTAAGTACATAAAATCCCGAACCGACTTCAAGACCAGCCCCACGGGGAGACGTTTCCTGCCAAAAATATGGGTGTTTCTTTGGAGCCAAATGCTCCAAACGACCGCGAAGAAACCGACTCTCCAGAAAGCCCCCCAACTAACCGTTCAAATTGCCCCCATATCAGGCCACAAGATGTTGGGAGACAGAAGAAGGGGATACCCAGAGCATATCAAAAGATCTAAGGATAACCACCTAGAGCTTGTTTCCCACTCAGCAATGAAGAAAGAGATGAGACACTGATTCTTCTGATTGCAAGCACATAACACAGACATTGGGGATACTCTTCCCCCTCCGATTCAGTTGATCAATCATGAAGATCCTTTCTCTAACTAGGGTCTAAGAGAAGAACTTAGCCTCGGGGGGAATGGTCGCCTTCCACAAGCCAGCCCAACCACACTTAGCAAGGGGACGACTCAACAGAATCTGATAGAATGACCAAACAGAGAAAACACCGTTGATGTTGGGCATCCAAACTTGGACATCCACATGATGCCTATGTCTGACCTGGTCATAAAGCAAGGTCAACAAACCTTGAAATGGAGAGACCTCTTCATCTCTAAGGAGTCTCGGAGTGATCAAATTCCACAGTCCCTCCACCGGTATCGGAGTAAAAATTACTCACCATTCCCCGTGACTCGGCCGCAATAGAGAAAATAGTGGGGAAAGACTCCTTGAGACGTCTGATCTCCGTCCAAGAGTCCTCTCAAAACCCGATACGAGCTCCATTCCCCCAACTGAACAGCACCCATCGGGAGAGGAAAGGCCAAGTCCCACAAATGCCCTTCCACCATGCGGAGGCGGATCTATCGGTGACAATATTGACTCCCCAATTTCCATCCAACCTCTATTTGTCAGTCAGCACCAGGCATCCAGAGACTCTCTTTCGTTGTCCAAACAGGCGCGCCATAACCATTTACCCAGTAGAGTTATATTGACCCACCACAGGCTTCGGATACCCAGGCCACCACAAACTAAGGGGAGTTTACAGCTCTCCTGATTAACCAGGTGGTACCTTTTATCAAACCCCAACCCCCCCCCCCCCCCTAAAGGAAATTTCTTTGTATTTGCTCCAGCCTGTGTATCACACTCATTGGGCACTTAAACATGGTCATGACAAAAATACGAAGGCTCGATAAAACGGATTTAACAAGGAGACGACCACCACTACTAAGCAACTTCCCCTTCCACGAAGTCAGCCTCTAATCAAACCTCTGAACTACCGGATCACAAGTCGAAGCAGATGGTTGACCAATCCCGAGGGGAAGCCTAAATAAGAAATGGGAAGGGGCACAATCCTACTATCCGCCACGTCAGCCAGCCCGGCCAAAATCTGATCTTCAACCCCGATTCCAGAAACCGTCGACTTGTGGAGATTAACCCGTTGACCTGAAACCGCCTCGTAGATAGAGAGCACCTCCGACAGACATCTAAACGCATTTGTATCTGCCTTAGAAAACAAGAGCGTGGCATCCGCATATTGGAGATGCGTGATGCGACGACCAGAGAAGCCCACTTGAATGTCGGATATAAACTTGAGTTGTCATGCTCGGTCAAAAGACCATCCAACGCTTCCCCCACCATATTGAAGAGGAACGGGGATAAGGGGTCCCCTTGTCTTAATGCCTTTGGAGCTCTTAAAATACCCCTTCGGAGTCCCATTGACGATGACCGAGAACCAAGCTGATGAGTAACATGCGTGCATCCAACTTTTCCATCTATCGGTCTATCCCCAAAACCAAATCTGCCCAACATTTAGTCTAAGCAATCCCAACTCACACGATCATAAGCCTTCTCCATATCAACCTTCCAGAGGGCCGTGGGCCGACGGCTGCAGTGAGCCGAGTGCACCACCTCAAGAGCCACGGCCGCCTAATCCACAAGTTGTCTATCCTTCAGGAAAGCCCCTTGGTTCGCCAAGATAACTTTACCCATGAGCAGTTTGAGACGATTGGCGAGCACCTTCCAAACGATTTTGTACAGACAGTTGAGCAGGCTGATGGGGCGGAAATCCTTAAGGTCCTCAGCTCTTTCTATCTTTGGAATGAGCGAAATAAAAGTGGAATTCAAACTATGGCCGATGGAACTCCCTAATCATAGCCATGAGATCATCCTTTAGAAGGTGCCAAAAACCCCAATAAAAAGAAGAGGATGAGATACAAGGAGAAGAAATACATGTACCATTAGATGTTATGTCGTACTATTGAGAGCTTATGAAGAAACAACAGCAAAGAGAATAAATTGAAAAAGGTGATGATTCTAACGATGAACGTAACGCCTCGCAATGGGTTAGAGATTAGTGTTTACACAATATGGATATCAATACCAATGACCAGCCAGATGAGTATGTGAGATTATGAACTGTTATTAGTAATTTTGAGAGTTTAGAAAATTTAAAATTATAAATTGTATTTTTTTTTAATTATTTGTATGTTCACTAAAATCACAATCAAATTAATAAAAACTCTATATTTGTTTCACCTTGTTTGCATTTACGCAATCATGTAATGATGCAAATATATTACATTATATATTAATATTAGAATGAAAAAAGAAATAAATGGCTACAAAAAATACTTCCTTAAACTTATAGCACAGTTATGTATTTTTTACTTTTCCTTATTTTATTTTATTTTTTTTAAATCAAGTCATGGCTTATGCGAATCGCATAAGGGCGATCACAGATATTCATCGTTTATGATGGCATATAACATTTAGCATCGATCAAAACAACTATTGATTATAAAATGGGGAGGGATAGAACAGTTGAAATAAATACATTTGTGTGCGACGTTAGGGTCATGTATCTGCATACCTTGTGAAGAATATTGTTGTTGAAAACCAGATGACTTTCTTGGGGTTGCAGCATTAATGCGCATGGGCCTACTGGAACAATATGCACCGTTCATTTCAGTCATAGCCCGTGACTTCTCATTATCATCGGCAAACCGCACAAAGCCGTAGCCTTTTGAGCGGCCAGTATTTGCATCAATTACAACTTTGGCACCTTTTACAGATGGATACCTATTAGCAAACACTTCTTGCAAAATAGTATCAGTAACATCAGAAGCAAGATCGCCTACAAATATAGAAAGATCAGAACCAGCATCTGAACCACGCCTATCACCCATGCTAAATGATGCCCAATTTATCCGAAAGGGCTGATCCGTGTTAGGCATTGCAGTACCATTGTAATTCTGTATAACTTTCTCAGCCGCTGGGCGTGAAAGGAATTCCACAAATCCATAACCTTCAGACTGACCAGTCTGCTTGTTGCGAATAACTTTTATGGAGACAACCTGCATAGATCATGAAGCTATAGGTCAGAAATCAAGGACTTCGGAATCAAATGTGATTTACTACAAAAGGTTCCAATAAAAATTTGATATAGTTGCTTTCTGCACACGTTAAGTGGTGCAATTCTTACGTTACAACTTGGTAATTCTGATTATTGTTTCACTTGGAAAATTTACATAATGCATCACAATAATTAAAAGCATAATTTAGGACTAGAGATCATTATGTTGGAAGCATATCAGTTTTACTATGCTTTAAATTATTTTGATCCACTATTAATGTTTCCCAAGCATATCAGTATAATACATGTAATGCAACAACACCGCCTCAGTAACAGCTAGAGGCACTAACTCAATTTCCTTCTTGGAATCTAGAGATGGGATTTTAACATATGATATTTTACATGGAATAGATGGTGACCCATGAGCACTGGAAGATGAATTCAACATAACAAGTATGTAGTTGTAAGCCTTGTAATCATTGTCTAATAGATTTCCGCAAACAAAAAAACTATGTAGATATTCTCAGCATGGTATCAAAACTCGGCCGATACTCACCCGAAACCGATACCAATACCACCCCAATACCAGTATCAGGGTCGTATTGGTATCATGGATCAAAATGCCGGAAAACCGATACGTATCGTCCGAGCCCAAAACCGATGCGTGTCAGATGATACGTATCAGTATCGGACAGTACCAATACGTATAAATGACCGATACGGTACATTCAATGTACCGTATCGGTGGCCTCCATATCGGTATCGAACGAAATTTTGATCCATGATCGGTATTGGCCGATAAGGAGCCAGGTCGGTCGATACATATTGGGTATCTGTCGATATGGATCGGGTATCGGCCGATACCCCCTTGATTTCAGTTTATTTTTTTAAGCTGTTTCACCTTTTCTTGTTTTTTTTTTAAATTCCATATCGGCCGATACATATCAGTCCTTCATGGACTGATACCGATAGATACCTTGATTCTCAGTCCAGAATTCCACAAGTTCAACTTTCCCAACTCGAGTTGAGAGCTTCAGAATTGAAAACCAAGGTACATTATGTTTCAGTATTCAATGAATGCTCAGATATATTCTGTACAAAATTACTTTTCAGTACTTGTCAATCTAACATGAAATATCATAGAAGAAAAAGAACACATGTAAGTTACATTGCAATCAGCTGTATGTGACAGCAATGAGAGAAAACAAAACTAATCACCAGAGAGAAAAACTAGATGTACTGCCCGTCTGATGCTGGACAAAGATTGGCAGACTAAGAACGAGCACTATTAAACAATCGAAATTACCAAAAGGGCCACACATGTTCACTGGGCTCCTAATCTATCTCCATATGTCGCAACTTCTATCCCAATATTTGATGATATGCTCAAGGCTCAATAAATAGGTGAATTTATGGCCCGTATACCCCCATATATATAGGCAATATATCACTGATTTTTATGGCCAAGATGAGGAAACTTTCAATTTTTTGTATGAAGGTAGGGACATTTCCTTAGGATGTGAAAAGTTAAATTCCTCGGTCAATACAATTTAAAAGAAACTCTGATTGTATTATATTTTGACAGAACAGAAAACAAATAAATTATCATCAAACCTCATCCTAGATAATTAATTTTAGGAATCTCTCTTCTATTAAGAAGTTATAATCTGCCTTTATTGTCAACTTAAATCTTTCATGTCTTTGACAAAAGCAAAAAAAAAAACGAAAAGGTGAAATAAGTTTGGGGAAGATCAAATACACATTACCGACTCAATTTCTTCTATTTAAAAAAAAAAAAAATCCTAATCCATTCTTCAAAATAAAAAACAAGTTAAAATTGTGGAGGGAAAAAAAAATTTAAGCTATTTTGCTATTTTATCTTTGTAATTCTTATCAAACCAGAGAACATATTATGTTCTCCTGTCTTAACAGTATTCTTCTCATAAATTGCAAAGCTTTGAATTGATTAGTGTTTCAAAGTAGTAGGTCTCAGAATGCGATTTTGTTCCATCTTTATCAACAATATTTACTTGGTCTACAGAATACAAGTGACAAAGATATTAGATTGATTTAAGCTAGTAAAGGTTTTAGGGTTTGTGTTTAGGGTCTGAGAAAGAGAGAATGGCTTTAGTTGGGTTAGAGAGACTAGCTAGTTGCTAGCCTTAATATGAATATCAGTGTCGTCAAAGGCGCTAGGCGCACCCAAGGCGACAAGGTCCTTAAGGCCTAGGTGAAGCCTATAGGCGCAAAGGCGCTTAGCTTTTTTTTTCGAGGTGCATTTTTTATTTTAATTTATATATACTTTACTATATTAAATATATTAATTAAAAAATAATATATAATTTTATTTCATATTTTTCAAATAATTTATGACATTTAAAATTTTTAATATATTTATAAATCAAATTTTTTTAAATTTTCAATATAAACATGTATATAATGAATAGTAACATGCAACAAATACGAAATAGAAGAAATAAATAAACATCATAAAGAACTAAATATTATGTGAACTAAAAAATACAATTTAACAAACTAGCAAGTAGTATAACTATCTAAGAACCAATCTAAGGAACTAACAAGTAAATGAGTTACAACTAACAAGTAAGATTGGACTTGTAGATCAATGGAAGGTGCAAGGTGAGGCAATCTTGAGGTTGCACGTTCAAGAACTAACAAACTAACAATTGAGTAACTCCTTTTTTTTTTTGATC
Organism: Chloranthus sessilifolius; assembly: GCA_021018995.1. Classification (NCBI taxonomy): domain Eukaryota; kingdom Viridiplantae; phylum Streptophyta; class Magnoliopsida; order Chloranthales; family Chloranthaceae; genus Chloranthus; species Chloranthus sessilifolius. The sequence continues at coordinate 37,254,826 of CM037586.1, forward strand.
GGTAATAAGCAGTTTATATTGATAAGCAGCAAGACGCTGACGAAGACCAATACAAAAGGACACGACTAAACACAGAAAGAAACAAAGAACTACAAAACTACCACCACGTTCCACTCATCACCCTCCAAACTTAGCCCCGATCCCACACAAAACCATCCCCCCCCCAACCCCACATCCCCTTTTGCAGCCCAAACATCAGGTCACGGACCTTCTTCATGATCATCCCCACCAAGGAAGTTTTATTCTCAAAAATCATGCGGTTTCTTTCTCCCCACACAGTCTAGAACACAGCGAACGGGGCAACCCTCCAAAAAACAAACATAGGGCCCTCGACACGAACAGATTCCCACATCAGAAATTGACAAAGGGGTGTCGCTGGCTTCATCCATGACATACCGAAGGACTTAACGGCAATACCTCATATCTCATGAGCCACCGTGCAATGCAACAAAAGATGAGCAGCGGACTCTGCCTCCTCATTACACATAACGCAGCAATTCTGGATATCTTTCCCCCGACGGATGAGCTGATCCAACATAAAAATCCTTTCTTTGAGCATGGTCCACATAAAAAACTTGATTTTGGTCGGAATGGCCTCCTTCCACAACCCACCCCCGTAAAACCTAATCAAAGGCCGAGAGGATAGCACCTTATGGTAGGATTTAACGAAGAACAAACCCTCTCTACTTGGGCTCCAGCTACGCTGGTCACAGCCACCCAGATTACGCTGGGAACCATAAATCAGCTGCATCAGATTAGAGAAAGACATCACCTCCTCATCCCTCAACATCCTTCTAGTAGAAACAGTCCACAGCCTCCCCCCCTCGGTCTAGGATACGAACTCATCGATCATGCCATGGGGGTTCACCGAAATAACAAAAATATCCGGAAAGGCAGATTTTAAGGGCTCACGGTCCACCCAGCTATCCTCCCAACACCGTATCCGATTGTCACAGCCCCAACTGTAACAAAGGCCTCTGGAGAAACAATCCCACATACTGCACAAAGCCTTCCACCAAGCCGAACTATTCTTGTAACAAGACACCGAAATGTCCCAGTTGCCGACCGAATTTGCCGTACTTCTCACTCAGCACTAGACGCCATAAACGGTTCAGCTCCTCATCCCTACCCACCCGCAAAAACCAATTACCAAGCAGAGCAAAATTAGTCCACTTCAAACTGCGGATACCCAAGCCACCATAACGAACTGGCAATAGAATGGTGTCCCGATTGACCAGATGATACCGTCTAGCATTCCCCGAGCCCTCCCAAAGAAATAATCGTTGGATTTGTTCACGGCGCTTGATGACTTTCATCGGGCATTTAAAAAGTGACATGAAGAAAATAGGCAACAATGACAAAACTGATTTGAGCAGCACAAGACGCCCTCCACTGCTAAGCAACTTTCCTTTCCAAGTTGACAGTCTTTGCTCAAACCTCTGCACAACCGGATCCCACTCCCTAGCAGTGGGATATCTTAGACCAAGGGGCAGGCCTAGATACCGGATAGGGAGACTGCTTGTAGCACAATTCACAGAACGAGCCAGATCAGCTACAAGGACATCATCATGCCAATACCCGTTATCACAGATTTTGAGAGATTGATCCGTTGACCCGAGACTGCTTCGTAAATGGATAGCAAATCAGTGAAAGACTTAAATTCCTGAGCATCAGCCTGCCCAAAGAGTAAAGTATCATCGGCAAACTAGAGGTAAGTCATAAATTTGCCTTGCGATCCGACCGTAATGCCCTCTATGCAATTAGCAAGCCTGGCCTTAGTGATCAGCCCCGATAGACCTTCTCCCACCATGTTAAAAAGAAAGGGAGAGAGTGGATCCCCATGGCGAAGACCACGCTAGCTCTTGAAATAACCGGCAGGTGTACCATTGACAAGGATCGAAAACCACACCGAAGAATAACAGCCCCTCATCCATTGTCTCCAAGTCTCCCCAAAACCAAACCTGCGCAACATATAATCAAGGCAATCCCAGCTCACCCGATCGTAGGCTTTTTCCATGTCTACCTTCCAAAGGGCAGCCGGCCTGCGGTGAAGATGAGCGGAGTGGAACAATTGAGTAACTCTTACATAATTTATAATTTATCAATTCTAAAACTCATATATGTAAGGCGCAAAAGCACATGTCTAGGCGCGCCTCTCTACACCTGTCACACACGCTTTTGACAACACCAATTAATATTAACTAAATTTTTCAAGTTACAAATCTGCCCTCCAATTAGGGGTGCAAGTTCAGGTACCCAAACCGAACCAAAACCGAAAATTTTGGTTTTCGGTTCGGTTCAGCCAGAACCGAAACCGAGCTGAAACGAATCAATTCGGTCTCAATTTGATTTTTTATTTACCAACACCTGAAAATTTTGGTTTTTTCGGATCCGTTTCAGGTTTCTTTATTATTTTTTCGATTTTTCGGGATTTTTTTCGGTTAGTGATAGGGACATCCAACAAAACAAGGCAGATGAAAGCATAAAGAAGAAACTAAAAGAAAAAGCAGAAAATAAGGCACAAGACGTTTGTGAACAGTGCTGTGAATAGTACCACAGCCACCTGTGGCGTTGTGAACAAATACCACAAAGACGTTGTGCCATAGTCTTGTATGAACAATACCACAAAGTGCGTGGACAATTCTACCAATGAAGGAAATTTTTATTTTTTGTCTTTTATTATTTTAGGACTCTTTTCTTACGAGTTTTAGGTTGTTTAGGGTTTTCTTAGCCTATATAAAGGCATTGTAAACACCTTATTAATTAGATTTTTATTATTGAATGAAAAGAGAGTTGCTTTTGTGCAAACCCTAAAGAGCTTGTGAAGAGTTTTCAACCGAGGGAGTGAATTCTTCAAACCTTGAGGAGTGAGCAATCGTTTCTCGTGCGACTTGGTGCGAAGCCGACACAACCGTGGTGTGAAGCTTAAGAAAACCCTTGGTGTGAAGCCTTGGAATCTATCCCTTTATTTTGTATTTTCTCTAGTTCTTGTCATGTATTATCTTTCTTTAATTTTGTTGATAAATATCAAAATCTCAAATTGTTCCCCTTTTCCTAAATTATTTTAAGCCTTATTTCATTTAAAATCCCTAAGGAGTCAAGAGACGATATTGCGATTGTCGATTGACGCCCTAAACTAGAACGAGACTCAAGTTCCCTCATCAGAGCCGTTTTTCTAGATCGGGAAATTTTCATGCATGCGAAACGCTAAAATAGATTAATCTAATTGTTTTATTAATTTCATTGAATTAATTTTATGTTGTATGATTTTGAACATTTCCGTTATTCAATTCATTCTAAAGTTAATCCCAAATTCGCATATTAGGGTTTTAACGTGTTGTCTCTCGTCAGTTTTGATATCAAAGCACAGTCTTAGTTTAGGGTTTTTAGCGTATCATCTCGCGTCAGTTTTGATATCAGAGCACAATCTTAGCTTAGGATTATCTGTGTCATATAGATTTTAGGGTTTATTTCTTTTCATTTCAGATCTATCTTACACCATCTGGTCTTGCCTAATTCCGTCATGAATACCAGTAGCTTAGAAGCCCTAATTAGAGATCTTATATCTAAAGTGACCGCCGGTCAAACCCAGATGGATTAGCACATCACTAATCAACATGCCCAGCATGAGGCTTTAGAAACCCATTTCGAAGAGATCAATGACCTCATTGCTGAGAATCACAATAGAGTCAACAACCGTGACCATAGGAGAGATGTTCCTCCCCGACGTGAGGTCCAAACCAATATGGACGATAAGGTCATGAAATCAGTGAAAATGGACGCCCCTACTTTTGACGGAAAAACACAACCCAAGGTCTTTCTTGAGTGAGTCACCAGCATGGAAAACTACTTCGAGTGGTATGCCATGTCCGAAGAGCGCAAGGTCAGATTTGTCAAAGTCAAACTTATGGGTCAAGCTAGACTTTATTGGTTGGGAGTAGAGTGTCGCAGGCAAATGAAGTTCAACTGCACGAAAATTACGTTCCCGTATCATATGATGAACGTATTCTTGATCAGTGGCAGTCATTGCATCAAGGAGATTCTCCAGTCATAGAGTACATCGATCGGTTTGAAGATCTGATGACCCAGGCCGATGTCGATGAGCCAGCGAAAGTTACCCTCTCCCGATTCCGAATGAGTCTTCGCCTAGAGTTACAGAGGGAACTCATTCCTTATCCCGTTGCGGATCTCGAGGAATGTTTCGCTAGAGTTGAAGAATTTGAAAGATATCTCGACGCCCCCAATAATGACCGATCTAAGTCTTCCAAATTTGAGTATCGATCTAATCCTACAAAAAAAAGTACTGCCTCTAGTCAATCCATAAAATTCATAACTCCTCAGATTGACAAAGGGACCAATGATCAAGAGTTTTAGGCGTGCTCCACAACAATGTTAGAAGTGTCAAAGTTTTGGTCACTTTGCATCTCAATGTCCCAGTAACGGCCAAACCTTGACTATTCAGGAGCATGCCGAGAAAGAAAGCAATGAGTTACACGAAAAAGTGTATGAACTGTGTGAAACACCAAGTGATGATGAAGATGAAGTTCCGGTCAAAGCCGTAGGTTGCATTAGGACAGTTCCTATGACCGAGGACGGTGTTGATTGTGTGTCCATTCCAAGTGAGTCATTAGAGTTGGTAGGAGAATATCATCATTCTGATTTGCATGAGATTAACTGTCTTAATTTATTGAGCATCGAAAATACGCATAATCGTACTAACACATTGAATATATTTAATGAATTTCATACTAACATTTTTGTGTTAATTCCTGATATTCGCGAGCATGTGAAATCTTTTCCATTCTCAGAAAAGGGTAATGATGGAGGTCTAGATCTTCCTCTAGACAAGGGCAACCATCCGATAGTTGTCGTAAAGGATCTTACGCCTATTCTAAATCCCACAACCCTGCCCTTTGATCCATTCCTTCTTGAGCACCAAATTGAACCATAACCATTTACCCAGTTTCTACCCCGTACCTTACCTATCCAATATGAGAAACGATCGATTGAGAAGGTTATAGAATTTCCAAGCTTCCATGCCACTAAAGTTAAGTATCTCACTGCGTGAAAAGACAAGCCAAGAGTTGAACTTTCGAAGTGTGGCATCCGTAGGTTCCCTAACTCATTGGAGATGAGTTTTTCCCACCCAGGGAGTATTGATGGGGACATCCAACAAAACAAGACAGATAAAAGCATAAAAAGGAAACCAAAAGAAAAGACAGAAAATAAGAAACAAGACGTCTGTGAACAGTACTGTGAATAGTATCACAGCACGTTGTCCCACAGCCCGCTGTGAACAATACCACAGCGCGTCGTGGAGGATTCCGCCCCAACGACAGAAATTTTTATTTTTAGTCTTTTATTATTTTAGGACTCTTATTACAAGTTTTAGGTTGTTTAGGATTTTCTTAGCCTATATAAAGGTATTGTAAACACTTTATTAATTAAGTTTTTATTATTGAATGAAAAGAGAGTTGCTTTTGTGCAAACCCTAGAGAGCTTGTGAAGAATTTTCAATCTAGGGAGTGAATCCTTCAAACCTTGAGGAGTGAGCAATCGTTTCTCGTGCGACTAGGTGCGAAGCCGACGTACAGCCGTGGTATAAAGCTTCGAAAAACCCTTGGTGTAAAGCCTTGGAATCTATCCATTTATTTTATTTTTTCTCTAGTTGTATTATCTTTCTTTAATTCCGTTGATAAAAATCAAAATCTCAGATTGTTCCCCTTTTCCTGAATTATTTTAAGCTTTATTTCATTTAAAATCCCTGAGGAGTCAAGAGACAATATTGCGATTGTCGATTGATGCCCTAAACTAGAACGAGACTCGAGTTCCCTCATCGGAGCCGTTTCTCTAGATCGGAAAATTTTCACGCATGCGAACGCTAAAATGAATTATTCTAATTGTTTTATTAATTTCATTGAATTAATTTTATGTGTTGTATGATTTTAAACATTTCCGCTATTCAATTCATTCTAAAGTTAATCCCAAATTTGCATATTAGGGTTTTAGCATTTTGTCCCACGTCAGTTAGGTTTGGTTCACTCAGTTTTCGTGTTAGGTTTCAGGTCAAAACTTTCACCCCCTTCCTCCAATACATACCACATAACAAAATACAACTATCATATATCTAAGTGGCTAAGTACATCAAACATACACCAACAGATATATTTCCAAGCACAAATGTTAATGAACAATATATGGCAGAGTAACCAAATTGTTGACTGGATTCATTACTGCATCGAAATTGTACATCGTTATATTCAGCTAATTATCCAATATTCTACCAATATATTATAATTGTTAACAATAGATTTGAAACCCCGAAACAGTTGCTGATAAATCCAATACATATAACTGATTCAGGTGATAAATTAATTTACAGTAAATTAAGAAGTTGCCAAAAGATTGCTAATAAGCATTTTTGATGAGTACAGGTTCCACATATAGGCAACATCTCAGTTAAGAATGAGAGAGGAGCTAGCCAACCCACTCCACTTCGACAAAACCTGTGATCCGTTTTAGTAAAACCTACTTAAATAAAAGTAGATGAGTTGGTTCAAATTCATGTGCTGAGTGAAATTGGAGTACGTTCTCCTTTATTCAAAATACCGATAGGAATAGGTTCAACTCCACATGAGATGGTCAGGTTCGAGGCGCGTTCTGGTCCAAATTAATATTTGGAAATCTGAACTGTAAGGGTATAAAAGCAGATGGTCAGGATCTAAACTCTCTAGCCCATCATACCCTAAGATGCCCTATTCGAGAGCTCCCCACAAAATACTTGGGGCTACACCCTTATATTGGTAGACTGAAAACAGCACTTTGGGATCTAATGATCTAAAGTATTAAAAGTATACTTGCTAGTTGGAAAGGAAAAATGCTATCATTGCAGGTATATCCATGCTCATAAAGTAAGAATTGCTCTCATTGCCCATTCCGTACCTAACAACCTTCTAATACATGGTTTGGGTGCAAAAAAGAATAGACGGGCTGCAGCACAGTTTTCTCTGGAATGGCACTGATAATAGGGGAAAAAATGCACTTAATTGACTGGAACATGGTAAGCAGGGGAAAGGAATAGGAAGGACTAGGGAGGAAAAGCTTGAAACAAATGAACAAAGACCTTTCTAAGTGGTTGTGGAGGACTGGCATTAAGAACGAAGCACCTTATGGAGTTATCTGTTGGGAAAATATAGTGGAAAATATAGAAATAATAATAATAAACACAAAAACTTTGATTCGAATCACGAGAGAGACGAGAGACATCACTATCTTTAAACAGTTATTTGCCCCCACCATTTTTGTCAAAAACGGCGCCTCAGTAGGTCTGTGTTGACTCGAAAATTTTGGAATTGAGAACTCTTTTTTCTTCCACTTAGCCTTAAAAGTCAGATAGAAGGAATTAGGGAAAGAGACTATTTATAGTTTTTTTTAACAAATCCTAATATAAATAGGATTTAAAGTCCTAAGCTATGCTTAGCCACTAGAAAAATATACGTAGCCACCTAGGTGGCTAGGAAAATATATTTAGTCACCTAGCTGGCTAGGAAAAAATACTTATCCACCCTAGGTGGATAGAATTATACTTATCCACCCTAGGTGGATAGAAAAAATACTTATCCACCCTAGGTGGATAGAAATATACTTATCCACCTTAGGTGGGTAGAAAAATACTTATCCACCTAGGTGGCTAGAAAATATACGTAGTCACCTAGGTGGCTAGAAAAATACTTATCCACCTAGGTGGATAGAAAAATACTTATCTACCCTAGGTGGATAGAAATATACTCATCCACCCTAGGTGGATAGAAAAATACTTATCCACTTAGGTGGATAGAAAATATACTTATCCACCCTAGGTGGATAGAAATATACTTATCCACCTTAGGTGGATAGAAATATACTCATCCACCTAGGTGGATATACTCATCCACCCTAGGTGGATAGAAAATATACTTATCCACCCTAGGTGGATAGAACTATACTCATCCACCCTAGGTGGATAGAAAAATACTTATCCACCTAGGTGGCTAGAAAATATATCTAGTCACCTAGGTGACTAGAAAAATACTTATCCACCCTCGGTGGATAGAAAAATATTGATCCACCTAGGTGGCTAGAAAATATACGTAGTCACCTAGGTGGCTAGAAAAAATACTTATCCACCTTAGGTGGATAGAAAAATACTTATTCACCTAGGTGGCTAGAAAATATACGTAGTCACCTAGGTGACTAGAAAAATACTTATCCACCCTAGGTGGACTAGGTGGATAGAAAAATATTTATCCACCTAGGTGTGGCTAGAAAATATACGTAGTCACCTAGGTGGCTAGAAAAAATACTTATCCACCTTAGGTGGATAGAAAAATACTTATCCACCTAGGTGGCTAGAAAATATACGTAGTCACCTAGGCGGTTATGAGAAAAGAATGACGTACGTGAGAAGAATCTTCTCAATCCGCGTGAAGACGAAAACTTACGCAGCTCTCTCAACCGTTCATTTCATGAAAACCTGAGTTATGGAAAGAGCATTGCATCCTCTTCCACTAACAATCAACATGTGGAGAGGGCATGCCCTCAAACTGAGGAGGCAGCACTCCGATACTCAACCAGCCGCATGGCTTACGCCACATTAGTAGAAGAATGTTCTCATATGGCGGAACCAGTGTCTCCTAACTTGTTCACTTCGACTGAGAACCCACTATATGGATATTTCGATTCCCTCTTCTCAAAGGATGAATCTCCTTAAACTCTATCAGCAAAATCACCCAGATCAAACTCGGTGAACCCTATAGGAATACTAAGAATTATTAGTGCACTTGCTTCTCCTCATCTGGAGGCAATTGATGACTCATTGTCATTTAACTCACCTCGTTCGGAGGCAAACAAGATGATCGTTTCATCTTATATTGGGACTTCGCCTCATCCGGAGGCAATCAATGACTCATCGTCATTCAACTTGTCTCATCTGGAGGTAAACAAGATGATCGTTTCATCTGATATTGGGACTTCGCCTCATCCGGAGGCAATCAATGATTCATCGTCACTCAACTTGTCTCGTCTGGAGGCAAACAAGATGATCGTTTCGTCTCATCTGGAGGCAATTGATGACTCATCATCATTCAACTCACCTTGTCTGGAGGCAAACAAGATGATCATTTCATCTTTGAAACTTGATGATAAATCTTCTTCAAACAAAACTCGTTCTTCAAACTCCTTTCACCACGAAACTCGTTACATCTCAGCAGAAGCTACGATAACACCTCCTACTGTCATGTCAGTCATGATGGTTTCTAGTGAAGACAATGTATCTCTTTTAGAGCGAATTCAAGAACTGTGTCGCGCTATCAGTATTCGGGACATTGAAATAGCTGCACTTCTCGAGAGAGAAAAGCAAATGAAAGAAATGAATGATATCTTATCAATGGATCAAGTTCAACATATGATAACCGAAAATCTTAAAGACTTTGAAAGGACTTCTATGTCTTACAGAAAGCCTTACCCACCAACAATCGACGATGTTCCATTTCCGACCGACTATCAACAACCAAAATTCATCTGTTTCAATGGAAGTGGTTCCGCTCACGAGCATCTGGCACATTTCGTCACAGCATGCGGCGACACCGCCAAGAATAGTCCGTTGTTGCTAAGGCAATTCGTACAAACCTTGGAAGGACCAGCTTTCACCTGGTATACGAAGTTACTACCCAATTCGACAACTAGTTGGGATCAAATGCAGAAACAGTTCCTACAAAGATTTTTCAGTACTCAGAGATCTGTAGGGATCGCAGAGTTATCACAAATGGAGCAGCAACCACGTGAAATGGTTGCCGATTATATCACGAGATGGAGAGATGCTAGTCTTCTTTGTTCATCAAAGATTTTGGAATCGGAGGCAGTTCAAATGTGCCTCAGTGGTTTGAAGAAGGATATAAGTATACCTCTTCATGGAAAGGCTCTGAAAACACTTGAAGAATTATCTTCGCGAGCTACGGATATTGAAGGGTTTCTTATCTAATGTAGTCATCAGCTAAAGTTTCCAACGAACCACGAGGCAAAGGATAATATGGCACTATGATCCTCAAAATCACTTATTGAGAGTAATACAAAAAGTGTGGAGGCATATCTAATTCAAATATCGTAGGTCTTCAAAATGAAAGTTACACATTGATCGTTCAAGAACGATCTTGTCTTCATTGTTTAACACCCTATGATCGTCACTCAAAAACGCCCAGGAGCTCAAACTCTAGTGGAAAAGACTATATGTGCATTCCATTCAAATGGTTCACATCTGTAGAAGAAAATGAGTTACCACTTATCGATGGTTGCTTCGTTCAGAAACATACATTTTCTCCCCCTCGTATGAGAATAAACTACGTGAGAACATATGTAGGTATGTTATATGTAACCTCCTACTCGCATGAGGCTAAACTGCATAAGATATGTACATAGGTACATCATCACCATCATCATCGTCATGTAATCTCCTATTCGCATGAGTCTAAACTGCGTAAGGTAATGCATTTTATTATATTTAACCTCCTACTCGCATGAGGCTAAACTGCATAAGATATGTACATAGGTACATCATCACCATCATCATCGTCATGTAATCTCCTATTCGCATGAGTCTAAACTGCGTAAGGTAATGTACATACGTACATTTTATTATATTTAACCTCCTACTCGCATGAGGATAAACTACATAAAATATGTACATAGGTACATCATCACCATCATCATCGTCATGTAATCTCCTATTCGCATGAGTCTAAACTGCGTAAGGTAATGTACATACGTACATTTTATTATATTTAACCTCCTACTCGTGTGAGTATAAACTGCGTAAAGCTTGTACTTAGGTGCATTGTTAATGTAAACAACGTCAGTACGTTTATATGTTACCTCCTACTCGCATGAGGCTAAACTGCATAAGATATATACATTGGTACATCATCACCATCATCACCATCATGTAATCTCCTACTCGCATGAGGATAAACTGCGTAAGGCTTGTACTTAGGTACATTGGTAATGTAAACAACATAGGTATGTTTATATGTTATCTCCTACTCGCATGAGAATAAACTGCGTAAGGAATGAAGCAATAAAAGTTGGCTTCTTCAAAATTTAAGTGTGTGTATATATATATATATATATATGTATGTATGTATTAATCATTCAGAGAATGGGAAAATGTATAACAAATATGAAATTCGTGAAATATAAAATCAACCGTGAATTTCATATATATATATATGAAATTCGTGAATTTTATATATATATATATATATATATATGTATGTATGTATGTATTAATCATTCAGAGAATGGGAAAATGTATAACAAATATGAAATTCAACCAATCAAAAGAGTTCGTGAAATAAACATGAATCTTATTTGTCAGATCTGCCCGGGTAGCCAAAGTAGATCCTTCGGATTTAATTTCGACCACCCGATCTGCATTGGGATCGATGGTAAATATAAAATCAACCGTATAATTTTCGTTGATTTTTAGAAAATATTTTTAAAGACGTTTTGAGCTCTGTAAACGTCCCAAAATCAGTCAGATCTGCTCGGATAGCCAAAATAGATCTTTCAGATTTAATTTCGACCACCCGATCTGCATTGGGATCGATGGTCAATATAAAATCAAGCTTATAATTTTTGTTGATTTTTAGAAAATATTTTTAAAGACGTTTTGATCTCTGTAAACGTCCCAAAATCAGTCAGATCTGCCCGGATAGCCAAAATAGATCTTTCAGATTTAATTTCGACCACCCGATCTGCATTGGGATCGATGGTTAATATAAAATCAACCTTATAATTTTCGTTGATTTTTGGAAAATAAGGGCGTTTTGATCTCTGTAAACGTCCCAAAATCAATCAGATCTGCCCTACCCACGTGGCTTAACTGTCTGCTAACCGCTTATAGAGGATGTGTGTTAAGCGTCCCCTTTAGTTTTCAAACTGCAAGATACCTTAAGTTATTGAAAGAAGATCATGGATCCAGTATTCGAAAATTGGCATTAAGAATTCATATCAAGGCTCGTCCATGAACTTCTTGCACCTATACTCCATGTCTATCAATCGGACGAATCTGGCTTCTGGCACAAAGGTTCATATGTTCATCGACCTTTGTTCCACATCAGGCGGATTTCGGAGGAACAAGGCATGCCGAGTATTCATCTCTTAGCATACTAATCTTGAAGACGAAGGCGATGATGATGATGTTGATGAAGACCTAGAATCTAGGATTTTTATTATTTTCAGAGATGTGAATATATTTTTTTCGTAGCTTTTAATCAGAGGTAGTCAATTCATTTTTATGTAATTAACAGGCAATCAAAGGCGATACCCAGAAGTGTTAAGTCCATCATTATTAATAAAAACCTCTCTTAGCAAGGGGAAATTTGTAGCGATATATTTGTGAATGAATTTATTTTCTATGCAAATTTGTTGTGTACACATGTGCTAAAAGTTAGTGATTTTTTTTTAATAGGTAAGCTGGCATGAATCTGCGACCTAAAACTTAGGGATTTAGTGCTAGGTTATTTCCATTTTTTTGTTGCTAGAGTTTTAGTGTGATTAGGAGTCGAAAAGTAGAAGTTAGAATTTTCTTATAGATATACTTTGGGACTGCTCGAGACTTATGATGATTGTCGTGATTTATTTTTTATGTGAACGAGATTTTGGAGAATCTGTAGGGTCGAGACAGCTGGGAGACTGCTGGGTTTCGAGTACTTTCATGCGACTTTTTAGTCTACTAATTTCTGCTGTTAAGATTGCAATATTACTGCTCATATTTGATAATTCTGGGCTGCTGTTTGAAGATATTTGATCCCTATTTGTCCCCTATTGCAACTCCAGATTTACTACAGATGTTAGGGCCTGTTTGGACTCATCCACTTATAAAATAATTATAGCATAAGAGGCATTTTTTAATCTCATGAAATTAGGCCTAATTATAGGCATGTATGGATTCTACTAACCTAATAAGAGATTTTTGAATAATTATCCTAAAAACTGCAAGGCAGTTTCTTTTTATTCGAAAGAGAAAGAGATCGTTCAAAATATCTAGCACGTGTGGTTGTCTTCGGTTGGGGTAAAAAAGGAGAGCTCATTCTCTCTTCCGCAGGTCTATTAAAACCTCTTCCTCACTTCTCTTTCTCCCTCTTCCTCTCGTCTCCTCCTTTCTTTTTCTTTCTCACCTCGCATCTCACAACTAAACAACATCTCCTCCTTCAACTAGACGAAAGAAAAGAAGCTTGTAACAGCTTGTGTGCTTTCTTTGGAGTGCCTCTTCAACAGCCAAGTAAGAAGACACGAGATTGCTTTTAGATGTTGTCTTCTTATTATATTTATTTGCTTTGGATTTCTGTTCTTTGGATTTATTTGCTTTGGACAGCCACACACAATCAGGATTCTTTAGGATGAGAGTATATTGTGCAGCGTAAAGATGTCTAAAAATTCATATTTTACGAAATCTAATGGCAAATAAGTAAAGTGTTGGCATCAAGTGCTGGACCTGTCCACCCGTATGCCATATGTGCTATACACCATGGAGACTCTTAAGAACACGAAGATAGATGGGTTTCTTAAGAGTCTCGTTCACAGGTTGGGCAACCAATTCCAATTCAATAAGTGGATTACGAGTTTGTTTGGCAACTGAAAAAATTGGGCTGCATGTACATTGTAATCGGTATTCTCTCTAATTAATGATAGGAGCAGGTCTCACTTCTCAGTCCACCCAAATTTGCTGATTAAAAAAAATAATTACTCTCCGCATGAGTATCACAAGTTTAGGAAGGGTATGATGGCCTTTTAAGGCCATTCAATCCAGCCAAAACATGACTTCTATAGATTTTACGGCCCTCAAAGGTAAAAGTTAGTCAGCTTTTGAAAGGACTAAGTGCTAAAACATTCTTCATATACTTAGCAACTTTTAGATGCCCAATCCAAACCGTCAAAGTAGTAGAAGATCATGGGAGTATCAGTTAGCCTAAAAATGGTGCTCATGTGACGATTCAAAACATTTGAATCCAATGATATTCTCCACAGATGCGTCAAACGTAAGGATATGTAGATTTCTCACCTGTGAAATTTTCCAGCGATGTGTGCAAAAGCAAGGCACGAAATGAATCCAATGATATTTTATACAGAAAGCACAACAAATTTTCTCATAACGATTCCTCAATAAATATATTAAATCACTCAGTTCTTTTCCCCCACATAGAACGATATTTAAGAACCCAACCCTCTTATTTGCAGGTTTAAGAACAACAATAAGTTTGTTGGACCCTCTTATTTATAAGTTTAATATTAAAAGCAATTCAAAAAACTTGAAGCAAGCTGCAAGATGGGAAGGGTTTTCGTCCCACCTGATTATCATTTCTTTTAACAGACATGGATAAATGAAAATTTTATAATGCTTGTTAGTTTCGGTAATAAATTGAGAAAATTTGTCTTGATATCACCTAACGTAGGTAGACACACTACAAACTATCAATCAAAAGAGGGTACTTATAGATTTACATATCGGGGGGATTCACAAAGAGGTTCCAAGTTTGCTCCGCAAGATCATGATAAGGCTGATTGGACAAGTTTAGTACGATTAGTGGAGAAGTTGATAGAACAAAAAGTCCTTGGGAAGCAATCAGGCACGAGATGGAAAAAAGAAGCTTGGAGGGTTGTGAATGAATCTTTCATTAGTAATTCAATGTAAAATATACCATTCAGCAATTGAAAAGTAAACCATAAAGTTAAGGACCTTCTGGGCAGAGCAGCTTTGGTTGGGACTCACATTTGCATGTCATGACTGATGACGATTCTGTTTGCGTAATTACCTATTGGTAAGTTTAGTGAACCATATTCTTTATACTAATTCTTTATTTTTTAAAACTTAAAAAATATATGAAAAATGTCATTTTATGTGGGCACAACCCTAAAACTAAGCCGTATAGAAGAATATCATATCCTCTTTATGATGACATCGGAGTCATATTTGAAGGTATATGTTCTACATACATTTCAAATTTTGTCATTATGTGCATATTCGAATTGGTTAGTTTTATTATCATAAAAAAATTCTTTCATTTATAGGTAAGGATGCTAAAGGTAGGAGACAACTTTCAAGCATTGGACTAATTTTTGAAGGAAACACAATGACATGACAATTCCAAGGAATCGCAACGTCAATGAAGAAGATTACGTTGACTTGAACATTAATGAGGACGAAGAAGTAGAGAGCCCAATAAAAAAAACAAAGGGTCATACTAATAATGGCACCTCGTCAACAGAAAAGAATGTGTGCAAGCGTTGGTAAAAAGATAGTCGATACATTGCATGAAATGAATAAAAATACAGATGGTAAATTGAATCAATAGACATACAACCATTGAAGGCTGCTCCTGTTGATAATCTTCCCTTGATGTTTGTCAGGATAAGTTAAAGGAAATGGATGAGATGAACAGTGATGAAAAAGTGAAAGCAATTAAAGTTCTAACGGATGAGACCTATAGAGTAATTTTTATGAATTTGGAAGGTCATCTTCGCGTTAGATGGTTACGTCCTGAATTATAAAGCTAATAATAAGACGATTAGTGGGATTAACTGTTTAAAGGCTTTATTTAAACGGTGCTGAAAAAGTGAAAGCAATTAAAGTTCTAACAGATGAGACCTATAGAGTAATTTTTATGAATTTGAAAGGTCATCTTCGCATTAGATGGTTACATCCTAAATTATAAAACTAATCGTAAGACGATGGTGTAGACACCCGAAAACGCATACCAACAGATTTTTAGTTGGATTAACTGTTTAAAGGCTTTATTTTAGTTTCCTTTTTCGTAATCAAACTATTTAGTTTTATTTTTTGAACAGTTTGTCATTATTTCAGTAATATAATGATCAATGTTATTCCATTGTATAACTCTTTTTTTATCATTAAATGGTTTCATATATTGCAATCACTGTAGATCATTATATTATGTTGGTATTTAAATGTTCATGAATAGCATATGCAACAATTATATTATAATTTGTTATAATAAAATTACTCTATCACTCTTTTTAACATTTTATATGCTGGAGTGAAATTAAATTGCTTTGTAACAGAGATTTTATGTTATTTCAAAATAGCAGGATACGCACATGGAAAGCAGCAACGGTGAAAAAGGTAAATGGAAGGTGAAGAAAGGCATTCTTCAAATCTTTTGGTAGCAGCTTATGTTGTCGGGTGGTATTATGATATTTATTTGGAGATGAGGCCCTATCACACATCAGCCCTTAATAGTATTACATGTGTGAAGGAGATACTACATGACATCCCGAGCATTTTCGAGATATTTTAGCACGGAACACCTTGTTTTCCGAAAAGAGTTTGTTCAATGTAATGGGCTTCCACATGATACTACAAATGTGAACATTGAGAACGATGTTCCTTATCGACCACAATGCAAGTAACCGTCAAGTGCGACTGCAAAAAAAATTTCAACATTCTACGAAAACTATTAGCTGTTATTTCAATGTTGTGCTTGATACAATGATCCAATTTTCAAACAATTATATTCGTCATCCATCAACGAATATTCCTCCAAAAATTGGAAACAAGATTCGTTTCTTTCTATTTTAGAAGGTACAAATTCAATAATGTTGTAAATACACATGTATGATCCTCAGTTCATTAACTTCCTAATCCTATTTTCAAAAAGGATGGTATTGGCTGTTGATGAAACTTACAGTCTTGTCATGATTGAATACAAGCATCAAGCCCCATCTCGCAACAGGATAGAAAACCTCACCCAAAATGTGGCAGCTTGATCTGTTGATCTATGATTTGTATATGTACTAGCAGGATAGGAAGGTTCAGCAGCGGATTCAACAAGTTTACAAGCAGCATTAAATTTATATTTTCAAACCCACATGGTATTTATTTTAAAATAATGCAAATGTGCATATATTTGAACTAATTACCTTCAAATGTAGGCAAATATTACTTCGTAAATGCAGGATATGCGAATATGTCGGGCTTCATAGCTCTTTATCATGGTGTTTGTTACCATTTGAAAGAAAATTCGACCAACAAACTCAACCCACAAAATGCCAAGGAGTTATTCAATTTTCGACGTTCTTCTCTATGTGATGTTAACGAATGCATGTTCAATGTTTTGAAGAAGCGCTTTCTTTTATTGAATGTAGCACTAGCATTCCGGATTTGCATTTTTAACGAAGCTAGTAGTAATAATGAGTGTCATCCATAATTTTATTCACACTAAGACTGGAGGAGATGATTTTGTTTATAAGGAATATGACAAGGAAATTCGAAATCAACCATCTCAACAAGAGGTCAACGAAGAGGTACGAGATGCAGAAGAAGCTTTCACATCTCATCAAACGCCTAATTCCTAACATTTTGAGAGATAATTGGCAAACAAAATCTGGGAAGATCATTGTGCTTGTCGAAAATTGTTAGCAAGAAATGTTATGTTTCACAATATAAATTTGATGTAATTTAGTTTCATTTTCATTAAGTTGAGTATGCTTTGGACATTACTAGTGAAAACAATTTGATCTAAAAAGTAAAGAAAAGAAACTTATAAATTTCACAGTTATAAGAATACGTCCAAACAACCAAATATGGCAATGTGGTAAAAACATTACAACGTGCACAATGACAACCAAACACATTCACATTACAATAACAATACAATGGCAATATGCAAGATTTCAACTGGTGGTATATTACAAAAGAAAATGCATAATAAAATTATAGCCTTGTGTTGTCCAAACACGGCCTTAAGTAGGTGATTTTCAATTTAGTTATTGTCTGGATCTGTGTTTACACAGAAATTATATATTTAAATTGTTGGTTTTCACTGGTGCTGAACAATCCCTCTTTAGGCCTTTTATATTCAGTTAACTACTGTGAAATATGGGCTCTGTTTTCACATAGTAATCGAGGGTTAGGGTAGGTTTCCATCTACTTAAACCTGATATTTACTTGTTTTGTTAATTTTCATGTGCTAGTATATGATCTATAAGTATTTGTGGGCTACGATCTACATAATACAGTCTATCAGAGTCGATACAAATCTACTTATACTCCACTGAAATCCATTAAAGAGTTTTTTAAGCAAGTTAGGTGTTAGTAACCGACTGCACTTTATAAACCATAATCTCTATAATTGCATTTGCATAATTTTTTGTGCAATTTTCCAAGATTAACTTATCATAGTTCTCTGCTCTCGCTTATTGTATATAGAAATTGATAAAATCACTACAGTTTCTACCTCTCCCCCTAGACTATTTTACTCGTAAACTATCTTTATTTCTCTCTGTCTCTATTCACAATTCAAGGCGTCCATTGCAAGTGGACAAAATCTAAAATTTTCTTCAGAAGGCACTTCACGTCCATCAACATCACTGGAATCTCGTCAAAATTTTCTCTTACAATTACTGACCAATTTTCAATTTAAATATACCATTTTCAAATACATGATCAAGCATCCAAAAAATTTCTCAATTTAAGCATCAATGTTTCTTACAACCACAGTCAACAAAATCGCGACTAATTAGTAAAACCAAAGAATCTCGCGATTCATTCCTCAATTTTTCACTAAATCCTGACTTTTTCATATATTTTAATATTGTACTAATTTCTTAATATTATATATATATCAAGAAATGGCCCATCAATAACAAAGACCAAATCTTTCATACATCAACAGTAAAAGAAACACAAAAAATATCAAAAACAAAGAAAAAAGGAACCTAACCTCGCCGGTATGACCAAAGCAATTGTGGAGGTAATTCTCATCCATCCAATAATGTAGATCTCCGATCCATACCGTCTTATTCTCTTCACTTGACGTCGCCTGCTGGGGCTGCTGCTGCTGGTGGTGATGAAACGGCACAAAATGCTGTGGGTAGTGCTGTGGAATCACCATCTGATGCTGCATCATCATCGCAGCAGTCGGATACTGCATCGCCATCCACTGCTGTTGCTGTTGTTGTTGCTGCTGAGCATCGGATCCATTAGCTGACTGCATCGTCGTTCGTTTCGTGGTCACGGAAATTAGGGCAAGATTGGTGGATATGTGGTGGGATGTAGAGAGAGGAAAGAGAAACCTGGTCTGGGGAGAGCAGAACCAGGGTTTTGAAAGGGAAATGGGAAGGAAGCTGGAGACGGAGATTAATGGAGGAGACGACGAATGTGGAGTCGCCCTTGGTTGATGTGAGGTTTGTTCTCCGCCGTTGGATGGAATTGGAGGGTTTGCGTCCAGCCGTTGCTTTTACACTATGTATTTGTATTGAAAGTGCTACGAGCACACCTCTTTTTTTCGCCGCACATTGACTTGCACGAAGGGCGTGTTTGATTAAGCGTAACGGTACATGCATACAGTTTTCGGGACAATCAAACCAGCCTTTTGTTGTTTGATTGTTCTTTTGACCAAACGTGAGTGTAGGGATATCACTATATGCCTTCGAAAACAGCTACTAGGACCGCCACCCCCCGTATGCTAGAAACGTTACGCATTTCGTGATGCATCGGGGCCCAACTTCTCAAAATTTAAGACTTTTACTAAGTTGAAGACAAAAAGCTATTTCGACTCTCCAAAATGGAGTTTCCATTCTCTTTCCCCCCTCGAAACTCCCCATAAACAGCATTTCAGAAAGACGAACCAACAAGACCCTAATCCTCCATGGCCAATTCTACCTCTAGGGTTTAAGGTTTCAATCCTTTGATGCCTGATTTCTCCACCTCTGAAGTTCATACCATGTGTTCAAACCTTCAGTCATGAACAAGTGGTTGAAGAACCTCAATCCACTACAAAAATAAAGACTATTAGCGGCAATTTTTTGTAGCAAAAAACTGTTGCTATTAGCAAAAAAACTATAAAGATTATTAGCGGCAAGGGTATTAGCGGCAGTTTTTTGCTGCCGCTAATAGTCTTATTTTTTGTTGTGATCCATCGTCTTTTTCATCTTCTTCTTCTCCTTCTTTGAAATCATCAAACGGCTAAAGCGCCAGCCAAGGCTACGGTATGTTGATGCTGGAGGGGTAGTGAATTCAGTGCCGATTTCGCGATCGCCAAGCAAAAATGATCAGTTATCAGGTAGGTGTTCGTCGATTTTGATAGATTTATATAGATCTATTGATCCGACCATCCAAATATATGTCTTAGATCTACGCGCATAATCAATCAAAAATAATAAATCAACATTTCATAAATTATAATATATGTGCGCACCTTGAGGTGAGCTATGAATGATGGGTTGCCGATCTTCAACAATCTTCTCGCTCTCAATATCTCCTAGCACAATGGGAATATTTTTGCTAATAATGAGGATTGAATTGTGTCAAGTAATCGTTAGGACCAAGCACCTCTTATATTTATAACCAAAGAGTCATTTCCCATTAAGGACTTGAATTACTAATTATATTGTGATTGGAAATCACAATCTTACCTCAACTAAAAGACTTAATTATTAGTTGTTTATTCTCTTCAAATTTATCGAATTAGCAATTACACCTCTCAAGATTGATCTTACACCATTCACCGATCAACGGGTTGACCATAGTGACGACCACCAAAATAGAAACTTCTAACAGTCTCTCACTTGGCCACGCTATGTCAATAAACTCCGATTACCAAATGTTAGCTAACTTTCTTTAAATAGCAAGTCCTAATCAATCTCAATCAAAATCTTTATAATCAGTCCGATCCAGTGAGAATTTCAACACAAAATCAATGTAGTCAATGTATCATGTCATCGATACATGACCGTTCATTAGTTACTGTATTGAAATTCATCACCGACATTGGATTCCAACTAGTATGATTTCGTATAAGTTGCAAGTTTATAAACTGAATAGTAATTACATATAAACTCAATCTATTATTGGTCATACTTTATTACCATCTACTGGTACCATATGTTCCAAATTTTTATTTGCATAAAAATAGAAAAATAAATAAATAATTCATATTTCTGAATCAATTAAATAAATATATGCACTCTTATATATCCACTCTCAAAGGCCATCAAAATTATCTATTAATCCAATGCACGCAACATGCTTCGAAAAGAGCTTAGAAGGTAAGCCTTTAGTGAGAGGGTCAGCCAACATGAGTGTCGTACTGATCTTTTCAACAGATATAATTTGATTCTAAACTTTCTCCCTTACAACAAGATATTTAATATTAATATATTTGAAAGCTCCACTAGTTTTGTTATTATTGGAGATAGCTATCGCAGCGAAATTGTTACATAAGATTCTCAGTGGCCTTAAAATATTATCAACAACTCTAAGCCCAGAGATAAAATTCTTGAATCATATCGCCTCACATGTCGTCTCAAAACATACAACAAATTTTGCTTCCATAGTAGACGAAGTAGTCAGCGTTTGCTTAACGCTCTTTCAAGATATATGTCCACCTACAAGCATAAAAATATAACCCGATGTGGACCTATGGGTGTCTTGACACCCAGCATAGTCGGCATCTGAATAACCAATAACTTCAAGGTTATTTGACCTTTTATTCATGAGTATGTGTCCTTTAGTCCCTTGTAAATAGCGAAAAAATTTATTGGATGTTTTCCAATGATCTAATCAGGATTACATTGATAGCTACCAAGCATGTCAACTATATACGCTATGTCTGAATGAATACAAACTTGTGCATACATTAGACTCTAAACTGTTGATGCATAGGGAATTGTCTCCATCTGCTTTCTCTCTAAATCGATTTTGGGACTCTGAAGTAGACTAAATTATCACCCTTAATGACAGGGGCAACAGTAGTGGAACAATTATGCATGTTGAATATTTTGAGAATTTTATCAATATAAGTTCTTTGAGGCAATCCCAATATGCCACGGACTTTATCTTGATGAATCTCAATTCCTATAACGTAAGAAGCTTCACCAAGATCTTTTATATCAAAACTCTTTGATAAAAAATTATGTCTCATGTAACATGCTCAAACTACTACTCGTAAATAATATATCATCAACATACAAAATAAGGATGATAAACTTGTTTCCACAGATTTTAAGATATATGTATTGATCCACAGTATTTTCTTTAAAATCAAAGTTTGAAATGACTTCATAAAATTTTAAGTATCATTGTCGAGATCTTTGCTTTAAACCATATATAAACCTTTTGAGTCTACAAACTAAATGGCTCTATCCCTCAACCTGAAAACCTTCATGTTGTGTCATAAAGATATCTTCATGCAAGAAAAGCAATTTTTATATTCATTTGATGCAATTCTAAGTCAAAATGATATACTAATGCCATGACTATCCGAAAGGATTCCTTTATAGAGACAGGAGAAAATGTCTCTTTATAGTCTATTCTCTCCTTTTAAGTGAACCTTTTAGCAACTAACCTGGACTTGTATCTTTCTACATTATCTTTCGAGTCTTGTTTAATTTTATATACTCATTTACAGCCTACAGACTTAACTCTTTCAGGTAACTTACAAAGATCTCAGACCGAATTATATTTTATTGATTTCAACTCATCTTTCATAGCTTCGAGTCATTGAGTGAAGTTGTCGTTCTTCATAACTTGATTAAAGGAAGCATGATCTGATTCCTTTCCAAAATCATACTCACTCTCATTGAAGTAGATGATATAGTCATAAAAAATGGTTAGCTTCTTTGCTCTCTCTGATCTATGTAATGGTTGATCATTGACGATCACCATGGGAGTAAGACCTCATCAATGTGGGGTATTTCAATAAGTATAACTACGGGTGCATCAACACTATCTTGAATGACAGGTATTGGTGTCATCTTTTCTTAGATAAAAGGGATATGAATTATAACCCAATTTTTCTCAAAAGTGATTTCTTAGGCTCAGCACTCTCACTGTTCTCACGATCCTCAAAGAATTTTACATATTTAGTCTCAACAATTCGGGTACTATGAGTGGGGCAATAAAATTTATAGCCTTTTGACCTATCAGGGTAACCAATGAAATGATAACTTATAGTTTTAAGATCTAATTTTCCTTATTGTGGATTATACACATTTGTTTCAGCTAAACAACCCCAAATGTGTAAATATCCTAGAGTCGGTTTTCTTCTTACCGATAGCTTATAAGAAGTTTTGGGAATAGCCTTACTAGGAACTCGATTCAGGATATGTACCGTTATTTTTAAGACTTCTCTTCATAAGAACAGATGCAACTTAAAATTACACAGCATGCTTCTCACCATATCCATAAGAGTACGATTTCGGCGCTTAGCTATACCGTTCTGTTCAAGGGTTTACGGCATGGTGTATTGAACAACAATGTCATGCTCTTGTAGATACAAGGCGAATGATCCTTGATTGCGACTTGTTTTAAGAGTATCTACTATAGTACTCTACGCCTCTATCAGATCTCACAATTTTAATCTTCGAATTGAGTTATAACTCAATTTCGACTTTATAGATTTTAAATATATTCAGGGCCTCATATTTCTCATGAATGAGAAATATATAATCGAAATGAGAATAATTATCAGTGAAGATAATAAAATACTTTTGGCCACTAATAGCAGGAGTTGGAAGCAATCCATAAATATCATTGTGTACTATTTTCAGCAAACTCATGCTCTTGATAGTTCTTTTCGTATTAGTCTTTGTGAATTTTCCTTTAACGCAATCAACACAAGTTTAAAATCAGAGAAATCGAGATCATCGATTATATTATCTTTAATTAACCTCTTTATTCTAGCTTTAGATATATGGCCTAAATGTTTATGCCATAAAATGAAGGAGTTATCAATTGCTCATTTTCGTTTCTTACTAACTTTATCATCCACATGCATAGAAACTAAAAATTGGGCGTAAGATAAATTCAAATTCAACTGATAAAGATTGCCCACTAATGAGCCACGACCCACAATATCGGAATCAAGTAATAGTGTAAAAATATTATGTCCAAATTTAAATTCAAAACCTAATGAATCCAATTTAGAAATTGAAATAAGATTTCTAATGATACTTGAAACATAAATAGTATCAACTAAATCCAAAATGAAATCACTATCTAAAATAAGACGGAGAGTCCCAATCGCCTCCACGACTGCTTCTACTCTATTTCCAAGTTTGATGATTCATTCTCCTTTACTTAGCCTCCGGCTAGATTGAAATCCCTGCATTGAATTACTTATGTGAATAGTTACACCATAATCTATCCACCAAATGTTGCGTGGAGCATCAATATAGAGTGATTCAAAACACGCAAAGACTGGATCATTACCTTTCTTAACTAGCCAATCTATATATTTCTGATAATTCTTTTTTATGTGTCCCTTCTTCTTACAAAAGTGACACTTAATGTCAGAAGTAGATCCGCTAGCTTCTTCTTATTTGGTTTCCGGTAGAGAGTATTTCACATTCTTTCCTTTATATGATCTCTTTTTCTTAAAATTTTCTTTCGATGGTTCAAGAGCGGCATAATGAGCACTTTCAGGTTTTTCAGCCCGAAGTCTTTCTTCTTCTTAGATACAATGAGTGATTAGCTCATTCATCTTCTATTTCTTTTTCTGCGTGTTATAATTAATTTTAAACAAGCCAAATTATGTAGGAAGAGAAGTCATGATGAAGTGAACAAGATAACCCTCAGAAAAGCCCATGTCCATTTCTTTCAATTGAGTCGTCATGCCACTCATTTTCATAATATACTCCTGTACGCTATTATGACCATCGTATTTCATGATTCCTAGTTTAACAATAAGACTACTGGCAAGTGGCTTAGAAGTCTCCTAAAATTATTCTTGAATGGCTTGTATGTATTCCTTTGTATTGTGCGAGCCAGGAATACCTTCCCAAATCGCATTAGTAATGAAACTATTTATGATCATGAGGCTCATATGATTTGATCTATCCCATTTTTCTAAATTCGTATTGTTCATTGTCAGATCCTCAGCTGAAGCATCAATGGCGAGCTCTGTGGGTTTATCAGATCGTATAACATAGTCAAGATCCATGCAACCTAGAACAATTACAACTTGTTCCTTCCATTTGCCATAATTTGAGCCACTCAAAAGTTTAATCACACTAATCAAATTAGTAATAAAAGACGGGTTTAATGCTGCACAATAATTAAGGGTTTTATTATGTCTACATATAACTATAACAACAATCTATTCCAGAAGATTATATTTATAGTGTTATACGCAAGAGTTAAATTATGTCAAAGAATATGATAAAATTAAAACCAATATGATTTTATTGAGAAGCAATTTGTATCATTATGACCCTCCGTTGGGTCGAGTCATAACACACTAGTCGCTTCCTCAATCGATATTATTGATTGCGGTACTAATTGTATCGTTATGACCCTCCGTTGGGTCGAGTCACAGCATGCTAGTAATACCTACACACAAAATAATGGATAGTAAAATACAACCATTACACAATATTAAGTGATTCATCACTGTTGGGTAGAAGTAATCTCTCAAGTTGTAATGTCAACGTTTACTACACACTTTTATTGAATAGGTAACACGATTTTAGACAAAATAAATCTCACTATGAAAATCATAGCACTAGGAAAAATCATCACCGTTGGACAGAAGAATCATTCCAAGCCATATTTTTTATTTGGGTTTTATAATATTTAAGATGGTCATAAAAATGGTTAAATAAAAAAAATTAAGCCACTTAAGAGATGCATGTAGTCAAATCTAACTCTTGTTGTGGGTAAGTATATAAAAATTAATAATAATTATGGGTAACATTGTGTAAGTACCAGCCTTGGTATTAGAGCACAATCTTCAATATCCAACTTTAATTAAAGGCACTCAATTATATAATAATTATTCGATAAAAAATTATCAAAAAGACATCAGGTCAAGAAAACATCACAACAAAGAGCTCATTGTTAAAAATAAACTTTAAAAATAGATCCAGAATATTCGACAAAGTCAAAATCCATCTATAATGTTTGAAAATTTGACCTATAGATAGCTCAGAAATAACCCGAAAAGAATAAGGGAAAGTATGGATCAAAATTAGGCCTTAAAGGCAAATGTGGCAAGTGAGGCTACCAAGTTGATCCATATGCACGCCCTAACATCACTCCCGTTTCTTTTAGCTATTTTGATGTACAAAACCATAATATAAGAAATATGAAACATCGTGTCGAAAATAATGGCCATAACTGGCAAATGAAAGCTATTTCTCTTGAAGGAAAATAATTAAGCATGTGTTTCCTATTTAACACTTAGAGGATTCGTCATTCTAGCATAAGGAGATTGACCTGCACAAATTGTGGTTGAATCCATCTCCGCAATATGGTGACCATAGGAGAACCCTAAAACCATATGAATAGAGTAAGAAGACAACACAAATCGTCACTTTATATTGGCTTCTGAGGAGTGCCTAGCGCGAGAAATTCATTCCCTTAATTCTACTTTATCTTGAGATAATAAAAATTGATAAAAAGAATCTTTTGTCTTATAGTGAAGCACCAACTCTCATAATCAAAGACCAATGGAAACGCAGATGCGGGTGTGCTTGGTAAATAACTCTCAGAATCAAAGACCAACGGAAACACAGATGCCGATGCACAGTAAATATTTTGACAGCAAAAAAAAAGTACATAAGACAAAACTCATATTCTAATGCTTTGACCGATCAAACACCAAACTTGGCTCTGATACTAATTGATGGATTTATATGGATCTATTGATTCGACTATCCAAATATATGCCCTAGATCTACGCGCATGATCAATCAAAAATAATAAATCAATAATCCATAAATTATAATATATGTGCGCACTTTGAGCGTGAGCCATGAATGATGGGTTGCCAATCTTCAACGATCTTCTCACTCTTAATATTTCATAGCACAATGAGGATGCTTTTGCTAATAGGGAGGATTGAATTGTGTCGAACAATCGTTGGGACCAAACACCCGTTATATTTATAACCAAAGAGTCATTTTCCATTAAGGACTTGAATTACTAATTATATTGTGATTGAGAATTACAATCATACCTCAACTAAAAGGCTTAATTATTAGTTGTTTATTCTCTTCAAATTCACTGAATTAGTAACTATACATCTCAAGATTGATCTTACACCATTCACCGGTCAACGGGTTGACCATAGTGACGGCCACCGAAATAGAAACTTCTAACATGTTTCGCTATTACCATTGTCGGAGCCATAATTGGGAAGGTTTTTGCGTCGGGAATTGGGATTTTCTTCTTCGAATTTGGGTGATTTTCCTCTTCCTTCACCGAAGGAGTGTTTTAGTAGAGGGGAGGGAGATGAAGGCGATGCCACGGGTGGAGACGGAGTAGGGGAGAAGATTCCGTTGAGCTTGATCTCTGTATTCGGGAGGTAATTTTTTATGCAGTTCATTTTGTTTAGATCATTTTTATGTTTATTTTATTTATTTCTTTGTAATTCTAATAAACTCCTATCCTTTTTATGTTTATTTTATTTATTTCTTTGTTTGGAAATTTATATATTTTTTGTTGCTTGATTGTTTTTTTTTATTGAGTCTTTATATATTCAGCCTATCATGTATAAATTAATTAAAGATGAGAGAATCATTTTTCGAGATCATAAGCACCATTGCAAAAATACCTATAATATATAATTTATAATTTAAGTAATATGTTACAAGCCCATGCTAACAAACAACGTTTAAACGCGTTTCAGGCTAGTACGTGCTTCACTGTATACGCTAGCAAACAATAGGTTGATGCGCGTAGTACCATTATAGGTGAAAGGTGTATTAGCCTCGAAACGCACTTCGCCATTACATGCAATCAAACACGCCCTAAGAATAAAATTTATTTTATGAAAAATTATAATGAAAGGGCGGGAAACAGTATACCATTAACAAATGCTTAAGTGGCATGGTATGAGTGGCTGCCCCAACATGCATTACTGGTCCCAGTGAGCTGGCATCGCACCACATCAGTAGTCCGTTGAATGATCTACTGTTTCTTGTCTATCATATAACATTGTCTTTATTTTATTTGATAGAAAGTAGGGTTTTCAATGGGTTGTGTCAACCACAATTTTTTTATTAGGTATGACACATAAACTTGATTCATTGACACTACAAAAAATAAGACTATTAGCGGCAGCTAAAAACTACTGCCATTAACAAAAAAATTGCTGCTAATACCCATGTCGCTAATAGTCTTAATAGCCTTTAATAGTTTTTTTTGTTAATAGCGGCAGGCTTTTACCGCAAAAAACTGTCGCTCATAATCTTATTGTTTGTAATGTAGGTTGAGTAGGGTTAGATCGGATCAATCTGATCTAACCCGATATTTTATGTATAAAATCAAAGAAATAAAAGAGTTTTAGGGGATTTTGAATGTGGTCAGGTTTGGAGACGGATTGAGCATATACTAGTAACAGTTGGGTCGGTTCTAGTTAGATCAAGGTTCACCATTCTGTTGGGTCATCCATATATCTTTATTCTGTTAGCCCAACCTGACCCGACCAACTAATAGCCGAAAGGAAAAAAGAAAAAGAAAAAAAAGAGCCATTACTTGCACCTGGAAAGTTTGCCCTTGCACCGAATTTAGAGAAAGACTTGGTATTGTAGGGACATGTAACATGTGAAAATGTAACCTAGGCCATCTGATTTGAAGTGTATGGTCTATAGATCCCCAGTGCATAAGATTAGAGGAAAACACGATACTTATCATACAATCTATTATGGTTAAATGTTGAATTTGATAATAGTCTTTAACTACATTTAATCATATGATAAAGATTATATTTCACAAGTAATGTCTCCCAATACAAAATTATGAAAAGTTCAAAACTCTTACAAGAAAGTTTTTCGTTAGTAGTAATTATTAGCAACAATAATTAGGGTACGGATAGCAAAATCTGGTGTGTGATTAAGTTTTTTTTTATGACTTGTTGTTTAGAAAGAAAGAAGCGGGCTGCTTGTAGCAGGTCTGTTGCTGCTCGGTCAGGTCTGCATGGTTGCTCTGTCACACACGGTGTGAACAGGTGCACCGCCCGTGCACCTACCACGAACTCGAGGACTTAGAGATCCCGCGGCTGAGGTTTGACCATTGTCGTCGTACGAAAAGATGACGTAAAATGGAATCAGAGAGCGGTACATGTTATATGGTGCTTAGCAACTGTACTTAAAGCGTTAAGGAGCTTCCCATCTGTACCGTCGATTATAGAGTGTTTCCCTGCATCTAAACCTTCCGAATTAACAGGCTCTCTCTTAGATGCTATGTGGCCGGCCCATGTGCCAGACCTGCTCATCAGAGCACGTAATGCGAACCATGCCTTATGATGCTCGCAGGACTCATGGGACTTCAAGAGCACTGAGATCTGTGAAATGGTGTTGGAACATAACATGGCCATATTAGAACACGGTGTAGGTGGGTAGTGGATGATGTTATTGTATTCGTCAGCGTGTGATGGGCTTTGGGTCATGTAATGCACTAGTAATGATGATTTGAAACAAGCCACACTAGATTGGGACATGTGGAACCATTTATCACGATTTCACCGTTTGATTTGAAGGACCTGATAGAAAGATTTGGTTGGTCAAAGCTTACATGATAAATTGTTTCCATCATATAATTAAAGCCGGCAAGTGCCTTAATCATATGACAAATCTCTAAAATCAATTGAACAACTTTCTTGTAAACTTCTAAAATCAATTTTAGCCGATACTTTAAATCACATGACATAAATATGTTTTCCCCGCACCATCAACATTACAAATCTTTAGTGTTAGAAGTTTCTATTTTGGTGGCTGTTATTATGATCAATTCGTTGACCAGTAAATTATGTAAGATCAATTTTGTGATGTAATAATTACTAACTTGGTGAATTTGAAGAGAATAAACACTAATAGTTGAGTCTGATAGTTATGATATGGCTGTGATTTCTAATCAGAATATAATTAATAATTTAAATCCTTAATGAGAAAAGACTCTTTGACTATAAATATAAAGGATGCTTGATCCCAACGAATGCTCGACACACTTCAACTCTCCCCATTAGCAAAAACATCCCATTGTGTTAGGAGGTATTGAGAGCGAGGAGATCGTTGAAGATCGACAACCCATTATCATGACTCACACTCAAAGTGTGCGCATATATTTTAATTTATGGGTTGTTGATTTATTGTTTTGATTGATTATGTGCCTAGATCCTAGGGTATATATTTGGATGGTCGGATCAATAGATCCATACAGATTTATCAATTGGTATCAGAGCCATGACTGGTGTTTGATCGATCAAAGCATTAAAATATAAGTTTTATTTTGTGTACTTTATTTTGGGCTGCCAAAATATTTGATCGTGCACACGTGACCATTCACACGAAACCGTAATTTTTTTTTGGGCTTTTTATTATAAGATGTATGAATTTCTTCGTATTAAGAAGGCTGTTTTGGGGTTCTGATTCTCAAATGCCATGTCGTTTTGAAAGAAACTCACGAAATGAGTCATGAGGCATATGGTTACTTTTCCATTGAATTAGAAAGCCCACTTTACAATAACTATTAAATTAAATAAAACAATAAAAAAGGCATATGGTCTCTGTTTGTTCGTCTTTTGAAGAAGATGACTAATCTACCAGCTACGTCTCCCTCAATGCACAACGGGTCTTATGGACCTTGGGACCCGATCCGTCATATAGTCCACATGTTTGATCTGAGCCATGGACTCGTATTAAGGCTCATGTTCGACCCATTTTGTGACTGGCTCGATCGATAATCGGACTCGATCTAGCCCATGGTTCGGTCAATCACTCAACTCGACACATGATTCATGACCCGATTCGGCCCGTTAGACAGGATCCGTTTGCCATTAGGGCCAAATTTTGACTCATATTATTTCTTATTCTTTTCGGGTTATTTCTGGGCTATCTATAAGTCCAATTTTTGGACATTCTATATGAATTTTGACTTTCTCGAGTATTTTGGATATGTTTTCGACAATGAGCTCTCTGTTGTAAACTGATCATGACCTGATGTCATTTTAATAATTTTTTATAAGATAATCATTGTTTATTTAAGTGCCTTTAATTAAAGTTGGGTATTAGAGGTTGTACTCCAGCATTAAGGCTGGTACTTACACAATGTTACCCATAATTATTATTAATTTTTGACACACTTACCCACAACACGAGTTAGATTTGACTACGTGCATTTCTTAAATGGCTTAATTTTTTTTATTTAACCATTTTTGTGACCATCTTAAATATTATAAAACTCAAATAGAAAATATGGCTTGGAATGATTTTTCTGTCAAACGGTAATAATCTTTTCTAGTACTATGGTTTTCACAGTGAGATTTATTTTGTCCAAAATCGTGTTCCCTATTCAATGAAAGTGTAGTAAATATTGACATCACAACTTGAGAGATTACTTCTGCCCAACGGTGATGAATCACTTAATATTGTGTGATGGTTGTATTTTACTATTCATTACTTTGTGTGTGGGTACTGCTAGCATGTTGTGACTTGACCCAACGGAGGGTCATAACGATGCAATTAGTATCGTAATCAATAATATCGATTGAGGAAGCGACTAGTGTGTTATGACTTGACTCAACGGAAGATCATAATGATATAAATTACTTATCAATAAAACCATGTTAGTTTTAATTTTATCATATTCCTTGACATAATTTAACTTTTGCGTAAAACACTATAAATATAATTTTGTGAAATGGATCGTTGCTATAGTTATATGTGGACATAATAAAACTCTTAATTATTGTACAATATTGAACTTGTCTTTTATTACTAATTTGATTGGTGGAATTGAACTTTTGAGTGACTCAAATTATGGAAAATGAAAGGAACAAGTTGCAATTATTCTAGGTTGCATGAATCTTGACTATGCTATACGATCTGATAAACTCAAAGTGCTCGCCATTGATGCCTCAGTTGAGGATCTGACAGTGAATAATACGAATTTAGAAAAATGAGATAGATCAAATCGTATGAGCCTTATGATCATAAAGAGTTCCATTACTAATACAATTCGGGGAGGTATTCTTAATTCGCACAATGCAAATAAATACATGCAAGCCATTCAAGAATAATTTTAGGTGACTTTTAAGGCACTTGCCAGTAGTCTTATTGTTAAAATGAGAACCATGAAATATGATGGTCATAGTGGCGTGCGGGAGCACATTATGAGAATGAGTGGCATGACGACTCAATTGAAAGAAATGGACATGGGCTTTTCTGAGGGTTATCTTGTTCACATCATTATGACTTCTCTTCCTACATAACTTGGCTCGTTCAATATTAATTATAACACGCAGAAAGAGAAATGAAAGATGAACAAGCTAATCGTTCATTGTGTCTAAGAAGAAGAAAGATTTCGGGCTGAAAAACCTGAAAGTACTTATTACGCCGCTCTTGAATCATCGAAATTTTTTTTAAGAGAAAGAATAGATCATATAAAGGAAAGAACGTGAAATGCTCTCCACCGAAAACCAAGCAAGGAGAAGCTAGCGGATCTACTTTTGGCATCAAGTGTCACTTTTGTAAGAAGAAGAGACACATTAAGAAGAATTGCTAGAAATACATAGATTGGCTAGTTAAGAAAGGTAATGACCTAGTCTTTGTGTATTTTGAATCACTTTATGTTGATGCTCTACGCAATATTTGGTGGATAGATTCTGGTGTAACTATTTACATAAGTAATTCAATACAGGGATTTCAATCTAGCCAGAGGCTAAGTAAAGGCGAATGAATCATCAAACTCGAAAATAGAGTAGAAGCATAGGTTGAGGCCATTGGGACTCTCCGTCTTATTTTAGATAGTGGTTTCATTTTGGATTTAGTTGATACTATTTATGTTCCAAGTATCATTAGAAACCTTATCTCACTTTCTAAATTAGATTTATTAGGTTTTAAATTTAAATTTGGACATAATATTTTTACTCTATTATTTGATTCCGATATTGTGGGTGGTGGCTCACTAGTGGACAATCTTTATAAATTGAATTTGGATTCATCTTATACCCAATCTTTAATTTCTATACATGTGGATGATAAAGTTAGTAAGAAACAAAAATGAGCAATCGACAACTCCTCTATTTTATAGCATAAGCATTTAGGCCATATATTTAAAGATAGAATGGAGAGGTTAATTAAATATGATATAATCGATGAGCTTGATTTCTCTGACTTCAATACTTGTGTAAATTGAAAGACTAATAAAAAAGGAGCTATCAGAAGCACGAGTTTGCTAGAAATAGTCCACACTGATATTTGTGGACCATTCCTAACTCCTGCTATTGGTGGCCAAAAGTTTTTTATTACCTTCACTGATGATTATTCTTATTTCGATTATATATTTCTCATTCATGAGAAATTTGAGGCCCTTGATATGTTCAAAATCTATAAAGTCGAGGTTGAGTTATAACTCAATTCGAAGATAAAAATTGTGAGATCTGATAGAGGTGCCAAGTACTATGGTAGATACTCTGAAATAGGTCGCAATCCAGGATCATTCGCACTATATCGACGAGAGTATGACATCGTTGCTCAATACACTATGTCGGAAACACCTGAAAAGAATGGTATAGTTGAGCGACGAAATCGTACTCTTATGGATATGGTGAGAAGCATATTGTGCAATTCTAAATTACCTCTATTATTGTGAGGAGAAGCCTTGAAAATAGCGGTACATATTTTGAATCGGGTTCCTAGTAAGGCCGTTCCCAAAATTCCTTATGAGTTATGGGTAAGAGGAAAACCGACTTTAGGATATTTACACATTTGGGGCTGTTTAATTGATGCAAAGGTGTATAATCTATAATTAAGAAAATTGGATCCTAAAATTATAAGTTGTCATTTCATTGGTTACCTTGATAGGTCAAAAGGCTACAGGTTTTATTACCCCACTTATAGTACTAGAATTATTGAGACTAGATATGCAAAGTTCTTTGAGGACTGTGAGAACAGTGAGAGTGTTGAGCTCAAAAAAATTACTTTTGAGGAGAATCAGATTATAATTTCTATCCTTTTTATCTAAGAAAAGGTGACACCAACACCAATTATTCAAGAAAGTGTTAATGTACCTGTGGCTATACTTATTGTAACACCCTACATTGAGAAGGCTTTTACTCCCATGGTGTTCGCCAATGATCAACCATTGCGTAGATCAGAGAGAGCAAAAAAGCCAGCTATTTTTGATGACTAAATTTTCTATGTCAATGAAAGTGAGTATGATTTTGGAAAGAAAACATATCCTGTTTCCTTTAGTCAAACTATGAAGAACAACAAATTCACTCAATAGCTCGAAGCTATCAAGGATGAATTGGAATCAATGAAACATAACTCGGTCTGAGATCTTTGCGAGTTACCTGAAGGAGTTAAGTCTGTAGGCTGTAAATGAGTATATAAAACCAAACAAGTCTCCAAAGGTAATATGGAAAGATACAAGGCCAGGTTAGTCGCTAAAGGGTTTACTCAAAAGGAGGGAATAGACTATAAAGAGATATTTTCCCCTGTCTCTAGAAAGGAATCCTTTAGGATAGTCATGGCATTGGAAGCTCATTTTGACTTAGAATTGTATCAAATGGATGTAAAAATTACTTTTCTAAATGGTGACTTGCATGAAGATGTCTTTATGATACAATCTGAAGATTTTCAGGTTGAGGGGGAGAGTCATTTAGTTTGTAGACTTAAAAGGTTTATATATGATTTAAAGCATGCATCCCGATAATGGTACTTAAAATTTTACGAAGTCATTTCAAACTTTGGTTTTAATGAAAATATTGTGGATCAATGTATATATCTTAAAATCAGTGGGAGTAAGTTCATCATCTTTGGTTTGTATGTTGATGATATATTTCTTGTGAATAGTAGTTTGAGCATGTTACATGTGACAATGAATTTTTTATCAAAGAGTTCTGATATGAAAGATCTTAGTGAAGCTTCCTATGTGATAAGAATTGAGATTCATCGAGATAGAGCTCATGGCATATTGAGATTGTCTCAAAGAGCTTATATTGATAAATTTCTGAAAAAGTTTAACATGAATAATTGCTCTGCTACTGTTGTCCCTGTGATTAAGGGTGATAAATTTAGTCTACTTCAAAGTCCCAAAATTGATTTGGAGAGAAAGCAGATGGAGACAATTTCCTATGCATCGATAATTGGGAGTCTCATGTATGCATAAGTCTGTACTCGTCTCGACATAGCGTATATAGTTGACATGCTTGATAGGTATCAATGTAATCCTGATTTGGACTATTGGAAAGTAGCCAAAAAGAATTTTTGCTATTTATAAGGGATAAAATGATATATGCTTATGTACAAAAGGTCAAATAACCTTAAAGTCATTGGTTATTCAGATGCCGCCTATGCTGGGTATCAAGACACCAGTAGATCCACATCGGGTTATATATTTATGCTTACAGGTGAATCTGTATCTTGGAAGAGCGTTAAGAAAACGCTGACTACTTCGTCTACTATGGAAGCAGAGTTCGTTGCATATTTTGAGGCAACATGAGAAGCGATATAATTGAAGAATTTTATCTCAGTGCTTCGAATTATTGATAGTCAAGGCCACTGAGAATATTATGTGAAAATTCTGCTGCGATAGCTATCTCCAATAACAACAAGACTAGTGGAGGTTTCAAATATATTGATATCAAATATTTTGTTATAAGAGAGAGTTCAGAATCAAATTATATCTATTGAAAAGATCAGTATGACACTCATGTTGACAAACCGTCTTACTAAAAACTTACCTCCCAAGCTCTTTTCGGAGCACGTTGCGCGCATGAGATTAAATGATAGTTTTGATAGCCTTTGAGAGTGGATGCATAAGAGTAAATACATTTATTTAAATTAATTCAAAAATAAAGATGATTTATTTGCTTTTTTATTTTTATGCAAATAAAATTTTGAAACATATGGTGCCAGTAGATGGCAATAAAGTAGGACCAATAATAGATTGAGTTTACATGTAATCACCATTCAATTTATAAACTTGCAATCTATGTGAAATCATACTAGTTGGAATCCATATCGGTGATGAATTTTAATACGATAACTAATGAACGGCCATGTATCGATGACATGATGCATTGACTACATTGATTTTGTGTTAAAATTCTCACTGGACCGGACTGATTATAAAGACTTTGATTGCGATTGATTAGGACTTGCCATTCAAAGAAAGTTAGTTAATATTTGATAATCAGAGTTTATTGACATAGTAGGGCCAAGTGGAGGACTGTTAGAAGTTTCTATTTTGGTGGCCGTCACTATGGTCAATTCGTTGACCAGTGAATTGTGTAAGATCAATTTTGTGATATAATAGTTGCTAATTCGGTGAATTTGAAGAGAATAAGTAACTAATAGTTAAGTCTTTTAGTTATGATATGATTGTGATTTCTAATCACAATATAATTAGTAATTTAAGTCCTTAATGGGAAATAACTCTTTGGCTATAAATATAAGGGATGCTTGGTCCCAACGATTGTTCGACACACTTCAACCCTCCTTATTAGCAAAATTATCCCTATCGTGCTAGGAGGTATTGAGAGCGAGGAGATCGTTGAAGATCGGCAACCCATTATCATGGCTTACACTCAAGGTGCACACATATATTTTAATTTATGGATTGTTGATTCATTATTTTGATTGATCATGCGCCTAGATCCTAGGGCATTATTTGGATGGTCGGATCAATAGATCCATTAAGATCCATCATTTAGATCATGGTCTTTGAATCATATGACACTTTATGAAACATGATTAATCGCTAAAAAAGTGACCATTACCATATATGAGCTCTCAATATAATTTTGTATATAGAGCTAGGGTTGTAGATGGTTTAGGAGCAACCCGATTTGCAATAGGTTAGATTCGGGTTCAAATTTCAGACCCGTCAAGTCGAATGGGGTTGATAATCCTAAAATAATTATTAAATGGTTTCGATTTAGGTTGATGTTTCTTGACCCGACTTCTACCCGACGTGCCTTTACCTACCATCCCCCATTGTATTTGAACCTAGTTTATCCACCTTGATATGATTTTTTCACTAAACAGGTTGTGTCAATAAATAGGTCGAGTTGAGTTGACTCCAACCCGGCCCAAACTTGGCCTATTTTTGCACGTGCAATGACTTGCGGAGCCTAGTAGGAGTAGGGAGAGGGATTTGCCCCCTCTAAGCTTTGGAGAATATGTTACTGGGCCTCTTAGGTGTAGGCAAATTATATCAAGGGCTATGTTTTTTTTTTTTAATACAGCCATTTGGCCAAGACATCCTTGAAAACTGAGGAGCAGACACACATGCATATGTAGTACAAAAAATAAGACTATTAGTGATAGTTTTTGGCAGTAAAAAACTACCGCAAATAATAAAAAAAATTATTGAAGGCTATTAAGACTATTAGCGGCAAAGGTATTCGCAACAATTTTTTTGTTAATAGTGGCAGTTTTTGGCTGCCACTAATAGTTTTATTTTTTGAAGTGATGTGACAGTTGCGGAGCAGCGTGAGAGAGAACTAACCAAGGTGTCAAAATCAATATCAAACTCGGGTATTGGTCCATGGAGGACCGATACGACTCAGCCGATACCGATATGTATCAGCCTATTTAAAAAAAGAAAAAAAGAAAAAAAGAAAAAAGAAAATAAAGGTATCAACCAAAACCGATACCGTATTGGCCGATACCCGATATGTACCGACACTAAATTGAGATACCGACACTAAATTGAGATACCGATACGTATTGGTATCGGCCAATTTTTTATACCATGGCATTAACTATAGTGATGAGGGTTAACTAACAGAACCCAACCCACACCTTGTAAAGACAAGGGTGAGAAACAATGTGGAGGACGAGAATCGAACCCACGACCTACTCCCTCACATTGGAGGGAGCGTACCAACTGGGCTATCATGGGATACTTAGTTAAAGGCAGTTGCTCCACATTTTATATTTTTCTCTGATTGCCCTCCTTTTAATTTTGAGCTAGTATTAGCTACTTCCAACGCTCTTCGTAATTGCATTACTTTTTTATATTTGTCATATGAAAACCTCATGCGTTAAGTGTGATTTGGCATCCATGATCTAAAGATTTATATTGTAAAAGATGTTGAAAATAATTGGAAGGATGAAAGCAAGAATTAAAGGAGATGGAATCAATGGTAGAACTTAGAGGCACGTTAAGATAAATGTTTTTTCTAAACGTTATTTGCCTCATTTTGGTTAGAACCGCGACAACAAAAGAGGAGAATAGCAAACACATTCCCGAGATACAACCAAGCCTTGCCCTCTATAATTCCCTTTTGTGTTTTCACTCACAAAAGAGAGTTCTGAACACTACGTAATATGTCCAAAAATAATAATGAAACATAAATAAAAGAATTTTTATCGTGTTGTGTCTTTTTCTTGTCTCTGTAAAAGGTAAAAATAGTTCTCTTTAAATAGACATTGAAAGGTTGTATAAGCAACCTTTCTAATAAAGATAAACGATAAGACATATTTTCATAAGAGAAGATAGCTGTTAAAAGTCTTTTCACAAAACTAACCATTAAGGCACCTTTCCAGAGAAAAAAAAAGATGTTAGTCGTTAAGACACATTTTCGGAGAGAAAAATCTTAAAAAGGAGTAAATGACATGTCTTTTAAAGGGATTAAGATTTAAAGAGTCAAATTTACCGTACTACAAAATAAGTGTATCTGAGATAAAATTACTTACTTTATCATTAAAATTGTAAATTTCATTTTACCACAAAAAAAGTGTATCTTGAAATAAATCAGGAAAGAAAATTATTTAAAACTCTTTAAAATATACAACAATCATCCACTGTTTTTAAAAGTTCTAAAAAATAATATATTTAGGCATATGAAAATTATAATACATAAATGAAAGTATCTGAAAGATTTGAACTTTGTATATAAAAGTTTATCAATTTGCTTAGTGACTTATAGTCTTTAACTAAGGATCTTATCTAACAAATCGGATATACTACACACATTATAATTTATAAAATTTAGTGTTCTTAAAAAGCCAACACATTTATGACCATGTACTTTACCTCAATTTCTTGAATGCTCTTGGAAAGTCTATTGCTCCATAGGAAGCGGCTCGTCTTCGACAATCAAATAGATGAATCTATCAAGAGTGATTCTTGTATACAACTCGAACTTAAATAAGGCTACATTAAGAGAATCAATATCATCCTCTCTCACAGGAATAACACTAGTTAGATAGACATATGTAAATGAGTTATTTGGAATATATAGTTCGTTCTAATACCAACGTAATCACTCGTTCAATTTGTTTTGCTCATTGAATCAAAGTGAAGTTCACAAAACTTAGGTTGGGTTCTCATTGAAGGTGACTTTTATTTTGTAGACCTCAACCCCATTCCATTTGATGTCTTATGTAAGTATTCTCTTATAAGGCCCTTCGTAAGAGGATCGGTCAAATTCTCTTTCAACCTTACAGAATCTAAAGTCACTACTTTACCCTTGAGTAGACTTTTGACATAGTTATGTCTCAAAATTATACGGATATGTTTACCATTATATGTCTTATGATTCACTCATTTATGAGTCGCTTCATTCTCACAATATATGATAATTGCAATGACCGATTTATCCCCTATAGGTACGTCTACCAATAAGTTTTTAAGTCATTTTACTTCTTTACATGCTGCAATAAGTGCAATAAACTCAACTTCCATAGTGGCATGAGTTATGCAAGTTTGCCTTTTTATATTCTTAAAAAATCACTCCACTGGTCATAGTGAAAATCCAACAAATTGTAGACTTTAATTCTTCACTACTTATATTCCAACTAGCATCACTATATATATCCTTCTAGAATAATAGGATAGTCAAGATAATGCAAGACATAATTTATAGTCCCTCCAAGATATGTGAGTATTCAATGTATAACATCCCAATGTTTTTTATCAGGGTTACTAATATATCTACTAAGTTTGCCCACATAAGCAATATCTAGACGAGCACAATGCATTGCATACATTAGACTACCAATTACCCTTGTATATTCTAGATGGGAAACACACCTTCCAGTATTCTTCCTCAACTTTAAGCTAGGATCATAAGAGGTAGAAATTGGATTACTGTAATATCCTAAACATTTGAGCGTTAAACAGTGACCTCGGGATCCATGCCCGACTGGTCATAGGTTTGACCACATAATGGTCAAACAGTGGACTCATGAAGTGATGAACTAGTGTGATGTAAATTTGACCTAAGTATAGTGTATGTGAGTTTAGGGCCACATATACCTATCTCTGGTGAGTAAGAAGAGAGAGAATCAAGGTGAGTAATGGTTAGGAGTTATTGTGGTTTGATTGAAGGAAGAGTTTCAAACATTTAATGTCAGATTCAACGCGTGAAGGATCGTTGAAGCAAGAGCCGGAACCCTAACCATTCAAATCAACCGTTCAATCAATTAGGAGATTGATTTTAGGTGAGTTTTGCTAGATTTAAATGAGTACTTTATTATGCATTAGCTATGGGAAAGATGGGTTAAAAGATCAAATAAAAATAATAGAAAAGAAAGAAAAATAAGGAGAAAAAGATTTGGAAGATCAGCTCGAAAAGGGGCTGAGTTCTGGCCAAATCGATTAATCGATTTTGGTCTAGAAGTTGAAAGAGCAAGAATGCCCGAGTTCGATTAATCGATCTTGAAATCGATTAATCGATTTTGAAAGTCGATTAATCAATTTTGAAAGTCGATTAATCGATTTAGAAATTGACTAATCGACTGAGTACCTCCAGTGGCTGGAGAGATGAGGCTTGGGGAAATCGACTAATCGATTTAGAGAATCGATTAATCAATTTTGGATTTCGATTAATCGAATTGGGATCGATTATTCGATTTTGAATTTTCGACTGCTCGATTTGAGAATCGAGTTAACCATTTTGAGGATTTCGATTAATTGATTTGGGATCGATTAATCAATTTTGGATTTCGATTAATCGATTTTGAGAATCGATTAATCGATTTAGGGTTTCGATTAATCGATTTTAGAGATCGATTAATCGATTTTGATAGTTTCAGTTGCCTTTTTAATTGGACCTTGAGGTTTATGGAGGGTCTGGAACCTTCTCTATTACATCTTTAGTGATATGTTGCATGTGTTATGGTGTACCATAGGTGGTACGTGTGAGAGCAAGCATAAGGAGCCGTGTGGGATATTGATGCTTGTACCTTCAGAGACTTGAGGTAGGGAACACTTGAACATGTACTTTAATTGCAAGAGCATGTATGTAGTGATATAGAAATCAAATTGAAAATATTTTAACTGTGTAAATCTTTGTAAAAAGGGTGTGTGTGTGTGTGACACCAAAAAATTAAATGAGAATGAGACATCCCCAGGGGATGAGAAAGTGATAAAGGCATCAGTGTGATGCGAGTAACTGAGACCAAGTAAGCTAATGAAAATGAGGCATCCCCAGGAGATGAGGAAGTGATAAAGGCATCAGTGTGACGCGAGTAATTTAGACATCTCAGTGATGTAGGTAAGATTGGATAACGACTGATAAGGCCTAACTGATATGAAGTAGCACTTTTACATGGTGAATAACTATATGTAAAACACATGATATTTTTATTATTTAAGGTTTGAATAGAATACCCCACCGACGTGGCGAGATACCCACGACTGACTCGGCAGGATATCTGTGACCAGTACGACGGCCAATCCGTACACCGGTACGGAGGTTTATCCGTACACAGTAAGCACATCCCAGGGGTGTTGAGATGAGATTTAACCCCGCCGCCTATGAGAAAGGGGCTTGGGTAGTATTCCCAGGGAATACATATGACAACTGTCTATTTAGACTACGATAGAGGATATTCCATTGAGGCTCGATGCTATATTGCTCGGAGACTACTTTAGTTGAAGATTTAAGTTTTACTTTAGGCCTATTCAGTGTCATTCATGAACCATTAATAATAAAGGAAAACATGCAACTACCAATAAATTTAAATACAAATTGTCATCTTTTAAACTGTTTTTCTAGCAAGTGCATAGATACATCATGCTTAGAATATCATGGAATATATGTGAGATTTTGACTTATATGTTCATTGTGTTGTCCCCTATTGAGCTAGGATGTAGCTCACCCTTTAGACTATACGTTGCAGGTCCAGTGCTAGCAACGACCGAGGTTTCGGGAGACGTGGATCCGGATGATTCGAATTACATGCCTAGGGAAGAGTTGGAGCCCCCTCATGGGGACTTCTTCTAGGAGACTCCGCTGTGTACTTTGAGAGAGTAGTTTTGAGAGTACATTGGTACGGTTTGGTATGTTAAGCCTTTATTTTGATAAACAATATAATTAATTGATATATTCTTTTGGCGAACCATTTGGGGTGATCTGTTTATCACCGATGGTTTGGATCGGTTCTCTGTTTATGTAGTGGCATGAAAGTAGAACTGTCTTTTGAGTTTATGTTAGAGTAGTATCTTGCTTCCGCATTGTTTAGTCATTTGTTATCTAATTTTGTTATTGCTTGCCATACCAATGGTCTGTATAGATCTATGGGGCACGGTCTTGAGGATTGTGCTAATGGCACAGGTTTCGGAGTGCCGAAAGCCAAGCTGTCACAGTTGGTATCAAAGCCTTTTTCTTTTAGAAATTCTGACAATCATTTTTTTGTCAGAGCATAGGGACTTCTGCTAACGAAACCAAGGTTTTCACGTGCAGACCGTTATGTCTTCTAGAGGAAGGCGCCGACCCAGGGGCAGTCATAGTAGAAGTTTGCGTAGTCGAGATGATTTTATCTCGGATACCAATAGAGTGCTTGTAGGAGATAGATGGGCTTCAGGCAGTGGTGGCCAAGGGAGCCAAGATCAGGCAGAGACTCAGGATCGCGATCATCAGGATCGAGATCAAAGAGAACAAGAGAGAGTCAGAGAAAGAAACGAAGATAGAGAGGAGCGTCAGAGGATGATGCACACTATAGAAACCATGGCGGCTGCCATGGCCCAACAAAAGATCCTTGGCACTCATACCATGAGCAAGATCACCATCGACACCTCCAAAGGGCTCCAACACCGCCAAGATCTTCAGAGTTTATCGAGTTTAGGAGGATGAGACCTCCTAGCTTTTGGGCGTGAGCCCATGGCATGGGAAAAATATTTAGTGTGCTCATGTGCACAGAGGACGAGAGCGTCCTTTGGGCAGCCGTTAGATGGGGAGGCTGGGCCTTGGTGGAAGTCTGTTTCTAGGACTAGGGCTCAGGAGACCCCGGATTTGCCCTGGACGTGAGATGAATTTGTTGAAGAGTTCAACAAATAGTACTTCCCAGAAGTTGTGACGAATCAGATGGAGATCCAGTTTTTGCAACTCGTGTAAGGGAAGATGATTGTTAGAGAGTATGGAGTGGAGTTCATGCTACTCGCTCGCTTCGCGCCTGACTATGTCATCACGGAGATGATGAGAGCGAAGAGGTTTCAGCAAGGGTTGAGACCGGACGTGAGGGGAGGAGTGGCACCATTCCAGATAAGGACCTATGGAGAGGTCATGAGCAAGGCGCTCTTAGTAGAGGAAGAAAATAATAATAAATATCGTCAGAGAGAACAAGGAAGGTGGAGTGTGGACCAGAGTAGAACGGGAAACTATGAGCCAGTGAACAAAAAGCCGGGATTCATAGCAAACAATCAGAGACCACCGTTCCAAGGAGGTTATGGGAGACCGGCGCAGCAGAGATTTCTATTGCTTGTGTCGGGGATTCCGATAAGATATGAGAGCCCTGCTATCACTATCGGAGCTACAGTTACACAGGGTTTCTCGCGAGCA
This sequence comes from Chloranthus sessilifolius, assembly GCA_021018995.1. Taxonomy (NCBI): domain Eukaryota; kingdom Viridiplantae; phylum Streptophyta; class Magnoliopsida; order Chloranthales; family Chloranthaceae; genus Chloranthus; species Chloranthus sessilifolius. The sequence continues at coordinate 37,298,616 of CM037586.1, forward strand.
GCTTCTTCCACACCTTGGGAGACTTGTGCCAAGTGTGGCAAGTCTCACAGGACAGCGGAATGTAGGCAGGGAACTCGGGACTATTTCAGATGTGACAAGGTAGGCCACTTGATCAAATATTACCCTGAGGCAAACAAGGGGAAGACGACTTCAGCTTCTGTGCCATGACCGATACAAGTAAGGAAGCCAATCGTCTAAGGGAGAGCCTATGCGGTCACAGCTCAAGAAGCTCAAAATATAAACGACATGATCCAAGGTGAGAATTCTTTTAAATAAAGAATTTCGATTCTTGAAAAAGTTTAGATAGAGAAGGTGCATCCATATAGAAAATAGAAAAGAACTTGCATGTAATAATTTTTGGTATGATAGTATACATTATATATATGTGTATGTATGACTAGGTATGTTACAAATCTATGAGAAAGGAAGCGATGTGACATATGAAGCTCTAGTATTGATAGACTCGGGGTCTACCCACTCATTTGTTACCCCTCATTTCACAAAGAAGATGAAAGTCAACTCAGAGGAGTTAGACTTTGTGTTAATCGTGACTATTCCAACTGGGAAATCGGTTGATATGGAAAAGGGTTGCAACTCCGTGATCGTGAGAATCATGGATGGAGACGTTTTTAAACTACCGACGAACCTAATTTTGTTAGACATGAAAGGATTCGACGTGATCCTTTGCATGGATTGGTTGTCGACTCACTGTGCGACAGTAAATTGTAAGAACAAGGTCGTCATATTCAGACCTAACACGAGGAGATCATTTCGATTTCGAGGAGAGAGATAGACGCATATGCCACTTATCTTGGCAGTCAGGGCCGAACGCTTGATTAGAAAGGGGTGCAGCGGTTACTTGGCATTCTTAAAGGAGGATAAAGAAGAGAAGAATATTATCTCTGAGATAGCCGTGGTGCGAGAGTTTGAAGATGTATTTCCAGAGGAGTTACCAGGATTACCTCTAGAGAGAAGTGGAGTTCGCCATCGACTTAGCACCAGGAACGGAGCCTGTTTCTAAAGTACCATACATAATGACTCCTGCTGAGTTGAAGGAGTTGAAAGATCAGTTACAAGAGATCATGGATAAGGGGTTTGTTAGATCGAGTGTGTCTCCATGGCGAGCACCGGTCTTGTTTGTGAAAAAGAAAGATGGGTCAATGCGTCTGTGCATTGACTATCGACAATTAAACAAACTCGCTATAAAGAATAGGTACCCTTTGCTTAGGATAGATGACTTATTCGATCAACTGCAAGGAGCAAGGTATTTTTCCAAGATTGATCTGAGATCTAGATACCATCAGTTGCGAGTCAAGGCAGAGGATATTTAGAAAACTGCTTCCAGGACATGGTATGGACACTATGAGTTCTTAGTGATGCCATTTGGGTTGACGAACTCACCGGCGTCATTTATGGATTTAATGAATCGGGTGTTTAAACCACACCTGGACTCCTGCGTCGTGGTGTTTGGAGACGATATCTTGATATATTCCAAGTCAAAGATGGAACACGAAGAACACTTGAGGATTGCCCTACAAACTTTGCGTGAATACCAACTGTACGCCAAGCTCAGCAAGTGTGAGTTTTGGTTAGAGGAGGTTAGCTTTTTGGGATACGTCGTCTCAAAGCATGGTGTCACGGTAGATCCAGCAAAAATAGAGGCAGTAGTAAACTGGGAGCAACCAAAGACCGTGATCGACGTCCGCAGGTTTCTTAGATTAGCGGGTTATTACCGGCGCTTTGTCTGAGGGGTTTTCAAAACTATCGGGACCTCTTACGAGGCTTACATGGAAGGATTCAAGATTTGAGTGGAGTGAGGCATGCGAGAAGAGTTTTCAAGAACTCAAGAAGAGACTCACTTCAGCTCCAGTACTAGCGATTCCCTCAGGCAGTGGAGGGTTCATGGTATATAGCGATGCTTCGTACAATGGTTTGAGTTGCGTGCTCAACCAACACAAAAAGGTGATAGCTTACGGGTCAAGACAGTTGAAAGAACATGAAAAGAATTACCCAACACATGATCTGGAATTAGCAGCGGTCATATTTGCGCTGAAGATTTGGCGACATTACTTGTACGGTGAGACTTTTGAGATTTTTACCAACCACAAGAGCCTCAGATATCTGTTTACACAGAAGGAACTAAATATGAGGCAGCACAGATGGATGGAGTTCCTCAAGGACTATGGCTGTTTCATACAGCACCATCTAGGCAAGGCTAATGTAGTAGCCGATGCCTTAAGTCGGAATGGTTCAGCTCAATTGACTAGTTTGATTTTGGGTATGCACAGATGGAAGTTGTTTGAAGATCTGGCACTGTATGATGCAAATATTAAGTCGCAAGACGCAGGAGCCTTTTTGGCAAACATTTCAGTGAGACTAGTTGTAACTACCCTAAAATTCTAAATAAGAACCTAACTATTTTGATATGCGTGCCCGGCACAGAAATCGAGATAAATATTAAAATTAATAATGAATATTATTTGAAATAATGTTACCCCATAGTCAGATGAAGTCATATATGAATTCTCTCGTGAGTCCGAGTCGTGTAGGACGTCGATGCGGCATGTTGCGCTGTAGCGATCGTGTTCACGCTTCACACCAAAGTCGAACTTAAGGTCTAAACTAAAATATCAGAGATATTTCAGTTTAGGTAGCTTATAAAGGAAGGAAGAGACCTGGAGAGATCTCCTTTCTTCTTCTTCCTCTTGTTCTTGAGCTAGAGTCCTGTAGCTAGGTTGGGTCCCGAGTGTATTCTTCGAAGAAATATGGTTAGGAATACCGAGATCATGCGTTAGTCTGAGTTAGGGTGGGGTGAGTTCAATAAAACGAGCTCAAGTATAGTCTATGTGTGTGTGAGACCTCCGCGTGCTGAATCGGAGTCGATAAATTACTTGTCGGAGTCATACCGGCGATACAGCCCGAGTTTCGGTTCCGAAACCCTCTTCCGGATCGTTTTGCCGGAACCCCGAAAGGACCCAAATCAAGGTATGTCTGTGCATCTAGATTGGGCAAGTTTAAAGCCCTTATTATGTGTTTAATGTGTGTGAAGAAATGGTTGGAAACCATTAATAAAAAAGGGCTAAAATTAGGTCAAAGAAATGACCTCCATTAATGACAGAGGAGCTGTCATTATTGATCGATCAATGAGAGGTATTGATCAATCAATGAGGTCATTGATCGATCAATTCGTATAAAGCTTAAGAAGGAACATAACACTTCAATTTCTAGAAGTTCAGAGCTCGAGGTGTGTTGATCGATCAATTAGTGAATTGATCGATCAATTATGAGTATTGATCGATCACAGAGAGAGTGATCGATCAATGGATGGTGTTGATCGATCAATAAGGAGATTGATCGATCAATCTGTATAAGAGACAAAAGGGAACAGAAAGAGGGAAATTTAAAAATTTAAGGTATTGATTGATCAATGAGACAGATTGATCGATCAACTGAGCTGGTGATCGATCAATTTTACTCTGTCAAAGTGTGAGGAGAAAGGAGCTATTGATCGATCAATTAAGGTATTGATCGATCAATGAAGGGTGTTGATTGATCAATAAAGGCTATTGATCGATCAACTACATCTGTTGCTTGTGAAGTAGATTAAGGGTGTTGATCGATCAATGAGTACATTGATCGATCAGAGAGAAGGATTGATCCATCAATAAGGGTGTTGATCGATCAATCACCCCTATTTTTATCCTGTTTTGTTTATGTGAATTGAATGCTACTCGACACCGTGCCAGTTGACTTTCTGACATACCTGACACGTAGTATGCTGTATTTATGGTCTAGGATCAGACCATGACGCTTTAAAAAGCTTTAGATTTGCTTAGAAAGGGGTCTGACCTGAGGTAGGGGAAAACCAACCTAAACTATTTTGACTATGATTTCGTGATTTTCTCATATCTGCACCCTGATTTCTGTTTTAACAAGCATGCTAGCATCTCCTGAATTCCTATTTTCTGATTTTGTATTATGAAACCTGTTCCTGATTTCTGCTATCTGATTTGTGAGGTCTATGTGTGTATGTGATTTTGATGATTTAACCAGATGATCCCCACCGACTCGACGGTATATCTGTGCCTGACACACTTGTGCATTTGCTTTGTTAATCTCTCGGCATAATTGCACTCCGTAGATGAGGCATTGTTGCACCCTGAAATTGTTCATGTGAATGACGATTGGCTGGGGTTTCCTATCGATAGATTCCTGTTTACTCCGTGTTATATATTCATGGGAGTTTCTTAAGTTAGAAAACATATACAATTTAAGTCACTGAACATATACTTGCATAGCATCTATTTCTTATTTAAAAGCTTAGTATTTGATTTAATTTGTCCTGTTCACATGTTCTGATTTGATTTCCTGCTTTGAGATATCATGTCCTACATATTCAATTCATTTTAGTTAGAATTCTTCTATTGTGCTATGATGTAGCTCACTCTATTTTCATTAACATTTTAGGTTCTGAGGCTAGAGTTCCCGACACTGAGAGTGACCCTGACTACCAGCCTGATCTAGAGGCTGAGGCTAAGGACGAGGAGACTGACGTCCAGGTGGACGATTTTTATCCTTAGTCTGGGTATACTAGTCTATTATTTTTGGGATTTTGTATAAAACTTTGGATTATTGTGTGCCTGGTGGCCACTTCCTGTATTTATTTCTGTAGATATTTTCCTTTTCTTGTATTATTATATATTCTATAGGAACTACTATCAGGAACCATTGTTTGGGTGATGGATGTCTATCACCAGTGGTTCTTCTTGGTTCCTTTTTGGGAATGTATATTCTTTTGAGATATATATTAGACATGTTGTATTTATTGTTTATTTCTTTTTATAATGCCTTATGTGATGACTCGAACTACCACTGCTGGACAGTGTCTGCTTGATTTCCGCTATACGAGCACACTCTGTGAATTGTCTTGGGGATCATCCAGAGTATGATCCTGATGGCACGGATTTTCGAGCATGAAAATCCGGGCTATCACACTAGTGATATTTGAGCATATCCATGAGCTACAGATGAAAGACCCGACTTTAACCAAGATTCGTCAAGATGTGATCGAAGGCATCAAACCGAACTTCTCAGTGAAAGAAGATGGTTCCTTATTGTTTAAGGGCGTCTTTGCATTCCGGACAATGCCGATCTACGACAAACTATTCTTGATGAATCTCACAAGTCAAACTATGTGATTCGCCCTGGTAGTACGAAAATGTATCAAGATCTGAAAAAGAATTACTGGTGGAGAGGTTTGAAATAAGACGTGGTAGAGTACGTGTCACGATGTTTGACGTGTGCCAGCAAGTGAAGATCGATCATAGACACCCTGCGGGGTTATTACAGCCTCTACCTAAACCAGAATGGAAGTGGGAATCGATCTCTATGGACTTCATCGTTGGGCTACTGCGTACTGTAAAGAGGTACAATGCCATTTGAGTAGTGGTTGATCGATTGACCAAGTTAGCGCACTTCTTGCTTTACAATACGATGTATACGGCAGAAAGACTCGCAGAGCATATATGAAAGAGATCGTCCGTTTGCATGGGATTCCAAGTAGCATTATTTCTGACTGTGACCCATTATATACATCAAAGTTTTGGAAGAAATTTCAAGAAGGAATGGGAACGTGATTGGATTTAAGTTTAGCATTCCATCCGCAAACTGATGGGCAAACGGAGTAGGTCAATCAGATCATCGAGGACATGCTTAGGGCGTGTATGTTAGAATTGCAAGGATCATGGGATCAACACCTACCATTGATTGAGTTTGCATACAACAATAGTTTTCAGATGAGCATTAGGATGGCACCGTATGAAGCTCTTTATGGACGGCAATGTAGATCGCCCATCAATTGGGAGGAAACCGGTGAGAAATTTGTTTTAGAACCCGAGATACTTGAAGATAATGCCACCTATGTTTAGATGATAAGGGCCAAACTCAAAGCGGCTCAGAGCTGACAGAAAAGCTACGCTGATATCAAGCGGATCAGTGTGGACTTTAAGGTGGGTGAACACGTATTAGTAAATGTGTCGCTTATGAAGGGCGTGATGAGATTTGGAAAGAGAGGGAAGTTAAGTCCCCGCTATCTAGGACCATTTGAGGTTCTGGGTCGAGTAGGGGAAGTTGCTTACCGCATTGGGTCGAGTAGGGGAAGATGCATGAGGATATGAGCATAATTGAAGAATCGACAGAAATTTTAAATCGAAAGGAACAAGTGTTGCAGACAAGTGATTTTGTTAGTGCTTGTTCGATGGAAGAACCATCCGACCGAAGAAGCTACGTGGGAACATGAGGCCGACATGAAAGAATAATGTCCGAACTTGTTTGTGACAGCTTGAGAGCCAAAATTGTATCACCGTAAGCATGTTTGCGGATTTAAACCATATGTTGTAATCAAATGTGGACCTTTTGATCAATTTATTCAGTAGAGAGAATTTTAAATCCACGTCGTATTCTTAATATAATGTTGAATGTGTAGTTAGGATTCATCATTGCCACGCAATGGCTGTGAAGTTATGTGTGACAGCCCAGATTTCAGCACCCCGAAACCCGTGCCATCAGCACGATCATCTTGACCGTGCCCCTTAGCTAAGCACGAAACACTGGTATATCAAGCATTGCAATAAAATAATAAACGAACTTTCAGAATTTGAATCTATATTAATTAACTCTCCAAAAGACAGTTCTACCCTCATGCCTCTACATGAATGGAGAACTGATCCGAACCATCGATGATAGCAATCATCACGGATGGTTCGCCCCAAAAGAATAATCCCATCTATATACATATACATGGTTTAAACAGAATCAAGGCTTGACATACCAAGCCGTACAAAAACTCTCTCCAAAATCCCTCAAAGTGGCACAACGGAGTCCTCTAGAAGAAGTCCTCTGGAGGTGACTCCAACTCTTCACCTACCAAGAAGGTCCCACTCACGATCGGCGTCTCAAGCCTCGGCTTGCTATAGGGTGAGCTACATCCTAGCTCAATAGGGAACAAACACAGTTGAACATATAAATTATGACTCACATATATTCCATGATATGCTATGCATGATGTCTCTATGCAATTATTGATGAAACAGTTAAAAAGCATTTCGTTTTACTGTTGATTACTTATGTTTTCATTTACTCATGAATGATGCTGAAAAGGCCTAAAGCAAAACTTAAACTTTCAACTTAAGTAATCCCCGAGCAATATAGCATCGAGCTCCGATGAGATACCCATCATCGTCATCTATATAGACAGTTTTAACCGTATTCCCTGGGAATACAAATAGTACCCAAGCCCCTTTCCCCTGGGGATTGGTGGCGGGGTTTCACTTGTCTCAATCAACACCCCTGGGGTGTGCTTACTATGTACGGATAAGCCTCCGCACTGGCCTACGATTTCGCCGTCGTATCGGTCACGGATATCCTGCCGTGTCAGTCGTGGATATCCCGCCACGTCGGTGGGGTACCCTATCAAACCTCAAATAACAAAAATATCGGTGCCTTACATATAGTTATTCACCGTGTAAATATGCTATCTTATATCAGTTAGGCCCTATCAAACATGATTCAATCCTTGGATACATCCCTGGAATGCATCCATTTACTTGCATCACACCTGATGCTCTTATCTCTTTACTTCTTCATCCCCTGGGGATGGCTCATCATGATTACTCTTATGGATGTCACACACACACACTTTTCACAAATTCTTAAGAAATAAACATTGGAATTGAATTCTATATCACTACATACATGCTCTTGTAAAATAAAATACATGTTCAAGGTGTTCCCTACCTCAAGTCTTCATTTGATCAATGCATCAAGGTCCCACGTGGCTCCTTGTGCACGAGTCCACACGTACCACCTATGGTACCACATCACAGGTGAAACACATCACAAAGGATGCAATAAAGAAGGTATAAGACCCTCCAAGAATCTTAAAGTCAAACCTAAAAGTCAACATAATTTATCTCAGTCGATTAATCGAATTCCAAAATCGATTAATCGAACCCGATTCGATTAATCGATTTCCAAAATCGATTAATCGAAGGTCAATATCGATTAATCGAAGTAATTTCGATTAATCAAAATTCTCCTTTTCGCAAAGTCGATTCTCAGTTCGAACAGTCGAGCTTTCATTCGATTAATCGAATCCAATTTCGATTAATCGAAATTCTCCTTTTCGCAAAGTAGACTCACAGTTCGAACAGTCGAGTTTTCATTCGATTAATCGAATCCAATTTCGATTAATCGAAATTCTTCTTTTCGCAAAGTCGACTCTCAGTTCGAATAGTCGAGTTTCATAAGTTGATTAATCGATTCCAAATCGATTAATCGAAAACTTAAATCGATTAATCGAAATCCCATTTCGATTAGTCTATTTTTCCTCAAGTCATTTCCTCCAACCCCTGGGGTCCACTGGAGGTTCTCAGTCGATTAATCGATCCTCAAATCGATTAATCGAAAACCAAAGTCGATTAATCGAAATAAAATTCGATTAATCGAAATCGGGGTCCTCTGACCTTTCAACTTCCTGGCCAATTTCGATTAATCGAAACCCAATTTCGATTAATCGAAATTGTCAGATTCAGCCCCTTTTCGAGCTGTTCTTCCCAATCTTCTTCCATACTTTTTCCTCTATTTTTCTAAGCCATTATCCTATGATTTAACCCACATTCAATCACAACTTAAACCCTATCATCTATGCATTTTATTTACAAAAATTTTACCTTGAATAGATCTCAAGTTGATTTCAATCAAATAGTTGGAAGGCTAGGGTTTCCAGCTTTGGCTCTAACAGATCCAAATCGCGTTGAATCTGTCTTTTATCTCTTGAATCCCCCTCCAATCAGTTGCAATAACTCCTCTCTTACTTCTCTCTCTTTCTCTCTCTTCTTTACTCTCCTTCAACAACATCAAACCCTTGCTTTTAGGGCTATTAAACCCTTTTATCCTCTTTCCCACTTGTGTGTTGAGCACATACACCGCGGTAGGTGTATGCGACTACATCCCCACAACACACACCACATAGGCATTCTATTTATCACATCTCGTCCGTTCATTACGCCACATACTAACTATTGGACTTCTATTTGGTCAAACCCATGACCGATCGGGCACAGATCCCGAGGTCATAGTTTAGTGTGATTTTTCGGGCTATTACATTATGCTTCACAAAACCAACCAAGAAAACAAAGGAGACAAAAAGCAACAAATTTTTTTTGAAGTCGGATCAAAACTAATTAATTGATTTGGAATTTCGATTAATCGATTTTGGTCGATTAATCGACTGGCATACGCCAGTGAGTGGACATTGAATGGAGGTTCAAAAAAATTAATAAAGTGAAATTTTGATTAATCGAGGGGAATTCGATAATCAATTTGGAAAATCGATTAATCGATTTTGGATTTCGATTAATCGACTAACACATGTCAGTGACTTGGTAAATCGATTAATCGAATGGCACACGCCAGTGAACTGAAAAGCTAAGAAATTTTAAGGGACCACAATTTCGATTAATCGAAATGAATTCAATTAATCGATTTTGAAGTTTCGATTAATCGATTTTAGAAATCGATTAATTGATTTCGCGCGACTAGAGTAGATTTTTAAAATCGATTAATAGATTTTAGAAATCGATTAATCGAATCGGGCCTATATATATAAAACAGGGGGGGATTTTTACCCATTCAAAATTTTTTGGGTTTTTCTCTTGCGCGCCTTTTCTTCTTCCTCCTCGAGCCATTGTGCAACCTAGGGTCTTGGGGAAGTTTTGCACCGATTTCAACCCGCAATCGTCTCGCATTTGGATCGAAACCTAAGGTAAACCCTAGATTTTGGCTTTCTCTTCCATTTGAGCAATCAAACCCTAAATCTATTACATTTTAGTTTAAAATGCCGCCTCGAACCTGTTTGACCACGAAGCAAGCGGCTTCAAAGCTTCCGATACCGCGTAAGAACGCTGCACCGCCACCACCAACACCATCGCCTCTACCAACCCCATCCCCGTCGTCATCGGATACCACATCCGGTTCGACGAGCGCTTCTTCACGCGAATCTTCACTGACCCTCCCACCACCACCCGTAAACTTGCCCCAACCAAATGAGTGGTGGGTGGCAAAGAGCTTTGAAAATGAATATATTATCGACGAGGCTTTGTTTACCGACCCTGACGTTGAGGGTGAGACCAAATGGGCTAGGAACTATTTGGTCAAAGCGGGCCTCGGTAGCCTATTAAAGCCGCTCCACAGAATTTATTATCCTAGACTAGTTCACCTATTTTACCAGGGCTTGGAGGAGGGCTTGACCGATGACATCGTTACGACCAAGATTGATGGTCGTGACTACACCTTTACCCGTCGCCACATTCACGAGGCCCTAGAGTGCTATTTGGACATCGTGCTTGAAACCAGCCTCTTTCCACCATTTGAGGAAGAGGTGAGATTTGAGGAGATCATGACCGAGATGACCAATGGGAAGAAGGGGTTCAGATCGTCCATTCAGAGGGTCGATTTGCCCCATTATATATGGATGCTTGATTCTATAATCAAGTGTAATCTCTACCCGATGAGCCATGATACCGAGAGGGTGGAGTTGGTCCAACAGGACCTATACATGGCATTCCGTGGCCATTGGTTCGACGCCACCAAGATTGTTTTAGAGGGGATAACATATATAGGGAAGTTGATGAAGGGTCATTTACGACCTAAGGAGAAGATACCGCGTGCTTGCCTCATTTCGAGCATGCTGGAGTGCTATTCCGATGCTCTAGGGTCCGCCATCTCGCCCCATGAGGAGAAGGCTATGGACCACGTGAAGCACTACTCCATCGCTTCATGGGGTCGTAGCTATAGATTGTTAAAGAGGACCCTGCTAGTTGCGGGCCCAACAGCACCAGTAGTAGCAGCAGCAGCAGCACCACCACCACATCAGGACCCACCCGTAGGGGGAGCACGCCCCGCTATTCCACCAGTTGAAGGGACACCCTCTCATACCACCGCATCCCCTATGCCACCATCGCAGTCAGGGACTGACACACCTATCTCATCCTATCGTCGACGAGCGGCTCACCCTGCCCCTACGATCGAGTATGTGTTGGCCCGGATGGACGCCAACAACCAATAGATGAATCAGTGCGTGGACTTTTTGATGTACCACACCATACGGTATATCTATCTGTTGGACTACCAGCATTGCCTCGGACAGGAGCAGGCTTGGATTGCGGGTGCGACCAGTTTTCATACGGGTGCAGCGAATGCCAGACATCCGCCGCTCGGTGCCCAATGACAGAGTAGTCACCCAGCAAAGCGACCAAAGACTAGACCATCTCGAGAGGGGGGATGTGTGGAGTAGATGTTTTCTTTTTGAGTTTTGTTATGTATTGAAATCATATGTATGAAATTGTAATTACAGTGACATGACAAAATTGTAACTTTTTGAAAAAAAATGAATAGTTGAAATGAAAATTATTTTGTTTGACAATATTTCTGAAATTGCATATCTGTTTCCCTTTCTCGCATAGTGTGTTATTAATTTAATTAACGGTTGTCAGCGGGTGCGCACAAGTCACCTGTGTGGGGGCTACCCAAGTTGAGACACCTTTGGATTTATTTTCAAGGATAAAAATTCCCAAGGTGGGGAGAATGTAATATCCTAAATATTTGAGCGTTAAACAGTGACCTCCGGATTCGTGCCCGACTGGTCGTAGGTTTGACCATATAATGGTCAAACAGTGGACTCATGAAATGATAAACTAGTGTGATGTAAATTTGACCTAAGTATAGTGTATGGTGTGAGTTTAGGGCCACATACACCTATCTCTGATGTATGTGCTTAACACCAAAGCTTGAGAGAAGTTATAAGGGTTTTAATAACCTAGATTTCTTTTATTTGGTTGGTGAAAGAGAGTTAAGAAGAGAGAGAGAGAGAGAGAGAGAACCAAGGTGAGTAATGGTTAGGAGTTATTGTGGTTTGATTGAAGGAAGAGTTTCAAGCATTTAATGTCGGATTCAACGTGTGGAGGATTGTTGAAGCAAGAGCTGGAACCCTAACCATTCAAATCAACCGTTCAATCAATTAGGAGATTGATTTGAGGTGAGCATTGCTAGATTTAAATGAGTACTTTATTGTGCATTAGCTATAGGAAAGATGGGTGAAATGATCAAATAAAAATGATAGAAAAGAAAGAAAAATAAGGAGAAAAAGATTTGGAAGAACAGCCCGAAAAGGGGTTGAGTTCTGGCCAAATTGATTAATCGATTTTAGAACAGCTCGAAAAGGGGCTGAGTTCTGGCCAAATCGATTAATCGATTTTGGTCTATAAGTTGAAAGAGCAAGAATGCCCGAGTTCGATTAATCGATCTTGAAATCGATTAATCAATTTTGAAAGTCGATTAATCGATTTAGAAATCGACTAATCGACTGAGTATGTGACAGCCCGAGTTTCGGCATTCCGAAATCCGTGCCATCTGCACGACCTTCAAGGCCGTCCCTTAAATTCATATCATAACTCGCCGATATATACAGCCAAACTGTAATTGAAGCACATGCGAACACTCTAAATAAAAATAAGAAGTTATAGGATAGTTGATCCTACAAGGCTGTCCCTGTTCCATGCCAATTCATGGACATAAGGACACACCCAAAAGTTTAATGACAATTATTCTTCCAATTAATGAGGTTCGACATATCACGTCATACATAGTACTCTCTCAACTCACTCTTAGGGTATGCAGCGGGTTTCCTAGAAGAATTCCTCAGGAGGAGGTTCTGTCTCTTCAGTGGGTATGAACTCCGATGTCCTTGGATTAACTTCACAAGTCCTCACCGCTAGTCCATGACCTGTGACGTATAGTCTAAGGGGTGAGCTACATCCTAGCTCCGTAGGGAAAAACAAAAGAGCATATAGATCATCCTTCACACATATGTCAGTAACTTAATAAAACATAAATTTTCAAGAAAACATTTATGTACAACAATTTGGATAACAGGAATAACTCAAAGGTTCCAATCACTACTTATCATAGCTTTGTTTAATCTCTTTATAAGCTTGTTCATGAACTTGGCCTAATCACTTAAATCTTAACTTAATTAATCCTCGAGCAATATAGCATCGAGCCCCGATGGAATACCCGCCATGCCGCGTCTAACTAGACATTGTTATGTGTATTCCACGAATACTGCCCAAGCCCCTTCCTCATAGGCAGCGGGGTCTATTCTCAATCTACATCCCTGGGATGTTATAATTATACGGATTGGCCGCCGTACCGGTCACGGATATCCTGCCGAGTCAGTCGTGGGTATCCCGCCACGTCGGTGGGGTATTCTAATCAACCTTAAATAACAAAAGTATCAATGTGCTTTACATATAGTTATTCACCGTGATTGTGTTAAATATATTACATTAGGCCTTATCACGTTATCTTTGTTTCTCTGTTTGTTTTCTTACGCATCCCTGGGATGCCCCATGCTTCTATTTCACCTTTCTTTGATTTAATCACATTATCTTTCGTCCCCTGGGGACCTCAGGGTTTTCCAGATTGGCACACGCGCGGACCCCCTTATCATGAGGATTTATAAAATATACACTATTTAAATGGACTATACTACACATATGAATTCACAGAATAATGCACATGTTCGAGAGAATTCCCTACCTCGACGAATCTCAAAGCACGCTTGTCCTTAGAGGGTTAAAATGCATCAACCTACATTTAAAAAGAATTTTACTTTAGGATGCTCTAAGGTCTTTGGGGTGTAAGACACCCGAGTTTCTTATATTAGGAAACCAATATTTGAGTGATCACCGGACCTCGCTCGCGCGGTCATTAGCCCTCGCTCGAGCGGTCACTTGACCTCGCTCGAGCGGTCTCTTGACCTCGCTCGAGCGGTCAAATCGAGATCGCTCGAGCGGTTAAATCGAGCTTTCGAATTTCTTTCAGGACCTCGCTCGAGCGAGCTCCCCTTTAGTTTTAGGGACCGCTCGAGCGAGCCCAGAGCCACATTTTTCTATATTCATCCTCGCTCGAGCGAGCCTCTTTAGATCGCTCGAGCGAGGAACAATGATTTTGTCCCTCGATCAGATCGAGAATATGCTTCCACTCATCATTTACCCTTTATCTTATACAAGGAAACATTTAGCCAACCTCTTTCCTACTATTTAAAACCTTCCTAGGCATCTATCATGTCCTTAACGTACCTCTGACGATGAAACCGCACCGGTCTGATTTATGATTTGAATATCTACTCGGTTATCCGGCCTCCCTGGTTCGTCCTCCCGTCGTTTCCTCTGATCTCCTTTGCCGACCTAAGTCTCAACGAACCCTAGTTCTCTACCAGGCTCTTTTCTTCTTTCTCTCTATATTCTCCTTCTCTCTATTTAGGTTAGAATAGATTTACGTAAGGGCTCCTCTCTCTCCTTTTCACTTTTATATCTAAAATTTTTGGGATATACTAGTGTGTTTCCCACGTACACACTTAAAGTATTTGGGTCGTTTTGGTCTCCTTGTGAAACACATATACCTATGTGTGTATGCGTGCCGTGCACAAATCGTGAAAAAATCTGGGTTGTGACAGAGTACCTCCAGTGGCTGGAGAGATGAGGCTTGGGAAAATCGACTAATCAATTCGGAGAATCGATTAATTGATTTTGATTTTGATTAATCGAATTGGGATCGATTAATCGATTTTAGATTTTTGACTACTCGATTTGAGAATCGAGTTAGCCATTTTGAGGATTTCGATTAATCAATTTGGGATCGATTAATCGATTTTGGGAATCAATTAACCGATTTAGGGTTTCGATTAATCGATTTTGGAGATCGATTAATCAATTTTGACAGTTTTAGTTGCCTTTTTAATTAAACCTTGAGGTTCATGGAGGGTCTAGGACCTTCTCTATTGCATCTTTAGTAATATGTTGCATGTGTTATGGTGTACCATAGGTGGTACGTGTGAGAGCAAGCATAAGGAGCCATGTGGAACCTTGATGCTTGTACCTTCAGAGACTTGAGGTAGGGAACACCTTGAACATGTATTTTAATTGCAAGAGCATGTATGTAGTGATATAGAAATCAAGTTGAAAATATTTTAACTGTGTAAATCTTTGTAAAAAGGGTGTGTGTGTGTGTGTGACACCAAGAAATTAAATGAGAATGAGACATCCTCAGGGGATGAGAAAGTGATAAAGGCATCAGTGTGATGCGAGTAACTGAGACCAAGTAAGCTAATGAAAATGAGGCATTCCCAGAGGATGAGGAAGTGATAAAGGCATTAGTGTGATGTGAGTAATTTAGACATCCCAGGGATGTAGGTAAGATTGGATAACGACTGATAAGGCCTAACTGATATAAAGTAGCACTATTACAAGGTGAATAATGATATGTAAATCACATGATATTTTTGTCATTTAAGGTTTGAATAGAATACCCCATCAATGTGGCGGGATACCCATGACTGACTCGGCAGGATATTCGTGACAGGTACGACGGCCAATCCATACACTGGTACGGAGGTTTATCCGTACACAGTAAGCACATTTCAGGGATGTTGAGATGAGATTTAACCCTGCCGCCTATGAGAAAGGGGCTTGGATAGTATTCCCAGGGAATACATATGAGAACTGTCTATATAGACGACGATAGAGGATATTCCATCGGGGCTCGATGCTATATTGCTCGGGTACTACTTAAGTTGAAGATTTAAGTTTTGCTTTAGGCCTATTCAGTGCCATTCATGAACCATTAACAATAAATGGAAACATGCAACTATCAGTAAATTTAAATACAAATTGTCATCTTTTAAACTGTTTTTCCAGTAAGTGCATAGATACATCATGCTTAGAATATTATGGAATATATGTGAGATTTTGACTTATATGTTTATTGTGTTGTCCCCTATTGAGCTAGGATGTAGCTCACCCTTTAGACTATACGTCACAGGTCCAGTGCTAGCAGCGGCTGAGGCTTCGGGAGATGTGGATCTGGGTGATTCGGATTATGTGCCTAAGGAAGAGTTGGAGCCCCCTCCTGAGGACTTCTTCTAGGAGACTCCGCTGTGTACTTTGAGAGAGTAGTTTTGAGAGCACATTGGTACGACTTAATATGTCAAGCCTTTATTTTGATAAATAATATAATTAATTGATATATTCTTTTGGCGAACCATCTGGGGTGATCTGTTTATCACCGATGGTTCGGATCTATTCTCTGTTCATGCAGTAGCATGAAAGTAGAACTGTCTTTTGAGTTTATGTTAGAGTAGTATCTTGCTTCCGTATTGTTTAGTCATTTGTTATCTCATTTTATTATTACTTGCTGTACCAATAGTTCGTACAGATCTATGGGGCACGGTCTTGAGGATCGTGCCGATAGCACGAGTTTCGGGGTGTCGAAAGCCGGGCTGTCACAATTACAATCATAGTGATAAATTTTGTAAGGAACTTCTCAATATAATGAGATTGGGTTAAAGATATACCTTTATCATTTCTTATTAATTTGATTCCTAAAGTTACATTAGCTTCTCTTATATCCTTCATTTAAAAATTGAAAGACAAAAATAATTTGGTCTTAATGATGCACTCTATGTCGGTACCAAATATGAGCATATCGTCAACATAAAGATAGATAATAATATCAGAGGTTTTATTAAATTTACTATATACACATTTATCTACTTCATTGACCTTATAACCATTTGATAATATCACTTTATCAAATTTATCATGTCATAATTTAGGAGCCTATTTCAAATCATACAATGACCTGACCAACTTGCACACTTTATGCTCTTGACCCTTGGGTTGTTCCATATATATCTCTTCAGTGAGATCAACATTTAAAAATACTATTTTTACAATCATTTGATGAATGATGAAATGGTGAACTGAAGCTAAGGCCAACAAGAGTCCAATAGTAGATATTCTAGCAACAAGTGCATAAATATCAAAATAATCAATTCATTCTTTCTGTTGAAAGCCTTTAGCCACTAATCTGACTTTAAACTTATCTATGGATCCATCAACTCTTAATTTCTTTCTAACTATCCACTTACACCCTATTAGTTTTGAATCAGGGGGTAAGTCGACTAACACCCAAGTGTTATTAGATAAAATTGAGCTCATTTCATCATCGATGACTTCTTTCTAAAAAGATGAATAAATTGAAAATAATGCAACCTTAATGGTTGTAGGGCCACCCTCAACATTAAAAATAGAATATTCTCTCTCAATATTATTTCTATTTCCCTCTACGAGAAAAACATAAAAGTCAAGTCCAAAAGTGGTATAATGTCTCGCTCTTTTACTCCTTCTAGGTTCTATGAATTTAGAAGTAGGATTATTACTCACAATAATATCATTGTTGGAAGCAACAACATCATTGCTAGAAGCAACAATATCATTATTAGAAGAACTAGAGATACTCAAATCTTGATTGATTTGTGGTGATTAAAATAAAGTATATTCTCAAAAAATTTCGCATCTCTAGATTTAATAATGACATTATTTTCTCAATCTCAAAACCGATATGATTTGCTATGTTGTGTGATCAGTCACATAATTTACCATTTTATCACCCTTAACTAAGTGTTGCTAGGACTTAGTTTGCTACTAACGTGATACTGAAGTGCAGATATTAGAGATAAGCAGTAAAAGAGAGCCTAAGTGTTAATCTTTGACAAAATGAACTCAAAAAACAATATGAAAGACGATTAAGCGAAAAAGATATTTTTTCGCTACTGAAAGCCAGAGAATCGTAATTAACGATTCTTCAAAAGAAACAAAAGCGATAAAATGAATTCAGAGAATCGTCGACTAGGAGGAAGCTTTGAGAAATAGAAAATCGTGATTAACAATTTTCCAAAAAGAAGCTATGAAAGACATAAATCGTAATGAACGATTTTCCAGAAAAGAAGCTTTCCTACCTTATTGTTGCCGCTGATCACGTGAGTGGAAGATAATATCACCATATTCAGAATTAGAAGATCTCTATAACTAGAAGTTTGGTGAACCACGGATCTGAGCAGATTGACAAAGATAATCCGAAGGACTCTATTGCTGTTAAAAAAAGAATAATCTAGAAGCGCATCAACTAACTAAAGCAAGAAAAGATAAAATTAGGAATTAGAGTAATAATAGGATACTTTTATTTTCTTCTTTTAGAACTAGATCTTTATAAACCGACTCCTCATGATCTATAAACAAGAGAGCTCGGCATAGGAATAAGCATCGAAAAATTTCATCATCAATTGACGCGTGAGGTTGGATTTTCTTTCGATCAGTAGTATATATTAGGTAAAGTAGATTAGATATCAGAAATTTTTCAAGAGCAATTGACGACTGCGATTGAGTGCTGAAGATTTGTGTAGATATCCTAGTTTCTCAGAAGCAATTGACGACTGCGACTGAGGGGTGAAAGATATATTTTACTTTGCTTTCTAGTTTAGATTTATTTGCTTTGTAAATATCTCCAAGTATTGATTTAAATTGACGACTTAGGTTAGAATTTGCAGATTACTGTAATGATTTTTTATTTTCCATCTTCAATTTTCTAAGGTTTGATTGACGCTAGATTTTAGGAAGTTATTGATTAGATTAAATCTGTATTAATAGGATCTTAAACTTAATTGACGATCAATGCTAGGAGACTAGAAATATGGTGTAACGGTACTATTTATTTTCATAAATATCTAATAGCTGAAAATTGAGATTGACGACCTTAATCTAAAGAAGGAGGATTAGGATTTATTTTTATGTACTTTAAATTTAGAAAATATTCTTATATTCATATTTCTCCAGTAGATTAGATCTTAAAGATAAGTAGAAGTTTTTAAAATAAGAATTTAAATAGAAGATATAAATAAGAAGATAAAATAGATAAAATTCTTCTTTGTGGGAACGATCCTAATGCTAGTACTATAATTTTCATTGTACACTTGCAATAGTTAAGACTTGAATTAATATAAAATATATACAAAAATAAATCACAGTCAAGTTTTTAGCACCGTTGCCGGGGAAGTAATTTATCTATATTATTCTTTATTTATATATAATATTTCTATTCTTTTAGAAATAAATATTTATCTTTCTCTTTTTCTATTATATATATATATTATAATCACTTCTTAACCTTTTGCAGGTTTATTCGAAGTAACAAATCAGATTTTCAACACTCTTGACGGCCTCAGGAATTAGGAACTTAGATTTGTCTCTCTCTCTCTGCCTTATAAAATAAAAATCATATAAGACTTAAAAATATAAAATCCAGTAATTTTGAAATAATTGTAACATCCTCGAAATTTGGATAGCAAATAGTGACCTCGAGATGCGTGCCCAACTGGTCGTAGGTTTGACCAAGTGATGGTCAAACAGTATACTTAGAAAGAAACTATTAAATGTAGTGTGAACATATCCCAAGTAGGGGATTAGATGTTAGTTAAGAGTCACGTACACCTATCTCTGGTGTATATGCTTAACACCAAGACAAGAAGTGTTAGAAAAGGGGGATTAAATGTTAGGAGGAGTCATTACTCCTTGGCTTAGATTGTTGAGAAGTTAAGAAGAGAGAGAGAGAGAGAGTGAAGGAAGAGTAAATGCTAAAGTGAGTGATTAGAATTCAAATTTAAGAGAGGGCTTGAACATTAATGCCGGATTCGACGCGTGGAAGCCAGAGTTGGAGCCCTAGTAATTAAACCTAGATATATTAATTTAATCAAGAGATTGATTGAGGTAAGTTTTGTTTAATCTCCTTAAATTTTGTTTGTGCATTCAAGTGTAGTTAAAACGAGGGATTAAAGAGGTAAAAATGAATGAAAATGGAAGGAGAATAAAGGTTGAAAGAATGCCAGAGAAAGGGTTGAGTTCTGACCAAATCGATTAATTGATTTTGGTTCAGAAGTAAGCTGGGCAGAATTGCCCGAAATCGATTGATCGATTTTAAATCGATCAATCGATTCTGGAATTTCGATTAATCGATTAATCGTCTGAGCACTTCAAGTGGCTGGAAAATGGAGATTGGGAAAAATCGATTTTAAAATCGATCAATCGATTTTAAAATCGATTAATCGAGTTTGGATTTTCGATTAATTGATTTGGAATTGATTAATCGAATTGTGGATTTTCGACTAATCGATTTGGGATCGATTACTTGATTTTGGATTTTCGATTAATCGATTTTGGAATTTCAATTAATCGATTTTGTGAATCGATTAATCGATTTTGACAGTTCATGTTGACTTTTGTATTAGACCTTGAGGGTTTTTGGAAGGCCTTGTACCTTCTTTATTGTATCCTTATTGATGCCTTGCTTTTGTTATGATATACCATAGGTGGTACGAGCAAAGAGTGAGAATGTGGAGTCGTGTGGACTTTGACGCATAGTAATTCCAACGCGTGAGGTAGGGATCACCTTGAACATGTACTTTAATTTTCAAAAGCATGTATGTAAAGTGATTTAAACGAATATTTATGCATCCAAAATGTGATTTCTAAGAGTGTGTGTGTGTGAATGCTAAATGAACTCATAAAGTCCTCAGGGGACGTGAAAATATGATAATGTGCATCTAAGTGATGCGTTGAGCCAGTGGCATCCCAGGGATGCAGATGAAATCTATCGGTGAATTAAAAGAAAAGTTGAGAAGACCTAATATACTAGAATTAGCACGATCGCATGGTGAATAACTATATGTAGTGCACATGATATTTTTGTTATTTATGGTTTAAATAGAATATCCCACCGATGTGGCGGGATACCCACAATTGACTTGGAAGAATATCTGTGACCGGTACGGCGGCCAATTCGTACCCCAGTTTAACATTCCAGGGATGTGAGTATGAGATCAGAAACCCCGTCGCCTATGAGAAAGGGACCTGAATAGTATTCAAGTAAGAAACAGATATGACAAGTGTCTATTTAGACGACGATGGTAGGTATTCCATCGGGGCTCGATGCTATATTGCTCGGGGATTATTTAAGTTAAGATTTAAGTGATTAGGCCGAATCAATAACTAATACCAATAAGTTGAGAATGAACAAAATCATGTAAAATAATAGTTGCATCTAGTACTTCATTTCAGTTGTTTAAAATATTTTCCCATGTAATTCCATTAAATAAACTATGCTTTTAAACTATTTTGAAATATATGTGAGAGCTTAACTTGTATGTTCACTTGTTGTTTCCCTATTGAGCTAGGATGTAACTTACCCCTTTAGACTATATGTCGCAGGTCCATTGTTTGCGGCCGTCGAGGCTTCTGGAGACGTAGATCCGAAGGATTCAGATTACGTTCTCAGGGAAGAGTCGGAGGCGGACTTCTTCTAGAGAACCTGCTGCGTACTTGAGAGTTATTTTTAAGAGTTTTTCTGTACCGCTTGGTATGTTAGGCCTATATTTTGAAATAATATAATTAAGTGATATATTCCTTTTAGCGAACCATCTGGGGTGGTCTGTTTATCACTGATGGTTCGGGTCGGTTATTCTGTTCATGCGTTGGCATGGAAGAAGAACTGTCTTTTGAGCTTTTATTAGATTAACATAGTTTATCTCATGTTGTTCAGTTATATGTTTCATTTTTAGTAAGGATTGCTTGAGTATACAAATGTTCCGTATGGACTTAGGGGTCACGGCCTAAAGGAGCCGTGCTGATGGCATGGGTTTCGTGGTGCCGAAATTTGGGCTGTCATAATTATACTCTAAAAGATATTCATATACTAAGTAAACATTTGACCGCCACATGAAAAGAATCACTACCCATCATATGTACTCAGTAGTATCATCACCCATAATAAATCATACGACGTTTCATACTTATCTCAGTCGACGCACAATTTACTGTTAGCTAACTCTCTGTGAAAACATAATGGCAATTAAACTCGGGAGGGTGAGAAAATTTAATACAACAGTTCGTATTCCACCATCAAATCACTTTAAAAACAGGATTAGTTCACCCTTAGTAAAAACAATCCCTCTTGGCCCTACCAGCCCATCTTTCCCAATGACAGACGATAAAACTACCTATAACCCAATAAAGTTCTACCCAGTTTGGGAGGACCCACCACCACCACCAGAACCAGATCGTCTGCAGATCCTATGGGATGAATACGAGGAAGTACAAAAGATTTTGGCCAAGGAGGAAAAGAAAAAGAATAAAAGAAAGAAAAAGAAAACCAAGAAGATGGAACCATTTACCTCTTCTACAATACCTTCCATCTTCGCCTACTCACCGCCTTGTACACCTCATCCCCCCTCTTCATTCTATCCACCACCTACTCAACACCCATCTCCGTAATCGCTGCTATTCCCCTTCTTGACTTATAATTCCTCTTCCATGGGTAGCAAGTTGAGGATATCCCGGGTCGGGAAGGCAAAACCATTCTTTTTGGACGAGATAATTTTGTTAGAAGTCGAGGGCCGATCTTTATCGAAGACAAATCCTTATCTCGAACGTTGCTGCCAGTGTCTTAGTTTAGTGTGTGTCTAGATTTTTCCTAGGTTTGTTTATTTATGTAATTAGTTTTTCCTTTTTCCTTCCTGATTATTGTAAATATTCGTTTATATATAGACTTTTCCTTTTTCTTGCAATACTTTCCTTACTAACAGTGTGTGTTACTAACAATACTAACATTTTTTTTACTAACTCTTTTTGTTATTTATACTAAGAGCATAAACTGTTGGCTATATATCTCTCAAGTTTGGGCGAAGAATTTTTATTTGGTAACAGGTTTTTTTTTCGGTATACACTCAAAAGTATCAAGTAATTTTTTTATGTCCCCTATTTTTCACAATGAGGACATTGTCTATTCAAGTTTGGGTGGGAGATATACAAATCAGTATATAGTAGGTAACAATTTTTTTTATTTTTTTTATTTTTTTTAACAATTTTTTTTTTTAGTTAATCATTATATGCAAATTATAGAAAAAAATTTGAAAATCCCAAATTCTTAGCAATCCATCAAAGTAGTAGTTCAAAAATTAAAATGAAAATAGTAGCAATTCAAAGTACAATATCTTTAGACAATGTATCAGATGAATGTTTGAAATTATATGATTAATCTGAACTGTAAATATTTTAGATTATAGTTTCAAAATTATATAATCAGTGAGCTTGAGACCCTATTTCCTCTTTATTCTGAGAAAGAGAGACTATTTTTATTCATGCTAAAATTTCTTTGAACTTCTCTGCTATGTAAAATCTCATACCGCTGAACTTAAAATCAAAATAATTCTGTAAATATGATGATTTATTTGTTTAGAACCATCTACTAAATATATCAAAGCAAAAAGACATCCATATCAGTAAATTGTGAAAATGACCAAAGGTCATTTTTGTTAAACTAAAGCCAAAAAGTCAAAATCCTAGAATATTTTATCCTTTGAACCCATATTAGAAGCCTAAAGCCTATATTTCTTTGTACCAAAATCTTATAAACCGTTAACCATATGTACTACCAAAAACTTTTTATCTTTAACCCTTATAATTTTTAAGAGTTTAGAATATAAAAGAAGGGAAGAAGAGGGAGTGAAAGAGGTATATGCTCAACAGATAAAAGATTTGCTAAAAAAGGGTGCAAGAAAAAGAAATAGATTTGTACGAAAATATGGGAGAAAAAGAAAGAAAATTGTGAATAACGAATTAGTGAAAAAGAAAAAAAAAATAGTGAAAAGACGATTCTGTGAAAGGAAAAAAGAAAAGAAATTGGGATTTACATTAGAAGAAAAAATGGGAAGAAGTTATCCGATTTCTGGATACTTACTGAAGTAGAAATATAGAAGAAGAAGAAGAAGAAGAAGAAGAAGAAAAAGAAGAGTGAAATTCTCAGGAATAAATTTGAATCATTTTTACCTTTTCTTTGAAACCTTCTAAAAGCCCAAATCCCCATTACAAGTTGAAAGAAAGACCTTTGAGATTTACGATTTGCAAAGATATGAGTTTAGTAGAGATATATGAAATAGATGCTATGAATAAATAAAGAAGTTTTAAGAACGTAATTGATTATCTTTTTCATGAGATTTACTTTTCTGATTGATTGTCCTCAAAAAATTTATCATACATATCATATTGAGAGAACCCAAAATTTTGATTATCCTTGAGAGTATGTCAATAAGTGAGAGTTTGAATGAAAATATTTTTTAAAAACTGCAGTTTAGAAAAATCTATGATGAATAAACTTTTTACTAATATGTACACACTCCACGCTATACTGAATTGAAACTGTTGAGTTCTAATAGAGGATAATTATGATGATGGAAAGTTAAGGACAAAAGATTTAAATTTTTTGGAAATAATGAATATATGATGATTGATTAAGCATTTTGAATTTTTAGTTTTGAAAAATATTTTGAAAAATCTAAAAATATATTTTAAAAGTTTGTAGGTAACTTCACTGAAAACCTTCAGGAGACTAGAACTCCTCCACTAGGGATCACCTAGGGGTTTAAAGGCTTGTTGCATTTGCTAAATGCAATCGTGCTCCCTACGAAAGTGATATTTAAATTTATAATTTTAGATATTTTATATTTTCTTGTTTGCTAGGGACTAGCAAAACTTAAGTTTGGGGGTGTGATCAGTCACATAATTTACCATTTTATCACCCTTAATTTAGTGTTGCTAGGACTTAGTTTGCTACTAACGTGCTACTGATGTGCAGATATTAGAGATAAGCAGTAAAAGAGAGCCTAAGTGTTAATTTTTGACAAAATGAACTCAAAATGTAATAAGAAAGACGATTGAGCGAAAAGACATTTTTCCGCTACTGAAAGCCAGAGAATCGTAATTAATGATTCTTCAAAAGAGACAAAGAGAGAAACACAATAAAATAAATTCAGAGAATCGTCGACTAAGAGGAAGCTTTGAGAAATAGAAAATCGTGATTAATAATTTTCCAAAAAGAAGCTTTGAAAGACAGAAAATCGTGATGAACAATTTTCCAGAAAAAGAATGATATTTCAGAAAAAAGCTTTCCTACTATTATTGTTGCTGCTGATCATGTGAGTGGAAGATAACACCACCATATCCATAATTAGAAGATCTCTATAACTAGAAGTTTGGAGAACCACGGATCTAAGAAGATTGACAAAGATAATCTGAAGGACTCTGCTACTGCTAAAGAAAGAACAATCCAGAAGTGCATCAACTAACTAAAGCAAGAAAGGAAAAAATTAGGAATTAGAGTTATATTAGGATATTTTTATTTTCTTCTTTTAGAACTAGATCTTTGTAAACCGACTCCTTATGATCTATAAATAAGAGAGCTCGACATAGGAATAAGCATCGAAGAATTTCAGCATCAATTGACGCCTAAGGTTAGATTTTCTTTCGATCAGTAGTGTATACTAGTTAGAGTAAATTATATATCAGAGGTTTCTCAAGAGCAATTGACGACTACGATTGAGTGCTGAAGATTAGTATAGATATCCTAGTTTCTCAGAAGCAATTGACGACTGCAGCTGAGGGGTGAAAGATATATTTTACTTTACTTTTTAGTTTAGATTTATTTACTTTGTAAACATCTCTAAGTTTTGATTTGAATTGATGACTTAAGTTGGAATTATAGATTAGTGTAACGGTTTTTTATTTTTCATCTTTAATTTTCTAAGGTTTGATTGACTCCCAGATTTTAGAAAGTTATTGATTAAATTAAATCTGTATTGATAGGATCTTAGACTTGATTGACAACAAATGCTAGGAGACTAGAAATATGGTCTAACGGTACTGTTTATTTTCATAAATATCCAATAGCTGAAAATTGAGATTGACGACCATAATCTAAAGAAGGAGGATTATGATTTATTTTTATGCACTTTAGATTTAGAAAATATTCTTTTATTTATATTTCTCCAGTAGATTAGATCTTAAAGATAAGTAGAAGTTTTTAAAATAAGAATTTAGATAGAAGATATAAATAAGAAGATAAAATAGATAAATACTTATTCGTGGGAACGATCCTAATGCTAGTACTATAATTTTCACTATACACTTGCAATTGGTTAAGACTTGAATTAATATAAAATGTATACAAAAATAAATCACAGTCATTGTGCATAACCAATAAAGATGCATTTTACAGTTTTAGCCCCTAACTTAGGTCTCTTAATATTGGGAATTCTCGCATAAGAAAGAGACCCCCACACTTTATAGTATCCTAAGTGAGGTTTATGATTGAACCAAAGTTCATATGAGATTATATTCTGATTTTTGAAAGGTACTCTATTCAATATATAGCAAGAAGTATCCACATATTTTTTGGTAAACCATAATTTAACAACATAACATTTATCATATCTATAAGAGTACGATTTTTTCTTTTCGCAACTCCGTTTTGCTGAGGTGTATAAGGGGCGGTAACTTGATGGATAATACAATGAGATTTACAAAACTCATCAAAGTCATTTGATAAGTATTCTCCACCCCTATTGCTCCTTAAGACTTTAATTGAAGTCTTTAATTGGTTCTCAACCTATGCTTTATAAAGGTTAAATTTGTCATGTACTTTATCCTTTGATCTCAATAAGTAGATGTATGTAAACTTAGAAAAATCATCAATGAAGGTAATAAAATATTTCCTTCCCCCATGAGTTTCAGTATTTTTTAAGTCACATATATAACGATTCATAGTTTTTGTACACTTGACATGACAGAGTTAGGTGTATATGCTTAATGAGAGATACACATTGGCCTATTATAATTAATTTTGCCATTTATTGTACAAGCTGCATGATAGCATGTTGGCAAAAAAACTGAGTTATAAACAAGAGGTCTAAGGATCAAGCCTTAGCAGATAAATTTTTAGAACCTTTATTTTAGACTTGGAGGTAATGGCCTATACACCCTTCGTTGGTGTATCACTTTGCACTGAATAACACCCTTAAATGATAGAAAGGTGAGTTATGAAGAAACCTAGTCATAATCCTAAAAAATTCTCCTTTAGAAATAACCATAAGAAAAACCCTCTCTCTTCTATTCTCAGAAACCCCTAGCCGTCTCATCTTTCCTCAATTCCTTTCCTCACTCTGAAACCTTTTGCGAGTTTCTTTCACAAGAAACTCCTTGATCTCTTCCACCATCCGGATCGAAGAGGGAGAAGGAAGGAACACTAGATGGACGAGAGATTCGACCCAAATCACCTCAAGCATTGATCATTTAGATCTACCGCTCACACCAAAAAGGTAGATGCCAATGTTCTTATTACGGTTTTAATTTCAGATGTAGTCAATAATTGGTTGGGCTTCACATGTTAAAAAAATATGAGTTTCGATTTTTAGACTAAAAAAGAAAATAAATTTTTATTCATGCTTGCACAGAGTCCCTCGAGTGAGATATGCTTCAAAATCGAGGGAAAATTTTCGGTCGAATCTCGCTCGAGCGAGATACAGGAGATTACATAGAAATAGTTCTTTGATAAGTAGCTTGAGCGACACCCACTCGTCGCTCAAGCGAGTTAGATCAAAGTGCCTTTTAGTTCTCTTGTAGTAGTGTTAAGTACTTCGGTTTCGCCATAATTATAATCAGTGGCTGACACATCACTCATATGCGTGATGTAGAGAGGAGATCGATCACAATCAAAAAAGGATCTTTTCGCTTCCTTCTCGAGATGCGAGGACCGAGGTAGGGGAATTTACAATGCATTCCTACATTTTATCTCTAGATTCATGAACAACTAATGATTAACCAGTAAGTGATATTGATTATTAGTATTGAACATGTAATATACTTAGAATATGAAAATGCACCAGATATTGAACTCAGTGAATCCTGAAATGTGTTGAACACTCGGTAGATGTCAGAATTTATCAAACTTTGAAATCACATTCAACTCTTACTAAATACAGTGTAACTTATTGAATATCAATATTGAATCTCATTGAGTTTGCGTTAGTTACTGAAAATCATTGGACATTGAAAATCATTGAATTCTTATTGAGTAATTGAAATATCATCCGAACTCTGAATTTAGCTATGACTAATGAACACGATACTATGTTTTAAAATATTTTCATGTGATTTGAGGTTGATGTGAATGAATCATGTGAGACGACACACTTTGAACTGTTACGGCGGTATATCCGTATTCTGAATTGTTGCTGCAGTATATCCGTATTTGAACTGTGCTTCGGCACCTACTGAACTCTGATGATGACCTCTAAACCACCCAAGCATTCCTCACAATGCAAGAGCTTGGGCACTCCGAAAAAGTATTCATGAACAATGATGGTTAGGATTCCCATCAGCTGCCTCTGGCTTGAGCGCTATACTTGCATTAGAGATCTTAAGTTATTATTTTAAGCCATACATAAACCTAATGATTTGCATATAACAGAAAACAAATATTATGTTAATTATGTGTCATTGAAATATGAAATAATCAGACTAGACCTTTGCTTAGAAATTTAATGTTGAAAATGATAGTATGATCTTATGAACTTTAAATTCTGAAATTCTATGTCAAGATAGTCTTTTAACCTGATGATTGTATGAATGAGATGTATATTGTATGGTGGATCACCTATTGAGCTTGTGGATCTTTTAGCTTACCCCGACACTATGTGTCACAGGTAGTGATGTTGACAAGGACCCCAGTTCGGTACCGAAAGATGTGGAAGACCTTCCACCTGAGAGTTTTTACCCTTAGTTGATCTTTGACTTTACTACTCAGTACAAATTGGATGTTATTATGATATTGGGCACCTTGTTTGACGTACGGCCGTCACCGGTGGTATTTGTTGAACTAACACTTATTTCTCAAATGTTTAATGTTTCATTTCAGTTATTATTGCTTGATTTCTATTGATACCAAGACAAATTTTGTATATGGATTCTGTCCTACGATCTAGCAACCCGAGAAATTCTACGTTGCAGTTAAGAAAACTCGGGTCATTATAGTTGGTACTAGAGAATGGCTTTAGGTCATGTCTAGACACAAGTACGAATTTCATTACATCCTCTAACATATTCCTTGTTCAATCCTAATAGATCCTAATGGCCCCACGCTGTAGAGCTGTTGGAAAACGTAGCTAACTCAATGGCGTAGAAAACTACCCTACTCGTGTTAAGACAACAACCCTAAGGATTCCAAGAGTTTCAAAGGATGAAGCCTCCTAGTTTCATAGGGGAAGCAAACCCAAGCAAAGCTGAGAAATGGTTGAACCAAATGGAGATCTTTCGTGTGATACCCTTCACGGAAGACGAGAAAGTGAGATGGGCATCCTTCCAACTTGAAGGAGAGGCAGACCCTTGGTGGAAATAAGAGGAGAGGACTAAAGAGTAGGAAACACCAAATACGCCATGGATGTGGGCCCAATTTACTTAGAAGATCAACGAAAAGTACTTTCCAGAAGCTGTCAGAGACCACTGGGAAGTAGACTTCATTTCCCTAACTCAAGGACAAATGAAGGTGACGGAGTATGAAGCCGAATTTATAAGACTCTCACGGTTCGCGCCACAACACGTAGAAACAGAAACCATGAAGGCTAAGAAGTTTGAGCAAGATTTGAAACCTATCATTCAAGAGAGAAACTCCCTATTTAAGTTGAGGACCTATGCTGAAGTATTGAATTGTGAGGCCGATTTTCCCCAAACCACACAACCTGCGTAATATTTTTTCTTTTTTTTCTTTTTTCTTAATCCTAAACAAAAGTAGAATCAAAGCAAATATATATATGACAACCAAAGACTCATCTATACATAACCATTTAACAGAAAGGCTCAAAGAAAAACCACCGGTGATGGCCGACCATCACCTAAACAGTGGCTTCCAATTATACTTATAAAATAATTCTTAACATTGTATTAAGTCTCCGGACATACCAAGTCTAATATCCAAAAGACCCCAAAACATCCACCATACCAAC
Organism: Chloranthus sessilifolius; assembly: GCA_021018995.1. Lineage (NCBI taxonomy): Eukaryota > Viridiplantae > Streptophyta > Magnoliopsida > Chloranthales > Chloranthaceae > Chloranthus > Chloranthus sessilifolius. The sequence goes on from CM037586.1 coordinate 37,328,455, forward strand.
CCAAAATATGACCAGCCCAATCCTCACCTAAGGTAGAATTTCCCAAATATGAGATCCCAAGCCTTTATCTAGTGTCTGATCCTGATCAACACCTGTACCTGTGACGTATAGTCGATGGATGAGCTACATCGAAGCTTAGTAGAGAAACATTAATAACATGCATATTATCACATCACGCATATATCTTATGACAAAATCGAACATACTTTTCACATAAAGACTCACAATTTAAAGAATATTTAACTTGAAGCAATTTCTCAAAAAAAAAAAAAAAAACTTGAAGCAAAATTGATATCACACACGAATTTTTTTGTTTAAAGCTTAAACACATGATTTCAAAACTTATTCCCATAACAAAAGAAAAACTTAAACTGATAACTTAAATAATCCCTGAGCACTAAAAAATAGCATCAAGCTCTGATGGGATACCCACCATCGTTGCTCAATTGAACCCTTTGAATAAGTTACACAAGCCCCTTTGATGGAGGTGACTTGCCGGAAGAAATATTACCGCACATGATAATCAAAGACCGAATATCCCGCTAGACTGGAGCACAAGCTGTACGAATATCCCGCCGTACCGGTCACGAATATCTCGTCGCGTCGATGATGGATATACTGCCGTGTCAGTTGGGTATTGCTCATAATCTTAAATCAAAGTGCAAAAATAACTTATAGTTTATCACCGTATATTGTGATAATTTATATTTAGTTTGGAGTTTCAAAACTTCCACACCATAGGTTTAGAGTTTCAAGCTTCCACACACACACACACACACACACATTCACATTCCACACCATAGTTTTGGAGTTTCAAATCTTCCACACACATAGATTTCACACACATATACTCCTCTGAGTGCACACCCACACACACATATGCACTTTTGATGTTCAAAATCATAAAAGTACTTCATGCTATCCAAATGACGAGTTTCATAAATCACACTTATATTTCTTACATCACAAAATTCATGCTAGTTGTAATCGAACGCACATGTTAAGGAGTTTTCCCTACCTCGACACGAAGTCACAAGCAAGCCTTTAATCTGCTAGCTTTTCTCACACATCCTCTGGCTCAAACCTAAGACATAACATATCATAATTCCTACATCAGAAATGATGTAAAATGAAAGACTACAAGATATCTCCAAGGTCCTTCAAATAGAACACATCAAAATCCTTAATCTGCTCAATTCGATCGATCAGATTCCAATTTCTATCGATCGAAAACCATTTCGATCGGTCGAAAACCCTCAGAGTCATAAAATTATACTCTGACACCAAAACTCGATCGAATGATTTATAACTCAATCGATCGATTTCCATATTGATCGATCGAATTTAATTTCGATCGGACGATTTCCTTCAGAACTCTTTTAACACATCCCTGTTCTATACCTTTTGATCGATCGATTTTCAACCCGATCGATCGAAGTACATTTTGATCGATCAAATTCCTTCAGAAATTGTATTTCATAATCTCAAGTTGAATTCGATCGATCGAATCTATTTTCGATCGATTAAAATTGACAGATTTCGTCTGTCACTTTGTTTTCTCATTTCAAATCCAAATTTTTTCAAATCTATCTTCTTTTCTTCTTTTAAATTTCTCATCCATAAATATAAATCAAATCAACTCAACTCTAAATCATAATTTAACAAAATTTCCATACTTTAGATTGATCGATTTCTTGATTCATGCTCTCACACGCAACTAGGGTTTTGAAATTTGAAGCTTTTGATTCCACACGATCCCAAATCCGCGATCTCTCGCAAAACCTTCAATCCTTGCACGCACAAGCCCACATACACAAGCTCTCTCCCTTCCTTCTCTTTTCTCTCCCTCTCTCTCTCTCTCCCTCTCTCTCTTTAGAACCCAAAGGATAAGAGAAACAACTTCCCTTGCTTAAAAAATCCCTTTTTTTGTTTTAAAGATAGGCTTGTGTGTTAATTCAATACACCCAAGCTTGGTGTATACGAAATCATCTAATGACCCACACATAATCTAAACCAGCCCTTTTCACTTAAGGCCCAACCCTAAATAACTTAATGTTTTTCACAAAGTAGGGTACGTGACCAGTTAGGCACGCACACCGAAGCATACTATTCAAAGGTCAAAATTTTCGGGATGTTACATTCTTCCCTCCTTATAAAAATTTCGTCCTCGAAAATTGACATCAGTAGTAACATGCAGTTTAAGGGAGTACGCCAAAAACTAGTCGCACACACCAAGATCTAATCACATACTTAAATTGGAAAGTGTCCTTATCCTAATTCGAAAGTCACATAAGGCAATAGTTCTAATACTGACATCAAAATCCATACATCCTTCCCTCGAAAACCCACACATCCAAAAATCTACTTAATTGAGGACAAATTCCATTCTATAATGACTCAAAGTCCTTCACATTCCATCATTTTGAATTATCTAAGATCAGCCATATTTAAATTTTTTACCATCCATCCACATATTTATGTGTTGAGTCAAAATCGTATACCTCAAAAAGTTACCATTATTCAAAGGTTATAATCATCCAAAATTTGAAATATCCAATTCGGTTTTCTTCAATTATCTCAAAATCAATCCAAGGTCCGTAGCTATCTCTCGGCACTACCCATCTAAGTATCCTCATCAAGATTCAACGTCCTCTACACCAGGGTTATCACATGGATAGAGCCCTCATAGCGGAACGTGATACAAAAAACATGTACAACGAAGAGAGCAGCATAACAAGAACAAAGGAAGTCGGGCACAACCATTCTCCGACGATCAGGCAAACGAAAGGGCTAAGTTCTCAGCTTCGCCGTCGGTTCTACCAGCACCACCCACGAATGTCAGGCATATGTATTCTTCACCTGTGAAGTCTTTCCACCCCGCACAGTCTACAACAACTGAAGTGTCGGTGGCACAAAAGACACCATATTCCACTACATTCGTACCTCCCGAACCATGCCCCCGATGTGGAAAGAATTGCCCTGAGAAGGACAAGGAACAAACCACATCGGTATCCAATTAGAGGTCCTCTCGACCTACAGTTCAGGGCCACGCCTATGCGGTTTCCCCATGCGATGCTCAAGCTACAAACGACGTAATTCAAGGTATAATTGAAAAATTTCTTTTAGAATAGTCGATATTGTCTTTTCTTTTTGTGAATATCCTTGATAATTATTCAATTGATAATTGCATGAACACTATGTCAGGTACCATAGAATTAATTTATTTAGCTACATGAACCATAGGCACCCTACAAATGTATCAGAGTAACGATATTTGTCAGCATAAGGCACAGGTACTTTGACAGCCTGGATTTTTCCAAAAATTCATGCCGTCAGATTGTAGGACACAATCCAAATACAGAGTTCCCTTTGGTATTGGGACACTTTGATGACTTTGTGACAGCTCGATCATTTACTGCATTTGTTTAAATTAGATGATCGAGCCATCAAGCATCTAGTAAGGCTATGTAAGTGCGGAAGCAATTGGCAAACACATGGCATTCACAAAAGATTTCCATCATCCTACATAATAAGCACAAAAACTATACAACCACCGGTGACGGCTGACCATCACCTAAATAGTGGTCAAAATAACTATACAGAACTATGTTTGAATCCAAATAGTATACTGTACCCCAAAGTCAAATGCACAAAATAAATTGCATTATGCCGACTCCAACGAGTCAACTAGGGAAAGAACTCCTCGGGTTGTTCCTCCTCTTCTTTCGGGATGTAATCGGGGTCCTCTTCTTGTTTAGGATCCCCTTCGTGTGCTACACTTGCAACTGTGACATATAGTCGAGGGATGAGCTACACTCCAAGCTCAGTAGGGAGAAAAATAATGCTAATCACATTTTATTCAGACGATTTCATAGGCTGATACGTAAACTGAAAACAATTGCAAAATTTATATTCATGCCTAATCGATATGCAAGCAGTTAACTGAAAAATGCATTTCTAAAACATGTAGTGTCATGATGCAGAAGCTGAATGAAACCAATTACATATATGATCAAGGAATCATAGTAGAACATAACATGCTAAGGAAACAAAATATATCGAAGAACTGACACATCAGAGCAAAACACGCAAGTACGTATCATTGTCGAAAAACAACGCATTAGTGTGAGTATCCCGTAGCGGGAACAGAGCAGTCCGTAGCGGACACAGGGTCTCAACCCTGGGGACTCCACCCCTCTCTTGGAGGCTCTACTCCCCTCAACGCTAATATGGCATCAAATCTCCATAGAAATATCATGTCAAAGCATCCCGTAGTGGGAATATAGCAGCCCGTAGTGGACATAGGGTCTCAACCCCTGGGACTCCACGCCTCTCTTGGAGACTCCACTCCTCTTTGCACATGATCTCAAAGTTGAACAGATCATAGACATCACAGAATAGAAAATCAGGTCAGAGTCGAAATTCGTGATTTAAGGACTCTATGCATTGATATGTCAAGGGCAAAATGCTGTGATCATGTGCAAAGAAATCAAATTCTTAATCATTCCAAAGCTTCAACCATGAATGTATAATGCAATGCAAAACACGAGTACATTTATTATCTATATTAGAGATTATGACTATTGCGAAAAACATAATTGGCGTTGAGAGTTTTCCCTACCTTAATATCGGAGTCGTGCGAAGTCGATATTGTAAATCTAGGGCTGTCAACAGGCAGGGCCGAGTTCGGGTCGGGTTTTTCTATAGGCCCATTTTTAAAAAATGAAATAATGAGAGCCCGAACCTGGCCCGATAGCTAACAGAGCTGGGCCAAGCTCAGCCAGGTTTTTAAATGTTGTAGCCCGAACCCGACCCGGTTAGCTATCCGGGCCGGGCCGGGTTCGGGCTGAGTTTCTAATATTTTTTAAGGGTTTTTTTTAAGAGTTTCTTTTTAAGGGCCTCATTTTACAGGGCCGGGCCAAGCCGGGTTCGGGCTTACACTTTCCGGCCCGAACCGAACCCGAACCCGAACCCGTTTCTTATCTGGGCTTAGCCCGGCCCGACCTAGTTATTAAATGACTTAAAATATTGGGCCCGAACTTGGGTCATTCAGGCCAGGCCTGGGCCAAAACCTGACCCGTTTGATAGCCCTACTACGTAAATCGAAGTGAAGATCTTATTTACGGTCTCCCACATGTATCCTAGATCAAGATGTTCACCTACTACATGTTAGTGACTGAACTTGCATGAAACAAGGTCCCCTTAGCTTCAAAGCAGACCAGAGTTTACCCATTCAAAATAGGGGACCTCGCTACAGTGAGGTCATAGGGTCACTACAGCGATCCCTCTAGGATTCAGCTCGCTACATCGAGCTTTATAGGCTCTTCCCAAGTTGCTATAGCGAGCTCAAGGGGTTTCTCCTGCTCGGTACAGCGAGATTTGATAGAGCCGATTTGGCCTGAATTCTTCTGTAGTACTCGCTTCAGTGAGCTCCACAGCTCGCTACAGCAAGCTTGACAGAACTTGAAGTTCTTTGGCCCGCTCTTCTAAACCCAAAATCCACATTTCTCTTGTCAAATTCGCATTCTAAGCATCCAATCCAACCTAGTTTCATGTGATAAGGTTAAAACATGGATTTCAATCTTTGAATCTTGTGCATGCAATGATCGAAATCAATGGAATCGAAGACAAATGGTTCATGATGTCTCTCACGCTTCCGATCTTTGGAGTCTTCCTTGCACGAAATTCAGAGCCGAGTAATTGACTCTAATTTATTAAATCAAGGTTTACGAAGTCTGTTTAAGGTCTATACCTTCACAGATTTTCCGCATGCAATGTTTAGCAATGTTTAGATCATCGGAACTGGGATCGTCGGTGTTTCGATGTTCTCCCATTTGATTGCAAGATCGTAGATCTGGATATCGAAACAGATTTGTGGTTTGAGCTCGTGAAGGAGTTTTGTGAGGTAGTGTGAGGTTTCGAGAGGAATCGGTGGATGTGATTCGAATTTCTGTAGCAATCACAGCGAATGGAGAGTTTATCAGAATGGATAGAGATCGTATTTAAGGGAAAAGGAGAATTTGGGGGAGATTCAATGGCTGAGATCTCTCGAGACACAGGGGATTCGAAGGGGATGAATGGAGTTTTTCTCAAGTTCTTTCCTGTCCAATCAGTCGGCTCTTTAAACTCTCATGCATGCCTTGTGCGTGAGAAGGATTTATATTAAGGATCTAAATTTGGTGTGCAGTCGGTTCATCTAGTATTGTGTATTGGCTTATAAAAAGAGCACTGATTCACCACATAACTGGTACCTTCATTTACGGTGTATTGTCTTGATTTACACTAAGGGCCCAAATTTGGTGTACTGCCAATACCCTGAACTCGGTGTGCTGGCCTGTAAAAGTCATTAAAAGTTTAGGGTCAATGTCTTCAAGGGTCTTGATCCCATGACCTTTTAATCGTAATCCAAGATTCTTTTTATCAACGGTGCCCTCCAGAAGTCTGTGCACTAATTTCACCGTCTAATATACACGTCCTAACGTGAAGGCATAGATTTTCCCCATTGATTAGAATGACTGGTTTCCAAAGCCTAAGGCGCAGATCGCTTCCGGTCTCGAGTACGAGTACCTACTCGACGTGTTCGGGTTCATGAATTTACAGGGTGTTACATCCTCCCCCCCTTACGAGAATTTTCGTCCTCGAAAATTGATGAGAGTATTGGGTACGGAAGACGTGTCATTAGGTAGTATTCTTATTGATGATCTACACCATGCAGTTAAAATCCATATAAGAAGACTCACAATAAGAGGCGTATTCCAAGGTTCGAAATCATTACCACCGAAAGATCTATGTATTCGTAGAGTTTATCAACCATCACATACTCTTAGTCATTAGTTTCTAAACTGATTTTACATACGACAGAATTTCTAATTATTTACTGCAGCCTGAACCATTAATGAATATGCCAAACTATCATAGTTCGACTATGTCAGTCACATTCACCATTGACACGCAAACATTTCTATTTGACGATTTGAGAGTGTAACTGGGGTAGCATATGCAGGCATTTGCAAAGAAAAGTTGCATGGTTAGTGTACCAATCGTTCTAAAATTCTAAGCATGGTAAAATCTTAAAGCACAATCGACAATTTAACTAAAGACTGGCCATTCTCATAATTAAACCTAACCATTTATACATAGTAGTTAAGCATTGTTTCTAGCGTCTGAGTGCCATAACCCATAAAGAGAATTTGTTTCTCTAACATCCAAAGACAAAATTAAGAAGTTATAATTACAGTCATCCCAATATCCTTTCAAACGCACAAAAGACGACCATATACTCAACATCATCAGTCTACATGCTCACCTGGCTGCTCTGCTGACTGCTCGTCACGACGTCCCAACCTCAAAGTAGATGGACCCACTCTGGAACCCGATGCTCCTGTGTTATACTCAGTAGTATACTCCTTGGCATGTGCTACAAATGGAGGGTAGCTGGTTGGGTATGCCTTCTAGATCAAGCGTAGGAGTATGTCCTCTTGAAAGTCTAATCGTCGGTGAAGTAAATGATTCTATTGTTTTTGTAGCTCCATTTGTCTAAAATTTTGTTGGTCCAACACTTCCATTTGTCTGTTGAACTCTGAGAGTGTGAGGATGTCGGCATGTGGGGTAGGTGGCTGTTGGGGCTGAGCTGGCCCTTACTGTGGCGGGGGCATTTGAGGTGCAGCCCCAGGCGCGGGTTGTGTTGGCTCTCCTTGGGGAACACCCCTAGCTAACCTCTGAAGTTGACGGTTTTGAACGCTGCGCTGGCACCTCTTGTAATTCATGCGCCACATGTTATTGGAGAAATTTATGATATTATCGATTCTCACTTCCTCTTCGACTGACACTACATACGACTCGCCGTTTTCGGTATCCTCATGTCCCTCTAGGAGTTGGGAGATGAGTCAGGCGTATGGAATAGCAGTCAAAGATTTAGGGGTGGTGCTTAGCATCTGTTCGTTAGTGTAAATAATGCCGACCCAAACAAGTTGGGGCGCGCTAAACCACTGGTTCTCATGTATGACAAAAAGGGCTTGCAAAAGCTCTTCTAATCTCTCTTGGTCATGATGGAGGGGATAGAGATTATTTTTGAACACATCATCTAATTCTCACATTTTAGCTGGAAGCTGGGTTCTTCTAACCAATTGGCCGGAACCTTGCTCCCCGCCAGTCATCTTGGCTATGATGCGATGAAAAGGCACATCTTTGGGGAGCGGTGGTAAGAGGTCCTGATTTTCTACAAAATGTAGGGGACATTGCATGACCTTGGCTATATCTCGGACATCTAAATGAAATGTCCGACCATCAATAGCGGTGGTCATTTTTCAGTCACCCACCTCGATTTTTAGGTTATGGAAGAATAGCTTCACTAGGCGTGGGTAGAAGTGGGTGTGGAATGGGGAAAGCAACACCTGCAATCTCGCCCACCTGATATAGTCTATCGACCACAAAGTCGTGTCGTCACCGATAAAGACTTCTGGGCCAAAAGACCACTCTGGTTCAATGGCTTTAATGTTCCACCATGTGTGGGGTTGTTCCCGAATCGATGGGGAATCGGAAATCAGCGGGGTACTTGAGACCGATGGGGCTTTGCATTTTTCTTGTTTAGATGGTTTTGACCTAACAATAGGGACTTTAGAGGCAGCTTGCTTCTTGGAGCCATAAAAATAGAACCTAGTTGGAACAAAGGAGGAATTTGAGGGTTTACCTAGCTGTGGAGGTCAAATGGTTGAACCCTAGTTGACGGAAGAGCATGCACGTCAATCCTTGCATCTCGTTGGATGAAATAGTCGGTTTTTGAAAGGGAAAACCACCCCGTTCTTCGCAGGAGAGGAGGCAAAAGGTACGGCCTTTAGGTTTGAAATCTTGAAAATGATAGAAATTGGGGTTACGACCCCCTTTTTAAAAAAACCCAAAGCTTGATGGTCGCTGTAGCTAGCCTAGACTCTGAAGCCGCCGCTATAACGAGGCTATAGCGAGCTGACAGTTCTGAGACTATCACTACAATGAGTTGTACAGAACCTCAGTGCCTTATATTTTGTGTTTTAACTAGCTAGGTTATTAATTTTCATCATACGTCTATTTTTACTATCACCAGGGATGTTTATTATTCCATCTACTATCGCCCGTTTACATCGATACTCTAACTGTACAGTTAAAATTTGAACTCTCATAATTCCCAAGCATGGACATTGGTCAGGCACAAACAAAATTTTATTCAATCTCTGGTTGATCTTGGCATATCAGAAATCTAAGAAGTAACTGTCCTTCATTGAACATATGCGAGTATTGGTCCCAGATTTTCACCTCATGTTCCCAAGTGGCTTCGACGGCAGAGTGATTTCGCCATTGTACCAATACCAGTGGGATCGGCTTCATCCTTAATGCTTGTTCTTTGCGATCCATAATTGTTATCAGATCTTCTATCACGATCAGATCCTCTTGGATTTGAATCGGCTGATAATCTAACACGTGGGACGGATCCTTCACATACTTCCATAACATCGAGACATGGAACGCATAGTGCACGCTTGACAATTGTGGAGGCAAAGCGATCCTATATGCCACTTCGCCGATCTGACCTAAAATTTTGAAGGGTCCAACGTAGTGTGGACTGAGCTTTCCACGTCTTCCAAAGCGCATAACACCTTTACTTGAAATTTTTTTGATGAATACATGATCACCATTTAGAATAGAATATGTGCATTAGAATGATGCGCAATTTATTGGAACTATAAAACAATAATCCAAATAAAGTTTACCTGAAACTCAATGCTTGCTCGCTTGAGATCGGCTTAGCTTTTCTGCCTGCTCTAAGTAATCTTCAATCTTTCATGAATGACTTGAATGGTCTCATTCATTCTCTTAATAAGCTCTGGGCTTAACAGTACCCGTTCTCCAACCTCTTCCTAGTTGACTGGAGATTTACATTGGTGACCATAAAGTGCTTCAAATGGGGCCATTCCTGTAGACACCCCCATTTTGCCCTCTCAGAATATACAAATATGTTCGATCAACCTTTGACCTTGCCCGTGACTTTTCGGAAAGGACTTACCTTCTCTGGAAGTTTCCTAACCCTAATATGGGACGATATACTGAAACAATAGTATATGGCTGGACACAGGCTGAAATAATAGCTCTATGGCTTAGGCCCCATGACCCTGACATGGGAACCATGCACTGAAACAATAGTACATGGCTGAACACAGGCTGAAACAATAGCTCTATGGCTCAGGTCCCAACGTAAGGAGATTATATACTGAAATAATAGTATATAGTCAGAATGTAGACTGAAACAGTAGTCTTGACTTTCAGACCCCCTAACCCTAATATGGGACCATATATTAAAACAATAGTATATGGTTGAACACAGGCTAAAATAATAGCTTTGTGGCTTAGGCCCCATAACCCTAAATTGGGAACCATGCACTGAAACAATAGTATATGGCTGAACACAAGCTGGAACGATAGCTCTGTGGCTCCGATCCCAACGTAGGGAGACTATATACTGAAACAATAGTATATAGTCAAAATACAGGCTGAAACAATAGTCTGACATTTCAAACCCGACTCGGACCCGAACAACCCTAAATTACGTGCCTAAAACCACGTCCGCAATTCAATTGCACGCAAAACCACAAACATGCAATCAGTCTCCTCTCAGACCAGACTTCCTTTCTCCAGACCACCTCGAGACTTGATCATGCGCCCCACATGAGACACGCAATTGGATTGAGCGCCCCACCATTGGTGCGCAATTGGCCTACGCCGGACCTAGCCTCACTATCCTTGACGCCCAAGATTCCACAATTAAGCTCTCCTAATGAAGTACTTAATTAGATTGTGCAATCCGTACCAGGCGCGCAATTAGTCCTAACGCTTCTAGAACTAGGAAACTCGGCTGAGCCAGTCAGCCGATCGCTCATTGAGTTGGTGACCGACTCAAAGTGATTAAGCACCGGGAGACTGGCACATAATTAAGTTAAATGCCTGAAAAAGGGTGCGTAATTTAAGAAAAACCTATAAAATCTATTTAAAAATTTGGCCCAAGAAAGGGGCTGGAATTTTTGAGAGATTGAAAATTGAGAGGACGAAAAACATAGAGCGAACATAGAGAAAACGAGTCATGACTTTAGGATTCGAGCTTCAAGTTCTTTGGCATCCGAGCTTCAAATTTCTAGATTCCTCTCCACAGCCCTGCCCTTAGGTAAGAATTTAGTTTTTTTAGTTTTCGACCATAGTTTTAGTTCTTAGGTTTAATTTTTTTAAACATTAGTATTAAATTTCCAGTCTTAGACCGTAGCACCCTTTTATACCGTAATTTCAATCTTTGGTTCTAGAACCAGTCCTTAATCTGACGGCCTAATTCACCGTCCCTTAGACTTTAATTCTATTCTGAAATATTAATTTATAGTCCTATCGTTAATCTTTGGTTCTAATTCTTAGTTTTTACAACTAGTCCTTAATTATACGGTTTGATTTTTTGATTTCGGACCCGAATTCAGTCTTTAGAGTTTAAATTCAAGTTTTAATTCCTTAATTTAATATTTTAAAATTCCAATTCTTAATTTAGTTTTCTAAAACTCTAGTTTCAAAATTTAATCCATAATTATAATCCAAAATCGACTCCAAAAATTCAAAATATAATATTATAACTAAAAAATTCAATTTGCTTTTATCTCAGCCACCCGATTTGCCCAAGAGAGCTTACGGAGGGTACTCGGAAACTAGGCCAATCCTCCTTAGCATAGCGGGCCCAAAACCCATTTTTTTAATAGAATTAATTTATTGCTTTAATTGGAATTAGTAAAATCAGTCTCGCTACTTTTCCTAGAATTTTAGTAAAGTTAGTTCCTTTATTTTAATTAGAGTTTTTAGCATAGTTAATTCATTGCTTTAACTAGAATTATAGTAAAATTAGTTTATTTGCTTTAATCGGAATTTTAATAAGATTAGTTCGTTCTCTTTAATTAGAGTTTTGGTAAAATTAGTTTTCTATTCCAATTAGAATTTCAGTAGAACTAGTATATTTGCTTTAATTAGAATTTCAGTCAAATTAGTATACTTGCTTTAATTAGAGTTCCAGTAAAATTAATATATTTGCTTTGCTTAGAATTCCAGTATCATTAGCATGCTTGATTTAATTAGAGTTATGTTAGAATTAATATATTTGCATTCCTAGTACGATTAGGAGACTAATTAGTTAGACTTATAGTAGCATTAGGGAACTAAATTAATTAGACTCCTAGTAGGATTAGAAAACTTTATTAATTAGACTTCCAATCGGATTAAAAATATTAAAATTAACTAGACTCCTAATAGGATTAGAATATTAGATCAGGCCACTATAATAAATTCACACAATTAAACTCATAGTAGAATTAGGAAATTTAAACCAATTAGAATCACAACAATAATAGGGAAAGAAAATAAAAACTAAACTATCTAAATTATAAGAAGAACTACAGCTGTTGATGTTTGCAAGTGGACGATTCAGTAAAGAAGTAACCCACACCCGCTCCAAAGCATGATCACTGATGTGTTGCAGTGTCATTAAATATCTGCAGTTGGCAATTGCAACAAACTAGGAACCTTCCTAAAAATCCCCCTTTTTTATTTTATTTCTAACATTCCAAACATCGCATTGCCAGAGTCCATTTGGATAGAATTGGGCCACCGATTCAACGGGGACCGAGAGGAACCCATAAAAAGTGCGCACCAACATACTGGCGATCGCGATGGGACCCTTTTGCAAACTCTTTCTTTTTTTAGATAGTTAGTTTCTATTTTATTTTCCTCTTTTTCTTTCCATTGCATCATTTCGAATTCCCTTTAAATATATGAGTCTTATTCAAAGACTCGAGATGTATGGTATACGAAGAGTTAGTTTAGAAGACCCTCCATTGTGGTCATATCATGACTATCTCATATACAAAGAAGAATCACTTTACGATCCCAGCCTACGACAACTTGAGATTAACATGGCTGATGAACAAGAGAATCCCTTTTCTACCCCGCACATCGATAATAATCATGACAGGAGAGATAGTAACACTGGACAAAGCCTCACTACTCAACAAATTGTAGAACTCAGTATTCAGAGAATACAAAGAGGAGATGATGACGCCGAGAAATTGCTTCGAGGACTGGCTGCTACATATGAGACCATTAGGGCACGATAATTTTCAGAAGACCAAGAACGATAGAAAAGGCAGCCTCCTACCCCGAGCCGGTGTCAGCCCGCGCCTCACCGTTGAGACAACCTACTCACACATTCTTTAACAAGAATTCTTCAGACAAGGTTTGCTCCCGGGTTACTCTAAAAGACAACACTATCATGATCGAAGATCTCCCTAAGATGCTCGATGAATACATGGTCAAGAGAGAGCACCCAGGTCACTCATTCAGATTCGAAAATTTTTGCAGGGATGTCGAATTTAACTTACTAATAGGATTCAAACCGTCAAAATTTTCCAAATACAATGACACGAAAATTCAAACCATCACTTGGCCCTCTTTTGTAATAATTGTCGACCCATATGCAATAATCAAGGACTTATTATTCATTATTTTCAATGCTCATTAGAAGGAGAAGCTCTAGATTAGTTCGCGGGACTCCCGCTGTATAAGATAGAGGCATTTGATGATTTAGTCGGTCAGTTCCTGGACCAATACAAGTATCTCATCCAAGAGACAGTCAGTCTCAGCGATCTGATGGTGGCAAAGTAAGGACCCGATGAAGAGTTTGCCGACTTTGTCGCCTGATGGAGGAAACTCGCTGCCAGGATCGACACTTTAATGAAAGAGAAAGACTTGGTTGACATTATCATCGATAACACTAGAGAATCGTTAAAGAGCACATTTATCATAAGTGATTGCCCCGACTTCACTGCACTCCACTCCCCGGCATCCTGACTAGCGTGACACATTAGAGGCAGAGACCTCGCCCTATCCATAGTTACGTCGAATGTAGGCTCTTTTAGTGAATCAAAGTCCAAAAATAATAAGACAACCTCAGGAATCGAACAGATCAATACCGTTGTCAACCAAGGACAAAACTCTAGCAACAAAAATTTTCAACAGCAAAATTTTGGGCAAAATCAAAATCAACAATGATACACAAACCAAAAATAAGGCACTAATCAACAAAGATATGCAAACCAAAACCAAGGCTAGAACCAGAATCAGGGTCAGTATCAGAACATAAACCAATATCCTAACACTTAGCAGAACCAGAATACAACGCAGAATCGACTGGCCCATGCGCAGAACTAAATAACGTACCCCCACTGCAAAACTTCAACCTAGCTAGAGGCCCTATCAACCGAGGTGGGAACACTATCTCCCTTTACCCAATACAATCTCCAACAGCTTCTATTTCCTTAACACTCAGAATCTCCTCTAATTCCCATAAGAAAGACTTCGACCATGGGCGATAAATCTAGACTATAACAAATACTGCACGTTCTATCAATATGCATGACATAACTTAGAAGATTGCTGGGTCCTCCAGGATGTGATCTATGACATGAATGATCAAAACTAAATTGACTGGGAGACGTTTAAGAATCCTATCCCTATCAATAGTCAACCCCAACAGAATTTAGAGATCATTAATAACCTTATGCCCAACGACAACTAAGGAACACTATAGCCAGGTCACCATCGAAGATCTCCCCAGTCAATCCTCCTTTCGGCTCTCTGCCTTAATCAGTCGCATCTGACCCTCCAACACTTTGGCTACCCCTACGAGAGATCCTTCACCCCTGCACCCCTCGGCCTTGATCACCCAAATCGCCCCACCGAGCCCACCTCCTTACCTAAAATTCACTTAGATACGAGTCCACTCCTTTAGGTCCAGAAGACCATTCTTCCATAGTTGCCCACCAGAACCTTCAACCCCTCCAAATCCTAAACCAATACTATTGCCACTCCCCTTGTCCGATTCTGAACCTGAGTATGGAGATCATGTTCTTCAAACTGCAGTCCAAATTGTTGCATGGTTAGGCAGTGTCACCCGAAAGACTTCAAACCAAGAATATGAAATGACCACTGAGTGTTTGCTAAATGTAGAAGAAGGTGAGCGAGAAAGACATTCCGACCCGTGCGAGGCACTAGTCTCTGCTTTCTTAGAAGAAGAGGATTACACACAGTACCTCCCACTTTGGAGTGACACAGTGTAAGTATGCGCTCCGACCTCGAATTTCACTCACTTCACATATACATCAACACCGAGTAACACTGGGTTCGGTCAACAATCGACTTGCTTGATTCTTAAGTCAGGAACCAATTATCCACCTCTGCTTTTCCCTCGAAATAAGGATTTCATGAATGCAAAACAACCAGAGGGGAACATGAGAGAAAGAGAAGTTAACTTGCCACCCTCACTTCACATTATCCCTCTACTAATCCCTGCACCTCAAGCACTCTAACCACCTGCACCTAAGGCTCATCGGTCAGGCAAAGAAATTACACTCGAGCCAGGGCAAGAATATGACCTTCTGCGGCATCTCTAAAAATCTCAGCCCAGATATCTATATTGAAACTCATCAAAAAATCGCCTGACCATCATCGATTGTTGATAAGAACACACAAATATACACAAGTGAATGAGGACACAAAATTGGATGAGTTACATCAAATTGCCTCAGTAATGGCGCAACCTTCGGCACTCACTTTCACGGATGTAGACATGCCTAAAGAGTCCCTCCGCAGAAGTTCAGCTCTCATATACCTTATAGTCATAATTAGAGGATTCTCTCCGTACCCCATGTGTTAGTGGATACAGGAGCAGGACTCAATATTTGACCCAACGTTAAAGATGCTCGAGTATACATAACAGGATGTCAAACCTTCAGCGCTATCTCTTATAGCTTATGATGGCTCGCATCATTTCGTTAAAGGAACTATCAAACTCCAGGTTTGCCTTGGACCTATAACAAAAGATATCACTTTTCGTATTTCTGATTCCACTAGTATGTACAGTCTTATCTTAGGAAGCAAATGGTTAGAGTTAATGAAGGCCGTCACATCCACATATCACCAATGCGTCAAATTCTCATACGAGGATTCCATTGTCCATATATATGTTGACGCGCCCCTCCAAGAGATGGACACTGATTACGCGACAAGTATTCCGACAGCCCATGATTTCGTATTGAACACAGGCCATATTCAAAAGACCCGAATCCCCAATGAGGCAATCGTTGCAGAAGTCCATCCCCCTACCCCTCCTAGTTCTCCCCCGACGCGTCAATAAAAATTGATGAGAAGAGAGGTTGGCCTAGACCTCACCAAACTTTACAACATCAACCCAACCACGATAAAAGTTGGGACCTTATGTATCAGCTCGGGTACGTCCCCCACACCAAACTCGATAAAACTAAGCAAGGTCGTGTAGGACCTGTCGTCCCAAGGAAAATACGCAAACACATAGAGTTAGGTTACCAATCGGACGACCCACAAGTCGACTTGTTCCCTACCTCACCAAAATGGTCTTTATATGACCACTTCTTCTACGGAACCATTGAGAAAGCAGATGTACCGAGGCAAAAGGAAGTGTCCTTCACTAAATCCCAAGAAGTGAAAATCAAATGAATGGCTAAAGAATTTAATGATTTAATGAATCTGAATGACGATATTGATAAACCGCTCAAGGGAGTCAAACCCTTGTTTGACATTAAGGAGCTTACAGAAGAGAGAAAGGAAGAACCTCCAGAACTCGAGCCACGAGTAGAGATTGGGAATCCACTGATGACGAAGACTTTCACATAGCAGCCTTGGAAAGTGGTGAAGAGCACTTTCGCTCGACATGGGAAGAAGATGATACCCCACAAGAAAATCTTAACTCGCATAGCATCCACCTCGACCTTGGCCTTGAGGGATGGGAATGCCCCTGGGACTCCCCTTGTATTGCTCACCCACACCAACCTTGTTGTAGGGCATGGACCAGCATATTAGAATGTTTTGCTAGTTGGGTCTGACATTCTACAACAGTAAGATCGAATGACTCCAACCCCATAACGACAGTAGCAAGTAACGACCTACCAGCTCGGCTACTAACACAAGAAGAAGAAAATTCCAACAATCATTTGGTTGACCCAAGGGGAGACACCCACATCGCCCTCATAGAGTTTGAAGAGGAACTCGAGCTAGACACTCCTCTATCACCAGACGCACCACAACTCCAAATATTTTAGAAATCTCTCAAGGAAGAGTGGCACCCCCTCCGAGTGACGACGAGGACTACTGGATAGACCTCCCTGCACTCAAGCTATTAGAGTAGGCTAACCAAGGACTTCAGGCATTGTCACACCAAGAAGACAAATTCGATGTCGACCTTGACTCTAAATCAGAAGGATGGGAATGCCCTTGGGGATCTCCCTACATTTCTCACCATTATCGGCCTTGTTGCTGAGCATGCTTGCTCATCGGAGCATACTATGAAGTTCAAGGGAAAGAGCTTATTGCCCCTGAGGATCCCTTAGGAGGTCATCCTCAATAAGAAGAGCAACCATATCATAACTCAGAGGATGATAGTTCTATTGATTACGATCTTCAGAGCTTCTTCGAAGATGAGACAATCAATGTGATAGAGGAAATCTGAATGACAATGCCGTTGTCACCCGCGTCACTTATTCAAAAGGTCTCATTAGATATGGACTCTACAAGAAAAAAATTCCAAATCTAGAACAAGTCCACACTTCTTGAAGAATTGCGTGAATGGCTCCGGCGGCCATCTCGCTCCCTTAGTTAGAGGAAGCAACTCTTCTGACGCCTATTGAGGTGACCGCCTTGTACCATATCTACTATCAAAAATAAAAAAAAATAGAAAAAGAAGAAAACCTTAAAAATTTAGAAATACAAAATCTAAAAAAATCAGAAACCTCAGAAAAGAAAGGGAACCCTTCATCCCGAATCAAGTTTGCGACCAATAAGGAGACTTTTCTCCTAAGACTTCTGTCCCTTCTCTCACACGAAAATGCAAAGCATCCAGGTAAAACACCAAGCTAGTGATCATACCAGATGAGATACTTCGCGACTTTGAGAGAAGAATCAATAGCCTTGACCTTCACCTCACTAAAGATTTCTCAGTCATAAATTATGCCGATGAAGGGTTACCTTTCGCAAAGTCGAATCCCCAGTGTAGTAATTTCGCATTATATGAGCTCACGAGGATGAAGAAGGAACACCAACTCTTGAGGAGGTGCAGGACTTCCAACGAATCATTAAGTGTTTTGACGAGCAAACCCAAGCACTCGTGAAATTCACAGAATAAATTAACTTTGGCACTGAAGAAAAACCCAAGAAGTTACTAATTAGCGCGACGCTTAACCCTAAGGAACGCCAACAAATTGTACAAGTCTTGCAAGAACACCTCGATTCCTTTGCATGGTCCTATAAAGATATGCTTGGTTTAGACCCAAGTTTAGTAGAACATCACCTTATCTTGGAACCCGATGCAAAGCTAGTAAAGCATAAACTCTATAGGATGCACCCATAAATAGCCCTTCAAGTTATAGAGGAAGTTGATAAATTGCACAAAGCCGAATTCATCCGAGTCGTCCTCTACCCAAAATAGGTCGCCAATATGGTACCTGTCGCTAAGAAAGATGATAGAGTATGGGTTTGCATTGACTTTTGAAATCTCAACCAGACATGCCCAAAAGACGATTTTCCACTTTCGCACATTGACACTCTAGTCGACAACACTTCTAGACATGAGATGCTATCCTTTATGGATGGTTTATCTGGGTATAATCAGATCAAATTAGCAGAGTCTGACCAAGAGAAGACTTCTTTCACCATACCATAGGGAACTTACTGCTACGTCATCATGCCTTTCGGGCTCAAGAATGCAGGAGCCATGTATCAACGTGCCATGATGGCTATTTTTCATGACATGATACATAAATGTGTAGAAGTCTATGTTGATGACATATTAGTGAAGTCCCAATCCCAAACATTGGTAGAACATGTTGAAGCACTTCGACTGGTGCTACAAAGAGCTAAGAAATATCAGTTAAAAATGAATCCAAAGAAATGTGTCTTCGGAGTCACCTTCGAAAAATTACTCGGTTTTGGCCCAGGCCCAAAACCCTCAAAACCCATGGGCCCAAGCCCAAGCCCATCAGACCCAGGTCCAGGTCCAAGCCCCCCAGGGCCTTTGGACCCAAACCTATCAAACCCAAGCCCAGGGCCCCATGGACACAAACCCAACCCCCTCATGGCCCAGTAGCCCAAACTCAACAAGGTCCATTGGCCCAAACTCATATTAAGCCCCACACCCAGGCCCAAGGCCCGTCAGTCCAAGCCTTCCAAAACCATCAAACCCAAATCCCTCAAACCCAAGGCCCATCCGCCCACGCTCATTAAGGCTCATTCACTAACCCCATACCCCCCCACTAATACCCTTCAATCACCTATACCCCTTATGCCCCCATCCCACCTCCCATGGGAAATCCAATCCATCCCATTCCTCAAAACCACAACATCCCACCACCTCAATCACACGCACCCAACTCAAAGACATCACTTACCCACAAAACGCTCACCCATTTATCCCTTCTCATCCCCTACAAACCATATGGCCCCACCAGGTCATCCAACCCCTCACCCCCCAAGTCCAAATAGCAGAACTCGCCCCTCACCAATACCATGACCAACAGTACGAGGAGGAAGAGATTCGCAACAGTGGAGGAGCTGCCAGTTTTAACCCTCCCGGGCCCACCATCTTCACACCTAGGGTCGAACCAAAGGAACGAGCGGTGAAAGAACAGATAGACAGAATACAGAAGCAGTTGATGAAGATGGGAGGAATGGAACTACACTCAACGGACTTTTTAGACTTATGTCTGTTCTCTGATGTACCCTTGCCACAAAAATTCAAGATGCCATCATTCGATAAGTATAATGGCACTGGCAACCCCATCGCCCACTTGAAATCTTACTGCGGGGATATGTGCCAGTATGGCGGAGATGAACGACTCTTCATCAAAGTGTTCTAGAAGAGTTTGACGGGTCCAGCACTGAGATGGTTCACATCTCTGGAACCGTCTATGATAAAAAATTGGAAAGATCTGACACGCTTATTTCAAGAGCAATATGTCTATAACATGGACATAGAACCAAGGAAGTCGGACTTGGCCCGATTAAAGCAAAGACATGATAAAACATTCAGTGCTTACTTAGGGAGGTGGAAGGCCTTAGCCGCCCAGGTAACTCATCGGATTCTCGATGATGAGCAGATTGAATTGATAACCAAGGAAGCCCTCCCAGTCATTGTAGATTTTTTAGTATATTAGCAGCAGTCAAGTTTTGCTGATCTGGTCCGAAATGCCAATCATTGCGAAGATGCCATTAGAGAGGGCAGGTTAGGAAGGAGTGTGGCCAACGGGGCCACCGGGGTTCGAAAAGCTGCCTAACTAAGAATCGAAAGAAGACTAGGGACAGAGGTACAGAACATTATTTACCCCCAGGCCAATACCAACGCCCCCCCGATACAACTCCAGGTTACACAACCACCCCAGGCCGTTTCGAGCCATCAAAGGCCAAAAGCGGACCAAGAGCCCCGTTTACCCCGGAACAGATGAAAGCACGTTTTGAACGAGTATTCACCTCGTTGGGGCAATCCTTGAGTGTCTTACTGTCGGTGTTACTACAGAAAGGCTTGGTCAATTTACTCCAACCTCGCCCGCCCCCCCACCCAATACCAAGGAATTATGATCCGAATCTGCATTGCAATTTCCACCAGGGACCGGGTCACCCTACGGACCGGTGCTTCCCGTTAAAGCACGCGGGCCAAGATCTGATAGAGGCTGAAAGATCATACCCCCACCACTTCCCCAAGGGCAGAACCAGAATATCCATCAAGCCCCTCTACCACCGCACCCAGGAGGCCCCAGGCCTAACATACATTGGATAGAGGAAGAAAAAGAAGAGTTTGACCCTTCAGATTATATTAGCAATCAGGAGGAATTTTCACTCCCCAGACCGAACGAAGATGAACTATTTGTTGGGGTGATCGAGCCACTGTATCTTGTCGATTATTTTCCCACACCAGCTTGCCAAGAGGGGCCCTTAGATTTAGGCGTATTTTCCACCCCACTCCGCCTATCAAATCCAAACGGGCACAGCCCCGCCGCAATCATACACGTATCCACCCCACGCCCAATTTACCCCATACACCCCTCCGTCACACATAAATCATCCTGTTCTCTATGCAATTCCGCCATCCCCATATTATCCTACCCCATACACACCCTCAAGTCCCTCCACCCAATACATTACTCCTCCATTCCCAAGTTACCCCATTCCATACACGCCTTCAAGTCCCGCCACCCAATTTACCCCATACACCCCTCCATCGCCCCCGAATTACCCCACTCCATGCACAACTCCACCATCCCCAATCTATCCCACTTCATCTACTAACCCCTCATCATCCCACCATGCCACAAACCCTTTATACCCTCCCATTCCACCCACTACCCCGCCATATCCAAACCATCCCGCTCAATGCACAACTCCATCGTCCTCAATTTACCCCACTTCATCCACAAACCCATCACCATCCCATCATACCTCCCCATATACAAACCCTTCATATCCCTATCACCCGGCGCCTCCCACACCTCAAACGTCTCCCCATCCCTCCAGCCCAGTCACACTCCCGCCATCCCTTCGCTATTTTGGCCCCAACCCAACTCCACCGCCACCCGGACAAGCAAACCCTCACCCAATCCCCTCATCACCCAATCACCACTGGTTCTACCATGCCCAGGTAACACCAGTACAAGCCCCCTCCGTGCCTATAACTCTAATTCTGTCAATTCCCCCCACTACCATTCCACCCCCCATTGGAGTTAACCTGGTCGGACCCGAGAAACCAGTATATTCGGCCCAATCCTCCTCGGAATCCTCACGCACTCCATTTCTCATCCCAAAACCTGCTTATGACCCGCATCAGGTACCATTGAGCTATGAACAGACGGACATGAATGCCGAGTGCAACCAAGAAGAGGCTATTGAATTCATTACTCGATCAGGCCGGATTTCTGCCCAGCCAGAAGCATCAGGGGCAGTCAGAGGAGAAGAAAAGAAGAAAGAATAGGCCACAGGAAATCTCTTTGAAAAAATGGCTAGAGAGCATATACTGGAGACACAGCTCAAGAGAACACCCGCACATATTACTGTGTGGGATTTGTTAATCACGTCTCCACTCCACTTCCAAGCCCTAATGGGAGCGCTCAAGGACGCGCATGTCTCCACCCATGTAACTCCAGATGAAGTAGGGGAAATAATAAGGCAAGTGTTGGCCCCAAACGCCATCTCTTTCACTGATGCAGACCTACTGATCGAGGGGAATGACCATTCTAAACCCTTGAATATAACAGTGGAAGTAGGGAATTTAGTGGTACCGTTGGTCCTGATCGACAACTGGTCGGCGCTGAATGTATGCCCTCTAAGGACGGCAATCAAAATTGGGGCGAACCCCGACACCTTCCGGCCATCCATATCAAGCGCACGGGGATTCGACAACACTAGAAGGGAAATCATAGGAGAAGTAGACCTTGACTTGATCCTCGGACCGCAAACCTTCACCACCCCCTTTCAAGTGATGGACATCAAGTCTACCTTCAATCTGCTATTGGGCCGGCCATGGATACATAAGCTCGGAGCAATACCATCTACTCTACACCAAAAGCTTTGATTCATCTCAGAAGGAAAAATTGTTACCATCATAGGTGAGAGCAGAGAAGACATGGGGAAGAGCGCTCTGCACATTAAGAATCCGAAAGTACTAAACATACCACACACAGCCGAGGACGCCGATCTCCATCGATTTGAGTATGACTTCTCAAGTGTTACGCTCGAACCAACTGAAAAGACCCCGGATAAAACTAGAGGAGGAATAGACGCAGCTGTGTTCATGCTCCACAGATGGGGCCATCAAAAAGGGAAAGGACTGGGCCCATGCCTTCAAGGGAGAAGAGACCCGTCAAGGCCAAGGGGCAACAAGCTAAATTCAGCTTAGGCTACAGGCCAAGAGAAGAGGAAGTCAGAGAAGCCAAGGAAAAGATGAGAGCCGCAGCAGCCGCCAAGGCCAGAGGAATCATCTTGGAAGAGGAACCTCACACTCGCCCCCACATCCGTGAAACCTTTGTGAGCGCCGGGGTAGTAAAAATTGATCTGAATGGGGAGACGAGGGTAACCCCACATAAGCCTACTTCAATCCACCCCACTAATCCCTACATCATCCCCCCAGACTTCGAAATGGACTTAGCCGCCCTTTCCTTGTTTGAGGAAGAAGTTCCCCGATCCACCCCTCACACCAGCACCAACCACTCTGGGCCCCTCCTAATCGTAGAGGACAAGGTCCCGGAGGACCCCTCTGTAAATATGTTGAGGGAAGAAATGCAAGAGACTACCGATGCCGCTATCGACCGAAGAGGTAAAGGCCAGGCCTCGCAGGTGAGTAACTGGGCATCCTTGCCCCAACTCTTGAGAGCTACCAAATACCGTGAAAATGGCACCGACTCTCCAAAAAAAAACAACCTGCAAAAAGTGAGGTTAGCCTCTGGACCACTCTACCTTGTATTTTATTGGGGCTGACCTCCAAAAAAATACAAAAGATCATAAAAATAGAAAAAATACCAATTCCAAAAATATCATCCTTTAAAATTCCCAATAAAATTAAAATCAATGTCGTGATACCTGTCCCATGTGAAGCCAACCCCTTCCCTGTAGAAATACAAGAAGAGGTAGGAGTCACGAGTCTGGACGAGGAAGGCCAAACCGACGAGCTCCCCAATGAGCTCCTCAAACAATTTGCTGATTTTGAGCATGGCCCTACCCCGATCATCGAAGAGACAGAGGATGTCAATTTGGGCACCACAGAGGCCCCCAGAATCACCAAAATTGGAACATCGCTGTCCCCTGCGGAGAGGAAAGGTATGATAGACTTCCTTCGGTCATACCAAGACGTCTTTGCATGGTCGTATGAGGACATGCCTGGTTTGGATACCGATCTGGTTGAGCATGAGTTGCCACTCTACCCCGATGTTAAGCCGGTGAAACAGAAGCTGAGACGACTCCGACCCGAATGGATGTTGAAGGTGAAGGATGAGGTCATTAAACAATATGACGCAGGTTTCCTTATGGTATCCAAGTACCCGTAGTGGCTAGCCAATATCATCCCCGTACCAAAGAAGGATGGAAAGGTTCGAATGTGTATCGACTTCCGAAATCTCAACAAGGCGAGCCCTAAGGACAATTTCCCATTGCCACACATCGATATCTTGGTTGATAACACTGCAAAGCATGGAATGCTCTCATTTATGGATGGATTCTCAGGATACAATCAGATAAAGACGGCAGAGGTTGATCGCGAGAAGACAGCATTCCCTGGGGAACCTTCTGGTACAAAGTGATGTCATTCGGGCTGAAGAATGCTGGGGCAACCTATCAAAGAGCAATGACGGCCCTGTTCCACAACATGATGCACCGAGAGATCAAAGTATATGTCGACGACATGATTTCCAAATCACCAGAAAGGCAGGACCACTTGATAAACCTTCAGAAGCTAATCGAGAGGTTGAGAAAATATAGATTGCAGTTGAATCCCCAGAAATGCGCGTTTGGCGCTATGTGTGGAAAGCTATTAGGTTTTATTGTCAGTAGGAGAGGGATCGAGGTCGATCCGACCAAGATCAAGGCTATCACTGAGATGCCGCTACCATCTACAGAGAAGGAAGTCAGAGGCTTTTTAGGTAGGATCCAATACATCAGCCGATTCATCGCATAGTTAACTTCGATATGCGCACCAATCTTCAAGCTGCTAAAAAAGGACTCATCGGTTGAATGGAATGATGACTGCCAGGCTGCATTCGATAAGATTAAAGGTTATCTCCTGAAACCTCCGGTATTGGTATCGCCCATACCTGATAGACCCCTGATAATGTACTTGTCCACGACTGAGTTTTCCATGGGCTGTGTGTTAGGACATCATGATGAGATGGGAAGAAGAGAGCAGGCCATCTATTACCTAAGCAAGAAATTCACTAATTACGAGGCACTATTCTCATCTGGAGAAAGCCTGCCTGGCAATCGTTTGGGCTACTCAGAGACTTCGATACTACCCGTTATCCCAGACCGTTCTACTTCTAGCATGGATGGATCCGTTGAAGTACCTATTCGAGAAACCTGCTCTCACTGGCCGAACCACACATTGGCAACTACTCCTATTCGAGTTTGACATTACTTATGTCACCCAGAAGTCGATTAAGGGGCAAGCACTCGCCAATCATCTTGCTGAGAACCCTCTGCCGGACTATGAACCTCTAAGGACCGAATTCCCCGATGAAGACATTTTGTTCATGACCGACGAGGATACAGAGGAGCCCTGGGTAATGCACTTTGATGGGGCATCGCATGTTGAGGGCCAAGGAGTTGGCGCCATTCTCCTGTATAGACGGTCTCACGACAATATTCTGCTCCGATGCCTAACCTAGAAAGAAGCGATTGAGATCATGAAGGAGATTCATGAAGGGGTCTGCGGAGCCCACGTCAATGGACACATGCTTGCTAAGAAAATTCTAAGGCAAGGATACTTTTGGACTACTTTGGAGACTGATTGCTGCAAGCACGTACAGAAGTGCTACAAATGCTAAGAGCACTCTAGCTAATACACGCTCCGGCCATTGACTTACACAGCATGGCCACTCCTTGGCCGTTCGCCACTTGGGGTCTCGACGTCATCGGCAAGGTCAATCCTAAGGCTTCCAATGGACATCAATTCATCCTCGTCACTGTGGAATACTTTACAAAATGGGTAGAGGCGGCCTCCTATATGAGCATTAAGGCTAGCCATGTTGAGAAGTTCATCAAGAACAACATCATTTGCAGATTCGGCGTACCCAAAGATATCATCACTGATAATGGCACTAATTTCGCTAATAGGCACATCCGGGCCTTGTGTGAGTGGTTCAAGATCAAGCATCATCGTTCATCCCTGTACAGGCCTTAGACGAATGGAGTTGTGGAGGCAGCCAACAAAACTCTGATCCGCATCCTGGAGAAGATGGTAGTTACTTACAGAGATTGGAGTGAGCAGTTACCCTTTGCACTTTGGGCCTATAGAACGTCTATCCGCACCGCAATAGGGGCAACACCATTCTCCCTTGTGTATGGGACCGAGGCCGTGCTACCCGTTGAGGTCGAGGTACCGTCACTCCGTATCCTTTTAGAATCCCATCTACCTGAAGCTGAGAGGGAAAGAGCCCGTTTTGAACAGCTAGCCTTGATTGACGAGAAAAAACTCCTAGCCTTGTGCCACACTCAGGTCTATCAGAGGAGAATTGCACGTGCTTACAATAAGCGCGTCTGTGGCCGAGATCTAAAGGTAGGAGACACTGTACTGAAGAAGATTTTTTTGTCTCTCCACGCCGATCCGAGAGGGAAGTTTAAGCTGAATTGGGAGGGACCCTACGTCATCCGAGAGGTTTTGCCAGGATACGCCGTTCGCCTCGCCACCATTGATGGAGACCACTTTCCTGAGCCCATCAACGCTGGATACCTCCGTAAGTTCTACTCATAGGTCTTGGGAGAAGGTAAGTTTCGATAAAAGTAGATGCGTGACCGCTTAAGGGCTCCATAAAAGAGGCCATCATTTCAAAGTCAAGTAGCCCAAAAGAATATTCCCTGAAAACCTTCACCCTTTTTTGCTACACACTTCCGGCCAACAACCATTTCTTTCATATACCCCACCCAAAATTCCCAAAAAAAAGAAGGAAGAAGAAAAGGGAGGAAAAATCCAAACCAAAAGAAGAAGAAGAAGGCGCCCCCAAAAAAAAAACAACAAAGAAAAAGAGGGGTACCCAAAAAAAAAGAAAAAAAAAAAAGAATGATGACTGGGGCATAAAAGGCCTTTGGAAAGAAAAAGGAGTCCCCGAATCTAGAAATCACCCCAAACTTAGATCCAAATCCCCAGAAAAACCCAACCTGTTTGAACCCCAACCACATTACAACCCGGAAGAAAGCCCTCTTTAAGGTCCACAAGCGGTTATAACATCTACTGCATCAGAACAAGCCGAGTTAACAAACCACACAGAACTTCATTTAGCCGGCTATGACGGAATAGACGCCTGTGTCGTGGCTTTCTGGTTCTTGAAGAAAAAAAGAAAAAAAAAGAGAAGAAGAAGAAAGAAAATTAATTTGAGTTCAAAGCAAGACAGACGTGGTGAAAACCCGAAAGGGCACCACGGGTAAAAATAGCGAACTCATGCGGACCAGGTGAAAACCTGAAAGGGCACCTGGGGTAAGAGAGCGAACCCATGGACGTGGTGAAAACCTGAAAGGGTGCTACGGGTAAAAACAGGGATGACAGGCATGGCGAAAACCCGTCTTGGGCGCTATGAGCAAAAAAAAAAAAATGTCAAGAAAAGAGAGATTAGGAGAAGATCTGTCCTAGAATGCCTGCTTTTGTTTGGATCCCTTGAGCCTCTCCTCCTCTTTGCTGGGCCACCCATGTGAAAATTGGATCAGATCCCGATCAAGTATGTCGTCTGACGCATGACCAAAGGAAAAGACAGAAGGCTAGACCAATCCTGGGGAAGCTGACCTTCCCACGTTTAAAGAAAAAACCTGCATCTCATGAACAGGGTTCAGCCATGCTCAAAAAAGGGACTCGCTGGTTTGGCCTTGTGGTTACCGGCATCACAAAAGAAAAGAAAATTCCAAAAAAGATAATAGATTTCTCTTTCCCATAAAAAGCCCCACACTGTGGAGGAGAAAAATTTCAAAAAAGATAATAGATTTCCCATTCCCATAAAAAGCCCCCACACTGTGGAGGAGAAAATTTCAAAAAAAGAAAATAGATTTCCCTTTCCCATAAAAAGCCCCCACACTGTGGAGGAGAAAATTTAAAAAAAGAAAATTTATTTCCCTTTCTCATAAAAAAGCCCCCACTTTGCGAAAGAGAAAATCTCCATAAAAAGTCTTACATTATGGAACTAAAAAAAAAAAAAACAAAAACACGAAAAATATATGTATGTATAGATTTCATTCCTTACAGTGTTGCCTGCAGAGTGTCACGTCCCAAAAAGATAACGATATGACACACTTTCTATTTTGCTGCTTTCTTTACAAAAAAAAAAAAAAAAACCAAAATATATATATCTGTATATATATGACAAAAAAAAAAGAGAGAAGAAAAAATAACCCAAAAAGAGATCTCTGTTAGGGGGCATTCCTCCCCCCGTGTATATGATCTATGATATGTGCAGGAACAGGTCAAGGGCAAGGAGCACGCTTCAAAGCACTGATCTCTATAAGGAGAGAGTCCTCACGGGCATTTCGATCAGACAACCACCTACCATGAAGACTCTTCCACCAGAGTAGATTTAGTCAAAAGCCCAATTAATCGAAGAACCTCACTCTCACCAGAGTGCTCTCACCTTCGCAATCTCGCCTGCCCCTGGTATGCCCCATATCAAGGCTTTAAGCCCGCGTGTCCACGACAAGAGCAAAGGTGCATGCATCCCCAAATGGCCCTTCGAGTTTCCTTCGATTGGCCCAAAGGGACTGCGCTACAACAAACGGATCCAGATCCGTAGGCGCCCACCTAATGCGCCCACAAAATCAAAAAAAGAGAAAAAAATAAAAGAGAAAGAAAAATAAAAAAAACAATACAACGCTGGTTCTCAAAAGGGCGTCGCAACGTCTGTTTGCCCCACCCCGAGAGCCGTGTTAAATCAATTCGGAATGATCGGGTTCACCCCAAAGTTCTCGAACCCCGTTTCATGCAGGGACACTTTGTACCTGACCCGACAGGCAGATAATTTTGCCCATCTCCGGTCACTGTTCCATACAGAGTCCCCCAGGAGTCGAGACCTGATCCGGCATGCGAATAAACTCATCCACCACCGGTCACGCGTGGGAACATGCACTTAGCCCCAGATCTCCCCCAGCAGAAGTCGAGGCCTGATCCGGCAGGCAAACCAAGAACCCATCACCGGAATGCACACATCCCTAAAGAGGATCAACATGGCAAGTTGATTTGCCTAAGGATACGTGCAGAGATAAAGGCAGTTTGAGCATGCCCGGGGTCTCAATCTGACATGAAAAAAAGAAAAAGAAAAGAAAAAAAAGAAGAAGAAAGAAAAGGAGAAGAAATAACAACCTGTTGCTGCTTAGTGAAAAGCCTGAGTGGGTTGACCCCACCTTCTGGCATTCACTCTGGTCATCCACCTTCGGATCTCTGTTGACCAAGAGTGCCCCCGATTTCAGACCATTCGAAAAGTCTATTGTCAGTTGAAACTGACCCGTCAAAAATGAAATTACAACCAACCAAACTATGTGCAAACATACAGACCAAAGGGCTCTTTTCCCTTTTTATTTCCTTTTACACAAGCTTAAAACCTGTATAGGCACGGTGTCCCTATTGAATGTATGCACTTGCGTCTGGGTATCCTCAGGATGGTCGTTGTCCTCGTAAATTATACCTTAGGGTCGAGGCTTCTGTTCGTGCCTATTTGCTGCTTATCGCCCCTGATGGGTGTCTGTCTGTGCATAGTTAGTAAGATGTGATTTCATTAGGGATGGAGGCTAGAATTGGCCATCTCTTTCGAGGGATGATTGGTCCTAGCCCGATCTTTTCAGCTTTGTCTCAAGTTAAGGCACTCCGGTCCGTGTGAATCAGGAGCACCTCGCCACTGGAACGTGCACATCCCCAAGGTGCACCTATCCCCGGCATGGCGCACGCACTCTTAAAAGCGTATCAACTGGCATTTGATCCACTTAAAGAGTTGTGCAAGAATAAAATTGCCAGAGGTCCTTGAGCTTAGCTTAGTAGCCTCGAAGCAAAAGAAAATTCAGAAAATGATACAAAAATTTTTACTCATAAAATGGGCATGCATTCCCAAGAGGTGTTGCGACATCAATATTCGCTCCACTCGGGTCAATTATGCTAAAGCAACCTCGAGGTTGATGGGTTCGCCCAGAAACTCCGAGCCTTACCTAGGTAAGGGCACCTGTGGCCAACCCAATGGAGCTGTCGATATTCCATAGGATTGGACACAGTTTGAAGGCCTTCGCTTTGTATGCTTCGCATCAATTCTGAAGCATAGATCGATCATCCCGTTTCATGGAGTACATGCGGTTGATTAACACTCAACATCACAAATCTATAATTTCCCTCAGGAAGTGGACGATATCCCGGCTAGCGGGCTTACACTTTTTGTGACCATCGCAGTTATGCCCAGTAATGTCGCAAAGCACTTGGGGACTGTTAACCTTGAGGTACGGATGATATCCCGAAATGAGAGGGCTTACGTACACTCACCATCACCATGAATGTTTGAGAATTGAGTTGAACCAGGCAGACCCATCAAACGTGCCTTGGACCTCTTCGGATGTCTCTTGTCTTTGGCATCCGATCATTAGTGATCAAATACCAAAGACGGGCATCTGTAGACACCCAAATTCGGCCTAAGGCCCGATCAATCTGTACTTCGGGGGAGATGTACCCTTGTGCTTCCGATGGCACCCCAGAACCCTTAGGAATCACCCTGAACCTTTAAGGATCTACCCAAACCTTTAGGAATCACCCTAAACTTGTTAGAACCATTCCCCAACCCTTAGAGATCACCTCTAAACCCTAGAATCCCTTCCCAGACCCAACTTGAACCCTTCTGAGCAGTTGATGGGATGAGAGCTATAAAATATCACATAGAAAATTACCATGAATGAGCCATATACCATTGGAAAGAGGACTTCTCCAGCTTTCCAACAAGCCAAAGATCACCTAATTTGGAGCTACGGTTCAAATGTTATGGCCGTTTTAAGTTTCACATAAAATCATAGGACTTTTACTCAGGCGTAGATATTACATACGCCCAGCCATTTTTGCTCCAGATTAGTCAGGCGTATATATTATATACGCCTGCCTATTTTGGGAAAAATTTGGCCGGGCGTATATAACATATACGCCCAGTATAGGTGGGACCCACCACGGCCTTCATTTTCTCAGAACTCCCCTGATTTTGGTGAAAATTATTGTTCCTAAACTGGGCGTATATAATATATACGCCCGGACTTAAAATCTGATAATCATCATCGATGGCTCGAATTTCCTCCATCTAGTTTGACCCTTTGACCATCCCCTTGGTTGAGGTGGGTGTCTTGAGATTGGTTGCACCCCCTTTGAGTTTATTGGCAACCCTTAAGTCACCCATGGTCTCACCCCATCATCCGCCATTGAAACCAGTTTCCCAAAACCCTAGGACCTTGAAAACCCAAAAAACCTTAGATGGGGGATTACCTAATTGCTAAACCAATTAGCTCTTAAGTAAGCCCCTAACCCATCCCTTCTCTATAAATAGAGAGGCCCCCCTCTTCCCAAAGGGTTGAATTTTTGTTGAAGGATTAGAGAGTGCTTAAGAGAGAACCCTAGTGAGAGAAAATGCCAATATTTTCCCAGAATTCCAGCATGCATACTTCACCTATTTCAGTCCATTTCCACCATTAGATCACTCCTTTTAGCTAAAACCTAGCCTCTAGCTTCACTCTACACCCCCTACTTTATTGAATCCTAGCATTAGAACCCATTTTCACACCATTTAAGCCATCAGAAGCACGCCAAAGCGAAGATCTTCCACGGTGCAACAAGGGCCCGTGAGCTCCGGCTCACCCCTCTCTTCCTCTACCTTCTTGGTGTCTCCTCCGTCCAAGGATTCAAGCCGTTACGCCGCCAAAATTTTGGTTTGGCTCAAAGCTTGATAGGACCGTATTGCCTTCGGGCAAGGGGAAACTCCGCCCTTTTTAATTTTATTTTGGCCATAGATAGAGACCGCTACGTGCGGGTTGATCGGGTGCCTAAACCCTTCCCGATCGATAACTGAAGCCCCTACCCTAGAGCCTTTGGCAAAGACCGGTAAATCAGAGTCATATTTAGCACTTCGTTGCTCAAAATATCAATTTGAAGGTTTTTCGGGTCACCAAAAGCTCCGGGGGGTGACTCCACATTTTCATTAAAGGTGAGCGCATCGCCGCGACGGGTTCGAGAGGATCCACGGTCGCACAGAGAAAGCATGCCTAGCTCTTGTATGGGCTACTCAGAGGCTCCACCATTACTTGCTATCCCAAGTCGTTCTACTTTTGGCTCGAATGGACCCATTGAAGTACCTATTCGAGAAGCCAGCTCTCACTAGACAAACTGCATGATGGCAGCTTTTATTGTCTGAGTTCGACATCACCTACATCACTCAGAAGTCGATTAAGGGGCAGGCACTCGTCGATCATCTTGGTGACAATCCTTTGCCAGATTATGAACCTCTAAGAACTGAATTCCTTGACAAGGACATCCTTTTTACGATGGAAGATGATGATGAAGCAGAGGAATCATGGGTAATATTATGCCCGAGCGGGGGATCATCTTGGCCCGCATCACTCTCCTGCTCCTATTGGGTAAGACCCTTTTTACCAATGTGAGCGACGGCCGAGTCAGCCTAGCATTGCTAAGTGTTATGGACAACTGGGGTGACGTCCATAGGTATGATTGGGGCAGGGCTGGATATGCATGGTTGATGTATGGCGTAGCCTGGGTTGCCATAGTGGAAGCCAAATCCGTCGTTGGTTTTTGGGCAGCATTGGAGGTAACCCCTAACCTTTTGCTTTTATCAGTTTCACTTGGATGATCTCTGTATGCCACTGACTTGCTCCCTTGTGCACTACTTTTCTCAGGTATGGGGGTACCATCATTTTCATCCTGGGCGCCCACTTCTTCATCTGGACGTGTTCACCTACCCTCTTCTTAGCAATTGGAACCATGCCCAGCGTCGTGATGTGGGCTTGAAGCACTTAGAGATGAGCTTGAGGTCCTAGCTTGACCTGATGGTCCCTGAGCAGGTAAAGCCCCTTTCAACTCCATTTATTTCAACTCGGAAATTCTCCCCGATTTGTTATGCTGCCTGTCTGATTGATTGGCCACATCTTGACTTGGACAGATCCTCCATGATCTGTACCTCAACTCCGTCTTTTGGGATCGGGCAGTCGTAGGTCCGTTGTGCCTCCTCAACAACCACCACATTGTTTTCTTTTATGGTATGTGGGCTAAGGTTTACTATTTGGGGGAGTGGGTGGTGCACCATTATCAGGGCTACCACGCCATACCCATGAACCCTCCTACCAATGCCATGCGCCCTATTGGCAGCATTGAGGAGCTCACCGCAGCCTTCTTCAATAATGGACTCCCCATTAATGCCCTTCTTGTGCCCGGAGATTATCACATACAGTACGAGTGCCTGCCGTATCGGTTCATCTTGCCACGCTTCGTCCCTAGTGGTAACTTCCTTGCATTTGCTGGCCCACACAGACAGGTAACTCTTTTTTCTTTTTCAGATTAGTCTCCTCTTCTTTTGATTCGGCCTTTGTTCTCTCTGAGCAGATTTTTGTTTTGTTCACAGTTTTCTCAAGGGGATGGCTCGAATAATGAAGGCGACGCAGCGGCGAGTACCACTGACTCCTCAGGGGCAGGTCCTTTAGGTGCTGGCCCTTCTGGTGCGGGTCCTTCTGGTGAGGGCTCATCCGGAGCGGATCGCTCCGGAGCTGGTCCATCGGGTATCTCTCATGCGGGTGCTCCTAGTGGTGATCCGACCATGGTCTATGGGACTTTTCGATGCCTGATGATAGCTTTCTCTCAGACCTGTGTGTCGATGTGGACAGGCAGGCGCGCATCTCTGCTGAAGCAACCCGGGTCCCTCCTCCTGAGGTGATCCCAGGGGTAAGCCCTCTGACAACCCGTCTCTCTTTTGTTTCAGCCTCCTTTTGCATATGTTTTATGATTGCCCTGGTAGCTGATATTGTATCCCTCTGAATGTAGAACTTTGATTCGGCTATGGAGTATGCAGCATATCATCGTAACCTTGCAGAGCTTCGGGATGTAGAGACAGCGAGTATTCTACTGCTCTGCTTTTCCTATTAGTTCCACCACTTTTTTGTTCTTATCCCCCAATTGGTCCTGATCTCTGATTTTGGCCATGACTTGCAACGTGCATGCACCAAGGAGTCACGATCTTTGCTTAGCTGGATTTCTCAGGCCTGGTCCCAGGTAGGGGATATGGAGACTTACCAGGGCTCCTCTTGTCCGCGAAAGAAGTCAAAGGGTGTGGACAATGATTAGGCCTTAGTTTCTTCATTCAAACATTTTATCACTTTTGAAACAACTTTATTGGGATTTTTTGTTTGTAACAAATTTTTATGGCACTTTTCTGATGATGTTTTACTTAGATATGCTCAATGTCTCTCTTTGATTTGCAATGTTATCTCTCTCTTGCATATATCCACCTGCTCGGAGGAAGATCCTTGATGATCTCTCATAAAAAGTGGCCCTCGATGCCGCATGTCTTGGTGGGAGTTTCTCCTGCACCAAAAGTGAAATTATTTCAATGTTAGTTGCCCTGTTAATTTCTTAGGTGCAACTGTTTTCATAAAGCATGTGAATCAGGTCAGCAGGCTAAGAAACCAACAACGGCTCCCCAAAATCCCAAAAATTTGAAAAAGGAAGGCATGGAGGTGGGATTTTGTGCTGGCACAACTATTAGTTGCACCAGGCAATAATTTGGGACAAATGCATTGGCGCAACTAATAGTTGTGCCAATTTTAGCTTGGGGAGCTGTGGGTCCTTATATACTCGGGACAGTCCAAAATCCTTCTCTTTTCTATATGACTTGGTCTTTTTGGCTGATTCCTTTTGTTCTTAATTTCCCAAGGGCAGGTCCATCATCATACATTGAATTCTATATCCTTGAAAGATCTTTGTACGTCTATGGACCCGCTTTCCAACCCTCCCTTACACGGAGGGCCCGAAACTAATTTACGCATTTCTTTGGGCTTGGGGCCCAATTTTCTTAAGAGTTGGCTTGGGAGTTTAAATGAGAGCGAGCTTGTTGAGCTTGAGCGGCTCGGCCTATCATGCCTTCCCTTCTTCCTCGATGCTCTTCCACGGTGGGACCTTCTTCATGCTGCCGCTTTGTTTTGGGATGCAAATGCCCATGTATTCCATTTTAGGAAGTGGGAGCTAACTCCAACCCTTGAGGAGCTATCTAATTTGTCCGGCTTGAAGCTTCATAGAGGCCTTACAAGAGTCACACCAAGGTCGGGCTACTCCAAATCCGTTCATCTCACCGTTGGCTTGAAGAAACTTGAATATGAGAAAAGTCTCATTGGGGAACCCACAAAGTGTTCGCTAAAATTCCTCAAAGAACTTTTCGATGACGAAAGTCTTTAAAAATTCCCGGTTAGGAATCTTTTCAACGCAAAAGCCTTTGCTCTCGGACTTATCTCAGAAGCCCTTTTCTTCACTAGGGGAGAGAGCTTCTCCCTGGCTCTTTGCGATGTCTTGACTGAGTTGGTGGAGGGCCAATCAGTGATGCACCTGGTCCTTGTTGAACTATATCGATGCCTTGACGCACTTGCTCTGGGCAAGGTGGAGAGCCTTCGAGGATGTCTCTTATTGATTCAGGTCTAGTTAGGCGAGCATCTTGCTATCTTGGGGCCCATGCCCCGCTTTTATATTGCCCGAGGTGAGGTGGCTCGATGCTTTTCGGGTAGGTGTCACTTGCTTCTACAGGGCGATTCGTCAGCTTTGAAGCTTTGGTTGGCTGACGCCGAGCTGATATGGAGGCTTCCCTGGTTGGACCGAACCCTTCCCATAGTTTGTTTCAGAGACCATGATGGCAACACCCTCTTAGGATTCACTGGCAGCACCTTCTACTTCCCCTTCTAGGTGTTGTGTCAGTTTGGTTGCTCTCAGTAAGTACTTTGCAAGATAAAACCCCCTCTATGTGACTTGATCTTTTCTAGGGGGTCTTCTGGGGACATAGACCAAATTACTGCTCTTTGGGAGACGCATCAGTCGACACTGATGTGTGATATGGAACAGGGAGATTCGGTTCAGTCTTCTCCTGAGTATGAGGCCTAGCTATTGACTGAGTAGCCTATTGTTGAGCGTCTAGATCAGGTGGAGAGTATTGACACGGGAGGCCCTTGGCCGAAGAAAGAGAAAACGCTCTGAGCCCGCATCGAGCTATTGGTGGATGAGAAGAGGGCCTTGCATGAGCTTTTAGTACAGGAAAAAGTTAGAGCAAAGATAGCAGAGAGCGAGGTCCTTCGTCTAAAATGATCCTTGAGTGTCGCCCTTGGAGCCACTGATACTTTTCGAAAGAGGTACAAGAGTTTGCATGGTCGTTGGTTGACCAAGCGGAATGTCCGGGAAGATGGTTTTTATGCTGAGATTAGCGCTTTGAAGCGTGAGCTGGGCCGTTGATTCCTTCCTGCACACAACTTTTTGCATATATCAGATACACAGAAAAGGGGCATAAGAAATTCCTTTATAGATACACACATCTTTTTGGTATACATATTTTCTTTATGTTTTTATTTTTTTACTTTTTATAAAAAAGAAAAGGAAAGAAGGAAAGCTAGACACCACACCGACTATTTTTTGGGATGTGGTGTAAGCAGTGCATTTGTAAAACAACAGTTATATATATTTACACAAACTTTTTATTCTTTTTATTTTTTTATTTTTTCTTTTCGATGCCTTAATAGTGAGGCAAAGTAACGGGTCCTATTTTGAGCATAGGGGAACCCTTTCACGGTTGGACTTGAGTGAGTTCGACTTTTACCAAGGCTAGACGCTAATCCCTTTGGATTGAGTCAAACCTTTCTCCTTACCTCGAGTCATACATTTGACAAAGAAGTTTCACAAAGACAATTTTGGTCGGGGCCCGATTTGAACTAGTATGAGCGGCCTAGAAAAGGGGACGAGGGAGAGTAACCAAGAGGGCTCTTCAAACATTAATTTTATCGACCTATTCCATTAATTGTTTCTCTTTTAAAACTCTTTTACTCACAATGCCCAAGGTGGGCTCGTCATGCCCATTTTTGCCCTCTTTTTACCATGGCGCCCTTTCGAGTTTTCACCACGTCCATGGGTGTAGCTTTCTTACCCCAAGCGCCCTTTTGGGTTTTCACCTGGTCTGCACAAACTCGCTATTTTTCCCCGTAGAACCCTTTTAGGTTTTCACTACGTCTATCTTGCTTTGAACTTGTATTTTTTTTTTCTTTTTTTTTTATTCTTTAGAAGCCACGATATAGACGTCGATTCCGTCATGGCTGGCAAGATAGGGTTCTGGTGTCGTCTCTCAACTCGGCTTATATTGACTTAACATATATTATGACTACTTGTAAACATATAAAGAGGGCTTTCTTCAGGGTGTAGCTTGGCCATGGGTTGGGTTAGGATTTGAAGGTATGCTGGGCTAAAAGGATTTCCTTCATATAGCTTTAATTTTTCACAACATACTTTCTTCCTTGGGGGATTTTACTGTACACGCCCCACGATTCTATTTTTTTTTTCTTTTTTTCTTTATCTTATTTTAGGCAATCTCTTTTTGAGGTTTTGCTTTTCCAATTTTTTTTGGAATTTGATAGTAACTTTACTTCCTCTCTTTTTTTTGTATATGTACACACTTTTTCTTTTCCAGGGAAGTGGTTCATTGAAAGAAAGGCCTAGGCTCAAAATGGGGTAGCAAAGGATATCCTCTTTTTTAGGGATGCTTTTTGGCTATTGTGTTGGGAATGATGGCCTCTTTTGGGTGGTTCTTAAATAGTTACGTATCTGTTTCACTAATACTTACCTTATCGTGATAGATTAAGTGTAGAACCATTGGACGTATCCAGCGTTGATGGGCTCAGGAAGATGATCTTCGTCTATGGTGGCGAGGCGGATGGTGTATCCTGGTAGCACTTCTCGAATGACGTAAGGTCCCTCCCAGTTTGGCTTAAATTTTCCTCTCAGATCGGCATGGAGGGATGGGAAGATTTTTTTCAGTACAGTGTCTCCTACCTTTAGATCTTGACCATGGACACGTTTATTATAAGCGCGTGAGATTCGCCCTTGATAAACTTGAGTGTGACACAAGGCTAGGAGTCGTTTCTCATCCGGTAGATTCAATTGTTCAAAGCGGGATCTTTCTCTCTCTGCTCGGTTCCATTCACAAGGGAGAATGGTGTTGCCCCTGTAGCGATATGGATCGACGTTCTATAGGCCCACAAAGCAAACGGCAGCATTTCACTCTAATTTCGATAAGTGATGACCATCTTCTCAAGGATGCGAATGATCGTCTTATTCGCAGCTTCCACGCCTCCATTAGTTTGAGGCCGATAAGATGACGAGCGATGGTGCTTGATCCTGTATCGCTCACAGAAGGCTCAGATGCGCTTATTCGCAAAGTTTATGCCGTTGTCTATGATGATATCTTTGGGTACTCTAATTCGGCACACAATATTATTCTTGAGAAACTTTTTGATGTGATTGGTCGTAATGTTGGCATATGTCGCCTCCTCTACCCACTTGGTGATGTATTCAATGGCGAGAGGATGAACCGATATCCTTTTGATGCTTTTGGATTAATCATTCCGACAACGTCAAGTCCTCAGGTAGCAAATGGCCAAGGAGTGGTCATGTAGTGAAGATCAATGGCAGGAGCGTGTATCAGACTGGAGTGTTTCTAACACTTGTAACATTTCTGAACATGCTTGCAGCAATCTGATTCCATAGTGGTCCAAAAGTACCCTTACTGCAAAATTTTCTTAGCAAGCTTGTGACCGCTGACATGGGCTCCACATACTCCTTCGTAGATCTCCTTCATGATATTGGTCGCTTCACTTTCTGTAAGACACCTGAGCAAGTTGTTATTATAGGATCGCTTATAAAGGCATTCTCCACGAATGACGTAGCCCGTTGCTAAACTTGAATGATTCGTCAATCCGTCTTGGACATACCCTCAGGAAAAGTTAGTGTATCGAGGAAATACTTAATATATGAGAACCAAGGTGGCTCATCATCAGGCTTTGTAGGTTCCTCAATCTGTAGGCAAAAAGCTAGCTCATTTCTCTGTTCGATCATGATCGGCTTTATCTCAGACCGTACGAGATTTCTATCATTGACGCTAAAGTTGCTAGTGCATCGGCAAAGCGATTCCTTATTCGGGGGATACATGAGAATGTCATATCTTAGAAGCAGGCTATTAGATCCTCAAGGTCTTTATGGTAGGTGATCAGTTTCTCCTCTTTCATCTTCCAATCTTCGTTTGATGCTTTCAGATTAATCATTCCGACGACGTCAAGGCCTTAGGTAGCAAATGACCAAG
Source organism: Chloranthus sessilifolius (assembly GCA_021018995.1). Lineage (NCBI taxonomy): Eukaryota > Viridiplantae > Streptophyta > Magnoliopsida > Chloranthales > Chloranthaceae > Chloranthus > Chloranthus sessilifolius. Next base: position 37,367,649 of record CM037586.1, read on the forward strand.
GAGTGGTCATGTAGTGTAGATCGATGGCAGGAGCGTATATCAGACTGGAGTGTTCCTGACACTTGTAGCATTTCTGATGTAACTCATCTGATGTTTGAAGTTCATTCTGAATGAAGCGGACCCGTCAGTAATGCCTTGGGCCTCTTCGAATGTCTCTTTTCTTTGGCATTTGATCATTACTGATCGGATACCAAAGAGGGGTATCTGTAGACATCTAAATTTGGCCCAAGGCCCGATCGAAACACATTTCGAGAGAGGTGCACTTCTAAACTTTTGATGGCATGAATGGATCCCTTAGAATCTTCCTAAACCCTTAGGAGCCCTTCCAAACCCTTAGGAATCACCCTAGATCCCTCAGGAACCTTCCCAAATCCTTAGAAACTAATCCCAACCCTTAAAACCCATCCCGGACCTAAACCTAGCTTTTCTGAATAATGAATGAAGAGTGGTGCACCGGGACTAGTTACGGCCTTCTATTGTGATCGAATCTCATACCATTAAAAAGTAAAAGTCGTCAGCTTTCCAACGGGCTAAGAATCACCCCAATCGGGGTTGTGCACGCAAAGATATGGCAGTCCAAACTTGAGGGGAAAATTGTAATTTTGGTAAAGTCCCCTTAGGGATTTGGCACAACTAATAATTGTGCCAATTCAAAGTGTGGACCCCACCTCGGGGAGCCAACTTCCCAGTAATGTGCATGCACTATTTTAACCACTGGTTTTTACCCTGAAATTCGTGATTGGGGTCTGACTTGTTGACCACCTTGACCTTTGAGATGTGTTTTGCTAGTTCTGTTGTACCCATTTACTATCTATGTGCAATCCCTTAAGTGGTTTAAAGCCTCACCCTATCATCCACCATCGGAGCATCTCTTCACATATTTCAAGGCTCTAAAAATCGTAGGAAACCTTAGATGCTAGATTACCTAATTCCTAATCTTGCTTAGCCTCTAAGTAGCCTCCTAACCCACCCTTTTCTTATAAATAGGACCCCCCTCCCCTTGGATTAGAGGTTGAAAAAATTTGCCTAAGAGAGAAAAAGCTTAAGTGAGAAGTTCTTTCTCCCTTTGGTGCACTATTCCCATACAAAATCAAGAATTCCAAAACCTCCTTTAAGCCATATTTTCCACCTTAGATCCCCTAGTTTAGGTGTATGCTACCCATCTACCTTCCCTCTCTATCTCTTAGCTAGCAAGCCTTAGAGGTTAGAACTTCATTTTCCACCATACAAGCCTTCAAAAGCTCATCAAAGCAAGCCAACGTAAGGCTCTTCAATGGTGCAACAAGGGCTCGAGAGCTCCGGTTCTCCCCTCTATTCCTCTACCTTCTCGGTCATTCCTCCATCCTCCCATTTGTGCCGTTATGCCGCCCAATTTTTGGTAGCAAAGGAGGGGCACATATAGGATTTATGACCCATTTGGGTAAGAGGAAGCCCTTTTCATTTCATTTGTATTATTATTATTTTGGCCATTAGTAGAGACTGCATTTAGCGGGTTGATTGGGTGGCTAACACCTTCCCAATCGATAACCGAAGCCCCTACCCAAGAACCTTTGGTGTGGACCGGATTCATAGTCATATTTGTGGCACTTCGGTGCTTATAAAAATGATATACGTTTCCCAAGACACCAAAAGCTTCGGGTAGTGACTCTATATTTTTGTTAGCGATCGCATCGCCGTGACAGGATCGTCAAAAATCTCATGGTTGCACATTTGGTGCGCAAATAGATCATCGCCCATTCAAACTAACTCGATAATCTGGTTGCGCGCAGCCTACCAAACGCTTAATCATCTCAAGCACCTGAACCGCAGTGCGTGAATGCCAAAGGTCACATGTACAGTAATGTTGGAGTATTTTAAGTTCTTGCTACTGACTTTATTAAAGACAGTTATAAGAATGGGAAGAATAAAAATGAATGAAAGATAGAGTGAGAGTTATGGAGCAGCAAGCCTAAAAATACACGATCCTGCAAGATACAGGGCCTTTTGTAGCAAGTTTTAATAAGTAAGAGTTTGTCCCACAGGGAAATTGATCTTAAGCTCCAAGGGAGCCATCTTTAGTAGGCCCTCCAGATCTGGCTACAGATCTGGCAATCCTAAATGGAAGGGGATTTAGTGTCACTAAGATCTAAATTCCAAAGGTATCCTAATGCTTAAGCTATAGAAAGGGTTAAGAAAGAAGATGGAGTGAGAAAATAAATATAAAAGGGGTGAGAAGTATGTTATGAGATTCAAATATGATGGATTTCATAACTCAAATTCAGATCTGCTGCTATAGAAGTCCTGTCCAATGGCTACTTTATCACCATTGAGGAGAAAGAATCCGACTCATCTCTGTGCCATGATCCAATCCCTTTATGGCTATAACCTGTTCACTTAAATGGTCACAGACTATCCAATTGGGGAACCACAGTCCAGAGATGGGTTAGAACAAGCTTATCATTGTAGGCACTACTTCATCCAGGCTACAAGCTCAAGAGTCCGTAGGGAACCTCAATCTCTAAAGTGCTATGTGTGGGGCTAGGCTTGTATGGGAGCATGTTAGCCCAGATACATAGAACCAGTAAGAGTTTGAGTACAACCTGAGATCCAGCTGTCCACTGTTAGAGAGACTGCAGTGATCCAGTCGCAAGCCTACAATCTCTATAACCAAACTAGATCTGCCATCTGATGGCGGGTCTATATACATACAGGGGAGTTTGTCTCAGCACAATCTCTCACAGGGCTACAAGCACAAGTGCAGAGAAGAACAATCCGTCTTGAGTCTGTGAATTGGCTTCACCCTAAGGCTATAACCTGTCCACTTGAATGGTCACAAACTATCCCAAAGGCTATCCTCCTCACAAAGCTCAAGACAGAACAAGAAACATTGCTGCCACCACCATGTTCACAAGGCTACAAAAGCTCATTGCTCCCATGGGGATTTCAGATCTAGTGGGTCCTGTGGTGGGGCTAGGCCTGTATGGGAGCATGTTAGCCCAGACACACAGGTCACTTAGATCTGAGTAAACCACAATCTCAGTCCTCCATTGCTTACAATACATCCTAGCAATGGAGGATCTTAAGGTAGCAGCCTTGTACAGAACAACTCACAAACATAAAACCCATAAATGTAAAACACCCTATTATAAAACTCCATTAATCTATTCCAAATAATCATACAAAGGCATAGCCAGCAAATGCTGGACTATGGAGGGAAGAAAAAGATAAAAAGAAACTACCTAAACCTAACCTACACTTACTGGAAATCTACAGCCGATTCCAGAAGAAGAAAACTAAGTATTATTCTCAGAAGAGAGAGCCCTTAAACCTAAACCAGGCTTAGGTTTATATAATAGTCAGTCTGGCAGCGCATTAGGGTTAGGAAACCCTAATTTTAACGATGCCACATGGCCTGATACTGTTCCTTGGATGCCTCAGGGCGCGTGCATAGGAATTTAAGCATTAGAATGCGTGCCCTAATTGCTGGAAGTTCCCAGAAAGTCCTCTGCAGAATTGAGGGAGAGTTAGAGTTCAGAGCCTCGCCAGGTAGCATGGTCTTCGCGAGATTGGACTTTCCTTCTGAATGGCACGAGAACTGCGCGAGCATTTTATTTCCCAGTGGATCTTCGCGAGGATCCTCGTGAGGACGTGATGTGCATTAGTTTCTGAACTGCGCGAGAGGTTTTTTTTTTGAAGTTTTGTATTTCGTGGCCATTGCGCGACAGCTTCGCGCAGAGATACCTAGAGCTCTCTCTCCTCAGCTGATTTGAGCGAACTGTGCGAGGTATGAGAGCTGCTTTTCTTGAGTTGCACGAGACTGCGCGAGTATTTATATTTGAGCTTCACGAGAGCTGCGCGAAGTATAATTCTGAAACGCATCTGTCAGTCAACTGCGCGAGAACAACGTGGACAATTGGAAATAAAGGCTTGGGAAGCTCGCGAGGCTTAATTTCTGAATCTTCTGAAGCCTGAGAAAGCTGTGCGAGGTTTAAATCTTTGTCTGGATTCAGCTTTCATCCTTCTGAGGGGCTTCTGGGGACAAAGTGGGCTCCTTAATAGGGTTCAGGCTTTATTGTAGCTGGTGTTTATTACCTATAGAAATGACTTAACACAACTTTATTAGATTGCTAAGTGTCTAATAGAGGCTAAGTTAAGGGGTGAAAAGTGGTACTTTTTAGGTCTTAACACACCCCCAAACCTAATCTTTGCTAGTCCCTTAGCAAAGATACACTAAAAATCTACAGAAATTAACTGCCACTTTCGTAGGGAGCACGGATACATTTAGCATATGTACCAAGCCTTTTAAACCCCTAGGTGATCCCTAGTGGAGGAGTGAAGTCTCCTGAGGGTTTTCAGTGAAGATACCCACAAACTTCTCAATAACACAGTTAACAGTAGTGCAAGATTATCAAGTCAGTAGTCAAGAAACAGAGTATCAGTTCACTCTTGAATCAATAAAAATATAGGAAATTTACATACATTGTCTGCACAAATGTTTAAGCAACATAAACTTTTCATGATAGCACAACATTTCTAATCAGTTCACAACAGGGGAAACTACACATGTGTGTTAGCACTGAGCTCATCATTAAATTAAAAATTAGGTTGTAGGTCATGCCCAACACATTCAATATTAGACCCAAAACTCTCCAGGGCATACTCTCTCAAAGAACTTTTGAGGGTTTCATTGTCTCTCAAGCTCAAGAACAGTTACATCCCCCAAATGGGTCTGTAAGCATCAGCATAGGCATAGCATTCAAGTTTTGGCATCATTGGCAGATTTTTACCATAGATTGGACAACTCATTATCTCCACATGACAGCTCATTCAACTTTGGATCACAAGGGCTTAAACTGGGTTGTAATGTGGCTTATGGTATTGGGTTATAAAATGAATTGGAAGGTTGAAAAAGGGGTTCGAAATTGAGAAATCAGTAGGTGAAGGAGGTGGTTCATGACTTCACCTTCTTTAATTTAGCTCCTTTCATTTTCTTTGAAATCATCAGATTTGAAGTGATCAGTTTCTCCTCTTGTTTGATTTGTTTCCAATGAATGTTTCCTCTTGATTCCTCTCTTACTCCTCTTCATTATTGATTTCTTTTCTTTCTGATGTAGTTTTCTTCTTTTTATTGATTTTCTATTTTTGCTTTGATGAATTGCCACTTTTTTACACTGCTAGAACTTCAGATATTTCTTCTCCACTCATCCAATGTTGACCCTAGCTAGTCCATCTTTAACTCTTTCTCCTTTACCTTCTGAATTCAAAGAGTGAGGGTAAGGCTAAATCAGATCCATAGGTTTAGGTACAAATACTCAGGTGTGTTTTAAAGAAAATTGGACTTTGAAACTCAAAGAGTGTATAAACAAGGGTAGTTACTTTAGGGTTTGGTTTGTTTGGGCTCAAACTGTCCAAGAGAAGGCCTTGATCCTTTCCTAAGTGTCATGAGTGCTATCAGTTGTTTCAACTTGGAGTTACCTAACTTCTAGTGAACACATTGACTCAGCCAGTCCTTCAAGCTAGAAGAACTTTGCCTCAATCACTCCTCAAAATAAAAAAAATATTTGTAGGCCCAATTCTCGTTGGTTATGGTCTTCCTTTGAACTTTTAAGTATGTCCTTACCTTTTTCTCTCTTCAATGATCCGCTAAGTGCTGATACCAGTGAGTTATCTTGGTGTTCTCATCATGGAAATGTGAAATTTTAGAAATTTATAATGTCAAAATCTGCAAAAAGTTTTAAATTCCTTAATTTTATCATTCTTAAGTGAACACAGCTCAATTTCTATGTTACTCACATGATTCTGCTGCACTTTAAGTTAACTATGTTATTGGCAGGCCTACCTGCAGGGAAGACTATTTGCAGGCACATTGCACTTAATAAAATTATGACTATCCTAATCAACTACTATGGAATCTTTAAATGAGAAATAGACTGAGTTTTGAGGGATAGAGAAGTACAAACAGAGGTAGCTAGACTCCCAGCGCAATTCTACTCTCCTTCTCTGCTACGGTCCAGATCTGCAAGAAGAATTCCAAATGTGAATCAGCAGTATCAATTATTCACAAGTACAGCTACCAAAGAATAAAGAATAAAAAAAATCAAGGGTCTACTAAAAGATCAATATCCCCGGCAACGACGCCAAAAACTTGTTGGAGTATTTTAAGTGCTTCTACTGACTTTATTAAAGACAGTTATAAGAATGGGAAGAATAAAAATGAATGAAAGATAGAGTGAGAGTTATGGAGCAGCAAGCCTAAAAATACACGATCCTGCAAGATATAGGGCCTTTTGTAGCAAGTTTTAATAAGTAAGAGTTTGTCCCATAGGGAAATTGATATTAAGCTCCAAGGGAGCCATCTTTAGTAGGCCCTCCAGATCTAGCTACAGATCTGGCACTCCTAAATGGAAGGGGATTTAGTGTCACTAAATTCTAAATTCCAAGGTATCCTAATGCCTAAACTATAGAAAGGGCTAAGAAAGAAGGTGGAGTGAGAAAATAAATATAAAAGGGGTGAGAAGTATGTTATGAGGTTCAGATCTGATGGATTTCATAACTCAAATTCAGATCTGCTGCTATAGAAGTCCTGTCCAATGGCTACTTTCTCACCACTGAGGAGAAAGAATCCGACTCATCTCTGTGCCATGATCCAATCCCTTTATGGCTATAACCTGTCCACTTAAATGGTCATAGACTATCCAATTGGGGAACCATAGTCCAGAGATGGGTTAGAACAAGCTTATCATTGTAGGCACTACTTCATCCAGGCTACAAGCTCAAGAGTCCATAGGGAACCTCAATCTCTAAAGTGCTATGTGTGGGGCTAGGCTTGTATGGGAGCATGTTAGCTCAGACACATAGAACCAGCAAGAATTTGAGTACAACCTGAGATCCAGCTGTCCACTGCTAGAGAGACTGCGGTGATCCATTCGCAAGCCTACAATCTCTATAACCAAACCAGATTTGCCATCTGATGGCGGGCCTATACGCATACAGGGGAGTTTGTCTCATCACAATCTCTCACAGGGCTACAAGCACAAGTGCAGAGAAGAATAATCCGTCTTGAGTCTGTGAATTGGCTTCACCCTAAGGGTATAACCTGTCCCCTTTAATGGTCACAAACTATCCCAGAGGCTATCCTCCTCACAAAGCTCAAGACAGAACAAGAAACATTGCTGCCACCACCATGTTCACAAGGCTACAAAAGCTCATTGCTCCCATGGGGATTTCAGATCTAGTGGGTACTGTGGTGGGGCTAGGCCTGTATGGGAGCATGTTAGCCTAGACACACAGGTCACTTAGATCTGAGTAAACCACAATCTCAGTCCTCCATTGCTTACAATACATCCTAGCAATGGAGGATCTTAAGGTAGCAGCCTTGTACAGAATAACTCACAAACATAAAACACATAAATGTAAAACACCCTATTATAAAACTCCATTAATCTATTCCAAATAATCATACATAGGCATAGCTAGCAAATGCTGGACTATGGAGGGAAGAAAAAGATAAAAAGAAACTACATAAACCTAACCTACACTAACTGAAAATCTACAGACGATTCCAGAAGAAGAAAACTAAGTATTATTCTCAGAAGAGAGAGCCCTTAAACCTAAACCAGGCTTAGGTTTATATAGCAGTCAGTCTGGCGGCGCATTAGGGTTAGGAAACCCTAATTTTAACGATGCCACATGGCCTGATACTATTCCTTAGATGCCTCGGGGCGCGTGCACGAGAATTTGAGTGTTGGATTGTGTGCCCTAATTATTGGAAGTTCCCAGAATGTCCTCTACAGAAGTGAGGGAGAGTTAGAGTTTAGAGCCTCGCTAGGTAGCACGGTCTTCGCGAGATTGGACTTTCTTTCTGAATGGCGCGGGAACTACGCGAGCATTTTATTTCCCAGTGGATCTTCGCGAGGATCCTCGCGAGGACGTGATGTGCATTAGTTTTTGAATTGCACGAGAGGTTTTTTCCTGAAGTTTTATATTCCGCAGCCATTGTGTGACAGCTTTGCGCAGAGATACCTGGAGCTCTCTCTCCTCAGCTGATTTGAGCGAACTGCGTGAGGTATGAGAGCTACTTTTCTTGAGCTGCACGAGACTGCGTGAGCATTTATATTTGAGCTTCGCGAGAGCTGCACGAAGTATAATTCTGAAACGTATCTATCAGTCAACTATGCGAGAACAGCATGAACAATTAGAAATGAAGGCTTGGGAAGGTCGCGAGGACTGCGCGAGGTTTAATTTCTGAATCTTCTGAAGCCTGAGAAAGCTGCGCGAGCTTCAAATCTTTGTCTGGATTCAACTTTCATCCTTCTGAGGGGCTTTTGGGGATAAAGTGGGCTCCTTAACAGGGTTCAGGCTTTATTGTAGCTGCTGTTTATTACCTAGAGAAATGACTTAACACAACTTTATTAGATGGCTAAGGGTCTAACAGAGGCTAAGTTAAGGGGTGAAAAGTGGTACTTTTTAGGTGTTAACAGTATGCCCTCGGTGTATTTTGTAATTATTTTATCTATTTATGAAGTGATTATGTTTTCAATTCCATTTTGTAAATTTTTGGTTTGACTTATTTTGTAGCTTGCTTCAACTTGTTTTGAGTGTGATGTTTATTTATTTAATATTTTTTTGAGTTTGATTCGATTGGGTTTACTTATTTTGATTTGGGGTGTGTTGGGGTCGGTTTTTGTTTTAGTTTAGTTTGGTCTTAGTCAAAGCGTGTAGGCGATGGGGAGCATTACTTCGTAGTGTATATTTTCTAAGTTAGGAGTGTTTTTAGATTAGTCTTAACAAGGACGTAGTTTGGGGTGGTGATTAGTGTAAAAAATTTCTTAATTTTAGGCCTGTAAATTTGCTGTTCTTGGCACATATTTTTTTGTTTTCTTTTCTTTAGGAAATTACGCGCTTCACTCCGGGCGCATAAACAAATTGCATGCCAGAATGGACGCGCTCGTTTCAGGGAGTCGGAGGGTCATTGTGCATCAGCGATCAGTCGTTTAATCGAATTAAATGTGTTTCAAGATGCGTGGGATCTGGGCAACGCCTGGTTACTTGTTAAGACCTGAACAGTACCACTTTTCACCCCTTAACTTATCCTCTGTTAGACCCTTAGCCATCTAATAAAGTTGTGTTAAGTCATTTCTGTAGGTAATAAACAGCAACTACAATAAAGCCTGAACCCTGTTAAGGAGCCCACTTTGTCCCCAGAAGCCCCTCAGAAGGATGAAAGTTGAATCCAGACAAAGATTTGAACCTTGCGTAGCTTTCTCAGGCTTCAGAAGATTCAGAAATTAAGCCTCGTGCAGTCCTCGCGAGCTTCCCAAGCCTTCATTTCCAATTGTCCGCGCTGTTCTCGCGCAGTTGAATGACAGACGCGTTTCAGAATTATACTTCGCACAGCTCTCACGAAGCTCAAATATAAATGCTTGTGCAGTCTTGCGCAACTCAAGAAAAGCAGCTCTCATACCTAGCGCAGTTCGCTCAAATCAGCTGAGGAGAGAGAGCTCCAGGTATCTCTGCGCTAAGCTGTCGCGCAATGGCCGCGGAATACAAAACTTCAGAAAAAAACCTCTCGCACAGTTTAGAAACTAAAGCACATCACGTCCTCGCGAGGATCCTCACGAAGATCCACTAGGAAATAAAATGCTCGCCCAGTTCTCGCGCCATTCAGAAGGAAAGTCCAATCTCGCGAAGACCGTGCTACCTAGCGAGGCTCTGAACTCTAACTCTCCCTCACTTCTGTAGAGGACATTCTGGGAACTTCCAGTAATTAGGGCACGAATTCTAATGCTCAAATTCTCATGCACACGCCCCGAGGCATCTAAGGAATAGTATCAGGCCATGTGGCATCGTTAAAATTAGGGTTTCCTAACCCTAATGCGCCGCCAGACTGACTGCTATATAAACCTAAGCCTGGTTTAGGTTTAAGGGCTCTCTCTTCTGAGAATAATACTTAGTTTTCTTCTTCTGGAATCGACTGTAGATTTTCAGTAAGTGTAGGTTAGGTTTAGGTAGTTTCTTTTTATCTTTTTCTTCCCTCCATAGTCCAGCATTTGCTGGCTATGCCTATGTATGATTATTTGGAATAGATTAATGGACTTTTATAATAGGGTGTTTTACATTTATGTGTTTTATGTTTGTGAGTTATTCTGTACAAGGCTGCTACCTTAAGATCCTCCATTGCTAGGATGTATTGTAAGCAATGGAGGACTGAGATTGTGGTTTACTCAGATCTAAGTGACCTGTGTGTCTGGGCTAACATGCTCCCATACAGGCTTAGCCCCACCACAATACCCACTAGATCTGAAATCCCCATGGGAGCAATGAGCTTTTGTAGCCTTGTGAACATGGTGGTGGCAGCAATGTTTCTTGTTCTGTCTTGAGCTTTGTGAGGAGGATAGCCTCTGGGATAGTTTGTGACCATTCAAGTGGACAGGTTATAGCCTTAGGGTGAAGCCAATTCACAGACTCAAGACGGATTGTTCTTCTCTGCACTTGTGCTTGTAGCCCTGTGAGAGATTATGCTGAGACAAAATCCCCTGTATGTGTATAGACCCGCCATCAGATGGCAGATCTGGTTTGGTTATAGAGATTGTAGGATTACGACTAGATCACTGTAGTCTCTCTAGCATTGGACAGCTGGATCTCAGGTTATACTCAAACTCTTGCTGGTTCTATGTGTCTGGGCTAACATGCTCCCATACAAGCCTAGCCCCACACATAGCACTTTAGAGATTGAGGTTCCCTACGGACTCTTGAGCTTGTAGCATGGATGAAGTAGTGCCTACAATGATAAGCTTGTTCTAACCCATCTCTGGACTGTGGTTCCCCAATTGGATAGTCTGTGACCTTTTAAGTGGATAGGTTATAGCCATAAAGGGATTGGATCATGGCACAGAGATGAGTCGGATTCTTTCTCCTCAGTGGTGATAAAGTAGCCATTGGACAGGACTTCTATAGCAGCAGATCTGAATTTGAGTTATGAAATCCATAAGATCTGAACCTCATAACATACTTCTCACCCCTTTTATATTTATTTTCTCACTCCACCTTCTTTCTTAGCCCTTTCTATAGTTTAGGCATTAGGATACCCTGGAATTTAAAATTTAGTGACACTAAATCTCCTTCCATTTAGGATTGCCAGATCTGTAGCCAGATCTGGAGGTTCTACTAAAGATGGCTCCGTTGGAGCTTAATATCAATTTCCCGGTGGGACAAACTCTTACTTATTAAAACTTGCTACAAAAGGTCTTGTATCTTGCAGGATCGTGTAGTTTTAGGTTTGCTGCTCCACAACTCTCACTCTATCTTTCATTCATTTTTATTCTTCCCATTCTTATAACTGTCTTTAATAAAGTCAGTAGCAAGCACTTAAAATACTCCAACACATACCCTTTGAATATACAACTTAAAATAAGAAATTTAAAATCCGCACGTTCAGGCAATGTCTGAATCCGAATTTATTCGGACTGGCTGTATATTGTGTACTGTAGGGTAGAAAGTGAGCAGATTTGGTTAATCAATCGACGATTATTCAAATGACATTGTACCCTTTCTGCGTTCTCGGCAATCCAAGGATGAAGTCCATGGATATGTTCTCCCATTTCCATTCAGGGATTGGTAACGACTGTAATAGGCCTAAAGGATGACGATGATCTGCTTTCACTTGTTGACAAACCAGACACTTTGCTACATACTCTGCGACTTCTTTCTTTAGTCCATTCCACCACCAACATTTCTGGATGTCCTGGTATATTTTAGTGCTCCCAAGGTGGATACCATACCTGGATTTGTAAGCTTCATCTAATATAGCGTGTCACAGGTCAGCATCAGTCGGTATGCAAAGTCGGCCTCTGAATACTAAAGATCCATCCTCTTTGATAGCGAAGTTAGTCGATTTTCCATCCACTACTTATATGATGAATACCAACTCTTCATCAGTTAATTGTTGCTCGCAAATTCTATTGAAGAGTGTTGACTGAATAGTTAGGTTGGCCATTAAAGGTCCAGATCCTCTACATTAAATGTCATATCAATGAAGGCTAAATCCTCAAATAGATGGCATTTGCAGTTTCTGGTGATGAGGTGTGATAACAGGAGATCAGTCACATAATATACCACTTTACCACCCTTAACTTAGTGATGCTAGGATTTAGTTTGTACTAATAAGTTACTGATGTGCAGATATTAAAGAAAAATAATAAGAGAACCAAAATGTTAATATTCATCAAAATAAACTCATAAAGCAATAAAAAGATGACTAAACCAAAAGGCGAATCTTCGCCTACTGAAAGATGAAAAATTGTGTTTTTACGATTTTGCGGAACGATGCAAATATAGAGTAGAAAATCGTAATTTATGATTCATCAGAGGAAGCCTTTCAAAGGTGAAGCACGATACAACAGAAAGCGATTAATCGTAAAGTAAATAAAGAATCGTTCTATAGGAAACTATGTTGATAAAGAAAAGACGAACAATCGTAAATGAAGAATCGTCCAGAGAGTAAAGCTAGAAAATCATGATTTACAATTTTACAGAAAAGACAGCTTCTGAAGATGCTGATCACGTGAGAATTTACATTGCCATTAGAAGAATTCTTGACTTAGAAGTCTGGCCAATCACGGATCTGAGAAGATTGATGAAGAAGACTTTTAAAGGATTCTCCTACTGAAATAAAGGAAGAAATCAGGAAGTACATCAACTGATTGAAACTAAGGAAAGATAAGGTTAGAAGTAGAGTTATATTAGGATAGTTTTGTTTTAGTAGTTTCTTTTATTAGAATTAGGAGTTTTGTAAATCGACCCCTTATGATCTATAAATAAGAGGGCTTGGTATAGGAATTATTATAAAAAAAAATCTCATTATCAATTGACGCCTAAGGTTTGGTTTACTTTCGATCAAATTCGAATAGTTTAGTTTAAATAACAAAGGTTCCTCGATCACAATTGACGACTAGGATTGAGAGCTGGAAGATTAGAGTAGATATCTGTAGTTTCTCATAAGCAATTGACGACTGTAACTGAGGGGTGAAAGATAGAATTTTATTGCTTTTTAGTAGTTTCTCATTTTCAGGGTTCTGGAGTCTTTCAAGTAATTTCTCCATCTGCTTCAACCATTTCTTCGCTTTAAGCAGATCTGTCTGCCCTTGAAATATCAGAGGTCTCAATCTCCTAAAATCCATAAAAGAAGATGGCAATAGTGCAAGAGGAGGTGGTGGTGGCTGTTGTTGATGGCTGACATTATTGACGGCCAATAATGCTGTCTGCTCAGCCAAAAGAGCAGTCTGTTGGGTCTGCTGAGCCATAGCAGTGGCTATGGCTTCCATGGCTCTAGCCATCCTATCCGCTGACTCATCTTGATGACCCCTCTCTGCCTCAGGAGGTGGTCTTCGCTCTCCTCCAGATCCTGAAGGAATATCATCTATACGCCTCACACTTCGCTGGCGACCTCCTCTAAGCCGACCCTTACCGCATTGATCCATTGGAATTTGTTACAATGAAACAAAGGTCTCATTAACAGACGGTCCCTAGTATCCAAAAAAATCTCAATCTCGAAATGGTTTAAGACTTGTCAGACATCTCTAAAGTCATTGCTCTGATACCAACTGTGACAACTCGGATTTTGACACCTCGAAACCTGCGCCGTCAGCGGGTTGGCGCTAAGGCCGAACCCCAAATGAATACATGGCATATCATTGAATAGCAGAAATAAAGTAGAACCATAACTAACTAACTAACATAAATGGAATAAGGAGGAGGTATGAATGCTTTCCACCAAAAGCTCAAAATGACGGTTCTAATGCCATATGAATGAATATGGAAAAAGAACCGACAAGAACCACCGGTAAGGACTATTCCTTACCGAAGCATGGTTCACCAAAAAGAATGACAATCATCATCCAAAATAATTATCCTTTACATCAACTCAACAGCTATAGTCTCTCAACTTAAGGCCAGATATATCAGGCCAAGCACACAGAAAACAACCCTCAGAGGGAATTTCTTCTAATTCCTCACCAGGTGAATAATCAGGATCCTCCCTCTCTAAAATCTCTGCTCCAACGTCTTCACCTGAACCTGTGACATTTAGTAGAGGAATGAGCTTCATCCAAGCTCAGTAGGGAAATACTTATAGCATGCATATCATTGACAATTAACATATATCTCATGGCATAATGGAAATAAAACAATTCAGAACAGATGCACAGTTGTGAGTGTCATGACATAAAACACATATGTGATGCTTTGTTTAGGAAATATAAACACATGCTCACATCTCAATCTCAACATATGAAAGGAAACTTAAAAGTGCTTTACTTAATTTATTGCATGAGAAACTATAGCCTCGGGCCCCCAATGGAATACCCACCATCGTCGTTCACGTGAACCATTTTCACATATATCCAAGGTCCCATAAAGTTGGACACTTGGCTGAACATAATTGCCGTTGTACGATAGGAGTCACAACATTTCATATAGCACAAAGGGTGTACGGATTGGCCGCCGTACCGGTCATGGATATCCTACCGCGTCAGTCACGGTTATACGGCCGAGTAGGTCGGGTATTCACATAGAACCTTAAATTGAAGTGCATACATATAGCTCATCACCGTGTAAAGTGATATTTATAACTTAGTTTGAAATTTTAAGTAAATCTTCACACACATATTGGATTTAATCTTGAAAGATTCTATAATTCTTACACATTTCAGAATCATACTTATGCATATGCCTTTTTAATTCAAAGTGATAAACGAAATCCACATGATTGGATCCAAGAATGCATCATAATATAACACACATGCTAACATATTAAATACACATGATATCAAGTTTTTCCTACCTCAAGATCTTAACCCGCATGTGCTCAATTCGCCGTTTGGGTTTGCTTTGCATCACATAGTACTAGGTCACCTAAACCTATCAAATTCATGGTTCACATATCAGAACGATGCTAAACATACTATGAAAACTTCCCTCAAAATGTCACAGTCAAAACTCAGTAAAAATCCGAATCTGGCAATTTTGATCGATCGAATCCCCATTTCGATCTATCGAAACCCAATTTTGATCGATCGACCTCATATCGATCGGTCGATCTCATATCGATCAGTCGACTTCGACAGAACCAAATGCCCATAACATAGTTTGATTGAACGATCTCCATTTCGATCGGTTGAATTCCTTTGAATCTAAAAGCTTATAATGCAATTTTGATCGGTTGATTTATAAATTGATCGATCGAATCCTGACAATGAAATTTCTAAAACCTTGTTATATACGCTTCAATCGGTCGAACTATAAGTTTCAATCGAACGAAACACATTTCAGTCAATCGAATTTATTTTGATCGAACGAATTTCCTCAAACTTTGTATTCATACTTCTCAAGTTGATTTCGATCGATTGAATCTAATTTCGATTGGTCGAAATCAATAGATTTCATTGAAAGTTGGGTTTTCTCATCTTCCTTCCGTTCTTTCTCAAATCTGATCGCTTATCTTATCGTTTTTCTGATCTAAACACCAAACAAACATCCCTAACAGAGATTTACAATTCCACATGAATTTCTTACCTTGGATTTATCAATTCTCGTGATCCATGAACGCACACATAACTAGGGTTTTGTAAGTGAGCTACGTCTGTTTCGATTTGATCAAACCCTTTGCTTCACACTACAAGAACGAATCATTCACACATTCACATGAAATCAATGCCCTCTATTCACCCTCTCTCTTCTTAACTCCAAATCCTAAGCACTAAAGGGAGGTATTCAATGCAAAAATTAATAAGGTTATTTATTTCCCCTCATTACAAGCCTAGTCTCAGGTGTTAAGCGCTTGCACTAAGTTAGGTGCATGAAGTCTACTGATCGCCTATCACATCATATCCCCCATCTCTCACTCTAGATATAAACTGTAGGATCTAATCCAAATACTTTCCCAAGTCTATCGGTACGGTCTTTGACGTGCGGACAGTCAAACACACGTACCGAGGCTTACTGTTCATAGGTCAAACTTGGAGACGTTATAATAAGACTTTTGAAATTACGCCCAATGTGCTTCAAATACTTCTGACTTTTCATGGGCTAATGGACAAAGACCCCTATTTGCATTTATATATATTCATGAAAGTATGCACTATGATTCAAATTAAGAACTTGACAGAAGCATCCACTTGGATGAGGCTGTTCGCATATTCTTTGAGAGATGAAGCAAAGAAATAGATAAACTCTTTACCCCATAATTCGATTGCCAATTGGGAAGGACTGGAACGCATGTTTCTTATGAAATTCTTTCCAATATGCAGGTCGAATAAAATCTAAAATCTGATTATAACATTTCATGAATTCCCGAATGAATCTCTTCAGGAATGTTGGCATCGTCTTAAGGATCTTCTGCACAAGTGCCCTCACCATGGGGTTACTCACTGACAACTTGTGCTCACTTTCTATGAAGGCCTTGATGATGCAACCCGACACATGATTGATGTGGCTTGTGATGGTATATTTCATAAATTGATAGTAGAAGAAGCTTGGGAACTATTTGACACCCTTAGCGAGAAATTGGTGCAACACCATCAAGTGAGATTGATTCAGAGACTTTAACAAATATACTTCCTAAGCAAGGAGGACTATATAAATTACAATCAATGATGAAAATTTTTTCGAGGCTGAAGCAACGGAAAATAAGAGTTCAATCTCTGGTGGGTATAAAATCATACCCAACATCTCAAAAAAGAGAAGCCTATGGTCCTAACCGTGGCCTAACTCAGGTAGTTTTCCAACCTCCAACTATTTCTCCTTACCCCACAGAAGCCCAAAACTGTACTACTGCAGAGAAAGCCTTGTTGCAAATAGCTAAAAGCTGGATGCAACATGGCCGTATTCATACACAGTTACTCAACCACCTTCGAAAATCTATCGTAAGGTTAGAAAGTCAAAGTGAGCAACTAACCCTTTTTGAGAGAGAGTAACTTATTTCCTTCACATGCAGTTGGTACGTCTGGAGGACGTATATTTATGGGAGGCACATCAACCCCCTTTGATTTAAATTGAGTTCCTCTAGAACTTGTCGAGCTACCGAGTCACTCGTAGCAAACACCTGTAATATATGTATATAATTTAATATTAGAAAGTACTCTACGATTTATGATGTACAAGAGTGCATTCAATCGTAAAGACCTTCTTGTCACAGTCACCTTGAACGTATGGATTCACGATTTCTTGTAGTCAAATCATAGAGACTACGATTTGAAGTGTCATAGAGTCATTGTCGTTCTACAAAATTGCAAATGACAATTATAGGGAATAGGCGATTCTAGTGATCAGTCTTATCGACTATGTTGAAACTCGAAACCATTTAATTCATATAGGAAGTGGACATGCATCGCATTCAATTTCTCCACTTGCAAACTACCCAAGCCTGTGAGCCTATACACTGACATGTGAACCCTTCCCTTCCCTATAAAACCAGCCTTTACCTTCCCAAAAACTCATCTCTTTCATCGTCCTTTCATACCCTAATCCTTATGATGAAAGAACACAACCATAGCGATTTCAGTAAAAGACTTGATAGAATCCTTCAGATACAGAAGGCTGAGCTCCTGACTGCAATACGGAAAGTAGATGATTTGTTATGCCAATGACCTGTACCAGATGCTGAATCATCCATTGATACTATCCTTTACCCTAAACCTAACCCAAATCTACCACCACATTCAAAGAACCCATTTCCCCCCACTTACTAACCCTTATACCATCACAACCCACCTCGAATGCGAGCTCCTATATGATGATGGTGGGTTGAGCCGTACCTCGCCACCCCTCTCCATTACTTATCTTCTCTCCCTGCCTACGTTACAATCTTTTCGTAGAATCTTCACAGGGGGGGAATATAGGGTGAAGGGTGATCCGGAGATGTGTTCACTTCCCCACGCTTTACAGAACATCCGCTGTGACAGTGCATTTATTCTAAGTAATACCTATGATGTGCTCTGTTTGGGGGAGGAATTTTGAAGGGCAGTGAGAAGTGTTCTGACAGCTCTTGGAGTAACGACCCTGTCAAGGTGTGGATACTCCTTTGGTAGGAAGGAATGAGAGACTAATCAAACGGTGGTTAGAAGCCGAGGATCGATCTTTATCAAAGACATCTTCTCTCGGACGTTGTTGCTAATCTCGTAGATAGTGTGCCTAGATTTTTCCTAGGTTTATACTTTATTAGTTATTTTTTTTAGTGCTTTAGATTTTCTTTTTCATGATCATTGTAAATATTTAGATAATATATGATGTTTTCTTTTGACTAACTGTGTAATTGTTACTAATTTTTTTTCTTTTTTTTTCTAAATTTTTTTTTTATTGATGTCTCTGAGAATAAAACGGATGTATTTTCCTCAAGTATGGGGGACTTTCTTTAAAGATTTTTTTTTCACATCCGGTATACAATCAATAATTCAAAGGTAAATTTTAAGTGTCCCTTATTTTTTGTGCCAATGAGGGCATTGTCAAAATTAAGTTTGGGGGATACACAGCTTTTGTGTATAGTATTAGTTTTAGTTTGCTTTTTATAGTAATTAGGATATTAGTATATCAGTTTTTATTTAGTTTGTTTTTGCATAATTTTTTTCTTTTTCTATTTTAAAAAATAAAATAAAATAGTTTTATAGTTGATTATTATATGAGAATTATGATAGAAAAATTATAAATCTTGAAACTTACGATCCATCATAGTAGAAGTTCAATAATCAAGAATATAGAACAGTTATAATTCATGTTTAGCTCGTTGAACAGTGTATTAGAATGAATGTTTGAAATAATAGATTGATTTGAACTACAATATTTTAGACTATAGTTTCAAAATTATAAACCAGTGAGCATTAGAGCCAAATTTTCCTTTCTTTGAGAGAGAGACTACTTCTATTCAAGTCAACCTTTCTTTAAACTTTTATGCTTGTATGAAATCTCATATTGTTAAATTTAGAATCAAAATATTTTATGACTATAATAACCTGATTTTTTGTCTAGAACTATCTATTAGAAATATCAAAACAATAAGGCATTTATGCTAATAAATTGTAAAGATGATTAAAGGCCATCTTTTATTTAAATTAGAGCTAAAAAGCCAAAATCCCAGAAAATAACTTATCCTTTGAACCCATATTAGAAGCCTAAACCGAATTTTTTTGTACGAAAAAAATCTGATAGACCCTTAATCATATATATTACCTAAAGTTTTCAACCTTTAACCCTTACATTTTCTGAGAGTTTAGAATGAAAAAGAAGGGAAGAAGAGAGTGAAAGGAGTAAAAACAAAAACAGATATGGGGAATGCTAAAAAGAGGTACTGCCGAAGAAGCCAATTGAAGAATATGGGAAAGGAGTGAAAAATCATAAAAGACGATTTAGAAGGAAAAAGAAAGAAAATTGAAAGAGCATGATTTTATAAGACTAAGAAAAGAACTGGGATTTATAAAATAAAAAAAAAAATAGAAGAAAGAATGGGAAGAAGTTATCCAACTTTATGGATACTTATTGAAGTAGAGAAGTAGAAAAAGATAGGAGAAAGAAGAACTAAATTCTCAGAAATTTTTTGAATCCTTTTCTACCTTTCTTTGACACCTTCTGAAACCTAAAGCCCCATTACAAGCCGAAGGAAAGACTTTTACGATTTACGATTTGTAAAAGCATAAGCCTGGTAGAGATATGAATAGTAGATATTATGGATTACGCAGAGAATAATATGAATAGAATAGATTATCTTTTCCATGAGATTAAATTTTTTTGCAATTATCCTTTGACTAAATTTTTCTGAAATATTATACTGTGAGAACACAAAAGTTTTGATATCTTTTTGAGCGTACGTCAATAATGAGTTTTTGAATGAAAATATTTTCTTAATCCGCAGTTTAGAAAAATTTATGAAAAATAAACTGTTCACTGATGCATACACTCCCTGCTTATTATGAATTGAAATTGTTGGAGTTCTAATCAAGGATAACTGTTATAATGGAAAGTAAGGATAAAAGATTGGTAATTTTTAGAAAATCATAACAACTATGTGATGATCAACTTAATCAACTTCGTTAACTTAGTGTATAAAGTTAATTTAGATTTTTTTTACCTTTTATTTTCTTGTAAAATTTAAAAAATATTTTGAAAAATCTATTTATATTTAAAGTTTGTACGTAATTTCACTGAAAACCTTCAGGAGACTATAACTCCTCCACTAGGGATCACCTACGGGTTTTAAAGGCTTGTTGCATATGCTAAATGCAATCGTGCTCCCTACGAAAGTGACATTTAAAAATCTTAGTTTAGGATGTTTCATATTTTTTGGTTTGCTAGGGACTAGTAAAACTTAAGTTTGGGGGTGTGATCAGTCACATAATATATCGCTTTACCACCCTTAACTTAGTGATGCTAGGACTTAGTTTGTACTAACAAGTTACTGATGTACAAATATTAAAGAAAAATAGAAAAAAGAACTAAAATGTTAATATTCATTAAAATGAACTCATAAAGTAATAAAAAGGCGACTAAACCAAAAGAGGAATCTTCGCCTATAAAAGATGAAAACTCATGTTTTACAATTTTGAGGAACGATGCAAATATAGAGTAGAAAATCATAATTTATGATTCTGCAGAGGAAGCCGATCAAAGGTGAAGCACCATACAACAGAAAGTGATTGATCGTAAAGTAAATAAAGAATCGTTCTATGGGAAGCTGTGTTGATAAAGAAAAGATGAACAATCATAAATGAAGAATCGTTCAGAGAGTAAAGCTAGAAAATCGTGATTTACGATTTTACAGAAAAGACACCTTCTGAAGTTGCTGATCACGTGAGAATTTATACCACCATTAGAAGAATTCTTGACTTAAAAGTCTGACCAATCACAGATCTGAGAAGAATGATGAAGAAAACTTTTAAAGGACTCTGCTGCTGAAATAAAAGAAGAAATCTAGAAGTACATCAACAGATTAAAAGCAAGAAAAGATAAGATTAGAAGTAGAGTTATATTAGGATAGTTTTATTTTAGTAGTTTCTTTTATTAGAATTAGGAGTTTTGTAAATTGACCCCTTATGATCTATAAATAAGAGGGCTTGGTATAGGAATTATCATCGAAGAAATTCTCAATATCAATTGACGCCTGAGGTTGGGTTTTCTTCCGATCAAATTATAGTAGCTTAGTTTAGATATCCAAGGTTCCTCGATCACAATTGACGACTGGGATTGAGAGCTGGAAGATTAGAGTAGATATCTATAGTTTCTCAGAAGTAATTGATGACTGCGGCTGAGGGGTGAAAGATATTTATATTTCTTTCTAGTTTAGATTTATTTTATTGAAATTTCCTGCTTTGTAAATATCTTCAAGTTTTAATTTGAATTGACGACTCAGGTTGAGATTTACAGATTAGTGTAATGGTTTTTATTTTCCATCTTTAATTTTTTGGAGTTTGACTGATGCCCAAATTTCTGGTAGATAAAAGATTAGTATAAATCTATATTGAAGATGATAGTTTTTGATTGACGCCTAAATCTAGAAGACTGAGATATAGTGTAACGGTATTTTAAAATTATAAACATCCGATAGTTGAAAATTGTGATTGATGACCATAATCTGAAGTAGGAGGATTTAGGATTTACTTTTATGCAATTTAGTTTAAGAAACCATTCTTTATTCATATTTCTCAAGTAGTTTAGGAACTTAAAATATAAGTATAAGTTTTCAAAAAATTAGTATATACATATGCAAAAACATATCTTCGTGGGAAAGATGCTATGCTATGCTATAATTTCGATTGTGCGCTTACAATAGGTTAAGACTTAATTAATTAGATATACATAAGTAATTCAACGATCAACACGGTAGATGATTTTAAGCTCAACGCGTCTGCTACCACATTTGCCTTTCCTGGATGGTATTGGATCGACCAGTCATAATCCTTAAGGAATTCCATTCATCTCCTCTGCCTCAGATTCAGGTCTATCTGGGTGAATAGATACTTGAGGCTTTTATGATTGGTAAATATTTCAAAAGTTTCACCGTAGAGGTAGTGCCTCCATATATTCAATGCAAAGATTATAGCAGCCAGCTCAAGGTCATGTGTGGGATAATTCTTTTCATGGTCCTTCAATTGATGCGAACCATAGGTGATGGCGCTTTATCATTTTGATTCAATAAACAACCTAGACCACTGTGTGACGCGTTGCTAAATACTACGAATCTCCCACTGCCCGATGGTAGGGTGAGTACTGGCGCGGAGGTCCACCTTCTTTTGAGCTCCTGAAAGCTTTGTTCACATGACTTGGTCCACTCAAATTTGGCATTCTTCCTCATGAGCTACATGAGTGGTCCAACAATTTCGAAGAATCCTTCCACGAATCCCTATAGTAACCAACTAATCCCAGAAAGCTATGAATCTCGATTACCATTCTGGGTTGCTCCCATTTCACTACGGCCTCAATCTTGGTTGGGTCCACTTTTACGCCGACTTCTGAGATGACATGGCCCAGAAAGCTCACTTGCTCCAGCCAAAATTCACACTTGCTTAGCTTGGCATATAACTTGTGATTGTGAAGTGTTTGGAGAGCTAATCGCAAGTGTTGTTCATGTTCTTCTTTCATCTTTGAGTAGATTAGGATATCATCCATGGAGATAACTATGCATCGATCAAGATGAGGCTTGAACACTTAGTTCATGAGGTCCATGAAAGATGCTGATGCATTTGTCAGCTCGAATGACATCACTAGGAACTCATAGTGGCCATATCTCATGCGGAAGGCTGTCTTCGGAATGTCTTCAACTTCCACCTTCAATTGGTGGTAACTTGACCTCAAGTCTATCTTGGAGAAGAATCTCACTCCTTACAACTGATTGAATAGGTCATCAATTCTTCGAAGCGGATAGCAATTCTTTATCGTCAGCTTATTCAATTGACGATAATCAATGTAGAGTCATATGGATCCATCCTTCTTCTTGACAAATAATACAGGTGCTCCCCATGGTGAAACACTCAGCCTAATGAATCCCTTATCGAGAAGTTCTTGTAGCTGCTCCTTGAGTTCTTTCAACTCGACTGGTGCCATGCGGTATGGAGCTTTAGACACCGGCTCCGTGCCTGGAGCTAAATCCACTGCAAACTCTACTTCTTGATCTGGAGTTAAACCCGATAGTTTTTCAGGAAAGACATCAGAAAATTCGCATGCGATAGGGATGTCAGAAGTGTGAACCTTTGCTTCCTCCTAATCTTGTAAGAATGCTAAGTACCCGCTACATCCCTTATTTAATAATCATTCAACTCGGATAACAGATATCAAGGGAGTGATGACTAGTTGAGTACTATAGAATTTGAATGATTTACCCTTCCTTGGTTGGAGAGTAACTTTCTTTCTATGGAAATCAATGTTGGCCTGTTGTATGGATAACCAATCCATGCCAAGGATTACATCGAATCCTTGCATATCTAGCAGAATCAAATCAGCCGTTGTCTCATGACTTCTGATATCAACAATGACTGATCGACACACTGTATTTGTACTGACAGAGTTTTCGATTGGAATCGAATCTGCTAGGATAAACTCTAGTGGCTCGAGAGTGACACTCAATTCTGCTGCAAAATGAGGTGTGATAAAAGAGTGGGTAGACCCCTGGTCTATCAACACTCTTGCTTTATGATAACAAATATCACTCTTCTGATGCATGTGAATGGTACCTAATTTCAGACACATTATGTAATTATATGTATATGCAAAATGTCATGGCATGCAAAAACAATGAACGCAGGGACTATTTCATTTTATGGATCTTCTTCATCTAAAATAAAATAATTCAGATTGTCAACCCATAGGAAAAATCTTACCTTGGATCACGTCATTGCTGGATTGGGCATCCTGTGCCGGTACAACATAAGCTTGACCTTGCATTGTAGGTCGTGATGGTCTCATTTGTGTCATGGTAGCAGTAGCCTCCTTCTTTAACTCGGGACATTCCCTAATTTTGTGTCCCATCTTCTCACAATGTAAACATGCTCCCGTAGTTTTCCTACATTCCTCAGTCTTGTGTGACTTTCCACATTTACAACATGATTCTGTCGGCACTGATGACACGGCTCGGGAAGTAGGTTGGGCTCTCGACACCCCTGTGGTGGTAGGAAGTGTAGGGAGAAAAGGCCTCATGATCTTAGGATTAGGTGGCCTTGACGATACGGTCTGAGTTGCTTGCAGGGCAGGTGGCAATAACATCTTCGGTCTTTTGTTAGTCTGCTCGGAGGCATTAGACCATGCTTGACTCTGCTTGCTCTTGTTCTGCTCCTCTCTTCTCTTATACATATTTTTGATGTCCCTTTTGGCAATATGGGCTAACTCCATGACTTCAGCGTAAGTTGTTGCCCTGAACAATGAGATCTTATCTTTGATGATGGGCTTCAAGCCCATCTCAAATTTCTGAGCCTTCATCAATTCTGTGGCTATATGCAATGGTGCAAAGCGAGAGAGCCTGGTAAATTCGGCCTCATCCTCGCACATCGTCATTTGACCTTATTCCAAGGTCGTAAACTGGACTTCCATTTGATATCTGACCTGTCGAGGAAAATAGTGGTCGTTGAACACTTCTACAAACTCTACCCACATACATGGGGCATTCGGGTTCATCTGCACCCTTGTCCTCTCGATGAACTTCCACTATGGGACCACCTCCTCTTCATGTTGGAAAGATGCCCAACTCACTTTCTTTGATCTTCTCCATTTGATTCAGCCACTTCTCCGCTTCAAGCGGGTTAGTTTGTCCAGAAAAGCTGGGAGGTCTCATCTTCCTGAATTCTTGGAAACTAGAGGGTGGATGACTCTCAGCGAGTATTGCCATGGTATTTACCATGGTTTCTAGCAACTGCTGGTTGTTCCCAGCATCATTCCTTCCTCCTGAGGCATTGCCCATGTTGTTTCCGACTCCAGAGGCATGGCTGTGGTTGCATACGAGAATCAGATTCAGACCGGTGGCTACCCCTTCGCAACTGGATACACCTCTGGTGTGCACAATCCTCGGTCTTCCTCTTCTCAGAGGTATGTTCACCTGTTATGATCAAATAAAAGCTTAATCCAGGTGATCGTAAGAATCTAGCCTAATGTACGATGGAAACTAATGCCGTTGCCTTAAACCTAAGCCATAGCTTCGATCTCCCATGAGACGTACAACCTTGGCTTTGATACCACCTGTGACAGCCCGGATTTTTCCTTACCCAAAAATCCATGCCGTAAGATTGTAGGACACAATTCAAATACAGAGTTCCCTTTGGTATTGGGATGATTTGATGACTTTGTGACAACTCGATAATTTACTGCATTTTCTTTTTAATTGGATGACCGGGCCATCAAGCATCTGGTAAGGCTATGTAAGTGCGGAAGCAATTGGCAAACACATGGCATTCACAAAAGATTTCCATCATCCTATACAACCACCGGTGACGGCTGACCGTCACCTAAACAGTGGTTAAAATAATGATACATAACTATGTTTGAATCTAAATAGTATATTGTACCCAAAAGTCAAAAGCACAAAATAAATTGCACTACGCAGACTCCAACGAGTTAGGGAAAGAACTCCTCGGGTTGTTCTTCCTCTTCTTTCGGGTTGTAATCAGGGTCCTCTTCTTGTTTAGGATCCCCTTCCGGTGCTACACCTATAGCTGTGACGTATAGTCAAGGGATGAGCTACAGTCCAAGCTCAGTAGGGAGAAAAATAATACTAATCACATTTTATTCACACGATTTCATAGGATGAATCGTAAACTAAAAACAATTGCAAAATTTATATTCATGCCAAATCCATATGCAAGAAGTTAACTAAAAAATGCATTTCTAAAACATGCGGTGTCATGATGTAGAAGTTGAGTGAAACAAATACATGTTTGATCAAGGAATCATAATAGAACATAACATGCTAAGGAAACAAAATATATCGAAGAACTGACACATAAGAGCAAAACACGCAAGTACGTATCATTGTCGAAAAACAACGCATTTGTGTGAGTATCCCGTAGCGGGAATAGAGTTATCTGTAGCGGACATAGGGTCTCAACCCTGGGGACTCCACCCCTCTCTTGGAGACTCCACTCCCCTCAATGCTAATAGGGCTTCAAATCTCACATACAAATATCATGTCAAAGCATCCTGTAGAGGGAACAGAGCAATCTATAGCGGACACATGGTCTGAACCCTAAGGACTCCACCCCTCTCTTAGAGACTCCACTCCTCTTTGCACATGACCTCAGAGTCAAACAGATCATAGACATCACAGAACAGAAAATCAGGCCAGAGTCAAAATTAAGGATTTAAGGACTCTATGCATTGATATGTCAGGGGC
Source organism: Chloranthus sessilifolius (assembly GCA_021018995.1). Taxonomy (NCBI): domain Eukaryota; kingdom Viridiplantae; phylum Streptophyta; class Magnoliopsida; order Chloranthales; family Chloranthaceae; genus Chloranthus; species Chloranthus sessilifolius. The sequence goes on from CM037586.1 coordinate 37,393,981, forward strand.
AAAATTCTATGATCATGTGCAAAGAAATCAAATTCTTAATCATTCCAAAGTTTCAACCATGAATGTATAATGCGATGCAAAACATGAGTTCATTTATTATCCATATCAGAGATTATGACTATTGCAGAAAAACATAATTGGCATTGAGAGTTTTCCCTACCTTAATATCAGAGTCGTGAGAAGTTGATATAGTAAATCAAAGTGAAGATCTTATTTATGGTCTCCCGCATTTATCCTAGATCAAGATGTTCACCCACTACATGTTAGTGACTGAACTTGCATGAAAAGGGTCCCCTTAGCTTCAAAACATACTAGAGTTTACCCATTCAAAATAGGGGACCTCGCTATAGCGAGCTCATAGGGTCGCTACAAAGATCTCTCTAAGATTCAGCTCGCTACAATGAGCTTTATAGGCTTTTCCCAGGTCACTAAAGTGAGCTCAAGGGGTTTCTCCTTTAGCTCACTACAGCGAGATTTCACATAGCCGATTTTGGCCCGAATTCTCCTATAGCACTCGCTACAATGAGGGCTTCAGAACTAGCCTCACTACAACCAGCTCTAAAGCTCGCTACAGCGAGCCTGACAGAACTTGAAGTTCTTTGGCTCTCTCTTCTAAACCTGAAATCCACAATTTTCTTGCCAAATTCACATTCTAAGCATCCAATCCAACCTAGTTTCATGTGATAAAGTTAAAATGTGTATTTCTATCTCAGAATCTTGTGCATGCAATGATCGAAATCATCGAAATCGGAGATAAATGGTTGTTGATGTCTCTCATGCTTCTGATCTTCGGTGTCTTCCTTGCACGAAATTCAGAGCTGACTAATTGACTATAATTTATTAAATCGAGGTTTATGGAGTTTATTTAAGGTCTATACCTTCATAGATTTTCCGCATGCGATGTTTAGATCGTCGGAGCTGGGATCTTTGGCGTTTCGATGTTCTCCTGATTGACCGCACGATCATAGATTTGGATATCAAAACTGAGTTGTGGTCTGCGCTCGCGAAGGAGTTTTGTGAGGTAGTGTGAGGTTTCGAGAGGAATAGGTGGCTACGATTCAAACTTCTGTAGTGATCGCAGCGAACGAAGAGTTTATCAGAGTGGATAGAGATCGTATTTAAGGGAAAAGGAGAATTTGGGGGAGATTCAATGGTTGAGATCTCTCAAGACATAGGGAATTCAAAGGGGATGAATGGAGTTTTTCTCAAGTTCTTTCCTCTCCAATCAATCAGTTCTTTAAAATCTCATGCATGCCTTATGCGTGAGAAGGATTTATACTAAGGGTCTACATTTGGTGTGCAACTGGTTCATCTAGTATTGTGTATTGGCTTATAAAAAGAGCACTGATTCGCCGCATAACCGGTACTTTCATTTACGCTGTATTATATTGATTTACACTAAGGGCCCAAATTTGGTGTACTGTCGGTACCTTGAACTCGGCGTGCTAGTCTGTAATAGTCATTACAAGTTTATGGTTAATGTCTACAAGGGTCTTGATCTCTTGACCTTTTAATCATAATCCAAACTTCTTTTTATCAGCAATGCCCTCCAGAAGTTTGTGCACTAATTTCACCGTCTAATATACATGTCCTAATATGAAGGCATACATTTGCCCCGTCGATTAGAATGATTGGTGTCCAAATCCTAAGGCGCAGATCACTTTCGGTCTCGAGTACAAGTAGCTACCCGGCATGCTCAGGTTTAGGAATTTACAGGGTGTTACAGGTACTAATAGACCCTGGTTCTACGCATTCCTTCATGACCCCTCAATTTGTCACCAAATTGAGTGTCACACCCGAACCATTGGACTTCAAGGAATCTCAAGAAGCATGCCATTGTTTGCCACCGATCATCATTCTGATTGAAGATCATGAGGCTTTGATATGATCCTTGGTATGGATTGGTTGTCCACTTACCATGCCAGTGTGGGCTACCTCCGAAAGGTAGTCACTTTTCATCTCACAAAGGGTGCGCCTTTCTGATTCTACGACATTAAATCAAATATAGCATTATTCATCTCAGCCATTCAAGCTCAATGATTATTAGAAAAAGGATGTCATGGGTACCTCGCTTTCTTACAAAACCAACGTAAGGAAAAGAATAATATCCCAAACATTCCTGTCGTGTGCAAATTCCCAAATGTGTTTCCTGAGGTCGAGTTCGCAATTGAGTTAACCCTAGGCATGGAGCCAGTATCTAAAGCCCCATACCTATGGCACCAATAGAACTAAACGAACTCAAGGAACAGTTACAAGAACTCCTAGATAAGGGTTCATAAGGCCGAGTGTTTCTCCATGGGGAGCACCTATTTTATTTGTCATGAAGAAAGACGGGTCGATAAGGCTATGCATTGACTATCGTTAGTTGAATAAATTAACAATTTTACTGCTATCCTCTTCCCTGAATTGATGACCTCTTTGATCAATTACAAGGAGCGATATTATTTTCGAAGATAGACTTAAGATCAAGTTACCATCAATTGAAAATAAAGGGCGGAGACATCCCGAAAACCACTTTTCGCACAAGGTATGGGCACTACAAATTTTTTGTCATGCCTTTTGGGTTAACAAACGCGTCAGCATCATTCATGGACCTAATGAATAGAGTGTTCAAACCATATCTCGACTGATGTGTGGTTGTCTTCGTTGACGACATCCTCATCTATTCAATAACAAGAGCATATCACGAACAACATTTGCGTATTGCCCTATTAACACTTCGTGATCATCGATTGTATGCAAAGTTGAGCAAATGCGAGTTTTGGCTAGAGAAATTCAGTTTTTTGAGATATGTTATCTCTGAGACAGGCATAACCATTGATCTAGAAAAAATTGAGGCCATTGTCAAATGGGAACAACCGAAGATGGTATTACAGGAGATTTGTTAAAGGCTTCTCTAAAATAGCAAGACCTCTAACTCAGCTCACCAGGAAGAATAAAAAGTTTGAATGGAGTGACTCTTGCAAAAGGAGCTTCCATGAGCTTAAACACAAGTTGACTTCCGCACCGGTTCTTGCCATACTGTCAGGCAGTGAAGGCTTCGTGGTATTCAGCGATGCATCACACAGTGGATTGGGTTGTGTACTTAACCAACACGAAAGGGTCATCGCTTATAGCTCTCAACAACTCAAGGATCATGAGGAGAATTATCCGACACTTGACCTCGAACTAGCAGTAGTCATTTTTGCCCTAAAGATTTAGAGATACTATCTCTACGGAGAAACGTTAGAAATCCTCACCGATCATAAGAGCCTCAAATACCTTTTTACTCAGAAGGATTTGAATATGAGGCAAAGAAGATGGATGGAATTCTTCAAGGATTATGATTGCTCCATTCAGTATCACCCAGAAAAGCGAATGAAGTGGTAGACGCATTAATTCAAAATTCCTTTGCTCAATTGTCCCCTCTCATTACGAGGATAAATAAATGGAGGTTGTTCGAAGAGATATCCTTATATGACACAAAGTTCAACGTCAAAGAATTAGGAGCCTTAATGGCTAATATTAACATCCGACTGACGATCTTTGATAACATACATGATCAGTCACAGAATATATCATTTTACCACCGGCCCGTAGTGGCGGCACGGGATAATCACCCCCGGTCTTTGAACTAAAGAAAACTTCCAAAAAAAAAGAGAAAAGCTTTGAAAGAAAATAAATTAAAAATTGAACAAGTTAGGGAGCTTAATTAATTTGTTTTGCGGGTTAGATTTTCAAAGGGGTTGGGTTAGGCACACATACAAATACCCGGGTCTTAGTATGGCGGCAACCCCTAGTGGTGATGATCCAGAAAAGTCCCAGCCCACCTAGTATCTGAGAAGGCGCTTGCGCCGGAGGTATATCGGGTGGGTACCCATTCCGAAGCTTAAAACCCTTGGGGAGCGCGCTAGCGAGTTATACCAGACTCAATCCTTTAGGTGCGGTGAGGAGAGAATCGATCACCATAAAATAGCTCAGTTCTCGAAAGCCTAGCTTCCACAAAAAACTAAAAAAAGAGACTCATTTTGGGCATCAGTGGCTGCTATTTTCTGTCCTGGAGAGGCAGTTTTTGCCTAGCGCATGTATTAGTTACGCCAGTGTAAAAACACTGGAATTTATAACTAGCGCAACTAATAGTTGCGCCAACTTTAAAACTCCAAGCGTTTACCTTGGCGTAACTAATAGTTGCGCCAGTGTAAAATTCCTCCCCTGCAACCTGGGCGCAAGTATTAGTTGCACTAGGTCTGTTTAGCAGCACCCAGCCCAAATCCTTGGCCCTTTCCACCTCTCGAGTTCCCCGATCAGTGTGCATAGTGTCTTATTTAGGCCCTGCCATCTCTGACACCCAATATGCCCCCGTCGGTCAAGAGAAGGCAACTTCTTTTTGGCTCATTTCGGGGGATCGAGTCGTTTATCTCGATTTTCGTGCCTTCAATAGATCGAAGGTTCTCCTTCGATTCTTCCGAAGTGCATCGAAACCGTCGCGACGAGTCTTGAATTAAGGTACGAGAGCCACCCGAAAAGAGAATTTTAAGGCCTCAGAACCTTTATTTTTCAAAAAAGTTTTCATAAAATTCAAAAAAAAATATATAATCAAAACTCAAAAAATATATAGTTTGTGGTGCCGACACAATGGCATCATCTTGCCCTCCGTCATCCCGTAGGGGAAGAAGGAGGAGGATTTTTGGGCCTAATCTAAGGCACCCTTACCTAACCCACTCCCGAAGAATGTCGTGGGTAGTGGACCTAGCTTACGCCGATCCCGACTCCTCCCCGCCACATTCTCCAACCCACTCCCATTCGGGAGAAGTTTTTTCCACCATCCCCCTCACCCAACCCCTCTTCACCATCACCGGCCCATTCGGCGCCCCCATATTCCCAACCACTACCCCCCAAAATATCCAAAGTCCAACCCCCCATTCCCCATCTTTTGCCCAAACCATGCCCATGCAAAACCCTAACCCATTTTCTCAACCCACATCCATGCCCCATTTTCCATCTTCACCATATAGACCCGATCTACCCACATTCACATACACCACTTCAGCCCTATCCGATCCCCCACAAATCCTCCCATCTACCCGGGTCATGCCCATTTTTACCAGGGCCATGCCCAGTTATTCCCAAACACCCACACTATACCCTCCATCATCTTTAAACATCCCTAACCCATCCCCCTCTGCCAATGCCCCACCCCATTCCTTTAATCCATCCCCTATCCCATCAATGGCCATACCCAATTTTCCCTCCACATCCACCCCGTCCATACCCAATCATCCATCAAATCCACCATCTACATTTGACCCCCCTTCCATGGCCATGATGGAGGAAATGTTCCAAGCATACTCCTCATGGAGGGCTTCCCAAAATATCTCTCCTCCACACCCCACATCCATGAATCCATCCCATACCTTAGCAAACCTCCATGCTTCACTCCCCCATGACCCCCATCAACCTCCCATAATCCACACCATCCAAACCCCCATCACCCACATACCCCAAGGCCCCATGGCCCAACCCCCCACCATCCATACACCCTAAGGCCAAATGGCCCAAACTTTGAACTCCCACATACCCCAAGGCCCATTGGCCCAAACCCCCTTTTTCCACATATCCCAAGACCCCATGACCCAATACCTTACCACCCAAGCCTACCCTGGGCCCATGGCCCAGACCCACCAAGGGACCATGGCCAAAACCCATCAAGGCCCAATGGCCCAGACCCACCAAGGGCCCATGGCCCAAACCCATAAAGGCCCATTGGGCCAGACCCACCAAGGGCCCATGTCCCAGACCCATCAAGGCCCACTAGGCCAGACCCACCAAGGGCCCATGGCCTAGACCCATCAAAGGGCCCATGACCCAGACCCATCAAGGCCCATTGGGCCAGACCCACCAAGGGCCCATGGCCAGAACCATTAAGGCCCAATGGCCAAAACCCATCAAGGCCCATTGGGCCAGACCCATCAAGGCCCTTTGGGCCAGACCCATCAAGGGCCCTTGGCCCAAACCTACCCAGGCCCATTAGCCCAGACCCATCAAGGTCCAGTGGCCCAAACCTACCAAGGGTCCATGACCCAAACCTATCAGTGGCCCATGACCCAAAATGACCAAGGGTTCATGGCCCAAACCCGAACCCCCCACTCATACCTTCCACAATACCCCCAACATTTAATCCAACCTTCACAGCCGGGTCAAACCCATGCCATACCTCAAACCCAATTCTCCCATGGCCCCACACCCCAAGGCCATCTTCAAACCTTCCCTCATACCCAATAGCCCTATTAGGCCCCACCTCAAAACCAAATTCCCATCACCCAACAAACCTTTCCTCTCCCCAATGGGCTCACCCAACCCCCACTCATGTCAATCCCATCCAACAACAACAGGAGAATCCCGCCCTCGTTGCACACTATGCCGACCAGCAGTATGAAGAGGACGAGATTAGGAATAGTGGGGCCTATGCTGGGGCTTTGACCAGCCGCAACCCTCCTCCCATAATTACCCATCCCCTGGTAGCCCAGAGCGAGTCCCAGCCAGCTGTTGAAAAAATGGCCCCCATATCCAAAAAATCAGAACAATTAAGGGAGAAATTAGATAAGATCCAGAAACAATTATTAAAAATGGGTGGTGTTGAAATCCACGCCATGGATTTCACAGATTTATGTCTGTTCGCTGAGGTCCCCCTGCGCCCCAAATTTAAAATGCCAATATTCGACAAGTACAATGGCACAGGCAACCCGATTACACACCTCAAGTCCTATTGTGGGGACATGTGCCAGTACGTGGGGGACGAGAGACTGCTAATAAAAGTCTTTCAGAAAAGTTTGATCGGACCGGCCCTAAGGTGGTTCACATCTCTTGAACCATCCACGATGAAGACATGGAAGGATTTGATGCATTTGTTCCAGGAATAGTATGTCTATAATACTGATATTGAACCGTGCAAGTCTGATTTGGCCCGTTTAAAATAGAATCCCAACGAGACCTTTGGCGACTATTTGGGGCATTGGAGAGCATTGGCAGCTCAAGTCAGAAATAGAATACCGGACGATGAGCAGATAGAGATGATTTCAAAGAACACTCTACCAGTGATTTATGATTTTCTTGTATATCAACAGTAGTTCAGTTTTGCTGATTTGGTGAGGAATGCCAATCGCTGTGAGGATGCCATCAGGGAAGGGCGGTTGAGTAAGAATACTTCAGGGGGGCCTAGCGGGGTCAGAAGATTTTCTGAGCAGAGGAACGAGAAGAGAACAGGGGGCGATGTCCAGAACATAGCCAACACCAGACCCAATAATAATACTGCTTCGTTTCAATTTCAGGTAGCCCCACTAGCACCAGTTAGGCCTGAGCAGATGCAAAGAATGGGGAGTGGGCAAGGAATGCAAATGACCCTAGAACAGAGGAGATTCTGCTACGACCGAGGAATGATGAAGAAAGGAATATTGGGGTAATTGAACCCCTAAATTTGTCTGAATATTTCCCCAACCCAACCCCACAATTTGAACCTTTGGATCTCCGGGCATACTTTCCATCCACCACACCCGTCAATTATGTAAATATCAATGCATACCAACCATACACCACGACCCCCATCAATTACCCTATAAACCCCCATGCCCCCAATCCTACACCCACACTCACCAGTCATCAATGGCCTGCGCCCGCCCCGTTTCAACTACCACCATACACCACAACCCCCATTGATTACCCTTTAAGCCACCAGGCCCCCAATCCTACACCCTCACCCATCAGTTATCAATGGCCTACACCCACTCCACCCCTAGTTCAACCACTGGCAAATTCCACCACCCCGATCAATTACCTAATGGCCCATCAGATCCCCCATCTGCCGCTGACATCCACTAGCTAACAATGGCCTACTTTTACCTCCTTCCCTCCAATGTCACCACCCTCAAGCTTCACCACCCCCATTTGGCCCAATATGTCCACCCAACCCTCCACCACCGAAATAAATCAAGTATTGCCCACGCCCTCTGAGCCCGCCGTATAAATATCACAAGCACCGGCTGCCACACCACTCCAGCTCTCAGGACCAACCTATGATCCTCATCAGGTCCTGCTAAGCTACGAACAAATAGATGTCAATGCTGGCAGCAGCAGCAGAGAAGGGGCAGTAGATTTTGTTACCAGGTCAGGGAGGATATCAAAGCAGTTAGAAGCACTAGCGGCAGCACAGGCTCAGCCTGAAGGAAAGAAAGTCAGCACAGCAAACCCCTTCGAGAACTGGAGACTCAGCTGAGAAGAATGCCTGCCCATATCACAGCATGAGATCTGTTATTGACGTCCCCACTCCATTTTCAAGCATTAATGGGGGCGTTAAAAAATGCGCATGTATCACTCCAAGTTAGCTCAAACGAAGTCGGGCAGATAATTGGTCAAGTTATGGCTCCAAATGCCATTTCATTTTCTGATGCCGATTTACCTGAGGAAGGAGGTAGTCACTCAAAATCTTTGAATATAACCGTTGAGTCCAGAAATATGATTATCCCCTTGGTACTAATTGATAATGGGTCTGCATTGAATATATGCCCGTTAAGAACTGCCACCAAGATAGGGGTTGATTCGTGCATGCTAAGGCCCACCAGAACTAGCGCTAGAGGGTTTGACAATACTAGGAGAGAAATAATGAGAGAAGTTGATCTTGAGTTATTGATAGGGCCAATGACCTTTTCCATCTTGTTTCAACTCATGGATATCAAATCCTCATTTAACCTGTTATTGTGGCGCCCGTGGCTACATGAAGTTGGAGCCATACCTTCCACATTGCACTAGAAACTCAAATTTACATCTGGGCATAAGATTATCACAATCATCGGAGAGGGGGACAGTGAGAAAGAAAAGACCGCCAATAGCGTTGAAAAACCCAATATGCTGGATGAACCACACAACGCTGAGGACGTCGACCTCCACAGTTTTGAGTATGAGGTGTCAGCTATACTCCCATAACCCATTGAGGGCATCATGTCTAAAACAGGAGGCGGTATGATAGCAGCAGTGGCAATGCTCTGAAGATGGGGCTATCAGAAAGGAAGAGGTTTGGGATCCAAATTACAAGGCAAAAGAGAGCCAGTTGTGGCTAAGGGACAGAAAGTAAGATTTGGGCTAGGATACAAGCCCACGGAGCAAGAGGTCCGAGAGGCCAAAGAAAAAGCCAGGGTCGCCATGCCTGCAAGAGCTCGAGGAATCAACATAGAGGAGAAACCTCACCCTAGGCCGCACGTCAGGGATTCTTTTGTCAGTGCAGGGGTCATAAAGATCGATTGAAATGGGGCAACAAATTTGATCCCACACAAACCCCCAGCCCCAATCCATCCCACCAATCCCCAGATCTCCCTTCCCAGCTTGGAGATAGATTTGATCGTGTTGTCCCTTTTCGAGGAACGACGGTCGGTACCTGAACAAGCCCCCCCTGTGATGAATCACCATAAAACTGAGTTATCATTTGAGGACATGATCTCAGATGAAATGGGGAACAATATGATGGAGGCTGACTCCAATGAGCCATATCAGTCAGCACCCTCCATCCCAACAGGTAAAGAAGCGGCCCCTCAGGTACGCAACTGGGCATCTTTGCCCCAAACTCTGGAAGCAGGAAGTGGCCTAAAGTTTGATGCCTGTTTCTAAAAAAAAAACAACCTATAAAAAGAGAGATAAGCCCTTGGCAGGCAATACCTTGTATATACACAAACCCGCCCGACCAAGGGCCCGTCTCTGAAGAAAACAAAAATCCCAAAAACATAGAAGAAAATAAAAATCTAAAAAACATGGAAAAAACACAAAATCTCAAAAACATTGAAAAAATCCAAAGTTCAAAAATATTGTCATTTAAAATTCCAAAAAATGTCCCACAAAAGGATGCCTTAATCAAAATATCCGTCTCACGTGAAATCGACCCCTTCCCTGTAGAAATACAAGAAGAGGTAGGGATCACGAGTCTGGATGAGGATGTCCCCTTCGAGGAGCTCCCCAATGAGCTCCTTGACCGATTTACCGACTTTGAGTATGGCCCTACCCCCATTGTCGAAGAGACCGAAGACATCAATCTAGGAACTGAGGAGGTTCTCAGGATAACCAAAGTCGGAACGTCACTGTCTCCTGAGGAAAGAAAAAGCATGATCGACTTCCTTCGGTCATACCAAGACATTTTTGCCTGGTCGTACGAGGACATGCCTGGTCTGGACACTAATTTGGTCGAACATGAGTTGCCCCTCTACCCTGATATGAAGCCAGTCAAGCAAAAGCTGAGACGTCTCCGACCCGAATGGATGCTGAAAGTCAAAGACGAGGTCATCAAGCAGTATGACGAGGGATTTCTCATGGTATCTAAATACCCACAATGGCTAGCCAATATCGTACCTGTACCCTGGCCTAGGCATAACTCTTGCAAGGTCCCTGTGAAGCTTCAGGCCAGACAGATTGGATAGCTCCTCAAGGGTTGGGGTTAGCTCCTGCTTCCCAAAACATAATACATGGAGGTTCACATCCCAGCACGAAGCGGTGGCATGAAGGAGTTCCCACCGAAGAGGAATCTCTAGGAAGGAAGGAAGGCGAGATAGCCGAAGGCGCTCCAAGTTGGCGAGCTCACTCTCGTTCAGACTCCCAAACCAAGCCGCCAGGAACTTGGGCCCCAGGCCCAACAAAGAGGATACATTGGCTCCGGGCCCTTCACGTAAGGGAGGGTTAGGAAGTGGATCCATGAACGTACAAGGATCTTTTCGGAATATAAGAATCAATGTAGGGTGATGGACCCGCCTTGGAAAAATAAGAGCAAAAGAGGTCGGTCAAAGGAGCCAAGTCAAACAAAAAAGAAATAATTTTTGGGTCTATTCGGGCACATAAGGCCCCACTGCCCCCAGGTCAAACCTGGCGCAACTAATAGTTGCACCAGTGCATTTCTGTCCCAAATTTGGCCTGGCGCAACTAATAGTTGCGCCAGTGCATTGCATCGTCAGTTTGGTTTGGCGCAACTATTAGTTGCGCCAGTGTAATTTCCCTGGTATTTTACCCTGGCGCAACTAATAGTTGCGCCAGACTAAAATCCCCCTTCACAGCCATCTCAAGACCGAACTGAGGAGGGGACTTTTGCCCTTTTTGTTGATTTTATATATATTAGCACTTCCGACCATCAATGGTTTGTTAATTATTTTGTTATGTGCAGGATTGATCCTACATTGAGGCATGCGACCCAAAAGGCCCCCTCTACAGCCGTCTCAGACCTACTTGAGGATTGATCCTACATTGAGGCATGCAACCCAAAACAAAGGCATTAAAATAATAAATATTTTCAAAAGATACATGTCCAAAAAAAATAAAAATAATATATCATCCATCCCATAATGCTGGAATCCAAATTCAAAATACTGAGTTTAAAAAAGCAAAAAATTGAAAGCCTATTCCTTGCTCGCCCCCTTGGACTTCTTGCGGCAGCGAGAAGAGCTCTGATAAGTCCTCATATCCCCCACCCTAGACCATGCCTGTGAGATCCTCATCGAGTGGAATGCACTCCAGCCCGGCACCAGAAGACACAGTCGAGGACAAGGTCAGTCAAAGGGCTAATGATCATGAAAAGAACGAGAGGAGTCGAATAGCCAAGTACTCACCGTCTCCACTTCCCGAAGCTCTGCCAGATGACGATGGTACTCCGCATATTCCATGGCCGAGTTGAAGTACTGTGATACATTACTCAATTGTCAAAATAACCCTGAAAGCCTGTGCAGAAGGAAACTAAAATGAAGGAGAAGTGGCTCATTAGAAAATTTACCCCAGGGACCACCTCAGGAGGAGGAATGCGGGCCGCCTCAGCAGAGAGCCATGCTTGTCGATCTACGTCAGCAAATAGGTCTGAGAGGAAGCCATCGTCAAGACGTCGAAAGGTCTTGTAGGCTACAGACGGGCCACCACCAGGGACACCTGCCTGAGAGGTACTCGACGGACCAGCACCTGATGAACCCTCGCTCGAGGGACCTGCACCAGAAGGACCAGCACCAGAGGGTTCTACCCCTGACATGTCAGCAACACTCGGCCCACCTTCACCGTCTGAACCATCCCTAGGAGCAAACTGTGAACCAGACAAGAGTTTATTCAGATAAGACCAAGGCTGAGTAAAAGTGAAGGGGAAGCCAATTCAAGCTGAGAAGAAGTTACCTGACCAAGTGGGCCCCCGAACGTAAGAAAATTAGCGCTATGGACAAAACGCGGTAGGATGAACCGGTAGGGTAGGCACTCGTACCAGGCATGATAATCCCCAGGCACATGGAGAGCGCGAATGGGGAACCCATTATTGAAGAAGGCCACTGTCAACTCCTCAATATTGCCAGCGGGACTCCAAACGTCAGCCGGGTGGTCCACGGGTATGGCGTAGTAGCCCTGAAACTGGTGCACCACCCGCTCCCCCAAATAGTAGCATCTGGCCCACGCTCCATAGAAGAAGACAACGTGGTGATTGTTGAATTGGCGGGAGGTACCCACTGTTGCTCGGTCCCAGAAGGGGGATGTCAGGTACGGATCAAGGAGGATCTGCTCAAAATCAAAAAGCAAGAGAGACCAAGTAAGCAACACCTCAATCAAAAGAAATGCCCAAGCTGAAAGTAAACAAAGGTTGTAACCTGCTCGGGCACCATCAAATCAAGCTGGGACCTCAGGCCCATTTCCAGGTGCTTTAGGCCCACATCACGGCGTCGGGCCTGGTGCCAGTTGCTGAGGAGGGGATAGGTGAGCACCTTCGAGAAAAGGAGCGGGCTCCCAGGGTGAAAGTGGTGATATCCCCATACCTAAAAAAGGGGCATGACACAAGAGTAGGTTAGTAACATAAATGGATCAGTCAAAAAAGAAAAAAGAAAAATGATGAATAGATGATAGCGATAACAAAAGCAAAGGGGCGAGGAATTACCTCCAGGACGGCTCAGAATCCCACGGCAGACTTCGAGTCCCTGGTCGTAACCCGGGATAAGTTGTACATCAGCCAGGCGTATCCCGCCCCTCCCCAGTCATGCGTGGGAACGTCGCCCCAATTATCCATCACGCTCAACAAAGCCAGGTTGACTCGTCCCCAGCTGGCATTTGTAAAAATGGTCTTGCCCAGTAGGAGTAGGAGGGTGATGCGAGCTAAAACGATTGCCCGCTCTGGCGCGATGTAAAGCACCCCATCTGGCTGACCCAGGTCCAACTCATCAGTAAAAAAGAGGGAGGTCTGCCAGGACATCTTGACCTCTGTGCCATGGGCCTGCCCACGAGGAGGATAAGCCCCGATCAATCGAATGATGTCCTCCCGGCTCGATACCGCCAAGGTAGATATCAGGACTCCACCTATCCTAATGCCAGTAATCATGGCCCAATCAACGGGTGTCGGCGTCAGCGTCAGCGTCAGCTCGGCGTATTACATGTGGAACGTCATGGTCTCGGGATGAAACCTCTCTATGAGGGCCTTCAGATAGGCGGCATCAGCCCTCATGGCAAGGCAGGACAAGAACTCCCCAAAGCCCACCTGCTCCAACAAGACTTTAACCACAGGGGGGACATAAAGGTAGAACTCGTGGAAATCGAGACACCCCCCACGGAATACAATGTTGGGCAGCTCCTGCACCCAAAGAAATACACATCAGATGGCAAAAAAAAAAACTGTGCAAAGGAAAGAAACTGAACCTATCTTTTACCTTGCCCGCTATTTCGAAATTTGAGATATGGGTGTGCTGCTGATGGAGGAGGCCGGGCAGCCTCACCCTGCATCTCGAGCCATGGGCCCGCCCTCCGCTCCACCCAGAGAAACTGTTCTCCCCGTGGACCATACACTATTTCGGGCCCCTCCTCGTGGCCCTCCTCGGGAATATGCTCACCCTTGCCCGACATGCTGGGGCAACAAAACAGTCACATCAAAGCAGATCAGTGATAAATAGCCGTCTTTTGCTATAGACTACGGGAAGGTAAGCATGCTCATCCTTTTTTTACCATTCTCAGAAACAAAGGTATACACACACATAAAACAAAAAAATCCCTTTTAATAAAATGAAAAGGTAAAAAAAAAAAACCCCTTCTTTTTCTTCTTCAAAAATAAAACAAATTTCCCCTTTTGAAAATCCTTAAAAATGAAAAGAAAAAAATCCTTTCTTTATGCCTCCACAATCATAAACCAAAAAAAAATCCTTTCTCTATGCCTCCACAATCATAAACCAAAAAAACAAAAGAAAAATCCTTTCTTTATGCCTCCACAATCATAAACCGAAAAAAAAAAAAAAAACCCTTCTTTATGTCTCAAAAAAAAATATATATATATAAATAAACAATCCATCTTTTACGCTTAGAGGAACCAAAGTGGAAACCAAAAAAAAAATCCTTTCTTCATAGTCCGTAAAATGAAACACAAAAATCCTTCTCTCATAAGAAGCAAACACTAAAACAGGAAAATCCTTCCTTTGATGTTAAAAAAAAAACAACAAAAAAATACATCCATGCCTTAGTTAGTTTTCAAAAATAAATAATATACTGAATAAACAACAAAGAAAAACAAAAATAAAATCCCGCTCCTTAATAAATCTTCAACAAAAACAAAAAAAAACAACCGAACCATTTTGTTAGTTAGTTGAGACCCCCAAAAAAAAAAATCCTCTTTCGTTAGTTTTCCAGAGAAAAAAAAGAGACACGAAAAAAAAGAGTCCTTGCTTTATATTTAGGATTGAAGGCAAAAAAAAAAAAAAAAGAGAAGAAAAAAAAAAACCTAAAATAGAGTCCTTTCTATGCATGAAAAACAACAACAACAAAAAAACATATATATTATGCATTAAATAAAAACCATAAAACAACAAAAATAAGACACCATTCATGGAATATCATCACCGCATCATAAATAAATATGCTCACAAGAAAAATAACCCATTTACCATCTAGAAATGCAAGATCATGATCATATTTGCATAAAAAAGCAAGAAAAATCAAGAAAAAAGAGTTCTAAATGATTACCTTATGAAGACGAAGGGGTCTTTGGTCTAGCGTAAGCCCGCGATCAATCCACAAGCAAAGTAATGGCAATGGGCACGCGTAGAGGCAACGTAAAGGAACCCTAAGGGGAGGGGGAACGGTTTTTCGATTTCAAAGAGGAAGAGAGGGGGAAGAATTCGAAATGAGGGCCCACAGCCCGAGTTCGGGCTGTTTTAACTACCCAGCCAAACTTGGCGCAACTAATAGTTGCGCCAGGCAAATGTTTGCCTTCCTTTGGCTTGGCGCAACTATTAGTTGGGCTAGCCTATCTTTGGGCCCATAGTGGCTTGGCGCAACTAATAGTTGTGCCAGGCACTCATGCCGGGTTTTGAGCCTAGTACGGGCTAGATGGCAAGACCGGTCCCCCCACTTCCTTTTGTTTGTTCGTTCTGTCACTTTCGACAGATGCACGCACCCCTAAGGCAGCATTTCAATCATCCTTCGACTTGCCAAGGAAGCCGTGCTAAAATAAGGACGGGCCGAGGTCAATGAGCACCTCGGTCCTACACACAAGGAAAATCCAAAAAAATAAAATAATAATAATCCCCACAGAGAAGCCGGAAATATTCACAAGACAAATCCACATAAAATGATAAAATTCCAAAAAAAAATTTACTCCAAAATTTCAAAAAATTCACATAAAATAATAACTCCAAAATTCCAAAAAAATTCACTCTAAAATTCCAAAAAATTCACATAAAATAATAACTCCAAAATTCCAAAAATTCACATAAGATAACAGCTTTAAAAGTTCAAAAAAATCCCATAAAATAATAGTTGAAAAATTTAAAAAAAAATTGCATAAGATGATAGGAAATCAAAAACAGATTTAAACTCGCCAGGCGCACAAGCATAAAGTGGTAAAATGTTAATATTTTATCAGCAATGCAGCTGTGCCACATTGAAGTCCTGAGTCGGAGGTTCGCCTCGGATCTTTGGATCCTGCCTTAAGGTAGGAGTAATGGTGTCGGTCTCGGTCAAACAATCCATGTTTCGATCAAGTCAACTCCACTGCTAAATCTTTGCGACGAGCGCTTCGTTTTGGACTCATGTGAACTTAAGTGTCTTAAGCTTCAGATTCTTCGTTGGAAAAGGTCAATCATTGGTTGAGACCAACCTGTTGAGAATGAGATTATGTGTCAATCAAACTATGTGCAACCATGCATTCAGAAGGGTTCATTTCCTTTTTATTTTCTGCAGGCTTAAAACCTGTATGGGCAGCGGTATCTCTATAAAGTGTACGCCATGCGTCTGAGTATCCGTATGATGGTCGTTTGTCCCCGTAAATTGTACCTGGGCGGGTCCAGGTCGGGGCTTCCATCGCCTTTGTCGTTGCTTATTGCCCCTAATGGGTGCATGTTTATGCATAGTTAATTGATGTTTATGATCATTATTGGTAGAAACCAGGATTGGATGTCCCTTTTGGGTAGACACCCGATAACTGGTTGGATCTGTTTAGTGGTATTTGAAGCTGGACGCTATGGGTCATGTGGATCTAGGGCACGTTTTGAAAAATGGCATGTACTCTCAAAAAGTGTTGTGACATCTATTCACTTCACTCGGGTGGTCATGCTAAATAAACTTTGAGATCGATGGGTTTGCCCAAAGATCTTGAACCCTGTTTTCAGCAGAGGTACCCGCGAATAATCTAATGAGGTCATCAAAATGCCTTATAGGATTAAACGCAAACTGTGGAGCCTTGCGTATGTTTACTTCACGCCTATCTTTGGATGTGGGTCGATCACCCCTCTTACTTACGAAGCTGTTGCATTCAGAATGAATCTCGAACATCAATCACCTTCAAAACATCTCGAGAAATGGATGTTTTTCCTGACTAACGGACTTTCGCAACTCAAGAGGCGAACGTTTTTCCCAGCTATTAGGCTTTCGCAACTCATTCCACCTCGGTTATACCCAGCAATGTCGCTAAGCGCTTGGGAACCGATTACCTTGAGAAACGAATGATTAGCCTGGAACTCCAGGGCTTTCATTTTCTCACCGTGTTACTCACCTGATGTTTAAAGTCCGTTCTGAATATAGTGGACTCGTCAGTAATGCCTTAGGCCTCTTCGAATGTCTCTTTTCTTTAACATTTGATCATTAGTGATCGGATACCAAAGAGGGGCATCTGTAGACACCCAAATTTGGCCCAAGGCCCGATCGAAACACATTTCGAGAGAGGTGCATTTCCGAGCATTTGATGGCATGTATGGAACCCTTAGGAATCACCCTAAACCCTTAGGAATCCCCCTAGATCCCTTAGGAACCTACCTCGAACCTTTAGAAACCAACCCCGACCCTTAGAACCCTTCTCGAACACTAACCTAACCTTCCCAGGTGATAAGGAGGAGGGGTGCACCAAAACTGGTTACGACCCTCTACAGTGACCAACTCTTATACCATTGAAGAGTAGAGGTTGTCAGCTTTCCAACGGTCAAAGAATTGCCCCAATCAGAGGTATATATCAGAAGTTATGGCAGTCCGAACCCGGAGGGCAGGAGGGTAATTTCAAGTAGGCCCCCTAGGGATTTGGCGCGACTAATTGCCAGGCTATTTCTCCCCAGAAATGGCCTGGCGCAACTAATTGTTGCACCAGGTATAAATTTTGCCTGGCGCAACTATTAGTTGTGCCAAGCCAATTCTCCCAGATTTTAAGCCTGGTGTAACTAATAGTTGCGCCAAGTTTAAAAGGTGGCCCTGTGCATTTCCCTGTCGCAACTATTAGTTGCGCCAGGCATGTGAATAGTAACTATGGGATTTTACCCTAAAATTTATGTTTGGGGTTTGACTTGTTGACTACCTCGACCTTTGGGGTGTGTTTTGATAGTTCTGTTGCACCCATTCCTTACCCATTAGAACCACCTTCACACCTTTCCAAGCTCTCAAAATCCTAGGAAACCTTAGATATGAGATTACCTAATTTCTAAACTCATTTAGCTCTTAAGTGGCCTCCTAACCCACCCTTTTACTATAAATTGAGAATTTCTACCTAAGAGAGAAAGAACTTAAAGTGAGAAGATCTTTCTCCCTTTGGTGCACACCCCCCATACAAATTCCAGAATTCACAAAACTCCTTTAGACCTTAGCATTTCATAGAAAACCCTTAGGTTAGGTGTGTGTGATCCCCTAGCCTTCCTTCCCTACCTCTTAGCTTCAAGCCTTAAGAGTTAGAACCTCACTTTCCACCATACAAAGCCTTCAAGAGCTCATCAAAGCAAGCCACGCAAGGCTCTCCTATGGTGCTACAAGGGCCCGAGGGCTTTGGCTCTCCCCTTTCTTCTCCTATCTCTTTCTAGCTCCCTCCATCCTCCCATTTATGCCGTTATGCCGCCAATTTTTCGGTAGGAACGGAGGGGTGTTGAGAACCAGAAAATACCATTCTCCACCCTTTAACCTAGGCCTTGATAGACCCTTGAGAGAACTAAATAAGTGTTTTAAGTGCTTGTGTTACAGCTAACAATAAAGACAGGCTTAACCATGAAAGCAGCCTAAAAGTGCCAAAAAGATGATAATCCATGTCGATCCAAAGGAAGAAAGAGAAGGGACAACCTCACTAGCTGTCAAAATGCCTGAACTGAAGAGGCAAAGACCTGGTCTCAACCCAGAAAAGAAATGTGGAGCAATTCGAACAGAAAAATGCACTACAGAGTGCTTTTCGAAAAGAATCTGAACATTTCGAAAAGAACCTGAACTCTGCGAAAAGAACTAAAAGCTCCAGGCTTAGTTTTCGAAGAGCACCTGAACTCTTCGAAAGGATGATTGACCTATTCGAAAAGAAGAGAACTCCTTGCGAACAGAACCTGAACTTTGCGAAAAGAGCTTCAGGAGTCACAGTACCTTGCGAAAAGTTCCCTAAACTATGCGAAATGGTATTCTGGAGATTCCTAGCTTTTGCAAGGGTAATTCAGTAATCTTTTTCACGCGTCCCAATGCATTTAAAAACCTAGGGACATTCCAGAAGATTCTAAGCATGAAGCGAAGGCATATTCCACCCCATGTGAGCACCCGAAGATGAAATCACTTGGCGGGAACTTCTAGAAGCTCTAACAGATTTTCAAATTACATAACAGAATTGATGCTTACGTCGCCGATTGGTGAACGGATCGAGCAATTCGACGAATCAGATCTGGATCCTTGTGCTCGACTACCATTGGTTGATATAGATCTGAGCACTTCTGATTGGTCGATACGCATCTGAGCGAGACCTGGGGAAAACTATAAATAGATGAACCATTTGCCCAATTTGGGCATCCAGATTTTGAGTTTCATTCCTATTCCCCCATTTCCAAATCAGCTAGTTTGTCTGAAACCCCTGTAATAGCCTAACTTTTACTTGCAATTGAGAGTTGTGAGATACCACTGTAATTCAAAAGAGAATTGTATTCAAGACTAGAAATCTGAGAGCTGTTTAAGCTGTGCTCTGTAATTGTAATGGTGAATTTGAAAAGGTTGCTGTAAACCGTACATTCTCAATTGAATTCGTGTTAAGGGTTCCCTCTGATCTCCTTATTGCACTAGACTCCTTTAGATTTACTATTTTTCATGCAATTTCCCTTGATTCATTAACCCTGTGGGAATTAGTGTTTGTAACCTAATCTCTCACAGCATTTGTAGTGATATTTCTTGTTCTAAATTAAGCATTTAGATTAAAGACTATTGGATGGTCTGTGGCCATTGAAGTGGACAGACCATAGCCATAAGCCTAAATCTAATCCTTGAGTTAGATTTATTCTCTTACATCTGTGCTTGTAGCCAGATGAAGATTGGATCATCTCTCATTTGATCTGCAGTCATTCTCATTTTGTTTCAAGGACCAAATCAAAGTTATATATTATTTCTCTATTTTTTATAAGTTTACATCAAAATTTCCCCAACTTAGATCTGGATCATTTAGTTTAACTTTTACTTTTATCATTTAGTTAATGTGACAAATTCAACCTCCCATCTTATGTGCTTTGTAGATAGGATAAGAGGCCAGATCTGGTAGCTCAGATCTGAAGGTTTATCTTGCATTTTAAACAAATTCTCTGTGGACGAACTTTTACTCATTTATATTTAAAACTTGCTACAATTGGCCCTGATCTTACAGGCTAATTCACTTCTCTCTGTGCTGATATTTCTTTACTCTTTTTAATATTCCAGATTCAGTATAACTTAGCAGTTGCAAATTTGTTTTCAAAACACAAATAAATCATGCACACTTAGAATAACCAACAAGGGGCACAAATAGGATTCTAAGCCCTTTAGGGTAAGAGGAAGCTATTTTCTTTTATTTCACTTCATTTTATTTTTGGCCATTAGTAGAGACAGCGTTAAGCAGGTTGATCAGGTGCCTAACACCTTCCCGATCGATAACCGAAGCCCCTACCCAAGAACCTTTGGTGTGGACCGGATTCAGAGTCATATTTTTAGCACTTCGGTGCTCATAAAAATGAACTAGGTATCCCGGGACACCAAAAGCTCTGGGTGGCGACTCCATATTTTTTTTATCGTTAGAGAGTGCATCGTCGCGACGAGGATCGTCCCGATTCCCATGGTTGCACAGAAGTTTTCTTTTATTAGAATTAGCATAATGTAAACCGACCCTTTATGATCTATAAATAAGAGGGCTCAACATAGGAGTAGAGTTATCGAAGGAACTCTTAGCATCAATTGATGATTGAGGTTAGGTCTTTCTTCGATCAAAAGTAAAGTAGAGTAGAGTAGTTTAGATATCCAAGGTTTCTCGAGAGCAATTGATGCCTGTGATCGGGAGCTGGAAGATTAGAGTAGAGTATTTATAGTTTCCCAGAAGTAATTAATGCTTGCAACTAAGGGATGAAAGATCTTTTTATTGCTTTCTAGTTTAGATTTATTCTCATGCACTTTCACTGCTTTGTAAATATCTAAAGTTTTTTATTTGAATTGAGATCTGATTGAGAATTTTAGATTAGTGTAACGATTTTACTTTCCATCTTCAATTTTCTTGAGTTTGATTGACACCCAAAATTTAGGAAGATTGTTGATTAGTTTAAATCTGTGTTAAGGAATTCTAGCTTTTGATTGACACAGAGGATTAAGATACGGTGTAACGATACTTTATTTTGTAAATATTCAAGATCTGAAAGATTGTGATTGACAACCATAATCTGGAAGGAGAAGGATTTAGATTTATTTTTTACAATTTAGTTTAAACAAACCATTTTGTTCTTTATATTTCTCCAATAGTTTAGGATCTTAAAAGATAAATACAAGTTTTTAAATAAACAAAATAACATCAGAATAATCACCTTCCTCATGGGAATGATCTTATACTAGTGTTGCAATTTCCATTGTGCGCTTGCAATATGTTAAGACTTAGTACGATAAAAGTCCGATCAAGTTTTTGGCGCCATTGCTAGAAAAGTGGATTTTATTCTTTATTTTATTTTTGTTTTGAAAAATAATATTTGTCTTTCTCTTTTTATTTTATTTTTATCTTTATTTTTCTTTAATCACTTCTTTATCTTTCACAGGTTTATTCAGAGGTGCGAATAAAAGGTTTCAACACTTCTTCTGACAAGAGAAGCTAGAGGCTCAGATTTATTTTTTCTTTTTACTTTCTAAAATAAAAATGATATAAAATAAAAATAAAAATAAACAGATACAATAATCATTCTAGCCATTTCGCTCTGATCTAATTCCATTTACTATGGCAGAGAAAGATCAATTTGTGTCTAAACTGTTGAGAGAGTATTATGCATTGATACCTCTTACACCTCCCTCATGTATTCAATTACCCCCTTGTTGGTGCATGCTTTTTCTGGGTTCCTCTTGGTCCCCATTGAATCAGTGGCTCCAATTCTATCCAAGTGGCCTCTAGCGATGCGGCGTTTGGAATGAGGGAGGTAAAATAAAATAAAAAGGGTTTTCTAGGAAGATTCCTAGTTTGTTGTGATCGCCAGCTACAGATATTTATCAACGCTGTAACACGTCAATGATCACGCTTTAGAGCGAGTGTGGGTTACTTCTTTACTGAATCGTCCACCTATGAACCTCAGCAGCAATGTCTCTTTTTATGATTTAGATAGTTTAATTTCCCTTTTTTTCTTCCTCTGTTATCGTTGTGGCTCTGATCAGTTCAGATTTTCCAATTCTATTATTATTTTTTGTTATATGGGTTGATTATAGTGAGTTAATCTGGTATTCTAATACTATCAGGAGTCTAACTAATCTTAGTTTCCTAATCTTATTAGAAGTCTAATTAATGTTAGTTTCCTAATCTTATTAGGAGTCTAATTGATATTAGTTTCCTAATCTTATTAGAAGTCCAATTAATTTAGTGTCCTAATACTACTCAAAGTCTGATTAACATCAGTCTCCTAATTGTACTAGGAATGCAAGCATATAAGTTCCAATAGAACTCTAATTAAATCAAGCATGCTAATTATACTAGGATTCTGAGCAAAGCAAGTATTTCAATTGTACTACAATTCTAATTAAAACAAGTATACTAATTTTACTGAAATTCTAACTGAAATAGATATAATAATCCTACTAGAATTCTAATTAAAATAAAAGACTGATTTTTGTTAAAGCTCTAATTAAGGCAACAAATTAACTTTTACTAAAAATACTAATCAAAATAAAAGAACTGTTTTTTTTTCTAAAATCAATAATCAATGAATAGATTATAGCAAAGTCTAATTAATCATAAATAAATTAAATTTCCTAAAATTCTGATTAAAGCAATTGATTAACTAAACTGAAAAATCTGATTAAAGCAATTAAATAATTATATCAAAGCCTCATTAATGCAGTTAATAAATTATATCAAAATAAAAAACTAACTAAAGCAATTAATTAATTCTAAAATTCTAAAAAAAGGGGGGTTTGGGCCCATTATGCTAAGGAGGATTAGCCTCATTCCCGAGTACCCTCTATAAGCTCCCTTGGGCAAATCGGGTGGCTGAGATTGAAGATAAATTGGATTTTAGACTGTGAAATAGTCTAAAATCCAATTTATGAACTAAATTATAAACTAGAATTATAATTTAGTTCATAAATTATAAACTATAATTTAAAGTTTTAGGAGTTGATTTCGAAGTGATAATTATGAACTAAATTATAAACTAGAATTATAAAAACTAAAATTAATATTTAGGATTTTTAAAGATATTAAAATAGGAAATTAAAACTATAATTTAAAGTTTTAGGACTGAATTCGGGTCCAAAATTAGAAAATCAAATCGTATGATTAAGGAGTGGTTCTAGAGTCTAAGACCTAGAACTAGAAATTAATAATAGGACTGAAGATTAAAATTTTAGAACAAAATTAAAGCCTAGGATCGGTTCATCGGACCGTCGGATTAAGGACAGGCTCGAGAAACAGAGAACTAGAACCAGATAGAGAGAACTACGGTTCAAAAAGGGTGCTACGGTCTAAGACTAAAAATTAAAACTAATAGAATTCCTAAATCTAGAGACTAGAAGTTACGATCATGAATTAAAAATATTAAATCCTTACCTAGGGTTGGGGCTGCGGAGAGAAATCTCGAAGGTTCGAAGCTTGAATCTCGAAATCATGACTAGGTTCCTCTATGGGTTTATCTTCGAAGTTCTTTGGCTTCGAAATCCTAAAAAAATTATGTTCTCTCTCTAAAAATTGCCAGGCTCTTTCCAACCTCCCGAGCGAATTAAGAAAAAAATCTTTTATAGGTTTTTCTCCAATTAAACGCCCTGTTTCAGGCGTTTAGCCAGATTGCGCGTTGGTCTCCTGGTGCTTAATTGCTTTGAGTCGGTCACCGACTTAGTAAGCGACCAGCTGACTTGCTCAGCGAGTTTCCCAGTTCTAATAGCATTAGGACTAATTGCACGCGTAATGTAGTGTGTGCAATTCGATTAAGCATTTCTTCCGAAGTGCTCGATCGAGGAAACTTGGGGGTCAAGGACTGCGAGGCTAGGTTGGGCGTAGGCCAATTGTGCCCTGGAGATGGGGTGCCCAATCCGATTGTGCGTCTAATTTTAGATGTGTGATCAAGTCTCGAGATGGTCTAGGAAAGAAAGTTTGGTCTAGAAGGGGAACTGATTGCACGTGTGGTTTTACGTGCAATCAAATTACACGCAAGATTTCAGGCATAAAATTCGAGGTTGTTCAGGTTTGGGTCAGGTCTGAAATGCTAGACTATTGTTTTAGTCTGCATTTTGACTATATATTATTATTTTAGTATATAATCTCCCCATGTTGGGATCCGAGCCATAGAGCTATTATTTCAACTTGTGTTCAGCCATGTGCTATTATTTCAGTTCATGGTCCCACATTAAGGTTGAGGTCAAAGGTTGACCAAATGAATTCATATACTTTGAGAGGGCAAAATGGGGGTGTCTATAGATGCTCCTCTTTGGCGCGCTCTTGCGAAGTAAGAACTCGTCGAAGAAGTAGACACCCCTCATTCGAGGTGTCTTCTCATTTCTCTTAGGAATTCACAAATGTGAACTGGGGATGCTGACATGACAGGCTTGGCTTTCTTATCTATCAGCGCAAGCTAAAATAGAGCATTTGAAGGGCAAATGGTAGCTATCGAAGGGCACATTTTGAATCTATGGGTGCATGGCGCATCCCGCTATATGGCGCAGTGTAACAAAGGGATTTTATGCAATCGAGGTACTGGGGCATTAATCAAATATTCAAAACAAGGTCCAGGGACTGATAATAATAAGATGAAGTATCATGTAATATCAAAGGCTTTTACAAGTCATGTCAGACCGGACGCGTTATTGCTCACACCAATGCGCGTCAGGCGATCCTTTTCCAATAGGCATTTGTAAGTTCTTAGATTAAATATACTCATTGTTTGGCTTCCCAAGGGAATTCTGATCCTAATGCATCTGAACAAATGATTCTACGCAGTGGCGTATGCGCTTGATCTAATTTTGCGCAGTGGGGTATGCGCTTGATTGTGAGTTTAGGGAGTCTTAGGAGTTAAAGGTCGGGGCTAAGTGTAATTCATTGTGCGCGAGTAACAGGGTGCTTGATCAGGTTTTTTGGTATTTAAAGGAAGGTGAGTCGGGTCTATTTATCTTGTTGCTTGGTTCTTTTTTTCTTCACTTTTTTTTTTTTTTTGAAGTAAGGGGCTTTTTGAAGATTCGAGAAAATTGAAAATTGAAAATTTTAGAGATTTTAACTTAAGATCAATTCAGTAGTAAAATGGCAAAAAACGTGGCTTCCAAGATGTCGCTGAGTAGATCCACTGATACGAGATTTATGGACCCAACCGTTAGTGTGGTTGTCAAGATGACACTTGGCATGCCGGATACTCCGTCTAACCTTCTCGATGAATACTGATGATTGTCTCTTATGGGAGGACTATAGTAATTCACGAGTCGAGAGAGACGGGTTTTAAAATATTTTGACTTAATCATAGCTAACTATAATTTTATAGGGAATATCGAGTAATTAAAAAGTGGGTGGTACGTACCTGGGGGAGATACTTACTTTGAGTTATGCGCAGCTTGTGGCAGGATTGGTGATGTTGCAGTGTCGCGATGGGACTTTATGGCTATTACTATAATGCAGTGTTCCTGGTGTGATGTCGTGATGGGACTTGGGAGGTTTCTTTCTCCCCTTTGGCTGCGTGTTGGATGAGTCTTGGTGGGATGTGGGAATTTTGACAAGGTGTTTGCGCTAGAACTCGGCTTTGGTTGGATGCAATGGGATATTAGCGTAGTGATAAATTTGAGAGGAGGGCTCTTTACTTCAGCGATGGGATATTGGTCGAGTTTTGTCCCCTTCCATATGGTGTGGTAGGTGTCGTTTGAGCTTTTCGGATAGTGATGTTTGCGATGGGGTGCCAGTTGAGCGTAGTTAGCAGTGGGATATTGGTAGGTTACTTGTGCGATAGGTGTGTCTTATTCTTTTTTTTGGCAGATCTTGAATTATGAAAGATTATATTGTGGTTGCATCGTGATTGGCTTCGTCTTTGACTTCTCACGAGAGGGTGTGTGATGGCATGGTTGATTTATCGCGATGGGGCTGAATATGTGTGGTATCATGTGTGCATCTTATCATGGTGGGATGTGTGTGACGGGGGTACGTGATCAGATAGGGGTAAGTGGAAAGTGATTTTGGTTGCGAGGAGTGGAGTAGTGTGTTGGTTGCTTTCACTATGTCGCGGTAGGGGGTGTCATCCGTGTCGGTGATATGCGTGTCCTATCGCGATGGGATAGGGGGTGCTATTAATGCTCCCTTCTCGTGTGCGGGTACGCTATGGGGCAGGTAAATTTTGGCAGTAGTGGGATAGAAGGAGCAATGGTGTAGATTTTGTTCAAAGTCAGGTATTGCGTCGCCAATTTTAGGTCACTTAATATGATTGCGTGCCTATTTTTGGGCATGATCTCGGACTTGAGGGGCGATTTACGCGTGTGCAAGCCAGCTTGTGATTTTATTATGCGCAATAATAAAAGCGCGTGATCGGAGCATCGCCAGGTCAGTGTACGGGTGACCTTTCGTATTGCACAGTGTGAGTCAGTTGTTTGATTGGATTGAGCGGCCTATGGCCAGCACGTAATTAGAGCGATGCGCCGTTGGTACGGGTGATGGTTTCATTGAGCGCTTGGGTATTAGCGTGTGTTTTGGATTGTGCGCGACGTGCGTGGCATGTGATCGAATTAAACGCACGTGTCTCAGGCACGTGGTTAAGGCCATACTCTATATAACCGAGAGAGACTTCATTTGTTTTTCATTCACTGGTTTAATCTCGAGTTTTGACCTTTCTTAGTATTTTGTGTTCTAAAAGTCGTGTTTTGGCGATATTGGGCGATCTAACTGCCCGATTGGGATGTCGTTTCTTCCTATATACATTATTTTGTGTGATCTTCGTCCTGAGGTGATGCTCGAGGGCGGTATTGGGAATGAGGGTGCTAGTCTTCATATCGATCCCTTTTAGGGAGTAGTAAAGGCAGTGTTGAGGAGGTGGCGGTGGAGGAGGCGAAGATGGCGGAAGAGAAGGAGTAAAAAGTGGAGGAATATGTTCCCTAACCAATCCTCCATTTCTTCTTTCGGTGGTTCGTTTAGATGCTCTGCTCCTTGCTTTGTGTCTGTTTCGGGTCCCCAGTCTTTGTTTTGGGTTGTAAGATAGGTTCTAGGTTTTTGTATTGGGTTGTAAGTTTAGGAGGTATGCCTCTAGTGATTCTTGTAAAATTTTAAATAATAAATAAAAGGGCATTTCTTTTGTTTTATTATGCTTGTTTATTGATTTAAATTTATTAATGGATTAGTTGGATTTATTTGATTTGTTTTAGTTTAGGATTTAATTCGGCGTAGAGTTTTTTTTTTCGAGATTAATTTGCTTTGTTTAGAAGGTTTACTTAGTTCTATTGGGTTTGTTGGAGGCATTTTTTTTGGTGGGGTCTCCAAACAAGTTAGGGTCTCATTTTAGAGAGTTTCTTTTTTTTTGAATTTAAAGTTTAAGGTATTTTGTTTTGGTCTTTTGTTTGATTTGAGATGACTTTTGTTAAAAGGTGTGAGTTTTTCTCTTCTCAAAAGTTCTAGATGGGTGTTAGGTGTTTGAATCTTATTGGTTTATCTAGGCTTGGGGGGATTTGTGCTTCTTTGGAGTAAGTGTTGTGTGATTATTGGTCATCTAGGTTGTCATAGATCATGGTCTTTCGAGGGGGGTATGTGTTTGGTTTTGGATTTAATTAAATTGGGAGGGTGTTCAAGGTGTGACATTTGTCACTCTGTGGTTTAGGAAGGCAGAGTTTATAAATGTGTGAGCCAAGGGGCTTTGGGTTCTTGTTGTTTTGGATTTTTATTTCAAGTTTAGGGTTAAAAGTTTTGAGGCATTTTTTTTTTTATTTTGTTTGAGAGTTAGGGCATTTTTTTGTTCATTAATGTCTTTTCTTCCTCTCTACTTTGTATCTCAGGTATTGAATTCGAGGAGTTGTGGTTATTAAATGAATTATTTAGGATGGACGGGATTGGGAATGTAAGGTAGTGGCTGAATTGCTATCATGCTAAGGGAAGAGGTGGAGGAGAAGAAGGTGGCAGAAAGGAAACCCAAGGATAAGGCAGGGTCAGAGTTCTCGTGACCGATGCCTATGTTTCCTCGGTAGGCTCTGTAGATTCAATGTTAGTTGCTCCTCCTTTTTAGGGTTTCTAAGGTGAGCTTCCAACAATGGATCCCGTAGGTCCTGGGTGGCTTTTTGTGAGCCACGCTTTCTTTTC
The DNA here is from genome assembly GCA_021018995.1 of Chloranthus sessilifolius. Classification (NCBI taxonomy): domain Eukaryota; kingdom Viridiplantae; phylum Streptophyta; class Magnoliopsida; order Chloranthales; family Chloranthaceae; genus Chloranthus; species Chloranthus sessilifolius. Next base: position 37,422,143 of record CM037586.1, read on the forward strand.
TGTCGGTTTGGGGCGAGGGGGAGAGGTTATCACGGTTAGAATTCGTTTAGGGTGCGTTCCTCCTCTGGGCTTTACTGAGATTTCTAGTTTCCCGAATAAATTCGGATTTGGGCATTGCCTGAACATATGGATTTTAAGTTCTTTGTTTTAATTTGTATATTTAGAGGGTATGCCCTCGATGTATTTTGTAATTATTTTATTTATTTATGAAGGGATTATGTTCTCAATTGCTTTTGTGGTTTTTTTTTTTAGTTAATTTTAGTCTGATTTGCTTGGTATTGCATTCGACTCATTTTTAATGTGATGTTTATTTGTTTGAGTTCAGTTTGATTTTATTTATTTTGATTTTTTTTGTGTGTTAGGGGTAATTTTTTTTTGTTTTTTTTTTTTCGGTTTAGTTCGAGTGTATAGACAATGGGGGGTATTAGTTGGAGCAAATTTTGTTTTGTTCGAAGTGTGTAAATAGTGTCGGGGTATTTTTTTTTTTCGGGTCGTATATCTCTTCAAGTTAGGAGCGTTTTTGGATTAGTCTTATCAAGGGCGTGGTTTAGGCTTGGTAATTAGTGTTGGGAATCTCCTGGTTTAGGCCTGTGAACACGCTGTTCTAGGCATATGTTTTCTTTATATTTCTGGGGAATTGCACGCATCCCTCCAGGCGTATAAACGACTTGCGCGTCCAAAATAAGGCACACGTTCTAGGGCGTCATAAAGTTATTAAGCACCAGGCTACGGTCGTTTAACTGAGTTAAACACAGGGTGAGCAATGCAGAATTAGGGCGGTGGCTGGTTATTGTTGAAGTGACTGTTGGCATTTGGGCGTGCTGGTTCCGGTGCTTTATGTGATTATGCGCTTGGTGGGCGATGCGCAACCAAGTGGACGGGTTAGTTTGAGTGGGCGATAATTCATTTGCGCGCTCCATACCGATTGTGTGATCCGAATTAAGCGCAGGAGATGTGGTGCGTGATTGGTTTGAGTGCCTAGAATTACGTGCTTGATTCAACTGTTCCCTATAAATGGTTTAAAGTTCATTTTTGTCGCGCGATCCATTTTGGTCTTTGATTCTCAGTTTCCTTGTTTCTTTGTACTCTAATTTTCATGTTTTCGCAATATCTTGTGATCCGATCATCCATTTCAGGCGCCGTTTCTTTCATTCTCTTCAGTTTTTTGAGTTATTTGTCTTAGGAAGGAGTTTGAGGGTGGCAGGTTCTATTTGTCTATATCAGAGATGGAGCAAATGTTAGCGGCATAGATTGGTGAGTCTTTTGAGGCTCGGACTAGTGTCGTTGATGAGGACGAGGCAGAGGTGCAACAGGGTGGGGCATGTCGAGATCACAGACACTTCCTGCCGGAGGACTTCTTCACTCGAGGCTGGGTAGGTACTCATGAGGATTTTGTTGTTCGGGAGATTCATGCGGGGTATCCTCCTCATTTTCAATTGAGATGATCTGTTAGCAAGACGAGTGAGGGGGTTTTGTGGCGGGGCCCCATCGTCTAGAGGTTCCAAGGACTCCGGGTGTTGGATTTGTATTTTTGGATGATCTGTCTACAGACCTCTGAGCTAATGAAACTAGCGACAGCGGTGCTCGTCAACCCCAGTGGCAGCGTAGGGAGTAGGGGTGTGTGTGTGTTTAATTTGTCCATTGAGTGTGTGTGTTGTATATACGTAGGGGGGATGCCCCTGGTGACAACTGTAATAAGAAAGAAAATTTTTGACATATATATATATATATATATAGAGATTTTTTTTGGTTTAGATGTACCTGATTGGCTCTTTTCCTTTTGATTACCTTTGGTATCTACCTTTCGCTTTTCTTCTTGGTGCTATCAATCGTCATCGGGACTTGGATGCTTCCTGAGTTGGCCAGGTGGTGGTTGAAGGTTGCTTTGTAATTGTACATGTAAAGGTGTTGCTATTAGTAATTTTTGTTCTCCCCCTTGCTAGTTTTCAAGGGGGGTGAGTATCTCAGACCGAGGTCTGGTAGTAAAAGATGGATATGTGTTTTTTTTCTTATATTTTTTTTTTTTCCTTTTTTTTTGAAATAAGAGTAATGCAACAGGGAAAGCAAATAGCTAAGATGGAAATAATAAAAACAATAAAAATAAAAATGCCCCAGTGTAGGAGTGTGGTAGATTCGACGGTACAGTATCTTCGGTAACATTCCTCGGATGGTAACTCTGTCATTCCTTGTCTTCTTTATGGACAAGTTGGTACTTCTAATGTGATTCTCCTTCTGATAAAAAAAAATGCCCCAGCGTGTAGATGCAATGGAGCTTTTCTGGGCTTTAGATGAGCACTTTGGGTCTATAGGTAGTCATGGGTATTTGGTGAGTTACTTTTGAAGAAAAATTCATCAGTACTGTCGTCGAATCGGGGGAGGTCTCTTTGATTAGGTCAATAGTATATGGGGGTTTATCTTAGGGTATTAGTTATCCTATCCCGTGGTTATCAGGGAAAAGTACGGTAGGTATAATAGGTGATTGCGTAAGTCGTCATTCATCAATTTTCAGTTTCATTCCTAGGAGCATCCTATGAAGTCTCTGATTTATCGCCTGAAATAAAAGTAGAAGAGGGAGGTAAGGCTTAGTGATATGGGGAATAGTTTATATCTAACACTTTCCAAAAGGGATGGGTAACAACCTTTTTTTTAGAGGGATACGGGATGCCATGATTGAGCTCTTCGTCATATTTTGATACCATCAACATCTCACATTCTATGGTCAACAGGAATTTATCCTCCTCCCACCACCTTACGATGACATCTAGTAGTATGGGGACATCAGGGATGCCCTCGCAGCTTGCTTATACACTTCTGTTGGTTATTCTAAGTGTGCATGATTTATTTGTGTTTTGAAAATAGATTTGCAACTGCTAAGTTATACTGAATCTGGAATATTAAAAAGAGTAAAGAAATATCAGCACAGAGAGAAGTGAATTAGCCTGCAAGATCAGGGCCAATTGAAGCAAGTTTTAAATGTAAATGAGTAAAAGATCGTCTACAGAGAATTTGTTTAAAATGCAAGATAAACCTCCAGATCTGAGCTACCAGATCTGGCCTCTTATCCTATCTAAAAAGCACATAAGATGGGAGGTTGAATTTGTCACATTAACTAAATGATAAAAGTAAAAGTTAAACTAAATGATCCAGATCTGAGTTGGGGGAATTTTGATGTAAACTTATAAAAAATGGAGAAATAATATCTAACTTTGATTTGGTCCTTGAAACAAAATGAGAATGACTGCAGATCAAATGAGAGATGATCCAATCTTCATCTGGCTACAAGCATAGATGTAAGAGAAATAAATCTAACTCAAGGATTAGATTTAGGCTTATATCTATGGTCTGTCCACTTCATTGGCCACAGACCATCCAATAGTCTTTAATCTAAACGCTTAATTTAGAACAAGAAATATCACTACAAATGCTGTGAGAGATTAGGTTACAAACACTAATTCCCACAGGGTTAATGAATAAAGGGAAATTGCATGAAAAATAGTAAATCTAAAGGAGTCTAATGCAATAAGGAGATCAGAGGGAACCCTTAACACGAATCCAATTGAGAATGTACGGTTTATAGCAACCTTTTCAAATTCACCATTACAATTACAGAGCACAGCTTAAACAACTCTCAAATTTGTAGTCTTGAATACATTTCTCTTTTGAATTACAGAGGTATCTCACAGCTCTCAATTGCAAGTAAAAGTTAGGCTATTGGGGTTTCAGACAAACTAGCTGATTTGGAAATGGGGGAATAGGAATGAAACTCAAAATCTGGATGCCCAAATTGGGCAAATGGTTCATCTATTTATAGTTTTCCCCAGGTCTAGCTCAGATGCGTATCGACCAATCAGAAGTGCTCAGATCTGTATCAACCAATGGTAGTCGAGCACAAGGATCCAGATCTGTTCTGGCCAATCAGAATTGCTCGATCTGGTTCAGCCAATCAGGTGACATAAGCATCAATTCTGTTATGCAATTTGAAAATCTGTTAGAGCTTCTAGAAGTTCCCACCAAGTGATTTCATCTTCGGATGCTCACATGGAGTGGAATATGCCTTCGCTTCATACTTAGAATCTTTTGAAATGTCCCTAGGTTTTTAAATGCATTGGGACACGTGAAAAAGATTACTGAATTACCCTTGCAGAAGCTAGGAATCTCCAGAATACCATTTCGCATAGTTTAGGGAACTTTTCGCAAGGTACTGTGACTCCTGAAGCTCTTTTCGCAAAGTTCAGGTTCTGTTCGCAAGGAGTTCTCTTCTTTTCAAATAGGTCAATCATCCTTTCGAAGAGTTCAAGTGCTCTTCGAAAACTAAGCCTGGAGCTTTTAGTTCTTTTCGCAAAGTTCAGGTTCTTTTCGAAATGTTCAGATTCTTTTCGAAAAGCACTCTGTAGTGCATTTTTCTGTTCGAATTGCTCCACATTTCTTTTCTGGGTTGAGACCAGGTCTTTGCCTCTTCAGTTCAGGCATTTTGACAGCTAGTGAGGTTGTCCCTTCTCTTTCTTCCTTTGGATCGACATGGATTATCATCTTTTTAGCACTTTTAGGCTACTTTCATGGTTAAGCCTGTCTTTATTGTTAGCTGTAACACAAGCACTTAAAACACTTATTTAGTTCTCTCAAGGGTCTATCAAGGCCTAGGTTAAAGGGTGGAGAATGGTATTTTCTGGTTCTCAACACACCCCCAAACCTAAGCTTTGCTAGTCCCTTAGCAAAGTCAAAATTAAAAACAGAATAAAAAGCCACTTTTGTAGGGAACACAGTTGCATTTAGCATATACAACAAGCCTTTTAAACCCCTAGGTGATCCCTAGTGGAGGAGTGAAGTCTCCTGAGGGTTTTCAGTGAAGGTACCCACAAACTTCTCCAATAAATCAGTTAAGATCAATGCAGTTCTGTTAAAGCAAACTTTCATCCAATCAGATTATTCACACGCATCAAATTTGTGAAAATTTTCAAGAAAACATCAGTTCAAAACTAAAATTCTGATGTAATTCCTTTTACCATTCACTCAATTTGTGTCAAAAAGTTATTTACAAGAAAAATTAATGAACAGCTTGCCTTCTATTTGAGAATCCAGCTTTGATGTTACCCCAAATAAGTCGATTTCAAACCCAACTCTCACCAGGTTTTCACTCAACATGTAAGTAAGAGGGTTGTACTATTTCACACGGCTCAAGCAAGCGATTCTGACCCACAAATAGGACTGTAAGCATGAGCATAGGCATTGCTTTTTAGCTCTGAATTCACTGCTCTTTTCACCATAGATTACACAAATCCTTATCTCCATGTGACAGCTCAATCCATCGTTGATCAGTAAGGACTTTAACTTGGGTTGTAATGTGGCTTATGGGTGAAATTTATCAAGAATAAAGGGGTGGAATGGAGTTCAAAATTGAGAAGTCAGTCAAGGTAAGGAGGTGATAGACACACCTTCTTTAATTCAAAGACAATTTCATCTTCTTCTTTGAATTTCGAGCCAAAGTGGCCATCTTTTCTCTTTCTTTTCAAACTTCCAATGAAATGCCTTCTTTTTTTTTTTTTTTTTCAAAGCAACATTGATGAATGCCACATTTCTTACGCTAATACATCATTGCCTTCAATTATTTTTTACCAAATTGTTACCCAACTCACCTTTCTTGACTTTCTTTCCTTTACCTTACGAATTCTCGAGTGAGGTTAGGCTAAATGAGGTTGATGAGGTTTCAAAGAAATCTTGGATTTATAAAGCTCAATTGGTGTGTATCAAGGGCAGTTTCAAAAGGTTGGGCTTTTTGAAGTTCAAACTGTCTAAAAGGAGGCCTTACATCATGTCTTTAATATCATGATTGCTGTCAAACTATTTTAACTTGGATATATGTAACTTCTAGTGATAACAAGGTGTTTAAATAGTCCTAGAGTAAAAATTGCCAATTCATACCTCCAAGGAATACATTTCAGGTCCAAATCTCACTAGGTGTGGTTTTCTATCAAATTCCTGAGGTATATCATCACTGTTTTCTCTCTTTTTAGGTTTACTAAAACATCAATTTTCTTTTGGAAATTTTCTGACATTCACTTCATGAAAGTATTAGAATTAGACTAGAAATTAATTTCAAAAAGTTTTTAACTTCCTCATTTTTCAAAACAACAGGTGTGAAATTACTTCATTTTCAAAAATTCTACTGATCATAAGCTGCATTGATGTTAACTCATTTATTGACATTTCTGCCACACCCCCAAACCTAAGGTGAGCAGGGTCCGCACTGGTCCAAAGCAAAGAAAAGAAACAATCAAGCAGAAATCATAATGACAAGAAGAAAGAACAGAAAGTGGGGAGAGGTGAAGGAGACTCAACCAGAGCTACCTCAGGTTCAGTTTGGGTAGCATGGGCAGTAGTGGTGAGGGTGGGGAGATCAACCAATACTACCTCAGGTTCAGTTTGGGTAGCATGATCATCAACAGCAGGTACAGTGGCTAAGGTAGTTGTGTGGGATGTGGAGGCTAAGGTTTGGAGAAGGTCATTGGTCACAGACTGATTATTTGTGTTGATCTGTAGTTGGGCTTGGATGGATTGGAGAAAGGTAAGTACTTGGCTAATTGATTCAGGTGTGGGTGTGGTATGCATAGCAGGGGCTGGTAAAACTAAAGTGGATGGTGGAGGTGCAATGGGTGAAATGGCTGTAAAGGGAGAAGTAGCCAAGTGAGTGAAATGAGGAGGGTCAGATATAGGGATAGATTCAAGCCCAACGTTTTCAAAAATAGACCCCATCAATGATGAATAAGCCTCTGTAGTGAAAGGCTCAGGTTCAGGGGTATGGGATACTTCAGGTGTGTGGGCTGAAGGAGCAGGTGAACTTGAGAGGCTTTGGAGAAGAGGAGTGCTAGGAGATTGTTCAATAAAATCTGTGGCCAGGTCTTGGGCATTAGTGGGAGAAATTGGTGGTGTGAGTATGGCTGTAGTGGTTGGTGTAGAGGGGGAATCTGCAATTGGGATAATGGTGGTTATGGGAGATGGGACTGCTGGAATAGGTGAAGTGGCAGGAGCTGGACTAGGTGAGGAGGGTAAAATGACAACTTCTTCAAGAATGGGTGCAGCTGAAGAGCTGGTCACCACAGGAAGGACAACTTCTTCAAGAATGCTAAAGAGCCGGGTCACCCTGTGGTCCTGCAAAGCTGTTCTAAGGAGCCAGGGCAAGTTCATGTATGGCAGGTCCACTAATAGCTGCAGATGCAGGCTCAGTAGCAATTGCAGGTGCAGGCTCACCTTCCTCTCGGATTCTTTTCAGCATTGCTTGGCTTGTAGTCCAAGCCTTTTTCCCAAAAGTATGAGGAGCTATGACTTCAAATGGCTCCTGGTCATCAATGTCAAACTTAGCTTTTAGTAGGGCTGTGATCAGTCTACCAAATGGGATTCCAGCTAATTTCTGCTCCTTTTTCAACTTGGCACTAATATCAGCCATGGCTTCAATGATTAACATAGGGGCATTAAAAAATTGCCCCTTAGAAAAATGAAAGAGAGCCTTTAAAATTGGTGTCCTCCTTTCTTGGCTGTGCCCGGTGACATAAAAACTTCTCCTCAAAATTGAATCCATCAATAAAAATTGAGGTGCTAGGTCTCTCCTCATTATGGACTGTCCAGTTCCAACGATCCCTTGGGTTAAATGTGCAGCCATTTCTCTGAAAGAGGCTACTTCTGGTGTAGCCAATGGACCAGCAGGATCATATTGAAAAGGTATCCCCAAAGCATTCCCAATGTCTTCATATGTGACAGTTAGATCACAATCATCAATAAAGATAACAAGAGTAGGGACATCAGCATCTTTTTCTGTCACTTTTACCAGGTTTTGGTACCATAATTTCACCATTCGCGGATAAATTTTCTCTGGCAGAGGGGTAAGGATATTGCTCAGTGAGGCATCCCTAATGTATCTTAAAGATAGCTGACAGTTTGGTTTGTTGACGAAAAAAGTTTCATCCACGATAAGCTCAGGAATCAGCTTCTGAGCTTCAATGAATGGATTTGGCAGTACCAAATGCATAGGCAGAGGAGGAAGCTCAGGCTCAGGACTAGCAGCTGCAGGGATGGGTTCCCTTTCTCAATCCTATCAGCTCTATCCATTGATAGTTTTCTTTTGGCTGAAGCTTTGGTTTTTCCTTTTGAGGTTGGTTTTCTAATTTTCTTAGCAGAAGATTTTGGGAACATGGCAGCCAGTGATTTTTCAGTTTTCCCCATTCGAAAGTTGTGTATAAAAACACCCACAACAAATGCTGACACAAAATCAAACTTTGCAAATGATAAACAAAGGAAATGCACAGAAAAATACCGAAATCTAGGGTTTTGGTTGAACGTGTTGCTTGTTCTCTGAAATCCACCAGACCAGAAGCTAAAATCCCTCTCTTCAAGCTCAAATGATCGAACAAATGTGAAGAAAAGTGTGGCTGAATTCTAAAATCACGCAAGGAAAGAAAGAAATGGGGTTTCTGTGGAACAGGACGTTCTCAGAAAACTTTCGAATATGAAACCCTTACTTCGAAAGGGTTTAAATATGCTCAAAGTTATTTTCACAAAGTCATTTTTAAGTTTTCGAAAAGTTCCAAAACAGTCCTTTTTTCAACAGAGAATGGCATCAGTACCATTCGAAAAGCTAATAGCTTCAGAAACAACTTTTTGAAAAGCAAATGGCTTCAGAAACAACTATTCGAAAAGCAAATCATTGCTTTCGAGCAGTTTGTTACAAATCTAGATCCTTTTCGAAAAGTAAATTGAACTTTGCGAAAAGACAATTTTTACTTTGCAAATTAATTTTTCACATATTTAAACTTCTCGAAAAGAGAACAAACATGAATAAAAACAAAGAAATAGAAAACTATGCAAAAACTATAGAACAAAAACATATTGTATAGTTGTATACCATCAGATTTGGGGAGGTTCTTGATGATAGATGGGCAGCATAGGCTCCTGGGTATTTTCAATGCATGGTTTGAGCCTCTGACCATTTACTTTCAAGATTCCTCCATTACTTGGGTTTAAAATGTCAACAACCCCAGAAGGAGCTGCATGAATGACAGTATATGGCCCTTCCCATCTGGATCTCAGCTTTCCAGGAAAAAACTTAAGTTTTGAGTTAAATAGCCATACCTTAGAGCCAGCTGTGAACTCTTTTCTCAACAAATTTTTATCATGGAAGGCTTTGACTTTCTCTTTGTAAGATCTTGAATTGGTGTATGCATCCATTCTCAGCTCCAACTCAAAGAAGTTGCGCTTTCTGTGATTACCAGCAGTAGTCAGATCCATGTTCAATGTTTTAATAGCCCAAAAGGCTTTATATTCTAACTCCACTGGTAAATGGCATGCTTTGCCATAGACCAACCTGAATGGGGACATGCCAATTGGGGTTTTATAGGCTGTCCTATATGCCCACAATGCATCATTCAGCTTAAAGGACCAATCCTTTCTGTCCTTCTTCACAGTCTTTTCCAGTATATGTTTGATTTCTCTATTGGAAATCTCCACTTGTCCACTGGTTTGTGGATGATATGGAGTAGCTACTCTATGAGTCATGCAGTATTTTTCAATAAAGCTTCAAAATGTTTATTACAAAAATGGCTTCCCCCATCACTGATAATAGCTCTGGGAAAACCAAACCTGGAAAAAATGTGATCCTTTAAAAATTTTAGAACCACTCTGTGATCATTGGTTTTAGTGGCTGTGGCTTCAACCCATTTGGATACATAATCCACAGCTACTAAAATGAAATTACACCCATTGGAAGGAGGAAAGGGACCCATGAAGTCTATCCCCCAAATATCAAACAATTCAACTACCAAAATGGGCTGTAAAGGCATTGAGTTTCTCTTGGAAATGCTGCCCAATTTCTGGCAGTTCTGGCAAGACTTACAGTGCTGCAGAGCATCTTTGAAAAGTGTAGGCCAATAAAATCCACACTGCAAAACCTTTGCAACAGTTTTGTTTCCACTAAAATGACCTCCACAGGCCTGTTCATGACACATAGAAAGTATGCTATGAAATTCTTATTATTTGGTCTGCACAAATCTTAAACAGATAAGGATCTTCCCAAATAAAATGTTTAACCTTTGAGAAGAAAAGATCTTTATCCATTTTATTCCAATGTTGAGGAATTCTTCCAGTAGCCAAAAAGTTGACTATGTTTGCAAACCAAGGGGTGTGTATACTAATAGCAAAAAGTTGCTCATCAGGGAAAGATTCATTGATAGGCAGCCTATCAATCTCAGCAGTTAAAATTCTAGACAGGTGATCAGCCACCACATTCTCCACACCCTTTTTATCTTTGATCTGTAAATCAAATTCCTGTAATAGGAGGATCCACCTGATTAATCTTGGTTTGGTGTCCTGCTTAGACAGAAGGTATTTCAGGGCAGAGTGGTCAGTGAACACCATTATTTGTGAACCCAAGACATATGACCTGAATTTCCCTAAAGCAAAAACAATTGCCAGCAGCTCTTTCTCAGTTGTTGTGTAATTGAGCTGTGCATCAATCATTGATCTACTGGCATAAGCTATGACATGAGGTAGCTTATCCTTTCTCTGTCCAAGGACAACTCCCAAAGCATAATCTGATGCATCACACATAAGTTCAAAAGGTAGTGAATAATCTGAAGACTGTAATATTGGAGCTGAAATCAAACAATTTTTTAAGAATTCAAATGCCTTCATGCATTCATTGTTGAAAACAAAAGGGACATCTTGGCACAATAAATGACAAAGAGGCTTGGTTATTTTACTGAAGTCCTTAATGAACCTTCTGTAAAATCCAGCATGTCCCAGAAAACTTCTGATCTGTTTAATAGTTTTGGGAGGTGGTAAATGTGCAATTAAATCAATTTTTGCTCTGTCTACCTCAATGCCCTTGTGGGAGACAACATGGCCAAGGACAATGCCCTGGGTGACCATGAAATGGCTCTTCTCCCAGCTCAAAACTAGATTGGTTTCTTCACATCTCTGTAACACCAATTTGAGATGATGTAAACACTGGGCAAAAATGTCTCCATAGATTGAAAAATCATCCATAAAAATCTTCATAAATTGGTCAATCATATTAGAGAAAATGGAGTACATGCATCTTTGAAAGGTAGCAGGAGCATTACAAAGACCAAAAGGCATTCTCCTATAGGCAAAAGTGCCAAAAGGGCAAGTGAATGTGGTCTTTTCCTGATCTTGTGGGTACACAGGAATCTGGTTGTAATCAGAGTAACCATCAAAAAAGCAGTAAAAAGCTTTTCCTGCTAGCTTATCTAAAATCTGATCAATGAATGGGAGAGGGAAATGGTCTTTTCTAGTCATTGAATTTAATTTTCTGTAATCAATACAGACCCTCCACCCTGTTGTTTGTCTGGTTGACATAAGCTAACCAGAATCTAAGGTTACAACAGTGATCCCAGATTTCTTAGGTACCACCTGTGTAGGTGCCACCCAAGCTGAATCTGAAATGGGATAAATGACCCCTGCATCTTACTTCTTGCATATGAGGGTTCAACCTCCTTTTCATTTCCCTAGAAGGCTTTGCATCTTCTTCCAAATGGATTTTATGCATGCAAATAGCTGAACTGATTCCTCCCAAATCAGCAATAGTCCAACCAATTGCCCTTTTATGTTGTTTCAAAATAATCAACAGCTCTTCCTCCTGCTCCTTTGTGAGTGAGGAAGAAATAATTACAGGCAATGATTTATGGTCTCCTAAAAACACATATTTCAAAATTTCTGGCAACTGCTTCAGTTCTACATCAGGTGGGTTGAGAAAAGAAGGTAGCAAAGGTACCTTAGCTGTTTGTGGAAGGGGAAGAATAGCAGGTTTCCAAGAAGAGAAACTTGCTGATTGATTATGAGTTCCTTGCACAACATTTACTTCCTCAGACTTTGAGGAACGAAATGTTTCTTCCTCGGAATTTCCCCAAGCATCTTTAGAATCTATGGTTAAATCTTCACACTGCAAAAACTGTTGTAAAGTCCCTTCCACCAGTTCATCCAATAGATCAACATGAAAACATTCCTCAGAGCTGAATTGAGGCTGTGTGACTGCATTATAAACATTTAATTTCACCTTCATATTTCCAAAAGAGACTTCCATAATACTGGACTGCATTGAATGCAAGCATTTGTCAGAGCTGTGAATGGTCTTCCCAAAATGACAGGGATGGAAGTTTTGCTTTTTGTAGGTTCCATGTCCAAAACTAGAAAATCAGCAGGATAGAAAAATTTATCTACTCCCACCAATACATCCTCAATCATCCCAACTGGCTTTCTTTCAGATCTGTCTGCTAGTTGTAACACCACATGAGTAGGTTTCAATTCTCCCAAACCTAGTTTCTCATATACAGAATATGGAAGCAGGTTGACACTAGCACCCAAATCTAATAAAGCCTTTTCAATGGTATGTTCCCCAATAATGCAAGGGATTGTGGGGATTCCAGGATCTTGAAGTTTAGGAGGTGTGGTAATAGACAACACCTGATTAACTCTTTCCACAGCAAAGACCTTCTTGGATAACTGTATCCTAGACTGTCTTTTGTGAGTGCAAATATCATTCAAAAATTTTGCATATGCTGGAATTTGTTTGATTGCATCAAGCAAAGGTAGATTTATCTTGACTTGCTTGAAAGTTTCCATCATTTCATCTATTTTTGTGTTCCCTTTATCAAAAGGGGATACAGATTTCATTGCATGGGAAAATGGTAAATGAGGAACTAGTCCTTCATTTACAGCTTTAGAAGCATTATCAGAATCTTTTTGATTTTTTGTTTTTTCATTTTTTTGATTTTTCTGAGGTCTTCCACTTCTCAAAGTTGTGACAGTTTTTACTTCTTCATGTGAAATAGAAGCCTCTCCAACCATGAACTGTCCTTTGGGATTGTTCAAAGGTTGGGTGCGTAACTTTCCTTCCTCTCTTTTGGCCAAAGTATTTGAAAGCTGACCCAATATTTCTTCAATCTTCTTTATGCTCTGACTGTGAAAGTTCACAGTCTGAGTTAAAGATCCTAAATTCTGGAGTGAATTTAGGACTTGATCTTCAAAATAAGGGGACCTAGAAGGGATTTAAACTGGAGCAGATTGCTGTACAGGTTATTGTGGAATGGGCTGCTGAAAATTTGGCTTGGCATAAAAATTCTGCTGATAAGACTGAGCAGTTTTGAAAGGCATTTGGTTCTTTGGTTGCTGCTGCTGTTGTGATTGATAATTCCCCTGACTCCACCTCAAATTGGGGTGCCCTCTCCATGGATATTCATTTGACTGCATCTGTCCAAATGGTTGGGCAGCATGAGCTTGTTCCACCACTAGATCTGGGAACTGTGGTGCAGCAGACATTGGTCAAGTGAATGAGTAGGGGACTGGCATATCAGACATGCCTCCTCTACTCTTGCAACCATTGGATTTTTAAGTGAGTCCATCAATCTATCAAACTTTGTGGTTAAATTATCCATCTTTCTTTCCAACTCATTCACTTCATAAATCTTTCCTTTGGTGGTTTGCTGATTTTTCAACCTAGCAGGATTTTCAATATCTCTTGAAAAAGATTCCTGTTGAATTGAGTTTTCACCAATTACTTCAAATAAGTCCCAAACCTCCTCAATTGTTTTTTGCAAGTAAGTGCCTCCACAGGAAGCATCTACCATATTCTTGCCTTTTTGATCAATTCCTTGATACAAGCTTTGAACAAGCTGCCATCAGGGAATTTGATGATGAGGACATTGCCTTAAAAGTTCCTTAAATCTTTCCCATGCTTCATGGAAAGTTTGAGTTGAGTTTTGTGAGAAGGAAATAATACTTTGTCTCAATTGGCTTGTTTTAGACATTGGGAAGTATTTGGCTAAAAATTGACACTGCAAATCATTCCAAGAAGTGATACTATTTGGTGCTAACATAGACAACCATGCTCTAGCTTTGTCCTTTAATGAAAAAGGAAAGAGCCTAAGCTTGGTTGCCTCTGGACCAAGTCCAGCTATGTTGAATGTGGTGCAAAGAGACAAGAATTCATCCACATGTTTGTATGGATCTTCCTTACTCAACCCATGGAAGGAAGGAAGCATTTGGATAGTCGATGATTTGATCTCATAATTTCCTTCAACAGTAGGAAATTGAATGCAAAAGGGAGAATTATAAGCACCAGGTGCAAAGTAATCCCTCAAAAGTCGAGGTTCTTCACCCATAGTAACTGTTTCAGCAGAATTCTGTGTTGTTTGTCTGGTTCGTAATAGCCTTTCAACTTCTAAATTTAGAGGGACAATCTCAGGGCTGAGAGTCCTCCTACCAAACATACAACACAGAACAGAGAATCAGATTATGCACAACAAACCTTCAGAATTCCTTTTGAAGTAGATTCCCTTCTTCAAAATGGATATGAATAACTGCACAGATATAAACAATAGAATAGTTTAGCACTGATGTAAAAATAAAAATGAAAACTTAGGTCTACCTATTTTAAAACAAATTCCCCGGCAACGGCGCCAAAAACTTGTTGGTTATTCTAAGTGTGCATGATTTATTTGTGTTTTGAAAATAGATTTGCAACTGCTAAGTTATACTGAATCTGGAATATTAAAAAGAGTAAAGAAATATCAGCACAGAGAGAAGTGAATCAGCCTGCAAGATCAGGGCCAATTGTAGCAAGTTTTAAATGTAAATGAGTAAAAGATAGTCCACAGAGAATTTGTTTAAAATGCAAGATAAACCTCCAGATCTGAGCTACCAGATCTGGCCTCTTATCCTATCTACAAAGCACATAAGATGGGAGGTTGAATTTGTCACATTAACTAAATGATAAAAGTAAAAGTTAAACTAAATGATCCAGATCTGAGTTGGGGGAATTTTGATGTAAACTTATAAAAAATGGAGAAATAATATCTAACTTTGATTTGGTCCTTGAAACAAAATGAGAATGACTGCAGATCAAATGAGAGATGATCCAATCTTCATCTGGCTACAAGCATAGATGTAAGAGAAATAAATCTAACTCAAGGATTAGATTTAGGCTTATGGCTATGGTCTGTCCACTTCAATGGCCACAGACCATCCAATAGTCTTTAATCTAAACGCTTAATTTAGAACAAGAAATATCACTACAAATGCTGTGAGAGATTAGGTTACAAACACTAATTCCCACAGGGTTAATGAATCAAGGGAAATTGCATGAAAAACAGTAAATCTAAAGGAGTCTAGTGCAATAAGGAGATCAGAGGGAACCCTTAACACGAATTCAATTGAGAATGTACGGTTTACAGCAACCTTTTCAAATTCACCATTACAATTACAGAGCACAGCTTAAACAGCTCTCAGATTTCTAGTCTTGAATACAATTCTCTTTTGAATTACAGTGGTATCTCACAACTCTCAATTGCAAGTAAAAGTTAGGCTATTACAGGGGTTTCAGACAAACTAGCTGATTTGGAAATGGGGGAATAGGAATGAAACTCAAAATCTGGATGCCCAAATTGGGCAAATGGTTCATCTATTTATAGTTTTCCCCAGGTCTCGCTCAGATGCGTATCGACCAATCAGAAGTGCTCAGATCTATATCAACCAATGGTAGTCGAGCACAAGGATCCAGATCTGTTCTGGCCAATCAGAATTGCTCGATCTGGTTCAGCCAATCAGGCGACGTAAGCATCAATTCTGTTATGTAATTTGAAAATTTGTTAGAGCTTCTAGAAGTTCCCGCCAAGTGATTTCATCTTCGGGTGCTCACATGGGGTGGAATATGCCTTCGCTTCGTGCTTAGAATCTTCTGAAATGTCCCTAGGTTTTTAAATGCATTGGGACCCTTGTAAAAGCTAGGAATCTCCAGAATACCATTTCACATAGTTTAGGGAACTTTTCGCAAGGTACTGTGACTCCTGAAGCTCTTTTCGCAAAGTTCAGGTTCTGTTCATAAGGAGTTCTCTTCTTTTCGAATAGGTCAGTCATCCTTTCGAAGAGTTCAGGTGCTCTTCGAAAACTAAGCCTGGAGCTTTTAGTTCTTTTCGCAGAGTTCAGGTTCTTTTCGAAATGTTCAGATTCTTTTTGAAAAGCACTCTGTAGTGCATTTTTCTGTTCGAATTGCTCCACATTTCTTTTCTGGGTTGAGACCAGGTCTTTGCCTCTTCAGTTCAGGCATTTTGACAGCTAGTGAGGTTGTCCCTTCTCTTTCTTCCTTTGGATCGACATGGATTATCATCTCTTTGGCACTTTTAGGCTGCTTTCATGGTTAAGCCTGTCTTTATTGTTAGCTGTAACACAAGCACTTAAAACACTTATTTAGTTCTCTCAAGGGTCTATCAAGGCCTAGGTTAAAGGGTGGAGAATGGTATTTTCTAGTTCTCAACAACTTCTAGTAAAGTTATCAGAGATGTCCTCACTGCCTGCTTATGCTTTCCTGAGTTCATTGACTTGTTCATTCGTCGTAATGCTCTTGCTCGAATTTTTTTATATATGTATTTTTTGAAAGCATCCTGCTAGCGCAAGAATAATGAGTTTTGATTGAACCTAATATCTTTTTTTTTTTTGCTCTAATGTCTTCTCTAATGGTAGGGGAAGGGAATGAGAATCAGGTGTTTCTTATGCTTTTGAAGGAGGTTAGGTCGGTCACTAGTCCTTCAACCAATTTGCCCGAATGAGAAAAGGTGGGTGATAAATCTGATGTCTTGAGGATACTCTAGGGATTGGGGATGTACGACCAATGAATGGGTCATGATAACTACGGGGGTGGTAAGTATAAGTATTTAGCCACGGAATGTGATGATCATAAGGCTAAGGATAGTATTTTCTAAGGTACATGGCATTCCAAGGGCTAGGGAGTTCTTTCCCATCTTGGTTTGCCAATTTGTATGCATTCCCAGGGTATGCAGCTATTATAACATAAGGGCCTTCCCAGTTCGGCTTTAGTTTTCCTTTTAGATGGGCGTGCTTGGAAGACATGATTTTCTTTAAGACTAGTTCTCCAATATTAAAGGCTTGTTCAAGGACTTTCTTATCGTAGGCACTAGCCACTCTCCTTTGATATACCTAAGTGTGATCAGCTACCCTTAGACGTGTTTCATCGAGCTGCTCTAGCTGTGTGAATAAAGTAATTCTCTACTTTTCTAAGAATAGCTCATCATCAAGTTGAATCCATGAGGATGGTACTTGTATCTCATATGGTAGGACCGCCTTCGTCCCGTAGGTAAGGAGGTAGGTCGTTTGGCCAGTGGCCATACGAATAAAGGTTTTATAGGCCCAGAGTGCTTCTGGTAGTCGTTTGGGCCAGTCAGCTCCATTGCTTATTTCTATCGTGTGCTTCAGGATTTGAATAAGGGTTTTGTTTGTAGCTTCTACTTTTCCATTGCCTTGAGGGTAGAACGATGATGAGTGGCATAAATCAATGCCATACTTCTTGCAAAACTTCTTCGTCTTCTCTGCGATGAACTGTGGTTCGTTGTCGGTGATAAATATTCTGGGTACTCTAAACTTGGTGATGATATTTCAAACAATAAACCTTACGAGTGTTGAAGCAGTGATTCTGACATAGGATTCAACTTCTGCCCATTTGGTGTAGTATTTGGTCATCGTAAGTATAAACACATGCTTGTGAGTGTTCCCAATTGTGTCTGTGAAGGGTTCAATGATATCGAAGGCCCACATTAAAAATGACCATGGCGAGGTTATAGTGTTTAATGCAACTGATGGAGCTTTGATAAGTGCAGCGTGTTCTTGGCATTGTTTGCAGGATTGAAGGTAGAGGTGGTAATCTCTTATCATTATCGGTTAGAAGTAGCCCTGCCGTGTAACTTGATCATGAGTCTCTATCTATCAGAGTGGGCGCCATAGGTACTGGCATGTACTTCTCGGATGATGTACTGTCCTTCAGCGGTCGTGACACATCGTAGTAGTACTCCTTTGGTGAAGGCTTCTTTGTATAAAGTTTCATCGAGTATGCAGAATCGGGCGCATCGGTTCCTTATAGTCTTCTATTTAATCTTCGTGGCATATGGGGAACGTATTGATGCTTCAAGAAGTTCCAGATGTCCAAATACCATGGTTGTCCGTCGTCGATTGGTGATTTTTCAAATCTGAACATAGCGACTTCTGTTTCTGCTTTGACGTGATTTTCTAGAGTGATTGCTTCTTTTGATCCTGTGCTTATGGGGAGGATTGGTAATTCTCTCTTAACAGACCATGCTACCTCGTGGGCGGATATTGTTAATTTTTCGATGAAGAAGGTCTTGGTACTTTGGCCGAGGGTATTTGGATGACAGAGGCTAATGTGGCTAAGGAATCTGCTAGCTCATTTTCTAATCTAGGAATGTGTGTGAAAGAGATTCTTTCAAATTTCTTTACCAAATATTAAGCGGTTTCTAGGTACGCTATTAGACTTCTTTTGTTAGTTTTTCATTCTCCTATGACTTGTGAGATTACTAGCTTGGAATCACCGATGGTTTTCAATTGTTTAACGCTTAATTGCAGTGCTGCTCATAATCCGGCTATAAAAGCTTTATATTCTGCAACATTATTCATGACAGGGAAGTCTAATTGAAAAGCTTTAGGTATGACCACTCCTTTCGAGCTTAGGAGGACTATCCCGATGCCTTTCCCTTTGTGATTTAGAGCACCATCAAAATAGAGAGTCCATGAGGTCTTATCAGGCTCTTTGTTATGAATTGTGAGTAAGTCTTCATCAGGAAATCCACGTGTATGGGTTCATCATTTGGGAGTGGGAGATCTGTGAGGTAGTCGATGATTGCTTGTCCCTTGATCGACTTCTGCATGACATAAGTGATATCGAATTCTTGTAATAGCATATGCCAGCGAGCAATCTTTTCTGATGTTGCGGGCTTCTCAAATACATACTTCAGAGGGTCCATTCAGGCTAGTACTAGTATCTTATGTGCTTCAAAGTAGTGTCGTAATTTGGTTGAAGCCCATACCAGTGTGAGGCAGGTCTTCTCCACGGGAGTGTATTTTTGTTCATACTCAACCATCGCTTTACTAAGATAGTCTACTAAGATAGTAAATAGCTTTTTCTCTCTTACCATCTTCTTCCGATTGTCCCAAAATTACTCCCATTGCTTTGTCATTTGTTGAGAGGTAGAGGATTAGGGGTTTTCCGAAAACTGGTGGCGATAGTATTGGTGGGTTAAGAAGGTACGTTTTAATATTGTCGAAGGCTTGCTGGCATTTGTCATCCCATTTATACTCAGTTCCTCCTTTAAGTAGTCTGTAGAAAGGATCACATCTATTTGAATGCTGGGAGATAAATCTCCTGATGAATTGTAATCTTCCTATCAAACCTCATAATTCTTTGATATTACTGGGAGGTGGCATCCTAAGGATGGCTCTGAGTTTCGAGAGGTTGACTTCGATCCCTCGCTTACTGACTATGAAACCGAGTAATTTTTTGGAGGTGACTCCAAAAACATTTCTTTAGGTTCATTTTCAACTGATATTTCTTAGCCCTTTGTAACACCAGTCGGAGTGCCTCAACATATCCTACTCGCATTTGGGACTTCACTAATATATCATCGACGTAGACTTCTACACACTTATGCATCATATGATCAAAAATAGCCATCATGGCGCGTTGGTACGTGACTCCTGCATTCTTGAGCTCAAAAGGCATGATGACATAGCAGTAAGTCCCCTATGGTATGGTGAAAGAAGTCTTTTCTTGGTTAGACTCCTCTAATTTGATCTGATTATACCCAGAGAAGCCATCTATAAAGGATAGCATCTCATGTCCAGCAGTGTTGTTGACGAGGGTGTTAATATGTGGAAGTGGAAAGTCGTCTTTTGCACATGCTTGGTTGAGGTTTTAAAAGTCAACACAAAATCTCACTCTACCGTCTTTCTTGGCGACAGGTACTATGTTGGTGGCTCACTTGGGGTAGAGGACGAGTCGGATGAATTTGGCTTTGTGTAACTTGTCAACTTCCTCTTTGACTTGAAAGGTTGTTTGTGGGTGCATTCTACAGAGTTTCTGCTTAACGGGTTTCACATCGGGTTCTAAAATGAGATGATGTACTATTAAATTGGGTCCAAACCAGGCATATCCTCATAGGACCATGCAAAAGAGTCCAGGTGCTCTTGTAAGACTTGTGCAATTTGTTGGCGTTCCTTAGAGTTAAGTGTTGCGTTAATTAATAGTTTCTTGGGTTTCTCGTTAGTGCCAAAATTGATTTCTTCTATGGGTTCTGCGGCGACTTGGGTTTTCTCGTCAAAATGATTGATAACCCGCTGGAAGTCCTGTGTCTCTTCGGTGACTGGTGTTCCTTCTTCATCCTCGGTAAGCTCATATACTACGAAATTACTACACTGGGGATTCGATTTTGAGAAAGGTAACTCTTCATCGGTATAATTTATGATCGAGAGATCTTCGATAAGGTGAAGGTCAAGGCTATTGATTCTTCTCTCAAAGTCATGAAGTATCTCGTCTGGTATGATCACTGACTTGCTATTTAGCCTGAATGCTTTGCATCCTTGTGTGGGGGACAGGATAGAAGTCTTAGGAGAAAAGTCTCCTTGTTGGCCGCAAACTTGAGTCGGGATGAAGGATTCCCTTCCTTTTCTAAGGGTTTTCGATTTTTTTGGATTTTGTATTTATGAATTTTTAGGGTTTTCTATTTTTTCTATTTTTTGATAATAAATATGGTATAGGGTTGGTCGCCTCAAGGGGCGCTGGGAGAGCTGCTTCCCTAGCTGAGGGAGCGAGACGGCTGCTGGAGCCGTTCGGGTGATCCTTCGAGAAACGTGGACCTATTGTGAATTTGATATTTTTTTTAGAGTCCTCAGCTAATGAAACCTTTTGAATGAGTGATGCGGGTGATAGTGGCACTGGCGTTCGGATTTCCTCTATCACGTTAATGGCCTCTTCTTCGATGAAACTTTGGAGATTGTAGTCGATCAAACTATCCGCTTCTGAGTCATAATATGGTTGCTCTTCCTGTCAAGGGGGATCTCCCAAGGTGTCCCCAGGGAAAATGAATTCTTTCCCTTGAACTTCATAATCCGCTAGGAGGTGCACACATGCTCAACAACGAGGCTGATAATGGTGACAAATGCAGAGAGATCCCCAAGGACATTCCCATCCTTCTAAGTTAGAGTCGAAGACGACATCAAACTCGTCTTCTTGATATGATAGTACTTGAAGTCCTAGGTTAGCTTGCTCGGCTAACTCGAGTGTAGGAAGATTTATCCAATATTCTTCGTCATCACTCGGGGGAGGTTTCCACTCTTCCTCGAGAGATTTCCAAAATATTTGGAGTTGTGGTGCATCCGGGGATGAAGAGGAGTCTAGTTCAAGTTTACTTCGAACTCTACGAGGATGATGTGAGTGTTTCCCCCTGGGTCAACCAAATGACTATTGGGATTTTCCGCTCCTTGTGCTAGTGGCCGAGCTGGTAAGTTATTACTGGTTTTTGTTGTCACGAGGTTGGAGTGAATCGATTCTTCCATTGTAGAATGTTGGGTCCAATTAGCAAAGTGTTCTATTATACTAGTGCATGCCCTACAGCGGGGCTGGTAAGGGCGAACGATACAAGGGGAATCCCATAGGCATTCCCATCCTCCAAGGCCAAGGCTGAGGCAGATGCTATACGAGTTAAGATTCTCTTACGGGGTGCCGTCCTCTTCCCATATTGAATGTAAGTGTTCTTCACCATCTTGTAAGGTTGCTATGTGAAAGTCCTCGTCGTCAGGAGATTCCTAATCTTCTAATTATGGCTTGATTTCTGGAGGGTCTTTCTTCCTCTCCTCTATGGACTCTTTAAGATCAAATAAATGTTTGACTCCTTTGAGCGATTTATCAATATCATCATTTAGATTTATCAAATAGTTGAATGCTTTGGCCATTCGTTCGATTTCTGTTTCCTAGGGTTTGGTGAAGGACACTTCCTTCTGCCTTGGTACATTCACTTTCTAAGTGGTCCCATAGACGAAGTGGTCATATAGAGACCACTTTGGCGAGGTAAGGAATAATTGGCCTGTGGGCCATTCGATTGGTAACCTAACCCTATGTGTTTACATATTTTCATTGGGACAACATGTCCTACATGACCTTGCTTATTCTTACTGAGTCCGGTGTGGGGGACGTATCCGAGTTGGTACATAAGATCCCACCCTTTCGTCGTGGTGGGGTTGATGTCATAAAGTTTGGCGAGGTCGGGGTCGACCTCTCTCCTCATTAATTCTTGTTGATGCATTGGGGGAGAACTAGGAAGGGTAGGGGGGCAGACTTCTGTAACGGTCACCTCATTAGGGATTCGAGTCTTTTGAATATGGCCTGTGTTTAATACGGAATCATGGGCTATCAGAATTCTTGTCTCGTAATCGGTATCCATCTCCTAGAGGGGTGCATCGGTATATATACGAACGATGGAGTCCTCATATGAGAATTTGACACATTGATGGTATGTGGACGTAACAGCCTTCATTAACTCTAGCCATTTCTTTCCTAAGATAAGATTGTACGTACTAACAGAATTAGAAATATGGAAGGTAATGTCTTTCGTTACAGGTCCAAGACGTACTTGGAGTTTAATAGTTCCTTTCACAAAATGACGCGAGCCATCATAGGCTATGAGTGATAAGGCCGAGGGCCTGACGTCTTGCTCTATGTATTCGAGCATCTTTAATATTGTGTGAGGGCAAATATTGAGTCCCGCTCCTGTGTCAACCAGTGCATGGGGTACAGAGAATCCTCTAATTATTATTGTGAGATATATGAGAGCTGCACTTTCGAGGAGTGACTCTTTAGGCATGTTTGCGTCTGTGAATGTTAGTGTTCGAGGTTGCACCAAGACCGAGGTGATTTGATGAAGCTCATCTAGGGTCGTGTCCTTATCCACTTGCGTGACTTCAAGTGTCCTTATCAATAGTCGGTGATGGTTGGGTGACTTCTTGATGAGTTCTAGTATGGATATCTGGGCCGGGATCTTTTAGAGATATCACAAAAGATCATATTCTTGCCCTTACTTCAGTGCCATTTCTTTGCCTAGCCGATGAGCCTTAGGTGCAGGTGGTTGGAGTGGTTGAGGTGCAGGAATTGGTGGAGGGATGATGTGAGGTGGGGGCAACAAGTTAACCTCTCTTTCTCTCACGTTCCCCTCTGGCGGTTGTGCGTTCGTGAAATCCTTATTTTGAGGGAAAGACGGAGGTGGATAATTAGTTCATGATTTAAGAATCGGGCATGTCGGTTGTTGGTCGAATCCAACGTGGCTCGAGTTTGATGTATTTGTGAAGCGAGTGAAATTGGAGATCGGAGCGTGTGCCTGCACTGTGCCACTCCAAGGTGGGAGGTACTGTGTGTAATCCTCCTCCTCTAAGAAAGTAGAGACTAGTGTCTCGAATGGGTCAGGATGTTGTTCTCGCTCCCTTTCTTCCATGTTTAGTAAACACTTAGTCTTTGTTTCACTCTCTCAGCTTGGAATCTTTCGGGTGACACTTTTTACCCACGTGGTAACCTAAGCTGTAGTGTGAAGAATGTGATCTCCATACTTAGATTTAGAATCGGACGAAGGGAGTGGTAATGGCGTTAGTTCAGGATTTGAAGGGGTTGAAGATTTTGGTGGGTGATGAGGGAGGAATGGTCCCTTGGCTTTAAAGGAATGGACTCGTATCTGAGTGAATTTCGGGTTGGGAGGTGGGCTCAGCGGGGCGATTCGGGTGGTCAAGGTAGAGGGGTGTAGGGGTGAGGAAGCTCTCATGGGGGTGGCAAAAGTGTTAAAAGGTTGGATGCGAGTGATTAAGGTACAGGGCTGGAAAGAAGGCTGACTGGGGAGATCCACGGTAGTGACCTGGGCCGGTGTCCCTTGGTTGTGGCTAGGCATGGGGTTATTTATGATCCCTAAATTTTGTTGAGGTTGATCATTATTAGGATTAGGATTCCAAAGGGCTTTCCAATCAATTTGATTTTGGTCGTTCATATCATAGATTACGTCTTTGAGGACCCAAAAATCTTCTAGGTTATGCCCCGCATATCGATAGAAAGCATAATATTTACTATAGTCTAGATTTGTAGGCCATGGTTGGGATTTTTCTTGCAAGAATCATAGGAGATTCTGAGCATTAAGGAGGCAAAAGATGTTGGAGATCATATTAGGTAGAGGGGGATAGTGTTCTCAACTCGGCTGGTAGAGGCCTCTAGCTGGATTAAAGTTTTATGGTGGGGGCACGTTACTCTAATTCGACACGTGGGCCGGTCGGTTCTGTGTCATGTTTTGGTTATGATAGGTGTTAGGGTATTAGTTTCTATTCTGGTATTGGCCTTGATTCTGATTCTGGCCTTGGCTTTGGTTTGCGTATCTTTGTTGATTAGCACCTTGGTTTTGGTTGGTATACCATTGTTGATTTTGATTTTGTCTGAAGTTTCGCGGTTGGAAATTTTCGTTATTAGAGTTTTATCCTTAGTTGACAACGGTGTTAACTTGCTCAGTTCCTGAGGCTTTCTTATTATTTCTCAATTTTGATTCGTTGGAAGAGCCTACTTTTGACGTGACTACGGATAGTACGAGATCTCCGCCTTTAATGTATCGCGCTAGCTGGGATGCCCGAGAGTGGAGTGCAGTGAAGTCGGAGCAATTGCTTATGACAAGTGCACTTTTTAATGGCTCCCTAGTATTGTCGATAATAATGTCAACCAAGTCCTTCTCTTTCATTGAAGTGTCGGTCCTAGCAGTGAGTTTTCTCCATCTAGTGACGAAGTCGGTAAATTCTTCATCAGGTCCTTGCTTGGCCGCCATTAGATCATTGAGATTGACTGCCTCTTGGATCAGGTGTTTGTATTGGTCTAGGAACCGACCGACCAGATCATCAAAAGTTTCTATCCTATAAAGTGGGAGTCTCGCAAACCAATCTAAAGCTTCTCCTTCTAATGATCATTGGAAATTGTGAATGAGAAGTCCTTGATTATCACATATGGGTCGACAATCATTACAAAAGAGGGCCAAGTGATGGCTCAGGTTTCCCGTGCCATTGTACTTGATAAATTTCAGCAGTTTAAATCCTATAGGCAAGTTAAATTTGACGTCTCGACAAAATTTGTCGAATTCGAATGAGTGACCAGGGAGCTCTCTCTTGGCCATGTACTCATCGAGCATTTTTGGGAGATCTTCGATCTTGATAGTGTTGTCCTTTGGAGCGACCCGTAAGCCAACCTTGTCTAGAGAGTCATCGTTAAAGAATGCGTGAGCATGTTGTCTCAACGGTGTGGCGCAGGCTGACACCATGCTAGGGGTAGGAGGTGGCCTCTCTTGTCGCTCTTGTTCTTCAGAAAATTGTCTCGACCTGATGGTTTCATATGCAGTGGCCAATCCTTGAAGTAATTCCTCAGAGTCATCGTCTCCCCCTCGTATTCTTTGAATAGTGAGAGCTCTACGATTTGTTGAGCAGTAAGGTTTTATCTAGTGCTACCCTCTCTTCCGTTATGATTATTACCGATGTGTGGAGTAGAGAAGGGATTTTTTTATTTGCCAGCCATATTAACCTCAGGTTGTCGTGGGCTGAAATTATACGGCGGTTCTTCTTCGTACGCGGGGTTGTTATGATATCCCCACAATGGGGGTCTCCTAAGCTTACTCTTCGTATACCAGACATCTCGAGTCTTTGACGAAGACTCATATATATTTAAAAGGGAATCCGAATGACACAATGGGAAGGAAAATAAGGAAGTAAAATAAAAACAAACTATTTAAAAAAAAGAGTTTGCAAAAGCGTCCCATCGTGATCGCCAGTCTGTTGGTGCGCGCTTTTTCTGGGTTCCTCTCTGTCCCCATTGAATTAGTGGCTCCAATTCTATCCAAGTGGACTCTAGCGATGCGGCATTTGGAATGGGGGAGATAAAATAAAATAAAAAGGGTTTTCTAAGAAGATTTCTAGTTTGTTGCGATTGCCAGCTGTAGATGTTTATCGACGCTGTAACACGTCAATGATCACGCTTTAGAGTGGGTGTGGGTTACTTCTTTACTAAATCGTCCACTTGTGAACGCCTGCAGCAATGTCTCTTTTTATGATTTAGATAGTTTAATTTTCCTTTTTTTCTTCCTCTGTTATCGTTGTGGCTCTAATAAGTTCAGATTTCCCAATTCTATTGTTATTTTTTGTTATATGAGTTTATTATAGTGAGTTAATTTGGTATTCTAATACTATTAGCAGTCTAACTAATCTTAGTTTCCTAATCTTATTAAAAGTCTAATTAATGTTAGTTTCCTAATCTTATTAGGAGTCTAATTGATATTAGTTTCCTAATCTTATTAGAAGTCTAATTAATTTAGTGTCCTAATACTACTCAAAGTCTGATTAAGATCAGTCTCCTAATTGTACTAGGAATGCAAGCATATCAGTTCCAATAGAACTCTAATTAAATCAATCATGCTAATTATATTGGGATTCTGAGCAAAGCAAGTATACCAATTGTATTGCAATTCTAATTAAAGCAAGTACACTGATTTTATTGAAATTCTAACTGAAATAGATATAATAATCATACTAGAATTCTAATGAAAATAAAAGATTGATTTTTGTTAAAGCTGTAATTAAGGCGACGAATTAACTTTTACTAAAAATACTAATCGAAATAAAAGAACTGATTTTTTTCTAGAATCAATAATCAATGAATTGATTATAGCAAAGTCTAATTAATCATAAATAAATTAAATTTCCTAAAATTTTGATTAAAGCAATTGATTAACTGAACTAAAAAATCTGATTAAAGTAATTAAGTAATTGTATCAAAGCCTAATTAATGCAGTTAATCAATTATATCGAAATAAAAAACTAACTAAAGCAATTAATTAATTCTAAAATTCTAAAAAAAAAGGGAGGTTTGGGCCCGTTATACTAAGGAGGATTGGCCTCGTTCCCGAGTACCCTCCGTAAGTTCCCTTGGGCAAATTGGGTGGCTGAGATTGAAGATAAATTAGATTTTAGACCGTGAAATAGTACTTTCATGCTTTTCAGAGTCGATTTCAGTGTGATAATTATGAACTAAATTATGAATTAGAATTCTAAAAGCTAAAATTAATATTTGAGATTTTTGAAGATATTAAAATAGCGAATTAAAACTATAATTTAAAGTTTAGGATTGAATTTGGGTCTGAAATCAGAAAATCAGACCGTATAATTAAGGACTGGTTTTAGAGTCTAAGACCTAGAATAAAAAATTAATGATTGGACTGAAGATTAAGATTTTAGAATAGAATTAAACCCTAGGATCGGTGTGTCGGACCGTCGGATTAAGGACTGACTCTAGAAACAGAGAACTAGAACCAGATATAGAGAATTACGGTCCGAAAAGGGTGCTACGGTCTAAGACTGAAAATTAAAACTAATAGAATTCCTAAATCTAGAGACTAGAAGTTACGGTCATGAATTAAAAAAATTAAATCCTTACCTAGGGTCGGGGCTGCGGAGAGAAATCTCGAAGATTCGAAGCTTGAATCTTGAAATCATTACTAGGTTGCTCTATGGGTTTGTCCTCGGAGTTCTCTGGTTTTGAAATCCCAAAAAAATTTCGTTCACTCTCAAAAAATTGTTAGCCTCTTTCCAACCTCCCGGGTGAATTAAGAAAAAAATCTTTTATAGGTTTTTCTCCAATTAAACGCCTTGTTTCAGGCGTTTAACCGGATTACGCACTGGTCTCTCGACGCTTAATCACTTTGAGTCGGTCACCGACTCAGTGAGCGACCGGCTGACTTGCTCAACGAGTTTCCCAGTTCTAACAATGTTAAGACTAATTGCGCGTGTAATGTAGTGTGTGCAATCCGATTAAGCATTTCTTCCGAAGCGCTCGATCGAGGAAACATGGGGTCAAGGACTCTGAGGATAGGTCGGGCGTAGGCCAATTGTGCGCTAGTGATGGGGTGCCCAATTTGATAGAGCGTCTATTTGAGGAGCGTGATCGAGTCTCGAGATGATCTGAGAAAGGAAGTTTGGTTTGAAAGGGAGATTGATTGCACGTGTGTGGTTTTACGTGTAATCAAAGTATGCACGAGGTTTCAGGCACAAAATTTGGGATTGTCCGGGTCCGGGTCGGGTCTAAAATGCTAGACTATTATTTCAGTTTGTATTTCAACTATATACTATTATTTCAGTATATAGTCTCCCCACATTCAGATCCGAGCCACAGAGCTATTATTTCAGCCTGTGTTCAGCCATGTACTATTGTTTCAGTGCATGGTCCCACATTAGGATTGAGGTCAAAGGTTGACCAAATGAATTCATATACTCTGAGAGGGCAAAATGGGGGTGTCTACACCCTGTGACCGGCAATGGAGTTGTCAATATCAAACTCATTGTACTTTAATTACTTCCTATCTTTTATAGGTTTGGTGGTGAGGATCCATATATGCATGTAATGAGTTTTCTGGAGATCTGTGCAATTCTTAAGATTAAAAACTTTCAAAAGAGGCCACTTGTTTGAGGCTATCCCCATTTTCCCTTAAAGAAAGGACAAAGTAGTGGCTTAACTGTTTGCCCAACAACACAATTGCTAGTTGGGAGGAATTGCAAACAAAGTTCATCACGAGGTACTTCCCAATTAGTAAAACGAATCGAATCCAGAAGATTATCACAACGTTTCACCAATTTTCGGATGAATCTTTTGAGGAGAGTTGGAAGCGTCTTAACGAGCTTCTGAACAAGTGCCCTCATCATGAGGTCCCACGCTGGCAAATAGTGGTGGATTTCTACAAAGGCCTTA
Organism: Chloranthus sessilifolius; assembly: GCA_021018995.1. Lineage (NCBI taxonomy): Eukaryota > Viridiplantae > Streptophyta > Magnoliopsida > Chloranthales > Chloranthaceae > Chloranthus > Chloranthus sessilifolius. The sequence continues at coordinate 37,450,800 of CM037586.1, forward strand.
ATGAAACCCGACACATGATTGATGTTGCTTGCGGAGGAATGCTTATCACGTTAACTACAGAGGATGCTTGGGAACTTTTTGAGACCCTTAGCGAGGAACAAATGCAAAACCATGCATCGAATGAGACTGATTCTGAGACTTAAAGGAATAAGCCGCCTAAGTAGGGAAGATTTTATGAATTAAAGTCAATGATGAATTGCATCCTAAAGACTAAGCTTTGGAAGAAAAAAATTCAGTCTCTGTTGGGAATAAAATCACACCCAACATCTAAAAAATGAGAAGCTTGTGGTTCTAACCATGGCCCATCTCAGGAAGATCCTTCATGTAATATCCCAAAAATTCGGAGTTAAATAGTGACCTCAGGATCTGTGCCCAAAATTGGTCATAGGTTTGACCATGTAAGAGTTCACGAGTGGACATAGGATATGATGAACGGATGAGATGTGAGAATTTAAGTGGAGGTGCGGAGAGTGATGTAAATCAGGATCCACATACACCTAGTTCAGGTGCATGTGCTCAACACACAAGCTAGAGGGAGATACCCTAAAATCAATGGTTGAGTTGTTGGAGAGAGTTAAGAAGAGAGAGAGAGAGAGGAGTAAAGAAGGGGAGTGAGTAAGGAGTTATTGCAACTTATTGGAAGGGGGATTTGAGCATTTAAACGCCGGATTCGATGCAAGGGATCCGCTAGAAGCAAAGCTGGAAACCCTAACCTTTCCAACCACTTGACCTAATCAATTTGAGATTGATTGAAGGTAAGAAATTCTTGTAGATTAAATGCATAGATTGAAGAGCTTAATTGTAGTTAAGAATATTTAAAATGATAGATTAAGTACTTAGAAAAATGAAGGAAAATGAGTAGGAAAAAGATTGGAAGGAACAGCCCAAAAGAGGGCTGAATCTGACCATTTCGATTAGTCGAAAGTGAGATTTGATTAATCGATTTTTGCCAAGAAGTTGAAAAGTCAAAAGACATGATTTCGATTAATCGAATTGAGTTTCAATTAAATTTCTTTGAATTTTGATTAATCGATTTTGGCATCGATTAATCGACTGGGAACCTCCAGTGAACTCCAGTGGAGGGAAGAAAAGGACTTGCTGAAATCGACTAATCGAAATGGGATTTTAATTAATCGATTTCGAATTTCGATTAATCGATTTGGGATCGATAAATCGATTTTGGGAATTCGATTACTCGAATTGAGAATCGAATGGATAGAGTGGAGAATTTCGATTAATCGAATTGGGATTCGATTAATCGAATGGGAATCTCGATTAATCGATTTTAAAATTTTGAGTAATCGATTTTGGAAATCTATTAATCGAATTAGATTCGATTAATCAATTTTGGAGTTCGATTAATCGACTGTGCCAGTTTTTATTGGCTTTTGACTTTGACTTTAAAATTCTTGGAGGGTTTTGGACCTTCTTTGTTACATCTTTAGTGATGTATTTCATATGTTATGTGGTACCATAGGTGGTACGTGTGAACTTGGGCACAAGGAGTCACGTGGGACCTCGATGCATGATCAAACAGAGACTTGAGGTAGGGATACATCCCTGGGATGTATCCATTTACTTGCATCACACCTGATGCTCTTATTTTTTTCAACCTTTGTTTATTTTTAGCTTGGAAATTTCCTTTGACTGAGGTGTTGCTTGCCTAGTTTCTCTCTTTTTTAACTTGAGTAGATCCTCCCTGATTTGTACCTTGCATCCCCCTTTTGAGACCAAGCAGCTGTAGGTGCCTCCCGCTTATTCAATAATCGCTGCGTCGTGTTCATCTACCGAGTGTGGGCTAAATTTTATTATTTGGGAGAGCGAGTGGTGCACCAATTTCAGGGCTATTATGCCATACCCGTGGACCCTCCGACGGATGTCTGATATCCTGTTGGCAGTATCGAGGAGCTCACAACGGCCTTCTTCAATAATGGGCTCCCTATCCATGCCCTTCATGTGCCCGGGGACTATCACCATTGGTATGAGTGCTTGCCCCATCGATTCATCTTGCCGCGCTTTGTTCCCAGCACCAATTTTCTGGCATTTGGCAGCCCACTCGGTCAGGTAATATGTCTCAGCTTGGATTAGTTCCTTTTCTGCTTTTATTTAGCTTTTGCCCCCCCTCTAAGTGGATCTTTATTTTGTTCACAGTTTGCCCCAGGGGATGATTCGGATGGTGAAGGCGAACCCAGTGCGGTTGATATATCGAGGGTGGATCCCTCTGGTGTTGGTCCCTCGGGTGAGGGCTCGTCGGGTGCTGGTCTGTCAGGGACTTCTCACGCTGGTACCCCTGTTGGCGATCCATCCGTAGTCTATGGGACCTTTCGGTGCCTTGATGATAGCTTCCTTTCGAGCCTTTGTGCTGATGTAGATCGACAGGCACGACTCTCTACCGAAGCGGCTCGCGTTCCCCCTCCTGAGGTGGTCCTTGGGGTAAGTCCTCTAATGGCCAAATCTCTCTTCATTTCGGTTTCTTTCTGCACACGCTCTCAGGATTGTCCTGACCTTTGAAGTTGCATTGTTCTGAATATAGGACTTCAACTCGGCCATGGAGTATGCGGCATACCATCGTCACCTGGTGGAGCTTAGGGAGGTAGAGACGGCGAGTGCCTTGCTGTTCTATTCCTCTTTATTCATTTTATCATCATTTGCCCTTTAACTGATCCTGACTCCTGACTTTGGTTTATGCTTCGTAGCGTGCTTGTGCTAAGGAATCGCGCTCCTTACTCAGTAGGATCTCGCAGGTTTGGTCTAGGGTGGGGGACATGCGGACTTTTCAGAGTTCTTCTGGCCACTACAAGAAGTCAAAGGGCACAAACTAGGGATTGGCCTTTACTTTTTTTGAAAAAACTCAGTACTTTTTGGAATTTGATTTGGATCTGTTTAAACAATTTGGGGGATGGTTGATGTGATACTTTGGAAACAAATTATTTATTATATATATTTTTTTGGAAGATAGTTCTGCTTTGCTTTTATGCCCCGATTTCTTGGTATTGGATCCATTTCTCTGTAGGATGTGTTGGCCCCAAAATGTTTTTTTGGAAAGTGACCCTTTGGGTTGCATGCCTTGATGTAGGATCAGTCCTGCACATAAATAAACAGAACAAATGCCCAGTTGTTAAATGAACAGGGTGTTTGAAACAATCAAAAGGGGTGTAAGTCCCCCAGTTAGGTCCCGAAATGGCTAAAGAGGGGGAGCTCGACTATTATGTGCAGGACAATTAGTTGCGCCAGGTCAAAATCTCTGCTAATTTGTGTTGGCGCAACTAATAGTTGCGCCAGGTAAGAAAGGGGGGCCAATTTGTGCTGGCGCAACTAATAGTTGCGCCAGGCAAGAAAGGAGGCCAAAATGCACTGGCACAACTATTAGTTGCACCAGGTTTAACCTAGGGAGCAGTGGGTCCTTATATACCCGAGTTAGTCCAAAAGTTAGTTCTTTTTTGTTTGACTTGGTCCCTTTGACCGGTTCTTTTTGCCCTTGCTTTTTCAAGGCGGGTCCATCATCATACATCGATTTTTATCTTCTCAAAAGATCCCTATATGTTCATGGACCCGCTTTCCAGCCCTCCCTTACACGGAGGGCCCGGAGCCAATTTGCCCCCCTTGTTGGGCTTGGGGCCCAAATTTTTAACGGCCTAGTTTGGGAGCTTGAATGAGAGTGAGCTCACCGATTTGGAGTGTCTTGGGCTATCTCGCCTTCCTTCTTTCCTAGAGGTTCCTCTTCGGTGGGAACTTCTTCATGCCACCACTTCATTTTGGGATGTGAACTTCCACATATTTTGTTTTGGGAAGCGGGAGCTAACCCCAACCCTTGAGGAGATATCTAATCTGTTTGGCCTGAAGTTTCACAGGGGCCTTGCAAAAGTCACGCCTCGGTCGGGCTATTCTAAATCCATTCACCTTACTCTCGGTTTGAAGAAATCCGAGTATGAGAAAAGTCTCATTGGGGGGCCCACAAGGTGTTCGCTAAAATTCCTTAAAGAACTTTTCGGTGACGAAAGCCTCTGGAAATTACCGGTTATGAATGTTTTTAACGTGAAAGTTCTAGCACTCAGCCTCATCTCTAAAATCCTTTTCTTCACCAGGGGAGAGAGCTTCTCATTGGCAGTTTGTGATATTTTGACGGAGCTGGAGGCGGGTCGGTCCATGATGCATTTAGTGCTTGCCGAGCTGTACTGATGCTTTGATTCCTTTGCTTTGGGTAAGGTGGAGGGCCTTCTAGGATGCCCTGTGTTGCTTCAGGTCTGGTTGGGTGAGCATTTTGTTGTTTTGGGGCCCGTGCCCCGCTTTTATATTGCCCGAGGCGAGGTGGCCCAATGTTTTCTGGGTAGATGCCACTTGCTCCCCCAGGGGGATATGTCAGCTTTGAAACTTTGGTTGATCAATGCCGAGCTGACGTTGAGGCTTCCTTGGCTGGACCGGACCTTCCCGATAATTTGTAGTAGAGATCACAAGGGCATCACCCTCCTAGGATTGACGGGCAACACCTTTTACTTCCCATTCTGAGTGTTGCGTCAGTTTGGCTGTGTTAAGTGGTGAAAAATACGACTTTTCACCCTTTAACCTGACCATTGATAGACCTGTGAGCACACTAATAGGCCTCTGTTGAGTGCATTTTGTAGACAATAATAAAAGATGACACTAATGCAGAAAACCACTTAAGAATGCCCAAAAAGAGGCCATCTCTCAGCACAAGACAAACCCAGCAACAGCACACCAGAGGGTAGCACATCATTGGACCCTTGGAGCGCATGGCTACAGCAGGGCAAGGCAAAGGAAGTGAAAACAGGCTGAAAACATCCTATCGAGAGGTCACCTGAAGGCTTCGATAGGAGCTGAAAGCAAAGAAAGGAGGAATTCGTGCAGTTGAAAAGGTTTCAATAGGATCTGAAGGCAGAAGAAGGATGGATTCGTGCGGATTGAGGAGTTCGATAAGATCCAAAAACCTATCGAGCAGCTGAAAGAAAGGAAGAAACCATCCTATCAAAAGCCTGCCTGAGGTGTAAAGGGAACCTATCAAATGGTTTCCAGAACCTATTGAGATGGAGATGCTAGAACAGAACCTACCGAAGGGTGCTTGAGCCTTTTTCTAGGAGTCAGAGCAACCCTATCGAAATGATGGCAAGCAGAGTGGAACCTATCGAAATGGTTCCCCAACCTGTTGAATGCTCCAGGCCAAGGGCTGAGAATGCTGAAGCTCTAAGAGAAGGCTCATCCTATCAGAACCTATCGAAGAGATCTGAGAACCTAGCGAAAGGACCAAAAAGCTCCATTCTAACCTATCGAAAGCTTCTTGAACCTGTCGAAATCGTGTGCAGAACTTCTCAGAAAAATCAGCTATGCACATGCTGTGACTTGGTGACCTACTACACGCAACCCGAGGCACTTGGTGACCTGCAAGAGGTTCCAGAAGATGCCCTAACCGACCCACGTGCTCTAACAGGACCCTAACAAACTCTGAGGACCTTCTAGAAGGGATTTTTAGCAGGAAAAATAGAGGAGAAAGCTATATATAGAGACCCCCAATTGCAATTGGGGGAGGGGATGGAGATCTGAGCCAAATTCTGGAGATTAGAGCTTGCAGAAAAATTCTATTCTCCCTCTTTTATCCCAACAATGGTTGGCTAATTCCCTTGGAGTAGCGAGGAGAGAGGTTAGATTCTGTAATTGGGTAAGATTGAGAGTGCTATTGTAGGTTCCCTGCTGCACAGACTATAGATCTGAGAGCATTTCCATTGTAGAGTGAGTTTGATTGTAATGTAAATGTTGTTCTGAATGCTTGAATTAGATCTAAAGTTCCTTTAGTTTCATTTGGTGATTGATCAGATTTGTGTAGAGGAGTCTGTAAATCAGCTCACCCACTTAACTGGTAGACCTCTTGGATACCATCCGATCTCCTTGGATCTGATACTCCTGTAGTTCCCTGAGTCTGTGACCTTGAAATTGCAACATCTGTAGTGGTTTTTATTGTTCTGTTGTTCTGAATGCCGGGGAGGTGTGTTTAGAAATTGATAGATCTAAGTTTTGATAATAGATCTGTAGTTGTTTGATTGAGTTTACTAACCGCATTTGTGAGTTTTGTTGTTTTTCAGTATTTTGTGTGCATTTCATCAGATCTAAGGCTGCCAGTGAGAGGAGAATTGTGCTGGAGGCTACTCTGTAGTTTGCATCCCTCTACTCCCTTTTATTTTTTCAGATCTATTGATTTTTCTTAGAGTAGTTAGAAAGTTTGGTTGATTCTAATTGTTGTGTTGAGGATCTGTTCTGCATTCAGAATTGGAGTGTTGTATGTTTGGTAGGAGAACTCTCCAACCTCAGATTATTCCACTAAATCCAGAGGTTGAAAGACTTCTCAGATCTAGACAAACTCCACTCACATCTATTGTAGCTGAATTTCCAGAAATGGGTGAGCAACAACAGCCTAGAACTCTCAAGGAATTTAATGCACCAGGGGTCTATAATTCCCCCTTCTGCATTCAATTCCCAGCTGCTCAAGGAAACTATGAGATAAAATCTTCCATAATTCAAATGCTTCCCTCATTTCATGGCTTGACCAAAGAAGACCCCTACAAGCACATTGATGAGTTCTTAGGACTGTGCATTACATTTAATATCACAGGTTTGGGGGAGGAGGCCACTAGGATGAGACTCTTTCCTTTTTCATTAAAAGACAGAGCCAGAGCCTGGTTATCCTTGCTTCCACCCAACAATATTCAGTCTTGGAGTGATCTTTAATGTCAATTTCTAGCCAAATTCTTCCCTATGCCAAAAACCAACCAGTTGAGGAAGGGTATCATCTCTTTTACCCAAGATCCAACTGAAGATTTTCATCAATCCTGGGAGAGATTTAAGGAACTCCTAAAGAAATGCCCCCACCATCAAATCCCTGAATGGCAATTGGTTCAAAGCTTTTATCAGGGAATTGATTCTAAAAGCAGAGATATGATAGATGCTTCCTGTGGTGGCACCTACCTCCATAAAACTACTGAGAGGCATGGGAGCTCTTTGATATTATTAGTCAGAACTCTATGCAAAGGAAAACCTTGGCTAGAGATCTAGAGCCTCCTAGGTTGTTGAAGGAGAATACTTCAAGAGGGAAGATATATGAAGTGAGTGTGCCAAGTGATTTGGAAAGGAAAGTGGACAGCCTAGCCCTGAAATTTGATAAGCTGATGGGAGCAATGCAGTCACCTGTAGCTGCTAGGGTGGAGGAGGCATGTGCCATATGCCAGTACCCTGCTCACTCCCTTGAAGAATGCCCATCTGTTGACCAATTTCCTGATTTTATAACAGAGCATGTGGCTATAGCTCAGTCTTATGGGCAGCAGCCTGCTGTTGGGTATCAATGGAAGAACCACCCCAATCTGAGGTGGAGACAAGATGCATATCCCAGCCAGCAGTAGCAGCCCCAGCAGCCCATGCCCTATAGAATTGCTCAGCCCAATCGAGAAGGTTATGTCCCAAGGCCTCAGTATCAGCAACCCATGGCCCAACCTGTAGCAAAGGAACAAGTTCTATCTTCACTGCAAAACTTAAACTCCTTATTCCAAACTGTGCACTCTCACAACCAGAGCATCAAAAAGATAGAGGATCAACTTGGTCAGCTGTCTGATGCCTTGATTAGAAGAGGAGGGAGGTTGCCTAGCCAACCACAGGACAACCCACGAAGACAATTTGTAGTGGGTGAAGTTTCCTCCACCTTTGAGTAAGCCAAATCTGTTACAACATTGAGAAGTGGGAGGTTAGTGAACAACCAAGTGGAATGTGAGCCTGTGAGGAACTTGTAGGAAGAAAATGAAGTCATTCCTACAAGAACACAACAAAGGCCACCAGTGGTGGATTTGAAGGAGCAACCAGCTATGAATAAAGAGGATAATGAGGATCCTCAAAAAAAGAAAAAAATAAAAAAGAAAGAGACCACATTGGCTAAGGCTGTAAGTGAGGGAGCAATCCCACATTTGCCATTTCCTAAGGCACTACAAGCACCTTCCCCTTTTAATAAAGGGCAAGGAAAAATTGAGGCAATGATGGAGACTTTCAAGCAAGTAACAATCAATTTGCCCTTACTTGATGCCATTAAACAAGTCTCAGCCTATGCCAAGTTTTTAAAAGACCTGTACACCCATAAAAGACAGTCTAGGATACACCTATCCAAGAAGGTCTTTGCAGCAGAAAAAGTTAAGCAAGTCCTGTCTATTGTAACTCCCCCCAAACTTCAAGACCCTGGCCCCCCCACTATCCCCTGCATCATTGGGGATCATACCATTGACAAAGCCTTATTAGATCTGGGAGCCAGTGCAAATTTGCTTCCATATTCAATATATGAGAAGCTAAGCTTAGGCAAATTAAAGCCCACACATGTGGTCCTCTAGTTGGCTGACAGATCTGAAAGGAAACCTGTGGGGATAATCGAGGATGTTTTGGTTGGAGTTAACAAATTCTTCTATCCTGTTGACTTTTTAGTCCTAAATATGGAACCAGGTAAGAGTGCCACTTCCATACTTGTGATTCTAAGCAGTCCCTTTTTGGCCACAGCTACTGCTTGTATTCAATGCAGGTCTGGAATCATGGAAGTGTCATTTAGAAATATGAAGGTCAAATTGAATGTGTACAACATAGCAAATCAACCTCATCCCGATGAGGACTATTTTTTTCTTGATGTGATAGATGAGGTTGTCCAGGAAAATGTGAATATGCTGCTACACGGTAAGGAATGGTTTAATGAGTTAGCTAAAGTATGGAAGGAAACAGAGGTAGAAAAGATTCCCACCTCTGAGATTGAGCATGTGAAACTTGTCTCTTCTGAAGCAACACCAGCATAACACTATCCATGGAGGCCTACTTTGTTACCTTTCCCACCCCCCTCTAAGGCATCCCTATTGCCCTCTCTCATCAGTCCCCCAGAGGTGGAGTTAAAGCCACTCCAAAAATCTTTGAAATATGCCTTTTTAGGAGACCACCAAATTGCCTGTGATAATCTCTTCTTCCCTCTCTCTTGAGTAGGAAAATGAACTACTTTGTGTACTAAAAAGGCATAAGAAGGCAATAGGATGGACCATTGCAGACCTTGGGGGAATCAACCCTACTGTGTGCATGCATAAAATTCATCTTAAGGAAGGCTCCAAACCTTCTAGAGAGAAGCAGAGAAAACTCAACCCACACATGCAGGAGGTTGTGATGAAGGAGGGAGTCAAACTCCTAGATGCTGGGATAATTTACCCCATCTCGGATTACAATGGGTAGCACCTACCCAGGTAGTACCCAAGAAATCCGATATTACAGTTGTTGAAGCTGATTTAGGTGAGTTGATTCCAACCAGACAGACCACTGGTTGGAGGGTATGCATAGATTACCGCAAACTCACTGAAAAAATCAGTAAGGATCACTTCCCATTACCCTTCATAGACCAAATTTAGACAAGATGGCAGGCAAGGCCTATTACTATTTTCTTCATGGATATTCAGGGTACAATCAGATCCCTGTATACCCCCAGGACCAAGAAAAAACCACATTCACTTGCCCATTTGGAACCTTTTCATATAGAAGGATGTCATTTGGGCTGTGTAATGCACCTGCCATGTTCCAAAGATGCATGTATGCTATCTTCTCTGACATGATTGATAAGTTTTTGGAGATCGTTATGGATGATTTCTCCATTTATGGAGATGATTTTAGCCAATGCCTACACCATCTCAGCTTTGTGTTGTAAAGGTGTGAGGAGACCAACCTAGTTCTGAGTTGGGAGAAGAGTCACTTCATGGTGACTCAAGGCACGGTTCTAGGACATGTTGTCTCTCACAGAGGAATCGAGGTTGATCAAGCTAAGATCGATTTAATTACTCATTTGCCCCTCCAAAAATTGTCAAACAAGTTAGGTCATTTCTGGGCCATGCTAGGTTTTATAGGAGGTTCATTAAGAACTTCAGCAAAATTTCCAAACCCCTTTGTCAACTGTTGTGCCAGGATGTTCCTTTTGACTTTAATGAGGAATGCCAAGCTGCTTTTGAACTATTAAAGACCTGTTTGACCACAGCTCCCATCTTGCAATCCCCTGATTTCTCTCTGCCATTTGAGCTGATGTGTGATGCATCAGACTTTGCCATTGGAGCAGTGTTGGGTCAAAGAAAAGACAAGGCACCTTCTGTGATAGCATATGCCAGTAAATCAATAGTTGATGCTCAATTGAATTATACTACAATTGAAAAAGAGCTATTAGCTATTGTCTTTGCCTTAGAAAAATTTAGGTCTTATGTGCTGGGATAAATAATTATTGTGTTCACTGACCACTCAGCTCTGAAATACCTCTTGTATAAAAAGGAAGCCAAAGCAAGACTAATCAGATGGATTCTTCTCTTGCAGGAATTCAATTTAGAGATTAAAGACAAAAAGAGAGTTGAGAATGTGGTGGCTGACCATTTTTCAAGGATCCCAGCAGCTGAATCAGAAAGCTTGCCCATTAATGACTCCTTCTCAGATGAGCAGCTTTTTACTGTTCAGATAAGTATGCCCTGGTTTGCCAATATTGTTAATTACCTTGCTGTGGGTAGGATCCCTCAACAATGGAACAAGGATGATAAAAATCTGTTCTTTTTACAGGTTCGATATTACATGTGGGAGGATCCTTACCTCTTTAAGCATTGTGCAGATCAGGTGATCAGACGTTGTATACCCAAAACTAAGTTTCAAAACATTCTAACCATGTGCCATGAACAGGCTTGTGGGGGCCACTTCAGTGGTAGTAAGACTGCGGCCAAGGTTCTTCAAAGCGATTTCTACTGGCCTACCCTATTCAAAGATGCCCGATAGCACTGTCAAGCTTGTCTTCGATGCCAACAAATGGGCAGTATTACAAGGAGAAACTCTATGCCCTTGCAACCTATACTTGTTGTCGAACTGTTTGATATTTGGGGAATTGATTTTATGGGACCTTTTTCCCCTTCTGTTGGATACAATTTCATCCTTGTAGCTGTGGAGTACGTATCCAAATGGGTAGAGGCCATAGCTACGAGGACAAATGATCACAAAGTCATCATTTAATTCTTGAAAGACAACATCTTCTCCAGATTTGGCTTTCCTAAAGCTATTATTAGTGATGGGGGAAGCCACTTCTGTAATAAACCTTTTGACAAACTGATGGAAAGATACTCTATTACCCACAGAGTAGTATCACCCACAAACCAATGGGCAAGTAGAGATTTCCAACAGGGAAATCAAACATATTCTCGAGAAGACTGTGAGAACTGACAGAAGGGATTGGTCCAACAAATTGATGGATGCCTTATAGGCTTATAGAATAGCCTATAAAACCCCCATAGGCATGTCCCCATTCCTACTTGTATATGGCAAGGCCTGTCACTTGCCTATTGAATTGTAATACAAAGCATATTGGGCCATTAGAGCAGTAAATTCTAACTTACACACAGCTGGTATTCACAGGAAACTCCAGTTATCCGAGCTGGATGAATTACAACTAGAAGCTTATGCAAATGCTTGGAGTTACAAGGAGAGGACCAAAGCCTTCCATGACAGACATTTGCTACGAAAAGAGTTCAAGCCAAATGACAAGGTATGGATGTTCAACTCCAGAATGAAATTCTTTTCAGGAAAGCTGCAGTCCAGATGGGATGGACCTTTCACAGTGGTACACGTATCTCCATCTGGAGCTGTCGAAGTCATGCATCCTACAGATGGCAGAATCCTTAAGGTCAATGGTCAGAGGATGAAACTTTGAGTCACCAACATTTGCGAGCCTGAAGAGACCATTGATCTTCAGGATCCTCTAGGTTAATACCTGACTTCGATTTGTATCATATGTATTATATTTGATTTACATCTTGATTCTTTCCCACGATATTTTTTCTACAATAAAATGGCCATGTCAAGATCAAGCTTCATTTCATTATCGCCTGCAGTCTAGGAATCAGGCGCACAAGGTCAGAGGCAAACTGTCTGGTAGCATAGCAAATGAGTTGCTGGGTGCTAAGGCTAAATGCCCTGCACACACATGCCATGTTATTGAGCTCATAGAACCTCTCGATAGGTCATTTGGACCTTTTGCAGTTAGTTGCTGACGACAATAGGATTGGTGAGGATTTCGATAGGTGCGGAGACCTCTCGATAGGTGAGAACAACTTTGCGATAGGTTCTGGACTCTTACCTGGAACCTATCGACAGGATTGACAAATGTAATACCCAACCTATCGAAAAGCTATTTTCACCCCTCTGCATCCTAACGAATTGCATGTTTTATCTACCTTGCGTTCAACAGGACACCGACCTATCGAAAACAGCCATCCCAGCTTATCGAATGCAATGTTTATTCTTTTCGATAGGAAGGGCTGAACCTTTCGAAATCATTCCACTACCGGCCACATACTTGGGTGACTTCGATAGGAAGCCTTAACCTGTCGACATTTTATAAATCCATCCTATCAAAATCTCCCTCACTCCTTCCATGCTTGTTGTGCACCTGCGCTGCGTGAGAATTTTACTCCACGTGTACCATGTCTAACTGCGCACAACACTGGCCTTAAACTCTGCACCCCCCTGGGTTTATGCTCCACATCGTAACTCCTCGCGCTAAATATAGGCAGCCAGTTAATGTACCATTTCGTTCCCTATGCTAATTGGTGGAATTAACCATTCATTCCTTCTCATCGACGACAGCGATATTGAATGCACTGCTTCATATTCCATCATACATCCACCTTAAATAGATACAGATGGCTCGACTTCGTCCCATTCCTCTCCTTCTACCCTCTGCACTCCTCCTCATAACTATGGCAGATGACAAGCCCACTTTCACTTCTGCTCAACTCTACCTCTTCTGGCTGGAGCCACTACCGCCCAAGGAACCAGACCCATTGCAATTCCTCTGGGATGAATATGAGGAGGTACAACGGTTCCTTGCCAAGGAGGAAAAGAAAAAAGGTAAGAGAGAGAAGAAGAAGCAGAAGACCGAGCCACCGACTGCTCCGCCCCCATCCTCCTCCGCCACCCATCCCCTTGCCCCCTGATCCTACTTTTTTCCTTTTCTTCCTCCCCCCTAGCTTGCAGTTCCTCTTCCACCTAACGCATGCTAAGATATCCTTGAGCCAGGGGAAGACTTTTCGTTTAACAAGGATTTTTTGTCCACATGAATGCCATACTTTTCGCATCCCTGTGCTTGACCATTGTACTGACTGTACGCTTAGTTTCTTTTTAATAAAATGCTCTGTTTATGCCATTTTTTTTTTCTTCTGGTTGTCTACTTGTTTTGTTTTTGTCTTGACCGCCCAGCTCCACCCACTATGCTGTAAACAGTGAGGAAACTATTTCGTTTAGGTTTGGGGGTGTGGCATGGATGCCAATAAATTAGTTAATTTCAGTGCAGCCAGGTTTAAAAAGAAGTTTAAAGAAATAAAGTGAATTCTCACCTAATTCAGAAAATTTTTCTTTTGGAATTGAAATAAACTGTAGTTTAACATTGTTCATAAAGTGAATGTCAACGAATTTTGAAAAAAAAAACTAAAAAAATAAAATAAAAAAATTGATGTTTAGTGAACTTGAAATGAGAGAAGCTTGTGAAGATACACCCCTGAAAGTTTGATGGAAGGCCATATCCAGTGAGATTTGGGCCTGAAAACTTTTTTAATTTCTTTGAAGAGTGCCTTAGCAATTTTTTTTTCTGTTCTGAGGACTAACTGGACCTAATTCTGATCACTAGAAGTTAGGCAAATCCAAGTTGAAACAATTTGACAGCATTCATGACATTGAGGACATGAAGTAAGGCCATTCCTTGGATAGTTTGAACTAAAATGCCCCACCTTTGAATTGATACACACCAATTGAGATTTTAAAATCATAGTTTTTCCCTGATGGAAACCAGAAATTTTGAACCCAAAACCTTTTGACCTGTTTCAGTTCACCCTCAACCTGAGAAATCAGAAATAAGAGGAGAAGTGAGGTTAGAAGTGCAAGGTTTGATGTCTGGCAAAAAGAAGAAGAAAGTATATTTGAAAGCTAGTGTGATGTATAGTTGTGGCATCCCAATAAAATAAAAATAAAAAAAATAAAAAAAAATAAATAAACAGAGCAAAAGGATGAGAAAGAGAAGTCACTTCATTAAAAAATCTACAAGAAGATAAGAAGCTGATGAAGCTGATCACTTCAAGTCTGAAATTCCATAAAGAAATTGAAGAGGTGCTGAAATGAAGAAGGTTGAGCTGTAGACCACCTCCTTACCTTTACTGATTTCTCAATTTGAATCCCTTTTACCCTTTCATTCTTCACAAACCTCATCCATAAGCCACATTACAACCCAATAAAAAGACCTTACTGATCTGAAATGAATTGAGCTGTCATGTGGAGATAAAGATTTGGTTAATCTATGGTGTAAAGACCTAGAAAAATATCAGGAATTAGAGCAATGCCTATGCTCATGCTTACAGTCCTATTTGAGGGCTATAACTGCTCTTGAGCTGTGTGAAATTCTAACCCTTCATTTTTTTTGTTGTGAGTGAATAGCCCTGGTGAGACTTGGGTCTGAAATCCAATTTGATGGGGGTAGTATCAAAACAGAATTCTCAAGCGAAAGGTGAGCCATGCATTAATTTTTAGGAAAAAAAGCCTTGACATGAGCTGAGTGATGGTGAAGGATTGCAGCAGACTTTCAAGTTTGGAACTGACTTTTTCTGTGGAAATTCCTTTAATGAATCGAAAAGACATGGTGTGAATTTATTCTATTTACTGAAACTCTATTTAGCAGGATGCACTACTATTAACTAATTTTATGAGAGAAGTATGTGGGTATCTTCACTACAAACCCTCAGGAGACTTCACTCCTCCACTAGGGATCACCTAGGGGTTTAAAAGGCTTGGTGCATATACTAAATGCATTCGTGCTTCCTACGAAAGCGGCATTTTTAATTCCTTTTTATTCTCCTTTGCTCAGGGACTAGCAAAGCTTAGGTTTGGGGGTGTGTTAAGTGGTGAAAAATGCCACTTTTTACCCTTTAACCTGACCATTAATAGACCTGTGAGCACACTAATAAGCCTCTATCAAGTGTATTTTGTAGACAACAATAAAAGATAATACTAATGCAAAAAACCACTCAAGAATGCCCAAAAAGAGGCCATCTCTCAGCACAAGACAGACCCAGCAACAGCACACCAAAGGGTAGCACATCATTGGACCCTTGGAGCGTGTGGCTACAGCAGGGCAAGGCAAAGGAAGTGAAAATAGGCTGAAAACATCCTATCGAGAGGTCACCTGAAGGCTTCGATAGGAGCTAAAAGCAAAGAAAGGAGGAATTCTTGTAGTTGAAAAGGTTTTGATAGGATCTGAAGGCAGAAGAAGGATGGATTCGTGTGGATTGAGGAGTTCGATAAGATCTAAGAACCTATCGAGCAACTGAAAGAAAGGAAGAAACCATCCTATCAAAAGCCTGCCTGAGGTGTAAAGGGAACCTATCGAATGGTTTCTAGAATCTATCGAGATGGAGACGCTGGAATAGAACCTACCGAAGGGTGCTTGAGCCTTTCGATAGGAGTCAGAGCAACCCTATCGAAATGATGGAATGCAAAGTGAAACCTATCGAAATGGTTTCTCAACCTGTCGAATGCTCCAGGCCAAGGGCTGAGAATGCTGAAGCTCTAAGAAAAGGCTCATCCTATCGAAACCTATAGAAGAGATCTGGGAACCTAGCAAAAAGACCAAAAAACTCCATTCCAACCTGTCGAAAGCTTCCCGAACCTTTCGAAATCGTGTGCAGAACTTCTCAGAAACTTAGCTATGCACACGCTGTGACTTGGTGACCTACTACACGCAACCCGAGGCACTTGGTGATCGGCACGACAGTTCCAAAAGATGCCCTAACCAACCCATGTGCTCTAACAAGACCCTAACAAACTCTGAGGACCTTCTAGAAGGGATTTTTAGCGGGAAAAATAGAGGAGAAAGCTATATATAGGACCCCCAATTGCAATTGGGGGGGATGGAGATCTGAGCCAAATTCTGGAGATTGGAGCTTACAGAGAAATTCTATTCTCCCTCTTTTAGCCCAACAATGGTTGGCTAATTCCCTTGGAGTAGCAAGGAGAGAGGTTAGATATGTAATTGGGTAAGATTAAGAGTACTATTGTAGGTTCCTTGCTGCACAGACTACATATCTGAGAGCATTTCCATTGTAGAGTGAGTTTGATTGCAATGTAAATGTTGTTCTGAATACTTTAATTAGATCTAAAGTTCCTTTAGTTTCATTTGGTGATCGATCAGATTTGTGTAGAGGAGTCTGTAAATCAGCTCACCCACTTAATTAGTAGACCTCTTGGATACCATCCGATCTCCCTGGATCTGATACTCCTGTAGTTCCCTGAGTCTGTGACCTTGGAATTACAGCATCTGTAGTGGTTTTTATTATTCTGATTGATGTTTTAGCTTTGGAGGAGATCCCTAGGATGGTCTGTGACCATTAAAGTGGACAGATCATAACCTTAAGATTAGTCCAAGCTCAGGCTCTAATTGGATTCGTCTGCTACAAATCCATGGATCAGATAAAGTCTATAAGATGGTTTGTGACCATTCAGGTGGACAAATCATAGCCTTAAGACCAGGTGAATCCTGTGATTTGGAGTGGAGCCTTCTACCCTGTAGCTATGCTTATAGCCAGTTGAGGGAATTGTGTGCCCTGAACCTCTGTGGCATGATTAATCGAACCTGATTTCATTGACACCAATCTCCAAGCTACTCTTCTCCATTTTTAGCTTTTTACTTCTTTCCCCTGCAGGATCTAAATTCCCAAACTCGATCCAAGTTAGCGTTTGTTTAATTTTAGCTTAGCTTAAGTGACAATCCATCTTAAACGTCTCCCCGGTCTTTTAGCTAAACTTAGCATTAGTTAGGGTGCCAGATCTCTTATAGATCTGGAGATTTTTCACATTTTAAAACCAACCTCCCTGTGGACATTCCCTTACTTACCATCTTTTAAAAACTTGTTACAAGAGACCTTGATTACTTGCAGGTCTGCGTGAGTGTGTTCTGCCTAGTCTTATTAGTAATTTTAGACCCTATTTGAAGGGAAGGCAAACACGCCAATAGGCTGCCCTCAGCAGGTGCCTTGTGAGGGGTCCTCTGGGGATATAGATCAGATTGCTACTCTTTGGGAGATGCGTCAGTCGATGTTGATGTGTGATATTGAGCAGGGAGACTTGGTTAGGACTTCTCCTGAGTACGAGGCCTGGTTGTTGACTGAGCGGCTTGCTGCCGATGGTCCAGATTTGTCAGAGATTATTGACACTAGAGGTCCCTGGTCAAAGAAAGAGACATCACTCCGAACTCGCATCGAGTTACTGGTGGATGAGAAGAGGATCTTGCAAGAACTTTTGACATACAAAAAGGTTAGAGCAGAAACAGCAGAGAGTGAGGTCCTCCGTTTGAATGGATCACTGAGCATCGCTTTTGGAGCTGTTGATTCTTCTCGAAAGAGGTTCAAGAGCCTGCATGGTCGTTGGCTGACTGAACGGAATGCTCGGGAAGATGATCTTCATGCTGAGATTAACACTTTGAAGCGTGAGCTGGGTCGCTAACTCCTTCCTGCACACAGAACTTTTTGCACAGACCAGATATATAGAAAAGGGGCGTAAAAAATTCCTTTATAGATACACACATTTTTTTGGTATACATATTTTCTTTATGTTTTGGTTGTTTTTGTTTATACTTGTAAAAAGGAAAACACGTTAGTCATCACACCGACTATATATATATGTTTTTGGGACGTGGTGTAAGTGGTGCAAAGGTAGTTTATCATATACATCTATACAGATCTATTGGCCTTTTCATTTTATTTTGTGCATTTTTTTTGTTGCCTTAATCACTGGGTGAAACTTTGGGAAACCCTGGGTCCACCTTTGAGCATGGTCGAACCCTTCCTTTGAAGTCGGACCCAGGTGGGTTTCTGGTTTTTGCCGAGGCAAGAACATTGATCCCTTTGGATTGAGTCAAACCTTTTTCCTTACCTCAGGTCATACGTTTGGCGGTGCGATTTCACAAAGACAATTCTGGTCGGGAACCGATTTGAACTAGCATGAGCGGCCCTTAAAAAGGGATCAGGGAGAGTAACTAAGAGGGCTCCTCAAACATCAATCTTCTCAATTAGTCTAAACCTTTCTTTTTCAATTTTTCTCTTTTTTTTTTATTTATCTCCTTTTTTTTACCCGTGGCGCCCTTTCGAGTTTTCACCACGTCCATGGGTTTAGCTCTCTTACCCAAAGCGCCCTTTCGGGTTTTTACCACGTCCATCTTACTTTGAGCTTGTATTTTTATTTATTTATTTATTTTATTATTATTATTATTTTTTCCTCATTTCCTTTTTTCAACAGCCACGACATAGACGTTGATTCCATCATAGCCGACTAGATGGGGTTCAGGTGTCGTCTCACAACTCGGCTTGTGTTGACTTTAATAGATGCTATGACTACTTCTGAACCTAAAAAGAGGGCTTTCTTCAGGGTGTAGCTTGGCCATGGGTCAGGTTAGGATTTGAAGGTATGCTGGGCTAAAAAGTGTTTCCTTGATACGACTTTAGTTTTCTCAACATACTTTCTCCCTTGGGGGTTTTTACTGTACATGCCCCGTGATTCTTCTACACATTTTTTTTATTCTTTTTGCTCCATTTTAGGCAATCACTTTTTGAGGTTTTGCTTTTTCAATTTTTTTGGATTTTGATGGTAACTTCACTTCTCTTTTTAGAATGTACACACACAAATTTTTTGGGAAATGAGTTATTGAAAGAAAAAAGGCCCAGGCTCAAATGGGGTAGCAAAGGATATCATCATTTTTTAGGGGATGCTTTTTTTTTGGCTACTGTGCTTGGAATGATGGCCTCTTTTGGGTGGCTCGTAAGTAGTCACGTATCTGTTTCATCAATACTTACCTTATTGCGATAGACTAAGAGTAGAACCGTCGGACGTATCCAGCATTGATGGGCTCAGGAAGATGATCTCCGTCCATGGTGGCGAGGCGGATGGGGTATCCCGGCAGCACTTCTCGGATGACATAAGGTCCTTCCCAATTTGGTGTGAACTTTCCTCTCAGATCGGCAGGGAGGGATGGAAAGATCTTCTTCAGCACCGTGTCTCCTACCTTTAGATCTCTATCGCGGACACGTTTATTATAAGTGCGTGTGATTCGCCCCTGGTAAACTTGAGTGTGACACAAGGCTAAGAGTCTCTTCTCATCCAATAAGTTTAATTGTTCAAAGCAGGATCTCTCTCTTTCTGCTTTGGGTAAGCTTGATTCTATGAGGATTCAGAGCGAGGGTACTTCAACCTCTACTGAGAGGACGACCTTAGTTCCATACTCAAGGGAGAATGGTGTTGCCCTTGTAGCGGTACAGATCGATGCACAGTAGGCCCATAAAGTAAATGGCAGCATTTCGCTCAATCTCGATCAGTGACGACCATTTTCTCATGGATGCAAATAACTGTCTTGTTCGCAGCTTCCACGACTCCATTAGTTTGAGGCCGATAAGGGGATGAGCGATGGTGCTTGATCTTGTATTGTTCGCAGAAGTCTCGGATGCGCTTATTCGCAAAGTTTGCATCGTTGTCCGTGATGATATCTTTGGGTACTCCAAATTGACACACAATATTGTTCTTGAGAAACTTCTCAAAGTGACTGGCCGTGATGTTGGCATATGACGCCGCTTCTACCCACTTGGTGAAGTATTCAATGGCGACGAGGATGAATCGATATCCGTTTGATACTTTCAGATTAATCATTCCGACAACGTCAAGGCCCCAGGTAGCAATGGCCAAGGAGTGGTCATGCAGTGAAGATCAATGGCAGGAGCGTGTATTAGACTGGAGTGTTCTTGACACTTGTAGCATTTTTGAACATGTTTGCAACAATCCGATTCCATGGTGGTCCAAAAGTATCGCTGCCGTTGGATTTTCTTAGAGAGCATGTGACCGCTGACGTGGGCTCCGCATACTCCCTCATGGATTTCTTTCATAATATTGACCACTTCACTTTTAGTGAGACACCTAAGTAAGATGTTATTGTATGATCGTTTGTAGAGGCATTCCTCGCAAGTGACGTAACCTGCAGCTAAATGTTGAATGGTTTGTTGGTCCGTCTTGGATGTACCCTCTGGGAAAGTTAGGGCCTCGAGGAAATTCTTGATATCTGAGAACTAAGGTGGCTCATCATCAGGCTTTATAGGTTCCTCAATCTGGAGGCAGAAGTCCAGCTCATTCCTCTACTCAATTATGACCAGCTTCATCTCAACACCATAGGGGATTTCAATCACTGACACCAAAGTTGCTAATGCGTCGGCAAAGCGATTCCTTATCCGGGGGACGTATGAGAAAGTCACATCTTGGAAGTAAGCTATCAGATCCTCAAGGTGTTCATGATAGGGTATCAGTTTCTCATCTTTCATCTTCCAGTCACCATTCGTCTAGCATACGATTAACTGTGAATCACCAAATACTCGAAGGTGAGTTACATTTAGATCGAGAGCCGCCTGCAGACCAGCGGTGCAAGCTTCGTACTCAGCCATATTATTAGTGCAAGGGAAGTTGAGCTTGATAGAGACCGGTACATGGGATCCTTTCGACGAAATCAGAATGGCACCGACTCCTTGGCCCTCGACATTTGCCGTCCCGTCAAAGTGCATTACCCATGATTCTTCTGCTTCTTCTATATCGTCTTCTGTCATGAGTAAGATGTCCTCATCGGGGAACTCAGTTCTCAAAGGCTCACAATCAGGTAAAGGATTGTCGGCAAGATGATCAACAAGTGCTTGCCCCTTTATCAACTTCTGAGTGATGTACGTGATGTCAAATTCAGATAATAAAAGTTACCATCGTGCGGTTCGTCTAGTGAGAGCTGGCTTTTCAAATAGGTATTTTAATGGGTCCATTCGAGCCAAAAGCAGAACCGCATGAGATAGCAAGTAGTGGCGGAGCCTTTGAGTAGCCCATACAAGAGCCAGGCATGCTTTCTCCAGATGAGAGTAGTGCGCTTCATAATCAGTAAACTTCTTGCTCAAATAGTAAATGGCCGGCTCTCTTCTTCCCGTTTCATCGTGCTGCCCCAAGACACATCCCATCAGAACTTCCATCGTGGAGAGATACATCAAGAGTGGTCTCCCTAGCTCAGGTGGTACCAAAATAGGTGGATTAAGGAGGAAGCTTTTGATTTTTTTGAACGTTGCCTGACAATCATCGTTCCATTCAACAGGCGAATTCTTCCTTAGTAACTTGAAGATCGGCGTGCAGATTGGAGTTAGTTGTGTAATGAACCGACTGATATATTATATTCTGCTCAGAAACCCTCTAACCTCTTTCTCGGTAGATGGTGGTGGCATTTTAGTGATGGCTTTGACTTTGATTGGGTCGACCTCGATCCCCCTCCTGCTGATGATGAACCCTAGAAGTTTCCCTAACATAGCACCAAATGCGCACTTCTGTGGATTCAGTCGTAGTTGATACTTCCTCAGCCTTTCAAACAGCTTCTGAAGGTTCACCAAGTGATCACTTCACTCCGGTGACTTAGCTATCATATCGTCGACATACACTTCAATCTCTCGGTGCATCATGTCATGAAATAGTGCGGTCATAGCTCTTTGGTACATTGCACCGGCATTCCTCAGTTCGAATGGCATGACTCGATAGCAAAAGGTTCCCCAGGGGATAATGAATGTTGTCTTCTCGCGATCAACCTCTTCCATCTTTATCTGATTGTATCCCAAAAATCCATCCATAAAAGAAAGCATCCCGTGCTTAGCTGTGTCATCGACCAAGATGTCGATGTGTGATAATAAAAATTTTCCTTTAGGCTTGCTCTGTTCAAATTACAAAAATTGATGCACATGCGAACCTTTCCATCCTTCTTTGGTATGGGCACGATATTGGCTAGCCATTACAGGTATTTGGATACCATGAGAAACCCCTCATCGTATTGCTTGATGACCTCGCCTTTGACTTTCAACATCCACTCGGGTCGGAGACATCTCAACTTTTGTTTGACTAGCTTCATAATGGGGTAGAGGGGCAACTCATGCTCAACCAAATCAGTGTCCAAACCAGGCATGCCCTCGTACAATCAAGTAAAAACATCTTAGTATGACCGAAGGAAGTTGATCATGCTTTTTCTTTCCTCAGGAGATAGTGACATTCCGATTTTGGTTATCCTAGGAACCACCTCAGTTCCTAGATTGATGTTTTCGATTTCTTCGACAATGGGGGTAGGTCCATACTCAAAGTTGGCAAATCGGTCAAGGAGCTCGTTGGGGAGCTCCTCGAAGGGGACATCCTCATCCAAACTCGTGATCCCTACCTCTTCTTATATTTCTACAAAGAAGGGGTCGATTTCACGTGGGACAGGCATTTTGATTAAGGCATCCTTTTGTGGGACATTTTCTAGAATTTTAAATGACAATATTTTTAGAGTTTGGATTTTTTTAATGTTTTTGGGATTTTGTGTTTTTTTTCATGTTTTTGAGATTTTGTATTTTTTCCATGTTTTTGAGACTTTTATTTTCTTCGGAGACGGACCCTTGGCAAGGCGGGTTGCTATATACACAAGGTATTATTTACCAAGGGCTTATCTCACTTTTTGTAGGTTGTTTTTTTTTGGAAAATGGGTACCAAATGTTAGGCCACTCCCCTCTTCCAGGGTTTGGGGCAAAGATGCCCAGTTGCGTACATCAGGGGTCGCTTCTTTACCTGTTGGGGAGGAGGGTGCTGACTGATATGGCTCATTGGAGTCAGCCTCCATCATATTGATCCCCATTTCATCTAAGATCATGTCCTCAAACGATAACTCGGTTTTATGGTGATTCACCACAGGGGGGGTTTGTTCAGGTATTGATCGTCGTTCTTTGAAAAGGGACAATGCGGCCAAATATATCTCCAAGTTGGGAAGGGAGATCTGATGATTGGTGGGATGGATTGGGGCTATGGGTTTGTGTGAGATCAAATGGGTTACCCCTTTTAGATCGATCTTTATGACTGCGACAAAGGAATCCTCGATGCGGCCTAGGAGGTTTCTCTTCTATGTTGATTCCTCGATCTTGTAGCCGCACACTCGCTTTCTTTTGGCCTCTTGGACCTTCTTCTGTGGGCTTGTATCCTAACCCTAATCTTACCTTTCCGCCTCTTAGCACAATCGCTCTTCTTCCTTGTAATCTGGGTCCAAGCCCCTTTCTTTCTGATAACCCCACTTTTGGAGCATTGCCACTGCCGCTACCATACCGCCTCCTATTTTAGGCACGATGCCCTCAATGGGTTCTGGGAGTATCGCTGATACCTCATATTCAAAATTGTGAAGGTCGACATCCTCAACGGTGTGCGGTATATCTAACATATTGGGCCTTTCGATGCTATTGGCAGCCTTTTCTTTCTCACTGTGCCCCTCCCCGATGATTATAACGATCTTGTGCCCAGACACAAATTTGAGTTTCTGGTGCAAGGTGGAAGGTAAAGCTCCAACCTCGTGCAGCCATGGGCGCCCCAATAATAGATTAAATGAGGATTTGATATCCATGACTTGAAATAAGATGGAAAAGGTCATTGGCCCTATCAATAGCTCAAGATCAACTTCTCCCATTATTTCTCTCCTGGTATTGTCAAACCCTTTAGCGTTGGTTCTGGTGGGCCTTAACATGCACGGATCAACCCCGATCTTAGTGGCGATTCTTAACGGGCATATATTCAATGCAGACCCATTATCAATTAGTACCAAGGGGATTACCATGTTTCCAGACTCGATTGTTATATTTAAAGACTTCGAGTGGCTTCCCCCTTCTTCCGGCAAGTCAGCATCAGAAAATGAAATGACATTCGGAGCCATCACTTGCCCAATTATCTGCCCGACTTCATCTGGGCTAACTTGGAGTGATACATGCGCATTTTTTAATGCCCCCATTAATGCTTGAAAATGGAGTGGAGACGCCATCAACAGATCCCGAACGGTGATATGGGCGGGAATTCTTCTTAGTTGAGTCTTTAATATATGTTCCCAACTCATTTTTTCGAAAGGGTTCACAACACTTTCTTCCCCTCTGGTTGGGCCTGTGGTGCTGCCGGCGCCTCTGGTTGCTTCGATATCCTTCCTGACCTGGTGACAAAGTCCACTGCCCCTTCTCCGCTGCTGCTGTCGGTGTTGACATCTATTTGTTCGTAGCTTAACGGGACCTGATGAGGATCATAGGTTGGTCCCGAGAGCAGGAAAGGTATGGCTGTCGGTTCTTGAGGTACTTGTACTATCGGCTCAGGAGGTGTGGGCAATACTTGATTCACCTCGGTGGCAGAGGGTTGGGTGGAAAGACTAGGCCAAATGGGGGTGGTGAAGCTTGAGGGTGGTGGCATTAGAGGGAAAGAGGTAAAAGTAGGCCATTGATAGCTTGTGGGTGTTGGCGGCAGATGGGGGGTCTAATGGGCAGTTGGGTGATTGACGGGGGGTGGGGGGTGGATTTCGTAGGCGGAACTTGGGGTGATGGGATGGGTGTAGGCCATTGGTAATTGTCGGGTGCGGGTGTGGTATTGGGGGCCTAGTGGCTTAAAGGGTAATCGATGGGGGTTGTGGTGTATGGTGGTAGTTGAATGGGACGTATGAGCCATTGATAATCAAGCGTGGTGCAAGATTGGGGCTTATAGGGTAATTGATGGGGGTTGTGGTATATGGCTGGTATGCATTGATATTTATAAAATTGACGGGTGTGGTGGACGAAAAGTATGCCCCGAGATCCAAGGGTTCAAATTGTGGGGTTGGGTTGGGGAAATATTCTAACAAATTTAGGGGTTCAATTACCCCTACATTTCCCTCTTCTATGTTTCTTGACAAAGGTTCTACATAACTCTCCCGATCACTGATATAATCGGATGGGTCAAATTCAAACTCCTCCACATCTTCTATCATTCCGACAGTGGGTTTGGGACCTGCTTCTCCAGTGGGATGTGGGGGTAGTGGCACTTGGTGAATATTACCATGCTGAGAGGGTGCAGGGGGAATGATTTTCTCGGCATTGATCAAATCCTGGACGACGGTTTCAAGGAAAGCTGATCGAGGTGACTGGGTGACTCATGAAAATTGGGTCATAGTTCCTTAGGATCGGGTGAGGAGGAGGTTGTGATTGGCTGATAGCCACTAATCCCTTTTCTACTAATAGGGGCAAAAGTACACTCAATGATTGCCTCAGATGTGTGAAGACTCGGTCATAGCGGGCTCTCCTCTGTTTCGAGGTCATTTGCATTCCTTGCCCAATCCCCATTCTTTACGTCTGCTCGGGTGCTGATGGGGCAGCCTAAAATTGAAATGGGGTTATATTGTTATTGGGCCGGGTATTGACTATGTTCTGGACATCACCCCTTGTTCTCTTGTCGTTCCTCTGCTCTGAAAATCTTCTAACCCCACTAGGTCCACTCGGCATATTCTTATTCAGACGCCCCTCCTTGATGGCGTCCTCACATCGGTTAGCATTTCTCATAAGGTCAGCAAAGCTAGTCGGCTGCTGATATACCAAAAAGTTTGAAATCACTACCAAAGTATTTTTTAAAATCATCTCTATCTGTTCATCATCAGGTATTCTATTCTTGACCTGAGCTATCAATGCTCTCCATCTCCCCAAGTAGTCGTTGAAGGTCTCATTCTGGCTCTGCTTTAAACGGGCCAAGTCGGACTATGCGACTCGATGTCTATATTATAGACATACTATTCTTGAAAGAGATGCATCAAGTCCCTCCATGTTTTCATCATAGACGGTTCTAAAGATGTGAACCATCTTAAAGCCGGCCCAGTCAAACTCATTTGTAAGACTTTTATTAGCAGTCTTTCGTCCTCCCCGTATTGGCACATGTCCCCATAGTAGGACTTCAGGTGTGCAATAGGATTGCCAGTGCCATTATATTTGTTGAAGGCTGACATTTTAAATTTGGGGGACAGGGGGACCTCAGCGAACAGACATAAGTCTGTGGAATCCGTGGCGTGGATTTTAGCACAACCCATTTTTATTAGCTGCTTTTGTATTTTATCTAACTGTTCTTTCAGCTGTTCCAACTCTTTTGATACAGGGGTTGCATTTTTGGCTGTCAGTTGGACTTCACTCTGGGCCACCAGGGGGTGGGAAATTATGGGAGGAGGGTTGAGGTTGGTCAAAGCCCCAGCATAGGCCCCGCTATTCCTAATCTCGTCCTCTTCATACTGCTGGTCGGCATAGTGTGCAGCGAGTGCGGGATTCTCCTGTTGTTGTTGCATGGGATGGATGGGGATGACATGAGTGGGGGTTGGGTGAGCCCATTGGGGGTGAGGAAAGATTTTTTGGGTGATGGGAATTTGGTTTTGAGGTGGGGCCTGATAGGGCCATTGGGTATGGGGGAAGGTTTGGAGATGGCCTTGGGGTGTGGGGTCATGGGAGAATTGGGTTTGAGGTATGGCATGAGTTTGACCTGGCTGTGAAGGTTGGGTTAAATGTTGGGGGTATTGTGGAAGGTATGAGTGTGGGGTTTGGGTTTGGGCCATGAACCCTTGGCCATTTTGGGCCACAAGCCATTGATAGGTTTGGGCCATGGACCCTTGGTAGGTTTGGGTCACGGGCCCTTGGTGGGTGTGGGCCAGTGGGCCTAGGTAGGTATGGGGCAAGGGCCCTTGAGGGGTTTGGCCTAATGGGCCTTGATGGGTCTGGGCCATGGGCCCTTGGTGGGTCTGGCCCAATGGGCCTTGATGGGTCTGGGCCATGGCCCCTTGGGTAGGTTTGGCCTAATGGGCCTTGATGGGTATGGGCCATGGGCCCTTGGTGGGTCTGGGCAATGGGCCCAGGGTGGGTCTGGGCCATGGGCCCTTGGTGGGTCTGGGTCATGGGTAGGTTTGGGTGGTGGGGTATTGGGCCATGGGCCCCAGGGATATGTGAGAAAAGGGGGTTTGGGCCAGTGGGCCTTGGGGTAAGTGGGTAATGGGGGTTTGGGTGGTGTGGATTATGGGGGGTTGATGGGGGTCATGGGGGAGTGAGGCATGGAGATTGGCTAGGGTGTGAGACGGGTTTAAGGACATGGGGTGTGAAGGAGGAGGGGGGGTGTTTTGAGAAGCCTTCCACATGGAATAGGCTTGAAACATCTCCTCCATCATGGTCGTGGGGGGAGGGTTGGATGGAGATGGGGGATTTAAGGGATGATGAGGTATAGATGGGATGGAGGTGGCAGAAGTACGCTCAATGATTGCCTCAGATGTGTGAAGACTCGGTCATAGCGGGCTCTCCTCTGTTCCGGGGTCATTTGAATTCCTTGCCCATTCCCCATTATTTGCGTCTGCTCGAGTGTTGATGGGGCAGCCTTAAATTGAAATGGGGTTGTATTGTTATTGGGCTGGGTATTGACTATGTTCTGGACATCGCCCCCTGTTCTCTTCTCGTTCCTCTTCTCTGAAAATCTTCTAACCCCACTAGGTCCACTCGGCATATTCTTATTCAGACGCCCCACCCTGATGGCGTCCTCACATCGATTAGCATTTCTCATCAGGTCAGTAAAGCTGGTCTGCTGCTGATATACCAAAAAGTTCAAAATCACTGCTAGAGTATTTTTTAAAATCATCTCTATCTGTTCATCATCAGGTATTCTGTTCCTGACCTGAGCTATCAATGCTCTCCATCTCCCCAAGTAGTCGTTGAAGGTCTCATTCTGGCTCTGCTTTAAACGGGCCAAGTCGGACTATGCGACTCGATGTCTATATTATAGACATACTATTCTTGAAAGAGATGCATCAAGTCCCTCCATGTTTTCATCATAGACGGTTCTAAAGATGTGAACCATCTTAAAGCCGACCCAGTCAAACTCGTTTGTAAGACTTTTATTAGCAGTCTTTTGTCCTCCCCGTATTGGCACATGTCCCCATAGTAGGACTTCAGGTGTGCAATAGGATTGTCAGTGCCATTATATTTGTTGAAGGTTGACATTTTAAATTTGGGGGACAGGGGGACCTCAGCGAACAGACATAAGTCTGTGGAATCCGTGGCGTGGATTTCAGCACCACCCAATTTTATTAGCTGCTTTTGTATTTTGTTTAACTATTCTTTCAGCTATTCCGACTCTTTTGATACAGGGGTTGCTTTTTTGACTGTCAGTTGGACTTCACTCTGGGCCACCAGGGGGTGGGAAATTATGGGAGGAGGGTTGAGGTTGGTCAAAGCCCCAGCATAGGCCCCGCTATTCCTAATCTCGTCCTCTTCATATTGCTGGTCGGCATAGTGTGCAGCGAGGGCGGGATTCTCCTTTTGTTGTTGCATGGGTTGGATGGGGATGACATGAGTGGGGGTTGGGTGAGCCCATTGGGGGTGAGGAAAGATTTTTTGGGTGATGGGAATTTGGTTTTGAGGTGGGGCCTGATAGGGCCATTGGGTATGGGGGAAGGTTTGGAGATGGCCTTGGGGTATGGGGTCATGGGAGAATTGGGTTTGAGGTATGGCATGAATTTGACCTGGCTGTGAAGGTTGGGGTAAATGTTGGGGGTATTGTGGAAGGTATGAGTGTGGGGTTTGGGTTTGGGCCACAGGCCATTGATAGGTTTAGGCCATGGACCCTTGGTAGGTTTGGGTCACGGGCCCTCGGTGGGTGTGGGCCAGTGGGCCTGGGTAGGTATGGGCCTAGGGCCCTTGAGGGGTTTGGCCTAATGGGCCTTGATGGGTCGGGGCCATGGACCCTTGGTGGGTCTGGCCCAATGGGCCTTGATGGGTCTGGGCCATGGCCCCTTGGTGGGTCTGGGTCATGGGTAGGTTTAGGTGGTGGGGTATTGGGCCATGGGCCCTTGGGATATGTGAGAAAAGGGGGTTTGGGCCAATGTGCCTTGGGGTAAGTGGGTAATGGGGGTTTGGGTGGTGTGGATTATGGGGGGTTGATGGGGGTCATGGGGGAGTGAGGCATGGAGATTGGCTAGGGTGTGAGACGGGTTTAAGGACATGGGGTGTGAAGGAGGAGGGGGGGTGTTTTGAGAAGCCTTCCACATGGAATAGGCTTGAAACAACTCCTCCATCATGGTCGTGGGGGGAGGGTTGGATGGAGATGGGGGATTTAAGGGATGATGGGGTATAGATGGGATGGAGGTGGCAGAAAAATTGGGCATGACCCGGTATAATCGAGCATGACCATGGCAGGTAGAGGGGTATGGAGTGGATGAGGGGATGCATTGGGTATGTTTTGGGATGGTGGAGGGCATGATGAGGAGGGATGAGGAAAGTTGGGCAAGGCTCCGGTAAAAATGGGCATGACCTGGATGGATGGGGGATTTTCGAGGGGGCGGATAGGGCGGAAGTGGTGTATGTGAATGTGGGTGAATCGGGTCTATAGGGGGATGATGGAAATTGGGGCATGGATGTGGATTGGGAAAATGGGTTTGGGTTTGGCATGAGCATGGTTTGGGCAAAAGATGGAGAATGGGGGGTAGGACTTTGGATGTTTTGGGGGGTAATGGTTGGGAATATGGGGGCGCCGAATGGGCCGGTGACAGTAAAGGAGGGTTGGGTGAGGGGGATAGTGGAAAAAGCTTCTCCCGAATGGTAGTAGGTTGGAGAATGTGGTGGGGATGAGTCGGGATCGGCGTAAGCCGGGTCCACTACCCACGACATTCTACTGGAATTGGTTGGGTAAGGGTGCCTTGGATAAGGCCCAAAAATCCTCCTCCTTCTTCCCCTACGGGACGGCGGAGGGCAAGATGATGCCGTTGTGCCGGTACCACAAACTATACTTTTTGGGTTTTGATTATATATATATTTTTTGAAAAAGTTTTGAAAAACAAAGGTTTCGAGGCCTTGGAATTCCCTTTTTGGGTGGCTCTCGTACCTTAATTCAAGACTTGAGGCGACAATTTCGATGCACTTCGAAAGAATCGAAGGAGAACCTTCGATCTATTGAAGGCATGGAAATCAAGGCAAACAACCCGTTCCCCCGGAATGAGCCAAAAAGAAGTTGCCCTCTTTTGACCGGCGGGGGCGTATTGGGTGTCAGGGATGGCAGGGCCTAAACAAGGGCACTAAGCACACTGATCGGAGGACTCGGGAGGTGAAGAAGGCCACAGATTCGGGCTGAGGTGCTGTTAAACAGACCTAGCGCAACTAATACATGCACCCAGGTTACAGGGCACTATTTTTACGTTGGCGCAACTATTAGTTGCGCCAAGGTAAAAATGTGAATTTTAAAGCTGGCGCAACTATTAGTTGCGCCAGTTATAAAATCCAATTTTTTTGCATTGGCGCAACTAATACATGCGCCAGGCAAAAACTGATGCCCCAGAATGTTTGACAGCAGCCACCAACACCCGAAATGAGTCCCTTTTTTTGGTTTTTTGTGGAAGCTAGGCTTCCGGGAACTGAGCTATTTTTTGGTGACCGATTCTCTCCTCACCGCACGTAAAGGGTTTGAGTCTGGTATAACTCGCTAGCGCGCTCCCCAAAGGTTTTAAGCTTCGAAATGAGAACCCACCTGATATACCTTAGGCGCAAGCGTCTTCTCAGATACTAGGTGGGCTGGGACTTTTCTGGATCATCACCACTAGGGGCTGCCGCCATAGTAATACCCGGGTGTTTGTGTGTTTGCCTAATCCCACCCTTTTAAAATCTACCCCGTAAAAACAAATTAATTAAGCCTCCTAACTTGGTTAATTTTAATTTTTTCAAAGCTTTTCTCTTTTTTTTTAGAAGTTTTCGTTAGTTCAAAGACCGGGAGTGATTATCCAGTGCTGCCACTACAGGCCAATGTCCACTGATGGAATATGAGTGCACAAGTAGGCCCGCCAATCAGCTAAGGCACTTTAAATGATAGAAATTTAATGGAATTGAAAGACAAAGCTCAAGTAGGCCCGCCAATCGGCTAAGACACTAAAATGGCAGAAAAGTAAGAAAAATAAAGGACAAATGCACAAGTAAGCCTGCTGATCGGCTAAGGCATGTAAATGACGTAAAAGTAGGGGTAAGTAAAATGACTTAATCGGAGGGGTGAGTAAAAAAAAATAAAAAATAGCAATAAAAGGTTAGTAAAAATCAAAAATAAAAAGGCCAAGTTCAAGGGGAAGCTCTACAAGCTACTCCCCAACAGAGTTGCCATCTGTGCAACCATGGGAATCGAGATGATCCCGCCACGACGATGCGCTCTCTAACAAAAATATAGAGTCGCCACCCAGAGCTTTCGGTGTCCCGGGATACCTAGTTCATTTTTATGAGCACCGAAGTGTTAAAAATATGACTCTGAATCCGGTCCACACCAAAGGCTCTTGGGTAGGGGCTTCGATTATCGATCGGGAATGTGTTAGGCACCCGATCAACCCACTTAATGCAGTCTCTACTAATGACCAAAAATAAAATAAAATAAAAGAAAATAAAATACCTTCCTCTTGCCCAAAAGGACTTAGAATCCTATTTGTGCCCCTCCATTCCTACCGAAAAGTTGGCGGCGTAACGACATAAATGGGAGGATGGAGGGAGCTAGAAAGAGATAGGAGAAGAAAGGGGAGAGCCGGAGCCCTTGGGCCCTTGTAGCACCATAGAGGAGCCTTGCGTGACTTGCTTTAATGAGCTTTTAAAGGCTTTGTATGGTGGTAAGTGGGGTTCTAACTCTTAAGGCTTGAAGCTAAGAGGTAGGGAAGGGAGGCTAGGGGATCACACACACCTAACCTAAGGATTTTCTATGAAATGCTAAGGTCTAAAGGAGTTTTGTGAATTCTGGAATTTGTATGGGGAGTGTGCACCAAAGGATTAAAGATCTTCTCACTTTAAGCTCTTTCTCTCTTAGGTAGAAATTCTCAACCCTTAAGCAAGAGGGGTGGCTCTCTAGTTATAGAGAAAGGGAGGATTAGTGAGGGGTTAAATTCCTAATTGGATTAGCAATTAGGTAATGGATAATCTAAGGTTTCCTAGGGTTTTTAGAGTCTTGAAATATGTGGGAAGGCCCTCCAATGGTGGATGATGGGGTGAGGCCTTAAGCCATTTGAAGGGGTGCAAATAGGCTTCAAAAGGGTGCAACAGAACTAACAAAATACACCCCAAAGGTCAAGGTGGTCAAATAAGTCAAACCCTAAAAATGAAATTCGGGGCAAAATCTAATAGTCACTATTCATATGCTTGGCACAACTATTAGTTGCGCCAGACAAATGCACAGTAAAATAGTGCAGAATAGTGCCTGGAAGTCAGCTCGCGAGGATGGGGCCCACTTTTGAATCTGGCACAACAATTAGTTGCGCCAGGCTTAAAATGAGGGAGAATTGGCCTGGAGAAATTGTTAGTTGCGCCAGGCAAAGATTATTACTGGCACAACTATTAGTTGCACCAAGTCCCTAAGGGGGCCCACATGACTAACTTTTTACCCTCCTGATTCGGTTTGTCGTATCTTTTGACGTATACCACCGATTGGGGCGATTCTTGAACCGTTGGAAAGCAGACGACCTCTACTCCTCAATGGTATGAGACTCGATTGAAGTAGAGGGCCATAGCTAATTACGGTGCACCACTCTTTATCCATTGCTCAGGAAGGTTAGGTTTAGGGTTTTGAATGGGTTCTAAGGGTCGGGACTAGTTTCTAAAGGTTCGGGATAGGTTCCTAAGGGATCTAGGGTGATTCCTAAGGGCTTGGCGTGATTCCTAAGGGTTCCATACATGCCATCAAAAGCTCGAAAATACGCCTCTCTCGAAATGTGTTTCGATCGGGCCTTGGGCCAAATTTGGGTGCTTACAAATGGCATTTACAAAAATGAAATACAAGTAAATGGGATGCAGTTCTCCAACTTTTTGGATACATACTAAAGCAGAAATAAAAGAAGATAGAAAAAAGATGGGCTAAATTCTCAAAATTTTTAAATCCTTTCTATCTTTCTTATAAAAAAAAACCCACTTAACCCAAAGCCCCATTACAAGCCGAAAAAAAGAGCTTCTTGATTTATGGTTTACAACAATAAGAGCCTAGTAGAGATGTATATAATAAATACTATGGGAAAATAGGAAAGCATATGAATAGAATTGATTATCCATTCCATGAGATTTTCGTCTATGTCAATTACCATTTGAGAATTTATTATATATATCATATCTAGAGAACCCATAAATTTTAATATTATTTTTAAGAGTATGCTAATAGTGAGAGTTTGGATGAAAATATTTTCTAAATTTGCAGTTTAGAAAAATCTATAATGAATAAAATTTTCACTGATACGCACACACTCAATGCTTAATATGAATTGAAATTGTTGAGTTTTGATCAAAGATTACAGCTAGGATGGAAGGCAAAGGATGTCGAGATCATGATTTTGAAACTGACAACCATATAATGCTCAGCTATTACAGTTTAGTGTATAAAATTTAGTTTTGAAATTTTAAAAAAAATTTGCTTTTCTTTTAAGAATTTTTGAAAAACCCAAAAATATTTGAAGTTTGTGGGTACCTTCACAGAAAACCTTTAGGAGACTATAACTCCTCCACTAGGGATCACCTGAGGATTTAAAGGCTTGTTGCATCTGCTAAATGCAATCGTGCTCCCTATGAAAGTGGCATTTAATTTTAGATTAGTGATTCTTTCCTTGTTTGCTAGGGACTAGCAACGCTTAAGTTTGGGGGTGTGATCAGTCACAAAATTTACCATTTTACCACCCTTAACTTAGAATTGCTAGACCTTAATTTGTTACTAATGAGATGCAATGTGCAGATATTTAAATTAATGAGCAGATTAGAGCCGAAGTGTTAATCTTTGCCAAAATGAATTCAAAAAGTAGCAAGAATTGTGATCGTGCGAAGAAACGATCCACTCGAATGGAAGACTAGTTGATGAGCCAAGAAAAATGAATGTCGAACGAACGTAAATCTCGAACGAGCAAAAAAAGAAGAAGACAGAGAAATCATGATTCATGAACACAAAAAAAAGCTACGACTGGAGGAACAAAAATAAGATCTCGAACATTCGACAGAGTAGAAATCATATAGAACGAAGAACAATCGTACACACGATTGCACAAAATAAAGCTCATGATGCTAATCATGTGAAGTCTACACCGCCATGCACAAAATTAGAAAATCTCTTAGATTAGAAGTCTGAAAACTTACGGATCAAAGAACTGGGCAAAAGAACTCAGAAGATCTCTGCTGCTAAAAGAAAGGAGAAAAGTCCTGCATGCATCTATCATCCAGAGCAAGGAAGAGCTAGTATTAAAAGTAGAGCAATATTAAGAATCTTTTGTTTAGAAGTTTTCTTTGATTAGAATTAGCATCATATAAATCACACCCTTATGATCTATAAACAAGAGGGCTCGACATAGGAGTAGAGTTATCGAATGAACTCTCAGCATCAATTGACGACTAAGATTGGGTTTTCTTCCAATCAAAAGTAGAGTAGAGTAGTTTAGATATCGAAGGTTTCTCGAGAGCAATTGACGCCTGTGATCGGGAGCTGGAAGATTAGAGTAGAGTATCTGTAGTTTCTTAGAAGCAATTGACGCCTACAACTGAGGGATGAAAGATCTTTTTATTTCTTTCTAGTTTAGATTTATTTTTATGCACTTTTATTGCTTTGTAAATATCTAAATATATTTTTTTTGAATTGATGACTCAGATTGAGAATTTTCAAATTAGTGTAATGGTTTTACTTTTTCATCTTCAATTTTCTTGAGTTTGATTGACAAACAAATTTTAGGAAGATTGTTGATTAGTTTAAATCCATGTTAACAAATTTTAGTTCTGGATTGTTGCCCAAATCCTAGAGGACTGAGATACTGTGTAACGGTACTTTATTTCGTAAATAGTCGACATTTGAAGGATTATTGTCACAACCCCAATTTTGGAAAATGTGTAGGTCGACTTAGTACACGTGTCAGTGCGGCGCACTATGCCGTTTCAGATTAAGCAATATCACTTAATGTTAGTGAGAATGAGCGAACACCTAACTTAGGTTCATGGGGTTCATAAGTGAACCAATCCTTGTGTGAAACACTTAAGTGTGGGTGTTTGGGCTTCACAAGGACGCTAATTAGGTTATAAGAGAAGAGCTTTTTTCTCATTTGCCTTTGAAATTCTTAGAAGAGGGAGAGAAAGGGAGAAAGAAGAGAGTGCTTGTGAGAATCGGATGCTTGAGATTGAGATCATGGCCAATCTAGCATGCAAATTTCTCCTCCATCTTGATCATTGACTCAAGAGGTGAGCTAGGGAGTGTGTGGGAAGGATTGTGACGAGTGTGAGAGACCCATGTTGGGATCGCCGTGAAGCGTGGAGTGTGAGTTGTGTTTTTAGAGAGGATTCAAGCATGAGTACGTTCCGATATGAGTGCGAGAGGGTGGGCCTCAAGCATTGTCGCTTTGGGTAGAAAAGGCATCGAAAGATGCGCTCATTCTAGTAAGAAATCCATACAGATTAACAAGGTAAGATCTTGTAGCTTAGAGTGAATTTATTGTGAATTAATGGTCATAAATAAAGGCAATTAATGCCCTAAATGTATTGCATTTATTGTGTATGAGAGTTAGGTGAAAGGGGAAAAAGAAAGAGAGTCATAAACTGATAAGAAACCTCAAAATCCCAAAAGTTGCTCGCGCGACTTTGATACTCGCTAGCGCGAATTGGACTCGCTTGCGTGAGATGAGCTTCAGATTGGGTGTGAAAAACACTTGTGAACAGTCACTTGCATTACTGAATATAACCTTTAGAAGTCGCTCGCGTGACCTTAGAACTCGCGCGCATGATTGTCTTAGACTGTGAAGCGAGAAAGAAAGCACAAAGCACAATCACGCGACCCTAGACCTCACGCACGCGACTGAGGAAGTTTGGGCAAATTTGGATATTTCTTTGAGAATCTTTCGAATCTTTTATGTGTGTGATCTTTATAAGCATTAGTTAGTGACTTTTGCATACCTTGAAATGTAGGTTGTGAATCGAATATGTGCCTGAAGGTCTTCCCTTCATCTTGAGTGATTTAACGTGGGAGAATTGAATAACATGACCTTCGATATGAAATGTGTAGATAATGTGAATGTCATAAGCATATGTGTGTGTGTGATAAGCACGTGTGTGTGTGTGTGATCATGATTAGTGTGCGTGAACATGATAAGTATGTGAACATGATAAGAAACATGTGTGAAGGAGATAATTATGATGAGCAAATTTGTGCTAATATGATGAGCAAGCGTGTGTGAATGTGATAAGCGTGTTTGTGAATGTGACAAGCAAGTGCGTGAAACTCCACATCTAGTTATAAATTAATCACACTGATCAATTGCACGGTGATAAACTCTAAATTAGAATCTACAAAATGATTGAAGGCTTTTGTGAAATGAATCGCCATCGTGTATCTGGTATGGTAGGATATCCGTACACTTGGACCGGCCAACGGTCTATACATGGCACAAGTGACCCTGTTAACATAGCTTAGGGGTTTGGCATCTTGGCATAAGTGACCCTTTTAACTTAGCTTAGGAGCTTGGCAATCGTGTAAAATTGTTCATTGAACGACGGTGGTTTGGGGATTCCCATCCGTATTATTGTGGCTCCCAATGCTATATATGCTTGGAAGATTATTTAAATTATAGTTTTAAGTCATTTTGAAGTTAAAGAAGCATGTAAATCTAAATTTAGCAAGAACATTGAAACTAAGAAGCAAGTCAAGTGTGTGTGTACCTTAAGTTCAGTTTTGTAAAATATGCTTTGAATTCAGTCATGAGATCTATGCTTTGAATATGATATGCATGCTAGTGATATTTCCCCTATTGAGCTTAGATTGTTTGCTCACCCTTTTTTACTATACCTCATAGCTACAGATAAGGGCTTAGGCATTGAGGAGTCTGGACGTGAAGAAGGTTCGGATTATATTTCAGAGGAAGAATCTGATCTTCTGCAAGAGGATTGCTTCCCTTAGGAGACTTTGGGAGATATTTTTGAAATTCTGTATAAGGCTTGGTACGTCCAGCCTTTGTATTAATTTGGAACTATGGATTCATGAAAAGTAAACTGTAATTTTGAACCACTATTTGGGTGATGATTGTTCATCACCAGAGGTTCGTTTCAATTCTGTCAGACTTTGGGTTGCATAAGGATAAAACCCATCATTTTGTCTCGGTTAGTTATAGAATTGCAGTTTTTTACCATATATATATGATGACTCTATCAACTCATTTATAGAGATCTACTTAGTTCCACTGTGAGAGTTTACATCTTGAGTGTTCGTTCAGGGATTGTCGAAAACGACGATTTGTTGGCACAGGTTCCAAGGTAGGAAATTCAAGCTGTCACAATTGGTATCAAAGCTATGACTTTAGAAATTTTGACAAGACCTAGACTTAGAGATTTCACTTCTAGTTTAAGATTTTGTTAGATTATAGGGGCTTCCTGTTAATGAAACTTTTGGTTTCATGTTAACAGATTTAGATGTCAGCTAGGGGTTGATCAGTCACATAATTGATTATTCTTTCACCCTTAACTTAGTGATGCTAGACCTCGGTTTGCTACTAACAAGTTGACGATGTGCAAATATTAAGGAAAAAATAGTAAAATAGAGTCAAAGTATTAACATTCATCAAAATAAACTCAAAAAGCAATAAGAATGACGATTGAGTAATAAAGCCGATTTGTCGCCTACTCAAAGCTAGAAAATCATAAAAGATGATTGAGCATAGCTACTGTAACAAAGGAAGAATACTAAATGAGACAATCATAATTTATGATTCTCTAAAAGCTGAAGCAACACAGGAGGAAAAAGAGAGCAATCGTAATAAAAATCATAATCAAAGAATCGTCATAAGAAAGCTAGGAAATTGTGATTTACGATTTTCTGAAAAAAAGAAGAAAATAGACAATCGTAATTTACGATTGTGCAAAAGAAAAACATTCTCTTTGCTATACCTGCTACTACTGATCACGTGAGTGAAGACTATCACCTCCACGCACCAAATTAGAAGATCTCTGAAAATAGAAGTTTGGTGAATCATGGATCTGAGAAGATTGATGAAGAAAATCCTAGAACTCTGCTGCTAAAACTAAGGAAACAAATCCGCCAGCACATCTACCATCCAAAAGCAAGGAAGAACAAAATTAGGAATTAGAGTTATATTAGGATACTTTTATTTTAGTAGTTTCTTCTATTAGAATTAGATCTCTGTAAACCGACCCTTATGATCTATAAATAAGACAACTCGGCATAGGAATAAGCATCGAAAAATTCGGCATCAATTTACGACTGAGGTTGGATTTTCATTCGATCAGTAGTGTAAAATAGTTAGAGTAGATTAGATATCAGAGGTTTCTCAAGAGCAATTGACGACTACTATTGGGTGTTGAAGATTACTGTAGATATCCTAGTTTCTCGGAAGTAATTGATGACTGCGACTGAGGGTGAAAGATATATACTTTACTTTCTAGTTTAGATTTTATTTGCTTTATTTACTGCTTTGTAAACATCTTCAAGTTTTAATTTAAATTGATGACTCAGGTTGAAATTTGTAGATTAGTGTAACGGTTTTTACTTTTCCATCTTCAATTTTCTCGATTTTGATTGACACCAAGATTTTAGGAGATTATTTATTAGATTAAATCTGTGTTAAAGGATTTTGGTATTTGATTGACACCTAAATTATAAAAGTCTGGAATACAGTGTAACGGTACTGCTTATTTTTATAAATATCCGATAGGTGAAGATTGGGATTGACGACCTCAATTTGAAGGAGGATTAGGATTTATTTTATGCAATTTAGATTAAAAACAATTTTTTTATTCATATTTCTCAAGTAGTTTAGAACCTTAAAAGATAAATATAAACTTTAAATAGAAATATAAATGAGATAAAACTTCTTCGTGGGAACGATCCTATACTAGCTCTACAATTTCCATTATGTGCTTGCAATAGGTTAAGGCTTAATTAGACATACATAGTAAGCCGATCAAGTTTTTGGCTCTGTAGCCGGGGAAGTTTTTATAGGTTTATATTTCTGTTTTGAAAATAAATATTTATTTTTCGCCTTTTATATTTCTTTATATCTTTATTTTTCTTTATCACTTCTTAAGCTTTTGCTGGTTTATTCGGAGCAGTGAATCAAAAGTTTCAACTTCCCCTGGTCAGAGAAGCTAGAGGCTCAGATTTTTTTCTCTCCCTGCCATCTAAAATAAAAATATGATAAATTTAAAAATTATTAAAAATAGAGTTTCCTTTTCTTCATCACACCCGATCTCGAAGTCTAGATTTCTTCGAGTGTGATTTAGAAATTGAAAGGACTCTCCGACGAAACTTGGCAGCAAACTGAATTTCTATAAGAGAATCCTTAATAATGGCTGACAATCTTTCCATTCAAAAACATTTCAGCCTTGTTGCTCTGACTAAGCCCTCGTGTATAATTATACCTGAGGTCCTAGCCAGACAAAATTATAAAATCAAGCTCCATACACTTTAATCTTTACCTACTTTTCATGGGCTTGATTGAGAAGATCCCTACCAACATCTAAGGGACTTCATAGAGCTTTGCACAGTATTGCAAACATCGACTGCCAACAAAGAGGCCGTAAAACTACATTTGTTTGTTTTCTCTCTCAAGGACAGGACGAAGGCATGGTTAATTTCGTTACCTGCCAGAAGTATTACCACCTGGGAGCAATTGCAGTCCAAGTTCCTGGGTGAATACTTCCCAATTGGTAAACCTAACCAAATTTGTCAAACAATTCAAGACATCAAGCAAAAACCAGGAGAATTATTTCACGAGAGTTGGGAACGGATGAAGGATCTATTACGGAGGTGTCCTCATCATGAGATACCAAATTGGTCGATAGCGTAAAGTTTCTATCAAGGATTGACTTAGACTAACCAGTCTATAGTCGATGCCATAATTGGAGGAGCCTTTATGGCTCAGAATGGCCAGCAATCCTGAAATTTATTCAAAAAATTGGCCAACAATTCAAAAAGAAATAGGCTCTGCTTAGATCTGACCTTGATGTTACTCGCCACACCCTGCTCGCGAGGGATGGGCTCTACGATATCCCCAAAGATAAAGTAAAGAAGGACATAAGTGCGAAAATTTTAGCTCTGGAACAACAAATTGTGTTATTAATGACAACCAAATCTAGCACTCCAGACAGCTCTATAGTAGGCCACTCTAATAGCTAGATTCATAATTTTACTGAAGACTTAGCTGCGCCACCATACCAGGAGGTGATGGAAAATGAACAAGTGATGGCTTTTCAGACAGGAGATGTGCAACTGTGGGAATCAAGACGATCCCGCCGTGACGATGCGCACTCTGAAGAAAATATCGAGTCACCACCCGAAGCTTTTGATGTCCTGGGAAACCCAAATCAAATTTAAAGAGCATCGAAGTGTCAAAAATTGACTCTGAATTCAGACTACGCCAAAGGCTCTTGGGTAGGGCTTCGGTTATCGATCGGGAAGGTGTTAGGCACCTGATCAACCCGCTTAATGCGGTCTCTACTTTTGGTCAAAACTCAAATAAAATAAAAGAAGCAAAAAGGCCTTCCTCTTGCCCAAGGGGCATTAAAATCCTATTTGTGCCCCTCCGTTCCTATAAAAAATTTTGCGGCATAACTGCATAAAAGAGAGGATGGAGGAAGAACCGAGAAGGTAGAGGATTAGAGTGGAGAGCCGGAGCTCTCAGGCCCATGTTGCACCACTTTGGAGCCTTGCATAGGCTTGCTTCGGTGAGCTTCAATGGCTTGTATGGTGAGAATCAGCCTAGGGCTTGGTAGCTAAGAGGTAGAGAGGGAAGTCTAGGGGGTAGCACACACCTAAACTAAGGCTTTTAGATTGAAGGCTAAGGTCTAAAGAGGGTTTGAAGGTTCTGGAATTTGTATGGAAAAGTGCACTAGAGGAGAGAGAGAGAGAGGTTTCTTAATCTCTATTTTGAGAATTTTTTCAAGCCTTTCTAAAGGGGGGGGTGCCTCTCTATTTATAAGAAAGGAGAGGTTAGGAGGGTGTTTAGAGGCTAAACTAGGTTAGGAATTAGGTAATCTAGCCATCTAAGGTTTCCTAGGATTTTTGGAGCCTTAAAAAATGCGAAGAGATGCTCCAATGGTGGATGATAGGGTGGGGGTTTAAAGTCACTTAAGGGGTTGCAATTAGATAGGGAAGGGTGCAACAGAACAAGCAAAATACACTCCAAGGATCAAGATGGTCAACAAGTCAAACCCTAATTTTGATTTTTGAGGCAAAAATCCAAGGTCACTGTTCATAAGCTTGGTGCAACTAATAGATGCGCCAGGTAAATGTACAATAAAACAGTGAAAATATGGGGTTTGGGAAGTTGATAGCCCACGAGGGGACCAACCTATAACTGGCACAACTATTAGATGTGCCACTTCCAGCGGAGTTCTCGCGGGGCTCAAAGCCAGCCTCCCAAGGTTCAGTTGATGCTCATTTTTGTGCCTGACCTTTGAATCACCGTAACTTTTGATGTACAGCTCAAATCAGAGCGATTCTTAGCTCGTGAATAGCTGAGAACCTCTACTTTTCAATGGTATAAGATTCGATCATAGTAGAAGGTCCTAGCTAGTCCCAGTGCACCACTCTTCATCTATGGCTTGGGAAAGCTAGGTTTAGGTTCGAAAGGGATTCTAAGGGTCGGGTTTCTAAGGTTTTGGGAAGGTTCCTAAGGGATCTGGGGTGATTCCTAAGGGTTTGGGATGACTCTTAAGGTTTTGAGAAGGTTCCTAAAGGTTCCATTCATGCCTTCGAAAGCTCGAAAATGCACCTCTCTCAAAATGTGTTTTGATCGGGCCTTGGGCCAAATTTGGGTGTCTATTGATGCCCCTCTTTCGTATCCAATCACAAATGATCGAATGCCAAAGATAAAAGATATTCGAAGAGGCCCAAGGCATTATTGACGGGCCCACTGTATTCAAAATAAACCTCAAACATCAGACAAGTAACATGGTGAGAAAATGAAAGCCCTGTATGTCAGAAAAAATGCCCGTTTCTCAAGATCATCGGTCCCTAAGTGCTTAGCGACATTATTGGGCATAATTGAGATGGAACAAGTTGTGAAAGCCCATTAGCTGGGAAAAATGTCTGCTCCTCGAGATGGTTTAAAGGTGTTTGATATTCAAGATTCATTTTGAATACAACAACTCTGTAAGTAAGAGGATGATCGACTCATACCTAAAGATAGGCGCGAAGCAAATATATAAAGATCCACAGTTTGTATCCAATCATATGAGGCATCGATTGTCTCATTTGACCGGCCATGGGTGACTCTGTGTGAAGCAGGGTTCAAGTTCTTTGGGCGAACCCATCGATCCCAAAGTTTATTTAGCACAACTACTTGAGCAAAGCGAATTGAGAGTATTGATCTGAAACCTCGAGGGTTGTATAGTAGTCTCCAGATCTAGCTACAGATCTGGTAGCTCTAAAGAGAGTGGTGATTAAGTGTCACTAAGCTATATTAAAAACATAAATGCAGAAATAAAATTACAGCTAAAGACATGGATAAAGAAGGATGATGATGGTCTGTACAAAAATAAAATATAAAAATTGGTGAGAAGTAAGTAGGTTAAGTTCAGAGTAAAAGCAGTAATGTAACTCAAATTTAGTCTGTCTCTGCAGTGCTCCTTGCTGAGACGCTATCAAAAGCCTCAACAAGATAGAAATATCTAGTTTAACCCATGCCATTTGGGACGCTCTTAAGGCTATAGGTTGTCCACTCAAACGGTCACAACCTATCCTATAGAGTTTGTCAAATCCCATTAGTTAAACCAGAAATTGCCAACCTAGTCCAGAGGAGTGGACTAATCATTTCCCCAACCACTGGACTAGATCAAGCCATGAATACTATTGCAACACTATGTAATGCTAGTGCTACAAGCTCCCCAAATCTACACACAGATTTGGCTGACATCCATAGGTATTGCAACCCATAAGATCCTAAGTACTTTGCTAAGGCCAACGGTTCACTAGTGCCCACAAAAAGGACCATGGAACAGGTTGAATAGGGCTTTAGATTCAACTGGTCATTGCAACAAATAGCCTGTAATGACTTAGCCTCAAGCTGCAATTACTACAAAGAGATCAGATCTAA
Organism: Chloranthus sessilifolius; assembly: GCA_021018995.1. Classification (NCBI taxonomy): domain Eukaryota; kingdom Viridiplantae; phylum Streptophyta; class Magnoliopsida; order Chloranthales; family Chloranthaceae; genus Chloranthus; species Chloranthus sessilifolius. The sequence continues at coordinate 37,493,794 of CM037586.1, forward strand.
CATCTGATGTCGGCTAAGTAAAACAGAGGGGAGCCAGTTCCTGTACAAACCTCCTCATAAATCTCTAGAAGCGCATGTGCAGGGGAGACGAATCCTTCTCAAACATGTAAATAGACACAACCTTAGGGCTATACTCTATCCACTCAAATGGTCACAGGGTATCCCATTGGTCCGTCCACACCATAGAGGCCTGAGAAAGAACATGAAAACTGCTGCAACCACCATGGTCCACAGGCCTCCGAGCTCCTTGGATCTCACTACAGATCCAACATTGCTGTCCATGGGGCTATTAAACCAAGGGAAATCAGATGGTAAACAATAGATCTATTAGAAACTGAATGGGCTAGTCCCAAATACATATATCCCATAAACATATAAAGAAACCATAAGATCTTTAGATTCAATTAGGCATTAAAATAGCAATCCATTGATGAACACAAAACTTACAATGAATTGTCTCCAGGCTATAACCTGTACACAACTGCTCATCCACAATCCCAATGTATATAAAAACCTATTACAAACTAAAATAAAACTAAACCAAGCTGCTTACAGGGGGATTAGCTAGCAAGTGCTGGACTTACAGAGAAGAAAAAAGGAAAAAAGAGGTGATCAAACCCTAACCCTAGCCTGCTGGAGGTTGCAGTCGACAAAGGATGAAAAGAAGGGTTGATAATAAAACTAAATTCTAAGTGTAGCTTATATACGTTGTCCATACTCCCTTGTCTCAGAAGGGATTAACCCTAATTTCTCTAGCAAACATGGCACTGTTACATCCCTTGAATGCCTTGAGATGTGCGCCTCCAGATCCTTGCCTCGGGATGTATGCCCTAGCTTTGGGAAATTCCCAAAAGGTCCTTAAGTTAAACTGAGAAGTGGGGAGCCCGTGCTTTACGGGGCTGGCATATGCATTTACTTATTCACGCAGTTGCTTTGCACCACAGTGCTATCGCAGAGATGATCTGGAGTGCCTAGACTTCTCACGCAGTAGAGCTTCAGAAGCTCTCTCTCTTGCTAGGTACTCGCACAGTTATGCTCCTATGCTTGCGTAGTAATTAGTAAGGCTTCATAGTGCGCGAGATCTGCGCGAGGAGAATTTTGGGCGTCTCTCTCTTCCAAGGCCATGCATGAACTTCGCGAGGTGAATTTTAGTTCAGTACACACATGGACTCGCTATGTTCTTCGCGTGGCTGCTTTAAGGCTTTATCTCCGCGAGAGCTTCACGACCATAAATTCTGAGGGTTTTAGTTCGTGAGATGTTTGTGATGTCTTTACAGCTCTTCTCTTAATTGCGCATCCTATCTGCGTGAGGGCATCTTCCACTGCATCCTTAGCTTCGCGAAGGAGCTTCTCAACTCTGTGAGATCTGTCTTTCTATGCTCTGATGCATTGCACTTGCTACTTTTACAGTTTCTCCACTCTCAGGCAAATTCATTCATCTGGTAGGCTTTTGGTCAATGATGATCAGCACATGAGTCACCATGGTGAGCATTATCATGGTGTTCCATGAGGCTTTGGTTCAGCTATCATCTTTGCATGTCTTCTTCCTCTTCTTTAGGCCAATAAGCATGGATTTTATATTAAGCTGGACAGATTATTGCTAACTAGAAAACACACTTAACAGATGATTATTAGTCTGCTTCAAGGTCTATCAAAGGCTAGGTTAAGAGGTGAAAAGTGGTACTTTTCAGTGAATAACATGAGGCGAATGGCATATCCCGATAGTACTTCCTTGACGACGTACAACCCCACCCAATTAGGCTTAAACTTTCCTCTTGGATCGGTGTGGAGGGATGGGAAGATCTTCTTCAACACAGTGTCTCCTACCTTTAGATCTCGACCGTGGACATGTTTATTATAAGCGCGTGTGATTTACCCCCGATAAACTTGGTATGACACAAGATCGGAGCCTTTTCTTATCCAGTAAGTTCAGCTGATCAAAGTGGGATCTCTCTCTTTCTGCTTATGGTAGACCAGATTCAAGGAGGATTCAGAGCGAGGGTACTTCAACCTATATTGATAGGATGAACTTTGTTCCATACACAAGGGAGAATGGTATTGCCCCTGTAGTGGTACGAATTGATGTTCTGTAGGCCCACAAAGCAAATGGTAATATTTCACTCCAATCGCGATAAGTGACGACCATTTTCTCGAGGATGCGAATGACCGTTTTATTAGCAGCCTCTATGGCTCTGTTGGTTTGAGGCCAATACGGGGATGAGCTATGATGCTTGATCTTCTATTGCTTGCAGAAGGCTCAGATGCGCTTGTTTACAAAGTTTGTGCCATTGTCCGTGATGATATCTTTGGGTACTCCAAATTGACTCACAATATTATTTTTGGTGAACTTCTCGATGTGCCCGGACGTGATGTTTGCATACGATACTGCTTCTACCCACTCAGTAAAGTACTCGATGGTGACGAGGATGAATCAATGTCCGTTTGAGGCTTTCGAATTAATCATTTCGATGATGTCAAGGCCCCAGGTAGCAAATGACAAAGGAGTGGTGATGCAGTGTTAGTCGATGGCCGAAACGTGTATCAGACTAGCGTGTTCTTGACACTTGAGAAGGTCACATCTTTGAAGCAAGCTATCAGATCCTCGAGGTGCTCATGGTAGGGGATCAACTTCACGTCCTTCATCTTCCGGTCATCGTTCATCTGGCATATGATAAATTACAAATCACTGAATACTCGGATTTGAGTTACGTTTAGATCGAGAGCCGCCTGCAGGCCAGCGGCACAAGCTTCGTACTCGGCCATCTTATTAGTGCAAAGGAAGTTGAGCTTGATGGAAACTAATACGTGGGATCCTTTTGACAAAATCAGAAAGGCACCAACTCCCTGACCTTTGGCATTTGCTGCCTCGTGAAAGTGCATTACCCATGATTCTAACTTACACGCAGCTGGTATTCACAGGAAACTCCAGTTATCCGAGCTGGATGAATTACAACTAGAAGCTTATGTAAATGCCCGGAGTTACAAGAAGAGGACCAAAGCCTTCCATGACAGACATTTGCTACGAAAAGATTTCAAGCCAAATGACAAGGTATGGATGTTCAACTCCAGAATGAAATTCTTTTCAGGAAAGCTGCAGTGCAGATGGGATGGACCTTTCACAGTGGTACACGTTTCTCCATCTGGAGCTATCGAAGTCATGCATCCTACAGATGGCAGAATCCTTAAGGTCAGTGGTCAGAGGATGAAACTTTGCGTCACCAACATTTGCGAGCCTGAAGAGACCATTGATCTTCAGGATCCTCTAGGTTAATACCTGACTTCGATTTGTATCATATGTATTATATTTGATTTACATCTTGATTCTTTCCCACGATATTTTTTCTACAATAAAATGGCCATGTCAAGATCAAGCTTCATTTCATTATCCCCTGCAGTCTAGGAATCAGGCGCATAAGGTCAGAGGTAAATTGTCTGGTAGCATAGCAAATGAGTTACTGGGTGCTAAGGCTAAATGCCCTGCACACACAAGCCATGTTATTAAGCTCATAGAACCTCACGATAGGACATTTGGACCTTTTTCTAGGTTAGTTGCTGATGACAATAGGATTGGTGAGGATTTCGATAGGTGCGGAGACCTCTCGATAGGTGAGAACAACTTTGCGATAGGTTATGGACTCTTACCTGGAACCTATCGACAGGATTGACAAATGCAATACCCAACCTATCGAAAAGCTATTTTCACCCCTCTGCATCCTAACGAATTACATGTTTTATCTACCCTGCGTTCAACTGGACACCGACCTATTGAAAGCAGCGATCCCAGCTTATCGAATGCAATGTTTATTCTTTTCGATAAGAAGGGCTGAACCTTTCGAAAGCATTCCACTACTGGCCACATACTTGAGTGACTTCGATAGGAAGCCTTAACCTGTCGACATTTTATAAAGCCATCCTATCAAAATCTCCCTCACTCCTTCCATGCTTGTTGTGCACCTTCGCTGCGTGAGAATTTTACTCCACGTGTACCATGTCCAACTGCGCACAACACGGGCCTTAAACTCTGCACCCCCCCTGGGTTTCTGCTCCACACTGTAACTCCTCACGCTAAATATAGGCTGCCAGTTAATGCACGATTTCGTTCCCTATGCTGATTGGTGGAATTAACCATTCATTCCTTCTCATCAACGGCAGCAATATTGAATGCACCGCTTCATATTCCATCATACATCCACCTTAAATAGATGCAGATGGCTCGACTTCATCCCATTCCTCTCCTTCTACCCTCTGCACTCCTCCTCATAACTATGGCAGATGACAAGCCCACTTTCACTCCTGCTCAACTCTACCTCTTCTGGTTGGAGCCACTATCGCCCCTGAAAATTGATGTTTAGTGAAGCTAAAATGAGAGAAGATTGTGAAGATACACCCCTGAAAATTTGATGGAAGGCCATATCCAGTGAGATTTGGGCCTGAAAACTTTTTAAATTTCTTTGAAGAGTGCCTTGGCAATTTTTTTTTTCTGTTCTGAGGACTGACTGGACCTAATTCTGATCACTAGAAGTTAGGCAAATCCAAGTTGAAAGAATTTGACAGCATTCATGACATTGAGGACATGAAGTAAGGCCATTCCTTGGATAGTTTGAACTAAAATGCCCCACCTTTGAATTGCCCTTGATACACACCAATTGAGATTTTAAAATCATAGTTTTTCCCTGATGGAAACCAGAAATTTTGAACCCAAAACCTTTTGGCCTGTTTCAGTTCACCCTCAACCTGAGAAATCAGAAAATAAGAGGTGAAGTGAGGTTAGAAGTGCAAGGTTTGATGTCTGGCAAAAAGAAGAAGAAAGTATATTTGAAAGCTAGTGTGATGTATAGTTGTGGCATCCCAACCGAAAAAAAATAAAAATAAAAAAATAAATAGAGCAAAAGGATGAGAAAGAGAAGTCACTTCATTTAAAATTCTACAAGAAGATAAGAAGCTGATGAAGCTGATCACTTCAAGTCTGAAATTCCATAAAGAAATTAAAGAGGTGCTGAAATGAAGAAGGTTGAGCTGCAAACCACCTCCTTACCTTTACTGCTTTCTCAATTTGAATCCCTTTTACCCTTTCATTCTTTCACAAACCTCATCCATAAGCCACATTACAACCTAATAAAAAGACCTTACTGATCTGAAATGAATTGAGCTGTCATGTGGAGATAAAGATTTGTTTAATCTATGGTGTAAAGAGCTAGAAAAATTTCAGGAATTAGAGCAATGCCTATGCTCATGCTTATAGTCCTATTTGAGGGCTGCAACTGCTCTTGAGCTGTGTGAAATTTTAACCCTTCATTTTTTTTGTTGTGAGTGAATAGCCCTGGTGAGACTTGGGTCTGAAATCCAATTTGATGGGGGTAGTATCAAAACAAAATTCTCAAGTGAAAGGTGAGCCAGGCATTAATATTTAGGAGCAATCCCTTGACAAGAGCTGAGTGATGGTGAAGGATTGCAGCAGACTTTCAAGTTTGGAATTGACTTTTTCTGTGGAAATTCCTCTAATGAATTGAAAAGACATGGTGTGAATTTATTCTATTTACTGAAACTCTATTTAGCAGGATGCACTACTATTAACTAACTTTATGGGAGAAGTATGTGGGTATCTTCACTAAAAACCCTAAGGAGACTTCACTCCTCCACTAGGGATCACCTAGGGGTTTAAAAGGCTTGGTGCATATACTAAATGCATCCGTGCTTCCTACGAAAGTGGCATTTTTAATTCCTTTTTATTCTCCTTTGCTCAGGGACTAGCAAATCTTAGGTTTGGGGGTGTGTTAAGTGGTGAAAAATGCCACTTTTCACCCTTTAACCTGACCATTGATAGACCTGTGAGCACACTAATAAGCCTCTATCAAGTGCATTTTGTAGACAATAATAAAAGATAACACTAATGCAAAAAACCACTCAAGAATGCCCAAAAAGAGGTCATCTCTCAGCACAGGACAAACCCAGCAACAGCACACCAGAGGGTAGCACATCATTGGACCCTTGGAGCGTGTGGCTACAGCAGGGCAAGGCAAAGGAAGTGAAAATAGGCTGAAAACATCCTATCAAGAGGTCACCTGAAGGCTTCGATAGGAGCTGAAAGCAAAGAAAGGAGGAATTCGTGTAGTTGAAAAGGTTTCGATAGGATCTGAAGGCAGAAGAAGGATGGATTCGTGTGGATTGAGGAGTTCGATAAGATCCAAGAACCTATCAAGTAACTGAAAGAAAGGAAGAAACCATCCTATCGAAAGCCTGCCTGAGGTGTAAGGGGAACCTATCGAATTGTTTCTAGAACCTATCAAGATGGAGACACTGGAACAGAACCTACCGAAGGGTGCTTGAGCCTTTCGATAGGAGTCAGAGCAACCCTATCAGAATGATTGCATGCAGAGCAGAACCTATCGAAATGGTTTCTCAACCTGTCGAATGCTCTAGGCCAAGGGCTGAGAATGCTGAAGCTCTAAGAAAAGGCTCATCCTATCGGAACCTATAGAAGATATCTGAGAACCTAGCAAAAGGATCAAAATACTCCATTCCAACCTGTCGAATGCTTTCCGAACCTTTCGAAATTGTGTGCAGAACTTCTCAGAAACTTAGCTATGCACACGCTGTGACTTGGTGACCTACTACATGCAACTCGAGGCACTTGGTGACCGACACAACAGTTCCAAAAGATGCCCTAACCAACCCATGTGCTCTAATAGGACCCTAACAAACTCTGAGGACCTTCTAGAAGGGATTTTTGGCAGGAAAAATAGAGGAGAAAACTATATATAGAGACCCCCAATTGCAATTAGGGGGGGATGGAGATCTGAGCCAAATTCTGGAGATTGGAGCTTGCAGAGAAATCCTATTCTCCCTCTTTTAGCCCAACAATGGTTGGCTAATTCCCTTGGAGTAGCGAGGAGAGAGGTTAGATCTGTAATTGGGTAAGATTAAGAGTGCTATTGTAGGTTCTCTGCTGCACAGACTACAGATCTGAGAGCATTTCCATTGTAGAGTGAGTTTGATTATAATGTAAATGTTGTTCTGAATGCTTTAATTAGATCTAAAGTTCCTTTGGTTTCAGTTGGTGATCGATCAGATTTGTGTAGAGTAGTCTGTAAATCATCTCACCCACTTAATTGGTAGACCTCTTGGATACCATCCAATCTCCCTGGATCTGATATTCCTGTAGTTCCCTGAGTCTGTGACCTTGGAATTGCAGCATCTGTAGTGGTTTTTATTATTCTGATTAATGCTTTAGCTTTGGGGGAGATCCCTAGGATGGTTTGTGACCATTAAAGTGGACAGATCATAACCTTAAGATTAGTCCAAGCTCAGGCTCCAATTGGATTCGTCTGCTACAAATCCATGGATCAGATAAAGTCTATAGGATGGTCTGTGACCATTCAGGTGGACAAATCATAGCCTTAAGACCAGGTGGATCCTGTGATTTGGAGTGGAGCCTTCTACCCTGTAGCTGTGCTTATAGCCAGTTGAGGGAATTGTCTGCCCTGAACCTCTGTGGCATGATTAATCGAACCTGATTTCAGTGAGACCAATCTCCAAGCTACTCTTCTCCATTTTCAGCTTTTTTCTTCTTTCCCCTCCAAGATCTAAATTCCCAAACTCGATCCAAGTTAGCGTTTGTTTAATTTTAGCTTAGCTTAAGTGACAATCCATCTTAAACCTCTCCCCGGTCTTTTAGCTAAACTTAGCATTAGTTAGGGTGTCGGATCTCTTATAGATCTGGAGATTTATCATATTTTTAAACCAACCTCCCTGTGGACATTCCCTTACCATCTTTTTAAAACTTGTTACAATAGACCCTGCTTACTTGCAGGTCTGCGTGAGTGTGTTCTGCCTAGTCTTATTAGTAATTTTAGACCCTATTTGAAGGGAAGGCAAACACGCCAATAGACTGCCCTCAGCAGGTGCCTTGTGAGGCCAGACCCCCTTTATGTGATTTGATCTTTTCTAGGGGGTCCTCTGGGGATATAGATCAGATTGCTGCTCTTTGAGAGATGCATCAGTCGACACTGATGTGTGATATTGAGCAGGGAGACTTGGTTAGGACTTCTCCTGAGTACGAGGCCTGGTTGTTGACTGAGCGGCCTGCTGCCGATGGTCCAGATTTGTCAGAGATGATTGACACTAGAGGGGCCCTGGTCAAAGAAAGAGACAACACTCTGAGCTCGCATCGAGTTACTGGTGGATGAGAAGAGGATCCTGCAAGAACTTTTGACATACAAAAAGGTTAGAGCAGAAACAGCAGAGAGTGAGGTCCTCTATCTGAATGGATCACTGAGCATCGCTTTTGGAGCTGCTAATTCTTCTCGAAAGAGATTCAAGAGCCTGCATGGTCGTTGGCTGACTGAACGGAATGCCCGGGAAGATGATCTTCATGCTGAGATTAGCACATTGAAGCGTGAGCTGGGTCGCTAACTCCTTCCTGCACACAAAACATTTTGCACATATCAGATATATAGAAACGGGGCGTAAAAAATTCCTTTACAGATACACACATTTTTTTGGTACATATATTTTCTTTATGTTTTGGTTGTTTTTGTTTATACTTGTAAAAAGGAAAACACGTTAGTCATCACACGACTATATATATATTTTTTTGGGACGTGGTGTAAGTGGAGCAAAGGCAGTTTATCATATACATCTATACAGATCTATTGGCCTTTTCATTTTATTTTGTGCATTTTTTTTGTTGCCTTAATCACTGGGTGAAACTTTGGGAAACCCTGGGTCCACCTTTGAGCATGGTCGAACCCTTCCTTTGAAGTCAGACCCGGGTGGGTTTCTGGTTTTTGCCGAGGCCGAAACATTGATCCCTTTGGATTGAGTCAAACCTTTTTCCTTGCCTCAGGTCATACGTTTGGCGGTGCGATTTCACAAAGACAATTCTGGTCGGGACCCGATTTGAACTAGCATGAGCGGCCCCTAAAAAGGGATCAGGGAGAGTAACCAAGAGGGCTCCTCAAACATCAATCTTCTCAATCAGTCCAAACCTTTCTTTTTCAATTTTTCTCTTTTTTTTATTTATTTATCTCCTTTTTTTTACCCGTGGCGCCCTTTCGAGTTTTCACCACGTCCATGGGTTTAGCTCTCTTACCCAAAGCGCCCTTTCGGGTTTTTACCACGTCCATCTTGCTTTGAGCTTGAATTTTTATTTATTTATTTATTTTATTATTATTATTTTTTTTTCCTCATTTCCTATTTTCAACAGCCACGACATAGACGTTGATTCCATCATAGCCGACTAGATGGGGTTCAGGTGTCGTCTCACAACTCGGCTTGTGTTGACTTTAACAGATGCTATGACTGCTTCTAAACCTAAAAAGAGGGCTTTCTTCAGGGTGTAGCTTGGCCATGGGTCAGGTTAGGATTTGAAGGTATGCTGGGCTAAAAAGTGTTTCCTTGATACGACTTTAGTTTTCTCAACATACTTTCTCCCTTGGGGGTTTTTATTGTACATGCCCCGTGATTCTTCTACACATTTTTTTTATTCTTTTTTCTCCATTTTAGGCAATCACTTTTTGAGGTTTTGCTTTTTCAATTTTTTTGGATTTTGATGGTAACTTCACTTCTCTTTTTAGAATGTACACATAAATTTTTTGGGAAAGGAGTTATTGAAAGAAAAAAGGCCCAGGCTCAAATGGGGTAGAAAAGGATATCATCATTTTTTAGGGGATGCTTTTTTTTTGGCTATTGTGCTTGGAATGATGGTCTCTTTTGGGTGGTTCTTAAGTAGTCACGTATCTGTTTCATCAATACTTACCTTATCGCGATAGACTAAGAGTAGAACTGTCGGACGTATCCAGCGTTGATGGGCTTAGGAAGATGATCTCCGTCCATGGTGGCGAGGCGGATGGGGTATCCCGGTAGCACTTCTCGGATGACGTAAGGTCCTTCCCAATTTGGCGTGAACTTTACTCTCGGATCCGCAGGGAGGGATGGAAAGATCTTCTTCAGCACTGTGTCTCCTACCTTTAGATCTCTATCGCGGACACGTTTATTATAAGCGCGTGTGATTCGCCCATGGTAAACTTGAGTGTGACACAAGGCTAAGAGTCTCTTCTCGTCCAATAAGTTTAATTATTCAAAGCGAGATCTCTCTCTTTCTGCTTCGGGTAAGCCTAATTCTATGAGGATTCAGAGCGAGGGTACTTCAACCTCTATCGAGAGGACGACCTCAGTTCCATACTCAAGGGAGAATGGTGTTGCCCTTGTAGCGGTACGGATCGACGCACAGTAGGCCCACAAAGTAAATGGCAGCATTTCGCTCCAATCTCGATCAGTGACGACCATTTTCTCATGGATGCAGATGACTGTCTTATTCGCGGCTTCCACGACTCTATTAGTTTGAGGCCGATAAGGGGATGAACGATGGTGCTTGATCTTGTATTGTTCGCAGAAGTCTCGGATGCGCTTATTCGCAAAGTTTGCATCGTTGTTCGTGATGATATCTTTGGGTACTCCAAATCAACACACAATATTGTTCTTGAGAAACTTCTCAATGTGACTGGCCGTGATGTTGGCATATGACGCCGCTTCTACCCACTTGGTGAAGTATTCAATGGCGACGAGGATGAACCGATGTCTGTTTGATGCTTTCAGATTAATCATTCCGACAACGTCAAGGCCCCAGGTAGCAAATGGCCAAGGAGTGGTCATGCAGTGAAGATCAATGGCAGTAGCGTGTATCAGACTGGAATGTTCTTGACACTTGTAGCATTTTTGAACATGTTTGCAATAATCTGATTCTATGGTGGTCCAAAAGTATCCTTGTCGTAGGATTTTCTTAGCGAGCATGTGACCGCTGACGTGGGCTCCGCATACTCCCTCATGGATTTCTTTCATAATATTGACCGCACTTTTAGTGAGGCACCTAAGTAAGATGTTATTGTATGATCATTTGTAGAGGCCTTCCTCGGAAGTGACGTAACCTGCTGCTAAATGTTGAATGGTTCGTTGGTCCATCTTGGATGTATCCTCTGGGAAAGTTAGGGTCTCGAGGAAATTCTTGATATCTGGGAACTAAGGTGGCTCATCATCAGGCTTTATAGGTTCCTCAATCTGGAGGCAGAAGGTCAGCTCATTCCTTTGCTCAATTATGACCGACTTCATCTCAACACCATAGGGGATTTCAATCATTCACCCCAAATGTGCTAATGTGTCAGCAAAGTGATTCCTTATCCGGGGGACGTATGAGAAAGTCACATCTTGGAAGTAAGCTATCAGATCCTCAAGGTGTTCATGATAGGGGATCGGTTTCTCATCTTTCATCTTCCAGTCACCATTTGTCTAGCATACGATTAACTGTGAATCACTAAATACTCGAAGGTGAGTTACATTTAGATCGAGAGCCGCCTGCAGACCAGCGGTGCAAGCTTCGTACTCAGCCATATTATTAGTGCAAGGGAAGTTGAGCTTGATAGAGACCGGTACATGGGATCCTTTCGACGAAATTAGAATGGCACTGACTCCTTGGCCCTCGACATTTTCCATCCCGTCAAAGTGCATTACCCATGATTCTTCTGCTTCTTCTGTATTGTCTTCTGTCATGAACATGATGTCCTCATCGGGGAACTCAGTTCTCAAAGGCTCATAATCAGGTAAAGGATTGTCGGCAAGATGATCAGCAAGTGCTTGCGCCTTGATCAACTTCTGAGTGATGTACGTGATGTCAAATTCAGATAATAAAAGTTGCCATCGTGCGGTTCGTCTAGTGAGAGGTGGCTTTTCAAATAGGTATTTTAATGGGTCCATTCGGGCCAAAAGTAGAACCGCATGAGAGAGCAAGTAGTGGCGGAGCCTTTGAGTAGCCCATACAAGAGCCAGGCATGCTTTCTCCAGATGAGAGTAGCGCGCTTCATAATCAATAAACTTCTTGCTCATATAGTAAATGACCTGCTCTCTTCTTCCCGTTTCATCGTGCTGCCCCAAGACACATCCCATCGAAACTTCCATCCTGGAGAGATACATCAAGAGTGGTCTCCCTGGCTCAGGTGGTACCAAAATAGGTGGATTAAGGAGGTAGATTTTGATTTTTTTGAACGCTGCCTGACAATCATCGTTCCATTCAATGGGCAAATTCTTGCTTAGTAACTTGAAGATCGGCATGCAGATTGGAGTTAGTTGTGTAATGAACCGACTGATATATTATATTCTGCTCAGAAACCCTCTAACCTCTTTCTCGATAGACGACGGTGGAATTTTAGTGATGGCTTTGAGTTTGATTAGGTCGACCTCGATCCCCCTCTTGCTGACGATGAACCCTAGAAGTTTCACTGACATAGCACCAAATGCGCACTTCTGTGGATTCAATCGTAGTTGATACTTCCTCAGCCTTTCAAACAGCTTTTGAAGGTTCACCAAGTGATCGCTTCACTTCGGTGACTTAGCTATCATATCATCGACATACACTTCAATCTCTCGGTGCATCATGTCATGAAATAGTGCGGTCATAGCTCTTTGGTACGTTGCACCGGCATTCTTCAGTCCGAATGGCATGACTCGATAGTAAAAGGTTCCCCAGGGGGTAATGAATGCTGTCTTCTTGCGATCAACCTCTTCCATCTTTATCTGATTGTATCCCAAAAATTCATCCATAAAAGAAAGCATCCCATGCTTAGCTGTGTTATCGACCAAGATGTCGATGTGTGATAATGGAAAATTGTCCTTTGGGCTTGCTCTGTTCAAATTTTGGAAATCGATGCACATGCGAACCTTTCCATCCTTCTTTGGTATGGGCACGATATTGGCTAGCTATTACAGGTATTTAGATACCATGACAAACCCCGCATCGTATTGCTTGATGACCTCGTCTTTGACTTTCAACATCCACTCGGGTCGGAGACATCTCAACTTTTGTTTGACTGGCTTCATATTGGGGTAGAGGGGCAACTCATGCTCGACCAAATCAGTGTCCAGACCACGCATGTCCTCGTACAATGAGGTAAAAACATCTTGGTATGACCGAAGGAAGTTGATCATGCTTTTTCTTTTGTCAGGAGATAGTGACGTTCCGATTTTGGTTATCCTGGGAACCACCTCAGTTCCTAGATTGACATTTTCGATCTCTTCGACAATGGGGGTAGGGCCATACTCAAAGTTGGAAAATTGGTCAAGGAGCTCGTTGGGGAGCTCCTCGAAGGGGACATCCTTGTCCAGACTCGTGATCCCTACCTCTTCTTGTATTTCTACAAAGAAGGGGTCAATTTCACGTGGGACAGGCATTTTGATTAAGGCATCCTTTTGTGGGACATTTTCTAAAATTTTAAATGACAATATTTATGGACTTTGGATTTTTTTAATGTTTTTGGGATTTTGTGTTTTTTTTCATGTTTTTGAGATTTTGTATTTTTTCCATGTTTTTGAGATTTTTATTTTCTTCGGAGACGGACCCTTGGCAAGGTGGGTTGCTATATACACAAGGTATTATTTACCAAGGGCTTATCTCACTTTTTATAAGTTGTTTTTTTTTGGGAAATGGGTACCAAATGTTAGGCCACTCCCCGCTTCCAGGGTTTGGGTCAAAGATGCCCAGTTGCGTACATCAGGGGTCGCTTCTTTACCTGTTGGGGTGGAGGGTGCTGACTAATATGGCTCATTGGAGTCAGCCTCCATCATATTGATCCCCATTTCGTCTGAGATCATGTCCTCAAACGATAACTCAGTTTTGTGGTGATTCACCATAAGGGGGGTTTGTTCAAGTATCGACCATCGTTCTTCGAAAAGGGACAATGCGGCCAAATCTATCTCCAAGTTGGGAAGGGATATCTGGGGATTGGTGGGATGGATTGGGGCTGTGGGTTTGTGTGGGATCAAATGGGTTACCCCATTTCAATCAATCTTTATGACCCCTGCGCTGACAAAGGAATCCCTGATGTGCAGCCTAGGGTGAGGTGCCTCTTCTATGTTGATTACTCGAGCTCTTGTAGCCGCGGCGACCCTGGCTTTCTCTTTGGCCTCTCGGACCTCTTCTTTTGTGGGCCTATATCCTAACCCGAATCGGACCTTCTGCCCCTTGGCGACAACTGGCTCTTTCCTCGTAATCTGGGTCCCAGCCCCTTTCTTTCTGATAACCCCACTTTTGGAGCATTGCCACTGCCGCTACCATACCGCCTCCTATTTTAGGCATGATGCCCTCAATGGGTTCTGGGAGTATCGCTGATACCTCATATTCGAAATTGTGAAGGTCGACATCCTCAGTGGTGTGCGGTATATCTAACATATTGGGCCTTTCGATGCTATTGGCAGCCTTTTCTTTCTCACTGTGCCCCTCCCGGATGATTATAACGATCTTGTGCCCAGACACAAATTTGAGTTTCTGGTGTAAGGTGGAAGGTAAAGCTCCAACCTCATGCAGCCATGGGCGCCCCAATAATAGATTAAATGAGGATTTGATATCCATGACTTGAAATAAGATGGAAAAGGTCATTGGCCCTATCAACAACTCAAGATCAACTTCTCCCATTATTTCTCTCCTGGTATTGTCAAACCCTTTAGCGCTGGTTCTAGTGGGCCTTAACATGCCCGGATCAACCCTTATCTTAGTGGCGATTCTTAACGGGCATATATTCAATGCAGACCCATTATCAATTAGTACCAAGCGGATTTCCATGTTTCCAGACTCGACTGTTATATTTAAAGACTTCGAGTGGCTACCCCCTTCTTCTGGCAAGTCAACATCAGAAAATGAAATGATATTCAGAGCCATCACTTGCCTAATTATCTGCCCGACTTCATCTGGGCTAACTTGGAGTGATACATGCGCATTTTTTAATGCCCCTATTAATGCTTGAAAATGAAGTGGGGACGTCATCAACAGATCTCGGACGGTGATATGGGCCGACATTCTTCTTAGTTGAGTCTCCAATATATGTTCCCGACTCATTTTTTCGAAAGGGTTCACAACACTATCTTTCTTCCCCTCTGGTTGGGCCTGTGGTACTGTCGGCGCCTTTGGTTGCTTCGATATCCTTCCTGACCTGGTGACAAAGTCCACTGCCCCGTCTCCACTGCTGCTGTCGGTGTTGACATCTATTTGTTCGTAGCTTAACGGGACCTGATGAGGATCATAGGTTGGTCCCGAGAGCTGAAAAGGTATGGTTGTCGGTTCTTGAGGTACTTGTACTATCGGCTCAGGAGGTGTGGGCAATACTCGATTCACCTCGGTGGTAGAGGGTTGGGTGGAAAGACTGGGCCAAATGGGGGTGGTGAAGCTTGAGGGTGGTGGCATTAGAGGGAAGGAGGTAAAAGTAGGCATGATGGGGGTCTGATGGGCCGTTGGGTGATTGACGGGGGGTGGGAAGTGGATTTGACAGGCAAAACTTGGGGTGATGGGATAGGCGTAGGCCATTGGTAATTGTCGGGTGCGGGTGTGGTATTGGGGGCCTGGTGGCTTAAAGGGTAATCGATGGGGGTTGTGGTGTATGGTGGTAGTTGAATGGGACGGGCGCAGGCCATTGATAACTGGCGGGTGCGGGTGCAAGATTGGGGGCCTGGGGGCTTATAGGGTAATTGATGGGGGTTGTGGTGTATGGTTGGTATGCATTGATATTTATAAAATTGATGGGTGTGGTGGACAAAAAGTATGCCCGGAGATCCAAGGGTTCAAATTGTGGGGTTGGGTTGGGGAAATATTCTGACAAATTTAGGGGTTCCATTACCCCTACGTTCCCCTCTTCTATGTTTCTTGACAAAGGTTCTACATAACTCTCCCGATCACTGATATAATCAGATGGGTCAAATTCAAACTCCTCCTCGTCTTCTATCATTCCGACAGTGGGTCTGGGACCTGCTCCTCCGGTGGGATGTGGGGGTAGTGGCACTTGCTGAATATTAGCATGCTGAGAGGGTGCAGGGGGAATGATATTCCCGGCATTGATCAAATCCTGGATGACACGCTTCAGTGGAAAGCAGCAATCAGTAGGGTGACCCGGACCCTGATGAAAATTGCAGTGGGTATTTGGGTCATAGTTCCTTAGGATCGGGTGAGGAGGAGGTTGTGGGTGGCAGATAGCCACTAATCCCTTTTCTACTAACAGGGGCAAAAGTACACTCAATGATTGCCTCAGATGTGTGAAGACTCGGTCATAGCGGGCTCTCCTCTGTTCCGGGGTCATTTGCATTCCTTGCCCATTCCCCATTATTTGCGTCTGCTCGGGTGCTGATGGGGCAGCCTAAAATTGAAATGGGGTTGTATTGTTATTGGGCCGGGTATTGACTATGTTCTGGACATCGCCCCCTGTTCACTTCTCGTTCCTCTTCTCTGAAAATCTTCTAACCCCACTAGGTCCACTCGGCATATTCTTATTCAGACGCCCCTCCCTGATGGCGTCCTCGCATCGATTAGCATTTCTCATCAGGTCAGTAAAGCTGGTCTGCTGTTGATATACCAAAAAGTTTGAAATCACTGTCAGAGTATTTTTTTAAATCATCTCTATCTGTTCATCATCAGGTATTCTGTTCCTGACCTGAGCTATCAATGCTCTCCATCTCCCCAAGTAGTCATTGAAGGTCTCATTCTGGCTCTGCTTTAAACGGGCCAAGTCGGACTATGCGACTCGATGTCTATATTATAGACATACTATTCTTGAAAGAGATGCATCAAGTCCCTCCATGTTTTCATCATAGACGGTTCTAAAGATGTGAACCATCTTAAAGCCAGCCCAGGCAAACTCGTTTGAAAGACTTTTATTAGCAGTCTTTCGTCCTCCCCGTATTGTCACATGTCTCCACAGTAGGACTTCAGGTGTGCAATAGGATTGCCATGCCATTATATTTGTTGAAGGCTGACATTTTAAATTTGGGGGACAGGGGGACCTCAGCGAACAGACATAAGTCTGTGGAATCCGTTTCGTGGATTTCAGCACCACCCATTTTTATTAGCTGCTTTTGTATTTTGTCTAACTGTTCTTTCAGCTATTCCGACTCTTTTGATACAGGGGTTGCTTTTTTGGCTGTCAGTTGGACTTCACTTTGGGCCACCAGGGGGTGGGAAATTATGGGAGGAGGGTTGAGGTTGGTCAAAGCCCCAGCATAGGCCCCGCTATTCCTAATCTCGTCCTCTTCATACTGCTGGTCGGCATAGTGTGCAGCAAGGGCGAGATTCCCTTGTTGTTGTTGCATGGGTTGGATGGGGATGACATGAGTGGGGGTTGGGTGAGCCCATTGGGGGTGAGGAAAGATTTTTTGGGTGATGGGAATTTGGTTTTGAGGTGGGGCCTAATAGGGCCATTGCGTATGGGGGAAGGTTTGGAGATGGCCTTGGGGTGTGGGGTCATGGGAGAATTGGGTTTGAGGTATGGCATGAATTTGACCTGGCTGTGAAGGTTGGGTTAAATGTTGGGGGTATTGTGGAAGGTATGAGTGTGGGGTTTGGGTTTGGGCCATGAACCCTTGGCCATTTTTGGCCACAGGCCATTGATAGGTTTAGGCCATGGACCCTTGGTAGGTTTGGGTCACGGGCCCTCGGTGGGTGTGGGCCTGGGTAGGTATGGGCCAAGGGCCCTTGAGGGGTTTGGCCTAATGGGCCTTGATGGGTCGGGGCCATGGGCCTTTGGTGGGTCTGGCCCAATGGGCCTTGATGGGTCTGGCCCAATGGGCCCTTGGTGGGTCTGGGTCATGGGTAGGTTTGGGTGGTGGGGTATTGGGCCATGGGCCCTTGGGATATGTGAGAAAAGGGGGTTTGGGCCAATGTGCCTTGGGGTAAGTGGGTAATGGGGGTTTGGGTGGTGTGGATTATGGGGGGTTGATGGGGGTCATGGGGAGTGAGGCATGGAGATTGGCTAGGGTGTGAGACGGGTTTAAGGACATGGGGTGTGAAGGAGGAGGGGGGGTGTTTTGAGAAGCCTTCCACATGGAATAGGCTTGAAACATCTCCTCCATCATGGTCGTGGGGGGATGGTTGGATGGAGATGGGGGATTTAAGGGATGATGGGGTATAGATGGGATGGAGGTGGCAGAAAAATTGGGCATGGCCCCGGTATAATCGAGCATGACCATGGTAGGTAGGGGGGTATGGGGTGGATGAGGGGATGTATTAGGTATGTTTTGGGATGATGGGGGGCATGATGAGGAAGGATGAAGAAAGTTGGGCATGGCTCCGATAAAAATGGGCATGACCTGGATGGAAGGGGGATTTTGCGTGGGGGGCGGATAAGGCAGAAGTGGTGTATGTGAATGTGGGTGGATCGGGTCTATAGGGGATGATGGAAATTGGGGCATGAATGTGGATTGGGAAAATAGGTTTGGGTTTGGCATGAGCATGTTTGGGCAAAAGATGGAGAATGGGGGGTAGGACTTTGGATATTTTGGGGGCGTAATGATTGGGAATATGGGGGCGCAGAATGGGCCGGTGACGGTAAAGGGGGGTTAGGTGAGGGGGATAGTGGAAAAAGCTTCTCCCGAATGGGAGTAGGTTGGAGAACGTGGTGGGGATGAGTCGGGATCAGCGTAAGCCGGGTCCACTACCCACGACATTCTACGAGAACGGGTTGGGTAAGGGTGCCTTGGATAAGGCCCAAAAATCCTCCTCCTTTCTCCTACGGGACGGCGGAGGGCAAGATGATGCCGTTGCGCCGATACCACAAACTATACTTTTTGGGTTTTGATTATATATATATTTTTTGAAAAAGTTTTGAAAAAAAAAGGTTTCGAGGCCTTGGAATTCCCTTTTTGGGTGGCTCTCGTACCTTAATTCAAGACCCGCGGCGACGATGCACTTCAGAAGAATCGAAGGAGAACCTTTGATCTATTGAAGGCATGGAAATCAAGGCAAACATCCCGATCCCCCGGAATGAGCCAAAAAGAAGTTGCCCTCTTTTGACCTGCGGGGGTGTATTGGGTGTCGGGGATGGCGGGGCCTAAACAAGGCACTAAGCACACTGATCGGAGGACTCGGGAAGTGAAGAAGGCCACAGATTCGGGCTGAGGTGCTGCTAAATAGACTTGGCACAAATAATACATGCGCCTAGGTTACAGGGCACTATTTTTACATTGGCGCAACTATTAGTTGCGCCAAAAATGTGGATTTTAAAGTTGGCGCAACTATTAGTTGCGCCAGTTATAAATTCCAATTTTTTTACATTGGCGCAACTAATACATGCGCCAGGCAAAAATTGATGCCCCAGAATGTTTGACAGCAGCCACCAACACCCAAAATGAGTCTCTTTTTTTAGTTTTTTGTGGAAGCTAGGCTTCCGGGAACTGAGCTATTTTTTGGTGATCGATTCTCTCCTCACCGCATGTAAAGGGTTTGAGTCTGGTATAACTCGCTAGCATGCTCCCCAAGGGTTTTAAGCTTCGAAATGGGAACCCACCCGATATACCTCTGGCGTAAGCGTCTGCTCAGATACTAGGTGAGCTGGGACTTTTCTGGATCATCACCACTAGGGGCTGCCGCCATAGTAAGACCCAGGTGTTTCTGTGTTTGCCTAATCCCACCCTTTTAAAATCTACCCCATAAAAACAAATTAATTAAGCCTCCTAACTTAGTTCAATTTTAATTTTTTCAAAGCTTTTCTCTTTTTTTTGGAAGTTTTCTTTAGTTCAAAGACCGGGGGTGATTATCCCGTGTTGTCACTACAGGCCAGTGTCCACTGATGGAATATGAGAGCACAAGTAGGCCAGCCAATCGGCTAAGGCGCTTTAAATGACAGAAATTTAATGGAATTGAAGGACAAATCTCAAGTAGGCCTGCCAATCGACTAAGACACTTAAATAGCAGAAAAGTAAGGAAAATAAAGGACAAATGCACAAGTAAGCCTGCCGATCGGCTAAGGCATGTAAATGGCGTAAAAGTAGGGGTAAGTAAAATGACTTAATCGGAGGGGTGAGTAAAAAAAAAAAAAAAAAAAGCAATAAAAGGTTAGTAAAAATCAAAAATAAAAAGGCCAAGTTCAAGGGGAGGCTCTACAAGCTGCTCCCCAGCAGAGTTGCCATCTGTGCAACCGTGGGAATCGAGACGATCCTGTCACGACGATCCCGTCACGACGATGCGCTCTCTAACAAAAATATAGAGTCGCCACCCAGAGCTTTCGGTATCCCGGGATACCTAGTTCATTTTTATGAGCATCGAAGTGTTAAAAATATGACTCTGAATCCGGTCCACACCAAAGGCTCTTGGGTAGGGGCTTCGATTATCGATCGGGAATGTGCTAGGCACCCGATCAACCCACTTAATGCAGTCTCTATTAATGACCAAAAATAAAATGAAGTAAAAGAAAAGAAAATAGCTTCCTCTTGCCCAAAAGGGCTTAGAATCCTATTTGTGCCCCTCCATTCCTACCGAAAAGTCGACGGCGTAACGGCATAAATGGGAGGATGGAGGGAGCTAGAAAGAGATAGGAGAAGAAAGGGGAGAGCCGGAGCCCTCGGGCCCTTGTAGCACGTTAGAGGAGCCTTGCGTGACTTGCTTTGATGAACTTTTAAAGGCTTTGTATGGTGGTAAGTGGGGTTCTAACTCTTAAGGCTTGAAGCTAAGAGGTAGGTAAGGGAGGCTAGGGGATCACACACACCTAACCTAAGGGTTTTCTATGAAATGCTAAAGTCTAAAGGAGTTTTGTGAATTCTGGAATTTGTATGGGGGGTGTGCACCAAAGGGTTAAAGATCTTCTCACTTTAAGCTCTTTTTCTCTTAGGTAGAAATTCTCAACCCTTAAGCAAGAGGGGTGGCTCTCAATTTATAGAGAAAGGGGGGATTAGTTAGGGGTTAAAGTCCTAATTGGATTAGCAATTAGGTAATGGGTAATCTAAGGTTTTCTAGGATTTTTGGAGTCTTGAAATGTGTGGGAAGGTCCTCCAATGGTGGATGATGGGGTGAGGCCTTAAGCCATTTAAAGGGGTGAAAATAGGCTGCAAAAGGGTGCAACAGAACTAACAAAACACACCCCAAAGGTCAAGGTGGTCAAATAAGTCAAACCCTAAAAATAAAATTCGGGGCAAAATCCAATAGTCACTGTTCATATGCTTGGCACAACTATTAGTTACGCCAGACAAATGCACAGTAAAATAGTGCAGAATAGTGCCTGGAAGTTAGCTCGCGAGGATGGGGCCCACTTTTGAATCTGGCACAACTATTAGTTGCGCCAGGCTTAAAATGAGGGAGAATTGGCCTGGAGCAACTGTTAGTTGCGCCAGGCAAAGATTATTACTGGTGCAACTATTAGTTGCGCCAAGTCCCTAAGGGGGCCCACATGACTTTAACTTTCTGTCCTCCCGATTCGGTTTGTCGTATCTTTTGACGTATACCTCCGATTAGGGCGATTCTTGGACCATTGGAAAGCAGACTACCTCTACTCCTCAATGGTATAAGACTCGATTGAAGTAGAGGGCCGTAGCTGATTCCGGTGCACCACTCTTCATCCATTGCTCGGGAAGGTTAGGTTTAGGGTTTGGAATGGGTTCTAAGGGTCAAGACTGGTTTCTAAAGGTTCGGGATAGGTTCTTAAGGGATCTAGGGTGATTCCTAAGGGTTTGGGGTGATTCCTAAGGGTTCCATACATGCCATCAAAAGCTCGAAAATATGCCTCTCTTGAAATGTGTTTCGATCGGGCCTTGGGCCAAATTTGGGTGTCTACAAATGGCATTTACAAAAATGAAATACAAGAAAATGGGATGCAGTTTTCCAACTTTTTGGATACTTACTGAAGCAGAAATAAAAGAAGATAGAAAAAAGATGGGCTAAATTCTCAAAATTTTTTAATCCTTTCTACCTTTCTTACAAAAAAAAACCCACTTAACCCAAAGCCCCATTACAAGCCGAAAAAAAGACCTTGATTTATGGTTTACAACAGTATGAGCCTAGTAGAGATGTATATAATAAATACTATGGGAAAATAGGAAAGCATATGAATAGAATTGATTATCCATTCCATGAGATTTTTGTCTATGTCAATTACCATTTGAGCATTTATTATATATATCATAGAGAACCCATAAATTTTAATATTATTTTTAAGAGTATGCTAATAGTGAGAGTTTGGATGAAAATATTTTCTAAATCTGCAGTTTAGAAAAATCTATAATGAATAAAGTTTTCACTGATACGCACACACTCAATGCTTACTATGAATTGAAATTGTTGAGTTTTGATCAAAGATTACAGCTAGGATGGAAGGCAAAGGATGTCGAGATCATGCTTTTGAAACTGACAACCATATAATGCTCAGCTATTACAGTTTAGTGAATAAAATTTAGTTTTGAAAATTTAAAAAAAAATTGCTTTTCTTTTAAGAATTTTTGAAAAACCCAAAAATATTTGAAGTTTGTGGGTACCTTCACAGAAAACCTTTAGGAGACTATAACTCCTCCACTAGGGATCACCTGAGGATTTAAAGGCTTGTTGCATCTGCTAAATGCAATCATGCTCCCTATGAAAGTGGCATTTAATTTTAGATTAATTTTTCTTTTCTTATTTGCTAGGGACTAGCAACGCTTAAGTTTGGGGGTGTGATCAGTCACAAAATTTACCATTTTACCACCCTTAACTTAGAATTGCTAGACCTTAATTTGTTACTAATGAGATGCAATGTGCAGATATTTAAATTAATGAGCAGCTTAGAGCCGAAGTGTTAATCTTTGCCAAAATGAATTCAAAAAATAGCAAGAATTATGATCGTGCGAAGAAACGATCCACTCGAATGAAAGACTAGTTGATGAGCCAAGAAAAATGAATATCGAACGAACGTAAATATCGAACGAGCAAAAAAAGAAGAAGACAGAGAAATCATGATTCACAAACACAAAAAAAAGCTACGACTGGAGGAGTGAAAATAAGATCTCGAACATTCGACAGAGTAGAAATCATATAGAACGAAGAACAATCGTACACACGATTGCACAAAATAAAGCTCATGATGCTGATCATGTGAAGTCTACACCGCCATGAACAAAATTAGAAGATCTCTTGGATTAGAAGTCTGAAAACTTTCGGATCAAAGAACTTGGCAAAAGAACTTAGAAGATCTCTGCTGCTAAAAGAAAGGAGAAAAATCCTGCACGCATCAATCATTTAGAGCAAGGAAGAACTAGTATTAAAAGTAGAGCAATATTAAGAATCTTTTGTTTAGAAGTTTTGTTTTATTAGAATTAGCATCATGTAAATCACACCCTTATGATCTATAAACAAGAGGGCTCGACATAGGAGTAGAGTTATCGAATGAACTCTCAGCATCAATTGACGAGTAAGATTGGGTTTTCTTCCGATCAAAAGTACAGTAGAGTAGTTTTGATATCTAAAGTTTCTCGAGAGCAATTGATGCCTGTGAGCGGGAGCTAGAAGATTAGAGTAGAGTATCTGTAGTTTCTCAAAAGAAATTGACGCCTACAACTGAGGGATGAAAGATCTTTTTATTGCTTTCTAGTTTAGATTTATTTTCAAGCACTTTTATTGCTTTGTAAATATATAAAAGTTTTTTATTTGAATTGATGACTCAGATTGAGAATTTTCAAATTAGTGTAATGATTTTACTTTTCCATCTTCAATTTTCTTGAGTTTGATTGACTAACAAATTTTAGGAAGATTGTTGATTAGTTTAAATCCGTATTAACAAATTTTAGTTCTGGATTGTTGCCCAAATCCTAGAGGACTGAGATACTGTGTAACGGTACTTTATTTCGTAAATATTTGACATTTGAAGGATTGTTGTGACAACCCCAATTTTTGGAAAATGTGTAGGTCGACTTAGTACACGTGTCAGTGCGGCGCTCTATGCCGTTTCAGATTAAGCAATATCACTTAATGTGAGTGAGAATGAGCGAACACCTAACTTAGGTTCTTGGGGTTCATAAGTGAACCAATCCTTGTGTGAAACACTTAAGTGTGGGTGTTTGTGCTTCACAAGGACGCTAATTAGGTTATAAGAGAAGAGCTTTTTTCTCATTTGCCTTTGAAATTCTTAGAAGAGGGAGAGAAAGGGAGAAGAAGAGAGTGATTGTGAGAATCGGATGCTTGAGATTGAGATCATGGCCAATCCAGCATGCAAATTTCTCCTCCATGTTGGGATCGCCATGAAGCGTGGAGTGTGAGTTGTGTTTTTAGAGAGGATTCGAGCATGAGTACATTCCGATATGAGTGAGAGAGGGTGGGCCTCAAGCATTGTCGCTTTGTGTAGAAGAGGCATCGAAAGATGCGCTCATTCTAGTAAGAAATCCATACAGATTAACAAGGTAAGATCTTGTAGCTTAGAGTGAATTTATTGTGAATTAATGGTCATAAATAAAGGCAATTAATGCCCTAAATGTATTGCATTTATTGTGTATGAGAATTAGGTGAAAGGGGAAAAAGAAAGAGAGTCATAAACTGATAAGAAACCTTAAAATCCCAAAAGTTTCTCGTGCGACTTTGGTACTCGCTCGCGCGAATTGAACTCACTTGCGTGAGATGAGCTTCAGATTGGGTGTGAAAAACACTTGTGAACAGTCACTCGCGTTACTGAATATGACCTTGAGAAGTCGCTCGTGAGACCTTAGAATTCGCGCGCATGATTGTCTTAGGCTGTGAAGCGAGAAAGAAAGCACAGAGCATAGTCGCGCGACCCTAGACCTCACGCACGCGACTGAGCAAGTTTGGACAAATTTGGATTTTTCTTCGAGAATCTTTCGAATCTTTTATGTGTGTGATCTTTATAAGCATTAGTTAGTGACTTTTGCATACCTTGAAATGTAGGTTGTGAATCGAATATGTGCCTAAAGGTCTTCCCTTCATCTTGAGTGATTTAACGTGGGAGAATTGAATAACATGACCTTCGATATGAAATGTGTAGATAACGTGAATGTCATAAGCATATGTGTGTGTGATAAGCACGTGTGTGTGTGTGATCATGATTAGTGTGCGTGAACATGATAAGTATGTGAACATGATAAGAAACATGTGCGAAGGAGATAATTATGATGAGCAAATGTGTGTGAATATGATGAGAAAGCGTGTGTGAATGTGATAAGTGTGTTTGTGAATGTGACAAGCAAGTGCGTGAAACTCCACATCTAGTTATAAATTAATCACACTGATCAATTGCACGGTGATAAACTCTAAATTAGAATCTACACAATGATTTAAGGCTTCTGTGAAATGAATCCCCATCGTGTATCTGGTACGGTAGGATATCCGTACACTTGGACTGGCCAACGGTCAATACATGGCACAAGTGACCCTGTTAACATAGCTTAGGGATTTGGCATCTTGGCATAAGTGACCCATTTAACTTAGCTCAGGAGCTTGGCAATAGTGTAAAATTGTTCATTGAACGACGGTGGTTCGGGGATTCCCATCCGTGTTATTGTGGCTCCCAATGCTATATATGCTTGGAAGATTATTTAAATTATAGTTTTAAGTCATTTTGAAATTAAAGAAGCATGTAAATCTAAATTTAGCAAGAACATTGAATATAAGAAGCAAGTCACGTGTGTGTGTACCTTAAGTTCAGTTTTGTAAAATATGCTTTGAATTCAGTTATAAGATCTATGCTTTGAATATGATATGCATGCTAGTGATATTTCCCCTATTGAGCTTAGACTGTTAGCTCACCCTTTTTTACTATACGTCACAGCTACAGATAAGGGCTTAGGAATTGAGGAGTCTGGCCGTGAAGAAGGTCCAGATTATATTCTTGAGGAAGAATCTGATCTTCGGCAAGAGGATTGCTTCCCTCAGGAGACTTTGGGAGATATTTTTGAGATTTTGTATAAGGCTTGGTACGTCCAGCCTTTGTATTAATTTTGAACTATGGATTCATGAAAAGTAAACTGTAATTTTGAACCACTATTTGGGTGATGATTGTTCATCACCAGAGGTTCGTTTCGGTTCTGTCGGACTTTGGGTTGCATAAGGATAAAACCCATCATTTTGTCTCGGTTAGTTATAGAATTGCAGTTCTTTACCATATATATATGATGACTCTATCTACTCATTTATAGAGATCAACTTAGTTCCACTGTGAGAGTTTACATCTTGAGTGTTCGTTCAGGGATTGTCGAAAACGGTGATTTGTTGGCACAGGTTCCAAGGTAGGAAATTCAAGCTGTCACAATTGGTATCAAAGCTATGACTTTAGAAATTCTGACAAGACCTAGACTTAGAGATTTCACTTCTAGTTTAAGATTTTGTCAGATTATAGGGGCTTCCTGTTAATGAAACATTTGGTTTCATGTTAACAGATTTAGATGTCAGCTAGGGGTTGATCAGTCACATAATTTATTATTCTTTCACCCTTAACTTAGTGATGCTAGACCTCGGTTTGCTACTAACAAGTTGACGATGTGCAAATATTAAGGAAAAATAGTAAAATAGAGTCAAAGTATTAATATTCATCAAAATGAACTCAAAAAGTAATAAGAATGACGATTGAGTAATAAAGCCGATTTGTCGCCTACTCAAAGCTAGAAAATCATAAAAAGATGATTGAGCATAGCTACAGCAACAAAGGAAGAATACTAAATGAGACAATCATAATTTATGATTCACTTGAAGCTGAAGCAACACAGGAGGAAAAAGAGAGCAATCATAATAAAAATCATAATCAAAGAATCGTCATAAGAAAGCTAGGAAATTGTGATTTACGATTTTCTGAAAAAAAGAAGAAAATAGACAATCGTAATTTACGATTGTGCAAAAGAAAAACTCTCTCTGCTATACCTGCTGCTATTGATCATGTGAGTGAAGACTATCACCTCCATGCACTGAATTAGAAGATCTCTGAAAATAGAAGTTTGGTGAATCACGGATCTGAGAAGATTGATGAAGAAAATCCTAGAACTCTGCTACTAAAACTAAGGAAACAAATCCGCCAGCACATCTACCATCCAAAAGCAAGAACGAACAAAATTAGGAATTAGAGTTATATTAGGATACTTTTATTTTAGTAGTTTCTTCTATTAGAATTAGATATCTGTAAACCGACCCTTATGATCTATAAATAAGACAGCTCGGCATAGGAATAAGCATCGAAGAATTTCGGCATCAATTTACGACTGAGGTTGGATTTTCTTTCGATCAGTAGTGTAAAATAGTTAAAGTAGATTAGATATCAGAGGTTTCTCAAGAGCAATTGACGACTACTATTGGGTGCTGAAGATTACTGTAGATATCCTAGTTTCTCGAAAGTAATTGATGACTGCGACTGAGGGGTGAAAGATATATTTACTTTACTTTCTAGTTTAGATTTTATTTGCTTTATTTACTACTTTGTAAACATCTTCAAGTATTAATTTAAATTGATGACTCAGGTTGAAATTTGTAGATTAGTGTAACGGTTTTTACTTTTCCATCTTCAATTTTCTCGATTTTGATTAACACCAAGATTTTAGGAGATTATTGATTAGATTAAATCTGTGTTAAAGGATTTTGGTATTTGATTGACACCTAAATTCTAGAAGACTGGAATATAGTGTAACAGTACTGCTTATTTTTATAAATATCTGATAGGTGAAGATTTGGATTAACGACCTCAATTTGAAGGAGGATTAGGATTTATTTTATGCAATTTAGATTAAAAACCATTTTTTATTCATATTTCTCAAGTAGTTTAGAACCTTAAAAGATAAATATAGACTTTAAATAGAAATATAAATGAGATAAAACTTCTTCATGGGAATGATCCTATACTAGCTCTACAATTTCCATTATGTGCTTGCAATAGGTTAAGGCTTAATTAGACATACATAGTAAGCCGATCAAGTTTTTGGCTCTATTGTCGGGAAAGTTTTTATATGTTTATATTTCTGTTTTGAAAATAAATATTTATTTTTCGCCTTTTATATTTCTTTATATCTTTATTTTTCTTTATCACTTCTTAAGCTTTTGTTGGTTTATTCAGAGCAGCGAATCAAAAGTTTCAACTTCCCCTGATCAGAGAATCTAGAGGCTCAGATTTGTTTCTCTCCCTGCCTTCTAAAATAAAAATCTAATAAATTTAAAAATTATTAAAAATAGAGTTTCCTTTTCTTCATCACACCCAATCTCGAAGTCTAGATTTCTTCGAGTGTGATTTAGAAATTGAAAGGACTCTCCGACGAACTTGGCATCAAACTGAATTTCTAAATTGAAAGGACTCTCCCAGGTGGTAATACTTCTAATTTAAGGGACTTCATAGAGCTTTGCACAGTATTGCAAACATCGACTGCCAACAAAGAGGCCGTAAAACTACATTTGTTTCTTTTCTCTCTCAAGGACAGGACGAAGGCATGGTTAATTTCGTTACCTGGCAGAAGTATTACCACCTGGGAGCAATTGTAGTCTAAGTTCTTGGGTGAATACTTCCCAATTGGTAAAACTAACCAAATTTGTCAAACAATTCAAGACTTCAAGCAAAAACCAGGAGAATTATTTCACAAGAGTTGGGAACGGATGAAGGATCTATTACGGAGGTGTCCTCATCATGAGATACCAAATTGGTCGATAGCGTAAAGTTTCTATCAAGGATTGACTTAGACTAACCAGTCTATAGTCGATGCCATAAGTGGAGGAGCCTTTATGGCCTAGAATGGCCATCAATCCTGAAATTTATTCAAAAAATTGGCCAACAATTCAAAAAAAAAAAGGCTCTGCTTAGATCTGACCTTGATGTTACTCGCCACACCCCGCTCGCGAGGGATGGACTCTACGATATCCCCAAAGATAAAGTAAAGAAGGAGGACATAAGTGCGAAAATTTTAGCTCTGGAACAACAAATTGTGTTATTAATGACAACCAAATCTAGCACTCCAGACAGCTCTATAGTAGGCCACTCTAATAGCTAGACTCATAATTTTTCTGAAGACTTAGCTGCGCCACCATACCAGGAGGTGATGGAAAATGAACAAGTGATGGCTTTTCAGACAGGAGATGTGCAACCGTGGGAATCAAGACGATCCCGCCGTGACGATGCGCACTCTGAAGAAAATATCGAGTCACCACCCGAAGCTTTTGATGTCCTGGGAAACCCAAATCAAATTTAAAGAGCATCGAAGTGTCAAAAATTGACTCTGAATTCAGACTACGCCAAAGGCTCTTGGGTAGGGCTTCGGTTATCGATCGGGAAGGTGTTAGGCACTTGATCAACCCGCTTAATGCGGTCTCTACTTTTGGTCAAAACTCAAATAAAATAAAAGAAGCAAAAAGGCCTTCCTCTTGCCCAAGGGGCATTAAAATCCTATTTGTGCCCCTCCGTTCCTATAAAAAATTTGGCGGCATAACTACATAAAAGAGAGGATGGAGGAAGAACCGAGAAGGTAGAGGAATAGAGTGGAGAGCCGGAGCTCTCAGGCCCATGTTGCACCACTTTTGAGCCTTGCATAGGCTTGCTTCGGTGAGCTTCAATGGCTTGTATGGTGAGAATCAGCCTAGGGCTTGGTAGCTAAGAGGTAGAGAGGGAAGTCTAGGGGGTAGCACACACCTAAACTAAGGCTTTTAGATGAAAGGCTAAGGTCTAAAGAGGGTTTGAAGGTTCTGGAATTTGTATGGAAAAGTGCACTAGAGGAGAGAGAGAGAGAGAGAGGTTTCTTAATCTCTATTTTGAGAATTTTTTCAACCCTTTCTAAAGGGGGGGGTACCTCTCTATTTATAAGAAAGGAGAGGTTAGGAGGGTGTTTAGAGGCTAAACTAGGTTAGGAATTAGGTAATCTAGCCATCTAAGGTTTCCTAGGATTTTTGGAGCCTTGAAAAATGCGAAGAGATGCTCCAATGGTGGATGATAGGGTGGGGGTTTAAAGTCACTTAAGGGGTTGCAAATAGATAGGGAAGGGTGCAACAGAACAAGCAAAATACACTCCAAGGATCAAGATGGTCAACAAGTCAAACCCTAATTTTGATTTTTGAGGCAAAAACCCAAGGTCACTGTTCATAAGCTTGGTCCAACTAATAGATGCGCCAGGTAAATGTACAATAAAACAGTGAAAATATGGGGTTTGGGAAGTTGATAGCCCATGAGGGGACCAACCTATAACTGGCACAACTATTAGATGTGCCACTTCCAGCGGAGTTCTCGCGGGGCTCAAAGCCAGCCTCCCAAGGTTCAGTTGATGCTCATTTTTGTGCCTGACCTTTGAGTCACCGTAACTTTTGATGTACAACTCAAATCAGAGCGATTCTTAGCTCGTGAATAGCTGAGAACCTCTACTTTTCAATGGTATAAGATTCGATCATAGTAGAAGGTCCTAGCTAGTCCCAGTGCACCACTCTTCATCTATTGCTTGGGAAAGCTAGGTTTAGGTTCGAAAGGGTTTCTAAGGGTCGGGAGGGGTTTCTAAGGTTTTGGGAAGGTTCCTAAGGGATCTGGGGTGATTCCTAAGGGTTTGGGATGACTCTTAAGGTTTTGAGAAGGTTCCTAAGGGTTCTATACATGCCTTCGAAAGCTTGAAAATGCACCTCTCTCAAAATGTGTTTTGATCGGGCCTTGGGCCAAATTTGGGTGTTTATAGATGCCCCTCTTTCGTATCCAATCACAAATGATCGAATGCCAAAGATAAAAGACATCTGAAGAGGCCTCAAACATCAGACAAGTAACATGGTGAGAAAATGAAAGCCCTGTATGTCAGAAAAAACGTCCGTTTCTCAAGATCATCGGTCCCTAAGTGCTTAGCGACATTATTGGGCATAATTGAGATGGAACAAGTTGTGAAAGCCCATTAGCTGGGAAAAATGTCTGCTCCTCGAGATGGTTTAAAGGTGTTTGGTGTTCAAGATTTATTTTGAATACAACAACTCTGTAAGTAAGAGGGTGATCGACTCATACCTAAAGATAGGTGCGAAGCAAATATGTAAAGATCCACAGTTTGTATCCAATCATATGAGGCATCGATTGTCTCCTCTGACCGGCCATGGGTGCCTCTGTGTGAAGTAGGGTTCAAGTTCTTTGGGCGAACCCATCGATCCCAAAGTTTATTTAGCACAACTACTTGAGCAAAGCGAATTGAGAGTATTGATCTGAAACCTCGAGGGTTGTATAGTAGTCTCCAGATCTGGCAGCTCTAAAGAGAGTGGTGTTTAAGTGTCACTAAGCTATATTAAAAACATAAATGCAGAAATAAAATTACAGCCCAAGAAAGGGGTCAAGAAGGATGATGAGGGTCTGTACCAAAATAAAATATAAAAATTGGTGAGAAGTAAGTAGGTTAAGTTCAGAGTAAAAGCAGTAATGTAACTCAAATTTAGTCTGTCTCTGCAGTGCTCCTTGCTGAGACGCTATCAAAAGCCTCAACAAGATAGAAATATCTAGTTTAACCCATGCCATTTGGGGCGCTCTTAAGGCTATAGGTTGTCCACTCAAACGGTCACAACCTATCCTATAGAGTTTGTCAAATCCCATTAGTTAAACCAGAAATTGCCAACCTAGTCTAGAGGAGTGGACTAATCATTTCCCCAACCACTGGACTAGATCAAGCCATAAATACTATTGCAACACTATGTAATGCCAGTGCTACAAGCTCCCCAAATCTGCATACAAATCTGGCTGACATCCATAGGTATTCCAACCCATAAGATCCTAAGTACTTTGCTAAGGCCAACGGCTCACTAGTGCCCACAAAAAGGACCATGCAACAGGTTGAATAGGGCTTTAGATTTAGCTGGTCATTGCTACAAATAGCCTATAATGACTTAGCCTCAAGCTGCAATTACTACAAAGAGATCAGATCTAACATCTGATGTCGGCTAAGTAGAACAGTGGGGAGCCAGTTCCTGTACAAACCTCCTCACAAGGCTCTAGAAGCTCATGTGTAGGGGAGAAGAATCCTTCTCAAACATGTAAATGGACACAACCTTAGGGCTATACTCTGTCCACTCAAATGGTCACAGGGTATCCCATTGGTCTGTCCACACCATAGAGGCCTGAGAAAGAACATGAAAACTGCTGCAACCACCATGGTCCACAGGCTTTCGAGCTCCTTGGATCTCACTACAGATCCAACATTGCTTTCCATGGGGCTATTAAACCAAGGAAAATCAGATGGTAAACAATAGATCTACTAGAAACTGAATGGGCTAGTCCCAAATACATATATCCTATAGACATCTAAAGAAACCATAAGATCTTTAGATTCAATTAGGCATTAAAATAGCAATCCATTGATGAACACAAAACTTACAATGAATTATCTCCAGGCTATAACCTGTACACAACTGCTCATCCACAATCCCAATGTATATAAAAACCTATTACAAATTAAAATAAAACTAAACCTAGATGCTTACAGGGGGATTAGCCAGCAAGTGCTGGGCTAAGAGAGAAGAAGAAAGGGAAAAGAAGGTGATCAAGCCCTAACCCTAGCCTGCTGGATTTCGCAGTCGAAAAAGGATGAAAAGAAGGGTTGATGATAAAACTAAATTCTAACTGTAGCTTATATACTCTGTCCATACTGCCTTGGCTCAGAAGGGATTAACCCTAATTTCTCTAGCAAACATGGCACTGTTACATCCCTTGAATGCCTTGAGATGTGCCCCTCAAAATCCATGCCTCGGGATGTATGCCCTAGTCTTGGGAAATTCCCAAAAGGTCCTTAAGTTAAACTGAGAAGTGGGGAGCCCGTGCTTTGTGGGGCTAGCATATGCATTAACTTATTCACGCAGTTGCTTTGCACCACAGTGCTATCGCAGAGATGATCTAGAGTGCCTAGACTTCTCGCGCAGTAGAGCTTTAGAAGCTCTCTCTCTTGCTAGGTACTCGCACAGTTATGCTCCTATGCTCGCGTAGTAATTAGTAAGGCTTCATAGTGCGCGAGATCTGTGTGAGGAGAATTTTGGGCGTCTATCTCTTCCAGGGCCATGCAAAAACTTCGCGAGGTGAATTTTAGTTCAGTACACACATGGACTCGCTATGTTCTTCGCGCGACTGCTTTAAGGCTTTATCTCCACGAGAGCTTCACGACCATAAATTTTGAGGGTTTTAGTTCATGAGATGTTTGCGATGTCTTTACAACTCTTCTCTTAATTGCGCATCCTATCTGCGTGAGGGCATCTTCCACTTCATCCTTAGCTTCGCGAAGGAGCTTCTCAACTCTGCGAGATCTGTCTTTCTATGCTCTGATGCATTGCACTTGCTACTTTTATAGTTTCTCCACTCTCAGGCAAATTCATTCATCTGGTAGGCTTTTGGTCAATGATGATCAGCACATGAGTCACCATGGTGAGCCTTATCATGGTGTTCCATTAGGCTTTGGTTCAGCTATCATCTTTGCATGTCTTCTTCCTCTTCTTTAGGCCAATAAGCATGGATTTTATATTAAACTGGACAGATTATTGCTAACTAGAAAACACACTTAACATATGATTATTAGTCTGCTTTAAGATCTATCAAAGGCTAGGTTAAGAGGTGAAAAGTGGTACTTTTCAGTGAATAACATGAGGCGGATGGAATATCCTGACAGTACTTCCTTGACGACATACAGCCCCACCCAATTAGGCTTATACTTTCCTCTTGGATCGGCGTGGAGGGATGGGAAGATCTTCTTCAACATAGTGTCTCCTACCTTTAGATCTCGACTGGCCTTTTCTTATCCAGTAAGTTCAGCTGATCAAAGCGGGATCTCTCTCATTCTGCTTATGGTAGACCAGATTAAAGGAGGATTCAGAGCGAGGGTACTTCAACCTCTATCGATAGGATGACCTTTGTTCCATACACAAGGGAGAATGGTATTGCCCCTGTAGTGGTACGAATTGATGTTCTATAGGCCCACAAAGCAAATGGTAATATTTCACTCCAATCGCGATAAGTGACGACCATTTTCTCGAGGATGCGAATGACCGTTTTATTAGCAGCCCCTATGGCTCTATTGGTTTGAGGCCAATACGGGGATGAGTGATGATGCTTGATCTTGTATTGCTCGCAGAAGGCTCAGATGCACTTGTTTACAAAGTTTGTGCCATTGTCCGTGATGATATCTTTGGGTACTCCAAATTAACACACAATATTATTTTTGGTGAACTTCTCGACGTGCCCGGACGTGATGTTTGCATACGATGCTGCTTCTACCCACTTAGTAAAGTACTCGATGGCGACGAGGAAGAATCGATGTCCGTTTGAGGCTTTCGAATTAATCATTTCGATGATGTCAAGGCCCCAGGTTGCAAATGACCAAGGAGTGGTCGTGCAGTGTTAGTCGATGGCCGAAACGTGTATCAGACTAGCGTGTTCTTGACACTTGTAGCACTTCTGAACATGTTTGTAGCAGTCCGACTCTATAGTGGTCCAGAAGTATCCTTTCCGCAGAAGTTTCTTTGCAAGCATGTGCCCCCTAACGTGGGTCCCACATACTCCCTCGTGGATCTCCTTCATGATGTTGACCGCTTCGCTCTTGGTAAGGCACCTAAGCAAAATGTTATTATAGGAGCATTTGTAAAGGCATTTCACCACAAATGACATAGCCTGTCGCCAACCATTGAATAGTTCGCTTATCTTCTCTAGATGTCCCCTCGGGGAAGTTCTTGATATCTGAGAACCAAGGTGGCTCATCATCAGGCTTTAGGGATTTCTCAATCTGTAGGCAGAAGGCCGGTTCGTTCATCTGCTCAATAATAATCAGCTTCATCTCAACACCATACAGGATTTCTACCATGGATGCTAAGTTGTTAGTGCGTCGGCGAAGAGATTCCTTATCCGCGGGACATATGAGAAGGTCACATCTTTGAAGAAAGCTATCAGATCCTCAAGGTGCTCATGGTAGGGGATCAACCTCATGTCCTTCATCTTCCAGTCATCGTTCATCTGGCATATGATAAATTATGAATCGCTGAATACTCGGATTTGAGTTACGTTTAGATCGAGAGCTGCCTGCAGGCCAGCGGCATAAGCTTCGTACTCGGCCATCTTATTAGTGCAAAGCAAGTTGAGCTTGATGGAAACTAGTACGTGGGATCCTTTTGACAAAATTAGAATGGCACCAACTCCTTGACCTTTGGCATTTGCTGCCTCGTGAAAGTGCATTACCGATGATTCTTCTGCTTCCTCAGTATCGTCTTCCGTCATGAACAAGATGTCCTCATTAGGAAATTCAGTTCTCAAAGGCTCAAAATTGGGCAATAGATTGTTGGCAAGATGATAAGCAAGTGCTTGCCCCTTGATCAATTTCTGAGTAACATAGGTGATGTCAAACTTAAACAATAAGAGCTGCTAACGGGCAGTTCGTCTAGTGAGAGCCGACTTCTCAAATAAGTGCTTCAATGGGTCCATTCAGACTAGGAGTAGAACGGCTTGGGATAGCAACTAATAGCGGAGCCTCTGAGTGGCCTATACAAGAGCTAGGCATGCTTTCTTCAGATGAGAATAGCGCATCTCATAGTCAGTAAACTTCTTGCTTAGATAGTAGATGACCTACACTCTTCTTCCTGTTTCATCTTGCTGTCCTAGGACACATCCCATCGAAACTTTAGTCATAGAAAGGTACATCAAGAGCGGCCTCCCTGGCTCAGGTGGTACCAACACAAGTGGACTGAGGACGTAGCTTTTGATTTTATCGAATGCTGCCTGACAATCATCGTTCCACTCAACGGGCAAGTTATTTCGAAGGAGATTAAAGATCGGCATGCAGATTAGAGTCAGTTATGCAATGAATCGACTGATATACTATATCCTACCCAAGAACCCTCTAACTTCTTTCTCCATAGACGACGACGGCATTTTTGTGACAGCTTTAACTTTGATCGGATCAACTTCGATACCTCTCCTGCTGACGATGAATCCTAATAATTTTTTAGACATAGCACTGAATGCGCACTTTTGTGGATTCAGGCATAACCGATAATTTCTTAGCCTCTCAAATAGGTTATGGAGATTTATTAGATGATTTCTTCACTCCGGTGACTTGGCTATCATATCATCGACATATGCTTTAATTTCTCGGTGCATCATGTTGTGAAACAGCACAGTCATAGACCTTTGGTACGTTGCATCGGCATTCTTCAGCCCAAATGACATGACTCTGTAGCAAAAGGTTCCCCAAAGAGTGATAAATGCTATTTTCTCTCGATCTGCCTCTGCCATTTTGATTTGATTATATCCCGAGAATCCATCCATGAATGAAAGCTTCCCGTGCTTCACAGTGTTATCGACCAAGATGTCGATGTGCGGCAATGGGAAATCGTCTTTCGGGCTCGCCTTGTTCAGGTTTTGAAAATCGATGCACATGCAAACTTTTCCATCCTTCTTCGGCATAGGCACAATATTGGCTAGCCACTGTGGGTATTTAGATACCATGAAAAACCCCGCATCATATTGCTTAATGGCCTCATCCTTGACTTTCAACATTCAGTCTGGTCGGAGGCATCTCAACTTTTGCTTGACCGGCTTCATATCAGGGTAGAGCGACAGCTCATGCTCGACCAAATCGGTGTCTAGACCAGGCATGTCCTAGTACGACAAAGCAAAAATGTCTTGGTATGGCCGAAGGAAATCGATCATGCTTTTTCTTTCTTCGAGAGACAATGGCGTTCTGATCTTGGTAATTCAGGGAATCTCTTCAGTCCCTAGATTGACATCCTCTGTTTCTTCAATAATGGGGTAGGGCCATGCTCAAAGTCGGCAAACCGATCAAGGAGCTCATTGGGGAGCTCCTCAAAAGGGATATCTTCATCCAGACTCATAACTCCTACCTCTTCTTATATTTCTACAGGAAAGGGGCCAATTTTACGTGAGATGAGTATTTTGATTAAGGCATCTTTTTATGGGATTTTATTCAGAATTTTGAAAGACAATATTTTTTGGTTTTGTATATTCTCTATGTTTTTCAGTTTTTTTATTTTCTTCGAAAACAGGCCCTTGGCAAAGCGGGCCCCTATATATATACACAGTATTGCCTACTAAGGGCTTATCTCACTTTTTATAGGTTATTCTTTAGGAAATGGGTGCCAAAGTTTAAGCCACTCCCTGCTTCCAGAGTTTAGGGCAAAGATGCCCAATTGCATACTTGAGATGCTGCTCCTTTACCTTTTTGGATTGATGGGGTTGGCTGATATGTTTCTTCAGAGTCAGCCTCCATCATGTTGATCATGGGTTCATTTGGGATGTAGTCCTCAAATGTCAGTAAAGTCCTATGGTGATTTACCATAGGGGGAGACTGAGTAGGTATGAAGGGTTGCTCCTCAAACAGGGACAGAGCATCTAAATCTATTTCTAGTCCAGGTGAGATGATTTGGGGATTTGTGGGGTGAACCGGTGCTACGGGTTTGTGTGGGGTTACTTGAGTTGCCCCATTCCGATCGATCTTTACAATCCCTACACTGACAAATGCATCTCTAATATGGGGCCTAGGTAGGGGTTTCTACTCTAGGTTTATACCCCTGACACTTGCAGCTACTATGGCTCGGGCTTTCTCCTTAGCCACTCGCACCTCTTCTTCTGTGGGCTTGTAACCTAGCCCAAATATGACTTTTTGGCCCCCTTGGCTGTGACGGGCTCTCTTCTTCCTTATAATCGGGGTCCCAGCCCCTTTCCTCTTTGATAGCCCCACTTTTGGAGTATGGCCACTGTCGCTACCATTCTACCTCCAATTTTGGGAATGATGCCCTTGATGGGCTCCAGGAGTACCGTTGATACTTTGTACTCAAAACTGTGGAGGTTGACATCCTCGGTTGTGTGCGGCACATCCAGCACTTTTGGCTTCTCAACGCTGTTGGTGGCTTTTTCCTTCTCACCGTGTCCCTCACCAATAATAGTGACAATCTTATGCTTGGATGCAAACTTGAGCTTTTGATGCAGCATCGACGGTATCGCTCCGACTTCATGCAACCATGGGCGTCCTAATAATAGATTGAACGAAGATTTGATGTCCATTACTTGAAATAATATGGAGAAGGTCATTGGCCTAATCAATATCTCAAGGTTAACTTCTCCCATTATCTCTCTTCTTGTATTGTCAAAACCATGGGCACTGGTTCTTGTGAGTCTCAACATGCATGGATCTACCCCAATCTTTGTGGCGGTTCATAGTGGGCATATATTCAGAGTAGACCCATTGTCAATTAACACCAAAGGGATTATCATATTTTTGAATTCCACAGTAATATTAAGGGGTTTTGAGGGACTACATTCCTCATTCGACAAATCGACATCCGAAAATGAAATGGCATTTGGAGCCATCACTTGACTAATAATCGGCCCGACTTCATCTCAGCTCACCTGAAGCGATACATGCACATTCTTTAACGTCCCCATTAAGACTTGAAAATGGAGTGAGGACGCCATTAATAAATCCCAAACTGTGATATGAGTAAGAATTCTTCTCAATTGAGTCTTCAATATATGTTAATGACTCATTTTTTCAAAAGGGTTAACGACACTATCTTTCTTTCCCTCTGGTTGGGCTTGTGCTACTACTGGTGCTTTTGATTGCTTTGATGTCTTTTTAAATCTTGTGTCAAAGTCTACTGCCCCTTCTCTACTGCTCATGGCAT
Organism: Chloranthus sessilifolius; assembly: GCA_021018995.1. Taxonomy (NCBI): domain Eukaryota; kingdom Viridiplantae; phylum Streptophyta; class Magnoliopsida; order Chloranthales; family Chloranthaceae; genus Chloranthus; species Chloranthus sessilifolius. Next base: position 37,532,138 of record CM037586.1, read on the forward strand.
TGGCATCTGTCTGCTCATAACTGAGCGGGACCTGATGAGGATTGTAGGTTGGCCCCAAAATCTGAAACGGAGTGGCTGCCGATAACTGATACACTTGTACTGATGGCTCCGAAGGGGTGGGTAATACTTGGTTCACCTCAGTGATAGATGTTGGGTGGCAAAATTGGGCTAGGTTGGGGTGATGAGGTTTGCAGGTGGTTGCACCAGGGGTAATGGGGTAGGAGTGGGCCATTGATAGTTGATAGGTGATGGTGGGGGATGGGGGACCTGATGGGCTATTGGGTAATTAATGGGGGTGGCAGTGTAGGGTTGATATGCATTTATTTGCACATAGTTGATGGGTGTGGGTGATGGGAAATAAGCCCTAAGATCTAAGGGCTCAATTTGTGATGCTGGGTTGGGAAAATAATCTGACAAATTTAGGGGTTCAATCACCCCAATACTCCTTTCTTCACAATTTCTTTGCAATGGTGCCACATAACTTTCCTGGTCACTGATATAGTCTGATGGGTCAAATTCAAACTCTTCCTCACATTCCTCTATCATCTTGATGGTGGGTCTGGGACTTGCTCCTCCGATAGGGTGTGGGGGTAAAGGCACCTGATGTATATTTATATGTTGGTTCACTTGGGAAGGTGCAGGTAGAATGATTTTCTTGGCATGAATTAAATCTTGTATCGCGTGCTTCAATGGGAAGCAGCGATTAGTCAGGTGATCCGAACCCTGATGAAAATTACAGTGAGTGTTGGGGTCATAATTCTTCGAAATTGGATTAGAAGGAGGTTGTGGTTGGAGGGCGGTAACTAGTCCCTTTTCTATTAATAAAGGTAAAAGTACATTCAAAGATTGCCCCAAGGGTATAAAAACTTGATCGTAGTGGGCTCTCCTCTGCTCTAGAGTCATCTACATCCCCTGTCCATTCCCTGTTCTCTGCATCGGCTCAGTTCTGACTAGTGTTGGTTGGGGTACCTTCAATTAGAACGGGGTTATATTATTATTGGGCCTGGTGTTGGCAATGTTTTGGACATCGGCCCTCGCTCTCTTCTTATTTCTCTGCTCTGAGAATCTCCTAACTCCACTGGCTCCCCCGGGCACGCTCTTGCTCAAGTGACCTTCCCTAATAGCATCTTCATAGCGATTTATGTTCCTTATCAGATCAATAAAGCTGGACTGCTGCTGGTACACTAGAAAGTTTGAGATCACTGGCAAAGTATTTTTAGAAATCATTTCTATTTGCTCGTCAACAGGTATCCTGTTTCTAACCTGTGTTGCTAATGCTCTCCAACGCCCCAAATAATTGCTGAAAGTTTCATTCAAGTTCTGCTTCAATTGGGCCAAGTCTGGCTTGCGCAGTTCAATGTCAATATTGTAGACATATTATTCTTGAAATAAATGCGTTAAGTCCTTCCAAGTCTTTATCATAGATGGCTCTAAGGACGTGAACCATCTCAAGGCTGGACCAGTTAAGCTCTTCTGAAAGACCTTTATTAATAGTCTTTCATCCCCCCATACTGGCACATGTCCCCACAATAAGACTTGAGCTGTGCTATGGGATTGCTGGTGCTGTTATATTTGTCAAAAATCAGCATTTTAAACTTTAGAGGCAAGGGGACCTCAGCGAACAAGCACAAATTTGAGAAGTCCATGGTGTGAGTTTCAGCACCACCTATCTTTAACAACTGCTTCTAAATTTTTTCTAGCTGTTCTTTTAACTGCTTCGATTCCTTAGACATGAGGCCATTCTTTAAGCAGTCGGTTGGGCTTCACTCTGGGTTATCAGGGGGTGGGCAATTATAGGAGGAGGGTTAATGCTGGTCAATGCCCCTGCATAAGCACCACTATTCCTAATCTCATCCTCTTCATACTGCTGGTCTACATAAGGTGCAGTGAGGGTGGGATTCTCTTGTTGGTGCTACATGGACTGAATGGGAAGGGTCTGAATGAAGGTTGGGTGAGTCCATTGAATGTGAGGGAAGGTTTATTGGGTGATGGGATGAGTAGAAGTCAGATTTTGGAGTGGGGTCTGATGAGGCCATTGGGTATGGGGGAAAGTTTAGAACTGACTTTAGGATGTAGGGATATGGGTGAATTGAGGTTGATGTAGGGTATGGGTTTGAGCCGGGTATGAGGGTTGTTGGTGAGTGAAATTTTAGAGGAATTGTGAAGGGTATGGGTGCGAGGCTCCAAGGTTAGGGCCTTGCTGTGCTTGGGTTTGGGCCATGAAGCCTTGGGAGGGTTGGGCTATAAAGGTCTGGCCCATGGGTCCTTAGGGAGGTTGGGCCATAAAACCTTGGTCATGATAGGTCTAGCCCAATGGGCCATTGATGGATCTGTGTCATGGGCCCTTGGTGGGTTTGGGCCATGGGCCCTTGATGGGTCTGGGCCATGGGCCTTGATGGGTCTAGACCATGGGCCCTTGGTGGGTCTCGGCCATGGGCCCTCGATGGGTATGAATGATGGGGTTTTGGGCCATTGGGCCTTGGGGTATGTGGATAATGGGGGTTTGGATGGTGTGGATGATGGGTGATTGATGGGGGTCATGGGGGAATGAGGTATGGAGGCTTAAAAGGATATGAGATGGATCCATGGATGTGTGGTGTGGATGAGAGGGGGTGTGTTGGGAAGCTTTCCACCTAGTGTAAGCTTGGACCATCTCCTCCATCATGGCTATGGAAGGGGGATCGAATGGAGATGGGGTATTTAAGGGTTGGAGGGGCATGGATGGGGTGGGTGAGGAGAAAAAATTGGGTATGGCCCCGGTAAAATGGGGCATGACCCAGGTAAGTTGTGGGATATGGGTTGGGTTGGAGAAATGAGGTGGGGTATTGGTGAATGGGGATGGATTAGGCATGTATGGGGAGGATGTATGGGGCATAGATGTGGAGGATGAGAGAGGTAAGCTGGTCATGGCCTCGATAAAAATGGGCATGACCTGTGTAGATGGAAGGATGTATGGGGGATCGGATGCGGCATGGATAGATGTTGGTGGATTGGGTACGCGTTGGGCGGATGAAAAATAGGGTATATTGGTAAAAGTGGAGGATGGGGCCGGTTTTTGAATGGGTGTGGATGGAAGGTGAGATGGGTTGGGAATGGCCATGGATGAGGGAATGGCTTGCAAAAATGGGGAATGGGGGGTTGGACTTTGGACATTCTGGGAGGTGGTTGATGGAAAGATAGGAGCACCAAAGGGGCCGGTGACGGCGAATGGGGATTGAGTGAGGGGGATGGATGTGAAAACTTCTTCCACATGGGAATGGGTTGGGGAATGCTGTGGGATGAGTCGGGATCGGCATATGCCAGATCCACAGCCCATGACATGGCTTGGTGTTGGGTAGGGTACGGGTCCCTCGGGTGGGGCCTGTAAAGCTTCCTCCTTCCCCTACGGGATGGCGGAGGGTACGATGATGCCGTTGTGTCGGCACCAATAAAACTCTAATTTTGTGATTTTTGCTTTATATATTTTTTTGAATTTTTATAAGTGAAAAGATTAAGAATTTTGGGGCCTTTTGAATTCCCTTTTCGGGTGGCTCTCGTACCCTAAATAGGTCCCGCGGTAAAGGCTCCAAAGCGCTTCTGAAGAATCAAAGGGAAACCCCTTGATCTATTGAAGGCATGAAAACCAATGAAAACAACACGATCCCCCAGAAAAGTAAAAAAGAAGTCACTAAACAAAATACTAATTGGGGACTTCGGGAGGGTGGAACACGCCACAGATTCGGGCTGCACTGTGTAAAACAAGGCTGGCACAACTATTAGGTGTGCCAGACCAAAAATGCCCAGTTTTATACTGGCGGAACTAATACATGCGCCAGTGCATTTCTGAATGACTTGGCACAAGTATTAGTTGTGCCAAGCAAAAATGGGCTTCTAGATAGTTTGATAGCAGAGGTTTCGGCCGGAAATGAGTCTTCTAACTAGGTTTTTCTGAAAGCTATGCTTCCGGGGATTGACTGTTTATATGATCCGGGTCTCTCCTCACCGATCCTAAGGGTTATAAGGCCGGTGCAGGTCTGCTAATGCTCACTTTTCCCTGAGTTTTAAGGTTGGTAACGAGAAGGTAACCCACTCGATATACCTCAAGCGCAAGCACTTTCTCAGGTACTAGGTGGGCTAGAACTTTTTCGGATCATCACCACTAGGGGCTGCTGCCGTACGAAGAACTGGGAGATTGTATGTGTGCCTAGAACAATCCAACCTGTAAAAATGGATTAAGTCCCCTTTGTTGGTTCAATTTTAATTTTCACTTTTATAGAGAGTTTGCTTAGAATTCAAAGACCGGGGGTGATGATCCCGTGCCACCTCTACGGGCCGGCGTCCACTGGCGAAATATGTTTGAGGAAAAAGTAAAGATGCACGTAGGCCCGCCAAATGGTTAAGGCACTTTAAATGACGTAAAAGTAAAGGAATTTAAAAGACTGCAGAAATAGGCCCGCCAATCGGCTAAGGCACTTAAAATGATAAAAATATAAAGAAAATTAAAGACTATGCTCAAGTAGGCCTGCCAATCGGCTAAGGCTCGTAAATGACATAAAAGTAGGAGTGAGAAAGCGACATAATCGAAGGGGTGAGTAAAAAAATTGTAAAAAACTGAAAAAATGTTAGTAAATCTAAAGAAAATGGCCAAAATTCAAGGGGAAGCTCTACTAGCTACTCCCTAGCAGAGTCGCCATCTATGCAATTGTGTGAATCAAGACGATCTCGTCGCAACGATGCACACTCTTAAGAAAATATAGAGTTGCCACCCGGAGCTTTTGGTGTCATGGGAAATCTAAATCAAATTTAAAGAGCACTGAAGTGCCAAAAATTGACTCTGAATCCGGACTATGCCAAAGGTTCTGGGGTAGGGGCTTCGATTATTGATCGGGAAGGTGTTAGGCACCCAATCAACCTGCTTAATGCGGTCTCTACTTATGGCCAAAATACAAATGAAATAAAAGAAGCAAAAAGGTCTTCCTCTTGCCCAAGGGGCATTAAAACCTATTTGTTCCCCTCCGTTCCTACCAAAAATTTGGTGGCGTAATGACACAAATGAGAGGATGAAGAACCGAGAAGGTAGAGGAATAGAGGGCAGAGCCGGAGCTCTCGGGCCCTTGTTGTACCACTGTGGAGTCTTGCGTAAGCTTCCTTCAGTGAGCTTCAATGGCTTGTATGGTAAGAATTGGGGTTCTAGGTCCTAGGGATTGGAAGCTAAGAGGTAGAGGGAAGTCTAGGGGATAGCACACACATAAACTAAGGCTTTTAGATGAAAGTCTAAGGTCTAAAGGGGGTTTGAAGGTTCTAGAATTTGTATGGAAAAGTGCACTAGAGGAGAGAGAGGTTTCTTAATCTCTATTTTGAGAATTTTTTCAAGCCTTTCTAAAGGGGAGGAGGTACCTCTCTATTTATAGGAAAAGGAGAGGTTAGGAGGGTGTTTAGAGGCTAAACTAGGTTAGGAATTAGGTAATCTAGCCATCTAAGGTTTCCTAGGGTTTTTGGAGTCTTAAAAACTGTGAAGAGATGCTCCAATGGTGGATGATAGGGTGAGGGTTTAAAGTCACTTAAGGGGTTGTAAATAGATAGGGAAGGGTGCAACAGAACAAGAAAAATATACCCCAAGGATCAAGATGGTCAACAAGTCAAACCCTAATCCCAATTTTCTAGGCAAAAACCCAAGGTCACTGTTCATAAGCCTAGCACATCTAATAGATGCGCTAGGCAAATGTATAGTAAAACAGTAAAAATATGGGGTTTGGGAAGTTGATAGCCCGTAGGGGGATCCACCTATAACTGGCACAACTATTAGACCTGCCACTTCTCGCGGGGTTCAAATCCAGCATTGCGATGTTTAGTTGATGCTCATTTTTATGCCTGACCTTCGAATCGTCGTAACTTTTGACGTACAGCTTCGATCGGGGCGATTCTTGGCTCGTTGGAAAGGTGAGAACCTCTACTTTTCAATGGTGTGAGATTTGATTATAGTAGAAGGTCCCAGCTAGTCCCAGTGGACCACTCTTCATCTATTGCTTGGGAAAGGTAGGTTTAGATTCGAAAGGGTTTCTAAGGGTCAGGAGGGGTTTCTAATGTTTCAGGAAGGTTCCTAAGGGATCTAGGGTAATTCCTAAGGGTTTGAGATGGCTGCTAAGCTTTCGAGGAGGTTCCTAAGGGTTTCATACATGCCATCGAAAGCTCGAAAATGCGCCTCTCGAAATGTGTTTCGATCGGGCGTTGGGCCAAATTTGGGTGTCTACAGGAGATTATGGGAACAACTATAACCTATCATGGAGGAACCACCCTATATTTAATTATGGTTCTACAGGAGGAGCACAACTAGCACCAACAACTATGCAGATCAGATTTTCCCAGACACAAATTTTCTAACAAAAACCTTAGTTACCGACCGCACAACCCCAATATGGACCACAGAGCAATGCACCTGATGCCACAGTTGTTAAGATCCTTTTAGATTTACTGTAACAATCACATAAGCATTTGAAGGATTTACACCAACTTGCTCAATTCTCTCAAACACTTCACTCACATACACAGTCTATAACGAAGTTGAAGGATTAAAAACCTTTTGGATTGTCGAGCTACCAACTCATCCGTAGCACCAATTGTAAATTATACAAACTATTTCTTTTTTTTTTTGCTTTTAGGTATTATAATATGATCCATTTCATCAAAAAATGATAGATCATAATTTATACCTATTGTATATTATAGTGGACAATCGTATGGATTTACGATTGATCGTTATTGTGTTTTGTCTAAAGTGTAGCGATTGCGCTTCTTAGTCTCTTAAGGTTAGAATCAACTTATGATTCTAGGTTAAAGCTCAGTGATGACCGGCTCAGCAAGTTGTCACTGAAGGTTGGACCTACATATTTGTAAAAAAGATATGTCGGTCTCATTTTTAAAAACCTTCCAAGTTTTCTCCTCCTACCATCCCTCTCTTTTTCAAATCATCTGTAATCTTAACCGTTCCTCCAGTCAACCTAATTGTTTAAAACCCCTTACTTCCTCTATTTGATTCGGAAGAAACCTACGTGCATTTCATTCTACAACTACAAATTAGGGTTTCAATCTTTAAAGAGGTAAGGAGACGATTCTAATTATAAAAAGGAAGGTTTTTTACATGAGATTTCATTCAATACATGGAATTTAAGTTTAATTAATGGTGTTGATATTAATTTTTACAAAAAAATGGGTGGAAGCATGAAGAATGACACGGGCAAACGACAAAGGGAAGAAGTGGAAGAAGAAGAAGATAATGATTCTGATAACACCCTAATCATTCACCGTATTGCACGGTCTGCTGCCACTAAGGCCAAATCGAAAGCAGCAGACCCACCTAAGAAAAAAACTAAATCTTTCAGGGTAGTTATCAGCAAAACCTCTAAAGCCACAATTGGGACAGAGTCTGTGTCTGTCCCTAAAAAGGGGTTAAAATTAGATAAAGGAAAAAAGCTAGCGTCCTCTGCTATGTTAGTAGATAAAGTCCCTACTTTAATAAAACATCATGTTGTGGGGGCCGAAATTGCAGTGGATGTTGAGTCCTTAGAAAAATTAGAAATGAGTTGAAACGCTATTAAATACTTTAAGGATGTCGCGCTGACCTATTTCTTAGAGCCATGAGTCACACCGGTCTATCCTAGAATGGTGAGGCTGTTTTACAAAAATATGACTAAAGGCAGCCATGGACTACCCCGCCCTCTCCACTAGTATTGATGGTCTTTCGATCGAAATTTTGAAGGAAATAGTCACCAGGGTAATGAATGCACCCCTAGAGATACCAGAATTGTCCAAAGATACGCCGAAGGTCAACCTTTTGAGGATGCCATCAAATACCCTCCCAAACTTTCTCCAAATGACAATTGAATTATTAGGAATGGATCCACGGGATAGGTTGTTAAGACCTAAAAAGTACCACTTTTCACCCCTTAACTTAATCTCTGTTAGACCCTTAATCATTTAATAAATGTGTTTTAAGTCTATTCTATAGGTAATAAGTAGCAGCTACAAATAAACCCCTAACCATGCCAAGAAGTTCACTGTTGCCCCAGAACTACCTCAGTAGAATGAAGGATGAACCCAGACAGAGAGTTGGCTGAAGCATAGGCACACCAAAGCATAAATAAACCAAGTAGGATGCCTCGCGCAAATGTCGCAGGGTTTAATTGAACTAGAGATAATGCCTTCGCGCAGTTGTCGCGGGCTTCTGGAGGAAGCACAACAACTGGTCGCGCAGTCCTCGCACTGCCCTTGCGTGGTTTGATGATAAAAAGAAATGCAAATCAGTCTTCATGCGGTTCTCACGAAGCTCAGCCATAAGTGAGTGAAGCATTCGCGCAGTCTCGCGCAGCTCAAAAGAGGAGTCATTAAGCTTCGCGCGGTTCACTCAGAAGTGAGAGCTCCAGGTATTCCTGAGACTTTCGAGGTAATGCTCGCGGAACCCAGAAACTCATGAACACTGCTTCTTCACGAAGATCTGTCACGAGATTCACCAAGGGACTAACCGCGCTAGCAATCCCCGCGCCATTCAAAGTTGAAAGTGCAATCTTGTGCCAGGCATTAATATCCCGAGATGATCAAAATGTCAATCTCGCGACTGCATGAACTTCAAGTCAATTCAACCCCGCGACGCCAATTCTACCACGCGGCAAGATCTACAAATCCTTTCTACTCAGCAAGGTTCGGGTTCTAAACTTCTCCCCACTTCTGTAAGGGCAATCTGGGGACTTCCAGCAATTAGGGCACACACTCCAATGCTCCATTCTCTGTGCACACGCCCCGAGGCATCCAAGGGACAGGAATGGGCTGCAATCACATTGATAAATTAGGGTTTTCCTAACCATAATGGAGGGGAAACCGACTGCTATATAAGCCTAAGCCTAGCTTAGGTTTAAAGGATCTCTTTTGGGACTTTACTTCTGTGCTTCTTGACGAAACAAACTGTAGAATTACAGCAGGCTAAGGTTAGGGTTTAGGAGTTTTCTTTTTCTTTTTTCTTTCTCTCCATAGTCCAGCACTTGATGGCTATGCCTTTTGTATGATTATATGGTATAGATTGTAATGGAGTTTTGTAATAGGATTTATTGCATATATGGGATGATGTTTTTGTTGTGAGTTGTTCTGTACAAGGCTGCTGCCTTGAGATCCTCCATTGCTAAGTTGTATCGTAAGCAATGGAGGATTGCTTTTAAGGTTTTATTTAGATCCAAGTGACTTGTGTGACCAGGGTAGGCACATTGCCGGCCTTCCCCCACCACAGGAACCATTAAATCTGAATCCCCATGGGAGCTTGAGCTGGTAGCCTTGTGAACATGGTGGCAGCAACAATGATCTTGTTCTGTCTTAGACCTCTGTGAGGAGGATAGCCTCTATGGATATTCTGTGACCATTCAAGTGGACAGGTTATAGCCCTAGGGTGAAGCCAATCCACAGACCTACAACAGATTCTTCTTCTCTGCGCTTGTGCTTGTATCCTTGTGAGAGATTGTGCAGAGACAGACTCCCCTATATTTGTATAGATCCATCATCAGATTGCAGATCTGATTTGGCTATAGAGATTGTAGGCTTGTGACTGGATCACTGCAGTCTTACTAAAGTAGTGATCAGCCATGCTTGAAAGCTAGTACTCAAACTCTTTCTAGTCCTGTGTGTCCAGGTTTGTGCACTTTGTAGGCCTAGCCCCACACACAGAACTTTAGAGGATGAGGTTCCTATGGATTCTTGAGCTTGTAGCCTGGATGAAGTAGTGCCTACAATGGTAAGCTTGTTCTGACTCATCTCTGGATTGTGGTTCCCCTATTGGATAGTCTGTGACCATTTAAGTGGACAGGCTATAGCCATAAGGGATTGGATCGTGGCACAGGGGTGAGTTGGATTCTTTCTCCTCTTTGGTGATAATATAGCTATTGGACAGGATTTCAATAGCAACATATCTGAGTCTAAGTTACAAGACCCATGAGATCTGTACCTAATAACATACTTCTCACCCTTTTATATTTATTTTCTCACTCCATTCCTCTTAACCCTTTCTGTAATCTAGACATTAAGTTGCCTTAGGATTTAGATTATAGTGACTTTAAATCCCCTTCCATTTAGGATTGCCAGATCTGTAGTCAGATCTAGAGAGCCTACTAAAGATAGCTCCCTAGGAGCTTTAGATCAACTTCCCTATGGGACAAACTCTTACTTATCAAAACTTGCAGGACTGTGCATATTTTAGGCTTGCTGCTTCGTAATCCTCACTCTACCTTTCATTCATTTTTCATTTACCCCATTCTTATCACTGTCTTCAATAAAGTCAGTAGCAAGCACTTAAAGTATTTAACCAACAAGTTTTTGGCGCCGTTGCCGGGGACATTGATCTATTAGTAGACTCTAGATTTTTGATTCTTTATTCTTTGGTTGCTGTACTTGTGAATAATTGATACTGCTGATTTACATTTGGAATTTTTCTTGCAGATCTGGACCGTTGCAGAGAAGGAGAGTAGAATTACACTGGGAGTCTAGCTACCTCTATTTGCACTTCTCTAACCCTCAAAACTCAGTCTATTTCTCCTTTGAAGATTTCATAGCAGTTGATTAGGATAGTTGCAATTTTTATTAAGTGTAATGTGCCTGCGAATAGTCTTCCCTGCTGTTGGTGTGTGTGCATGTTAGGAAGGAGATCCCTCAGTCCTACATTAGAGCCTGCTAACCTTGAGATAGAAAGGGGTAGAAGACCGAGAAGGCACAAACACACCACAGTCGAGCCCCCTATTAAAATTGAGACAACAGTTATCGGTGAAGAACAACCTAGAACATTGAAGGAATTGAATGCTCCGGATGATTACAATTCTCCATTCAGCATTCAATTCCCAAATGTTCAGAGAAACTACGAAATCAAAACTTCCATCATCCAAATGCTTCCCTCTTTCCATGGGCTTAGCAAGGAAGACCCTTATAAGTACATTGACCAGTTCTTGGCCTTGTGCACGACATTCTCCATTGCTGGTTTGGGACCAGAAGCCACTAGGTTAAGGCTCTTTCCTTTCTCCCTAAAGTGCAGGGCCATGACCTGGTTATCTACTCTCCCAAATAATAGCATCACTTTCTGGAAAGACCTCCAAACAAGATTTCTGTCTAAATTTTTTCCAGAGACCAAAACCAGCCAGTTGAGGAAAGGCATACTTGCTTTTGCCCAATCCCCAACTGAAGATTTTAACCAAGCCTAGGACAGATTTAAAGAGATGCTCAAACAATGTCCCCACCACAAGATCCCTGACTGGCAGCTGGTCTAGAGCTTTTACAATGGGATTGATGAGAAGAGTAGAGACATGGTAGATGCCTCTTGTGGTGGAACGTACATGCATAAAACAACAGATGAGGCATGGGACTTGTTCGAGGTCATAAGTGAAAATGCTTTCCAGAAGATGTTCTCATCTAGAACTGTTCAAGAGCCTCCTCCTAAGCTAGGGCTCGCTGAGACTTCTAAAGGAAAGATGTATGAAGTTAGGGGAAATGATGACCTGAGAATGCAGATGGCCAATCTTACTGAAAGATTTGATAAACTTATGACTGTGGTGCAACCTAGAATGGTTGCGCAAGTGATGAAGGCATGTCTGATATGCCAATCTCCATAACACACAGTGGAAGAGTGCCCATCTGCGGGGTAATACCCTGAGTTTGTAATGGAACAGGCTGCTGCTGCCCAATCTTTTGGACATCAATAATCTGGTGGCTACAATAAACAACCATATGGATACCAGCACCAAAATGCTGGTTACTAATAGAGAGACCACCCAAATTTGAGGTGGAGGCCAGACAATTATATGCAGCCACAACACATATTGGCCTTACCTCAAAGGCCACAACAGCAGTTTAACCAGGGTTATGCCCCGAGGTCAAATTTCCAGTAGCAACAGCAGCCCCAATAATAAAATCAATTGGTAGTTCCCCCACCTCAGCCCCGAAGTGCTTCTTTCGAGGACTAGGTTTTGGCCCAATTGCAAAGCCTTGGACCCTTGAATCAGACTGTGACTTCTCACAGTCAAAGCATTAAGAATATAGAAGAGCTGCTTGGCCAAATAGCCAATGCCTTGGCTAAAAGAGAAGAGGGCAGGCTGCCAAGCCAGCCAGTAGCCAACCCTAAGGGCCAGTATTCGATTGGAGAAGGCTCCTCAAATTTTGAGGGGGCCAATGCCATCACAGCCCTAAGGTCTGGCAAGCTGGGAGACAACCAGGTGGGAAAGGAACAAGGAGAGGTCATTCCCAAGGAAATGTCAAGTGAAAGTGATAAGGACTTTGTTAGAGCACAGAGTCAAGAACTACCTGCTACCCTTCAACAAGGGAAAAATAAAGAGGTTGTAGTTGAGCCTCAGCAGGAGATAAAAATAGATAAAAGAAAAAAATAAAAGTTCAATCATAGGCTTGCAGCTGAGGAACTAGCAGTACCTCAGCTGCCACTTCCTCAAGCTTTGAGTGGCCCTGCCCCTTTTGATAAGGGTCAGGTATAGATCGAGGAAATGATGGAGACCTTGAAGCAGGTCAAGATAAATTTACCCCTGCTTGATGCAATCCGACAGGTCCCAGCCTATGTAAAGTTTCTAAAAGACCTTTGTACTCAGAAAAGGAAGGCCAGAGGCCACTTGTCCAAAAAGATCTTTATGACTGATACAATTAATTTTGTATTAACCATGACAATGCCTGAGAAGTTGCAAGACCCAGGGATACCCACTATTCCCTGTATTATTCGAGACCACATGATTGGAAGGGCCCTTTTGGACCTTGGAGCCAGTGTTAACCTACTGCCATACAGTGTGTATCAGCAGCTAGGTTTGGGGGAGCTGAAGCCCACCCTCATTGTTCTATTGATGGCTGATAGGTCTGAGAGGAAACCCATGTGAGTGGTTGAGGATGTCCTAGTGAGGGTAGACAAGTTCTTCTACCCTGCAGACTTCCTTATTTTGGACATGGGCTGCAACAAGAGTACATCCCCGATACCTGTTATTCTGGGCAGACCATTCTTGGACACTGCCAATGCATGCATTCAATGCAGGTCTAGGATCACGGAGGCCACTTTCGGACATATGAAAGTTGAGCTTAATGTGTACAACAGTGCAAAGTACCCTTAGCTAGACAATGAGGAATGCTTTGCAGTGGATGTACTAGAAGAAATTGTTGAAGAAGAACTGCCCTCTCTGTTGGAGTGGGGCAACATTGTCACTAATTTAACTGAAGTTTGGAACATGGTGGAGGATGGAAGCCTAGCTTTAATGCCAAAAGACATTTCCCTAGTGAGGTCTTCTGTGGGCTTAGTGCAGCATTCCAATTTGAAACCTACATTGCTGCCCCTTCCTCCAACCAACAATACACCAATCCTACCATCCATCCAACAAGCCCCTGATCTGGAGCTCAAGAAGCTTCCAGAGACATTGAAATATGCTTTTATCGAGAAAGACAAAAAACTTCCTGTAATTATCTCCTCTTCTCTTACCAGTGAGCAAGAGGAGGAATTGCTAACAGTTTTGAGGAAGCACAAGAAAGCAATTGGCTGGACCATTACTGATCTAGGAGGGATTGATGTATCGATCTGTATGCATAGGATTCATCTAGAGGAGGGCTCAACACCCTCCAGGGAAATGCAGAGGAAGCTGAATCCTCACATGCAGGAAGTGGTCCTGAAAGAAATCATTAAATTCTTTGGATCTGTCAGTAATTTACCCCATCTCTGATTCTGAATGGGTGGCACCAATCCAGGTGGTACCCAAGAAATCTGGCATAACAGAGATCACAACCGAGCCTGGAGAGTTGAGACCAGCCAGGGAGACCACTGGCTAGAGAGTTTGCATCGATTATCGAAAACTCAACTCCAAGACCAGAAAAGACCACTTCCCTCTCCCCTTTATTGATCAAATTTTGGACAAGTTGGTTGGAAAAGCTTTTTACTATTTTCTTGATGGGTACTCAGGGTATAATCAGATCCCTGTGCACCCTCTTGATCAAGAGAAAACTACTTTTACATGTCCTTTTGGCACCTTTGCTTACAGAAGGATGCCTTTTGGACTGTGTAATGCTCCAGCCACCTTTCAGAGGTGTATGTATGCCATCTTTTCTGATATGATTGACAAATTTTTGGAAATTTTTATGGATGATTTTTCGGTTTATGGGGATAGCTTTGACCAATGTCTACAACACCTCCATTAGGTCTTACAAAGATGCGAAGAGACCAATTTGGTCTTAAGTTGGGAAAAGAGCCACTTCATGGTAACACAAGGAATTGTGTTGGGCCATGTGGTCTTTAAAGATGGAATTAAGGTAGACAAGGCCAAATTTGACCTCATTGCAAATTTTCCCCCTCCAAGAACAGTCCAGCAAATCATATCTTTCCTTGGACATGCTGGATTCTACAGGAGGTTTATCAAAGACTTCAGCAAAATTGCTAAACCATTGTGCCACCTGCTTTGCCAGGATGTGCCCTTTGACTTCTCTGCTGAATGTCTTAAAGCTTTTGAAACTTTGAAAATTTGCCTCACCTCTGCCCCTGTACTCCAAACACCGGACTATACCTTGCCCTTTGAGTTGATGTGTGATGCATCTGACTCGGCAATAGGTGCTGTCCTGGGCCAGAGAAAAGATAAGCTGCCTATGGTCATTGCATAGCTCAACAAATCACTTGCTGAAGCTCAGCTGAACTACACAACCACTGAGAAAAAGCTTCTGGCAATGGTTTTTGCTGTGGATAAGTTTAGACCTTACCTACTTGGGTCTAAAACTTTCATCTTCACTGACCACTCAGCATTAAAGTACCTACTGTCCAAGAAGGATGCAAAGCCCAGATTGATTAGATGGATACTCCTGTTGCAGGAGTTTGACATCAAAATCAAGGACAAAAAGGGTGTAGAAAATGTGGTGGCTGACCACTTGTCTAGAATTACGTTGGAAAAAGGTGTTGATGATCTTACTACAAATGATGTCTTCTCGGATGAGCAACTATTTGCCATCCAATCTTTAGTTCCTTGGTATGCACATATTGTCAACTATCTAGTAATAGGCAAGATTCCTGCCCAGTGGACAAAAATGGACAAAGACCTATTTTTCTCACAGGTCAAATTCTTTTTCTAGGAGGAACCTTGCTTGTACAAGTATTGTGCAGACCAAATCATTAGAAAATGTATTCCCGAGAGTGATGTCCCCAGTATTCTGGCCATGTGCCATGAAAATGCCTGTGGGGGTCACTTTAGTGGGAGATAAATAGTTGACAAAGTGTTGCAGTGTGGGTTCTATTGGCCTTCTCTTTTCAGAGATGTCCATACACACTGTAAGACCTGTGAAAGGTGTCAAAAATTAGGAGGGCTGTCCAAACAAAATTCAATGCCTTTACAGCCCATCCTTGTTGTAGAACTGCTTGATGTATGGGGTATTGACTTTATGGGCCCCTTTCCTCCTTCAAATGGTTTTCATTTCATCTTAGTGGCAGTGGACTATGTCTCCAAATGGGTAGAAGCCATTGCCACAAGAACTAATGATAATCAGGTTGTCCTCAACTTCATAAAGCAGAATATCTTCTCCAGATTTGACACTCCTAGAGCCATTATCAGTGATAGGGGAAGCCATTTCTGTAACAGAAATTTTGAGAGCTTGCTTAAGAAATATTCTGTCACCCATAGGATTGCTACTCTCTACCACCCACAAACCAGTGGGCAAGTTGAAATTTCAAATAGGGAGATCAAGCATATCCTTGAGAAAACTGTGAGGACTGATAGGAAAGATTAGGCTGATAATCTTAATGATGCACTGTGGGCTTATAGGACTGCCTATAAGACTCCCATCTGTATGTCCCCTTTCAGACTGATTTATGGCAAGGCCTGTCATCTCCCAGTGGAGTTAGAACACAAGGCCTATTGGGCCATTAAACATTTAAATCTAGATCTAACTTCTACTGGTCATCACAGGTTGCTGTAGCTATCGGAATTGGAAGAACTAAGGATGGATGCGTATGCCAATGCCAGGATCTACAAGGAAAGGTCCAAAGCTTTCTTTGACAAAGGGTTGTTGAGAAAGAGTTTCATTGCTGGTGATAAGGTTTGGTTGTTTAACTCCAAACTTAAATTTTTTTCGGGCAAATTGAAATCCAGATGGGAAGGTCCTTACATTGTCATGCATGTTTCCCCATTTGGTGTTGTGGAAATCAAGGATCCCAAGTCCGGGAGGATCTTGAAGGTAAATGGTTAGAGGCTTAAGCCTTGTTTTGAAAAACCTACCGAACTCATGGACACCATTCATTTTCAAGGGAATCCTTCTTCAAACTGATCCACAGGTGTGTCATTACTGTATCATATGTACTTAGTTTTTGGTTGATTTATTTTGCTTTCTTTTGTTTATATTTTCTAGGATTTGTTAGTGGTCCCATCTGAATCTGGACCTATTTGTTTTAAACTGTTGATGCCTAGTTTGATTCTTACTGCTCTTCAATTGATAGCTTCTGTTGAATGCCTAATATGGGAGGTCGATTTTTGTTGTCCTTGATTGTATGATAGAGTGTCTAGAGGTAGCCATAGTAAGGGTCGTGCCTAGGATCCAACCACAGCTAGCATGCAAAAAGGGCAGAACAAAGAGTACATGCTCTCTGATTTATACCTTGCTGTCGCTGGGTCCAAATTGAAGCCTGAGTGACTCTCGCGCACTACAGACAACATACTTCATTTGCTGTTGCGAGATTCTCAGACTGTTGCGAGGATAAAAAGGAAGTCTGGGAGAATTTCGTGCAGTTCACATGGACACATTCAATAGCTGTCGCAAGAGACATGTGTACCTGAGAACCTCTTGCGTGATTCACATAGAGCCATCCATCAGCTGTCGAGCGATTCATGTACACCAGCGAACCCTCGTGCCATCCCCGTAGAGCTATACATTTGCTGTTGCAAGATTCAAAAGCTATCGCGAGGTTCAACAGGGACCTAGGAGCCGCTCACGCAATTCAACAGAAATACTACATTTGCTGTCGTGAGATTCTAAGGCTGTCACGAGATTTAAAATGAACCTCAGAGCCTTTTGCGCAATCCAAATAGAGACCTAGGAGCTGCTCGCACAATTCACAGGAATTCATCTCACACTGTCACGCGCTCTAAGGTCAACCTGGGAGATTGTCGCGCAATCCAAATTGAATCAACACCTTCGCTAGGTTTATTTCCAACCCCGCGACCAGATGTTCCAAAGCGCGCCGAGCTTCGCGATAAGTATTTTAACCCCGCGCTTCGTCCCTTTTTCCATTATTTTCTTCCTTCTTCCCTCTGCGAAACCCTAGCTTCTGGCGCTCTTTTCCTCTCTCCTCCAGCATCAATCCTACAGCTCATCATTCACTCCACAAATCTACAGAGTTGTTCCTAGCATCACACACATCTATTGGCCTCTGCTCAGAGATCTCACGGTGACCAGTGCGTCAAATCAAACCAAACCCTAGATCTCAGTCTCAGTTTCTCATACTAGAAGATAGAGTTAGCAGTGGCTCTAAAAATTGCACAAAAGAGAAAGGGGAAGGACAAGGACCCTGCAGAGACCACCCCTAAAAAGGCCAAGACTTCAAAGTCACCCAAAAAAGGAAAGGAAGTGGTTGAGGAGGCGGCGGAACCAACCCCTAAGTTCTCTGCTCCTTCAGAGCTCATGGTGTCAATTCCATTGGAGCTGGAAACAACCTTTGATGTACCATTTTTTGAGAAGGAACCTCTCTTTGCCCCTGCAGTACAGTTTATGAGCAAAGCGGGCCTGATGCCATTGATGAGAGGAATTCCAGCACTAGCCTACCCTAGGCTAGTGCAGCTGTTCTATCAACACATCAGGGTCAAGAAGGACAACGATGGACAAGTGTGCTTGCTGGTGTTGATCGATGACTTTGATATGTTAGTGAGCCCCAAGGTGATTGCTGAAGTTTTGGGCATCCCAACAGCATTCGACCCTAACTGTGGATATGTCCCCCCTCTGAGTGCACCGATTGATACAATTGCACAGGCCCTAACTAGAGGATTAAAAGCCACAGGGGACTCAATCAGAAGGAGAGAATTAGAACCTGAACTCCTGTTCATTGACCAAGTCCTACGAAAGAATATATATTGCTCAGGACATCAACAGGAGAGGAGAACCCCCATTGCGGATGCTGTCTACTCCTTCCACATGGGCCATGGCTTCCATGCAGCTTGGCTAATTTTTGAGGCAATGAAAGACATAGTGGAGAAGATAGGGAAAAACAAGAAGCCTCACACACTACCCTATGCAAGAATCATTACCTTGCTACTACTCAAAGGGGGATACAAGATAGGAAGGACTGAGCAGACCACCACCCTTTCCCCTACTACCTTTGCCAAGAGGCAATGGGGAATCAGCAGGAGCTTGATGGAGGCCCAGAAGAAGAAGAAAGCTGAGGCTCAGGCTCTGCCCAAGCAAGCAGAAGAGGCAGCCGGATCAGGATCTATCCCTGCTACCAAGGAAGTGCCCCTAGAGCCTATCAGTACCATCACTGCTGCAGCACCCATTCCCCCTCCACCTTTCCCTCTTGCATCCACTACCCCTCTTGCATCCATCTCTCTCCCCCCTCTGTTTCCATTCTCCATGCCCACTCCCCCTTCACCTGTGCTTAGTACCTGGGAGGACTCCCCATCCCCTACCTTACCTCAATACATAACCACAATTCCCACATCAGCTACACAAAAACCTGCCAGCCCCCCACTCATCTCCTATAAAAAATGAAAGACCACTGAGACCATCCTAACCATCTCCCAGACACCACCCTCAATCCCTTCTATCCCCATTGACATAACCCACCTTGAAGAAACCACCACCCAAGCCATACCTACTACATCCCCCCTCACAGACATTGACTTAACCCTTAACCCATCCATAGGCTTCCAAGCCTTTCTATCTACCTTCCTTAAAACAATGCCTACCTACTACACCCCTCTCCTAGACTCCCCAACTACCTCACAGCATCACTCCCCAGAACCCCACTCTTCCCCTCCCTCCACTTTCCATCATGCACCTTCCTCACCTTTCTAACCAGTACCCTCTTCTTCACAAATCCAACCTCCTAGCCTTGACACACTAACCCTCATCCTATCCCTTATCCAAGACATCCAAGCACATTTATCCACCAATACCCAAAAACAGGATCAGATGCAGACTGAACTCACCTCCATCCAATCCACCCTACACACCTTAACCAGTCCATCCATCCCTCCACCACCCGCTACAACCCCCCTGGTCCTGTCCACTGACAAAGAAACCCAAATAGACATTCCTCCTGACTCACAACCCCTCCACCATCACCATTAACTTTTACCCCCCCATTCGCTTTCATACCTTTCACCATTCCCATTTTTCCTCCTCCCTCACCCCTACCCCTTGAGCCTATCCCATTCTCATTTCCCCCTATACCCTCCATTCAACCTCTTATCCTACCACCTCCAACTTACATACAAAGACACAAATCGACCTGTAACCTTATCCTTCCCCCACAACTAGACTTACTGCTTACCCCCCTTCCTTCCCCCAGACCAATCACTTGCTCTTCCACTTCTTATCTGCCAATCGTACCAAAGCATCATTTTTACAGCCCTCCCTACCTCACCATCCTCCATCACATGAGAGATAATGCTTACCTTAGGAAGGATGTCCTGAGGGGCATGGCCAAGCTTCGCCAATCCATTGAGACCCCCCTGCTGGAGCAGATCGATGAAATGAAGGAGGCCCACAGAAAGTAACTTTTGAGCATCTCCTTGGGGTGAAAAAATACCCTGGAGGACTATCAGAAGACCAAAGCTACAGCTGAGTACAATGCGCTAAATTTGGAGTTGGAGAAAGCACATGCTGCTACAGAAAAGGTGCGAGCCAGAATGTTTGAAAAGCGGCTCAAAAATGTCCAAGAGATCTTCAGCATCCAAAAGGACATCCATGAGACTGACCTCTGAAAGCACCAAATTCAGATTGCCTCATTGGAATCTGCATTGGCTGCTGTCAGAAATGTTCCTCTACAGCCCACACCAATCTCTGTTCAAATGCCAATCCCAGAGCCCAAACCTACTCCATCTCCAGCTGCCCAGTCTGAGGAGGCACAACCTAAGACACAACAAGAGAAAGGCAAGGCCCTAGCTGCTCCTCCCCCATCACCTCAAACAGAATAGCCTCCACCTCCCAAGGCCTCTGCTACACTTCCACAAGAGCACACTTATCCTAAGCAGAGGAAAGTCACTGCTAAGAGGTCTGCTCTTAAAGCTACTCCTTTAAAAATTGGCAAAGAGCCTGCTGCCTAGTCTGAGGAGGCACATTCCCTTGGCCCGCCTGAGTCCAAAGGAAAAGGAAAATCCACAGTGGTCCCCACTGAGGAAGCTAAAGGCAAAGGAAAAGGAAAATCCCCTGTCACCCCCCCTGCTAAGCGCAAAGGAAAAGCCCCTCAAGAACCCATGGAACCAAAAGGACCCAAGCAACCAAAAGTACGGGTGAGGGCCCCTAAAGCTCCAATTGCTAAGAAAACACCAGCCGAAAAGAAAAAGGAAAGGGAGGAAAAGAAGAAACAGGACAGAGCTGCCCTTAGGGCACATGCTAAAAAGATGGGCTGCGATTTCTACACAGATTCGGGTTCAGATTAGATCCTAGATTCTAGCTTGTATATTAGGTTTTATTTCTTGTAACTATGATTGTACATATTTTTCAACTTAATAGAATTTTTTTTGGTTTTTAGCTCTTGCTCTGTTCTGTGTGCTTGTTTACGTTTATGTGTTAGTTTTCATTTTATTCATTTTGTCAATCATGGGAGATACATTTAGGGAGGCTATGCTTATTTGGAATAGTAACCCATGTGAAGGATCGATGTACATGGTGGCTAACTAAATCTGGGTAAATGCATGCCTCAGGGATTTAAATGGTTTCTTTTTCACATTCATGGGCCATGTCAGGATTGCTCACGGAGATCCCCTACTCAGTTGCGCGAGAGATGTGCAACTACTCTTCACTAATTGTTCTTCGTGAGGATCCCCGCGCAACACACAGGTTCCCCTTAAATACCATGCCTATCTTTAGATATTCATTTATTGTTCATTCTCTTTTCCTAGAACCAGTTGTGTGTTTCCTCTTTCTCCACACAACGTTCATTTATTGCAAAGTTTGAAAAGGGCCACAAATTAAATTCCGTTGATTCATGTTCCACCGTCCAACTCTTTTAAAACGGCCATCGGTTCCTTTTCATCTCATCCCTCCTATTCTAACCCTAGCTGTCCATACCTCCTCACACCCATGGCGGATGACAAACCCTTCGGGTTCTCCATCAAATTCTACCCCGTCTGGGAGGATCCCCCACCGCCTAAGGAGCCGCCCCTTACAATTTCTCTGGGATGAGTATGACGAGGTTCAGAGGATCCTCGCCAAGGAGGAAAAGAAAAAGAGGAAGAAGGAGAAGAGAGAGAAGAAAAAGAGAAAACTGGATCCCCCTGCATCTCCCCCACCATCTTCCTCACACCCTCCCCCACCGCCTCTCCCTTGATCCCTCCCCCCCCATTTAGTCTTTTCTTTTACACTCTTTTTGTACCATTTTTATTTTACTTTTAATGATAATTTCTTTGCATTCTATACTATTCTTAGCATTATTTTTTCAGTTTCTCTATCTTCTGATGTGTTTATTTTTATGCATTCGACGGAATCTCTTTTGTTCTCACCTTTGAACCAAAGGAGGACCTTTGTCTAGAATGGTTTGGGGGTGTGGCAGTCTGCCAATAGAATAGTTAATTTTAGTGCAACAATGGTAGTATAACTGGGATGAATAAAGTTAATTTCCACTTAACTTGATACAATGAGAAAACATGTACAAATTTAAATATTTTTGCAGACTTTTGGAAATAGAAAAAAGTTGATCTTGACACCACCATGAAGCTAATATTAGAAAATTTTTTGAGTTAAGTACTCAGTGAGCCTAAGAGGAGAGAAACAGATGAAAATACACCCCAGGAGTTAAATTTGAAGACCATACCTAGTGAGATTTGGGCCCAGAATTTTCTTTTGAAGAGTGTTTTTGGTATTACTTCTGCTCTAAGGACTGATTGATTCATGACTATTTCACTAAAAGTTGTGCAACTCCTAATCAAAACTAATTGACAGCACTAATGAGACTAAGGAAATGATCCAAGGCCCTCATTTGGACAGTTTAAGCCTAAAAATTCAACCTTTTAAAATCTTCCCTTTTGCATATACTAGTTGAGCCTTAAAATCATATTTTTTTTCTTTCACAAACACCAGAACACTTGCACCTTAACCTCATTTTTTGTTAACCTTACCTTCACTCTGAGAATTCAGAAGGTAAAGGAGAAGGAGGTAAAGATACTGAGAATGGTCCAACATTCTGTGGAAGGTGAAGAAATGCAACTTGTGAACAACTGTGTATCAATGGCAGTTGTGTGGCAGTTCAAAATAAAATAAAAATAAATAAATAAATAAATAAATAAAATAAAATAAAATAAAAAGAGAAAAAGAAAGAGAAGTCTAGAAAACAACATCATCTGAAAATTGAAAAGAAGAGGAGAAGCTGACCACTTTGAGTTTAAAATATAAAAGGAAGATGAAGTTTTTGCTGAAATGAAGGTTGTGAAGTCATGAACCACTCCTTACCTTACTGATTTCTTAATTTGGACTCCCTTTTTACCCCTTTATTCTGTACACCCCTCAGCCATAAGCCACATTACAACCCATTCAAAAAGATCTTGTGAATCCAAAGTCAAATGAGCTGTCATGTAGAGATGAAGAGTTGCCCAATCTATGGTGAAGAGCCTTAAAGATGTTAGAAATTAGAAGCTTGGCCTATGCTCATGCTTGCAAGCCCATTTGGGGTCTGCAACTGCTCTTGAGCTGTTGCGAATGTGAACACCCTCAGGTTATTAATGTTGAGAGATAGCCCAAGTGAGAATTGGGTCTGAATTTTAACCTCATTAGGGTAGTATCCAACTTGGATTTTGAATTAAAGGCAAGCTGGGTACTGATTTTTATACATTGAAATTCTAATGTTAAATGAATGGTGGTCAGGCAAACACATGTTAACTTTTAAACTTTAAATGACCTGCAACATTGCTGCAGTTTCCTCTAAGTGTTAAAAAAAAAAAATTGGATGTGGAATGAAACTTTAAACATTTGAATCTGTGTTGTAATTATCTGCACTATACTTAACTGATTTTAATGGTGAAGTTTTTGGGTGTCTTCACTGAAAACCCTCAGGAGACTTCACTCCTCCACTAGGGATCACCTAGGGGTTTAAAAGGCTTGGTACATATGCTAAATGTACCCGTGATCCCTACGAAACTGGCATTTAATTACAACTTTACTAAGGGATTAGCAAAGATTAGGTTTGGGGGTGTGTTAAGACCTGAAAAGTACCACTTTTCACCCCTTAACTTAATCTCTGTTAGACCCTTAATCATTTAATAAATGTGTTTTAAGTCTATTCTGAAGGTAATAAGCAGCAGCTGCAAATAAACCCCTAACCATGCCAAGAAGCTCACTATTGCCCCATAACTACCTCAGCAGAATGAAGGATGAACCCAGACAGAGAGTTGGCTGAAGCATAGGCACACCAAAGCAGAAATAATCCAAGAAGGATGCCTCGTGCAAATGTCGCAGGGTTCAATTGAATAAGAGAAAATGCCTTCGCGCAGTTGTCGCGGGCTTCTGGAGGAAGCACAACAACTGGTCGCACAATCCTAACGCTGCTCTTGCGCGGTTTGATGATAGAAAGAAATGCAAATCAGTCTTCGCGCGGTTCTCGCGAAGATCAGCCATAAGTGAGTGAAGCATTCGCGCAGTCTCGCGTAGCTCAAAAGAGGTGTCGTTAAGCTTCGCACGATTCACTCAGAAGTGAGAGCTCCAGGTATTCCTGCGCGCAGCTGTCGCGTAGTGGCCGTGAGATACAGACCTTCAGAGAAATGCTCGCGTGACCCAGAAACTCATGAACATTGCTTCTTCGTGAAGATCTATCGTGAGATTCAGCAAGGGACGAACCGTGCTAGTAATCCCCCCGCCATTCAAAGCTGAAAGAGCAATCTCGTGACATCCATTAGTATCTCACGATGATCAAAATGTCAATCCCATGACTGCATGAACTTCAAGTTAATTCAACCCTGCGACGCCAATTCTACCACACTGTAAGATCTACAAATCCTTTCTACTCAGCGAGGATCGGGTTCTAAACTTCTCCCCACTTTTGCAAGGGCAATTTAAGAACTTCCAGCAATTAGGGCACGCACTCCAATGCTCTAATCTCCGTGCACACGCCCTGAGGCATCCAAGGGACAGGAATGGGCCGCAATCACATTGATAAATTAGGGTTTTCCTAACCCTAATGGAGGGGAAGTCGACTGCTATATAAGCCTAAGCCTAGCTTAGGTTTAAAGGATCTCTTTTGGGACTTAACTTCTGTGCTTCTTATCGATACCAACTGTAGAATTACAGTAGGCTAAGGTTAGGGTTTAGGAGTTTTCTTTTTCCTTTTTCTTTCGCTCTATAGTCCAGCACTTGCTGGCTATGCCTTTTGTATGATTATATGGTATAGATTGTAATGGAGTTTTGTAATAGGATTTATTGCATATATGGGATGATGTTTTTGTTGTGAGTTGTTCTGTACAAGGCTGCTGCCTTGAGATCCTCCATTGCTAAGTTGTATCGTAAGTAATGGAGGATTGCTTTTAAGGTTTTATTTAGATCCAAGTGACCTATGTGTCCAGGGTAGGCACATTGCAGGCCTTCCCCCACCACAGGATCCATTAAATCTGAATCCCCATGGGAGCTTGAGCTGGTAGCCTTGTGAACATGGTGGCGACAGTAATGATCTTGTTCTGTCTTAGACCTCTGTGAGGAAGATAGCCTCTGTGGATAGTCTGTGACCATTCAAGTGGACAGGTTATAGCCCTAGGGTGAAGCCAATCCACAGACCAAAGACAAATTCTTCTTCTCTGCGCTTGTGCTTGTAGCCTTGTGAGAGATTGTGCAGAGACAGACTCCCCTATATTTGTATAGATCCATCATCAGATTGCAGATCTGATTTGGCTATAGAGATTGTAGGCTTGTGACTGGATCACTGCAGTCTTACTAAAGCAGTGATCAGCCATGCTTGAAAGCTAGTACTCAAACTCTTACTGGTACTGTGTGTCCAGGCTTGTGCACTTTGTAGGCCTAGCCCCACACACAGAACTTTAGAGGATGAGGTTCCTATAGATTCTTGAGCTTGTAGCCTGGATGAAGTAGTGCCTACAATTGTAAGCTTGTTCTGACCCATCTCTGGATTGTGGTTCCCCTATTGGATAGTCTATGACCATTTAAGTGGACAGGTTATAGCCATAAGGGATTGGATCATGGCACAGGGGTGAGTTAGATTCTTTCTCCTCTTTGATGATAATGTAGCCATTGGACAGGATTTCTATAGCAACAGATCTGAGTCTGAGTTACCCATCAGATCTGTACCTAATAACATACTTCTCACCCTTTTATATTTATTTTCTCACTTCATCATTCCTCTTAACCCTTTCTGTAATCTAGACATTAAGTTGCCTTATGATTTAGATTATAGTGACTTTAAATCCCCTTCCATTTAAGATTGCCAGATCTGTAGTCAGATCTGGAGAGCCTACTAAAGATAGCTCCCTAGGAGCTTTAGATCAACTTCCCTGTGGGACAAACTCTTACTTATCAAAACTTGCTACAACAACCCCTGTATCTTGCAGGACTGTGCATATTTTAGGCTTGCTGCTTCGTAATCTTCACTCTACCCTTTCATTCATTTTTCATTTACCCCATTCTTATCACTATCTTCAATAAAGTCAGTAGCAAGCACTTAAAGAAACCAACACAGGTCTTTTTTCCTTAGGAAGGACCTGGAAGCAAGGAGTTTATCACTTCACTTTTTCGACATACTTATCCATAAGACTATTCACCCCACGAGACATGGCACCTAGAGAAGAGCATTATTCACCAAGACATTGTACCTAATGGCAAATCGCTATTGGTTCAATGTTCCCTCGTACCTTTCTGAGGTAATCACTACCGTGAGAGAGAAGCTGGGTTAAGAAAACATCAGACAAAAAGTTAACCCTGCCATTTGGAGGACTTATTACAAATCTGCTGATGAATATGGGGTATAGCATAAACCTCAATGAAAAAGCTTTACCAAGACTAGAGGAAGGCTTAATAGTTTTATCCATAGGAGAACTTTAGGTGCTAAAAATAAGGAAAAAATCCCATTAGCTCCTCGCACTAAAAGTACCCCCTCTGTACCACAAGTCCCTCAAGTTCATGAGGAAAGAGAGGAGACTGATATAACATAGACAACATAGTTCATAGTACCAGAAGAAGCAGTTCTGGAAGGTGTGAGTACTTCTACTCCACCTCATAAGAGAGCAGAGATCAACTCTTTGATATCCGAAAGAATAACTAAATTAAGAGTCCCAATTACAGACCAAGTTAGTCGGTATGACCCTACTTTAGACTCACCAATAGGGCCTACTATGCCCCCTTCAACAGAGGCAGACGCACTGCCAATCATCACAGAAGCAGACCCTATGAGCCCAATTCTAGAAAGAGTAGAAGAAATTCCTTCCGCAGTTAATCAATAGGATGCGAGAATGACTACTTCTAGCCACACCTTGTACCAGCAGACGCTGTTGTGCAGCCTATACTCGTAGCCAATACCGAGTAAATTCTCATAGCCCAAGCAGTAGAAGCAGACAAAGCTCAGAGTTACCAAGAGAGAGCTTTATAGAATTATTACATGGAGAAGAAGCACCTCTTGAGGATCCTCCAGTCAGCACCACATCACTGCATGAGATAGATAGAAGAATAAGGGCAATAGAGCAATGGCAACTCAGACATGAACCAAACTTATCGCCACTACCTGAAGTCCTACAAAGGGTGAGAAAACTGGAATAATAGATCTCTATAAATACCCCACCAGTGATGAATTGCCAAGCATAGTGAAAAAATGGATGGGGGACTTTCATAATTTAAAACAGAGAGTCCATGATACCACCTTGATAGCTTAAGAATGGGCAGAGATAATGGACAACTTGAGACGAAAATCTATACAAGAGAAAGGTGCGAGATGGGAAGCAGAGATAGAAAAGAGAGCTCAGGATGCTACCTTATCCCTTCAAACCCAACTAGTGCAGCAAACTACAGAAATGGATGAAAAATGACAAGCTTGGGAAGAAGAGAAGAGAGTATATGAAGAGAAAATTGCTAGTATACTTGAACAATTTGGAGGTTTGATGGTAGTTCCTGATGATGTAGAAACTGTAAGAGAAAAAACCCTTAAAGACTACCAGAAAATACTCCAGTGACAGCTACGAGAAAAGACTCACCTACTGACTGTAGCAGAAGGGAGAGTAAGACAACTCCAAGAAGATAGAGCTTCCTTGTGCTCAGCCAATGATAAACAGGTAAAAATGATTGAGTCTCAAACTAAGAATTACCTTGTCGCTTTAGCAAAGGAAAAAGCCGAGGCAGAGAAGCTGAGGGCAGAAATTCAACTAAAATCTATTGTAATTAAGAAGCTAACTGTGAATCTCAAGGATAAAGAAAACGCTGATAAAGAAAAATAGTGCACGGAAGGAACTTCTTGTCTAAGGATTGTGGAAGAAAGCCATACAGAAGAGGCTGAATTGGAAGAATAGGAGGATTCTACTGTAGATAAAGATGGTTATTCTATAGTAGAGATGTCAGATGGGGAGGATGATTCCACCCTTGTATCATATTCTACCAGTGAGTAAACATATTATAAGAACATTACAAGCCTCATAGGTATAACCTCCACAGATTTAGTATTTATGTTTTCTTTCTGGTCATTGTAAATTTTGAGTAATATATAAAGTTTTTTTTATACTAACTCCATTTTTTTTAACTAATAGTGTGTGTTACTAACATTACTAACATTTTTTTTTACTAACATTTTTGTTATTAATACTCTGAGAACAAGCCGTGGATATTTTCTCTCAAGTTTGGGGAAAAGAATATATCTGGTAACAAATTTTTTTTCCAGTAAATAATTAGTATATCAATAATGTTAGAAAATAATTTCTATATCCCCTGTTTTTGTGCTAATGAGGGCATTATCCTATTCAAGTTTGGGGGGGGGGGGTCTACATCATTGTATAATATTAGTTTTTATCTTTCTAGTTTTGTCTTTTGTTTTTTGTTAAAATATAATTTTGCTTCTTTATACAATTTTTCTTTTTTTTTTTTGCTGATTAAATAATCATACGCAAGTTAGAAAGAAAATTTATAAACTAGAAACTTAATGATTCATCATAGTAGAAGTTCAACAATCATAATAAAACAGTTATAATTCATCCTTAATCTCGAAAACACTACATTTAACAAATGTTTGAAACTATATGATTAATTTAAGCTGTAAAATTTAGATTACAGTTTCAAAGTTATAAACCAGTGAATTCTAGAGCTATATCTCCTCTTCTATTTTGAGAGAGAATGTTTTTATTCAAGCTGAAAATTCCTTGAACTTCTTGACACATTTTAAATGAAAAATCTCATATCGCTGAACTTAGAATTAAGAGATTCTGTAATTATGATAAATTATTTATTTTAGAACTATTTGTTAAATACATCAAAACAAGATGACATCTATACTAGTAAATCGTGAAAATGATCAAAGGCCATCTTTTATTAAATCAGAGCCAAAAAGCTAAAATCCCAAGAAAAATTTACCCTTTGAACCCATATTAGAAGCCTAAAACCGAATTTCTTTATACCAATATATTATAAACCTTTAACCATATGTACTACCCAAAGCTTTCAACCTTTGACCCTTACAATTTCTGAGAGTTTAAAATGTAAAAGAAGGGAAGAAGAGGGACTGAAAGGAGTATGGATTAAACAGAAGAAGGATCTGTTGAAAAAGGGTACAACTGAGAAGAAATACAAAGGAGAAAATATGAATAAAAGGAAAGAAATCGTAAAATGCGATTAAGAAAGTTTGAAGAATACTGGGATTTACAAAAAGAAAAGAAAAATGGGAAGAAGTCATCCAACAAATATTTGGATACTTATTGAAGTAAAAAAAAAAAAAAAAGAGAAGAAGATAGAGAAGGAAGAATTAAATTCTCAGAGACTTTTGAACCCTATCTACCTTTCTTTGAAACCTTTTTAACCCAAAGCCCCATTACAAATCGAAGGAAAGACCTTTTTGATTTATGATTTATAAAAGTATGAGTCTAGCAGAGATGTATGAAATAGATACTATGAATAAAATAAGAAGTCATATGATTCAGAATCGATTATCCATTCCATGAGATTTACATTTTTTAGTCAATTGTCCTAAAAAATTTATCATATACACCATATTGTGAGAACCTAAAAATTTCAACATCTTTCTGAGAGTATGCCCATAGTGAGAGTTTTTGAATGAAAATATTTTCTAAGTCTATAGTTTAGAAAAACCTATGACGAATAAACTATTCACTAATGCATCCACTCCGTGCTTACCATGAATTGAAATTGCTGAGTTTTGAACAAGGATAAAAATTGTGATGGAAAATTAAGGATAAAGAATTGTAAATTTGAAAATCGTAACAACCATAGGATGAATAATTAGTTAATGTAAAAAATTTATGTTTTGATCTTTGTTTTATTTTGAAAAATTTTGAAAAAAAAATAATATTTGAAGTTTGTAGGTAACTTTATTGAAAACCTTTAGGAGACTACAACTCCTCCACTAGGGATCACCGAGGGGTTTAAAGGCTTGTTGCATCTGTTAAATGCAATCGTGCTCTCTACTAAAATGGTAATTTAATTTTTGAATAATATTTCTTTCCTTGTTTGCTAGGGAGTAGCAAAACTCAAGTTTGGGGTGTGATCAGTCACATAATTTTCCATTCTATCACCCTTAACTTAGTGATGCTAGACCTCCATTTGCTACTAACAAGTTGACGATATACAGATATTAAGGAAAAATAGTAAAATAGAGTCAAAGTGTTAATATTCATCAAAATAAACTCAAAAAACAATAAGAATGACGATTAAGTAATAAAGCCGATTTGCCACCTGCTGAAAGCTAGAAAATTGTAAAAGATGATTGGGCATAGCCGCTGCAGCAAAGGAAGATGACAAAATGAGACAATCGTAATTTATGAATCTTTAGAAGCTGAAGCAACACAGGAGGAAAAAGTGAGCAATCGTAAGAAAAATCATAATCTAAGTATCGTCATAAGAAAGCTAGGAAATCGTGATTTACGATTTTTCAGAAAAAGAAGAAAACAGACAATTGTAATTTACGATTGTGTAAAAGAAAAGCTTTCTCTCTGCTATACCTGTTGCTACTGATCACATGAGTGAAGGCTATCACTGCCATGCACCGAATTAGAAGATCTCTGAAAATAGAAGTTTGGTGAATCACGGATCTGAGAAGATTGATGAAGAAAATCCTAGGACTCTACAACTGAAACTAAGGAAACATATCCATAAGCACATCTACCATCCAAAAGCAAGGAAGAGCAAAATTAGGAATTAAAGTTATATTAGGATACTTTTATTTTAGTAGTTTTTTCTATTAGAATTGGATCTCTGTAAACTGATCCCTTATGATCTATAAATAAAAGAGTTTGGCATAGGAATAAGCATCGAAAATTTTTAGCATCAATCGAAGACTAAGGTTGGATTTTCTTTCGATCAATAGTGTAAAATAGTTAGAGTAGATTAGATATCAGAGGTTTCTCAAGAGCAATCGTCGACTACTATTGGGTGCTGAAGATTAGTGTAGATATCCTAGTTTCTAAGAAGTAATTGACGATTGTGACTGAGGGGTGAAAGACATATTTACTTTGCTTTCTAGTTTAGATTTTATTTTCTTTATTTACTGCTTTGCAAATATCTTCAAGTTTTAATTGAATTGACGACTTAGGTTGAAATTTGCAGATTAGTGTAACGGTTTTTAGTTTTCCATATTCAATTTTCTCGAATTTGATGACGCCCGGATTTTAGGAGTTACTGATTAGATTAAATCTATGTTAAAGGATTTTAGTTTTTGATTGACGCCCAAATTCTAGAAGATTGCAATACGATATAACGGTACTATTTTTTTTTATAAATATCTGATAGCTGAAGATTGGGATTGACGACCTCAATCTGAAGGAGGATTAGGATTTATTTTATGTAATTTAGATTAAAAACTATTTTTTTATTCATATTTCTCAAGTAGTTTAGAACCTTAAAAGATAAATATAAATGAGATAAAACTTCTTCGTGGGAACGATCTTATACTAGCTCTACAATTTCTATTGTGTGCTTGCAATAGGTTAAGACTTAATTAGACATACATAGTAAGTCGATCAGGGGTAGAGCAAGAGGTGGTCGTACTAGAGGTAACAGAAGTGGTGAAGGGGTTACTATGGGTTCGAATTGAATCCCAATGGGTGAGAGAGGTCCTCAAGAGGAGAAAAATCAAGGAAGAGATGAAAGAGAAAGAATGGCTCAGGCCATGGAGACCGTGGCTAATGCCATGGCACAACAGACAGAGCTGATGGCAGCAAATAATGTCAACCATTATCAATCTCCACCTACACCTTCAGCTTTCATAAAATTCTGGAGGATGCGTCCTCCGAGTTTCTCGGGACATGCTGAGCCAATGGAAGCTGAGAATTGGCTCAACGAGATGGAAAATATATTAAGTATGATTCCTTGCATTGAAGAAGAGAAGGTAAGATGGGTTGCATTCAAGTTAGACGGGGAAGCAGACCCATGGTGGAAGTCTGTACCAAGGACAAGGGAGCAGGTAGCTCCAGGTATATTATGGACATGGGAAGAGTTTCTTCAAGAGTTCAATAAACAATGTTTTCCTAAAATAGTGAGGAATCAGATGGAAGTGAGATTTCTTCAATTGGAACAAAGGAGGATGTCTGTAAGAGAGTATGGAGTAGAGTTTATAAGACTTTCCCAATTTGCATTAGAACACGTGGCCTCAGATTTGATGAAGGCCAAGAAGTTTCAGCGCGGCTTAAGGCCGAACATTCATGATACAATTTCAGTATTGGAATTAGAGACCTATTGAGAGGTGATGAGTAAAGCATTGGTTATCGAAGAATACATAGAAGATATGTACAAGAGACGAGACCAGCAGAATAGGGAAAAGGCAAACCAGGGAAGATCGGGTAACTATGAGCCTGCAAATAAGAAACCAAGGTTCGCAATACTGACACCAAGACAACTGAATCAGAGTAATTATTCTAGGCCGCCTTTCCCTCCACCTACAAGATTCTATCGTCCGCCTGGTCCTACCTTTATGTTAGGAGCTCCGATTACTCAGAGATTTTCATGAGTTGCATCGTCTACACCAGCAGAGACATGTACTCATTGGGGAAAATCACATAAGGCGTCTGAGTGTCGGCGTAGTACGAGAGAGTATTTTAAGTGTGGCAAGATGGGGTATATAATTAAAGACTGCCCAGAGATAAGAAAGAGGGAATATCATCAGCTGCTACACCTAGACCTACACGATTCACGAGGCCCATAGTTGAAGGTCGTGCCCATGCTGTTAATGCCATTGATGCCCAGACATCCAATGATGTCATTCAAGATATAACTCAGTTAAATTATTCTTTTCTCATTTGAATTTTGTTAGAAATTATCATCATAAGTAATTAATAATCAATTACAAATTATGAATGCCACAACACACAAATATATGCTCTAAGTAGAATATTATGTTTGACAACTAGGTACCTTACTTATGCATCAGCATGACGACACTTGTAAACATGGAGCATGGGTGTTAATAGAACCAGGTTTGACACACTCCTTCGTGACTTCGCAATTTGTGAAAAAGTTGGGAGTTAATCCGGAACCATTAAATTTTATTCTAGCCATGTCAGTTCCTACAGGAAGTTTGGTGAACACGGATATGTTTTATCGATCGATTGTTGTTTTGGTTGAAGATCGAGGGATAATGGCAGATCTTGTATTGTTAGATATGCAAGGATTTGACGTAATCTTTGGCATGGACTGACTATCTGCTTACCATGCAAGCGTTGATTGCCTAAAAAGAGTGGTCACTTTTCACCCTCCGAAAGAAAAGTCATTTTGATTTAGTGGTGAGAAGGCAAATGTTGCATCGTTCATTTCAGTGATACGAGCTGAGCGTATGATGAGAAATGGGTGTAGTGGCTATCTCGTATTTTTAAAGGAACAACGGGATAAGAATATTGACATCATCGAAATTCCAGTTGTTTGCAAGTTTTTAGATGTGTTTCCTAAGAACTACTTGGATTACCATCAAGTCGAGAAGTGGAGTTTGCAATTAACTTAACTCCAAACACGAAGCCAGTGTCTAAGGCACCGTATAGGATGGCTCCAACAGAATTGAAAGAGTTGAAAGAGCGACTGCAAGAACTCTTGGACAAAGGTTCATAAGGCCAAATATTTCTCCTTAGGGAGCACCGGCCTTAAGAAGAAGGATGGGTCGATGAGATTGTGCATCGACTATCGTCAATTGAATAAATTAACGATCAAGAACCGTTATCTGCTTCTAAGGATAGATGATCTCTTTGATCAATTACAAGGAGTAAGGTTCTTTTCAAAAATTGACTTGAGATTCGACTATCATCAGTTGAAAGTCAAGGCCGAAGATATTCAGAAGACAGCATTTAGAACTAGATATGGGCATTATGAATTCTTAGTGATGCCTTTTGGCCTAACGAATGCACCAACTTCTTTCATGAACCTCATGAATAGGGTGTTCAAACCACATCTTGACACATATGTGGTAGTATTTATAGATGACATCCTTATCTACTCAAGGATAAAGGATGACCACGAGCAACATTTACAGATTACTCTACAGACTTTACGAGAACACTAGCTATACACAAAAGCTTAGCAAATGTGAATTCTGGTTAGAACAAGTGAGCTTCTTGGGACATGTAGTCTCTGAAGCAGGTATCACAGTAGATCTAGCTAAGATAGAGGCCGTGGTATAGTGGGAACAATCGAAGACGGTCATAGAAGTAAGAAGTTTTCTATGTTTGGCTGGTTACTACTGACGATTTGTAGAAGGATTTTCTAAACTCTCTGGTCCGCTTACACAACTTACAAGTAAGAATGAAAATTTTGAATGGACCGAGTCATGTGAGAAAAGTTTTCAAGAACTTATGGAAAGGCTTACATCTACACACCAGTGCTTGCTATTCCAACTGGCACTGGAGGATTTGTCGTGTTTAGCGATGCATTGCATAGCGGGTTAGGCTGTGTTAAATCAGAATCAAAAGGTTATTGCCTATGGATCAACACATCTCAAGGATCATGAAAAGAATTATCCCATACATGATCTTGAAATAGCCGCAGTGATTTTTACATTGAAGATATGGAGACATTACCTGTATAGGGAGACCTTTGAGATTTTCACTGATCATAAGAGCCTCAAGTACATATTCACTTAGAAAGATTTGAATATGAGGCAGCGAAGATGGATCAAATTTCTCAAGGATTACAATTGTTCCATTTTATATCACCCAGGTAAAGTGAATGTTGTAGCGGATGCCTTGATTCAGAAGAGTTTGGCTCAATTGTCAAGTCTTATTATGGAATCCGCCGATGGAAACTCATGGAAGATGTTTCACTGTACGACGCTAAAATTGAGGTGCAAGATTCATGAGCCGTACTAGCAAACATCGCTATTCGATTGACAATCTATGATGATGTTTACGAGTTGCAGATGAAAGATGCAGAACTAGTGAAGATCAAACAAGGTGTGACTGATGGTACTAGACCAGATTTCTCCATCATAGGGGATGGATCATTGTTATTTAGAGGGCGTCTTTGTATATCGATCGATACCGGTCTACGACATGCCATTCTAGACGAGGCACGCAAGTCAAAGTATGCTATTCATCCAGGTGGTACCAAGATGAACCAAAACCTAAGGAAAAGCTTGTGGTGGAGAGGTTTGAATAGGGATGTCGCCGAGTATGCTTCAAAGTGCTTGGTGTGCCAGTAGGTGAAAGTGGATCACCGACATCCATCGGGTTTGTTACAACCTCTACCGATACCAGAATGGAAGTGGGATTCCATTTCCATAAACTTTATTTTGGGATTACCAAGAACGACAAAGGGACACAATGCCATATGGTTTGTAGTAGACAAGTTGACCAAGTCTACCCATTTCTTACCTTACAACAATTTGTATACATCGAGTAGGCTCACCAAGATGTACATGACGAAAATCGTTCGATTGCATGGTATTCCGGTGAGTATTGTTTCCGATCGTGATCTATTGTATACATAACGTTTGTGACAGAAATTCTAAGAGGGAATGGGTTCTAGATTGGACTTCAGCTCAGCATTCCACCCACAGACGGATAGGCAAACTGAAAGAGTAAACAAGATTATTAAAGACATGCTCAGAGCTTGCATGCTTGATTTTAGAGGGTCATGGGATTAGCATTTACCATTGATCGAGTTTGCATATAATAATAGTTATCAGATGAGCATTGGTATGGCTTCCTACAAAGCGTTATATGGGCGAAGTTGTAAATCTCTGCTAAATTGGGAAGAAATAGGAGAAAAGTTTGTTTTGGGTCCTGAAATCCTTGTAAATGCTACTGAAGCGGTATGTTAGATTTGAGAGAGATTAAAGATTGCTTAGAGTAGACAGAAGAGTTACGCCGATCTGAAACGGACAACTGTGGACTTTGAGGTTGGAGACCATGTTGTAGACACCCCCATTTTTCCCTCTCGGAATATACAAATCTGTTCGGTCAACTTTTGACCTCACCCGTGACTTTTCGAAAAGGACTTACCTTCTCTAGAAGTTTCACGACCCTAATATGGGACCATATACTGAAACAATAGTATATGGCTAGACACAAGCTGAAACAATGGCTTTGTGGCTCAGGCCACATGACCCTGACGTGGGAACCATGCACTAAAATAATAGTACATGGTTGAGCACAAGCTGAAACAATAGCTCTGTGGCTCAAATCCCAACGTAAGGAGAATATATATTGAAATAATAGTATATAGTCAAAATCTAGACTGAAACAATAGTCTTGCATTTCAGACCCCCTAACTCTAATATGGGATCATATACTGAAATAGTAGTATATGACTGAACATAGGCTGAAATAATAGCTTTGTGGCTCAGGCCCCATAACCCTAAATTGGGAACCATACACTGAAACAATAGTACATGGCTGAACACAGGCTAAAATAATAGCTATGTTGCTCAGATCCCAATGTAGGGAGATTATATACTGAAATAATAGTATATAGTCGAAATGCAGGCTGAAATAATAGTCTGGCATTTCAGACTCGATTCGAACCGGAATAACCTCGAATTATGCGCCTAAAACCACACACACAATTTGATTGCACGCAAAACCATAAACGTGCAATCAGTCTCCTCTCAGACCAGACTTCCTTTTCCCAGACCACCTCAAAACTTGATCATGCGCCCCACATTAGACGCACGATCGGATTGAGCGCCCCACCACCGAGTGCAATTGGCCTACGCTCGACCTGGCCTCACTATCCTTGATCCCCAAGATTCCATGATTAAGCACTCCTAAAGAAGTACTAAATCAGATTGCGCACTCTGAACCAGGCGCAAAATTAGTCCTAACATTGTTAGAACTAGGAAACTCGGCTGAGCTAGTCAGCCTGTCGCTCACTAAGTCGGTGACAGACTCAAGCGATTAAGCATTGGGAGATCGGTGTTCAACGCCTAAAAAAGGGCACATAATTGAAGAAAAACCTATAAAAGCCTTTTCTTAATTCGGCCCAAGAAAGAGGTTGAAATTTTTGAGAGACTGAAAATTGAGAGGACGAAAAACAGAGAGCGAACATAGAGAAACTGAGCCATGACTTCAGGATTTGAGCTTCAAGTTCTTCGGCATCCGAGCTTCGAATTTTGAGATTCCTCTCTACAGCCCTGCCCTTAGGTAAGAATTTAGTTTTTAGTTTCCGACCGTAGTTTTAGTTCTTAGATTTAGGCTTTCTTAAATATTAATATTAAATTTTACAGTCTTAGACCGTAATTTCAATCTTTGGTTCTAGTTCTTAGTTTCTAGAACCAGTCCTTAATCTGACTGCCTAATTCACCAACCAAAAACCTTAATTTCATCCTGAAATCTTAATCTCCAGTCCTATCATTAATCTCTGGTTCTAGTTCTTAGTTTCTAGAATCAGTCCTTAATCATACGTTTTGATTTCTTGATTTCAGACCCGAATTCAATCCTTAAATTTTAAATTTCTAGTTTTAATTCCTTAATTTAATATTTTAAAATCTCAATTCATAATTTAGTTCACTAAATTTCTAGTTTCCTAATTTAATCCATAATCATAGTCCAAATTACCGACTCCAAAAATCCAAAAAAATAATATTATAATCCGATATTCAATTTACTTTAATCTTAGCCACTCGAATAGCCCAAGGGAGCTTACGGAGGGTATTTGGGAACGAGGCCAATCCTCCTTAGCATAGTGGGCTCAAAACCCCTTTTTTAATAGAATTAATTTATTGCTTTAATTAGAATTAGTAAAATCAGTCCCATTACTTTTCCTAGAATTTTAGTAGAATTAGTTCCTTTATTTTAATTAGATTCTTAGTATGATTCATTAATTTCTTTAATTAGAATTTTAATCAGATTCTTAAAATAATTGTTTTGATCAGAATTCTTGTAAAGTTAGTTCCTTCATTTTAATTAGATTTTTTAGAACAGTTAATTCATTGCTTTAACTAGAATTTTAGTAAAATTAGTTTATTTTCTTTAATCAGAATTTTAATAAGATTAGTTCTTTCGCTTTAATTAGAGTTTCGGTAAAATTCGTTTTCTAATCCAATCAGAATTTCAGTAGGACTAGTATATTTGCTTTAATTAGAATTTCAGTCAAATTAGTATACTTGCTTCAGTTAGAATTTCAGTAAAATTAGTATGTTTGCTTCAATCAGGATTCCAGTATAATTAGCATGCTTGACTTAATT
The DNA here is from genome assembly GCA_021018995.1 of Chloranthus sessilifolius. NCBI lineage: Eukaryota > Viridiplantae > Streptophyta > Magnoliopsida > Chloranthales > Chloranthaceae > Chloranthus > Chloranthus sessilifolius. The sequence continues at coordinate 37,570,107 of CM037586.1, forward strand.
AGAGTTCCGTTAGAATTGATATATTTGCATTCCTAGTATGATTAGGAGACTAATTAATTAGACTTCAAGTAGCATTAGGGAACTAAATTAATTAGACTCCTAGTAGGATTAGGAAACTTAATTAATTAGATTTTCAATAGGATAAAAAATATTAAAATTAACTAGACTCCTAATAGGATTAGAATATTAGATCAGGCCACGATAATAAATTCACACAGTTAAACTCATAGTAGAATTAGGAAGTTTAAACCAATTAGAATCACAACAATAACAGGGAAAGAAAAGAAAAACTAAATTGTCTAAATTATAAGAAGAGCCACAGCTACTGACGTTCACAGGCGGACGATTTAGTAAAGAAGTAACCCACACTCGCTCTAAAGCATGATCACTGACATGTTGCAGCGTTGTTAAATATCTGCAGCTGGTGATTGCAATAAACTAGGAACCTTCCTAGAAATCCCCCTTTTTTATTTTATTTTCAACATTCAAACACCGCATTGCCAAAGTCCTTTTGGACAGAATTAACGGGGACCGAGAGGAACCCAGAAAAAGCACACCAACAGACTGGCGATTGCGATGGGACGCTTTTAAAAACTCTTTCTTTCTTAGATAGTTAGTTTTCTATTTTATTTTCCTATTTTTCTTTCCATCTCATCATTTCAAAGTTCCTTTAAACATATGAGTCTTCATCAAAGATTCGAGATGTCTGATATACAAAGAGTGAGTTTAGGAGACCCACCATTGTGGGATATCATGACAACCCCATAAACGAAGAAGAATCACCTTACGATTCCAGCCTATGACAACCTGAGATTAACGTGGCTGGCGAACAAGAGAATCCCTTTTCTACCCCGCACACCGATAACAATAATGATGGGAGAGATAGTAACACTGGGCAAAACCTCACTACTCAACAAATTGTAGAACTGTTGAGCAGTGAAAAATACCATTTTTTATCTCCTAACCTGACCTTTGATGGACCTTTGAGTTGACTAGTAATGTGTTTTGAGTATGTTTTATAGTTAGGCAATAAAATATAGTCATAGTGCAGACACCCATCTAAAAATGACAGAGAAGGAACCTGCTGCTCAACATGTACACTTAAAGGCCAACCATCAAGCAGCCCACAGAGCTCTAGAAGTTTATGGGAATGCCATGTGTCCAACTGTGTACACATGGGAGCAAACCAATAGTTTCATTTGATGAAGATTGAACCCCCCAAAGGCCGCTAAGGACTAAACAGAGGTAGGAAAGCACCCCAGGCTGTGTGCCAGCTATGGAAGTAAAGGCTATAACCTGTTGAGAGGTTAATTCAACCTGTCGACAAGTGTGGATGCTTGGATATGAAGTGATTGAAAAGTTCTCAGAACCTGTCGAGAAGTTGAAAGCACCTGTCTAGTGCTGAGAGCATCCTTGCGAGTGCTAAGAGCATCCTATCGAGAGGTTCCCCATAACCTAGCGAGAGCTTACCTGAAGCTGTGAGAGATTATTGCAACCTATCGACAAGTCTGTGGGTTGAACTATGAACCTATCGAGAACTATCTTCAACCTATCAAAGTGCTAAGAGCATCTTGTCGAAAGCTCAACTGGAGCAATATAAGAAATCAACAGGATGAACTATAACATGTCGAGGGGTTGGCTGGAGCTAGGATAACAGGGAAGTTTTGAGGTCAACCTGTCGAGAGGTTCCTCAGAACCTATCGAGAAGTTAGCCAACCTTTCAATGAGCCATCCAACCTATCGAAAGTCTAATTCAACCTATCGAATGAAGCTCAAAGAAGCCTCAAGACTTGTTGATAGGTTCCTTGAACCTATCGAAGGTTGGTTTTGGAACTTCTCAGTTCTAGCTGAGACTGCTACTCCCTTTAGTGCTCTATACACACATTCCAAGGAACTTCAGCAACCCTTGGGGGTATTTTTGGAATATAAATGGGCACGAATGGGAACTCTCCAACCACTTTACATGTACTTGCCCAGTTTGGACCAATTGGGGGAGAGCTTCAAGAAGAGAAATCAGCCACATCAGACAACTGAGAATAACATAATTATTCCCTTGAGTTCTGATTGGCTGAAATAGATCTAAGGAAAGAAGGGAAGAGTATAAATTTAAGAGACATTGCACAGAATAGGCATCCAGAATTTGAGAGAGTTCAGACCAAAATTCAAATTTCTTCTTCCCTCTAAAATTCCTTCCCTCTTCCTTCTTCTCCCTTCTCTCTTTAGACCAACCATGGTTGGCTAAACCCCTTTAGTAGCTACGGTGAGGTTAAGACCTGTAAATTGAGAGGTTCAAAGCTTTATATGGAGATTGAATGTTGCACAGATTGAAGATCTGAGCACAATTTGCTGTAAGCTTATATTGAGTTAGTATATTATGGATTATAAAATTGATTTTGATCTATAGATCTCTTGTTTGCATTTGATTTCCTTAGATTAAATCTCCCTATGGATGCTTAAGCTTATAGCCTTGCATCCACAACATCTGCAATAGTTTAATTGTTCTAATTAAGATCCTTGAATTAGAGGAATCTCTAGGATGATCTATGACCATTCAAGTGGACAGATCATAGCCTTAGGATCACTCCAATTCTTTGATTGAGGTTGGATTCTTATACCTTGCATCTGAGCTTGTAGCAAGATGAAGGATTGCTGTAAATCAGCTCCTTACATTGCCTCTGAACCAAGCAATTTACATTGAAGACTAAAATACCTAGCTGCTACTCTCCTCTTTGATTTTAATCATTTTCTCAACCTTTGTAAATCTGTGTTTTAATCAGTTCTAGATCACTTGATTTTGCATATTATTTATGTAGTTTTTAGTAGAGTGACAGCCTTTAAAAACCTCTCCACTTTCCTTTCTTACTTGTTCTTAAACTAGGATAGACAAGAGTGCCAGATCTGTTAGAGATCTGGAGATTTACCCTATTTTAAAATACATTTCCCTATGGACTTACCCTTACTTACCTTTAAAACTTACTACAACAGCCCTGATTCTTGCAAGACTGGTTGCTTGCCTTGAATCCATTTTGTTGTAATTTGTCCATTTAATTTGCTATTTTAACTCTTTAATAATTGCAAGGTAAGCAATACAATAACTTTTTGGCGCCGCTGTTGGGGATCGAAGTTTTTAAATTGGTAGATCTAAGTTTTTCTCATTTTCAAATTTAGATTTATAATTGCCTATTCTGTGTTTGATTAATTGCTGCTGTAGTTTTTTGCAGTTTAATTTGGCGTTACAAATCTGGATTTTGAATTCTAAGAGGAGCATTGTGCTAATTGGAGGAGCAAGCTGTGCTAAAGTTTGCATTTCCTAACTCTTTTTCATTTTTAGATCTGCATATTTTTAGATCTACAACAATAGTTATATATTTTTGAAATTGTTTTGCTAAAATCTGTGCTGTATTTTTGTGTTGTATTTGGCTCCTGCTGTGTGTATGCTTGGGAGAAGATCTCTAAATTCTGAGATTGTTCTTATAGATCTTGAAGTTGAGAGACATCCCAGACCTAACAGTCCTTACACACACTTGTGGTTAATTATGAGATTTCTGTAATGGGTGAGCAACCTAGGACATTAAAAGAATTTAATACACCAGGGGTGTATAACTCTTCCTTCTGTATTTAATTCCCTGCTATCCAAGGGAACTATGAGATTAAATCTTCCATCATACAGATGCTGCCATCATATCATGGCATGAGTAAAGAAGACCCCTACAAGCACATTGATGAATTTTTAGGACTGTGCACTACTTTCAACATTGCAGGTTTGGGGGAGAAAGCAACCAGAGTGAGACTCTTTCCTTTTTCACTAAAGGACAGAGCCAGAACTTGGCTGTCAATGCTCCCAACCAATAGTATTCAGTCTTGGAATGACCTTCAATATCAATTTTTGGCCAAGTTTTTTCCCATGCCTAAAACAAGTCAGCTGAGGAAGAGCATAATTTTATTTTCTCAAACCCCAACTGAAGACTTTCATGAAGCATGGGAGAGATTTAAGGAGCTCTTAAAGCAATGTCCCCATCACTAAATTCCTGAATGACAACTTGTTCAAAGTTTCTTTCATGGAATTGATCCCAAGAGCAGGGACATGGTTGATACCTCATGTGGTGGTACTTACTTCCACAAGACAATTGATGAGGTTTGAGAGTTGTTTGATATCATTAGTGAAAACTCCATGCAAAGGGAGACTTTGTCAAGGGACATTGAGACCCCTATTAAATTGGTGAGAGAGACCACTACAACAGGGAAAATATATGAGGTCAATGGATAAAATGATTTAGAAAGGAAAGTGGATAGCTTGACACAAAAATTTCACAAGCTCATGAGAGCAATGCAGTCTCCAATGGCCGCAAAAGTGGAGGAGGCATGTTTGATATGCTAGTCCCCCACTCACTCCTGATCAATTTTAAATAAACCCTTGCAAGTGTACAAGATCTGTTCTAGTAAGGCAAGAACAAGGGTGTCGAACCCACAGGGAAATCTAAAATTTTATTCAATTCTTCCTAGAGATTTAGAAAATATCCCCGAGGAAGTACCAAGGGGCAGATTTAATTTTTACCAAAAATTAACACTTTTCTAATTGCAAGAAAGAAAACAAATTAATCTAAAAATTATGTAATGAGAAATTTAAGAACAAATTTTAAAAACAAGATCAAGGAATTTGCTACCCCAGATTTATACCCTTTTCTATTTTTAAACCCACAATTTTATGAACATCAACACACCATCATTCTAAGAGAACCATGACTAGTAATTAAGCGTGATCATTAACCCGGCATACCCTATCTAAAAACAATGACTCAGCCTAATCGCGGTATGAATCATGTGAAAAGCATAGCGTATCTCATGGTATTTTAGATCAAAACACTAAAAACAGGATCACTACACTTTGAGAAAAACGATTTGATGATGAAATTATCAAACTATGGCATTAAACATAAAATATAGGTACTTATCTGGGGATCGCATCCTCCTTGACCTACAGCCTTTAGCCTCTCATCCTTGGTGTAAGATCTTTAGTTGTATCCACAATCATTCCCAATGTAAAGAGCAAAGAAGGTGTAAAAAGAAGAACACAATTTAAAATACTCTCAGAAAACTCTTCTTACAAAAGTCTCTAGTTATTACACAAATTTCTCTCAAAAATAATAACTCTCTAAGAAATAAAAACTCTCTATTCAAAAAGCTCTCTCTCTAAAACAAAACAACTCCCCCCTTTTACAAAGCCGTAAGCCTCTTATTTATAATATCCGATTGAAACTAACCCTAATTGCCTCAATCGATTGAGACAGAAATCTCAATCGATTGACTTAGAGTTCGAATTCCCTTAGAACACTTCTGCCTTCATATCTCAACCGATTGAATATTATGTCTCAATCGATTGACTTTCCAGGGTTGAGTTTTTCTCCATCTGTCAATCGATTGACCATAATGCCTCAATCGATTGACTCTTCAATGCAAAGTCTTTCTTTTCTTGATGGAAGTTGATTCTCTTCATGGCTCTCAATGCTTCTTTGGACCTTTTTGTCCATATCTCTTTTTTAGCCTGTAATTTCCTTCTTTTATGCACTTGAGCAATCTAACTGTCGGAAACACCTGTAAACATCAAAACCTCACAACAACCATCAGATGCTTTCATTGAACAGCTAAATATAGGATTTAAAGTGTGAATTTTGGTCATATTTCGGCACCGATCACACCCCCAAACCTACACTTTGCTAGTCCTCGAGCAAAGAGAATGATAAATATAAAGATAAACTAACATCCTAAAATTTAAATGCCACTTTCGTAGGGAACACGATTGTACTTAGCATGTGCAACAAGCCTTTAAACCCCTAGGTGATCCCTAGTGGAGGAGTTGTGTCTCCTGAGGGTTTGCAGTGAAGTTACCCACAAACTTCCAAAAATTTCAAACCATCGGTAAAATTTAGTTTTCAAAACATGATTTTTTTTTTATAACATATGTACTATTCAAAAAAACAAAAATTATTAATTGCTTCAGTATGTGAATCATCAATCTCAAATATTAAAGTCATGTCAATCATGCTAGTATCCATTCAAATTAATTTAATGCTCAAATTGTTAGATAACTCATTCATTCATGCCTAAACGTGAAGTGTGTGCATACCAAAACCAAGATTCATCCATCTCAGAACTAGTCCAAACGGAAAACCATCGGATCTGTTGTCTCGACTCAATCCTCACTTTAGGTATACTCTCAAAATAAAATCACTCCGATGATGGGTAAGTTTTCGCACACATGTGAGAGATCAATACAAAGCAAATAAAAAGGTCTCACATGATAAATGAAACACGATGCCAATCAATGAACAAAAATAAATCTCATAAGAACAGATACTTGTATATCATAAGCATGTCATATCAAGTGTCATAAGTATTATATATTGACTCTCCACAAGACAGTTACCAATGCAAGATCGGATCATGAAGGTATTTTGTAGGGTTGTAATGGGGCTCAGGTAAGGGTAAGAAAGAAAGGGAATTGTGATTCAAAATTTCTGAGAAATTGGAAAAGGAACTAACTTCTGATTTTTTTTTTTTTTTTTTTTTTTCTCTTCTTTTCTTTTTTTTTTCTTTTCTAATTTCTCACCATTTTTTTTTTCTTTTCAAAACTTTTCGTTTCTCAATCTTTCTTCTCTTTTGAAGTTCCTTTTCTTGGAGCACCTCATTTTCATTCCTTTTTTTTTTTTCTCTCCTTTTTTCTTTTTATATTTGCCATACACTCTCAAAACACCATAACTCATTATCTCTCCACTTACTCTCTTTTGCTCATTTTCATCCCTCGTTCCTAATTTCTAAATAAGAAGGGTAAAGCTAAATTTTGAAATTGTGAAGGGTTAAAGGTTAACGTGGCTTATCAAAGAATGTATAAGGGTAAATTTTTCTATAGGCTCAAAGGCGTACTAAAAGGATAAATTTATATGCGCTGGGGCATTTTAAGCACAAACGAGCCAAAGATGGCCTTCAATCATTTCCTTACAAGATGGTAACCTTGCCTATTTGTCTTGAGTAGCTATACGGTACGTTCTAACACAATAATATGAATTTGATATCATGCAAAGTCACAAGCCAAAATAAAATGTATGAGATTATGCAAAATAATTCGTATTCAAAGAAAACTCCGAGTTTATATATTCACTCATCAATGACGGGAAATTAGCTCTAAAGCTTACTGGGTTTAGTCTCCACTAAGAACCTAAGATTCAACGTTCAAAATAGTTCATCGATTTCTAAGTCTTAGCTTGGTATAAGTGCAAAAATTCTAAGCACGAATTTCAGAGTCATCCACAAATTATCACATTAAGCTTCATCATCCTAGATACAAGTATTCAAAATATGACATCAATATTCTCAAAATTAAATTCACATGCATCATCAACTAAAGTTTAAAAACTATTGCAAAGTAAATCATGTATGATGGTTCCAAATAAATAATTTTTTTTTTTTTTTTTTTTTTTCAAAGAAAATCAAAAATAAGTGATGAAAGATAGATAATCATACATACCCCCAAACCTAAAAATGACAATGTCCTCATTGTTTGAAATAAGTAGGCACCCCCAAACCTGTTGGAAAGTACCTCAACACACGATCAAAAGTGAGAATATGGGCATCAAATTAGAACATGACCAAAAATAGATTGAAGGTAATGTGGCTACACTAATTTGGAAATTAAAAATAACCTAAACTAAACTAAAACTAATATTCTAGAACTAAACATACGAAAAGAAAGATAAATCCTAAATCCTAAACTAAACCTGTGTCCAACTCCTAAATAAAACACACTGGGTTGCCTCCCAGGAAGCGCTGAGTTTAAGTGTCGACAGCTCAACCTCTTCATTGATCAAGAATCTGGATCACTAAGGTGCATCGCCTCAATCTTAAACTGGGTCATCGGCTCAAACATTGGTTTGAGTCTTTGCCCATTCACTTTGAAAACTCGATTGTCCTGAAGGCTTTGAATTTCAATTGCACCGTGCTCACTAATGGAAACAACCTGAAACGGGCCTTCCCATCTAGATTTCAATTTCCCAGGATGAAGCTTAAGTCGGGAATTGAATAACCAAACTTTTTGGCCAACATGAAACTCCTTCCGAGAAATTAATTGATCGTGCAACTTTTTGTACCTTTCCTTGTACATCTTTGAATTTTCATACGCATCGTAGCGTAACTCTTCTAATTCACTCAATCAGAACCTTTGATTCGACCTACGCTTGCATATCGAAATTAAATCGCTTTGATCGCCTGTAATGCCTTATGCTCCAATTCGACAGAAGATGACATGCCTTCCGTAGACAATTACAAGGAGACATTCCGATCGGTGTCTTGAATGCGACGATAGGCCCACAAAGCATCGATAGCGGTTTGACCAATCTCTTCTATCCGTCGCATCGTCTTTTCTAGAATTCGCGATTTCCGGTTAGACACTTCCACCTGACCACTAGTCTGTGGATGGTACGGCGCAGCGACTTTCTGAGTGACGTCGTACTTCTTCATTACAGTGGCAAAATGCCTATTACAAAAATGCGAACCGCCATCCGATGATTGCTCTTGGAATCCAATCGGGTAAACACATTTTCTCTAAGGAATTTGACTACAACCTTATGATCATTCGAGGGTTGCTACGCTTCTATCCATTTGAGACATAATCAACAACCACTAGAAGATATGAAAACGCAAAGGATGGGGGAAAGGGACCCGTAAAGTCAATCCCCCAAACATAAAAAATTTCAACAGTCAGAATTGGATTAAGGGGCATCATATTCCGTTTTGAAATATTGCCAAGTTGTTGACATCGTCGGCATTCCTTGCAAAATTGAGCAACACACGAAAGATAGAGGCCGAGAATCCGCTTTGAAGGATTTTCACGATCTTCCGTCCTCCGAAATGGCCGCCAGTCAAGATGACACAAGTGTAGGATGCTCATTTGCTCCTCTTCGGTACACATCTCCCGATGATCCGATCGAATTGATTTGAATAGACATGGTTCATCCCAAAATAGTATTTTATTTGGGAGAAAAAGAGATTCTTATCATTCTTACCCCACTCTGTGGGGATTCTGCCAGTAACCAGATAATTCACAATGTTCGCAAACCATGGAACCTTTGCATAAGCTACATCAATTGCTAGCAAATGTTCATCCGGAAATGTGTCACGGATGATCTCAGGTATTGCAGATTCTTCAGGTAGAATTCTCGACAAATGATCAGCCACCACGTTCTCAACACCCTTCTTATCCTTAATCTCGAAATTGAATTCTTGGAGCAGAAGGATCCAACGGATTAATCTCGGTTTAGTATCCTTCTTTGCTAGAAGATATTTCGTATGAATGATCCAAAAGACCACTATTTTTGATCCAAGTAAATAGGAACGAAACTTGTCCAGAGCATACACCACAGCTAATAATTCTTTCTCGGTGGTGGTGTAATTGAGTTGGGCATCAATTAATGACTTGCTAGCATAATAAATTACGTGAGGTAATTTATTCACCCTCTGTCCTAGGACAGCTCAATTAGTGTCGGATGCATCACACATGAGTTCGAATGGGAGAGAATAATCCGATGGTGGATTATTGGTGCATTGGATAAGAGCTCTCGCAATTTCAAAAATGCTTGCATGCAAATGCCAAGAATTCAAAAGGAACATCTTTGCCAAGCAAGGTGCACAATGGTTTAGCCACCTTGCGAAATCCTTAATAAACCTTCGATAAAATCCTGCATGACCCAAAAATGACCGAATTTGTCGAACACTTTGTTGGGTGGTAGTTAGCAATTAGATCAACTTTTGCTCTATCCACCTCGATTCCTTTCGTGAGACGATGTGCCCCGAACAATCCCTTGTTTAACCATAAAATGGCTCTTCTCTAAGAACAAGTTTGGAGTCAACACAACGTTGCATCACTTGTGAAAGATGATTCAGACAAGAATCAAAGGTTCTCCCAAAAACCGAGAAGTCGTCCATGAATACTTCAATGAATTTGTCAATCATATCAGAAAATATGGCCAACATACACCGTTGAAATGTGGCCGGGGCATTACATAGGCCGAATGGCATCCTGCGGTATGCAAACGTACCATAAGGGCATGTGAACGTTGTTTTTTCTTGATCAGCTGGGTAGACAGGCACCTGATTGTATCCCGAATACCCATCAAGAAAACAGTAAAACTCTTGCCCAGCTAACTTCTCAAGGATTTGATCAATGAACGGAAGGGGAAAATGATCCTTTCTGGTGGCGGCGTTTAATTTATGAAAATCAATGCAGACACGCCATCCAGTAGTTTCTCGAGTGGGGACCAATTCTCCTTCAGCAGTTTCCTTCACAGTGATTCCGGACTTTTTCGGAACAATTTGGACTGGACTAACCCATTCACTATCAGAAATCGGATAGATGATTCCAGCATCAAGGAGTTTAATGACTTCTTGTAGAACGACTTCTTGCATGTTTGGATTAAGTCGCCGTTGTGGTTCCCTTGAAGGTTTACTCTCATCTTCCAAATGTATTTTATGCATACATACCGATGGGTCAATCCCTTTGAGATCAGTGAGAGTCCAACCGATAGCTTTCTTGTGCTCTTTCAAAGACCTTCAACAACTCTTTTTCTTGTTCGACAACGTGGATGAGATTATTACTGGAAGTGTTTCATGAGGTCCCAGAAAAGCATACTTGAGGGACTCTGGCAATTGTTTCAATTCCACAAGTGGTGGTTGCTCAAGTGATGGAGGCAACACGTCCTCCATCTCAACAGGTAATGATTCTATCTCAGGCACACTCGCAGCTAAGTGATCATCCTGGTATGATGAGCTAGACTCTCTCCCGTCTTGCTTCTTCCAGATCCTTTCTCTTCATAGATGGCCAACAAAGCATTTTCAAATTCCTCTTTGGTAAGCATTGAAGGTAATGCCTCATCTACCACTTCATCTATCGATCGATGTAAAACATTCGACTTCATCCTCGTTTGGGAAATGGTTCATCGCATGGAAGATATTCAATCGAACCTTCATGTTTCTAAAAGAAATGCCCATGACTCCTGTCCGACAATTAATGCACGCGCTAGCCGTAGCCCGAAACGGCCGGCCAAGGATGATGGCGACTTGACTAAGTGACTTAACAGCTGTGTCCATGTCCAAAACAACAAAATCCCGGAAAGACAAACTTATCTATTCCAACCAAGACATCCTCAATAACGCCCCTCGGCGTCTTTTCTCGATCTATCCGCCAGCTTGCAGTGACCGCTAGGGTCTTAATTCACCCAGTAGTTTCGTATGGGATTAAATTAACCGCTCCCAAATCCAATAACGCTTTCCCAATGGTTGCCCACCAATGACACATGGAACAGTAGGAACTCCAGGGTCTTTTAGTTTTTGTGGGGTTTCCAATTGCAATATAGAACTGACTTGATTAGTCAAGAACACTTTCCTCGAAACATGATTACGTGCCTTTCTCTTCCGAGTGCATAAATCTTTGAAAAACTTTGCATACTCAGGCACTTGCTTGATCGTTTCAAGCAATGGAAGATTTATCTTTACTTGCTTAAATGTTTCAAAAATATCTTCCATTTTTGTTGGTCCCTTTCCCATTCTTGATGGAGGAGTTAGGCATTGAGGAAATGGTGCCTTTGGGACAAAAGGTGCGGGTTCCCCTTCTGAATCTTGCCCTTGTTGGACAGTTGAGGGAGACTCATCCTCTATCACCTTTTCTTTTCCCTTCTCTCTTCTTTTCTCTTCCTCCTTCTCTTTTCTTCTCTCTTTCTCCGCTCTTCTCTCTGACTCTTTCTTTTTATCTGCTTCCTGCTCTTTGTCTGCTTCACTTTTTTCCTCTGCTTCCACAGGCAATTCCACTTGATTATGAACTTCCCGTCCACTTCGCAACACAGTAACAGCTTTCAACTGTTGACTATTTAATGGTCCTTCATCAGATGATGCTTGGCCGCGAGGATTGTTGATGGTTTGGCTGGGAAGCTTACCCTCCTCTCGTCGACTTAGTTGATTTGCCAATTGACTGACTTGGTCGATTATCATCTGTTGAAAAGATTGCATACTGCGCATTACCTTTTCTTCCAGATCAGAATCCTTTGAAGTGCTTGTATGAGATTGATTAGGATTCTGATTGAAATTCTGATTTATCCTAAATCAGAATTGGGATGAGAATATGGAGCATTCTGCTGAAAGTTAGAATTCTGGTGAAAATTAGAATTCTGCTGAAAATTCTGTTGTGGACGGAAATTTTGCTGAAAATTTTGTGGAAAAACTTGTTGTCCATTCATAGGATTGGCTCGGTATTGCTGGTTGACCTGACCAGTTTGGTTTGAGCCACCCCATCCTAAGTTGGGGTGATTTTTCCACTCTGGGTTGTAGGTATTTGAGTACACGTTTCTACCTTGCCGCTGATAAGATTGAGTGACATTTATCTGCTCTGGAAGAGTAGATTCATCAGGAATGAATGTCAAGGTAGTTGGGCACTCATTAGCCATATGACCTGGGTGTTCACAGATTGAGCATACAGTGGGGGTGACAGGAACTTTAGCTTGCTTGGTTGCAGCTAACAACATTGTCATCTGTTTGGACAGCATATCAACCTTGGTTGATAGATCAGAGTTATTATTGTTGACCTCATACAATCCGTCTTTGGTCAACACATGAGATTTAGGTGCTAAGTCCAAAGTGGTTCGCCCCAGTGTCGCACTTTGTATCGAGGTTTGATACAATTTCTCAAACAATGCCCACAACTCATCGGCCTCTTTCGTGGCACAAGATCCACCGCAAGATGCATCAACCATGCGTCTTTCTTCAGGAATCAGTCCATTGTAGAAACTTTGGACTTGTTGCCACCTTGGAACTTGATGGTTAGGGCAACTTCTGATTAACTCCTTAAAACGTTCCCAGCATTCATGGAATGTCTCTGTAGGTTGTTGGGAAAAGAAAAGGATCTTTTGACGCATCTCTATGGCTTTAGTCATGGGAAAATACTTTTTGAGGAACTGACGATGTAGCTCGGCCCAACTCTGAATAGATTGCGGTTCTAAAGAATAGAACCACGTTTTTGCCTTGTCTCTTAAAGAGAACGGAAAGAGTCGGAGCTTCGCTATCTCATCAGTAACATTGTGGACTCTGAACATTTTGCATACCCCAGTGAACTCGTTCAGATGAACGTGCGGATTTTCATTTGCCAAACCATGGAATATTGGTAGCATTTGAATCATTGCTGATTTGAATTCATAATGATTCCCTGGAATGGGAGCATGCATGATACACTCCTGATCCTCGTAAAAACCAGGATCATTATAGTATTCAAGTGTTCTAGGTCCCCCATAGTAATTATTGTTCCCATTATTTCCATTATTCACATTGTTGCCATTCTGATTGTTGTTTTCATTCATTTCTTGCTCCTGATTAGCCATGGTATCAGTAGGATGATACTGATTCCTTTGGATTCTAAGATTGTCTCGCAAAGATCGTTCGATCTCCGGATTAAACGGTAGCAAATGTGGGTGATGAGAACGAGTAAAGCTCATACACCACACCAACAATCAAAGGTTTGAAGAACCCAAAATAAGTCCTCAAGCAGACTCAATCGATTGAGACTGTGGTCTCAATAGATTGACAGAAGCACAAAAAATTTCTCACAAATGACTTGTCAGTCAATCGATTGAGGGGATACTCTCAATCGATTGAGGTTCCAAGAGTCAGAAAGCACACAGAATATCAGAAAAAGATTTTATCGGTCAATCGATTGAGAGACTTATCCCAATCGATTTAGGTTCAAAGATTAAAAACACTCAAGACTTCTGTCAATTGATTGACATAGGAATGTCAAGCGATTGAGAGAAAAGTAGAGAGCCCACAGAAAGTGGCTCAGGATCAATCGATTGAGAAAGTAGCTTCAATCGATTGAATGCTGCTATCAACAGAGAGCAACGTAAAAAGGAAAAGGAAAGAAGACCCAAAATTTTTTATTTTTATTTTTATTTTTATTTTTATTTTATTATTATTATTATTATTATTATTATTAATTTTTTTTTTTTAAATAAAATAAAATAAAATCTAAATTCGAAAATTAGAAATTAGAAATTAAAAACCTAAAAAAAAAAAAATCTTTCCTAAAAGAAAATTTCTAAACTAAGAATATAAACTTCCTAAAATAAAAACTTCCTAAAAAAAAAAAAAATCACAAAATCTAATCTAAGAAAGAAAATTAGGGAAAGAATATATATATATATATATTTTTTTTTAGCTTTCAATCTATTGACAGAGTTGTGTCAATAGATTGAGACACAATTATTGCTAAAAACACACACAATCAATCGATTGAGAACTAGGCTCAATCGATTGACTGACAAGCAAACACACACACACAAAATAGAGTCAATCGATTGAGGGGTTATTCTCAATCGGTTGGTACTATATAAAAAATAAAATCTCTAATCGGAATTAACCAAAATTTGCGATTTCCCGACAGCGGCGTAAAAAACTTGATCAATTTTAAATAAACCCTTACCAAGTGTACAGATCTCTGTTCTAGTAAGGCAAGAACAAGGTGTCGAACCCAAATCTAAAATTTTATTCAATTCTTCCTAGAGATTTAGAAAATATCCCAGGAAGTACCAAGGCGATTTAATTTTACCAAAAATTAACACTTTACTAATTGCAAGAAAGAAAACAAATTAATCTAAAAATTATGTAATGAGAAATTTAAGAACAAATTTTAAAAACAAGATCAAGGAATTTGCTACCCCAGATTTATACCCTTTTCTATTTTTAAACCCACAATTTTATGAACATCAACACACCATCATTCTAAGAGAACCATGACTAGTAATTGCGTGATCATTAACCCGCATACCCTATCTAAAAACAATGACTCAAATTTAATCATGTATGAATCATGTGAAAAGCATAGCGTATCTGATGGTATTTTAGATCAAAACACAAAAAACAGGATCACTACACTTTGAGAAAAACGATTTGATGATGAAATTATCAAACTATGGCATTAAACATAAAATATAGGTACTTATCTGGGGATCGCATCCTCCTTGACCTACAGCCTTTAGCCTCTCATCCTTGGTGTAAGATCTTTAGTTGTATCCACAATCATTCCCAATGTAAAGAGCAAAGAAGGTGTAAAAAGAAGAACACAATTTAAAATACTCTCAGAAAACTCTTCTTACAAAAGTCTCTAGTTATTACACAAATTTCTCTCAAAAATAATAACTCTAAGAAATAAAACTCTCTATTCAAAAGCTCTCTCTAAAACAAAACAACTCCCCCTTTACAAAGCCGTAAGCCTCTTATTTATAATATCCGATTGAAACTAACCTAATTGCCTCAATCGATTGGGGCAATCTCAATCGATTGACTTAGAGTTCAATTCCTTAGAACATACGCCTTCATATCTCAACCGATTGAATATTATGTCTCAATCGATTGACTTTCGAGTTGAGTTTTTCTCCATCTGTCAATCGATTGACCATAATGCCTCAATCGATTGACTCTTCAATGCAAAGTCTTTCTTTTCTTGATGGAAGTTGATTCTCTTCATGGCTCTCAATGCTTCTTTGGACCTTTTTGTCCATATCTCTTTTTTAGCCTGTAATTTCCTTCTTTTATGCACTTGAGCAATCTAACTGTCGGAAACACCTGTAAACATCAAAACCTCACAACAACCATCAGATGCTTTCATTGAACAGCTAAATATAGGATTTAAAGTGTGAATTTTGGTCATATTTCGGCACCGATCACACCCCCAAACCTACACTTTGCTAGTCCTCGAGCAAAGAGAATGATAAATATAAAGATAAACTAACATCCTAAAATTTAAATGCCACTTTCGTAGGGAACACGATTGTACTTAGCATGTGCAACAAGCCTTTAAACCCCTAGGTGATCCCTAGTGGAGGAGTTGTGTCTCCTGAGGGTTTGCAGTGAAGTTACCCACAAACTTCCAAAAATTTCAAACCATCGGTAAAATTTAGTTTTCAAAACATGATTTTTTTTTTATAACATATGTACTATTCAAAAAAACAAAAATTATTAATTGCTTCAGTATGTGAATCATCAATCTCAAATATTAAAGTCATGTCAATCATGCTAGTATCCATTCAAATTAATTTAATGCTCAAATTGTTAGATAACTCATTCATTCATGCCTAAACGTGAAGTGTGTGCATACCAAAACCAAGATTCATCCATCTCAGAACTAGTCCAAACGGAAAACCATCGGATCTTGTCTCGACTCAATCCTCACTTTAGGTATACTCTCAAAATAAAATCACTCGATGATGGGTAAGTTTTCACACATGTGAGAGATCAATACAAAGCAAATAAAAGGTCTCACATGATAAATGAAACACGATGCCAATCAATGAACAAAATAAATCTCATAGAACAGATACTTGTATATCATAAGCATGTCATATCAAGTGTCATAAGTATTAAATATTGACTCTCCACAAGACAGTTACCAATGCAAGATCGGATCATGAAGGTCTTTTGTAGGGTTGTAATGGGGCTCAGGTAAGGGTAAGAAAGAAGAATTGTGATTCAAAATTTCGAGAAATTGGAAAAGGAACTAACTTCCGATTTTTTTTTTTTTTTTCTTCTTTTCTTTTTTTTCTTTTCTAATTTCTCACCATTTTTTTTCTTTTCAATATTTTCTTTTCTCATTCTTTCTTCTTTTGAATTTCCTTTTCTTGAAGCACCTCATTTTCATTCCTTTTTTTTTTTTTTTTCTCTCCCTTTTTTCTTTTTATATTTGCCATACACTCTCGATAAACACCATAACTCATTATCTCCACTTACTCTCTTTTGCTCATTTTCATCCCTCGTTCTAATTTCTCGAAATAAGAAGGGTAAAGCTAAATTTTAGAAATTGTGAAGGGTTAAAGGTTAACGTGGCTTATCAAAGAATGTATAAGGGTAAATTTTCAATAGGCTCAAAGGGGTACTAAAAGGATAAATTTATATGAGGTGGGGCATTTAAGCACAAACGAGCCAAAGATGGCCTTCAATCATTTCCTTAAAAGATGGTAACCTTGCCTATTTGTCTTGAGTAGATATACAAGCGTTCTAACACAATAATATGAATTTGATATCATGCAAAGTCACAAGCCAAAATAAAATGTATGAGATTATGCAAAATAATTAGTATTCAAAGAAAACTCGAGTTTATATATTCACTCATCAATGACGGAAATTAGCTCTAAAGCTGGGTTTAGTCTCCACTAAGAACCTAAGATTCAACGTTCAAAATAGTTCATCGATTTCTAAGTCTTAGCTTGGTATAAGTGCAAAAAATTCTAAGCCAATTTGAGTCATCCACAAATTATCACATTAAGCTTCATCATCCTAGATACAAGTATTCAAAATATGACATCAATATTCTCAAAATTAAATTCACATGCATCATCAACTAAAGTTTGAAAACTATTGCAAAGTAAATCATGTATGATGGTTCCAAATAAATAATTTTTTTTTTTTTTTTCAAAGAAAATCAAAAATAAGTGATGAAAGATAGATAATCATACATACCCCAAACCTAAAAATGACAATGTCCTCATTGTTTGAAATAAGTAGGCACCCCAAACACATTGAAAAGTACCTCAACACAAAGATCGGTCGAGAGAATATGGGCATCAAATTAGAACATGACCAAAAATAGATTGAAGGTAATGTGGCTACACTAATTTGGAAATTAAAATAACCTAAACTAAACTAAAACTAATATTCTAGAACTAAACATACGAAAAGAAAGATAAATCCTAAATCCTAAACTAAACACATGTGTCCTAAATAAAAACACCTTTGGGTTGCCTCCCGAGCCGAGTTTAAGTGTCGACTCGATCTCTTCACTGTTCAAGAATCTGGATCACTACGGTGCATCGCCTCAATCTTAACCTGGGTCATCGCCTCAAACATTGCTTTGAGTCTTTGCCCATTCACTTTAGCTTCGATTGTCTGAGGCTTTGAATTTCAGTACTGCACGTGCTCACTAATGGAAACAACTCAAACGGGCCTTCCCATCTAGATTTCAATTTCGGGATGAAGCTTAAGTCGGAAATTGAATAACCAAACTTTTAGGCCAACATGAAACTCCTTCCGAGAAATTAATTGATCGTGCAACTTTTTGTACCTTTCCTTGTACATCTTTGAATTTTCATACGCATCGTAGCGTAACTCTTCTAATTCACTCAACTGTAACCTTCGATTCGACCCTGCTGCTTGCATATCGAAATTAAATCGTTTGATCGCCCAGAATGCCTTATGCTCCAATTCGACAGGAAGATGACATGCCTTCCCGTAGACAATTCTGAAGGGAGACATTCCGATCGGTGTCTTGAATGCAGTACGATAGGCCCACAAAGCATCAGATAGCCGGTTTGACCAATCTCTTCTATCCGGTCGTACCGTCTTTTCTAGAATTCGCTTGATTTCCCGGTTAGACACTTCCACCTGACCACTAGTCTGTGGATGGTACGGCGTAGCGACTTTGTGAGTGACGTCGTACTTCTTCATTAAAGTGGCAAAATGGCTATTACAAAAATGCGAACCGCCATCGCTGATGATTGCTCTTGGAATCCCGAATCGGGTAAACACATTTTCTCTAAGGAATTTGACTACAACCTTATGATCATTCGACCGGGTTGCCACAGCTTCTATCCATTTCGAGACATAATCAACAACCACTAGAATATATGAAAACCCAAAGGATGGGGGAAAGGGACCCATAAAGTCAATCCCCCAAACATAAAAAATTTCAACAGTCAGAATTGGATTAAGGGGCATCATATTCCGTTTTGAAATATTGCCAAGTTGTTGACATCGTCGGCATTCCTTGCAAAATTGAGCAGCGTCACGAAAGATAGAGGGCCAGTAGAATCCGCTTTGAAGGATTTTCTGGGCGATCTTCATCCTCGAAATGGCATACGAATACATGACACAAGTGTAGGATGCTCATTTGCTCCTCTTCGGGTACACATCTCCTGATGATCTGATCTGAACAGAATTTGAACAGACATGGTTCATCCCAAAAATAGTATTTTATTTGGGAGAAAAAGAGATTCTTATCATTCTTACCCCACTCAGTGGGGATTCTGCCAGTAACCAGATAATTCACAATGTTCGCAAACCATGGAACCTTTGCATAAGCTACATCAATTGCTAGCAAATGTTCATCCGGAAACGTGTCACGGATGATCTCAGGTATTGCAGATTCTTCAGGTAGAATTCTCGACAAATGATCAGCCACCACGTTCTCAACACCCTTCTTATCCTTAATCTCGAAATTGAATTCTTGGAGCAGAAGGATCCAACGGATTAATCTCGGTTTAGTATCCTTCTTTGCTAGAAGATATTTCAGGGCGGAATGATCTGAAAAGACCACTATTTTTGATCCAAGTAAATAGGAACGAAACTTGTCCAGAGCATACACCACAGCTAATAATTCTTTCTCGGTGGTGGTGTAATTGAGTTGGGCATCAATTAATGACTTGCTAGCATAATAAATTACGTGAGGTAATTTATTCACCCTCTGTCCTAGGACAGCTCCAATTGCGTAATCAGATGCATCACACATGAGTTCGAATGGGAGAGAATAATCCGGTGGCTGGATTATTGGTGCATTGGATAAGAGCTCTCGCAATTTCAAAAATGCTTGCATGCAGTCGTCAGTAAATTCAAAAGGAACATCTTTGCCAAGCAAGGTGCACAATGGTTTAGCCACCTTGCTGAAATCCTTAATAAACCTTCGATAAAATCCTGCATGACCCAAAAATGACCGAATTTGTCGAACACTGTTGGGTGGTGGCAAGTTAGCAATTAGATCAACTTTTGCTCTATCCACCTCGATTCCTTTCTGTGAGACGATGTGCCCCAGAACAATCCCTTGTTTAACCATAAAATGGCTCTTCTCCCAGCTAAGAACAAGTTTGGAGTCAACACAACGTTGCATCACTTGTGAAAGATGATTCAGACAAGAATCAAAGGTTCTCCCAAAAACCGAGAAGTCGTCCATGAATACTTCAATGAATTTGTCAATCATATCAGAAAATATGGCCAACATACACCGTTGAAATGTGGCCGGGGCATTACATAGGCCGAATGGCATCCTGCGGTATGCAAACGTACCATAAGGGCATGTGAACGTTGTTTTTTCTTGATCAGCTGGGTAGACAGGCACCTGATTGTATCCCGAATACCCATCAAGAAAACAAAGAAACTCTTGCCCACTAACTTCTCAAGGATTTGATCAATGAAGCGGAAGGAAAATGATCCTTTACGGTGGCGTTTAATTTACGAAAATCAATGCAGACACGCCATCCAGTAGTTTCTCGAGTGGGGACCAATTCTCCTTCAGCAGTTTCCTTCACAGTGATTCCGGACTTTTTCGGAACAATTTGGACTGGACTAACCCATTCACTATCAGAAATCGGATAGATGATTCCAGCATCAAGGAGTTTAATGACTTCTTGTAGAACGACTTCTTGCATGTTTGGATTAAGTCGCCGTTGTGGTTCCCTTGAAGGTTTACTCTCATCTTCCAAATGTATTTTATGCATAC
Source organism: Chloranthus sessilifolius (assembly GCA_021018995.1). Taxonomy (NCBI): domain Eukaryota; kingdom Viridiplantae; phylum Streptophyta; class Magnoliopsida; order Chloranthales; family Chloranthaceae; genus Chloranthus; species Chloranthus sessilifolius. The sequence continues at coordinate 37,590,676 of CM037586.1, forward strand.
ATACCGATGGGTCAATCCCTTTGAGATCAGTGAGAGTCCAACCGATAGCTTTCTTGTGCTCTTTCAGCACCTTCAACAACTCTTTTTCTTGTTCTGCCGACAACGTGGATGAGATTATTACTGGAAGTGTTTCATGAGGTCCCAGAAAAGCATACTTGAGGGACTCTGGCAATTGTTTCAATTCCACAAGTGGTGGTTGCTCAAGTGATGGAGGCAACACGTCCTCCATCTCAATGTAATGATTCTATCTCGTGCACACTGCATCTAAGTGATCATCCCGGTATGATGAGCTAGACTCTCTCGTCGGACCGCTTCTCTTAGATCCTTTCTCTTCATAGATGGCCAACAAAGCATTTTCAAATTCCTCTTTGGTAAGCATTGAAGGTAATGCCTCATCTACCACTTCATCTATCTGATCGATGTAAAAACATTCGACTTCATCCTCGTTTGGGAAATGGTTCATCGCATGGAAGATATTCAATCGAACCTTCATGTTTCTAAAAGAAATGTCCATGACTCCTGTTCGACAATTAATGCACGCGTTAGCCGTAGCGAGAAACGGACGTCCAAGGATGATGGGGACTTGATTAAGTGACTTAACAGGTGTGTCCATGTCCAAAACAACAAAATCCACTGGAAAGACAAACTTATCTATTCCAACCAAGACATCCTCAATAACGCCCCTCGGGCGTCTTTTCCGATCTATCTCGCCAGCAGGCAGGACCGCTAGGGTCTTAATTCACCCAAATCCGAGTTTCTCGTACAATGAATATGGGATTAAATTAACACTGGCTCCCAAATCCAATAACGCTTTCCCAACTGGTTGCCCACCAATGACACATGGAACAGTAGGAACTCCAGGGTCTTTTAGTTTTTGTGGGGTTTCCAATTGCAATATAGAACTGACTTGATTAGTCAAGAACACTTTCCTCGAAACATGATTACGTGCCTTTCTCTTCCGAGTGCATAAATCTTTGAAAAACTTTGCATACTCAGGCACTTGCTTGATCGTTTCAAGCAATGGAAGATTTATCTTTACTTGCTTAAATGTTTCAAAAATATCTTCCATTTTTGTTGGTCCCTTTCCCATTCTTGATGGAGGAGTTAGGCATTGAGGAAATGGTGCCTTTGGGACAAAAGGTGCGGGTTCCCCTTCTGAATCTTGCCCTTGTTGGACAGTTGAGGGAGACTCATCCTCTATCACCTTTTCTTTTCGCTTCTCTTCTTTTCTTCCTCCTTCTCTTTTCTTCTCTCTTTCTCCGCTCTTCTCTCTGACTCTTTCTTTTTATCTGCTTCCTGCTCTTTGTCTGCTTCACTTTTTTCCTCTGCTTCCACAGGCAATTCCACTTGATTATGAACTTCCCGTCCACTTCGCAACACAGTAACAGCTTTCAACTGTTGACTATTTAATGGTCCTTCATCAGATGATGCTTGGCCGCGAGGATTGTTGATGGTTTGGCTGGGAAGCTTACCCTCCTCTCGTCGACTTAGTTGATTTGCCAATTGACTGACTTGGTCGATTATCATCTGTTGAAAAGATTGCATACTGCGCATTACCTTTTCTTCCAGATCAGAATCCTTTGAAGTGCTTGTATGAGATTGATTAGGATTCTGATTGAAATTCTGATTTTTCCGGAAATCAGAATTGGGATGAGAATATGGAGCATTCTGCTGAAAGTTAGAATTCTGGTGAAAATTAGAATTCTGCTGAAAATTCTGTTGTGGACGGAAATTTTGCTAAAAATTTTGTGGAAAAACTTGTTGTCCATTCATAGGATTGGGGGTTGACTGACTGGGCTTTGGTTTGAGCCACCCCATCCTAAGTTGGGGTGATTTTTCCACTGGGTTGTAGGTATTTGAGTACACGTTTCTACCTTGCCGCTGATAAGATTGAGTGACATTTATCTGCTCTGGAAGAGTAGATTCATCAGGAATGAATGTCAAGGTAGTTGGGCACTCATTAGCCATATGACCTGGGTGTTCACAGATTGAGCATACAGTGGGGGTGACAGGAACTTTAGCTTGCTTGGTTGCAGCTAACAACATTGTCATCTGTTTGGACAGCATATCAACCTTGGTTGATAGATCAGAGTTATTATTGTTGACCTCATACAATCCGTCTTTGGTCAACACATGAGATTTAGGTGCTAAGTCCAAAGTGGTTCGCCCCATTGTCGCACTTTGTATCGAGGTTTGATACAATTTCTCAAACAATGCCCACAACTCATCGGCCTCTTTTATTGGCACAAGATCCACCGCTAGATGCATCAACCATGCGTCTTTCTTCAGGAATCAGTCCATTGTAGAAACTTTGGACTTGTTGCCACCTTGGAACTTGATGGTTAGGGCAACTTCTGATTAACTCCTTAAGACGTTCCCAGCATTCATGGAATGTCTCTGTAGGTTGTTGGGAAAAGAAAAGGATCTTTGACGCATCTCTATGGCTTTAGTCATGGGAAAATACTTTTGAGGAAGCGATGTAGCTCGGCCCAACTCGAATAGATTGCGGTTCTAAAGAATAGAACCACGTTTTGCCTTGTCTCTTAAAGAGAACGGAAAGAGTGAGCTTGCTATCTCATCGGTAACATTGTGGACTCGAACATTTGCATACCCAGTGAACTTCGTTCGGATGAGCGTCGGATTTTCATTTGCCAAACCATGGAATATTGGTAGCATTTGAATCATCCGATTTGAATTCATAATGATTCCTGGAATGGGAGCATGCATACACCTCGATCCTCGTAAAACCGGGATCATTATAGTATTCAAGTGTTCTAGGTCCCCATAGTAATTATTGTTCCCATTATTTCCATTATTCACATTGTTGCCATTCGATTGTTGTTTTCATTCATTTCTTGCTCTGATTAGCCATGGTATCGATGGGATGATCTTGATTCCTTTGGATTCTAAGATTGTCTCATAAAGATCGTTCGATCTCCGGATTAAGCAGTAGCAAATGTGGGTGATGAGCGAGTAAAGCTCATACACCACACCAACAATCAAAGGTTTGAAGAACCCAAAATAAGTCCTCAGCGGACTCAATCGATTGAGACCGTGGTCTCAATAGATTGACGAAGCACAAAAATTTCTCACAAATGATTTCTTGTCAATCGATTGAGGATACTCTCAATCGATTGAGGTTCCAAGAGTCGAAGCACACGAATATCGAAAAAGATTTTTGTCGGTCAATCGATTGAGAGACTTATCCCAATCGATTTAGGTTCAAAGATTAAAACACTCAAGACTTTCACAATTGATTGACATAGGAATGTCAGCGATTGAGAGAAAAGTAGAGAGCCACAGAAGTGGCTCAGATCAATCGATTGAGAAAGTAGCTTCAATCGATTGAATGTCTTTCTATCAACGAGAAACAACGTAAAAAGGAAAAGGAAAGAAGACCCAAAATTTTTTATTTTTATTTTTATTTTTATTTTTTTTATTTTATTATTATTATTATTATTATTAATTTTTTTTTTTTAAATAAAATAAAATAAAATCTAAATTCGAAAATTAGAAATTAGAAATTAAAAACCTAAAAAAAAAATCTTTCCTAAAAGAAAATTTCTAAACTAAGAATATAAACTTCCTAAAATAAAAACTTCCTAAAAAAAAAAAAAATCACAAAATCTAATCTAAGAAAGAAAATTAGGGAAAGAATATATATATATATATATTTTTTTTTAGCTTTCAATCTATTGACAGAGTTGTGTCAATAGATTGAGACACAATTATTGCTAAAAACACACACAATCAATCGATTGAGAACTAGGCTCAATCGATTGACTGACAAGCAAACACACACACAAAATAGAGTCAATCGATTGAGGGGTTATTCTCAATCGGTTGACTGCTATATAAAAAATAAAAATAAAATCTCTAATCGGAATTAACCAAAAATTCGCCGATTTCCCCGGCAACGGCGCCAAAAACTTGATCAATTTTAAATAAACCCTTGCAAGTGTACAAGATCTGTTCTAGTAAGGCAAGAACAAGGGTGTCGAACCCACAGGGAAATCTAAAATTTTATTCAATTCTTCCTAGAGATTTAGAAAATATCCCCGAGGAAGTACCAAGGGGCAGATTTAATTTTTACCAAAAATTAACACTTTTCTAATTGCAAGAAAGAAAACAAATTAATCTAAAAATTATGTAATGAGAAATTTAAGAACAAATTTTAAAAACAAGATCAAGGAATTTGCTACCCCAGATTTATACCCTTTTCTATTTTTAAACCCACAATTTTATGAACATCAACACACCATCATTCTAAGAGAACCATGACTAGTAATTAAGCGTGATCATTAACCCGGCATACCCTATCTAAAAACAATGACTCAGCCTAATCGCGGTATGAATCATGTGAAAAGCATAAGCGTATCTCATGGTATTTTAGATCAAAACACTAAAAACATGATCACTACACTTTGAGAAAAACGATTTGATGATGAAATTATCAAACTATGGCATTAAACATAAAATATAGGTACTTATCAGGGATGGCATCCTCCTGGTGTAAGATCTTTAGTTGTATTCCACAATCATTCCGAATGTAAAGAGCAAAGAAGGTGAAGAACACAATTTAAAAATACTCCTAAAACTCTTCTTACAAAAGTCTCTAGTTATTACACAAATTTCTCTCAAAAATAATAACTCTCTAAAAGAAAGAAAAACTCTCATTCAAAAAGCTCTCTCTCTAAAACAAAACAATAATATTCTAATTCAAAAATAAGCCTCTTATTTAAATATCCATTGAAACTAACCTAATTGCCTCAATCGATTGAGGCAATCTCAATCGATTGACTTAGAGTTCAATTCCCTTAGAACACTTCATATCTCAACCGATTGAATATTATGTCTCAATCGATTGACTTTCAGGTTGAGTTTTTCTCCATCTTGGAAATCGATTGACCATAATGCTCTCAATCGATTGACTCTTCAATGCAAAGTCTTTCTTTTCTTGATGGAAGTTGATTCTCTTCCAAATTGGCTCTCAATGCTTCTTTGGACCTTTTGTCCATATCTCTTTTTAGCCTTTTGACATTATTTCCTTCTTTTATGCACTTGAGCAATCTAATCGGAAACACTGAAACATCAAAACCTCACAACAACCATCGAGATGCTTTCATTGAACAGCTAAATATAGGATTTAAAGTGTGAATTTTCATCATATTTCACTACTCATCACACCCCAAAACCTACACTTTGCTAGTCCTCGAGCAAAGAGAATGATAAATATAAAGATAAAACTAACATCCTAAAATTTAAATGCCACTTTCGTAGGGAACACGATTGCACTTAGCATGTGCATCAAGCCTTTAAACCCCTAGGTGATCCCTAGTGGAGGAGTTGTGTGTCCTGAGGGTTAGCAGTGAAGTTACCCACAGACTTACAAAAATTTCAAATCATCGGTAAAATTTAGTTTTCAAAACATGATTTTTTATAACATATATACCATTCAAAAAACAAAAATCATTAATTGGTTCAACATGTGAATCATCAATCTTAAATACCAATGTCATGTCAATCATGCTAGTATCCATTCAAATTAATTTAATGCTCAAATTGTTAGATAACTCATTCATTCATGCTTAAACGTGAAGTGTGTGCATACCAAAACCAAGATTCATCCATCTTAGAACTAGTCCAAGCGGAAAACCATCGGATCTCATGTCTCGACTCAATCCTCACTTTAGGTATACTCTCAAAATAAAATCACGATGAGGTAAGTTTCGCACATGTGAGAGATCAATACAAAACAAATAAAAGGTCTCACATGATAAATGAAACACGATGCCAATCAATGAAACAAAATAAATCTCATAAGAACAGATACTTGTATATCCTAAGCATGTCATATCAAGTGTCATAAGTATTATATATTGACTCTCCACAAGGCAGTTACCAATGCAAGATCGGATCATGAAGGTCTTTTGTAGGGTTGTAATGGGGCTCAGGTAAGGGTAAGAAAGAAAGGAATTGTGATTCAAAATTTCGAGAAATTGGAAAAGGAACTAACTGATTTTTTTTTTTTTTTTTTTCTTTTCTTTTTTTTTTCTTTTCTAATTTCTCACCATTTTTTTTTTTTTTCAATATTTTCTTTTCTCATTCTTTCTTCTCTTTTGAATTTCCTTTTCTTGAAGCACCTCATTTTTCATTCCTTTTTTTTTTTTTTTTCTTTTCTCTCCTTTTTTTTTTTTTATATTTGCCATACACTCTCAAGAAACACCATAACTCATTATCTCCACTTACTCTCTTTTGCTCATTTTCATCCTCGTTCTAATTTCTCGAAATAAGAAGGGTAAAGCTAAATTTTCGAAATGGTAAGGGTTAAAGGTTAACGTGGCTTATCAAAGAATGTATAAGGGTAAATTTTTCTCTACGCTCAAAGGGGTACTAAAAGGATAAATTTATATGAGGTGGGCATTTTAACAAACGAGCCAAAGATGGCCTTCAATCATTTCCTTAAAAGATGGTAACCTTGCCTATTTGTCTTGAGTAGATATAATAAAGACGTTCTAACACAATAATATGAATTTGATATCATGCAAAGTCACAAGCCAAAATAAAATGTATGAGATTATGCAAAATAATTCAGATTCAAAGAAAACTCAGTTTATATATTCACTCATCAATGACGGAAATTAGCTCTAAAGCTCACGGTTTAGTCTCCACTAAGAACCTATGATTCAACGCTCAAAAAAGTTCATGGATTTCTAAGTCTTAGCTTGGCTTAAGTGGAAAAATTCTAAGCACGAAATTCAGAGTCATCCACATATTATCACATTAAGCTTCATCATCCTAGATACAAGTATTCAAAATATGACATCAATATTCTCAAAATTAAATTCATGCATCATCAACTAAAGTTTAAAACTATTGCAAAGTAAATCATGTATGATGGTTCCAAATAAATAATTTTTTTTTTTTTTTTCAAAGAAAATCAAAAATAAGTGATGAAAGATAGATAATCATATACCCCCAAACCTAAAATGACAATGTCCTCATTGTTTGAAATAAGTAGGCACCCCCAAACTGTTGAAAAGTACCTCAACACAAAGATCATCAGAGAATATGGGCATCAAATTAGAACATGACCAAAAAGATTGAAGGTAATGGCTACACTAATTTGGAAATTAAAAATAACCTAAACTAAACTAAAACTAATATTCTAGAACTAAACATAAAAGAAAGATAAATCCTAAATCCTAAACTAAACTCGTGTCCAACTCCTAAATAAACACACCGGGTTGCCTCCAGCCGAGTTTATGTCGACACCAACCTCTTCATTGATCAAGAATCGATCACTAAGGTGCATCGCCTCAATCTTAAATCGGGTCATCGCTCAAACATTGGTTTGAGTCTTTGCCCATTCACTTTGAAAACTTCGATTGTCGAAGAAGGCTTTGAATTTCAATTGCACCGTGCTCACTAATGGAAACAACCCGAAACGGGCCTTCCCATCTAGATTTCAATTTCGGATGAAGCTTAAGTCGAATTGAATAACCAAACTTTTGGCCAACATGAAACTCTTCCGAGAAATTAATTGATCGTGCAACTTTTTGTACCTTTCCTTGTACATCAGCGTAACTCTTCTAATTCACTCAATGTAACCTTGATTGACCCATTGCTTGCATATGTCGAATTAAATCTTTTGATCGCCAATGCCTTTATGCTCCAATTCGACGGGAAGATGACATGCTTTCCGTGAGACAATTCAAGGAGACATTCCATCGGTGTCTTGAATGCGACGATAGGCCCACAAAGCATCGATAGCGGTTTGACCAATCTCTTCTATCTACCTTTTCTAGAATTCGATTTCCCGGTTAGACACTTCCACCGACCACTAGTCTGTGGATGGTAGTGCACTTTGTGAGTGACGCCGTACTTTTCTTCATTAAAGTGGCAAAATGGTTATTACAAAATGCGAACCGCCATCACGATGATTGCTCTTGGAATCCGAATCGGTTAAACACATTTTCTCTGAGGAATTTGACCACAACCTTGTGATCATTCGATCGGGTTGCCACAGCTTCAATCCATTTCGAGACATAATCAACAGCCACTAGAATATATGAAAACCCAAAGGATGGGGGAAAGGGACCCATAAAGTCAATCCCCCAAACATAAAAAATTTCAACAGTCAGAATTGGATTAAGGGGCATCATATTCCGTTTTGAAATATTGCCAAGTTGTTGACATCGTCGGCATTCCTTGCAAAATTGAGCAGCGTCACGAAAGATAGAGGGCCAGTAGAATCCGCTTTGAAGGATTTTCTGGGCGATCTTCTGTCCTCCGAAATGGCCGCCACAGGCCCCAGCATGACACAAGTGTAGGATGCTCATTTGCTCCTCTTCGGGTACACATCTCCTGATGATCTGATCTGATCAGAATTTGAACAGACATGGTTCATCCCAAAAATAGTATTTTATTTGGGAGAAAAAGAGATTCTTATCATTCTTACCCCACTCTGTGGGGATTCTGCCAGTAACCAGATAATTCACAATGTTCGCAAACCATGGAACCTTTGCATAAGCTACATCAATTGCTAGCAAATGTTCATCCGGAAATGTGTCACGGATGATCTCAGGTATTGCAGATTCTTCAGGTAGAATTCTCGACAAATGATCAGCCACCACGTTCTCAACACCCTTCTTATCCTTAATCTCGAAATTGAATTCTTGGAGCGTATGATCCAACGGATTAATCTCGGTTTAGTATCCTTCTTTGCTAGAAGATATTTGAGCGAATGGTCCGAAAGACCACTATTTTGATCCAACCAAATAGGAACGAAACTTGTCCAGAGCATACACCACAGCTAATAATTCTTTCTCGGTGGTGGTGTAATTGAGTTGGGCATCAATTAATGACTTGCTAGCATAATAAATTACGTGAGGTAATTTATTCACCCTCTGTCCTAGGACAGCTCCAATTGCGTAATCAGATGCATCACACATGAGTTCGAATGGGAGAGAATAATCCGGTGGCTGGATTATTGGTGCATTGGATAAGAGCTCTCGCAATTTCAAAAATGCTTGCATGCAGTCGTCAGTAAATTCAAAAGGAACATCTTTGCCAAGCAAGGTGCACAATGGTTTAGCCACCTTGCTAAAAATCCTTAATGAACCTTCTATAAAATCACATGACCCAGAAATGATCGAATTTGTCGAACACTGTTGGGTGGTGGCAAGTTAGCAATTAGCTCAACTTTTGCTATATCCAGCTCGATTCCTTTCTGTGAAACAATGTGCCCCAGAACAATCCCTTGTTTAACCATAAAATGGCTCTTCTCCCAGCAAAGAACAAGTTTGGAGTCAACACAACGTTGCAGCACTTGTGAAAGATGATTCAAACAAGAATCAAAGGTTCTCCTAAAAATCGAGAAGTCGTCCATGAATACTTCAATGAATTTGTCGATCATATCAGAAAATAAGGCCAACATACATCGCTTGAAATGTGGGGGCATTACATAGGTCAATGGCATCCTCACAGTATGCAAACGCGTACCATAAGGGCATGTGAATGTTGTTTTTTCTTGATCACCGGTAGATGTGCACTGATTGTATCCGAATACCCATCAAGAAATAAAGAAACTCTTGCCCTTTAACTTCTCAAGGATTTGATCAATGAACGGAAGGGGAAAATGATCCTTTCTGGTGGCGGCGTTTAATTTACGAAAATCAATGCAGACACGCCATCCAGTAGTTTCTCGAGTGGGGACCAATTCTCCTTCAGCAGTTTCCTTCACAGTGATTCCGGACTTTTTCGGAACAATTTGGACTGGACTAACCCATTCACTATCAGAAATCGGATAGATGATTCCGATCAAGGAGTTTAATGATTTCTTTAAAACGACTTCTTGCATGTTTGGATTAAGTCGCCGCTGTGGTTCCCTTGAAGGTTTACTCTCATCTTCCAAATGTATTTTATGCATACATACCGATGGGTCAATCCCTTTGAGATCAGTGAGAGTCCAACCGATAGCTTTCTTGTGCTCTTTCAGCACCTTCAACAACTCTTTTTCTTGTTCTGCCGACAACGTGGATGAGATTATTACTGGAAGTGTTTCATGAGGTCCCAGAAAAGCATACTTGAGGGACTCTGGCAATTGTTTCAATTCCACAATTGGTGGTTGCTCAAATGATGGAGGCGACTTCCTTCACCTCAGGTAATGATTCTATCTCGTAACACTTGCATCTAAGTGATCACCCTGGTATGATGAGCTAGACTCTCTCTCGTCGGACTGCTTCTCTTCCGATCCTTTCTCTTCATAGATGGCCAACAAAGCATTTTCAAATTCCTCTTTGGTAAGCATTGAAGGTAATGCCTCATCCACCACTTCATCTATCTGATCGATGTAAAAACATTCGACTTCATCCTCGTTTGGGAAATGGTTCATCGCATGGAAGATATTCAATCGAACCTTCATGTTTCCAAAAGAAATGTCCATGACTCCTGTACGACAATTAATGCACGCGTTAGTCATGAGCGAAACGACGTCCCAAGGATGATGGGGACTTGATTAAGTGACTTAACGAGTGTGTCCATGTCCAAAACAACAAAATCCACGGAAAGACAAACTTATCTATTCCAACCAAGACATCCTCAATAACGCCCTCGGTCTTTCTCGATCTATCGCCAGAGGTGTGACCGTTGTGGTCTCAATTCACCCAATCCGAGTTTCTCGTACAATGAATATGGGATTAAATTAACACCGGCTCCCAAATCCAATAACGCTTTTCCAATTGGTTGCCCACCAATGACACATGGAGCAGTGGGAACCCGTGGTCTTTTAGTTTTGTGGGGTTTCCAATTGCAATATGGAACCGACTTGATTAGTCAAGAACACTTTCCTCGAAACATGATTACGTGCCTTTCTTCCGAGTGCATAAATCTTTGAAAAACTTTGCATACTCAGGCACTTGCTTGATCGTTTCAAGCAATGGAAGATTTATCTTTACTTGCTTAAATGTTTCAAAAATATCTTCCATTTTTGTTGGTCCCTTTCCCATTCTTGATGGAGGAGTTAGGCATTGAGGAAATGGTGCCTTTGGGACAAAAGGTGCGATTCCCCTTCGAATCTTGCCTTGTTGGATTGAGGAGACTCATCCTCTATCACCTTTTCTTTTCCTTCTCTCTTCTTCTCTTCCTCCTTCTTTCTTTCTCTTTTCTCCGCTCTTCTCTCCGACTCTTTCTTTTATCTGCTTCCCGCTCTTTTCGCTTCACTTTCCTCCGCTTCCACAGCAATTTCCACTTGATTATGAACTTCCCGTCCACTTCTCAACCGATGTTGACTTTCAACTGTTGACTATTTAATGGTCCTTCATCGATGATGCTTGGCGAGGATTGTTGATGGTTGGTGGGAAGCTTACCCTCCTCTCGTCGACTTAGTTGATTTGCCAATTGGTGACTTGGTCGATTATCATCTGTTGAAAAGATTGCATCAGCATCACCTTTTCTTCCAGATCGAATCCTTTGAAGTGCTTGTATGAGATTGATTAGATTTCGATTGAAATTCGATTTTAGGAAATCGAATTTGGATGAGAATATGAGCATTCTCGAAAGTTAGAATTCGGTGAAAATTAGAATTCTCGAAAATTCTGTTGTGGACGGAAATTTTGCTAAAAATTTTGTGGAAAAACTTGTTGTCCATTCATAGGATTGGCTCGGTATTGCTGGTTGACCTGACCAGTTTGGTTTGAGCCACCCCATCCTAAGTTGGGGTGATTTTTCCACTCTTGGTTGTAGGTATTTGAGTACATGTTTCTACCTTGGCGATAAGATTGAGTGACATTTATCCGCTCGGAAGAGTAGATTCATCAGGAAGAATGTCAAGGTAGTTGGGCACTCATTAGCCATATGACTGGGTGTTCCAAATTGAGCACACTGATGGGGGTGACAGGAACTTTAGCTTGCTTGGTGCTTAACAACATGTTCATCTGTTTGGACGATATCAACCTTGGTTGATAGATCGAGCATTATTGTTGACCTCATACAATCCGTCTTTGGTCAACACATGAGATTTAGGTGCTAAGTCCAAAGTGGTTCGCCCATTGTCTCACTTTGTATCGAGGTTTGATACACTTTCAAACAATGCCCGGCTCTTTCGTGGCACAAGATCCACCATAGATGCATCAACCATGCGCCTTTCTTCAGGAATCAGTCCATTGTAGAAACTTTGGACTTGTTGCCACCTTGGAACTTGATGGTTAGGGCAACTTCTGATCAACTCCTTAAAACGTTCCCAACATTCATGGAATGTCTCTGTAGGTTGTTGGGAAAAGAAAAGGATCTTTTGACGCATCTCTATGGCTTTAGTCATGGGAAAATACTTTTTGAGGAACTGACGATGTAGCTCGGCCCAACTCTGAATAGATTACGGTTCTAAAGAATAGAACCACGTTTTCGCCTTGTCTCTTAAAGAGAACGAAGAGTCTGAGCTTCGCTATCTCATCGATATATTGTGACTCAACATTTTGCATACCCCGTTGAACTCGCTCGGATGAACGCGATGCGGATTTTCATTTGCCAAACCATGGAATATTGGTAGCATTTGAATCATCACGATTTGAATTCATAATGATTCTGGAATGGGAGCATGCATGATACACTCGATCCTCGTAAAACCGGGATCATTATAGTATTCAAGTGTTCTAGGTCCCCATAGTAATTATTGTTCCCATTATTTCCATTATTCACATTGTTGCCATTCTCGATTGTTGTTTTCATTCATTTCTTGCTCCGATTAGCCATGGTATCGAGGATGATACCGATTCCTTTGGATTCTAAGATTGTCTCGCAAAGATCGCTCGATCCGGATTAAGCAGAGCAAATGTGGGTGATGAGAACGAGTAAAGCTCATACACCACACCAACAATCAAAGGTTTGAAGAACCCAAAATAAGTCCTCATAGACTCAATCGATTGAGACTGTGGTCTCAATAGATTGACAGAAGCACAAAAATTTCTCACAAATGACTTGTCAGTCAATCGATTGAGGGGATACTCTCAATCGATTGAGGTTCCAAGAGTCGAAGCACAGAATATCGAAAAGATTTTATCGGTCAATCGATTGAGAGACTTATCCCAATCGATTTAGGTTCAAAGATTAAAAACACTCAAGACTTCTGTCAATTGATTGACATAGGAATGTCAAGCGATTGAGAGAAAAGTAGAGAGCCCACAGAAAGTGGCTCAGGATCAATCGATTGAGAAAGTAGCTTCAATCGATTGAATGCTGCTATCAACAGAGAGCAACGTAAAAAGGAAAAGGAAAGAAGACCCAAAATTTTTTATTTTTATTTTTATTTTTATTTTTATTTTATTATTATTATTATTATTATTAATTTTTTTTTTTTAAATAAAATAAAATAAAATCTAAATTCGAAAATTAGAAATTAGAAATTAAAAACCTAAAAAAAAAAAAATCTTTCCTAAAAGAAAATTTCTAAACTAAGAATATAAACTTCCTAAAATAAAAACTTCCTAAAAAAAAAAAAAAATCACAAAATCTAATCTAAGAAAGAAAATTAGGGAAAGAATATATATATATATATTTTTTTTTTTAGCTTTCAATCTATTGACAGAGTTGTGTCAATAGATTGAGACACAATTATTGCTAAAAACACACACAATCAATCGATTGAGAACTAGGCTCAATCGATTGACTGACAAGCAAACACACACACACAAAATAGAGTCAATCGATTGAGGGGTTATTCTCAATCGGTTGACTGCTATATAAAAAATAAAAATAAAATCTCTAATCGGAATTAACCAAAAATTCGCCGATTTCCCCGGCAACGGCGCCAAAAACTTGATCAATTTTAAATAAACCCTTGCAAGTGTACAAGATCTGTTCTAGTAAGGCAAGAACAAGGGTGTCGAACCCACAGGGAAATCTAAAATTTTATTCAATTCTTCCTAGAGATTTAGAAAATATCCCCGAGGAAGTACCAAGGGGCAGATTTAATTTTTACCAAAAATTAACACTTTTCTAATTGCAAGAAAGAAAACAAATTAATCTAAAAATTATGTAATGAGAAATTTAAGAACAAATTTTAAAAACAAGATCAAGGAATTTGCTACCCCATTTATACCTTTTCTATTTTTAAACCCACAATTTTATTAACATCAACACACCATCATTCTAAGAGAAATATGACTAGTAATTACATGATCATTAACCCGGCATACCCTATCTAAAAACAATGACTCAGCCTAATCGCGGTATGAATCATGTGAAAAGCATAGCGTATCTCATGGTATTTTAGATCAAAACACTAAAAACAGGATCACTACACTTTGAGAAAAACGATTTGATGATGAAATTATCAAACTATGGCCTTAAACATAAAATATAACAATTCTCTTCTTTCAAAGTCTCTAAATTATTACACAAATTTCTCTCAAATAAAACTCTCTAAGAAATAAAACTCTCTATTCAAAAAGCTCTCAAAGATGAAAACAATATTCCCCAAAGTGAAGAGCCCTAAAACTAAAAAAGAAAGATTTAATAATAATTGAAACTAATAATCCTAAGAAACTCGTGGCTTCTTTTATAATCGATTAAGACCCTAAATCTCAATCGATTGACTCTAAGAGAATTCAATTCCGCACAATTTGCATTCATCTCCCGATTGAATATTATGTCTCATAATGACCGAACTCGGATTGAGGTGATTCTCATCAATGTTTGACGATGACGAGCCTCTACAACTTTTGTCTTTAATGCAATTTCCTGAATCTGACGTCTTGATGGAGTTGATTCTCTTCATGGCTCTCAAGTTCTTTGGACCTTTTTGTCCAAAATAGCTCTTTTTGACTTTAATTTCCTTCTTTTATGCACTTGAGAAACTTACCGCACACCAAACATCAAAACCTCACAACAACCATCGATAGCTTTCATCGTGCTAAATATAGGATTTAGGGTGAAATATCATCATATTTCACTACTCATCACACCCAAACCTACACTTTGCTAGTCCTCGAGCAAAGAGAATGATAAAATATAAAGCAAATCAAACTAACATCCTAAAATTTAAATGCCACTGTAGGGAACACGATTGCACTTAGCATGTGCAATAGCCTTTAAACCCCTAGGTGATCCCTAGTGGAGGAGTTGTGTCTCCCGAGGTTTGCGGAAGTTACCCACAAACTTCCAAAAATTTCAAACCATAAAATTGAGTTTTCAAAACATGATTTTTTTATAACATATATACCATTCAAAAACAAAACATCATTAATTGGTTCAACATGTGAATCATCAATCTTAAATATTACCAATGTCATGTCAATCATGCTAGTATCCATTCAAATTAATTCTAATGCTCAAATTGTTAGATAACTCATTCATTCATGCTTAAACGTGAAGTGTGTGCATACCAAAACCAAGATTCATCCATCTTAGAACTAGTCCAAACGGAAATCATCGGATCTCATGTCTCGACTCAATCCTCACTTTAGGTATACTCAAATAAAATCACTCCGATGATGGGTAAGTTTTCGCACACATGTGAGAGATCAATACAAAGCAAATAAAAGGTCTCACATGATAAATGAAACACGATGCCAATCAATGAACAAAATAAATCTCATAAGAATGTATACTTGTAATATCATAAGCATGTCATATCAAGTGTCATAAGTATTATATTGACTCTCCACAAGGCAGCTACTAATGCAAGATCGGATCATGAAGGTCTTTTGTAGGGTTGTAATGGGGCTCAAGGGTAAGAAAGAAAGGAATTGTAGATTCAAAATTTAGAAATTGGAAAAGGAACTAACTTTTTTTTTTTTTTTTTTTTTTTCTTCTTTTTTTCTTTTCTAATTTCTCACCATTTTTTTTTTTTTTCAATATTTTCTTTTCTCATTCTTTCTTCTCTTTGAATTTCCTTTTCTTGAAGCACCTCATTTTCATTCCTTTTTTTTTTTTTTTTTTTTTCTTTTTTTTTTTATATTTTGACATACACTCTCAAGAAACACCACAACTCATTATCTCCACTTACTCTCTTTTGCTCATTTTCATCCCTCGCTCCTAATTTCTCTCGTAAATAAGAAGGGTAAAGCTAAATTTTGAAATGGTAAGGGTTAAAGGTTAACGTGGCTTATCAAAGAATGTATAAAGATAAATTTTTCAATAGGCTCAAAGGGGTACTAGAATGATAAATTTATGAGGTGGGACATTTTAAGCACAAACGAGCCAAAGATGGCCTTCAATCATTTCCTTAAAAGATGGTAACCTTGCCTATTTGTCTTGAGTAGATATACAGTACATTCTAACACAATAATATGAATTTGATATCATGCAAAGTCACAAGCCAAAATAAAATGTATGAGATTATGCAAAATAATTCAGTATTCAAAGAAAACTCAGTTTATATATTCACTCATCAATGACGGAAATTAGCTCTAAAGCTCATCGGGTTTAGTCTCCACTAAGAACCTAAGATTCAACGCTCAAAATAGTTCATCGATTTCTAAATCTTAGCTTGGTATAAGTGCACAAATTCTAAGCATGAATTTCAAAGTCAACCACAAAATATCACATTAAGCTTCATCATCCTAGATACAAGTATTCAAAATATGACATCAATATTCTCAAAATTAAATTCACATGCATCATCAACTAAAGTTTGAAAACTATTGCAAAGTAAATCATGTATGATGGTTCCAAATAAATAATTTTTTTTTTTTTTTTTTCAAAGAAAATCAAAAATAAGTGATGAAAGATAGATAATCATACATACCCCCAAACCTAAGAATGACAATGACCTCATTGTTTGAAATAAGTAGGCACCCCCAACCCTGTTGAAAAGTACCTCACACAAAGATCACGTGCAGAGAATATATGCATCAAATTAGAACATGACCAAAAATAGATTGAAGGTAATGTGGCTACACTAATTTGGAAATTAAAAATAACCTAAACTAAACTAAAAACTAATATTCTAGAACTAAACATAAAAGAAAGATAAATCCTAAATCCTAAACTAAACCTGTCCAACTCCTAAATAAAACACACTGGGTTGCCTCCAGAAGGAAGTTTATGTCGATACCGACCTCTTCATTGATCAAGAATCGGATCACTAAGGTGCATCGCCTCAATCTTAAATCTCATCGGCTCAAACATTGGTTTGAGTCTTTGCCCATTCACTTTGAAAACTCGATTGTCCCAAGGCTTTGAATTTCAATTGCACCGCGCTCACTAATGGAAACAACTCGAAACGGGCCTTCCCATCTAGATTTCAATTTCAGATGAAGCTTAAGTCGAATTGAATAACCAAACTTTTTGGCCAACATGAAACTCCTTCCGAGAAATTAATTGATCGCTAACTTTTGTACCTTTCCTTGTACATCTTTGAATTTTCATACGCATCGTAGCGTAACTCTTCTAATTCACTCAATCAGAACCTTTGATTCGACCTGCCGCTTGCATATCGAAATTAAATCTTTTGATCGCCTGAATGCCTTTATGCTCCAATTCGACAGAAGATGACATGCCTTCCGTAGACAATTAAGGGAGACATTCGACGGAGTCTTGAATGCGGTCGATAGGCCCACAAAGCATCGATAGCGGTTTGACCAATCTCTTCTATCCGGTCGGACGTTTTTTCTAGAATTCGCTGATTTCGATTAGACACTTCCACCGACCACTAGTCTGTGGATGGTAATGCAGTAGCGACTTTGTGAGTGACGCTGCATTTCTTCTTCATTAAAGTGGCAAATGGTTATTACAAAATGCGAACCGCCATCACCGATGATTGCTCTTGGAATCCGAATCGTAAACACATTTTCTCTAAGGAATTTGACCACAACCTTGTGATCATTCGATCGGGTTGCTACTTCTATCCATTTCGAGACATAATCAACAACCACTAGAATATATGAAAACCCAAAGGATGGGGAAAAGGACCCATAAAGTCAATCCCCAAACATAAAAATTTCAACGATCGAATTGGATTAAGGGGCATCATATTCGTTTGAAATATTGCCAAGTTGTTGACATCGTCGGCATTCCTTGCAAAGTTGAGCAGCGTCACGAAAGATAGAGGGCCAGTAGAATCCGCTTTGAAGGATCTTCTGGGCGATCTTCTGTCCACCGAAATGGCCGCCACAGGCCCCAGCATGACACAAGTGTAGGATGCTCATTTGCTCCTCTTCGCACACATCTCCGATGATCCGATCCGAGCGAATTTGAACAAATATGGTTCATCCCAAAATAGTATTTTATTTGGGAGAAAAGAGATTCTTATCATTCTTACCCCACTCTGGGGGATTACGCCGATAAGAGATAATTCACAATGTTAGCAAACCATGGAACCTTTGCACAAAGCTACATCAATTGCTAGCAAATGTTCATCCGGAAATGTGTCATTGGATGGTCTCGTATGATGATTCTTGGTAGAATTCTCGACAAATGATCGACCACCACGTTCTCAACCCCTTCTTATCCTTAATCTCAAATTGAATTCTTGGAGAAGGATCCAACGGATTAATCTGGTTTAGTATCCTTCTTGCTAGAAGATATTTCAA
Source organism: Chloranthus sessilifolius (assembly GCA_021018995.1). Taxonomy (NCBI): domain Eukaryota; kingdom Viridiplantae; phylum Streptophyta; class Magnoliopsida; order Chloranthales; family Chloranthaceae; genus Chloranthus; species Chloranthus sessilifolius. The sequence goes on from CM037586.1 coordinate 37,609,206, forward strand.
AGCGGAATGGTCCTAAAAGACCACTATTTTCGATCCAAGCAAATAGGAACGAAACTTGTCCGGAGCATACACCATAATAATTCTTCTCGGTGGTGGTGTAATTGAGTTGGGCATCAATTAATGACTTGCTAGCATAATAAATTACGTGAGGTAATTTATTCACCCTTTGCCCTAGATGTACTCAATTGCGTAATCGATGCATCACACATGAGTTCGAATGGGAGAGAATAATCCGTGGTTGGATTATTGGTGCATTGGATAAGAGCTCGCAATTTCAAAAATGCTTGCATGCCTCTCAAGAAATTCAAAAGGAACATCTTTGCGCAAGGTGCACAATGGTTTAGCCACCTTTAAATCCTTAATGAACCTTCTATAAAATCCAAAGATGACCCAAAAAATGATCGAATTTGTCGAACACTTGGTGGTGGCAAGTTAGCAATTAGATCAACTTTTGCTATATCCACCTCGATTCCTTTCGTGAAACAATGTGCCCCATAACAATCCTTGTTTAACCATAAAATGGCTCTTCTCCCACTAAGAACAAGTTTGGAGTCAACACAGCGTTGCATCACTTGTGAAAGATGATTCAAACAAGAATCAAAGGTTCTCCCAAAACCGAGAAGTCGCCCATGAATACTTCAATGAATTTGTCGATCATATCAAAATATGGCCAACATACATCCGTTGAAATGTGGCGGGGCATTACATAGGCGAATGGCATCTGCGGTATGCAAGCGTACCATAAGGGCATGTGAGCGTTGTCTTTTCTTGATCAGGGTGGCAGCACTGATTGTATCCGAATACCCATCAAGAAAGATAAAACTCTTGCCCAAATAACTTCTCAAGGATTTGATCAATGAGCGGAAGGAAAATGATCCTTTCTACGGTGGCGGTGTTTAATTTATGAAAATCAATGCGCACGCCATCCAGAGTTTCTCGAGTGGGGACCAATTCTCCTTCGATTTCCTTCACGGTGATTCCGGACTTTTGAACAATTTGTACCGGACTAACCCATTCACTATCGAAATCGGATAGATGATTCCAGCATCAAGGAGTTTAATGACTTCTTTAGAGCGACTTCTTGCATGTTTGGATTAAGTCGCCTGTGGTTCCTTGAAGGTTTACTCTCATCTTCCAAATGTATTTTATGCATACATACCGATGGGTCAATCCTTTGAGATCGAGAGTCCAACCGATAGCTTCCTTGTGCTCTTTCAGCACCATCAACAACTCTTTTTCTTGTTCTGCCGACAACATGGATGAGATTATTACTGGAAGTGTTTCACGAGATCCCAGAAAAGCATATTTGAGGGACTCTGGCAATTGTTTCAATTCCACAATTGGTGGTTGCTCAAATGATGGAGGCAAGACTTCCTTCACCTCAACAGTAATGATTCTATCCTTAGTCACACTTGCATCTAAGTGATCATCTGGCATGATGAGCTAGACTCTATCTCTCGACCGCTTCTCTTGATCCTTTCTCTTCATAGATGGCCAACAAAGCATTTTCAAATTCCTCTTTGGTAAGCATTGAAGGTAATGCCTCATCCACCACTTCATCTATCCGATCGATGTAAAACATTCGACTTCATCCTCGATTTGGGAAATGGTTCATCGCATGGAAGATATTCAATCGAACCTTCATGTTTCCAAAAGAAATGTCCATGACTCTTCGACAATTAATGCAGCGTTGGCGTGGCGAAACGGACGTCCAAGGATGATGGGGACTTGATTAAGTGACTTAACAGTGTGTCCATGTCCAAAACAACAAAATCCACTGGAAAGACAAACTTATCTATTCCAACCAAGACATCCTCGATCTATCGCCGTCTTGAGCAGGACCGCTAGGTTGTGGTCTCAATTCACCCAATCCGAAGTTTCTCGACAATGAATATGGGATTAAATTAAGCTCCCAAATCCAATAACGCTTTCCCAATTGGTTGCCCACCAATGACACATGGAGCAGTAGGAACTGAGGGTCTTTTAGTTTTGTGGGGTTTCCAATTGCAATATAGAATGACTTGATTAGTCAAGAACACTTTCCTCGAAACATGATTACGTGCCTTTCTCTCCGAGTGCATAAATCTTTGAAAACTTTGCATACTCAGCACTTGCTTGATCGTTTCAAGCAATGGAAGATTTATCTTTACTTGCTTAAATGTTTCAAAAATATCTTCCATTTTTGTTGGTCCCTTTCCCATTCTTGATGGAGGGGTTTGGCATTGAGGAAATGGGGCCTTTGGGACAAAGGGTGCGGGTTCCATTCCGGAATCTTGCCCCTTGTTGGACGGTTGAGGAGACTCATCCTCTATCACCTTTTCTTTTCCTTCTCTCTTCTTTTCTCTTCCTCCTTTCTTTCTTTCTTTTCTCTTTCTCTTCTCTCGACTCTTTCTTTTTCCTTCGCTTCTGTCTTTATGCCTTCACTTTCCTCTGCTTCCCTGGCATTTCCACTTGATTATGAACTTCCGTCCACTTCTCAACACGATAATGACTTTCAAGCTGTTGACTATTTAATGGTCCTTCATCGGATGATGCTTGGCGCGAGGATTGTTGATGGGTTGGTGGGAAGCTTACCCTCCTCTCGTCGACTAGTTGATTTGCCAATTGGTGACTTGGTCGATTATCATCTTGAAAAGATTGCATCTGCGCATCACCTTTTCTTCGGATCGAGAATCCTTTGAAGTGCTTGTATGAGATTGATTAGATTGATTGAAATTCGATTTTCCGGAAATCGAATTTGGATGAGAATATGGAGCATTCACAAAGTTAGAATTCGGTGAAAATTAGAATTTGAAAATTTGTTGTGGGACGGAAATTTTGCTAAAATTTTGTGGAAAACTTGTTGTCCATTCATAGGATTGGCTCGGTATTCTTTGGTTGACTGACCGGTTTGGTTGATCCACCCCATCCTAAGTTGGGGTGATTTTTCCACCGGGTTGTAGGTATTTGAGTACACGTTTCTACCTTGCCGCTGATAAGTTTGAGTGACATTTATCTGCTCTGGAAGAGTAGATTCATCAGGTAGGAATGTCAAGGTAGTTGGGCACTCATTAGCCATATGACCCGGGTGTTCACAAATTGAGCATCTGATGGGGTGACAGGAACTTTAGCTTGCTTTGCGTAACAACATGTTCATCTGTTTGGACTGACATATCAACCTTGGTTGATAGATCGAGTTATTATTGTTGACCTCATACAATCCGTCTTTGGTCAACACATGAGATTTAGTGCTAAGTCCAAAGTGGTTCGCCCCAGTGTCTCACTTTGTATCGAGGTTTGATACAATTTCTCAAACAATGCCCACAACTCATCGGCCTCTTTCGTGGCACAAGATCCACCGCAAGATGCATCAACCATGCGTCTTTCTTCAGGAATCAGTCCATTGTAGAAACTTTGGACTTGTTGCCACCTTGGAACTTGATGGTTAAGGCAACTTGATTAACTCCTTAAGCGTTCCCAACATTCATGGAATGTCTACGTAGGTTGTTGGGAAAAGAAAAGGATCTTTTGACGCATCTCTATGGCTTTAGTCATGGGAAAATTCTTTTTGAGGAACTGACGATGTAGCTCGGCCCAACTCTGAATAGATTGCAGTTCTAAAGAATAGAACCACGTTTTTTGCCTTGTCTCTTAAAGAGAGCGGAAAGAGTGAGCTTCGCTATCTCATCGTAACATTGTGGACTCGAACATTTTGCATACCCGTGAACTTCATTCGGATGAGCGTGCGGATTTTCATTTGCCAAACCATGGAATATTGGTAGCATTTGAATCATCGATTTGAATTCATAATGATTCCTGGAATGGGAGCATGCATGATACCTCCGATCCTCGTAAAACCGGGATCATTATAGTATTCAAGTGTTCTAGGTCCCCATAGTAATTATTGTTCCCATTATTTCCATTATTTACATTGTTGCCATTCGATTGTTGTTTTCATTCATTTCTTGCTCTTGATTAGCCATGGTATCGATGGGATGATCGATTCCTTTGGATTCTAAGATTGTCTCGCAAAGATCGTTCGATCTCCGGATTAAGCGGTAGCAAATGTGGGTGATGAGAACGAGTAAAGCTCATACACCACACCAACAATCAAAGGTTTGAAGAACCCAAAATAAGTCCTCAAGCAGACTCAATCGATTGAGGCTGGTCTCAATAGATTGTGACAAGCAAAATTTCTCACAAATGACTTTGTCGATCAATCGATTGAGGATACTCTCAATCGATTGAGGTTCCAAGTCGAAAAAACACGAATATCAGAAAAAGATTTTGTCGGTCAATCGATTGAGACTTATCCCAATCGATTGAGGTTCAAGATTAAAACACACAAGAGTTGTGTCAATTGATTGACATAGGAATGTCAATCGATTGAGAGAAGAGAAAGTGGCTCGGGATCAATCGATTGAGAAAGTAGCTTCAATCGATTGAATCTTATATCAAGAAAAGTAAGAAGGAAAAGGAAAGAAGACCCAAAATTTTTATTTTATTTTATTTTTTTTTATTTTTTATTATTATTATTATTATTATTATTAATTTTTTTTAAATAAAATAAAATAAAATCTAAATTCGAAAATTAGAAATTAGAAATTAAAAACCTAAAAAAAAAAAAATCTTTCCTAAAAGAAAATTTCTAAACTAAGAATATAAACTTCCTAAAATAAAAACTTCCTAAAAAAAAAAAAAATCACAAAATCTAATCTAAGAAAGAAAATTAGGGAAAGAATATTTTTTTTTTTTTTTCTTTTTTTTTTTTGCTTTCAATCTATTGTGAGTTGTGTCAATAGATTGAGACACAATTATTAGCTAAAACACACAATCAATCGATTGAGAACTAGGCTCAATCGATTGACTGACAAGCAAACACACACACACAAAATAGAGTCAATCGATTGAGGGGGTATTCTCAATCGGTTGATCGCTATAAAAAATAAAAATAAAATCTCTAATCGGAATTAACCAAAAATTCGGCGATTTCCCCGGCAACGGCGCCAAAAACTTGAACAATTTTAAATAAACTCTTGCAAGTGTACAAGATCTGTTCTAGTAAGGCAAGAACAAGGTGTCGAACCCACAGAAATCTAAAATTTTATTCAATTCTTCCTAGAGATTTAGAAAATATCCCCGAGAAGTACCATAAGGCGATTTAATTTTACCAAAATTAACACTTTTCTAATTGCAAGAAAGAAAACAAATTAATCTAAAAATTATGTAATGAGAAATTTAAGAACAAATTTTAAAAACAAGATCAAGGAATTTGCTACCCCATTTATACCCTTTTCTATTTTAAACCCACAATTTTATGAACATCAACACACCATCATTCTAAGAGAACCATGACTAGTAATTGCGTGATCATTAACCCGCATACCCTATCTAAAAACTAATCAAGGTATGAATCATGTGAAAAGCATATAGCGTATCTCATGGTATTTTAGATCAAAACACTAAAAACAGGCTCACTACACTTTGAGACAAACGATTTGATGATGAAATTATCAACCTATGGCATTAAACCTACAATATAGGTACTTATCTGGGGATCGCATCCTCCTTGACCTACAGCCTTTAGCCTCTCATCCTTGGTGTAAGATCTTTAGTTGTATCCACAATCATTCCCAATGTAAAGAGCAAAGAAGGTGTAAAAAGAAGAACACAATTTAAAATACTCTCAGAAAACTCTTCTTACAAAAGTCTCTAGTTATTACACAAATTTCTCTCAAAAATAATAACTCTCTAAGAAATAAAAACTCTCTATTCAAAAAGCTCTCTCTCTAAAACAAAACAACTCCCCCCTTTTACAAAGCCGTAAGCCTCTTATTTATAATATCCGTTTGAAACTAACCCTAATTGCCTCAATCGATTGAGACAGAAATCTCAATCGATTGAATTAGAGTTCGAATTCCCTTAGAACATACGCCTTCATATCTCAACCGATTGAATATTATGTCTCAATCGATTGACTTTCCAGGGTTGAGTTTTTCTCCATCTGTCAATCGATTGACCATAATGCCTCAATCGATTGACTCTTCAATGCAAAGTCTTTCTTTTCTTGATGGAAGTTGATTCTCTTCATGGCTCTCAATGCTTCTTTGGACCTTTTTGTCCATATCTCTTTTTTAGCCTGTAATTTCCTTCTTTTATGCACTTGAGCAATCTAACTGTCGGAAACACCTGTAAACATCAAAACCTCACAACAACCATCAGATGCTTTCATTGAACAGCTAAATATAGGATTTAAAGTGTGAATTTTGGTCATATTTCGGCACCGATCAACTCCCTTGAGGAATGTCCTTCTGCTGCCCAATTTCTAGACCTTATTATGGAACATGTGAATGTTGCTCAGTCCTTTGGACAACAGTCAATTGTTTGGTTAACATTGGAGAAACCACCCCAACTTGAGGTAGAGATAAGAGACCTTTCAAAACGAGCAGCAGCAGCCACAATAGCATTCCATGCCTTATAGAAATGCCCAACCCTACCAGCAGAATTACTTCCAAAGACCTCAATACTAGCAGCCTATGGCCCAGCCGATGGCACAACCTGTGCATCAAAGTACACCCACCCCAGCACCTCTAGATCCCTCACATTTGAACAGTAAGTTCTGGCTTCGTTGCAGGATTTAGGCTCTTTGTCTCAAACTGTTAACTCCTATAGCCAAAGTATTAAGAAGATAGAGGACCACCTTGGTCAGTTATCCAATACTTTGACTAGGAGAGAGGAGGGAAGACTACCTAGTCAGCCCATGAATAACCCAAAAGGACAGTATATGGTGGGTGAGACTTTTTCACATGAAGAAGCCAAATCTGTCACCACTTTGAGAAGTGGAAGGCTGGTTGACAATAAAGTTGGTATTGAATTTAATAAAAAAATTTCAAGAAATGAAAGAACAACTCATGTTGATAAGCAGTAGGAGCAACATATAAGAAATAAGGGGGGTGTTGATATGCCCCAACAGAAAAATGAAAATAAAATAAAGAAAAATCTGATGAGATTGCTAAGGCAGCAAATGAGAGATCGGTCCTCCATTTGCTATTTTCCAATGCACTTCAAGCACCTTCTCCTTTTGACAAGAGAAATGCGAAAGTTGAGGAAATAATGGAGACATTTAAACAACTGAAGATCAACTTGCCTTTACTTGATACAATTAAGCAAGTTTCAACCTATGCAAAGTTTTTGAAAGATTTATGCACACACAAAAGGCAATCTAGGATATACCTATCCAAGAAGGTCTTTTGTGTTGAGAAAGTAAACCAAGTGTAGCCCATTGCAACCCCAACGAAGCTTTAAGACCCTAGAGTTCTCACAATCCCTTGCATCATTGGGGATCACACCATTGAGAAAGCCTTGTTAGATCTGGGAGCTAGTGTAAACCTACTTCCATATTCAGTTTATGAGAAGTTAGGTTTGGGAGAGTTGAAGCCCACACATGTGGTGCTACAGCTGGCTGACAAATCTGAAAGGAGGCCTATGGGAATGATAGAAGATGTGTTAGTTGGGGTTGATAAGTTTTTCTATCTAGCAGATTTTCTAGTTCTTGACATAGAGCTAAACAAGTATATTACCTCCATTCCTGTAAATTTGGGTAGACCTTTCTTGGCCACTACCAATGCTTGTATACAATATAGATCAGGTATAATGGAGGTGCCTTTTGGCAACATGAAAGTAAAATTGAATGTTTATAATGCAGCAAGTCAGCCTCACTTAGATAGTGAGGATTGTTTTTTGATTGATGTATTGGATGAGCTTGTGGAAGAGACTTTGCCTAAATTGCTACATTGTGATGATTTATGTGATGTTTTTGAAAATGTGTGGAGTGAAATTGTGAAAGAGAAGGCCCCCACACCTGTGGTTCAAGAGGTGAAAGCCTTCAATTCTGAAATAGGGCCAGCAACAAGGTTTGGAAACCAGCTGTGTTGCCTCTTCCATCACCATCAAAGGCACCTTTGTTGCCTTCACTCATAAGTCCACCTGATGTGGAGTTAAAACAGCTACCTAAGTCTTTAAAATATACTTTTTTGGAGACAAATTAGAAGTTGCCAGTGATAATTTCTTCTTCCCTCACTGATGAGTAAGAAGAGGAGCTTTTGAGTGTATTGAAAAAGCATAAGAGAGCAATAGGTTGGACTATTGCTGATCTTGGGGGCATCAACCCTGCTATTTATATGCATAAGATCCACTTAGAAGAGGGTTCCAAACCCTCTAGAGAGATGTAGAGAAAGTTAAACCTCCACATGTAAGAGGTAGTGATGAAGGAAGTGGTCAAATTGTTAGATGCATGAGTCATTTATCCCATTTCAAATTCTGAGTGGGTGGTACCTAAGAAATCTGGAATCACGGTGGTTAAATATAATTTTGGTGAGCTAATTCCAAATAGGGAAACCACTAGTTGGAGGGTGTGCATTGATTATTGAAAGCTCAATCTAAAAATCAGAAAAGATCACTTTCCTTTGCCCTTCATAGACCAGATTTTAGACAAGTTGGCAGGCAAAGCTTTCTATTGCTTTCTTGATGGATATTCTAGGTATAACCAAATCCTTATTTATCTATAAGACCAAGAGAAAACCACTTTTACATGTTCATTTGGCACCTTCGCCTATAGAAGGATGCCATTTGGATTGTGTAATGCCCGTGCAACTTTCCAAAGGTGTATGTATGCCATCTTCTCTGACATGATTGATCAGTTTTTAGAGATATTAATGAATGATGTTTCTATCTTTGGAGATAATTTTAGCCAATGTCTACACTATCTCAGCCTAGTGCTGTAAAGATGTGAGGAAACCAACTTAGTTTTGAGTTGGAAGAGTCATTTTATGGTCAATCAAGGCATTGTCCTTGGCGATGTTGTTTTCCATAGAGGCATTGAAGTAGACTAGGCTAAAATTGATTTGATTGCACATTTGCCCCCACCTAAAACTATGAAGTAAGTCATATCTTTCTTGGGGCATGCTGGTTTTTATAGAAGATTCATCAAAGATTTCAGTAAAATCTCAAAACCTCTTTGCCACCTGTTGTGCCAAGAGGTTACTTTTGAATTTAATGATGAATGTCTCACTACTTTTGAGCTTTTGAAAAGCTATTTAACCTCTATACTTGTCCTTCAAGCACCTGATTTTTCTTTACCATTTGAGCTAATGTGTGATGCATTAGATTTTACTATTAGTGCAATTTTGGGGCAAAGAAAGGATAAAGTACCTTTTGTGATTGCTTATGTAAGCAAGAGAATGATTGATGCTCAGTTAAACTACACCACAACTGAGAAAGAATTGTTGGCCATTATCTATGCTTTGGAAAAATTCAGGTCTTATGTGTTAGGATCTAGGATTGTGGTGTTCACAGACCACTCAACCCTGAAGCACCTTTTGTCTAAAAAGGATGATAAGCTAAGATTAATCAAATGGATCCTCCTATTACAAGAGTTTGATCTTGAGATTAAGGATAAAAAAGAGGTTGTGTAACAGCCTGAAAAATTTAAAACTTGAATAGTGTACCTCGAGAAGCATGCCCGACTTTGAATACTATGCGTTGGTGTGCGTGCCTAACTGGTCACGTGCCTGATTTTGTAAAATTAATTAAGTGGGTTATTTCAGGTTGGTTCTTCAATGGAAAAAGACCCATTTAGATTATGTGTTGAGCATTAGATGGTTTCTTATACACCAAGCTTTAGTGTATTGGCTCAACACCGGGTCCGATTAGTTGATGGTTTGGGTGTGTAGGCCCACACCTAATCAAAAATTAATTTGTTATGAGATAACACCTAAATAGGTACGTTCGTTTCAAACGAGAGCTAGATCCTTGGATGTGAACTAATACGCCCAAAGATAAGTATATGTGGTTTTCATGGGAACCAATCCCATTTAGTTAAAGAAGGCAAGCTTCTTGTAGAAGCTATACCCGGTTTGCATAAGGGGTTTGGGTTTTTGAGTTTTTGAGGAGAGAAGGAAGAGAGAAAGAGGAGATGAAATGAACGTGTCGAATCCATGTGTGCCGAGCCTTAGGTTTGTGTGAAGAAGGTTTGTGAGATCGTGTAAGGAGAAGATCGCCATCGGTTTCGGCGTTTTGTTGTGATTTTGTGAGATTTGGAGTCGAATGGGGTTTTGAGAACCCATTCTTCTCACAAAGAGATGTTTGTTTGAGCCGCTCATTGTAGCGAGAGTTGGGTGATGTGTGAATGGAAGGATCACCTATGATTACGTTAGCTTGGTTGTGATCGTGGAGCTCGTAAGAGATCAATGTGGGTTTTGGAAACCCTTTTGTGCAATGAGGAAGACGATCTGATCAATGTGGGGGTAGGATTCCCCCACATTGGAACAAAATGGATAGGGAGCTATTTTTTCCCAGATCAGACATTACATGTGGGAGGATTCATACCTATTAAAGCATTGTGCAGACCAAGTTGTGAGGAGGTGTGTCCCTGATAATGAATTCCATTGCATACTAATCATGTGTCATGAACAGGCTTATGGAGGCCATTTTAGTGGAACAAGACTACTGCCAAGATACTTCAAAGTGGATTTTATTGGCCAACTATCTTCAAGGATGCGTGGTAGCATTATAAAGCTTGTGAAAGAAGCCAGAAAGTGGGAAGTATCTCCAAAAGAAATTCCATGCCTTTACAACTTTTACTTATTGTTGAACTCTTTGATATTTGGGGGATTGACTTCATGGGTCCTTTCCCTCCTTCCTATGGATACAATTTCATTCTCGTGGTTGTGGGCTATGTGTCCAAATGGGTTGAGGCCATAGCCACAAGAACCAATGATAACAAAGTTGTCCTTAGTTTCTTGAAGGATAATATTTTCTCTAGGTTTGGCACCCCCAGAGCTATCATTAGCGATTTGGGAAGCCATTTCTGAAATAGACAATTTGATAACTTACTTAGAAAGTACTCTATGACACCCAGAGTTGCCACTCTATACCACCCACAGATCAGTGGGCAGGTAGAAATTTCTAATATAGAGATCAAACACATTTTAGAGAAAACTGTGAGAGGGGATAGGAAGGATTGGTCCTTGAAGTTGACTGATGCTCTTTAAGCTTATAGAACTACTTATAAGACCCCAATAGGGATGTCTCCCTTTATGTTGGTGTATGGCAAGGCATGCCATTTACCAGTAGAGTTAGAGCATAAAGCCTATTGGGCTATTAAATCATTGAATGTTGATCTAACTTTTACTGGTATGCACAGGAGGCTGCAGCTGTCAGAGCTGGAAGAGATGAAATTGGAAGCCTACTCTAATGCAAGGATCTACAAAGAGAAAGCCAAAGTTTTTTATGAAGAGTATTTCCTAAGGAAGGAGTTCACTACTGGTAACAAGGTATGGCTGTTCAATTCTAAATTAAAAATTTTCCCAGGTAAGTTGAGATCTAGATGGGAGGGACCGTACATTGTAATGCATGTATCCCCATCTGGAGCTGTTGAAATTATGGATCCAAAGGATGGTAGGATCATGAAAGTTAATGGTAAAAGGCTCAAACTCTTTGTTGAAAATATGGTAGAGCCAGTGGTGACCATTCACCTTCAAGAACCTCCAAAATGTGACTGATCTTCAACATTGTACACTATGTATCATAACTGTCAGTTTTATTACTATTTCTGTTTTCAAAACTATTTGACATTGTATATATGTTTCCATTTTTTGTTTAAGTGTTGCAGTTAGGTTACTGAGTCAACCTTAATTAAGTTAGGAAGGCCCCCAATGCTTGAGAAATCCAATGGGAACAAAGCAGAATTGAAAAATCTGTGTGAATGGGGACATGGAAACTGATGAAAAATAAGGTGGATTGTTAAACAGACCTGTCGATAGGTCAAACTTGATTTTCGACAGATTCTGAAGGTTCCCGAGGTGCATTTCGACTGGTTCTGATACCTTTCAAGAGGTTTGAATTAGTTTTCGACAGGTTCTGAAGGTGTATCTGAGAATTTCGACAGGATCTATGAACCAGTCGAGATGTTGAACAAGAAAGTCGATAGGTACAGAAGTTGTAGGGTATGTTCTCGACAGGTTCTGATACCTGTTGTTGGTTTATTTCTCTAGAGTGCTATCTTGTTATTGGTGAGAAAATAGTGGTGAATAAAAATAAATCAAAAGTAAAGAGATGGAAATTGGTTAAAACAGCAAGTCTGAAATACACAACCTGCAAGATACAGGGATGTTGTAGGAAGTTTTAAGTAAGAGTTTGTCCCACAGATAAATTGATCTAGAACCCAAAATGGGTTATATTAGTAGGCCTCCAGATCTAGCTACAGATCTGACAATTCTAGAGAAAGGGAGTTGGGTGTCACAACTACACTAAATTATCACTAAAAGAAGGGAAATAAAGTGTAGTCTTATCCTAAAGAAAGGGGTTATGAAGAAGGTGGTGATGATGGTGTGTGTTAAAATAAGGATAAAATAATGGGAAGTAGGCAATTAAGTTAAGGTTAAAACAGTTATGTAACTCAAATTTAGGGCTGTCTCGATGGCTACAAGCACATCTACAAGGAAGATGTATCCAACTCAATCCTTATGGTTTGACCTAGTCTCTTAAGGCTATAACCTGTCCACTTTAATGGTCACAAACTATCCAATAAAGAGGATCAAATCACATGGATTAAATCAGAAAACCAATCTGATCTAATGGAATAGACTAATCTTAAGGCTATAACCTATCCACTTAAATGGTCATAGATTATCCAATAGATGTCCTCCACCCAATGGATCAAATCAGAATATTAAAACTATTGCAGACACCATGTACGCCAGGCTACATGCTTAGGCATCCATGGGAACAAATAGTTCTTGAACAAACCAATGGAAACTATTGTAATTCAAAAGCTATCTAGAGACTTTAAATGCAGCTAGTCATTGCTACAAAAGGCCTGCAATGACTAAGCTCACAAGTTTGCAATCTCCAGAGAGAAATCAGATCTAGCATCTAATGTTGGTCAAGTACAACAGAAGGGAGTTTGTTCCTACAACAACCTCTCACAAGGCTACAAGCTCAAGTGTAGAGGAGAAGAATCGTTCTTAGATCTGTGGCTTGGAATGACCCTAGGGCTATAGTCTGTGTACTTAAATGATCACAGGCTATCCACAAAGGTTATCCACACCACAAGGGACTGGGATGGAACATGTAAATTGCTACTGCCATTAAGGTCCCAAGGCTACAAGCTCAAGCTCCCATGGGCATTTCAAATCAGCTCAAGTCCTAGATGTATGGCATAGATTCAATAAAACTATGGACAAATAGGCAATAACAGATTGAATATACATTAAAAATACAAATTTCATTGATCAACACAATACTTACAATGAGATTTCTCAAGGTAGCAGCCTTATGCATAACAACTCATCAACTAATCCCAATGTTCACAAGACCCATTACAAAACTGATAGAACCAAACCTAATTGCTTATAAAAGATGTATCCAGCAAGTGGTGGCTAAGAGAAAAAAAAAATGGAAAAAGAGGTGATCAAACCCTAACCCTAATCTGCTCGAACTTACAGCTGATACTGGTTGAAGGAGAGATGATTTTCTAAGTTTAAATTCAGCTTAAATACTCAGTCCTTGATGCCTTGGCTAAGAGAAGATTAAACCTTAATTTTAGGGCAGATGTGGCTTTGCTACAACCCTTGGATGTCGTGGGATGTGTGCCTCAAAATTAGGGCCTCGAGATGTGTGCTTTAAACCTGGGAAAATCTCCAAAAGGTCCTTGGATATGAAATGAGAAGTGGAGAGCCTGAGCTTCACCGGGCTGACTCTTGTTCATTAATTCTTTCGCGTGGCTTGCAGAGTCCTCGTGAGGTAGCATTTGGCTTTGAAAGCTCCTAGCGTGCACAGGTGGACTTTGAATTGTCGCACAGCTGCTTTGCACTGCAATGCTATCATGAGAATGAGTTGCACTGATTTGGCTTTGCTCGCGTAGCAGAGCTTCAGGTTCCTCCTGTCGCGAGGGTCTCGAGAAGTAGACTTTGAATCTCTCATGACTTCTTGTCAAATGAATAGCACAACTCGCTCAGTAGAAGGTTGAGCTTTTAAGCACGCGAGAGTTGCACGAGGAGATTTTTGGAGCTCTTTCTCCTCTTGAATCACATGAGGACTTCGCGACCTTGCTGTTGTTCTTTGTGCCAATTGCCCTTGCGAGATAGTGCGCGCGGCTGATATGGGATTTGTTCCTCGCGAGAGCTTCATGAGCTAGATTTATGAAGGCTTAGTGCTCGAGAGCATCGTGAGGACCTTGAGTGTTGATTGCAGCTGAAGTGCGCGACTGCTGTGCAAGAGAATGATCTGGGATAATCCATTCACTGACCTGTGTGACTTCTTCGCGAGTTTCCTTGTGGTGCATGTAACATCTGCATGAGAAATCTTTGCTATTGATTTGAACAGCGCAAGATAGCATTTCTACTGTGCGAGATAATACCATTTCTTCTCTACTGCTAGGTATATGCTGCTGTTGCAGCCTTCTCGTCTCACATCCATACTCCTCTCATCAGCTGGACTTCCTTTGTCCATTATGACATGCAAAATAGTCACTATGGTGTGTACCACCATGGTGTTCCATCATTCTTTGGCTCAGCAGTCATCCTTGACTTGACTTCTCTCTCTTGTTGGCACCAAAGACATGAACTTTGTATTAAGCTGCATAAATTATTACTAACTATAAAACAAGCTAAACAAAGAGTTATTAGTTAGCTTCAAGGTGTAGTAGAGGCTAGGTTAAGAGGTGGAAAGTGGAACTTTTTAGTGAATAACACACCCCCAAACCTAATCTTTGCTAGTCCTCGAGCAAAATAAAATTTAAATAATATTCTAAGAATTTAAATGCCACTTTTGTAGGGAGCATAGATGCATTTAGATTATGCATCAAGCCTTTTAAATCCCTAAGTGATTCCTAGTGGAGGAGTAAAGTCTCCTGAGGATTTTCAGTGAAGGTACCCACAAACTTCTTATTAAAAATAGTTAACAAAAGTGCAAGCATTATCAAGTTAACTTTCAATGAATCAGAGCATCAGTCCACCCTTGATTCTTTTCAAAAGGTGAGGATTTTAACAAATGAAATGCACAGACCTTTTAACATAAAAACTCTTACATGTCTGCACATCATTTCCAATCAGCTTACACAGAGAAAAATAGCAAGTATATGTCAATACTGAGCTCACTATCAATTCAAAAATTAGGTTTAGGCAATGCCCAATATATTCCAATGTTAGACCCAATGCTTACCAGGGCAGTCTCTCACAAAGAATTTTTAGGGTTTTCATTTTCACACAAGCTCAAGAATAGTTATAGCCCCCAAGGTCTGCAAGCATGAGCATAGGCAAGGCTCTAAATTCTGGCATCATTGACTATTCTTCACCATAGATTGGACAACTCCTCATCTCTACATAACAACTCACTCTAATTAGGATCACAATGTCTTATGACTGGGTTGTAATGTGGCTTATGGGTGTAGGTTGTAAAGAATGGAAGGGTGAAAAGGTTGCAAATTTGAGAAATCAGTAGGTGAAGGAGGTGATTCATGACTTCATCTTCTCTTAATTCAACATATTTCATCTTCATTGATATTTTTCAGACTTGAAGTGGCCAGCTTCTCCTCTTATTTTTATTTTTTTCCAATAAAATTTTCTCTTGACTCCTATCTATTCCTTTTCATTAATTAATTAATTTATTTACTTTTTCTTTTCAATACATATTTCTTTTCTTTTTGTTTTTATTTTCCTGAAATGTCACCTTCTTCCCAGCTGCTACACTGTTATCCTCCTTTTGGATTTCTTCTCCATTCACCAAATGTTGACCCTAGCTTGTCCATCTTTAACTCCTTCTCCTTTACCTTCTGAATTCTCAGAGTGGGGGTAGGTTTGAATCAGGTCCACAGGTTTAGGTGCAAATGCTCAGGTGTGTTTTGAAAAAAATTAGAAATTAAGGCTCAAAAGGTGTATGCACAAGGGCAGTTTATTGGGTTTGATATTTTTAAGCTCAAACTGTCCAAGAAAAGGCCTTGATCCTTTCCTAAATGTCATGGGTACTGTTAGCTATTTCAACTTGGAGATGCCTAACTTCTAGTGAGGAAAAGACTCAGCCAGTCCTTAGAGCAAAAATAATTGCCTAAGACACTCCTCAAAGAGAAAAAAAAAATAATTTTGTAGGCCCAAATCTCACTAGGTATGATCTTCCATTGAACTCCTATGTATGTCCTTACCTTTTTCTCTCTTTAATGGTTTACTAATTGCTGACACAAGTGAGTTTTCTTGGTGTTCACCTCATGGAAATGCTAAAATTTAAAAGTGTTTAATGCCTAAAGGTCTATAAATTTTTTTTTAATTTTCTTTATTTCAAAGTTCCTTAAATGAACTTAGCTCTATTTCTATCTTACTTTCTTGGTTCTACTGCACTTAGGTTAACTATCTCATTGACAAACCTTGCCACACCACCATACCTATGAGGAGTAGTGTCCTCATTGATTCAAAGATAAAGGGTGTGTGCAGCAGAGTATTTTGGTAAAGATCAGACACAAAACAAAGCAAGTAACAATAGCAAACAAAACTCACCCAAACAATTAAAGTAAATAAGAAAAACAGTAGACATGAAGTAAACCAAAAAAAATTCAGACAGCTACCAAAGATAACTTTCATTAATAAGTAGTAATATGTACAATGTAACTGGAAGTAATTGCAAAAGGATGATACAAAAACACCCTAACTAACTACATGTACAAAGTTTAATCATCTGAAGTTTCTACTGCATCAGCTTTGTCTTGGACTCCTTTCCCTTTTTCCTTCTTTAGGGCTGTAGCAGAGGACTTGTATATCTTGGAAGTTGTCTTTTTTTGCTTGGTGCTGCCCCTCTTCTTAGGAGTTGGCTCTGGCTTTGATGCTGATCCCAGGTTTTATCTTTTTGGGCTCTTATGGTTGAGGAGCAGTTGCCCTTGGAGGGGCTTTTGCAGTAAAGAGAGAGGCAGCAACTTCGGCTAAATCTCTGTCACCAATATCAGGTAAGGTCTGCTGCAATGTTACAGCAGTCCTAGCATAGTCATCTACTCTTTCCTCCACCAATCTCAGTGCCAACTGCAAGTTCTTGATTACTGTTGACAAGTAAAAAATACCATTTTTCACCCCTAAACTTAAGTCTTGATAGACCTTTGAGAGAACTAAATAAGTGTTTTAAGTGCCTATGTTGCAGCTAACAATAAAGACAGGCTTAACCATAAAAGCAGCTCAAAAGTGCCAAAAAGATGACAATCCATGTCAGTCCAAAGGAAGGAAGTGAAGAAACAACCTCATCAGCTGTGGAAAGGTCTAAAAGGAAGAGGCAAAGACCTGTAAGGGAAGCAGGGAACAATTCGAACAGAGAAATGCACTACAGAGTTCTTTTCGCAAAGAACCTGCACTTTTCGTAAAGAACCTGGAACTCTGCGAAAAGGGCTAAAACTCCAGGCTTAGTTTTCGAAGAGCATCTGAACTCTTCGAAAAGAAGATTGAACTTTGCCAAAAGGAGAAAACACAATTCGAAAAGAGATTGAACATTTCGAAAAGAGCTTCAGAAGTCACAGCACTTTGCAAAAAGGCCCTTAAGCTCTGCGAAAAGGTATTCTGGAGATTCGCAGCTTTAACAAGGGCAATTCAGTAATCTGTTGCACGCATCCCAATGCATTTTAAAACCAAGTACATTCTGGAAGATTCTGAGCACGAACCAAAGGAATATTCCACCCCATGTGAACACCCAAAGATGAAATTACTTGGCGGGAACTTCTAGAAGCTCAAACAGATTTTTGAATTACATAACAGAATTGATGCTTCTATCACCTGATTGGCTGAACCAGATCGAAGAATTACGATTGGCGTAACAGATCCGGATCCTCGTGCTCGACCACCATTGGTCAATACATTCTGAGCACCTCTGATTGGTTGAAACACATCTGAGTTGGACTTGGGGAAAACTATAAATAGACGAACCATTTGCCCAATTTGGGCATCCAGATTTTGAGTTTCATTTCTAATCCCCCATTTCCCAGCCAGACAGCTTGTCTGCAATCCTTGTAATAGCCTACTTTGTACTTGCATTTGAGAGCTGTGAGATACTACTGTAACTCAAAGGAGAGTTTGCATCCACGACTGCAAATCCGAGAGCTGCTAAGCCGTGCTCTGTAAATTGTAAGGATGAATTTTAAAAGGTTGTTGTAAACTATGCATTCTCCATTAGACTCATGTCAAGGGTTCCTTCTGATCTCCTCAGTACATTAGACTCCTTTAGATTCATTATTGTGCATGCAATTTCCCTTGATTCATTAATCCTGTAAGAATTAGTGTTGGTAACCGAGTCTCTTACAGCATTTGTAGTGATGTTTATTGTTCTGAATTGAGGATTTGGATTAAAAACTATTGGATGGTTTGTGGCCATGAAAGTGGACAGACCATAGCCATAAGCGTAAGCCTAATCCTTGAATTAGATTTATCTCTCTTACATCTGTGCTTGTAGCCAGATGAAGAATGGATCACCTCTGTTGAGCTGCAGTTATTCTCATTAGATTTTAAAGACCAAATCAGATTTAGATATTACTTCTCCATCTTTGTTTCAATCACTCCCCCAACTCGGATCTGGATCATTTAGTTTAAAATTTTCTTTGTTTTTAGTTTGTTAAACGTGACAAATTCAAACCTCTCATCTTATCAGCTTTCTAGATAGGATAAGAAGTCAGATCTGGTAGCTCAGATCTGGAGGTTTATCTTACATTTTAAACAAATTCTCTGTGGACGATCTTTCACTCACTTACTTTTAAAACATGCTACAATTGGCGCTGATCTTGCAGGCTAATTCTCTTCTAACTGTGCCAATATTTCGTTATTTGTTTATATAGTCTAGAACCACTGTAATTTAGCAGCTATAAATCTATTTTTCAAAACTCACATAAATCAAGCACACTAAGAAGCAACAACAAGTTTTTGGCGCCGTTGCCGGGGAATTTGTTCTAAAATAGATAGACCTAAGTTTTCATTTTAATTTTTATCAGTACTAAACTATTCTATTGTTTATACCTGTGCAGTTATTCATATTCCGGTTTTTAAAGAAGGGAAATTACTGAAAGGAATTTTGAAGGTTTGCTGTGCATAATCAGATTTTTTTTTTGTTCTGAGTTGTATGTTTGGTAGGAGGACTCTCAGAGATTCTCCCATTGAATTTAGAAGTTGAAAGGCTACTACGAACCAAACAAACAACATCTGCTACTATGGGTGAAGAACCTCGACTTTTGAGGGATTACTTTGCACTGCTTATAATTCCCTTTTGCATTCAATTTCCCTCGTTGAAGGAAATTATGAGATCAAGTCATCAACTATCCAAATGCTTCCTTCCTTCCATGGGTTGAGTAAGGAAGACCCATACAAACATGTGGATGAATTCTTGTCTCTTTGCACCACATTCAACATAGCTGGACTGGGTCCAGAAGCAACCAAGCTTAGGCTCTTTCCTTTTTCATTAAAGGATAAAGCTAGAGCATGGTTATCCATGTTAGCACCAAACAGTATCACTTCTTGGAATGATTTGCAGTGTCAATTCTTAGCCAAATATTTCCCAATGTCTAAAACAAGCCAATTGAGACAAAGTATCATTTCATTCTCCCAAAACTCAACTGAAACTTTCCATGAAGCATGGGAAAGATTCAAGGAACAATTAAGGCAATGTCCTCATCATCAAATTCCTAGGTGGCAGCTGGTTAAAAGCTTCTATCAAGGAATTGATCAAAAAGGAAAAAATATGGTGGATGCCTCCTGTGGAGGCACTTACTTGCAAAAAACAGTTGAAGAGGTTTGGGACTTATTTGAAGTGATTGGTGAAAACTCAACTCAGCAGGAATCTCTGTCAAGAGAAATTGAAAATCCTGCTAGGTTGAACAACCACCAACCCACCAAAGGGAAGATCTATGAGGTGAATGAGTTGGAAAGAAAGATGGACAATCTAACCACAAAGTTTGATAGATTGATGGACTCACTTAAAACTCCAAATATTTCAAGAGTAGAGGAGGCATGTCTGATATGCCAGTCCCCTACTCATTCACTTGACCAATGTCCTGCTGCATCACAGTTCCCAGATTTAATGGTGGAACAAGCTCATGCTGCTCAATCATTTGGACAGATGCAGTCAAATGAATATCCATGGAGGGCACACCCCAATTTGAGGTGGAACCAAGGGAATTACCAATCCCAACAACAGCAACAACCAAAGAATCAAATGCCTTTCAAAACTGCATGTACCAGACGAGAATTTTATGTCAAACCAAACTTTCAAAGACCCATTCCACAACAACTTTGCGACGATGCCTCGATTCAAAACCCTTCCAGGTCCCTTTCTTTTGAAGATCAAGTCCTAAAGTTCACTTCAGAATTTAGGATCTTTAACAAATCTGTAATTTTCACGAGCATAAAGAAGATTGAAGAAACATTGGGACTTTTCAAATACCTTGGCAAAAAGAGAGGAAGGAAAGTTACCCAGCCAACCTTTGAACAATCCCAAAGGACAGTTCATGGTTGGAGAAGCTTCTAATTCACATGAAGAAGTAAAAACTGTCACCACTTTGAGAAGTGGAAAAATGATAGATAACAAAGTGGGTACTGAAGAAGAAAGAAATGAGGAAGAGGATAAAGATATGCAAAGAAGAGCAAGATAGTGATAGCAGTAAGGTTGGCGTACCTCAGAAAAACCAAAAAAATGAAAAACAGAAAAGTAAAAAAATTTCTGAAAACACTTCTAAAGCTGTAGATGAAAGATTAGTTCCGCATTTACCATTTCCTCATGCAATGAAATCTGTATCCCCTTTTGATAAAGGGAACACAAAAATAGATGAGATGATGGAGACTTTCAAGCAAGTCAAGATAAATTTACCTTTGCTTGAGGCAATCAAACAAATTCCAGCATATGCAAAATTTTTGAAAGATGTTTGCACTCACAAAAGACAATCTAGGATCTGATTGTCCAAAAAGGTCTTTGCTGTGGAAAGAATTAACCAGGTGTTATCCATTGCTACACCTCCTAAACTTCAAGATCCTGGAATCCCCACAATCCCTTGCATTATTGGGGAACACACCATTGAAAAGGCTTTATTAGATCTGGGTGCTAGTGTCAACCTACTTCCATATTCTGTATATGAGAAACTAGGTTTGGGAGAATTAAAACCCACTCATGTGGTGTTACAACTAGCGCATGATCAAAAGAAAGCGAGTAGGGATGATTGAAGATGTATTAGTGGGAGTAGATAAATTCTTCTATCCTGCTGATTTTCTAGTTTTGGATATGGAACCAACTAAAAGTAAAACTTCCATCCTGTCATTTGGGAAGACCATTCTGCTCTGACAAGAAATGCTTGCATTCAATGCGTGTCTGTATTATGGAAGTTTCATTTGGAAACATGAAGGTAAAATTAAATGTTTATAATGCAACTACACAAATTTCAATTCAGCTCAAGAATGTTTTCATGTTGATCTATTGGATGAACTTGTGGAAGGGACTTTACAACAATTTCTGCAGAGTGAAGACTTCACCACAGATGTTAAAGATGCTTGGGGATATGCTGAAAATAAAGCAAGTTGTATCTCAAATTCTGAGGAAATAAATGTTGTGCAAGGAACTCTTAATCAATCAGCAAGTTTCTCTTCTTGGAAACCTGCTACTCTCCCCCTTCCACAAACATCTAAGGTACCTTTGTTACCTTCTTTTCACCCACGATTTAGAACTAAGCTTGCCGGAGAAAATTTGAAGTATGTGTTCTTAGGTAATCATAAATCATTACCTGCCATTATTTCTTCCTCTCTCACAAAGGAGCAAGAGGAAGAACTGTTGATAGTCTTGAAAGAACATAAAAGGACAATTGGTTGGACTATTGCTGATTTAGGAAGAATTAGTCCAGCTGTTTGCATGCACAAAATCCACTTGGAAGAAGATGCAAAGCCTTCTAGAGAAATGCAAAGAAGGTTGAACCCTCATATGCAAGAAGTGGTCATGAAAGAGGTTGTTAAGTTGTTGGATGCAGGTCATTTACCCCATTTCAGATTCATTGGTAGCACCTACGGGTGGTACCTAAGAAACTCTGGAATCAGTTGTAACCTCGATTACGGTGAGTTTATGTCAACCGTGCAAACAACTAGATGGAGAGTGTATTGATTACGTAAAATTAAATGCAATGGCCGAGAAAAGACCATTTCCTCCCATTCATTGATCGATCTTAGATAAGCTAGGTGAAAAGCTTATTACGCTTTTCTTGATGGTTACTCCGTTACAACTGATTCTGTGTAACCACAAGATCGTGAAAGACTACATTCACGTGCCCTTTTGGCACTTTTGCCTATAGGAGAATGCCTTTTGGTCTTTGTAATGCTCCTGCTACCTTCCAAAGATGCATGTATGCAATTTTTTCTGATATGATTGACCAATTTATGGAGATTTTTATGGATGATTTCTTAATCTATGGCAACAGTTTTTCCCAGTGTTTACACCATCTCAAATTGGTACTACAAAGATGCGAAGAAACCAATCTGGTTTTGAGTTGGGAAAAGAGCCATTTCATGGTCACCCAGGGCATTGTCCTTGGCCATGTTGTTTCCCACAAGGGCATTGAGGTGGACAAAGCAAAAATTGAGTTAATTGCACATTTACCACCTCCCAAAATTGTTAAACAAATCAGAAGTTTTTTAGGACATGCTGGATTTTACAGAAGGTTCATCAAGGACTTCAGTAAAATAACTAAACCTCTTTGTCATTTACTGTGCCAAGATGTCCCTTTTATTTTCAATAATGAATGCATGAAGGCTTTTGAATTCCTAAAAAACTGTCTGATTTCAGCTCCAATATTGCAGTCTCCAAATTATTCATTTCCTTTTTAACTGATGTGTGATGCATCAGATTATGCTTTGGGAGCTGTCCTTGGATAGAGAAAAGATAAGCTGCCTCATGTTATAGCTTATGCCAGTAGATCAATGATTGATGCACAGCTCAATTACACAACAACTGAGAAGGAGCTGCTGGCAATTGTTTTTACTTTAGAAAAATTCAGGTCATATGTCTTGGGTTCACAAATAGTGGTGTTCACTGACCACTCTGCCTTGAAATACCTTCTGTTTAAGAAGGACACCAAACCAAGATTAATCAGGTGGATTCTCCTATTATGTGAATTTGATCTGATTAAAGATAAAAAGGTGGAGAATGTGGTGGTGATCACCTCTCCGAATTTTAATCTTTGAGATTGATAGGTTGCCTATCAATGAATCTTCCCCTGATGAGCAACTTTTTGCCACTAGTGAACACACTCCTTGGTTTGCCAACATAGTCAACTTTTTGGCTACTGGAAGAATTCCTCACCATTGGAATAGAATGGATAAAGATCTTTTCTTCTCAAAAGTTAAACACTTCATCTGGGAGGATCCTTATCTGTTTAAGAGTTATGCAGATCAAATCATAAGGAAATGTGTCCCTGACCAAGAATTTCATAGAATACTTTCTATGTGTCATGAACGAACTGTGGAGGTCATTTTAGTGGGAACAAACTCAACAAAAGTTTTGCGTGTGGATTTTATTGGCCTACACTTTTCAAGGATGCCTCAAGAAGATTGTAAATCCTGCCAGAATCGCTGAAATTAGCAAAGATTTCCAAGAGAAACTCAATGCCTTTACACTATTTTGGTAGTTGAGTTGTTTGATGTTTGGGGATAGACTTCATGGGCCCTTTCCTCCTTCCAATGGGAATAACTTCATTTTAGTAGTCAGGATTATGTATCCAAATGGATTGAAGCCACAACTACTAAAACAAATGATCACAAAGTGGTTTTGAAATTTTTAAGGATAACATTTTTCCGTGTTTGGTTTTCCCAGAGCCATTATCAGTGATGGGGGAAGCCATTTTTATAATAGACATTTTGAAACATTGTTGAAGAAATACTCTGTGACTCATAGAGTAGCCACTCCATATCATCCATAAACCAGTGGACAAGTGAAGATTTCAATAGAGAATCAAACATATTTTGGAAAAGACTGTGAAGAAGGACGAAAGGATTGGTCCTTGTTTAATGATGCATTGTGGGCATATAGGACAACCTATAAAACCCCAATTGGTATGTCCCCATTTAGGTTGGTCTATGGCAAAGCATGCCATTTACCAAGAGAGTTAGAATATAAAGCTTTTGGGCCATTAAAACATTGAACATGGATCTAACTTCGCTGGTAATCACAGAAATTGCAACTGTCGAGTTAGAAGAGTCTGAATGGATGCATACACCAATTCAAGATTATATAAAGAGAAAGTCAAAACTTTTCATGATAAAAATTTATTGAGAAAAGAGTTCATGGTTCTAAGGTATGGTTATTTAACTCAAAGCTCAAGTTTTTCCTGTGAAAACTGAGATCCGATGGGAAGGGCCATACAACATCATTCAAGCCAGCTTCTGGAGTCTTGACATCCTTGATCCAAGTAATGGAAGAATCATAAAGGTCAATGGTCGAGGCTCAAACCATGCATTGAAAATACCTGTGAGCCTGTGTGCCCATCTATCATCACGAATCTCCAAAATTTTGATGGTAGAAAATCGTACATTATGTTTGTATATCATAGTTTTGCTTATTTCTCTGCTTTTTGCTTTTATCTCTTTTCATAGTTTAAACATGCTTAAAGTTCAACAAGAAGTCATAATTCGCCAGAAAGTCCAAATTGCTTTTGAATAGACTCGAGTCAGAATGAATCGCTCAAAGCAAAGATGTGCTTTTCGAATAGTTGGTGCTGAAGCCATTTTCTTTTCGAAAAGATAGTTCTGAAGCTAATTTCTTTTCGAAAAGATAGTTCTGAAGCTAATTCCTTTGCGAAATGATGTTTCTGAAGCTGTTAACTTGTCGAATGGTACTGATGCCGTTCGCAATTGTAAAAAGGTCTCTTTTGGAACTTTTCGAAAACTTAAAGGCGCTTTGCGATATTAACTTTGAGTATATTTAAACCCCTTTCGAAGTCGGGGTTTCATTTCAAACTCTTTCTGCAGAGCGACTCTTCACTGCTACCCTACTTCGCTCTCTCCTTGCACGAGTTAACAAGTTTACTACCCTTTTGTAACTGATTGTGTAGATCATTTGCATTTTCAGAGAAGGATTTCAGCTTGTAATCTGGGGGAATTCTGTAAAGCAAACAACTCGTTCAAACATAAACCCTAGATCTCGGTATTTCTCTACCCATTCTCTCTGGTTATCATTTAGTAAGTTGATTCTATGTCAGCATCTATTTTGGGCATTTTTTTTACATCAATCGAGAATGGGAAAAGCAGAGAAATCATTGGCCGCAATGTTCTCCAAATCCTCTGCTAAGAAAGTGAGCAAACCGACACCAAAAGCAAAAGGAAAAGCCAAAACTTCAACTAAACGAAAACTTTCACTCGACAAGCCAGACAGGGTGGAGAAAGGTAAGAAAATTAGACATGAGGAACCCACCCCTGCTGCTGCTAGCCCTGAGCCTGAGCTTACTCCTCTGCCCATTCATTTGGTCCTACCAAATCCCTTCATTGACACTCAGAAACTAATACCCGAGCTGATGGTAGACGAAACTTTTTTCGTCACCAAACCAGAGTGCTTGCCATCCTTAAGATACCTTAGAGAGGCTTCACTAAGCAATATCCTTACCCCCTTGCCAGAGAAAATTTACCCGAGGATGGTGAAGTTATGGTACCAAAACCTAGTCAAGGTCACGGAAAAAGATGCTGATGTCCCTACCCTTGTAATTTTCATTGATGATTGCGATCTTACTGTGACATTTGAAGACATAGGGAATGCTTTAGGGATACCATTTCAATTTGATCCCTCTGGTCCTTTGGCTGCTCCAGAAACGGCCTCTTTTAGAGAGATAGCTGCCCATTTAACCCAAGGTATTGTGGGCAGGGCGATCCATCATGAGAAGAGACCTTGCCCCCAATTTATATTAATGGATTCCATTTTAAGGGGCAGCTTTTATGTCATCGGGCACACCAAGAGAGGAGAACACCAATTTTAGAGGCCCTCTTTCATTTCTCCAAGGCGTTTTCAATGCCCCTATGTTAATTTTGAAGCTATGGCTGATGTAAGTACTAAGTCAAGAAAGAGCGAAGATAGCTGGCCTACCATTTGGCGTGATTGATCACGCCTCCTTAGAGCCAAATTTGACATTGGTAGTGAGGAGCCATTTGAAGTCATTACCCCTCACAATTTTGGGAAAGAGGCTTGAAGCCGCAAGCTATGCCGAGAAGGATGAGAGAGGCAGTGAACTGCACATGCCCTCATCGCACCGAACCTGCAGTGTGATTGAGCGGAACCCACATCCGCAGATGAGCCTCCACCAAGCCACCCCGCAGCTACATTTGAGCTTACAATTGAGCCCGCCTGCCATGTTGCTGATCCAAATTTGTCGAAGAAACTTTGCCCGATCCACTTACGCCAACTCTGTGGTGACCAACTCTTTAGCTACCCCACTTCTTGAAACATCTCTCACAAGACTTTTGGTGACCAACGCTCACTTGCACCTACTCTGGAGGAAGTTGCCCTTGCACCCTACTCCCCTACTCAAGCCCATGCACTTTCACCTATCCCAGCTGTCCCATCTCCCACTCATTCCATCATTCCAATTGTCGACTCCCCCTCTACACCAAGCACTCCAACCATTCTAACACCACCAATTTCACCCGCCAATGCCTAGGCTTTAGAGGAGTTAGCTAGATTTTATTGCCCCATCCCCGCACTCCTCTGCTCCAAAGCCCTCAAATTCCCCGCTCCATCACCCACACACCGAGACCTCCCTACACCAACCCGAGCCCTTCACTCTGAGGCCTACTCTTCTCTAATGGGTTCTATTTTGAAACCATGGGGCTAGACCCCACCCCTATACTGCTCCTCCTCCCTTCACCCACTTTCCAACCTCTCCTTTACAGCCCATTGCACCTCCTCCCTCCACCTCGCTTGTCCTAGTCTCTACTATGCCCACCTCTCCCACCGCATCCATTAACCAAAGCCTTACCTACCTCCAATCCATCCAAGCCCAACTTCAAATCAACACAATCAATCAGAATCCATGGAACTGCCTCCATACCTTAGCTTCCACATCCCAAACAACCACCATTTCCCACATGCCTATTTTTTCTTCCCTGTGCCACCCAAACGGATCCAGAGGTAATATTGGTTGATTTGCCCACCCCCACCACTACTACCAAGGCAGCACACACTGAAACTGAAGCTCCTTTGATTCCATCCCTTCACCACTCCCCATTTTCTCCGAGCAAGCCACTCCATGCACTCTTGTCCCCTTTCTAGCCACTTCTCCCCCCCCTACCACAGTTGGGCCACCTCTAGTCCCCTACCATTCCATTCCCCTCCCCCGATATGCCACCCTCATCAAAGCCATGGAAAATAACCCTTATATCCGCAGAGATGTTCAAAAGGGGCTAGCTGATTTGCAAGCTTACATCCGCACCCCCTATGAAAACCAAATCAGGAAGTTAGAGATTTTTATGAAATTTGAAATAGATAAAATGCGGACTCATTGGGTCAAACATTTCAAATGGTCAGATCGAAAGCAACACAAGGTGTCCATGTTGCAAGCCCAACGGATCAAGAAAAATTGAAGACCACTAGCCTCACCAAACACCTTGGCCTCATCGGAAAGATCAAATGAGGAGTACATCGAGCTACAAAACACCATTCGAGAGAGCTCAATCAAGTTGAGACTCCAACACCGACTCTAGCTCGATTCGACTGACTCCAGGTTCGAGCCACCTAAACCAACCTATGATACGATTTTGACCCCGATTATTAGCTCTCCTTGTACTTTTGTGTTATACTGATTGTAATAGAAAATTCTGTTTTGTATACTACTGTGCATTTTTGTCTGTCTTCTTGCCATTATTACTTTTATTGTTTTTCTTTCTTATATTTTTCCTCTATTTTGGACCAGTGGACCTCCCCCTTTGGTTTGGGGGTATGTATGCCAATAAAATAAGTAAGTTAATGCTTCTGCACTTATGATCGAGAACTTTTGAAAATGAAGTCATGTCACACTTGTTTTGAAAAATGAGGAAGTTAAAATTTTTTTAAATGAATTTCTACTGTAATTCTGAAGACTTTCATGAAGTAAATGTCAGGAAATTTCCAAAAGAAAATTGATGTTTTAGTAAACCTAAAATGAAGGAAAGCAGTGAAGATATACCTCAAGAAGTTGATATAAAACCACACCCAGTGAGGTTTGAGCCTGAAATGTATTCTTTGGAGGTATGCTTTGGCAATATTTTCTGCTTTTAGGGACTATGTGAATCTGCTTACTTACACTAGAAGTTACACATATCCAAATTGAAATATTTTTGATAGCACTCATGATATTAAAGACATGATGTAAGGCCTCCTTTTGAACAGTTTGAACCTTACAAAGCCCCACCTTTTAAAACTACCTTGATACACACCCGGTTGAGTCAGTATAAATCAATGAATCCTTTGAAATCTCATCCAATAAACCTCATCAGTTTCATTTAGCCTAACCCTACCCTGAGAAGTCAGAAGAGAAAGGGAAGAAAGCTGAGGGAAGGAGAATTGAGTAACAATTTAATAGCAAAAGAAGGGTAAAAGTTGAAGGCAATGATGAAACATCAGAGGGAATATGGCATGCTGTCAGTGCTAATTCGAAAAAGAAAAGAAAAATATTTAAGCAAAACAAAAGAAAGAAGGCATTTTCATTGGAAGTTTGAAAAAGAAAGAGAAAAAGATGGCCACTTTGGCTCTGAAAATTCAAAAGAAGAAGATGAAACTATGCTGAAGAAAAGTGGGTTTGCATATAACCTCCTGACCTTGACTGACTTCTCAAATATGAACACCTTTCCAACCCTTTTTAGAGATTTCACCCATCAGCCACAATCAAACCCAAGTAAAAGTCCTTATTGATCATTGATGGATTGAGCTATCACATGGAGATAAGAATTTGTGTAGTCTATGGTGAAAGGAGCAGTGAATTTTTAACTAAAAGCAATGCCTATGCTCACCTTACTCCTATTTGAGGACTCAGAATTGCTCTTAATTTGTGAAATAGTACAAGCCTCTCATTTGCTTATTGATTGAAAATCCTGGTAAGAATTGGGTTTAAAATCAACTGATTAGGGTAACATCCAAGCTGGATTCCTAAATCAAAGGCTAGCTGCTCAGTAATTTTCCACATAAATGGCCTCTGACATAAATCGACTGAGTAGTAATAAGAATTACTGCAGAATTTTAGTTTTAAACTGATAGCTTTCTTGAAAAACCTTCTTACAAAATAACTGATGCAAGTGCGGATAATCAATTGAGGAAAGTGTAATAATCCGTGATCTTAACTAACTTATTGAAGAAGTTTGTGGGTACCTTCACTGGAAAACCCTCAGGAGACTTCACTCCTCCACTAGGGATCACCTAGGGGTTTAAAAGGCTTGTTGCATAGGATAAATGCAACTGTGCTCCCTACAAAAGTGGCTCTTTACTTTTTTTTTTTTTTTTTAATTCTTTTCTTTGCTCAGGGACTAGCAAAGCTTAGGTTTGGGGGTGTGTTGACAAGTGAAAAATACCATTTTTCACCCCTAAACTTAAGTCTTGATAGACCTTTGAGAGAACTAAATAAGTGTTTTAAGTGCCTATGTTGCAGCTAACAATAAAGACAGGCTTAACCATAAAAGCAGCTCAAAAGTGCCAAAAAGATGACAATCCATGTCAGTCCAAAGGAAGGAAGTGAAGAAACAACCTCATCAGCTGTGGAAAGGTCTAAAAGGAAGAGGCAAAGACCTGTAAGGGAAGCAGGGAACAATTCGAACAGAGAAATGCACTACAGAGTTCTTTTCGCAAAGAACCTGCACTTTTCGTAAAGAACCTGGAACTCTGCGAAAAGGACTAAAACTCCAGGCTTAGTTTTCGAAGAGCATCTGAACTCTTCGAAAAGAAGATTGAACTTTGCGAAAAGGAGAAAACACAATTCGAAAAGAGATTGAACATTGCAAAAAGAGCTTCAGAAGTCACAGCACTTTGCGAAAAGGCCCTTAAGCTCTGCGAAAAGGTATTCTGGAGATTCGCAGCTTTAACAAGGGCAATTCAGTAATCTGTTGCATGCGTCCCAATGCATTTTAAAACCCAAGGACATTCCGGAAGATTCTGAGCACGAACCAAAGGCATATTCCACCCCATGTGAACACCCAAAGATGAAATTACTTGGCGGGAACTTCTAAAAGCTCAAACAGATTTTTGAATTACATAACAGAATTGATGCTTCTATCACCTGATTGGCTGAACCAGATCGAAGAATTCTAATTGGCCATAACAGATCTGGATCCTCGTGCTCGACCACCATTGGTCAATACATTCTGAGCACCTCTGATTGGTTGAAACACATCTGAGTTGGACTTGGGGAAAACTATAAATAGACGAACCATTTGCCCAATTTGGGCATCCAGATTTTGAGTTTCATTTCTAATCCCCCATTTCCCAGCCAGACAGCTTGTCTGCAATCCTTGTAATAGCTTACTTTGTACTTGCATTTGAGAGCTGTGAGATACTACTGTAACTCAAAGGAGAGTTTGCATCCACGACTGCAAATCCGAGAGCTGCTAAGCCGTGCTCTGTAAATTGTAAGGATGAATTTTAAAAGGTTGTCAGAACTATGCATTCTCCATTGGACTCATGTCAAGGGTTCCTTCCGATCTCCTCGACATTAGACTCCTTTAGATTCATTGTTGTGCATGCAATTTCCCTTGATTCATTAATCCTGTAAGAATTAGTGTTGGTAACCTAGTCTCTTACAGCATTTGTAGTGATGTTTATTGTTCTGAATTGAGGATTTGGATTAAAAACTATTGGATGGTTTGTGGCCATTAAAGTGGACAGACCATAGCCATAAGCATAAGCCTAATGCTTGAATTAGATTTATCTCTCTTACATCTGTGCTTGTAGCCAGATGAAGAATGGATCACCTCTGTTGAGCTGCAGTTATTCTCATTAGATTTCAAAGACCAAATCAGATTTAGATATTACTTCTCCATCTTTGTTTCAATCACTCCCCCAACTCGGATCTGGATCATTTAGTTTAAAATTTTCTTTGTTTTTAGTTTGTTAAACGTGACAAATTCAAACCTCTCATCTTATCAGCTTTCTAGCTAGGATAAGAAGCCAGATCTGGTAGCTCAGATATGGAGGTTTATCTTACATTTTAAACAAATTCTCTATGGACGATCTTTCACTCACTTACTTTTAAAACTTGCTACAATTGGCCCTGATCTTGCAGGCTAATTCTCTTCTAACTGTGCCGATATTTCGTTATTTGTTTATATAGTCTAGAACCACTGTAATTTAGCAGCTATAAATCTATTTTTCAAAACTCACATAAATCAAGCACACTAAGAAGCAACAACAATTACATCCTCCATCTCATAAGCTCTAGGAAGGGTTGCTTGACTGTGGTTCTCAGGTTAGCCATGCCTCTCATGACATCCCTCTTGATGTAAACATTTTCCTTCATGGCTCTAAGGAGGGTGCAGTATGGTGGCATGGGGTTGAAAGAGGCTAGTAATATGGGCTACTCAGTAGTTGAAGAAGGGCCAGCCAGCAATGATGAAGGGATGGATGATGGCATGGGTGGGGTGGGAGTAGAGGGTATAGGCTGGGGAACTTGAGATTCAAGTAAGGTCAGGTCTATTATCTCTTGATATATTTGGGAGGCTTTTGAGGAGGTGGGGATTAGATTTTCTACATCTATGGCAGCATCAAATGTTGCTATTGCAGGTGAGGTTTCAAGTTGGGGTTGTTGGAAAGTGAGTTCCAGAGATGGTAAATTTAATTGGAGAAATTTTTGGAATAGTTTTAATGGGTGTAGCAGCAATAGGTGTTGCTGCTATTGTTAAGGGTTGGGGTAGGTGAAGAGACAAATGGCTGTTGAGAAGGTTAGATTAAAATTGATAATGTGGACAAGATGACTTATAAACTAGTTTGAATGGAGGCCTGGTTTTGGAGGGTAGAGTTCATGGCTTGGAGGTTGGCTTCAATGGGTATTTGGGTTTGGGTATTGGCCATCACTTAGGTTTGAAGGGAGAGGAGGAGGTTAAGGATTTGGGATAGGGGATCAGGTATGATAGGGGCTATGGGTTGGGTGGCTGTGATTGGTTGAAATGGAGAGGTGGGTGAATGATGAAAGTTTGTTGGTTGTGGGAAAGTAGGAGGGATAAAGTGATGGGGCTGTGGTGACTCTGGGAGAGGAGTAAACTCATAATTGATCTCTCCTATAGTAAAGGTCATCATGGCTGAGTACCCCTCTCCTGAAAAGGGGTCTTGGTCATGGATAGGGGAATAAGGAATGGATTGGCCCAAAGGTACAAGGGTATCAGGTTCAATTGTGATAGAGGGTTCAGTGGGGTGAGGTGAGGCTAGTGGGGAGCTGTGAGTGATGACAAGAATTTGGGGCTCACTTTCAACATGGGGTACTGAAGTGGCTTGGGCTGGTGAGGGAGGTTGCATGTCAATGGTTGGGTCTGATATGGATGTTGTTGCAGGGGTAGTGATGGATTGGGAGACATAGGTAGGTTGGGGTTGATTGGGGCCTTTGGCTTGTTTCCTCTTTTTGTATGTGACTTTAACAGGTGGGCTGGGATGGGCAATGGAGGGTGGTACTGCTAAAGTTATAGCAGGTATAATTGGGATGAATGTGCTAGTTGTGGCTGAGAAAATGGGTAAAGGAACAAGTATAGGTGATGTAGCTATAGATGGCTGTGGGTTTGGGATGGTGGTAGATGTTGATATAGGAATAAAGGTTATGGGTGCTAAGGTAATGGTGGTTGGCATGGTAGTGCTGGCTGGCATAGTGATGGAGATGGTTGTGGAAGGTGATTGTGTAGATGATGATGGTGGAATGGGTCGAGATGGTAATGGGATGGTGGTAGTAGTTATGGCAGCGATGGCTGGTACATTTGAGGTGGTTGCCTGAGAGATAGCAGCAGAATTGGCAGCCAAGGCAGCAGCAGTTGCTTCTTAAATTGTGGGAGCTACTTCAGCTAGCAACTCCTCCTTCTTATTTTCCTCAATTAAAGTACCACTGATCCCCCATTTCTTCTTTCCACATTTCCTGGGGGCCAGGGTAATGGTCTCCTCATTTATCTAAAAATGATAGCCTCCTAGCTGTAGTAAGGCTCTAATGAGCCTGCAGTAGGGCAATAAATGGGGCTTCTGCTCCTTCACCTTCTCATGTTTATCTTTCATTCCTTCAAAGATGAGCTTTGCAGCATAAATGTAGTGGTTGCAGTGGAAGGAGTATAGGGCATCAACAATGAGAGACCTCCTCTCCTGCTGGTGCCTAGAGCAATAAACATTCTTTCTCAGCACTCCATCCATAAATCTCAGGCTTGGGTGTAGGTCTCTCTTTCGAATTAATAGCCCTGAGGCTGTGATCCCTCCTATGAGTTCCTTGGAAATTTCTGGGATTGTGGCTGTCAAAGGAGGACCCAAGCCACACTCTAGGCTATATTTGGCTAGTTTATTCAGAATCTCAGCAATGGTTGTTTGGCTAAACAGCATCTCAAAGTCATCTATCAAAACCAGCAGTGCTAGGTTCCCTTCATCCCCAGTCTTCACCCTTATGTTCTGGTAAAATAGTTGCACTAGTCTAGAGAAGACTAGCTGTAGTGGGGGTCTCAATAGGGGTAGCAGTGTGGCTTTGGTTAGGTATTCTATTGATTTAGTTGTCTCAAACAGTTCCTCAAAGGCCTTGTCAAAGGTAGTCTCTGTTTCCAACTTTATTGCAGCCACAAACTCAGAGGGAATTCTGAGTGACTCATTATTTGATTCCTCCTCTTGGGCATCTCAGGGACCACCCCCTTGCCCTTTTTTTTTGCTTTTTCTTAGATTTCTCAGGGCTTTTGGCTGGTGGGTGGTCTCTGGCCCTCTTTTTAGGGGCAGATTTCTTCTTTGGAGCAGAGGCATCAAAGGCCATAGCCTTGGCCCTCTTCACAGGGGCAGCCCTTTTCTTAATTGGTTCCACTTGGGGTTCCGCAGATTGTGTAGGTATCTCAGAGGTCTCTGCAGTGGAGGCCTTTGCAATCCTCACCGATTTTCGTGTGGCCACAGGGCTCCCAGAAGGTGAGGGGTTCAGCATGGCAGCCAATGTATCAATGAATTTTGAACCAGTGGCCATGGCTACTCAAATCCTTCGAAATATGAACTTTAAAGTCACAGATTGTGTAATGCACACTTTAAAAATAAAATTGCACCCAAATTCCTCCCTACTTAACACTAAAACCTATCCAATCAAATCAATTGAGAGAGTGAGAAATCTTACCACCAAAGAGATAGGGTTTTTGTCTAAAAGTTGTCCACTGTATCAAATCTCCTCAAACCATGTGCAAAATGATCAGGAAGGTTTGTGGAACACAATGGTAGGAGATAAGTGGCTGAGTTGGAGTGGTTTTGGCAATAGAGAAGAAAGAAGGGAGGAGGAAAATCAGAAATGTGTAATGGAGGCTAGGGCAAAGAGAAGTGAATGAGGAAATGAAGAATTTTGCAGGGAATAAGTGATGAACCCGTGCCTCGTGTAGTTCTCGCCAAGCACTCACGTGGTTAAAGTTCTTCTCACTCAGCAAACATGAGGTCTCGTGAGAAATGTTTATTAAGGTGATCAGGAGTTTCGTGAGGTTAATTGTGGAGTTGTCTGGGTTCTTAGCGTGCGAGAGGAACTTGCATCTTTCACACAGTTGAGCTTTCAAACTCATGAGGAAGAAAACACATGACCTTCAATTTTTGCGTAGTTTAATGTCACAGAGAAGCCGTAGCCTTGCGAGGATCCATCTGTGGCTTCCTTCAGGCAATTCACTTGCGCGGTTTTTGCGAGGCAACATAGGTCATTATAGAGTCTCGCGAGAAAGCCCAAAATGATTCGCGAGTGTGAAATTGAGGTCTTTGAGCCTCGTGACAAGTCAAAGCTCTCTTTCTCAGTGCTACACATTGGCCAGTGCATCCATACTCACATGCACCTAGCCATTGTGCATCAACTCCAACTCCCTTCAAATGTAATCCATTTCATCATGATAATTGTATGCCCATTACCAACATATGTACATTAAAAATTAAGAATGCTAATGATTTTCAATTATAGCTAATTCATGACATTTACAATGACAGCACCTCAACCCACACAACAGCAACAGAACATGCACATCAACATCAAGTCCATGCACATTAAATCCAGATGACAAACATGCACATCATATCAACAACACACAACTCAAAACAAAATAGAACAAAATATGCAAATCAACAACACAATAAAAACACTACATGATAGATTTTTAAATAAAACAAAACACAAATTCAACAACTATGGTACACAATGTATAAAGTTGTGGATCACTAATCAGTGGGAGGTTCATGCAGGTGGATGGTCTGAGGAGGCTTCACAGAATTTTCTACACAAACTTTTAGCCTTTGACCATTCACTTTCATGATCTTCCTAGACATGGGATCCAAGATCTCCACAGCACCAGATGGGGAGGCATGGATGACACTGTAAGGTCCATCCCATCTGAATTTTAACTTCCCTAGAAAGAATTTTAATTTGGAGTTGAGAAGCCAAACCTTGGTACCAGCATTGAAGTCTTTCCTCATTAGTTTCTTGTTAAAGAATGCCTTTTATCTCTCCTTGTAGATTCTTGCATTTGTATAGGCTTCCAATCTCAGCTCATCAAGCTTTGACAGTTATAATTTCTTGTAAGAACCAACAGCAGTTAGATCAAAATTTAGTATTTTAATAGCCCAGTAGGCTCTGTGCTCTAACTCCACTAGCAAGTGACAGGCCTTGCCATAGACCAGCCTAAAAGGGGACATACCAATAGGAGTCTTATGGGCAGTCCTATAAGCCCACAAAGCATCATTCAACTTCGGTGCCCAGTCGTTTCTATCTGTCCTCAAAGTCTTCTCCAAGATGTGCTTGATCTCCCTATTAGAAATTTTAACTTGCCCACTGGTCTGTGGGTGGTAGGTAGTTGCAATTCTGTGTGTAATATAATACTTTTTGAGCAGATTCTCAAAAGACCTGTTACATAAATGACTCCCCCCATCACTAATGATAACTCTGGGGGTGCTAAACCTGGAGAAGATATTGTCCTTTAAAATTTTAAGGACAACTATGTGGTCATTTATTCTTGTGGCAATGGCTTTCACCCATTTGGACACATAGTCCACTGCCACAAGTATAAAATGGAAACCCATAGAAGGAGGAAAGGAGCCCATAAAATCAATCTCCCAGATGTTAAACAATTCTACCACAAGGATGGGTTGCAATGGCATTAAATCTCTCTAGGAAATGCCTCCAAACCTTTGACATCTTCCACAGGCTTTGCAATGTATATATGCATCTTTGAACAAAGAGGGCCAATAAAACCCACATTGTAAAACTTTTGCAGCTGTCTTTTTGCCACTAAAGTGACCTCCACAGGCCTGCTTATGGCACATAGAAAGAATGCTATGGAACTCACTTTTAGGCACACATCTCCTAACCATCTGATCTACACAATGTTTATATAAGTATAAATCCTCCCACAAAAAATATTTGACTTGACAGAAGAACAGGTCTTTTGCCACTAAAGTGACCTCCACAAGCCTACTTATGACACATAGAAAGAATGCTATGGAACTCACTTTCAGGCACACATCTCCTAACCATCTAATCTGCACAATACTTATATAGGTATGAATCCTCTCACAGAAAATATTTGACCTGAGAGAAGAACAGGTCTTGGTCCATCTTGGACCAGTGAGGAGAGATCCTACCAACAATAAGAAAATTCACAATATGTGCAAACCAGGGCACACTAGATTGCATAGCAAATAACTGCTCGTCAGGGAACAATTCATTGACAGGTGCTGCTGCACATTCTTCCAAAACAATTCAAGAGAGGTGGTCAGCCACCGCATTCTCAACTCCTTTCTTATCCTTGATCTCAAGATCAAACTCCTACACTAAGAGGATCCAATTGATTAGCCTTGGCTTGACATCCTTCTTGGCCAACAGGTATTTTAGGGCTAAGTGATCACTAAAAATAATAATTTTAAACTCAAGCAGGTAGGGTCTAAACTTATCCACAATAAACACTACAGTAAGCAACTCCTTCTCATTGGTGGTGTAGTTGAGCTGAGCTTCTGCTAGTGTTTTGCTTGCATAATAAATCACTATAGGCAACTTATCTTTTCTCTGTCCTAAGACAACACCTATGGCCAAGTCTGATGCATCACACATCAGTTCAAAGGGGAGTGAGTAATCTAAGGCCTGAATTATAAGAGCAGTGATAAGGCACTTTTTTAAGACTTTAAAGGCCTCAAGGCACTCAGCAGAAAATTCAAATGGCACATCCTAACACAGTAGGTGGCACAATGGCTTTACAATTTTGTTGAAGTCCTTAATGAACCTCCTTTAAAATCCAACATGTCCTAAGAAGGATTTGATTTGCTTGACAGTCCTGAGTGGGGGCAAGTGTGAGAACAGGTCCACTTTAGCCTTGTCAACCTCTATTCCTCTGTGAGAGACCACATGGCCTAACATAATTTCTTGTATTACCATAAAGTGGCTCTTTTCCCAGCTTAAGACCAAACTGGTCTCTTCACATCTTTGTAAAATTAGGTCAAGGTGACTCAAGCACTGGCTAAAGCTGTCCCCATAAACTGAAAAATCATCTATGAAGATTTCCAAAAACTTGTCAATCATATCAGAAAAAATTGCATATATGCTCCTCTGAAATGTGACTGGGGCATTACACAGTCTAAAAGGCATCCTCCTATAAGCAAAGGTGCCAAAGGGACATGTGAAAGTAATTTTTTCTTGATCTTGAGGATACACAGGGATTTAGTTATACCCTGGGTATCCATCAAGAAAACAGTAAAATACCTTCCTAGCCAATTTATCTAGGATTTGGTCAATGAAGGGGAGAGGGAAGTGGTCTTTCCTGGTCTTGGAGTTGAGTTTTCTATAATCAATGCAAACTCTCTAGCCAGTGGTCTCTCTGGCTGACATCAACTCTCCAGAATCAGAAATAATGACTATTACACCTGACTTTTCGAGTACCACCTGGATAGGTGACACCCACTCTGAATCTGAAATAGGGTAAATCACCCCTGCATCTAATAGTTTTACTATCTCCTTCAAGACCACCTCCTGCATGTGAGGATTAAGTTTCCTCTGCATCTCCCTAGAGGGTTTTGCACCCTATTCTAAGTGAATTTTGTGTATGAAAAATGAGGAATCAATGCCCCTTAGATAAGCAATTGTCCACCCCATTGCGTTTGTGTGCTTCTTGAGAACACTCAATAACTCCTCCTTCTGCTCACTAGTGAGAGAGGAAGATATAATCACTGGAAGCTTTTTATTTTGTCCCAAGAAGACATACTTTAATGTGTCTAGCAGGCAGTTGTTTTAGCTCCAGCTCAGGGGGCTTTCAATGGAAGGCAACAAAGGTGCCTTGGTGGTTTGAGGAAGGGGCAACAATGTAGGTTTCTAGCTGGAATGCTGCACTAGGCCCATAGAAGACTCTATTTTGGTACTGTCTTCTGTCATGAGAACTTGGGCCTCCTCCTTAACCATTCTCCAAATATTTTCTAGGTTTTCAACAACATCATCCCAATCCAACAAATTGGCTATCTCTTATTTCACTAGGTCATCTAGTACATCTATTGCATAGCAGTCCTCAATGTCCATCTGAGTCTGCCTAGCACCATTATACACATTTAATTGAGCCTTCATGTTCCCAAAGGTAACCTCCATCACCCCTGACCTACATTGAATGTAAGCATTGGCAGTGGCCAAGAATGGCCTTCCCAGGATGATAGGAATTGGGGTTTTACTTTTGTAAGGGTCCATGTCCAAAACTAGGAAATCGGCATGATAGTAGAACTTATCCACCCCTACCAAAACATCCTCCACCACACCCACAGGTCTCCTCTTAGACCTATTAGCCAGCTGGAGCACAACTAATATGGATTTTAACTCTCCCAAACCTAGCTCCTCATACACAGAATATGAGAGCAGGTTCACACTGGCCCCTAAGTCCATGAGGGACTAATAGTATGGTTTCTAATTATGCAGTGTATAGTAGGTACCCCTGGGTCCTGTAGTTTGTGGGGCAGGCAACTAAATTTTTTGCCTTGGTACATATCCTTGATTAAACTGATACTGAGGTCTGTATGGAGCTGCCAACTGCTACTGCTAGGGCTGAGGGTATGTATCTTGTCTCCACCTCAAATTTGGGTGGTTTCTCCATGTGTACCCAGCAGGTTGCTGCCCATATGCTTGGGCAGCATTAGCATGTTCCAAAAATAACTTAGGGAACTGGTTAGCTGATGGACAATCTTGAAGTGAATGTGAGGGAGATTGGCATATCAGACATGTCTCTTCCACCTGTGCAGCCATCCTAGGCAGCATCACATTCATCAATTTATCAAACTTTAAACTGAGATTGTCCACCTTCCTTTCTAATTCACTTTGCACCTTAACCTCATACATTCGTCCTCTAGGGGTGGACTCTTTCACCAATTTAGCTGGGGTCTTCCTGTCATTGCGAGACAGTGACTCTTGCTGCATGAAATTCTCCCCTATGATGTCAAACAACTCTCATGTCTCATCAGCTTTCTTGTGAAGGTAACTACCACCATATTAGGCATCCACCATATCCCTACTTTTGAGATTAATTCCTTGGTAAAATACTTACATAAGTTGCCAGTATGGAATTTGGTGGTGGGGACATTGTTTTAACATTTCTTGAAACCTCTCCCATGCCTCATAAAAATCTTCAGTTGAGGACTGAGTAAATGACAATATGTTTGCCCTCATCTGACTAGTTTTATTCATGGGAAAGAATTTAGCAAGAAATTGGCTTTGGAGGTCACTCCATGTCTAGATGCTATTGGTTGGGAGCTTAGAGAGCCAGGTGCTGGCTTTATCCTTTAGGAAAAAAGGAAAAAGCCTCAGTTTGATGGCTTCAAGTCCCAAGCCAGCAATGTTAAATATGGTGCACAGTGCTAAAAATTGATCAGTGTTCTTGTAAGGATCTTCCTTACTGAGCCCATGAAAAGATGGCAACATGTTAATGGTGGAGGACTTGATTTCATAGTTTCCTTCAACTGAAGGGAATTCTATGCAAAAGAAAGATGTGTAATCCCCAGGTGCATTATATTTCTTCAGAGTTCTTTGCCTCTCAGTCATGACAGCTGGCTCAGTTTCAATAATAGGGGCTGGTGTGTTGTTTCTATGTCTAAGGACCCTGTCAACCTCAGGATTTGGAGGTTCCAACTCAGGGTTTAAGGACCTTCTACGAAGCATACTCACATAGAATCAATAGGTAAAGAAGATGCTCACAGCACAAAAAAAAAATTGCAAACTAAAATAACAACTAAACAGATTTATAACTAAACTATTGATAGGAAATTCAACACAAATGAACTGAGTTTTAGGGTAAAAGAAGTGCAAACAGACCTAGCTGAACTCCAGCTATAGCTGTAGATTTTCCCTACTGCTGTTGTCCAATTCTGTAAAAACTCCATAAAAAATTAGTAGTACTTTTTATTCTATTAAAGACACAGCTACAAAGAATTTTTTAGACTAAATTAAAATACAACTCAGGTCTACTAAAAAGATCAATATTTCCCGACAGTGGCGCCAAAAACTTATTGGTTTATTTATCTAGAGTGCTATCTTGTTATTAGTGAGAAAACAGTGGTGAATAAAAATAAATCAAAAGTAAAGAGATGGAAATTGGTTAAAACAGTAAGTCTGAAATACATAGCCTGCAAGATATAGGGCTGTTGTAGTAAGTTTTGAGTAAGTAAGAGTTTGTCCCATAGAGAAACAGATCTAAAACCCAAAATGGGTTATATTAGTCGGCCTCCAGATCTGGCTATATATCTGACAATCCTAGAGAAAGGGAGTTGGGTGTCGCAACTATACTAAATTATCACTAAAAGAAGGGAAATAAAGTGTAGTCCTATCCTAAAGAAAGGGGTTATGAAGATGGTGGTGATGGTGTGTTAAAATAAGGATAAAATAATGGGAAGCAGGTAATTAAGCTAAGGTTAAAACAGTTATGTAACTCAGATTTAGGGTTGTCTCTGTAGCAAACCTTTCGATGGCTACAAGCCCATCTACAAGGAAGATGTATCCAACTTAATCCTTATGGTTTGACCTGGTCTCTTAAGGATATAACCTGTCCACTTTAATGGTCACAGACTATCCAATAAAGAGGATCAAATCACATGGATAAAATCAGAAAACCAATCTGATCTAATAGAATAGACTGATCTTAAGGCTATAACCTATCCACTTAAATGGTCATAGATTATCCAATAGATGTCCTCCTCCCAATGGATCAAATCAGAATATTAAAACTATTACAGACACCATGTATGCCAGGCTACATGCTCAGGCATCCATGGGAGAAAATAGTTCTTGAACAAACTAGTGGAAACCATTGTAGTTCAAAAGTTATCTAGAGACTTTAAATGGAGCTGGTCATTGCTACAAAAGGACTGCAATGACTCAGCTCACAAGTCTACAATCTCTATAGAGAAATATGATCTAACATCTAATGTTGGTTAAGTACAACAGAGGAGAGTTTGTTCCTGCAACAACCTCTAACAAGGCTACAAGCTCAAGTGCAGAGAAGAAGAATCCTTTTTAGATTTGTGGCTTGGAATCACCGTAGGGCTATAGTCTATCCACTTAAATGGTCACAGGTTATCCACACCACAGGGGATTGAGATGGAACATGTAAATTGCTGCCACTATGGTCCCAGGGCTACAAGCTCAAGATCCCATGGGCATTTCAAATCAGCTCAAGTCCTAGATGCATGGCATAGATTCAACAAAACTATGGACAAATAGGCAATGACAGATTGAACATATATTGAAAATACAAATTTCATTGATCAACACAATACTTACAATGAGATTTCTCAAGGCAGTAGCCTTGTGTATAACAGCTCATCAACTAATCCCAATGTTCATTAGACCCATTACAAAATTGATAAAACTAAACCAAATTGCTTACAATAGATGTAGCCGCAAGTGCTGGGCTAAGAGAGAAGAAAAAAAATGGAAAAAGAGGTGATCAAACCCTAACCCTAATCTGCTCGAGCTCACAGCTGATACAGGTTGAAGGAGAGATGATTTTCTAAGTTTAAATTATAGCTTAAATACTCAGTCCTTGATGCCTTGGCTAAGAGAAGATTAAACCTTAATTTTAGGCAGATGTGGCTTTACTACAACCCTTAGATGCCTTGGGATGTGTGTCTCGAAATCAAAGCCTCGGGATGTGTGCTCTAGACTTGAGGAAATCCCTAAAAGGTTCTTGGATATGAAATGAGAAGTGGAGAGCCCGAGCTTCATGGGGTTGACTTTGGTTCATTAATTCTTTTGCGTGGCTAACAGAGTCCTCACGAGGTAGCATTTGGATTTGAAAGCTCCTAGCTCGCACAGGTGGACTTTGAATTATTGCGCAGCTGCTTTGCACTGCAATGCTATCGTGAGGATGAGTTGCACCGATTTAGCTTTACTCACGCAACAGAGCTTTAGGTTCCTTCTATCGCTAGGGTCTTGCGAAGTAGACTTTGAATCTCGCATGGCTTCTTATCAAATGAATAACATAGCTCTCTCGGTAGAAGGTTGAGCTTTTAAGCGCGTAAGAGCTACGTGAGGAGTTTTCTAGAGTTCTCTCTCCTCTTGAACCACACGAGGACTTTGCAAGCTTGCTGCTGTTCTTTGTGCCAATAGGACTCGTGAGATAGTGCGTGCGGCTGATATGGGATTTGTTCCTCGCGAGAGCTTCACGAGCTAGATTTCTAAAGGCTTAGTGTGCGAGAGCTTCACGAGGACCTTGAGTGTTGATTGCAGCTGAAGGGCGTGACTATGTGCGAGAAAATGCTCTAGGACAATCCCTTCACTGAGCTACACGACTTCTTCATGAGTTTCCTTATGCTATTGATTTGAACAGCGTGAGATAGCATTTCTATTGTGTGAGATAACACCATTTCTCCTCTACTGCTATGCATATGCTGCTGTTGCAGCCTTCTCCTCTCACATCCATACTCCTCTCATCTGCTGGACTTCCTTGGTCCATTATGACATGCAAAGTAGTCACTATGGTGTGTACCACCATGGTGTTCTATCATTCTTTGGCTTAGCAGTCATCCTTGACTTGACTTCTCTTCTATTTGGCACGAAAGGCATGGACTTTGTATTAAGCTGCACAAATTATTACTAACTACAAAACAAGCTAAACAAAGAGTTAGTAGTCAGCAAGGTGTAGTAAAGGCTAGGTTAAGAGGTGAAAAGTGGTACTTTTTAGTGAATAACACCTATCGAGAAGTTGAAATCTGAAGACTGTGTACCTGTTGATAGGTTGAAAGAACCTATCGATTTGATTTTTCTGAAGCCTGCAACTTGTTGATAGGTTGAAAGAACCTATCGAGACCTTCATCCTAGCAGACCTGTAAATGCTATTGTTTTTAAATATTCGACAGGTTGCTTCAACCTGTCGATATCTCCTTTCCTGATCCATCGAAAGAGCCTTTTATTCGTTTCAAACTCATCGACTAGATTATTCATCCATTCGACAACTTCTTCTCAGAGCCCCGTTCCCCTTGTGCTCGATTTCAAATTTTCTTCTTCCTTCTCCAATTCATTGGGTCCAATTCCAAGTACTTGGCGGTTGTTCCAAAGGTATTAATTGTGCATGGTCGACATTTTGCACCTGGTTGGAGCTAAATTGGTGCTGTATACTGCAAGATCTAAAAAACCTTAGGTTTTCTGTGGCTAAGTTCATTCTTCAACCTCCACTCTGTGAATTCCAAGCACTGTACTTCCATTTTTAGTTCGTGTGGTAATTTGATTGGGCAAAAAGGAGATTACTTCGAATTGTTGAGAGTTAATTGTGTGGATTGCTTGTCCAATGGCTGACTGTGAGGATACCTTAGCTGATCTGTTCAAAGCCCCTTCCAAATCCATCACAAAAACCACTAGAAAATCTAGTAGGCTAGCCACACAACCCAAAGAGGACCCACTTGCTAAGACGAAACTCATCATGGAGAAACCTAAGAAAGAAAAGAAATCCAAGAACGCTAAAATGAGTGAAGAAATTGTGGAGGATGTCCCTGAACCTAACCCAGAGGTTGAACTTGAAATCCCTGAGAACCTAACTACTCCCAATGAATTTGTGGATGCTTTGGACTTCATCCTTGAGACATCTTTTGACCTACCTTATTTTTCTCAAGTAGAGTGTAAGGACACATTGGACTATTTGGTGAAGGCAGGCCTGACACCCTTGTTGACCCCATTGTAAGAAAAGGCCTACCCTAGACTAGTCAAACTGTGGTATCAGAACATCAAAAAGAAGATGAAGCCAGGGTCAACTAAGCCTACCCTTGTGGTTTTAATTAATAATTGGGAGCTGGTTGTGGATTACAGTGATATTGGGTTGGCATTAGGGGTCCCATCAATTTTTGATACAGCCTATAGCAGCACCTGAGAGTGTGTCCTTTAGAGCAATGGCCAAACACCTGACTTAAGGCATTGTGGGATCTGAGGAGTCGTTGATGAGAAGAGATCTAGACCCCAGCCTGTTGTTCATAGACTTAATCTTAAGGAAGAACATTTATGCCAATGGACATCTACAGGAGAGAAGAACCCCCATAGTGGAAGCCCTTTATTTTTTCTCCAAAGAGCAGATCTTAAATGCATCTCAGCTAGTATTTGAGGCAATGGTGGATGTAAATGACAAAATTAAAAAGGGACAGATGTTGCCAGGATTACC
Organism: Chloranthus sessilifolius; assembly: GCA_021018995.1. NCBI lineage: Eukaryota > Viridiplantae > Streptophyta > Magnoliopsida > Chloranthales > Chloranthaceae > Chloranthus > Chloranthus sessilifolius. The sequence goes on from CM037586.1 coordinate 37,653,998, forward strand.
TTACAGCAGACACATCACTGTTCTGTTAAGAAAAGGAAAATTTGTGATCTAAAAGGATGACCAGTGGAGAAACTGAGTCCTAAAGAATGTGGGAAGAAGGCCTAGTCCACAAGTAGAACCTTGATTGGGAAAAGCAAAAAGAAGCCAGGAGAGAGTTCTGGGGGAGAAGCACCTCAGGTGGCCAACTCAGTTGTTGCATCTGTGATCCCTACAGCTCCATCAGCCAGCTCAACAATTGCAGCTAGGACCTCTACTTCAGTTACCTCTGAGCCCACACCTATGGTTACCTATGCACCCATACTCATCCCTCCCACTGATGTGCCTTTGCTCATAGTCAGTTCTGATGTTGTCAGCAGTCCCATTCAATCACCTGCCATTCCCTCCATTGCAGTCCCCTTCCCTCCTAGCAGCTCAGTCATCCCTTCTACCATCACCACCATCACCCATTTATCATTCCTCCTACCACAGACCCCATCCCTACCTTACCTTCACTCCCCATCCCATCCGCCTACCAAAGAAACTCAAAGACAACCCCTCTAGCTAGCCCATCCTTGAGCCCTGCACCATTTACATCAGCTGACCCAGTCACCACCTCTCCATCATCCATATCCTTTAATATTGACCCTACTACCTCCTTATCACCTACCCATGCCCAAGAGCTGGGCCACTTGACCACTGAGGGGTACTCATCCCTAATTGACTCCCTTGTGGGGGACGTTGGGCATGAGTACTTCCCTTTACCTGATTCTCCACATCCCACCTCTCCATAGCCTACTCAATTCCAGCCTGCTCCCACCCCACCTTTCCATCATGCACCCACATCTCCTTTCCAGTCCATTATACCCTTTCCACCTGCTACCCAAGCCCAAATCCTACCAGAGGCCTCAACCTAGATTCTTTCATTCCTCACCACCATCCTAACCCAACTCCAAACCAACACAACAAACCAAGCTGCTATGGCCACCTGTCTTCAGGCCATTCAGTGTACTCTCATCCCATCCACCTCAACCAGCCAACCTCTTCCAATTCCCACTACTACACCTACTCCTGTAACCACTTTTCCCCAATCCCCTCAGCTTTCCCCTATTGTGCTGACTTCCCCTGCTGAGGTGGATGAACCAATCCCTAAACTTTCCACCTAAGACTCTTCTACCTAAACTGACCCCATAGAGGCCGACCGACCCTCTTTACCTTTTACCTCTCCTTCCACTCCACCTGAGTCGATTACAGAGGTGGAGGAGCTGCCACCTACCATCCCACTTTCCCCCTCTCTCCCATCATCTTCATCCACTCCATACCAGTTATTTGATGACCCTACCGAGAGGGCCATTGTCCCTAGATACTTACATCCTACTCCTCCATTTTCCACTCTGCAAAGAGTAATGGGTGAAAATTCCTACATTAGGAGGGATGTCCTTTAAGGGATGGTTGTGCTAAAAAGTTGGGTAAAGTAGCCTTTGGTAGCTGAGATTGACCAGCTGAAGTTGGAGCACAGGGTGGAGAAGCTTCATTGGTAACAGTTGTGCAGACAAGCCCTCACATTATATGATGAAGAGAAGAAAAAATCTGAGATGCTAGCTAGGCTAGCTAATACCCTGGAGGCAACTTTAATTGGAAAGATACCACCCTCAGCAGCTGGGGTGTCCATAAAAGAGCCCACTAAGCCCCAAGGCCAAACCAAGCCTTAGAGACCATCTGCAAAAAGGACTAAGGAGGGTGCTGCCAACACTGAAAATTTGAAGAGGAAGGAGAATTTTAGGAAGGAGTATGACAAGATTGTTGTGAAATATGTATGGGAGACAATGCCCATATCAAGCTTTGACACTGACTCTGATTAGGTGTAATATAGGCCGTGTGTTTAGAGTCTGTAGTACTGTGTTTGATTAGTTTGTTTGTATATAGTTTTACTTTTGCATTTTGTTATCTCTATACTCCTTATGTATATAGACAATTATAATGAAATTTTCCTGTATTGTGCTACCTGTATATATCCTTGTTGCTCATGTGCCTTTTGTCTTGTGTAGTTTCATGTTAATTTTACCCTACTGTTTCCTTTTGTTGTACTTCCAAAGCAGTGAGGACACTGCTCCTCATAGGTTTGGGGGGATGGTGTTGCTGCTCTAAGTGTGCATTATTTATTTGTGTGCGAATGATGAATGCTACTGAATTTGGAAAATTAAAATGAATAAGGAAATATCAGCACAGAGAGAAGTTAATTAGCCTGCAAGATCAGGGCCAATTGTAGCAAGTTTTAAATGTAAGTGAGTAAAAGATCGTCCACAGGGAATTTATTTAAAATGTAAGATAAACCTCCAGATCTGAGCTACCAGATCTGGCCTCTGATCCTATCTATAGAGCAAATAAGATGGGAGGTTGAATTTGTCACATTAACTAAATGATAAAAGTAAAATTAAAACTAAGTGATCCAGATCTGAGTTGGGGGAATTGGAAGTAAAATTAATAAGAATGGAGAAATAACAACTAACTTCAGCTTAGTACTTGATTGCAGAATGAGAAATAGTGTAATATAGATGAGAAAGTATCAAATCTTCATCTGGCTACCAGCTCAGGCGTAAGAGAAAATAATCCAAATCAAAGATTAGAATTGAGTTGAACTTATGGCTATGATATGTCTACTTCAATGGACACAGATCATCCAATAGTTTTCAATCTAAAATCTTGATTCAGAGCCTAAGCATCACTACAAATGCTGTAGGAATCAGGTTACAAACACAAATTCTCACAGGGATAATGGATTAAGGGAAATTGCTTTAAAAACAGCAGATCTAAAGGAGTCTAATGGCTAAGGAGATGACGATGAACCCTCAACATGAATCTGATTGAGAATGTACTGATGAAAGAAACCTTTTTAAATCCACAGTTACAATTACAGAGCAAATCCTAAACAGCTCTCAAATTTGCAGTCTTGAATACAATTCTCACTTGAATCTACGCAAGTATCTCACCGCTCTCAATTACAGACAAAAGCTAAGCTATTACAGAGGTTTTAGACAAGCTATCTTGATCTGAATTGGAAATGGGGCAGCAGGAATGAAACTCAAATTCCGGATGCCCAAATTGGGCAAATAGTTCATCTATTTATAGTTTTCCCCAAGTCTAGCTCAGATGTGTATCAACCAATCAGAATTGATTAGATTTGTATCAACCAATAGGAATCGAGCACAAGGATCCAGATCTATTTTGGCCAATCAAAATTTCTTGATCTGGTTCAGCCAATCAGATGACAGAAGTATCAATTCTGTTATGTAATTCAAAAATCTGTTAGAGCTTCTAGAAGTTCCCGCCGAGTGATTTCATCTTCGGGTGTTCACATGGGGTGGAATATGCCTTTGGTTCGTGCTCAGAATCTTCTGGAATGTCCCTGGGTTTTTAAATGCATTGGGGCACGTGTAAAGATTACTGAATTACCCTTACAGATGCTAGGAATCTTCATAATACCATTTCGCACAGTTTTGGTGTTGTTCGCAAGGAGTTTTCTTCTTTTCGAATAGGTCAGAAATCCTTTCGAAGAGTTCAGGTGCTCTTCGAAAGCTAAGCTTGGAGCTTTTGGTTCTTTTCGCAAAGTTTGGGTTCTTTTCGAAAAGTTCAGATTCTTTTTGAAAAGCAATCTGTACTGCATTCTTCTGTTCGAATAGCTCCACACTTCTTTCCAGGTTGAAACCAGGCTTTTGTCCTCTTTAGTTTAGGCATTTTGACAGCTAGTGAGGTTGTCCCTTCTTCTTCTTCCTCCGAATCAACATGGATCATCATCTTTTTGGCACTTTTAGGTTGCTTTCAGGGTTAAGCCTGTCTTTATTGGTAGCTGTGAAACAAACACTTAAAACACTTTTTTAGTTCTCACAAAGGTTTATAAAGGCCCAGGTTAAGGGGTGGAAAATGGTATTTTCCAGTTCTCAACACACCCCCAAACCCAAGCTTTGCTAGTCCCTGAGCAAAGACAAAATTTAAAAACAGAATGAAAAGCCACTTTTGTAGGGAACACAGTTGCATTTAGCATATGCAACAAGCCTTTTAGACCCCTAGGTGATCCCTAGTGGAGGAGTGAAGTCTCCTGAGGGTTTTCAGTGAAGGTACCCACAAACTTCTCCAATACATTAGTTAATATCAATATAGTTCTGTTAAAGCAAACTTTCATCCAGTCAGGTAATTCATCTTGCATCAGTCAAGCTGTAAAATGATCTTCAAGAAAACATCAGTTTAAAACTAAAATTCTGCTGTAATTCCTTTTACCATTCACTTAGTTTGTGTCAAAAAGTTTTTGAAAAGAAAAATTAATGAAGAGTTTGCCTTCTATTTGAAAATTCAGTTTTGATGTTACCCTAAATAATTTGATTTCAAACTCAACTATTACCAGGGTTTTCACTCATAATGCAAATAGAAGGGTTGTACTATTTCATACAACTCAAGAGCAGTTACAGTCCTCAAATAGGACTAATCAGGAGCATAGGCATTGCTTTTCAGTTCTGAATTCACTGCTCTTCTCACCATAGATTACACACATCCTTATCTCCATGTGACAGCTCAATCCATCATTGATCAGTAAGGACTTTGACCTGGGTTGTAATGTGGCTTATGAATGAAATTTATCAAGACTAAAGAGGTGGAATGGAATTCAAAATTGAGAAGTCAGTCAAGGTAAGGAAGTGATGGACACACCTTCTTCATTTCAGCACAATTTCATCTTCTTCTTTGAATTTTCAGAGCCAAAGTGGCCATCTTTTTCTCTTTCTTTTTCAAACTTCCAATGAAATGACTTTTCCTTTTCTCTTTTGTTTTTCCTTTTTTTTTTTTTTTTTTTTTTAAGCAACATTGATTGGAGTGCCACAATTCATTTGCTGATACATCATTGCCTTCAATTATGTTTCTTTTTCTTTTACCAAACTGTTACCTAACTCTTCTTTCTTCAGCTTTCTTTCCTTTACCTTCTGAATTCTCAGAGTGAGGGTTAGGCTAAATGAGGTTGATGAGGTTTTTAAAGAATTCTTGGCTTTATACAGCTCAACTGGTGTGTATTAAGGGCAGTTTCAAAAGGTGGGGCTTTTTGAAGTTCAAACTGTCCAAAAGGAGGCCTTACATCATGTCTTTAATATCATGATAGCTGTCAAGTTATTTCAATTTGAATATGTGTAACTTCTAGTGATAGTAAGCAGGTTCAAACAGGCCTTAGAGCAGCAAAAATTGCCAATTCATATCTCCAAAGAATATATTTCAGGCCCAAGTCTCACTGGGTGTAGTTTTTTATCAAATTCCTGAGGTATATCATCACTGTTTTCTCTCTTTTTAGGTTTACTAAAACATCAATTTTATTTTGAAAATTTTCTGACATTCACTTCATGAAAGTATTGGAATTACACAAAAAATCAGGTAAAAAAAATTCTAACTTCCTCATTTTTCGAAACAATAGGTGTGAAATTACTTTATCTTTAAAAATTCTGCTGTGATCATAAGCTGCACTGATTTTAACTAAACTGTTGGTTGTCACACCCCCAAACCGATGATGAGCAGTGTCATCACTGGTCTGAAGTGCATAAGCAAAGAAACAATCAAACAGAAATCATAATGACAGAGAAGAAAGAAAAGAAATGCACAGTAATTAACAAAAGTTTAACAGAAAACAAGAGTTACATATTACAGACCCACAAAACAAACATGTACAATGTAATCTAATAACTGGGGTGAAAATCTGTATCATAAGTTGGTTCAATGGGATTAGAAGTGGAGTCACTATCAGAGTTAGAACTTGAGTCATTATTGGAGTCTGAACTCGATTTAGCCTTCTCCTTGATTGTGCCTTGTAGCTCGGTGTATTCCTCATATTTGATCTTTTTGGTGAGGCCAATATATTTTTCAAGTCTAGTAGCCCTCAATATTTCCTGTTCAAGCTGTGCTTGCAACATGGTGACCTTGTGCTGCCCACTCCTAACCATCTGAAAAGTTTGACCCAGCAGGTCCTGCATCTTCTCTCTCTCAAATTTCATGAGCAACTCCAACTTTCGAATCTGGTCTTCATAAGGGGTTTTAATGTAAGCTTGCAGATCGGCTAACCCTTTGAGGACATCGCGACAGATATAAGGGTTCTCTTCCATAGCCTTTTGGAGAGTGGCAAATCTGGGAATGGGAATGGAATGGTAGGGGACCAAAGGTATCCCAGCAGTGGGGGTGGGAGAAGAGGAGTCTAAAAGTATGACCTCAAGGTCAGTTTGAGTGGCTTGATCAGAGAAATTGAGGAAAGGTGAAGGGGAATCAAAAAGTACTACCTCAGGTTCTGTTTGGGTAGCATTGTTAGCAACAGCAGGTACAGTGGCTAAGGTGGTTGTGGGATGTGGAGGCTAAGGTTAGGAGAAGGGAATTTGTCACAGACTGATTGTCTGTGTTGATCTGTAGTTGGGCGTGGATGGATTGGAGAAAGGTAAATATTTGGCTGATTGATTCAGATGTGGATGTGGTATGCACAGTAGGGGTTGGTAAAATTGATGTAGATGGCTGAAGGGCAATGGGTGAAATGGCTGTAAAGGGGGAAGTAGCCAAGTGCGTGAAATGAGGAGGATCAGGTATAGGTACAGATTCACGCCCAATATTCTCCGAAATAGACCCCATCAATGATGAATAGGCCTCAGTAGTGAATATCTCAGGTTCAGGGGTATGAGTTACTTCAGGTGTATGAGATGAATGAGCAGGTGAACCTGAGAAGCTTTGGAGAAGGGGAGTGCTAGGAGATTGTTCAACAAAATCGGGGGCCATATCTTGGACATTGTTGGGAGAAATTGGTGGTGTGAGTATGGCTAGAATGGTTGGTGTAGAGGGAGAGTCTGTAATTGGGATTATGGTGGTTATGGGTGATGGGACAGCTGGAATGGATGAAGGAATAGGAGCTGGGCTAGGTGAAGTGGGTAAGATGATGAACTCTTCACCAATGGGTGCGGCTGAAAAGCTGGTCACCACAGGAGGGATAACTTGTTCAATATCAGCTGCAAGGGAAATAGGTGCAGCTAAAGAGCTGGTCACCACAAGGTCTGGTAAAGCAGATTCTTGGTCAGCTGCAAGGGCTAGTTCAGCCTCTTCCCTCATTTTATTCAACATGGTTTGGCTTGTGGTCCAAGCCCTCTTCCCAAATGCATGAGGGGAAATAATCTCGAATGGCTCTTGCTCATCAATATCAAATTTGGCTCTTAACATGGCTGTAATCAGCCATCCAAATGGTATGCCAGCTATTTTTTGTTCCTTTTCATCTTAGCACTGATGTCAGCCATGGCTTCAAAAATGAGCATAGGGGGCATTGAAGAATTGCCCCTTAGAGAAATGAAAGACGGCCTCCAAAATTGGTGTTCTTCTTTCCTGGCTGTGCCCAGTGACATAGAAACACCCTCTCAAAATGGAATCCATCAGCAAACAGTGGGGTTCTAAGTCTCTCCTCATGATGGACTGCCCACTTCCAACTATGCCTTTTGTTAGATGGGCAGCCATTTTTCTAAAAGAAGCTATTTCTGGTGCAGCTAATGGACCAGCAGATACCATTTTGAAATGGTATCCCCAAAGCATTTCCAATGTCTTCATAAGTGACAGTTAAATCACAATCATCAATGAAAATTACAAGAGTAGGAACATCAACATCTTTCTCTGTCACTTTTACTAAGTTTTGGTACCATAATCTCACCATTCGTGGATAAATTTTCTCTAGAAGAGGGGTTAGGATATTGCTCAGAGAAGCATCCCTGATGTATTTCAAGGATAGCTGACATTCAGGTTTGTTTAAGAAAAAGGTTTCATCCACGATAAGCTCTGGGATCAGCTTCTGAGCTTCAATGAATGGGTTTGGCAGTACCAAATGCATAGGGAGAGGAGGAAGCTCAGGCTCAGGACTAGGGTCAGCTGCTGGGATGGGTTCCTCATGTCTAACCTTCTTCCCCTTCTCAATTCTATCAGCTTTATCCATCAAAAGTTTTCTCTTGGCCGAGGTTTTGGCTTTTCCTTTTGTGGAGGGTTTGCTAACTTTCTTAGCAGAGGACTGTGGGAACATTGCGGCCAATGATTTTTCAGTTTTCCCCATCTTAAAGTTTTGTTTGAATCTCACACAATGAATGCTGATATCAAATTGAACTTTACAAAACACAAACAGAGGCAATGCACAGAAAAATACTGAAATCTAGGGTTTTGGTTGAACTCTTTGAACGCTTGATGAAATCCACTAGAATCAGAAGCAAAATGTCCCTCTCTTCAAGCTTAATTAGTGGAACAAATATGAAACAAATTGGATCTGAATTTTAAAAGCACACAGAGATGGAATGAAAATGGGTTTTCTGTGACACAGGACACTCAGGGAAGGCTTTCGAATATGAAACCCCTGCTTTGAAAGGGTTTAAATATGCTCAAAACGAGTTTCGCAAAGTATCTTTAAAGTTTTCAAAAAGTTCAAAACAGTCCTTTTTGCAAAGGGGAATGGCATCAGTGCCATTCGAAAAGCAAATGGCTTCAGAAACAACATTTCGAAAAGAAAAAGGCTTCAGAACCATATCTTCGAAAAACAAATCCTTCTTTTCGAGCAGTTAGTTACAGGCCCAAATTCTTTTCGAAAAGGGAATTGAACTTTTCAAAATGATTTATTATTCTTTGCAAATTAATTTTTCACATATTATAAACTTCTCGAATTGAGAGTAAACATGACTAAAAACAGAGAGACAGAAATTTACAAAAAACTACGAAACAAACACAGGTAAAATACATATTATACAATTGTTTATCATCAGATTTGGGGAGGTTCTTGATGATAGATGGTCAGTACAGGCTCCAGAATATTTTCAATGCATGGTTTGAGCCTCTGACCATTTACTTTCAAGATTCTCCCATCACTTGGGTCTAAAATTTCAACAGCCCCAGAAGGAGATGCATGAATGACAGTAAATGGCCCTTCCCATCTGGATCTTAGCTTTCCAGGAAAAAACTTAAGTTTTGAGTTGAATAGCCATACCTTGGAACCAGCTATGAACTCTTTTCTCAGCAGATTTTTGTCATAGAAGGCTTTAACTTTCTCTTTGTAAGATCTTGCATTGGTGTATGCATCCATTCTCAGCTCTTCCAGCTCAGTTGCTGAGTAGTTTCTTGTGATTACCAGCAGTAGTAAGATCCATGTTCAAGGTTTTAATAACCCAAAAGGCCTTGTATTCTAACTCTACTGGTAAATGGCATGCTTTGCCATAGACCAATCTAAATGGGGACATGCCAATTGGGGTTTTATAGGCTGTCCTATATGCCCATAATGCATCATTCAGCTTAAAGGACCAATCCTTTCTGTCCTTCTTCACAGTCTTTTCCAGTATATGTTTGATTTCTCTATTGGAAATCTCCACTTGTCCACTGGTCTGTGGATGATATGGAGTAGCTACTCTATGAGTCACAGAGTACTTTTTCAATAAAGCTTCAAAATGCTTATTACAAAAATGGCTTCCCCCATCACTGATAATAGCTCTCGGGGAACCAAACCTGGAAAAAATGTTGTCTTTTAAAAATTTCAGGACAACTCTATAATCATTGGTTTTAGTAGCTGTGGCTTCAACCCATTTGGATATATAATCCACAGCTACTAAGATGAATTTACATCCATTTGAAGGAGGAAAGGGACCCATAAAATCTATCCCCCAAATATCAAACAGTTCAACTACCAAGATAGGCTGTAAAGGCATTGAGTTTCTCTTGGAATTGCTGCCCAATCTCTGGCAGTTCTGACAAGACATACAGTGCTGCAGTGCATCGTTGAAAAGTAAAGGCCAATAAAATCCACACTGCAAAACCTTTGGAACAGTTTTGTTTCCACTAAAATGGCCTCCACAGGCCTGTTCATGACACATGGAAAGTATGCTATGAAAGACTTCGTCAGTGACACATCTTCTAATTATTTGGTCTGCACAAATCTTGAACAGATAAGGATCCTCCCAAATAAAATGTTTAACCTTTGAGAAGAAAAGATCTTTATCCATTTTATTCTAGTGTTGTGGAGTTCTTCCAGTAGCCAAAAAGTTGACTATATTTGCAAACCAAGGGGTGTGTGTACTGATAGCAAAAAGTTGCTCATCAGGGAAAGATTCATTGATAGGCAGCCTATCAATCTCAGCAGTTAGAATTCTAGACAGGTGGTGAACCACCACATTTTCCACACCCTTTTTATCTTTAATCTGTAAATCAAACTCCTGTAATAGGAGGATCCACCTGATTAATCTTGGTTTGGTATCCTTCTTAGACAGAAGGTATTTCAGGGCTGAGTGGTCAGTGAACACCACAATTTGTGAACCCAAAACATATGACCTGAATTTCTCCAAAGCAAAAACAATTGCCAACAGCACCTTCTCAGTTGTTGTGTAATTGAGTTGGGCATCAATCATTGATCTACTGGCATAAGCTTTGACATGAGGCAGCTTATCCTTTCTCTGCCCAAGAACAGCTCCCAAAGCATAATCTGATGCATCACACATCAGCTCAAAAGGCAGTGAATAATCTGGAGACTGTAATATTGGGGCTGAAATCAAACAATTTTTTAAGAATTCAAATGCCTTCAAGCATTCATTGTTGAAAACAAAAGGGACATCTTGGCACAATAAATGACAAAGAGGCTTGGATATTTTATTGAAGTCCTTAATGAACCTCCTGTAAATCCAGCATGCCCCAGAAAACTTCTGATTTGTTTAACAGTTTTGGGAGGTGGCAAATGTGCAATTAAATCAATTTTTGCTCTGTCCACCACAATGCCCTTGTGGGAGACAACATGACCAAGGACAATGCCTTAAGTGACCATGAAATGGCTCTTCTCCCAGCTCAAAACTAGATTGGTTTCTTCACATCTCTGTAATACCAGGATGAGATGATGTAAACATTGGGCAAAACTGTCTCCATATATTGAAAAATCATCCATAAAAATCTCCATAAATTGGTCAATCATATCAGAGAAAATGGAGTACATGCATCTTTGATAGGTAGCAGGGGCATTACAAAGACCAAAAGGCATCCTCCTATAGGCAAAAGTGCCAAAGGGGCAAGTGAATGTGGTCTTCTCCTGATCTTGTAGATACACAGGAATCTGGCTGTAACCAGAGTAACCATCAAGAAAACAATAATAAGCTTTTCCTGCTAGCTTATCTAAAATTTGATCAATGAATGGAAGAGGGAAATGGTTTTTTCTGATCATTGTATTGAGCTTTCTGTAATCAATACAGACCTGCCAACCAGTGGTTTGTCTAGTTGAAATGAGCTCACCAGAATCTGAGGTTACCACAGTAATTCCTAATTTCTTAGGTACCACCTGTGTAGGTGCCACCCAAGCTGAATCTGAGATGAGGTAAATGACCCCTGCATCCAACAACTTAACAACCTCTTTCATGACAACTTCTTGCATATGAGGATTCAACCTTCTTTGCATTTCTCTAGAAGGCTTTGCATCTTCTTCCAAATGAATTTTATGCATGCAAATAGCTAGACTGATTCCTCCCAAATCAGCAATAGTCCAGCCAATTGCCCTCTTATGCTGTTTCAATACAATCAACAACTCTTCCTCCTGCTCCTCAGTGAGGGAGGAAGAAATAATCACAGGCAATGTTTTATGGTCCCCTAAAAACACATATTTCAAATTTTCATGCAACTGTTTCAGCTCTACATCAGGTGGGCTGAGAAAAGAAGGTAACAAAGGTACCATGGCTGTTTGTGGAAGGGGAAGAATAGCAGGTTTCCATGAAGAGAACCTTGCTGATTGATCATGAGTTCCTTGCACAACATTACCTTCCACAGACTTCGGGGTACAAACTGTTTCTTCCACAGTATTTCTCCAAGCATCATTAAAATCTGTGGTTAAATCTTCATACTGCAACAACTGTGTAAAGTCACTTCTACCAGTTCATCCAACAAATCAACAAGAAAGCATTCTTCAGAATTTAATTGAGGCTGTGTAACTGCATTGTAGACATTTAACTTTACCTTCATATTTCCAAAAGAGACTTCCATAATACCAGATCTGCATTGAATGCAAGCATTGGCTGTAGCCAGGAATGGTCTCCCCAAAATGACAGGGATGGAAGTTTTGCTTTTTGTAGGTTCCATGTCCAATACTAGAAAATCAACAGGGTAGAAAAACTTATCTACCCCTACCAACACATCCTCAATCATCCCAACTGGCTTTCTTTCAGATCTGTCTGCTAGTTGTAACACCACATGAGTGGGTTTTAACTCTCCCAAACCTAGTTTCTCATATACAGAATATGGAAGCACGTTGACACTAGCACTCAAATCTAATAAAGCCTTTTCAATGGTATGTTCCCCAATAATGCAAGGGATTGTGGGGATTCCAGGATCTTCAAGTTTAGGAGGTGTGGTAATGGATAAAACCTGATTAACTCTTTCCACAGCGAAGACCTTCTTGGATAACTGTATCCTAGATTGTCTTTTGTGAGTGCAAATATCTTCCAAAAATTTTGCATATGCTAGGACTTGTTTGATTGCATCAAGCAAAGGTAAATTTATCTTGACTTGCTTGAAAGTCTCCATCATTTCATCTATTTTTGTATTCCCTTTAACAAAAGGGGAAGCAGATTTCATGGCATGGGAAAATGGTAAATGAGGAACTAGTCCTTCATTTGCAGCTTTAGAATCATCATTAGAATATTTTTGATTTTTCTGTTTTTCATTTTTTTGATTTTTCTAAGGTACATCAGCACCCCCAATGCTAACATCATGCTGCTCCTGCTGCATATCTCTAGCAGTTTCCTCAATTTTTTCTTCTTTAGCACCCATATTGTTATTAACAAGTCTTCCACTTCTCAAAGTAGTGACAGCTTTTACTTCTTCATGTGAAACAGACACCTCTTCAACCATGAACTGTCCTTTGGGATTGTTCAAAGGTTGGCTGAGAAACCTGCCTTCCTCTCTTTTGGCCAAAGTGTTTGAAAGTTGACCCAATGTTTCTTTAATCTTTTTTATGCTCTGACTGTGAAAATTTACAGTCTGAATTAAAGGCCCTAAATTTTGGAGTGAATTTAGAACTTGGTCTTCAAAAGAAGGAGATCTGGAAGGAGTTTGAACTAGAGCAGATTGCTGTATAGGTTGTTGTGGAATGGGCTGCTGAAAATTTGGCTTGGTATAAAAATTCTGCTGATAAGGCTGAGCAGTTTTGAAAGGTGCTTGGTTCTTTGGTTGCTACTGCTGTTGTGCTTGACAATTGCCCTGGCTCCACCATAAATTGGGGTGCCCTCTCCATGCATATTCATTCGATTGCATCTGTCCAAATGATTGGGCAGCATGAGCTTTCTCCACCACTAAATCTGGGAACTGTGGTGCAGCTGGACATTGATCAAGTGAATGAGTAGGGGCCTGGCATATCAGACATGCCTCCTCTACTCTTGCAACCATTGGATTTTTAAGTGAGTCCATCAATCTATTAAACTTTATGGTTAAATTATCCATCTTCCTTTCCAACTCATTCACCTCATAAATCTTTCCTTTGGTGGTTTGCTGATTCTTCAACCGAGCAGGATTCTCAATGTCTCTTGACAAAGATTCCTGTTGAGTTGAATTTTCACCAATTACTTCAAATAAATTCCAGACCTCCTCAACTATTTTTTGCAAGTAGGTGCCTCCACAGGAAGCATCTACCATATTCTTGCCATTTTGATCAATTCCTTGATAGAAGCTTTGAACAAGCTGCCATCGGGGAATTTGATGATGAGGACATTGCCTTAAAAGTTCTTTAAACCTTTCCCATGCTTCATGGAAAGTTTCAGTTGAGTGTTGTGAAAAGAAAATAATATTTTGTCTCAACTGGCTGGTCTTAGACATAGGGAAGTATTTGGCTAAAAATTGACACTGCAAACCATTCCAAGAAGTGATACTATTTGGTGCCAAAATAGACAGCCATGCTCTAGCTTTGTCCTTTAATGAAAAAGGAAAGAGCCTAAGCTTGGTTGCCTCTGGACCAAGTCCAGCTATGTTGAATGTGGTACAAAGAGACAGGAACTCATCCACATGCTTGTATGGATCTTCCTTACTCAAACCATGGAAGGAAGGAAGCATCTGGATAGTTGATGATTTGATCTCATAATTTCCTTCAACAGTAGGAAATTGAATGCAAAATGGAGAATTATATGCACCAGGTGTAAAGTAATCCCTCAAAAGTCTAGGTTCTTCACCCATAGTAGTTGTCTCCGCAAAATTTTGTGATGTTTGTCTGGTTCTTAGTAGCCTTTCAACTTCTAAATTAAGAGGGACAATCTCAGGACTGAGAGTCCTCCTACCAAACATACAACACAAAATAGAGAATCAAATTATGCACAGCAAACCTTCAGAATTCCTTTCAAAGTAGATTCAATGCTCAAAATGTATAGGAATAACTGCACAGATTTAAACAATAGAATAATTAATACTGATGTAAAATTTGAAAAAAAAAACAAAAAAAACTTAGGTCTACCAATTTTAAAACAAATTCCCCGGCAACGGCGCCAAAAACTTGTTGCTGCTCTAAGTGTGCATGATTTATTTGTGTGTTGAAAACATACTTGCGAATGATGAATGCTACTGAATTTGGAAAATTAAAACGAATAAGGAAATATCAGCACAGAGAGAAGTTAATTAGCCTGCAAGATCAGGGCCAATTGTAGCAAGTTTTAAATGTAAGTGAGTAAAAGATCGTCCACAGGGAATTTATTTAAAATATAAGATAAACCTCTAGATCTGAGCTACCAGATCTGGCCTCTGATCCTATCTATAGAGCAAAAAAGATGGGAGGTTGAATTTGTCACATTAACTAAATGATAAAATAAAAATTAAAACGAAGTGATCCAGATCTGAGTTGGGGGAATTGGAAGTAAAATTAATAAGAATGGAGAAATAACAACTAACTTCATCTTAGTACTTGATTGCAGAATGAGAAATAGTGTAATATAGATGAGAAAGTATCAAATCTTCATCTGGCTACCAGCCAACCAGTTAAAACCCACTCATGTGGTCATTGTATTGAGCTTTCTGTAATCAATACAGACCCGCAAACCAGTGATTTTTCTAGTTGAAATGAGCTCACCAGAATCTGAGGTTACCACAGTAATTCCTAATTTCTTAGGTACCATTTGTGTAGGTGCCACCCAAGCTGAATCTGAGATGAGGTAAACCCCTGCATCCAACAACTTAACAACCTCTTTCATGACCACTTCTTGCATATGAGGATTCAACCTTCTTTGCATTTCTCTAGAAGGCTTTGCATCTTCTTCGAAATGAATTTTATGCATGCAAATAGCTGGACTGATTCCTCCCAAATCAGCAATAGTCCAGCCAATTGCCCTCTTATGCTGTTTCAATACAATCAACAACTCTTCCTCCTGCTCCTCACTGAGGGAGGAAGAAATAATCACAGGCAATGTTTTATGGTCCCCTAAAAACACATATTTCAAATTTTCTTGCAACTGTTTCAGCTCTACATCAGGTGGGCTGAGAAAAGAAGGTAACAAAGGTACCATGGCGGTTTGTGGAAGGGGAAGAATAGCAGGTTTCCATGAAGAGAACCTTGCTGATTGATCATGAGTTCCTTGCACAGCATTACCTTCCTCAGACTTCGGGGTATAAACTGTTTCTTCCACAGTATTTCTCCAAGCATCTTTAAAATCTGTGGTTAAATCTTCGTACTGCAACAACTATGTAAAGTCTCTTCTACCAGTTCATCCAACAAATCAACAAGAAAGCATTCCTGAGAATTTAATTGAGGCTGTGTAACTGCATTGTAGACATTTAACTTTACCTTCATATTTCCAAAAGAGACTTCCATAATACCAGATCTGCATTGAATGCAAGCATTGGCTGTAGCCAGGAATGGTCTCCCCAAAATGACAGGGATGGAAGTTTTGCTTTTTGTAGGTTCCATGTCCAATACTAGAAAATCAACAGGGTAGAAAAACTTATTTACCCCTACCAACACATCCTCAATCATCCCAACTGACTTTCTTTCAGATCTGTCTGCTAGTTGTAACACCACATGAGTGGGTTTTAACACTCCCAAACCTAGTTTCTCATATACAGAATATGGAAGCAGGTTGACACTAGCACTCAAATCTAATAAAGCCTTTTCAATGGTCTGTTCCCCAATAATGCAAGGGATTGTGGGGATTCCAAGATCTTCAAGTTTAGGAGGTGTGGTAATGGATAAAACCCGATTAACTCTTTTCACAGCAAAGACCTTCTTGGATAACTGTATCCTAGATTGTCTTTTGTGAGTGCAAATATCTTCCAAAATTTTTGCATATGCTAGGACTTGTTTGATTGCATCAAACAAAGGTAAATTTATCTTGACTTGCTTGAAAGTCTCCATCATTTCATCTATTTTTGTATTTCCTTTATCAAAAGGGGAAGCAGATTTCATGGCATGGGAAAATGGTAAATGAGGAACTAGTCCTTCATTTACAGCTTTAGAATCATCATTAGAATATTTTTGATTTTTCTGTTTTTCATTTTTTTGATTTTTCTGAGGTACATCAGCACCCCCAATGCTAACATCATGCTGCTCCTGCTGCATATCTCTAGCAGTTTCCTCAATTTTTTCTTCTTCAGTACCCACATTGTTATTAACAATTCTTCCACTTCTCAAAGTAGTGACAGCTTTTACTTCTTCATGTGAAATAGACACCTCTTCAACCATGAACTGTCCTTTGGGATTGTTCAAAGGTTGGCTGAGAAACCTGCCTTCCTCTCTTTTGGCCAAAGTGTTTGAAAGTTGACCCAATGTTTCGTTAATCATTTTTATGCTCTGACTGTGAAAATTTACAGTCTGAATTAAAGGCCCTAAATTTTCGAGTGAATTTAGAACTTGGTCTTCAAAAGGAGGAGATCTGGAAGGGGTTTGAACTAGAGCAGATTGCTGTATAGGTTGTTGTGGAATGGGCAGCTGAAAATTTGGCTTGGTATAAAAATTCTGCTGATAACGCTGAGCAGTTTTGAAAGGTGCTTGGTTCTTTGGTTGCTGCTGCTGTTGTGTTTGACAATTTCCTTGGCTCCACCATAAATTGGGGTGCCCTCTCCATGCATATTCATTCGATTGCATCTGTCCAAATGATTGGGCAGAATGAGCTTGCTCCACCACTAAATCTGGGAACTGTGGTGCACCTGGACATTGATCAAGTGAATGAGTAGGGGCCTGGCATATCAGACATGCCTTCTCTACTCTTGCAACCATTGGATTTTTAAGTGAGTCCATCAATCTATCAAACTTTATGGTTAAATTATCCATCTTCCTTTCCAACTCATTCACCTCATAAATCTTTCCTTTGGTGGTTTGCTGATTGTTCAACCGAGCAGGATTCTCAATGTCTCTTGACAAAGATTTCTGTTGAGTTGAATTTTCACCAATTACTTCAAATAAATTCCAAACCTCCTCAACTATTTTTTGAATGTAGGTGCCTCCGCAGGAAGCATCTACCATATTCTTGCCCGTTTGATCAATTCCTTGATAGAAGCTTTGAACAAGCTGCCATCGGGGAATTTGATGATGAGGGCATTGCCTTAAAAGTTTTTTAAACCTTTCCCATGCTTCATGGAAAGTTTCAGTTGAGTGTTGTGAAAAGAAAATAATATTTTGTCTCAACTGGCTGTTCTTAGACATAGGGAAGTATTTGGCTAAAAATTGACACTGCAAACCATTCCAAGAAGTGATACTATTTGGTGCCAATATAGACAACCATGCTCTAGCTTTGTCCTTTAATGAAAAAGGAAAGAGCCTAAGCTTGGTTGCCTCTGGACCAAGTCCAGCTATGTTGAATGTGGTACAAAGAGACAGGAACTCATCCACATGCTTGTATGGATCTTCCTTACTCAAACCATGGAAGGAAGGAAGCATCTGGATAGTTGATGATTTGATCTCATAATTTCCTTCAACAGTAGGAAATTGAATGCAAAATGGAGAATTATATGCACCAGGTGTAAAGTAATCCCTCAAAAGTCTAGGTTCTTCACCCATAGTAGCTGTCTCCGCAAAATTCTGTGATGTTTGTCTGGTTCTTAGTAGCCTTTGAACTTCTAAATTAAGAGGGACAATCTCAGGACTGAGAGTCCTCCTACCAAACATACAACACAAAATAGAGAATCAAATTATGCGCAGCAAACCTTCAGAATTCCTTTCAAAGTAGATTCAACGCTCAAAATGTATAGGAATAATTGCACAGATTTAAACGATAGAATAATTAGTACTGATGTAAAATTTGAAAAAAAAAACAAAAAAAACTTAGGTCTACCAATTTTAAAACAAATTCCCCGGCAACGGCGCCAAAAACTTGTTGCTGCTCTAAGTGTGCATGATTTATTTGTGTGTTGAAAACATACTTGTGAATGATGAATGCTACTGAATTTGGAAAATTAAAACGAATAAGGAAATATCAGCACAGAGAGAAGTTAATTAGCCTGCAAGAACAGGACCAATTGTAGCAAGTTTTAAATGTAAGTGAGTAAAAGATCGTCCACAGGGAATTTATTTAAAATATAAGATAAACCTCCAGATCTGAGCTACCAGATCTGGCCTCTGATCCTATCTATAGAGCAAATAAGATGGGAGGTTGAATTTGTCACATTAACTAAATGATAAAAGAAAAATTAAAATGAAGTGATCCAGATCTGAGTTGGGGGAATTGGAAGTAAAATTAATAAGAATGGAGAAATAACAACTAACTTCATCTTAGTACTTGATTGCAGAATGAGAAATAGTGTAATATAGATGAGAAAGTATCAAATCTTCATCTGGCTACCAGCTCAGACATAAGAGAAAATAATCCAAATCAAAGATTAGGATTGAGTTGAACTTATGGCTATGATCTGTCCACTTCAATGGACACAGATCATCTAATAGTTTTCAATCCAAAATCTTGATTTAGAGCCTAAGCACCACTACAAATGCTGTAGGAATCAGGTTACAAACACAAATTCTCACAGGGATAATGGATTAAGGGAAATTGCTTTAAAACTAGCAGATCTAAAGGAGTCTAATGGCTGAGGAGATGACGATGAACCCTCAACATGAATCCGATTGAGAATGTACTGATGAAAGCAACCTTTTTAAATCTACCATTTAAACAACCTCGGATTTGTAGTCTTGAATACAATTCTCTTTGAATTACAAAAAGTATCTCACAGCCTCTCAATTACAAGTAAAAGCTAGGTTATTACAAGTGAGTTTCGCATAAGCTATCCAATTGAAATGAGGCAATAGAAATGAAACTCAAAACTGATGCCCAAATTGGGCAAATAGTTCATCTATTTATAGTTTTCCCCAAGTCTAGCTCAGATGTATATCAACCAATCAGAATTGGTTAGATCTGTTTCAACCAATAGGAATTGAGCACAAGGATCCAGATCTATTTTGGCCAATCAGAACTGCTTGATCTGGTTCAGCCAATCAGATGACAGAAGTAACAATTATGTTATGTAATTCAAAAATCTGTTAGAGCTTCTAGAAGTTCCCGCCGAGTGATTTCATCTTCGGGTGTTCACATGGGGTGGAATATGCCTTTGGTTCATGCTCAGAATCTTTTGGAATGTCCCTGGGTTTTTAAATGCATTGGGGCGCATGTAAAGATTACTGTATTACCCTTGCAGATGCTAGGAATCTTCAGAATACCATTTCGCACAGTTTGGGGAACATTCGCAGAATCTTGTGACTTCAAGCTCTTTTCAGCCGTGATTACGGTCTTTGTTATTTCTTTTCAAATAGGTCAGAAATCCTTTCAAAGAGTTCAGGTGCTCTTCGAAAGCTAAGCCTGGAGCTTTTGATTCTTTTCGAATAGTTTGGGTTCTTTTCGAAAAGTTCAGATTCTTTTTGAAAAGTTCAGATTCTTTTCGAAAAGCAATCTGTACTGCATTCTTTGTTCGAATAGCTCCACACTTCTTTCCAGGTTGAAACCAGGCCTTTGTCCTCTTTAGTTTAGGCATTTTGACAGCTAGTGAGATTGTCCCTTCTTCTTCTTCCTTCGGATCAACATGGATCATCATCTTTTTGGCACTTTTAGGTTGCTTTCAGGGTTAAGCCTGTCTTTATTGGTAGCTGTGAAACAAACACTTAAAACACTTTTTTAGTTCTCTCAAAGATTTATCAAGGCCCAGGTTAAGGGGTGGAAAATGGTATTTTCCAGTTCTCAACAGATGGCAGGCATGCTAATGGAATAGTTAATGCTAGTGCAGCAGAGTTGGATAAATTTTTTGAAAATAAAGTGATTTCCCACTTGATTTAAAAAAAAAAAAAGAAGAAGAGAAAATTAAAAACTTTCTAAAACTGAAATGTGTTGTAACTCTAACATTGTCATGAAGCAAATGTCAAGAATTTTAAAGTAGAATTGGTGCTTAGTGAACTTGAAAAGAGAGAAAATTGTGAGGATATACCCCAGGAATTTGATGGAAGACCATACCCAGTGACATTTGGGCTTGAAAATTTTTCTTTAAAGAGTATTTTGGTAATTTTTCTGGGCTAAAGGACTAATTGATTCTGATCTTTCACACTAGAAGTTAGGCAAATCCAAGTTAAAATAGTTTGACAACATTCATGACATTGAAGAAACAAAGTAAGGCCATCCTTTGGACAGTTTGAGATTAAAAAGATCCCTACCCTTTGAACTGCCCTTGATACGCACCATTTGAGCCTTGAAAATCCAAGTTTTTCTTTAATAAAAACTAGAAAATTTGAACCCAAAACTTAGTAACCTGATGCAGCCTGACCCTCACTCTGAGATTTCAGAAGGTAAAGGTGAAGGAGTTGAAGAAGGTAGAGTTGGGTTAAAATTTCGGTTGAAAAAGAAGAAAACACATGAGATGGCAGTGGATATATAGTTGTGGCATTCCAGCCCATAAAAAAAAAAGAAAAAAAATATATGATGAGAAAAATACAAAAGAAAAAACATATAAAAAGAAAGAAAAATAGAAAAGCAAAACAAAAATATGAAAGAGAAGTCACTTCATTAGGTATTTTGAAAAAGAAGAGAAGAACCTGGCCACTTTGGCTCTGAAAATTCAAAGAAGATGAAGATTATGATGAGATGAAGAAGGTGGTGTCATGACCACCTCCTTACCTTACTGATTTCTCAATTTTGAATCCCTCCTTACCATTTTATTCTTTAGAAACCTCACCCACAAGCCACACTACAACCCAATAAAAAGACCTTACTGATCTGAAATTGATTGAGCTGTCATGTGGAGATGAGGATTTGTGTAATCTATGGTGAAAAGAACTAGAGAATTTCAGGAATTAAAGCAATGTCTATGCTCATGCTCGCAGTCCTATTTGAGGGATGTAGCTGTTCTTAAGTTGTGTGAAATGATGCACCCTTCTATTTATTGTGAGTGGTAGCCCTAGTAAGACTTGGGTCTGAAATTAAATTTGTTTGAGGGCACTATTAAAAACAAATTCTCAAATTGATGGTGAGCTTTACATTAATTTTCACACAATGCCTTAACATGAGCTGATTGAATGTGAAGGAATTATCGTGGAATTTCAGTATTAAACTGCTGATTTACTACTGAGAATCCCCTAAAAAAAAAATTGAATAAGGTGTGGAATGAATTTTATTTTTATTTAAATTCTATTTTGACATGTTCCACTGATATTAACTGATTCATTGGAGAAGTTTATGGGTACCTTCACTGAAACCTCAGGAGACTCCACTCCTCGACTAGGGATCACCTAGGGGTTTAAAATGCTTGATGCATGTGCTAAATGCGTCTGTGCTCCCTCGACTAGCAAAGCATAGGCTTGGGGGTGTATTGACTAATAATGTGTTTTGAGTATGTTTTGTATTTAGGCAATAAAATGCAGTCATAGTGCAGATACCCATCTAAAAATACCAGAGAAGGAACCTGTTGCTCAACATGTACTCATGCAGCCCAAAAAACCACCCATCAGGCAGCCCACAGAGCTCTAGAAGTTTATGGGAATGCCATGTGTCCAACTGTGTACACATGGGAGCAAACTAACAATTTCATTTGATGACAAAATTGAAACCCCCAAAGGCTGCTAAGGACTGAATAGAGGTAGGACAACACCCCAGACTATGTGCCAGCTATGGAAACAAAGGCTATAACCTGTCAAGAGGCTAATTCAACCTGTTGACAGGTTTGGATGCTTGGATATGAAGTGATCGACAAGTTCCTAGAACTTGTCGAGATGTTGAAAGCACCTGTCGAGTGCTGAGAGCATCTTGTCGAGGGCTGAAAGAACCTGTCGAGTGCTGAGAGCATCCTGTCGAGAGGTTCCCCAGAACCTAGCGAGAGCTTACCCGAAGCTGTGAGAGATTATTGCATCCTGTCGACAGGTCTGTGGGTTGAACTATGAACCAATCGAGAACTATCTTCAACCTATTGAAGTGCTGAGAGCAGCCTATCGAAAGCTCAACTGGAGCTGTATAAGAAATTGACAGGATGAACTATAACCTATTGAGGGGTTGGTTGGAATTAGGACAACAGGGAGGTTTTGAGGTCAACCTGTCGAGAGGTTCCTCAGAACCTATCGAGAAGTCATCCAACCTATTGACGGGCCATTCAACCTGTCAAAAGTTTAATTCAACCTATCGAATGAAGCTCAAAGAAGCCTCAGAACCTGTTGATAGGTTCCTTGAACCTATCGAAGCTCGGTTTTGGAACTTCTCAGTTCTAGCTGAGACTGCTGCTCCCTTCAATGCTTTGTACACACATTCCAAGGAACATCAGCAACCCTTGAGGGTATTTTTGGAATACAAATGGGCACGAATGGGAACTCTCCAACCATTTTACATGTACTTGCCCAGTTTGGACCAATTAGGGGAGAGCTTCTAGAAGAGAAATTGGCCACATCAGACAGCTGAGAATAACAGAATTATTCCCTTGAGCTTTGATTGGCTGAAACACATCTGAGGAAAGAAGGGAAGAGTATAAATTCAAGAGACATTGCACAGATGTTGTTGTTCTAAGTGTGCATGATTTATTTATGTTTTGAAAACAGGTTTTCAACTGCTAAGTTATAATGAATCTAGAATATTAAAAAGAGTAAAGAAATATCAGCACAGATAGAAGTGAATTAGCCTGCACGATCAGGGCTAATTGTAGCAAGTTTTAAATCTAAGTGAGTAAAAGATCGTCCACAGGAAATTGATTTAAAATTTAAGATAAACCTCCAGATCTGACCTCTGATCCTATCTACAAAGCACATAAGATGGGAGGTTGAATTTGTCACGTTAACTAAATGATAAAAGTAAAGATTAAACTAAATGATCCAGATCTGAGTTGGGGAAACGTTTGAGGTAAACTTATACAAAAAATGGAGAAGTAATCTCTAACTTTGATTTGGCCCTTGAAATCTAATGAAAATAACTGCACCTCAACAGAGGTGATCCAATCTTCATCTGGCTACAAGCACAGATGTAAGAGAGATAAATCTAATTTAAGGATTAGGTTTAAGCTTATGGCTATGGTATGTCCACTTTAATGGCCACAAACCCTCCAATAGTCTTTCATCCAAAGCCTTAGTTTAGAACAAGAAGCATCACTACAAATGCCGTTAGAGATTAGGTTACCAACACTAATTCTCACAGGATTAATGAATCAAGGGAAATTGCATGCAAAACAATGAATCTAAAGGAGTCTAATGTACTGAGGAGATCAGAGGGAACCCTTGACATGAGTCCAATGGAGAATGCATAGTTTACAGCAACCTTTTCATATCCACCGTTACAATTACAGAGCGCAGCTTAAACAGCTCTCAGATTTGTAGTCTTGAATACAACTTTCTTTTGAATTACAGAAATGTCTCACAGCTCTCAAATGCAAGTACAAAGTAGGCTATACAAGGATTACAAACAAGCTGTCTGGCTGGGAAATGGGGGATTAGAAATGAAATTCAAAATTTGGATACCCAAATTGGGCAAATGGTTCGTCTATTTATAGTTTTCCCTAAGCCAGCTCAGATGTTTATCAACCAATCAGAATTGGATAGATCTGTATCAGCCAATAGGAGTCGAGCACCAGGATCCGGGATCTCGTCCAATCGTAATCGCTTGATCTGGTTCAGCCAATCAGGTGAAAAAGGCATCAATTCTGTTATGCATTTTGAAAGTCTGTTAGAGTTTCTAGAAGTTCCCGCCAAGTAATTTCATCTTTGGGTGCTCACGTGGGGTGGAATATGCCTTTGGTTCGTGCTCAGAATCTTCCGAAATGTCCTTGGGTTTTAAAATGCATTGGGATGCGTGCAATAGATTACTGAATTGCCCTTGTTAAAGTTGCATATCTCTAAAATACCTTTTCGCAGAGCTTAAGGGTCTTTTCGCAAAGTGCTGTGACTTCTGAAGCTCTTTTCGCACAGATTGGAGACCTTTTCTTAAAGAACTGTAACTTCTGGAGATCTATTCGCAAAGCTTGGGGACCTTTTCGCAAAGTTCAATCTTCTCTTCGAGGAGTTCAGATGCTCTTCGAAAGCTACGCCTGGAGTTTTAGTCCTTTTCGCAGAGTTCAAGGTTCTTTACGAAAAGTGTAGGTTCTTTGCGAAAAGAACTCTGTAGTGCATTTCTCTGTTCGAATTGTTCCCTGCTTCACCTACAGGTCTTTGCCTCTTTGCTTTAGACCTTTCAACAGCTGATGAGGTTGTTTCTTCACTTCCTTTCTTTGGACTGACATGGATTGTCATCTTTTTGACACTTTTAAGCTATTTTTATGGTTAAGCCTGTCTTTATTGTTAGCTGCAACATAGGCACTTAAAACACTTATTTAGTTCTCTCAAGGGTCTATCAAGGCCCAGATTAAGGGGTGAAAAATGGTATTTTCCAGTTCTCAACACACCCCCAAACCTAAGCTTTGCTAGTCCCTGAGCAAAGACAAAATTTAAAAATAGAATGAAAAGCCATTTTTGTAGGGAGCATAGTCGCATTTAGCATATGAAACAAGCCTTTTAAACCCCTAGGTGATCCCTAGTGGAGGAGTGAAGTCTCCTGAGGGTTTTCAGTGAAGGTACCCACAAACTTCTCCAATAAATCCATTAAGATCAATGCGCTCATAAAGCAAACTTTCATCCAATCAAATTATTCACACCGCATCATCAAAGTTGTAAGAAGATTTTCAAGAAAACATCATTCAAAACTAAAATTCTCTGTAATTCCTTTACCATTCACTGGGCTTGGTGTCAAAAATTTTTACAAGAAAAATTAATGAAAAGCTTGCCTTCTATTTGAAAATTCGCTTTTGATGTTACCCCAAATAATTTGATTTCAAACTCAACTCTCACTGTGGTTTTCACTCACCATGCAAATATGAGGGTTGCACTATTTCACATGACTCAAAAGCAATTACAATCCTCAAATAGAGTAAGGGGAGCATAGGCATTGCTTTTCAGTTCTGAATTTACTACTTTTTTCACCATAGATTACACAAATCCTTATCTCCATGTGTCTCAATCCATCATTGATCAGTAAGGACTTTAACTTGGGTTGTAATGTGGCTTATGGGTGAAATTTATCAAGAATAAAGGGGTGGAATGGAGTTCAAAATTGAGAAGTCAGTCAAGGTAAGGAGGTGATAGACACACCTTCTTCAATTCAGCACAATTTCATCTTCTTCTTTGAATTTTCAGAGCCAAAGTGGCCATCTTTTTCTCTTTCTTTTTCAAACTTCCAATGAAATGCCTTCTCCTTTTCTTTTCTTTTTTTTTTCAAAGCAACATTGACTGGAATGCCACATTTCTTCTGCTGATACAGCATTGCCTTCAATTATTTTTTTTTTTTTTACCAAACTGTTACCGAACTCACCTTTCTTCAGCTTTCTTTCCTTTACCTTCTAAATTCTCAGAGTGAGGGTTAGGCTAAATGAGGTTGATGAGGTTTCAAAGAAATCTTGGATTTATAAAGCTCAATTGGTGTGTATCAAGGCGCTTTCAAAAGGTTGGGCTTTTGAAGTTCAAAGCTGTCCAAAAGGAGGCCTTACATCATGTCTTTAATATCATGATTGCCGTCAAGCTATTTTAACTTGGATATGTGTAACTTCTATAAGTTCAAATAAATTCCTAGAGCGTAAAAAGCGCCAATTTATACCTCCAAAGAATACATTTCAGGTCCAAATCTCACTGGGTGTGGTTTTCTATCAAATTCCTGAGGTATATCATCACTGGTTTCTCTTTTTAGGTTTACTAAAACATCAATTTTCTTTTGGAAAATTTCTGACATTCACTTCATGAAAGTATTAGAATTACACTAGAAATTAATTTTAAAAAGTTTTAACTTCCTCATTTTTCAAAATAACAGGTGTGAGATTACTTCATTTTCAAAAATTCTGCTGATCATAAGCTGCATCAAGCATTAACTTATTTTATTGGCATACCTGCCATACCCCCAAACCTAAGATGAACATTGTCCTCAATGTTCTAGACACTGAGAAACGAGGGGCAGCAGGAAATTTGCAGCTATGTGCAACAGAAAATAAAGAAAATAACACTGAATATATGAGCGGGAAAAGGGAAAAAATTGTTATATAAATATAGGAAATGACTGAGAAAACAGAAAAATAACAAACTAAGCTAGAACTGCTACAAAATAAAATCTAAAAACTGAATATATGATCAGAAAAATAAAAGAACTGCAAAGCAAATGGAAGGAAACTAATGCTAATAACAGAGAAACAGTAAAAGCAAGGTAAGGGACTAAATACAAAGTTAAAAAAGAAAAAGAAAAGTGTTGATACAAAAAAAACAGAATCTGTGAATGCAAAATAGGAAAACAAAGTTATAAACTAACTATACTCACAGAAAAATGACGAAAATAAGTAAAACGAGGACACATTAACCTAAGAAAGAAAAAAATCAGCGATCTAAAAACAGAATTTGAAACTAAAATTCCTAACACAGAAAATCTAATGCCAAATGATACATCCTAAGCCCAAAGAAACAAACCCAAAAGCCTGAGATACTTATGAATCTAAGTGATTATAAAAATGATTAGCAGGAATACAGTGAAAAGCAAGATTCATAAGACTAACCCCTTTGTTGATGATGTGTATGAATAAAAAAAGAATAATGAAGCATGGGAGCACATATTAAAAACAGGGTTCACACACAGCTGAGACCCATTTATGATGAAGAATCTTGAAGGAAAATAAAATCAGTGGGTCCATTGAATATTCAAAACAGCCTATGATCCACTATTCATTATCCTACATGATTCCTAAAAAAGAAAAAATGATCTCAGATGGGAAAAGTGGATGCAAATGGAGAAAAACAGCCCATCCGGAAGATATCTATATATATATATATAAATTTGTTTTATAATTTTTTTTTTTTTTTTTTTTTTTACTTGTTTTGGATCAGCCCGGGCTCAACAGGAGCCCTTATTTACTACTGCTGAAAATAATGAGAAACAACTCAGAGATTTTCTTTTTGTGTTTTCATTTTCTTTTATTTTGTATTTGGTTTTTTTTTTTTTTTTTTTTTTAAATCAGCATGCCTAAAAGACAGCAGAAATTATAATCAAAACAAACATTAAACACAGCAGAACTGCTGGTTCTCAAGAATTTAAAAATAGAAAATGAATGCAAAGGAGAAGGGGATGCAAACTCAAGCAGATCTCCACTTTGGTCCAGATGTCTTGTTGACTAGCCCCAGATCCGCCAAAAATCCAAAACTGCAGAAGACTTATTCAAGTATATTGACAAAATAAAAGAAAAACTCGTTCTACGCCCAAATTTGACAAAAGACAAAAAAGTGGCAGCAAAGATTTATTCAAATAACTAGAAGGCAAAGAATAAAACTAAAAATAAAAAAATTACAAGAAAAAAAGTTTTCTATACAAAGCTGAGAGACATTTAATCAAGCACTTGGAATGCAAAGTGCAGGTTTAAAGCAAAAATTAAAATGAAAATCAAATCTACAAAATTGAAAAACTTAGGTCTACCAATTTTAAAATCTATTCCCCGGCAACGGCGCCAAAAACTTGTTGTTGTTCTAAGTGTGCATGATTTATTTGTGTTTTGAAAACAAGTTTGCAACTGCTAAGTTATAATGAATCTAGAATATTAAAAAGAGTAAAGAAATATCAGCACAGATAGAAGTGAATTAGCCTGCAAGATCAGGGCCAATTGTAGCAAGTTTTAAATGTAAGTGAGTAAAAGATCGTCCACAGGGAATTGATTTAAAATTTAAGATAAACCTCCATATCTGAGCTACCAGATCTGACCTCTGATCCTATCTACAAAGCACATAAGATGGGAGGTTGAATTTGTCACGTTAACTAAATGATAAAAGTAAAGATTAAACTAAATGATCCAGATCTGAGTTGGGGAAACGTTTGAGGTAAACTTATACAAAAAATGGAGAAGTAATATCTAACTTTGATTTGGCCCTTGAAATCTAATGAGAATAATTGCAGCTCAACAGAGGTGATCCAATCTTCATCTGGCTACAAGCACAGATGTAAGAGAGATAAATCTAATTTAAGGATTAGGTTTAAGCTTATGGCTATGGTCTGTCCACTTTAATGGCCACAAACCATCCAATAGTCTTTAATCCAAAGCCTTAGTTTAGAACAAGAAGCATCACTACAAATGCCGTGAGAGATTAGGTTACCAACACTAATTCTCACAGGATTAATGAATCAAGGGAAATTGCATGCAAAACAATGAATCTAAAGGAGTCTAATGTACTGAGGAGATCAGAGGGAACCCTTGACATGAGTCCAATGGAGAATGCATAGTTTACAGCAACCTTTTTAAATCCAATTATAATTACAGTGCAGCTTAAACAACTCTCGATTTGTAGTCTTGAATACAACTCTTTTGAATTACTGAAATGTCTCTGACTCTCAAATGCAAGTACAAAGTAGGCTATTACAGGATTAGGATAAGTCATGTCGGTTTGGGAAATGGGGGATTAGAAATGAAACTCAAAATCTGGATACCCAAATTGGGCAAATGGTTCGTCTATTTATAGTTTTCCCTAAGCCAGCTCAGATGTGTATCAACCAATCAGAATTGGATAGATTTGTATCACCAATAGGAGTCGAGCACCGTGATCCAGATCTGCTCGCCAATCGAATCGCTTGATCCGTTCACCAATCGTGAAGAAGGCATCAATTCATATGCATTTTGAAAGTCTATTAGAGTTTCTAGAAGTTCCGCCAAGTAATTTCATCTTTGGGTGCTCGTGGGGTGGAATATGCCTTTGGTTCGTGCTCGTAATCTTAGGAATGTCCTTGGGTTTTAAAACGCATTGGGGCCAGCATATACAGAATTCTTGAATTGCCCTTGTTAAAGTGCGAATCTCAAAATACCTTTTCGCAGAGCCTAAGGGTCTTTAGCAAAGTCGTGACTTCAAGCTCTTTTCGCACAGATTGGAGACCTTTTCGAAAAGAACTGTAACTTCTGGAGATCTATTCACAAAGCTTGGGGACCTTTTCGCAAAGTTCAATCTTCTCTTCGAGGAGTTCAGATGCTCTTCGAAAGCTACGCCTGGAGTTTTAGTCCTTTTCGCAGAGTTCAAGGTTCTTTACAAAAAGTGCAGGTTCTTTGCGAAAATAACTCTATAGTGCATTTCTCTGTTCGAATTGTTCCCTGCTTCGCCTACAGGTCTTTGCCTCTTTACTTTAGACCTTTCAACAGCTGATGAGGTTGTTTCTTCACTTCCTTTCTTTGGACTGACATGGATTGTCATCTTTTTGACACTTTTAAGCTGTTTTTATGGTTAAGCCTGTCTTTATTGTTAGATGCAACATAGGCACTTAAAACACTTATTTAGTTCTCTCAAGGGTCTATCAAGGTCCAGATTAAGGGGTGAAAAATGGTATTTTCCAGTTCTCAACAACAGATGAGGCATCCAGAATTTGAGAGAGCTCAAACCAAAATTTAAATTTCTTCTTCCCTCTTCCTTCTTCCCTCTTCTCTCTTTGGACCATCCATGGTTGGCTAAACCCCTTTAGTAGCTAGGGTGAGGTTGAGAGCTATAAATTGGGAGGTTCAAAGCTTTGTATGGAGATTGAATATTGCATAGATTGCAGATCTGAGCACAATTTGCTATAAGCTTGTATTGAATCGGTATATTGTGGATTATAAAGTTGATTTTGATCTATAGATGACTTGTTTGCATTTGATTTCCCTAGATTAAATCTCCCTGTGGATGCTCCAGCTTGTAGCCTTGCATCCACAACATCTGCAATAGTTTAATTGTTCTAATTAAGATCATTGAATTAGAGGAATCTCTAAGATGATCTGTGACCATTCAAGTGGATAGATCATAACCTTAGGATCACTCCAATTCTCTGATTAAGGTTGGATTCTTATACCTTGCATTTGAGCTTGTAGCTAGATGAAGGATTGCTGCAAATCAGCTCCTTATATTGCCTCTGAACCAACCAATTTGTAATGAAGACCGAAATTCGTAGCTGCTACTCTCCTCTTTTATTTTAATCCTTTTCTCTACCTTTGTAAATCTATGTTTTAATCAGTTCTGGATCTCTTGATTTTGCATATTATTTCTATAGTTTTTAGTAGAGTGGCAACCTTTAAAAACCTCTCCTCTTTCCTTTCTTTCCTATTTTTAAACTAGGATAGACAAGAGTGCCAGATCTGTTAGAGATCTAGAGATTTACCCTATTTTAAGACACATTTCCCTATGGACCTACCCTGACTTACCTTTAAAACTTGCTGCAATAGCCCTGGTTCTTGCAGGACTAGTTTCTTGCCTTGGATTCATTTTGCTATAATTTACCCATTTAATTTGCTATTTTAACTCTTTAATAATTGCAAGGTAAGCAATACAACAAGAATTCAGTATTCAACGAATACAAAGAGGAGATGACTGGCCTTTGCATACGAGACCATTAGGGCACGACAATATTCAGACGAATAAGAACAACAAGAAAGGCCGCCTCCTACCCCGAGCACGGTATCAGCCAGTGCCTCACCATTGAGACAACCTGCTCACACATTCTTTAATGAGGATTCTGTAGACAAGGTTTGCTCGTTGGTTGCTCCAAAAGACCGCACCATCAAGATCGAAGATCTCCCTAAGATGCTCGATGAGTGCAAGGCCAAGAGAGAGCGCCCTGGTCACTCATTCGGATTGGACAAATTTTGTAGGGACGTCGAATTTAACTTATCAATAGGATTCATACCACCAAAATTTACCAAATACAATGACACGGGAAATCCAAACTATCACTTGGCCCTCTTTTACAACGATTGTCGACCCATACGCGATAATCAATGACTTCTTATTTGTTATTTTTAGTGCTCATTAGAAGGAGAAACTCTCGATTGGTTCGTGGGACTCCTGCTATATAAGATAGAGACATTTGACGATTTAGTCGGTCAGTTCCTGGACCAATACAAGCATCTCATCCAAGAGACAGTCTGTCTTAGTGATCTAATGGCGACGAAGCAAGGACCCGATGAAGAATTCATCGACTTTATCGCCAAATGGAGGAAACTTGCTGCTAGGATTGGCACTTCAATGAAAGAGAAAGACTCGGTTGACATCATCATCGATAATACTAGAGAACCGTTAAAGAGCGCGCTTGTCATAAGTGATTGCCCCAACTTCACTACACTCTACTCTTTGGTATCCTAACTAGCGTGATACATTAAAGGCAGTGACCTCGCCCTATCCATAGTTACGTCAAAAGTAGGCTCTTCTAGTGAATTAAAGTAAAAAAATAACAAGAAAGCCTCAGGAACCAAACAGGTCAACACCGTTATCAACCAAGGATAAAACTCTGAGAACGAAAATTTCCAATCGCAAAATTTCGGGCAAAATCAGAATCAACAATGGTAGACAAGCTAAAACCAAGGCACTAATCAACAAAGATATGCAAATCAAAACCAAGGCCAGAACCAGAATCAGGGCCAATACTAGAACAAAAATCAATACTTATTAGAACTAGAATATAATGGAGAATTGACTGGCCCACACGTAGAACTATAATAATGTACCCCCACCGTAAAACTTCAACCCAGCTAGAGGCCTTTACCAGCCAAAGTGGGAACACTATCCCCCTTTACCTGATATGATCCCCAATATCTTTCATCTCCTTAGCACTCAGAATCTCCTTCGATTCTTGTAAGAAGGACCCCGACCATGACCGACAAATCTAGACTATAGTAAATACTGTGTATTTCATCGATATGCGGGACACAACTTAGAAGGCTATTGGGTCCTTTGGGATGTGATTTATGATATGAATGATCGAAACCAAATTGACTGAGAGGTGCTTAGGAATCCTAACCTTAACAATAGTCAATCCCAATAGAATTTAGGGGTCATTAATAATCCTACGACTAACCACAACCAAAGAGCACAAGCCCAGGTCACCACTGTAGATCTCCCCAGTCAATCCTCCTTCCGGCCCTCCACCTTAATCACTCACATTCGACCCTCCAACACTTTGGCTACCCCTACAAGAGCCTCTTCACCCCCACTCCCCTCGGCCTTGATCACTCGCATTGCCCCGTCGAGCCCACCTCCTTACCTAAAATTCACTCAGATATGAGTCCACTCCTTTAGGGCCAGAAGACCATTCCTCCATAGTCTCCCACTAGAACCTTCAACCCCTCCAAATCCTAAACCAATACCATTGCCACTCCCCTTATCTGATTCTGAACTCGAGTATGGAGATCATGTTCTTCAAATTGTAGCCTAAATTGCCGCATGGGTAGATAGTGTCACCCGAAAGACTCCAAACCAAGAAAACAAAATGACCACTGAGTGTTTGCTAAACATAGAAGAAGGTGAGTGAGAAGACATTCCGATTTGTGCGAGGCACTGGTCTCTACTTTCCTAGAAGAAGAGGATTACACACAGTACCACTCACCGTAGAGCGACACAGTGCAAGTACGCGCTCCGACCTCAAATTTCACTCACTTCACAGATACATCAATGCCTAGCCACACCGGGTTTGGTCAATAATCGACTTGCCCGACTCTTAAACAAGGAACCAATTATCCATCTTTGCCTTTCCCTTGAAATTAGGATTTCACGAATGCACAACCACCAGAGGGGAACGTGAGAGAAAGAGAAGTTAACTTGCCACCCCCACCTCACATTATCCCTCTACCAATCCCTACACCTCAACCACTCCAACCACCTGCACCCAAGGCTCATCGGCCAGGCAAAGAAATTGCACTCGAGTCAGGGCAAGAATATGACCTTCTACGACATCTTCAAAAGATCTCGGCCTAGATATCCATACTGGAACTTATCAAGAAATCATCTGACCATCACCGATTGTTGATAAGGACACTTGAAGACACACAAGTGGATGAGGACACAATATTGGATGAGTTACATCAAATCGCCTCAGTAATGGTGCAACTTTCGGCAATCACATTCACGGACACAGACATGCCTAAAGAGTCCTTCCGCGGAAGTTCAGCTCCCATATACCTTATAGTCATAATTAGAGGATTCTCCGTACCCCATGCATTAGTGGATATAGGAGCAGGACTCAATATTTGTCCCATCACAATGTTAAAGATGCTCGAGTACACAGAATAGGATATCAGGCTTTCAGCACTATCTCTTATCGCTTATGACGGATCGCGTCATTTCGTCAAATGAATTATCAAACTCCAGGTTTTCCTCGGACCTATAACAAAAGATGTTACCTTCCATGTCTCTGATTCTGCTAGTACATACAATCTTATCTTAGGAAGAAAATGGTTAGAGTCAATGAAGGCTGTCGCATCCACATACCACCAATGCATCAAATTCCCGTATGAGGACTCCATTGTTCGTTTATACGCCGATGCACCTCTCTAGGAGATGGACACTGATTACGCGACAAGTATTCTGATAGCCCATGATTCTGTACTGAACATGGGCTATATTCAGAAGACCCAAATCCCCGACGAGACAACCATTGCAAAAGTCCATCCCCCTACCCCTCCTAGTTCTCCCTCGACGCGTCAACAAAAATTAATTAGAAGAGAGGTTGGCCCAGACCTCACCAAACTCTATGACATCCACCCAACCGCGATAAAAGGTTGGGACCTTATGTATTAGCTCGGGTATGTCCCCCACACCGGACTCGATAAAAATAAGCAAGGTTGTGTAGGACCTGTCGTCTCAAGGAAAATATGCAAACACATGGGGTTAGGTTACCAATCGAGCGGCCCACAAGCTGACTTATTCCCTATCTCACGAAAGTGGTCTCTATATGACCACTTTGTCTACAGGACCACTAAGAAAGCAGATGTATTGAGGTAGAAGGAAGCGTCCTTCACTAAATTCCAAGAAGCAAAAATCGAATGAATGACTAAAGCATTCAACGATTTAACGAATCTGAATGACGATATTGATAAACCGCTCAAGGGAGTCAAACCCTTGTTTGACATTAAGGAGCTTACAGAAGAGAGAAAGGAAGAACCTCCAGGACTCAAGCCAAAAATAGGAGATTAGGAATCCATCGATGATGAAGACTTTCACATAGCAGCCTTGCAAGGTGGTGAAGAGCACTTACATTCGACATGGGAAGAAGATGACACCCCACAAGAAAATCTTAACTCACATAGCTTCTGCCTCGGCCTTGGCCTTGACGGATGGGAATGCCAGTGGGACTCCCCTTATATCGCTCACCCATACCAACCCTACTGCAGGGCATGCACCAGTATATTAAAATGCTTCGCTAGCTAGATCTGACATTTTGCAATAGCAGGAAAGAACGATCCCAACCCTGTAACGATAATAGCAAGTAACGACCTACTAGCTCGGCTACTAACATAAGAAGAAAATCCCAACAGTCATTTGGTTAACCCAGGGGGAGACACCCACTGCCCTCATAGAGTTTGAAGAGGAGCTAGAGCTAGACACTCCTCCATCCCCAGACATGTCACAACTCTAAATATTTTGGAAAACTCTCGAGGAAGAGTGGCAACCCCCTCCGAGTGATGACAAGGACTATTGGATAGACCTCCCTACACTTGAGCTAGTAGAGCAGGCTAACCAAGGACTTCAGGCATTGTCAGATCAAGAAGATGAATTTGATACCAACCTTGATTCTAACTCTGAAGGATGGGAATGTCCGTGGGGATATCCCGACATTTCTCACCATTATTAGCCTCGCTGTCGAGCATGCACGTTCATCCTAGCATACTATGAAGTTCAAGGGAAAGAGCTCAATGCCCCTGAGGATCCCTTAGGAGGTCACCTCGACAGGAAGAGCAACCATATTATAACTCAGAGGATGATAGTTTGACCGATTACGATCTCCAGAGCTTCTTCGAAAAAGAGGCGATCAATGTGATAGAGGAAATCTGAACGTCAGTGCTGCTGTCACCCGCGTCACTTATTCAAAAGGTCTCATTAGATGAGGACTCCAAAAAAAAATGCCAAATTCAGAACAAGTCCACATTTCCTGAAGAATCACCCGAACAGCTTCGACATCCATCTCGTTCCCTTAATTAGAGGAAGCAACTCTCGCCTCTTGAGGCGATCGACCCTGTACCATATCTATTATCAAAAATAAAAAAAATAGGAAAAGAAGAAAACCCAAAAAATTCAGAAATACAAAATCCAAAAAAATCAGAAAACCCCAGAAAGGAAAGGGAACCCTTCATCCCGAGTCAACTTTGCGACCAGCAAGGAGACTTTTCTCCTAAGACTTCTGTCCCTTCTCTCGCACAAAAACGTAAAGCATCCAGGCTAAACAATAAGCCAGTGATCATACTAGATGAGATACTTCGCAACTTTGAGAAAAGGATCAATAGCCTTGGCATTCACCTTACCAAAGATCTCTCGGTCATAAATTGTATTGATGAAGGGCTGCTACCTTTCGCAAAATTGAATCCCCAGTGTAACAATTTTGTAGTATATGAGCTTACCAAGGATGAGGAAGGAACACCAGTCATCGAGGAGGCGCAGGACTTCCAATGTGTCATCAACTATTTCGACGAGCAAACCTAAGCCGCCACAGAATCCACAGAAGAAATTAACTTTGGCACTGAAGAGAAACCCAAGAAGTTACTAATTAGTGTGACGCTTAACCCCAAGGAACGTCAACAAATTGCACAATTCCTACAAGAATACCTCGATTCCTTTGCATAGTCTTATGAAGATATGCCTGGCTTAGACCCAAGTTTAGTAGAACATCATCTTGTCTTGGAACTTGATGCAAAGCCAGTTAAGCAGAAACTCTGTAGGATGCACCCACAAACAACCTTTCAAGTTAAAGTGGAAGTTGATAAAGTGCACAAAGCCAAATTCATCCGAGTCATCCTCTACCCCAAATGGGTCGCCAATATAGTACCTGTTGCCAAGAAAGATGGTAGATTATAGGCTTGCATTGACTTTTGAAATCTCAACTAGGCATGCCCAAAAGATGACTTGCCACTTCCGCACATTTACACTCTAGTCGACAACACTACTGAACATGAGATGCTATCCTTTATGGACGATTTTTCTAGATATAATTAGATCAAACTAATAGAGTCTGACCAAGAGAAGACTTTTTTCACCACACCATGGGGAACCTATTGCTACGTCATCATGCCTTTCGGGCTCAAGAATGCAGGAGCCACATATAAATGTGCCATGATGGCTATTTTTCATGACATGATGCATAAATGTGTAGAAGTCTATGTCTATGACATATTAGTGAAGTCCCAAACGCAGGCAGGACATGTTGAAGCACTCCGACTAGTGCTATAAAGAGCTAAGAAATATCAGTTAAAAATGAACCCAAAGAAATGTGTCTTCAAAGTCACTTTCAAAAAATTATTCGATTTCATAGTTAGCAAGAGAGGGATCGAAGTTGACCCTGTAAAAGTCAGAGCCATCCTTGAGATGCCACCTCCCAGTAATATCAAAGAATTACGAGGCCTGATAGGAAGATTGCAATTCATCAGGAGATTTATCTCCTAACATTTAGACAGATGTGATCCTTTCTACAGACTACTTAAAGGATGAATTGAGTACAAATGGGATGACTAGTGTCAGCAAGCTTTCGACAATATCAAGAAGTACCTCCTTAACCTGAAAATACTATCGCCACCAGTTCTCGAAAGACCTCTAATCCTATACCTCTCAGCAAATGACAAAGCAATGGGAGTAATTCTGGGATAATATGAAGAAGACGAAAAGAGAGAGAAGGTTATCTACTACCTTAGCAGGACGATGGTCGAGTACGAACGAAAATACACTTCAATGGAGAAGACCTGCCTCACATTGGTGTGGGCCTCAACCAAATTACGACACTATTTCAGAGCACATAAGATACTAGTACTAGCCTGAATGGACCGTCTAAAGTACGTATTCAAAAAGCCCACAACATCCTAAAAGATCACTCACTGGCATATGCTAGGGCAAAAATTTGATATCACTTATGTCACGCAGAAGTTGATCAAAGGACAAGCAATCGTCGATTACCTCGTAGATCTCCCACTCCTGAGTGATGAGCCCATACATGTGGATTTTCCCGACGAAGACTTACTCTCGATTCATAACAAAGAGCTCGATAAGACCTCATGAACCCTTTATTTTGATGGTGCTCTAAATCACAAAAGAAAAGGCATCGGGATAGTCCTCCTAAGCCCGGAAGGAGTAGTTATACCTAAGGCTTTTCAGCTAGACTTCTCTGTCACTAATAATGTCATAGAATACGAAGATTTCATAGCTGGACTATGAGCAACACTACAATTAAGCATTAAACAATTGAAAACCATTGGCGACTCCAAGCTAGTAATCTCACAAGTTATAGGAGAATGGAAGACCAAGGAAAGGAGACTAATGACATATCTAGAAATCGCTTGTTATTCACTGAAAAGTACCACTTTTCACCTCTTAACCTAGCCTTTGCTGGATCTTGAAGCTCACTAATAATCATTTGTTAAGTGTGTTTTATAGTTAGCAATAAACTGTGTAGCTTAATATAAAATCCCTGCCTTTTGGTCCAAAGAAGAGAAAGAAAATATGCAAAGATGATAGCTGAGCCAAAGCCTAATGGAACACCCTGATAGTGCTCACCATGGTGACTCATTTGTGGGTCATCATTGATCAAAAGTCTAGCAGATGAATGAAGTTAGCTGAGAATGGAGGAACCTGCAATAGCAGCAAGGCATCAGAGGATCAAAAGAATCATCTCGCAGAGTTGAGGAGCTCCCTCACGGAGCTAAGGAAGCAGTGGTAGCTGCCCTCGCATAGATAGGATGCGCAGTCAAGAGGAGAGCAGCAAAGACATCACGAAGATCTCACGTCTTAAAACCCTTAGAATTTGTGCTCGCGATGATCGAGCCTTAAAGTAGCCGCACGCAGAACATAGTGAGTCCTTATGCATGAAGAACAATTTATCACCTCGGGGAGCTCTCGAGAAGCCCTGAAAGAGAGAGATGCCCAAAATTTTCCTCTTGCAGCTCTTGCACACTCTGGTGCCTAACTAGTTACTACACGAGCGTAGCAGCCTACCTACGTGAGTATCTAGCGAGAGAGAACTTCTGAAGCTCTACTGCATGAGAAATTCTAGGCATTCCAAATCACCTCAGTGATAGCATTGCAGCGTAAAGCAACTACACGATCAACTAAGAACCTACTATGCGAGTGAATAATCCACCTAAGCCAAATGCTCCTCTGCAAAGGCAAAGCAACTGCATGAGTGAATTAATGCAGATGTCGACCCCACAAAGCTCAGGCTCTCCACTTCTCAACCCTAACTTAAGGACCTTTTACGAATTTCTCAAAGCTAGGGAACACTTCTCGAGGCATGGATTTCAACGCACACATCTCAAAGCATTCAAGGGTTGTAATAGTGCCACATTTGCTAGAAAAATTAGGGTTAATCTCTTTTGAGCCAACGCCTTATGGACATAGTATATAAGCTGTAGTTAGAGTTTAGTATTATCATCTTTCCTTCATCCTCTATCGGCTGAGAGTTTCAGCAGGGCTAGGGATAGGGTTTGATCATCTCTTTTTCTTATTTTTCTTCTATCTTAGCCCAGCATTGGTTGGCTAATCCTTTTTTAAGTAGCTAGCTTTAGTTTTATTTCAGTTTTATAATAGGCTTTGTATACATTAAGATCTTTTTGGATGAGCAGTTGTGTACAGGCTGCAGCCTTGAGATAGTTCATTGTAAGTTTTGCTTTTATCAATGCATTGTTATTTTAATAACTAATTGAATCTATTGATCTTGTGGTTTCCTTAAATGTCTATAGGATCCATGCTTTGGGACTAGCTCATTCAGTTTTTAGTAGATCTATTATTTGCCATCTGATTTCCCTTGGTTTAATAGCCCCATGGATAGCAAGCTGGATCTGTAGCAAGATCTGGAGTGCTCGTAGCCCTAGGACTCCATGCTGGCAGCAGCAGTTTACATATTCTTTCTAAGAGATCTTTGTGGTATGGACAGACCTATCAGATACCCAGTGACCATTTGAGTGGACAGAGTATAACCCTAAGGTGGTGTCCAGCCACATGTCTGAGAAGGATTCTTCGCCTTTGCACATGAGCTTCTAGAGCCTTGTGAGGAGGTTTGTGCAGGAACTTGCTCCCCTCTGTTTTACTTGGCCGATATTAGATGTTAGATCTGATTTCTCTGTAGTAATTGTAGCTTGAGGCTGAGTCATTGCAGGCTTTTTGTAGCAATGACCAGCTGAATCTAAAGGACAAAGCCAACACATGACTATCAAAGCTCCCAGCCAATAGCATACAATCATGGAGTGACCTTCAAACCAAATTCCTAGCTAAATTCTTTCCCATGAACAAAACCAGCTAGATGAGAACAAGTATTCTATCATTTACTCAGTCCTCAACTGAGGATTTTTATGAAGCTTGGGAAAGGTTTCAAGAGATATTAAAACAATGCCCCCACCACTAAATTCTAATGTGGCAACTAGTCCAAGTATTCTACCAAGAAATTAATTCCAAGAGCAGGGATGTGGTGGATGCTTCGTGTGGTGGTAGCTACCTCTACAAGACAGATAGGAAGCTTGGGAGCTGTTTGACATAATAGGAGAAAATTCCATGCAGCACGAGTCTCTGTCACACAATGAAAATTAGACCCCAGCGAAGATGGTGAAAGAGGCCACCCCTAAAGGTGGAATTTATGAAGTAAAGGTGCAAGGTGATTTGAAGAGGAAGGTGGACAATTTGTACTTGAAATTTGATAAATTAATGAATGTGATGCAGCCCTGGATGGTTGCACAGGTGGAGGAAACATGTCTGATATGCCAATCTTCCACACATTCTATTCATAATTGTCCATCTGCCAATCAGTTTCTTGATTTTGTTATGGAACATGCCAATGCAGCTCAAACTTTTGGGCAACATCCTGCTAGATATTCTTGGAGGAACCACTTAAACTTGAGGTGGTGACAAGATTCATATCCTCAACCCCAGCAGTAGTAAGCGGTAGCTCCTTACAGACCCCAACACCAGTTTAATCAAGGTTATCCACTAAGGAAAAAATTTCTACTACCTGCCCCCCAATCTAACCAGTTGGCCCTGCTCCCACAACAGCCCAGATCCTCTTCATTTGAAGAGCAGATGTTGGCTTCAATGCAGAATTTGAGGAACTTAGTGTAGACTGTCAACTCTCATGGACAGAGCATTAAGAAGATTGAGGACCAGTTGGATTAAATTTGCAATGCTTTGAATAAAAGGGAGGAAGGAAAATTGCCTAGTCAACCCCTGACAAATCCAAAAGGTTAGTATATGATTGGTGATGCATCCTCTACTCAGGAGGAACTAGTGCTCAATGATCCAAAGATTGGTGATAAGTATACCATATGTATGAAAAATTCTATTTTGAATTGTGTTCTTTAAAAACCTGTCAGTTGTGTTTTTAGTGTGATGTTGAGTTGCTTATGTTGCTTTGTCTGTGTTTGAATTTTGTGATTAAATACATGTGTATATTTTTCATCTGAATTTGCTGTGTGTTTATTGATGAATGGTTGAGGTGCCCTTATCATAGTTTGCATGTAGTTGAACTAAAAAACTATTTTTAGGATTCTGCAATGTTGATGAACTGATGTTAAAAATGGGCATATATTTTTCATGATTGAAATGAAGTACCTGTCTGAGGGTTGGTGCTCATGCATAGTGGTTGGGTGCACAATAGCATGGATGCACTAACCAATGTGTTGCACTTAACTAACAAAGTAAAGGTTGAGAAGAAATGTTGTCTCGTAGAGCTAGAAGGCTTAAACCTACGGTGCGAGCCATCTCTTGGCTTGCTCGAGCACTAAATGCCTGAGCAATCACTATAAAAATGCCTCGCAGAGTTACCTTTCTGCTCCGTGAGCCCAATCGGTGCATGAAGTATGTCTTTTATGTTGTTCTACGTGAGTACCGTGCGAGGTAAATTTCTGAAATAGCACAAGATCTTGCGCATCATAGCCAAAGTCTCAGCTCCGCAAAGTACATTGTGAGGCAGTTTGTTCTTCTGCGTGATAGACCTTCTCGCTAGATTATAATCCAGCTGCATGAGAAATCTACCCCGCGAGCACCTATTTCCAAGTGCGCGAATCACGAGATTAGCTCTTAAACTCTGTGAAACCCCTCATTTTCTTCATTTAATCTCTCTACCCTAGTTTCCCTATACCAAAATTGAAATCCCCTCTCTTCTTTCTTCTCTACTTTGCAAGCCACTCCACCTCAAGCATTTTCCTTCCACTATTTTGTTCCCCAGCTACTCCCAGTCACTTTGAACAAGGTTTGGGAGGATTTGAACCGCTGTGCACATTTTTAGGTGGAACCCTAGCTCTCAATTGGTACGATCTCTATTTCTCTCTCTGCGTTGTGATTGATTTATTAATTAGAGAGAAGAAGGGTAAAAATTTGGTGCTTCTGTGCTTACTCAGTGTGTTTTGTATTTCTTTTAAGAGTAGTGAGCCCTACTTTTTATAAGTTGAGCACCCATAGCCACTGGTTCGAAATTCATTGATACCTTAGCAGCAATGCTGAACTCGTCTGCCAGTGGCAGCCATGTGGCCACTAGAAAATTTATAAGGATTGTAGAGGCCTCCACAATGGATACCTCTGAGGTGTCTCCACTTGTTGTTAAGCCCCAAGTTCCACAAGCCAAGAAAAAATCAGCCCCAAAGAAGAGGGCCAGAGAGCACCCCCTGCTAAGAGCCTTGAAAAATCAAAGAAGAAATAAAAAAAGGGCAAAGTTGTGGTCCCTGAGACTGAGGAGGAAGAGACTACTGAATACCTCAGGGTCCCTTCTGAATTTGTGCAAGCAATACAGCTGGAGGCTGAAACTATTTTTGACAAAGCCTACTTTGAGGAGCTACTAGAGACCTCTGCCTCCATTGAATATCTGACCAAGGCATCTCTGCTGCCCCTGCTGCGGCCCCCGATGTAGCTGGTTTTCCCAACACTTGTGAGACTTTTTTATTAGAATATGAGATTGAAAACTGGTAATGATGGGAACCCAACACTGCTGGTATTGATTGATGACTTCGAGATGATGTTCAACCAGGCAGACATTATAAAAATATTAGGGATACCAGCGAGGTATTGCCCTGAGTGTGGCTTGGGAGTTAACTGGAGGAATCACTGCCTCAGGTGACTCAATTAGGAAGAGGGATCGGCACCCCAACCTCAGGCTCATGGATGTAGTGTTGAGGAAAAATATTTATTGCTCTGGTCATGAACAGGAGAGGAGGTACCCCATAGCTGATGCCCGCTTCTCATTTCATAGGAATCATTACTTGGATGCAGCCAAGTTAATTTTTGACGGAATTAAGGACCTATGTGAGAGGGTAAAAATAAAGAAGAAACCTCATGCCCTTCTGCAGGTTTATTTCTGCATTACTGAAATTTGGAAAATACCCCTTTCAAAGGGAGGAGGAGACAATGACCCTGAATCCCAAAAAGACTGAAAAGAAATAATAGGAAATCAGTGGCACAATGATAGAGAAGAAGAAAAAGTAGAGGGAGGAGTTACTGAGAGAAGCAGCCCCCACCATTCATGAAGCCATCACTGATCGTCTGTACTCTGCTGATCTCACATCCTCCACCTCACATGTGCCAGCCAGCACAATCATCACCTCCCCAGCAATTCCCTCTACCTCCATGCCAGCCCCAACTCTTTTACCACCACCTCCACCCTCAACCCAGATCTCACAGCCCCACACAGGTCCAATACCCCTACCTGAAAATTGGTAATGATGGGAACCCAACACTGTTTGTATTGATTGATGACTTCGAGATACTATTCAACCAGGCAGACATTATAAAAATATTAGGGATACCAGCCAGGTATAGCCCTGAGTGTGGCTTGGGTCCTCCTGCGACTGCCACCATCACTAAGATAGCAAGGGAGTTAACTGGAGGAATCATTGCCTCAGGTGACTCAATTAGGAAGAAGGATCGGCACCCCAACCTCAGGCTCATGGATGCAGTGTTGAGGAAAAATATTTATTGCTCTGGTCTTGAAAAGGAGAGGAGGTACCCCATAGCTGATGCCCGCTTCTCATTTCATAGGAATCATTACTTGGATGCAGCCAAGTTAATTTTTGACGGAATTAAGGACCTATGTGAGAGGGTAAAAATAAAGAAGAAACCTCATGCCCTTCTGCAGGTTTATTTCTGCATTACTGAAATTTGGAAAATACCCCTTTCAAAGGGAGGAGGAGACAATGACCCTGAATCCCAAAAAGACTGAAAAGAAATAATAGGAAATCAGTGGCACAATGATAGAGAAGAAGAAAAAGTAGAGGGAGGAGTTACTGAGAGAAGCAGCCCCCACCATTCATGAAGCAGCTGCTACTGCTGATGCTGCAGCTGCTACTGCTGATGCTGCTGCATCCTCCACCTCACATGTGCCAGCCAGCACAATCATCACCTCCCCAGCAATTCCCTCTACCTCCATGCCAGCCCCAACTCTTTTACCACCACCTCCACCCTCAACCCAGATCTCACAGCCCCACACAGGTCCAATACCCCTACCTGAAAATTGGTAATGATGGGAACCCAACACTGTTTGTATTGATTGATGACTTCGAGATACTATTCAACCAGGCAGACATTATAAAAATATTAGGGATACCAGCCAGGTATAGCCCTGAGTGTGGCTTGGGTCCTCCTGCGACTGCCACCATCACTAAGATAGCAAGGGAGTTAACTGGAGGAATCGTTGCCTCAGGTGACTCAATTAGGAAGAAGGATCGGCACCCCAACCTCAGGCTCATGGATGCAGTGTTGAGGAAAAATATTTATTGCTCTGGTCTTGAAAAGGAGAGGAGGTACCCCATAGCTGATGCCCGCTTCTCATTTCACAGGAATCATTACTTGGATGCAGCCAAGTTAATTTTTGAGGGAATTAGGGACCTATGTGAGAAGGTAAAAATAAATAAGAAACCTCATGCCCTTTCCTACTGTAGGTTTATTTCCGCATTGCTGAAATTTGGAAAATACCCCTTTCAAAGGGAGGAGGAGACAGTGACCCTGAATCCCAAAAAGGCTGAAAAGAAATAATAGGAAATCAGTGGCACAATGATAGAGAAGAAGAAAAAGTAGAGGGAGGAGTTACTGAGAGAAGCAGCCCCCACCATTCATGAAGCAACATCTCGATGTCACAGATCCTCCACCTCACATGTGCCAGCCAGCACAACCATCACCTCCCCAGCCATTCCCTCTACCTCCATGCTAGCCCCAACTCTTTTACCACCACCTCCACCCTCAACCCAGATCTCACAGCCCCACACAGGTCCAATACCCCTACCTGAGCCTATATCACCAATCACTACAGCCATAGCCACCTCAATCTCACCACCAAATACCATAGCCACTGACACCCTACCCATTTCTGCACCCTTACCTACTTTTTCAGCCCACAGAAGCCCACTTGTTAAGACCCCATACCAGATGAGAAGAAAAGCTGCCAAAACCCCCACTGGACCCCAGCCCACCT
This sequence comes from Chloranthus sessilifolius, assembly GCA_021018995.1. Classification (NCBI taxonomy): domain Eukaryota; kingdom Viridiplantae; phylum Streptophyta; class Magnoliopsida; order Chloranthales; family Chloranthaceae; genus Chloranthus; species Chloranthus sessilifolius. The sequence continues at coordinate 37,698,844 of CM037586.1, forward strand.
ATATCTCCCAAACAATTTCACCACAACCATTCTAGACCCCACACCCACACCCTATGAACTTGAAACCCATACCTTTGAAATGCCACCCTTTGTACCTATCACATGTGAAAACCTAGACTAATCCATTCCATTATTCCATGACCATGCCCCATTTACAGGAGAAAAATTTTCTACTATGATGTCCACTATCCTAGGAGACATTAACCTAGAGTATACCCCTCTCCCAGACTCACCTCACCCTCCACACTTGACCCTTCCACATCAGACATCACCACAGGCCACTACCTTCACTCATAGACCCACTTCCCCCTTTCAACCAGTTTTCGCTATCCAACCCACAACCACTACCATACCTGACCTATTACCCCAAATTCTGCACCTCCTACTCTCCCTTCATGCCAAAATGTTTGCCAATACCCAAACTCAAGCTACCATTGAGGCCAATCTTTATTCAATTCACTCCACCCTACCAAACCCTACATCCATCCCAACTATTTTACAATCCATCCAAGCAACTTTAACCAATCTAACCTAACTTTCCCAATAGTCACCCCACCCTACATCAATCCATAATCCCCCACCTGCTCCTACACCCATTGTACCTCTCCCAGAAACTTCTCCCATCACCTCCAAAGATGCATCCACCCAAACAGACCCTGAACCTCAACTGCAACCCATACCTGCATCTACCCTCAATATCCCTTACCCTCTACCCTCCACCCCACCCCTGTCTTCATCCTGTCCCTTTCCATTACTGGCTAGCACTTTTTCCATCGCTGCTTAGCCCATACTTCTTGCCTCTTGTAATCCCCAGCCTCCTTACTACACCCTCCTCTAGGCCATGCAAGCCAATGCTTAATTAAAGAAGGATGTAGGTCAATGTATGGCTAACCTCAAAGCAACAGTGCGACAGTCCCTCCTTGATAAAATTAAACTCCTGATGCTTGCTCATAAGGTTGAGAAAAAGGAAATTAAGCAAGGATGGAGAGAGATTATGGTCCAATACAACCAGGAAAAGAGAAGAGTTGAGAGTCAAGAAGATGTAATCAAGGAGCTGAAAGAGAGACTGAGACTGACTTAGGAGAGGGCGTATGATTATGGGGTGACTATTACAGCTTTGGAGAAGTCCGTTAATGCACAAACTGACAGAGAGTTGGTAGAAGCTCTTTTTGAAAAATTAAACCCAGATGTACCTCTCCAGCAAACAGCTCCAGATGCAAAGGAACCTAGCTAAGTCAAACCTGGACTCAAAATCAAGGAACCTATCCCAAAGCCATCACCCACTCCAACAAGAAAAACAACAGCCAAGCCTAGGAAACCTACTTCAAAAAGACCACTGTCTAAGGCTGCTGCTTTGAAGTAAGCAAAGGGAAAAGGAATCCAGGAACCACCAAGCTGAAGTCAAAGACTCAGATGATTAGTTTTTGCACATGTATTTAGTTAGGAAGTAGTGTGTAATTTTGTAGTTTACTTTCCCTTACTTTGTACATATTTTTATTGTTATAATAGAATTTCCTTTTATTATGTGATTGATTAGTTCACTGTCTTTCTTTATTTTTGTTTGTTTATGTGTTGTTTATTTTGTGTTGTGCATTTTTCTTTCCTACTGTTTCTTTTCTTTTAATATCTCTGTCTTAGGCCTGCTATACATCCACATCCACCTTTGAATCAGTGAGGACACTGCTCCTCATAGGTTTGGGGGTGTGGCAGGACCTGCCAATGAAATAGTTAACCTAAGTGCAGTAGAATCAAGTGAGTAAGATAGAAATAGAGCCATGTTCACTTAAGAATCATAAAAAATGAGAAATTTAAAAATTTAAAAATTTTGCAGACCTTTAGGCATTATAAGCTTTTAAATTTTAGCATTTCTATGATATGAACACCAAGAAAACTCACTTGTATTAATACTTAGTGGATCATTAAAGAGAGAAAAAGGTAAGGACATGCCTAAGAGTTCAATGGAAGACCATAACTAGTGAGATTTGGGCCTACAAAATTTTTTTTCCTTCCTTTGAAGAGTGACTAAGGCAATTCTTTTAGCTCTAAGGACTGGCTGAGTCAATGCCCTCACTAAATATTAGGCATCTCCAAGTTTAAATAACTGACAGCACTCATGAGACCTAGGAAAGGATCAAGGCCTTCTCTTGGACAGTTTGAGCTTAAACAGACCAAACCCTAATCAACTGCCCTTGTGCACACACCTTTTGAGCTTTAATTTTTAATTTTCTTCAAAATATACCTAAGTACTTGTCTCTGAACCTATGGACCTGATTCAAACCTACCCTCACTTTGAGAATTTAGAAGGTAAAGGAGAAGGAGCTGAAGATGGTCAAGATAGGGTCAACATTGGGTGAATGGAGAAGAGATACCTAAAGCTTAGCAGTGTAGCAGCTGAGGAGCAAGGTGACAATTCAGAAAAGCAAAAACAAAAACAAAAAAGAAAAATAAAAAGAAAAATACATCCAAAAGAAAGAAAAATAATAATGAAGAGGAATAAGAGAGGAGTTAAGAGGAAAAGTTCATTGGAAAAATCAAAAACAAGAGGAGAAGCTGGCCACTTCAAGTCTGAAAAATTTTAAGGAAAACAAAAGGTGTTGAACTAAAGAAGGTGAAGTCATGAGTCACATCCTTCACCTACTGATTTCTCAATTTTGAATCACTTTTCAACCTTCCATTCTTTATAACCTATTCCATAAGCAACATTACAACCCAGTCAAAAGACCTTGTGATCCAAAGTTGAATGAGCTGTCATGCAGAGATAAAGAGTTGTCCAATCTATGGTGAGGATTAGCCAATGATGCCAGAACTTAGATGCTTTGCCTATGCTGATGCTTACAGACCCATTTGGGGCTTGCAACTGCTCTTGAGCTTGAGAGAAAATGGAAACCCTCAAAGTTCCTTGTAAGAGTCTGCCCTAGTGAGCATTGGGTTTGATGTTGAATGTATTGGACATGGCCTATAACCTAATTTTTGAATTAATGATGAGCTCAGTACTGACTTACATGTGATGTTTTCCCTTATGAGCTAATTGAAAATGATGTGCATCTATGTAAAGGTTGTGATGATTAAATGTCTGTGCATATCATATGTTCAAATTTCTCACATTTTTGTTGAATCAAAGGTGAACTGATGCTCTATTTCTTGATAGCTGACTTGATAATTTTGCACTTTTGTTAACTATTTTATTGAGAAGTTTGTGGGTATCTTCACTGAAAACCCTTAAGAGACTTCACTCCTCCACTAGGGATCACCTAGGGGTTTAACATGCTTGATGTATAAGCTAAATGCATCTGTGTTTCCTACAAAAGTGGCATTTAAATTCTTTGAGTAGTTGTTTTAATTTTTTCTTTGCTCAGGGACTAGCAAAGATTAGGTTTGGGGGTGTGTTATTCACTGAAAAGTATCACTTTTGACCTCTTAACTCAGCCTTTGCTAGACCTTGAAGCTCACTAATAATCATTTGTTAAGTGTGTTTTATAGTTAGTAATAAACTGTACAGCTTAATACAAAATCCCTACCTTTTGGTCCAAAGAAGAGAAAGAAAACATGCAAAGATGACAGCTGAGCCAAGCCTAATGGAATACCCTGGTAGTGCTCACCATGGTGACTCATTTGCTGATCATCATTGACCAAAAGTCTAGTAGATGAATGAAGTTAGCTGAGAATGGAGGAACTTGCAAAAGCAGCAAGTGCAAGGCATCAGAGGATCAAAAGAATCATCTCGCAGAGTTGAGGAGCTCCCACACAGAGCTAAGGATGTAGTGGAAGCTGCCCTCGCACAGATAGGATGCACAGTCAAGAGGAGAGTAGAAAAGACATCACAAAGATCTCGCGTCTTAAAACCCTCAGAATTTGTGCTTGTAAAACTCTCGCGGAGATCGAGCCTTAAAGCATCCACGCATAGAACATAGCCAGTCCATATGCATGAAGAACAATTTGTCACCTCCCAGAGTTCTCGCGAAGCCCTGGAAGAGAGAGACGCCCAGAATTTTTCTCGCACAGCTCTCATGCACTCTGGTTCCTAACCAGTTACTACGCGAGCGCAGGAGCCAACCTGCACGAGTATCCAGTGAGAGAGAACTTCTGAAGCTCTACTATGTGAGAAATTCCAGGTGTTCCAAATCACCTTCGTGATAGCATTACAATGCAAAGCAATTGTGCAATCAACTGAGAACCTACTGCGCGAGTGAATAATCCTCCTAAGCTAAATGCTCCTTTGTGAAGGCAATGCAACTACGCGAGTGAATTAATGCAGATGTCAGCCTCGCGAAGCTCGGGCTCTCCACTTCTCAACCCTAACTCAAGGACCTTTTGGGAATTTCCTAAAGCTAGGGCACACTTCCCAAGGCATAGATTTCAAGGTGTAAATCTCAAAGCATTCAAAGATTGTAACAGTGCCACATCTGTAAGAAAAATTAGGGTTAATCTCTTTTGAGCCAAGGCCTTCAGGACAGAGTATATAAGCTGTACTTAGAGTTTAGTATTATCATCTTTCCTTCATCCTCTGTCGGTTGAGAGTTCCAGCAGGCTAGAGTTAGGGTTTGATCATCTCTTTTTCTTATTTTTCTTCTCTCTTAGCCTAGCATTGGCTGACTATTCCTTTTGTAAGTAGCTAGGTTTAGTTTTATTTCAATTTTATAATAGGCTTTGTATACACTGGGATCTTTTTGGATGAGCAGTTATGTACAGGTTGTAGCCTTGAGATATTTCATTGTATGTTTTGCATTTATCAATGGATTGTTGTTTTAATGACTAATTGAATCTATAAATCGCGTGGTTTCCATAGATGTCTATAGGATCCATGCTTTGGGACTAGCCCATTCACTTTCTAGTAGATCTGTTGTTTACCATTTGATTTCCTTTGGTTCAATAGCCCCATGGATAGCAAGTCAGATTTGTAGCCAGATCTGGAGAGCTCGTAGCCCTGGGACTCCATGGTGGCAGTAATAGTTTACATGTTCTTTCTCAGATCTCTGTGGTATGGATAGACCTATCGGATACTCTATGACCATTTAAGTGGACAGAGTATAACTCTAAGGTGGTGTCCAGCCACATGGCGGAGAAGGATTCTTCTCCTCTACACATGAGCTTCTAGAGCCTTGTGAGGAGGTTTGTGTAGGAACTGGCTCCCATCTATTTTACTTGACCGATATCAGATGTTAGATCTGATTTATCTGTAGTAATTATAGCTTGAGGCTGAGTCATTGCAGGCCTTTTATAGCAATGACCAGCTGAATCTAAATCTTTATTCATCATGTTGCTGGTCCTTTTAGTGGGCACAGTGAACCGTTGGCCTTGGCAAAGCACTTAGGACTTTATGGGTTGGAATACCTATGGATGTCTGCCAGATCTGTGTGCAGATCTAGGGAGCTTGTAGCACTGACATAACATAGTGTCTGCAATAATATTCATGGCCTGATCTGGTCAAGTGGTTAGGGAAATGATTAGTCAACTCCTCTGGATTAGATTAGCAACTTCTGGCTTGATCAATGGGATTTGACAAACTCTATAGGATAGGTTGTGGCCATTTGAGTGGACAGCCTATAGCCTTAAGAGCAGCCCAAATGGCATGGGCTAAGTTTGATATTTCTACCTTGTTGAGGTTAGTAATAGCATCTTAGTAAGGACCACTGCAGAGACAGTCTAAATCTGAGTTACATTACTGTATTAACTCTAGCTTAACCTGCTTACTTCCCATCATTTGTGTATTTTATTTTGGCACACACCATCACCATCTTCTTCTTAACCCTTTCTTTAGGATAGCGTTTCACTTTATTTCTTTTTTATTGGGATTAATTTAGTGTAGTCGTGACACCCAACTCCCTTTCTTTAGGATTGTCATATCTGTAGCCAGATCTGGAGGCCTACTATTATAGCTCATTTTAGATTCTAGATCAATTTCTCTGTGGGAGAAACTCTTACTTATCAAAACTTGCTACAATAGGCCCTATATCTTATAGGTCTAGGATGTTTTAGGATTGTTATTTTCACCATATCTTTATCCTCTATTTCACTTTGATGTTAATTTTCTTTCAACACCACATAATAAATTAGCACAATCCTAAGCGACAACACCGCTCAATATTTGGTAAAGAAATTTGAAAGAATCTCTTCCACACACATCCCTAGGTTATAAAATGAGCTCGTAGACTCCCTTGCCTTGTTAGCCTCAGTCATCCAAATACCCATCGGAGAATTTACCAAGACCTTTTTCATCTAAAAGCTGATAGCAACCACCCATGAGATAGCATGGACCGTCAAGAGAGAATTGCCAATCCTCCCCACAAGCACAGGACCAAATGAAGTAATCGCTCTGAAAAATCACGTCAACGTAAAAACTAAACTCGCTATGTTCAGATTTGAAAAATAACCAATCAATGACGGACAACTATGGTATTTCGACATCTGGAACTTCTTGAAGCTTCAACACATTCCTTCATATGCCACGAAGATCAAACGGAAGACTATAAGGAACTGATGCGCCTGATTCTGCATACTTGGCGAAACACTATACAAAGAAGCCTCACCAAAGGAGTACTGCTACGATGTGTCATGACTGTCGAAGGGCAATATATCATCCGAGAAATACACGCCAGTGCCTGTGGCACCCACGTCGATAGACAGAGACTCGCCTATCAAATCACACGGTAGGGCTAGTTTTGGCTGACAATGATAAGAGATTGCCACCTCTACGTCCAATTCTATAAGCAATGCCAAGAACATGCCGCACTTATCAAGGCTCCATTAGTTGCATTGAACCTTTCACAGATACAATTGGAAACACTCACAAGCATGTGTTCATACTTATGGCAACTGAGTACTACACCAAACGGGCAAAAGCTGAATCCTATGTCAGAATCACCACTTCAACATTCATGAGGTTAATCATTTGGAATATCATCACCAGATTTGGAGTACCTAGATATTTGTCACCGACAACGGACCACAGTTCATCGCAGAGAAGACGAAGAAATTATGCAAGAAGTTCAATATCGATCTACACCACTCATCACCATTCTACCCTCAAGGAAATGGACAAGTAGAAGTTATACACCAAATGCTGATTTGAATTCTGAAATGCATGGTAGAAATAAGCAATGGAGCTGACTTGCTTGAACGAATATCAGAAGCACTCTGGGCCTATAAGACCTCTATTAGTACGACCACTGGCCAAACTCCCTACCTCCTTACTTACGGGATGAAGGCAGTCTTACCATATGAGATACAACTACCATCCTTACAGATTCAACTCAATGATGAGCTATCCTTAGACAAGAGGAGAATTTCCCTACTCGCGCAACTAGAGTAGCTTGATGAGACATGTCTAAGGGCAGCTGATCCTGCTCAGGTATATCAGAGGAGTGTGGCCAGGGCTTATGATAAGAAATTCCTCAAATGAATTTTTAATATCGGAGAATTAGTCTTAAGGAAAATCATACCTCTAAGCATGCCCATCCTAAAGGAAAACTGAAACCGAACTGGGAAGGCCCTTATGTTATAACAACCGCATACCCTAGAAATGCATACAAATTGGCGAACCAAGATGGGGAATAACTTCCTAACCCTTGGAAGGCCATGTACCTTAGAAAATACTACCTTTAGCCCTGTGATCAGCACATCCCATGGATAAATACTTATACTTTTATCACCCCCGTAGTTGTCACCCATTCATTGGTCGTACATCGTCAATTCTCAAAATATCCTTAAGACCTCCAATTTATCGCCCACTTTCTTATTTGGGCAATCTGATTGAAGGACTAGTGATATACCTAACCTCTTTCAAAAGCATAAGTAACACTCGATTCTCATTTCCCCTTCCCCCACCATTGGAGGAGACGTTAGAGAAAAAAAATGAAGATGTCAGGCTTAATTAAAACTCATTATTCTTACGCTAGCAGGATGCTTTCAAATATACATATATAAAAAAAAATCGAGTGAGAGCATTACGATGAATGAACAAGTCAATGAGCTCAGGGAAGCATAAGCAGGCTGTGAGGATGTCTCTAGTAACTCTACTAGAAATGTATAAGCAAGCTGCGAGGGCATCCCTGATGTCCCCATACTACTAGATGTCGTCGTAAGGTGGCGGAAGGAGGACAAACTCCTGCTAACCATAGAATGTGAGATTTTGATGGCACTGAAACATGACGAAGAGCTCAATCATGGCACCTCGTATCCCTCAGAGAAAAAGATTATTACGCATCCATTTTGGAAAGCATTAGATACAAACTATTCCCTACATCACTAAGCCTTACACCCCTCTTCTACTTTTTACTTTATTTTCGGACGATAAATCATAAGCCTTATGGGATACTCCTAGGAATGAAGCCAAAAACTGATGAATGATGACTGATACAATCACTTACTATACCTACCATAGTTCTCCCTAATAACCATCGAATAGGGTGACCACCACCCTATGATAGATCCCTGTATACAATTGACCTAATCAAAATGACCTCTCGTAGTTCGATGACAGTACTGATGAACTTTTCTTCAAAACTAGCTCACCAAATATCCATGACTGCTTATAAACCCAAAGTGCTTATCTAAAACCCAGAAAAGCTCCATTGCATCATCACACTGGGGCATTTTTTTCATCAGAAGGAGAATCACATTCGAAGTGCTGACTTGTCCACAAAGAAGATGAGGAATAATGAAGTCACCATCTGAAGAATGCTACCAAAGATACCATACTGACAATCCTACTACGCTCCTACACTGGGACATTTTTATTTTTTATTTCTTAGTTATTTACTTTCCCTGTTGCATTATTTTTATTTCAAAAAAAAAGAAGAAAAAAAGAAAGGACAAAAAAAGTGAGAAGCAAAAAATAACAAAAATAGAGACCACATATCCATCTTTTTTCTACCAGACCCCGGTGTGAGGCACTTACCCCCCTTGACAACTAGCAAGGGGGAGAATAAAAATTATTGTCCGACGCACCGCCTCCAATGACTCAGTCTAAGTCCTCTGCGTGACCATCATCTCAACGAACAGGTCCTCATGACTCTGCGTCTCCCTAAGGATCCGTCTCGCCTCAGGAGTGGCACGCACTCGTGCCGCCTCTAGACGCGCCTCCTCAAGCTGACGAACCTGTGTAACCAGACCAAGTAAAAAAAAAAACTAACATATCTATACGAACATTGGTAAGAAAAAAATTAATTAATTTAAGAAAAAAATTGTACCAGATCAACCCGCTCCTCCAGAAGGTGCTCAACCATCGCAATGGTCACTGGATCAGCAGGTGGCACAGAAGGAACAACAAACATGGGCGGTTGCAATGATAACAAACAAATGCATTAGATAACACTGCAATGAAAAATAAACTGTAAACATAATAACTAAAGCATACATGAGAAGCAATAGGAGCAGACCCCTGAGGGGAGCCACAGGAGCGGAGTCCGAAACAGCCTGCACAAAAACTGAACAAGCCAACACAAGAAATGTTAGAACAAAATAAATGAAATGACCTAAGCTAAATTACACCGAACTAGAAATTATATGTGACTCTTGGGGCGAGAGGCAGCAGTCGCCTGCCTCATCTGAAGGTCCTCAGCAACCTGACGCTGAAATACCATCACAATGTTAGTAGACTATTAAGAGAAACAAAATAATAACACCCAATGAACTAATACAATTATACAAATGAGTCAAAAGATTGAATGAGACTTGCCCAGTGCTCCAGCTCAGCCCGAAGCTGAGCCATCGCTGGATCCTCCCGACTAGAAGAGGCAACAGAAGAGGGATCAAATGCCGGCATGGGGCCTCCAGCAACAAGCTCGACTCTCTATGAATAACAATAAACACATCAGTTGGCAAGCTCACGGCACTAATAATTAATAAAACCTACGAAGACACTTACCAATTGATCAATCTCGGATCGTAGACTGGCCTCCACCTCCGGGCCAGCCTGCTACTGACCATGTAACAACTTGACCATCACTACATGACTAGCGACCTCACCTCCCTCTTGGACTAGCCAAAATAAAATGAGAAACAATGACTACATCAGAGAAACGGGAAGACTAAGTCAACATAATATATAAGCAATTAAACCAATAAACTAACTCACAAGGAGTTGTCGAGTCTTCGCTAGCCGAGCCCCCATCTCATCCTCCGCTCCCCTAACTTGAGCAACTGAGGTGGCTAGAGAGTGCGACATCTCCTCATCAGGAGGAGGAGCACACCCCGTATGCTCCATCGCCCTACAAAGGGCATCCAATGCCCCCTGTTGATTTATGATTTGGCATGTTTTAGGTATGAGCATGCGTGTGTGAGAAGGGGACTAGCTCGAAGTAAGAAGACTTCATTTTGGCGTCAAGTCGAGGTAGGGAAAACTCCGCAACATATGCATTTGATTTCAACTAGCATGAATTTTGTGTTGTGACAGAAATATGTGTCATTTGTGAAAAATATAATTTATTTAGCATGAACTTCTTTCATGATTTTAAATATGGAAAGTGAAATGTGTATGTGCACTCAGATTTGTGTGTGTGTAAAATCAACCATGTGCGTGTGTGACATTAAGAAGATGTGAATAAATGTGCGTGGAAGCTTTGAAACTTCAAACCTAATTATAAATTACTACATTTCACGGTGATAAACTATAAGTTATTTTTGTACTTTGATTTAAGGTTTATGCGTGACACCCAACCGACGTGGCGGGATATCCGTGACCGATGTGACAGAATATTCGTGACCGGTACGGCGGGATATCCGTACAACTGTGCTTAGGGACAGATAGGTATCCGTTCATTCCTTACCCATAATGGTAAACTTCCTTTGGCACAAGCTTCCCTCATACGAAGGGACTTGGGCATCATGTGAATGGTTCATTGAACGACGATGGTGGGTATTCCCATCGGTATAATATTGCGGCTCTCGATGCTATATATGCTTGGGGGAGGATTTAAGTTATCTGCTTAAGTTTCTTCTTGCGTATTGTGAATGCTTTGAAAATCATGTGTTAAACTTTGAAAGTTATATTTAATATCAGTTTTGCTTCAAGTCAAATATCTTAAATTGTAAATTTTTTTTTGAAAAATATGTTTGATTATGTCATGAGAAATATGTGTGATGTGATAATATGCATGCTACTGATATTTCCTTACCAAGCGTAGACTATTAGCTCATCCCTCGACTATACGTCACAGGTACAGGAGTGGATCAGGATCCGACACCGGGAAAAGGCTTAGGATCTCCTGTTTGGAGAATTCTACCCTAGGTGAGGACTTGGACTAGGCACGTTTTGGGTTTGTATGGTGGATTTTGAGAACTTTAGATTTGGACTTGATATGTTCGGGGATTTAATACAGGTTTTGTAAGTATGTTTTGGAAAGCCACTGCTTAGGTGATGGTTGTCCATCACCGGTGGTTTCTTCTAACCTTTGTAATAGATGATAGATGTTGTGTATAAAGTACAAAGATTTAGTTTTGCCTAGTGATATCTATATTCTATTTTCACGCATGTATGATATCTGCTTTGACTTCCATGCCTATACATGGATATACTAAGTATTTCTATTTTGAATTGTGAAGTGTGATCCGACGGTCCGGTTTTCCTCGAGTTTATGGTGTAAGAAAGGACAAAAAATATTGTACAGGGTTTTGTGTGGAAACGAAAAAAATCGGGCTGCCACAATCATTGACTCAAGAGGTGACCTAGGGAGTGTGTGGGAAGGATTGTGAAGAGTGTGAGAGACCCATGTTGAGATCGCCATGAAGCGTGGAGCGTGAGTTGTGTTTTTAGAGAGGATTCGAGGATGAGTATGCTTCGATACGAGTGCGCGAGGGTGGACCTCAAGCATTGTCAATTCGTGTAGAAGAGGCATCGAAAGATGCACTTAATCTAGCAAGAAATCCATAAAGATTAACGAGGTAAGATGTTGTGGCTTAGAGTGAATTTATTATGAATTAATGGTCATGAATAAGGGCAATTAATGCCTTAAATGTATTGCATTTATTGTGTATGAGAAATAGGTGAAAGGAGAAAAAGAAAGAGAGTCATAAATTGAGAAGAAACCCCAAAATCCTGAAAGTCGCTCACGCGACTTTGATACTCGATCGCGCGAATTGGACTCGCTCGCGCGAGATGAGTTTAGATTAGGCATGAAAAATACTTGTAAACAGTCGCTCGCGCGACCTTAGAACTCACGCACGCGACTGTCTCAGATTGTGAAGCGAGAAAGAAGGCAAAGAGCATAGTCACTCGAGTGAGCTCGCGTGACTATTAGGTGCCATGTGACTCGCTCGTGTGTGCGACTGAGGAAGTTTGGGCAAATTTTGTGTGTGTGATCTTATAAGCATTACTTAGTGACTTTTGCATACCTTGAAATATAGGTTGTGAATCGGATATGTGCCTAAAGATCTTTGCTTCGTCTTGAGTGATTTGACATGTTTCTGTAAGAGGTAGGGGAAATTTAATAACATGGCCTTCGATATGAAATGTGCAGATAATATGAATGTCATAAAAATATGTGTGTGTGTGTGAACATGATAAGTGTGCGTAAACATGATAAGTATGTAAACATTATAAGAAACATGTGCGAAGGAGATAAGTATGATGAGCAAGCGTGTGTGAATATGATGAGAAAGTGTGTGTGAATGTGATAAGCGTGTTTGTGAATGTGACAAGCAAGTGCTAAACTCCACATCTAGTTACAAATTAATAACACTGATCAATTGCATGGTGATAAACTATAAATTAGAATCTGCACAATGATTTATGATTTTCGTAAAATGAATCCCTATTGTGTATCCGATACGGCATATATTCACACTTGGACCGGCCAATGGTCAATACATGGCACAAGTGACCCTGTTAACATAGCTCAGGCACATGGCATCTTGGTAGAAGTGACCCTGTTAATTTAATTCAGGGGCTTGGCTATCATGTAAAATTGTTCATTGAATGACGGTGGTTCGGGAATTCCCATCTGTATTATTGTGGCTCCCAATGCTATATATGCTTGGAAGATTATTTAAATTATGGTTTTAAGTCATTTTGAAGTTCAAGAACCATGCAAATCTAAATTAAGCAAGAACATTGAAACTAAGAAGCAAGTCACGTGTGTGTGTACCTTAAGTTCAGTTTTGTAAATGTGCTTTGAATTCAGTCGATCTATGCTTTGAATATGATATGAATGCTAGTGATATTTTCCCTATTGAGCTTAGACTGTTAGCTCATCCTTTTTTACTATATGTCACAGGTATACATGAGGACTTAGGCATCGAGGAGTTTGGCCATGAAGAAGATCCAGATTATATTCCAGAGGAAGAATCTGATCTTCTGTCAGAGGATTGCTTCCCTTAAGGGACTTTGGGAGATATTTTTGAGATTTTGTGTAAGTCTTGATATGCCCAACCTTTGTATTAATTTTGAACTATGGATTCATGAAAAGTAAACTATGATTTTGAATCATTGTTTGGTGATGATTGTTCATCGCCAGTGGTTCATTTCGGTTCTGACAGGCTTATGGGTTGCATAAGGACAAAACCGTCATTTTATCTTATTTAGATATAGAATATTAGTTCTTTGCAATATATATATATATATATATATATATCTGATAACTCTATCTGCTCATTTATAGAGATCATCTTAGTTCCACTATGGGAGTTAACATCTTGAGTGTTCAGCTCAGGGATCGTCAGAAACGACGATCTGATGGCACAAGTTTCAAGGTAGGAAATTTGGGCTGTCACAATTGTGATTGATGACCATAATTTGAAAGGAAGAGGGTTTAGATTTATTTTTTGTAATTTAGTTTAAACAAACCATTATTTTCTTTATATTTCTCTAGTAGTTTAAGATCTTAAAAGATAAATACAAATTTTTAAACAAACGAAATTACATCAGAATAATCACCTTCCTCGTGAGAATGATCCTATACTAATGCTGCAATTTCCATTGTGCGCTTGCAGTAGGTTGAGACTTAGTACGATAAATGCCCGATCAATACATGAACTCAAAAAGATCGATGAGATCCTTATGACCATCGTATAGGATATGACCAAGGGGAATAAGCCTGATTTCTCCTCAGGGAAGACGGTTCATTACTTTTTAAAGGCTGACTGTGTGTACTGGCCATCCTGACCTTTGACTCACGATTTTAGAGGGAACCCAAAAATCAAAGTATGCTATTAACCCTGGCTATTGAAGATGTATCAAGACTTGAAAAAGAATTTATAGTGGAGAGGTTTGAAGAAAAAAATCACAGAATACGTATCAAGATGCCTGATATGTCAACAAGTGAAGAATGACCACCGAAACCCCTCTGGTTTGTTGCAATCCTTACTGATACCCGAATGGAAATGGGAGGCTATATCCATGGATTTCATCCTCGAATTGCCGAAAACCTTGAAAGGGCACAATGCAATTTGGGTGATCATTGATCGCTTAACCAAATTTGCTCACTTCCTACCATACAGTGCAAAGCATATAGCCAGTCAGCTCGTAGAATTATATATCAAAGAAATCGTCATATTACACGATATTCCAACTAGCACAGTTTTGGATAGAGATCTATTGTACACATCAAAATTTTGGCAACAATTCCAAGAGGGAATGGGTTTCAGACTAGACTTCAGTTCTGCATTTCACCCTCAGATAGATGGACAAACGGAAAGGGTGAATCAGATTATTGAGGACATGCTTCGGGCTTGCATGTTACAGTTTCAAGGGTTGTGGGACAAACACCTACCATTGATTGAGTTTTCCTATAATAATAGCTATCAGGCGCGCATTGGGATGGCCCCTTTTGAAGCACTATATGGTTGGAGATGCAAGTCTCCGCTCAATTGGGAAGAGAGCGGAGAAAAATTCTTATTAGGTCCAGAGGTTATCGAAAATACTACCGAGGCAATTCGATTGATGCGTGAAAGATTGAGTCACACAAAGCCGATAAAAGAGCTACGCCGTCCTAAAAAGGACAAATATCAAGTTTTAGGTAAAACTTAGTGAAAAAATAATAATTCGTGTCACATGCCCTACTATTTATAATTATTATTGAGATAATGTTTTCTTTTTAGAAAGGAGACAATGTCTTTATGAAGATATCTCCTATGAAGGGCATAATGAGATTTGGAAAACGTGGGAAGTTAAGCCCACATTACGTCGGACCATTTGACGTATTGGGGTGAGTTGACAAAGTCGGCTATCAGATTGCCTTGCCCCCTCAACTCTTAGACATGCATAACATCTTCCACATGTCCATGATGAGAGCATACGTGAAGGATCCGACCCACATATTGGATTATCAAGCCATTGGAATCCACAAATACATGACCATTACAAAAGAACCAATACGGATCCTTGATCAGAAAGAAGAAGTCCTACGTACCAAATGGATTCCACTGGTACTCGTAAGGTGGCGGAGCCATTCGTCAAAGGAGGGCACCTTGGAGCGCAAGTCGAATATTCATGACAAATATCTGCACCTCTTCGAATAAGGTACGCAAATGTTAAGAAATGAAGATTTCAACACTGCTTTAACTATCCATGCTAATTTCAAAATACCATGATTCGAAATTTAAAGAAAAGAAAGTAAAACTTCTTGTTCTCTTCTATGACATATAATTATAACTATGAAGAGTGATTGTTTCTCCCAAAACAACAAATGACCGTGTATGTTATAAGTATAGGTAAGGGTGAAAAAATAGCCAGAGTTTCAACTTAGAAGACGTACTGAACAATTTCGCTCGAGCGAGATTTACATTTCCCTTGAGCGACACCTACAGTTGTCGTGCAAAATGTTGCTCGAGCGACCTTCATTATCGCTTGAGTGACACCTTAAGAAATCGTAATTTAAAAGTTTTGCCACTGTTCGCTCGAGCGACATTTGGTGGCCGCTTGAGCGATTTTAGAATCGACCCTTGTATTTCAAGGTTCGTTCGAGTGACAACCAGATGCCACTCGAGTGACCTCTTTAGTTTAAATAGGCAAAACACCCATTTCCTTTCATATTTTTGTACGAATTCGATGAGTAACGCGTTTCATCTCCCTTTGTCTTTCGCGAGACCTCGTTCGTCTTTTCGAAAGGTCACGCTACGTGCTTCTCCTTCGCGCCAAAGGTAACCTCTACCTTCAATATCGAAATATCTCAAATTCTTTAATGGCGTTTAAGAAAATCACGTCTTCGAAGCGTCCCAAGATCGATCCTCCCCCAAAGAAGGAGAAACCCACTCCTTGGTGGAACTCAAAAACCTTAGAAATCAAGTGGTCTTTTGACCAAGATTATTGCAAGAACAAACAAACCACTCAATGGGCGTTCAGCTACATCACTAAAGCTCAATTGAAAACCCTACTCGCCCCATTCCACAAACACTATTACCTAAGATTAGTTAGACTTTTCTATCAGAATCTAGACCTCAAGGACAAAGGTATACTTCATACGAAGATGGTCGGGTATTCCATTTTGACATCAACCATATAGCGACGACAATGAGTTGCTTTATAATTTTTACAAAGGAATCAGGTCTACAACCACCGCCCCCTAAACTGGCACCATTCCACACCGTCGTTGTCAGAATGAGCCATGAAGAGCATGGCTCTGGGAAATCAGTAAGAAGGTCACAACTATCAGATGACTTGTGGTTAGTGGATATCATCTTCAGAATTTATACCCCTTGAGACACAAATAGGAATGGGTAGGCTTACTCCTGTAGGCACTTTACTCCATTCAACGCATCGCATCTCATGCCCAAAATGAACCTGCTCAACCTGAACCTGCCCCTCAACCACAACCGCCTCCACGTCAGCAACCCCCATTCGAACTGACGTCTGCCTCCCATGGCAATTGGGTCACCGGTCAGAGTTCAACCGTCGAATGGACTTCTTGGACGCGAGTGCATGGAAATGATGAGGACTATGTTCCCGACCAACTCTACCTTACGCATCGAGCAGGCTTGCGCATATACCTTTGGTGCATCTAGTTCATGAGTAGGAGGTGGTGTGGAGGAGGTCAATTGGATGGATGAGGAGTGATTGTTGTGGAATTCTAGTGTGCTGATTTATTGAGTAATGGTAAAAATAAATTAAAATCAAAGTAAAATAAAGGATGAAAACAGCACAACTAAAATATCCTAGACCTGCAAGATACAGGGTCAATTTGTTGCAAAATTTTAATAAGAGTTTGTCCCACAGGGAGTAGTGATCTAAACCTAGAAGGTGTATAGTAGACCTCCAGATCTCACAATTCTAGCCTAGAAAATAGGAAATGAAGGAGAGTTTTTCGGGTGTCACTAGATCTAATTAATCTATAAAGCAGAAATAGGCAGCTAGGAATTGGTTCTTACTGAAAATCAATTGAATCAAAGGCAAAGCCTAAAACTGATTAGCTACAACCTTTCATCTGGCTACAAACTTAGATGCAAGGTATAAGAATCCAATCTCAACCAAAGAATTGAAGCAATCCTAAGGCTATGATTTGTCCAATCGAATGGTCATAGATCATCCCAGAGATTGTCCCAATTCAAGGATCTCGATTGGAACAGGTAAATCCTTGCAGATGTTGTAGGTGCCAGGCTACAAGCTCAAGCATCCACAGTTATATCTAATCCAGGGAAATCAAATATGAAAAAGTGAAATTTAGATTAGAATCACTTTTAAAACCTACAATTATTGTAATAACATCTTAGAGCCTATTGAGCTCAGATCTGCAATCTTTTGCAACATCCAATCTATTCACAAAGCTTCAAAACTCTTGATTTACAATTACAAACTAGGTCTGGACTGCTTATCTAGATCTAATCCAACATGTTGGATTAGGGAGAGAAGGGGGAAGAGAAAAAGGAAAAATAAAAACTCAACTAAACCTAAATGAGCTAAGGAGAACCAAAGTTATTCTATGGATTCCTTGCTGAGAAATATCAGTAGCAAGGAGTTCTATTTATGCACTTGCAGTGATCCAAGTGCTTTGGTTTGTAGCCAATCAGAGGAGAGATTCTTCAATGCTAATCCATGTTTTAGCATTTCAACCAAACAGAGAGCAGAGATGGATCTGATTTTGTTGTGCCCAGCTGAAGCTTCCCGCCAAATGTCTGAAAATTAGTTAGTTTTGCCCATGTGCAGCTATCCCTGTTTTGGAGTTTCCAAAACTATTCCTGCTATCCATTAATATTTGCAGCTGCACATCTCGAGTAATTGCACCCAACTACTGAGAATGCCCCAAATACAAATTCCACATCTTCTTGGTTGCCTTGGCATTCGAAATAGCTCACAAATGGTCACTGCTAGTGGCTGATGATAGCTCCACCCCGAGCTTTGAGCAGTTGAAGAAAGTATAAAATGATCTTAAGAGGTTTGGAGGTAACCAGCTGAAGCCCCGCAGCTCCAGGTGTGTTGTCGTGAGGATGGCAGCTGGGTTTCTAGAGGATAGATGGCTGGGGTAGCTGCTGTTCGATAGGTTTGGGGATATGCAGCAGCTTCGGGTGAGGTTTCGTGAGGTTGGTAAGTGAAACTCGAGAGGTTCTGGAGTTGAAGCCTTGGATGTCGACAGGATGGAGGTAGGTGGAATTGCTGGTCGACAAGTTGGAGAGATTGGTTGAGTGTGCAGCTGAAGTTCTTGAGAGGATGCATGGGAGGATTGGCAGCACAGCAGTTCTGAAACTATTTGTAGTCAAGAGGTTAGCTGAGTGCAGCCACAAGCTGTCGTCAGGTTTAGAGCATGGAGTTCTAGTCGAGATGTTCAAGAGCTGCAGAATATAAGATCTCGACAGGTTGGTGCAATGCAACTACAAAGGTATCAACAGGTTTGGTGGAGCTACAAATGCTGGTCGACAGGTTTAGGGCATCTGCTCGAGATGTTGGCTGGAGGGAACTCAAAGCTGTCGAAAGGATCAATGGGAGGTTCTGAAGCAAAGGCTGCAGCTTCATGCTAAAAGTCAATAGGATTGAGAGTGCAACTTTGAAGACTTCAATAGGTTTGCAGTTTGGCGTGTAAGACCTCGATAGGATGTGTGAAAAGCTCACCATCTATTCGTGAGGTTGCTGAAGCTAGGGAGCTGCTTTTTGATAGGTTGTGTGTGCTCTTCATCTGCTCGACAGGTAAGCTGCATGGGAGGTTGGCACAACTTGAAGGAAATTGGAGTGCTCGACAGGTGTTTAGTGTGCACTCAATCTGCTCAACAGGATGCTGTTTTAGCTGCTCCACAAGTCGATAGGTTGCTGCTTGGAGCTTCATCTGTAGGTCGACGTGTCACTGCGATCTGAAGTCCTTTTAATAGGTGCTGAACCCAGCTTCTAAACAAATCAATTGTGCTTCTATTTCAGCACCAATCTGCAAGGTGCAGCTGTTGTACATCATGCCAGCTTTATCTACTCAAGAAGATGGCTGCAAAAGGGAGGTATTGAATGAGCAGCTGTAATTGCATGGCTTGCTTGACAGGTGCTCTTCCTCAGCATTGCATTGTTTGACATGTGTTCACTCATGGCAGCATTTATTGTGTAGTTTTTATAGTTAAAGTTGAAGGTGTAGCTACTGTTCAAGGGTGTCCACCTGGCTGCAATAATGTGTGCTTTACACTGAGCTTCCCAAGTTATCATTCATAGCTGTCCTTGCTGAAACTTGAGCTGAACCAAGCCTTGTTTGAATAGTCCTCTGCTGAGCTTCGAATGTTTTGCACAACCGCTCATATGCTTGGATGGCTTCAATCTGTAACACTTGATATGATGTATTTCAGCAGCTTGGACTTCACAGAGTTCATTCCAGCAGTTAGTTCTTGACAAGTTGTTGCTCCTAATCTCCTCTTCTTAGCCCATGAACATGGATAGCTGCAGATTTATTCATAAACTGCAAAACAAGCTAAAAACAATTATAAACAACTCAAGGATTTAGCAAAAGCCAGGTTTTAATGAGTAGAAAATGGTAAAAATTAGTGACTAACACACTCGCAAACCTAACCTTTGCTAGTCCTCAAGCAAAGTGATATTTGAAACAACTAACCTACAAAACTAAATGCCACTTTCGTAGGGAACACGGGTGCATTTGGCACATGCACCAAGCCTCAGGAGTGTAGTCTCCTGAGGGTTTTCAGTGAAGATATCCACAAACTTCTTCAATAAAATTAGTTAATATCAATGCACCATGCTAAAATAGAGTTTAAATAAAATAAAATTCATTCCACTCCCAGTTCATTCAATTTCAGAGGATTCTCAGCAGGAAAAAAAAAAAAAAAAAAAAGCAGTTTAAATCTGAAATTCTGTTGTAATTCCTTCACAATCAATCAGTTCATGTCAAGGCATTGGGTGTGAAAATTAATGCAAAGCTCACTTTTAAGTTGAGAATTCTGTTTTGATATTGCCCGAAACAAATTGGATTTCAGACCCAAATCTTACCAGGGCTATCACTCACAATCAAAATAGGAGGGTGCATCATTTCACACAGCTCAAGAGAAGTTGCATCCCTCAAATAGGACTGCAAGCATGAGCATAGGCATTGCTCTAACTTCTGAAATTTTTTAACTCACCATAGATTAAACAAATCCTCAGCTCCACATGACATCTCATTCCATTTCAGATCAGTAAGGACTTTTTATTTGGTTGTAATGTGGGTTATGGGTGAGGTTTACAAAGAATGAAAGGGTAGAATGAGATTCAAAACTGAGAAATCACTAAGGTAAGAGGGGATTTGCAACTTCACAACCTTCATTCCAGCATAGTGCCATCTACTTCTTGAATTTTCAGATTTGAGGTGATCAGTTTCTAATCTTTTTTTTCAATTTTCCAATGAAATGACTTCTCTTTCTCACTCTTTTTGCTTTACTTTTCTATTTTTCTTTTCTTTTTGTATGTTTTTTGTACTTTTTCTCTATTTTTCTTTTTCTTTTTATGGGTTGGAATGCCACAACTACACATCACACTTGCCTTCAAATATACTTTCTTCCTCTTTTACCAAATTGTCAAACCAGCTCTACCTTCTTCAATTCCTTCACCTTTACCTTCTGAAATCTCAGAGTGAGGGTCAAGCTGCATCAGGTCATTGAGATTTTGGGTTCAAATTTTCTAATTTTTATTAAAGAAAAGCTTGGATTTTCAAGGCTCAAAAGGTGTGTATCAAGGGCAGTTCAAAGGTGGGAAATTTTAAGCTCAACTTGTCCAAAGGATGTCCTTACTTATGTCCTCAATGTCATGAATGCTGTCAAGCTGTTTCAACACGGATTTGCCTAACTTCTAGTGAGCAAGCCAAGATTCAATCAGTCCTTAGAGCAGAAAAATTGCCAAAACACTCCTCAAAGGAAATTTTTCAAGCCCAAATCTCACTGGGTATGGCCTTCCATCAAATTTCTGGGGTATATCCTCCAAATTTTCTCACTTTTCAAGTTCACTAAGCATCAATTTTTTTAAAATTCTTGACATTTACTTCATGAAAGATGTTAGAACTACAACAAATTTTAGTTTTAAAAGTTTAAAATTTTCTTTCTCAAAAATCAGGTGGGAAATCATTTTATTTTCAAAAATTTTTAAAAATTTTCAACATAGCTGCTCTAGCATTAACTAATTTCATTGGCACACCTGCCATACCCCCAAACCTATGATGAACATTGTCCTCAATGTTTACATACTGAGTAACCAGGGGCAGCAGGATAAAAGAAGAAAGGAAAATAGGCAGAAAAATCAAAGCTATATGTAGCAGAAAATAAAAGCTAAAAACTGAATATATGAATAGAAAAATAAAAGAATTGCTATGCAAATGAAAGGAAACTAATGCTAATAATAGAAAAATAGCAAAAACAAAGGAACTGAATACAAAACTACAAAAACAGAAAAATGCAAATACAAAAATAGAATTGCAGATACAAAAATAGGAAGACAGAGTTAGAAACTAAATACAATCATATAAAAATGTAGAAAATCAGTAAAACTAGGACACATATTAACCTAAGAAAGAAAAATCAGCACTCTAAAAACAGAATTTAAACTAAAATTCCTAAAACAGAGAATCCTAAGACAAACCATGAGTCACCTGTGTGAATGAGAAAATCAAGAAAAAGCACAAGCCCTACTAGGGCTACCTTACAGTGGGCTCATCATTGTTTATGAATCTATGTGAATTTTATAAAATGATCAGCAGGAATAACACACAGTGAAAAGCAAGATTCATAAGATTGAGCCCTGTGTAGATGAAGTGTATGAATTAAAAAGAATTTCAAAGTAGTGAAGCATGGATGTACACAGTTAAAAACAGGATTCATACACAGCTGAGACCTATTTTTGGTGAAAAATCTTGGAGGAAAATAAAATCAGAGGCTCCATTGAATTTTCAAAGCAAAAATATGATCCATTGCTCATTAACCTTCATGAATCCTTAAAATTAAAAACATGATCTCAGCAGTTCCAGATGGGGGAAAATGAATAAAGGCAAAGGAAAACATCCCATTTGGAGAAATTTTTTTATGTTTTTATAATTTTTTACTTTTTTATGTGTTTTTGATCAGCCTGGGCTCAACAAGAGACCTTATTTATTACTGCTAAAAAATAATAAGAAACAAATCAGAAAATTTTATATTTTGTGTTCACAATTTCCTTAATTTTTTTTTTGGTTTTGTTGATTTACAAAAATCAGAATGACAGCAAAAATTAAAACCAAGACAAACACTAAATACAACAAAACTGTTGGTCTTAAAGAATTTAAAAATAGAAAAAGAATGCAAAGGAGAAAGGGATGCAAACTCAAGCAGATCAATTCCTGTTGCAATCCATATGCTCCTCTTTTGGCAGCTGTTCCAGATCTGCAAAAATTTTAAAAATTTGCAGCAGTACCTTATTCAAGCATATTGAATAAAGCAAGAAGAAAAACTCAAGCTACAATCCCGATTTGAGAAAAATTGCAAAAGGTGACAGTAACATTTATTCAAATAGCTAGAAGGCAGAGAATAAAAACTCAAAAAATTCAGCATAACTGCAGTTTAAAACAGGTTTTCTATACAAAAAACTGTAGTAGGCATTTAATCAAACAGTTGGAATGCAATATAAAAATCTAAAAAAATCAGCAATAAAAAACTAAAAAAATCATATCTACAAAAATGAAAAACTCAAATCTACTAACTAGATAAAAACTCCTCAGCAGCAGCGCCAAAAACATGTGAAATTCAAGTGTGTTGATTTATTATGTAATAGTAAAAATAAATTAAAATCAAAGTAAATAGAGGATGGAAACAGCACAACTAAAATATCCTAGACCTGCAAGATACAGGGTCAATTTGTAGCAAGTTTTAATAAGAGTTTGACCCACAGGGAGTAGTGATCTAAACGTAGAAGATGTATAGTAGACCTCCAGATCTGACAATTCTAGCCTAGAAAATAGGGAAAGAAGGAGAGTTTTTTGGGTGTCACATGATCTAATTAATCTATAAAACAGAAATATAAAACTAAGTCTAAAAGATGGAGGAAGATGGATGGTAAAATAACGGATAAAATGGTGAGAAATAGGCGCTAAGAATCGTTTTACCCGAAAGTGCAGTTTCAGGTGTTGTCGGAGGATGATGTTAGGTTTTAGAGGATAGATGGCTGGGTAGCTAATGTTTGACAGGTTTGGGGATATGCAGCAACTTCAGGTGAGGTTTCGTGAGGTTGGTAAGTGAAACTCGAGAGGTTCTGGAGTTGAAGCGTTGGATGTCGACAGGATGGTGGTAGGTGGAATTGTTGGTCGATAGTTTGGAGAGATTGGTTGAGTGTGCAGCTGAAGTTCTCGAGAGGATGCATGGGAGGATTGGTAGCACAGCAGTTTTGAAGCTATTTGTAGTCAAGAGGTTAGGTAAGTGAAGCCACAAGCTGTCGAAAAGTTTAGAGCATGGAGTTCTAGTCGAGAGGTTCAAGAGCTGCAGAATATAAGATCTCGACAGGTTGGTGCAATGCAACTGCAAATGTGTTGACAGGTTTGGTGGAGCTACAAATGTTGGTCGACAGGTTTGGGGCATCTGCTCGAGATGTTGGTTGGAGGGAACTCAAAGCTGTCGAAAGGATCAATGGGAGGTTCTGAAGCAAAGGCTACAGCTTCATGTTAAAAGTCGATAGGATTTGGAGTGCAGCTTTGAAGACTTCAACAGGTTTGCAGTTTCGGGTGTAAGACCTCGATAGGATGTGTGAAAAGCTCACCATCTATTCATGAGGTTGCTGAAGTTAGGGAGCTGCGCTTCGACAAGTTGTGTGTGCTCTTCATCTGCTCTACAGGTAGGCTGCATGGGAGGTTGCTACAGCTTGAAGAAAATTAGAGTGCTCGACAGGTATTTAGTGTGCACTTAATCTGCTCGACAGGATGCTATTTTAGCTGCGCCACAAGTCGATAGGTTGCTGCTTAGAGCTTCATCTATAGGTCGACAGGTGCTGCTGATGCTAAAGCCAAATGTACTTCCTTTTAATAGGTGCTTAACCCAGCTTCTAAACAAATCGAGTGTGCTTTTGTTTCAACACCAATCTACTAGGTGCAGCACTGCATCATGCCCACTTTATCTGCTCAAGAAGATGGCTGCAGAAGGGAGGTATTGAATGTGCAGTTGTAATTGCATGGCTTGCTTGACAGGTGCTCTTTCTTAGCATTGCATTGTTTGACAGGTGTTCACTCATGGCAGCATCTATTGTGTACCTTTTATGTACAAAGTTGAAGGTGTAGCTACTGTTCAAGGGTGTCCACCTGGCTGCAATATTGTGCACTTTATATTGAGCTTCCCAAGTTATCATTCATAGCTGTCCTTGTTGAAACTTGAGCTGAACCAAGCCTCGTTTCAATAGTCCTCTATTTAGCTTCGAATGTTTTGTACAGCAGCTAATATTCTTGCATGGCTTCAATGTGTAGCACTTGATAGGATGTATTTCAGTAGCTTGGACTTCGCATAGCATTCCAGCAGTTAGTTCTTGATAAGTTGCTGCTCCTAAACTCCTCTTCTTAGCCAATGAACATGGATAGCTGCAGATTTATTCCTAAACTGTAAAACAAGCTAAAAATAATCATAAACAACTCAAGGTTTTAGCAAAAGACAGGTTTTAATGGGTAGAAAATGGTAAAAATTAGTGACTAACAGTGATCAGCAACATAATTTACTATTATAGCACCATTAACTTAGTGATGCTAGACCCCAATTTGCTACTAACGAGATGTTAATGTGCAGATATTCAGAACAGATAACAAAATAGAGTAAAAGGGGTTAATTTTTGCCAAAATGACTCAAAAAGTAGTAGGAAACACCATCGTATGCTGATATGATTCAATCACAGTTTGATGTCAGTCTGAAAGCTGAAAGAAAGAAGAGATATAATCCATCGTAAGAGAAATCGTAATCTCGAGAGAGCAAAGAAAGAGAAAAGAAGAGAAATCGTCTTTACAATTCCCCAAAAGATGCTCAGGACTAGAGGACAAGAAGCAAGGATACCATCGATTGTGTTGAAGATATTGTACTGAATGAAGAGAGAAATCATAATTACGATTGTATATTATTAAAGCTCACCGCTGCAGATCACGTGAAGATATGCATCGCCATGTACAAAATTAGAAGATCACTCAAATTAGAAGTTTGACAACTCACGGATTCGAGAAGATTGGCAAAAGAAACCTAAAGATCTCTGCTGCTGTTAAATAGGAAAAAGCCCTACACATATCTACCATCCAGAGTAAGGAAGATTAGGATTAGAAGTTTTGTTTTATTAGGAAGTTTTATTTTAGTAATTTAACCCCTTATGATCTATAAATAAGAGGGCTCGGCATAGGAGAAAAACTTATCCAAGGAATTCTCAGCATCAATTGAAAACTGAGGTTTACATTCTAAAAGATCACCTGAGAGTAGTTTTTATCAAGTAAAATTGTCCACAGATTTATGAAAGTCTTGCCTGACAACCAAGACCGAAGAGTCTGAAAGATCAACCCTTTGGATGGTTCTACTTTACATTCTAGATTAGTTTATTCTATGCACTTTTCCTGCTTTGTTTATCTAAGAATTCTTGATTTTAATTGACAACTAAAGTCTTGAATTTACAGATTAGTGTAACGATTTTTATTTTCCATCTTCAATTTTCTTGAGTTTGATTGATGCCTAAATTTTTAGAAGATTGTTGATTAGTATAAATCTATGTTGAGGAAATCTATTTTTTGATTCATGCCTAAATTCTAGATGACTGAGATACAGTGTAATGGTATTTTACTTTTCTAAGCATCTGAGAACTGAAGGATTGTGATTGACGGCCATAATCTAGAAGTAGGAGGATTTAGATTTACTTTTCTCGCAATTAGTTTAACAACAATTTTTTTATTCATATTTCTCAACCTTTAAAAGACAAATAAAAGTTTTCTCAAGAAGAAGGAAAAAGAAAGATTGACCCTCCCTATGGGAACAATCCTATACTAGTGCTACGATTTTCATTGTGCGCTTGCAATAGGTTAAGGCTAAGTACAATTAAAAGCCTCACCAAGTTTTTGGCGCTGTTGCTGGGGAGGTGATAATTTTTTTAATTTTGTTCTTTCTTTCTGATTCACTAGCAAGAATGTCATATTGTTTTGATGATGTGTGACCGTGGGCTCTCATGAGTCTATCGCGACGATGCACTCATAGGAGAAATGGAGTTGCCACCCAGAGCTTTTGGTGTCCCGGGATACCCAAAATCAACACCAAAATCAATATTATAAGCATCGAAGTGCAAAATATGACTTCGTATCACTGGTCAACGCCAAAGCCTCTTAGGTAAGGACTTCAGTTATCAATCGGAAAGGCGTTAGGCACCCGATTGACCAGCTTGTAAGCAGTCTCTACTATGGCTAAGTCTATGTTTAGATGTATATATATTATATATATATATATATCAATATATAATTATATATATAAAAAGAGAGAAAAATTGAGTGACACTTTTCCTTTCCTGAAGACACTTTGATCCTATTGAGTCCTTCACACTCGTTGAAATTTTGGCGGCGTAACAACTCAATTCTAGGATAGAGGAAAAGCAAAAGAATGTAGAGGAATAGAGGGGAGAGCTAGAGCTCTTGGGCCCTTATAGCACCGTTTGGTTGGATCTTCGCGTGAGAGCAACACAGATGAACTTCTGATAGCAAAAGGGTTACGGTAAGGGTCTTAACTAGCTAAGGCTTGGAAGATATGATCTTGGGAATGATGATGGAACGTATATTGGTATGAGATGGGCTAGGGTTCCAAAGGTTTGAAAAGTTTGAGCTTGGAGATGAGGATGGATTTTTGTAGAGGTTTTTCTTTTTGGTTTGGAAAAAAAAGTGTTTTAAACAAGGGGGTGGTTCTCTATTTATAGAGGGAGAGGTGATTAGGGGGTTTTTAAGTGCTAATTAGGTTTAGGAATTAGGTAATAGGAAATCTAAGGTTTTTGAGTTTTTTAGAGCTTAAATAGGTGGAAATTGGGTTTTAATGGTAGATGATAGGGTGATGACTTGAATGTCAAAAGGAGAGCTAGTGGGTGTACTAGGGTCCTAAAGAAACAAATCCTGAAGTCTGGGATAGTCTACAAGTCAAACCCCCAAAAGTGAAAAACTGATTTTTGGGCCAAAGAAGTGTTGGCCCGTGCTGGAAGAAGACCAATTTGGCCTTGCGTACATATTATGTATGCAAGGCTAAATTTTGGAGAAAATATCCTTTGTGAACATATCATGTACGCATGTGTAATTTTTTATACTTTTAGTGTTTTTCAAATTGCCATAACGTTTAATATACAACTCAAAATTAGGCAATTCTTAGCTCGTTGGAAAGCTGAGAAACTCTACTTTCCAATGGTATTGGTCTTATTGGCTGTAGAGGTCTACATAAACTTTAGCACTCCTCTTTCCAACCACTATTTTGGTTGGGCTTTCTAAGGGTGGTCCGAGAAGGGTTTTAACTATTTGGGTTGATTCCTAAGGGTTTAGGATGATTCCTAAGGGTTTAGAAAATACTTTTAAAAGCTCAAGGGTACAACTTTCTCGAAGTATGTGTTGATTGTGCCTTGGGCTAAATTTGGGTGTCTATAGATGCTCCTCTTTGGTATTCAATCACTAATGATCATATGCCAAAGAAAGAGATGCCCGAAGAGGCCCAAGGGAAATGCTAACGGGTTTGCTATATTCAAAGTGAACTTCAAACATCAAAAAGTAAAAGAAAAACTAAATGGAGAGTAACAGAAGTCCAATGTATTGGGAAAACGTTCGTTCCTCAAGACTATCGGTCCCCAAGAGCTTAGCGACATTATTGGGCATAACCGTGATGGTATAATTGAAGATGCATGATGTTTGAGATTTATTTCGGACAAGATTGCCCCATGAGTAGGAGGGTGATCAACCCATACTTAAATATTGACATAAAGCAATGATGCGAAGATCCAACAGTTAGTGTTCAATCTTATGAGGCATTGATTGCCCCACTTTATCGGTCACGGGTGCCCCTACACGAGGTAGGGTTCGAGGTGTTTGAGAGAATTTATCAACCCCAAAGTTAATTTAGCACAACTACCCGAGCGGAGTGAATATTGATATCGCAACACATTTTGGGAATGTGTGCCACTTTTTGGAGATGATCTTACAAACAGATCAACTATGCAAAAACATGGACCTCTTAGGGACAATACATAACAAGGCAAAGAAAATCCCGACCTTGATCCCGTCCGACTATAATTTATGAGAATAAATGACCATCCAACGGATACCCAGATACATGGCGTACACTTTATAGGGATATCGTGTAGGTTTTTAAGCCTGCAACCGAGAATAAACATGGGAAAAGATCTCTTCTGCATCCATGTTTTAACATAGTTGTTTGATATGTAGTCTCATTTAGCGGTGGAATCAAATCGATCGAAACATTAACTATTTGATCGAGATTGACACACACTCTCCTACTTTGAAGTAGGATCCAAAGATCTAAGGCGAACCTTAGATTTAGGACATAAATTTAGCACAACTGCATTGTCAAAAAAATATTGATATTTTACTACATTTGAAGCACGCATGTGTGCATCTATGCGTGATGAGTGCAATGAAAACACATATATCTTTTTTTATTTTCAAAAATAATTTTCTTTTTTTATTTTTTTTAATAGACTGAAGTGAGTGGTGAGATTCTTCCTCTGATCTGCCCTTCGCCAAGAGGTTACCTGCCTCGAGGCTTTAGGCCATTTGGTGATCCTGCACATTCTCAAGAAAACGCCAGTCCCTTTTTTGTTTATATAGGTAACAAATATGCATCCTAATTAATAGGAGAAGCAAACTTTTACCTACACTTTTTTATTTTTCACGATTTATATATATATACATGTACTTTGGATTTTTGTTTTTAGAATTTTTTTTCTTTTTCTTCATTTTGAGACGGAAGTACAATGTTGATTTTTTATATTTTTTTGGATTTTCCTGCTGATTTTTTTTCTTTTCTTACTTTTCTTCATTCTCTTTTTTTTTTATGCCTTAACAGTGAGATGAAGTAGCAGGTCCCATTTTGAGCATAGTTGAACCCGTTCATGCGGTCAACCCTGAGTGAGGTTCAAAATTTTTACCAAGGTCGGAGCGTCCATCCCTTTGGATTGAATCAACCTTTTATCCTTATCTCAGGTCATGCGTTTTACTATGTGGTCTAAAGATTTACCTGATCAGGACCCGATTTGAGCTAGCATAAATGACCCAAATGACGATGGGATAGCTCAGAAAGGTAACCAAAGGAGTAACCAATTTTTCTTTCTTTCTCTTTTCCAACCTTTTTTGCTCACAGTGCTCTAGATGTATTTTCACCATGCTCGTTGTTGCCCCCTTTTTTACCCGTAGCTGCCTATCGGGTTTTCACCATGTCCATGGTATTGATACGCACTTTTTTTGGGTTCCTTTCGTTCCCTGGAAGAAGTGGTCCAATTTGGTCCTATGGACTCTAGCTAGGGAAACTATGAAATATTAAATTACTGAAATTAAAAAGGCGAATATTTAATAGAGAGTACATGGGTGATGTGATCACTAGTTATAAATATTTATCGACGATGCAACGCATCACTGATCACGCTTTACGGGGTGTGGGTTAACTCCTTTGCTGAATGTCGGCCGACTGACTCCAACAACTGTAATCTATCTGACCTAGCTTTCTAGTCCTGCTCTAAGTCTAGTCAGCTTTATTTTTTTATCCTACTCTAATTTTGACTGATTACGGGTTTCCTAGTATTACTCTAACTCTAACTGACTGAACTTCCTATCGCTGCTCTAACTCTAATTAATTTAGTTTCCTAATGTTAATCTAATTTTAATTAATTTAATCTCCTAATGCTACTCTAATTCTAATTAACTTAGTTTCCTAATACTATTCTAACTAGAAAAAAGGGGGTTGTGGCCAGTTATGCTAAGGAGGATCGGCCCCGTTCCCAAGTACCCTCCGTAAGCTCTCTTGGGCAAATAGGGTGGCTAAGGGCTATTTTTTAAATATTGGAAATTAAAGTCTAAATTTGAATTGAAAACCGAGTATTTAAGAATAAAGAATTTAGGAATTAAAAACTACAAATTAGAACTAAGAACTAAGAATTAAGAATTAAGAACTAGAAATAAGAATTAAGAACTAGAACTAAGAATTAGAACTAAAACCTACGAACTAGAATTTAAAACCTAAGAACTAGAATTAAAAATTAAGAACTAGAAAGAGATTACCTGAAGCTGTAGACACCCAAATTCGGCCCAAGGCCCGATCAGTCTATACTCCGAGAGAGATGTACCCCTGTGCTTCCGATGGCACCCCTAAACCCTCGGGAATCTATCCAGACCTTTAGGAATCACCTAAAACCCATTAGAACCATTCCCCCAACCATTACAGATCACCTCCAAACCCTAGGATCCCTTCCCAGACTCAACTTAAACCCTTTTGAGCATTTGATTGGAGGAGAGCTAAAAATTTTTATATAGACCACTGCTGAGGATTAGCAACATATCGTTGGAAAGAGGACTTCTCCAGATTTCCAACGAGCCAAAGATCACCCAATTTGGAGTTGTTCAAAAGTTATGGCCGAATGAAAGTCCACATAAAATCTGGAGAAGTCCTCTTTCCCGGGTCACCAAAAGCTCCGGGTGGCGACTCTACATTTTATTCCATCGCTAGTGCATTGCCACGACAGGTCCGAGAGGATCCATGCTCGCACAGATGGCGACTCTGCTGGGGATGTCACCCTAGCTCTTCCCCTCTTGTTGGCCTTTCTTTAGTTTATTTTTTTACTAACCATGGCTATTTCTTGTTCTAATTTTCTATTGTTTTTCTTTATTTTTTGTTGTTTTTACTAACATACTCACCCCTACGATTTAGTCCTTTAAGTGCCTTAGTATATTGGCAGGCCTACTTGCGCCTTTAAATTACAGTTTTTTACGATTTTGTCATTTAAGCCGCCTTAGCCGTTTGGCGGGCCTGCTTGCATCTACTTTTCACGTCATTTAAATTTCAGTCATTTATGAGCCTTAGCCGTTTGGCGGTACTACGTGCGCTCTTTATTTCAGTCATCATATCTCACCATTGAACGCCGGCCCGTGGAGGCGGCACGGGCTTGTCATCCCCGACCCGATTTTGGACTTAAATTCACTCCCCTTTAAAAATCTGTAATTAAAAGTGAACCAACAGTGTGGGGGTCATAATCAAATTTGTTTTTGCGTATTTTGGATAATTTTTTGGGGGGTTTAGGCGTAGATATAATTTACCCGGTTCCCAGTAAGGCGACAGCCCTAGTGGTGATGATCCTGAAAAGAACCACCCCTTCCCATACCTGAGAAGGCGCTTGCGTCGGAGGTATGTCGGTTGGGTTGCTAATGCCAATCAAGCCATAAAACCTGCAATGGTGAGAGCGTAGAC
The DNA here is from genome assembly GCA_021018995.1 of Chloranthus sessilifolius. Classification (NCBI taxonomy): domain Eukaryota; kingdom Viridiplantae; phylum Streptophyta; class Magnoliopsida; order Chloranthales; family Chloranthaceae; genus Chloranthus; species Chloranthus sessilifolius. The sequence goes on from CM037586.1 coordinate 37,730,623, forward strand.
AGCTCAAATTCAGCCGTGTATCCCTAGGAAGTGGAAAGGAGGGACCCGATAACATACACAGTAGTCCCCAGGAGCATCTATCCCAAAAAATCAGTCCAATATACCCATCTTGGGCTTCTTGTTTACTGTCAAAAGAAGTCGTAAATCTTGTCTCGCGGTATATAATATATCATGACAAAAATCGAAATATTGAGCGTTTATAATATATACACCCAGCCAAAATCTCCAGATTTAAGCCAGGCGTATATAATATATACGCCCAGCCAAATCTGCTAAGTTTTGGTCAGGCGTATATAATACATACGCCCAGTATATACTCGGTTCAGGCAGCCTAATCTGAGGCCCAATCCACCACCCAAGTTCCCCGATTAGCGGTATTAGTGCCCACAGTAGCCTCCCGCATTCTGTAACACCCAATATGCCCCCGCCCAGTCAAAAGAAGGCGACTTATCATTGATTTGCTCCGAGGGATCGGGTTGTTTGCGTTGATTCCCTCACCTTCAATAGAATGAAAGGGTTCCCTTTCGCTTCTTCCGAAGTGTGTCGGATCCCGCCGTGGTACCTACTAAAGGTGCATATATCACCCAAGACGGGAACTTTTCTAGGGCACCAAATCATCATTCATTTAAGTAGGGGAGATCATTTTCATTTGAAAAATCCAAAAAAAAATAAATATATAGAAAAATCAAAATCCGTATATACGCGCACTTTTAGTGCGACCGTCACTACGGCGACCTCAAACCCAACCCATAGAGGAAGAACTAGGAGAGTATTCGGCCCTTACCCAAGGCATCGGTACAACACTCATCAACAGATCATGTCGAGCGCTGATACATCCCCGCCATCATCCCCATCCCATTCCCATATAGGAGAAGACCTGATCTCCAACACCTTCACCCAAACCCGGTTCGATGTCACAGGTCCATTTAGGGCACCCGTGTTCGCATCCACCCCATCCCCTACCCTTACATTTTCCCAACATACCCTCATCTCATCCTCTACTGAAACACCTCATTTCCCAATCGACCTATACATCCCCATCTCCCATCCATACAGCCTAACCGCACCCCCTACTCCCAAAGACCCCATCGGGAACCTCATCCCCCGCCTACCTCCCACTCTCCGTCCACCTCATCATCCATGCCTCCTATATCCCATATCCTACTCACCTCATCTCACATACCCTCCACATCGCATGGTCCATCCGCATCCCAACAGACCCCCCTGTTTACCCAGGTCATGCCCAACTTTGCCCAGGGTGTGACCAGCAACCCCCCATCTTCCTTAGCAATACATCCACACCCTCCAAGCATAACCATTCATACCCCCCATAGCCAGGTCATGCCCAATTTCATCCAACCCCCTCCGTCCTTGAATGGGCCATCACCCTTCAATCTCACACCTGAATCCATGCCCTCAATGGAGGACATGAGAAGGATGTATGCGCTATGGGCTACCTCTCGGAGTCCAACATTCCAAACCCCACATCTAGGTCTCCAAAACCTCCATACCCCATTCCCCCATGACCATGCCCAACCACCCATCATTCATACCATCTAAGATCCCTCATCTCAATTCCAGGCCCAGGCCCAAGCCTAACAGACCCACGCCCCCTCATCTCAGGACCAAACCCACACGAATCCTTGGTCCCAAGCCCAAACCCATCAGACCCAGGCCCAAAATCTTCAAGGCCCATGGGCCCAAGCCCAAAACCATCAGACCCAGACCCAAAACCCTCAAGACCCATGGGCCCAAACCCATCAGACTCAGGCCCAGGCAAAAAATCCTCAATGCTCATGGGCCCAAACCCAAACCCATCAGACCCAAACCCAGGCCCAGAACCCTCAAGGCCCATGGACTTAGGCCCAAACCCATCAAACTCAGGCCCATGCCCAAGCCCATCAGACCCAGGCCCAGTTCCAAGCCCCCTAGGGCCCTTGGACCCAAACCTATCAAACCCAAGCCCAAGGCCCATCACCCCGCACCCAATACCAACAGGGCCCATTAGCCCAAAATCATACCAACCCCCACACCCAGGCCCAAGGCCCATCAATCCAAGCTTTCCAAAACCATCAAGCCTAAACCCAAGGCCCATCCACCCACGCACATCAAGGCCCGTTCACAAACCCCTTACCCCTTCACCAATACCCTCCATTCACCTACACCCTGTAGACACCCAAATTCGGCTCAAAGCCCGATCAATCTGTACTTCGGGAGAGATGTAACCCTGTGCTTCCGATGGCACCCCTTGAACCCTTAGAAACCTACCTAGACCATTAAGAATCACCCTAAAAACTTTAGAGCCATCCCCCCAATCCTTAGAAGTCACCCCTAAACCCTAGAATCCCTTCCCAGACCTAACTTAAACCCTTCTGAGCGGTTGATGGGATGAGAGCTATAGAATTTCACATAGACCATTACCAAGGATGAGCCATATAACATTGGTAAGAGGACTTCTCTTACTTTCTAGCAAGATAAAGATGACCCAATTTGGAGCTACGGTTCAAAAGTTATGGCCGATTGAAGTTTCACATAAAATCATAAAAATTTTGCTCAAGCGTGTATAATACATACGCCCAACCAATTTAGCCCCAGATTAGATAGGCGTATATACTATATATGCCTGCCTTTTTTGGAGGAAATTTGGCCTGGCGTATATAATATATACGCCCAGCATAGGTGGGACCCACCACAGGCTTCATCTTCCCAAAGCTCCCATGTTTTTGGTGAAATTTACTGTTCCTAAACTGGGCGTATATAATATATACGGCCAGCTTAGCTACAGTAACTGTCATCAGTTGCTCGAATTTCCTTCATCTGGTTTGACCTTTTGACCATCCCCTTAGTTGGGGTGGGTGTCTTGAGCTTGGTTGCACCCCCCTTTGAGCTTATTTGCAACCCTTAAGTCACCTATGGTCTCACTCCATCATCTGCCATTGAAATCGATTTCCCAAAACCCTAGGACCTTGAAAACCTAGAAAACCTTAGATGGGGGATTACCTAATTGCTAAACCAATTAGCTCTTAAGTAAGCCCCTAACCCTCCCTTTCTCTATAAATAGAGAGGCCCCCCTCTTCCTTGCGGGTTGAAAAAATTGGAGGTTAAGGATTTTGAGCTTAAGAGAGAACCCTAGTGAGAGAAAATGCACACATTTTTCCAGAATTCCAGCATGCTTAGTTCATCCATTTCAACCCATTTCCCCCATTAGATCATTCCCTTTCGCTAAAGTCTAGCCTTGAGTCTTACCCTAAGCTCCCTATTTTATTGAATCCTAGCATTAGAATCCATTCCCATACTGTTTAAACCATTGAAAGCACACCAAAGTGAAGAACTTCCATGGTGCAACAAGGGCCCGTGAGCTCTGGCTCACCCCTCTCTTCCTCTACCTTCTTGGTGCTTCCTCTGTCCAAGGATTCAAGCCGTTACGCCACCAAAATTTCAGTTTGGCTCAAAGCTTGATAGGACTGTATTGCCTTCGGGCAAGGGGAAACTCCGCCCTTTTACCTTTAATTTTTTGTCATAGATAGAGACCGCTACGTGCGGGTTGATCGGGTGCCTAAACCCTTCCCGATCGATAACCGAAGTCCCTACCCTAGAGCCTTCGGCAAAGACCGGTAAATCAGAGTCATATTTAGCATTTCGGTGCTCAAAATATTGATTTGAAGGTTTCCCGGGTCACCAAAAGCTCCGGGGGCAACTCTACATTTCATCAAAAGCGAGCGCATCGCCGCGACGGGTTCGAGAGGATCCATGGTCACACAGATGGCGACTCTACTGGGGATATCACCCTAGCGCTTCCCCTCTTGTTGGCCTTTCCTTTTTTGTTACTAACCGTTGCTATTTTTTTTCTTACTTTCTGCTATTTGTTCTATATTTTTATTGTTTTTACTAACATACTCACCCCTACAATTCAGTCCATTAAGTGCCTTAGCCGATTGGTGGGCCTACGTGCGCCTTTAAATTCCTGTTTTTCCGATTCTTGTCATTTAAGCCACCTTAGCCGTTTGGTGGGCCCGCTCGCATTTACTTTTACGTCATTTAAATTTCAATCATTTACGAGCCTTAGCCGTTTGGTGGGCCTACGTGCACTTTTCATTTCAGTCATCATATCTCACCATTGAACGCCGGCCCGTTGAGGCGGCACGGGCTTGTCATCCCCGACCCGATTTTGGACTTAATTTTACTCCCCTATAAAATTTGTTAATTAAAAGTGAACCAACAGTGTGGGGACATAATTGAATTTATTTTTGCATTTTTGGGTAGTCCTTAGGGGGTTTAGGTACAGATATAATTTACCCGGTTCCCAGTAAAGCGGCAGCCCTAGTGGTGCTGATCCTGAAAAGAACCACCCCTTCCAGTACCTGAGAAGGCGCTTGCGCCTGAGGTATATCGGTTGGGTTGCCAATTCCAATCAAGCCGTAAAACCCGCATTGGTGAGAGCGTAGACAGCCCAAAGTTCAGCCGTGTATCCCTAGGAAATGGAAAGGAGGGACCCGATAACACACACAGCGGTCCCCAAAAGCATTTCTCCCAAGAAACCAGTTAAAAGACCCACATTTGGGCTTGCCTGTTCACTATCAAACTAAGCTGACAGAAGTATTTTTGCCAGGCGTATATATTATATACGCCCAGCCAAAATCCCCAAAAAATAGCCAGGCGTATATAATATATACGCCCAGCCAAAATCCCTAGATTTAAGCCAGGCGTATATAATATATACGCCCAGCCAAAATCTGCATTTTTTTGGTCGGGCGTGCATAATATATACGCCCAGTATACACTGGGCCACAGCAACCCGACCTGAGGCCCAATCCATCACCCCAAGTCCCCGATTAGCGGTATTAGTGCCCGCAGTAGCCTCCCACATCCTCTAACACCCAACATACCCCCGCCCAATCACAAGAAGGTAACTTCTCATTGATTTGCTCCGGGGGATCGGGTTGTTTGCATGGATTCCCGCACCTTCAATAGAATGAAAGGGTTCCCTTTTGGCTCTTTCGAAGTGTGTCGGATCCCGCCATGGGACCTACTAAAGGTACATATATCGCCCGAGACGGGAGTTGACCCTGGGCACTAGGTCATTATTCATCTAAGCAAAGGGGAGTAATCTCCATAAAAAAATCATCTTCAAAAAAAAAAACCAAAAGAAATCTCTCTTCAAAAAAAAATCATCAATCAAAAATCAATTTCCAAAAAAAAAAAGAGAAGAAACCAAACAAAAACAAAATAAACACAAAAAGAGAAAAGAAAACAAAAAGAGTACATTTTGGTGTGACCGTCACTACTGCAACCTCAAGCTCGTCCCGTCATCCCCACCGCCATCCCCATCCCATTCTCATATCAAGAGCCGATACATCCCCACCGCCATCCCCATCCCATTCTCATATCGGAGAAGACTCGATCTCCGACACCTTCACCCAAACCAGGTTCGATATCACGGTCCATTTGGGGCACCCGTGGTCACCTCCACCCCACCCCCTTCCCTCACATTCTCCCAACATACCCCTTTTTCATCCCCTACTGAAACCCCTCATTTCCCAACCGACCCATACATCCCCATCTCCCATCCAAACACCCTTACCGCATCCCCATATTTCCAAAGACCCCATAGGGAGTCCCATCCCCCGCCTACCTCCCACATTCCATCCCTCTCATCATCCATGCCCCCAACATCCTACTTCCCATCCACCTCATCTCACATACCATTCCTACCACATGGCCCAGCCACATCCCAACATACCCCCCATTCACCCGGGTCATGCCCAATTTCTCCCAACCCCCTCCATCATTAAGTGAGCCATCACCCCCCAATCTCACACCTGAATCCCCATGCCCTCAATGGAGGACATGAGAACTATGTACGCCCTGTGGGCTGCTTCTCAGAACCCTACATCTCAAACCCCGCATTCAAATCTCTAAAACCTCCATACCCCATTCCCTCTTAACCATGCCCAACCACCCATCGTCCATACCTCCCAAAATCCCCTACCTCAATCCCAGACCCTAACCCGTACAAATCTATGGGCCCAAGCCCAAACACTCCTAGAGCCACGGGTCCAGGCCCACCAAGCCCATCCGGCCCAGGCCCAAGACCAGAATCCTCAAGACCCATGGACCCAAGCCCATCAAGCTCAGGCCCAGACCCGAAACCCTCAAAATCCATGGGCCCAAGCCTAAACCCATTAGACCCAGGCCCAAGTCCAAGCCCCCCAGGGCCTTTGGACCCAAACCTATCAAGCCCAAGTCCAAGGCCCATGGACCCAAACCCAACCCCCTCATGGTCCATTAGCCCAAACCCAACAAGGCCCAGCGGCCCAAAGTCATACTAACCCCCACACCCAAGCCCAAGGCCCATCAATCCAAGCCTTCCAAAACCATCAAACCCAAGGCCCATCCACCCACGCTCATCAAGGCCCATTCACCCATTCACTAACCCCATACCCCCCCACCAGTACCCTTCATTCACCTACACCCCTTACGCCCCCATCCCGCCTACAACGGGAAGTCCAATCCATCCCATTCCTCAAACCCACAACATCCCGCCACCTCAACCACACCTCCCTCACCCTCAGAATGTGCACCCAGCTCAGCACATCATTTACCCACAAACCGCTCACCCATTTATCCATTCTCATCCCCTACAAACCATATGGCCGCACCAGGTCATCCAACCCCTCACCCCCCAAGTCCAAATAGCGGAACTCGCCCCTCACCAATACCATGACCAATAGTATGAGGAGGATGAGATCCGCAACAGTGGAGGAGTTGTCAGCTTCAATCCTCCCGGGCCCACCATCATCACAACTAGGGTCGAACAAAATCAGGGGGAAGTAGTCCCCACTACAGCCTCGAAAGAACCAGAATAGTTGAAAGAACAAATAGATGTAATCTGAAGCAAGCGATGAAGATGGGAGAGTAGAACGCATTCAATGCGGACTTTTCGGACTTATATGTCATTCTCCGATGTCCCCTTGCCACAGAAATTCAAGATGCCAGTATTCGATAAGTATAATGGCACTGACAACCTCATCACCCATTTAAAATCTTACTGTGGGGATATGTGCCAGTATGGCGGAGATGAACGACTCCTCATCAAAGTGTTCCAAAAAAGTCTAACGGGTCCAGCACTGAGATGGTTCACATCCCTGGAACCGTCCATGATAAAAAATTGGAAAGATCTGACATGATTATTTCAAGAGCAGTATGTCTATAACATGGACATAGAGCCAAGGAAGTCAGATTTGGCCCGTCTAAAGCAAAGACATGATGAAACATTCAGTGCTTACTTAGGGAGGTGGAGGGCATTAGCCGCTCAGGTAACTCATCGGATTCCCGATGATGAGCAGATTGAATTGATAACCAAGGGAGCCCTCCCAGTCTTCGTAGAATTTTTAGTATATCAGCAGCAGTCTAGTTTTACTGATCTGGTCCGAAATGGCAATCGTTGCGAAGATGCCATTAAAGAGGGCAGGTTAGAAAGGAATGTGGCCAACGGGGCCACTGGGGTTCGAAAAGCGGCCGAACCAAGAATTGAATGAAGACCAAGGACAGAGGTACAAAACATTGTTTACCCCCAGGCCAATACCAATGCCCCCCTGATACAGCTCCAGGTTACACAACCTCCCCCGACTCGTTTCGAGCAAGCACCAAGGCCAAGCAACGGACCAAGAGCCTCGTTTACCCAGGAGCAGATGAAAGCATGATTTGAACGAGTGTTCACACCGTTGGGGCAATCCTTGAGTGTCCTACTGCCGGTATTGCTACAGAAAAGCCTGGTTAATTTACTCCAACCTCGCCCGCCACCCCATCCCATACCGAGGAACTATGATCCGAATCTGCATTGCAATTTCCACCAAGGACCGGGTCACCCTACGGACCGGTGCTTCCCGTTAAAGCACGCGGTCCAAGATCTGATAGAGGCAGGAAAAATCATTTCCCCGACACTTCCTCAAGGGCAGAACCAGAATATCCATCAAGCCCCTCTACCACCGCACCCAGGAGGCCCCAGGCCTAACATTCAATGGATAGAGGAGGAAGAAGAAGAGTTTGACCCTTCAAATTATATCAGTAATCAAGAGGAGTTTTCAAACCAAAAAAAAAAATAACAACTAAAACAAAAAGAGACAAAAAGAAATGTAGGCATCACAAAGCATTTCACCATATATAAAAAAAAAAAAAAAAAAAAGAAGAAGAGAGGCAATCCAAAAGAAAAAGGAAGGATAATGGTTACCTTCAATGGAAGAGAAAAACAAAGACCGACGGAGAACGAGCACCTTTGATCCACAACCGCGATCCCCGGCAATAGAACTCAAGCCAAATCAAATGAGAAAACCCTAAGGGGTTGTCCCGGACTCAAGAAGAAAGGAGGGAGGAAGATAGAATTTGAAAAGGGGGGCCCCTTTTGTGCTCGGGCTCGGGCAGTTTCGTAACTGCCAGATTTTAGACGGGCGTATATAATATATGCGCCAGACCATTTTTCGCCAGATTTTGGTCAAGCGTATATAATATATACGCCCGACCAAAAATGGCAGTTTTTAAACTGCCCGACCTCCTTTTTCGATTTTGAGGCCTGACGGACCCCTTGTATGTTGGACCACGGCCCGGACCCCCCTCAGAAGCCCATATATCATCAGGTGAAGGTGCACGCATCTCCAAATGGCCCTTCGAGTTCACTTCGATTGGCCCAAAGGAACCGTGCTACAGTAAACAAATCTAGATCTGTAGGCACCCACCTAATGGGCCCACAAAATAAAAAAAAAGAAGAAAAATAAAAAGAAGAAGAAAGGAAAATATATAACACTAGTTCTCAAAGGAGCATTGTGATGACCATTTGCGCCACTCCAGAACCGTGTTAAATTAATTCGGAATGATCGGGTCCGCCCGAAAGTTCTCAAATCCGGTTTCATGTAGGGACACTTTGTACCTGACCTGGTAGGCAGATAATTTTGCCCATCTCCGGTCACTGTTCCCTACAGAGTCCCCCAGGAGTCGAGACCTGATCCGGCATGCAAATAAACTCATCCACCACCGGTCACGCTTGGGAACATGCACCTAGCCCCAAATCTCCCCCAGCAAGAACCGAGGCCTGATCTGGATGGCAAACCAAGAATCTGTCACCAGAATGCACACGTCCCTAAGGTATATCAACATGGCAAGTTGATTTGCCTAAGGATACGTGCAAAAATAAAACCCGTTTGAGCATGTTCGAAGTCTCGAACTGACATGTGCAAAAAAAAAGAGAGAGAAGAAATAACAACCTATTATTGCATAAGTAAAAATATAAAAAAAACCTGAGTGGGTTGACCCCACCTTCCAAGCATTTGCTCTGGTCATCCCCCTTCGGATCTATGTTGACCAAGAGTGCCCCCGACTTCAGACCATTCGAAAAGTCTATTGCCAGTTGAAACTGACCCGTCAAAAATGAAAAGGCGCACATACAACCACCCGGGTCTTAGTATGGCAGCAGCTCCTAGTGGTGATGATCCAGAAAAGTCCCAGCCCACCTAGTATTTGAGAAGGCGCTCGTGCCGGATTTATATCGGGTGGGTCACCTATTCCTTTAAGCTTTAAACCCTTTAGGGAGCGCGCTAGCGAGTTATACCGGACTCAAACCCTTAAGTTCGGTAAGGAGAGAGCGATTCACTAAAAATCAGTTAGTTCCCGAAAGCCTAGCTTCCACAAAAAACCAATTTGGAGAGAACTAAAGTTGTTGCTGTCAAATAAACTGGAGAGCCAAATTGCTCTGGCGCAACTAATAGTTGCGCTAATGCAACATGCCCCAACAGTACACTAGCGCAACTAATAGTTGCGTAACTTTAAATTTGGCATTTTTGACCTGACGCATGTATTAGTTGCGCCAGTGTAGTTCTGAGCAGCTGCAGTTCGGATCTATGGCCTTTTTCACATCTCGAGTCCCCCGATTAGTGTCTTAGTGCCTTTAATTGGAACCCGCCATCTCCGACACCGAATACGCCCCGCTGGTCAAAAGAAGGTAACTTTTTTTTACTCATTTCGGGGGATCGGGTTGTTTGCCTCAATTTTCATGCCTTCAATAGATCAAGGGTCTTCCTTTAATTCTTCCGAAGTACTTCAGAATCGTCGCCGCGGGCCCTAAATTAGGGTACAAAAGCCACCCGAGAAGGGAATTCCAAGGCCTCGGGATCTTTTCTTTTACAAAAAAAATCTTCTAAAAAAAATTAAAAATAAAAAACCTAAAAACTGAGTCTTTGTGGTGCCGGCATTACGACATCATCTTGCCCTCCATCATCTTGTAGGGGAAGAAGGAGGAAATTCTTTGGGCCTTATCCAAGGCACCCGTACTTGACCCGATACCGAACAATGTCGTGTGTAGTAGACCCGGCTTACGCCGATCCCAATTCATCCCTGCCCCAATCTCTAACCTACTTCCATTCGAGAGAAGTTTTTTCCACCATCACTCTCACCCAATCACCCTTTACAATTATCGGGTCCTTCGTTACCCCCATTTTCCCAGCCACCACTTCCCAGAATATTCAAAATAACCCCCCCGCTCTCCATCTTTTGCCTAAACCATGCCCATTTTCCATCTCATATCCATGCCAAATCCATCCCACATCCCATCCACTTCAATGCCAAACCCGTCCCACATTCCATCCACTTCCATGCCAAATCCTACACATTCCCCATCCACATCCATGCCCCATTTCCCATCTTCCCCCTATAGGCCCGATCCACGCTCATTCACCAATACCACTTCTGCCTTATCCATCCCCCCACACATCCCCCCATCTACTCGGGTCATGCCTATTTTTACCGAGGCTAGGCCCAATTTTTCCCGAACACCCACACTTTACCCTTCATCATCCCTAAACATTCCCAACCCATCCCCCTTTGCCAATGCCCCACTTCATCCCTCCAATTCATCCCATATCTCGTTCGTTACCCGGGTTGTGCCCGATTTTACTGGGACCATGCCCCATTTACCCACCACATCCACCCCATCTACATCTCATCACCCCTTAAATCCACCATCTCCATCCGACCCTCCTTCCATGACCATGATGAAGGAAATATTCCAAGCCTACTCTATGTGTAAGGCTTCCCAAAATCTTCCTGTCCTCCATACCCCATGTCCATGAACCCATCCCAGACCCTAGCCAATCTCCATGCCTCACTCCCCCATAACCCCCATCAACCCCCATCATCCAAACCCCCACCTCCCACATGCCCCAAGGTCCATTGGCCCAAACCCCCTTTGCCCACATATCTCAGGGCCCAATGGCCTAAGACCACACCATGCAAACCTACCCAGGGCCCATGGCCCAAACCCACCAAGGGCCCATGGCCCAGACCCACCAAGGCCCAATGTGTTAGACCCATCAAGGCCTAATGGGCCAGACCCACCAAGGTCCCATGGCCCAAACTCATCAAGGGCCCATGGCCAAAACCCATCTAGCCCAGGCCAAAACCCACCAATGGCCCATGGTCCATACCCTCCAAAGGCCCGTGACCCATACCCTCCAAAACCCAATGGGCCAAACCCACATACATCAAGGGCCCATGGCCCAAACCCATTTGGCCCAAACCCTCAAAAGCCCAATGGGACATGCCCATCAAGGCCTAATGGGCCAAGAGCCCCCAAATCCCTTGCCCTTTACCCAAGCCCAACCTGACCAAGGCCTTATGGCCCAAACCTCCCAACACGTCATGGCCCGAGCCCCACACTCATACCTTCCACAATGCCCCCAACATTTCACCCACCCCCAACCTTCTCACCCAGGTCAAACCCATGCCATACCCCAAACCCAATTCTCTCATGGCCCCATAACCCAAGACCATCTCCAAACCTTCCCTCATGCCCAATGACCTTATCAGGCCCCACCCCTAAACCAAACTACCACTCACCCCATCACCCCACAACACTTTCCTTACATTCAAGGGGCTCACCCAACCCACATCCAGTCCATACACCAACCTGAAAATCTCATCCCCGTTGCACCATATGTAGACAAGCAGTATGAGGAGGACGAGATCAGAAACAGTGGGGCCTATGCCGGACAGTGACCAATGCCAATCCTCCACCTGTAATTTCCCCACCCCTGGCAGCCCAAAGTGAGTCCAGGCTAATAATTGAAAAGACGACCCCCATGTCCAAGGAGTCGGAACAGCTGAAAGAATAGTTGGATAAAATCTAGAAATAATTACAAAAGATGGGTGGTGCTGAAATCCATGCTACAAACTTCATGGATTTATGCCTATTTGCTGAGGTCCCCCTACCCTCAAAATTTAAAATGCCAGCGTTCGACAAGTACAATGGCACAGGCAACCCAATCGCATACCTCAAGTCCTATTGTGGGGACATATGCCAATATAGGAGGGACAAGAGACTGCTAATAAAAGTCTTTTAAAAGAGCCTAACAGGTCTAGCCCTGAGGTGGTTCACGTCTTTGGAACCATTCATGATGAAGATGTTGAAAGATCTGACCCACCCATTCCAAGAGCAATATGTCTACAACATAGACATAGAGCCCCGCAAGTCAAATCTAGCCCGGTTAAAGCAGAACTCCAATGACCTCCTCCTAATCCGATTCCATATAATTTTGACCCCAATACACATTGTAATTTCCATCAGAGTCTGGGTCACCCAACTAATTGCTGCTTCTCATTGAAGGACGCGATCCAGGATTTAATTGATGCAAGAAAGATCATTCCCCCAGCACCCACCTAAGCAAACCAGCATGTGAATATCCATCAGGTACCTTTGCCACCACACCCTATTGGAATAGCAAGTCCCAGATCCACCATAGGGATGGTAGAGGAATTAGAGTTTGATCCATCAAAATTCATTTGTAATCAAGAAATGTTTGTGGCACAAAGGCAGAGATATCTAGAAGAAGGTACTATTGGGGTGATTGAACCCCTAAACCTAGAAGATTACTTTCCCACCCCTGCACAGCAGACCGAAGCCCTAGATCTTAGGGCCTATTTTTCCTCACCCACCCCCATTAACTATGTACAAATAAATGCATATCAACCATATTTCCCACCCCATCAATTACCCAATAAACTAGAGGGCACCCAATCCTCCACTGCCAATAAACTACCAATGGCCTGCTCCCACCCCATTACCCCCTATTAAACCACCTACAAACTCCACCACCCTCGTCAATTACCTAATGGCCCATCAAACCCCTAATCCCCCGCTAGCACCTATCAGCTACCAATGGCCTACTTTTACTCCTTTTCCCCCAGTACCACCACCCTTAAGCCCATCACCCCCAGTTGGCCTAAATTGGCCACTCAACCAGCTATTACCGAGGTAAATCGAGTGTTGCCCACACCTCCTGAGCCCGCAGTACAAGTGCCTCCGATACCGGTAGCTATACCATTTCAGATCTCAGGGCCGACCTATGATCCTCATCAGGTCTCGCTGAGTTATGAATAAATAGATGTCAATGCTGGCAGCCACAGAGAAGGGGCAATGGACTTTATCACATGATCTAGAAAGATATCCAAGTAGCCAGAAGTACCAGCAGCAACACTAGCCCAACCAGAGGGGAAGAAAGATAATGCGGTGAACCCATTCGAGAAAATGAGTCGAGAGCAGATACTAGGGACTCAGCTGAGAATAATGCCTGCTCATATAACTGTATGAGATTTATTGATGACATCTTTGCTCCATTTCCAAGCTTTAATGAGGGTGTTAACAAATGTGAGTGTCTCACTTCAAGTTAGCCCAGATGAAGTCGGGGAGATAATTGGTGAAGTGATGGCTCCAAATGCCATTTCATTTTCTGATGCTGACTTACCAGAGGAAGGAGGGAGCCACTCGAAGTCTTTGAATATAACAGTCGAGTTTGGAAACATGGTAATCCCCTTGGTTCTAATTGATAATGGGTCTGCATTGAATATATGCCCGTTAAGAACCGCCATAAAGATCGGGGTAAACCCATGCATGTTGAAACCCCCAAGAACCAGCGCCTGAGGTTTTGACAATATCAGAAGAGAGATAATGGGAGAAGTTGATCTTAAGCTATTAATTGGGCCAACGACCTTCTCCATATTGTTTTAAGTGATGGACATCAAATCCTCATTTAATCTGTTACTGGGGCGCCCGTTGCTACATGAGGTTGGAGCCATACCCTCCACGTTGCACTAGAAACTCAAATTTACATTTGGGCACAAGATCATCATAATCATTAGGGAAGGACACAGTGAGAAAGAGAAGGCCACTAATAGCATTGAAAAGCCCAATGGGCTAGATATACCATACACCGTGGAGGGCATCGACCTCCATAATTTCGAATATGAGGTATCGACAATACTTTTAGAGCCCATTGAGGGCATTACACCAAGAACTGGAGGCAGAATGATAGCAGCAGTAGCCATGCTCTAAAAATGGGGCTATAAAAAAGGAAGGGAACTTGGGCCCAGACTCCAAGGCAGAAAGGAACCTGTCACAGCCAAGGGGGGTCAGAAGGTCAGATTTGGGCTTGGTTACAAGCCCACAGAACAAGTAAGAGAAGCTAAGGAGAAAGTCCGTGTGACGGCGGCCACAAAAGCCAAGGGGATCCACATAGAAGAGAAACCTTGTCCCAGGCCTCACATAAGAAATTCATTCATAAGCACTGGGGTTGTGAAAATTGACTAGAATGGGGTAACCCGATTAACCCCACACAAGCCCATATCACCAGTACACCCCAACAATCCCTACATCACCCTTCCCAACCTTGAGGTAGACTTGGCCACGTTATCCCTATTTAAGGAACGACGATCCATACCTTAACAAACTCCCCTTGTGGTAAATCACCACAAAACTGTGTTAACATTTGAGGATGTCATCTCAAACGAAATGGAGATCAACATGATGGAGGCTGACTCCGAAGAGTCATATCAGTCAGCACCCTCTATCCAAATAGGAAAAGGAGCAGCCTCTCAGGTACGCAATTGGGCATCTTTGCCCCAAACCCTGGAAGCAGGGAGTGGCCTAACATTTGGCACCCATTTCTCAAAAAAAAAAAAAACCTATAAAAAGTGAGATAAGCCTTTGGCAGACAATACCTTGTATATACATAGACTCGTGCTACCAAGGGTCCGTCTTCAAAGAAAATAAAAATTTTAAAAACATTGAAAAAGTCCAAAGTCTAAAAATATTGTCATTTAAAATTCCAGATAAAATCTCACAAAGAGATGCCTTAATTGAAATACCCGTCTGTTAAGACCTGTAAAGTACCACTTTTCACCCCTTAACTTAACCTTTGATTAGACCCATAGCCACCTAATAAGTTCTTGTAAAGTGTTTTATCTAGGTAATAACCAGCAATAAAATAAGACCACGAATCCTGCTAAGGAGCCAGTTTTAGCACCAGAAGTCCCTCAGAAGGATGAACTCTTAATCCAGACCTGAAATGAGCCTCGCACAGCTGACCCAAGCTTTAGAGGATTTAGGAGAAAGATGCCTCGCGTAGTCTAACTGAGCTTCCCAAGACTCTACAACAACTTCTCGCGCAGATGATTGACTGAAGAGCTTCAGAAGCACAAACTCGCGCAGCTCTCGTGAAGCTCAAGAGTAGAACACATCACGCAACCTCGTGTAGTTCAAAGCAGACCTCTCTCAACCTTGCACAGTTCACTCAGAACGGCTGAGAAGAGAGAGCTTCAGAAGACTCCTAGCACAGCTGTTGCACAGTCGCCGCGGGACACAATTATTAGAAGAGAACTCCTCGCGTAGTTCTCGTGCCATTCAAGAAGAAAGCATCCTTGCGAACGCAAAGCCATCCTCGCGAAGATCAATTAAGACATGGAACCTCGCACAGTTCAGAACTCAGTAAAGCCTCATGAGGTAACTCGTGAAGTCCAGTGAAGAGAAGTGCTCGCGAAGTTCTCGCGCTATTCAAATCTGTCCTCTCGAAGATCAACCCAGCGATCGCGCAGCTACCTCGCGACTGCTTGAGCTCCAACCCCGCGACATCTGAGGCTTTGATGTCTACTCAACCTCGCAACTGAACTTCAACTTCCATCTCTGAACTTCAACTTCCATCTCTTCAGCAGAGGACCTTCTGAGAATTTCCAGCGATTAGGGTGCACACTCCCATGCTCAAATCTCTACGCACGCACTTCGAGGCATCCAAAGATCGCCATTAGGCCATGTGGCATCGTTAAAATTAGGGTTTCCTAACCCTAATGCACCGCCACACCACTGCTATATAAACCCATACTTAGCTTAGGTTTAGGGCCGGTTTTTAGAGAGAGAAATCCTGGAATAGCTAGGAACACCTCTCATTTCTTGGAGACTGGATCTGAGATAGTTTTTCTTTTCTTTTGTAGCTGTAAGTAGTTTTCTTTTTCTTTTTTCCTTCTTTCCATAGTCCAGCACTTGCTGGCTATGTATTTGTATGCATTTTAAACTAGATTAATGGAAGTTCTGTAATAGGATCTGTACTTTATGGGATTTGTGTTCGAATGTGAGATGCTCTGTGCAAGGCTACTGTCTTGTGATCCGCCATTGCTTTAGCTGTGTTTCAAAGCAATGGAGGACTAATTCTAAGGGCCATTCGGATCCAAGTGACCTGTGTGTCTGGGCTATCATGGTCCTATACAGCTTTAGCCCCACCACAAGACCCACTAGATCTGAAATCCCCATGGGAGCTCGAGCTGGTAGCCTGGTGACCATGGTGGTGGCAGCGATATTCTTATTTTGTCTTGGGCTCCGTGAGGAGGATAGCCTCTGGGATAGTCTGTTACCATTCAAGTAGACAGGTTATAGCCTTAGGGTGATTCTAATCCACCGATCTAAGATGGATCCTTCTTCTTTACACCTGAGCTTGTAGAAGCCTAGTGGGAGATTGCACAGGGGCAGACTCCCCTATATGTGTATAGATCCGCCATCAGATGTTGGATCTGATCTGGTTATAGAGATTGTAGGCTTGTGACTGGACCATTGTAGCCTCACTCAAGCAATGGACAGCTGGATCAAAGTTTGCACTCAATCTCTTGTTGGTTTTATGTGTCTGGGCTATCATGGTCCTATACAGCCTTAGCCCCACACATAGAGCTTTAGAGGTTGAGGTTCCCTATGGATTCTTGAGCTGGTAGCCTGGATGAAATAGTGCCTACAATGATTAACTTATTTTGACCCATCCCTGGATTGTGGTTCCCCTATGGGATAGTCTGTGACCATTTGAGTGGACAGGTTATAACCTTAAGGGATTGAATCATGGCAGAAGTAATGGGTTGAATCCCTTCTCCTCAGTGGTGATAATGTAGCCATTGGACAGGACTTCTATAACATCAGATCTGAATCTGAGTTACAAAACTCCTCTGACCTAGGCTGAATAACATACTTCTCACCCTTTTTTATTTATTTTCCACACTCCATACATCCTCTCACCCCTTTCTGTAGTGTAGACATTAGGTTACCTTAGAATACCTAGAATAAGTGACCTTAAACTCCCCTCCTTTTTAGGACTACCAGATCTGTAGTCAGATCTTGAGGGACTACTAGAGATGGCTCCTTTGGAGCTGTAGATCACCTTTCCGTGTGGGACAAACTCTTACTTATCAAAACTTGCTACAATGGACCCTGTATCTTGCAGGTCTAGGATTTCTTAGTTGTGCTGATTCCATCCCCTGTTTTACTCCTTCTTTGATTTTTAAATTACTTTTACCACCAACCAATAAAGCAAGCACAAACTCAGAAATCCGCCAACAATTTTTTGGCGCCGTTGCCGGGGACAGATGATCTATTAGTAGACCCTTAGTTTTTGTATTCTTAGTATTCTTTGCAAATGTGAATAATTGATACTGCTGACATAATTTTGAACCTTTCTTACAGATCTAGACAGCAGCAGTGAAGGACAATTGGACTGCAATTGGAGCTTAGCTACCTCTGTTTACAAACTCTCTGACTTTTAAAACTCTGTCTATCTTTCTTAAAAATTTTCTAGCAGTATCTAGGATAGTTTTAAATGTATTCATTGAATAGTTGTAAACTAGTTAGATAAATTTGTTAATTGTACAGATATTCTTTTGCAATGTGCCTGCAAGAAGCTTTCCTTGCTGTTGGTGTGCTTGTATGCTAGGGAGGAGATCTCTCAGCCCTACTTTAGAGCCTCTTAACCCTGAGTTAGAAAGGGGAAGGAGACTTAGAAGAGACAGGCACACCACAGGAGAGCCCCCAAGTGAATCTGTGACAGCAATTATGGGTGAAGAACAACCCAGAACTCTTAAGGAGTTGAATGCTCTAGATGACTATAACTCCCCTTTTAGCATTCAATTCCCTGATGTTCAGGGGAATTATGAAATAAAAACTTCAATCATCCAGATGCTGCCCTCTTTCCATGGGCTCAGCAAGGAGGACTCGTACAAGCATATTGACCAATTCTTGGCCTTGTGCACCACTTTTAATATCACTGGTTTGGGACCTGAGGCTACTAGGCTCAGACTCTTTCCCTTCTCTCTGAAGGATAGGGCCAATACCTAGTTGACCACTCTTCCCAACAATAGCATTGCTTAATGGAAAGACCTGCAGACCAAGTTCCTGACCAAGTTTTTCCTTGAGACCAAAACTAGCTAGTTGAGGAAGGAGATTCTTGCTTTTGCTCAATCCCCAACTGAGTATTTTAACCAGTCCTGGGATAGGTTTAAAGAAATGCTCAAACAATGCCCCCACCATAAGATCCCAGAGTGGCAGCTTGTACAAAGCTTCTACAATGTGATTGATGAGAAAAATAGAGATATGGTCGATGCCTCTTGTGGTGGATCCTACATGCACAAGACTGCTGAGGAGGCATGGGAATTGTTTGAGGTGATCAGTGAGAATGCTTTTCAAAAGCCATCCCTGGCAAGAACTAGTTAGGGATCTGAGTCAAAGGTGGGACCTGCTGCTGGATTAAGAGGAAAAGTTTTTGAGGTGTCTGGGAACAATGACCTACAGCTGCAGATGGCAAACCTCTCTATGAAGTTTGCAAATTACTAACTGTGATGCAACCTCGAAGGGCTGTTCATGTGGCGGAGGCATGTCTGATATGCCAGTCCCCACAGCACACAGTGGAGGAATGTCCATCTGCAGGGCAATTCCCTGAATTAGTTTTGGAACATGCTGATGCTGCTCAATCTTATGGCTAGCAACAATCTGGGGGCTACAACAGACAGCCATATGGATACCAGCACCAAAATGGTGGTTACCAATGGAGAGACCACCCTAATCTGAGGTGGAGGCAAGACAACTACATGCAGCCCCAGCAGATGTTGGCCTTACCACAAAGACCACAGCAGCAGTTCAATCAAGGGAATGCCCCTAGGTCTAACTTCCAGCACCATTAGCAACCCCATCAGCAACAAAATCAGTTGGTCTTACCCCACTCTCAGCCAAGAAATGCTTCCTTTGAGGACCAGGTCTTGACTTCATTACGAAACCTGGGATCCTTGGCTCAGACTATGGACTCTCATGGTCAGAGCCTCTAGAAAATGGAAGAACAGATAAGCCAAATTTCAAAAGCCTTGGCTAGGAGAGATGAAGGGAGGTTGCCCTGCCAGCCAATTGCTAACCCCAAGGGTCAGTTTTTAATTGAGGAAGCTTCCTCAAAGTTTGAGGACACCAATGCTGTCACTACCCTAAGGTTTGGCAGGCTGGTAGACAACTAGGTGGGTAACAGACCAGCAGAGGTCATTTCCACAGATGATGCAAATGATCATGATAGAGATGTTGTTGGAACACCAAGCCAAGAACTGCCTGTCACTCTACAGCAGAAGAAAAACAAAGAGGCTGTCATTGAGCCTCAACAGGAAGAAAAACATGAAAAAAGAAAGAAACAGAAGTTTAGTCATGGGCTAGCAGCTGAGGAACCAGCAGAACCTCAGCTGCCATTTCCTCAAGCATTGGATAGCCCTGTCCCTTTTGATAAAGGGAATGCCCAGATGGAGGAAATGATGGAGACCTTCAGGCAGGTGAAAATCAATTTGCCCCTGCTTGAGGCAATTAAACAGGTCCCAGCCTATGCAAAGTTCCTGAAAGACCTCTGCACCCAAAAGAGAAAAGCTAGAGGCCATGTGTCCAAAAAGGTCTTTGCAAGTGATATAGTGAATTCTGTATTTAACATATCAATGCCTGAGAAGTTGTAAGATCCAGGGATACCCACTATTCCCTGCATAATTGGAGACCATACAATTGGAAAAGCCCTTTTAGACCTTAGAGCCAGTGTTAACCTGTTGCCATACAGTGTATATCTGCAACTAGGTTTGGGGGAGCTGAAAGCTACCCCCATTGTGCTAATGATGGCTGATAGGTCTGAGAGGAGACCTCTGGGAATGGTTGAGGATGTCTTAGTGGGAGTGGATAAGGTTTTCTACCCTGCTGACTTCTTAGTTTTGGACATGGGGTGCAGCAATAGCCCAAATCTTATACCTGTTATATTGGGCAGACCTTTCTTGGTCACTGCCAATGCATGCATTCAATGCAGGTCTGAAGTAATGGAGGTAACTTTTGGACATATGAAAGTTGAGGTGAATGTGTACAACAGTGCAAAGTACCCTCAGATGGACAATGAGGAGAGCTTTGCAGTGGATGTACTAGAGGAAATTGTAGAAGAGGAATTACCCACTTTGCTGGAGTGGGGCAACATTATCAGGAATTTAGTTAAAATTTGGGACATGGTGGAGGAAAAGAGCTCAGATGTGGTATCAAAAAACATGACCACATTGAAGTATTCTATGGGCTTAGTGCAGCACTCCAGTTGGAAGCCTACATTGCTGCCTCTTCCCCCAACCTCCACTACACCTATTCTGCCATCCACCCAACAAGCCCCTGATCTGAAACTCAAGAAGCTTCCAGAAATATTAAAATATGCCTTCCTTGAGAAAGGTGATAAGCTTCCTGTGATTATCTCTTCCTCCCTTACCAATGAGCAGGAAGAGGAATTACTAACAATTTTGAGGAAGCACAAAAAGGCAATTGGTTGGACCATTGCCGATCTGGGAGGAATAGATGCATCAATCTGCATGCACAGGATTCATCTTGAGGAGGGAGCACTACCCTCCAAGGAAATGCAGAGGAGGTTAAATCCTCACATGCAGGAAGTGGTCCTCAAGGAGATCATTAAATTGCTAGATGTAGGGGTGATTTACCCCATCTCTGATTCTCACTGGGTGGCACCTATCCAAGTGGTGCCCAAGAAATCTGGCATAACAGTGATTAAGACTGAAACTGGAGAGTTGAGTCCAGCCAGGGAGACCACTGGCTGGAGAGTGTGCATTGATTATAGGAAGCTCAACTCTAAAACCAGAAAGGACCATTTCCCTCTCCCCTTCATTGATCAAATTTTGGACAAATTGGCTAGAAAAGCTTTTTACTGTTTTCTTGATGGGTACTCAGGGTACAACCAAATCCCTGTGCATCCTCAAGACCAAGAGAAAACCACCTTTACCTATCCTTTTGACACCTTTGCTTACAGAAGGATGCCTTTTGAACTTTGTAATGCACCAGCCACTTTTCAGAGGTGTATGTATGCCATATTTTCTGATATGATTGACAAGTTTTTGGAGATTTTTATGGATGAATTTTTTGTCTATGGGGACAGTTTTGGCCAGTGTCTACAACACCTCAGCCTAGTTTTGCAAAGATGTGAGGAGACCAATTTGGTCTTAAGCGGGGAAAAGAGCCACTTCATGGTAACACAAGACATTATGTTGGGCCATGTAGTCTCTAAAGAAGGGCTTGAGGTAGACAAGGCCAAAGTGGACCTCATTGCCAATTTTCCCCCTCCAAAAATAGTCAAGCAAATCAGATCTTTCCTGGGGCATGCAGGATTTTACAGGAGGTTCGTTAAGGACTTCAGCAAAATTGCTAAGCCATTGTGCCACCTGCTCTGCCAGGATGTGCCCTTCGACTTTTCTGCTGACTGTCTTAAGGCTTTTGAAACATTGAAAATATGCCTCACCTCTACCCCTGTACTCCAAACACCAGACTATACCCTACCTTTTGAGCTGATGTGTGATGCATCAGACTTGGCAATAGGTGCTGTTTTGGGCCAAAGAAAAGATAAGCTGCCTATAGTCATTGCTTATATCAGCAAATCACTTGCTGAAGCTCAACTGAACTATACCACAACTGAGAAAGAGCTTCTAGCAGTGGTTTATGTTGTTGACAAATTTAGAGCCTACCTACTAGGATCTAAAACTATAATCTTCACTGACCATTCAGCATTGAAGTACCTACTGTCCAAGAAAGTTGCTAAACCTAGGCTGATTAGATGGATACTCCTACTACAGGAGTTTGACATCGAAATCAAGGACAAAAAGGGTGTGGAGAATGTGGTGGCTGACCACTTGTCCAGAATTATCTTGGAGAAATGCTTGGATGGCCCTACAAATGATGCCTTCCCAGATGAGCAATTATTTGCCATCCAATCCTTAGTCCCTTGGTTTGCACACATTGTCAATTATCTAGTTATAGGAAAGATTCCTCCCCACTAGACCAAAATGGACAAAGACCGATTTTTCTCAAAGGTCAAGTATTTTTTCTGGGAGGAACCTTGCCTATACAAGTACTGTGTAGACCAAATCATCCGCAGATGTGTTCCCGAAAGTGATATCCCCAGTATTCTGGCCATGTGCCATGAAAATGCCTGCGGAGGCCACTTTAGTGGGCGAAAAATAGCTGACAAGGTCCTGCAGTGTGGTTTTTATTGGCCTTCCTTATTCAAAGATGCATACACACACTGCAAGGCATGTGAGAGATGTCAAAAATTAGGAGGGTTGTTTAAAAGAAATTCAATGCCTTTACAGCCCATCCTTGTGGTAGAACTGTTTGATGTATGGCGTATAGACTTCATGGGCCCCTTTCCTCCTTCTAATGGTTATCAGTTCATCTTAGTGGCAGTGGACTATGTTTCCAAATGGGTAGAAGCTATTGCCACAAGAACCAATGACAACCAAGTGGTCCTCAAATTTGTAAGGCAGAAAATTTTCTCCATATTTGGAACCCCTAGAGCTATTATCAGTGATGGGGGTAGCCATTTCTGCAACAGAAATTTCGAGAGCTTGCTCAAGAAATATTCTGTGGCCCATAGGATTGCTACTCCCTACCACCCACAGATAAGTGGGCAGGTCAAAATTTCCAATAGGGAGATCAAGCACATCCTTGAGAAAACAGTAAGGACTGACAGGAGAGATTGGGCCGATAAACTGAATGATGCACTGTGGACCTATAGGGCTGCCTATAAGACTCCCATTGGAATGTCCCCATTCAGACTGGTCTATGGCAAGGCTTGCCATCTCCCAGTAGAGTTAGAACACAAGGCCTATTGGGCCATTAAGAATTTAAACATGAACCTAACTTCTGCTGGTCATCATAGGTCATTGCAGCTGTCTGAATTAGATGAGCTAAGGATGGATGCTTACACCAATGCCAGGATCTACAAGGAATGGTTTAAAACTTTCTTTTACAAGGGCTTGCTGAGAAAAAGCTTCGAACCAGGTGGTAAGGTTTGGTTATTCAACTCCAAACTAAAATTCTTTCCTGGCAAATTAAAATCCAGATGGGAAGGTCCCTATGTTGTCTTAAATGTTTCCCCATCTGGTGTTGTGGAAGTTAAGGAACCCAAATCTGGGAGGACCTTCAAAGTGAATGGTCAGAGGCTTAAGCCATGCATTGAACAACCTACTGACCCTATGAACACTATTCATTTTCATGGGACCCCTACATCTACCTGACCCATAGTTGTGTCCATGTTGTACTATACTACTTTTATTTCTTCCATAAGTTTTAAGAAATTTTAGTGGTTATGTGGAGTCTGGATATGTTGAGCTTGATAGTGTTTATGTGGGATTGGTATGATTTATTCTTCTTCTTCTGCGAATTACTGACTTTCGAATTGAATGGATATTGTTTGGTATTAAGCCCTCGCGCATTCCAAATTGTGATTTTGGAAGCTCTCGTGCAATTCACATAGAACATTTCTTTCGTTGTCGCGAGCTATAATGCTGCAGAGTCTCTCGTGCACTTCAAACTCCAACTTCCATAATCGCGCGATTCAGTTATCTCGTGATCCCCTTGCCCAGCTGCGTGAGTCTAATGCATTTGTCATTTCCCACACTGATTGCTGGGACTTGACGTTTCCCAACTCCCTCTCAATTAATTGCGGCAACTTGGATGATAGTCCATCATTTCATCTTCCACCATCCTCGCCTTTAAATACGCAGGGAGCCCCTTTCCTATTCATCGCATCCTTTCTCCTCTCACCCTAGCGGTCCTTCCCTAATCCTAACCATGGGAGATGACAAGCCGAATGTGCTGCCTTACATGTTTTACCCGATGTGGTTGGACTCGCCACCACCTAAAGAGCCGGATCCCCTACAGCCCCTCTGGGATGAATACAAGGAGGTTCTGTAAATCCTGGCTAAGGAGGAGGAGGAAAAGCTCCAGCCACAGAAGAAAAAGCAAAAGATAGAACCATCCCCTGCCCCCTCCACTCCACCCCCTGCTGAGAACTGAAAAATACCATTTTCCACCCCTTAACCTGGGTCTTGATAGACCTTTGAGAGAACTAAATAAGTGGTCTAAGTGTGTTTTTT
The DNA here is from genome assembly GCA_021018995.1 of Chloranthus sessilifolius. Taxonomy (NCBI): domain Eukaryota; kingdom Viridiplantae; phylum Streptophyta; class Magnoliopsida; order Chloranthales; family Chloranthaceae; genus Chloranthus; species Chloranthus sessilifolius. Next base: position 37,755,172 of record CM037586.1, read on the forward strand.
ATAGCTAACAATAAAAGCAGACGTAACCTTGAAAGTAGCCTAAATGTACCAAAAAGATAAAGATTCATGTTGATCCGGAGGAAGAAGGAGAAGAGACAACCTCAATAGCTGTCAAAATGCCTGAGCTGAAGAGGACAAGACCTGGTCTCAACCTAGAAAAGAAGTGTGGAGCAATTCGAACAGAAGAAAGCAGTACAGAGAACTTTTCAAAATGAATCTGAACTTTTCAAAAAGAATCTGAACTTTTCGAAAAAAACCAAAAGCTCCAGGCTTAGCTTTCAAAAAGCACCTAAACTCTTCGAGAGGATTTTTGACCTTTTCGAAAAGAAGAGAACTCCTAGAGAACAACATCAGAACTGTGCGAAAAGAGCTTCAGAAGTCACAGAACTCTGCGAAAAGTTCCCCAGACTATGCGAAATGATATTTTAAAGATTCCTAGCATCTGCAAGGGTAATTCAGTAATCTTTTGCATGCGCCCCAATGCAGTTAAAAACTAGGGACATTCTAGAAGATTCTGAGCATGAACCAAAGGCATATTCCACCCCATGTGAACACCCAGAGAAGAAATCACTTGGCGGGAACTTCTAGAAGCTCTAACAGATTTTTGAATTACATAACAGAATTGATGCTTCTATCATCTGATTGGCTAAACCAAATCAAGCAATTCTGATTGGCCAAAACAAATCTGAATCCTCATGATCAACTACCATTGGTTGATACAGATCTAAGCAATTCTGATTGGTCGATACACATCTGAGCTAGACCTGGGGGAAACTATAAATAAATGAACCATTTGCCTAATTTGGGTATCCAGATTTTGAGTTTCATTTCTTTTGCTCCATTTTCAATTCAGATAGCTTGTCTGAAACTCTTGTAATAGCCTTACTTTTACTTGCAATTGAGAGCTGTGAGATACTTTTGTAATTCAAAAGAGAATTGTATTCAAGACTACAAATCTGAGAGTTGTTTAAGCTGTGCTCTGTAATTGTAATGGTGAATTTAAAAAGGTTGCTGTGAACCGTACGCTCTCAATTGGATTCATGTTGAGGGTTCCCTATGATCTCCTTATTGCACTAGACTCCTTTAGATTTACTATTTTTCAAACAATTTCCCTTGATTCATTTTCCCTGTGGGAATTAGAGTTTGTAACCTAATCTTTCACAGCATTTGTAGTGGTGTTTCTTGTTCTGAATTGAGGGTTCAGATTAAAGACTATTGGATGGTCTGTGGCCATTGAAGTGGACATACCATAGCCATAAGTTTAACTCTAATCCTTGAGTTAGATTACTTTCTCTTGCATCTGTGCTTGTAGCCAGATGAAGATTGGATCATCTCTCATTTGATCTACATTTATTCTCATTTTGTTTCAAGAACCAAATCAAAGTTAGATATTATTTCTCCATTCTTATTAATTTACATCAAAATCTCCCCAACTCAGATCTGGATCATTTAGTTTAATTGTTACTTTTATCATTTAGTTAATGTGACAAATTCAACCTCTCATCTTATGTGCTTTGTAGATAGGATAAGAGGCCAGATCTGGTAGCTCAGATCTAGAGGTTTATCTTACATTTTAAATAAATTCTATGTGGACGATCTTTTACTCACTTATATTCAAAACTTGCTACAATTGGCCCTGATCTTGTAGGCTAATTTACTTCTCGTGCTGATATTTCTTTATTCTTTTTAGTTTTCCAAATTCAGTATAATTCATCATTTGCAAATCTGTTTTCAAAACACAAATAAATCATGCACACTTAGAATTAAGCAACAAGTTTTTGGCGTCGTTGCCAGGGAATTTGTTTTAAAATAGGTAGACCTAAGTTTTTATTTTTACATCAGTGCTAAACTATTCTATTGTTTAAATCTGTGCAGTTATTCATATACATTTTGAAGCATGGAATCTACTTTAAAAGGAATTCTGAAGGTTTGCTATGCATAATTTGATTCTCTGTTCTGTGTTGTATGTTTCGTAGGAGGACTCTCAGCCCTGAGATTGTCCCTCTAAATTTAGAAGTTGAAAGGCTACTACGAACCAGACAAATATCACAGAATTCTGCTAGAACAACTACTATGGGTGAAGAACCTCGACTTTTGAGGGATTACTTTGCACCTGGTGCCTATAATCCTCCATTTTGCATTCAATTTCCTACTGTTGAAGGAAATTATGAGATCAAATCATCAACTATCCAAATGGTTCCTTTCTTCCATGGTTTGAGTAAGGAAGATCCATACAAACATGTGGATGAATTCTTGTCTCTTTGCACCACATTCAACATAGCTGGACTTGGTCTAGAGGCAACCAAGCTTAGGCTCTTTCCTTTTTCATTAAAGGACAAAGCTAGAGCATGGTTGTCTATGTTAGAACCAAATAGTATCACTTCTTGGAATGATTTGCAGTGTCAATTTTTAGCCAAATATTTTCCTATGTCTAAAACCAGCCAGTTGAGACAAAGTATTATTTCCTTCTCACAACATTCAACTGAAACTTTCCATGAAGCATGGGAAAGATTTAAAGAACTTTTAAGGCAATGTCCTCATCATCAAATCCCCCGATGGCAGCTTGTTCAAAGCTTCTATCAAGGAATTGATCAAAAGGGCAAGAATATGGTAGATGCTTCCTGTGGAGGCACTTACTTGCAAAAAATAGTTGAGGAGGTCTGGGATTTATTTGAAGTAATTGGTGAAAATTCAACTCAACAGGAATCTTTGTCAAGAGATATTGAGAATCTTGCTAGGTTGAACAATCAGCAAACCACCAAAGGAATGATTTATGAGGTGAATGAGTTGGAAAGGAAGATGGATAATTTAACTACAAAGTTTGATAGATTGATGGACTCACTTAAAAATCCAATGGTTGCAAGAGTAGAGGAGGCATGTTTGATATGCCAGTCCCCTACTCATTCACATGATCAATGTCCTGCTGCACCACAGTTCCCAGATCTAGTGGTGGAACAAGCTCATGCTGCCCAATCATTTGGACAGATGCAGTCAAATAAATTTGTATGGAGAGGGCACCCCAATTTGAGGTGGAGCCAGGGCAATTATCAATCACAATGACAATCAAAGAACCAAGTACCTTTCAAAACTGCTCAGCCTTATCAGTAGAATTTTTATACCAAGCCAACTTTTCAGCAGCCCATTCCACAACAACCTATACAACAATCTGCTCCAATTTAAGCCCCTTCCAGATCCCCTTCTTTTGAAGATCAAGTTTTAAATTCACTCCAGAATTTAGGGTCTTTAACTCAGACTGTGAACTTTCACAGTCAGAGCATGAAGAAGATTGAAGAAATATTGGGTCAACTTTCAAATACTTTGGCCAAAAGAGAGGAAGGAAGGTTACCCAGCCAACCTTTGAACAATCCCAAAGGACAGTTCATGGTTGGAGAGGCTTCTGTTTCACATGAAGAAGTAAAAACTGTCACTACTTTGAGAAGTGGAAGAATTGTAAATAACAAAATGGGTACTGAAAAGGAAGAAGAAAAAATTGAGGAAACTGATAGACATATGCAGCAGGAGCTGCATGATGTTAGCATTGGGGGTGCTGATGTACCTCAGAAAAATCAAAAAAATGAAAAACAAAAAAATAAAAAATATTCAAATGATATTTCTAAAGTTGTAAATGAATGACTAGTTCCTCATTTACCATTTCCTGATGCCATGAAATCTGCATCCCCTTTTGATAAAGGGAACACAAAAATAGATGAAATGATGGAGACTTTCAAGCAAGTCAAGATAAATCTAACTTTGCTTGATGCAATCAAACAAATCCCAGCATATGCAAAATTTTTGAAAGATATTTGCACTCACAAAAGACAATCTAGGATACAGTTATCCAAGAAGGTCTTTGCTGTGGAAAGAGTTAATCAGGTTTTGTCCATTACCACACCTCCTAAACTTCAAGATCCTAGAATCCCCACAATCCCTTGCATTATTGGGGAACATACCATTGAAAAGGCTTTATTAGATTTGGGTGCTAGTGTCAACCTGCTTCCATATTCTGTATATGAGAAACTAGGTTTGGGAGAATTAAAACCCACTCATGTGGTGTTACAACTAGTAGACAGATCTGAAAGAAAGCCAGTTGGGATGATTGAGGATGTATTGGTAGGAGTAGATACGTTTTTCTACCCTGCTGATTTTCTAGTATTGGACATGGAACCTACAAAAAGCAAAACTTCCATCCCTGTCATTTTGGGGAGACCATTCCTGGCTACAGCCAATGCTTGCATTTAATGCAGGTCTGGTATTATGGAAGTCTCTTTTGGAAATATGAAGGTGAAATTAAATGTTTATAATGCAGTCACACAGCCTCAATTCAGTTTTGAGGAATGTTTTCCTATTGATTTGTTGGATGAACTGGTGGAAGAGACTCTACCACAGTTTTTGCAGTGTAAAGATTTTACCACAGACTTGAAAAATGCTTGGAAAAATGTTATGGAAGAAACGATTTGTACCTCAAAGTCTGAGGAAGCAAATGTTGTGCAAGGAACTCATGATCAATCAGCAAGTTTCTCTTCATGGAAACCTGTTATTCTTCCTCTTCCACAAACAGCTAAGGTACCTTTGCTACCTTCTTCTCTCAAATTTCCACGATGTAGAGTCAAGCGATTTGCGGAAAATTTAAAATATGTATTTTTAGGAGACCATAAAACATTGCCTACGATTATTTCTTCCTCCCTCACTCAGGAGCAGGAGGAAGAGCTGTTGATTGTATTGAAACAGCATAAGAAAGAAATTGGCTGGACTATTGCTGATTTGGGAGGAATCAGTCCAGCTGTTTGCATGTATAAAATTCACTTGGAAGAAGATGCAAAGCCTTCTAGGGAAATGCAAAGGAGGCTGAATCCTCATATGCAAGAAGTGGCCATGAAAGAGGTTGTTAAACTGTTGGATGCAGGGGTCATTTACCCCATTTCAGATTCAGCTTGGGTGGCACCTACACAGGTGGTACCTAAGAAATCTGGGATCACTGTTGTAACCTCAGATTCTGGTGAGCTTATGTCAACCAGACAAACAACTGGTTGGAGGGTCTGTATTGATTACAGAAAACTAAACACAATGACCAGAAAAGACCATTTCCCTCTTCCATTCATTGATCAAATTTTAGATAAGCTAGCAGGAAAAGCTTATTACTGTTTTCTTGATGGTTACTCTGGTTACAACCAGATTCCTGTGTATCCACAAGATCAGGAAAAGACCACATTCACTTGCCCTTTTGGCACTTTTGCCTATAGGAGAATGCCTTTTGGTCTTTGTAATGCTCCTGCTACCTTTCAAAGATGCATGTACTCCATTTTCTCTGATATGATTGACCAATTTATGGAGATTTTTATGGATGATTTTTCAATCTATGGAGACAGTTTTTCCCAATGTTTACATCATCTCAAATTGGTGTTACAGAGATGTGAAGAAACCAATCTAGTTTTGAGCTAGGAGAAGAGCCATTTCATGGTCACCCAAGGCATTGTCCTTGGCCATGTTGTTTCCCACAAGGGCATTGAGGTGGACAGAGCAAAAATTGATTTAATTGCACATTTGCCACCTCCCAAAACTGTTAAATAAATCAAAAGTTTTCTAGGACATGCTGGATTTTACAGAAGGTTCATTAAGGACTTCAGTAAAATATCCAGGCCTCTTTGTCATTTATTGTGCCAAGATGTCCCTTTTGTTTTCAACAATGAATGCTTGAAGGCATTTGAATTCTTAAAAAACTGTTTGATTTCAGCTCCAATATTACAGTCTCCAGACTATTCACTGTCTTTTGAACTGATGTGTGATGCATCAAATTATGCTTTGGGAGCTGTTCTTGGGCAGAGAAAGGATAAGCTGCCTCATGTCATAGCTTATGCCAGTAGATCAATGATTGATGCATAGCTCAATTACACAACAACTGAAAAGGAGCTGCTGGCAATTGTTTTCGCTTTAGAGAAATTCAGGTCATATGTTTTGGGTTCACAAATAGTGGTGTTCACTGACCACTCAGCCCTGAAATACCTTCTGTCTAAGAAGGATACCAAACCAAGATTAATCAGGTGGATCCTCCTATTACAGGAGTTTGATTTACTAGATCAAAGATAAAAAGGGTGTGGAGAATGTGGTACGATCAATTGCCTAGAATTTTAACTACTGAGATTGATAGGCTGCCTATCAATGAATCTTTCCCTGATGAGCAACTTTTTGCTATCAGTGTACACACCCCTTGGTTTGCAAACATAGTCAACTTTTTGGCTACTGGAAGAACTCCTCAACATTGGAATATAATGGATAAAGATCTTTTCTTCTCAAAGGTTAAACATTTTATTTGGGAGGATCCTTATCTGTTCAAGATTTGTGCAGACCAAATAATAAGAAGATGTGTCCCTAAAGAAGACTTTCATAGCATACTTTCTATGTGTCATGAACAGGCCTGTGGAGGTCATTTTAGTGGAAACAAAACTGCTGCAAAGGTTTTGCAGTGTGGATTTTATTGGCCTACACTTTTCAAAGATGCTCTGCAGCACTGTAAGTCTTGCCAGAACTGCCAGAAATTGGGCAGCATTTCTAAGAGAAACTCAATGCCACTATAGCCTATTTTGGTAGTTGAATTGTTTGATATTTGGGGGATAGACTTCATGGGTCCCTTTCCTCCTTCCAATGGTTGTAATTTCATCTTAGTAGTTTGGATTATGTATCCAAATGGGTTGAAGCCACAGCCACTAAAACCAATGATCATAGAGTGGTCCTGAAAATTTTAAAGGATAACATCTTTTCCAGGTTTGGTTCTCCCAGAGCTATTATCAGTGATGGGGGAAGCCATTTTTGTAATAAACATTTTGAAGCTTTATTGAAAAAGTACTCTGTGACTCATAGAGTAGCTACTCCATATCATCCACAAACCAGTGGACAAGTGGAGATTTCCAATAGAGAAATCAAACATATACTGGAAAAGACTATGAAGAAGGACAGAAAGGATTGGTCCTTTAAACTGAATGATGCATTGTGGGCATATAGGACAGCCTATAAAACCCCAATTGGCATGTCACCATTCAGATTGGTCTATAGAAAAGCATGCCATTTACCAGTGGAGTTAGAATATAAGGCCTTTTGGGCTATTAAAACCTTGAACATGGATCTTACTACTGCTGGAAATCACAGGAAACTGCAGCTTGAGGAGTTAGAAGAGCTGAGGATGGATGCATACACCAATGCAAGAACTTACAAAGAGAAAGTCAAAGCCTTCCATGATAAAAATTTGTTGAGAAAAGAGTTCATAGCTGGCTCTAAGGTATGGCTATTTAACTCAAAACTTAAGTTTTTTCCTAGAAAGCTGAGATCCAAATGGGAAGGGCCATATATAGTCATTCATGCATCTCCTTCTGGGGTTGTTGAAATTTTGGACCCAAGTGATGGAAGAATCTTGAAAGTAAATGGTCAGAGGCTCAAACCATGCATTGAAAATACCCTGGAGCCTGTGCTAACCATCTATCATCAAGATCCGTCCCATATCTGAGGATAAACAACTGTATAATATGTAATTTACCAGTGCTTGTTTTATAGTTTTTGCATAGTTGTTTGCTCTCTGTTTTTAGTCATTTTTACTTTCAATTCCAGAAGTTTAAATATGTAAAAAATTTAACTCGCAAAGAAAAAAAATCCTTCTCGAAAAGTTTAATTAACTTTTCGAAAAGGAGCTGAACCTGTAACTAACTGCTCGAAAAGAATGATTTGCTTTTCGAAAAGTTAGTTCTGAAGCTATTTGCTGTTCGAATAGTTGTTTCTGAAGACATATGCTTTTCGAATGGTACTGATGTCATTCTCACTTGTAAAAAAGGACTATTTTGAACTTTTCGAAAACTTCAAAGATATTTTGCGAAAATCATTTTGAGCATATTTAAACCCTTTCGAAGTAAGGGTTTCATATTCGAAAGCCTTCTAAGAACGTCCTGTTTCACAGAAAACCCTTTTTCTGTCCTTCCTTGCGTGTTTTTAGAATTCAGCCACACTTTTCTTCAAATTTTTTCAATGGTTTAAGCTTGAAGAGAGGGATTTTTTGCTTCTGGTTCTGGTGGATTTCAGCGAGCAAGCAACAAGTTCAACCAAAACCCTAGATTTCGGTATTTTCTGTGCATTTCTTCTATTTATCGTTTGCAAAGTTTGATTTGGTGTCAGCATTTATTGTGGGAGTTTTAGATAAAGATTTAGAATGGGGAAAGCTGAAAAATCATTGGCTGAAATGTTCCCAAAATCTTCTGCTAAGAAAATTAGCAAACCATCCAAAAAATGAAAAACCAAAGCTTCAGCTAAAAGGAAACTTTCAATGGATAAAGCTGATATGATTGAGAAGGGGAAAAGGTTAGATATGAGGAACCCACCCCAACAGCTGATACTAGCCCTGAGTCTGAGCTTCCTCCTTTGCCTATTCATTTGGTACTGCCGAACCCATTTATTGAAGCTCAGAAGCTAATTCCAGAATTTATTGTTGATGAGACCTTTTTCTACAACAAACCTGAATGTCAGTTATCTTTGAAATACATTAGGGATGCCTAACTGAGCAATATCCTAACCCCTCTTCCAGAGAAAATTTATCCACGAATGGTGAGATTATGGTACCAAAACTTGGTAAAAGTGACAGAGAAGGATGCTGATGTCCCTACTCTTGTTATTTTCATTGATGATTGCGATTTAACTGTCACTTATGAAGACATTGGGAATGCTTTGGGGATACCTTTTCAATATGATCCTGCTGGTCCATTGGCCGCACCAGAAACAGCCTCTTTCAGAGAAATGGCTGCACATTTAACCCAAGGCATAGTTGGAACTGGACAATCCATAATGAGGAGAGACCTAGCACCTCAATTTTTATTGATGGATTCCATTTTGAGGGGATATTTTTATGTCACTGGGTACAGCCAGGAAAGAAGGACACCAATTTTAGAGGCTCTCTTTCATTTTTCTAAGGGGCAATTTTTCAATGCCCCTATGTTGATTTTTGAAGCCATGGCTGATATTAGTACCAAGCTGAAAAAGGAGCAGAAATTAGTTGGAATACCATTTGGTAGGCTGATCACAGCCCTACTAAGAGCCAAGTTTGACATTGATGAGCAAGAGCCATTTGAAGTTATTTCTCCTCATGCGTTTGGGAAAAAGGCTTGGACTACAAGTCAAGCAATGTTGAATAGAATGAGGGAGGAAGTGGAGCCTGCCCCTGCAGCTGCTATTGAACCTGCCATACCTGAACCTGCCCCTGCAGCTACCCTAGAACCTGCTGTGCCAGACCCTGAGGTGATGATAAGTAGTGAAAAATACCATTTTTTACCCCTAAACACGAGCCTTGAAAGACCCTTGAGAGGACTAAATAAGTGCTTTAGTGTTCATATTGCAACTAACCAAAAAGACAGGTCCAAATCCGAAAACCATCCTAAAATGATCAAAAAGCTGACAACGCATGTCAAACTCAAAGTGGGAGTGAAGAAATAGCCTCCGCAATGGCTAAAAAGGTCCTAAAAGAGCAAGAAAAGACCTGAAGAAGAAGAAGGATCCATTCGCAAAGAAGAATGGAAGCTAAAAGTCAATTCGCAAAGACCTTCTACTATTCGCAAAGAACCTTGAACTTTGCGAAAAGAAGAAAACACTCCTCGAATAGAAGAATGACCTTTGCGAAAAGAAGAAAACACTCTGCGAAAAGAAGAGAAGTCCTGCGAAAAAGATCTCCGAAGCCAAAATGCTTTGCGAAAAGATCTCCAAGCCAAAATGCTTTAAAAAAGATCTCCTGAAGCCAAAATGCTTTATGCGAAGAGAGCTCGAGCCAAACTACTTTGCTAAAAAGCCCTTAAACTATGCGAAATGGCATTACGGGATTTGCATTTCGTCCAAGGGTATTTCAGAAACTTTGCATGCGCCAATGCGCTTTTAAAACCCAAGGACATTTCGAAGATTCGAGCACGAACCAAAGGCATATTCCACCCCATGTGAACACCCAAAGATGAAATTACTTGGCGGAACTTCTAGAAACTCAAACAGATTTTTGAATTACATAATGTAATTGATGCCTCTGCTTCTCGATTGAACCAGATCAAGCATTTCGATTGGCCGTAACAGATCCGGATCCCGGTGCTCGACTCCTATTGGTTGATACAGATCTATCCAATTCGATTGGTTGATACACATCCGAGGCTTAGGGAAAACTATAAATAGACGAACCATTTGCCCAATTTGGGTATCCAGATTTTAGAGTTTTCATCTCTGTTTCCCTCATTCCGGTCGGATAGCTTATCCGAACCCCCGTAATCCCTTCTTGTAGTTTACCTTTGAGAGCCATTGTGAGGGATTTGTACTTCCAAGTTCGGATTCAAGATCAGAACTGAGGGCTCTTCGAGAAGCTCGATCAGAAGTCCGAGGGCTCTCTAAGAAGCCGTGCTGAATTGTAACGTTGGATTTTAAAAGGTTGTCAGAATTTGTGTCTTCTCCATTGGAGTCATGTCGAGGGTTCGAATGATCACCTTAGTGCATTAGACTTCTTTAGATTCACTTATCCGCATCCAACTTCCCTTAATTCATCATCCTGCGCGAATTAGCGTTGGTAACCTAATTCAAGCGATTCTGATGATGTTCATGTAACTAAAGAATAGGCTACTAGGCAGGATCTGTGACCATTTAAGTGGATGAGATCACGCCATAAGTCTAAACCTATTCCTTAATTCGATTTATTTTCTTGCCTGGTAGCCGATGAAGATTGAATATGCTCTGTTGAACTACTGATTCTCCATTAAAATTCAGTGGCTAAAGTACATGAAGCTATTATTTCTGCATTTGTCTTATTTTAAACATCTCCCCAACTCGGATCTGGATCATGTAGATAGTTCTTTTCTTTATTTGCTTATAGTTAAATGTGACACAATCCAACACTCTCTTTTATCTATTCTTTTTAGATAATTATAGAGCCAGATCAGCATGAGATCTGGAGGTTTATCTCTCAATTTAGACAAACTTCTCTGTGGACGATCTTGAAATACTTACTTTTAAAACTTGCTACAATTGGCCCTGATCTTGCAGGCCAGTGTTAGCCCCAATGTGCTGATATCCCTTTCATAAGTTAACATCCATATAACCTAGCATTCTTTAATTCTTTAACTTTTGATTCATAATGCACACAATTATGGCACACTTGGAGCGACAACAAGTTTTTGGCGCCGCTGCCGGGGAAGTTTGTTCTAAAATAGGTAGACCTAAGTTTTTTTATTTTGTAGATTTGATTTTTATTTTAATTTTTTCTTTAAACCTGCACTTTGCATTCCAAGTGCTTGATTAAATGTCTCTGACGATTTTGTATAGAAAACTGCTTACAGCAGAATTTTTTTTTTTTTTACGAGTTTTTATTCTTTGCCTTCTAGTTATTTGAATAAATCTGCCGCCACTCTTTTGTCTTTTTGTCAAATTTGGGCGTGCTTTGAGTTTTTCTTTTATTTTTGTCAATACTTGAATAAGGTATCGCTAGCTTTTTGGATGTTTGCAGATCCGAGACCAGCCCAACAAGGGCATCTGACCAAAGTCGAGCAGATCCGCTTGAGTTTGCATCCTTCTCCTTTGCATTCATTTTCTATTTTAAATTCTTGAGAACCAGCATTCTGCTGTGTTTAATGTTTGTTTTGATTATAATTTCTGCCTTTTAGGCATGCCGATTTTTTTTTTTACAAAACCAAATACAAAATAAAAGAAGTGAAAACACAAATAGAAAATCTGAAGGTTGTTTCTCATTATTTTCAAAGAAGAGTAAATAAGGGCTCTTGTTGAGCCAGCGATCCAAAACAAGTAAAAAATAGGATAGCAATATGGTCATTGATTTACATCGAAAAATTCAAAAAATGAAAATGAAAAATAACAAAATTGTTGAAAAGATGAGGAGGAGAAATTTGTTCCTCACCTCCCATTTCCCCATGCAATGAAGTCATTTCTCCTTTTGACAAAGGAAACACAAAAATTGAGGAAATGATGGAGACATTCAAGCAAGTTAAAATTAATCTACCTCTGCTTGATGCAATCAAGCAGTGTCCCCGCTTATGCAAAATTTCTCAAAGAGGTGTGCACCCACAAAAGGCAATCTAGGATACATTTATCCAAGAAGGCCTTTGTCAGGAGAAAATCAACCAAGTGCTATCAATTGCAACACCACCTAAGATGCAAGACCTCGAATCCCACAATCCTGCATCATTGGGGAGCACACCATTGAGAAAGCCTTGCTAGATCTGGTGCTAGTGTCAACTGCTCTGCTTTATGAGAAGCTAGGTTTGGGAGAATTGAAACCCACTCAAGTGGTGTTACATGAATGACAGATCTGAAAGGAAACCTATGGGGTTGATTGAAGATGTTTTGGTAGGAGTAGACAAGTTTTTTCTACCCTCTGACTTTTTGGTGTTGGACATGGAACCAACCAAAAGTACCCATTGCCATCCTGTCATTATGGGAAGACCATTCACAGCTCTGACTAATGCATGCATTCAATGCGTGTCCGCATCATGGAGGTGTCTTTTGGAAATATGAAAGTTAAATTGAATGTGTATAATCTTGTTACTCAACCTCAATTCTGAGGAATGTTTCCATGTTGACATCATTAATGAGTGGTGGAGGAGTCTTTACAAACATTTCGCAAGGTAAAGACTCCACCATCTATTCTAATCCTCTGCGCTTTTCTCTTGTCGAAATCAAAGGTGTAGATCATACGCTGATCTTTTCGAGCAAAGAAACTCACAGAGGAAAACCCTCTCGGTCCAGAATCGCTTCTACTCTTATTCTTTCTGTGATTCTTTGGTACTTAAGCTACATTTGAGGCCATTTTAAATATGGGAAAACCGAGAAATCTCTTGCTGCCATGTTCCCTAAATCTTCACCAAGAAGAGCCAAAACACCCCCAAAAGCCAAAGGCAAAGCCAAGAAGTCTGCAAAGAGAAAACTTTCAATGGACAAAGCAGATAGGGTTGAAAAGAAAAAAAATACGCCATGAGGAGCCCACCTGCCGCTTCGAGCCCAGAGTCCGAGTGTCCCCATTACCCATTCCTTTGGTTTTGCCTAACCCATTCATTGATGCCCAAGCTCATACCGAGCTATTGGTGGATGAAACTTTTTCTCCTCCAAACCTGATTGCGTGCTATCTTTAAGATATCTCGGGGAGGCTTCCTCGACCATCCTCACTCCATTACACGAGAAAATTTACCCAAGGATGACAAAGGCTGGTATCGTAACCTCACCGGTCACAGAGGAACATCTTGATGTGCCAACCCTAGTTATTTTTATAGACAACCGTGACTTAATCAGGATCGCCGAGGACATTGGACATGCCCTAGGGATACCTTTTCAATTCAATCTGATGGACCCTTGATCGCTCAAGTTGCCTCTTTCAGAGATATGGCGCCCATTTGACACGGGGCATGGTGGGTTCTGGGCAATCAATAGTGAGAAGAGATCGCCCCAATATCTCGATGGATTCCATACTCCGAGAGAGTTTTATGTTATCACACCTAAGAGAGGCGAACCCCATCTTAGAAGCCCTCTTTCACTTCTCTAAGGGCAATTCTTCAATGCCCCCATGCCGATCCCGAAAGCAATGGTCTGATGTGAGTGCCAAGGTAAAAAGGACAGAAGATTGCCGGCCTCCTTTGGAAGACTCATTATGACCCTCTTAAGAGCCAAGTTTGACATTGATAGGGAAGAGCCCTTTGAGGTACTCACTCCTCACAACTTTGGCAAGAAAGCCCGGACCACAAGTCGTGCCATGTTAAGAAGAATGAGGGAAGTAGGAGAATCACCCCTACCGGTTTACAAGCCCAATTCTCAATCAATTGTCTCTTTCTTATTTTCTTATTTTACGCTTTTTATTCTATTGCAATTTTTTATGTTATAAGTCGTGCCTAACCAAAATCTGTTTTTGTTCTCCTATTTGAAAAAACTTACAACCCTCCCTACTCCCTTTCCCCTTTTTCCTTTTATTTTCTATCCAAATTTACGATGTGCTTCTTTATCATCAGGATTATTGTTGTTTCTCTTTGTCTTCCCTAATAATTGTCCACCACCTTTGAACCAAAGGAGGACACTGCTCATAGGTTTGGGGGTGTGGCGGACAAGTCCCGCTAGGAATAGTTAACATAAGGGCGCAGAATCACCTAAGTAATTAGGAAATGTATTAATTTACTTAAGAATCATGACAACTAGAAAATTTAAAATTCCTTTGCCAAATTTAGACATTCTAAACCTTGCGATATTCTACATTTCCATGATGATTACACCATAAAAACATACCGGTATCAGACGTAGTAAGTCAAAAGGAAGAGAAAAGGTAAAGATATACTTAAAAGCTCAAGGAAAAACCATAACCGTGAGAATTGAGCCCATATATTTTCCATCTCATTGAAGAGGATCGAGGCAATTTTTTCCGATTCAAAGGATTGGCCGAGGCATTAGATCCACTAGAAGTTAGGAAACTCCAAATTAAAACAAGTAACAAGACTCATGAAATCGAGGAAAAGATCAAGGCCTTCTTTGGACGCTTGAACCTAATGTAACCAACCAAGAAAAATCTGCCTGTTTGTACCCCATTTGAGTCAGAATCCTACAATTCTTCATCAAAATACTCAAAAGTACTTGCAAACCTATGGAACTAATTCAGCCTTCCTCACTCGAGAATTGTGGAGGTAAAGGAGAAAGAATCAAGATGGACCATTTCGGGCAACATCAAGAAAATGAAGAGAAAATACCTCAAAAAGCAGGCAATATGGTGACCGAGAAAAGAAGAGACAAACAATGTGAAAAAGTTGCAAGCAAAAGGCAAAAAGGGACCTTATGTTGAAAATGCAAGATCAAAGAAAGAACTGATCACCGTGAATGTGAGAATCTCGAAAAGAAGAAGAAAGAAGCTAAACTCAAAAGGTGGAGTCATGAACCATCTCCGCACTTCCCGAGTTCTCAAATTCAAACCTCTGCGTTCAAATTGCCTTTCCTTGAAACTTCACTCCATAAGCCATACAAACAAACCTAGATTAAAAGCCCTTGTGATCCAAAGTTGAGTGAGTCATGTGGAGATGAGAAGTGACCCAATCTATGGTGAGGAGATGTCAATGATGCCATTGCCTAAGAATCATGCCTATGCTCATGCTTACAGATCCATTGGGAGATGTAACGCTCTTGAGCTTGAGTGAAAATGAACCCTCAACAAAAACACGATGAGAGTATACCTGGTGAGTATTTGGGTTGGAACTTGAGCACCTTAAGTATGACTTATAACCTAATTTTTATCCATAGGATGAGCTTCTCGCACATTTGTATGATTTTCTATGATCGTTTCACAGATTGGAAATATTGAAACATTCATGAGGTTTATAAATGTTTAAATTCTGCAAACAATAATCAAATTTTCTGTTTCATCATTGATTCAAGAGTAACTAACCTGCTCCTTGATTGCTCATTTGATAATATTGCAATCGATGTTAACTGCTTTCATGGAGAAGTTTGTGGGTACCTTCATCGAAAACCCTCGGAGACTTCACTCCTCCTCTAGGGATCACCTAGGGGTTTAAAAGGCTTGTTGCATATGCTAAATGCACCTGCTTCCTACAAAAGTGGCTCTTTACTTTGTTTTTTATGTTTCTTTGCTCGTGGACTAGCAAAGCTTAGGTTTGGGGGTGTGATAAGTGAAAATACCATTTTTACCCCTAAACACGAGCCTTGAAAGACCCTTGAGAGGACTAAATAAGTGCTTTAGTGTTCATATTGCGCTAACCAAAAAGACAGTCCAAATCCGAAAACCATCCTAAAATGATCAAAAGTCGACAACGCATGTCAAACTCAAAGAGGGAGTGAAGAAATAGCCTCCGAATGGCTAAAAGGTCCTAAAAGAGCAAGAAAAGACACGAAGAAGAAGAAGGATCCATTCGCAAAGAAGAATGGAAGCTAAAAGTCAATTCAAGAAGACCTTCTACTATTCGCAAAGAACCTTGAACTTTGGCGAAAAGAAGAAAACACTCCTCGAATAGAAGAATGACCTTGCTAAAAGAAGAAAACACTGCGAAAAGAAGAGAAGTCCTTGAAAAGATCTCCGAAGCCAAAATGCTTTGCGAAAAGATCTCCGAAGCCAAAATGCTTTGCTAAAAGATCTCCAAGCCAAAATGCTTAGAAGAGAGCTCGAGCCAAACTACTTTCAAAAAGCCCTTAAACTATGCGAAATGGCATTCTGGGATTTGCACCGTCCAAGGGTATTTCAGAAACTTTGCACGCCAATGCATTTTTAAAACCCAAGGACATTCGGAAGATTCGAGCACGTAACCAAAGGCATATTCCACCCCATGTGAACACCCAAAGATGAAATTACTTGGCGGAACTTCTAGAAACTCAAACAGATTTTTGAATTACATATGTAATTGATGCCTCTGCTTCTGATTGGTGAACCGGATCAAGCATTTCGATTGGCGTAATGATCCGGATCCCGTGCTCGACTCCTATTGGTTGATACAGATCTATCCAATTCGATTGGTTGATACACATCTCGAGTGGCTTAGGGAAAACTATAAATAGAGCGAACCATTTGCCCAATTTGGGTATCCAGATTTTAGAGTTTTCATCTCTCTGCTTTCCTCATTCGAGATAGCTTATCTGAACCCCCTATAATCCCTTCTTGTAGTTTACCTTTGAGAGCCATTGTGAGGGATTTGTACTTCCAAGTTCGGATTCAAGATCAGAATGAGGGCTCTTCGAGAAGCTCGATTGTAAGTCCGAGGGCTCTCTAGTGCTCGTAATTGTAACATTGGATTTTAAAAGGTTCTTGTAATTTGTGTCTTCTCCATTGGAGTCATGTAGGGTTCAATGATCACCTTAGTGCATTAGACTTCTTTAGATTCACTTATCCGCATCCAACTTCCTTAATTCATCATCCTCGTATGCGAATTAGCGTTGGTAACCTAATTCAAGCAAAGATTTACTGATGATGTTCATGTTCGAACTAAAGAATAGGCCATACTAATGATGATCTGTGACCATTTAAGTGATGATCACGACCATAAGTCTAAACCTATTCCTTAATTCGATTTATTTCTCTTACATCTGTGCTGGTAGCCAGATGAAGATTGAATCTGCTCTGTTGAACTACAGATTCTCCATTAAAATTCAGAGGCTAAAGTACATGAAGCTATTATTTCTGCATTTGTCTTATTTTAAACATCTCCCCAACTCGGATCTGGATCATGTAGATAGTTCTTTTCTTTATTTGCTTATAGTTAAATGTGACACAATCCAACACTCTCTTTTATCTATTCTTTTTAGATAATTATAGAGCCAGATCTGGTAGCACAGATCTAGAGGTTTATCTCTCAGTTTAGACAAACTTCTCTGTGGACGATCTTGAAATACTTACTTTTAAAACTTGCTACAATTGGCCCTGATCTTGCAGGCCAGTGTTAGCCCCAATGTGCTGATATCCCTTTCATAAGTTAACATCCATATAACCTAGCATTCTTTAATTCTTTAACTTTTGATTCATAATGCACACAATTATGGCACACTTGGAGCGACAACAGGTGACCAGCTCTTTAGATGCACCTATTTCAATTGTAGCTGACATTGAACAAGTTGTCCTTCCTGTGGTGACCAGCTCTTCAGCTGCACCCATTCTTGAAGAAGTTGTCATCTTACCCACTCACCTAGCCTAGCTCCTATTCTTTCACCCATTCAAGCAATCCCATCTCCCATAACCAACATAATCCCAGTTGCAGACTCCTCCTCTACACCAACCACTCCAGCCATACTCACACCACCAATTTCTCTCAACAATGTCCAAGATTTAGCCCCTGATTTTGTTGAACAATCTCCTAGCACTCCCCTTCTCCAAAGCTTCTCAGGTTCACCTGCTAATTCAACTAATACACCTGAAGTAACTCATACCCAAACTGAACCTGAGATATTCACTACAGAGGCCTATTCATCACTGATGGAATCTCTTTTAGAGAATATTGGGCTTGAATCTGTACCTATACCTGACCCTCCTCATTTCACTCATTTGGCTACTTCACCCTTTACAACCATTTCACCCATGACACCTCAACCATCTACTTCAGTTTTACCAGCCCTTACTCTGCATACCACACCCACACCTGAATCAATTAGCCAAATATTTACCTTTCTCCAATCCATCCAAGCCCAACTACAGATCAACACAGACAATCAGTCTGTGACAAATGCCCTTCTCCAAACCTTAGCCTCCACATCCCACACAAATACCTTAGCCACTGTACCTGCTGTTGATGACCATGCTACCCAAACCGACCCTGAGGTAGTATTTGTTGATCCACCCACCCTCACCACTACTGCCCATGCTACCCAAACAGAACCTGAGGTAGTTCTTATTGAGTCCCCTTCACCTCTCCTCACTTTCTCTGATCAATCCACTCAGACAGACCCTGAGATCATTATTTTGGACTCCTCTTCTCCCACTCCCACTGCTGGGATACCTTTGGTCCCCTACCACTCCATTCCCATTCCCAGATTTGCCACTCTCAAAAAGGCTATGGAAGAGAATCCATATATCTATCGCGATGTCCTCAAAGGGTTAGCTGATCTGCAAGCATACATTAGAACCCCTTATGAAAACCAAATTCGGAAATTGGAGTTATTCATGAAATTTGAGAAAGAGAAGATGCAGGACCTGCTGGGTCAAACTTTTCAAATGGTTAGGAGTGAGCAGCACAAGGTGACCATGTTGCAAGCACAGCTTGAACAGGAAAAATTGAGGACTACTAGACTTGAAAAGTATATTGGCCTCACCAAAAAGATCAAAACTGAGGAATACACCGAGCTGAAAAACACAATCCAGGAGAAGGCTCAATCAAGTTCAAACTCCAATACTGATTCTAGTTCTGACTCTGACAGTGACTCCAGTTCTGATCCCATTGAACCAACTTATGATACAGATTTTGATCCCAGTTATTAGAATACATTGTACATATCTGTTTTATGGGTCTATAATATAAAATTTTGGTTTTCTGTTCACTTGTGTTAATTAGTAATTACTGTGCATTTCTTTTCTTTCTTCTTGTCATTATGATTTCTGTTTGGTTGTTTCTTTTCTTTGCTAATACACTTCAGACCAGTGCGAACCCTGCTCACCATAGGTTTGGGGGTGTGGCAGAAATGCCAATAATTGAGTTAACATTAATGCAGTTGATCATCAGCAGAGTTTTTGAAAATGAAGTGATTTCACACCTGAAAAATGAGGAAGTTAAAACTTTTTAGAACTGATTTTTAGTGTAATTCCAATACTTTCATGAAGTGAATGTCAAAAAATTTTCAAAATAAAAATTGATGTTTTAGTAAACCTAAAAAGAGAGAAAACAGTGATGATATACCTCAGGAAGTTGATAGATAACTACACCCAGTGAGACTTGGGCCTGAAATGTATTTTTGGGAGATATGAATTGGCAATTTTTTCTGCTCTAGGGACTGTTTGAACCTACTTATTTTCACTAGAAGTTACACATATTCAAATTGAAATAACTTGACAGCAATCATGATATTAAAGACATGATGTAGGGCCTCCTTTTGGACAGTTTGAGCCTTAAAAAGCCCCACCTTTCGAAACTGCCCTTGGTACACACCATTTGAGCTTTATAAATCTGAGATTTTTTTTAAACCTCATCAAACAACCTCATCAACCTCATTTAGCCTAACCCCCATTCTGAGAATTCAGAAGGTAAAGGAAAGGAAGCTGAAGAAAGGAGAGTTGAGTAACAGTTTGGTAAAAGAAGAAGAAAAATAATTGAAGACAATGATGTATCAACAACAGAAATGTGGCATGTCAGTAAATATTGCTATATATAAAAAAAAAAAAAAAAAAGGGAGTCAAGTCATTGGAAGTTTGAAAAAGAAAGAGGAAAAGATGGCCACTTTAGCTCTGAAAATTCAAAGAAGAAAATGAAATTGTGCTGAAATGAAGAAGGTGTGTCCACCACTTCCTTACCTTGACTGACTTCTCAACTTTGAATTCCATTCCATCTCTTTAGTCTTGATAAATTTCAGTCATAAGCCACATTACAACCCATGTCAAAGTCCTTACTGATCAATGATGGATTGAGTTGTCACATGGAGATAAGGATTTGTGTAATCTATGGTGAAAAGAGCAGTTATTTCAGAACTAAAAAGCAAAGCCTATGCTCTCGCCATTACGTCCTTTTTGAGGATCAGAATCGCTTCTTGAGTCAGGTGAAATAATACAACCCTCCTTTTTGCATGATGAGTAAAAAACCATGGTGAGAGTTGAGTTTGAAATCAAATTATTTGGGGTAGCATCAAAACTAAATTTTCAAATAGAAGGCAAGCTTTTCATTAATTTTTCTTGTAAAATCTTTGTGACACAAAGTGAGTGAATGGTAAAAGGAATTACAGTAAGATTTTAGTTTTAAACTGATGTTTTCTTGAAGATCTTTTTACAGCTTGACCGATGCAGGTATGAACTATCTAAGCTGGATAAAAGTCTGTATTAATAGAACTGCATTGATATTAACTAATTTATTGGAGAAGTTTGTGGGTACCTTCACTGAAAACCCTCAGGAGACTTCACTCCTCCACTAGGGATCACCTAGGGGTTTACAAGGCTTGTTGCATATGCTAAATGCAACTGTGTTTCCTACAAAAGTGGCTTTTTCATTTTGTTTTTAAATTTTATCTTTGCTCAGGGACTAGCAAAGCCTAGGTTTGGGGGTGTGTTGAGAACTGGAAAATATCATTTTCCACCCCTTAACCTGGGTCTCGATAGACCTGTGAGAGAACTAAATAAGTGGTCTAAGTGTGTTTTTTACAGCTAACAATAAAAGCAGACGTAACCTTGAAAGTAGCCTAAATGTGCCAAAAAGATAAAGATCCATGTTGATCCGGAGGAAGAAGGAGAAGAGACAACCTCAATAGCTGTCAAAATGCCTGAACTGAAGAGGCAAAGACCTGGTCTTAACCTAGAAAAGAAGTGTCGAGCAATTCGAACAGAAGAAAGCAGTACAGAGAACTTTTCGAGAAGAATCTATACTTTTCGAAAAGAATCTAAACTTTTCAAAAAGAACCAAAAGCTCCAGGCTTAGCTTCGAAAAGCACCTGAACTCTTCGAAAGGATTTCTGACCTTTTCGAAAAGAAGAGAACTCCTAGTGAACAACATCAGAACTGTGCGAAAAGAGCTTCAGAAGTCACAGAACTCTGTGAAAAGTTCCCGAAACTATGTGAAATGATATTTTGAAGATTCCTAGCATCTGCAAGGGTAATTCAGTAATATTTTGCACGTGCCCCAATGCAGTTAAAAACCAGGGACATTTGAGAATATTCTGAGCACGAACCAAAGGCATATTCCACCCCATGTGAACACCCAGAGAAGAAATCACTTGGTGGGAACTTCTAAAAGCTCTAACAGATTTTTAAATTACATAACAGAATTGATGCTTCTGTCATCTGATTGGCTGAACCAAATCAAGCAATTCTGATTAGCTAAAATAGATCTAGATTCTCATGCTCAACTACCATTGGCTGATACAGATCTAAGCAATTCTGATTGGTCGATACACATCTGAGCTAGAACTGGGGGAAACTATAAATAGATGAACCATTTGCCCAATTTGGGTATCCAGATTTTGAGTTTCATTTCTGTTGCTCCATTTTCAATTCAAATAGCTCGTCTGAAACTCTTGTAATAGCCTAACTTTTACTTGCAATTGAGAGCTGTGAGATACTTTTGTAATTCAAAAGAGAATTGTATTCAAGACTACAACCGAGAGAGTCAGTTTGTGTGCTCTGTAATTGTAATGGTGAATTTGAAAAGGTTGCTGTGAACCGTACGTTCTCAATTGGATTCGTGTTGAGGGTTCCCTATGATCTCCTTATTGCACTAGACTCCTTTAGATTTACTATTTTTCAAGTAATTTCCCTTGATTCATTATCCTTGTAGGAATTAGAGTTTGTAACCTAATCTTTCACAGCATTTGTAGTGGTGTTTCTTGTTCTGAATTGAGGGTTCAGATTAAAGACTATTGGATGGTCTGTGGCCATTGAAGTGGACATACTATAGCCATAAGTTTAACTCTAATCCTTGAGTTAGATTACTTTCTCTTGAATCTGTGCCTGTAGCTAGATGAAGATTGGATCATCTCTCATTTGATCTACATTTATTCTCATTTTATTTTAAAAACCAAATCAAAGTTAGATATTATTTCTCCATTCTTATTAATTTACATCAAAATTTCCCCAACTCAGATCTGGATCATTTAGTTTAATTGTTACTTTTATCATTTAGTTAATGTGACAAATTCAACCTCTCATCTTATGTGCTTTGTAGATAGGATAAGAGGCCAGATCTGGTAGCTCAGATCTGAAGGTTTATCTTAAATTTTAAATCAATTCCCTGTGTATGATCTTTTACTCACTTACATTCAAAACTTGCTACAATTGGCCCTGATCTTGCAGGCTAATTTACTTCTCCTTGTGCTGATATTTCTTTATTCTTTTTAGTTTTCCAAATTCAGTATAATTCATCATTTGCAAATATGTTTTCAAAACACAAATAAATCATGCACACTTAGAATTAAGCAACAAGTTTTTGGCGCCGTTGTCGGGGAATTTGTTTTAAAATAGGTAGGCCTAAGTTTTTATTTTTACATCAGTGCTAAACTATTCTATTGTTTAAATCTGTGCAGTTATTCATATACATTTTGAAGCGTGGAATCTACTTTAAAAGGAATTCTGAAGGTTTGCTGTGCATAATTTGATTCTCTATTCTGTGTTGTATGTTTGGTAGGAGGACTCTCAGCCCTGAGATTGTCCCTCTAAATTTAGAAGTTGAAAGGCTACTACGAACCAGACAAACATCACAGAATTCTGCTGAAATAGCTACTATGGGTGAAGAACCTCGACTTTTGAGGGATTACTTTGCACCTAGTGCCTATAATTCTCCATTTTGCATTCAATTTCCTACTGTTGAAGGAAATTATGGGATCAAATCATCAACTATCCAAATGTTTCCTTCCTTCCATGGTTTGAGTAAGGAAGATCCATACAAACATGTGGATGAATTCTTGTCTCTTTGCACCACATTCAACATAGCTGGACTTGGTCCAGAGGCAACCAAGCTTAGGCTCTTTCCTTTTTCATTAAAGGACAAAGCTAGAGCATGGTTATCTATGTTAGCACCAAATAGTATCACTTCTTAGAATGATTTACAGTGTCAATTTTTAGCCAAATATTTCCCTATGTCTAAGACCAGCCAGTTGAGACAAAGTATCATTTCCTTCTCACAACATTCAACTGAAACTTTCCATGAAGCATGGGAAACATTTAAAGAACTTTAAAGGTAATCTCCTCATCA
This sequence comes from Chloranthus sessilifolius, assembly GCA_021018995.1. Classification (NCBI taxonomy): domain Eukaryota; kingdom Viridiplantae; phylum Streptophyta; class Magnoliopsida; order Chloranthales; family Chloranthaceae; genus Chloranthus; species Chloranthus sessilifolius. The sequence goes on from CM037586.1 coordinate 37,778,526, forward strand.
TCAAATCCTCCGATGGCAGCTTGTTCAAAGCTTCTATCAAGGAATTGATCAAAAGGGCAAGAATATGGTAGATGCTTCCTGTGGAGGCACTTACTTGCAAAAAACAGTTGAGGAGGTCTGGGATTTATTTGAAGTAATTGGTGAAAATTCAACTCAACAAGAATCTTTGTCAAGAGATATTGAGAATCCTGCTAGGTTGAACAATCAGCAAACCACCAAAGGAATAGTTAACCTAAGTGAACCAGTGAGGACACTGCTCCTCATAGGTTTGGGGGTGTGGCAGGCAGACCCTGCCAATGGAATAGTTAACCTAAGTGCAGCAGACTCATCTGAGTAATATGGAAATGGATCTATGTTCACTTAGGAATCATGAAAATAAGAAATTTAAAAGTTATGCAAACTTTTGACATTATAAACTTTTAATATTCCACTTTTCCATGATAATATCACCAAGGAAACTTACTTGTATCAGCACTTAGTGAATCATTAGAGAGAGAAAAAGGTGAGGACATAATTAAAAGTTCAAAGGAAGACCATAACCAGTGAGAATTGGGCCTATAAAAATTTTTCCATCCTTTGAGGAGTAACCAAGGCAATCTCTTCTAGTTCTAAGGACTGGCTGAGTCATTGTGCTCACTAGAAGTTAGGTAACTCCAAGTTGAAACAACTGACAGTACTCATGAGACTTAGGAAAGGATCAAGGCCTTCTCTTGGACAGTTTGAGCCTAAAAGGACCAACCCGAAAGCAACTGCCCTTGTCAATACCCCCCTTTGAGCTTTAAATCCTAAATTTCTTCAAAATACACCTGAGTACTTGAACCTGAACCTATGAACCTACTTCAGCCTACCCTCACTCTGAGAATTCAAAAGGTAAAGGAGAAAAGGTTGGAAATGGACTAGCTATGGTCAACATTAAGTGAATGGAGAAGAAGCATCTCAAAAATTCTGACAGTATGGTAACTGAGAACATGGTGGCATTTCTGAAAAGCAAAAATAAAAATAAAAAGAAGAAAATTCCATCAAAAGGAAACAAAGATAATAATGAAGAAGAGTAAGAGAGAAGTCAAGAGGAACTTTCATTGGAGAATCAAAATCAAGAAGAGAAACTGATCACTTCAAATCTGAAAATCTCAAAGAAGATGAAGGGAGCTGAATTCAAGAAGGTGAAGTCTTGAATCACCTTTGTCACTTATTGATTTCTCAATTTGGAACCCCTTTTCAACCTTCCATTCTTTTTAACCCTACTCCATAAGCCACATCACAGCCCAGTTAAAAGCCCTTGTGATCCTAAGTCGAGTGAGCTGTCATGTGAAGATAAAGAGTTATCCAATCTATGGTGAGGAACTGCCAATGATGTCAGCACTTAAGAACTCTGCCTATGCTCATGCTTAAAGACCCATTTGGGGGATGTAACTGCTCTTGAGCCTGTGAGAAAATGAACCCCTCAACAAAACCTTTATGAGAGTATGCCCTGCAAAGTTTTTGGGTCTGAACTTGAATGCATTATGTATGACCTATAACCTAATTTTTGACCTGAGGATGGGCTCAGTGCTGGCACACACTTTTGCAGTTTTCTGTGGTTGTAAACTGATTGGAAATGTTGTGCATTCATAAAAAGTTTATGCTGTTCTGTGCAACCAATGGATTAAATTTCTTTTATGAATACTGATTCAAGAGTAAACTAAGCCTGCCCCTTGACTGCTCACTGAATGATATTGCACTTTTGTTAACTGTTTCATTGAAGAAGTTTGTGGGTGTCTTCACTGAAAACCCTCAGGAGACTTCACTCCTCCACTAGGGATCACCTAGGGGTTTAAAAGGCTTGGTACATATGCTAAATGTATCCGTGCTCCCTACGAAAGTGGCATTTAATTTTTATAGTAGGTTTAATGCAGCTTTGCTAAGGGACTAGCAAAGATTAGGTTTGGGGGTGTGTTAAGACCTGTAAAGTACCACTTTTCACCCCTTAACATAACCTTTGATTAGACCCATAGCCACCTAATAAGTTCTTGTAAAGTGTTTTATGTAGGTAATAACCAGCAGTGAAATAAGGCCTGGAATCCTGCTAAGGAGCCGGTTTTAGCACCAGAAGTCCCTCAGAAGGATGAACTCTGAATCCAGACCTAAAATGAGCCTCGCGCAGCTGACCCAAGCTTTAGAGGATTCAGGAGAAATATGCCTCACGCAGTCCAACTGAGCTTCCCAAGACTCTACAACAACTTCCCGCGTAGATGATTGACTGAAGAGCTTTAGAAGCATAAACTCGCGCAGCTCTCGCGAAGCTCAAGAGTAGAACACATCGCCTAGCCTTGCGCAGTTCAAAGCAGACCTCTCTCAACCTCGCGCAGTTCACTTAGAACAGCTGAGAAGAGAGAGCTACAGAAGACTCCTCGTGCAGCTGTTGCGCAGTCGCCGCGGGATGCAATTATCAGAAGAGAACTCCTCGCGCAGTTCTCGCGCCATTCAAGAAGAAAGCATCCTTGTGAAGGCAAAGCCATCCTCGCGAAGATCAATTAAGACATAGAACCTTGCGTAGTTCAAAACTCAGTAAAGCCTCGTGAGGTAACTCACGAAGTCCAGTGAAGAGAAGTGCTCGCGAAGTTCTTGCGCTATTCAAATCTGTCCTCGCGAAGATCAACCCAACGATCGCGCAGCTTCCTCACGACTGCTTGAGCTCCAACCCCGCAACATCTGAGGCTTTGTTGTCTACTCAACCTCACGATTGCTTGAAGAGCAAACCAACCCAACCTCGAGACGGCTGAAGCTTCAATGTCAAACCATCCTCGCGAAGAGCAAGAGCTACCACGCGACAAGTCTGGGAGACAATGGCTACCTAGCGAAGCTCTGAACTTTAACTTCCATCTCTTTAGCAAAGGACCTTCTGGGAATTTTCAATGATTAGGGCACGCACTCCCATGCTCAAATCTCCGTGCATGTGCCCCGAGGCATCCCAGGATCACCATTAGGCCACGTGGCATCATTAAAATTAGGGTTTCCTAACCCTAATTCGCCGCCACACCACTGCTATATAAACCCATACTTAGCTTAGGTTTAGGGCCGGTTTTTAGAGAGAGAAATCCTGGAATAGCTGGGAACACCTCTCATTTCTTGAAGACTGGATCTGAGATAGTTTTTCTTTTCTTTTGTAGCTGTAAGTAGTTTTTTTTCTTCTTTTTTCCTTCTCTCCACAGTCCAGAACTTGCTGGCTATGTCTTTGTATGCATTTTGAACTAGATTAATGGAAGTTCTGTAATAGGATCTGTACTTTGTGGGATTTGTGTTTGAATGTGAGATGCTCTGTGCAAGACTGATGCCTTGTGATCCGCCATTGCTTTTGCTGTGTTTCAAAGCAATGGAGGACTGATTCGAAGGGCCATTCAGATCCAAGTGACCTGTGTGTCTGGGCTATCATGGTCCTATACAGCCTTAGCCCCACCACAGGACCCACTAGATCTGAAATCCCCCTGGGAGTTCGAGCTGGTAGCCTGGTGACCATGGTGGTGGCAGCAATATTCTTATTTTGTCTTGGGCTCCGTGAGGAGGATAGCCTCCGGGATAGTCTGTGACCATTCAAGTGGATAGGTTATAGCCTTAGGGTGATTCTAATCCACCGATCCAAGATGGATCCTTCTTCTTTACACCTGAGCTTGTAGAAGCCTGGTGGGAGATTGTATAGGGGCAGACTCCCCTATATGTGTGTAGATCTGCCATCAGATGTTAGATCTGATCTGGTTATAGAGATTGTAGGCTTGTGATTGGACCATTGTAGCCTCACTCAAGCAATGGACAGCTGGATCAAAGTTTGCACTCAATCTCTTGTTGGTTCTATGTGTCTGGGCTATCATGGTCCTATACAACCTTAGCCCCACACATAGAGCTTTATAGGATGAGGTTCCCTTGGATTCTTGAGCTGGTAGCCTGGATGAAATAGTGCCTACATTGATTAACTTGTTTTGACCCATCCCTGGATTGTGGTTCCCCTATGGGATAGTCTGTGACAATTTGAGTGGACAGGTTATAACCTTAAGGGATTGAATCATGGCAGAAGTGATGGGTTGAATCCCTTCTCCTCAGTGGTGATAATGTAGCCATTGGACAGGACTTCTTTAACATCATATCTGAATCAGAGTTACAAAACTCCTCTGACCTAGGCTCAATAACATACTTCTCACCCTTTTTTATTTATTTTCCACACTCCATCCATCCTCTCACCCCTTTTTGTAGTGTAGACATTAGGTTACCTTAGAATACCTAGAATAAGTGACCTTAAACTCCCCTCCTTTTTAGGACTGCCAGATCTGTAATCAGATCTGGAGGGACTACTAGAGATGGCTCCTTTGGAGCTGTAGATCACCTTTCCCTGTGGGACTAACTCTTACTTATCAAAACTTGCTACAATGGACCCTGTATCTTGCAGGTCTAGGATTTCTTAGTTGTGCTGATTCCATCCCCTGTTTTACTCCTTCTTTGATTTTTAAATTACTTTTACCACCAACCAATAAAGCAAGCATAAACTCAGAAATCCGCCAACACTGTCCCACGTAAAAGCGACCCCTTTCTTATAGAAATACAAGAAGAGGTAGGAGTTACGAGTCTGGACGAGGATATCCCTTTGGAGGAGCTCCCTAATGAGCTCCTTGACCGATTTACTGAATATGAGCATGGCCCTACCCCCATTGTCGAGGAAATGGAGGACATTAACCTGGGAACTGAGGACATTCCCCGCATTACCAAAATTGAAATGTCGCTATCTCTCGATGAAAGAGAAAGCATGATCGACTTCCTTCGGTCATACCAAGACATTTTTGCTTGGTCGTATGAGGACATGCCTGGTATGGACACTTATTTGGTCGAGCATGAGTTACCTCTCTACCTTGATATGAAGTCGGTTAAGCAGAAACTGAGACGTCTCCAACACGAATGGATGTTGAAAGTCAAGGATGAGGTCATCAAGTAGTATGACACGGGGTTTCTCATGGTATCTAAGTACCCGCAGTGGCTAGCCAATATTGTGCCTGTACCAAAGAAAGATGGAAAGGTCTGTATGTGTATTGATTTTAGAAACTTGAATAAGGCAAGCCCGAAGGACGATTTCCCATTGCCACACATTGACATCTTGGTCGATAACACTGCTAAGCATAGGATGCTTTCTTTTATGGACAGATTCTAAGGATACAATCAGAAAAAGATGGCAGAGGCAGATCGAGAGAAGACTATGTTCATCACTCATTGGGGAACCTTTTGTTATAGAGTCATGCCATTTGGGCTGAAGAATGCTGGTGCAACATCCCAAAGAGCTATGATCGCACTATTTCACGACATGATGCACCGAGAAATTGAAGTGTGCGTCGATGATATGATAGCCAAGTCCCCGAAGAGAAGCGATCACTTGGTAAACCTTCAGAAGCTGTTTGAAAGACTAAGAAAGTCCGGGTTATGTCTGAATCCACAGAAGTGTGCATTTAGTGTGATATCAAGGAAACTGTTGGGATTCATCGTCAGCAGGAGAGGGATCGAGGTCGACCCAGTCAAAGTCAAATCTATCACAGAAATGCCACCACCGTCTACTGAGAAAGAAGTTAGAGGATTCTTGGGTAGAATATAATATATTAGTCGGTTCCTTGCACAGCTAACGCCCATCTGCATGTCGATTTTCAAGCTACTAAGGAAGAACTCACCCATTGAATGGAATGACGATTGTCAGACAGCGTTCGATAAAATCAAAAGCTACCTCCTTAACCCACCTATTTTGGTACCACCCGAGCCGGGGAGACCACTCTTGATGTATCTCTTCATGACAGAAGTTTCGATGGGATGTGTCCTAGGGCAGCATGACGAGATAGGAAGAAGAGAGCAGGCCATCTACTATTTGAGCAAGAAGTTTATTGATTATGAAACATGCTATTCTCATTTAGAGAAAGCATGCCTGGCTCTTGTATGGGCTACTCAGAGGCTCCACCATTACTTGCTATCCCAAGCCGTTCTACTTTTGGCCCGAATGGACCCATTGAAGTACCTATTCGAGAAGCCAACTCTCACTAGACAAACTGCATGATGGCAGCTTTTATTGTCTGAGTTCGACATCACCGACATCACTCAGAAGTCGATTAAGGGGCAGGCACTCGCCGATCATCTTGCTAACAATCCTTTGCCAGATTATGAACCTCTAAGAACTGAATTCCTTGACAAGGACATCCTTTTTATGATGGAAGATGATGATGAGGCAGAGGAATCATGGGTAATACACTTTGACGGGATAACTAATGCTGAGGGTCAGGGAGTGGCACCATTCTAATTTCGTCGAAAGGATCCCACTTACCAGTTTCTATCAAGCTTAACTTCCCTTGCACTAACAACATGGCTGGGTACGAAGTTTGTGCCACCGATTTATAGGCGGCTCTCGATTTGAATATAACTCACCTCTAAGTATTCGACGATTAGCAATTAATTATATACCAGACGAATGGTGACTGGAAGATGAAAGATGAGAAACTGATCCCTTACCATGAACACTTCGAGGAACTGATAGCTTGCTTCTAAGAACCGACATTCTCATATGTCCCCCGGATAAGGAATCGCTTTGCCGACACATTAGCCACTCTGGCATCAATGATAGAAATGCCGTATGGTGCTGAGATGAAGCCATCGAGCAAAGGAATGAGCCAACCTTCTGCTTCCAGATTGAGGAACCTACAAAGCTTGATGATGAGTCACCTTAGTTCTCAGATATCAAGAATTTTCTCAAGACACTAACTTCCCCTGAGGGTACGTCTAAAACGAACCTGCGAACCATTCAATGTCTAACAGCAGGCTACATCATTTGTGGGGAATGCCTTTACAAGTGATCGTACAATAACATCTTACTCAGGTGCCTTACAGAAAGTGAAGTTATCAATATCATAAAGGAGATCCACGATGGAGTATGCGGAGCCCACGTCAGCGGTCATATGCTTGCTAAGAAAATTCTACGATAGGGATACTTTTGGACCACTAGGGAATTAGATTACTATAAACATATTCAGAAATGCTACAAGTGTCAGGGACATTCCAGTCTGATACACGCTCCTGCCATCGATCTACACTACATGACCACTCCTTGGCCATTTACTACCTGAGGCCTTGACGTCGTCGGAATGATTAATCTAAAAGCATCAAACGAAGATTGGAAGATGAAAAAGGAGAAACTGATCCCCTACCATAAACACCTTGAGGATCTGATAGCCTGCTTCTAAGATGTGACATTCTCATATATCCCCCGAATAAGGAATCGCTTTGCCGATGCACTAGCAACTTTAGCGTCAATGATAGAAATCTCGTACGGTGCTGAGATAAAGCCGATCATGATCGAACAGAGAAATAAGCTAGCTTTCTGCCTACAGATTGAGGAACCTACAAAGCCTGATAATGAGCCACCTTGGTTCTCAGATATTAAGTATTTCCTCGATACACTAACTTTTCCTGAGGGTACGTCCAAGACGGATTGACGAATCATTCAAGTTTAGCAGCGGGCTACGCCATTTGTGGAGAATGCCTTTATAAGCGATCCTACAATAACAACTTGCTCAGGTGTCATACAGAAAGTGAAGCGACCAATATCATGAAGGAGATCTACGAAGGAGTATGTGGAGCCCATGTCAGCGGTCACATGCTTGCTAAGAAAATTTTACAGCAAGGGTACTTTTGGACCACTATGGAATTAGATTGCTGCAAGCATGTTCAGAAATGTTACAAATGTTAGGAACGCTCCAGTCTGATACACGCTCCTACCATTGATCTTCACTGCATGACCACTCCTTGGCCATTTTCTACCTGAGGACTTGACGTTGTTGGAATGATTAATCCAAAAGCATCAAAAGGATATCGGTTCATCCTCTCGCCATTGAATACTTCACCAAGTGGGTAGAGGAGGCGTCATATGCCAACATTACGGCTAATCACGTCAAAAAGTTTCTCAAGAATAATATTGTGTGCCGATTTAGAGTACCCAAAGATATCATCACAGACAATGGCATAAACTTTGCGAATAAGCGCATCTGAGCCTTCTGCGAGCAATACAGGATCAAGCACCATCGCTCGTCATCTTATCGGCCTCAAACTAATGGAGGCGTGGAAGCTGCGAACAAGACGGTCATTCACATCCTTGAGAAGAAGGTCATCACTTATCGAGATTAGAGTGAAATGTTGTTGTTTGCTTTGTGGGCCTATAGAACGTCGATCTATATCGTTACAGGGGCAACACCATTCTCCCTTGTGTATGGAACCGAGCAAAGAGAGAAAGATCCTGGTTTGAACAATTGAATCTACCGGATGAGAAATGACTCCTAGCCTTGTGTCACACTCAAGTTTATCAGGGGCGAATCTCACGCACTTATAATAAACGTGTCCATGGTCAAGATCTAAAGGTAGGAGACACTGTACTGAAAAAAATCTTCCCATCCCTCCATGCCGATCTGAGAGGAAAATTTAAGCAAAACTGGGAGGGACCTTACGTCATTCGAGAAGTGCTACCGGGATACACCATCCGCCTCGCCACCATAGACGAAGATCATCTTCCTGAGCCCATCAACGCTGCATACGTCCGATCGTTCTATGCTTAATCTATCACGATAAGGTAAGTATTAGTGAAACAGATACGTAACTGTTTAAGAAACACCCAAAAGAGGCCATCATTCCCAACACAATAGCCAAAAAGCATCCCTAAAAAGAAGATATCCTTTGCTACCCCATTTTGAGCCTAGGCCTTTCTTTCAATGAACCACTTCCCTGGAAAAGAAAAAGTGTGTACATATACAAAAAAAAAAGAGGAAGTAAAGTTACTATCAAATTCTAAAAAAAATTGGAAAAGCAAAACCACAAAAAGAGATTGCCTAAAATAAGATAAAGAAAAAAAGAAAAAAAAAATAGAATCATGGGGCGTGTACAGTAAAATCCCCTAAGGAAGAAAGTATGTTGTGAAAAACTGAAGCTGTATGAAGGAAATCCTTTTAGCCCAGCATACCTTCAAATCCTAACCCAACCCATGGCCAAGCTACACCCTGAAGAAAGCCCTCTTTGTATGTTCACAAGTAGTCATAATATATGTTAAGTCAATATAAGCCGAGTTGAGAGACGACACCAGAACCCTATCTGGCAAGCTATGACGGAATTGACGTCTATATCGTGGCTTCTAAAGAAAAAAAGAAAAAAAAAGAAAAAAAAAAGAAATAAATACAAGCTCAAAGCAAGATGGACGTAGTGAAAACCTAAAAGGGTGCTACGAGTAAAAATAGCGAGTTTGTGCAGACCAGGTGAAAACCCGAAAGGGCGCTTGGGGTAAGAAAGCTAAACCCATGGACGTGGTGAAAACTCGAAAAGGCGCCATGGGTAAAAAGAGGGCAAAAATGGGCATGACGAACCCACCTTGGGCATTGTGAGTAAAAGAGTTTTAAAAGAGTTAATGGAATAGGTCGATAAAATTAATGTTTGAAGAGCCCTCTTGGTTACTCTCCCTGGTCTCCTTTTCTAGGCCGCTCATACTAGTTCAAATCAGGCCCCGACCAAAATTGTCTTTGTCAAACGTATGACTCGAGGTAAGGAGAAAGGTTTGACTCAATCCAAAGGGATTAGCGTCTAGCCTTGGTAAAAGTCAGACTCACTCAGGTCCAACCGTGAAAGGGTTCCCCTATGCTCAAAATAGGACCCGTTACTTTGCCTCACTATTAAGGCATCGAAAAAAAAAAAAAAAAAACAACAAAAAGAATAAAAAGTTTGTGTAAATATATATAACTGTTGTTTTATAAATGCACTGCTTACACCACATCCCAAAAAATAGTCGGTGTGGTATCTAGCTTTCCTTCTTTCCTTTTCTTTTTTATAAAAAGCAAAAAAATAAAAACATAAAGAAAATATGTATACCAAAAAGGTGTGTGTATCTATAAAGGGGTTTCTTATGCCCCTTTTCTGTGTATCTGATATATGCAAAAAGTTATGTGTGCAGGAAGGAATCAACGACCCAGCTCACGCTTCAAAGCGCTAATCTCAGCATAAAAACCATCTTCCCGGACATTACGCTTGGTCAACCAACGACCATGCAAACTCTTGTACCTCTTTCGAGAAGTATCAGTGGCTCCAAGGGCGACACTCAAGGATCCTTTCAGACGAAGGACCTCGCTCTCTGCTATCTTTGCTCTAACTTTTTCCTGCACTAAAAGCTCATGCAAGGCCCTCTTCTCATCCACCAATAGGTCGATGCGGGCTCAGAGAGCCGTCTCTTTCTTTGGCCAAGGGCCTCCCATGTCAATACTCTTCACCTGATCCAGACGCTGAGCAATAGGCTACTCAGCCAATAGCTAGGCCTCATACTCAGGAGAAGACTAAACTGAATCTCTTTGCTCCATATAACACATCAGTGTCGACTGACGCGTCTCCCAAAGAGCAGTAATTTGGTCTATGTCCCCAGAAGACCCCCTAGAAAAGATCAAGTCACATAGAGGGGGTTTTATCTTGCAAAGTACTTACTGAGAGCAACCAAACTGACACAACCCCTAGAAGGGGAAGTAGAAGGTGCTGCCAGTCAATCCTAAGAGGGTGTTGCCCTCATGGTCTCTGAAACAAACTATAGGAAGGGTTCGGTCCAACCAGGGAAGCCTCCATATCAGCTCGGTGTCAGCCAACCAAAGCTTCAAAGCTGACGAATCTCCCTGTACAAGCAAGTGACACCTACCCGAAAAGCATCGAGCCACCTCACCTCGGGCAATATAAAAGCGGGGCATGGGCCCCAAGATAGCAATATGCTCGCCTAACTAGACCTGAAGCAGTAAGAGACATCCTCGAAGGCTCTCCACCTTGCCCAGAGCAAATGTGTCAAGGCATCAATATAGTTCAACAAGGACCAGGTGCATCACTGATTGGCCCTCCCCCAACTCAGTCAAGACATCGCAAAGAGCCAAGGAGAAGCTCTCTCCCCTAGTGAGGAAAAGGGCTTCTGAGATAAATCCGAGAGCAAAGGCTTTTGCATTGAAAAGGTTCCTAACCGGCAATTTTTGAAGACTTTCGTCATCGAAAAGTTCTTTGAGGAATTTTAGCGAACACTTTGTGGGTTCCCCAATGAGACTTTTCTCATACTCAAGTTTCTTCAAGCCAACGGTGAGATGAACGGATTTGGAGTAGCCCGACCTTGGCGTGACTCTTGTAAGGCCTCTATGAAGCTTCAGGCCGGACAAATTAGATAGCTCCTCAAGGGTTGGAGTTAGCTCCCACTTCCTAAAATGAAATACATGGACATTTGCATCCCAAAACAAAGCGGCAGCATGAAGAAGGTCCCACCGTGGAAGAACATCGAGGAAGAAGGGAAGGCATGATAGGCCGAGCCGCTCAAGCTCAACAAGCTTGCTCTCATTTAAACTCCCAAGCCAACTCTTAAGAAAATTGGGCCCTAAGCCCAAAGAAATGCGTAAATTAGTTTCGAGCCCTCCGTGTAAGGGAGGGTTGGAAAGCGGGTCCATAGACATACAAAGATCTTTCAAGGATATACAAATCAATGTATGATGATGAACCTGCCCTTGGGAAAATAAGAACAAAAGGAATCAGTCAAAAAGACCAAGTCATATAGAAAAGAGAAGGATTTTGGATTGTCCAGAGTATATAAGGACCCACAGCTCCCCAAGCTAAAATTGGCACAACTATTAGTTGCGCCAGTGCATTTGTCCCAAATTATTGCCTGGGACAACTAATAGTTGTGCCAGCACAAAATCCCACCTCCATGCCTTCCTTTTTAAAATTTTTGGGATTTTGGGGAGCCGTTGTTGGTTTCTTAGCCTGCTGACTTGATTCACATGCTTTATGAAAATAGTTGCACCTAAGAAATTAACAGGGCATCTAACATTGAAATAATTTCACTTTTGGTGCAGGAGAAACTCCCACCAAGACATACGGCATCGAGGGCCACTTTTTAGGAGCGATCATCAAGGATCTTCCTCCGAGCAGGTGGATATATGGAAGAGAGAGATAACATTGCAAATCAAAGAGAGACACTGAGCATATCTAAGCAAAACATCATCAGAAAAGTGCCATAAAAATCTGTTACAAATAAAAAATCCCAATAAAGTTGTTTCAAAAGTGATAAAATGTTTGAATGAAGAAACTAAGGCCTAATCATTGTCCACGCCATTTGACTTCTTTCGCGGACAAGAGGAGCCCTGGTAAGTCTCCATATCCCCTACCCGGGACCAGGCCTGAGAAATCCTGCTAAGCAAAGATCGCGACTCCTTGGTGCATGCACGTTGCAAGTCATGGCCAAAATCAGAGATCAGGAACAATTGGGGGATAAGAACAAAAAAGTGGTGGAACTAATAGGAAAAGCAGAGCAGTAGAATACTCACTGTCTCTACATCCCGAAGCTCCGTAAGTTTACGAAGATACGTTGCATACTCCATAGCCGAATCAAAGTTCTACATTTAGAGGGATACAATATCAGCTACCAGGGCAATCATACAACATATGCAAAAGGAGGCTGAAACAAAAGAGAGACGGGTTGTCAGAGGGCTTACCCCTGGGATCACCTCAGGAGGAGGGACTCGGGTCACTTCAGCAGAGATACGCGCCTGCCTGTCCACATCGACACACAGGTCTGAGAGAAAGCTATCATCAAGGTGTCGGAAAGTCCCATAGACCATGGTCGGATCACCACTAGGAGCACCCGCATGAGAGTTACTCGACGGACCAGCTCTGGAGGGACCCGCTCCAGATGAGCCCTCACCAGAAGGACCCGCACCAGAAGGGCCAGCACCTGAAGGACCTGCCCCTGAGTAGTCAGTGGTACTCGCCGCTGCCTCGCCTTCATTATTCGAGCCATCCACTTGAGCAAACTTGAACAAAATAAAAATCTGCTCAGAGAGAACAAAGGCCGAATCAAAAGAAGAGGAGACTAATCTGAAAAAGAAAAAGGAGTTACCTGTCTGTGTGGGCCAGCAAATGCAAGGAAGTTAGCACTAGGGACGAAGCGTGGCAAGATGAACCGATACGACAGGCACTCGTACTGTATGTGATAATCGCCGGGCACAAGAAGGGAATTAATGGGGAGTCCATTATTGAAGAAGGCTGCGGTGAGCTCCTCAATGCTGCCAATAGGGCCCATGACATCGGCAGGAGGGTTCATGGGTATGGCGTGGTAGCCCTGATAATGGTGCACCACCCGCTCCCCCAAATAGTAAACCTTAGCCCACGCACCATAAAAGAAAACAATGCGGTGGTTGTTGAGGAGGCACGACGGACCTACGACTGCCCGATCCCAGAAGACGGAGTTGAGGTATGGATCATGGAGGATCTACCCAAGTCAAGATGTGGCCAATCAATCAGACAGGCAACATAACAAATCGGGGAGAATTTTCGAGTTGAAATAAACGAAGTTGATAGGGGCTTTACCTGCTCAGGGACCATCAAGTCAAGCTAGGACCTCAAGCTCATCTCTAAGTGCTTCAGGCCCACATCACGACACTGGGCATGGTTCCAATTGCTAAGAAGAGGGTAGGTGAACGCGTCCAGATGAAGAAGTGGGTGCCCAGGATGAAAATGATGGTACCCCCATACCTGAGAAAAGTAGTGCACAAGGGAGCAAGTCAGTGGCATACAGAGATCATCCAAGTGAAACTGATAAAAGCAAAAGGTTAGGGGTTACCTCTAATGCCACCCAAAAACCAACGACGGATTTGGCTTCCACTATGGCAGCCCAGGCTACGCCATACATCAACCATGCGTATCCAGCCCTGCCCCAATCATACCTATGGACGTCACCCCAGTTGTCCATAACACTTAGCAATGCTAGGCTGACTCGGCCTCCGCTCACATTGGTAAAAAGGGTCTTACCCAATAGGAGTAGGAGAGTGATGCGGGCCAAGATGATCCCTTGCTCGGGCGTAATATAAAGCACCCTATCTGGTTGCCCCAGATCCACCAACTCATCAGCCGTATAGAGTGTGGATAACCAGGTCATCTTGACCTCGGTGCCATGTATCTGCCCGGGAGGGGGATACGTCCCTATCATCCGAATAATGTCCTCCTTGCTCGACACTACGAGACTAGCTATCGGTATGCCCCCCACCCAAATGCCAGTAATTGTTGCCCAATCAACGGGCGTCATTGCCATCTCAGCATACGGCATATGGAAGGTCATAGTCTCGAGGAGGAACCGCTCAATCAGTGCCTTCAGGTATGCTGCATTGGCTATCATAGGCGGGCAAGATAGAAACTCCCCAAAGCCCACCTGCACTAGTAGAACTTCACCACGAGGGGGACATAGAGGTAGAAATCATGACAATCTAGCCATCCCTATGGAATACGATAGAGGGAAGGTCCTGCATCCAAAGGAAAGTGCATCAGATCATGGAAATAAATCAAACCTGCACAAAAGAGAGAAATTGAATCTACCTCTTACCCTACCTGCTATACCAAAGTTTGAAATGTGAATATATTATTGATGAAGGAGGCCGACTCGGGCAACGTCACCCTGCATTTCAAGCCAGGGGCCCGTTTTCCGCTCTACCCAAAGGAACTGCTCCCCCCGCGGACCGTAGACTATCTCGGGCCCCTCCTCGGGAACATACTCATCATCACCTGACATTCTGGGGCAACAGAAAGCAATCACATCAGAGCAAATCAGTGATAAAGAACCATTTTATGCTACACTGCAAAGGAAGGAAAGTAGTGCTCACCCCTTTTTTATCATTTTCAGAAACTAAGGTACACACAAAAATAAAACCAAAAAATCAAAAAAATCCCTTTACTTCATTCATAAAAACAAAAACAAAAAAAAAACCCAAAAAAATCCTTTTACTTCATTTGCAAAAAATAAAAAAATAAAAAACCAAAAAAAATCCCTTTACTTTATTTGTAAAAATAAAAACAAAAAACCAAAACAAAAAAAAAAAACTAGAAAAATCCCTTTACTTCATTTGCAAAAAAAAAACAAAACAAAAAACCAAAAAAATCCCTTTGCTTCATTCACAAAAAAAAAACAAAAATATCAACAAAAAACTAAAAAAATCCCTTTACTTCATTTGTAAAAAGAAAAAAAAAACAAAAAACCAAAAAAATCTCTTTACTTTATTTGCAAAAAAAAAAAACAAAACAAAATATAAAAAAAAAAAAAAAAAAACATATAGATTTATGTAAATCCATAAAATAATAAACAAATATAGGGCATCATTCATGCAATCAAACTCATCATCAATAAGCATGTGTACAAGAGAAACAAATCATCTATCATCCAAAAAAACAAGCAAGATCATGATCATATTTGCAAGGAAAGTAAGAAAAATCAAGAAAGATGGGTTTTTGATGGTTACCTTGTGAAGAAGATGGGGTCTTTGATCTAACGTAAGAGAGCAAATGGCAATGAGGCACGCATAGACAATATGTAAAGGAACCCTAGGGAGGTCGGTTTTCGATTTTCAAGAGAGGGAGGGGAGAAAATTTTCAAAAAATTGCCCTGACTGCCCGAACTCGGGCTGTTTAAATTGATCCCCTAGCCAGGCTTGGCATAACTATTAGTTGTGCCAGGCAATTTTGGAGCCCCTTTTAGCTTGGTGCAACTAATAGTTGCTCCAACCATTAACAGGTGGGTTTCGGGCCTTGAACGGGTCGGGCGCATAACCCGGTCCCCCCTCTCGTTGTTTTGTTCTCTCGGCTGATGCACATGCTCCCAAACGACATTTCGATCTTCATTCGACTTACTCGGGAATCCGTGCTAGGATAAAAGCAGATCGAGGTCAATAGGCATCCCGGTCCCACACGAAAAAGCGTGAAGAAGTTATAAAAAATTAAGGAAAAATCCCACATAAAAAGCCAAAAATGATAGAATAATTCACATAAAATAATAGTTCAAAAAAATCCAAACAAACACACAAAATGATAACTCAAAAAGGCCAATAAAAAATTGCATAAAATAATAGTTTCAAAATTCAAAAAAGTCACATAAAATGATAGAAAAATCATAAAAAAAATTATAAAATACAAAAAATGATAACCTATTTGTGTTTCCCCACAGAGCGACGCACAACTACGCACTTGCATATTTTCAATGCGGTAAAATGTCAATATTTGATCAACAATGCAGTTGTGTCATATTAAAGTCCCGAGTCTAGCGTTCGCCTTGGATCTTTGGATCCTACTTCAAAGTAGGAGCAACGACATCAATCCTGATCAAACGGTCAATATTTCGATCAGGTTGACTCGACTGCTAAATCTTTGTGTTGAGCGCTCTGTTTTGAATTCATGTGAACTCTAGTATCTTTAGCTTCAGATTCATTGGAAAAGGTTAATCGTTGGTAGAGACCAACCTGTTGAGAATGAGATCACATGTCGATCAACTATATGTGTAAACATACATGCAAAAGGGTTCATTTCCCTTTTATTTTCTGTAGGATTAAAACCTGTATTGGCACCAGTATCCCTGTAAAGTGTACGCCATACGTCTGGGTATCCGTATGATGGTCGTTTGTTCTCATAAGTTATACCCGAACCGGTTCTAGGTCGAGACTTTCATTGCGTTTGTTGCTTATTGCCCCTAATGGGTGCATGTTTATGCATAGTTAAATGAGCTGTAAAATTATTGTTGACAAAGACCAGGACTGGATGCCTCTTTTGGTAGACACCCAATTTTGGTTGGATCTATTATTTGAAGTTGGATGCTCTAGGTCATGTGGATCTAGGGCATGTTTTCAAAAATGGCACGTACTCCCAAAAGCATTGTGACATCTATTCGCTTCGCTCGGGTAGTCATGCCAAATAAATGTCGGGATCGATGGGCTCGCCGAAAGACCTCGAACCCTGCTTTGGGCAGGGGCACCTGCGGCCAGTCAAATGGGATAATTAAATACCTCATAGGATTGGACACAAACTTTGGAGCCTTGCGTAGTGTTGGTTAGCGCCTATCTTTAAGTGTGGGTCGACCACCCCTCTTACTTGCGAAGTTGTTGTATTTAGAATGAATCTTAAACATCAAATACCTTCAAATCATCTTGAGAAGCAAATGTTTCACCTGACATACAGGACTTTCACAACTCATTCCACCTCGGTTATGCCCAGTAATGTCGTAAGCGCTTGGGGACCGATTATCTTGCAAAACGAATGTTTAGCTTGACATCCAGGGTTTTCATTTTCACACTATGTTACTCATCTGATGTTTGAAGTTCATTCTGAATGAAGCGGACCCGTCAGTAATGCCTTAGGCCTCTTCGAATTTCTCTTTTCTTTGGCATTTGATAATTAGTGATCGGATACCAAAGAGGGGCATCTATAGACATCTAAATTTGGCCCAAGGCCCGATCGAAACACATTTCGAGAGAGGCGCACTTCTGAGCTTTTGATGGCATGAATGGATCCCTTAGAAATCTTCCTAAACCCTTAGGAGCCCTTCCAAACCCTTAAGAATCACCCTAGATCCCTCAAGAACCTTCCCAAATCCTTAGAAACTAATCCCAACCCTTAGAACCCATCCCGGACCTAAACCTAGCTTTTCTGAATAATGGATGAAGAGTGGTGCACCGAGACTAGTTATGGCCTTCTACTGTGATCGAATCTCATACCATTAAAAAGTAAAAGTCGTCAGCTTTCCAACGGGCTAAGAATCACCCCAATCGGGGTTGTGCACGCAAAGATATTGCAGTCCAAACCTGAGGGGAAAATTGTAATTTTGGTAAAGTCCCCTTAGGGATTTGGTGTAACTAATAATTGTGCCAATTCAAAGTGTGGACCCCACCTCGGGGAGCCAACTTCCCAGCAATGTGCATGCACTTTTTTACTGTGCATATGCCTGGCGCAACTAATAGTTGCGCCAGGCTTATGAACAGTAACCTCTGGTTTTTACCTTGAAACTCGTGATTGGGGTCTGACTTGTTGACCACCTTGACCATTGAGATGTGTTTTGCTAGTTCTGTTGTACCCATTTACTATCTATGAGCAATCCCTTAAGTGGTTTAAAGCCTCACCCTATCATCCACCATCGGAGCATCTCTTCACATATTTCAAGGCTCTAAAAATCGTAGGAAACCTTAGATGCTAGATTACCTAATTCCTAATCTTGCTTAGCCTCTAAGTAGCCTCCTAACCCACCCTTTTCTTATAAATAGGACCCCCCTCCCCTTGGATTAGAGGTTGAGAAAATTTGCCTAAGAGAGAAAAAGCTTAAGTGAAAAGTTCTTTCTCCCTTTGGTGCACTATTCCCATACAAAATCCAGAATTTCAAAACCTCCTTTAAGCCATATTTTCCACCTTAGATCCCCTAGTTTAGGTGTATGCTACCCATCTACCTTCCCTCTCTATCTCTTAGCTAGCAAGCCTTAGAGGTTAGAACTTCATTTTTCACCATACAAGCCTTCAAAAGCTCATCAAAGTAAGCCAACGTAAGGCTCTTCAATGGTTAAATAAGGGCTCGAGAGCTCTGGTTCTCCCCTCTATTCCTCTACCTTCTCGGTCATTCCTCCATCCTCCCATTTGTGCCATTATGCCGCCCAATTTTTGGTAGCAAAGGAGGGGCACATATAGGATTTATGACCCATTTGGGTAAGAGGAAGCCTTTTTCATTTCATTTGTATTATTATTATTTTGGCCATTAGTAGAGACCACATTTAGCGGGTTGATTGGGTGGCTAACACCTTCCCAATCGATATCCGAAGCCCCTAAGCAAGAACCTTTGGTGTGGACCGGATTCATAGTCATATTTGTGGCACTTCGGTGCTTATAAAAATTATATATGTTTCCCAAGACACCAAAAGCTCCGGGTGGTGACTCTATATTTTTGTTAGCGATTGCATCGCCGTGACGGGATCGTCAAAAATCTCATGGTTGCACATTTGATGCGCAAACAGATCATCGCCCATTCAAACTAACCCGATAATCTGGTTGCGCGCAGCCTACCAAACGCTTAATCATCTCAAGCACTTGGACCGCAGTGCGTGAACGCCAAAGGTCACATGTACAGTAATGTTGGAGTATTTTATGTTCTTGCTACTGACTTTATTAAAGACAATTATAAGAATGGGAAGAATAAAAATGAATGAAAGATAGAGTGAGAGTTATGGAGCAGCAAGCCTAAAAATACACGATCCTGCAAGATACAGGGCCTTTTGTAGCAAGTTTTAATAAGTAAGAGTTTGTCCCACAGGGAAATTGATCTTAAGCTCCAAGGGAGCCATCTTTAGTAGGCCCTCCAGATCTTGCTACAGATCTGGCAATCCTAAATGGAAGGGGATTTAGTGTCACTAAGATCTAAATTCCAAAGGTATCCTAATGCCTAAGCTATAGAAAGGGTTAAGAAAGAAGATAGAGTGAGAAAATAAATATAAAAGGGGTGAGAAGTATGTTATGAGGTTCAGATCTGATGGATTTCATAACTCAAATTCAGATCTGCTGCTATAGAAGTCCTGTCCAATGGCTACTTTATCACCATTGAGGAGAAAGAATCCGACTCATCTCTGTGCCATGATCCAATCCCTTTATGGCTATAACATGTCCACTTAAATGGTCACAGACTATCCAATTGGGGAACCACAATCCAGAGATGGGTTAGAACAAGCTTATCATTGTAGGCACTACTTCATCCAGGCTACAAGCTCAAGAGTCCGTAGGGAACCTCAATCTCTAAAGTTTTATGTGTGGGGCTAGGCTTGTATGGGAGCATGTTATCCCAGATACATAGAACCAGCAAGAGTTTGAGTACAACCTGAGATCCAGCTGTCCACTGCTAGAGAGACTGCAGTGATCCAGTCGCAAGCCTACAATCTCTATAACCAAACCAGATCTGCCATCTGATGGCGGGTCTATAAACATACAAGGGAGTTTTTCTCAGCACAATCTCTCATAGGGCTACAAGCACAAGTGCAGAGAAGAACAATCCGTCTTGAGTCTGTGAATTGGCTTCACCCTAAGGCTATAACCTGTCCACTTGAATGGTCACAAACTATCCCAAAGGCTATCCTCCTCACAAAGCTCAAGACAGAACAAGAAACATTGCTGCCACCACCATGTTCACAAGGCTACAAAAGCTCATTGCCCCCATGGGGATTTCAGATCTAGTGGGTCCTGTGGTGGGGCTAGGCCTGTATGGGAGCATGTTAGCCCAGACACACAGGTCACTTAGATCTGAGTAAACCACAATCTCAGTCCTCCATTTCTTATAATACATCCTAGCAATGGAGGATCTTAAGGTAGCAGCCTTGTACAGAACAACTCACAAACATAAAACTCATAAATGTAAAACACCCTATTATAAAACTCCATTAATCTATTCCAAATAATCATACAAAGGCATAGCCAGCAAATGCTGGACTATGAAGGGAAGAAAAAGATAAAAAGAAACAACCTAAACCTAACCTACACTTATTGGAAATCTACAACCGATTCCAAAAGAAGAAAACTAAGTATTATTCTCAGAAGAGAGAGCCCTTAAACCTAAAGCAGGCTTAGGTTTATATAGCAGTCAGTCTGGCAGCGCATTAAGGTTATGAAACCCTAATTTTAATGATGCCACATGGCCTGATACTGTTCCTTGGATGCCTCAGGGCGCGTGCACGAGAATTTAAGCATTGGAATGTGTGCCCTAATTGTTGGAAGTTCCCATAATGTCCTCTGCAGAAGTGAGGGAGAGTTAGAGTTCAGAGCCTCGCCAGGTAGCACGGTCTTCGCGAGATTGGACTTTCCTTCTGAATGGCACGGGAACTGTGCGAGCATTTTATTTCCCAGTGGATCTTCGCGAGGATCCTCACGAGGACGTGATGTGCATTAGTTTCTGAACTGCACGAGAGGTTTTTTTCTGAAGTTTTGTATTTCGCGGCCATTGCGCGACAACTTCGCACAGAGATACCTGGAGGTCTCTCTCCTCAGCTGATTTCAGCAAACTGTGCGAGGTATGAGAGCTGCTTTTCTTGAGCTGCACAAGATTGTGCGAGTATTTATATTTGAGCTTCGCGAGAGCTACGCGAACTATAATTTTGAAACGCGTCTGTCAGTCAACTGCGCGAGAACAGCGTGGACAATTGGAAATAAAGGCTTGGGAAGCTTGCGAGGACTACGCGAGGCTTAATTTTTGAATCTTCTGAAGCCTGAGAAAGCTTACTGAGGTTCAAATCTTTGTCTGGATTCAGCTTTCATCCTTCTGAGGGGCTTCTAGGGACAAAGTGGGCTCCTTAACAGGGTTCAGGCTTTATTGTAGCTGTTGTTTATTACCTACAGAAATGACTTAACACAACTTTATTAGATTGCTAAGTGTCTAACAGAGGCTAAGTTATGGGGTGAAAAGTGGTACTTTTCAGGTCTTAACACACCTCCAAACCTATTCTTTGCTAGTCCCTTAGCAAAGCTACACTAAAAATCTACAGAAATTAACTGCCACTTTCGTAGGGAGCACGGATACATTTAGCATATGTACCAAGCCTTTTAAACCCCTAGGTGATCCCTAGTGGAGGAGTGAAGTCTCCTGAGAGTTTTCAATGAAGATACCTACAAACTTCTCAATAACACAGTTAACAGTAGTGCAAGATTATCAAGTCAGTAGTCAAGAAATAGAGTATCAGTTCACTCTTGAATCAATAAAAATATAGGAAATTTACATACATTGTCTGCACAGATGTTTAAGCAACATAAACTTCTCATGATAGCACAACATTTCTAATCAGTTCACAACAGGGGAAACTACACGTGTGTTAGCACTGAGCTCATCATTAAATTAAAAATTAGGTTGTAGGTCATGCCCAACACATTCAATATCAGACCCAAAACTCTCCAGGGCATACTCTCTGAAAGAAATTTTGAGGGTTTCATTGTCTCTCAAGCTCAAGAACAGTTACATCCCCCAAATGGATCTGTAAGCATGAGCATAGGCATAGCATTCAAGTTTTGGCATCATTGGCAGATTTTCACCATAGATTGGACAACTCATTATCTCCACATGATAGCTCATTCAACTTCAGATCACAAGGGCTTAAACTGGGTTGTAATGTGGCTTATGGTATTGGGTTATAAAAAGAATTGAAAGGTTGAAAAAGGGGTTCGAAATTGAGAAATCAGTAGGTGAAGGAGGTGGTTCATGACTTCACCTACTGTTTAATTCAGCTCCTTTCATTTTCTTTGAAATCTTCAGATTTGAAGTGATCAGTTTCTCCTCTTGTTTGATTTGTTTCCAATGAATGTTTCCTCTTGATTCTTCTCTTACTCCTCTTCATTATTGATTTCTTTTCTTTCTGAAGTAGTTTTCTTCTTTTTATTGATTTTTTGTTTTTGCTTTGATGAATTGCCACTTTTTTACACTGCTAGAACTTCAGATGTTTCTTCTCCACTCATCTAATGTTGACCCTAGCTAGTCCATCTTTAACTCTTTCTCCTTTACCTTATGAATTCAAAGAGTGAGGGTAAGGCTAAATCAGATCCATAGGTTCAGGTACAAATACTCAGGTGTGTTTTAAAGAAAATTGAACTTTGAAACTCAAAGAGTGTATAAACAAGGGCAGTTGCTTTAGGGTTTGGTTTGTTTGGGCTCAAACTGTCCAAGAGAAGGCCTTAATCCTTTCCTAAGTGTCATGAGTGCTGTCAGTTGTTTCAAC
Source organism: Chloranthus sessilifolius (assembly GCA_021018995.1). NCBI lineage: Eukaryota > Viridiplantae > Streptophyta > Magnoliopsida > Chloranthales > Chloranthaceae > Chloranthus > Chloranthus sessilifolius. The sequence continues at coordinate 37,801,097 of CM037586.1, forward strand.
TTGGAGTTACCTAACTTCTAGTGAACACATTGACTCAGCCAGTCCTTAAAGCTAGAAGAACTTTGCCTCAATCCCTCCTCAAAATAAAAAAAATATTTGTAGGCCCAATTTTCGCTGGTTATGGTCTTCCTTTGAACTTTTAAGTATGTCCTTACCTTTTTCTCTCTTCAATTATTCGCTAAGTGCTGATACCAGTGAGTTATCTTGGTGTTCTCATCATGGAAATGTGAAATTTTAGAAATTTATAATGTCTAAAAATCTGTAAAAAGTTTTAAATTCCTTAATTTTATCATACTTACATGAACTGTTGACAAGTGAAAAATACCATTTTTCACCCCTAAACTTAAGTCTTGATAGACCTTTGAGAGAACTAAATAAGTGTTTTAAGTGCCTATGTTGCAGCTAACAATAAAGACACGCTTAACCATAAAAGCAGCTTAAAAGTGCCAAAAAGATGACAATCCATGTCAGTCCAAAGAAAGGAAGTGAAGAAACAACCTCATCAGCTGTTGAAAGGTCTAAAGTGAAGAGGCAAAGACCTGTAAGAGAAGTAGGGAACAATTCGAATAGAGAAATGCACTACAGAGTCCCTTTCGCAAAGAACCTGCACTTTTCGTAAAGAACCTTGAACTCTGCGAAAAGGACTAAAACTCCAGGCTTAGCTTTCGAAGATCATCTGAACTCCTCGAAGAGAAGATTGAACTTTGCGAAAAGGAGAAAACACATTTCGAAGAGAAGATTGAACTTTGCGAAAAGGAGAAAACACAATTCGAAGAGAAGATTGAACATTGCGAAAAGAGCTTCAGAAGTCACAGCACTTTGCGAAAAGGTATTCTGGAGATTCACAGCTTTAACAAGGGCAATTCAGTAATCTATTGCACATGTCCCAATGCATTTTAAAACCTAGGGACATTCCAGAGGGTTCTAAGCATGAAGCGAAGGAATATTCCACCCCACGTGAGCACCTAGAGAGGGAATAACTTGGCGGGAACTTCTAGAAACTCTAAACAAACTTTCAAAATGCGTAACAGAATTGATGCCTTTTTCACCTGATTGGCTGAACCAGATCGAGGAATTCTAATTGGCCAGAACAGATCTGGATCCCCGTGCTCGACTACCATTGGTCAATACAGATCTGAGAACCTCTAATTGGTTGATACACATCTGAGCTAGACCTAGGGAAAGCTATAAATAGACGAAGCATTTGCCCAATTGAGGCATCGAGATTTTAAGTTTCATTTCTAATCCCCCATTTCCCAGCCAGACAGCTTGTCTGCAATCCCTGTAATAACCTACTTTGTACTTGCATTTGAGAGCTGTGAGATACTGCTGTAACTCAAAGGAGAGTTTGCATCCAAGACTGCAAATCCGAGAGTTGTTAAGCCGTGCTCTGTAAATTGTAAGGATCAATTTTAAAAGGTTGCTGTAAACTATGCATTCTCCATTGGAGTCATGTCAAGGGTTCCCTCTGATCTCCTCAGTACATTAGACTCCTTTAGATTCATTGTTTTGCATGCAATTTCCCTTGATTCATTAATCTTGTAAGAATTAGTATTGGTAACCTAGTCTCTTACAGCATTTGTAGTGATGTTTATTATTCTGAATTGAGGATTTGGATTAAAGACTATTGGATGGTTTGTGACCATTAAAGTGGACAGACCATAGCCATAAGCGTAAGCCTAATCCTTGAATTAGATTTATCTCTCTTACATCTGTGCTTGTAGCCAAATGAAGATTGGATCACCTCTGTTGAGCTGCAGTTATTCCCATTAGATTTCAAAGACCAAATCAGATTTAGATATTACTTCTCCATCTTTGTTTCAATCATTCCCCCAACTCGAATCTGGATCATTTAGTTTAAATCTTTCTTTGTTTGTAGTTAGTTAAACGTGACAAATTCAAACCTCTCATCTTATCAGTTTTCTAGATAGGATAGGAAGCCAGATATGGTAGCTCAGATCTGGAGGTTTATCTTACATTTTAGACAAATTCTCTGTGGACAATCTTTCACTCACTTACTTTTAAAACTTGCTACAATTGGCCCTAATCTTGCAGGCTAATTCTCTTCTGACTGTGCTGATATTTCATTATTTTTTATATATAGTCTAGAGCCACTGTAATTTAGCAGCTATAAATCTGTTTTCAAAGCACACATAAATCAAGCACACTAAGAAGCAACAACAAGTTTTTGGTGCCGCTGTCGGGGAATTTGTTCTAAAATAGATAGACCTAAGTTTTCATTTTAATCTTTATCAGTACTAAACTATTCTATTGTTTATACTTGTGCAGTTATTCATATTCAGATTTTTGAAGAAGGGAAACTACTTAAAGGAATTTTGAAGGTTTGCTGTGAATAATCATATTTTTTTGTTCTAAGTTGTATGTTTGGTAGGAGGACTCTCAGCCCTGAGATTCTCCCATTGAATTTAGAAGTTGAAAGGCTACTACGAACCAAACAAACAACACAGAATTCTGCTACTATGGGTGAAGAACCTCGACTTTTGAGGGATTACTTTGCAGCTGGTGCTTATAATTCCCCCTTTTGCATTCAATTTCCTACTGCTGAAGAAAATTATGAGATCAAGTCATCAACTATCCAAATGCTTCCTTCCTTCCATGGGTTGAGTAAGGAAGACCCATACAAACATGTGGATGAATTCTTGGCTCTTTGCACCACATTCAACATAGCTGGACTTGGTCCAGAAGCAACCAAGCTTAGGCTCTTTCCTTTTTTATTAAAGGATAAAGCTAGAGCATGGTTATCCATGTTAGCACCAAACAGTATCACTTCTTGGAATGATTTGCAGTGTCAATTTTTAGCCAAATATTTCCCAATGTCTAAAACAAGCCTATTGAGAAAAAGTATCATTTCATTCTCCCAAAACTCCACTGAAACTTTCCATGAAGCATGGGAAAGATTTAAGGAACTTTTAAGGCAATGTCCTCATCATCAAATTCCTAGATGGCAGCTAGTTCAAAGCTTCTATCAAGGAATTGATCAAAAAGGCAAAAATATGGTGGATGCCTCTTGTGGAGGCACTTACTTGCAAAAAACAGTTGAAGAGGTTTGGGACTTATTTGAAGTGATTGGTGAAAACTCAACTCAACAGGAATCTCTGTCAAGAGAAATTGAAAATCCTGCTAGGTTGAACAATCATCAACCCACCAAAGGGAAGATCTATGAGGTGAATGAGTTGGAAAGAAAGATGGACAATCTAACCACAAAGTTTGATAGATTGATGGACTCACTTAAAAATCCAAATGTTTCAAGAGTAGAGGAGGCATGTCTGATGTGCCAGTCCCCTACTCATTCACTTGACCAATGTCCTGCTGCATCACAGTTCCCAGATTTAATGGTGGAACAAGCTCAGGCTGCTCAATCATTTGGACAAATGCAATCAAATGAATATCCATGGAGAGCACACCCCAATTTGAGGTGGAACCAAGGGAATTACCAATCCCAACAACAACAACAACCAAAGAATCAAATGCCTTTCAAAACTGCACAACCTTATCAGCAGAATTTTTATGGCAAACCAAACTTTTAGCAGCCCATTCCACAACAACCTGTGCAGCAGTCTGCCCCAGTTCAAACCCCCTCCAGGTCCCTTTCTTTTGAAGATCAAGTCCTAAATTCACTCCAGAATTTAGGATCTTTAACTCAAACTGTGAATTTTCACAGCCAGAGCATAAAGAAGATTGAAGAAACATTGAGACAGCTTTCAAATACTTTGGCAAAAAGAGAGGAAGGAAAGTTACCTAGCCAACCTTTGAACAATCCCAAAGGACAGTTCATGGTTGGAGAAGCTTCTAATTCACATGAAGAAGTAAAAACTGTTACCACTTTGGGAAGTGGAAAAATGATAGATAACAAAGTGGGTACTGAAGAAGAAAGAAATGAGGAAGAGGATAAAGATATGCAAAGAAGAGCAAAGATAGTGATAGCGGGTGTCATGTACCTCAGAAAAACCAAAAAAATGAAAAACAGAAAATTCAAAAAATTTCTGAAAATACTTCTAAAGCTGTAGATGAAAGATTAGTTCCTCATTTACCATTCCCTCATGCAATGAAATCTGTATCTCCTTTTGATAAAGGGAACACAAAAATAGATGACATGATGGAGATTTTCAAGCAAGTCAAGATAAATTTACCTTTGCTTGAAGCAATCAAACAAATTCCAGCATATGCAAAAATTTTGAAAGATGTTTGCACTCACAAAAGATAGTCTAGGATACAGTTGTCCAAGAAGGTCTTTGTTGTGGAAAGAATTAACTAGGTGTTATCCATTGCTACACCTCCTAAACTTCAAGATCCTGGAATCCCCACAATCCCTTGCATTATTGGGGAACACACCATTGAAAAGGCTTTATTAGATCTGGGTGCTAGTGTCAACCTACTTCCATATTCTGTATATGAGAAACTAGGTTTGGGAGAATTAAAACCCACTCATGTGGTGCTACAACTAGCAGACAGATCTGAAAGAAAGCCAGTAGGGATGATTGAAGATGTATTGGTGGGAGTAGATAAATTCTTCTATCCTGCTGATTTTCTAGTTTTGGATATGGAACCAACCAAAAGCAAAACTTCCATCCCTGTCATTTTGGGAAGACCATTCTCACAAAAATGCTTGCATTCAATGCAGTCCGTATTATGGAAGTCTCATTTGGAAACATGAAGGTAAAATTAAATGTTTATAATGTCCACTGACCTCAATTCAGAAGAATGTTTTCATGTTGATCTATTGGATGAACTTGTGGAAGGGACTTTACAAGAATTTCTGTGAAGACTTCACCACGAGATGTTAAAGATGCTTGGGGATATGCTGAAAATAAAGCAAGTTGTATCTCAAATTGAGGAAATAAATGTTGTGCAAGGAACTCTTAATCAATCAAGTTTCTCTTCTTGGAAACTCGCTACTCTCCCCTTCCACAAACGTCTAAGGTACCTTTGTTACCTTCTTTTCTCACCCACGATTTAGAACTAAAGCAATGCCGAAAATTTGAAGTATGTGTTCTTAGTAATCATAAATCATTGCTGCCATTATTTCTTCCTCTCACAAAGGAGCAAGAGGAAGAGCTGTTGATAGTCTTGAAAGAACATAAAAGGGTAATTGGTTGGACTATTCTTGATTTAGGAGGAATCAATTTGCATGCACAAAAATCCACTTGGAAGAAGATGCAAAGCCTTCTAGGAAATGCAAAGGAGGTTGAACCTCATATGCAAGAAGTGGTCATGAAAGAGGTTGTTGTTGGATGGGGTCATCTACCCCATTTCAGATTCAGCTTGGGTGGCACCTACATAGGTGGTACCTAAGAAATCTGGAATCACTTTTGTAACCTCAGATTCTGGTGAGCTCATGTCAACCAGACAAACAACTGGATGGAGAGTCTGTATTGATTACAGAAAATTAAATGCAATGACCAGAAAAGACCATTTCCCCCTCCCATTCATTGATCAGATCTTAGATAAGCTAGCAGGAAAAGCTTATTACTGTTTTCTTGATGGTTGCTCTGGTTACAACCAGATTCCTGTGTACCCACAAGATCAGGAAAAGACCACATTCACTTGCCCTTTTGGCACTTTTACCTATAGGAGAATGCCTTTTGGTCTTTGTAATGCTCCTGCTACCTTCCAAAGATGCATGTATGCCATTTTTTCTGATATGATTGACCAATTTATGGAAATTTTTATGGATGATTTTTCAATCTATGGCGATAGTTTTTCCCAGTGTTTACACCATCTCAAATTGGTACTACAAAGATGTGAAGAAACCAATCTGGTTTTGAGCTAGGAAAAGAGCCATTTCATGGTCACCCAGGGCATTGTCCTTGGCCATGTTGTTTCCCACAAAGGCATTGAGGTGGACAAAGCAAAAATTGAGTTAATTGCACATTTACGACCTCCCAAAACTGTTAAACAAATCAAAAGTTTTTTAGGACATGCTAGATTTTACAGAAGGTTCATCAAGGACTTCAGTAAAATAACCAAACCTCTTTGTCATCTGCTGTGCCAAGATGCCCCTTTTGTTTTCAATAATGAATGCATGAAGGCTTTTGAATTCCTAAAAAACTGTCTGATTTTAGCTCCAATATTACAGTCTCCAGATTATTCATTACCTTTTGAACTGATGTGTGATGCATCAGATTATGCTTTGGGAGCTGTCCTTAGACAGAGAAAAGATAAGCTGCCTCATGTCATAGCTTATGCCAGTAGATCAATGATTGATGCACAGCTCAATTACACAACAACTGAGAAGGAGCTGCTGGCAATTGTTTTTACTTTAGAAAAATTCAGGTCATATGTCTTGGGTTCACAAATAGTGGTGTTCACTGACCACTTTGCCTTGAAATACCTTCTGTCTAAGAAGGACACCAAACCAAGAATTTCATAGAATACTTTCTATGTGTCATGAACAGGCCTGCGGAGGTCATTTTAGTGGGAACAAAACGGCTGCAAAAGTTTTACAGTGTGGATTTTATTGGCCTACACTTTTCAAGGATGCCCTGCAGCATTGTAAGTCCTGCCAAAACTGCCAGAAATTAGGCAGCATTTCCAAGAGGAACTCAATGCCTTTACAGCCTATTTTGGTAGTCGAGTTGTTTGATGTTTGGGGGATAGACTTCATGGGCCCCTTTCCTCCTTCCAATGGGAATAACTTCATTCTAGTAGCTGTGAATTATGTATCCAAATGGATTGAAGCCACAGCTACTAAAACAAATGATCACAAAGTGGTTTTGAAATTTCTTAAGGATCACATTTTTTCCAGGTTTGGTTTTCCCAGAGCCATTATCAGTGATGGGGGAAGCCATTTTTGTAATAGACATTTTGAAACTTTGTTGGAAAAATACTCTGTAACTCATAGAATAGCCACTCCATATCATCCACAAACCAGTGGACAAGTGGAGATTTCCAATAGAGAAATCAAACATATTTTGGAAAAAACTGTGAAGAAGGACAGAAAGGATTGGTCCTTTAAGCTGAATGATGCATTATGGGCATATAGGACAACCTATAAAACCCCAATTGGTATGCCCCCATTTAAGTTGGTCTATGGCAAAGCATGCCATTTACCAGTAGAGTTAGAATATAAAGCTTTTTGGGCCATTAAAACATTGAACATGGATCTAACTACTGCTGGTAATCACAGGAATCTGCAACTTGCTAAGTTAGAAGAGCTACGAATGGATGCATACACAAATTCAAGATTGTATAAAGAGAAAGTCAAAACTTTTCATGATAAAAATTTATTGAGAAAAGAGTTCACAGCTGGTTCTAAGGTATGGTTATTTAACTCAAAGCTCAAGTTTTTCCCAGGAAAACTGAGATCCAGATGGGAAGGGCCATACACTGTCATTAAGGCAGCCCCTTCAGGAGCTGTTGACATCATTGATCCATGTAATGGAAGAATCATAAAGGTAAATGGTCAGAGGCTCAAACCATACATTGAAAATACCCAGGAGCCTGTGCTGCCCATCTATCATCACGAATCTCCAAAAATCTGATGGTAGAAAGCTGTACATTATGTTTTATATCATAGTTTGTGCTTATTTTCTCTGTTTCTGCTTTTATCTCTTTTCGCATAGTTTAAACATGCTTAAAGTTCAGTCGCAAAGTAATAATTCACTTTTCGCAAAGTCCAATTTGCTTTTCTAATAGACTCTGGAGCTGTAATGAACTGCTCGAAAGCAAAGATGTGCTTTTCGAATAGTTGTTTCTGAAAACATTTTCTTTTCGAAAAGAGAGTTCTGAAGCTAATTCCTTTGCGAAATAATGTTTCTGAAGCTGTTAACTTGTCGAATGGTACTGATGCCATTCACAATTGTAAAAAGGTCTCTTTTGGAACTTTTCAAAAACTTAAAGGCGCTTTGCGATATTAACTTTGAGTATATTTAACCCCTTTCGAAGTTGGGGTTTCATTTCAAACTCTTCTAGAGCGACTCTTCACGCTACCCTACTTCGCTCTCCTTGCATGAGTTAACAAGTTTACTACCCTTTTGTAACATTGTGTAGATCATTTGCATTTTAGAGAAGGATTTCAGCTTGTAACTGGGGATTTCGCAAAGCAAACAACTCGTTCAAACATAAACCCTAGATCTCGATTTCTCTACCCATTCTCTCCGGTTATCATTTAGTAATTTTATTCGTCAAGATCTATTTTGGGCATTTTATACATCAATCTAGAATGGGAAAAGTAGAAATCATTGGCGAATATGTTCCCCAAATCCTCTGCGAGAAAGTGAGCAAATCCGCAAAAGCAAAAAGGAAAAGCCAAAACTTCAGCTAAACGAAAACTTTCAATGGATAAAGGATAGGGTGGAGAAAGGAAACAAAATTAGACATGAGGAACCCACCGCCGCTAGCCCTGAGCCTGAGCTTACTCCTCTGCCCATTCATTTGGTCCTACCAAATCCCTTCATTGAAGCTCAGAAGCTAATACCCGAGCTGATGGTAGACGAAACTTTTTTCGTCACCAAACCAGAGTGCTTGCCATCCTTAAGATACCTTAGAGAGGCTTCACTAAGCAATATCCTTACCCCCCTTGCCAGAGAAAATTTACCCAAGAATGGTGAAGTTATGGTACCAAAACCTAGTCAAGGTCACTGAAAAAGATGCTGATGTCCCTACCCTTGTCATTTTTATTGATGATTGCGATCTTACTGTGACATTTGAAGACATAGGGAATGCTTTAGGGATACCATTCCAATTTGATCCCTCTGGTCCTTTGGCTGCTCCAGAAACAGCCTCTTTTAGAGAGATGGCTGCCCATTTAACCCAAGGTATTGTGGGCAATGGGCGTCCCATCATGAGAAGAGACCTTGCCCCCAATTTCTATTGATGGATTCCATTTAAGGGAAGCTTTTATGTCATCAAAGGGCACACAACCAAGAGAGGAGAACACCAATTTTAGAGGCCCTCTTTCATTTCTCCAAGGGGCAGTTTTTCAATGCCCCTATGTTAATTTTTGAAGCCATGGCTGATGTCAGTACCAAGCTGAAGAAAGAGCAGAAGATAGCTGGCCTACCATTTGGCAGATTGATCACAGCCCTCCTCAGAGCCAAATTCGACATTGATAGTGAGGAGCCATTTGAAGTCATTACCCTCACAATTTTGGGAAAAAGGCTTGACCATGTCAAAGCTATCTTGAGAAAGGATGAGAGAGCGGTGAACTGCATGCCTCTCGCCGAACTGCCAGTTGTGAGTGAGCAGAACCCACCCCTCAGATGAGCACACTGAAGCCACCCTGCAGCTGAATTTGAGCTACAACTAAGCACGCCGCCATGTTGCGGATCCAAATTTGTCAGAATCAACTTTGCCCGATCCAGTTCTGCCAACTCCTGTGGTGACCAGCTCTTTAGCTGCCCCACTTCTTGAAACATCTCTGCCAGTACCTTTGGTGACCAGCTCTTTAGCTGCACCTACTTTGGAGGAAGTTGCCCTTGCACCCTACTCCCCTATTCAAGCCCCTGCACTTTCACCTATCCCAGCTGTCCCATCTTCCACACCTTCCATCATTCCAATTGTGGATTCCCCCTCTACACCAACCATTCTCACACCACCAATTTTGCCCTCCACTGCCCAGGTTTTAGAGGAGTTAGCTGCAGATTTTATTGCCCCATCTCCCTGCACTCCTCTGCTCCAAAGCCCCTCACCTTCCCCTGCTCATTCAAACACACACAGAGGTCTCCCATACACCAACTGAGCCCTTCACTACTGAGGCCTACTCTCTTCTTTATTGGGTTCTATTTTGAAACCATGGGCTGGACCCCACCCCTATACCGCCTCCTCCTCCCTTCACCCACTTTCCAACCTCTCCCTTTACCCATTGCACCTCCACCCTCCACCTCGGCTTGTCCCCGTCTACTATTCCCACCTCTCCCACACCGCACCCATTACCCAAATCCTTACCTCCAATCCATCCAAGCCCAACTTCAAATCAACATGCATAATCACCAGAACATGGAACTGCCTCCATACCTTAGCTTCCACATCCCAAACCACCACCATTACCCCTGCACCTATTTTTTCTTCCTGTGCCACCCAAACGGATCCAGAGGTAATATTGGTTGATATGCCCACCCCCACCACTACCCATGCAGCACATACTCAAACTGAAGCTCCTTTGGTTCCATCCCCTCCACCACTCCCCATTTTCTCCGAAAGCAAGCCACTGCATGCACCTGCTATCCCCTTCTAGCCACTTCTCCCCCTACCACAATGGGCCACCTTTAGTCCCCTACCATTCCATTCCCCTCCCCCGATATGCCACCCTCATCAAAGCCATGGAAAATAACCCTTATATCCGCAGAGATGTTCAAAAGGGGCTAGCTGATTTGCAAGCTTACATCTGCACCCCCTATGGAAACCAAATCCGGAAGTTAGAGATTTTTATGAAATTTGAAAGTGATAAAATGAGGGACCTGATAAGCCAAACATTTCAGCTGGTCAGGTCTGTGCAACACAAGGTGTCCATTTTGCAAGCCCAACTGGACCAAGATAAATTGAAGACCACTAGCCTCACCAAACACCTTGGCCTCACCAAAAGATCAAATCGAGGAGTATCTTGAGCTACAAAACACCATTCCTGAGAAAGCTCAATCAAGTTAGGACTCCAACACCGACTCTAGCTCGATTACGATAGTGACTCGGGAGCCACCGAACCAACCTATGATCTGATTTTGACCCCAGCTTATTAGCTCTCATTGTACTTTTGTGTTATAAAGTTGTAATAGAAAATTTCGCTTTTGTGTATACTCATCGCATTCTCGTCCTTCTTGCCATCATTACTTTTGTTGTTTTTCTTTCTTGCATATATTTTTCCTCTATTTTGGACCAGTGTGAAGTCTGCTCCCCTTTGGTTTGGGGGTATGGCAGGTATGCCAATAAAATAAGTAAGTTAATGCTTGCTGCAGCTTATGATCAGTAGAACTTTTGAAAATGAAGTCATTTCACACCTGTTGTTTTGAAAAATGAGGAAGTTAAAACTTTTTAAAATGAATTTCTACTGTAATTCTAAAGACTTTCATGAAGTAAATGTCAGGAAATTTCTAAAAGAAAATTGATGTTTTAGTAAACCTAAAATGAAGGAAAACAGTGAAGATATACCTCAAGAAGTTGATATAAAACCACACCCAGTGAGGTTTGGGCCTGAAATGTATTCTTTAGAGGTATGCTTTGGCAATCTTTTCTACTTTTGGGATTATGTGAATCTGCTTACTTACACTAGAAGTTACACATATCCAAATTGAAATAATTTGATAGCACTCATGATATTAAAGACATGATGTAAGGCCTCCTTCTGGACAGTTTGAACCTTACAAAGCCCCACCTTTTAAAACTGCCCTTGATACACACCATTTGAGCTAAATAAATCTATGATTCCTTTTAAATCTCCCCCAATAAACCTCATCAACCTCATTTAGCCTAACCCTACCCCGAGAAGGCAGAAGATAAAGGGAAGGAAGCTGAGGAAGGAGAATTGAGTAACAATTTAACAGCAAAAGAAGGGTAAAAAATTGAAGGCAATGATGAAATAGCAGAGGGAATGTGGCATGCAGTCAGTGCTAATTCAAAAAAGAAAAGAAAAATATTTGAGCAAAACAAAAGAAAGAAGGCATTTTCATTGGAAGTTTGAAAAAGAAAGAGAAAAAGAAGGTCACTTTGGCTCTGAAAATTCAAAAGAAGATGAAACTATGCTGAAGAAGAGTGGGTTTGTATATAACCTCCTGACCTTGACTGACTTCTCAAATATGAACACCATTCCAACCCTTTTGAGAAATTTCACCCATAAGCCGCAATAAAACCCAAGTAAAAGTCCTTACTGATCAATGATGGATTGAGCTATCACATGGAGATAAGAATTTGTGTAATCTATGGAGAAAGGAGCAGTGAATTTATAACTAAAAGCAATGCCTATGCTTCGCCATGATCCTATTTGAGGATCAGAATCGCTCTTGAGTGTGAAATAGTACAACCCTCTCATTTGCTTATTGAGTGAAAATCCTGGTGAGAATTGGGTTTAAAATCAACTGATTAGGGCAACATCGAAGCTGGATTCCTAAATCAAAGGCTAGCTGTTCGCTAATTTTCCCTGTAAATGGCCTCTGACATAAATCGATTGAGTAGTAACAAGAATTACTGCAGAATTTTAGTTTTAAACTGATATCTTTCTTGAAAAACCTTCTTACAAAATAAGCGGTCACGAATAATCAATTGAGGAAAGTGGCTGTAACAGAACTGCAGTGATCTTAACTAACTTATTGAAGAAGTTTGTGGGTTCCTTCACTGAAAACCCTCAGGAGACTTCACTCCTCCACTAGGGATCACCTAGGGGTTTAAAAGGATTGTTGCATATGCTAAATGCAACTGTGCTCCCTACAAAAGTGGCTCTTTACTTTGTTTTTTTTTTATTATTCTTTTCTTTGCTCAGGGACTAGCAAAGCTTAGGTTTGGGGGTGTGTTGACAAGCGAAAAATACCATTTTTCACCCCTAAACTTAAGTCTTGATAGACCTTTGAGAGAACTAAATAAGTGTTTTAAGTGCCTACGTTGCAGCTAATAATAAAGACAGGCTTAACCATAAAAGCAGCTTAAAAGTGCCAAAAAGATGACAATCCATGTCAGCCCAAAGAAAAGAAGTGAAGAAACAACCTCATCAGCTGTTGAAAGGTCTAAAGTGAAGAGGCAAAGACCTGTAAGAGAAGCAGGGAACAATTGAGAGAGAATGCACTCTGAGTTCTTTTCAAGAAGAACAGACTTTTAAATAAAGAACCTTGAACTCTGCGAAAAGGACTAAAACTCCAGGCTTAGCTTTCGAAGAGCATCTGAACTCCTCGAAGAGAAGATTGAACTTTGCGAAAAGGAGAAAACACAATTCGAAGAGAAGATTGAACTTTGCGAAAAGGTAATCTGGAGATTCACAACTTTAACAAGGGCAATTCAGTAATCTGTTGCATGCATCCCAATGCATTTTAAAACCTAGGGACATTCCAGAGGGTTCTAAGCATGAAGCGAAGGAATATTCCACCCCACGTGAGCACCTAGAGAGGGAATAACTTGGCGGGAACTTCTAGAAACTCTAAACAAACTTTCAAAATGCATAACAGAATTGATGCCTTTTTCACCTGATTGGCTGAACCAGATCGAGGAATTCTAATTGGCCAGAACAGATCTGGATCCCCGTGCTCGACTACCATTGGTCAATACAGATCTGAGAACCTCTGATTGGTTGATACACATCTGAGCTGGACCTGGGGAAAGCTATAAATAGACGAAGCATTTGCCCAATTGAGGCATCCAGATTTTGAGTTTCATTTCTAATCCCCCATTTCCCAGCCAGACAGCTTGTCTGCAATCCCTGTAATAGCCTACTTTGTACTTGCATTTGAGAGCTATGAGATACTGCTGTAACTCAAAGGAGAGTTTGCATCCAAGACTGTAAATTCGAGAGCTGTTAAGCCGCGCTCTATAAATTGTAAGGATGGATTTTAAAAGGTTGCTGTAAACTATGCATTCTCCATTGGACTCATGTCAAGGGTTCCCTCTGATCTCCTCAGTACATTAGACTCCTTTAGATTCATTGTTTTGCATGCAATTTCCCTTGATTCATTAATCCTGTAAGAATTAGTGTTGGTAACCTAGTCTCTTACAGCATTTGTAGTGATGTTTATTGTTCTGAATTGAGGATTTGGATTAAAGACTATTGGATGGTTTGTAGCCATTAAAGTGATGCATTATAGCCATAAGCGTAAGCCTAATCCTTGAATTAGATTTATCTCTCTTACATCTGTGCTTGTAGCCAGATGAAGATTGGATCACCTCTGTTGAGCTGCAGTTATTCCCATTAGATTTCAAAGACCAAATCAGATTTAGATATTACTTCTCCATCTTTGTTTCAATCATTCCCCCAACTCGAATCTGGATCATTTAGTTTAAATCTTTCTTTATTTGTAGTTAGTTAAACGTGACAAATTCAAACCTCTCATCTTATCAGTTTTCTAGATAGGATAGGAAGCCAGATATGGTAGCTCAGATCTGGAGGTTTATCTTACATTTTAGACAAATTCTCTGTGGACAATCTTTCACTCACTTACTTTTAAAACTTGCTACAATTGGCCCTGATCTTGCAGGCTAATTCTCTTCTGACTGTGCTGATATTTCATTATTTTTTATATATAGTCTAGAGCCACTGTAATTTAGCAGCTATAAATCTGTTTTCAAAACACACATAAATCACGCACACTAAGAAGCAACAACATGAACATAGCTCCATTTCTATGTTACTCACATGATTCTACTGCACTTTAAGTTAACTATGTTATTGGCAGGCCTACTTGCAGGGAAGACTATTTGCAGGCACATTGCACTTAATAAAATTACAACTATCCTAATCAACTGCTATGGAATCTTCAAATGAGAAATAGACTGAGTTTTGAGGGATAGAGAAGTGCAAACAGAGGTAGCTACACTCCCAGAGCAATTCTACTCTCCTTCTCTGCTACGGTCCAGATCTGTAAGAAGAATTTCAAATGTAAATCAACAGTATCAATTATTCACATGTACAACTACCAAAGAATGAAGAATAAAAAAAATCTAGGGTCTACTAAAAGATCAATATCCCCGGCAACGGCGCCAAAAACTTGTTGGAGTATTTTAAGTGCTTGCTACTTACTTTATTAAAGACAGTTATAAGAATGGGAAGAATAAAAATGAATGAAAGATAGAGTGAGATTTATGGAGCAGCAAGCCTAAAAATACACGATCCTGCAAGATATAGGGCCTTTTGTAGCAAGTTTTAATAAGTAAGAGTTTGTCCCACAGGGAAATTGATATTAAGCTCCAAGGGAGCCATCTTTAGTAGGCCCTCCAGATCTGGCTACAGATCTGGCAATCCTAAATGGAAGGGGATTTAGTGTCACTAAATTCTAAATTCCAGGGTATCCTAATGCCTAAACTATAGAAAGGGCTAAGAAAGAAGGTGGAGTGAGAAAATAAATATAAAAGGGGTGAGAAGTATGTTATGAGGTTCAGATATGATGGATTTCATAACTCAAATTCAGATCTACTGCTATAGAAGTCCTGTCCAATGGCTACTTTATCACCACTGAGGAGAAAGAATCTGACTCATCTCTGTGCCATGATCCAATCCCTTTATGGCTATAACCTATCCACTTAAATGGTCACAGACTATCCAATTGGGGAACCACAGTCCAGAGATGGGTTAGAACAAGCTTATCATTGTAGGCACTACTTCATCCAGGCTACAAGCTCAAGAGTCTGTAGGGAAGCTCAATCTCTAAAGTGCTATGTGTGGGGCTAGGCTTGTATGGGAGCATGTTAGCTCAGACACATGGAACCAGCATGAGTTTGAGTACAACCTGAGATCCAGCTGTCCACTGCTAGAGAGACTGCAGTGATCCAGTCGCAAGCCTACAATCTCTATAACCAAACCAGATCTGCCATCTGATGGCGGGTCTATACACATACAGAGGAGTTTGTCTCAGCACAATCTCTTACAGGGCTACAAGCACAAGCGCAGAGAAGAATAATCCGTCTTGAGTCTGTGAATTGGCTTCACCCTAAGGCTATAACCTGTCCACTTGAATGGTCACAAACTATCCCAGAGGCTATCCTCCTCACAAAGCTCAAGATAGAACAAGAAACATTGCTACCACCACCATGTTCATGAGGCTACAAAAGCTCATTGCTCCCATGGGGATTTCAGATCTAGTGGGTCCAGTGGTGGGGCTAGGCCTGTATGGGAGCATGTTAGCCCAGACACACAGGTCACTTAGATCTGAGTAAACCACAATCTCAGTCCTCCACTGCTTACAATACATCCTAGCAATGGAGGATCTTAAGGTAGAAGCCTTATACAGAACAACTCACAAACATAAAACCCATCAATGTAAAATACCTTATTATAAAACTCCATTAATCTATTCCAAATAATCATACATAGACATAGCCAGCAAATGCTGGACTATGGAGGGAAGAAAAAGATAAAAAGAAACTACCTAAACCTAACCTACACTTACTGAAAATCTACAGCCGATTCTGAAAGAAGAAAACTAAGTATTATTCTCATAAGAGAGAGCTTTAAACCTAAACCAGGCTTAGGTTTATATAGCAGTCAGCCTGGCGGCGCATTAGGGTTAGGAAACCCTAATTTTAACGATGCCACATGGCCTGATACTGTTCCTTGGATGCCTCAGGGCGCGTGCATGAGAATTTGAGCATTGGAATGCATGCCCTAATTGCTAGAAGTTCCCAGAATGTCCTCTACAGAAGTGAGGGAGAGTTAGAGTTCAAAGCCTCGCCAAGTAGCACGGTCTTCGCGAGATTGGACTTTCCTTCTGAGTGGCGCGGGAACTGTGTGAGCATTTTATTTCCCAATGGATCTTCGCGAGGACGTGATGTGCATTAGTTTCTAAACTGCGCAAGAGGTTTTTTTCTGATGTTTTGTATTCTGCGGCCATTGCGTGACAGCTTCGCGCAGAGATAC
This sequence comes from Chloranthus sessilifolius, assembly GCA_021018995.1. Lineage (NCBI taxonomy): Eukaryota > Viridiplantae > Streptophyta > Magnoliopsida > Chloranthales > Chloranthaceae > Chloranthus > Chloranthus sessilifolius. Next base: position 37,817,598 of record CM037586.1, read on the forward strand.
CTGGAGCTCTCTCTCCTCAGCTGATTTGAGCGAACTGGGCGAGGTATGAGAGTTGCTTTTCTTGAGCTGCACGAGACTGTGCGAGCATTTATATTTGAGCTTCACGAGAGCTGCGCGAAGTATAATTCTGAAATACATCTGTCAATCAACTGCACGAGAACAGCACGGACAATTGGAAATGAAGGCTTGGGAAGCTCGCGAGGACTGTGCGAGGCTTAATTTCTGAATCTTCTGAAGCCTGAGAAAGCTGTGCGAGGTTCAAATCTTTGTCTGGATTCAACTTTCATCCTTCTGAGGGGCTTCTGGGGATAAAGTGGGCTCCTTAACAGGGTTCAGGCTTTATTTTTGCTGCTGTTTATTACCTACAGAAATGACTTAACACAACTTTATTAGATTGCTAAGGGTCTAATAGAGGCTAAGTTAAGGGGTGAAAAGTGGTACTTTTTAGGTCTTAACAGTAAGCCCACGATGTATTTTGTAATTATTTTATCTATTTATGAAGTGATTATGTTTTCAATTCCATTTTGTAAATTTTTGGTTTGGCTTATTTTGTAGCTTGCTTCAACTTGTTTTGTGTGTGATGTTTATTTATTTAATATTTTTTTGAGTTTGATTCGATTGGGTTTACTTATTTTGATTTGGGGTGTGTTGGGGGGCGGTTTTTGTTTTAGTTTAGTTTGGTCTTAGTCAAAGCGTGTAGATGATGGGGGGCATTGCTTCGTAGTGTATATTTTCTAAGTTAGGAGTGTTTTTAGATTAGTCTTAACAAGGACATAGTTTGGGGTGGTGATTAGTGTCAAAAATTTCTTAATTTTAGGCCTGTAAATTTGTTGTTCTTGGCACATATTTTTTTATTTTCTTTTCTTTAGGAAATTACGCGCTTCACTCTGGGCGCATAAATAAATTGCACGCCAGAATGGACGCGTGCGTTTCAGGGAGTCGGAGGGTCATTGCGCGTCAGTGATCAGTCGTTTCACCGAATTAAACGTGTTTCAAGATGCGTGGGATCTGGGCAGCGCCTGGTTACTTGTTAAGACCTGAAAAGTATCACTTTTCACCCCTTAACTTAGCCTCTGTTAGACCCTTAGCCATCTAATAAAGTTGTGTTAAGTCATTTCTGTAGGTAATAAACAACAGCTACAATAAAGCCTGAACCTTGTTAAGGAGCCCACTTTGTCCCCAGAAGCCCCTCAGAAGGATGAAAGCTGAATCCAGACAAAGATTTGAACCTCGCACAACTTTCTCAGGCTTCAAAGGATTCAGAAATTAAGCCTCGCGCAATCCTCGCGAGCTTCCCAAGCCTTCATTTCCAATTGTCCGCGCTGTTCTCGCGTAGTTGACTGACAGACGCGTTTCAGAATTATACTTCGCACAGCTCTCGTGAAGCTCAAATATAAATGCTCGTGCAGTCTCGCGTAGCTCAAGAAAAGCCGCTCTCATACCTCGCGCAGTTCGCTCAAATCAGCTGAGGAGAGAGAGCTCCAGGTATCTCTGCGCGAAGCTGTCGCGCAATGGCTGCGGAATACAAAACTTCAAAAAAAAACCTCTCGCGCAGTTCAGAAAGTAATGCACATCACGTCCTCGCGAGAATCCTCACGAAGATCTACTGGGAAATAAAATGCTCGTGCAGTTCCCGCACCATTCAGAAGGAAAGTTTAATCTCGCGAAGACCGTGCTACCTGGCGAGGCTCTGAACTCTAACTCTCCCTCACTTCTGTAGAGGACATTCTCGGAACTTTTAGCAATTAGGGCACACATTCCAACACTCAAATTCTCGTGCACACACCCCGAGGAATCCAAGGAATAGTATCAGGCCATGTGGCATAATTAAAATTAGGGTTTCCTAATCCTAATGCGCCACCAGACTGACTGCTATATAAACCTAAGCCTGGTTTAGGTTTAAGGGCTCTCTCTTCTGAGAATAATACTTAGTTTTCTTCTTCTGGAATCGGCAGTAGATTTTCAGTAAGTGTAGGTTAGGTTTAAGTAGTTTCTTTTTATCTTTTTCTTCCCTCCATAGTCCAGCATTTGCTGGCTATGCCTATGTATGATTATTTGGAATAGATTAATGGAGTTTTATAATAGGGTGTTTTACATTTATGGGATTTCTGTTTGTGAGTTGTTCTGTACAGGGCTGCTACCTTGAGATCCTCCATTGCTAGGGTGTATTGTAAGTAATGGAGGACTGAGATTGTGGTTTACTCAGATCCAAGTGACCCGTGTGTCTGGGCTAACATGCTCCCATACAGGCCTAGCCCCACCACAGGACCCACTAGATCTGAAATCCCCATGGGAGCAATGAGCTTTTGTAGCCTTGTGAACATGGTGGTGGCAGCAATGTTTCTTGTCCTGTCTTGAGCTTTGTGAGGAGGATAGCCTCTGGGATAGTTTGTGACCATTCAAGTGGACAGGTTATAGCCTTAGGGTGAAGCCAATTCACAGACTCAAGACGGATTGTTCTTCTCTGCACTTGTGCCTATAGCCCTGTAAGAGATTGTGCTGAGACAAACTCCCCTGTATGTGTATAGACCCGCCATCAGATGGCAGATCTAGTTTGGTTATAGAGATTGTAGGCTTGCGACTAGATCACTGCAGTCTCTCTAACAGTGGACAGCTTGATCTCAGGTTATAGTCAAACTCTTGCTGGTTCTATGTGTCTGGGCTAACATGCTCCCATACAAGCCTAGCCCCACACATAGCACTTTAGAGATTGAAGTTCCCTACGGACTCTTGAGCTTGTAGCCTGGATGAAGTAGTGCCTACAATGATAAGCTTGTTCTAACCCATCTCTGGACTGTGGTTCCCCAATTGGATAGTCTGTGACCATTTAAGTGGACAAGTTATAACCATAAAGGGATTGGATCATGGCACAGAGATGAGTCGGGTTCTTTCTCCTCAGTGGTGATAAAGTAGCCATTGGACAAGACTTCTATAGGAGCAGATCTGAATTTGAGTTATGAAATCCATAAGATCTGAACCTCATAGCATACTTCTCACCCCTTTTATATTTATTTTCTCACTCCACCTTCTTTCTTAGCCCTTTCTATAGTTTAGGCATTAGGATACCCTGGAATTTAGAATTTAGTGACACTAAATCCCCTTCCATTAAGGATTGCCAGATCTTTAGCCAGATCTGGAGGGCCTACTAAAGATGGCTCCCTTGGAGCTTAAGATCAATTTCCCTGTGGGACAAACTCTTACTTATTAAAACTTGCTACAAAAGGCCATGTATCTTATAGGATCGTGTATTTTTAGGCTTGCTGCTCCATAACTCTCACTCTATCTTTCATTCATTTTTATTCTTCCCATTCTTATAACTGTCTTTAATAAAGTAAGTAGCAAGCACTTAAAATACTCCAACACATACCCTTTGAATATACAACTTAAAATAAGAAATTTAAAATCCGCACGTTCAGGCAATGCCCGAATCCGAATGTATTCGGAAAATAAGAAATCTCGGAGAAGCCCGGAGAAGGAACGCACCCTGGACAAATTCTGACAATAACAACCTTTTCCCACCCCGAGCCGACAGAAAAGAAATAGTGGCTCACGGAAAGCCACCCAGGATCTGTGGGATCCACCTTTGGAAGCACACCTTGGAAAGCATAACAAGGAGGAGCAACTAACACTGAATCTGCAGAGCTTACCGAGGAAAAATAGGCATCGGTCATGAGAACTCTGACCCCGCCTTATCCTTGGGTTTCATTTCTACCACCTTCTCTTCCATCTCCTTTCCCAATGGGGTGACACTTCAAGTTGGATTGAGAGCACCAACCCTAGCATCACCCAAAATTCCCAATCCCGTCCATTCTCAATAACCCACTTAATAATCATAACTCTTTGGATTCAATACCCGGGATACAAAATAGAAAGGAAGAAAAGACATTAATGAACAAAAAAAGCCCAAGATCACAAAAAAAAAGCCCCAAAACTTTTAATCCTATGTTTGAAAAAAAAAAAGATACAAAACAAAAACCCAATGCCTTTGGCTCACACTTATAAAAAAACTATACCTCCTAAATCACAGAGTGACAAGTGTCACATTTCTAAAAGCCTCCCAATCTAATTAAATCCAAACCAGACACATGCCACCCTAAAAACCCACAAATACACCCCAAGCCTAGATAAACCAATAGAATTAAAACACCCAACAACCACCTAGAACTTTTGAAAACTCACACCTATTAACAAGTACCATCTCAGATTAAATAAATGACTAAAACGAAATCCTAAACTTAAAAAAAAAAAAAAAAACTCTCTAAAAATGAGACCCTGACTTGTTTGGGACCACAAAAAGAATGCCCCCAGCAAGCCAAATAGAACCAAGTAAACCCACTAAACAAAACTCAATAAAGCAAATTAATTTCGGGATAAACTCTGAATAAATTAAGAATGAATCCTAACTCTAAGCGATGTCAAATCTCAAATAAATCAAATAAATCAGATAGGCCTGACTAATTCATTAATAAGTTTAAACAAATAAACAAGCACAATAAGCAAAAAACACCTCTTTATTTATAACTTAAAAATTTTATAAGTATCATTGGAGGCATACCTCTTGAACTTATAACCCAAAACGAAAACCTAGAACCTAACTTACAACCCAAAATGAAAACTGAAAACCCAAAACAAACACAAAGTGAGGAGCAGAGCGTCCAATCAAAGGCATCAGAAATAGCAGCGCCCGACTTGGAGCGTCCAATCGGAGGCTTCAGGAAGGATTGGTTGGGGAATACACCCCTCCACTCGTAGCACCTTCTCTTCCGCCATCTTCACCTCCTCCGCCGCCGCCTCCTCTATGCTTCTTTCACTGCTCCCTATACCGATGTGAAGGCTAGCCTCCTCATTCCCAATACTGCCCATTCCTAGAATAATGTCATCCCTGAGCATCACCTCAGGACAAAGATTACGTGAAATTACAAACATAGGAAGAAAGAACATCTCAATCGGACGGTTAGATTACCTGATATCACTAAAACAGGAATTTTAGAGCATCAGAGACTTAGGAAAAGTAATACTTGAGACTAAATTGAGAGATGAAAAGCAAATGAAGGCTCTCCCACTTATATAGAGTACATACTTAATCACGTGCTATCACACGTGCGTGTAACTCGATCACGCGCCAACCATATCGCGCCCAATCCAAAACACGTGCTTCGACCCGAGCGCATAATGAAACTATTGCCCGCGCTGCCTGAGCGACGCTCCGGTCACGTGCTCACTATAGACTGCATAACCCTATTAAATGACTCACTCAGGCCATGCAATATGAAAGGTCACCCGCACAATGACCTGGTGACGCCTCAATCACGTGCTATGGTTAGAGCGCATAGTCTAATCACACGCACACGTCTACACGAGTAAACAACCCTTCAAACCCCGATTGCACGCCTGAAAATAGGTGCGTAATCATATTGAGTGACCTAAAACAAGCACGCAATGTTTGACATTGGACGAAATCTACACCCTCACACCTTTTTATCCCGTCTTGATCAAAATTCTCCTATCCCATCGCATAGCCTCACAGGCTGCCCAGAGAGAAAGAGGGATAGCCATTCACCCTTCTCCAATCACATACCCCTATAGGAAACATTGACCACACCCCTGGTCCCATTGCGACAAGGCATACCTCCCTTATTGTGACACCATCACTTTCCCTCATCCCACCACGATTCCATTAGAGAGGGAGAACCCCATTGCATAACCCCGTCATGCATGTCCCATCGCGATAAGACACACACATGATACCACGTCAATATCCAAACTCATTGATCTAAATCAGCCGTCTCATCGCACATCCCCTCATGAGAAGCCAAAGACGAAGTCAATCACGGGGCAACCACAACATGATCTCATATAACCCAAGATCTGCCAAAGAAAGAAACATGACACATCTATTGCGCAAATATCCCATCAACGTCCCATCGCGGCACAGTAACTTCATCTCATCTTACATCAATCATACCCCTTGAAATCATCAACATGAAAACCTCGCATAGAGTTAAACCATCTAAAAATCCCATCGCTAACTATGATCTACCAATGTCTCATCACAAAAGCAGAGAACCTACCTCCCAAATCCTTAGCTACACAACAACCACATATAGATTCCAACAGAAAAAGAGGGACTCCTCCCAAGTCCCATCACGTCCCAAACACGAAAAAAAAATCCCACCAGGATCCCAGTAATGCCTCTATCAGACCTAATGTAGACCCCCAAGGTCCCATCACGTCTATGGTTCACTACGACAGAAAGAAAGAGAAAAGTCCTTGCATCCAACGCACTTGCAGCTATCGAGACTCACCCCGACACATGACCGAAGAAAGGAAAAGTCATCGGTGTCCCATCATGACATCACTTCCCTAAGATATTGCATCATAGTAATGACCGTCAGGCCCTGCCATAAAAAAATAAAGAAAAGAGAAGAAACCTCCAAAGTCCCATCGCGACACTACGACATCACCAGTCCCATCACGGGCTACACAGGAAAGTATCATCACTTCAGGTAAGTACTACCCTCTTCCTCCTTTACTCGATATTGCTTATAAATATAGTTAGCTATAATTTAAGTCAAAATATTTTCAAAACCCATCTCTCTCGACTTGCGAATCACTGTAGTCCTTCCATAAGAGACAATCATCAGTATTCGTCGAGAAGGTTAGACGGAGTAGTCGACATGCCAAGTGTCATCTTGACAATCACATAAACGGTTGGGTCCACAAATCCCGTACCGATGGATCTGCTCAGCGACGTCTCGGAAGCCACATTTTTTGCCGGTTTACCACCGAATTGATCTTAAGTTAAAAATCTCAAAATCTCAAAAGCTTTTACTTCCAAAACCAAAAACCTCTTACTCCCAAAACAAAACAAAAAACTAAAAAAGAAAGAAACCAAAATAAAAATGAATAAAGAGACTTCACCCACCAAAATTCACCTCAATTACTAGCCCAAACTGGCCATTTCCCTTGGGAAACCAAATAATGAGTATATTTAATCCAAGAACTTACAAATACCTATTGGAAAAGGAACGCCTGACGCGCATTGGTGTGAGCCATGATGCGCCCGACCTGACATGACTTGCGAAAGCCTTCTACATTACATGATTTTTATTATCGATCTCTGGACCTTATTCATGGACATTTGTATGATGTCCCTGATACCTCAACTGCGTCATATCCCTCTATTTGATTGCCCCCTGCAGCAGGTCGCGACATGCGATAAGATGCCCCTTGCACCTACAGATAGGATATGGTGATTCTCCTTTTTGTTTGACGGTCATTCACAGCAGGTTGCACCACACGATGGGATGCCCCTTGCACCCGCAGAATAGGATACGATGACTTCCCCCGTCGGCTGTCTATAATAGCAAGTCACGATACATGTTGGGACCTCCCTTGGGCATCCACGGTATGGAATACGCCTTTCGACAGCTACCACGAGGGCCCCCGAATGCTCCATTTTAGCTTGCACTGATAGATAAGAAAGCGAAGCATGTCATGTTAGCATCCTTAGTTCAAATTTATAAATTCCCAAGAGAAGCGAGAAGATACCTCGAATGAGGGGTGTCTACTTCTTCGACGCGTTCTTACTCTGTAAGAGTGCGCCGAAGAGGGGCATCTGTAGACACCCCCATTTTGCCCTCTCAAAATATATAAATCTATTCGGTCAACCTTTGACCTCGCCCGTGACTTTTCAGAAAGGACTTACCTTCTCTGAAAGTTTTACAACCCTAATACCAGACCATATATTGAAATAATAGTATATGGCTGGACACAGGCTGAAATAAGAGCTCTATGGCTCAGGCTCCATGACCCTGACATGGGAACCATGCACTGAAATAATAGTACATGGCTGAACACATGCTGAAATAATAGCTTTGTGGCTCAGATCCTAATATAAAGGAGACTATATACTGAAACAATAGTATATAGTCAGAATGAAGACTGAAATAATAGTCTTGCATTTCAAACCCCCTAACCCTAATATGGGATCATATACTGAAACAATAATATATGGTTGAACACAGGCTGAAACAATAGCTCTATGGCTCAAGCCTCATAACCCTAAATTGGGAACGATGCACTAAAATAATAGTACATGGTTGAACACAAACTGAAACAATAGCTCAGTGGCTTAGATCCTAACGTAGGGAGACTTTATACTAAAACAAGAGTATATAGTCAAAATGCAGGTTGAAATAATAGTCTGACATTTTAGACCCAACCTGGACCTGAACAACCCTGAATTATGCACCTAAAACTATGCACGCAATTCGATTATATGTAAAACCACAAACGTGCAATCAGTCCCCTCTCAGACCAAACTTTCTTTCCCTAAACCACCTCGAGACTTGATCACGTGGCCCACATGAGACGCGCGATCGGATTGAGCGCCCCACCAACGGCGCACAATTGGCTTACTCCCGACCTAGCTTCACTATCCTTGACCCCCAAGATTGTACGATTAAGTGCTCCTAATGAAGTACGTAATCGAATTGCGCACTCTGAACTAAGCGCTCAATTAGTCCTAACATTATTAGAGCTAGGAAACTCGGCTGAGCCAGTCAGCTGGTCGCTAATTGAGTCGGTGACCAACTCAAAGTGATTAAGCATCGGGAGACCAACGCGCAATTCAGTTAAATGCCTAAAAAAGAGCGCATAATTGAAGAAAAACCTATAAAAGCCTTTTTTAAATTTGGCCCAAGAAAGGGGCTAGAATTTTCGAGAGACTGAAAATTGAGAGGACAAAAATCACAGAGCGAACATAGAGAAACCGAGCCATGACTTCAGGATTTGAGCTTCAAGTTCTTCGGCATCCGAGCTTCGAATTTTGAGATTCCTCTCCACAACCCCGCCCTTAGGTAAGAATTTAGTTTTTTTAGTTTTCAACCATAGTTTTAGTTCTTAGGTTTAATTTTTTAAACATTAGTATTAAATTTACAGTCTTAGACCATAGCACCCTTTTAGACCATAATTTCAATCTCTGGTTCTAGTCCTTAGGTTCTAGAACCAGTCCTTAATCTGACGGCCTAATTCACCATCCCTTACGCTTTAATTCTATTATAAAATTTTGATCTACAGTCCTATCATTAATCTCTGGTTCTAGTTCTTAGTTTTTAGAACCAGTCCTTAATCATACGGTCTGATTTTTTAATTTCGGACCCAAATTCAATCCTTAGATTTTAAATTCTAGTTTTAATTCTTTAATTTAATATTTTAAAATCCTAATTCTTTATTTATTTTTCTAAAACTCTAGTTTCAAAATTTAATCCATAATTATAATCTAAAATCGACTCTAAGAATCCAAAATATAATATTATAACTCAAAAATCCAATTTGCTTTAACCTCTGCCACCCGATTTGCCCAAGGGAGCTTATGGAGGGTACTCAAGAACGAGACCAATTCTCAGCATAACGGGCCAAAAACTCCTTTTTTTAATAAAATTAATTTATTGGTTTAATTAGAATTAGTAAAATCAGTCCCGTTACTTTCCCTAGAATTTTAGTAAAGTTAGTTCCTTTATTTTAATTAGATTTTTTAGCATAGTTAATTCATTGCTTTAACTAGAATTTTAGTAAAATTAGTTTATTTACTTTAATTGAAATTTTAATTAGATTAGTTCTTTCGCTTTAATTAGAGTTTTGGTAAAATTAGTTTTCTATTCCAATTAGAATTTCAGTAGAACTAGTATATTGCTTTAATTAGAATTTCAATCAAATTAGTATACTTGCTTAAATTAGAATTCCAGTAAAATTAATATATTTGCTTTGCTTAGAATTTCAGTATAATTAGCATGCTTGATTTAATTAGAGTTTCGTTAGAATTGATATATTTGCATTCCTAGTACGATTAGGAGATTAATTAACTAGATTTCTAGTAGCATTAGGGAACTAAATTAATTAGACTCCTAGTAGGATTAGGAAACTTAATTAATTAGACTTCCAATAGGATTAAAAATATTAAAATTAACTAGACTCCTAATAAGATTAAAATATTAGATTAGGCCACTATAATAAATTCACACAATTAGACTCATAGTAGAATTAGGAAACTTAAACCAATTAGAATCCCAGCAATAACAGGGAAAGAAAAGAAAAACTAAACTATCTAAATTATAAGAAGAGCCAATGCTACGGACGTTCGCAGGCAAACGATTCAGTAAATAAGTAACCCACACCCGCTTTAAAGCATGATCACTGACATGTTGCAGCGTCGTTAAATACCTGCAGCTGGCGATCGCAACAAACTAGAAACCTTCCTAAAAAACTCTATTTTTTATTTTATTTCCAACATTCCAAACACCTCATTGCTAGAGTCCATTTGGACATAATTGGGCCACTGATTCAACGGGGACCCAGAGGAACCCAGAAAAAGCGCACACCAACAATTCCTATGCTCGTTTGGTAACTGTTGTTGTATACGAATTCGATTAAGGGTAAATGTTTATCCCATGATCCTTGAAAATCTAGCATACATGCTCGGAGCATATCTTTAATCACCTGATTCACCCTCTCGATTTGTCCATCCGTCCGTGGGTGAAATGTCGAGCTGAATTCTAATTTTGAGCCCATTCCTTCTTGGAAATGTTACCAAAACTATGATGTATATAGTAGGTCTTTGTCTGACACAATGCTAGCAGGTATATCATGTAATCTAACAATCTCTTTCAGGTATAATTCGGCATGCTTGATGGCTGTATATTGCGTACTGTAGGGTTGAAAGTGAGCAGATTTGGTTAATCAATCGACAATTATTCAAATGACATTGTACCCTTTCTGCGTTCTCGGCAATCCAAGGATGAAGTCCATGGATATGTTCTCCCATTTCCATTCAGGGATTGGTAACGACTGTAATAGGCCTAAAGGATGACGATGATCTGCTTTCACTTGTTCACAAACCAGACACTTTGCTACATACTCTGCGACTTCTTTCTTTAGTCCATTCCACCACCAACATTTCTGGATGTCCTGGTATATTTTAGTGCTCCCAAGGTGGATACCATACCTGGATTTGTAAGCTTCATCTAATATAGCGTGTCACAGGTCAGCATCAGTCGATATGCAAAGTCGGCCTCTGAATACTAAAGATCCATCCTCTTTGATAGCGAAGTTAGTCGATTTTCCATCCACTACTTATATGATGAATACCAACTCTTCATCAGTTAATTGTTGCTCGCAAATTCTATTGAAGAGTGTTGACCCAATAGTTAGGTTGGCCATTAAAGGTCCAGATCCTCTACATTAAATGTCATATCAATGAAGGCTAAGTCCTCAAATAGATGGCATTTGCAGTTTCTGGTGATGAGGTGTGATAACAGGAGATCAGTCACATAATATACCACTTTACCACCCTTAACTTAGTGATGCTAGGACTTAGTTTGTACTAATAAGTTACTGATGTGCAGATATTAAAGAAAAATAGCAAGAGAACCAAAATGTTAATATTCGTCAAAATAAACTCATAAAGCAATAAAAAGATGACTAAACCAAAAGGCGAATCTTCGCCTACTGAAAGATGAAAATTTGTGTTTTTATGATTTTGCGGAACGATGCAAATATAGAGTAGAAAATCGTAATTTATGATTCTTCAGAGGAAGCCTTTCAAAGGTGAAGCACAATACAACAGAAAGCGATTAATCGTAAGGTAAATAAAGAATCGTTCTATAGGAAACTGTGTTGCTAAAGAAAAGACGAACAATCATAAATGAAGAATCGTCCAGAGAGTAAAGCTAGAAAATCATGATTTACAATTTTATAGAAAAGACAGCTTCTGAAGATGCTGATCACGTGAGAATTTACACTGCCATTAGAAGAATTCTTGACTTAGAAGTCTGGCCAATCACAGATCTGAGAAGATTGATGAAGAAGACTTTTAAAGGATTCTCCTACTGAAATAAAGGAAGAAATCCAGAAGTACATCAACTGATTGAAACTAAGGAAAGATAAGATTAGAAGTAGAGTTATATTAGGATAGTTTTGTTTTAGTAGTTTCTTTTATTAGAATTAGGAGTTTTGTAAATCGACCCCTTATGATCTATAAATAAGAGGGCTTGGTATAGGAATTATTATCAAAAATATTCTCATTATCAATTGACGCATAAGGTTTGGTTTACTTTCGATCAAATTCGAATAGTTTAGTTTAAATAACCAAGGTTCCTCGATCACAATTGACGACTGGGATTGAGAGCTGGAAGATTAGAGTAGATATCTGTAGTTTCTCATAAGCAATTGACGACTATAACTGAGGGGTGAAAGATAGAATTTTATTGCTTCCTAGTTTAGATTTATTTTATTACAATTTTCTGCTTTGTAAACATCTTCAAGTTTTAATTTGAATTGACGACTCAGGTTGAGATTTAAAAATTCGTGTTATGGTTTTTATTTTCCATCTTTAATTTTTTGGAGTTTGATTGACGCGTAAATTTCTGGTAGATAAAAGATTAGTATAAATCTATATTGAAGGATGGTAGTTTTTGATTGACGCCCAAAATCTAGAAACTAAGATATTGTGTAATGGTATTTTAAAATTGTAAACATCCGATAGCTAAAGATTGTGGTTGACGGCCAAAATCTGAAGTTGGAGGATTTAGGATTTACTTTTATGCAATTTAGTTTAAGAAGCCATTCTTTAATTTAGTTTAAGAAACCATTATTTATTCTTTAAAAGATAAGTATAAGTTTTCAAAAAATTAGTATATACATGTGGAAAAACATATCCTTGTGGGAACGATCCTATGCTATGATATAATTTTCATTGTGCGCTTGCAATAGGTTAAGACTTAATGAATTAGATATACATAAGTAATCCAACGATCAAGTTTTTGGCGCCACTACTGGGGATAGCGTCTTATTTCTGTCTTTATATTAATTTAAGCAAGCAAGTATTTATCTTTATCTTTTTATATTTCTTTATATTTTTAACTTTTTTTATCACTTTTTAAATCTTTTGCAGGTTTATTCAGAGTGATGAATCAGAGTTCCAAGTTCCCCTGATCAGAGATGCTAGAGGTTCTGATTTATTTTCTCTCCCTTCTTTCTAAAATAAAAATTAGATAAAACTGAAAATAAAATAGACAATTGCAATAACTGTTTTAGCCCCTTGCTCTATCCTAACTTCATTATGGCAGCTAAACACCAATATGTGGCTAAGATGACGGGGAAATACTATGCATTGACACCTCTTACACCTCCCCCATGTATTCAAATACACCCTACAGCCAGTAATAAGTGTGACAGCCCAGATTTCGGCACCCCAAAACCCGTGCCGTCAACGGATTGGTGCTAAGGCCGAACCCCGAACGAATACATGGCATATCATTGCACAGCGGAAACAAAGTAGAACCATAACTAACTAACTAGCATAAACATAATAAGGAGGAGGTACGAATGCTTTCCACCAAAAGCTCAAAATGACGGTTCTAATTCCATATGAATGCCTATGGAAAAAGAACCAATAAGAACCACCGGTAAGGACCATTCCTTGCCGAAACATGGTTCACTAAAAAGAATTACAATCATCATCCAAAATAATTCTCTTGTACATCAACTCAACAACTCTAGCCTCTCAATTTTAGGCCAGATATATCAGGCCAAGCACACAGAAAACAACCCTCAGGGGGAATTTCTTCCATTTCCCCACCAGGTGAATAATCAGGATCCTCCCTCTCTGAAATCTCTACTCCAACGTCTTCACCTGAACCTGTGACATTTAGTAGAGGAATGAGCTTCATCCAAGCTCAGTAGGAAAATACTTATAGCATGCATATCATTGACAATTAACATATATCTCATGGCATAATATAAATAAAATAATTCAGAACATATGCATAGTTGTGAGTGTCATGGCATAAAACACATATGCGATGCTTTGTTTAGGAAACATAAATGCACACTCACATCTCAATCTCAACATATGAAAGAAAACTTAAAAGTGCTTTACTTAATATATTACATGAGGAACTATAGCCTCGAGCCCCCGATAAAATACCCACCATCGTCGTTTACGTGAACCATTTTCACATATATCCAAGGTCCCATAAAGTTTGACACTTGGCCGAACATAATTACCGTTGTACGATAGGAGTCACAAAATTTCACATAGCACAAAGGGTGTACGGATTGGCCGCCGTACAGGTCACGGATATCCTACCACGTCAGTCACGATTATACTACCGAGTCGATCAGGTATTCACATAGAACCTTAAATCGAAGTGCATACATATAGCTCATCGCTGTGTACAGTGATATTCATAACTTAGTTTGAAATTCTAAGTAAATCTTTACACATATATTGGATTGAATCTTGAAAGATTCCATAATTCCTACACATTTTGGAAACATACTTATGCATATGCCTTTTTGATTCAAAGTCATAAACGAAATCCACATGATTGGTTCAAAGAATGCATCATAACATAACACATGCTAACGTATTAAGTGCACATGATATCAAGTTTTCCCTACCTCAAAATCTTAACCCGCACATGCTCAATCCGCCGTTTAGGTTTGCTTTGCTTCACACAACACCAGGTCACCTAAACATATCAAATTCATGGTTCACATATCAGAATGATGAACATACTATGAAAACTCCCCTCAAAATTTCACAGTCAAAACTCAACAAAAATTCGAATCTGGCAATTTCGATCGATCGAATCCCTATTTCAATCGATCGAAACTCAATTTTGATCGATCGATCTCATATCGATCAGTCGACTTTGCAGAACCAAATGCCCATAACATAGTTCGATCGAACGATCTCTATTTCGATCGGTCAAATCCCTCTGAATCCAAAAGCTTATAGTGCAATTTCAATCGGTCGATTTATAAATCGATCGATCAAATTTACAATTTGATCGATTGAAAATTAATTTTAATCGATCAAATCCTGACAGTGAAATTTCTAAAACCTTGTTATATATGTTTCGATCGGTCGAACTATAAGTTTGATCAAACGAAACACATTTCGTTCGATCGAATTTATTTCTATCAAACGAATTTCCTTAAACTTCGTATTCAGACCTCTTAAGTCAATTTCGATCGATCGAATCTAATTTCGATCGGTCAAAATTGACAAATTTCATTGGAAGTTGGGTTTTCTCATCTTCTTTCTGTTCTTTCTCAAATCTGATCGCTTATCTTATCATTTTTCCGATCTAAACACCAAACAAACATCCCTAACAGAGATTTACAATTGCACATAAATTTTTTACCTTAGATTTATCAATTCTCGTGATCCATAAATGCACATGTAACTAGGGTTTTGTAAGTGAGCTAGGTCCGTTCTGATTCGATCAAACCCTTCGCTTCACACTACACGAACGAATCGTTCATGCATTCACACTAAATCAATGCCCTTTATTCACCCTCTCTCTTCTTAACTCCAAATCATAAGCACTAAAGGGGGGTATTCAATTCAAAAATTAATAAGGTTATTTATTTCCCTTCATTACAAGCCTAGTCTCAGGTGTTAAGCACCTGCACTAAGTTAGGTGCATAAAGTCCACTGATCGCCTATCACATCATATCCCCCATCTCTCACTCCAAATATAAATTGTAGGATCTAATCCAAATACTTTCCCAAGTCTATCAGTACGGTCTTTGATGTGTGGACAGTCATGCACGCACACCGAGGCTTATTGTTCATAGGTCAAACTTGGAGACATTATATTCTCTCCACCTTAGGAATTTTCGTCCTCAAAAATTGATCTAACTATAAGGTGTAGACACCAGAAGGGTGACCTCGAAAGGTACCACACATGGCTAAACAAGCCTTTTCATAAATAAAATTTCTACACACCTACGCAACCCATACATTACAAATTCTAGCAATTTCATCCTAAACATAATAAGATAAGATAATGTAAGCACACATACTAACGTACTTATCTAGCAAATTCTATTCAAATGCATCAATGACCACCAAAATATTAGCATATAGCTATATGCATTCAAAATAAATATAGGATTGTGATGGCCACGTCACCACAGTTATAACAAGCAAAAGAAATGGGTGTGGCAACCATGCCACAATAGTTAAAAAGGTATACATTCATCCACCAAAAGTTAAATATCCAAACAGAAAAATCTCTCAAGCTCACAAATCATCCAAACACGTCATGCATCTGCTCCCCCCTCTCGACCAATAGGCTCGTCAGCTCCCTCGGCCACATAATCAGTTTGATCCTCGCCGGCCACCTCATCAGGCTGTGGGTCCTCTACAGTGGCGCTTGACGTAGAAGCTCTGATTAGCTGCGCACGCATGGCCGCCATCCTCTAAAGGTAGTTGGTAGGGTACATGGCTTGCAAGGTGTCCCCCACAAGCAGCTCGTAGTAATCCAGGCGTTGATTGAGTTGGCGATTACTCTCTTAGATGAGAGCAGCTAACTCCTCATTGGCCATGGGAGCTGCCTGATGATAGGGTGGTATCGATACGTAAGCTGGCTGATGTACTGGAGGGATGACATCTGGCTGATCTTGAAGAGGAACATTGGGAGCTGGTTGGTTTGGTTGTGGTGCATCTTGAGCAGGCACTTCTTGGGGTTGAGGAGGGATAGGAGGTAATTGAAGAGCTGGCTAAAGGTGTGGTTTCAGCCGATTGTAGGCTTTCCTCCACTGTTTGAAGGTGTAGAACACCACATTGTTAGAGGATTTAGGCTCTCGCGATGAAATTTTGTGTACGGTGATCGCCGAATACTCGTCAAACATAGTCGAAATAAGGCTCGCATACGGGATGTATTCCTCGGGCTTTTCCGCCCACCTAACAATTTCTTTCTCCCATGTTTCAATCCCTCAAAAACCATAGCAACGACATTAAACCATTGACCTTCAAAAGCAGAAAATAGCGCTTGCATCAACACCCCTAACTTCTCTGTCTTGTGTCGAATGGGGTACAAGTTGCATTTGAAGGTCGTATCGAGCATCCACATATAGCTCGATAGATCCGCTCGTTTGATGGCTCGACCAGAGGCAAGTCGACCCCTTGTCATCTTTTCTGCGATTAGTAGGCGTGGTATATCCTTTTCATTTGGGGGCAATAGATCAATGTCGTCCCCATAACTCCCAAAGCATTCTAAGGCCTTACAAGAAATTGGATAGGTAAACACGTATGTTTTTTCAAAAATCTTGGTGCAAATAGTAGTTTTAGGGTTCGGGCCATCAAACATATTTTAGTAAAAGAATCACATGAGGCGAGTATAGTAATATGGATGGATGGGTTTCAACACGTTATCCAATCTAGCCTTACCTAAATAGTCAAGTGCCCAAGCGTCAACGCCGGGCACATTGGGCGTCTCAAATAGGGCTGGATCTATGGTATATTCATATGCAAACCCCTTCTCAGCCCACCATTTGGTTGGTTGGTCAGGTTGTGGTGCTTGTGAAGTGGCTGGTGGCTCGGCAATGGGTTGCGGTGGGGGGTTTGGTGGTGGTTGCGAAGGACCAAGTGCGGTTTTGGGTTTCTTTGATGTGGTTGGTTTCGAGGCTAATCTCGTCTTAGGAGCCATAGGGTTACAAAATGAAAACCTAGGGTTCCTTGAGAATCAATAGAAAATAGGCGAATTAAGTGCGAAATCACAAGGAATGTTTAGGGCATTACCTTTTAGAAGAAGTTTGCATTTGATTCCATAGAGAATCCACACTGAATCGGTCGATCTTTTGATCCCCCACTAGAAACCCACGAAAGCCCTAAGCGGAAACCCCCAAAATTCTAAAATTTTTGAACTAAAATGAGTCCCCAATCATATATATATAACGCACTTTGATCGATCGAATCAATTTTGATCGATCAAAAGTCAATAAAACAAAACGAAAAGGTGATTTTGATCGATCAAATTTAATTTCGATCAGTTGAATTTGAAATTTGATCGAACGAATAAATTTCTATCGATCGAGTTGTCTCAAGTGACCCCTGACCTTTAAAATTTTCGTTCGAACGAAAAATCTTTTCGATCGAACGAAAATTTAGTTCGACCGAATGAATTCTCTTGTTGATTGAACGAATTTTAAATTCTATCAATCGAAAATTAATTCAATCGAACAAATTTATTATGCCCTTAATGTATTGAATATCAACTTTCTGCCTGGGCATTTTGATCGATTGATTTACACTTTGATTGATTGAAACTATTTCGATTGAACAAAATTTGCAGAAAACACTCAATTTTGTGTCTTTGAGTTTTCTTTAACAATTTCTAACTTTAAACTTCAAACTCACTTACCTTATTCATCATTCAAATTGTTTACATGCACTTGAAGTCATAGCGGTCCTTTACAAAATCCTCCCTCTCTCTAGATCACAAAAATAAAGAGGGATACTAGGCACGAATCTCGGCTTCGCATTCCCACGTCTCTTCCTCTCTAGAATGATTCTTCCATTGCGCTAACACCAAAGGAATTCATTTTGTTCGCAACACTTATTCAGTTCGGTACAAAATTTGCATTGGTTCTTCTATGACCGTCAGATCCTTGTAGACTTCAATTGGTGGCACATCGAGGATATGAGTTGGGTCTCGCAGTATTTTCGTAACATAGAAACATGAAATACGTCATGCACTCTATCAAGCTGCGGGGGTAATGCAACCCTATATGCAACTTCAGTCACTCTTCCCAATACCTCGAACGATCCAATATAGTGAGGACTCAGTTTTCTGCACTTTTCGAAGTGCATCACACCCTTCATTGGAGATATCTTCACAAATACATGATCTCCCACTTGAAAATCCATGCTCGATCGCTTGATGTCCGCATAGCTCTTCTGTCGACTCTGTGCCGTCTTGATTCTTTCTCGTATAATACGAACGGTGTCGGCATTTTTCTTTATGACTTTTGGTTCCAATACAAATTTGTCACCTGTTTCCTCCCAGTTGATCGGAGACCTACACCTCCGTCCATATAGTGCTTCATACAGAGCCATCCTAATGCTCTGTTGAAAGCTATTATTATACGTGAATTCTATCAACAGTAGGTGCAGATCCGATGATCCCTGAAAATCAATCATGCACGCTCGAAGCATATCTTTAATAATCTGATTGACTCTCTCTGTCTCACCATCAGTCTATGGATGAAATGCAGAACTCAATTCCAATTTTGTGCCCATACCTTTTTGAAATCTTTGTCAAAATATCGAGGTGTACAACGGATCATGATTGGACACGATGCTTGTCGGAATACCATATAGTCGGACAATTTCTCTCATATATAAATCAGCCAACTTGCTTGTCGTATAAGTCGTGTTGTAGGGCAGAAAGTGTGCCGACTTCGTCAGTCAATCTGCTATTACCCATATAGCATTGTGGCGCCTCATCGTCCTTGGTAATCCCATAATAAAGTCCATAGAGATAGACTCCCATTTCCATTCTGGTATTGGTAGAGGTTGCAATAGACCTGTTGGGTGTCTATGATCCACCTTTACTTACTGACACACCAGACATTTCGACACATATTCAGCAATGTCTTTCTTCAATCCTCTCCACCAATAACTCTTTCGCAAGTCCTAGTACATCTTACTACCACTAGGCTGAATGGCATACTTGGACTTATGAGCTCGTCCAATATGGTTTGCCTCTGTTCGGTATCAACCGGTATGCATAACCTTCCACGAAATAGCAATGATCCATTGTCCTTAATAGAGAAGTCGACACTTTTACCGGCAGTCACATCTTGTCTCAACTTTAAGAGTTCTGCATATTTCATCTGGAGTTCATAGATGCGATCAAAAATCGTTGGTCATATGGTGATACTCACTAGCAATGCACCGGAACCCTTGACCTCAATGTTCTTATCATACAAAGAAAGGTCTTCGAATAGTTTTCATCGATGAAGTCCCATAATGAGACTAGCCAACTGAGCTGAATTCTTCCTACTCAATGCGTCTGCTACGACATTTGCTTTACTTGAGTGGTATTGGATAGTGCAGTTGTAGTTCTTGAGAAATTCAATCCATCTTCGTTGCCTCATATTCAATTCCTTTTGCGTAAACAAGTATTTGAGGCTCTTGTGATCCGTGAAAATCTCAAAGGTCTCACTGTATAGGTAATGTCTCCATATCTTAGTGCAAAGATCACTGCGGCCAACTCTAGATCATGTGTCAGGTAGTTCTTCTTGTACTCTTTCAACTGTTGCGATCCATAGGCTATGACTTTACTGTTCAGATTCAATACACAGCCCAAACCACCATATGACGCATCACTATAAATAGTAAAACCCCCGCTACCTGATGGAATAGCCAACACTAGAGCAAAGATAAGTCATTTCTTGAGTTCTTGGAAGCTCTCTTCACATTCACTGGTCCACTCAAATTTCATATTCTTTCTTGTAAGTCGGGTGAGCGGTCCTGAAATCTTGGAGAATCCTTCCACAAATCGTCGATAATATCCAGCTACACTAAGGAAACTGCGAATCTCAGTCACAGTCTTGGGTTATTCCCAATCTACTACTGCCTCGATCTTCGTTGGATCTACAGTCATGCTTGCTTCTGATACTACATGATCGAGAAAACTCACTTGTTCTAACCAAAACTCACACTTGCTGAGTTTGGCATATAACTAATGCTCATGTAGAGTTTGCAAGGCGATGCGCAAATGATGTTCGTGTTCTTCTCTGCTCTTGGAATTAATAAGAATATCATCCACAAACACCACTACACATGTATCAAGATGTTGTTTAAAGACCCGATTCATGAGGTCCATAAATGAAGATGGTGCATTCATCAAGTTGAAAGGCATCACTAAGAACTCGTAATGCCCATATCTAGTTCTGAATGCTGTCTTCTACACATCTTTGGCCTTAACCTTTACTTGATGGTACCCGGATCTCAAGTCGATCTTCATAAAAATTTTTGTCCCTTGCAACTGATCAAACTGATCGTCGATCCTGGGTAAAGGTTACTTGTTCTTGATCATCAGTTTGTTTAATTGACGATAGTCGATGCAAAGTCTCATCGACCCATCTTTCTTCTTAACAAACAAGATCGGTGCTCCGCAAGGGGACACACTGGGTCTTATGAAACCTTTATCCAACAATTCTTGCAATTTCTCCTTCAATTCTTTTAATTCGGCAGGAGCCATTCGATAGGGGGCTTTGGAGACTGGTTCTGTGCCTGGAGCTAAGTCAATTGCAAATTCGATCTCTCGGTCTGGTGGTAATCCTGGTAATTCATCGGGAAATATGTCCTCAAACTTATAGGCAAACAGGATATCGGTGATGACATTCATCATTTCCTTTTATTCTTGTAGGAAGGCTAAATACCCTTCGCACCCATTCTTCATCATCCGCTCAATTTGCATCACGGAGATGATCGGCACTATCTTCCCCTTCTCACCAATAAATCGGAAGGATTTCTGTCTTGGTGGATGAAAAGTAATTACTTTTCGTAGGCACTCAACGCTTGCATGATACGCGGATAGCCAATTCTTGCCAAGGAGTACATCAAGTCCTTGCATGTTCAACAAAATGAGGTCTGTTATGGTCTCTTGATCCTCCACTTGAACAATAGCTGATTGGCAATAGGTGTCTGCGGTTATACCTTGGATTACATCGTTACTTGTACGGGCGTCTTCATCTAGAAAGTAAGTGAATGAATTTAAATATAAAAAGAAGGTTATACCTTGGATTACATCGTTACTTGTACGGGCGTCTTCGACTGTAACGGCAAAAGTGCGGCCTTAGATAACAGGTCGGGTGGAATGTGTAGGCCTCTGCGCCGTAGCAGTCAAAATAGTGCCCTCTTTCTCATCTCAGGGCAGTCTCGTATCATATGGCCTATCTTCCCACATTTATAACATCCTCTCGTGTCCTGTCTATAGTTAGATGTTTTACGTGGTTTGCCGCAACGGGCACATTTTACTTGTGGATTTGAAGATGCTGCTCTTGAAGATCCCTGTGTGACTGATGCTCCAGATGTTTGGGTCTGAGCAGGGCCCTCTCTATGGAACGGTCTCGTAGGAGTAGATGCAGTAGGTCTTTGATAACTCGTGTAGGGTGATCTTGAAACTGGAGTAAGTGGTGACAACCTCGGCTTTTTATTCCCCGAGTTGTAGTCACTCGCTCCCCCCTGACTTACTTTATTCTTCAAGTCATGCCTCTTATACATACTATTTATATCTCTCTATGCAACGATGGCCTTTCCCATCACTTTGACACCCTATCCTGAATATTCGGTCTTAGGCCTTCTTTGAATATATTGGCCTTCATTTCTTTTGTAGCTACCAATTTTGGAGCAAACCTTGATAAATGTATAAATTCATTACCGTCCTCCCGTACGATCATGCTCCCTTGTACGAGATTGGCAAAATCCTTCTTCAACTGATTCCAAACTTGTTTAGGAAAATACTCCTGGTTAAACACCCTTACAAACTCAGCCGATGTCCACTGGTCTTGTAGACCCTCAACTTCCCTCTTTCTTAATGCGGACTTCCACCAAGCATCGGTGTTACCTTCAAGTTGGAAGGAAGTCCAACCAACTTTCTCATTTTTAGGGTTCTAGAGTCTTTCAAGTAATTTCTCCATCTGCTTCAACCATTTCTTCGCTTTAAGCGGATCTGTCTGCCCTTGAAATATCAGAGGTCTCAATCTCCTGAAATCCATAAAAGAAGATGACAATAGTGCAGGAGGAGGTGGTGGTGGCTGCTGCTGATGGCTGACATTATTGACGGCCAATAATGCCGTCTGCTCAGCCAAAAGAGCAGTCTGTTGGGTCTGCTGAGCCATAGCAGTGGCTATGGCTTCCATGGCTCTAGCCATCCTATCCACTGACTCATCTTGATGACCCCTCTCTGCCTCAGGAGGTGGTCTTTGCTCTCCTCCAGATCCTGAAGGAATATCATCTATACTCCTCACACTTCGCTGGCGACCTCCTCTAAACCGACCCTTACCGCGTTGATCCATTGGAATCTGTTACAATGAAACAAAGGTCTCATTAACAGATGGTCCCTAGTATCCAAAAAAATCTCAATCTCGAAATGGTTTAAGACTTGTTAGACATCTCTAAAGTCATTGCTCTGATACTAACTGTGACCGCCCAGATTTTGTCACCCCGAAACCTGCGCCATCAGCGGGTTGGCGCTAAGGCCGAACTCCGAACGAATACATGGCATATCATTGAATAGCAAAAACAAAGTAGAACCATAACTAACTAACTAACATAAATAGAATAAGGAGGAGGTATGAATGCTTTCCACTAAAAGCTCAAAATGACGGTTCTAATGCCATATGAATGAATATGGAAAAAGAACCGACAAGAATCACCGGTAAGGACTATTCCTTACCGAAACATGGTTCACCAAAAAGAATTACAATCATTATCCAAAATAATTATCCTTTACATCAACTCAACAACTATAGTCTCTCAACTTAAGGCCAGATATATCAGGCCAAGCACACAGAAAACAACCCTCAGAGGGAATTTCTTCCAATTCCTCACCAGGTGAATAATCAGGATCCTCCCTCTCTAAAATCTCTGCTCCAACATCTTCACCTGAACCTGTGACATTTAGTAGAGGAATGAGCTTCATCCAAGATCAGTAGGGAAATACTTATAGCATGCATATCATTGACAATTAACACATATCTCATGGCATAATGGAAATAAAACAATTCTAAACATATGCACAGTTGTGAGTGTCATGACATAAAACACATATGTGATGCTTTGTTTAGGAAATATAAACACACGCTCACATCTCAATCTCAACATATGAAAGGAAACTTAAAAGTGCTTTACTTAATTTATTGCATGAGAAACTATAGCCTCGGGCCCCTAATGGAATACCCACCATCGTCGTTCACGTGAACTATTTTCACATATATCCAAGGTCCCATAGAGTTGGACACTTGGCTGAACATAATTGCCGTTGTACGGTAGGAGTCACAACATTTCATATAGCATAAAGGGTGTACGGATTGGCCGCCATACCGGTCATGGATATCCTACCGCGTCAGTCACGGTTATACCGCCGAGTAGGTCGGGTATTCACATAGAACCTTAAATTGAAGTGCATACATATAGCTCATAACCATGTAAAGTGATATTTATAACTTAGTTTGAAATTTTAAGTAAATCTTCACACACACATATTGGATTGAATCTTGAAAGGTTCCATAATTCTTACACATTTCAGAATCATACTTATGCATATGCCTTTTTGATTCAAAGTGATAAACGAAATCCACATGATTGGATCCAAGAATGCATCATAATATAACACACATGCTAACATATTAAATGCACATGATATCAAGTTTTTCCTACCTCAAAATCTTAACCCGCATGTGCTCAATCCGCCGTTTGGGTTTGCTTTGCATCACATAGTACTAGGTCACCTAAACATATCAAATTCATGGTTCACATATCGGAACGATGCTAAACATACTATGAAAACTTCCCTCAAAATCTCATAGTCAAAACTCAGCAAAAATCCAAATCTGGCAATTTTGATCGATCGAATCCCCATTTTGATCTATCGAAACCCAATTTTGATCAATCGACCTCATATCAATCGGTCGATCTCATGTCGATCAGTCGACTTCAACAAAACCAAATGCCCATAACACAGTTTGATTGAACGATCTCCATTTCGATCGGTCGAATTCCTTTGAATCTAAAAGCTTATAATGCAATTTTGATCGGTCAATTTATAAATTGATCGATCGGATTTATAATTTGATCGATCAAAAATTAATTTTGATCGATCGAATCCTGACAGTGAAATTTCTAAAACCTTGTTATATACGTTTCAATCGATCGAACTATAAGTTTCGATCGAACGAAACACATTTCAGTCAATCGAATTTATTTTGATCGAACGAATTTCCTCAAACTTTGTATTCATACCTCTCAAGTTGATTTCAATCGATTGAATCTAATTTCGATTGGTCGAAATCAATAGATTTCATTGAAAGTTGGGTTTTCTCATCTTCCTTCCATTCTTTCTCAAATCTGATCGCTTATCTTATCGTTTTTCCGATCTAAACACCAAACAAACTTCCCTAACAGAGATTTACAATTCCACATGAATTTCTTACCTTGGATTTATCAATTCTCGTGATCCATGAACGCACACATAACAAGGGTTTTGTAAGTGAGCTACATCCGTTTCGATTCGATCAAACCCTTCGCTTCACACTACAAGAAAAAATCATTCACGCATTCACATGAAATCAATGCCCTCTATTCACCCTCTCTCTTCTTAACTCCAAATCATAAGCACAAAAGGGAGGTATTCAATGCAAAAATTAATAGGGTTATTTATTTCCCCTCATTACAAGCCTAGTCTCAGGTGTTAAGCGCCTGCACTAAGTTCGGTGCATGAAGTCTACTGATCGCCTATCAGATCATATCCCCCATCTCTCACTCTAGATATAAACTGTAGGATCTAATCCAAATGCTTTCCCAAGTCTATCGGTACAGTCTTTGACGTGCGGACAGTCAAACACACATACCGAGGCTTACTGTTCACCGGTCAAACTTGGAGACGTTATAATAAGACTTTTGAAATTATGCCCAATGTGCTTCAAATACTTCTGACTTTTCATGGGCTAATGGACAAAGACCCCTATTTGCATTTATATATATTCGTGAAAGTATGCACTATGATTCAAATTAAGAACTTGACAGAAGCATCCACTTGGATGAGGCTGTTCGCATATTCTTTGAGAGATGAAGCAAAGCAGTAGATAAACTCTTTAGCCAATAATTCGATTGTCAATTGGGAAGGACTGGAACGCATGTTTCTTATGAAATTCTTTCCAATCTGCAGGTCAAATAAAATCTAAAATCTGATTATAACATTTCATGAATTCCTGAATGAATCTCTTCAGGAATGTTGGCACCGTCTTAAGGATCTTCTGCACAAGTGCCCTCACCATGGGGTTACGCATTGACAACTTGTACTCACTTTCTATGAAGGCCTTGATGATGCAACCCGACACATGATTGATGTGGCTTGTGATGGTATATTTCGTAAATTGATAGTAGAAGAATCTTGGGAACTATTTGAGACCCTTAGCGAGAAATTGGTGCAACACCATCAAGTGAGATTGATTCAGAGACTTTAACAAATATACTTCCTAAGCAAGGAGGACTATATAAATTACAGTCAATGATGAAAATTTTTCCGAGGCTGAAGCTATGAAAAATAAGAGTTCAATCTCTGGTGGGTATAAAATCATACCCAACATCTCTAAAAAGAGAAGCCTGTGGTCCTAACCGTGGCCTAACTCAGGCAGTTTCCCAACCTCCAACTATTTCTCCTTACCCCACAGAAGCCCAAAACTATACTGCTGCAGAGAAAGCCTTGTTGCAAATAGCTAAAAGCTGGATGCAACATGGCCGTATTCAAACACAGTTACTCAACCACCTTCGAAAATCTATCGTAAGGTTAGAAAGTCAAAGTGAGAAACTAACCCTTTTTGAGAGAGAGTAACTTATTTCCTTCACATGCAGTTGGTACGTCTGGAGGACGTATATTTATGGGAGGCACATCAACCCCCTTTGATTTAAATTGAGTTCTTCTAGAACTTGTCGAGCTACCGAGTCACTCGTAGCAAACCCCTGTAATATATGTATATAATTTAATATTAGAAAGTACTCTACGATTTATGATGTACAAGAGTGCATTCAATCGTAAAGACCTTCTTGTCACAGTCACCTTGAACGTATGGATTCACGATTTCTTATAGTCAAATCGTAGAGACTACGATTTGAAGTGTCATAGAGTCTCATTGTCATTCTACAGAATTGCAAATGATAGGGAATAGGCGATTCTAGTGATCAATCTTATCAACTATGTTGAAACTCGAAACCATTTAATTCATATAGGAAGTGGACATGCATCGCATTCAATTTCTCCACTTGCAAACTACCCAAGCCTGTGAGCCTATACACTGACATGTGAACCCTTCCCTTCCCTATAAAACCAGCCTTTACCTTCCCAAAAACTCATCTCTTTCATCATCCTTTCATACCCTAATCCTTATGATGAAGGAACACAACCATAGCAATTTCAGTAAAAGACTTGATAGAATCCTTGAGATACAGAAGGCTGAGCTCCTGACTGCAATACGGAAAGTAGATGATTTGTTACGCCAATGACCTGTACCAGATGTTGAATCATTCATTGATACTATCCTTTACCCTAAACCTAACCCAAATCTACCACCACATTCAAAGAACCCATTTCCCCACACTTATTAACCCTTATACCATCATAACCCACCTCGAATGCGAGCTCCTATATGATGATGGTGGGTTGAGTCGTACCTCGCCACCCCTCTCCATTACTTATCTTCTCTCCCTGCCTACGTTACAATCTTTTCGTAGAATCTTCACAAGGGGGCAATATAGGGTGAAGGGTGATCCAGAGATGTGTTCACTTCCCCATGCTTTACAGAACCTCCGCTGTGACAGTGCATTTATTCTAAGTAATACCTATGATGTGCTTTGTTTGGGGGAGGAATTTTGAAGGGCAGTGAGAAGTGTTCTGACAGCTCTTGGAGTAACGACCCTGTCAAGCTTTGGATACTCCTTTGGTAGGAAGGAATGAGAGACTAATCAAACGGTGGTTAGAAGCCGAGGATCGATCTTTATCGAAGACATCTTCTCTCGGACGTTGTTGCTAATGTCATAGATAGTGTGCCTAGATTTTTCCTAGGTTTATACTTTATCAGTTATTTTTTTTAGTACTTTAGATTTTCTTTTTCATGATCATTGTAAATATTTAGATAATATATGATGTTTTCTTTTAACTAACCGTGTAATTGTTACTAATTTTTTTTCTTTTTTTTTCTAAATTTTTTTTTTATTGATGTCTCTGAGAATAAAACAGATGTATTTTCCTCAAGTATGGGGGACGTTCTTTAAAGATTTTTTTTTTCACATCCGGTATACAATCAATAATTCAAAGGTAAATTTTAAGTGTCCCCTATTTTTTGTGCCAATGAGGGCATTGTCCAAATTAAGTTTAGGGGATACACAACTTTTTGTGTATAGTATTAGTTTTAGTTTGCTTTTTATAGTAATTAGTATATTAGTATATCAGTTTTTATTTAGTTTGTTTTTGCATATTTTTCTTTTTCTATTTTAAAAAATAAAATAAAATAGTTTTATAGTTGATTATTATATGAGAATTATGATAGAAAAATTATAAATCTTGAAACTTATGATCCATCATAGTAGAAGTTCAATAATCAAGAATATAGAACAGTTACAATTCATGTTTAGCTCGTTGAACAGTGTATTAGAATCAATGCTTGGAATAATAGATTGATTTGAACTACAATATTTTAGACTATAGTTTCAAAATTATAAACCAGTGAGCATTAGAGCCAAATTTTCCTTTCTTTGAGAGAGAGACTACTTCTGTTCAAGTCAACCTTTCTTTAAACTTTTATGCTTGTATGAAATCTCATATTATTAAATTTAGAATCAAAATATTTTATGACTATGATAACCTGATTTTTTGTCTAGAACTATCTATTAGAAATATCAAAACAATAAGGCATTTATGCTAGTAAATTGTAAAGATGATTAAAGGCCATCTTTTATTTAAATTAGAGCTAAAGAGCCAAAATCTCAGAAAATAACTTATCCTTTGAACCCATATTAGAAGCCTAAACCGAATTTCTTTGTATGAAAAAAATCTGATAGACCCTTAATCATATGTATTACCTAAAGTTTTCAACCTTTAACCCTTATATTTTCTGAGAGTTTAGAATGAAAAAGAAGGAAAGAAGAGAGTGAAAGGAGTAAAAGCAAAAAACAGATAAGGGGAATGCTAAAAGGAGGTACTGCAGAAGAAGTCAATTGAAGAATATGGGAAAGGAGTGAAAAATCGTAAAAGACGATTTAGAAGGAAAAAGAAAGAAAATTGAAAGAGCATGATTTTATAAGACTAAGAAAAGAACTGGGATTTATAAAATAAAATAAAAATTGGAAGAAAGAATGGGAAGAAGTTATTCAACTTTATGGATACTTATTGAAGTAGAGAAGAAGAAAAAGATAGGAGAAAGAAGAACTAAATTCTCAGAAAATTTTTGAATCCTTTTCTACCTTTCTTTGACACCTTCTGAAACCTAAAGCCCCATTACAAGCCGAAGGAAAGACTTTTACGATTTACGATTTGTAAAAGCATAAGCTTAGTAGAGATATGAATAGTAGATACTATGGATTACACAGAGAATTATATGAATAGAATAGATTATCTTTTCCATGAGATTAAATTTTTTGGCAATTATCCTTTGACTAAATTTTTCTGAAATATTATACTGTGAGAACACAAAAGTTTTGATATCCTTTTGAGAGTACGTCAATAATGAGTTTTTGAATGAAAATATTTTCTTAATCCGCAGTTTAGAAAAATTTATGAAAAATAAACTGTTCACTGATGCATACACTCCCTGCTTATTATGAATTGAAATTGTTGGAGTTCTAATCAAGGATAACTATTATAATGGAAAGTAAGGATAAAAGATTAGTAATTTTTAGAAAATCATAACAACTATGTGATGATCAACTTAATCAACTTCGTTAACTTAGTGTATAAAATTAATTTAGATTTTTTTTTACCTTTTATTTTCTTGTAAAATTTAAAAAATATTTTGAAAAATCTAATTATATTTAAAGTTTGTACGTAACTTCACTGAAAACCTTCAGGAGACTATAACTCCTCCACTAGGGATCACCTACGGGTTTTAACGGCTTGTTGCATATGCTAAATGCAATCGTGCTCCCTACGAAAGTGACATTTAAAAATCTTAGTTTAGGATGTTTCATATTTTTTGGTTTGCTAGGGACTAGTAAAACTTAAGTTTGGGGGTGTGATCAGTCATATAATATATCGCTTTACCACCCTTAACTTAGTGATGCTAGGACTTAGTTTATACTAACAAGTTACTGATGTACAAATATTAAAGAAAAATAGAAAAAAGAACTAAAATATTAATATTCGTTAAAATGAACTCATAAAGTAATAAAAAGGCGACTAAACCAAAAGAGGAATCTTCGCCTATAAAAGATGAAAACTCATGTTTTACAATTTTGAGGAACGATGCAAATATAGAGTAGAAAATCATAATTTACGATTCTGCAGAGGAAGCCGATCAAAGGTGAAGCACCATACAACAGAAAGTGATTGATCGTAAAGTAAATAAAGAATCGTTCTATGGGAAGCTGTGTTGATAAAGAAAAGATGAACAATCATAAATGAAGAATCGTCCAGAGAGTAAAGCTAGAAAATCATGATTTACGATTTTACAGAAAAAACACCTTCTGAAGTTGTTGATCACGTGAGAATTTATACCACCATTAGAAGAATTCTTGACTTAAGTCTGACCAATCACAGATCTGAGAAGAATGATGAAGAAAATTTTTAAAGGACTCTGCTGCTGAAATAAATGAAGAAATCTAGAAGTACATCAACAGATTGAAAGCAAGAAAAGATAAGATTAGAAGTAGAGTTATATTAGGATAGTTTTATTTTAATAGTTTCTTTTATTAGAATTAGGAGTTTCGTAAACTGACCCCTTATGATCTATAAATAAGAGGGCTTGGAATAGGAATTATCATCGAAGAAATTCTCAATATCAATTGACGCCTGAGGTTGGGTTTTCTTCCGATCAAATTAGAGTAGTTTAGTTTAGATATCCAAGCTTCCTAGATCACAATTGACGACTGGGATTGAGAGCTGGAAGATTAGAGTAGATATCTGTAGTTTCTCAGAAGTAATTGACGACTACGGCTGAGGGGTGAAAGATATAATTTTATTTCTTTCTAGTTTAGATTTATTTTATTGAAATTTCCTGCTTTGTAAACATCTTCAAGTTTTAATTTGAATTGACGACTCAGGTTGAGATTTACAGATTAGTGTAATGGTTTTTATTTTCCGTCTTTAATTTTTTGGAGTTTGATTGATGCCCAAATTTCTGGTAGATAAAAGATTAGTATAAATCTATATTGAAGATGATAGTTTTTGATTGACGCCTAAAATCTAGAAGACTGAGATATAGTGTAACGGTATTTTAAAATTATAAACATCCGATAGTTGAAAATTGTGATTGATAACCATAATCTGAAGTAGGAGGATTTAGGATTTACTTTTATGCAATTTAGTTTAAGAAACCATTCTTTATTCATATTTCTCAAGTAGTTTAGAAACTTAAAATATAAGTATAAGTTTTCAAAAAATTAGTATATACATATGCAAAAACATATCTTCGTGGGAACGATGTTATGCTATAGTATAATTTCGATTGTGCGCATACAATAGGTTAAGACTTAATTAATTAGATATACATAAGTAATCCAACGATCAACACGGTAGATGATTTTAAGCTCAACGCGTCTGCTACCACATTTGCCTTCCCTGGATGGTATTGGATCGACCAGTCATAATCCTTAAGGAATTTCATTCATCTCCTTTGCCTCAGATTCAGGTCTATCTGGGTGAATAGATACTTGAGGCTTTTGTGATTGGTGAATATTTCAAAAGTTTCACCGTAGAGGTAGTGCCTCCATATATTCAATGCAAAGATTATAGCGGCCAGCTCAAGGTCATGTGTGGGATAATTCTTTTCATGGTCCTTCAATTGATGCGAACCATAGGCGATGGCTTTATCATTTTGATTCAATAAACAACCTAGACCACTGTGTGACGCGTCGCTGAATACTACAAATCTCCCACTGCCCGATGGTAGGGTGAGTACTGGCGCGGAGGTCCACCTTCTTTTGAGCTCCTAAAAGCTTTGTTCACAGGACTTGGTCCACTCAAATTTGGCATTCTTCCTCATGAGCTACGTGAGTGGTTCAACAAATGAATCCTTCCACGAATCTCCTATAGTAACCAACTAATCCCATAAAGCTATGAATCTCGGTTACCATTCTGGGTTGCTCCCATTTCACTACGGCCTCAATCTTGGCTAGGTCCACTTTTATGCCGACTTCTGAGATGACATGGCCCAGAAAGCTCACTTGCTCCAGCTAAAATTGACACTTGCTTAGCTTGGCATATAACTTGTGATTGTGATGTGTTTGGAGAGCTAATCGCAAGTGTTGTTCATGTTCTTCTTTCGTCTTCGAGTAGATTAGGATATCATCCATGGAGATAACTATGCATCGATCAAGATGAGGCTTGAACACTCAGTTCATGAGGTCCATGAAAGATGTTGGTGCATTTGTCAGCTCGAATGACATCACTAGGAACTCATAGTGGCCATATCTCATGCGGAAGGCTATCTTCGGAATGTCTTCAGCTTTCACCTTCAATTGGTGGTAACCTGACCTCAAGTCTATCTTGGAGAAGAATCTCACTCCTTACAACTGATTGAATAGGTCGTCAATTCTTCAAAGGGGATAGCAATTCTTTATCGTCAGCTTATTCAATTGATGATAATCAATGTAGAGTCATATGGATCCATCCTTCTTCTTGACAAATAATACAGGTGCTCCCCATGGTGAAACACTCAACCTAATGAATCCCTTATCGAGAAGTTCTTGTAGCGGCTCCTTGAGTTCTTTCGACTCGACTGGTGCCATGCGGTATGGAGCTTTAGACACCGGCTCCGTGCCTGGAGCTAAATCCACTGCAAACTCTACTTCTTGATCTGGAGTTAAACCCGATAGTTTTCAGGAAAGACATCAGAAAATTCACATGCGATAAGGATGTCAGAAGTGTAAACCTTTGCTTCCTCCTGATCTTGTAAGAATGCTAAGTACCCGCTACATCCCTTATTTAATAATCTTTCAACTCGGATAGCAGATATCAAGGGAGTGACGACTAGTTGAGTACTGTAGAATTTGAATGATTTACCCTTCCTTGGCTAGAGAGTAACTGTCTTTCTATGGCAATCAATGTTGGCTTATTGTATGGATAACCAATCCATGCCAAGGATTACATCGAATCCTTGCATATCTAGCAGAATCAAATCAGCCCTTGTCTCATGACTTTTGATATCAACAATGACTGATAGACACACTGTATTTGTACTGACAGAGTTTTCGATTGGAATCGAATCTGCTAGGATAAACTCTAGTGGCTCGAGAGTGACACTCAATTCCACTGCAAAATGAGGCGTGATAAAAGAGTGGGTAGACCCCTGATCTATCAACACTCTTGCTTTATGATAACAAATATCACTCCTCTGATGCATGTGAATGGTACCTAATTTCAGACACATTATGTAATTAGATGTACATGCAAAATGTCATGGCATGCAAAAACAATGAACTCAGGGACTATTTCATTTTATGGATCTTCTTCATATAAAATAAAATAATTCAGATTGTCAACCCATAGGAAAAATCTTACCTTGGATCACGTCATTGCTGGTTTGGGCATCCTGTGCCGGTACAACATAAGCTTGACCTTGCATTGTAGGTCGTGATGGTCTCATTTGTGTCATGGTAGCAGTAGCCTCCTTCTTTAACTCGGGACATTCCCTAATTCTGTGTCCCATCTTCCCACAATGTAAACATGCTCTCGTAGTTTTCCTACATTCCTCAGTCTTGTGTGACTTTCCACATTTAGCACATGATTCTGCCGGCACTGATGACATGGCTCGGGAAGTAGGTTGGGCTCTCGACACCCCTGTGGTGGTAGGAAGTGTAGGGCGAAAAGGCCTCATGATCTTAGGATTAGGTGGCCTTGACGATACGGTCTGAGTTGCTTACAGGGCAGGTGGCAATAACATCTTCGGTCTTTTGTTAGTCTGCTTGGAGGCATTAAACCATGCTTGACTCTGCTTGCTCTTGTTCTGCTCCTCTCTTCTCTTATACATATTTTTGATGTCCCTTTTGGAAATATGGGCTAACTCCATGACTTCAGCGTAAGTTGTTGCCCTAAACAATGAGATCTTATCTTTGATGATGGCCTTCAAGCCCCTCTCAAATTTCTGAGCCTTCATCAATTCCGTGGCTATATGCAATGGTGCAAAGCGAGAGAGCCTGGTAAATTTGGCCTCATCCTCGCACATCATCATCTGACCTTATTCCAAGGTCGTAAACTTGACTTCCATTTGATATCTGACCTGCCGAGGAAAATAGTGGTCGTTGAACACTTCTACAAACTCTACCCACATACATGGGGCATTCGGGTTCATCTGCACCCTTGTCCTCTCGATGAACTTCCACTATGGGACCACCTCCTCTTCGAGTTGGAAAGATGCCCAACTCACTTTCTTTGATCTTCTCCATTTGATTCAGCCACTTCTCCGCTTCAAGCGGGTTAGTTTCTTCAGAAAAGCTGGGAGGTCTCATCTTCCTGAATTCTTGGAAACAAGAGGGTGGATGACTCTCAGCGAGTATTTCCATGGTATTTACCATGGTTTCTAGCAACTGCTGGTTGTTCCCAGCATCATTCCTTCCTCCTGAGGCATTGCCCATGTTGTTTCTGACTCCAGAGGCATGGCTGTTATTGCATACGAGAATCAGATTCAGACCGGTGGCTACCCCTTCGCCACTGGATACACCTCTGGAGTGCACAATCCTCGGTCTTCCTCTTCTCAGAGGTATGTTCACCTGTTATGATCAAATAAAAGCTTAATCCAGGTGATCGTAAAAATCTAGCCTAATGTACGATGGAAACTAATGTCTTTGCCTTAAACCTAAGCCATAGCTTCGATCTCCCATGAGACGTACAACCTTGGCTCTGATACCACCTGTGACAGCCCGGATTTTTTCTTACCCAAAAATCCATGCCGTAAGATTGTAGGACACAATTCAAATACAGAGTTCCCTTTGGTATTGGGATGATTTGATGACTTTGTGACAACTCGATAATTTACTGCATTTTCTTTTTAATTGGATGACCGGGCCATCAAGCATCTGGTAAGGCTATGTAAGTGCGGAAGCAATTGGCAAACACATGGCATTCACAAAAGATTTCCATCATCCTATACAACCACCAGTTTCGGCTGACCGTCACCTAAACAGTGGTTAAAATAACGATACATAACTATGTTTGAATCTAAATAGTATATTGTACCCAAAAGTCAAAAGCATAAAATAAACTACACTATGCAGACTCCAACGAGTCAGGGAAAGAACTCCTCGGGTTGTTCTTCCTCTTCTTTCGGGTTGTAATCGGGGTCCTCTTCTTGTTTAGGATCCCCTTCCGGTGCTACACCATTAGCTGTGACGTATAGTCAAGGGATGAGCTACAGTCCAAGCTCAATAGGGAGAAAAATAATACTAATCACATTTTATTCACACAAGTTCATAGGATGAAACGTAAACTAAAAACAATTGCAAAATTTATATTCATGCCAAATCCATATGCAAGAAGTTAACTAAAAAATGCATTTCTAAAACATGCGGTGTCATGATGCAGAAGTTGAGTGAAACAAATACATATTTGATCAAGGAACCATAATAGAACATAACATGCTAAGGAAACAAAATATATCGAAGAACTGACACATAAGAGCAAAACACGCAAGTACGTATCACTGTCGAAAAACAACGCATTAGTGTGAGTATCCCGTAGCGGGAACAGAGTTATCTGTAGCGGACATAGGGTCTTAACCCTAGGGACTCCACCCCTCTCTTGGAGACTCCACTCCCCTCAATGCTAATATGGCTTCAAATCTCACATACAAATATCATGTCAAAGCATCCTGTAGAGGGAACAGAGCAATCTATAGCAGACACATGGTCTCAACCCCAAGGACTCCACCCCTCTCTTAGAGACTCCACTCCTCTTTGCACATGACCTCAGAGTCAAACAGATCATAGACATCACAGAACAGAAAATCAGGCCAGAGTCGAAATTTAGGATTTAAGGACTCTATGCATTGATATGTCAGGGGCAAAATTCTATGATCATGTGCAAAGAAATCAAATTCTTAATCATTCCAAAGTTTCAACCATGAATGTATAATGCGATGCAAAACATGAGTTCATTTATTATCCATATCAGAGATTATGACTATTGCAGAAAAACATAATTGGCATTGAGAGTTTTCCCTACCTTAATATCAGAGTCGTGAGAAGATGATATAGTAAATCAAAGCGAAGATCTTATTTATGGTCTCCCGCATTTATCCTAGATCAAGATGTTCACCCACTACATGTTAGTGACTGAACTTACATGAAAAGGGTCCCCTTAGCTTCAAAATAGACTAGAGTTTACCCATTCAAAATAGGGGACCTCGCTATAGCGAGCTCATAGGGTCGCTACAAAGATCTCTCTAAGATTCAGCTCGCTACAATGAGCTTTAGAGGCTTTTCCCAGGTCACTAAAGTGAGCTCCAGGGGTTTCTCCTTTATCTCCCTACAGCGAGATTTCACAGAGCCTATTTTGGCCCGAATTCTCCTATAGCACTTGCTACAATGAGGGCTTCAGAACTAGCCTCGCTACAACCAACTCTAAAGCTTGCTACAGCGAGCCTGATAGAACTTGAAGTTCTTTGGCTCTCTCTTTTAAACCTGAAATCCACATTTTTCTTGCCAAATTCACATTCTAAGCATCCAATCCAACCTAGTTTCATGTGATAAAGTTAAAATGTGGATTTCTATCTCAGAATCTTGTGCATGCAATGATCGAAATCATCAAAATCGGAGATAAATGGTTGTTGATGTTCTCACGCTTCTGATCTTCGGTGTCTTCCTTGCACAAAATTCAGAGCTGACTAATTGACTATAATTTATTAAATCGAGGTTTATGGAGTTTGTTTAAGGTCTATACCTTCACAAATTTTCTGCATGCGATGTTTAGATTGTCGGAGCTGGGATTTTTGGTGTTTTGATGTTCTCCTGTTTGACCGCACGATCATAGATTTGGATATCAAAAGTGAGTTGTGGTCTACGCTCGCGAAGGAATTTTGTGAGGTAGTGTGAGGTTTCGAGAGGAATAGGTGGCTATGATTCGAACTTCTATAGTGATCGCAGCGAACGAAGAGTTTATCAGAGTGGATAGAGATCGTATTTAAGGGAAAAGGAGAATTTGGGGGAGATTCAATGGTTGAGATCTCTCAAGACATAGGGAATTCAAAGGGGATGAATGAAGTTTTTCTCAAGTTCTTTCCTCTCCAATCAATCGGTTCTTTAAAATCTCATGCATGCCTTATGCGTGAGAAGGATTTATACTAAGGGTCTACATTTGGTGTGCAACCGGTTCATCTAGTATTGTGTATTGGCTTATAAAAAGAGCATTGATTCGTCGCATAACTGATACTTTCATTTACGCTGTATTATATTGATTTACACTAAGGGCCCAAATTCGGTGTACTGTCGGTACCTTGAACTTGGCGTGCTAGTATGTAATAGTCATTACAAGTTTATGGTTAATGTCTACAAGGGTCTTGATCTCTTGACCTTTTAATCATAATCCAAACTTCCTTTTATCAGCAATGCCCTCTAGAAGTCTGTGCACTAATTTCACCATCTATACATGTCCTAATGTGAAGGCATACATTTGCCCCGTCGATTAGAATGACTGGTTTCCAAATCCTAAGGCGCAGATCACTTTTGGTCTCGAGTACAAGTAGCTACCCGGCGTGCTCAGGTTTAGGAATTTACAGGGTGTTACAGGTACTAATAGACCCTAGTTCTACGCATTCCTTCATGACCCCTCAATTTGTCACCAAATTGAGTGTCACACCCGAACCATTGGACTTCATCTTGTCCGTGTAAGTCCCCACAGGGAATTCAGTAAGCACAGTTACCGTTTGCCAATCGATCATCATTCTGATTGATGATCATGAGGCTTTGATGTGATCCTTGGTATGGATTGGTTGTCCACTTACCATGCCAGTCTGGGCTGCCTCCAGAAGGTAGTCACTTTTCATCTCACAAAGGGTGCGCCTTTCTGATTCTACAACATTAAATCAAATATAGCACTATTCATCTCAGCCATTCAAGCTCAATAATTATTAGAAAAAGGATGTCATGGGTACCTCGCTTTCTTACAAAACCAACGTGAGGAAAAGAATAATATCCCAGACATTCCTGTCGTGTGCAAATTCCCAAATGTGTTTCCTCAGGTCGAGTTCGCAATTGAGTTAACCCTAGGCACGAAGCCAGTATCTAAAGCCCCATACCGTATGGCACCAATAGAACTAAACGAACTCAAGGAACAGTTACAAGAACTCTTAGATATGGGTTCATAAGGCCGAGTGTTTCTCCATGGGGAGCACCTATTTTATTTGTCATGAAGAAAGACGGGTCGATAAGGCTATGCATTGACTATCGTTAGTTGAATAAATTAACAATTTTACTGCTACCCTCTTCCCCGAATTGATGACCTCTTTGATCAATTACAAGGAGCGATATTCTTTTCGAAGATAGACTTAAGATCAAGTTACCATCAGTTGAAAATAAAGGGCGGAGACATCCTGAAAACCACTTTCCGCACAAGGTATGGACACTATGAATTTTTTGTCATGCTTTTTGGGTTAACGAATGTGTCAGCATCATTCATGGACCTAATGAATAGAGTGTTCAAACCATATCTCGACCGATGTGTGGTTGTCTTCGTCGACGACATCCTCATCTATTCGATAACAAGAGCATATCACGAACAACATTTGCGTATTGCCCTATTAACACTTTGTGATCATCGATTGTATGCAAAGTTGAGCAAATGCGAGTTTTGGCTAGAGAAATTCAATTTTTTGAGATATGTTATCTCTGAGACAGGCATAACCATTGATCTAGAAAAAATTGAGGCCATTGTCAAATGGGAACAACCGAAGATGGTATTACAGGAGATTTGTTAAAGGTTTCTCTAAAATAGCAAGACCTCTCACTCAGCTCACCAGGAAGAATAAAAAGTTTGAATGGAGTGACTCTTACAAAAGGAGCTTCCATGAGCTTAAACACAAGTTGACTTCCGCACCGGTTCTTGCCATACTGTCAGGCAGTGAAGGCTTCGTGGTATTCAGCGATGCATCACACAGTGGAATGGGTTGTGTACTTAACCAACACGAAAGGGTCATCGCTTATAGCTCTCAACAACTCAAGGATCATGAGGAGAATTATCCGACACATGACCTCGAACTAGCAGTAGTCATTTTTGCCCTAAAGATTTAGAGATACTATCTCTACGGAGAAACGTTAGAAATCCTCACCGATCATAAGAGCCTCAAATACCTTTTTACTCAGAAGGGTTTGAATATGAGGCAAAGAAGGTGGATGGAATTCTTCAAGGATTATGATTGCTCCATTCAGTATCACCCAGAAAAGCGAATGAAGTGGGAGACGCATTAAGTCAAAATTCCTTTGCTCAATTGTCCCATCTCATTACGAGGATAAATAAATGGAGGTTGTTCGAAGAGATATCCTTATATGACACAAAGTTCGACGTCAAAGAATCAGGAGCCTTAATGGCTAATATTAACATCCGACTGACGATCTTTGATAACATACATGATCAGTCACAGAATATATCATTTTACCACCCTTAACTTAGTGATGTTAGACCTTAGTTTATTACTAATGAGATGCCATGTGTAAATATTTAGATTAATGAGCATATTAGAGCCAAATTATTAATCTTTGCCAAAATAAACTCAAAAAGTAGCAAGAATTATGATCGTGCGAAGAAATGATCCACTGGAACAAAAGCCCAGCCGATGAGCCAAGAAAAAGGAATGTCGAACGAACATAACTATCGAATGAGCGAAAAAAAGAAGACAGAGAAATCGTGATTCATGAATGCATGAAAAACTACGATTGGAGGAACAAAAATAAGATCTCGAATATTTGATAGAGTAAAAATCGTATAGACAGGAGAACAATCGTACACACGATTGTATGAAATAAAGCTCATGCTGCTGATCACGTGAAGTCTTTAGTCCCATGCACATAATTAGAAGATCTCTTGGATTAGAAGTCTGGCAACTTACGAATTAGAGAAGATTAGCAAAAGAAGTTAGAAGATCTCTGCTGTTAAAAGAAAGGAGAAAATTCCTACACGCATCTATCATCCAGAGCAAGGAAGAACTAGGATTAGAAGTAGAGTTATATTAAGAATCTTTTATTTAGAAGTTGTAGACACCCAAATTTGGCCCAAGGCCCGATTGAAACACATTTCAAGAGAGGTGGATTTCTGAGCTTTTGTTGGCATGTATGGAACCCTTAGGAATCACCCTAGATCCCTTAGGAACCTACCCCGAACCTTTAGAAATCAACCCTGACCCTTAGAACCCTTCTCAAACCCTAACCTAACCTTCCCAGGCGATAAGGAGGAGGGGTGCACCAGAACTGGTTATGACCCTCTGCAGTGACCAACTCTGATACCATTGAAGAGTAGAGATCGTCAGCTTTCCAACGGTCCAAGAATTGCCCCAATCAGAGATATATATCTGAAGATATGGTAGTCTGAACCCAAAGGGCAGGAGGATAATTTCAAGTAGGCCCCCTAAGGATTTGGCGCGACTATTAGTCGCGCCAGGCTATTTCTCCCCAGAAATGGCCTGGGGCAACTAATAGTTACGCCAAGTTTAAAAGGTGGCCCCCACCCCACGAGCTAACTTCCAGACACTGTTCTTCACTGTTTTACTGTGCATTTGCTTGGCGTAACTATTAGTTGCGCCAGGCATGTGAACAGTAACTATGAGATTTTACCCCAAAATTCATGTTTGGGGTTTGACTTGTTGACCACCTCGACCTTTGGGGTGTGTTTTGATAGTTCTGTTGCACCCATTCCTTACCTATTTGCAACCCTCCAAGTGGCCTAAAGCCTCACCACATCATCCACCATTAGAACCACCTTCACACCTTTCCAAGCTCTCAAAATCCTAGGAAACCTTAGATATGAGATTACCTAATTGCTAAACTAATTTAGCTCTTATGTGGCCTCCTAACCCACCCTTTTCCTATAAATAGAGCCCCCCACCCCTTGGTTTAAGGGTTGCGAATTTCTACCTAAGAGAGAAAGAGCTTAAAGTGAGAAGATCTTTCTCCCTTTGGTGCACACCCCCCATACAAATTCCAAAATTCACAAAACTCCTTTAAACCTTAGCATTTAATTGAAAACCCTTAGGTTAGGTGTCTGTGATCCCCTAGCCTCCCTTCCCTACCTCTTAGCTTCAAGCCTTAAGAGTTAGAACCTCACTTACCACCATATAAAGCCTTTAAGAGCTCATCAAAAGCCACACAAGGCTCTCCTACGGTGCTACAAGGGCCCGAGGACTCCGGCTCTCCCCTTTCTTCTCCTATCTCTTTCTAGCTCCCTCCATCCTCCCATTTGTGCCGTTACGCCGCCGATTTTTCGGTAGGAACGGAGGGGCACAAATAGGATTCTAAGCCCTTTAGGGCAAGAGAAAGCTATTTTCTTTTCTTTCACTTCATTTTATTTTTGGCCATTAGTAGAGACCGCTTTAAGCGGGTTGATCGGATGCCTAACACCTTCCCGATCGATAACCGAAGCCCCTACCCAAGAGCCTTTGGTGTGGACCGGATTCAGAATCATATTTTTAGCACTTCGGTGCTCATAA
Source organism: Chloranthus sessilifolius (assembly GCA_021018995.1). Classification (NCBI taxonomy): domain Eukaryota; kingdom Viridiplantae; phylum Streptophyta; class Magnoliopsida; order Chloranthales; family Chloranthaceae; genus Chloranthus; species Chloranthus sessilifolius. Next base: position 37,859,022 of record CM037586.1, read on the forward strand.
AAATGAACTAGGTATCCCTGGACACCGAAAGCTCCAGGTGGCAACTCTATATTTTTTTTTATCGTGACGGGATCGGATCCGATTCCACGTTGTACGATGATACTCGGGACTAGCTAGTAGAGCTTCCCCTTGAATTAGGCCTTTTTTTTTTTTCTAACATTTTGTTGCTATTTTTTTTATCTTATTTTTGCTGTTTTTTTTTCACTCACCCCTCCAATTACGTCATTCTACTTACCCCTACGTTTTGGCTTTAAATTTTAGCAATTTTTGCCTAGTCACTTGACTGGCACCTTTTTTACTCACCGCTACGTTTCCGCTTTAAATTTTAACAGTTTTCGCCTAGTCACTTGACTGGCACCTTTGTTACTCACCCCTACGTTTCCCCTTCAAATTTCAGCAATTTTCGCCTAGTCACTTGACAGACACCTTTCTTACTTTCCTTTACAATTCGGCTTTAAATTTCAGCACTTTATATTTCCCGCCTAGTCGCTTGATTGGCCCCGTCATTTTTTTTTTACTTTCATATCCTAACAGTGGACGCCGGCCCGTAGTAGCGGCACAGGATAATCACCCCCGGTCTTTGAACTAAAGAAAACTTTCAAAAAAAAAGAGAAAAGCTTTGAAAAAAAATTAATTAAAAATTGAACAAGTTAGGGAGCTTAATTAATTTGTTTTGCGGGTTAGATTTTCAAAGGGGTTGGATTAGGCACACATACAAATACCCGGGTCTTAGTATGACGGCAACCCCTAGTGGTGATGATCCAGAAAAGTCCCAGCCCACCTAGTATCTGAGAAGGCGCTTGCGCCAGAGGTATATCGGGTGGGTTTCCATTCCGAAGGTTAAAACTCTTGGGGAGCGCGCTAGCGAGTTATACCGGACTCAATCCTTTAGGTGCGGTGAGGAGAGAATCGATCACCATAACATAGCTCAGTTCCTGGAAGCCTAGCTTCCACAAAAAACCAAAAAAGAGACTCATTTTGGGCATCAGTGGCTGCTATTTTCTGTTCTGGAGAGGCAGGTTTTGCCTGGCGCATGTATTAGTTACGCCAATGTAAAAACACTAGAATTTATAGTTGGCGCAACTAATAGTTGCGCCAGCTTTAAAACTCCAAGCTTTTACCTTGGCGCAACTAATAGTTGCGCCAGTGTAAAATTCCTCCCCTGCAACCTGGGCGCAAGTATTAGTTGTGTTAGGTCTGTTTAGCAGCACCCAGCCCGAATCCTTGGCCCTTTCCACATCCCGAGTTCTCCGATCAGTGTGCATAGTGTCTTGTTTAGGCTCCGCCATCTCCGACACCCAATATGCCCCCGCCGGTCAAGAGAAGGCAACTTCTTTTTGGCTCATTTCGGGGGATCGGGTCATTTGTCTCGATTTTCATGCCTTCAATAGATCGAAGGTTCTCCTTCGATTCTTCCTAAGTGCATCAAAACCGTCGCGACGGGTCTTGAATTAAGGTACGAGAGCCACCCGAAAAGGGAATTCCAAGGCCTCGGAACCTTTGTTTTTCATAAAAGTTTTCATAAAATTCAAAAATATATATATAATCAAAACCCAAAAAATATATAGTTTGTGGTGCCGGCACAATGGCATCATCTTGCCCTCCGTCATCCCGTAGGGGAAGAAGGAGGAGGATTTTTGGGCCTTATCCAAGGCACCCTTACCCGACCCGCTCCCAAAGAATGTGGTGGGTAGTGGACCTAGCTTACGCCGATCCCAACTCCTTCCCGCCACATTCTCCAACCCACTCCCATTCGGGAGAGGTTTTTTCCACCATCCCCCTCACCCAACCCCTCTTCACCATCACCGGCCCATTCGGCGCCCCCATATTCCCAATCACCACCCCCCAAAAGATCCAAAGTCCAACCCCCCATTCCCCATCTTTTGCCCAAACCATGCCCATGCAAAACCCTAACCCATTTTCTCAACCCACATCCATGCCCCATTTCCCATCTTCACCATATAGACCCGATCTACCCACATTCACATACACCACATCCGCCCTATCCGATCCCCCACAAATCCTTCCATCTACCCGGGTCATGCCCATTTTTACCAGGGCCATGCCCGGTTATTCCCAAACACCCACACTATACCCTCCACCATCTTTAAGCATCCCTAACCCATCCCCCTCTGCCAATGCCCCACCCCATTCCGTTAATCCATCCCCTATCCCATCAATGGCCATACCCAATTTTCCCACCACATCCACCCCGTCCATACCCAATCATCCATCAAATTCACCATCTACATCTGACCCCCCCTTCCATGGCCATGATGGAGGAGATGTTCCAAGCATACTCCTCATGGAGGGCTTCCCAAAATATCTCTCCTCCACACCCCACATCCATGAATCCATCCCATACCTTAGCAAACCTCCATGCTTCACTCCCCCATGACCCCCATCAACCTCCCATAATCCACACCATCCAAACCCCCATCACCCACATACCCCAAGGCCCCATGGCCCAACCCCCCACCATCCATACACCCTAAGGCCAAATGGCCCAAACTCCGAACTCCCACATACCCCAAGGCCCATTGGCCCAAACCCCCTTTTTCCACATATCCCAGGACCCCATGACCCAATACCCCACCACCCAAGCCTACCCTGGGCCCATGGCCCAGACCCACAAAGGGACCATGGCCAAAACCCATCAAGCCCCAATGGCCCAGACCCACCAAGGGCCCATGGCCCAGACCCACTAAGGGCCCTTGGCCTAAACTAAGGGCCCATGGCCCAAACCCATCAAGGCCCACTAGGCCAGACCCACCAAGGGCCCATGGCCCAGACCCATCATATCCCACTAGGCCAGACCCACCAAGGGCCCATGGTCCATACCCACCAAGTGCCCATGGCTCAGACCCACCAATGGCCCATGGCCCAGACCCACCAAGGGCCCATGGCCTAAACCCACCAAGAGCCTATGGCCCAAACCCATAAAGGCCCACAGGGCCAGACCACTAAGGGCCCATGCCCCAGACCCATCAAGGCCCACTAGGCCAGACCCACCAATGGCCCATGGCCCAGACCCACCAAGGGCTCATGCCCTAGACCCATCAAGGCCCATTAGAGCAGACCCACCAAGGGCCCATGGCCAGAACCATCAAGGCCCAATGGCCCAAACCCATCAAGGCCCATTGGGCCATACCCATCAAGGCCCTTTGGGCCAGACCCATCAAGGGCCCTTGGCCCAAACCTACCCAGGCCCATTGGCCTAGACCCATCAAGGTCCAGTGGCCCAAACCTACCAAGGGTCCATGGCCCAAACCTATCAGTGGCCCATGACCCAAAATGACCAAGGGTTCATGGCCCAAACCCGAACCCCCTACTCATACCTTCCACAATACCCCCAACATTTAATCCAACCTTCACAGCCAGGTCACACCCATGCCATACCTCAAACCAAATTCTCCCATGGCCCCACACCCCAAGGCCATCTTCAAACCTTCCCTCATACCCAATGGCCCTATTAGGCCCCACCTCAAAACCAAATTCCCATCACCCAACAAACCTTTCCTCTCCCCAATGGGCTCACCTAACCCCCACTCATGTCATTCCCATCCAACAACAACAGGAGAATCCCGCCCTCGCTGCACACTATGCTGACCAGCAGTATGAAGAGGACGAGATTAGGAATAGTGGGGCCTATGCTGGGGCTTTGACCAGCCTCAACCCTCCTCCCATAATTACCCATCCCCTGGTAGCCCAGAGCGAGTCCCAGCCAACTGTTGAAAAAATGGCCCCCATATCCAAAGAATCGGAACAGTTAAGGGAGCAACTAGATAGGATCCAAAAACAATTGTTAAAAATGGGTGGTGTTGAAATCCACGCCACGGATTTCACAGATTTATGTCTGTTCGTTGAGGTCCCCCTGCCCCCCAAATTTAAAATGCCAATATTCGACAAGTACAATGGCACAGGCAACCCGATTACACACCTCAAGTCCTATTGTGGGGACATGTGCCAATACGGGGGGGACGAGAGACTGCTAATAAAAGTCTTTCAGAAAAGTTTGACCGGACCGGCCCTAAGGTGGTTCACATCTCTTGAACCATCCATGATGAAGACATGGAAGGATTTGACGCATTTGTTCCAGGAATAGTATGTCTATAATACTGATATTGAACCGCGCAAGTCTGATTTGGCCCGTTTAAAATAGAATCCCAACGAGAGCTTTGGTGACTATTTGGGGCGTTGGAGAGCACTGGCAGCTCAAGTCAGAAATAGAATACCGGGCGATGAGCAGATAGAGATGATTTCAAAGAACACTCTACCAGTGATTTCTGATTTTCTTGTATATCAACAGTAGTTCAGTTTTGCTGATTTGGTGAGGAATGCCAACCGCTGTGAGGATGCCATCAGGGAAGGGCGGTTGAGTAAGAATACTTCAGGGGGGCCTAGCGGGGTCAGAAGATTTTTTGAGCAGAGGAACGAGAAGAGAACAGGGGGCGATGTCCAGAACATAGCCAACACCAGGCCCAATAATAATACTGCTCCGCTTCAATTTCAAGCAGCCCCACTAGCACTAGTTAGGCCTGAGCAGATGCAAAGAATGGGGAGTGGGCAAGGAATGCAAATGACCCCGGAATAGAGGAGATCCCGCTACGACCGAGTCTTTACACCTCTGGGGCAATCTTTGAGTGTACTTTTGCCCCTGTTAGTAGAAAAGGGATTAGTGGCTATCCGCCAACCGCAACCTCCCCCGCACCCGATCCTAAAGAACTATGACCCAAATACCCACTGCAATTTTCATCAGGGTCCGGGTCACCCTACTGATCGCTGCTTCCCATTGAAGCACGCCATCCAGGATTTGATCGATGCAGGGAAAATCATTCCCCCTGCACCTTCTCAGCATGCTAATATTCACCAAGTGCCACTACCCCCACATCCTACCGGAGGAGCAGGTCCCAGACCCACCATCGGAATGATAGAAGATGAGCAGGAATTTGAATTTGACCCATCCGATTATATCGGTGATCGGGAGAATTATATGGCACCATGGCCAAGGAATGATGAAGAAAGGAATATTGGGGTAATTGAACCCCTAAATTTGTCTGAATATTTCTCCAACCCAACTCCACAATTTGAACCTTTGGATCTCCGGGCATACTTTCCATCCACCACACCCGTCAATTATGTAAATATCAATGCATACCAACCATACACCATGACCCCCATCAATTACCCTATAAACCCCCATGTCCCCAATCCTGCACCAGCACCCGCCAGTCATCAATGGCCTGCGCCCGCCCCGTTTCAACTACCACCATACACCACAACCCCCATTGATTACCCTTTAAGCCACCAGGCCCCCAATCCAACACCCTCACCCATCAGTTATCAATGGCCTGCGCCCACTCCATCACCCCCAATTCAACCACTGGCAAATTCCACCACCCCGATCAATTACCTAATGGCCCATCAGATCCCCCATCTGCCGCCGGCATCCACTAGCTATCAATGGCCTACTTTTACCTCCTTCCCTCCAATGTCACCACCCTTAAGCTTCACCACCCTCATTTGGCCCAATATGTCCACCCAACCCTCCACCACCGAAATAAATCAGGCGTTGCCCACGCCCTCTGAGCCCGCCATACAAATATCACAAGCACCAGAACTAGCGCTAGAGGGTTTGACAATACTAGGAAAGAAATAGTGAGAGAAGTTGATCTGGAGCTATTGATAGGGCTAATGACCTTTTCCATCTTGTTTCAACTCATGGATATCAAATCCCCATTTAACCTGTTATTGTGGCACCCGTGGCTACATGAAGTCGGAGCCATACCTTCCACATTGCACCAGAAACTCAAATTTGCATCTGGGCATAAGATTATCACAATCATAAGAGAGGGGCACAGTGAGAAAGAAAAGACCGCCAATAGCGTTGAAAACCCAATATGCTGGATGAACCACACACCGCTGAGGACGTCGACCTCCACAGTTTTGAGTATGAGGTGTCAACTATACTCCCATAACCCATTGAGGGCATCATGTCTAAAATAAGAGGCGATATGATAGCAGCAGTGGCAATGCTCCGAAGATGGGGCTATCAGAAAGGAAGGGGTCTGGGACCCAAATAACAAGGCAGAAGAGAGCCAGTTGTGGCTAAGGGACAGAAAGTAAGATTCGAGCTAGGATACAAGCCCACGGAGCAAGAGGTCCGAGAGGCCAAAGAAAAAGCTAGGGTCGTCGTGGCTGCAAGAGCTCGAGGAATCAACATAGAGGAGAAACCTCGCCCTAGGCTGCACGTCAGGGATTCTTTTGTTAGTGCAGGGGTCATAAAGATCGATCGAAATGGGGCAACCCATTTGACCCCACACAAACGCACAACCCCAATCCATCCCACCAATCCCCAGATCTCCCTTCCCAACTTGGAGATAGATTTGATCGCGTTGTCCCTTTTCGAGGAATGACGATCGGTACCTGAACAAGCCCCCCCTGTGGTGAATCACCATAAAACTGAGTTATCCTTTGATGACGTGATCTCAGATGAAATGGGAATCAATATGATGGAGGCTGACTCCAATGAGCCATATCAGTCAGCACCCTCCATCCCAACAGGTAAAGAAGCGGCCCCTCAGGTACCCAACTGGGCATCTTTGCCCCAAACTCTGGAAGCAGGAAGTGGCCTAAAGTTTAGCGCCTGTTTCCAAAAAAAAAATAACCTATAAAAAGAGAGATAAGCCCTTGGCAGGCAATACCTTGTATATACACAAACCTACCCGGCCAAGGGCTCGTCTTCGAAGAAAACAAAAATCTCAAAAACATAGAAGAAAACAAAAATCTCAAAAACATGGAAAAAACACAAAATCTCAAAAACATTGAAAAAATCCAAAGTTCAAAAATATTATCATTTAAAATTCCAGAAAATGCCCCACAAAAGGATGCCTTAATCAAAATATCCGTCTCACGTGAAATCGACCCCTTCCCTGTAGAAATAAAAGAAGAGGTAGGGATCACGAGTCTGGATGAGGATGTCCCCTTCGAGGAGCTCCCCAATGAGCTCCTTGACCGATTTACCGACTTTGAGTATGGCCCTACCCCCATTGTCAAAGAGGTCGAAGACGTCAATCTAGGAATTGAGGAGGTTCTCAGGATAACCAAAGTCGGAATGTCACTGTCTCCTGAGGAAAGAAAAAGCATGATCGACTTCCTTCGGTCATACCAAGACATTTTTGCTTGGTCGTACGAGGACATGCCTGGTCTGGACACTGATTTGGTCGAGCATGAGTTGCCCCTCTACCCTGATATGAAGCCAGTCAAGCAAACGCTGAGACGTCTCCGACCCGAATGGATGCTGAAGGTCAAAGACGAGGTCATCAAGCAGTATGACGCGGGATTTCTAATGGTATCCAAATACCCACAATGGCTAGCCAATATCGTACCTGTACCCTGGCCTAGGAATAACTCTTGCAAGGTCCCTGTGAAGCTTCAAGCCAGACAAATTGGATAGCTCCTCAAGGGTTGGGGTCAGCTCCTGCTTTCCAAAACGGAATACATGGAGGTTCACATCCCAGCACGAAGCGACGGCATGAAGGAGTTCCCACCGAAGAGGAATCTCTAGGAAGGAAGGAAGGCGAGATAGCCCAAGACGCTCCAAGTCGGTGAGCTCACTCTCGTTCAGACTCCCAAACCAAGCCGCTAGGAAATTGGGCCCCAGGCCCAACAAAGAGGATACATTGGCTCCAGGCCCTCCACGTAAGGGACGGTTAGGAAGCGGATCCATGAACGTACAAGGATCTTTTGGGAATATAAGAATCAATGTAGGGTGATGGATCCGCCTTGGAAAAATAAGAGTAAAAGAGGTCGGTCAAAGGAGCCAAGTCAAACAAAAAAGAAATAATTTCTTGGTCAATTCGGGCATATAAGGCCCTACTGCCCCCAGGTCAAACCTGGCGCAACTAATACTTGCGCCAGTGCATTTCTGTCCCAAATTTGGGCTGGCGCAACTAATAGTTGTGCCAGTGCATTGCAACCCCAGTTTGGCCTGGCACAACTATTAGTTGAGCCAGTGTAATTTCCCTGGTATTTTACCCTGGCACAACTAATAGTTGCGCCAGACTAAAATCCCCCTTCACAGCCATCTCAAGATCGAACTGAGGAGGGGACTTCTACCCTTTTTGTTGATTTTATATATATCAGCACTTCCGACCATCAATGGTTTGTTAATTATTTTGTTATGTGCAGGATTGATCCTACATTGAGGCATGGGACCCAAAAGGCCCCCTCTACAGCCGTCTCAGACCTACTTGAGGATTGATCCTACATTGAGGCATGCAACCCAAAACAAAGGCATTAAAATAATAAATATTTTCAAAAGATACATGTCCAAAAAAAATAATAATAATATATCATCCATCCCATAATGTCGAAATCCAAATTCAAAATACTGAGTTTTAAAAAGCAAAACACTGAAAGCCTATTCCTTGCTCGCCCCCTTGGACTTCTTGCGGCGGTGAGAAGAGCTCTAATAAGTCCTCATATCCCCCACCCTAGACCACACCTGTGAGATCCTACTGAGCAGGGAATGCGACTCCTTAGCCCGGGCACGCTGTAAGACACAGTCGAGGACAAGGTCAGTCAAAGGGCTAATGATCATGAAGAGAACGAGAGGAGTTGGCAGCCAAGTACTCACCGTCTCCACCTCCCGAAGCTCTACAAGATGACGATGGTACTCCGCATATTCCATGGCTGAGTTGAAGTACTGCGATACATTACTCAATTGTCAAAACAACCCTGAAAGCTTGTGCAGAAGGAAACTAAAATGAAGGAGAAGTGGCTCATCAGAAAATTTACCCCAGGGACCACCTCAGGAGGAGGAATGCGGGCCGCCTCGGCAGAGAGCCATGCCTGTCGATCTATGTCAGCACATAGGTCTGAGAGGAAGCCATCGTCAAGACGTCGAAAGGTCTTGTAGGCTACAGACGGATCACCACCAGGGACACCCGCCTGAGAGGTACCCAACGGACCAGCACCTGATGAACCCTCGCCCGAAGGACCCGCACCACAAGGACCAGCACCAGAGGGATCTACCCCTGACATGTCAGCAGCACTCGGGCCACCTTCTCCGTCCGAACCATCCCCCGGAGCAAACTGTGAACCAGACAAGAGTCTATTCAGATAAGACCAAGGCTGAGTAAAAGTGAAGAGGAAGACAATTCAAGCTGAGAAGAAGTTACCTGACCAAGTGGGCCCCCGAACGTAAGAAAATTAGCGCTATGGACAAAACGCAGCAGGATGAACCGGTAGGGTAGGCACTCGTACCAGGCATGATAATACCCAGGCACATGGAGAGCGCGAATGGGGAACCCATTGTTGAAGAAGGCCACTGTCAACTCCTCAATATTGCCAGTGGGACTCCAAATGTCAGCCGGGTGGTCCACGGGTATGGCGTAGTAGCCCTAAAACTGGTGCACCACCCGCTCCCCCAGATAGTAGCATCTGGCCCACGCTCCATAGAAGAAGACAACGCGGCGATTGTTGAATTGGCGGGAGGCACCCACGGCTGCTCGGTCCTAGAAGGGGGATGTCAGGTACGGATCAAGGAGGATCTACTCAAAATCAAAAAGCAAGAGAGACCAAGTAAGCAACACCTCAATCAAATGAAATGCCCAAGCTGAAAGTAAACAAAGGTTGTCACCTGCTCGGGCACCATCAAATCAAGCTAGGACCTCAGGCCCATTTCCAGGTGCTTTAGGCCCACATCACGGCGTCGGGCCTGGTGCCAGTTGCTGAGGAGGGGATTGGTGAGCACCTCCAAGAAAAGGAGCGGGCGCCCAGGGTGAAAGTGGTGATATCCCCATACCTGAAAAAGGGGCATGGCACAAGAGCAGGTTAGTAACATAAATGGATCAGTCAAAAAAGAAAAAAGAAAAATGATGAATAGATGATAGCGATAACAAAAGCAAAGGGGTGAGGAATTACCTCCAGGACGGCCCAGAATCCCACGGCAGACTTCGAGTCCCCGGTCGTAACTCGGGATAAGTTGTACATCAGCCAGGCATATCCCACCCCTCCCTAGTCATGTCTGGGAACGTCGCCCCAATTATCCATCACGCTCAACAAGGCCAGGCTGACTCGTCCCCCGCTGGCATTTGTAAAAATGGTCTTGCCCAGTAGGAGTAGGAGGGTGATGTGAGCTAAAACGATCGCTCGCTCTGGCGCGATGTAAAGCACCCGATCTGGCTGACCCAGGTCCAACTCATCAGCAAAAAAGAGGGAGGTCAGCCAGGACATCTTGACCTCTGTGCCATGGGCCTGCCCACGAGGAGGATAGGCCCCGATCAATCGAATGATGTCCTCCCAGCTCGATACCACAAAGGTAGATATCGGGACTCCACCTATCCTAATGCCAGTAATCATGGCCCAATCAATGAGCGTCAGCGTTAGCTCGGCGTATTGCATGTGGAATGTCATGGTCTCAAGACGAAACCTCTCGATGAGGGCCTTCAGATAGGCGGCATCAGCCCTCATGGCAAGGTAGGTCAAGAACTCCCCAAAGTCCACCTGCTCCAACAAGACTTTCACCACAGGGGGACATAAAGGGAGAACTCGTGGAAATCGAGACACCCCCCATGGAATACAATGTTGGGCAGCTCCTGCACCCAAAGAAATACACATCAGATGGTAAAAAAAAAACTGCACAAAGGAAAGAAACTGAACCTATCTTTTACCTTGCCCGCTATTTCGAAATTTGAGATATGGGTGTGCTGCTGATGGAGGAGGCCGGGCAGCCTCACCCTGCATCTCGAGCCATGGGCCCGCCCTCTGCTACACCCAGAGAAATTGTTCTCCCCGCAGACCATACACTATTTCGGGCCCCTCCTCGGGAATATGCTCACCCTTGCCCGACATGCTGGGGCAACAAAATAGTCACATCAAAGCAGATCAGTGATAAAGAGCCGTCTTTTGCTACAGACTACGGGAAGGTAAGCATGCTCATCCTTTTTTTTACCATTCTTAGAAACAAAGGTATACACACACATAAAACAAAAAAATCCCTTTTAATAAAATGAAAAGGCAAAAAAAAAAAACCCCTTCTTTTTCCTCTTCAAAAATAAAACAAATTTCCCCTTTTGAAAATCCTTAAAAATGAAAAGAAAAAAATCCTTTCTTTATGCCTCCACAATCATAAACCAAAAAAAAATCCTTTCTTTATGCCTCCACAATCATAAACCAAAAAAACAAAAGAAAAATCCTTTCTTTATGCCTCCACAATCATAAACCCAAAAAAAAAGAAAAATCCTTTCTTTATGCCTCCACAATCATAAACTAAAAAAAAAAAATCCTTTCTTTATGCCTCCACAATCATAAACCAAAAAAAAAAAAAAAAAAAAAAACCCTTCTTTATGTCTCAAAAAAAAAAAATATATATAAATAAACAATCCATCTTTTACGCTTAGAGGAACCAAAGTGGAAACCAAAAAAAGAATCCATTCTTCATAGTCTGTAAAATGAAACACAAAAATCCTTCTCTCATTAGAAGCAAACACTAAAACAGGAAAATCCTTCCTTTGATGTTAAAAAAAAAACAACAAAAAAATACATCCATACCTTAGTTAGTTTTCAAAAATAAATAATATACTGAATAAACAACAAAGAAAAACAAAAATAAAATCCCGCTCCTTAATAAATCTTCAACAAAAACAAAAAAAAACAACCGAACCATTTTGTTAGTTAGTTGAGACCCCCCAAAAAAAAAATTCTCTTTCGTTAGTTTTCCAGAGAAAAAAAAGAAGAAAAAGAAGAGACACGAAAAAAAAAAAAGTCCTTGCTTTATATTTAGGATTGAAGGCAAAAAAAAAAAAAAGAGAAGAAAAAAAAAACCCTAAAATAGAATCCTTTCTATGCGTGAAAAACAATAAAAAAAAAAAACATATATATTATGCATTAAATAAAAACCATAAAACAACAAAAATAAGACACCATTCATGGAATATCATCACCACATCATAAATAAATATGCTCACAAGATAAATAACCCATTTACCATCTAGAAATGCAAGATCATGATCATATTTGCATAAAAAAGCAAGAAAAATCAAGAAAAAAGAGTTCTAAATGATTACCTTATGAAGATGAAGGGGCCTTTGGTCTAGCGTAAGCCCGCGATCAATCCACAAGCAAAGTAACAGCAATGGGCACGCGTAGAGGCAACGTAAAGGAACCCTAAGGGGAGGGAGAACGGTTTTTCGATTTCAAAGAGGAAGAGAGGAGGGAGAATTCGAAATGAGGGCCCACAGCCCGAGTTCGGGCTATTTTAACTACCCAGCCAAACTTGGCGCAACTATTAGTTGGGCTAGCCTATCTTTGGGCCCATAGTGGCTTGGCGCAACTAATAGTTGTGCCAGGCACTCAGGCCGGGTTTTGAGCCTAGTACGGGCCAGATGGCAAGACCGGTCCCCCCACTTCCTTTTGTTTGTTCGTTCTGTCTCTTCCGACAGATGCACGCGCCCCTAAGGCAGCATTTCGGTCATCCTTCGACTTGCCAACGAAGCTGTGCTAAAATAAGGACGGGCCGAGGTCAATGAGCACCTCATTCCTACACACAAGGAAAATCCAAAAAAATAAAATAATAATAATCCCCACAGAGAAGCCGAAAATATTCACAAGACAAATCCACATAAAATGATAAAATTCCAAAATTTCACATAAAATAATAACTCCAAAATTCCAAAAAAAAATTTACTCCAAAATTCTAAAAAATTCACATAAAATAATAACTCCAAAATTCCAAAAAAATTCACTCCAAAATTCCAAAAATTCACATAAGATAATAGCTTCAAAAGTTCAAAAAAATCCCATAAAATAATAGTTGAAAAATTCAAAAAAAAATTGCATAAAATGATAGGAAATCAAAAACAGATTTAAACTCGCTAGGCGCACAAGCATAAAGTGGTAAAATGCTAATATTTTATTAGCAATGCAGCTGTGCCACATCGAAGTCCTGAGTCGGAGGTTCGCCTCGGATCTTTGGATCCTGCCTTAAGGCAGGAGCAATGGTGTCGGTCTCGGTTAAACAATCCATGTTTCGATCAAATCAACTCCACTGCTAAATCTTTGCGACGAGCACTTCATTTTGGACTCATGTGAACTTAAGTGTCTTAAGCTTCAGATTCTCCGTTGGAAAAGGTCAATCGTTGGTTGAGACCAACCTATTGAGAATGAGATTATCTGTCAATCAAACTATGTGTAACCATGCATTCAGAAGGGTTCATTTCCCTTTTATTTTCTGCAGGCTTAAAACCTGTATGGGCAGCGGTATCCCTATAAAGTGTATGCCATGCGTCTGAGTATCCGTATGATGGTCGTTTGTCCCCGTAAATTGTACTCGGGTGGTGTTGAGAACTAGAAAATACCATTTTCCACCCTTTAACCTAGGCCTTCATAGACCCTTGAGAGAACTAAATAAGTGTTTTAAGTGCTTGTGTTACAGCTAACAATAAAGACAGGCTTAACCATGAAAACAGCCTAAAAGTGCCAAAAAGATGATAATCCATGTTGATCAAAGGAAGAAAGAGAAGGGACAACCTCACTAGCTATCAAAATGCCTAAACTGAAGAGGCAAAGACTTGGTCTCAACCCAGAAAAGAAATGTGGAGCAATTCGAACAGAAGAATGCACTACAGAGTGCTTTTCGAAAAGAATCTGAACATTTAAAAAAGAACTTGAACTTTGCGAAAAGAACTAAAAGCTCCAGGCTTAGTTTTCGAAGAGTACCTGAACTCTTCGAAAGGATGTTTGACCTATTTGAAAAGAAGAGAACTCCTTGAGCGTAACACGAACTTCTGAAAAGAGCTTCAGAAGTCACAGTACCTTGCGAAAAGTTCCCTAAACTATGCGAAATGGTATTCTGGAGATTCCTAGCATCTGCAAGGGTAATTCAGTAATCTTTTGCATGCACCCCAATGCATTTAAAAACCAAGGGACATTCCAGAAGATTCTGAGCACGAAGCAAAGGCATATTCCACCCCATGTGGGCGCCCGAAGATGAAATCAATTGGCGGGAACTTCTAGAAGTTCAAACAGATTTTTGAATTACATAACAGAATTGATGCCTCTATCATCTGATTGGTTGAAATAAAAGAAGCAATTCTGATTGGCCAAAATAGATCTGGATCCTCGTGCTCGACTACCATTGGTTGATATAGATCTAAGCACTTCTGATTGGTCGATACACATCTGAGCTAGACCTAGGGGAAACTATAAATAGATGAACCATTTGCCCAATTTGGGTATTCAGATTTTGAGTTTCATTTCTATTGCCTCATTTCCATTTCAGATAGCTTGTCTGAAATTTCTGTAATAGCCTAGCTTTTATTTATGGCGAGAGTCGTGAGATGTCTCGTACTTCACGTGAGAATTATATTCAAGACTACACCGAGAAAGCGGTTTCTCAGAATTGTAATGGTGAATTTGAAAAGGTTGCTGGAAATGCGTTCTCAATTGGATTCGTGTTGAGGGTTCCCTATGATCTCCTTATTGCACTAGACTCCTTTAGATTTACTGTTTTTCAAGCAATTTCCCTTGATTCATTATCCCTGTGGGAATTAGTGTTTGTAACCTAATCTTTCACAACATTTGTAGTGGTATTTCTTGTTCTGAATTGAAGGTTTAGATTAAAGACTATTGGATGGTCTGTGGCCATTGAAGTGGGCATACCATAGCCATAAGTTTAACTCTAATCCTTGAGTTAGATTATTTCCTCTTGCATCTGTGCTTGTAGCCAGATGAAGATTGGATCATCTCTCATTTGATCTACATTTATTCTCATTGTGTTTCAAGAACCAAATCAAAGTTAGATATTATTTCTCCATTCTTATTAATTTACATCAAAATCTCCCCAACTCAGATCTGGATCATTTAGTGTAATCTTTAATTTTATCATTTAGTTAAAGTGACAAATTCAACCTCCCATCTTATGTGCTTTGTAGATAGGATCAGAGGCCAGATCTGGTAGCTCAGATCTGGAGGTTTATCTTACATTTTAAATAAATTCTGTGTACGATTTTTTACTCACTTACATTTAAAACTTGCTACAATTGGCCCTGATCTTGCAGGCTAATTTACTTCTCTCTGTGCTGATATTTCTTTATTCTTTTTAGTTTTTCAAATTCATTATAATTCATCATTTACAAATCGGTTTTCAAAATACAAATAAATCATGCACACTCAGAATAGCAACAAGTTTTTGGCGCCGTTGCCGGGAAATTTGTTTTAAAATAGGTAGACCTAAGTTTTCATTTTGTTTTTATCTTTACATCAGTGCTAAACTATTCTATTGTTTATATCTATGCAGTTATTCATATACATTTTGAAGCGTGGAATCTACTTTAAAAGGAATTCTGAAGGTTTGTTGTGCATAATCTGATTCTCTATTCTGTGTTGTATGTTTGGTAGGAGGACTCTCAGCCCTGAGATTGTCCCTCTAAATTTAAAAGTTGAAAGGCTACTATGAACCAGACAATCATCACAGAATTCTGCTGAAACAGCTACTATGGGTGAAGAACCTCGACTTTTGAGGGATTACTTTGCACCTGGTGCCTATAATTCTCCATTTTGCATTCAATTTCCTACTGTTGAAGGAAATTATGAGATCAAATCATCAACTATCCAAATGCTTCCTTCCTTCCATGGGTTGAGTAAGGAAGATCCATACAAACATGTGGACGAATTCTTATCTCTTTGCACCACATTCAACATAGCTGGACTTGGTCCAGAAGCAACCAAGCTTAGGCTCTTTCCTTTTTCATTAAAGGACAAAGCTAGAGCATGGTTGTCTATGTTAGCACCAAATAGTATCACTTCCTGGAATGATTTTCAATGTCAATTTTTAGTCAAATATTTCCCTATGTCTAAAACAAGCTAGTTGAAACAAAGTATTATTTCCATCTCACAACATTCAACTGAAACTTTCCATGAAGCATGGGAAAGATTTAAAGAACTTTTAAGGCAATGTCCTCATCATCAAATCCCCCGATGGCAGCTTGTTCAAAGTTTCTATCAAGGAATTGATCAAAAGGGCAAGAATATGGTAGATGCTTCCTGCGGAGGCACTTACTTGCAAAAAATAGTTAAGGAGGTCTGGGATTTATTTGAAGTAATTGGTAAAAATTCAACTCAATTGGAATCTTTATCCAGAGATATTGAGAATCCTGCTAGGTTGAACACTCAGCAAACCACCAAAGGAAAGATTTATGAGGTGATTGAGTTAGAAAGGAAGATGGATAATTTAACCACAAAGTTTGATAGATTGATGGACTCACTTAAAAATCCAATGGTTGCAAGAGTAGAGGAGGCATGTCTGATATGCCAGTCCCTACTCATTCATATGATCAATGTCCTGCTGCACCACAGTTCCCAGATCTAGTGATAGAACAAGCTCATGCTGCCCAATCATTTGGACAAATGCAGTCAAATGAATATGCATGGAGAGGGCACCCCAATTTAAGGTGGAGTCAGGGCAATTATCAATCGCAATGAAGAATGACAATCAAAGAACCAAGTACCTTTCAAAGCCGCCCTTATCGAGAATTTTTATACCAAGCCAACTTTTCAAAGACCCATTCCACAACAACTCATGAAGAATCGCTCATTCAAGCCCCTTCCAGATCCCCTTCTTTTGAAGATCAAGTTCTAAATTCACTCCAGAATTTAGGGTCTTTAACTCAGATTATGAACTTTCACAGTCAGAGCATAAAGAAGATTGAAGAAATATTAGGTCAACTTTCAAATACTTTGGCCAAAAGAGAGGAAGGAAGGTTACCCAGCCAACCTTTGAACAATCCCAAAAGACAGTTCATGGTTGGAGAGGCTTCTGTTTCACATGAAGAAGTAAAAACTGTCACTACTTTGAGAAGTGGAAGAATTGTAAATAACAAAGTAGGTACTGACAAGGAAGAAGAAAAAATTGGGGAAAATGATAAAGATATGCAGCAGGAACAACATGATGTTAGCATTGGGGGTGCTGATGTACCTCAGAAAAATCAAAAAAATGAAAAACAAAAAAATCAAAAAGATTCTAATAATACTTCTAAAACTGTAGATGAAGGACTAGTTCCTCATTTACCATTTCCTCATGCCATGAAATCTATATCCCCTTTTGATAAAGGGAACACAAAAATAGATGAAATGATGGAGACTTTCAAGCAAGTCAAGATAAATCTACCTTTGCTTGATGCAATCAAACAAATTCCAGCATATGCAAAATTTCTGAAAGATATTTGCACTCACAAAAGACAGTCTAGGATACAGTTATCCAAGAAGGTCTTTGCTGTGGAAAGAGTTAATCAGGTGTTGTCCATTACCACACCTCCTAAACTTCAAGATCCTGGAATCCCCACAATCCCTTGCATTATTGGGGAACATACCATTGAAAAGGCTTTATTAGATTTGGGTGCTAGTGTCAACTTGCTTCCATATTCTGTATATGAGAAACTAGGTTTGGGAGAATTAAAATCCACTCATGTGGTGTTACAACTAGCAGACATATCTGAAAGAAAGCTAGTTGGGATGATTAAGGATGTATTGGTAGGAGTAGATAAGTTTTTCTACCCTGCTGATTTTCTGGTATTGGACATGGAACCTACAAAAAGCAAAACTTCCATCCCTGTCATTTTGGGGAGACCATTCCTGGCTACAACAAATGCTTGCATTCAATGCAGGTCAGGTATTATGGAAGTCTCTTTTGGAAATATGAAGGTGAAATTAAATGTTTATAATGTAGTCACATAGCCTCAATTCAGTTTTGAGGAATGTTTTCTTGTTGATCTATTGGATGAACTGGTGGAAGAGACTCTTCCACAGTTTTTACAGTGTGAAGATTTAACCACAGATTTTAAAGATGTTTGGGAAAAATCTGAGGAAGTAAATGCTGTGCAAGGAACTCATGATCAATCAGTAAGGTTCTCTTCATGGAAACCTGCTATTCTTCCCCTTCCACAAACAACCAAGGTACCTTTGTTACCTTCTTTTCTCAGCCCACCTGATGTAGAGTTAAAGCAGTTGCCACAAAATTTGAAATATGTGTTTTTAGGAGACCATAAAACATTGCCTGCGATTATTTCTTCCTCCCTCACTGAGGAGCAGGAGGAAAAGCTGTTGAATGTATTGAAACAGCATAAGAAAGCAATTGGCTGGACTATTGCTGATTTGGGAGGAATCAGTCCAGCTGTTTGCATGCATAAAATTCATTTGGAAGAAGATGCAAAGCCTTCTAGGGAAATGCAAAGGAGGCTGAATCCTCATATGCAAGAAGTGGTCATGAAAGAGGTTGTTAAACTGTTGGATGCAGGGGTCATTTACCCCATTTCAGATTCAGCTTGGGTGGGACCTACACAGGTGGTACCTAAGAAATCTGGGATCACTGTTGTAACCTCAGATTCTGGAGAGCTTATGTCAACCAGACAAACAACTGGTTGGAGGGTCTGTATTGATTACAGAAAACTAAACACAATGACCAGAAAAGACCATTTCCCTCTTCCCTTCATTGATCAAATTTTAGATAAGCTAGTAGGAAAAGCTTATTACTGTTTTCTTGATGGCTACTCTGGTTACAACCAGATTCCTGTGTATCCACAAGATCAGGAAAAGACTACATTCACTTGCCCTTTTGGCACTTTTGCCTATAGGAGAATGCCTTTTGGTCTTTGTAATGCTCCTGCTACCTTTCAAAGATGCATGTACTCCATTTTCTCTGATATGATTGACCAATTTATGGAGATTTTTATGGATGATTTTTCAATCTATGGAGACAGTTTTGCCCAGTGTTTACATCATCTCAAATTGGTGTTACAGAGATGTGAGGAAACCAATCTAGTTTTGAGCTGGGAGAAGACCCATTTCATGGTCACCCAAGGCATTATCATTGGCCATGTTGTCTCCCACAAGGGCATTGAGGTGGACAGAGCAAAAATTGATTTAATTGCACATTTGCCACCTCCCAAAACTGTTAAATAGATCATAAGTTTTTTGGGACATGCTGGATTCTACAGAAGGTTCATTAAGGACTTCAGTAAAATAACCAAGCCTCTTTGTCATTTATTGTGCCAAGATGTTCCTTTTGTTTTCAACAATGAATGCTTGAAGGCATTTGAATTCTTAAAAAACTGTTTGATTTCAGCTCCAATATTATAGTCTCTAGATTATTCACTGCCTTTTGAACTGATGTGTGATGCATCAGATTATGCTTTGGGAGTTGTTCTTGGGCAGAGAAAGGATAAGCTGCCTCATGTCATAGCTTATGCCAGTAGATCAATGATTGATGCACAACTCAATTACACAACAACTGAGAAGGAGCTGCTGGCAATTGTTTTTGATTTAGAGAAATTTAGGTCATATATTTTGGGTTCACAAATAGTGGTGTTCACTGACCACTCAGCCCTGAAATATCTTCTGTCTAAGAAGGACACCAAACCAAGATTAATCAGGTGGATCCTCCTATTACAGGAGTTTGATTTACAGATCAAAGATAAAAAGGGTGTGGAGAATGTGGTGGCTGATCACCTGTCTAGAACTTTAACTGCTGAGATTGATAGGCTGCCTATCAATGAATCTTTCCCTGATGAGCAACTTTTTGCTATCAGTATACACACCCCTTGGTTTGCAAACATAGTCAACTTTTTGGCTACTGGAAGAATTCCTCAACATTGGAATAAAATGGATAAAGATCTTTTCTTCTCAAAGGTTAAACATTTTATTTGAGAAGATCCTTATCTGTTCAAGATTTGTGCAGACCAAATAATAAGAAGATGTGTCCCTAAAGAAGACTTTCATAGCATACTTTCTATGTGTCATGAACAGGCCTGTGGAGGTCATTTTAGTGAAAACAAAATTGCTGCAAAAGTTTTGTAGTGTGGATTTTATTGGCCTACACTTTTCAAAGATGCACTGCAGCACTGTAAGTCTTGTCAGAACTGCCAGAGATTGGGCAGCATTTCCAAGAGAAACTCAATGCCTTTATAGCCCATTTTGGTAGTTGAATTGTTTGATATTTGGGGGATAGACTTCATGGGTCCCTTTCCTCCTTCCAATGGGTGTAATTTCATCTTAGTAGCTGTGGATTATGTATCCAAATGGGTTGAAGCCATAGCCACTAAAACCAATGATCACAGAGTGGTTCTGAAATTTTTAAAGGATAACATTTTTTTGAGGTTTGGTTTTCCCAGAGCTATTATCAGTGATGGGGGAAGCCATTTTTGTAATAAACATTTTGAAGCTTTATTGAAAAAATACTCTATGACTCATAGAGTAGCTACTCCATATCATCCACAAACCAGTGGACAAGTGGAGATTTCCAATAGAGAAATCAAACATACACTGGAAAAGACTGTGAAGGACAAAAAGGATTGGTCCTTTAAGCTGAATGATGCATTGTGGGCATATAGGACAGCCTATAAAACCCCAATTGGCATGTCCCCATTCAGATTGGTCTTTGGCAAAGCATGCCATTTACCAGTGGAGTTAGAATATAAGGCCTTTTGGGCTATTAAAACTTTGAACATGGATCTTACTACTGTGGTAATCACAGGAAATTGCAGCTTGAGGAGTTAGAAGAGCTGAGGATGGATGCATACACCACTGCAAGATCTTACAAAGAGAAAGTCAAGGCCTTCCATAATAAAAATTTGTTGAGAAAAGAGTTCATAGCTGGCTCTAAGGTATGTCTATTTAACTCAAAACTTAATTTTTTTCCTGGAAAGCTGAGATCCAGATGGGAAGGGTCATATACTGTCATTCATGCATCACCTTCTGGGGTTGTTGAAATTTTAGACCCAAGTGATGGGAGAATCTTGAAAGTAAATGGTCAGAGGCTCAAACCATGCATTGAAAATACTCTGGAGCCTGTGCTGACCATCTATCACCAAGAACCTCCACATATCTGATGATAAACAACTGTATCATATGTATTTTACCAGTGCTTGTTTTATAATTTTTGCATAGTTGTTTGCTCTCTGTTTTTAATCTTGTGTACATTCAATTCGAGAAGTTTATAATATGTGAAAAATGAGTTCGCAAAGAAAAAAAATTCATTTTGAAAAGTTCAATTTTCTGTTCAAAAAGGATCTGGCCCTGTAACTAACTGATCGAAAAGAGCTATTTGCTTTTCGAATAGTGAGTTTTGAAGCTATTCGCTATTCGAAACGTTGTTTTTGAAGCCATATGCTTTTCGAATGGTACTGATGCCATTCTCACTTGTAAAAAAAAGGACTATTTTGAACTTTTTGAAAACTTCAAAGATATTTGCGAAAATCACTTTGAGCATATTTAAACCCTTTCGAAGTAAGGGTTTCATATTCGAAAGCTTTCTGAGAACGTCCTATTTCACAGAAACCCTATTTCTTTCTTTCCTTGCGTGATTTTAGAATTCAGCCACACTTTTCTTCACATTTGTTCGATCATTTAAGCTTGAAGAGAGGGATTTTAGCTTCTGGTTCTGGTGTATTTCAGTGAGCAAGCAACAAGTTCAACCAAAACCCTAGATTTCGGTATTTTTCTGTGTATTTCCTCTGTTTATCATTTGCAAAATTTGATTTGGTATCAGCATTTATTGTGAGAGTTTTTATACAAAGCTTTAGAATGGGGAAAGCTGAAAAATCATTGGCTAAAATATTCCAAAAATCTTCTGCTAAGAAAATTAGCAAACCGTCCAAAAAGGGAAAAACCAAAGCTTCAGCCAAGAGAAAACTTTCGATGGGTAAACAAGATAGAATTGAGAAGGGAAAGAAGGTTAGACATGAGGAACCCATCCCGACAGCTGACCCTAGTCTTGAGCCTGAGCTCCCTCCTCTCCCTATGCATTTGGTTCTGCCAAACCCATTCATTGAAGCTCAGAAGCTGATTTCAGAGCTTATCGTGGATGAAACTTTTTTCTACAACAAACCTGAATGTCAGTTATCTTTGAAATACATTAGGGATGCCTCACTGAGCAATATCCTAACCCCTCTTCCAGAGAAAATTTATCCACGAATGGTGAAATTATGGTACCAAAACTTGGTAAAAGTGACAGAGAAGGATGCTGATGTCCCTACTCTTGCTATTTTCATTGATGATTGCGATTTAACTGTCACTTATGAAGACATTGGGAATGCTTTGGGGATACCTTTTCAATATGATCTTGCTGGTTCATTGGCTGCACCAAAAACTACCTCTTTCAGAGAAATGGCTGCACATTTAACGCAAGGCATCGTTGAAACTGGACAATCCATAATGAGGAGAGACCTAGAACCTCAATTTTTACTGATGGATTTTATTTTAAGGGAATGTTTTTATGTCACTGGGCACAGCCAAGAAAGAAGGACACCAATTTTAGAGGCTCTCTTCCATTTTTCTAAGGGACAATTTTTCAATGCCCCTCTGTTGATTTTTGAAGCCATGGCTGATATTAGTACCAAGCTGAAAAAGGAGCAAAAATTAGCTGGAATACCATTTGGTAGGCTGATCACAGCCCTACTAAGAGCCAAGTTTGATATTGATGAGCAAGAGCCATTTGAAGTTATATCTCCTCATGCGTTTGGGAAAAAGGCTTGGACTACAAGTCAAGCAATGTTGAAAAGAATGAGGAGGCTAGTGAACACCATACCGAACACGCCTCGCAGCTACCTTAGAACCTGCTTTGCCAGACCCTGAGGTGACTAGCTCTTTAGCTGCACCTATTTTCCCTACAGCCGACATTGAGCAAGCTGTCCTTCCTGTGGTGACTAGCTCTTCAGCTGCATCCCTTCTTGAAGAAATTGTCATCTTACCTACCTCACCTAGCCCAACTCCTATTCTTACACCCTTTCAAGCTATCCCATCTCCCATAACCAACATAATCCCAGTTGCAGACTCCTCTACACCAACCACTCCAGCCATACTCACACCACCAATCTCTCTCAAAAATATCCAAGATTTAGCCCCTGACTTTGTTGAACAAGCTCCTAGTACTCCTCTGCTCCAAAGCTTCTCAGGTTCACCTGCTAATTCAACTAATACACCTGAAGTAACCCATACCCAAACTGAACCTGAGATATTCACTACAGAGGCTTATTCATCACTGATGGGATCTATTTTAGAGAATATTGGGCTTGAATCTGTCCCTATACCTGACCCTCCTCATTTCACTCATCTGGCTACTTCACCCTTTACAACCATTTCACCCATTGCACCTCAACCATCCACTTCAGTTTTACCAGCCCCTACTATGCATACCACACCCACACCTGAATCAATTAGCCAACTATTTAACTTTCTCCAATCCATCCAAGCCCAACTACAGATCAACACAGATAATCAGTCTGTGACCAATGCCCTTCTCCAAACCTTTGCCTCCACATCCCACCCAACTACCTTAGCCATTGTACCTGCTGTTGATAACCATGCTACCCAAATAGATCCTGAGGTAGTCTTTGTAGATCCATTCATCCCCACCATTACTACCCATGCTACCCAAACAGAACCTGAGGTAGTTCTTATTGAGTCCCCTTCACCTCTCCTCATTTTTTCTGATCAAGCCACTCAGACAGACCCTGAGGTCATTCTTCTGGACCCCTCTTCTCCCACTCCCACAGCTGGGATACCTTTGGTCCCCTACCATTCCATTCCCATTCCCAGATTTGCCTCTCAAAAGGGCCATGAAAGAGAACCCTTATATCTGTCGCGATGTTCTCAAGGGATTAGCTGATCTGCAAGCTTACATTAGAACCCCTTATGAAGACCAGACTCGAAAATTGGAGTTGTTCATGTAATTTGAGAGAGAGAAGATGCAGGACCTGCTGGGCAAAACTTTTCAGATGGTTAGGAGTGAGTAGCACAAGGTTATCATGTTGCAAGCACAGCTTGAACAGGAAAAATTGAGGACTACTAGACTTGAAAAGTATATTGGCCTCACCAAAAAGATCAAAGCTGAGGAATACATCGAACTGCAAGCCACAATCCAGGAGAAGGCCAAATCGAGTTCAGACTCCAATACTGATTCTAATTCGACTCGAAGGACTCGATTCGATCCCATTGAACCAACTTATGATACAGACTTTGACCCCAGTTATTAGAATCCATTGTACATATCTGTTTTATGAGTCTATCATATAAAATTTTGGTTTTGTGTTAATGCATTGTACATACATTGTGCATTTTTTTTTCTTTCTTCTTGTCATTATGATTTCTGATTGCTTGTTTCTTTTCTTTGCTAATACACTTTGGACCAGTGCTAACCCTGCTCACCATATGTTTGGGGGTGTGGCAGAAATGCCAATAATTGAGTTAACATTAATGCAGCTGATCATCAGTAGAATTTTTGAAGATAAAGTGATTTCACACCTGAAAAATGAGGAAGTTAAAACTTTTAAAACTGATTTTTAGTGTAATTCCAATACCTTCATGAAGGGAATGTCAGAAAATTTTCAAAATAAAAATTGATGTTTTAGTAAACCTAAAAGGAGAGAAAACAGTGATGATATACCTCAGGAATTTGATAGAACACTGCACCCAGTGAGACTTGGGCCTGAAATGTATTCTTTGGAGATATGAATTGGCAATTTTTTCTGCTCTAGGGACTGTTTGAACCTGCTTAGTTTCACTAGAAGTTACACATATTCAAATTGAAATAACTTGACAGCAATCATGATATTAAAGACATGATGTAAGGCCTCCCTTTGTACAGTTTGCACTTCAAAAAGCCCCACCTATTGAAACTGCCTTTGATACACACCAGTTGAGCCTTATAAACCCAAGATTTCTTTGTAACCTCATCAACCAACCTAATCAACCTCATTGAGCCTAACCCTCACTCTGAAAATTCAGAAGGTAAAGGAAAAGAAGCTGAAGAAAGGAGAGTTGGGTAACAGATTGGTAAAAGAAGAAGAAAAATAATTGAAGGCAATGATGTATCAACAAAAGAAATGTTGCACTCCAGTCAATGTTGCTTCGAAAAAAAAAAAGTCAGAAAAAGTCATTTCATTGGGAATTTGAAAAAGAAAGAGAAAAAGATGGCCACATTAGCTCTGAAAATTCAAAGAAGAAGATGAAATTGTGCTGAAATAAAGAAGATGTGTCTAACACTTCCTTACCTTGACTAACTTCTCAATTCTGAATTCCATTCCACCTCTTTATTCTTGATAAATTTCACCCATAAGCCACATTACAACCCAAGTTAAAGTCCTTACTGATCAATGATGGAATGAGCTGTCACATGGAGATAAGGATTTGTGTAATTTATGGTGAAAAGAGCAGTGAATTCAGAACTAAAAAGCAAAGCCTATGCTCCTGCTTACAATCCTATTTGAGGACTATAATTGCTCTTGAGCTGTGTGAATTAGTGCAACCCTCATACTTGCATGGTGAGTGAAAACCCTGGTGAGAGCTGAGTTTGAAATCAAATTATTTGGGGTAACATCATAAACTGAATTTTCAAATAGAAGGCAAGCTTTTCATTAATTTTTCTTATAAAAACTTTTTGACACCAACTGAGTGAATGGTAAAAGGAATTACAGCCGAACTTTAGTTTTAAACTAATGTTTTCTTGAAGATCTTTTCTGACTTGGTGATGCAGTGTGAATAACTTTGTTGGATAAAAGTCTGCTTTAACAGATTTGCATTGATATTAACTGATTTATTGGAGAAGTTTGTGGGTACCTTCACTGAAAACCCTCAGGAGACTTCACTCCTCCACTAGGGATCACCTAGGGGTTTAAAAGGCTTGTTGCATATGCTAAATGCAACTGTGTTCCCTACAAAAGTGGCTTTTTATTCTGTTTATAATTTTGTCTTTGCTCAGAGACTAGCAAAGCTTAGGTTTGGGGGTGTGTTGAGAACTAGAAAATACCATTTTCCACCCTTTAACCTGGGCCTTGATAGACCCTTGAGAGAACTAAATAAGTGTTTTAAGTGCTTGTGTTACAGCTAACAATAAAGACAAGCTTAACCATGAAAACAACCTAAAAGTGCAAAAAAGAGGATAATCCATGTTGATCCAAAGGAAGAAAGAGAAGGGACAACCTCACTAGCTGTCAAAATGCCTGAACTGAAGAGGCAAGGACCTGGTCTCAGCCCAGAAAAGAAATGTGGAGCAATTTGAATAGAAGAATGCACTACAAAGTGCTTTTCGAAAAGAATCTGAACATTTCGAAAAGAACCTGAACTTTGCGAAAAGAACTAAAAGCTCCAGGCTTAGTTTTCGAAGAGTACCTGAACTCTTCAAAAGGATGTTTGACCTATTCAAAAAGAAGAGAACTCCTTGCGAACAGAACCTGAACTTTGCGAAAAGAGCTTCAGAAGTCACAGTTCCTTGCAAAAAGTTCCCTAAACTATGCGAAATGGTATTCTGGAGATTCCTAGCATCTGCAAGGGTAATTCAGTAATCTTTTACACGCGCCCCAATGCATTTAAAAACTCAGGGACATTCTAGAAGATTCTGAGCATGAAGTAAAGGCATATTCCACCCCATGTGAGCGCTCGAAGATGAAATCAATTAGCGGGAACTTCTAGAAGTTCTAACAGATTTTTGAATTACATAACAGAATTGATGCCTCTGTCATCTGATTGGCTGAAATAAAAGAAGCAATTCTGATTGGCCAAAACAGATCTGGATCCTCGTGCTCGACTACCATTGGTTGATATAGATCTAAGCACTTCTGATTAGTCGATACACATCTGAGCTAGACCTGGGGGAAACTATAAGTAGGTGAACCATTTGCCCAATTTGGGTATCCAGATTTTGAGTTTCATTTCTATTGCCTCATTTCCATTTCAGATAGCTTGTCTGAAATTTCTGTAATAGCCTAGCTTTTATTTATAACTGAGAGCTGTGAGATGTCTCTGTACTTCACGTGAGAATTGTATTCAAGACTACAAATTCGAGAGCTGTTTAAGCTGTGCTCTGTAATTGTAATGGTGAATTTGAAAAGGTTGCTGTGAATCGTACGTTCTCAATTGGATTCGTGTTGAGGGTTCCCTATGATCTCCTTATTGCACTAGACTCCTTTAGATTTACTATTTTTCAAGCAATTTCCCTTGATTCATTATCCCTGTGGGAATTAGTGTTTGTAACCTAATCTTTCACAGCATTTGTAGTGATATTTCTTGTTCTGAATTGAGGGTTTAGATTAAAGACTATTGGATGGTCTGTGGCCATTGAAGTGGACATACCATAGCCATAAGTTTAACTCTAATCCTTGAGTTAGATTATTTCCTCTTGCATCTGTGCTTGTAGCCAGATGAAGATTGGATCATCTCTCATTTGATCTACATTTATTCTCATTGTGTTTCAAGAACCAAATCAAAGTTAGATATTATTTCTCCATTCTTATTAATTTACATCAAAATCTCCCCAACTCAGATCTGGATCACTTAGTGTAATCTTTACTTTTATCATTTAGTTAAAGTGACAAATTCAACCTCCCATCTTATGCGCTTTGTAGATAGGATCAGAGGCCAGATCTGGTAGCTCAGATCTGGAGGTTTATCTTACATTTTAAATAAATTCTCTGTGGACGATCTTTTACTCACTTACATTTAAAACTTGCTACAATTGGCCCTGATCTTGCAGGCTAATTTACTTCTCTCTATGCTGATATTTCTTTATTCTTTTTAGTTTTCCAAATTCAGTATAATTCATCTTTTGCAAATCGGTTTTCAAAATACAAATAAATCATGCACACTCAGAATAGCAACAGGCGGGTCCGGGTCGGGGCTTCCATCGCCTTTGTCATTGCTTATTACCCCTAATGGGTGCATGTTTATGCATAGTTAATTGATGTTTATGATCATTGTTGGCAGAAACCAGGATTGGATGTCCCTTTTGGGTAGACACCCGATAACTGGTTGGATCTGTTTAGTGGTATTTGAAGCTGGACGCTCTGGGTCATGTGGATCTAGGGCACGTTTTGAAAAATGGCACGTACTCTCAAAAAGTATTGTGACATCTATTCACTTCACTTGGGTAGTCATTCTAAATAAACTTTGGGATCGATGGGTTTGCCCAAAGATCTTGAACCCTGTTTTCAGCAGAGGCACCCGCGAATAATCCAATGAGGTCATCAAAATGCCTTATAAGATTGAACACAAACTGTGGAGCCTTGCGTATGTTTACTTCGCGCCTATCTTTGGATGTAGGTCGATCACTGTTAAGTAGTGAAAAATACCATTTTTCACCCCTAAACATGAGCCTTGAAAGACCCTTGAGAAGACTAAATAAGTGCTTTAGTGTTCATATTGCAGCTAACCAAAAAGACAGGTCCAAATCCGAAAACCATCTTAAAATGATCAAAAAGCCGACAACGCATGTCAAACTCAAAGAGGGAGTGAAGAAATAGCCTCAGCAATGGCTAAAAAGGTCCTAAAAGAGCAAGAAAAGACCTGAAGAAGAAGAAGGATCCATTCGCAAAGAAGAATGGAAGCTAAAGCTCAATTCGCAAAGAATCTCTTCAATTCGCAAAGAACCTTGAACTTTGTGAAAAGAAGAAAACACTCCTCGAATAGAAGAATGACCTTTGCGAAAAGAAGAAAACACTTTGCGAAAAGAACTTACGGAGCCAAACTACTTTATGAAAAAGACCCTTAAACTCATGCGAAATGGCATCGGGGATTCTGACCACTTTGAAGGGCATTTCAAGAACTCGCACGCGCCTAATGTAATTAAAAGCACGAGAGAGACATTGAAGATTCCAAGCACAAACCAAAGGCATATTCCACGTGAAAACCCAAAGATGAAATCACTTGGCGGAACTTCTAGAAGCTCAAATGCACTTTTGAATTCCCATAGAATTGATGCTTCTAACGATTGGCGAAACTGCATCGAGCATTTTCATTGGCTGCAACAGATCTGGATCCCCGTGCTCAACA
Organism: Chloranthus sessilifolius; assembly: GCA_021018995.1. Classification (NCBI taxonomy): domain Eukaryota; kingdom Viridiplantae; phylum Streptophyta; class Magnoliopsida; order Chloranthales; family Chloranthaceae; genus Chloranthus; species Chloranthus sessilifolius. The sequence goes on from CM037586.1 coordinate 37,887,840, forward strand.
GCCATTGGGCAATCCAGATCCGAGCACTTCGATTGGTCAATTCAAACCTTGTGCGAGATGATAGGAAAGCTATAAATTGAGAAGACATTTGCCCAATTGGGGCATCCAGATTTTGAGTTTTCATCTCTGCTTTCCTCCTTCCTACGGATAGTCTATCCGCCCTTGTAATTTCTTCCTCTGCTTTTGCTTTTGAGAGTTCCGAGAGTGCTTTTGTAACTCCAAAGAGATCGGATTCAAGATTCAAGCTAGTCCGAGGGCTTTCTAAAGCCGTGCTCTGTAATTGTAAGATTGAATTTAAAAGGTTGTCAATCATGTTTTCTCCATTGGATTCATGTCAAGGGTTCTTATTGATCACCTTAGTGCATTAGACTCCTTTAGATTCACTACTTTGCATGCAATTTCTCTTGATTCATTACCTGCGAATTAGCGTTGGTAACCTAGGTCTACCAACACTTGCAGTGATGTTCATGTTGTGAATTGAGGATAGGTCAACAACTATTGGATGATCTGTGACCATTTAAGTGGATGATCATAACCATAAGTCTAAACCCTTCCTTAATTCAGATTTATTTCTCTTACATCTCTTTGGTAGCCAGATGAAGATTGAATCAACTCTGTTTAGTTGCAGATTCTCCATTAAAATTCAAAGGCGAAATCACAGAAAGTTATTATTTCTCCATTTGATTTATTTTAATCACTTCCCCAACTTGAATCTGGATCAGTTAGTCAGTTCTTTTCTTTATTTGCTTTTAGTTAAACGTGACAAAACCCAACACTCTCTTTTTATCTGCTTTCTAGATAATTATAGAGCCAGATCTGGTAGCACAGATCTGGAGGTTTATCTCTCATTTTAGACAAACTTCTCTGTGGACGATCTTGAAATACTTACTTTTAAAACTTGCTACAACTGGCCCTGATCTTGCAGGCCAGTGTTAGCCCCAAGGTGCTGATATCCCTTTCATAAGTTAACATCCATATAATTTAGCATTCTTTAATTCTTTAATTATTGATTTATAATGCACATAATTTTGGCACACTTGGAGCGACAACAAGTTTTTGGCGCCGTTGCCGGGGAATTTGTTCTAAAATAGATAAGACCTATGTTTATTTTCATTTATTTATCAGTCATTTATTAATTCTGTTGTTATTTCTGTGCAGCTTACAGCTGTATGAAGGAAAGGAAAGCACGTAATTCAACAGGTTTGCTGTACCAAATTCCTCTCGAAGTTGTATGTTTGGCAGAGAACCCTCAACTCGAGATTCTCCGTTAAATTCGTGGTTGAAAGACTCCTAAGAAACATACATCACGGACATCTCTCGAAATGGGTGACGAGAGATTGTTAAGAGACTACTTTGCTGGTGCTTATAATTCATTTTGCATTCAATTTCCCACGGTTGGAGGGAAATTATGAAATTAAGTCCTCCACCATCCAAATGTTGCCTTCATTCCAAGGATTGAGTAAGGAAGACCCTTACAAACACATTGATGAATTTACGGCTTTATGCACAACATTTAACATAGTGGACTTGGTCGAGGCAACCAAGCTTAGGCTCTTTCCTTTTTCATTAAAGGACAAAGCTAGAGCATGGTTATCTATGTTAGCACCAAACGACATCACATCATGGAATGATTTGCAATGTCAATTTTGTCAAAATATTTCCCAATGACTAAAACCGATAAGCGAGACAAAGCATCATCTCTTTCCCAAAACTCAATCAAACTTTCCATGAAGCATGGGAAAGGTTTAAAGAACTGATAAGACAATGCACTCACCATCAAATTCCTAAATGGCGGTGGTTCAAAGCTTCTATCAAGGAACTGATCGGAAGGGCAAGAACATGGTGGATGCCTCTTGTGGAGGTACCTACTTGCGTAAAAGCTTGAAGAGGTTTGGGACCTCTTTGAGGTGATTGGAGAAAATTCAACCCAAGCAGAATCTCTCAAGGGACACCGAGAATCCAGCTAGGATGAATAATCCCCAATTCACAAGAGGGAAAGTTTATGAAGTCAATGAATGGAAAGGAAAGTGGATAATTTGACCACAAAATTTGATAGGTGATGGACTCATTTAAAGCTCCAAATGGGTCAAGAGTAGAGGAGGCATGTCCGATATGCGCCCCACTCATTCCATTGATCAATGTCATACGCATCACAATTTCGAACTCATGATGGAACAAGCTCAACCTTATGGATGATGCAATCGAATGACTACCCATGGAGATCTCATCCTAATTGGAATCTGGAAATTACTGCAACACAAAGAAAGCGGCCAAAAATCAATTACCTTTCAAACTGCCACCATATCAAGAATTTTTATAATAAATCAAATTTTCAGAATAACCAACAACAAGCCATGCAAAGAGTCAGCCACCCTGCCCTCCTAGATCCCTCGACCTTTGAAGAGCGTGTCTTGAGTTCACATCAAAATCTTGAACTGCTCTCGATCGTGAACCTTCACTGAGCATTAAAAAATTGAAGAAACTGGGCCAACTCTCAAATTCATTGGCTAAGAGAGAAGAGGGTAACTACTCACCAACCCGTGAACAATCCTAAGGGATGTTCATGGTTGGAGAATCCTCAAATGGCCATGAGGAAATCAAAGCTGACTACTTTGAGAAGTGGAAGAATAATAAACAACACAAAGGGTAGTGAAGAGGAAAAGATGAAGAACAAGTGCAGAACAACAAATTTGGATAGCAATATGGTCATGTTGATTTACATCGAAAATTCAAAAAATGAAAAAGAAAAATAACAAAATTGTTGAAAAGATGAGAAGGAGAAATTTGTTCCTCATCTCCCATTTCCCCATGCAATGAAGTCGTTCTCCTTTTGACAAAGGAAACACAAAATTGAGGAAATGATGGAGACATTCAAGCAAGTTAAAATTAATCTACCGCTTGATGCAATCAAACAGTCCCCGCTTATGCAAAATTTCTCAAAGAGGTATGCACTCACAAAAGGCAATCTAGGATACATTTATCCAAGAAGGCCTTTGTCAGGAGAAAATCAACCAAGTGCTATCAATTGCAACACCACCTAAGATGCAAGACCGGAATCCCCACAATCCTCGCATCATTGGGGAGCACACCATTGAGAAAGCCTTGCTAGATCTGGTGCTAGTGTCAACCGCTTCCCTATTCGCCTATGAGAAGCTAGGTTTGGGAGAATTGAAACCCACTCAAGTGGTGTTATGAGATCCGAAAGGAAACCTATGGGGTTGATTGAAGATGTTTTGGTAGGAGTAGACAAGTTTTTCTACCCTCACGACTTTTTGGTGTTGGACATGGAACCAACCAAAAGTACCACCGCCATCCCTCGCATTCGGGAAGACCATTCTGCTACGGCTAATGCATGCATGCATTCAATGCAGTGTCCTGCATCATGGAGGTGTCTTTGAAATATGAAAGTTAAATTGAATGTGTATAATGTCATTACTCAACCTCAATTCTCACGAGGAATGTTTTCATGTTGACATCATTGATGAGCCGGTGGAGGAGTCTTTACAAACATTTCGCAAGGTAAAGACTCCACCACGAATTTAAAATGTTTGGGAATCCACTAAGAAAGAAGGATAAGGGAGATCAAATTGAAAGGGAGTCTGCTGGTGCAAGGCACTCACCAACACATCAAGTTCTCTCTCTGAGACTCGCCTCTCCTCTTCCACAAGTTACCAAGGTACCTTTCTGCCCTCTTTTCTCACACGAATTGGAACTCAAACAGCTCCCCAAAATCTGAAATATGTGTTTTGGGAGATCATCAAACATCATCTATGATTATTTCTTCCTCCCTTACAAAGGAGCAAGAAGAGGAGTGGTAGTTCTAAAATAAAGACAAGAAAGCAATTGGTCGGACCATTGATTTAGGAGGAATAAACCTAATTGTATGCATGCATAAGATCCACTGGAAGAGGATGCCAAGCCTTCTAGAGAAATGCAAAGAAGGTTGAATCCTCACATGAAGTGGTAATGAAGGAAGTTGTCAAGTCGCTGATGCTGGGTAATTTACCCCATTTCAGATTCTCGCAGGTAGCACCCACAGTGTGGTGCCTAAGAAATCTGCATCATCGTAGAAGTATTAATCTGGTGAACTTATGTCCACCAGACAAACAACTGGATGGAGGGTCCGCATAGACTACAAAAAATTAAATACCATGACAAGGAAAGACCATTTCCTCCCCTTCATTGACTAAATCCTTGATAAGCTTGCAGCAAAGCTTACTCGCTTCCTTGATGGGTACTGGTTACAACCAGATCCTGTGTACCCACAGGACCAAGAAAGACCACCTTCACCGCCCTTTGGCACTTTTGCCTATAGGAGGATGCCCTTTGGTCTTTGCAATGCCCTCTACTTTTCAAAGATGCATGTATGCCATCTTTTGACATGATTGATCAATTCATGGAGATCTTCATGGATGACTTTTCAATTTATGGAGATTTTTCCCAATGCTTACACCACCTCAAGTTGGTGTTGCAAAGATGTGAAGAAACCAATTTGGTTCTAAGTCGAAAAGAGTCATTTTATGGTCACCCAAGGCATTGTCCTAGGACATGTGGTCTCCCATAAAGGCATAGAGGTGGACCAAGCAAAATTGATCTAATTGCACATTTGCCTCCTCCTAATCAAGTACAAATCAAGTTTCTTAGGGCATGCAGGATTTTATAGGAGGTTCATCAAAGATTTGATAAAATTTCCAAGCCACTCTGTCATTTCTTGTGTCAAGATGTTCCTTTTGTGTTTACTAATGAATGCATGATGCCTTTGAGGTCCTTAAGAAATGTCCGATTTCAGCCCCATCTTGCCCCCCTCGACTATTCAAAGCCCTTTGAGCTGATGTGTGATGCATCAGACTATGCCCTAGAGCTGTCCTAGGGCGTAGAAAGGATAAGCTTCCCATGTCATAGCTTATGCCGAGATCCATGATAGATGCCCAGCTCAACTACACAACAACCGAGAAAGAGCTGGCCATTGTGTTTGCATTGGAAAAATTCAGTGTCTTATGTTTTAGGTTCACAAATTGTGGTGTTTATCGACCACTGCCTAAAGTACCTTCCGCCTAAGAAGGATACCAAGCCCAGATTAATCGATGGATCCTCCTATTACGGTGAGTTTGATCTACGATTAAGGATAAGAAAGGAGTGGAGAATGTGGTGATCACTTATCCGAATTCTCAATACCGAGGATGATAGCTTACCCATTAATGAATCATTTCGATGAGCAACTTTGCCATCAATACCCACAAATTCCTTGGTTTGCAAACATAGTCAACTTCTTGGATGATTCCTCAACATTGGAATCGAATGGATAAAGATCTTTTCTTCTCACAAGTTAAAAAATTTCATTGGGAAGATCCTTATCTATTCAAGAATTGTGCAACTAAGTGATCGTAAAGTGTGTCCCGGACCATGAATTCTCCGCATATTGTCAATGTGTCATGAATCTGTGGAGGCCATTTGGTGCAATAAAACAGTAAAAAATTCTGCGAGTGGTTTCTATTGGCCCACAATCTTTAAAGATGCCTTACAAGATCAGAATCTTGTAAATCGCCAAAATCAAGCAAGATTTCCAAAAGAAACTCAATGCCCTGCAGCCAATCCTGGTAGTTGAGTTGTTTGATGTTTGGGGCATAGATTTTATGGGCCCTTTCCCTTCTAATGGAAATAATTTCATCTTGGTAGCTGTGGACTATGTCTCCAAGTGGATTGAGGCCATAGCTACCAAATCCAATGATCACAAAGTGGTTTTAAGATTCCTCAAAGACCACATTTTTTCTAGATTTGGATTCCCCAGAGCCATCATCAGTGATGGGGGGAGCCACTTTAAAGCAGTGCTTGACTCTCTATTAAAAAGTACTGTCACTCACAGAGTAGCCACTCCTATCATCCACAAACCAATGGACGTGGAGATTTCAAATAGAGAGATCAAACACATTTTGGAAAAAAGCATGAAGAAGGACAGAAAGGAGTCCTTGCTTAATGATGCTTTGTGGGCATCGCCTACAAAACTCCAATTGGAATGTCTCCTTTTAGACCGGTCATGGCAAAGCATGTCATTTGCCAAGAGAGTTAGAATACAAAGCTTTACGGGCTATTAAAACATTTAATATGGATCTAACTTCACCGGTAATCACAGAAACTTCAACTCACTAATCGGAAGAGTCATGATGGATGCTTATACAAGCTCCAGTTGTATAAGGAGAAAGTCAAATCATTTCATGACGAGAGTTTAATGAGAAAAGAGTTCATACCGGGTCCAAGGTATGGTTATTCAACTCTAAACTTAAATTCTTTCCTGGCAAATTGAGATCCAGATGGGAAGGGCCATACACTGTCATCAAGGCTGCCCCCTCAGGAGTTGTGGATATCCGTGATCCCAATGACGGAAGAGTCATTAAGGTAAATGGTCAGAGGCTCAAGCCATGCATTGACAACATTCAGGAGCCCTGTCTTGCCCATCATCATCACGAATCTCCAAAAATCTGATGGTAGAAAATTGTATATTATGTTTGTACAACATAGTTTTTACTGAATTTCTCTGTTTCTGTTTCTTTTCCCTTTTCGCATAGTTTAATTACACTTAAAGTTCAAATCGCAAAGCAAAAATTACTTTTCGCAAAGTCCAAAGTCTATTCGAGAAGATTCGAGCTCAATGATGAAATTTCGAAAACAAAGATGTTCTTTTTTAATAGTTGATTATGATAACATTTCCTTTCAATGAATAGGCGGTAAGCTAAGTCCTTTGCGAAATAATCTTTCTGAAGCTATCTACTTGTCGAAAGGCACTTTTGCCATTCGAAGTAATAAGAAGGGCGCTTTTGGAACTTTTCAAAAACTTAAAGGTGCTTTGCGATTTTAGCTTCAAGTATATTTAGTCGTTTTGAAGTTAGCTTTGTATTTGCAAACACTCTCTGCAGAGCACGCCCACTAAAACCCTAGCTCACTCTCTTCTCACACGAGCTCCACAAGGATATCACCGTTTGTTCCTAATTGTTTGAGCGTTTCCATTTTCGTAGATCAAAGTCGACTCGGTTAGGCGATCTTTACAAACAAAGCGACTCAGTTCAAGCACAAACCCTAGATCAGCGGTATTTTTCTATCCATTCTCGCTCAATCTTTTAGAAAATCTAAATCTGTATTAGCCGTTGTTTGGAGCATTTTCCTCCGTCAATTAAGTATGGGAAAAGCTGAAAATCCTTAGCCATGTTCCCCAAATCATCACCAAGAAGGCAACCAAATCGACCCCAAAAGCCAAAGGCAAAGCAAAAACGTCTGCAAAGAGAAAGCTTTCAATGGACAAGGCAGATAAGGTTGAAAAAGGAAAGAAAATACGCCATGAGGAGCCTACCCCTGCTGCCTCAAGCCCTGAGTCTGAGCTGCCCCCATTACCCATTCACTTAGTTTTGCCTAACCCCTTCATTGATACCCAGAAGCTCATACCTGAGCTATTGGTGGATGAAACTTTTTTCTCCTCCAAACATGATTGCCTACCATCCCTAAGATACCTCAGGGAAGCTTCTCTCAGCACTATCCTCACCCCATTACCAGAAAAAACTTATCCAAGGATGATAAAACTATGGTATCAAAACCTCACAAAGGTCACTGAAGATGTTGCAGACGTGCCAACCTTAGTCATTTTCATAGATAACTGTGACCTAACTGTGACAGCTGAGGACATAGGGCATGCTCTGGGGATACCTTTTCAATTCAACCCCGATGGACCTTTGGTCGCCTCTGGCGACCTCTTTCGTAAACATGGCTGCCCATTTGACACAAGGCATGGTGGGTTACGGGCAATCAATAATGAGAAGAGATCTGCCCCAATATCGCTAATGGATTCCATACTCGAGGGAGCTTTATGTAATCGGGCATACCCAAGAGAGGCGAACTCCTATCCTCGAAGCCCTCTTTCACTTTTCTAAGGGCAATTTTTCAATGCCCCCATGCTCATCCCGAAGCAATGGTGATGTGAGTGCCAAGGTAAAGAAGGAAGAAAATTGCGGCCTCCTTTGGAAGACTAATTTCAGCCCTCTTACGAGCCAAGTTTGACATTGATAGGAAGAGCCCTTTGAGGTACTCACTCCTCACAACTTTGGCAAAAAGCACGGACCACAAGTCGAGCCATGTTAAGAAGAATGAGGAAGTAGGAGAACCAGCCCATGCCCCCTGCTCACCTGCCCCTATTGCTGCCCCACTCGAACCCATAGCACCTTTTTGAGCCAGAGCTAGTTCTTCTCGAGCATGACAGAGAACCAAGCCACGAAAGTGTGGGTGGGCATCTGCAAGAAGTGGAAATTGTGGAGCCTCAACCAGCCCCGAGCCTCGGCCCGGCCCTACCATAAGCCCAACTCCTGTGGTGACCAACTCTTTATTGCACCACTTGCGCACTTAGTCCACACACAGGTAGCCGGCTCTTTGCACCTCCTCTGACCCACAGATGGCACAGTTCCCTATTCCTCCACACCTCCCCCATCCCAAATTTGGTTCATCATCCACACCTTCCATCATTCCTATTTTGGACACCCCTACCACACCAACCACCCTACTATCCCAACACCACCCATCTCCCCAACAATAACTTGGTCCTAGGAATTAGCCACCCCAACCCTTGCTCCATCCCCTTCCACCCCTCTGCTCCAAAGCTCCTCACACTCCCACATCCCTTCAGCACATACACCTGAGGTATCCCAGACCTCTGAACCCCAACCTTTCCCCACAGAGGCTTATTCACCCCTATTTGACACCATGGGGCTAGATCCTACACCTATCCCTCCTCCCCTTTCACCCATTTCCCCACCTCCCTTTCACACCCATTACCCCAACCCTCCACCTCACTAATCCCAATCCCCTCTAGGCTAATCTCCCCACACCTCCCTACACGGATCCTCACCTACCTCCAAAATATCCAAGCCCGGCTCAAACAAATCACAGACAATCGATGCCTGCATTGGAAACTCATCCGATCTTGCCCCATTACCACCTACCCCATTACCCTGCTCTCCATTTTGCCTCACAGGCAACCCAAAGCAGACCAGAAGTCCTAGTGCTTCCACCTCCACTACCACCCAGCTACCCAAAGCAGACCCCCACCCCCCTCCCGGACCCCTTTAGTCCCCTACCACTCCATCCCTCCCTAGATATGCCACCTCTCCCAGGCCATGAAAAATCCCTACATCCGTGGATGCGCGGCTGATTCGCCTACATCCAACCCCTTATGAGGCCAAAATAAAAAAATTAGAGCATTTCATGCAATTTGAGAGAGAGAAGATGAGGGATCTGGTGGGACGAACATTCCAATTGGTCAAGGCTGAGCAGCACAAGGTGGCTATGCTCCAAGCTCAGTTAGCTCAAGAACAGAAGAAAACCACCAGCCTGACCAAACACCTTGGCCTCACCAGAAAGATCAAGTCAGAAGAGTACCAACTCCAGAACTCCATTCCTGAGAAACCAAAATCCAGTTCTGATTCCAACACTGATTCTAGTTCGGATTCTGACAGTGACTCTAGTTCAGAACCCATAGAACCCATCTATGATACTGACTTTGATCCTATTTATTAAAAGTCTGCATCTACTGAGTCTCAAATACAATGTATAAATCTTTTGTTTTTTGTATCATTCGGTGCAATTCTGTCATTTGTTTTCTTTCTTATTCCATTTTTCTCTGTTAATTGTTCTGTTTTCTGTTATTTTGCAATTTTTTCATTATAGGCTGCTCCCTACTTGAAACAAACAAAATAAACCCCTCACCCTTACTCCCTTTCCCTCTTTTCTTTTATTTTGAAATTTCTGGTTCATACAATTTGCTTTCTGTAATTCTCCATGCTATTATTTTTTCTACTGTTTTCCCCTAATAACTGTGACTATGCCACCACCTTTGAACCAGTGAGGACACTGCTCCTCATAGGTTTGGGGGTGGCGCATGTGTCCCGCCAAGGAATAGTTAACCTAAGGACAACAGAATCACCTAAGTAATCAGGAAATGAATTATTTTACTTAAGAATCATGACAATGTGGAAATTTTAAAATTTTCTTTGCAAGAATTTAGACATTCTAAACCTTGCGATATTCTACATTTCCATGATGATTACACCATAAAACACATCTTGGTATCAGACATAGTAAGTCAAAAGGAAGAGAAAAAGGTAAAGATATACTTAAAAGCTCAAGGAACAACCATAACCAGTGAGAATTGAGCCCATATATTTTCCATCTCTGTTGAAGAGTGACTGAGGCAATTTTTTCTGATTCAAAGGATTGGCTGAGGCATTAGATCCACTAGAAGTTAGGAAACTCCAAATTAAAACAAGTAACAGCACTCATGAAACTGAGGAAAGATCAAGGCCTTCTTTGGACAGCTTGAACCTAATGAACCAACCAAAGAAAAATCTGCTGTTTGTACCCCATTTGAGTCAGAATCCTACAATTTTTCATCAAAAATACATAAAAGTACTTGAACCTATGGAACCAATTCAGCCTTCCCTCACTCGAGAATTCAGAGGTAAAGGAGAAAGAAATCAAGATGGACCATTTCGGGCAACATCAAGAAAATGAAGAGAAAATACCTCAAAAACATGCAATATGGTGACCGAGAAAAGAAAAGACAAACAATGTGAAAAGTTGCAAGGCAAAAAGGCAAAAAAGCTTATGTTGAAAATGCAAGATCAAAGAAAGAATGATCACGTGAATGTGAGAATCTCGAAAGAAGAAGAAAGAAGCTAAACTCAAGAAGGTGGAGTCATGAACCATCTCCTGCACTTCTGAGTTCTCAAATTCAAACCTCTTCAAATTGCCTTTCCTTGAAACTTCACTCCATAAGCCATACAAACAAACCTAGATTAAAAGCCCTTGTGATCCAAAGTTGAGTGAGCTGTCATGTGGAGATGAGAAGTGACCCAATCTATGGTGAGGAGATGTCAATGATGCCATTGCCTAAGAATCATGCCTATGCTCATGCTTACAGATCCATTTGGGAGATGTAAGCGCTCTTGAGCTTGAGTGAAAATGAACCCCTCAACAAAAACACCGATGAGAGTATACCACGGTGAGTGTTTGGGTTGGAACTTGAGCACCTTAAGTATGACTTATAACCTAATTTTATCCATAGGATGAGCTTCTTTGCTGGCACATTTGTATGATTTTCTATGATTGTTCACAGATTGGAAATATTGAAACATACATGAGGTTTATAAATGTTTAATTTCCTGTGCAACCAATAATCAAAATTTTTGTTTCATCATTGATTCACGTGTAACTAACCCTGCTCCTTGATTGCTCATTTGATAATATTGCACTGATGTTAACTGTTTCATGGAGAAGTTTGTGGGTACCTTCACTGAAAACCCTCAGGAGACTTCACTCCTCCTCTAGGGATCACCTAGGGGTTTAAAAGGCTTGTTGTATATGCTAAATGCACCTGTGCTTCCTACAAAAGTGGCTCTTTATTTTGCTTTTACGTTTCTTTGCTCAAGGACTAGCAAAGCTTAGGTTTGGGGGTGTGTTAAGTAGTGAAAAATACCATTTTTCACCCCTAAACATGAGCCTTGAAAGACCCTTGAGAAGACTAAATAAGTGCTTTAGTGTTCATATTGCAGCTAACCAAAAGACAGTCCAAATCAAAACCATCTTAAAATGATCAAAAGCCGACAACGCATGTCAAACTCAAAGAGGGAGTGAAGAAATAGCCTCAGCAATGGCTAAAAAGGTCCTAAAAGAGCAAGAAAAGACCAAGAAGAAGAAGGATCCATTCGCAGAAGAAGAATGGAAGCTAAAGCTCAATTTCGCAAAGAATCTCTTCAATTAGCAAAGAACCTTGAACTTTTGAAAGAAGAAAACACTCCTCGAATAGAAGAATGACCTTTGCGAAAAGAAGAAAACACTTTATGAAAAGAACTTGGAGCCAAACTACTTTGCTGAAAAGACCCTTAAACTCTCTAAATGGCATACTTTGGGATTTATGTACCACTTTGAAGGGCATTTCAAGAACTCTGACGCACTCAATGTAATTAAAAGCACGAGACATTCGAAGATTCCAAGCACAAACCAAAGGCATATTCCATACGTGAAAACCCAAAGATGAAATCACTTGGCGGGAACTTCTAGAAGCTCAAACAGACTTTTGAATTCCCATAACAAAATTGATGCTTCTAACGCTGATTGGCGAACGGATCGAGCATTTTCATTGGCGAAACAGATCTGGATCCCGTGCTCAACGACCATTGGGCAATCCAGATCTGAGCACTTCGATTGGTCAATTCAGCCTTGTGCGAGGATAGAGGAAAGCTATAAATTGAGAAGACATTTGCCCAATTGGGGCATCCAGTTTTGAGTTTTCATCTCTGCTTCCCTCCTTCCTACGGATAGTCTATCTGCACTTTGTAATTTCTTCCTCTGCTTTGCTTTTGAGAGTTCTTTGAGAGTGCTTTTGTAACTCCAAAGAGATCGGATTCAAGACCGGCTAGTCCGAGGGCTTTCTAAAGCCGTGCTCTGTAATTGTAAGATTGAATTTAAAGGTTCAGAACTTGTGTTTCTCCATTGGATTCATGTCAAGGGTTCTTATTGATCACCTTAGTGCATTAGACTCCTTTAGATTCACTACTTTGCATGCAATTTCCCTTGATTCATTACCCACATGCAATTAGCGTTGGTAACCTAGTTCGGCGGCATTTGGCGATGATGTTCATGTTCGAATTGAGGATAGGTCAACAACTATTGGATGATCTGTGACCATTTAAGTGGACAGATCATAACCATAAGTCTAAACCCTTCCTTAATTGGATTTATTTCTCTTACATCTGTGCTGGTAGCCAGGTGATGATTGAATCAACTCTGATTAGTTGCAGATTCTCCATTAAAATTCAAAGGCGAAATCACAGAAAGTTATTATTTCTCCATTTGATTTATTTTAATCACTTCCCCAACTTGAATCTGGATCAGTTAGTCAGTTCTTTTCTTTATTTGCTTTTAGTTAAACGTGACAAAACCCAACACTCTCTTTTTATCTGCTTTCTAGATAATTATAGAGCCAGATCTGGTAGCACAGATCTGGAGGTTTATCTCTCATTTTAGACAAACTTCTCTGTGGACGATCTTGAAATACTTACTTTTAAAACTTGCTACAACTGGCCCTGATCTTGCAGGCCAGTGTTAGCCCCAAGGTGCTGATATCCCTTTCATAAGTTAACATCCATATAATTTAGCATTCTTTAATTCTTTAATTATTGATTTATAATGCACATAATTTTGGCACACTTGGAGCGACAACAATCACCCCTCTTACTTACGAAGCTGTTGCATTCAGAATGAATCTCGAACATCAATCACCTTTAAAACATCTCGAGAAATGAACATTTTTCCCGACTAACGGGCTTTCGCAACTCAAGAGGCGAACGTTTTTCCTAGCTATTGGCCTTTTGCAACTCATTCCACCTCGGTCATGCCCAGCAATGTCGCTAAGCGCTTGGGAACCGATTACCTCGAGAAACGAATGATTAGCCTGGCACTCCAGGGCATTCATTTTCTCACCGTGTTACTCACCTGATGTTTGAACTTCATTCTGAATACAATGGACCCGTCAGTAATGCGTTAGGCCTCTTCGGATGTCTCTTTTCTTTGGCATTCGATCATTAGTGATCGGATACCAAAGAGGGGCATCTGTAGACACCCAAATTTGGCCCAAGGCCTGATCGAAACACATTTTGAGAGAGGTCCATTTTCAAGCATTTGATGGCATGTATGGAACCCTTAGGAATCACCCTAAACCCTTAGGAATCACCCTAGATCCCTTACGAACCTATCCCGAACCTTTAGAAACCAACCCCGACCCTTAGAACCCTTCTCGAACCCTAACCTAACCTTCCCAGGTGATAAGGAGGAGGGGTGCACCAGAACTGGTTATGACCCTCTACAGTGGCCAACTCTTATACCATTGAAGAGTAGAGGTTGTCAGCTTTCCAACGGTCTAAGAATTGCCCCAATCAGAGGTTTATATCAGAAGAGATGGCAGTTCGAACCCGAAAGGCAGGAGGGTAATTTCAAGTAGGCCCCCTAGAGATTTGGCGCGACTAATCGCCAGGCTATTTCTCCCCAGAAATGGCCTGGTGCAACTAATAGTTGCACCGGGTATAAATTTTGCCTGGCGCAACTATTAGTTGTGCCAAGCCAATTCTCTCAGATTTTAAGCCAGGCGTAACTAATAGTTGCGCCAAGTTTAAAAAGGTATTACATGCATTTACTGGCGCAACTATTAGTTGTACCCCAAATTTTTTGTTTGGGGTTTGACTTGTTGACCACCTCGACCTTTGGGGTGTGTTTTGATAGTTCTGTTGCACCCATTCCTTACCTATTTGCAACCCTCCAAGTGGCCTAAAGCCTCACCACATCATCTACCATTAGAACCACCTTCACACCTTTCCAAGCTCTCAAAATCCTAGGAAACCTTAGATATGAGATTACCTAATTTCTAAACTCATTTAGCTCTTAAGTGGCCTCCTAACCCACCCTTTACCTATAAATTGAGAATTTCTACCTAAGAGAGAAAGAACTTAAAGTGAGAAGATCTTTCTCCCTTTGGTGCACACCCCCCATACAAATTTCAGAATTTACAAAACTCCTTTAGACCTTAGCATTTCATAGAAAACCCTTAGGTTAGGTGTGTGTGATCCCCTAGCCTTCCTTCCCTACCTCTTAGCTTCAAGTCTTAAGAGTTAGAACCTCACTTACCACCATACAAAGCCTTCAAGAGCTCATCAAAGCAAGCCACGCAAGGCTCTCCTACGGTGCTACAAGGGCCTGAGGGCTTCGGCTCTCCCCTTTCTTCTCCTATCTCTTTCTAGCTCCCTCCATCCTCCCATTTGTGCCGTTATGCCGCCAATTTTTCGATAGGAACAGAGGGGCACAAATAGGATTCTAAGCCCTTTAGGGTAAGAGGAAGCTATTTTCTTTTCTTTCACTTCATTTTATTTTTGGCCATTAGTAGAGACAGCGTTAAGCGGGTTGATCGGGTGCCTAACACCTTCCCGATCGATAACTGAAGCCCCTACCCAAGAGCCTTTGGTGTGGACCGGAGTCATATTTTTAGCACTTCGGTGCTCATAAAAATGAATTAGGTATCCCGAGACACCGAAAGCTCCGAGTGGTGACTCTATATTTTTTTTATCGTTAGAGAGTGCATCGTCGCGACAGGGATCGTCCCGATTTCCACGGTTGCACAGAAGTTTTCTTTTATTAGAATTAGCATAATGTAAACCAACCCTTTATGATCTATAAATAAGAGGGACTCAACATAGGAGTAGAGTTATCGAAGGAACTCTTAGCATCAATTGATGATTGAGGTTAGGTCTTCCTTCTATCAAAAGTAGAGTAGAGTAGTTTAGATATCCAAGGTTTCTCGAGAGCAATTGATGCCTGTGATCGGGAGCTGGAAGATTAGAGTAGAGTATTTATAGTTTCCCAGAAGTAATTAATGCTTGCAACTAAGGGATGAAAGATCTTTTTATTGCTTTCTAGTTTAGATTTATTCTCATGCACTTTCACTGCTTTGTAAATATCTAAAGTTTTTTATTTGAATTGACGATTCAGATTGAGAATTTTTAGATTAGTGTAACGATTTTACTTTCCATCTTCAATTTTCTTGAGTTTGATTGACACCCAAATTTTAGGAAGATTGTTGATTAGTTTAAATCTGTGTTAAGGAATTCTAGCTTTTGATTGACACAGAGGATTAAGATACGGTGTAACGATACTTTATTTTGTAAATATTCAAGATCTGAAAGATTGTGATTGACAACCATAATCTGGAAGGAGAAGGATTTAGATTTATTTTTTACAATTTAGTTTAAACAAACCATTTTGTTATTTATATTTCTCCAATAGTTTAGGATCTTAAAAGATAAATACAAGTTTTTAAACATATAAAATTACATCAGAATAATCACCTTCCTCATGGGAATGATCTTATACTAGTGTTGCAATTTCCATTGTGCACTTGCAATATGTTAAGACTTAGTACGATAAAAGTCCGATCAAGTTTTTGGCGCCGTTGCTAGAAAAGTGGATTTTATTCTTTATTTTATTTTTGTTTTGAAAACTAATATTTGTCTTTCTCTTTTTAGTTTATTTTTATCTTTATTTTTCTTTAATCACTTCTTTATCTTTCACAGGTTTATTCAGAGGTGCGAATAAAAGGTTTCAACACTTCTTCTGACAAGAGAAGCTAGAGGCTCAGATTTATTTTTTCTTTTTACTTTCTAAAATAAAAATGATATAAAATTAAAATAAAAATAAACAGATACAATAATCATTCTAGCCATTTTGCTCTGATCTAATTCCATTTACTATGGCAGAGAAAGATCAATTTGTGTCTAAACTGTTGAGAGAGTATTATGCATTGATACCTCTTTCACCTCCCTCATGTATTCAATTACCCGCTTGTTGGTGCATGCTTTTTCTAGGTTCCTCTTGGTCCCGATTGAATCAGTGGCTCCAATTCTATCCAAGTGGCCTCTAGCGATGCGGCGTTTGGAATGAGAGAGTTAAAATAAAATAAAAAGGGTTTTCTAGGAAGATTCCTAGTTTGTTGCGATCGCCAGCTACAGATATTTATCAACGCTGTAACACGTCAATGATCACGCTTTAGAGCGAGTGTGGGTTACTTCTTTACTGAATAGTCCACTTATAAACGTCAGCAGCAATGTCTCTTTTTATGATTTAGATAGTTTAATTTTCCTTTTTTTCTTCCTCTGTTATCGTTGGGGCTCTGATCAGTTCAGATTTTCTAATTCTATTATTATTTTTTGTTATATGGGTTGATTATAGTGAGTTAATCTGGTATTCTAACACTATCAGGAGTCTAACTAATCTTAGTTTCCTAATCTTATTAGAAGTCTAATTAATGTTAGCTTCCTAATCTTATTAGGAGTCTAATTGATATTAGTTTCCTAATCTTATTAGAAGTCTAATTAATTTAGTGTCCTAGTATTACTCAAAGTTTGATTAACATCAGTCTCCTAATTGTACTAGGAATGCAAGCATATCAGTTCCAATAGAACTCTAATTAAATCAAGCATGCTAATTATCACAACGTTTCACCAATTTTTGGACAAATCTTTTGAGGAAAGTTGGAAGCGTCTTAACGAGCTTCTGAACAAGTGCCCTCATCATAAGGTCCCACGCTGGCAAATAGTGCTGGATTTCTACAAAGGCCTTAATGAAACCCAACACATGATTGATGTTGCTTGCGGAGGAATGCTTATCACGTTAACTACAGAGGATGCTTGGGAACTTTTTGAGACCCTTAGCGAGGAACAAATGCAACACCATGCATCGAATGAGACTGATTCTGAGACTTAAAGGAATAAGCCGCCTAAGTAGGGAAGATTTTATGAATTAAAGTCAATGATGAATTGCCTCCTAAAGACTAAGCTTTGGAAGAAAAAAATTCAGTCTCTGTTGGGTATAAAATCACACCCAACATCTAAAAAACGAGAAGCTTGTGGTTCTAACCATGGCCCATCTCAGGAAGATCCTTCACACATCATTGTAGCTTTTTTCCCCACAAGAGTTCAAGACCATACTATTTCCATAAAGAATGTCATACTACAGACATGTGGAAATTGCCAGTGGCATGACCAGAATCAATCGAAGCCACTTCTTGCTCTTCAACAATCTATTTTTAAGTTAGAATCCCAAGTGGCGCAACTAACTATTTTAATGAAGAAGAAAGAGAATAGCTATTCTTCATCATGGCCAGATGGTACCCCAAGATGACATATTTTTATGGGAGGCACATCAACTCCCTGGAATTTTAGCTAAGTTCCTCTTGAATATTGTCGTGCTACCGAGTCATTTGTAGAAAAACCCTACAACATATGTGCATTATTAGAAAACCTTGATACCCTACAATCTAAGATGTGTTGAATGCATTTGATCTTAAGGACCTCTCCTATGTAATATAATCACCTTGAACATATGGATTTACGATCTTTCATGATTTATTGAAGCCGAATCGTAGCGACTATGAATCACGTGTCACGGAGTCTTAATACTATTTTTGAGAATTGTGAACGACAATTCTAGGGAATAGGCGAATCCAGTGATGAGTCTTATTGGTTGCTTCGGATTTCGAGCCACTTAAACCATGAAGGAAGCAAACAAGCATCATACTTATGACCACCAACTCCACCTGCCCCACCTAACCGAGCTTTAATGCATAGTCTTCAAAAATCAATTAGAAGCAATGGTTCAAAGCCCCAGTTTTCCCCTATAAAACCAGGCCTTCACCAAACAAACTCCATCTCTTTCATTTTCCTTTAAAAAACCCTAGACCTTATGACGAAAGAGCCTGAGCAAAGTGACTTCAGCAGCAGACTTGATTGAATTCTTGAGATACAAAGGGTCGAGCTCCTAGCTGTAATAGAGAAAGTTGAGAAATTGAAGTGCCAATGACCCATACCAGATGCTGAATCATCCACGGAAACTAATCCATTACCCTAAACCTAACCCAAATTCGAAACCTCATTCCAAGAATCCATCTTCCCCCACTTCTTAACCATTCTACAATCACAACCCACCCCGAGTGCGAGTTCCTTTATGATGGAGGTGGGATGCACGTTCTAGGGTCATCTGCCATCTCTTCCTTGTTTTCCTCGCCATCCCTCTCCATTGCTCATCTTCTCCCCTTGCCTATGTTACATTCTCTTCACATAATCTTCATAGGGGAGTAGTACAGGTTGTGGGAGGCTAAAGATGTGTTCACTTCCCACTCTTCAAAGCGCACCCCAAGTGCATTCCATCTCCTCGAGGGAAGTGTGGGATGTGCTCTATTTGGGAGAGACGTCCAGAAGACAGGGGGTGCCGCTAAGGTGAGGATAGTCTTTAAAGGAGGAGGAAGATAAGACTTTGATTAAAGGCAAGACAATTTTAAACATAAGTGTTGGTACACGCTTTTTCTGGGTTCCTCCCGGTCCCCATAAAGAGTGGCCCAATTCGGTCAAAGTGGACTCTGGCAAAGGCGGTGTTGTTAAAGATAGTTAAGTACTAAAAATAAAGAGGTAAATTCTAGAAAAAATACCTAGTTTGTTGTGATAACCAGTTACAGATATTTATCGATGCTGCAACACGTCACTGATCACGCCTTCTGGGGTGGAGGTATGGGTTGTTCT
This sequence comes from Chloranthus sessilifolius, assembly GCA_021018995.1. Lineage (NCBI taxonomy): Eukaryota > Viridiplantae > Streptophyta > Magnoliopsida > Chloranthales > Chloranthaceae > Chloranthus > Chloranthus sessilifolius. The sequence goes on from CM037586.1 coordinate 37,906,991, forward strand.
CTTTACTAAATCATCGGCCGTCCGATGTCAGCAGCACTGGGTCGCTCGTGGGTTTAGTTAAGCTAGTTTTCCTAGTTTCTTTCTAATTGTTTTACCTTTTTCTATTCCTAGTATAGCTTTTAATTTTAATTACAGAGTGCTGTTGGGGGTCTAACTAATTTTATCCTATTTGCAGTCTAACTAATTAAGTTTCCTAATTTTATTGAGAATCTGGATAAAAGGGGGGGCTCCTACTTTTACTAGGAGTCTAATCAATTAAGTTTCCTAATCCTACTGGGAGTGCGAGTGTATTAGTTCTACGAAAACTAATTAGTGATATACTAATTCTATTGAAACTCTAGTTAATTGAAAAGCATACTAATTCTATTAAAATCCAAAGTAAATATACTAGTTTTACTGAAAATCTAAAAAAAAGTTTTGGCCTGCTATGCTAAGGAGGATCGGCCCCGTTCCCGGGTACCCTCCGTAAGCTCCCTTGGGCAAATTGGTTGGCTAAGGGTTATTTTAATAATATTGATTGAAAGATAGAATTTAAATTTAAGAATTATATATTCAAAGATTAAAATTGTAAATTTTAAAGGATTAGAGTTTGACCATTTTAAGGATTCAAAATTAAGAATTAGAGAAAAGATTGAAGAACTCAAAATTATAATTTAAAGACTGGAACTAAATACTGATTTAAAAATCTCAAATCAGAGATTAAAACTAAGAATTTGAGTTTAAAAATCTATAACTCAAGATCTAAAACCTAAAATTTAGGATTTAGAATGACAGACTAAGAATTAAGATCAAAATTTAAGGATTAAAGACCTAAGGACTGGTTCTAGAGACGAAGAACTAGAACCTGAAAATTGAAAACTAAAAATTTAAAGACTAGAAACTAGAACCAAAGCTACGAACTAAAATCTGGCTCTAGTAATTAAGAACTAGAACCAATGATAAAACTAGAAATTGAAAGGAATCTAGAATTAAAATCTAGAACTGGAACCTAAGATTTAGAACCTAAGTCTAGAACTAAGAACTAAAAACTAAAAATTAAAAACTAAAAGGGAAGTATACCTGAGGCCAGAGCCGCAAAGAGGATTCTCGAACTCCTAAGCTTGGAAGAAGGAACTCAAAAATTTGATTGCTGAAGGCGTTGTGATGTCCGATTGATGTGTTATTGGGACGAGGTGGTGGGTCCTATTTATAGGTATTTAGCCAATTACGCATCCTGTGGGGTACGCTCAATTGGTCGGAGGATTTTAATTACGCGCCCTGTCTTGTGCGCTTAATTAAATTATGCACCTTGTTTTAGGTGCTTAATCATTTTGAGTTGGTGATCAACTTAGTGAGTGACCGGCTGACTGGCTCAGCTGGGTACCCTAGTCCTAGTCTGATTAGACTAATTACGCGCCCTAATTCGTGCGCACAATCAATTAAGCACCTGAATGAATGCGCTTAATAGGGATTTTTGGGCGGTCTAGCAAATTAGAGACCGGGTTGGTTTAGGAATCATTTAATCGCTTATGCTAGGGCGCATAAATGGATTATGCGCTCGGGATAGAGTGTATAATCAGGTCTAGAGGTGGTTTCTAGAAAGGCAGATGGCTAGTCCAAAATGAACTAATTGTGCGTTGGTGATGAAGCGTGCAATGTGAATGCGAGCACCTGATAGGGCGCATAATCACAGCCTAAAGCGGTCCTCAGGAGGAGCAATCCTAGTTCAAGAGGGACTAATTGTGCGCCAGCTATGGGGCATGCAACCAAGTTAAGCAATCTTAGGAAGGCGCATAATTTGAGACTTTCCTGGGTTTGAGCTGGGTCCGAGCCACAGAGCTATTATTTCAGCCTGGGTCTCAACCATGTACTATTGTTTCCGTGCATGGTTCCCGTATAGGATTTTAAAGTCATTAGAAAAGGTTAGTCCTTTTCCAGAGATGGTGGGCAAGGTCAAAGGTTGACCGAACAAATTTGTATACTCCGAGAGGATAAATGCGGGTGTCTACAATAAGCCGAGGGCTGATCTTTATTGAAGAAACCTTTTGCCTCAGACAAGTGTTGTCGGTGTCATCATAGTTAGGGTGTGTCTAGATTTTTCCAAGGTTTAATCTTTTATGTAAGTACTTTTACTTCTTTTTAATGTAATTTATAAATATTTGGTTTGATATATAAAAATATCTATTGATTATTTTTGTTGTTTCTAATTTTTATTCTTCTTTTGATGATTATCTTTCTATGTGATCCACACCGGATGTTATTTCTCAGTTTGGGGGAAATGTTTGACCATTTCTGCAGATTATAAGCCCGGTACACACAAGTAATAGTAGGTAAATTTTTTGAGTATCCCCTGTTCTTAAAAAATAATGAGGACATTGTCTTATTTTAGTTTGGGGAGGGGGATACACCTTTCTGTGTATATTAGTTTTACTTAGTTGATTAGTCTTTAGTTGCTTTATTTTGCTGTAGTTTTACTTTTGCATAAAAAAAAAATCTTTTTAGTTCTTAATGGTAGACTTTTAGACCTTTTTTCTGAATAGCTAATCATTATATGTGAGTTCCGATAGAAAAATTATGATTCCAAAAACTCTAAATCCATCGTAGTAAAAGTTCAACAACCACAATAGAGCAGTTACGATTCATGTCTAGCTCTCTTGAACACTGTATCAGATTGAATCTTTGCAACTATACTTTGATTTAAACTGTAATATTTAGACTATAGTTTCAAATTATATAACCAGTGAGGTTTTGAGCCATATTTCCTCTTTTATTCTGAGAGAGACTATTTTCTATTCGAACTTAAATTTTCTTTGAACTTCTTGACTGATTATAATGAAATCTCATATTGCTGAAAATTTGAGTCAAATACTCTATGATTAGGATAACTTGTCTTTCTTGAATTGTTTATTAGATACCTCAAAATAATATGACAGTCATGCTAGTGAATAATGAAAATAATAAAAGGCCATTCTTTTCATTCGTTAGAGCTAAAAAGTCAAAATCCTAAAAATTTATTAATCCCTTGAACCCATATTAGAAGCCTAAAACGAATTTCTTTTCAATCTTTTTATCCTTATTATTTTCTGAGAATTTAAAATATAGAAGGGAAGAAGAGGGAGTGAAAGGAGTAAAAGAATAACAGATAAGGGATATGCAACACAAAGGGTACACCCGAGAAAGAAATAAAATGAAGAAAAATATGGGAAATCAAGAGAATTCATAAAATACGATTCTACAAAAAGAGAAGCAAGAAGCTTCCAAATACAAGAAAATGGTGTGCAACCATGGGAATCGAGACGATCCCGTGGCGACGATGTGCTCTCTAACGAAAATATATAGTCACCACTCGGAGCTTTCGGTGTCTCGGGATACCTAGTTTATTTTTATGAGCACCGAAGTGCTAAAAATATGACTCTGAATCCGGTCTACACCAAAGGGCTCTTGGGTAAGGGCTTCGGTTATCGATCTGGAAGGTGTTAGGCACCCGATCAACCCGCTTAATGCGGTTTCTACTAATGACCAAAAATAAAATAAAGTAAAAGAAAAGAAAATAGCTTCCTCTTGGCCAAAAAGACTTAGAATCCTATTTGTGCCCCTCCGTTCCTACCGAAAAGTCGGCGGCATAACGACACAAATGGGAGGATGGAGGGAGCTAGAAAGAGATAGGAGAAGAAAGGGGAGAGCCAAAGCCCTTGGGCCCTTGTAGCACCGTAGAGGAGCCTTGTGTGACTTGCTTTGATGAGCTCTTAAAGGCTTTGTATGGTGGTAAGTGGGGTTCTAACTCTTAAGGCTTGAAGCTAAGAGGTAGGGAAGGGAGGCTAGGGGATCACACACACCTAACCTAAGGATTTTCTATGAAATGCTAAGGTCCAAAGGAGTTTTGTAAATTCTAGAATTTGTATGGGGGGTGTGCACCAAAGGGAGAAAGATCTTCTCACTTTAAGCTCTTTCTCTCTTAGGTAGAAATTCTCAACCCTTAAGCAAGAGGGGTGGCTCTCTATTTATAGAGAAAGGGAGGATTAGTGAGGGCTTAAAGTCCTAATTGGATTAGCAATTAGGTAATGGGAAATTCAAGGTTTCCTAGGGTTTTTGGAGCCTTGAAATGTGTGGGAAGGTCCTCCAATGGTGGATGATGGGGTGAGGCCTTAAGCCATTTAAAGGAGTGCAAAAAGGCTTCAAAAGGGTGCAATAGAACTAGCAAAACACACCCCAAAGGTCAAGGTGGTCAACAAGTCAGACCCTAAACACGAAATTCAGGGCAAAATCCAACAGTCACTGTTCATATGCCTGGCGCAACTATTAGTTGTGCCAGGCAAATGCACAATAAAATAGTGCAAAATAGTGCCTGAAAGTCAGCTCACGAGGATGGGGCCCACTTTTGAATCTGGCACAACTATTAGTTGTGCCAGGCTTAAAATTATTACTGGCGTAACTATTAGTTGAGCCAAGTCTCTAAGGGGGCCCACATGACTTTAACTTTCTGCCCTCTGAATTCGGTTTGTCGTATCTTTTGACATATACCTCCGATTGGGGCGATTCTTGGACTGTTGGAAAGCTGACGACCTCTACTCCTCAATGGTATAAGACTCGATCAATGTAGAGGGCCATAGTCAGTTCAATTGCACCACTCTTCATCCATTGCCTGAGAAGGTTAGGTTTAGGGTTTGGAATGGGTTCTAAGGGTCGGGACTGGTTTCTAAAGGTTCGAGATAGGTTCCTAAGGGATTTGGGGTGATTCCTAAGGGTTTGGGGTGATTCTTAAGCGTTCCATACATGCCATCAAAAGCTCAAAAATGTGCCTCTCTTGAAATGTGTTTCGATCGGGCCTTGGGCCAAATTTGGGTGTCTACAGATGACTCTCTTTGGTATCTGATCACTAGTGATCGCATGCCAAAGAAAAGAGACATCTGAAAAGGGCCTAAGGAATTACTGACGGGTCCGCTGTATTAAGAACGAACTTTAAACATCGGGTGAGTAATACGGTGAGAAAACGAAAGCCCTGGGGTGCCAAGCTAATAATTCGTTTCTCAAGGTAATCGGTTCCCAAATGCTTAGTGACATTACTGGGCATAACCGAGGTAGAATGAGTTGCGAAAGCCTAATAGCTGGGAAAAACGTTCACCTCTCGAGTTGCGAAAGCCCGTTAGTCGGGAAAAAATGTCCGCTCCTCGAGATGATTTGAAGGTGATTGATGTTTAAAATTCATTCTGAATGCAACAACATCGTGAGTAAGAGCGGTGATTGACCCACATTCAAAGATAGGCGCGAAGTAAACATACACAAGGCTTCACAGTTTGCGTCCAATCCTACAAGGCATTTGATGACCTCATTGGATTATTCGCGGGTGCCCCTGCTAAAAGCAGGGTTCGAGGTCTTTGGGCAAACCCATCGATCCCAAAGTTTATTTAGCATGACCACCCGAGTGAAGTGAATATATGTCACAATGGTTTTTAGGAGTACGTGCCATTTTTCTGAAAGCATGCCTCAGCTCAGCATGACCTAGAGTATCTATTTTCAACTTCCTTGAACAGATTTAGCCAAACATTAGGTACCTCCCAAAAGGGGGCATCCAATCCTGGTCTCTATTGACAATGATCATAATCATCAATTAACTATGCATAATCATGCACCCATCGGGGTCAATAAGCAACAATAAAGGCGATGGAAGCCCCGACCCGGACCCACCCGAGTACAATTTAGGGGACAAATGACCATCATACGGATTCGCAGATGCATGGCATACACTTTATAGGGATACCGCTGCCCATACAGGTTTTAAGCCTGCAAAAAATAAAAGGGAAATGAACCCTTCTGAATGCATGATTGCACATAGTTTGATTGATATGTAATCTCATCCTCAACAGGTTGGTCTCAACCAACGATTAACCTTTTCCAATGGAGAATCTGAAGCTTAAGACACCCACATTCATATGAATCCAAAGACAGAGCACTTGGCTCAAAAGATTTAGTAGTGGAATCAATTCGATCCAAGCATTGACTGTTTGACCGAAATTGACACTATCGCTCCTACTTTGAAGTAGGATCCATGGATCCAAGCCGAACCTTTGACCTAGGACATTAATTTTGCACAGCTGCGTTGTCGATAAAATATTGATAGTTTACCGCATCAAAAATACGCGAGTGCGTCTCTGTGGGGAATATAGATCTGTTTCCGATATATTTTTTTTAGATTTTCAAACGATTTTATGTGCTTTTTTTGGAATTTTGAAGTTATTATTTTATGTGGGATTTTTTCGGCTTCTCTATGGGGATTCTCTTTTTTTTTGGACTTTTTATTTTTCCGATGTAGGATCAAGGTGCACATCGACCTCGGTCTGCCTTTATTTTAGCACAGCTTCCTCGGCAAGTCGATGGATGATCGAAATGCCGTTCCAGGAGCGTGTGCATCTGTTGGGGGTGATAAAACAAATAAGGAGGAGGTGGGGGAACCGACCCTCCTATCTGGCCCGTACCAGGCCCAAGACCCGGCCTAAGTACCTCACGCAACAGATAGTTACGCCAGGCCACTAGGGGCCTCAAAATAGCTTGGCGTAACTAATAGTTGTGCCAAGCAAGTGGAGGGCAAAAATTTGCCTGGCGCTACTATTAGTTGCGCCAGACTTGGCTGGGGAATTTAAACAACCCGAGTTCAGGCTGGGGGGTTCTATTTCGAAAATTTCTCCCCCTCCTTTCAAACTGAAAACCGCCCCTTCCTAGGGTTTTCATTCATTGCCTCTTTGTGTGCCTCATTGCTGTTGCCCTGCTTGTGTGGATCGAGTGCCGGCTTACGCTAGATCAGAGACCCATCCTTTCAAAAGGTAACCATTAAAACCTACTTCCTTTGATTTCTCTTACTTTTCTTGTAAATATTGCTATGATCTTTCATTCTTTGATGAGTAATGGTTTATCTTCATTGTATGCTTGTTTATTGATGATATGCTGGCAATTTTTCATGAATGGTGCCCTATTTTTGTTATTTTGTGGAATTTATTGGTGCCTAATGCATATATATTTTTTGTTTGTTTTTATTTGTGTATATATAATGGACTTTATTTTTGTTGTTTTTTCTTTTTTTGTTTTTATTTTGCATATATTGGATTTTTGGTCTTTTCTTTTTTGAACACTAAATTAGAAAGAAGGGATTTTCAGTTTCTTTTTTTTGAAAATTAAGGAAATGATTTTTGACTTCTCTTGAAATTAAGAGAACAAGAGATTTTATTTGTTTGGGAAAACCAACTAAGGCATTTTTATTATTTTTTTATTGTTTTTTTTTTTTTTTAAATAGTCATGAACTAAGGATTTTTTTTGTCTTTCTTGTTTTGTTTATAAAAGAAAGGCTTCTCTTTTTTTGGTTTTTGATTTTTAGGAGCATAAAAGAAAGGGATTTTTTTGTTTTGAAGCATAAGGTTTTTTTTCTTACTTTTTTTTTGTGTTATTATTTTTTTTGAAAGAACAAAGTAAAAGGTTTTTTTTGTCGTTTTTTTTGTTGTTTGAACAGAAAAAAGTAAAAGGTTTTTTGTTGTTGTTTTATTTTTGTTTGAACAGAACAAAGTTGCACGTGTATCTTTGTACTTGACCAATTGTGATTGCCTTCTGTTGCCCAGTATGTCAGGCGGTGATGAGCACATTCCCGAGGAGGGCCCCGAGGAGAGACCCGAGGAGAGACCCGAGATCGTTCATGGCCTGCGGGGGGAGGAGTTTGTCTGGGTGGAACAGAGAGCGGGCCCATGGCTCGAGATACAGGGTGAGGCCACCCGGGTCGGCCTCCTTCACCAGCAGCACACTCATATTTCAAACTTTGGGATAGCGGGCAAGGTAAACGAAAGGTTCAATTTATTTCCATTGTGCACTCTCTCTTTTTTTTTTTTGCTTTGCCTCTTTGATCTGATGTGCATTTTCTTTGGGTACATGACCTGCCCAATATTGTGTTCCGCAGGGGGTGGCTTGACTTTCACGAGTTCTACCTCTAAGTCCCCCTGTAGTGAAGGTCTTGTTGGAGCAGGTGGGCTTTGGGGAGTTCCTGCCTTGTCCCGCTATGAGGGCTGACGCTGCCTATTTGGAGGCCCTGATTGAGAGGTTTCGCCCTGAGACCATGACATTCCACATGCTATACACTGAGATGATGTTGACGCCCTTCGATTGGGCCATGATTACCGGTATCAAGGTAGGGGGGATACCGATATCCGATCTAGCGGTACCGAGCCGGGAGGACATTATTCGACTGATTGGGGCCTATCCTCCTCGCGGGCAGACCCATGGCACAGAGGTCAAAATGTCTTAGATGACCTCCCTTTTTTCCACCTGATGAGTTGGTGGACTTGGGCTAGCCAGATAGGGTGCTCTACATCGTGCCAGAGCGAGCGATCGTCTTAGCTCGCATCACACTCCTACTCCTGCTGGGTAAGACCCTTTTCTAAAATGCCAGCGGGGGCCGAGTTAGCCTAGCCCTGTTGAGCATGATGGATAATTAGGGTGACGTCCTTAGGCACGACTGGGGAGGGGCAGGGTATGCGTGGTTGATGTACAATTTATCTCGGGTTACGACCGGGGATTCAAAGTCTGTCGTTGGTTTTTAGGCCGCCCTGGAGGTAATTCCGCATCCCTTTCCCCTTGTCAATTTTTTTTTTTTGCATGGCCTTTATGTGCTATTGACCTGCTCTTATGCACTGTCTCTTTTTAGGTATGGGGATACCACCACTTCCACCCCGGGCGCCCGCTCCTTCACTCGGAGGCGCTCACCTATCCTCTGCTCAGCAACTGGCATCAGGCCCGACGCTGTGATGTGGGCCTAAAGCACATGGAAATGGGTCTAAGGTCCCAACTTGATTTGATGGTTCCCGAGCAGGTAATCAACTCTCCTCTCTTTTTTTCAACCTTTGTTTATTTTTAGCTTGGAAATTTTTTTTGACTGAGGTGTTGCTCGCCTGGTTTCTCTCTTTTTTAACTTGAGCAGATCCTCCCTGATTTGTACCTTGCATCCCCCTTTTGAGACCGAGCAGCTGTAGGTGCCTCCCGCTGATTCAATAAATGCTGCGTCATGTTCATCTACGGAGTGTGGGCTAAATTTTATTATTTGGGAGAGCGAGTGGTGCACCAATTTCAGGGCTATTATGCCATACCCGTGGACCCTCCGGCGGATGTCTGGTATCCTATTGGCAGTATTGAGGAGCTCATAGCGGCCTTCTTCAATAATGGGCTCCCTATCCATTCCCTTCATGTGCCCGGGGACTATCACCATTGGTATGAGTGCTTGCCCCATCGATTCATCTTGCCGCGCTTTGTTCCCAACACTAATTTTCTAGCATTTGGCAGCCCACTCGGTCAGGTAATTTGTCTCGGCTTGGATTAGTTCCTTTTCTGCTTTTATTTGGCTTTTGCCCCCCTCTAAGTGGATCTTTATTTTGTTCACAGTTTGCCCCAGGGATGATTCATATGGTGAAGGCAAACCCAGTGCGGCTGATATATCAGGGGTGGATCCCTCTGGTGCTGGTCCCTTTGGTGCGGGTCCCTCGGGTGAGGGCTCGTCGGGTGCTGGTCCGTCAGGGACTTCCCACGCTGGTACCCTTGTTGGTGATCCATTCGTAGACTATGGGACCTTTCGGTGCCTTGATGGTAGCTTCCTTTCGAGCCTTTGTGCTGATGTAGATCGACAGGCATGACTCTCTACCGAAGCGGCTCGCGTTCCCCCTCTTGAGGTGGTCCTCAGGGTAAGTCCTCTAATGGCCAAATCTCTCTTCATTTCAATTTCTTTCTACACACGCTCTCAGGATTGTCCTGACCTTTGATGTTGCATTGTTCTGAATATAGGACTTCAACTCGGCCATGGAGTATGAGGCATACCATCGTCACCTGGTGGAGCTTAGGGAGGTAGAGATGGTGAGTGCCTTACTGTTCTATTCCTCTTTATTCATTTTATCATCATTTGCCCTTTAACTGATCGTAACTCTTGACTTTGGTTTGTGCTTCGTAGCGTGCTCGTGCTAAGGAATCGCGCTCGTCACTCAGCAGGATCTCATAGGCATGGTCTAGGGTGGGGGACATGTGAACTTTTCAGAGTTCTTCTGGCCGCTGCAAGAAGTCAAAGGGCGCAAACCAGGGATGGGCCTTTACTTTTTTTGAAAAAACTCAGTACTTTTTGGAATTTGATTTGGATATGTTTAAACAATTTGGGGGATGGTTGATGTGATACTTTGGAAACAAATTATTTATTATATATATATTTTTGGAAGATAGTTCTGCTTTGCTTTTATGCCCCAATTTCTTGGTATCAGATCCATTTCTCTGCAGGATGTGTTAGCCCCAAAATGTTTTTTTGGAAAGTGACCCTTTGGGTTGCATGCCTTGATGTAGGACCAGTCCTGCACATAAATAAACAGAATAAATGCCCAGTTGTTAAATGAACAGGGTGTGTGAAACAATCAAAAGGGGTGTAAGTCCCCCAGTTGGGTCCCAAAATGGCTAAAGAGGGGGAGCTCAAAGTGTGGCACAACTATTAGTTGCGCCAAGTCAAAATCTCTGCTAATTTGTGCTGGCGCAACTAATAGTTGTGCTAGGTATGAAAGGGGGTCCAATTTGTGCTGGCGCAACTAATAGTTGCGCCAGGTAAGAAAGGAGGACAAAATGCACTGGCACAACTATTAGTTGCGCCAGGTTTAACCTGGGGAGCAGTGGGTCCTTATAAACCTGAGTTAGTCCAAAAGTTAGTTCTTCTTTGTTTGACTTGGTCTCTTTGACCGGTTCTTTTTGCCCTCGCTTTTTCAAGGCGGGTCCATCATCATACATCGATTTTTATCTTCTCAAAAGATCCCTATATGTTCATGGACCCGCTTTGCAGCCCTCCCTTACGCAGAGGGCCCGGAGCCAATATGCCCCCCTTGTTGGGCTTGGGGCCTAAATTTTTAACAGCCTGGTTTGGGAGCTTGAATGGGAGTGAGCTCGCCGATTTGGAGTGTCTTGGGCTATCTCGCCTTCCTTCTTTCCTAGAGGTTCCTCTTCGGTGGGAACTTCTTCATGCCGCCACTTCATTTTCGGATGTGAACTTCCACATATTTCATTTTGGGAAGCAGGAGCTAACCCCAACCCTTGAGGAGATATCTAATCTGTCTGGCCTGAAGTTTCACAGGGGCCTTGCAAAAGTCACGCCTCAGTTGGGCTATTCCAAATCCATTCACCTTACTCTCGGTTTGAAGAAATCTGAGTATGAGAAAAGTCTCATTGGGGGGCCCACAAGGTGTTCGCTAAAATTCCTCAAAGAACTTTTCGATGACGAAAGCCTCTGGAAATTACCGGTTATGAATGTTTTTGACGTGAAAGCTCTAGCACTCGGCCTCATCTCTAAAATCCTTTTCTTCACCAGGGGAGAGAGCTTCTCATTGGCAGTTTGTGATATTTTGACGGAGCTGGAGGCGGGTCGGTCCATGATGCATTTAGTGCTTGCCGAGCTCTACCGATGCTTTGATTCCTTTGCTTTGGGTAAGGTGGAGGGCCTTTGAGGATGCCCCGTGTTGCTTCAGGTCTGGTTGGGTGAGCATTTTGTTGTTTTGGGGCCCGTGCCCTGCTTTTATATTGCCCGAGGCGAGGTGGCCCAATGTTTTCTGGGTAGATGCCACTTGCTCCCCCAGGGGGATATGTCAGCTTTGAAACTTTGGTTGATCGATGCCGAGCTGACGTGGAGGCCTCCTTGGCTTGACCGGACCTTCTCGATAATTTGTAGTAGAGATCACAAGGGCATCACCCTCCTAGGATTGACGGGCAACACCTTTTACTTCCCATTCTGAGTGTTGCGACAGTTCGGCTGTGTTAAGTGGTGAAAAATATGACTTTTCACCCTTTAACCTAACCATTGATAGGCCTGTGAGCACACTAATAGGCCTCTGTTGGGTTTCTGCTCTACACCGTAACTCCTCACGCTAAATATAGGCAGCCAGTTAATGCAATTTTTCGTTCCCTATGCTAATTGGTGGAATTAACCATTCATTCCTTCTCATCGACGGCAGCGATATTGAATGCACCACTTCATATTCCATCATACATCTACCTTAAATAGATGCAGATGGCTCGACTTCGTCCCATTCCTCTCCTTCTACCCTCTACACTCCTCATAACTATGGCAGATGACAAGCCCACTTTCACTCCTGCTCAACTCTACCTCTTTTGGCTGGAGCCACTACCGCCCAAGGAATCGGTACCGCCCAAGGAACCAGACCCGTTGCAATTCCTCTGGGATGAATATGAGGAGGTACAACGGTTCCTCGCCAAGGAGGAAAAGAAAAAAGATAAGAGGGAGAAGAAGCAGAAGACCGAGCCACCGACTGCTCCACCCCCATCCTCCTCCGCCACCCATCCCCTTGCCCCCTGATCCTGCTCTTTTCCTTTTCTTCCTCCCCCCTGGCATGCAGTTCCTCTTCCACCTAACGCATGCTGAGGATATCCTTGAGCCAGGGGAAGACTTTTCGTTTGCCAAGGATTTTTTATCCACATGAATGTCATACTTTTCGCATCCTTGTGCTTGACCATTGTACTGACTGTACGCTTAGTTTCTTTTTAATAAAATGCTCTGTTTAGGCCATTTTTTTTTTCTTCTGGTTGTCTACTTGTTTTGTTTTTGTCTCACCACTCCACCCACTATCGTAATAAAGGAGGAAACTGTTTCGTTTAGGTTTGGGGGTGTGGCATGGATGCCAATAAATTAGTTAATTTCAGTGCAGCCAGGTGTAAAAAGAAGTTTAAAGAAATAAAATGAATTCTCACCTAATTCAGAAAAATTTTCTTTTGGAATTGAAATAAACTGCAGTTTAACATTGTTCATAAAGTGAATGTCAACGAATTTTGAAAAAAAAAAAATTTTAAATAAAAAAAATTGATGTTTAGTGAACCTGAAATGAGAGAAGCTTGTGAAGATACACCCCTGAAATTTTGATGGAAGGCCATATCCAATGAGATTTGGGCCTGAAAACTTTTTTAATTTTTTTGAAGAGTGCCTTGGCAATTTTTTTTTCTGTTCTGAGGACTAACTGGACCTAATTCTGATCACTAGAAGTTAGGCAAATCCAAGTTGAAACAATTTGACAGCATTCATGACATTGAGGATATGAAGTAAGGCCATTCCTTGGATAGTTTGAACTAAAATGCCCCACCTTTGAATTGCCCTTGATACACACCAATTGAGATTTTAAAATCACAGTTTTTCCCTGATGGAAACCCGAAATTTTGAACCCAAAACCTTTTGACCTGTTTCAGTTCACCCTCAACTTGAGAAATCAGAAGTAAGAGGAAAAGTGAGGTTAGAAGTGCAAGGTTTGATGTCTGGCAAAAAGAAGGAGAAAGTATATTTGAAAGCAAGTGTGATGTATAGTTGTGGCATCCCAATCCAAAAAAAATAAAATAAATAAAAATAAATAAATAAACAGAGCAAAAGGATGAGAAAGAGAAGTCACTTCATTTAAAAATCTACAAGAAGATAAGAAGCTGATGAAGCTGATCACTTCAAGTCTGAAATTCCATAAAGAAATTGAAGAGGTGCTGAAATGAAGAAGGTTGAGCTGCAGACCACCTCCTTACCTTTACTGATTTCTCAATTTGAATCCCTTTTACCCTTTCATTCTGTCACAAACCTCATCCATAAGCCACATTACAACCCAATAAAAAGACCTTACTGATCTAAAATGAATTGAGCTGTCATGTGGAGATAAAGATTTGGTTAATCTATGGTGTAAAGAGCTAGAAAAATTTCAGGAATTAGAGCAATGCCTATGCTCATGCTACAGTCCTATTTGAGGGCTGTAACTGCTCTTGAGCTGTGTGAAATTCTAACCCTTCATTTTTTTTGTTGTGAGTGATTAGCCCTGGTGAGACTTGGGTCTGAAATCCAATTTGATGGGGGTAGTATCAAAACAGAATTCTCAAGTGAAAGGTGAGCCATGCATTAATTTTTAAGAGCAATGCCTTGACATGGGCTGAGTGATGGTGAAGGATTGGAGCAGACTTTCAAGTTTGGAACTGACTTTTTCTGTGGAAATTCCTTTAATGAATTGAAAAGACATGGTGTGAATTTATTCTATTTACTGAAACTCTATTTAGTAGGATGCACTACTACTAACTAACTTTATGGGAGAAGTATGTGGGTATCTTCATTGAAAACCCTCAGGAGACTTCACTCCTCCACTAGGGATCACCTAGGGGTTTAAAATGCTTGGTGCATATACTAAATGCATCCGTGCTTCCTACGAAAGTGGCATTTTTAATTCCTTTTTATTCTCCTTTGCTCAGGGACTAGCAAAGCTTAGGTTTGGGGGTGTGTTAAGTGGTGAAAAATGCCACTTTTCACCCTTTAACCTGACCATTAATAGACCTGTGAGCACACTAATAAGCCTCTATCAAGTGCATTTTGTAGACAACAATAAAAGACACTAATGCAAAAAACTACTCAAGAATGCACAAAAAGAGGCCATCTCTCAGCACAGGACAAACCCAGCAACAGCACACCAGAGGGTAGCACATCATTGGACCCTTGGAGCATGTGGCTACAGAAGGGCAAGGCAAAGGAAGTGAAAATAGGCTGAAAACATCCTATCGAGAGGTCACCTGAAGGCTTCGATAGGAGCTGAAAGCAAAGAAAGGAGGAATTCGTGTAGTTGAAAAGGTTTTGATAGGATCTGAAGGCAGAAGAAGGATGGATTCGTGTGGATTGAGGAGTTCGATAAGATCCAAGAACCTATCGAACAACTGAAAGAAAGGAAGAAACCATCCTATTGAAAGCCTGCCTGAGGTTTAAAGGGAACCTATCGAATGGTTTCTAGAACCTATCGAGATGGAGATGCTGAAATAGAACCTACCAAAGGGTGATTGAGCCTTTCGATAGGAGTCAGAGCAACTCTATCGAAATGATGGCATGCAGAGTGGAACCTATCGAAATGGTTTCTCAACCTGTCGAATGCTCCAGGCCAAGGGCTGAGAATGCTGAAGCTCTAAGAAAAGGCTCATCCTATCGAAACCTATAGAAGAGATCCGAGAACCTAGCAAAAGGACCAAAAAAATCCATTCCAACCTGTCGAAAGCTTCCCGAACCTTTCGAAATCGTGTGCAGAACTTCTCAGAAACTTAGCTATGCACACGCTGTGACTTGGTGACCTACTACATGCAACCTGAGGCACTTGGTGATCGGCACGACGGCTCCAAAAGATGCCCTAACCAGCCCATGTGCTCTAACAGGACCCTAACAAACTCTGAGGACCTTCTAGAAGGGATTTTTAATGGGAAAAACAGAGGAGAAAGCTACATATAGAGACCCCCAATTGCAATTGGGGGGGATGGAGATCTGAGCCAAATTCTGGAGATTGGAGCTTGCAAAGAAATTCTATTCTCCCTCTTTTAGCCCAACAATGGTTGGCTAATTCCCTTGGAGTACGAGGAGAGAGGTTAGATCTGTAATTGGGTAAGATTAAGAGTGCTATTGTAGGTTCCCTGCTGCACAGATTACAGATCTGAGAGCATTTCCATTGTAGAGTGAGTTTGATTGCAATGTAAATGTTGTTCTGAATGCTTTAATTAGATCTAAAGTTCCTTTGGTTTCATTTGGTGATCGATCAGATTTGTGTAGAGGAGTCTGTAAATCAGCTCACCCACTTAATTGGTAGACCTCTTGGATACCATCCGATCTCCCTGGATCTGATACTCCTGTAGTTCCCTGAGTCTGTGACCTTGGAATTGTAGCATCTGTAGTGGTTTTTATTATTCTGATTGATGCTTTAGCTTTGGAGGAGATCCCTAGGATGGTCTGTGACCATTAAATTGGACAGATCATACCCTTAAGATTAGTCCAAGCTCAAGCTCCAATTGGATTCGTCTGCTACAAATCCATGGATCAGATAAAGTCAATAGGATGGTCTCTGACCATTTAGGTGGACAAATCATAGCCTTAAGACCAGGTGGATCCTGTGATTTAGAGTGGAGCCTTCCACCCTGTAGCTATGACAGTTGAGGGAATTGTGTGCCCTGAACCTCTATGGCATGATTAATCGAACCTGATTTCAGTGAGACCAATCTCCAAGCTACTCTTCTCCATTTTCAGCTTTTTACTTCTTTCCCCTGCAAGATTTGAATTCCCAAACTCGATCCAAGATAGCGTTTGTTTAATTTTAGCTTAGCTTAAGTGACAATCCATCTTAAACGTCTCCCCGGTCTTTTAGCTAAACTTAGCATTAGTTTGGGTGCTAGATCTCTTATAGATCTGGAGATTTATCACATTTTTAAACCAACCTCCCTGTGGACATTCCCTTACTTACCATCTTTTTAAAACTTGTTACAACAGACCCTGATTACTTGCAGGTCTGCGTGACTGTGTTCTGCCTAGTCTTATTAGTAATTTTAGACCCTATTTTAAGGAGGAAGGCACTCCAATGTGATCCAAAAAGTTAGATTACTTCTTCCCATTAAATTTCTTACGGGTCAGCAGAGCAAACACTTTTAACGCAATATGGTTGCAAACTCAAAACTCTAAAGAAACAAAACACATAAGATAATATTACACGCTAGGAAATCAAATGAAATATAACTGCTTCTCTACAATATACCGTAGTAGGGATATAGACTTTCAGCCTTAGCAATAATTGCTGAACGAAGTACATCAAGAGACACACCGAGCTCGCATCGAGTTACTGGTGGATGAGAAGAGGATCCTGCAAGAACTTTTGACGTATGAAAAGGTTAGAGCAGAAACAACTGAGAGTGAGGTCCTCCGTTTGAATGGATCACTGAGCATCACTTTTGGAGCTGCTGATTCTTCTCGAAAGAGGTTCAAGAGCCTGCATGGTCGTTGGCTGACTGAACGGAATGCTCGGGAAGATGATCTTCATGCTGAGATTAGCACTTTGAAGCATGAGCTGGGTCGCTAACTCCTTCCTGCACACAGAACTTTTTGCACATATCAGATATATAGAAAAGGGGCGTAAAAAATTCCTTTACAGATACACACATTTTTTTGGTATGCATATTTTCTTTTTGTTTTGGTTGTTTTTGTTTATACTTGTAAAAAGGAAAACACGTTAGTCATCACACCGACTATATATATATATTTTTGGGATGTGGTGTAAGTGGTGCAAAGGCAGTTTATCATATACATCTATACAGATCTATTGGCCTTTTCGTTTTATTTTGCGCATTTTTTTTGTTGCCTTAATCACTGGGTGAAACTTTGGGAAACCTTGGGTCCACCTTTGAGCATGGTCGAACCCTTCCTTTGAAGTTGGACCCGGGTGGGTTTCTGGTTTTTGCCGAGGCCGGAACATTGATCCCTTTGGATTGAGTCAAACCTTTTTCCTTGCCTCAGGTCAGACGTTTGGCGGTGTGATTTCACAAAGACAATTCTGGTCGGGACCCGATTTGAACTAGCATGAGCGGCCCCTAAAAAGGGATCAGGGAGAGTAACCAAGAGGGCTCCTCAAACATCAATCTTCTCAATCAGTCCAAACCTTTCTTTCTCAAATTTTCTCTTTTTTTTTTTATTTATCTCCTTTTTTTGACCCGTGGCGCCCTTACGGGTTTTCACCACGTCCATGGGTTTAACTCTCTTACCCAAAGCGCCCTTTCGGGTTTTCACCACGTCCATCTTGCTTTGAGCTTGTATTTTTATTTATTTATTTATTTTATTATTATTATTTTTTTTTTTCCTCATTTCCTTTTTTCAATAGCCACGACATAGACGTTGATTCCATCATAGCCGACTAGATGGGGTTCAGGTGTCGTCTCACAACTCGGCTTGTGTTGACTTTAACAGATGCTATGACTGCTTCTGAACCTAAAAAGAGGGCTTTCTTCAGGGTGTAGCTCTGCCATGGGTCAGGTTAGGATTTGAAGGTATGCTGGGCAAAAAAGTGTTTCCTTGATACGACTTTAGTTTTCTCAACATACTTTCTCCCTTGGGGGTTTTTACTGTACATGCCCCGTGATTCTTCTACACATTTTTTTTATTCTTTTTGCTCCATTTTAGGCAATCACTTTTTGAGGTTTTGCTTTTTCAATTTTTTTGGATTTTGATGGTAACTTCACTTCTCTTTTTAGAATGTACACACACAAATTTTTTGGGAAAGGAGTTATAAAAAGAAAAAAGGCCCAGGCTCAAATGGGGTAGCAAAGGATATCATCATTTTTTAGGGGATGCCTTTTTTTTGGCTACTGTGCTTGGATTGATAGCCTCTTTTGGGTGGTTCTTAAGTAGTCACGTATCTGTTTCATCAATATTTACCTTATCGCGATAGACTAAGAGTAGAACCGTCGGATGTATCCAGCGTTGATGGGCTCAAGAAGATGATCTCTGTCCATGGTGGCGAGGCGGATGGGGTATCCCGGTAGCACTTCTCGGATGACGTAAGGTCCTTCCAATTTGGCATGAACTTTCCTCTCGGATCGACAGGGAGGGATGGAAAGATTTTCTTCAGCACCGTGTCTCCTACCTTTAGATCTCTATCGTGGACACGTTTATTATAAGCGCGTGTGATTCGCCCCTGGTAAACTTGAGTGTGACACAAGGCTAAGAGTCTCTTCTCGTCCAATAAGTTTAATTGTTCAAAGCGGGATCTGTCTCTTTCCGCTTTGGGTAAGCCTGATTCTATGAGGATTCAGAGCGAGGGTACTTCAACCTCTACAGAGAGGACGACCTCAGTTCCATACTCAAGTGAGAATGGTGTTGCCCTTGTAGCGGTACAGATCGACGCACAATAGGCCCACAAAGTAAATGGCAGTATTTCGCTCCAATCTCGATCAGTGACGACCATTTTCTCATGGATGCGGATGACTGTCTTGTTTGCGGCCTCCACGACTCCATTAGTTTGAGGCCGATAAGGGGATGAACGATGGTGCTTGATCTTGTATTGTTCGCAGAAGTCTCGAATGTGCTTATTCGCAAAGTTTGCATCGTTGTCCGTGATGATATCTTTGGGTACTCCAAATCGACACACAATATTGTTCTTGAGAAACTTCTCAATGTGACTGGCCATGATGTTGGCATATGACGTCGCTTCTACCCACTTGGTGAAGTATTCAATGGCGACGAGGATGAACCGATGTCCGTTTGCTGCTTTCAAATTAATCATTCCTACAACGTCAAGGCACCAGGTAGCAAATGGCCAAGGAGTGGTCATGCAGTGAAGATCAATGGCAGGAGCGTGTATCCGACTGGAGTGTTCTTGACACTTGTAGCATTTTTGAACATGTTTGCAACAATCCGATTCCATGGTGGTCTAAAAGTATCCCTGCCGTAGGATTTTCTTAGCGAGCATGTGACCGCTGACGTGGGCTCCGCATACTCCCTCATGGATTTCTTTCATAATATTGACCGCTTCACTTTTAGTGAGGCACCTAAGTAAGTTGTTATTGTATGATCATTTGTAGAGGCATTCCTCGCAAGTGACGTAACCTACCGCTAAATGTTGAATGGTTCGTTGGTCCGTCTTGGATGTACCCTCTGGGAAAGTTAGGGTCTCGAGGAAATTCTTGATATCTGAGAACTAAGGTGGCTCATCATCAGGCTTTATAGGTTCCTCAATCTGGAGGCAAAAGGCCGGCTCATTCCTCTGCTCAATTATGACCGGCTTCATCTCAACACCATAGGGGATTTCAATCATTGACACCAAAGTTGCTAATGCGTCGGCAAAGCGTTTCTTTATCCGAGGGACGTATGAGAAAGTCACATCTTGGAAGTAAGCTATCAGATCCTCGAGGTGTTCATGATAGGGGATCAGTTTCTCATCTTTCATCTTCCAGTCACCATTCATCTAGTATACGATTAACAGTGAATCACCAAATACTCGAAGGTGAGTTACATTTAGATCGAGAGCCGCCTGCAGACCAGCGGTGGAAGCTTCGTACTCAGCCATATTATTAGTGCAAGGGAAGTTGAGCTTGATAGAGACCGGTACTTGGGATCCTTTCGATGAAATTAGAATGGCACCAACTCCTTGGCCCTCGACATTTGCCGTCCCGTCAAAGTGCATTACCTATGATTCTTCTGCTTCTTCAGTATCGTCTTCTATCATGAACAAGATGTCCTCATCGAGGACCTCAGTTCTCAAAGGCTCATAATCAGGTAAAGGATTGTCGGCAAGATGATCAGCAAGTGCTTGCCTCTTGATCAACTTCTGAATGATGTACGTGATGTCAAATTCAGACAATAAAAGTTGCCATCGTACGGTTCATCTAGTGAGAGCTGGCTTTTCAAATAGGTACCATTCGGGCCAAAAGCAGAACCGCATGAGATAACAAGTAGTGGCGGAGCCTTTGAGTAGCCCATACAATAGTCAGGCATGCTTTCTCCAAATGAGAGTAGCGCGCTTCATAATCAGTAAACTTCTTGCTCAGATAGTAAATGACCTGCTCTCTTCTTCCCGTTTCATCGTGCTGCCCCAAGACACATCCCATCGAAACTTCCATCGTGGAGAGATACATCAAGAGTGGTCTCCCTGGCTCAGGCGATACCAAAATAGGTGGATTAAGGAGGTAGCTTTTGATTTTTTCCAACGCTGTCTGACAATCATCGTTCCATTCAACGGGTGAATTCTTCCTTAGTAACTTGAAGATCGCCGTGCAGATTGGAGTTAGTTGTGTAATGAACCGACTGATATATTATATTCTGCTCAGAAACCCTCTAACCTCCTTCTCGATAGACGGCGGAGGCATTTTAGTGATGGCTTTGACTTTGATTGGGTCGACCTCGATCCCCCTCCTGCTAAGGATGAACCCTAGAAGTTTCCCTGACATAGCACCAAATGCGCACTTATGTGGATTCAGTCATAGTTGATACTTCCTCAGCCTTTCAAACAACTTTTGAAGGTTCACCAAGTGATCGCTTCACTCCGGTGACTTAGCTATCATATCATCGACATACACTTCAATCTCTCGGTGCATCATGTCATGAAATAGCGTGGTCATAGCTCTTTGGTACGTTGCACCGGCATTCTTCAGTCCGAATGGCATGTCTCGATAGCAAAAGGTTCCCAGGGGGTAATGAACGTTATCTTCTCACGATCAACCTCTTCCATCTTTATCTGATTGTATCCCAAAAATCCATCCATAAAAGAAAGCATCCCGTGCTTAGCTATGTTATCGACCAAGATGTCGATGTGTGATAATGGAAAATTGTCCTTTAAGCTTGCTCTGTTCAAATTACAGAAATCGATGCACATGGGAACCTTTCCATCCTTCTTTGGTATGGGCACGATATTGGCTAGCCATTACAGGTATTTGGATACCATGAGAAACCCCGCATCATATTGCTTGATGACCTCGTCTTTGACTTTCAACATCTCGGGTCGGAGACATCTCAACTTTTGTTTGACTGGCTTCATATTGGGGTAGAGGGGCAACTCATGCTCGACCAAATCAGAGTCCAGACCAGGCATGCCCTCGTACAATTAGGCAAAAACATCTTGGTATGACCGAAGGAAGTTGATCATGCTTTTTCTTTCCTCAGGAGATAGTGATGTTCCGATTTTGGTTATCCTGGGAACCACCTCAATTCCTAGATTGACATTTTCGATCTCTTCGACAATGGGGGTAGGGCCATACTCAAAGTTGGCAAATTGATCAAGGAGCTCATTGGGGAGCTCCTCGAAGGGGACATCCTCGTCCAGACTCGTGATCCCTACTGCTTCTTGTATTTCTACAAAGAAGGGGTCGACTTCATGTGGGACAGGCATTTTGATTAAGGCATCCTTTTGTGGGACATTTTCTAGAATTTTAAATGACAATATTTTTGGACTTTGGATTTTTTTAATGTTTTAGGGATTTTGTGTTTTTTTTCATGTTTTTGATATTTTATATTTTTTCCATGTTTTTGAGATTTTTATTTTCTTCGGAGATGGACCCTTGGCAAGGCGGGTTGTTATATACACAAGGTATTGTTGACCAAGGGCTTATCTCACTTTTTATAGGTTGTTTTTTTTTGGGAAATGGGTACCAAATGTTAGGCCACTCCCCGCTTCCAGGGTTTGGGGCAAAGATGCCCAGTTGCGTACATGAGGGGTCGCTTCTTTACCTGTTGGGGTGGAGGGTGCTGACTGATATGGCTCATTGGAGTCAGCCTCCATCATATTCATCCCCATTTCGTCTGAGATCATGTCCTTAAATGATAACTCGGTTTTGTGGTGATTCACCACAGGGAGGGTTTTTTCAGGTATCGACCGTCGTTCTTCGAAAAGGGATAATACGGCCAAATCAGTCTCCAAGTTGGGAAGGGAGATCTGGGGATTGGTGGGATGGATTGGGGCTGTGGGTTTGTGTGGGATCAAATGGGTTACCCCATTTCGATAGATCTTTATGACCCCTGTGCTGATAAAGGAATCCCTGATGTGCAGCCTAGTGTGAGGTTTCTCTTCTATGTTGATTACTCGAGCTCTTGTAGTCGCGGCGACCCTGGCTTTCTCTTTGGCCTCTCGGACCTTTTCTTTTGTGGGCTTATATCCTAACCCGAATCGGACCTTCTGCCCCTTGGCGACAACTAGCTCTTTCCTTGTAATCTGGGTCCCAGCCCCTTTCTTTCTGATAACCCCACTTTTCTTTCTGATAACCCCACTTTTCTTTCTGATAACCCCACTTTTGGAGCATTGCCACTGCCGCTACCATACCGCCTCCTGTTTTAGGCATGATGCCCTCAATGGGTTCTTAGAGTATCGCTGATACCTCATATTCGAATTGTGAAGGTCAACATCCTCAGCGGTATGCGGTATATCTAACATATTGGGCCTTTCGATGCTATTGGCAGCCTTTTCTTTCTCACTATGCCCCTCCCCGATGATTATAACGATCTTGTGCCCAGACACAAATTTGAGTTTTTGGTGCAAGGTGGAAGGTAAAGCTCCAACCTCGTGCAGCCATGGGCGCCCCAATAATAGATTAAATGAGGATTTGATATCCATGACTTGAAATAAGATGGAAAAGGTCATTGGCCCTATCAACAGCTCAAGATCAACTCCTCCCATTATTTCTCTCCTAGTATTGTCAAACCCTTTAGTGCTGGTTCTGGTGGGCCTTAACATGCCCGGATCAACCCCGATCTTAGTGGTGATTCTTAACGAGCATATATTCAATGCAGACCCATTATCAATTAGTACCAAGGGGAATAATCATATTACCAACGTTATATTTAAAGATTTTGAGTGGCTACCTCTTCCCAAGTGTAAAGATCAGAAAATGAAATGATATTCGGAGCCATCACTTGCCCAATTATCTGCCCGATTTCATCTGGGATAACTTGGATTGATACATGCGCATTTTTTAATGCCCCCATTAATGCTTGAAAATGGAGTGGGGACGTCATCAACAGATCCCGGACGGTGATATGGGTGGGCATTCTTCTTAGTTGAGTCTCTAATATATGTTCCCGACTCATTTTTTCGAAAGGGTTCACAACACTATCTTTCTTCCCCTCTGGTTGGGCCTGTGCGCCTCGGTTACTTGATATCCTTCGACCGGTGACAAAGTCCGCCCTTCTCTCCTTCTTCTTTGCCGGTGTTGACATCTATTTGTTCGTAGCTTAACGGGACCTGATGAGGATCATAGGTTGGTCCCGAGAGCTGGAAAGGTATGGCTGTCGGTTCTTGAGGTACTTGTACTATCGGCTCAGGAGGTGTCGGCAATACTCGATTCACCTCGGTGGTAGAGGGTTGGGTGGAAAGACTGGGCCAAATGGGGTGGTGAAGCTTGAGGGTGGTGGCATTAGAGGGAAGGAGGTAAAAGTAGGCCATTGATAGTTGGAGGATGCTGGCGACAGATGGGGGGTATGATGGGCCGTTGGGTGATTGACGGGGGGTGGGGGGTGGATTTCGCAGGCGGAACTTCGGGTGATGGGATGGGCGTAGGCCATTGTTAATTGTCGGGTGCGGGTGTGGTATTGGGGGCCTAGTGGCTTAAAGGGTAATCAATGGGGGTTGTGGTGTATGGTGGTAGTTGAATGGGACGGGCACAGGCCATTGATAACTGGCGGGTGTGGGTGCAAGATTGGGGGCCTGGGGGCTTATAGGGTAATTGATGGGGGTTGTGGTGTATGGTTGGTATGCATTGATATTTATAAAATTGATGGGTGTGGTGGACGAAAAGTATGCCCGAAGATCCAAGGGTTCAAATTGTGGAGTTGGGTTGGGGAAATATTCTGACAAATTTAGGGGTTCAATTACCCCTACGTTCCCCTCTTCTATGTTTCTTGACAAAGGTTCTACATAACTCTCCCGATCATTGATATAATCGAATGGGTCAAATTCAAACTCCTCCTCATCTTCTATCATTCTGATAGTGGGTCTGGGACCTGCTCCTCCGGTGGGATGTGGGGGTAGTGGCACTTGATAAATATTAGCATGCTGAGAGGGTGCAGGGGGAATGATTTTCCCGACATTGATCAAATCCTGGATGACGTGCTTCAATGGAAAGCAGCGATTAGTAGGGTGACTCGAACCCTAATGAAAATTACAGTGGGTATTTGGGTCATAGTTCCTTAGGATCGGGTGAGGAGGAGGTTGTGGTTTGCAGATAGCCACTAATCCCTTTTCTACTAACAGGGGCAAAAGTACACTCAATGATTGCCTCAGATGTGTGAAGACTCGGTCATAGCTGGCTCTCCTCTGTTCCAGGGTAATTTGCATTCCTTGCCCATTCCCCATTCTTTGCGTCTACTTGGGTTCTGATGGGGCAGCCTGATATTGAAATGGGGTTGTATTGTTATTGGGCCGGGTATTGACTATGTTCTGGACATCGCCCCCTGTTCTCTTCTCGTTCCTCTGCTCTGAAAATCTTCTAACCCCACTAGGTCCACTCGGCATATTCTTATTCAGACGCCCCTCCCTGATGGCGTCCTCGCATCAGTTAGCATTTCTCATCAGGTTAGCAAAGCTTGTCTGCTCCTGATATACCAAAACATTTGATATCACTGCCAGAGTATTTTTTTAAATCATCTCCTCTGTTCATCATCAGGTATTCTGTTCCTGACCTGAGCTATCATTGCTCTCCATCACCCTAAGTAGTCGTTGAAGGTCTCATTCTAGCTCTGCTTTAAACGGGCCAAGTCGGACTACGCGACTCGATGTCTATATTATAGACATACTGTTCTTGAAAGAGATGCATCAAGTCCCTCCATGTTTTCATCATAGACGGTTCTAAAGATGTGAACCATCTTAAAGCCGGCCGAGTCAGACTCTTTTGAAAGACTTTCATTAGCCGTCTTTCGTCCTCCCCGTATTGGCACATGTCCCCACAGTAGGACTTCAGGTGTGCAATAGGATTGCAAGTGCCATTATATTTGTTGAAGGCTGACATTTTAAATTTGGGGGACCTCAGCGAACCGACATAAGTCTGTGGAATCCGTGGCATGGATTTCAGCACCACCCATTTTTATTAGCTGCTTTTGTATTTTGTCTAACTGTTCTTTCAGCTGTTCCGACTCTTTTGATACAGGGGTTGCTTTTTTGGATGTCAGTTGGACTTCACTCTGGGCCACCAGGGGGTGGGAAATTATGGGAGGAGGGTTGAGGTTGGTCAAAGCCCCATCATAGGCCCCGCTATTCCTAATCTCGTCCTCTTCATACTGCTGGTCGGCATAGTGTGCAGCGAGGGCGGGATTCTCCTATTGTTGTTGCATGGGTTGGATGGGGATGACATGAGTGGGGGTTGGGTGAGCCCATTGGGGGTGAGGAAAGATTTTTTGGGTGATGGGAATTTGGTTTTGAGGTGGGGCCTGATAGGGCCATTGGGTATGGGGGAAGGTTTGGAGATGGCCTTGGGGTGTGGGGTCATGGGAGAATTGGGTTTGAGGTATGACATGAGTTTGACCTGGCTGTGAAGGTTGGGTTTAATGTTGGGGGTATTGTGGAAGGTATGAGTGTGGGGTTTGGGTTTGGGCCATGAACCCTTGGCCATTTTGGGCCACAGGCCATTGATAGGTTTGGGCCATGGACCCTTGGTAGGTTTGGGTCACGGGCCCTTGGTGGGTGTGGGCCAGTGGGCCTGGGTAATGATTGGGAATATGGGGGCGCCGAATGGGCCGGTGACGGTAAAGGGGGGTTGGGTGAGGGGGATAGTGGAAAAAGCTTCTCTCGAATGGGAGTAGGTTGGAGAACGTGGTGGGGATGAGTCGGGATCGGCGTAAGCCGGGTCCACTACCCACGACATTCTACGGGAACGGGTTGGGTAAGGGTGCCTTGGATAAGGCCCAAAAATCCTCCTCCTTCCCCTACGGGACGGCGGAGGGCAAGATGATGCCGTTGTGCCGGTACCACAAACTATACTTTTTGGGTTTTGATTATATATATATTTTTTGAAAAAGTTTTGAAAAACAAAGGTTCCGTGGCCTTGGAGTTCCCTTTTTGGGTGGCTCTCGTACCTTCATTCAAGACCCGCGGCGACGATTTCGATGCACTTCGAAAGAATCGAAGGAGAACCTTCGATCTATTGAAGGCATGGAAATCAAGGCAAACATCCCGATCCCCCGGAATGAGCCAAAAAGAAGTTGCCCTCTTTTGACTGACGGGGGTGTATTGGGTGTCGGGGATGGCGGGGCCTAAACAAGGCACTAACCACACTGATCGGAGGACTCAGAAGGTGAAGAAGGCCACATATTCGGGCTGAGGTGCTGTTAAACAGACCTGGCGCAACTAATACATGCGCCCAGGTTACAGGGCACTATTTTTACATTGGTGCAACTATTAGTTGCGCCAAGGTAAATATGTGGATTTTAAAGCTGGCGCAACTATTAGTTGCGCCAGTTATAAATTCCAGTTTTTTTGCATTGGCGCAACTAATACATGCACCAGGAAAAAACTAATGCCCCAGAATGTTTGACAGCAGCCACCAACATTGGAAATGAGTCTCTTTTTTTGGTTGTTTGTGGAAGCTAGGCTTCCAGGAACTGAGCTATTTTTTGGTGATCGATTCTCTCCTCACCGTACGTAAAGGGTTTGAGTCTAGTATAACTCGCTAGCGCGCTCCCCAAGGGTTTTAAGCTTCGAAATGGGAACACACTCGATATACCTCTGGCGCAAGCGCCTTCTCAGATACTAGGTGAGCAGGGACTTTTTTGGATCATCACCACTAGGGGCTGCTGCCATAGTAAGACCCGGGTGTTTCTGTGTTTGCCTAATCCCACCCTTTTAAAATCTATCCCGTAAAAACAAATTAATTAAGGCTCCTAACTTAGTTCAATTTTAATTTTTTCAAACCTTTTCTCTTTTTTTTGGAAGTTTTCTTTAGTTCAAAGACCGGGGGTGATTATCCTGTGCTGCCACTACAGGCCAGTGTCCACTGATGGAATATGAGTGCACAAGTAGGCCCCCCAATCGGCTAAGGAAATTTAAATGATAGAAATTTAATGGAATTGAAAGATAAAGCTCAAGTAGGCCCGCCAATCGACTAAGACACTAAAATAGCAGAAAAGTAAGGAAAATAAAGGACAAATGCACAAGTAAGCCTGCCGATCGGCTAAGGCATATAAATGACGTAAAAGTAGGGGTAAGTAAAATTACTTAATCGGAGGGGTGAGCAAAAAAATAAAAAAATAAAATAGCAATAAAAGGTTAGTAAAAATCAAAAATAAAAAGGCCAAGTTCAAGGGGAAGCTCTAGAAGCTACTCCCCAGCAGAGTTGCCATCTGTGCAACCGTGGGAATCGAGACGATCCCGTCACGATGATGCGCTCTCTAACAAAAATATAGAGTCGCCACCCAGAGCTTTCGGTGTCCCGGGATACCTAGTTCATTTTTATGAGCACCGAAGTGTTAAAAATATGACTCTGAATCCGGTCCACACCAAAGGCTCTTGGGTAGGGGCTTCAGTTATCGATCGGGAATGTGTTAGGCACCCGATCAACCCACTTAATGCAGTCTCTACTAGTGACCAAAAATAAAATGAAGTAAAAGAAAAGAAAATAGCTTCCTCTTGCCCAAAAGGGCTTAGAATCCTATTTGTGCCCCTCAATTCCTACCGAAAAGTCGGCGGCGTAACGGCATAAATGGGAGAATGGAGGGAGCTAGAAAGAGATAGGAGAAGAAAGGGGAGAGCCGGAGCCCTCGGGCCCTTATAGCACCATAGAGGAGCCTTGCGTGACTTGCTTTGATGAGCTTTTAAAGGCTTTGTATGGTGGTAAGTGGGGTTCTAACTCTTAAGGCTTGAAGCTAAGAGGTAGGGAAGGGAGGCTAGGGGATCACACACACCTAACCTAAGGGTTTTCTATGAAATGCTAAGGTCTAAAGGAGTTTTGTGAATTCTAAAATTTGTATGGGGGGTGTGCACCAAAGGGTTAAAGATCTTCTCGCTTTAAGCTCTTTTTCTCTTAGGTAGAAATTCTCAACCCTTAAGCAAGAGGAGTGACTCTCTATTGATAGAGAAAGGGAGGATTA
Source organism: Chloranthus sessilifolius (assembly GCA_021018995.1). Taxonomy (NCBI): domain Eukaryota; kingdom Viridiplantae; phylum Streptophyta; class Magnoliopsida; order Chloranthales; family Chloranthaceae; genus Chloranthus; species Chloranthus sessilifolius. The sequence continues at coordinate 37,935,339 of CM037586.1, forward strand.
GTGAGGGGTTAAAGTCCTAATTGGATTAGCAATTAGGTAATGGGTAATCTAAGGTTTCCAAGGATTTTTGGAGTCTTGAAATGTGTGGGAAGGTCCTCCAATGGTGGATGATGGGGTGAGGCCTTAAGCTATTTAAAGGGTTGCAAATAGGTTTCAAAAGGGTGCAACAGAACTAACAAAACACACCCCAAAGGTCAAGGTGGTAAAATAAGTCAAACCCTAAAAATGAAATTCGGGGCAAAATCCAATAGTCACTGTTCATATGTTTGGCACAACTATTAGTTGCGCCAGACAAATGCACAATAAAATAGTGCAGAATAGTGCCTGGAAGTCAGCTCGTGAGGATGGGGCTCACTTTTGAATCTGGCACAACTATTAGTTGCGCCAGGCTTAAAATGAGGGAGAATTGGCCTGGAGCAACTATCAGTTGCGCCAGGCAAAGATTATTACTGGCGCAACTATTAGTTGCGCCAAGTCCCTAAGGGGGCCCACATGACTTTAACTTTCTGCCCTCCCGATTCGGTTTGTCGTATCTTTTGACGTATACCTCCGATTGGGGCGATTCTTGGACCGTTGAAAAGAAGATGACCTCTACGCCTCAATGGTATGAGACTCAATTGAAGTAGAGGGCCGTAGCCGATTCCGGTGCACCACTCTTCATCCATTGCTTGGGAAGGTTAGGTTTAGGGTTTGGAATGGGTTCTAAGGGTTGGGACTGGTTTCTAAAGGTTCGAGATAGGTTCCTCAGGGATCTAGGATGATTCCTAAGGGCTTGGGGTGATTCCTAAGGGTTCCATACATGCCATCAAAAGCTCGAAAATATGCCTCTCTTGAAATGTGTTTCAATCGGGCCTTGGGCCAAATTTGGGTGTCTACAAATGGCATTTACAAAAATGAAATAAAAGAAAATGGGATGCAGTTCTCCAACTTTTTGGATACTTACTGAAGCAGAAATAAAAGAAGATAGAAAAAAGATAGAATAAATTCTCAAAATTTTTGAATCCTTTCTACCTTTCTTACAGAAAAAAACCCACTTAACCCAAAGCCCCATTACAAGCCCCCATTACAAGCCGAAAAAAAGACCTTCTTGATTTATGGTTTACAACAATATGAGCCTAGTAGAGATGTATATAATAAATACTATGGGAAAATAGGAAAGTATATGAATAGAATTGATTATCCATTCCATGAAATTTTTGTCTATGTCAATTACCATTTGAGCATTTATTATATATATCATAGAGAACCCATAAATTTTAATATTATTTTTAAGAGTATGCTAATAGTGAGAGTTTGGATGAAAATATTTTCTAAATCTGCAGTTTAGAAAAATCTATAATGAATAAACTTTTCACTGATACGCACACACTCAACGCTTAATATGAATTGAAATTGTTGAGTTTTGATCAAAGATTACAGCTAGGATGGAAAGCAAAGGATGTCGAGATCATGCTTTTGAAACTGACAACCATATAATGCTCAGCTATTACAGTTTAGTGTATAAAATTTAGTTTTGAAATTTTAAAAAAATTTGCTTTTCTTTTAAGAATTTTTGAAAAACCCAAAAATATTTGAAGTTTGTGGGTACCTTCACAGAAAACCTTTAAGAGACTATAACTCCTCCACTAGGGATCACCTGAGGATTTAAAGGCTTGTTGCATCTGCTAAATGCAATCGTGCTCTCTATGAAAGTGGCATTTAATTTTAGATTAGTTTTTCTTTCCTTGTTTGCTAGGGACTAGCAACGCTTAAGTTTGGGGGTGTGATCAGTCACAAAATTTACCATTTTACCACCCTTAACTTAGAATTGCTAGACCTTAATTTGTTACTAATGAGATGCAATGTGCATATATTTAAATTAATGAGCAGATTAGAGCCAAAGTGTTAATCTTTGCCAAAATGAATTAAAAAAGTAGCAAGAATTATGATCGTGCAAAGAAACGATCCACTCGAATGAAAGACTAGTTGATGAGCCAAGAAAAATGAATGTCGAATGAACGTAAATCTCGAACGAGCAAAAAAAGAAGATAGAGAAATCATGATTCACGAACACACAAAAAAGCTACGACTGGAGGAACGAAAATAAGATCTCAAACATTCGACAGAGTAGAAATCATATAGAACGAAGAACAATCGTACACACGATTGCACAAAATAAAGCTCATGATGCTGATCATGTGAAGTCTACACCGCCATGCACAAAATTAGAAGATCTCTTGGATAAGAAGTTTGAAAACTTACGGATCAAAGAACTTGGCAAAAGAACTCAGAAGATCTCTGCTACTAAAAGAAAGGAGAAAAGTCCTGCACGCATCTATCATCCAGAGCAAGGAAGAACTAGTATTAAAAGTAGAGCAATATTAAGAATCTTTTGTTTAGAAGTTTTCTTTTATTAGAATTAGCATCATATAAATCACACCCTTATGATCTATAAACAAGAGGGCTCGACATAGGAGTAGAGTTATTGAATGAACTCTCAGCATCAATTGACGACTAAGATTGGGTTTTCTTCCAATCAAAAGTAGAGTAGAGTAGTTTAGATATCTAAGGTTTCTCGAGAGCAATTGACACCTGTGATCAGGAGCTGGAAGATTAGAGTAGAGTATCTGTAGTTTCTCAAAAGCAATTGACACCTACAACTGAGGGATGAAAGATCTTTTTATTGCTTTCTAGTTTAGATTTACTTTCATGCACTTTTATTGCTTTGTAAATATCTAAAAGTTTGTTATTTGAATTGATGACTCAGATTGAGAATTTTCAAATTAGTGTAATGATTTTACTTTTCCATCTTCAATTTTCTTGAGTTTGATTGACGAACAAATTTTAGGAAGATTGTTGATTAGTTTAAATCCGTGTTAACAAATTTTAGTTCTGGATTGTTGCCCAAATCTTAGAGGACTGAGATACTGTGTAACGGTACTTTATTTCGTAAATATTCGACATTTGAAGGATTGTTGTCACAACCCCAATTTTTGGAAAATGTGTAGGTCGACTTAGTACACGTGTCAGTGCGGCACACTATGCCGTTTCAGATTAAGCAATATCACTTAATGTGAGTGAGAATGAGTGAACACCTAACTTAGGTTCATGGGGTTCATAAGTGAATCAATCCTTGTGTGAAACACTTAAGTGTGGGTGTTTGTGCTTCACAAGGACGCTAATTAGGTTATAAGAGAAGAGCTTTTTTCTCATTTGCCTTTGAAATTCTTAGAAGAGGGAGAGAAAGGGAGAAAGAAGAGAGTGCTTGTGAGAATCGGATTCTTGAGATTGAGATCATGGCCAATATGGCATGCAAATTTCTCCTCCATCTTGATCATTGACTCAAGACGTGAGCTAGGGAGTGTGTGGGAAGGATTGTGACGAGTGTGAGACCCATGTTGGGATCGTCGTGAAGCGTGGACTGTGAGTTGTGTTTTTAGAGAGGATTCGAGCATGAGTACGTTCCGATATGAGTGTGAGAGGGTGGGCCTCTAGCATTGTCGCTTCGTGTAGAAGAGGCATCGAAAGATGCCCTCATTCTAGTAAGAAATCCATATAGATTAACAAGGCAAGATCTTGTAGCTTAGAGTGAATTTATTATGAATTAATGGTCATAAATAAAGGCAATTAATGCCCTAAATGTATTGCATTTATTGTGGATGAGAGTTAGGTGAAAGGGGAAAAAGAAAGAGTATCATAAAGTAATAAGAAACCTCAAAATCCCAAAAGTTGCTCGCGCGACTTTGACACTCGCTAGCGCGAATTGGACTCGCTTGCGTGAGATGACCTTCAGATTGGGTGTGAAAAACACTTAGAACAAATCCTCAAGCATCAATATGACCTTGAGAAGTCGTCAGCGACCTTAGAACTCAGCAAGATGATTGTCTTAGGTACGTGAAGCGAGAAAGAAAGAGACATCACGCGACCCTAGACCTCACGTGCACGAATCGAAAGCAAGTTTGGGCAAATTTGGATTTTTCTTCGAGAATCTTTTGAATCTTTTATGTGTGTGATCTTTATAAGCATTATTTAGTGACTTTTGCATACCTTGAAATGTAGGTTGTGAATCGAATATGTGCCTAAAGGTCTTCCCTTCATCTTGAGTAATTTAACGTGGGAGAATTGAATAACATGGCCTTCGATATGAAATGTGTAGATAATGTGAATGTCATAAGCATATGTGTGTGTGTGATAAGCACGTGTGTGTGTGTGTGTGATCATGATTAGTGTGCGTGAACATGATAAGTATGTGAACATGATAAGAAACATGTGCGAAGGAGATAATTATGATGAGCAAATGTGTGTGAATATGATGAGCAAGCGTGTGTGAATATGATAAGCGTGTTTGTAAATGTGATAAGAAAGTGCGTGAAACTCCACATCTAGTTATAAATTAATCACACTAATCAATTGCACGGTGATAAACTCTAAATTAGAATCTACAAAATGATTTAAGGCTTCTGTGAAATGAATCCCCATCGTGTATCCGGTATGGTAGGATATCCGTACACTTGGACCGGCCAACGGTCAATACATGGCACAAGTGACCCTGTTAACATAGCTTAGGGGTTTGACATCTTGGCATAAGTAACCCTTTTAACTTAGCTCAGCAGCTTGGCAATCGTGTAAAATTGTTCATTGAACAACGGTGGTTCGGAGATTCCCATCCGTATTATTGTGGCTCCCAATGCTATATATGCTTGGAAGATTATTTAAATTATACTTTTAAGTCATTTTGAAGTTAAAGAAGCATGTAAATCTAAATTTAGCAAGAACATTGAAACTAAGAAGCAAGTCACATGTGTGTGTACCTTAAGTTCAGTTTTGTAAAATATGCTTTGAATTCAGTCATAAGATCTATGCTTCGAATATGATACGCATGCTAGTGATATTTCCCCTATTGAGCTTAGACTGTTAGCTCACCCTTTTTTACTATACGTCACAGCTACAGATAAGGTCTTAGGCATTGAGGAGTCTGGCCGTGAGGAAGGTTCGAATTATATTCCAGAGGAAGAATCTGATCTTCTGCAAGAGGATTGCTTCCCTTAGGAGACTTTGGGAGATATTTTTGAGATTTTGTATAAGGCTTGGTACGTCCAGCCTTTGTATTAATTTTGAACTATGGATTCATGAAAAGTAAACTATAATTTTGAACCACTATTTGGGTGATGATTGTTCATCACCAGAGGTTCGTTTCAGTTCTGTCAAACTTTGGGTTGCATAAGGATAAAACCCATCATTTTGTCCAGTTAGTTATAGAATTGCAGTTCTTTACCATATATATATGATGACTCTATCTACTCATTTATAGAGATCAACTTAGTTCCACTGTGAGAGTTTACATCTTGAGTGTTCGTTCAGGGATTGTCGAAAACGACGATTTGTGGGCACAGGTTCCAAGGTAGGAGATTCAAGCTGTCACAATTGGTATCAAAGCTATGACTTTAGAAATTCTGACAAGACCTAGACTTAGAGATTTCACTTCTAGTTTGAGATTTTGTTAGATTATAGGGACTTCTTATTAATGAAACTTTTGGTTTCATGTTAACAGATTTAGATGTCAGCTAGGGGTTGATCAGTCACATAATTTATTATTCTTTCACCCTTAACTTAGTGATGCTAGACCTCGGTTTACGAGGTGTAAATATTAAGGAAAAATAGTAAAATAGAGTCAAAGTATTAATATTCATCAAAATGAACTCAAAAAGCAATAAGAATGACGATTGAGTAATAAAGCTGATTTGTCGCCTACTCAAAGCTAGAAAATCATAAAAGATGATTGAGCATAGCTACTGCAACAAAGGAAGAATACTAAATGAGACAATCAGAATTTATGATTCTCTAGAAGCTGAAGCAACACAGGTGGAAAAAGAGAGCAATCGTAATAAAAATCATAATCAAAGAATCGTCATAAGAAAGCTAGGAAATTGTGATTTACGATTTTCTGAAAAAAAAGAAGAAAATAGACAATCGTAATTTACGATTGTGCAAAAGAAAAACTTTCTCTCTGCTATACCTGCTACTACTGATCACGTGAGTGAAGACTATCACCTCCATGCACCGAATTAGAAGATCTCTGAAAATAGAAGTTTGGTGAATCACGGATCTGAGAAGATTGATGAAGAAAATCCTAGAACTCTGCTGCTAATACTAAGGAAACAAATCCGCCAGCACATCTACCATCTAAAAGCAAGGAAGAATAAAATTAGGAATTTGAGTTATATTAGGATACTTTTATTTTAGTAGTTTCTTCTATTAGAATTAGATCTCTGTAAACCGACCCTTATGATCTATAAGTAAGACAGCTCGGCATAGGAATAAGCATCGAAGAATTACGGTATCAATTTACGACTGAGGTTAGATTTTCTTTCGATCAGTAGTGTAAAATAGTTAGAGTAGATTAGATATCAGAGGTTTCTCAAGAGCAATTGACGACTACTATTGGGTGTTGAAGATTACTGTAGATATCCTAGTTTCTCGGAAGTAATTGATGACTGCGACTGAGGGGTGAAAGATATATTTACTTTACTTTCTAGTTTATATTTTATTTGCTTTATTTACTGCTTTGTAAACATCTTCAAGTTTTAATTTAAATTGATGACTCAGGTTGAAATTTGTAGATTAGTGTAACGGTTTTTACTTTTCCATCTTCAATTTTCTCGATTTTGATTGACACCAAGATTTTAGGAGATTATTGATTAAATTAAATCTATGTTAAAGGATTTTGGTATTTGATTGACACCTAAATTTTAAAAGACTGGAATACAGTGTAACGGTACTACTTATTTTTATAAATATCTGATAGGTGAAGATTGGGATTGACGACCTCAATTTGAAGGAGGATTAGGATTTATTTTATGCAATTTAGATTAAAAACTATTTTTTTATTCATATTTCTCAAGTAGTTTAGAACCTTAAAAGATAAATATAAACTTTAAATAGAAATATAAATGAGATAAAACTTCTTCGTGGGAACGATCCTATACTAGCTCTTCAATTTCCATTATGTGCTTGCATTAGGTTAAAGCTTAATTAGACATACATAGTAAGCCGATCAAGTTTTTGGCTCTGTAGCCGGGGAAGTTTTTATATGTTTATATTTCTGTTTTGAAAATAAATATTTATTTTTCGCCTTTTATATTTCTTTATATCTTTATTTTTCTTTATCACTTCTTAAGCTTTTGCTGGTTTATTCGGAGCAGCGAATCAAAAGTTTCAACTTCCCCTGATCAGAGAAGCTAGAGGATCAGATTTGTTTCTCTCCCTGCCTTCTAAAATAAAAATCTGATGAATTTAAAAATTATTAAAAATAGAGTTTCCTTTTCTTCATCACACCCGATCTCGAAGTCTAGATTTCTTCGAGTGTGATTTAGAAATTGCAAGGACTCTCCGACGAAACTTGGCAGCAAACTGAATTTCTATAAGAGAATCCTTAATAATGGCTGATGATCTTTCCATTCAAAAACATTTCAGCCTTGTTGCTCTGACTAAGCCCTCGTGTATAATAATTCCTGAGGTCCTAGCCAGACAAAATTATAAAATCAAGCTCCATACACTTCAATCTTTACCTACTTTTCATGGGCTTGATTGAGAAGATCCCTACCAACATCTAAGGGACTTCATAGAGCTTTGCACAGTATTGTAAACATCGACTGCCAACAAAGAGACCGTAAAACTACATTTGTTTCTTTTCTCTCTCAAGGACAGGACGAAGGCATGGTTAATTTCTTTACCTGGCATATGTATTACCACCTGGGACAATTGTAGTCCAAGTTCCTCGGTGAATACTTCCCCATTGGTAAAACTAACCAAATTTGTCAAACAATTCCAGACTTCAAACAAAAACCAGGAGAATTATTTCACGAGAGTTGGGAACGGATGAAGGATCTATTACGGAGGTGTCCTCATCATGAGATACCAAATTGGTCGATAGCGTAAAGTTTCTATCAAGGATTGACTTAGACTAACCAGTCTATAGTCGATGCCATAAGTGGAGGAGCCTTTATGGCTCAGAATAGCCAGCAATCCTAAAATTTATTCAAAAACTTGGCCAACAATTCAAAAAGAAATAGGCTCTGCTTAGATCTGACGTTGATGTTACTCGCCACACCATGCTCGTGAGGGATGGACTCTACGATATCCCCAAAGATAAAGTAAAGAAGGAGGACATACGTGCGAAAATTTTAGCTCTGGAACAACAAATTGTGTTATTAATGACAACCAAATCTAGCACTCCGGACAGCTCTATAGTAGGCCACTCTAATAGCTAGACTCATAATTTTACTGAAGACTTAGCTGCGCCACCATACCAGGAGGTGATGGAAAATGAACAAGTGATGGCTTTTCAGACGGGAGATGTGCAACCGTGGGAATCAAGACGATCTCGCCATGACGATGCGCACTCTTAAGAAAATATCGAGTCACCACCCAAAGCTTTTGGTGTCCTGGGAAACCCAAATCAAATTTAAAGAGCATCGAAGTGCCAAAAATTGACTATGAATTCAGACTACGCCAAAGGCTCTTGGGTAGGGCTTCGGTTATCAATTGGGATGGTGTTAGGCACCTGATCAACCCACTTAATGCGGTCTCTACTTTTGGTCAAAACTCAAATAAAATAAAAGAACCAAAAGGGTCTTCCTCTTGCCCAAGGGGCATTAAAATCCTATTTGTGCCCCTCCGTTCCTATAAAAAATTTGGCGGCATAACTGCATAAAAGAGAGGATGGAGGAAGAACCGAGAAGGTAGAGGAATAGAGTGGAGAGCCGAAGCTCTCGGGCCCATGTTGCACCACTTTGGAGCCTTGCATAGGCTTGCTTCAGTGAGCTTCAATGGCTTGTATGGTGAGAATTGGCCTAGGGCTTGGTAGCTAAGAGGTAGAGAGGGAAGTCTAGGGGGTAGCACACACCTAAACTAAGGCTTTTAGATGAAAGGCTAAGGTCTAAAGAGGGTTTGAAGGTTTTGGAATTTGTATGGAAAAGTGCACTAGAGGAGAGAGAGAGAGGTTATTTAATCTCTATTTTGAGAATTTTTTCAAGCCTTTCTAAAGGGGGGGTACCTCTCTATTTATAGGAAAGGAGAGGTTAGGAGGGTGTTTAGAGGCTAAACTAAGTTAGGAATTAGGTAATCTAGCCATCTAAGGTTTCCTAGGATTTTTGGAGCCTTTAAAAATGCGAAGAGATGCTCCAATGGTGGATGATAGGGTGGGGGTTTAAAGTCACTTAAGGGGTTGCAAATAGATAGGGAAGGGTGCAACAGAACAAGCAAAATACACCCCAAGGATCAAGATGGTCAACAAGTCAAACCCTATTTTTGATTTTTGAGGCAAAAACCCAAGGTCACTGTTCATAAGATTGGCGCAACTAATAGATGCGCCAAGTAAATGTACAATAAAACAGTGAAAATATGGGGTTTGGGAAGTTGATAGCCCGCGAGGGGACCAACCTATAACTGGCACAACTATTAGATGCGCCACTTCCCGCGGAGTTCTCGCGGGGCTCAAATCCAGCCTCCCATGGTCTTTTTAGGAAAGCTGCAGTCCAGATGGGATGGACCTTTCACAGTGGTACACGTTTCTCCATCTGGAGCTGTCGATGTCATGCATCCTACAAATGGCAGAATCTTTAAGGTCAATGGTCAGAGGATGAAACTTTACGTCACCAACATTTGCGAGCTTGAAGAGACCATTGATCTTCAGGATCCTCCAGGTTAATACCTCACTTCGATTTGTATCATATGTATTATATTTGATTTACATCTTGATTCTTTCCCATGATATTTTTTCTACAATAAAATGGCCATGTCAAGATCAAGCTTCATTTCATTATCGCCTGCAGTCTAGGAATCAGGCGCATAAGGTCAGAGGCAAACTGTCTGGTAGCATAGCAAATGAGTTGCTGGGTGCTAAGGCTAAATGCCCTTCACACACAAGCCATGTTATTGAGCTCATAGAACCTCTCGATAGGTCATTAGAACCTTTTGCTAGGTCAATTGCTGACGATAATAGGATTGGTGAGGATTTCGATAGGTGCGGAGACCTCTCGATAGGTGAGAACAACTTTGCGACAGGTTCTGGACTCTTACCTGTAACCTATCGACAGGATTGAAAAATGTAATACCCAACCTACCCAAAAGCTATTTTCACCCCTCTGCATCATAACGAATTGCATGTTTTATCTACCCTGCGTTCAACAGGACACCGACCTATCGAAAGCAGCCATCCCAGCTTATCGAATGCAATGTTTATTCTTTTCGATAGGAAGGGCTGAACCTTTCGAAAGCATTCCACTACCGGCCACATACTTGGGTGACTTTGATAGGAAGCCTTAACCTGTCGACATTTTATAAAGCCATCCTATCGAAATCTCCCTCACTCCTTCCATGCTTGTTGTGCACCTGCGCTGCATGAGAATTTTACTCCACGTGTACCATGTCCAACTCCGCACAGCACGGGCCTTAAACTCTGCACCCCCCCTGGGTTTCTGCTCCACACCATAACTCCTCGCGCTAAATATAGGCTGCCAGTTAATGCACGATTTCGTTCCCTATGCTGATTGGTGGAATTAACCATTGATTCCTTCTCATCGACGGCAGCGATATTGAATGCACCGCTTCATATTCCATCATCCATCCATCTTAAATAGATGCAGATGGCTCGACTTCGTCCCATTCCTCTCCGTCTACCCTCTGCACTCCTCATAACTATGGCAGATGACAAGCCCACTTTCACTCTTGCTCAACTCTACCTCTTCTGGCTGGAGCCACTACCGCCCAAGGAACCAGTACCACCCAAGGAACCAGACCCGTTGCAATTCCTCTGGGATGAATATGAGGAGGTACAACGGTTCCTCGCCAAGGAGGAAAAGAAAAAAGATAAGAGGGAGAAGAAGCAGCAGAAGACTGAGCCACCGACTGCTCCGCCCCCATCCTCCTCCGCCACCCATCCCCTTGCCCCCTGATCCTGCTCTTTTCCTTTTCTTCCTCCCCCCTGGCTTGCAGTTCCTCTTCCACCTAACACATGCTGAGGATATCCATGAGCCAGGGGAAGACTTTTCGTTTGCCAAGGATTTTTTATCCACATGAATGTCATACTTTTTGCATCCTTGTGCTTGACCATTGTACTGACTGTACGCTTAGTTTCTTTTTAATAAAATGCTCTGTTTATGCCATTTTTTTTTTCTTCTGGTTGTCTACTTGTTTTGTTTTTGTCCTGACCGCCCAGCTCCACCCACTATGCTATAAACAGTGAGGAAACTATTTCATTTAGGTTTGGGGGTGTGGCATGGATGCCAATAAATTAGTTAATTTTAATGCAGCCAGGTGTAAAAAGAAGTTTAAAGAAATAAAGTGAATTCTCACCTAATTCAGAAAATTTTTCTTTTGGAATTGAAATAAACTGCAGTTTAACATTGTTCATAAAGTGAATGTCAACGAATTTTGAAAAACAAAATTAAAAAAAAAATTAAAAAAATTGATGTTTAGTGAACCTGAAATGAGAGAAGATTGTGAAGATACACCCCTGAAAATTTGATGGCAGGCCATATCCAGTGAGATTTGGGCCTGAAAACTTTTTAAATTTCTTTGAAGAGTGCCTTGGCAATTTTTTTTTCTGTTCTGAGGACTAACTGGACCTAATTCTGATCACTAGAAGTTAGGCAAATCCAAGTTGAAATAATTTGACAGCATTCATGACATTGAGGACATGAAGTAAGGCCATTCCTTGGATAGTTTGAACTAAAATGCCCCACCTTTGAATTGCCCTTGATACACACCAATTGAGATTTTAAAATCACAATTTTTCCCTGATGGAAACCAGAAATTTTGAACCCAAAACCTTTTGACCTGTTTCAGTTCACCCTCAACCTGAGAAATCAGAAAATAAGAGGAGAAGTGAGGTTAGAAGTGCAAGGTTTGATGTCTGGCAAAAAGAAGAAAGTATATTTGAAAGCTAGTGTGATGTATAGTTGTGGCATCCCAATCCAAAAAAAATAAAAATAAATAAATAAACAGAGTAAAAGGATGAGAAAGAGAAGTCACTTCATTTAAAAATCTACAAGAAGATAAGAAGCTGATGAAGCTGATCTCTTCAAGTCTGAAATTCCATAAAGAAATTGAAGAGGTGCTGAAATGAAGAAGGTTGAGCTGCAGACCACCTCCTTACCTTTACTGATTTCTCAATTTGAATCCCTTTTACCCTTTCATTCTTTCACAAACCTCATCCATAAGCCACATTACAACCCAATAAAAAGACCTTACTGATCTGAAATGAATTGAGCTGTCATGTGGAGATAAAGATTTTTTTAATCTATGGTGTAAAGAGCTAGAAAAATTTCAGGAATTAGAGCAATGCCTATGCTCATGCTTACAGTCCTATTTGAGGGCTGTAACTGCTCTTGAGCTGTGTGAAATTCTAACCCTTCATTTTTTTTGTTGTGAGTGAATAGCCCTGGTGAGACTTGGGTCTAAAATCTAATTTGATGGGGGTAGTATCAAAACAAAATTCTCAAGTGAAAGGTGAGCCATGCTTTAATTTTTAGGAGCATTGCCTTGACATGAGCTGAGTGATGGTGAAGGATTGCAGTAGACTTTCAAGTTTGGAACTGTCTTTTTCTGTGGAAATTCCTTTAATGAATTGAAAAGACATGGTGTGAATTTATTCTATTTACTGAAACTCTATTTAGCAGGATGCACTACTATTAACTAACTTTATGGGAGAAGTATGTGGGTATCTTCACTGAAAACCCTCAAGAGACTTCACTCCTCCACTAGGGATCACCTAGGGGTTTAAAAGGCTTGGTGCATATACTAAATGCATCTGTGCTTCCTATGAAAGTGGCATTTTTAATTCCTTTTTATTCTCCTTTGCTCAGGGACTAGCAAAGCATAGGTTTGGGGGTGTGTTAAGTGGTGAAAAATGCCACTTTTCACCCTTTAACCTGACCATTGATAGACCTGTGAGCACACTAACAAGCCTCTATCAAGTGCATTTTGTAGACAATAATAAAAGATAGCACTAATGTAAAAAACCACTCAAGAATGCCCAAAAAGAGGCCATCTCTCAGCACAGGACAAACCCAGCAACAGCATACCAGAGGGTAGCACATCATTGGACCATTGGAGCGTGTGGCTACAGCAGGGCAAGGCAAATGAAGTGAAAATAGGCTGAAAACATTCTATCGAGAGGTCACCTGAAGGCTTCGATAGGAGCTGAAAGCAAAGAAAGGAGGAATTCGTGTAGTTGAAAAGGTTTTGATAGGATCTGAAGGCAGAAGAAGGATGGATTCGTGTGGATTGAGGAGTTCGATAAGATCCAAGAACCTATCGAACAACTGAAAGAAAGGAAGAAACCATCCTATCGAAAGCCTGCTTGAGGTGTAAAAGGAACCTATCGAATGGTTTCTAGAACCTATCGAGATGGAGACACTGGAACAAAACCTACCGAAGGGTGCTTGAGCCTTTCGATAGGAGTCAGAGCAACCCTATCGAAATGATGGCATGTAGAGCGGAACCTATCGAAATGGTTTCGCAACCTGTCGAATGCTCCAGGCCAAGGGCTGAGAATTCTGAAGCTTTAAGAAAAGGCTCATCCTATCCGAACCTATAAAAGAGATCTGAGAACCTAGCAAAAGGACCAAAAAACTCCATTCCAACCTGTCAAAAGCTTTTCAAACCTTTCGAAATTGTGTGCTGAACTTCTCAGAAACTTAGCTATGCAGACGTTGTGACTTGGTGACCTACTACACGCAACCCGAGGCACTTGGTGAACGGCACGACGGTTCCAGAAGATTCCCTAACCAACCCATGTGCTCTAACAGGACCCTAACAAACTCTGAGGACCTTCTAGAAGGGATTTTTGGCAGGAAAAATAGAGGAGAAAGCTATATATAGAGACCCCCAATTGCAATTGGGGGGGGGATGGAGATCTGAGCCAAATTTTGGAGATTGGAGCTTGCAGAGAAATTCTATTCTCCCTCTTTTAGCCCAATAATGGTTGGCTAATTCCCTTGGAGTAGCGAGGAGAGAGGTTAGATCTGTAATTGGGTAAGATTAAGAGTGCTATTGTAGGTTCCCTGCTGCACAGACTACAGATCTGAGAGCATTTCCATTGTAGAGTGAGTTTGATTGCAATGTAAATGTTGTTCTGAATGCTTTAATTAGATCTAAAGTTCCTTTGGTTTCATTTGGTGATCGATCGGATTTGTGTAGAGGAGTCTGTAAATCAGCTCACACACTTAATTGGTAGACCTCTTGGATACCATCCGATCTCCCTGGATCTGATACTCCTGTAGTTCCCTGAGTCTGTGACCTTGGAATTATAGCATCTGTAGTAGTTTTTATTATTCTGATTGATGCTTTAGCTTTGGAGGAGATCCCTAGGATGGTCTGTGACCATTAAAGTGGACAGATCATAACCTTAAGATTAGTCCAAGCTCAGGCTCCAATTGGATTCGTCTGCTACAAATCCATGGATCAGATAAAGTCTATAGGATGGTCTGTGACCATTCAGGTGGACAAATCATAGCCTTAAGACCAGGTGGATCCTGTGATTTGGAGTGGAGCCTTCTACCCTGTAGCTGTGCTTATAGCTAGTTGAGGGAATTGTGTGCCCTGAACCTCTGTGGCATGATTAATCGAACCTGATTTCAGTGAGACCAATCTCCAAGCTACTCTTCTCCATTTTCAGCTTTTTATTTCTTTCCCCTGCAAGATCTAAATTCCCAAACTCGATCCAAGTTAGCGTTTGTTTAATTTTAGCTTAGCTTAAGTGACAATCCATCTTAAACCACTCCCCGGTCTTTTAGCTAAACTTAGCATTAGTTCGGGTGCCAGATCTCTTATAGATCTGGAGATTTATCACATTTTTAAACCAACCTCCCTGTGGACATTCCCTTACCATCTTTTTAAAACTTGTTACAACAGACCCTGATTACTTACAGGTCTGCGTGAGTGTGTTCTGCCTAGTCTTATTAGTAATTTCAGACCCTATTTGAAGGGAAGGCAAACACGCCAATAGACTGCCCTCAGCAGGTGCCTTGTGAGGCCAGACCCCCTTTATGTGATTTGATCTTTTCTAGGGGGTCCTCTGGGGATATAGATCAGATTGCTATTCTTTGGGAGATGCGTCAGTCGACGTTGATGTGTGATATGGAGCGGAGAGACTTGGTTAGGACTTCTCCTGAGTACGAGGCCTGGTTGTTGACTGAGCGGCTTGCTACCGATGGTCCAGATTTGTCAGAGATTATTGGCACTAGAGGCCCTTGGTCAAAGAAAGAGACAACACTCCGAGCTCGCATCGAGTTACGGTGGATGAGAAGAGGATCCTGCAAGAACTTTTGACATACGAAAAGGTTAGAGCAGAAACAACAAAGAGTGAGGTCCTCCGTCTGAATGGATCACTGAGCACCGCTTTTGGAGCTGCTGATTCTTCTCGAAAGAGGTTCAAGAGCCTACATGGTCGTTGGCTGACTGAACAGAATGCCCGGGAAGATGATCTTCATGCTGAGATTAGCACTTTGAAGCGTGAGCTGGGTCACTAACTCCTTCCTGCACACAGAACTTTTTGCACAAATCAGATATATAGAAAAGGGGCGTTAAAAATTCCTTTACAGATACACACATTTTTTTGGTGTACATATTTTCTTTATGTTTTGATTGTTTTTGTTTATACTTGTTAAAAGGAAAAGACGTTAGTCATCACACCGACTATATATATATTTTTTTGGGACGTGGTGTAAGTGGTGCAAAGGCAGTTTATCATATACATCTATACAGATCTATTGGCCATCTCATTTTATTATGTGCATTTTTTTGTTGCCTTAATCACTGGGTGAAACTTTGGGAAACCCTGGGTCCACCTTTGAGCATGGTCGAACCCTTCCTTTGAAGTTGGACTCGGGTGGGTTTCTGGTTTTTGCCGAGGCCGGAACATTGATCCCTTTGGATTGAGTCAAACATTTTTCCTGACCTCAGGTCATACATTTGGCGGTGCGATTTCACAAAGACAATTCTGGTCGGGACCCAATTTGAACTAGTAGGAGCGGCCCCTAAAAAGGGATCAGGGAGAGTAACCAAGAGGGCTCCTCAAACATCAATCTTCTCAATCAGTCCAAACCTTTCTTTCTCAAATTTTCTCTTTTTTTTTTTTCTATTTAACTCCTTTTTTTACCCGTGGCGCCCTTTCAGGTTTTCACCACGTCCATGGGTTTAGCTCTCTTACCCAAAGCGCCCTTTTGGGTTTTCACCACGTCCATCTTGCTTTGAGCTTGTATTTTTATTTATTTATTTTTTTTATTATTATTATTATTTTTTCCTCATTTCCTTTTTTCAACAGCTACGACATAGACGCTGATTCCATCATAGCCGACTAGATGGGGTTCAGGTGTCGTCTCACAACTCGGCTTGTGTTGACTTTAACAGATGCTATGAAACCTTCTGAACCTAAAAAGAGGGCTTTCTTTAGGGTGTAGCTTGGCCATGGGTCAGGTTAGGATTTGAAGGTATGCTGGGCTAAAAAGTGTTTTCTTGATACGACATTAGTTTTCTCAACATACTTTCTCCCTTGGGGGTTTTTACTGTACATGCCCCGTGATTCTTCTACACATTTTTTTATTCTTTTTGCTCCATTTTAGGCAATCACTTTTTGAGGTTTTGCTTTTTCAATTTTTTTGGATTTTGATGGTAACTTCACTTCTCTTTTTAGAATGTACACAAACATATTTTTTGGGAAAGGAGTTATTGAAAGAAAAAAGGCCCAGGCTCAAATGGGGTAGCAAAGGATATCATCATTTTTTAGGGGATGCTTTTTTTTTGGCTACTGTGCTTGGAATGATGGCCTCTTTTGGGTGGTTCTTAAGTAGTCACGTATCTATTTCATCAATACTTACCTTATCGCGATAGACTAAGAGTAGAACCGTCGGACGTATCCAGCGTTGATGGGCTCAGGAAGATGATCTCCGTCCATGGTGGCGAGGCGGATGGGGTATCCCGACAGCACTTCTCGGATGACGTAAGGTCTTTCCCAATTTGGTGTGAACTTTCCTCTCGGATCAACAGGGAGGGATGGAAAGATCTTCTTCAGCACCGTGTCTCCTACCTTTAGATCTCTATCGCGGACACGTTTATTATAAGCGCGTGTGATTCGCCCCTGGTAAACTTGAGTGTGACACAAGGCTAAGAGTCTCTTCTTGTCCAATAAGTTTAATTGTTCAAAGCGGGATCTCTCTCTTTTTGCTTCGGGTAAGCCTGATTCTATGAGGATTCAGAGCGAGGGTACTTCAACCTCTACCGAGAGGACGACCTCAGTTCCATACTCAAGGGAGAATGGTGTTGCCTTTGTAGCGGTACGGATCGACGCACAGTAGGGCCACAAAGTATATGGTAGTATTTCGCTCCAATCTCGATCAGTGACGACCATTTTCTCATGGATGTGGATGACTGTCTTGTTCGCGGCTTCCACAGCTCCATTAGTTTGAGGCCGATAAGGGGATGAACGATGGTGCTTGATCTTGTATTGTTCGCAGAAGTCTCGGATGTGCTTATTCGCAAAGTTTGCATCGTTGTCCGTGATGATATCTTTGGGTACTCCAAATCGACACACAATATTGTTCTTGAGAAACTTCTCAATGTGACTGGCCGTGATGTTGGCATATGACGCCGCTTCTACCCACTTGGTGAAGTATTCAATGGCGACGAGGATGAACCGATGTCCGTTTGGTGCTTTCAGATTAATCATTCCGACAACGTCAAGGCCCCAGGTAGCAAATGGCCAAGGAGTGGTCATGCAGTGAAGATCAATGGCAGGAGCGTGTATCAGACTGGAGTGTTCTTGACACTTGTAGCATTTTTAAACATGTTTGCAACAATCCAATTCCATGGTGGTCTAAAAGTATCCCTGTCGTAGGATTTTCTTAGCGAGCATGTGACCGCTGACGTGGGCTCCGCATACTCCCTCATGGATTTCTTTCATAATATTAACCGCTTCACTTTTAGTGAGGCACCTAAGTAAGATGTTATTGTATGATCATTTGTAGAGGCATTCCTCGCAATTGACGTAACCTACCGCTAAATGTTGAATGGTTCGTTGGTCCGTCTTGGATGTACCCTCAAGGAAAGTTAGGGTCTCGAGGAAATTCTTGATATCTGAGAACTAAGGTGGCTCATCATCAAGCTTTATAGGTTCCTCAATCTGGAGGCAGAAGGCTGGCTCATTCCTTTGCTCAATTATGACCGACTTCATCTCAACACCATAGGGGATTTCAATCATTGACACCAAAGTTGCTAATGCGTCGGCAAAGCGATTCCTTATCCGGGGGACGTATGAGAAAGTCACATCTTGGAAGTAAGTTATCAAATCCTCAAGGTGTTCATGATAGGGGATCAGTTTCTCATCTTTCATCTTTCAGTCACCATTCTTCTAGCATACGATTAACTGTGAATCACCAAATACTCGAAGGTGAGTTACATTTAGATCGAGAGCCGCCTGTAGACCAGCGGTGCAAGCTTCGTACTCAGCCATATTATTAGTGCAAGGGAAGTTGAGCTTGATAGAGACCGGTACATGGGATCCTTTCGACGAAATCAAAATGGGACCGACTCCTTGGCCGTCGACATTTGCCATCTCGTCAAAGTGCATTACCCATGATTCTTCTGCTTCTTCTGATCGTCTTCTGTCATGAACAATATGTCCTCATCGGGGAACTCAGTTCTCAAAGGCTCATAATCAGGTAAAGGATTGTCGGCAAGATGATCAGCAAGTGCTTGCCCCTTGATCAACTTCTGAGTGATGTACGTGATGTCAAATTCAGATAATAAAAGTTGCCATTATGCGGTTCGTCTAGTGAGAGCTGGCTTTTAAAATAGGTATTTTAATGGGTCCATTCGGGCCAAAAGCAGAACCGCATGAGATAGCAAGTAGTGGCGGAGCCTTTGAGTAGCTCATATAAGAGCCAGGCATGCTTTCTCCAGATGAGAGTAGCGTGCTTCATAATCAGTAAACTTCTTGCTTAGATAGTAAATGACCTGCTCTCTTCTTCCCGTTTCATCGTGCTGCCCCAAGACACATCCCATCGAAACTTCCATCGTGGAGAGATACATCAAGAGTGGTCTCCCTGGCTTAGGTGGTACCAAAATAGGTGGATTAAGGAGGTAGCTTTTGATTTTTTCGAACGCTACCTGACAATCATCGTTCCATTCAACGGGCGAATTCTTCCTTAGTAAGTTAAAGATCGGCGTGCAGATTGGAGTTAGTTGTGTAATGAACCGACTGATATATTATATTCTGCTCAGAAACCCTCTAACCTCTTTCTCGATAGACTGTGGTGGCATTTTAGTGATGGCTTTGACTTTGATTGGGTCGACCTCGATCCCCCTCCTGCTAACGATGAACCCTAGAAGTTTCTCTGACATAGCACCAAATGCGCACTTCTGTGGATTCAGTCATAGTTGATACTTCCTTAGCTTTTCAAACAACTTTTGAAGGTTCACCAAGTGATCACTTCACTCCGGTGAATTAGCTATCATATCGTCGACATACACTTCAATCTCTCGGTGCATCATGTCATGAAATAGCGCAGTCATAGCTCTTTGGTACGTTACACCGGCATTCTTCAGTCCGAATGGCATGACTCGATAGCAAAAGGTTCCCCAGGGGGTAATGAACATTGTCTTCTCGCGATCAACCTCTTCCATCTTTATCTGATTGTATCCCAAAAATCCATCCATAAAAGAAAGCATCCCGTGCTTAGCTGTGTTATCGACCAAGATGTCGATGTGTGATAATGGAAAATTGTCCTTTGGGCTTGCTCTGTTCAAATTATGGATATCGATGTACATGCGAACCTTTCCTTCCTTCTTTTGTATGGGCACGATATTGGCTAGCCATTACAAGCATTTGGATACCATGAGAAACCTCGCATCATATTGCTTGATGACCTCGTCTTTGACTTTCAACATCCACTAGGGTCGGAGACAGCTCAACTTTTGTTTGACTGGCTTCATATTGGGGTAGAGGGGCAACTCATGCTCGACCAAATCAGTATCCAGACCAGGCATGTCCTCGTACAATCAGGCAAAAACATCTTGGTATGACCAAAGGAAGTTGATCATGCTTTTTCTTTCCTCAGGAGATAGTGACGTTCCGATTTTGGTTATCCTGGGAACCACCTCAGTTCCTAGATTGACATTTTCGATCTCTTCGACAATGGGGGTAGGGCCATACTCAAAGTTGGCAAATTGCTCAAGGAGCTCGTTGGGGAGCTCCTCGAAGGGGACATCCTCGTCCAGACTCATGATCCCTACCGCTTCTTGTATTTCTACAAAGAAGGGGTCGACTTCACCTGGGACAGGCATTTTAATTAAGGCATCCTTTTATGGGACATTTTCTAGAATTTTAAATGACAATATTTTTGGACTTTTGGATTTTTTTAATGTTTTTGGGATTTTGTGTTTTTTTTCATGTTTTTGAGATTTTGTATTTTTTCCATGCTTTTTAGATTTTTATTTTCTTCGGAGACGGACCCTTGGCAAGGCGGGTTGCTATATACACAAGGTATTGTTTACCAAGGGCTTATCTCACTTTTTATAGGTTGTTTTTTTTTGGGAAATGGGTACCAAATGTTAGGCCACTCCCCGCTTCTAGGGTTTGGGGCAAAGATGCCCAGTTGCGTACATGAGGGGTCGCTTCTTTACCTGTTGGGGTGGAGGGTGCTGACTGATATGGCTCATTGGAGTCAGCCTCCATCATATTGATCCCCATTTCGTCTGAGATCATGTCCTCAAATGATAACTCGGTTTTGTGGTGATTCACCACAGGGGGGTTTGTTCAGTTATCGACCATCGTTCTTTGAAAAGGGACAATACGGTGAAATCTATCTCCATGTTGGGAAGGGAGATCTAGGGATTGGTGGGATGGATTGGGGCTGTGGGTTTGTGTGGGATCAAATGGGTTACCCCATTTCGATCGATCTTTATGACCCCTGCGCTGACAAAGGAATCCTGATGTGCAGCCTAGGGTGAGGTTTCTCTTCCATGTTGATTACTCGAGCTCTTGTAGCCGCGGGGACCCTGGCTTTCTCTTTGGCCTCTCGGACCTCTTCTTTTATGGGCTTATATCCTAACCCGAATCGGACCTTCTGCTCCTTAGCGACAACTGGCTCTTTCCTTGTAATCTGGGTCCCAGCCCTTTTCTTTCTGCTAACCCCACTTTTGGAGCATTGCCACTGCCGCTACCATACCGCCTCCTGTTTTAGGCATGATGCCCTCAATGGGTTCTGGTAGTATCGTTGATACCTCATATTCGAATTGTGAAGGTCGACATCCTTAGGCCTTTCGGGATATCTAACATATTAGGCCTTTTGATGCTATTAGCAGCCTTTTCTTTCTCACTGTGCCCCTCCCCAATGATTATAACGATCTTGTGCCCAGACATAAATTTGAGTTTCTGGTGTAAGGTGGAAGGTAAAGCTCCAACCTCGTGCAGGCATGGGCGCCCCAATAATAGATTAAATGAGGATTTGATATCCATGACTTGAAATAAGATGGAAAAGGTCATTGGCCCTATCAACAGCTCAAGATCAACTTCTCCCATTATTTCTCTCCTAGTATTGTCAAACCCTTTAGTGCTGGTTCTGGTGGGCCTTAACCTGCCCGGATCAACCCCGATCTTAGTGGCGATTCTTAACGCGCATATATTCAATGTAGACCCATTATCAATTAGTACCAAGGGGATTACCATGTTTCGAGACTCAACTGTTATATTTAAAGACTTCGAGTGGCTACCCCCTTCTTCCGACAAGTCAGCATCAGAAAATGAAATGATATTCGGAGCCATCACTTGCCCAATTATCTACCCGACTTCATCTGGGCTAACTTGGAGTGATACATGCACATTTTTTAATGCCCCCATTAATGCTTGAAAATGGAGTGGGGATGTCATCAACAGATCCCGGACGCTGATATGGGCGGGCATTCTTCTTAGTTGAGTCTCTAATATATGTTCCCGACTCATTTTTTCGAAAGGGTTCACAACACTATCTTTCTTCCCCTCTGGTTGGGCCTGTGGTGCTGTCGGTGCCTCTGGTTGCTTCGATATCCTTCCTGACCTGGTGATAAAGTCCACTACCCCTTCTCCGCTGCTGTTGTCGGTGTTGACATCTATTTGTTCATAGCTTAACGGGACCTGATGAGGATCATAGGTTGGTCCCGAGAGCTGGAATGGTATGGCTATCGGTTCTTGAGGTACTTGTACTATCGGCTCAGGAGGTGTGGGCAATACTCGATTCACCTCGGTGGTAGAGGGTTGGGTGGAAAGACTGGGCCAAATGGGGGTGGTGAAGCTTGAGGGTGGTGGCATTATAGGGAAGGAGGTAAAAGTAGGCCATTAATAGCTCGTGGGTGCTGGTGGCAGATGGGGGGTCTAATGGGCCGTTGGGTGATTGACGACGAGTGGGGGGTGGATTTCGCAGGCGGAACTTGGGGTGATGGGATGGGCGTAGGCCATTGGTAATTTTCGGGTGCGGGTGTGGTATTGGGGGCCTGGTGGGTTAAAGGGTAATCGATGGGGGTTGTGGTGTATGGCGGTAGTTGAATGGGACGGGCGTAGGCCATTGATAACTGGCGGGTGCGGGTGCAAGATTGGGGGCTTGGGGGCTTACAGGGTAATTGATGGGGGTTGTGGTGTATGGTTGGTATGCATTGATATTTATAAAATTGACGGGTGTGGTGGACGAAAAGTATGCCCGGAGATCCAAGGGTTCAAATTGTGGGGTTCGGTTGGGGAAATATTCTGACAAATTTAGGGTTTCAATTACCCCTACGTTCCCCTCTTCTATGTTTCTTGACAAAGGTTCTACATAACTCTCCCGATCACTGATATAATCGGATGAGTCAAATTCAAACTCCTCATCTTCTATCATTCCTACAGTGGGTCTGGGACTTGCTCCTCCGGTGGGATGTGGGGGTAGTGGCACTTGGTGAATATTAGCATGTTGAGAGGGTGCAGGGGAATGATTTTCTCGGCATTGATCAAATCCTGGACGACGTGCTTCAATGGAAAGCAGCGATCATAGGGTGACTCGAACCCTGATGAAAATTGCAGTGGGTATTTGGGTCATAGTTCCTTAGGATCGGGTGAGGAGGAGGTTGTGGTTGGCAGATAGCCACTAATCCCTTTTCTACTAACAGGGGTAAAAGTACACTCAATGATTGCCTCAGATGTGTGAAGACTCGGTCATAGCGGGCTCTCCTCTGTTTCGGGGTCATTTGCATTCCTTGCCCATTCCCCATTCTTTGCGTCTGCTCGGGTGCTGATGGGGCAGCCTGAAATTGAAATGGGGTTGTATTGTTATTGGGCCGGGTATATACTATGTTCTGGACATCGCCCCTTGTTCTCTTCTCGTTCCTCTGCTCTGAAAATCTTCTAACCCCACTAGGTCCACTCGGCATATTCTTATTTAGACGCCCCTTCCTGATGGCATCCTCACATCGGTTAGCATTTCTCATCAGGTCAGCAAAGCTGGTCTGCTGTTGATATACCAAAAAGTTTGAAATCACTGCCAAAGTATTTTTTAAAATCATCTCTATCTGTTCATCATCAGGTATTCTGTTCCTGACCTGAGCTATCAATGCTCTCCATCTCCCTAAGTAGTCGTTGAAGGTCTCATTCTGGCTTTGCTTTAAACAGGCCAAGTCAGACTACACGACTCGATGTCTATATTATAGACATACTGTTCTTGAAAGAGATGCATCAAGTCCCTCCATGTTTTCATCATAGACGATTCTAAAGATGTGAACCATCTTAAAGCCGGCCCAGTCAGACTCTTTTGAAAGACTTTTATTAGCAGTCTTTCGTCCTCCCCGTATTGGCACATGTCCCCACTGTAGGACTTCAGGTGTGCAATAGGATTGTCAGTGCCATTATATTTGTTGAAGGCTGACATTTTAAATTTGGGGGACAGGGGGACCTCAGCGAACAGACATAAGTCTGTGGAATCCGTGGCGTGGATTTCAGCACCACCCATTTTTATTAACTGCTTTTGTATTTTGTCTAACTGTTCTTTCAGCTGTTCCGACTCTTTTGATACAGGGGTTGCTTTTTTGGCTGTCAGTGGGACTTCACTCTGGGCCACCAGGGGGTGGGAAATTATGGGAGGAGGGTTGAGGTTGGTCAAAGCCCCATCATAGGCCCCGCTATTCCTAATCTCGTCCTCTTCATATTGTTGGTCGGCATAGTGTGCAACGAGGGCGGGATTCTCTTGTTGTTGTTGCATGGGTTGGATGGGGATGACATGAGTGGGGGTTGGGTGAGCCCATTGGGGGTGAGGAAAGATTTTTTGGGTGATGGGAATTTGGTATGGGGGAAGGTTTGGAGATGGTCTTGGGGTGTGGGGCCATGGGAGAATTGGGTTTGAGGTATGGCATGGGTTTGACCCGGCTGTGAAGGTTGGATTAAATGTTGGGGGTATTGTGGAAGGTATGAGTGGGGGGTTCGGATTTGGTCCATGAACCCTTGGTCATTTTGGGTCATGGGCCACTGATAGGTTTGGGCCATTGGTAGGTTTGGGCCACTGGACCTTGATGGGTCTGGGCCAATGGGTCTGGGTAGGCTTGGGCCAAGGGCCCTTGATGGGTCTGGCCCAAAGGGCCTTGATGGGTATGGCCCAAGAGGTGAGCTAGGGAGTGTGTGGGAAGGATTGTGACGAGTGTGAGAGACCCATGTTGGGATCGCCGTGAAGCGTGGAGTGTGAGTTGTGTTTCTAGAGAGGATTCGAGCATGAGTACGTTCCGATATGAGTGCGAGAGGGTGGGCCTCAAGCATTGTCGCTTCGCGTAGAGGAGGCATCGAAAGATGCGCTCATTCTAGTAAGAAATCCATACAGATTAACAAGGTAAGATCTTGTAGCTTAGAGTGAATTTATTGTGAATTAATGGTCATAAATAAAGGCAATTAATGCCCTAAATGTATTGCATTTATTGTGTATGAGAGTTAGGTGAAAGGGGAAAAAGAAAGAGTGTCATAAACTGATAAGAAACCTCAAAATCCCAAAAGTTGCTCGCGCGACTTTGGTACTCGCTCGCGCGAATTGGACTCGCTTGCGTGAGATGAGCTTCCGATCAGGTGTGAAAACACTTGTGAACAGTCACTCGCGTTACTGAATATGACCTTGAGAAGTCGCTCGGTGACCTTAGAACTCGTGCACATGATTGTCTTAGGTTGTGAAGAGAGAAAGAAAGCACAGAGCATAGTCGCGCGACCCTAGACCTCACGCACGCGACTGAGCAAGTTTGGGCAAATTTGGATTTTTCTTCGAGAATCTTTCGAATCTTTTATGTGTGTGATCTTTATAAGCATTAGTTAGTGGCTTTTGCATACCTTGAAATATAGGTGTTGAATCGAATATGTGCCTATAGGTCTTCCCTTCATCTTGAGTGATTTAACGTGGGAGAATTGAATAACATGACCTTCGATGTGAAATGTGTAGATAATGTGAATGTCATAAGCATGTGTGTGTGTGTGTGTGATCATGATTAGTGTGCGTGAACATGATAAGTATGTGAATATGATAAGAAACATGTGCGAAGGAGATAATTATGATGAGCAAATGTGTGTGAATATGATGAGCAAGCGCGTGTGAATGTGATAAGTGTGTTTGTGAATGTGACAAGCAAGTGTGTGAAACTCCACATCTAGTTATAAATTAATCACACTGATCAATTGCACGGTGATAAACTCTAAATTAGAATCTACCCAATGATTTAAGGCTTCTGTGAAATGAATCCCCATCGTGTATCCGGTACGGTAGGATATCCGTACACTTGGACCGGCCAACGGTCAATACATGGCACAAGTGACCCTATTAACATAGCATAGGGGTTTGGCATCTTGGCATAAATGACCCTTTTAACTTAGCTCAGGAGCTTGGCAATCGTGTAAAATTGTTCATTGAACGACGGTGGTTCGGGGATTCCCATTCGTATTATTGTGGCTCCCAATGCTATATATGCTTGGAAGATTATTTAAATTATAGTTTTATGTCATTTTGAAATTAAAGAAGCATGTAAATCTAAATTTAGCAAGAAC
Source organism: Chloranthus sessilifolius (assembly GCA_021018995.1). Classification (NCBI taxonomy): domain Eukaryota; kingdom Viridiplantae; phylum Streptophyta; class Magnoliopsida; order Chloranthales; family Chloranthaceae; genus Chloranthus; species Chloranthus sessilifolius. Next base: position 37,961,389 of record CM037586.1, read on the forward strand.
ATTGAAACTAAGAAGCAAGTCACGTGTGTGTGTACCTTAAGTTCAGTTTTGTAAAATATGCTTTGAATTCAGTCATAAGATCTATGCTATAAATATGATATGCATGCTAGTGATATTTCTCCTATTGAGTTTAGACTATTAGCTCACCCTTTTTTACTATACGTCACAGCTACTGATAAGGGCTTAGGCATTGAGGAGTCTGGCCGTGAAGAAGGTCCGAATTATATTCTAGAGGAAGAATCTGATCTTCTGCAAGAGGATTGCTTCCCTTAGGAGACTTTGGGAGATATTTTTGAGATTTTGTATAAGGCTTGGTACGTCCAGCCTTTGTATTAATTTTGAACTATGGATTCATGAAAAGTAAACTATAATTTTGAACCACTATTTGGGTGATGATTGTTCATCACCAGAGGTTCGTTTTGGTTCTGTCAAACTTTGGGTTGCATAAGGATAAAACCCATCATTTTGTCTCGGTTAGTTATAGAATTGCAGTTCTTTACCATATATATATGATGACTCTATCTACTCATTTATAGAGATCAACTTAGTTCCACTGTGAGAGTTTACATCTTGACTGTTCATTCAGGGATTGTCGAAAACAACGATTTGTTGGCACAGGTTCCAAGGTAGGAAATTCAAGCCCTCACAATTGGTATCAAAGCTATGACTTTAGAAATTCTGACAAGACCTAGACTTAGAGATTTCACTTCTAGTTTAAGATTTTGTCAGATGATAGGGGCTTCTTGTTAATGAAACTTTTGGTTTCATGTTAACAGATTCAGATGCCAGCTAGGGGTTGATCAGTCACATATTTTATTATTCTTTCACCCTTAACTTAGTGATGCTAGACCTTGGTTTGCTACTAACAAGTTGACGATGTGCAAATATTAAGGAAAAATAGTAAAATAGAGTTAAAGTATTAATATTCATCAAAATGAACTCAAAAGGCAATAAGAATGACGATTGAGTAATAAAGATGATTTGTCGCCTACTCAAAGCTAGAAAATCATAAAAGATGATTGAGCATAGCTACTGCAACAAAGGAAGAATACTAAATGAGACAATCATAATTTATGATTCTCTAGAAGCTGAAGCAACACAGGAGGAAAAAGAGAGCAATCATAATAAAAATCATAATCAAAGAATCGTCATAAGAAAGCTAGGAAATTGTGATTTACGATTTTCTGAAAAAAAGAAGAAAACAGAATTAGAAGATTGATGATTCTCGGCTATACCTGCTGCTACTGATCACGTGAGTGAAGACTCTCACCTCCATGCACCGAATTAGAAGATCTCTGAAAATAGAAGTTTGGTGAATCACGGATCTGAAAAGATTGATGAAGAAAATCCTAGAACTCTGCTGCTAAAACTAAGGAAACAAATCCGCCAGCACATCTACCATCCAAAAGTAAGGAAGAACAAAATTAGGAATTTGAGTTATATTAGGATACTTTTATTTTAGTAGTTTCTTCTATTAGAATTAGATCTCTGTAAACCGACCCTTATGATCTATAAATAAGACAACTCGGCATAGGAATATGCATCGAAGAATTTCGGCATCAATTTATGACTGAGGTTGGATTTTCTTTTGATCAGTAGTGTAAAATAGTTAGAGTAGATTAGATATCAGAGGTTTCTAAAGTGCAATTGACGACTACTATTGGGTGCTGAAGATTACTATGGATATCCTAGTTTCTCGGAAATAATTGATGATTGCGACTGAGGGGTGAAAGATATATTTACTTTACTTTCTAGTTTAGATTTTATTTGCTTTATTTACTGCTTTGTAAACATCTTCAAGTTTTAATTTAAATTGATGACTCAGGTTGAAATTTGTAGATTAGTGTAACGGTTTTTACTTTTCCATCTTCAATATTTTCGATTTTGATTGACACCAAGATTTTAGGAGATTATTGATTAGATTAAATCTGTGTTAAAGGATTTTGGTATTTGGTTGACACCTAAATTCTAGAAGACTGGAATACAGTGTAACGGTACTGCTTATTTTTATAAATATCCGATAGGTGAAGATTGGGATTGACGACCTCAATTTGAAGGAGGATTAGGATTTATTTTATGCAATTTAGATTAAAAACTATTTTTTTATTCATATTTCTCATGTAGTTTAGAACCTTAAAAGATAAATATAAACTTTAAATAGAAATATAAATGAGATAAAACTTCTTTGTCGGAACGATCCTATACTAGCTCTACAATTTCCATTATGTGCTTGCAATAGGTTAAGGCTTTATTAGACATACATAGTAAGCCGATCAAGTTTTTGGCTCTGTTGCCAGAAAAGTTTTTATATGTTTATATTTCTGTTTTGAAAATAAATATTTATTTTTCGCCTTTTATATTTCTTTATATCTTTATTTTTCTTTATCACTTCTTAAGCTTTTGCTGGTTTATTGGGAGCAGCGAATCAAAAGTTTCAACTTCCCCTGATCAGAGAAGCTAGAGGCTCAGATTTGTTTGTCTCCTTGCCTTCTAAAATAAAAATCTGATGAATTTAAAAATTATTAAAAATAGAGTTTCTTTTTCTTCATCACACCCGTTCTTGAAGTCTAGATTTCTTCGAGTGTGATTTAGAAATTGAAAGGACTCTCCGACGAAACTTGGCAGCAAACTGAATTTCTATAAGAGAATCCTTAATAATGGCTGACGATCTTTCCATTCAAAAACATTTCAGCCTTGTTGCTCTGACTAAGCCCTCGTGTATAATTATACCTGAGGTCCTAGCCGGACAAAATTATTAAATCAAGCTCCATACACTTCAATCTTTACCTACTTTTCATGGGCTTCATTGAGAAGATCCCTACCAACATCTAAGGGACTTCATAGAGCTTTGCACAATATTGCAAACATCGATTCCCAACAAAGAGGCCATAAAACTACATTTGTTTCTTTTGTCTCTCAAGGACAGGACGAAGGCATGGTTAATTTCGTTACCTGGCAGAAGTATTACCACCTGGGAGCAATTGCAGTCCAAGTTCTTGGGTGAATACTTCCCAATTGGTAAAACTAACCAAATTTGTCAAACAATTCAAGACTTCAAGCAAAAACCAGGAGAATTATTTCACGAGAGTTGGGAACGGATGAAGGATCTATTACGGAGTTGTTCTCATCATGAGATACCAAATTGATCGATAACGTAAAGTTTCTATCAAGTATTGACTTAGAATAACCAGTCTATAGTCGATGCCATAAGCGGAGAAGCCTTTATGGCTCAGAATGGCCAGCAATCCTGAAATTTATTCAAAAAATTGGCCAACAATTCAAAAAGAAATAGGCTCTGCTTAGATCTGACCTTGATGTTACTCGCCACACCCCGCTCGCGAGGGACGGACTCTACGATATCCCCAAAGTTAAAGTAAAGAAGGAGGACATAAGGGCGAAAATTTTAGCTCTGGAACAACAAATTGTGTTATTAATGACAACCAAATCTAGCACTCCGGACAGATCTATAGTAGGCCACTCTAATAGCTAGACTCATAATTTTACTGAAGACTTAGTTGGGCCACCATACCAGGAGGTGATGGAAAATGAACAAGTGATGGCTTTTCAGACGGGAGATGTGCAACCGTGGAATCAAGACGATCCTGCCGTGACGATGCGCACTCTTAAGAAAATATCGAGTCACCGCCCGAAGCTTTGGTGTCCTGGGAAAGCCAAATCAAATTTAAAGAGCATCGAAGTGCCAAAAATTGACTCTGAATTCAGACTACGCCAAAGGCTCTTGGGTAGGGCTTTGGTTATCGATCAGGAAGGTGTTAGGCACCTGATCAACCCGCTTAATGCGGTCTCTACTTTTGGTCAAAACTCAAATAAAATAAAAGAAGCAAAAAGGTCTTCCTCTTGCCCAAGGGGCATTAAAATCCTATTTGTGCCCCTCCGTTCCTATAAAAAATTTGGTGGCATAACTGCATAAAAGAGAGGATGGAGGAAGAACCGAGAAGGTAGAGGAATAGAGTGGAGAGCCGGAGCTCTCAGGCCCATGTTGCACCACTTTGGAGCCTTGCATAGGCTTGCTTCGGTGAGCTTCAATGGCTTGTATGGTGAGAATCGGCCTAGGGCTTGGTAGCTAAGAGGTAGAGAGGGAAGTCTAGGGGGTAGCACACACCTAAACTAAGGCTTTTAGATGAAAGGCTAAGGTCTAAAGAGGGTTTGAAGGTTTTGGAATTTGTATGGAAAATTGCACTAGAGGAGAGAGAGAGAGAGGTTTCTTAATCTCTATTTTGAGAATTTTTTCAAGCCTTTCTAAAGGGGGGGTACCTCTCTATTTATAGGAAAGGAGAGGTTAGGAGGGTGTTTAGAGGCTAAACTAGGTTAGGAATTAGGTAATCTAGCCATCTAAGGTTTCGTAAGATTTTTGGAGCCTTAAAAAATGTGATGAGATGCTCCAATGGTGGATGATAGGGTGGGGGTTTAAAGTCACTTAAGGGGTTGCAAATAGATAGGGAAGGGTGCAACAGAACAAGCAAAATACACCCCAAGGATCAAGATGGTCAACAAGTCAAACCCTAATTTTGATTTTTGAGGTAAAAACCCAAGGTCACTGTTCATAAGCTTGGTGCAACTAATAGATGCGCCAGGTAAATGTATAATAAAATAGTGAAAATATGGGGTTTGGGAAGTTGATAGCCCGCGAGGGGACCAACCTATAACTGGCACAACTATTAGATTCGCCACTTCCCTTGGAGTTCTCGCGGGGCTCAAAGCCAGCCTCCCAATGTTCAGTTGATGCTCATTTTTGTGCCTGACCTTTGAATCACCATAACTTTTGATGTACAACTCAAATCAGAGCGATTCTTTGCTCGTGAAAAGCTGAGAACCTCTACTTTTCAATGGTATAAGATTCGATCTTAGTAGAAGGTCCTAGCTAGTCCCAGTGTACCACTCTTCATCTATTGCTTGGGAAAGCTAGGTTTAGGTTCGAAAGGGTTTCTAAGGGTCGGGAGGGGTTTCTAAGGTTTTGGGAAGGTTCCTAAGGTATCTGGGGTGATTCCTAAGGGTTTGGGATGACTCTTAAGGTTTTGAGAAGGTTCCTAAGGGTTCCATGCATGCCTTCGAAAGCTTGAAAATGCACCTCTCTCAAAATGTGTTTTGATCGAGCCTTGGGCCAAATTTGGGTGTCTATAGATGCCCCTCTTTAGTATCCAATCACAAATGATCGAATGCCAAAGATAAAAGACATCCGAAGAGGCCCAAGGCATTACTGACGGGCCCACTGTATTCAAAATAAACCTTAAATATTAGACAAGTAACATGGTGAGAAAATGAAAGCCCTGTATGTAAGAAAAAACGTCTGTTTCTCAAGATCATCGGTCCCTAAGTGCTTAGCGACATTATTGGGTATAATTGAGATGGAACAAGTTGTGAAAGCCCATTAGCTGGGAAAAAATGCTCCTCGAGATAGTTTAAAGGTGTTTGATGTTCAAGATTTATTTTGAATAGAACAACTCTGTAAGTAAGAGGGTGATCGACTCATACCTAAAGATAGGCGCGAAGCAAATATGTAAAGATCCACAGTTTGTATCCAATCATATGAGGCATCGATTGTCTCATCTGACCGGCCATGGGTGCCTCTGTGTGAAGCAGGGTTCATGTTCTTTGGGCGAATCCATCGATCCCACAGTTTATTTAGCACAACTACTTGAGCAAAGCGAATTTAGAGTATTGATCTGAAACCTCGAGGGTTGTATAGTAGTCTCCATATCTAGCTACAGATCTGGCAGCTCTAAAGAGAGTGGTGTTAAAGTGTCACTAAGCTATATTAAAAACATAAATGCAGAAATAAAATTACAGCTAAAGAAAGGGATAAAGAAGGATGATGATGGTCTGTACCAAAATAAAATATAAAAATTGGTGAGAAGTAAGTAGGTTAAGTTCAGAGTAAAAGCAGTAATGTAACTCAAATTTAGTCTGTCTCTGCAGTGCTCCTTGATGAGACGCTATCAAAAGCCTCAACAAGATAGAAATATCTAGTTTAACCAATGCCATTTGGGGTGCTCTTAAGGCTAAGGCACTCAAACGGTCACAACCTATCCTATAGAGCTTGTCAAATCCCATTAGTTAAACCAAAAATTGCCAACCTAGTCTAGAGGAGTGGACTAATCATTTCCCCAACCACTGGACCAGATCAAGCCATGAATACTATTGCAACACTATGTAATGCCAGTGCTACAATCTCCCCAAATCTGCACACAGATCTGGCTGACATCCATAGGTATTCCAACCCATAAGATCCTAAGTCTTTGCTAAGGCCAACGGCTCACTAGTTCCCACGAAAAGGACCATGCAATAGGTTGAATAGGGATTTAGATTTAGCTGGTCATTGCTACAAATAGCCTGTAATGACTTAGCCTCAAGCTACAATTACTATAAAGAGATCAGATCTAACATCTGATGTCGGCTAAGTAAAACAGAGGGGAGCCAGTTCCTGTACAAACCTCCTCACAAGGCTCTAGAAGCTCATGTGCAGGGGAGAAGAATCCTTCTCAAACATGTAAATGGACACAACGTTAGGGCTATACTCTGTCCACTCAAATGGTCACAGGGTATCCCATTGGTCTGTCCACACCATAGAGGCCTCAGAAAGAACATGAAAACTGCTGCAACCACCATGGTCCACAGGCCTCCGAACTCCTTGGATCTCACTACAGATCCAACATTGCTTTCCATGGGGCTATTAAACCAAGGGAAATCAGATGGTAAACAATAGATCTACTAGAAACTGAATGGGCTAGTCCCAAATACATATATCCTATAGACATCTAAAGAAACCATAAGATCTTTAGATTCAATTAGGCATTAAAATAGCAATCCATTGATGAACACAAAACTTACAATGAATTGTCTTCAGGCTATAACCTGTACACAATTACTCATCCACAATCCCAATGTATATAAAACCTATTACAAACTAAAATAAAACTAAACCTAGCTGCTTACAGGGGGATTAGCCAGCAAGTGCTGGGCAAAGAGAGAAGAAAAAAGGGAAAAAGAGGTGATCAAACCCTAACCCTAGCCTGCTGGAGTTCGTAGTCGACAAAGGATGAAAAGAAAGGTTGATGATAAAACTAAATCCTAAGTGTAGCTTATATACTCTGTCCATACTGCCTTGGCTCAGAAGGGATTAACCCTAATTTCTCTAGCAAACATGGCATTGTTACATCCCTTGAATGCCTTGAGATGTGCCCCTCAAAATCCATGCCTCGGGATGTATGCCCTAGCCTTGGGAAATTTCCAAAAGGTCCTTAAGTTAAACTGAGAAGTGGGGAGCCCGTGCTTTGCGGGGCTGACATATGCATTTACTTATTCACGCAGTTGCTTTGCACCACAATGCTATCGCAGAGATGATCTGGAGTGCCTAGACTTCTCGCGCAGTAGAGCTTCAGAAGCTCTCTCTCTTGCTAGATACTCGCACAGTTATGCTCCTATGCTCACGTAGTAATTAGTAAGGCTTCATAGTGCACGAGATCTGCGCGAGGAGAATTCTGGGCGTCTCTCTCTTCCTGGGCCATGCACGAACTTCGCGAGGAGAATTTAGTTCAGTACACACATGGACTCGCTATGTTCTTCGCGAGGCTTCTTTAAGGCTTTATCTCCGCGAGAGCTTCACAACCATAAATTCTGAGGGTTTTAGTTCATGAGATGTTTGCAATGTCTTTACAGCTCTTCTCTTAATTGCGCATCCTATCTGCGTGAGGGCATCTTCCACTGCATCCTTGGCTTCGCGAAGGAGCTTCTCAACTCTGCGAGATCTGTCTTTCTATGCTCTGATGCATTGCACTTGCTACTTTTACAGTTTCTCCACTCTCAGGCAAATTCATTCATCTGGTAGGCTTTTGGTCAATGATGATCAACACATGAGTCACCATGGTGAGCATTATCATGGTGTTCCATTAGGCTTTGGTTCAGCTATCATCTTTGCATGTCTTCTTCCTCTTCTTTAGGCCAATAAGCATGGATTTTATATTAAGCTGGACAGATTATTGCTAACTAGAAAACACACTTAACATATGATTATTAGTCTGCTTCAAGGTCTATCAAAGGCTAGGTTAAGAGGTGAAAAGTGGTACTTTTCAGTGAATAAAATGAGGCGGATGGCATATCCCGACAGTACTTCCTTGACGACATACAGCCCCACCCAATTAGGCTTAAACTTTCCTCTTGGATCGGCATGGAGGGATGGGAAGATCTTCTTCAACAAGTGTCTCCTACCTTTAGATCTCGATCGCAGACATGTTTATTATAAGCGCGTGTGATTTACCCCTGATAAACTTGGTATGACACAAGATCGGAGCCTTTTCTTATCCAGTAAGTTCATCTGATCAAAGCGGGATCTCTCTCTTTCTGCTTATGGTAGACCAGATTCAAGGAGGATTCAGAGCGAGGGTACTTCAACCTCTACAATAGGATGACCTTTGTTCCATACACAAGGGAGAATGGTATTGCCCCTGTAGTGATACGAATTGATGTTCTATAGGCCCACAAAGCAAATGGTAATATTTCACTCCAATCGCGATAAGTGACAACCATTTTCTTGAGGATGCGAATGGCCGTTTTGTTAGCAGCCCCTACGACTCTATTGGTTTGAGGCTAATACGGGGATGAGCGATGATGCTTGATCTTGTATTGCTTGTAGAAGGCTCGGATGCACTTGTTTACAAAGTTTGTGCCATTGTCCGTGATGATATCTTTGGGTACTCCAAATTGACACACAATATTATTTTTGGTGAACTTCTCGATGTGCCCGGACGTGATGTTTGCATACGATGCTGCTTCTACCCACTTAGTATAGTACTCGATGGCGACGAGGATGAATCGATGTCCGTTTGAGGCTTTCGAATTAATCATTTCGATGATGTCAAGGCCCCAGGTTGTAAATGACCAAGGAGTGGTTGTGCAGTGTTAGTCGATGGCCGAAACGTGTATCAGACTAGCATGTTCTTGACACTTGTAGCACTTTCTGAACATGTTTGTAGCAGTCCGACTCCATAGTGGTCCAGAAGTATCCTTGCCGTAGACGTTTCTTTGCAAGCATGTACCCCCTAACGTGGGTCCCACATACTCCCTCATGGATCTCCTTCGTGATGTTGACTACTTCGCTCTCGGTAAGGCACCTAAGTAAAATGTTATTATAGGAGCATTTGTAAAGGCATTTCACCACAAATGACATAGCCTGTCGCCAATCATTGAATAGTTCGCTTATCTTCTCTGGATGTCCCCTCGGGGAAGTTCTCGATATCTGAGAACCAAGGTGGCTCATCATCAGGCTTTAGGGATTTCTCAATCAGTAGGTAGAAGGCTGGTTCATTCCTCTGCTCAATAATAATCAACTTCATTTCAACACCCTACAGGATTTCTACCGTGGATGCTAAAGTTGTCAGTGCATCGGCGAAGCGATTCCTTATCCGCAGGACATATGAGAAGGTCACATCTTTGAAGCAAGCTATCAGATCCTCGAGGTGCTCATGGTAGGGGATCAACTTCACGTCCTTCATCTTCCAGTCATCATTCATCTGGCATATGATAAATTATGAATCGCTGAATACTCAAATTTGAGTTACGTTTAGATCAAGAGCCGCCTGCAGGCCAGCGGCACAAGCTTTATACTCAGCCATCTTATTAGTGCAAAGGAATTTGAGCTTGATGGAAACTAGTACGTGGGATCCTTTTGACAAAATCAGAATGGCACCAACTCCTTGACCTTTTGCATTTGCTGCCTCGTGAAAGTGCATTACCCACGATTCTTCTGCTTCCTCAGTATCGTCTTCCATCATGAACAAGATGTCCTCATTAGGAAATTCAGTTCTCAAAGGCTCAAAATTGGGCAATAGATTGTGGCAAGATGATAAGTGAGTGCTTGCCCCTTGATCAATTTTTGAGTAACATAGGTGATGCCAAACTTAAATAATAAGAGCTGCTAACAAGCAGTTCGTCTAGTGAGAGCCTACTTCTCAAATAAGTGCTTCAATGGGTCCATTCAGACTAGGAGTAGAACGGCTTGGGATAGCAAGTAATGGCGGAGCCTCTGAGTGGCCTATACAAGAGCTAGGCATGCTTTCTCTAGATGAGAATAGCGCATCTCATAGTCAGTAAACTTCTTACTTAGATAGTAGATGACTTGCTCTCTTCTTCCTGTTTCATCTTGCTGTCCTAGGACACATCCCATCGAAACTTTAGTCATAGAAAGGTACATCAAGAGCAGCCTCCCTGGCTCGGGTGGTACCAACACAAGTGGATTGAGGAGGTAGCTTTTGATTTTATCGAATGCTGCCTGATAATCATCGTTCCACTCAACGGGCGAGTTATTTCAAAGGAGATTAAAGATCGACATGCAGATTAGAGTCAATTATGCAATGAATCGACTGATATACTATATCCTACCCAAGAACCCTCTAACTTCTTTCTCCATAGACGAAGACGGTATTTTTGTGATAGCTTTAACTTTGATCGGGTCAACTTCGATACCTCTCCTGCTAACGATGAATCCTAATAATTTTTTAGACATAGCACCGAATGCGCACTTTTGTGGATTCAAGCATAACCGATAATTTCTTAGCCTCTCAAATAGCTCATGGAGATTTATTAGATGATTGCTTCACTCCGATGACTTGGCTATCATATCATCGACATATGCTTTAATTTCTCGGTGCATCATGTCATGAAACAGCACAGTCATAGCCCTTTGGTACGTTGCATCGGCATTCTTCAGCCCAAATGACATGACTCTATAGCAAAAGGTTCCCCAAAGAGTGATAAATGCTATTTTCTCTCAATCTACCTCTGCCATTCTGATTTGATTATATCCCAAGAATCCATCCATGAATGAAAGCTTCTCGTGCTTCATAGTGTTATCGACCAAGATGTCGATGTGCAGCAATGGGAAATCGTCTTTCGGGCTCGCCTTGTTCAGGTTTTGAAAATCGATGCACATGCAAACTTTTCCATCCTTCTTCAGCATAGGCACAATATTGGCTAGCCACTGTGGGTATTTAGATACCATGACAAACCCCGCATCATACTGTTTAATGGCCTCATCCTTGACTTTCAACATTCAGTCGGGTCGGAGGCATCTCAACGTTTGCTTGACCGGCTTCATATCAGGGTAGAGCGACAACTCATGCTCGACCAAATCGGTGTCTAGACCAGGCATGTCCTAGTACAACAAAGCAAAAATGTCTTGGTATGGCCGAAGGAAATCGATCATGCTTTTTCTTTCTTCGAGAGACAATGACGTTCCGATCTTGGTAATTCAGGGAATCTCCTCAGTCCCTAGATTGACATCCTCTGTTTCTTCAATAATGGGATAGGGCCATGCTCAAAGTCGGTAAACCGGTCAAGGAGCTCATTGGGGAGCTCCTCAAAAGGGATATCCCTATCCAGACTCGTAACTCCTACCTCTTCTTATATTTCTACAGGAAAGGGGCCAATTTTACATGAGATGAGTATTTTGATTAAGGCATCTTTTTATGGGATTTTATTCATAATTTTGAAACACAATATTTTTTAGTTTTGTATATTCTCTATGTTTTTTGGTTTTTTTATTTTCTTCGAAAACAGGCCCTTGGCAAAGCGGGCCCCTATATATATACACGGTATTGCCTACTAAGGGCTTATCTCACTTTTTATAGGTTATTCTTTTAGGAAACGGGTGCCAAAGTTTAAGCCACTCCCTGCTTCCAGAGTTTGGGGCAAAGATGCCCAATTGCATACCTGAGATGCTGCTCCTTTACCTTTTTGGATTGATGGGGTTGCTGATATGTTTCTTTGGAGTCAGCCTCCTTCATGTTGATCATGGGTTCATTTGGGATGTAGTCCTCAAATGTCAGTAAAGTCCTATGGTGATTTACCATAGGGGGAGACTGAGTAGGTATGAAGGGTATGGAGGGTTGCTCCTCAAACAGGGACAGAGCAGCTAAATCTATTTCCAATCCAGGTGAGATGATTTGGGGATTTGTGGGGTGAACCGGTGCTACGAGTTTGTGTGGGGTTACTTGAGTTGCCCCATTCCGATCGATCTTTACAATCCCTACACTGACAAATGTATCTCTAATATGGGGCCTAGGTAGGGGTTTCTACTCTAGGTTTATACCCCTGGCACTTGCAGCTACTATGGCTCGGGCTTTCTCCTTAGCCACTCGCAACTCTTCTTCTGTGGGCTTGTAACCTAGCCCAAATATGACTTTTTGGCCCCCCTTGGCTGTGACGGGCTCTCTTCTTCCTTATAATCGGGGTCCCAGCCCCTTTCCTCTTTGATAGCCCCACTTTTGGAGTATGGCCATTGTCTCTACCATTCTACCTCCAATTTTGGGAATGATGCCCTTGATGGGCTCCAGGAGTACCGTTGATACTTTGTACTCAAAACTATGGAGGTTGACATCCTCGGTTGTGTGTGGCACATCCAGCACTTTTGGCTTCTCAACGCTGTTGGTGGCTATTTCCTTCTCACCGTGTCCCTCACAAATAATAGTGACAATCTTATGCTCGGACGCAAACTTGAGCTTTTAATGCAGCATCGACGGTATCGCTCCGACTTCATGCAACCATGGGCGTCCTAATAATAGATTGAACGAAGATTTGATGTCCATTACTTGAAATAATATGGAGAAGGTCATTGGCCTAATCAATATCTCAAGGTTAACTTCCCCCATTATCTCTCTTCTTGTATTGTCAAAACCTTGGGCACTGGTTCTCGTGAGTCTCAACATGCACGGATCTACCCCAATCTTTGTGGCGGCTCTTAGTGGGCATATATTCAGAGTAGACCCATTGTCAATTAACACCAAAGGGATTATCATATTTTTGAATTCCACAGTAATATTGAGGGGTTTTGAGGGACTACGTTCCTCATCCGACAAATCAACATCCGAAAATGAAATGGCATTTGGAGCCATCACTTGACCAATAATCGGCCCGACTTCATCTGGGCTCACCTAAAGCGATACATGAGCATTCTTTAACGTCCCCATTAAGACTTGAAAATGGAGTGAGGACGCCATTAATAAATCCCAAACTATGATATGAGAAAGAATTCTTCTCAATTGAGTCTTCAATATATGTTCACGACTCATTTTTTCAAAAGGGTTAACGACACTATCTTTCTTTCCCTCTGATTGGGCTTGTGCTACTACTGGCGCTTTCTACTGCTTTGATATCTTTTTGAATCTTGTGTGAAAGTCTACTGCCCCTTCTCTACTGCACACGGCATTGGCATCTGTCTGCTCATAACTCAGCGGGACCTGATGAGGATTGTAGGTTGGCCCCAAAATCTGAAACGAAGTGGCTATCGATAACTGATACACTTGTACTGATGGCTCCGAAGGGGTGGGCAATACTTGGTTCACTTCAGTGATAGATGTTGGGTGGCAAAATTGGGCTAGGTTGGGGTGATGAGGTTTGCAGGTGGTTGCACCAGGAGTAATGGAGTAGGAGTGGACCCTTGATAGTTGATAGGTGATGGTGGGGGATGGGGGACCTGATGAGCTATTGGGTAATTAATGGGGGTGGCAGTGTATGGTTGATATGCATTTATTTGCACATAGTTGATGGGTGTGGGTGATGGGAAATAAGCCCTAAGATATAAGGGCTCAATTTGTGATGCTGGGTTGGGGAAATAATCTGACAAATTTAGGGGTTCAATCACCCCAATACTCCTTTCTTCACAATTTCTTTGCAATGGTGCCACTAATCGATATACCGACGTGGGTCAAATTCAAACTCTTCCTCACATTCCTCTATCATCTTGATGGTGGGTCTGGGACTTGCTCCTCCGATAGGGTGTGGGGGTAAAGGCACCTGATGTATATTTACATGTTGGTTCAGTTGGGAAGGTGCATGTAGAATGATTTTCTTGGCATGAATTAAATCTTGTATCATGTGCTTCAGTGGGAAGCAGCGATCAGTCGGGTGACCTGAACCCTGATGAAAATTACAATGAGTGTTGGGGTCATAATTCTTTGAAATTGGATTAGAAGGAGGTCGTGGTTGGAGGGCGGTAACTAGTCCCTTTTCTATTAACAAAGGTAAAAGTACATTCAAAGATTGCCCCAAGGGTATAAAAACTCGATCGTAGTGGGCTCTCCTCTACTCTAGAGTCATCTACATCCCCTGTCCATTCCCTGTTCTCTGCATCGGCTCAGTTCTGACTAGTGTTGGCTGGGGTACCTTAAATTAGAACGGGGTTATATTATTATTGGGCCTGGTGTTGGGAATGTTTTAGACATCGGCCCTTGCTCTCTTCTCGTTTCTCTGCTCTGAGAATCTCCTAACTCCACTGGCTCCCCCGGGCACGCTCTTGCTCAAGCGACCTTCCCTAATAACATCTTCATACCGATTTACGTTCCTTATCAGATCAGTAAAGCTGGACTGTTGCTGGTACACTAGAAAGTTTAAGATCACTAGCAAAGTATTTTTAGAAATTATTTTTATTTGCTCATCATCAGGTATCCTGTTTCTAACCTGTGTTGCCAATGCTCTCCAACGCCCCAAATAATCGCGGAAAGTTTCATTCAAGTTTTGCTTCAATTGGGCCAAGTCTGACTTGCGCGGTTCAATGTTAATATTGTAGACATATTATTCTTGAAATAAATGCGTTAAGTCCTTCCAAGTCTTTATCATAGATGGCTCTAAGGATGTGAACCATCTCAAGGCTGGACCAGTTAAGCTCTTCTGAAAGACCTTTATTAATAGTCTTTCATCCCCCCATACTGGCACATGTCCCCACAATAAGACTTGAGGTGTGCTATGGGATTGCCGGTGCTGTTATATTTGTCAAAAATTGGCATTTTAAACTTTGGAGGCAAGGGGACCTCAGCGAACAAGCACAAATTTGAGAAGTCCATGGTGTGAGTTTCAACACCACCTATCTTTAACAACTGCTTCTAAATTTTTTCTAGCTGTTCTTTTAACTGCTTTGATTCCTTAGACATCAGGGCCATTCTTTAAGCAGTCTGTTGGGCTTCACTCTGGGTTACCAGGGGGTGGGCAATTATAGGAGGAGGGTTAATGCTGGTCAATGCCCCTGCATAAGCACCGCTATTCCTAATCTCAGCCTCTTCATACTGCTGGTCTACATAAGATGCAGTGAGGGTGGGATTCCCTTGTTGGTGCTACATGGACTGAATGGGAAGGGTCTGAATGAAGGTTGGGTGAGTCCATTGAATGTGAGGGAAGGCTTATTGGGTGATGGGATGAGTAGAAGTCAGATTTTGGAGTGGGGTTTGATGAGGCCATTGGGTATGGGGGAAAGTTTAGAACTGACTTTAGGATGTAGGGATATGGGTGAATTGAGGTTGATGTAGGGTATGGGTTTGAGCCGGGTATGAGAGTTGTGGGTGAGTAAAATTTTAGAGGAAAATTGAAGGGTATGGGTGTGAGGTTCCAAGGTTAGGGCCTTGCTGTGCTTGGGTTTGGGCCATGAAGCCTTGGGAGGGTTGGGCTATAAAGTTCTGGCCCATGGGTCCTTAGGGAGGTTGGGCCATAAAGCCTTGGTCATGACAGGTCTAGCCCAATGGGCCATTGATGGATCTGGGTCATGGGCCCTTGGTGGGTTTGGGCCATAGGCCCTTGATGGGTATGGCCCATGGGCCCTTGGTGGGTCTCGGCCATGGGTCCTCGATGGGTATGAATGATGGGGTTTTGGGCCATTGGGCCTTGGGATATGTGGATAATGGGGGTTTAGATGGTGTGGATGATGGGTGATTGATGGGGGTCATGGGGGAATGAGGTATGGAGGCTTAAAAGGGTATGAGATGGATCCATGGATGTGTGGTGTGGATGAGAGGGGGTGTATTGGGAAGCTTTCCACCTAGTGTAAGCTTGGACCATCTCCTCCATCATGGCCATGGAAGGGGGATCGAATGGAGATGGGGTATTTAAAGGTTGGAGGGGCATGGATGGGGTGGGTGAGGAGAAAAAATTGGGCATGGCCCTGATAAAATCGGGCATGACCCAGGTAAGTTGTGGGATATTGGTTGGGTTGGAGAAATGAGGTGGGGTATTGGTGAATGGGGATGGATTAGGCATGTATGGGGAGGATGTATGGGGCATAGATGTGGAGGATGAGAGAGGTAAGCCGATCATGGCCTCGATAAAAATGGGCATGACTTGTGTAGATGGAGGGATGTATGGGGGATCGGATGCGGCATGGATAGATGTTGGTGGATTGGGTACGCGTTGGGCGGATGAAAAATAGGGTATATTGGTAAAAGTGGAGGATGGGGCCGGTTTTTGAATTGGTGTGGATGGAAGGTGAGATGGGTTGGGAATGGCCATGGATGAGGGCATGGCTTGGAAAAATGGGGAATGGGGGGTTGGACTTTGGACATTCTGGGAGGTGGTTGATGGAAAGATAGGAGCACCAAAGGGGCCGGTGACGGCGAATGGGGATTGAGTGAGGGGGATGGATGTGAAAACTTCTACCACATGGGAATGGGTTGGGGAATGCGGTGGGATGAGTCGGGATCGGCATATGCCAGATCCACAGCCCATGACATGGCTTGGTGTTGGGTAGGGTACGGGTGCCTCGGGTGGGGCCTGTAAAGCTTCCTCCTTCCCCTATGGGATGGCGGAGGGTACGATGATGCCGTTGTGCCACCACCAATAAAACTCTAATTTTGTGATTTTTGCTTTATATATTTTTTTTGAATTTTTATAAGTGAAAAGATTAAGAATTTCAGGGCCTTTTGAATTCCCTTTTCGGGTGGCTCTCGTACCCTAAATAGGTCCCGCGGTAAAGGCTCCAAAGCGCTTCTGAAGAATCAAAGGGAAACCCCTTGATCTATTGAAGGCACAAAAACCAATGCAAACAACACGATCCCCCAAAAAAGTAAAAAAGAAGTCACCTTCTCTTGACCAGCGATGGCATATTGGGTGTTAGAAATTGGGGGGCCCAAACAAAGGCACTAAAAATACTAATTGGGGACTTCGGGAGGGTGGAACATGCCACAGATTCGGGCTGCACTGTCTAACACAAGGCTGGCACAACTATTAAGTGTGCCAAACCAAAAATGCCCAGTTTTATACTGGCGCAACTAATACATGCGCCAGTGCATTTCTGGGGTTTTTTTACTTGGCACAAGTATTAGTGGTGCCAAGCAAAAATGGGCTTCTAGACAGTTTGACAGCAGAGGTTTCTGCCCGAAATGAGTCTTCTAACTTTGTTTTTCTGAAAGCTATGCTTCCGGGGATTGACTGTTTATATGATCCGGGTCTCTCCTCACCGATCCTAAGGGTTATAAGGCCGGTGCAGGTCCGCTAATGCTCACTTTTCCCTGAGTTTTAAGCTTGATAACGAGAAGGTAACCCACTCAATATACCTCAAGCGCAAGCACTTTCTCAGGTACTAGGTGGGCTGGAACTTTTTCGGATCATCACCACTAAGGGCTGCTGCCGTACTAAGAACTGGGAGATTGTATGTGTGCCTAGAACAATCCAACCCGTAAAAATCTACCCCGTAAAAATGGATTAAGTCCCCTTTGTTGGTTCAATTTTAATTTTCACTTTTATAGAGAGTTTGCTTAGAATTCAAAGACCGGAGGTGATGATCCTGTGCCACCTCTACGGGTCGGTGTCCACTGGCGAAATATGTTTGAGGAAAAAGTAAAGATGCACGTAGGCCCGCCAAACGGCTAAGGCACTTTAAATGACGTAAAAGTAAAGGAATTTAAAAGACAATGCAGAAATAGACCCGCCGATCGGCTAAGGCACTTAAAATGATAAAAATATAAAGAAAATTAAAGACTATGCGCAAGTAGGCCTGCCAATCGGCTAAGGCTCGTAAATGACATAAAAGTAGGAGTGAGAAAATGACATAATCAGAGGGGTGAGTAAAAAAATAGTAAAAAACTGAAAAAATGTTAGTAAATATAAAGAAAATGGCAAAAATTCAAGGGGAAGCTCTACTAGCTACTCCCTAGCAGAGTCGCCATCTGTGCAATTGTGTGAATCAAGATGATCTCATCGCAACGATGCACACTCTTAAGAAAATATAGAGTTGCCACCCGGAGCTTTTGGTGTCCTGGGAAATCTAAATCAAATTTAAAGAGCACTGAAGTGCCAAAAATTGACTCTAAATCCAGACTATGCCAAAGGCTCTTAGGTAGGGCTTCGATTATTGATCGGGGAGGTGTTAGGCACCCAATCAACCTGCTTAATGTGGTCTCTACTTATGGCCAAAATACAAATGAAATAAAAGAAGCAAAAAGGTCTTCCTCTTGCCCAAGGGGCATTAAAATCCTATTTGTCCCCTCCGTTCCTACCAAAACTTTGGTGGCGTAATGACACAAATGAGAGGATGAAGAACCAAGAAGGTAGAGGAATAGAGGGGAGAGCTGGGGTTTTCCGGCCCTTGTTGTACCACTGTGGAGTCTTGCGTAAGCTTCCTTCAGTGAGCTTCAATGGCTTGTATGGTAAGAATTGGGGTTCTAGGTCCTAGGGGTTGGAAGCTAAGAGGTAGAGGGAAGTCTAGGGGATAGCACCCACATAAACTAAGGCTTTTAGATGAAAGTCTAAGGTCTAAAGGGTGTTTGAAGGTTCTAGAATTTGTATGGAAAAGTGCACTAGAGGAGAGAGAGGTTTCTTAATCTCTATTTTGAGAATTTTTTCAAGCCTTTCTAAAGGGGAGGAGGTACCTCTCTATTTATAGGAAAAGGAGAGGTTAGGAGGGTGTTTAGAGGCTAAACTAGGTTAGGAATTAGGTAATCTAGCCATCTAAGGTTTCCTAGGGTTTTTGGAGTCTTAAAAACTGTGAAGAGATGCTCCAATGGTGGATGATAGGGTGAGGGTTTAAAGTCACTTAAGGGGTTGTAAATAGATAGGGAAGGGTGCAACAGAATAAGAAAAATATACCCCAAGGAATCAAGATGGTCAACAAGTCAAACCCCAATCCCAATTTTCGAGGCAAAAACCCAAGGTCACTGTTCATAAGCCTGACACATCTAATAGATGCGCTAGGCAAATGTACAGTAAAACAGTAAAAAAATGGGGTTTGGGAAGTTGATAGCCCGTAGGGGGACCCACCTATAACTGGCACAACTATTAGATCTGCCACTTCTCGCGGGGTTCAAAGCCAGCCTTGCGAGGTCTAGTTGATGCTCATTTTTATGCCTGACCTTCGAATCGCCATAACTTTTGACGTACAGCTTCGATCGGGGCGATTCTTAGCTCGTTGGAAAGGTGAGAACCTCTACTTTTCAATGGAGTGAGATTTGATTGTAGTAGAAGGTTCCAGCTAGTCCCAGTGGACAACTCTTCATCTATTGCTTGGTAAAGGTAAGTTTAGATTCGGAAGGGTTTCTAAGGGTTAGGAGGGGTTTCTAATATTTCAGGAAGGTTCCTAAGGGATCTGGGGTAATTCCTAAGGGTTTGAGATGGCTGCTAAGGTTTCGAGAAGGTTCCTAAGGGTTTCATACATGCCATCGAAAGCTCGAAAATGCACCTCTCGAAATGTGTTTCGATTGGGCGTTGGGCCAAATTTGGGTGTCTACAGGAGATTATGGGAACAACTATAACCTATCATGGAGGAACCGCCCTATATTTAATTATGGTTCTACAGGAGGAGCACAACTAGCACCAACAACTGTGCAGCTCAGATTTTCCCAGACACAAATTTTCTAACAAAAACCTCAGTTACCGATCGCACAACCCCAATATGGACCACAGAGCAATGCACCTGATGCCACGGTTGTTAAGATCCTTTTAGATTTACTGTAACAATCACATCAACATTTGAAGGATTTACACCAACTTGCTCAATTCTCTCAAACACTTCACTCACATACACAATCTATAACGAAGTTGAAGGATTTAAAACCTTTTGGATTGTCGAGCTACCGACTCATCCGTAGCACCAATTGTAAATTATACAAACTATTTCTTTTTTTTTTTTGCTTTTAGGTATTATAATATGATCCATTTTGTCAAAAAATGATAGATCATAATTTATACCTATTGTATATTATAATGGACAATCGTATGGATTTACGATTGATCGTTATTGTGTTTTGTCTAAAGTATAGCGATTGCGCTTCTTAGTCTCTTAAGGTTAGAATCAACTTATGATTCTAGGTTAAAGCTCAGTGATGACCGGCTCAACAAGTTGTCACTGAAGGCTGGACCTACATATTTGTAAAAAAGATATGTCGGTCTCATTTTCAAAAACCTTCCAAGTTTTTTCCTCCTACCATCCCTCTCTTTTTCAAATCGTCCGTAATCTTAACTGTTCCTCCAGTCAACCTAATCGTTTAAAACCCCTTACTTCCTCTATTTGATTTGGAAGAAACCTATGTGCATTTCATTCTACAACTACAAATTAGGGTTTCAATATTTAAAGAGGTAAGGAGACGATTCTAATTATAAAATGGAAGGTTTTTTACATGAGATTTCATTCAATACATGGAATTTAAGTTTAATTAATGGTGTTGATATTAATTTTTACAAAAAAATGGGTGGAAGCATGAAGAATGACACGGGCAAACAACAAAGGGAAGAAGTGGAAGAAGAAGAAGATAATGATTCTGATAACACCCTAATCATTCACCGTATTGCACGGTCTGCTGTCACTAAGGCCAAATCAAAAGCAGCAGACCCACCTAAGAAAAAAACCAAATCTTTCAGGGTAGTTATCAGCAAAACCTCTAAAGCCACAATTGGGACAAAGTCTATGTCTGTCCCTAAAAAGGGGTTAAAATTAGAAAAAGGAAAAAAGCTAGCGTCCTCTGCTATGTTAGTTGATAAAGTCCCTACTTTAATAAAACATCATGTTGTGGGGGCCGAAATTGCAGTGGATGTTGAGTCCTTAGAAAAATTAGAAATGAGTGGAAATGCAATTAAATACTTTAAGGATGTCGCGCTGACCTATTTCTTAGAGCCATGAGTCACACAAGTCTATCCTAGAATGGTGAGGCTGTTTTACAAAAATATGACTAAAGGCAGCCATGGACTACCCCACCCTCTCCACTAGTATTGATGGTCTTTCGATTGAAATTTTGAAGGAAATAGCCAGGGTAATGAATGCACCCCTAGAGATACCAAAATTGTCCAAAGATACCCCGAAGGTCAACCTTTTTAGGATGCCATCAAATACCCTCCCCAACTTTCTCCAAATGACAACTGAATTATTAGGAATGGATCCACGGGACAAGTTGTTAAGACCTGAAAAGTACCACTGTTCACCCCTTAACTTAATCTCTATTAGACCCTTAATCATTTAATAAATGTGTTTTAAGTCTATTCTATAGGTAATAAGCAGCAGCTGCAAATAAACCCCTAACCATGCCAAGAAGCTCACTGTTGCCCCAGAACTACCTCAGCAGAATGAAGGATGAACCCAGACAGAGAGTTGGCTGAAGCATAGGCACACCAAAGCAGAAATAAACCAAGTATGATGCCTCGCGCAAATGTCACAGGGTTCAATTGAACCAGATATAATGCCTTCGCGCAGTTGTCGTGGGCTTCTGGAGGAAGCACAACAACTGGTCGTGCAGTCCTCGCGCTGCCGTTGCACGGTTTGATGACAGAAAGAAATGCAAATCAGTCTTCGTGCGGTTCTCACGAAGCTCAGCCATAAGTGAGTGAAGCATTCGCGCAGTCTCGCGCATCTCAAAAGAGGAGTCGTTAAGCTTCACGCGGTTCACTCAGAAGTGAGAGCTCCAGGTATTCCTGCATGCAGCTGTCGCGCAGTGGCCGCGAGATATAGACCTTCGAGGAAATGCTCGCGGGACCCAGAAACTCATGAACACTGCTTCTTCACGAAGATCTGTCGTGAGATTCACCAAGGGACGAACCGCGCGAGCAATCCCCGCGCCATTCAAAGCTGAAAGAGCAATCTTGCGACAGGCATTAATATCCCGTGATGATCAAAATGTCAATCCCGTGACTACATCAGCTTCAAGTCAATTCAACCCCGCAATGCCAATTCTACCACATGGTAAGATCTACAAATCCTTTCTACTCAGCGAGGATCGGGTTCTAAACTTCTCCCCAATTCTGTAAGGGCAATCTAAGGACTTCCAACAATTAGGGCACGCACTCCAATGCTCCAATCTCTGTGCACACACCCCGAGACATCCAAGGGACTTGAATGGGCTGCAATCACATTGATAAATTATGGTTTTCCTAACCCTAATGGAGGGGAAGCCGACTGCTATATAAGTCTAAGCCTAGCTTCGGTTTAAAGGATCTCTTTTGGGAGTTAACTTCTGTGCTTCTTGTCGAAACCAACTGTAGAATTACAGTAGGCTAAGGTTAGGGTTTAGGAGTTTTCTTTTTCCTTTTTCTTTCTCTCCATAGTCCAACACTTGCTGGCTATGCCTTTTGTATGATTATATGGTATAGATTGTAATGGAATTTTGTAATAGGATTTACTGCATATATGGGATGATATTTTTGTTGTGAGTTATTCTGTACAAGGCTGCTACCTTGAGATCCTCCATTGCTAAGTTTTATCGTAAGCAATGGAGGATTGCTTTTAAAGTTTTATTTAGATCCAAGTGACTTGTGTGTCCAGGGTAGGCACATTGCAGGCCTTCCCCCACCACAGGATTCATTAAATCTGAATCCCCATGGGAGCTTGAGCTGGTAGCCTTGTGAACATGGTGGCGGCAACAATGATTTTGTTCTGTCTTAGACCTCTGTGAGGAGGATAGCCTCTGTGGATAGTCTGTGACCATTCAAGTGGACAGGTTATAGCCCTACGGTGAAGCCAATCCACAGACCTACGACAGATTCTTCTTCTCTACGCTTGTGCTTATAGCCTTGCGAGAGATTGTGTAGAGACAGACTCCCCTATATTTGTATAGATCCATCATCAGATTGCAGATCTGATTTGGCTATAGAGATTGTAGGCTTGTGACTGGATCACTGCAGTCTTACTAAAGTAGTGATCAGCCATGCTTGAAAGCTAGTACTCAAACTCTTGCTAGTCCTGTGTGTCCAGGCTTGTGCACTTTGTAGGCCTAGCCCCACACACAGAACTTTAGAGGATGAGGTTCCTATGGATTCTTGAGCTTGTAGCCTGGATGAAGTAGTGCCTACAATGGTAAGCTTGTTCTGACCCATCTCTGGGTTGTAGTTCCCCTATTGGATAGTCTGTGACCATTTAAGTGGACAGGTTATAGCCATAAGGGATTGGATCGTGGCACAGGGGTGAGTTGAATTCTTTCTCCTCTTTGGTGATAATATAGCCATTGGACAGGATTTCTATAGTAACAGATTTGAGTCTGAGTTACAAGACCCATCAGATCTGTACCTAATAACATACTTCTCACCCTTTTATATTTATTTTCTCACTCCATCATTCCTCTTAACCCTTTCTGTAATCTAGACATTAAGTTGCCTTAGGATTTAGATTATAGTGACTTTAAATCCCCTTCCATTTAGGATTGCCAGATCTGTAGTCAGATCTAGAGAGCCTACTAAAGATAGCTCCCTAGGAGCTTTAGATCAACTTCCCTGTGGGACAAACTCTTACTTATCAAAACTTGCTACAACAGGCCCTGTATCTTGTAGGACTGTGCATATTTTAGGCTTGCTGCTTCGTAATCCTCACTCTACCTTTCATTCATTTTTCATTTACCCCATTCTTATCACTGTCTTCAATAAAGTCAGTAGCAAGCACTTAAAGTAACCAACAAGTTTTTGGCGCCGTTGCCGGGGACATTGATCTATTAGTAGACTCTAGAATTTTGATTCTTTATTCTTTGGTAGCTGTACTTGTGAATAATTGATACTGCTGATTTACATTTGAAATTTTTCTTACAGATCTGGACCGTTGTAGAGAAGGAGAGTGGAATTGCACTGGGAGTCTAGCTACCTCTGTTTGCACTTCTCTAACCCTCAAAACTCAGTCTATTTCTCCTTTGAAGATTCCATAGCAGTTGATTAGGATAGTTGCAATTTTTGTTAAGTGCAATGTGCCTGCGAATAGTCTTCCCTGCTGTTGGTGTGTGTGAATGTTAGGAAGGAGATCCCTCAGTCCTACATTAGAGCCTGCTAACCCTGAGATAGAAAGGGGTAGAAGACCGAGAAGGCACAGGCACGCCACAGTCGAGCCCCCTATTAAAATTGAGACAACAGTTATGGGTGAAGAACAACCTAGAACATTGAAGGAATTGAATGCTCCGGATGATTACAATTCTCCATTCAGCATTCAATTCCCAGATGTTCAGGGAAACTACGAAATCGAAACTTCCATCATCCAAATGCTTCCCTCTTTCCATGGGCTTAGCAAGGAAGACCCTTATAAGTACATTGACCAGTTCTTGGCCCTGTGCACGACATTCTCCATTGCTGGTTTCGGACCAGAAGCCACTAGGTTAAGGCTCTTTCCTTTCTCCCTAAAGTGCGAGGCCATGACCTGTTATCTACTCTCCCAAACAATAGCATCACTTTGGAAAGACCTCCAAACAAGATTTACCTAAATTTTTTCCAGAGACCAAAACCAGCCAGTTGAGGAAAGGCATACTTGCTTTTGCCCAATCCCCAACTTAAGATTTTAACCAAGCCTAGGACAGATTTAAAGAGATGCTCAAACAATGTCCCCACCACAAGATCCCTGACTGGCAGCTGATCCAGAGCTTCTACAATGGGATTGATGAGAAGAGTAGAGACATGGTAGATGCCTCTTGTGGTGGAACGTACATGCATAAAATAACAGATGAGGCATGGGACTTGTTCGAGGTCATAAGTGAAAATGCTTTCCAGAAGATGTCCTCATCTAGAACTGTTCAAGAGCCTCCTCCTAAGCTAGGGCTCGCTGAGTCTTCTAAAGGAAAGATGTATGAAGTTA
The DNA here is from genome assembly GCA_021018995.1 of Chloranthus sessilifolius. Taxonomy (NCBI): domain Eukaryota; kingdom Viridiplantae; phylum Streptophyta; class Magnoliopsida; order Chloranthales; family Chloranthaceae; genus Chloranthus; species Chloranthus sessilifolius. The sequence continues at coordinate 37,986,185 of CM037586.1, forward strand.
GGAGAAATGATGACCTGAGAATGCAGATGGCCAATCTTACTGAAAGATTTGATAAACTTATGACTATGGTGCAGCCTAGAATGGCTGCGCAAGTGATGGAGGCATGTCTGATATGCCAATCTCCACAACACACAGTGGAAGAGTGCCCATCTGCGGGGCAATACCCTAAGTTTGTAATGGAACAGGCTGCTGCTGCCCAATCTTTTGGACAGCAACAATCTGGTGGCTACAATAAACAACCATATGGATACCAGCACCAAAATGCTGGTTACCAATGGAGAGACCACCCAAATTTGAGGTGGAGGCAAGACAATTATATGCAGCCACAACAGATATTGGTCTGACCTCAAAGGCCACAATAGCAGTTTAACTAGGGTTATGCCCCGAGGTCGAATTTCCAGCAGCAACAGTAGCCCTAGTAATAAAATCAATTGGTAGTTCCCCAACCTCAGCCCCGAAGTGCTTCTTTCGAGGACCAGGTTTTGGCCCAATTGCAAAGCCTTGGTCCCTTGAATTAGACTGTGACTTCTCACAGTCAAAGCATTAAGAAAATAAAAGAGCTGCTTGGCCAAATAGCCAATGCCTTGGCTAAAAGAGAAGAGGGCAGGCTGCCATGCCAGCCAGTAGCCAACCCTAAGGGACAGTATTCGATTGGAGAAGGCTCCTCAAATTTTGAGGGGGCCAATGCCATCACAGCCCTAAGGTCTGGCAAGCTGGGAGACAACCAGGTGGGAAAGGAACAAGGAGAGGTCATTCCCAAGGAAATGTCAAGTGAAAGTGATAAGGACTTTGTTAGAGCACAGAGTCAAGAACTACCTGCTACCCTTCAACAAGGGAAAAAGAAAGAGGTTGTAGTTGAGCCTTAGTAGGAGATAAAAATAGATAAAAGAAAAAAACAAAAGTTCAGTCATAGGCTTGGAGCTGAGGAACTAGCAGTACCTCAGCTGCCATTTCCTCAAGCTTTGAGTGGCCCTGCCCCTTTTGATAAGGGTCAGGCATAGATCGAGGAAATGATGGAGACCTTTAAGCAGGTCAAGATAAATTTACCCCTGCTTGATGCAATCCGACAGGTCCCAGCCTATGCAAAGTTTCTAAAAGACCTTTGTACTCAAAAAAGGAAGGTCGGAGGCCACTTGTCCAAAAAGGTCTCTATAACTGATACAGTTAATTCTGTATTAACCATGACAATGCCTGAGAAGTTGCAAGACCCAGGGATACCCACTATTCCCTGTATTATTGGAGACCACATGATTGGAAGGGCCCTTTTGGACCTTGGAGCCAGTGTTAACCTGCTGCCATATAGTGTGTATCAGCAGCTAGGTTTGGGGGAGCTGAAGCCCACCCCCATTGTTCTATTGATGGCTGATAGGTCAGAGAGGAAACCCATGGGAGTGGTTGAGGATGTCCTAGTGAGGGTAGACAAGTTCTTCTACCCTGCAGACTTCCTTGTTTTGGACATGGGTTGCAACAAGAGTACATCCCCGATACCTGTTATTCTGGGCAGACCATTCTTGGCCACTGCCAATGCATGCATTCAATGCAGGTCTAGGATCATGGAGGTCACTTTTGGACATATGAAAGTTGAGCTTAATGTGTACAACAATGCAAAGTACCCTTAGCTGGACAATGAGGAATGCTTTGCAGTGGATGTACAAGAAGAAATTGTTGAAGAAGAACTGCCCTCTCTGCTGGAGTGGGGCAACATTGTCACTAATTTAATTGAAGTTTGGAACATGGTGGAGGAAGGAAGCCTAGATTTAATACCAAAATACATTTCCCTAGTGTGGTCTTCTGTGGGCTTAGTGTAGCATTCCAATTGGAAACCTACATTGCTGCCCCTTCCTCCAACCAACAATACACCAATCCTGCCATCCATCCAACAAGCCCCTGATCTGGAGCTCAAGAAGCTTCCAGAGACATTGAAATATGCTTTTGTCGAGAAAGACGAAAAACTTCCTGTAATTATCTCCTCTTCTCTTACCAGTGAGCAACAGGAGGAATTGCTAACAGTTTTGAGGAAGCACAAGAAAGCAATTGGCTGGTCCATTGCTGATCTAGGAGGGATTGATGCATTGATCTGTATGCATAGGATTCATCTAGAGGAGGGCTCAACACCCTCCAGGGAAATGCAGAGGAAGCTGAATCCTCACATGCAGGAAGTGGTCCTGAAAGAAATCATTAACTTGCTGGATGCTGGGGTAATTTACCCCATCTCTAATTCTGAATTGGTGGCACTAATCCAGGTGGTACCCAAGAAATCTGGCATAACAGTGATCACAACCGAGTCTGGAGAGTTGAGACCAGCCAGGGAGACCACTGGCTGGAGAGTTTACATCGATTATCGAAAACTCAACTCCAAGACTAGAAAAGACCACTTCCCTCTCCCCTTTATTGATCAAATTTTGGACAAGTTGGCTGGAAAAGCTTTTTACTATTTTCTTGATGGGTACTCAGGGTACAATCAGATCCCTGTGCACCCTCTTGATCAACTACTTTTACATGTCCTTTTGGCACCTTTGCTTACAGAAGGATGCCTTTTGGACTGTGTAATGCCCCAGCCACCTTTCAGAGGTGTATGTATGCCATCTTTTCTGATATGATTGATAAATTTTTGAAAATTTTTATGGATGATTTTTCGATTTATGGGAATAGCTTTGACCAATATCTACAACACCTCCATCAGGTCTTACAAAGATGCGAAGAGACCAATTTGGTCTTAAGTTGGGAACAGAGCCACTTCATGGTAACACAAGGAATTGTGTTGGGCCATGTGGTCTCTAAAGATGGAATTGAGGTAGACAAGGCCAAATTTGACCTCATTGCAAATTTGCCCCCTCCAAGAACAGTCCAGCAAATCAGATCTTTCCTTGGACATCGGATTCTCTGAGAGGTTTATCAAAGACTTCAGCAAAATTGCTAAACCATTGTGCCACCTGCTCTGCCAGGATGTGCCCTTTGACTTCTCTGCTGAATGTCTTAAAGCTTGTGAAACTTTGAAAATTTGCCTCACCTCTGCCCCTGTACTCCAAACACCGGACTATACCTTGCCCTTTGAGTTGATGTGTGATGCATCTGACTTGGCAATAGATACTGTCCTGGGCCAGAGAAAAGATAAGCTGCCTGCGGTCATTGCATATCTCAGCAAATCACTTGCTGAAGCTTAGCTGAACTACACAACCACTGAGAAAGAGCTTCGGCTGGTTTTCATGTGACAAGTTTAGACCTTACCTACTTGGGTCTAAAACTGTCATCTTCACTGACCACTCAGCATTAAAGTACCTACTGTTCAAGAAGGATATAAAGCCCAGATTGATTAGATGGATACTCCTATTGTAGGAGTTTGACATCAAAATCAAGGACAAAAAGGGTGTAGAAAATGTGGTGGCTGACCACTTGTCCAGAATTACGTTGGAAAAAGGTGTTGATGATCTTACTACAAATGATGTCTTCCCGGATGAGCAACTGTTTGCCATCCAATCTTTAGTTCCTTGGTATGCACATGTTGTCAACTATCTAGTAATAGGCAAGATTCCTGCCCAGTGGATAAAAATGGACAAAGACCTATTTTTCTCACAGGTCAAATTATTTTTCTAGGAGGAACCTTGCTTGTACAAGTATTGTGCAGACCAAATCATTCAAAAATGTGTTCCCGAGAGTGATGTCCCCAGTATTCTGGCCATGTGCCATGAAAATGCCTGTGGGGGTCACTTTAGTGGGAGAAAAACAGCTGACAAAGTGTTGCAGTGTGGGTTCTATTGGCCTTCTCTTTTCAGAGATGTCCAAACACACTGTAAGACCTGTGAAAGGTGTCAAAAATTAGGAGGGCTGTCCAAACAAAATTCAATGCCTTTACAGCCCATCCTTGTTGTAGAACTGTTTGATGTTTGGGGTATTGACTTTATGGGCCCCTTTCCTCCTTCAAATGGTTTTCATTTCATCTTAGTGGCAGTGGACTATGTCTCCAAATGGGTAGAAGCCATTGCCACAAGAACTAATGATAATCAGGTTGTCCTCAAGTTCATAAAGCAGAATATCTTCTCCAGATTTGGCACTCCTAGAGCCATTATTAGTGATAGGGGAAGCCATTTCTGTAACAAAAATTTTGAGAGCTTGCTTAAGAAATATTCTGTCACCCATAGGATTGCTACTCCCTACCACCCACAAACCAGTGGGCAAGTTGAAATTTCAAATAGGGAGATCAAGCATATCCTTGAGAAAACTGTGAGGACTGATAGGAAAGATTGGGCTGATAAGCTTAATGATGCACTATAGGCTTATAGGACTGCTTATAAGACTCCCATCGTTATGTCCTCTTTCAGACTGATTTATGGCAAGGCCTATCATCTCCAAGTGGAGTTAGAACACAAGGCCTATTAGGCCATTAAACATTTAAATCTCTACTGGTCATCACAGGTTGCTGCAGCTGTCGGAATTGGCTACACAAAAACCTACCAGCCCCCCACTCATCTCCTATAAAAAATGAAAGACCACTGAGACCATCCCAACCATCTCCCAGACACCACCCTCAATCCCTTCTATCCCCATTGACATAACCAACCTTGAAGAAACCACCACCCAAGCCATACCTACTACATCCCACCTCACAGACATTGACTTAACCCTTAACCCATCCATAGGCTTCCAAGCCTTTCTGTCTACCTTCCTTGAAACAATGCCTACCTACTACACCCCTCTCCCAGACTCCCCAACTACCTCACAACATCACTCCCCAGAACCCCACTCTTCCCCTCCCTCCACTTTCCATCATGCACCTTCCTCACCTTTTCAACCATTACCCTCTTCTTCACAAACCCAGCCTCCTAGCCTTGACACACTAACCCTCATCCTATCCCTTATCCAAGACATCCAAGCACATTTATCCACCAATACCAAAAAATAGGATCAGATGCAGACTGAACTCACCTCCAATCCACCCTACACACCTTAACCAGTCCACCCATCCCTCCACCACCCGCTACAACCCCCTTGGTCCTGTCCACTGATAAAGAAACCCAAACAGACTTCCCTCCTGACTCACAACCCCCCCACCATCACCATTAACTTTTACCCTCCCATTCGCTTTCATACCTTTCACCATTCCCATTTTTCCTCCTCCATCACCACCTACTACTACTGAGCCTATCCCATTCTCATTTCCCCCTATACCCTCCATTCTACCTCTTATCCTACCACCTCTAACTTACACTGACCAAAAGACACAGATTGACCCAGAAGTTATCCCCCTTCCCCCACAACTAGACTTACCCCCTGTTACCCCCCCTTCTCCCCCCAGGACCAATCACAGTTCGCTCCTTCCACTTTCTATCTGCTAATCGCACTAAAACATCATTTTTACAGCCCTCCCTACCTCACCATCCTCCATCACATGAGAGATAATGCTTACCTTAGGAAGGATGTCCTAAGGGGCATGGCCAAGCTTTGCCAATCCATTGAGACCCCCCTGCTGGAGCAGATCGATGAAATGAAGGAGGCCCACAGAAAGTAACTTCTGGGCATCTCCTTGGGGTGAAAAAATATCCTGGAGGACTATCAGAAGACCAAAGCTACAGCTGAGTACAATGCGCTAAATTTGGAGTTAGAGAAAGCACATGCTGCTACAGAAAAGGCGCGAGCCAAAATGTTTGAAAAGCGGCTCAAAAATGTCTAAGAGATCTTCAGCATCCAAAAGGACATCCATGAGACTGACCTCTTAAAGCACCAAATTCATATTGCCTCATTGGAATCCACATTGGCTGCTGCCAGAAATGTTCCTCTGCAGCCCACACCAATCTCTGTTCAAATGCCAATCCCAGAGCCCAAACCTACTCCATCTCCAACTGCCCAGTCTGAGGAGGGACAACCTAAGACACAGCAAGAGAAAGGCAAGGCCCCAGCTGCTCCTCCCCCATCACCTCCTACAGAATAGCCTCCACCTCCCAAGGTCTCAGCTGCACTTCCACAAGAGCACACTTATCCTAAGCAGAGGAAAGTCACTGCTAAGAGGTTTGCTCCTAAAGCTACTCCTTTAAAAATTGGCAAAGAGCCTGCTGCCTAGTCTGAGGAGGCACATTCCCCTGGCCCGCCTAGGTCCAAAGGAAAAGGAAAATCCCCAGTGGTCCCCACTGAGGAAGCCAAAGGCAAAGGAAAAGGAAAATCCCCTGCCACCCCCCCTGCTAAGCACAAAGGAAAAGCCCCTCAAGAACCCACGAAACCAAAAGGACCCAAGCAACCAAAAGTACGGGGGAGGGCCCCTAAAGCTCCAACTGCCAAGAAAACACCAGCCGAAAAGAAAAAGGAAAGGGAGGAAAAAAAGAAATAGGACAAAGCTGCCCTTAGGGCACATGCTAAAAAGATGGGCTGGGATTTCTACATAGATTCGGGTTCAGATTAGATCCTAGATTCTAGCTTGTATATTAGGTTTTATTTCTTATAACTACGATTGTACATATTTTTCAACTTAATAGAATTTTTTTTAGTTTTTAGCTCTTGCTCTGTTTTCTGTGCTTGTTTATGTTTGTGTTAGTTTTCATTTTATTCATTTTATCAATCATGGGAGATACTTTTAGGGAGGCTATACTTATTTGGAATAGTAACCCATGTGAAGGATCGATGTACATGGTGGCTAACTAAATCTAGGTAAATGAATGCCTCAGGGATTTAAATGGTTTCTTTTTCACATTCATGGGCCATGTCAGGATTGCTCGCGGAGATCCCCTACTCAGCTGTGCGAGAGATGTGCAACTACTCTTCACTAATTGTTCTTCGCGAGGATCCCCGCGCAACACACAGGTTCCCCTTAAATACCATGCCTATCTTTAGATATTCATTTATTGCTCATTCTCTTTTCCCAGAACCAGTTGTGTGTTTCCTCTTTCCCCACACAATGTTCATTTATTGCCAAGTTTGAAAAGGGCCAGAAATTAAATTCCGTCGATTCATGTTCCACCGTCCAACTCTTTTAAAACGGCCATCGGTTCCTTTTCATCTCATCCCTCCTATTCTAACCCTAGCTGTCCATACCTCCTCACACCCATGGCGGATGACAAACCCTTTGGGTTCCCCATCAAATTCTACCCCATCTAGGAGGATCCCCACCGCCTACTGAGCCGGACCCCTTACAATTTCTCTGGGATGAGTATGACGAGGTTCAGAGGATCCTCGCCAAGGAGGAAAAGAAAAAGAGGAAGAAGGAAAAGAGAGAGAAGAAAAAGAGAAAACTGGATCCCCTTGCATCTCCCCCACCAGCTTCCTCACACCCTCCCCCACCGCCTCTCCCTTGATCCCTCCCCCCCCCCCCATTTAGTCTTTTTGTACCATTTTCGTTTTACTTTTAATGATAATCTCTTTGCATTCTATACTGTTCTTAGCATTATTTTTTCAGTTTCTCTATCTTCTGATGTGTTTCTTTTTGTCTGTCTGATCGGAATCTACTGCCTATTCTCACCTTTGAACCAGTGAGGACACTGCTCCGAATGGTTTGGGGGTATGGCAGTCTGCCAATAGAATAGTTAATTTTAGTGCAGCAATGGTAGTATAACTGGGATGAGTAAAGTTAATTTCCACTTAACTTGATACAATGAGAAAACATGTACAAATTTAAATATTTTTGCAGACTTTTGGAAATAGAAAAAAGTTGATCTTGACACCACCATGAAGCTAATATTAGAAATTTTTTTGAGTTAAGTACTCAGTGAGCTTAAGAGGAGAGAAACAGACGAAAATACACCCCATGAGTTAAATTTGAAGACCATACCTAGTGAGATTTGGGCCCAGAATTTTCTTTTGAAGAGTGTTTTTGGCATTACTTCTGCTCTAAGGACTGATTGATTCATGACTTTTTCACTAAAAGTTGTGCAACTCCTAATCAAAACTAATTGACAGCACTCATGAGACTAAGGAAATGATCCAAGGCCCTCATTTGGACAGTTTAAGCCTGAAAATCCAACCTTTTAAAATCAGCCATTTTGCATATACTAGTTGAGCCTTAAAATCATATTTTTTTTCTTTCACAAACACCAGAACACTTGCACCTTAACCTCATTTTTTGTCAACCTTACCTTCACTCTGAGAATTCAAAAGGTAAAGGAGGAGGTAAAGATACTCAGAATGGTCCAACATTCGGTGGAAGGTGAAGAAACGCAACTTGTGAATAGCTGTGTATCAATGGCAGTTGTGTGGCAGTTCAAAAAAATAATAATAATAATAAATAAATAAATAAAATAAAATAAAATAAAATAAAAAAGAGAAAAAGAAAGAGAAGTCTAGAGAACAACATCATCTGAAAATTGAAAGGAAGAGGAGAAGCTGACCACTTTGAGTCTGAAATATTAAAGGAAGATGAAGTTTTTGCTGAAATGAAGGTTGTGAAGTCATGAACCACTCCTTACCTTGCTGATTTCTTAATTTGGACTCCCTTTTTACCCCTTTATTCTGTACACCCCTCAGCCATAAGCCACATTACAACCTATTCAAAAAGACCTTGTGAATCCAAAGTCAAATGAGCTGTCATGTGGAGATGAAGAGTTGCCCAATCTATGGTGAAAATCCTTGAAGATGTTAGAAATTAGAAGCTTGGCCTATGCTCATGCTTGCAAGCCCATTTGGGGTCTGCAACTGCTCTTGAGCTGTTGAGAATGTGAACACCCTTAGGTTATTAATGTTGAGAGATAGCTCAAGTGAGAATTGGGTCTGAATTTTAACCTCATTAGGGTAGTATCCAACTTGGATTTTGAATTAAAGGCAACCTGGGTACTGATTTTTATACATTGAAATTCTAATGTTAAATGAATGGTGGACCGGTAAACACATGTTAACTTTTAAACTTTAAATGACCTGCAACATTGCTGCAGTTTCCTCTAAGTGTTAAAAAAAAAAAATTGGTTGTGGAATGAAACTTTAAACATTTGAATCTGTGTTGTCATTATCTGCACTATACTTAACTGATTTTAATGGTGAAGTTTGTGGGTGTCTTCACTGAAAACCCTCAGGAGACTTCACTCCTCCACTAGGGATCACCTAGGGGTTTAAAAGGCTTGGTACATATGCTAAATGTACCCATGATCCCAACGAAAGTGACATTTAATTACAGCTTTACTAAGGGACTAGCAAAGATTAGGTTTGGGGGGGGTGTGCTAAGACTTGTCGTGTCCACCCCGTTGCCTTTGTGTGCTTCTTGAGAACACTCAATAACTCCTCCTTCTGCTCACTAGTGAGAGAGGAAGATATAATCACTGGAAGCTTTTTATTTTGTTGTTAAGACCTGAAAAGTACCACTTTTCACCCCTTAACTTAACCTTTGATTAAACCCTTAGCCACGTAATAAACTCGTCTTAAGTGTTTTGTTCAGGAATTAATCAGCGGTGAAATAAGGCCAAGAATCCTATTATGGAGCCTGCTTTGGCACCAGATGCCCCTCAGTAAGAATGAACCTTGAAGCCTCACGCAGATCAGCTGAGCATCCCAAGGCTTTACAAGCAACCCCTCGCACAGATGAATGACTGAGGAGCTTCAGAAACTCAACTCCGCGTAGCTGTTGCGAAGCTCAAGAGTAGAACATAGCGCTCAGTGTCACATAGTTCAAAGCAGACCTCTCTCAATCTCGTGAAGGTCGCTTAAGACAGCTGAGGAGAGAGAGCTTCAGAAGATGTCTCGAGCAGCTGTCGCGCAGTCACCGTGGGGTACAATTCTCAGAAGAAAAATGCCTCACGCAATTCGCTCACCATTCAAGAAAGAAAGCATCCTGGCGAAGGCAAAGCCAAGCTCGCGAAGATTGAGTGAGACAAAGAACCACGCACAGTTTAGAACTTAAAAGAATCTCGCGAGGCAACTCACGAAGTTCAAGTAAAGAGAAGAGCTTGTGCAGTTCTCGCGCTGCTACCCAGCGAAGACTAATCTATCGTGCGACTGCTTGAATTGCAACCTCACGACGCTTGAGACTGTATTTTCTATTCAACCTCACAAACTCCAACCCAGCGAGAGCTCAACTCTCTACCGCGTGACTGCCCGAAGAGCAAACCAAGGCAACCTCGCGATGGCTGAAGCCTCAGTGTCAAATCATCCTAGCGAAGAGCAATGAGCTACCACGCGAGAAGTCTAGGAAACTATAGCTACCTAGCGAGGCTCTGAACCTAAACTTCCATCTCTTCAGTAGAGGGCATTCTGGAAATTTCCAGTGATTAGGGCACGCACTCCCATGCTCAAATCTCCATGCACATGCCCCGAGGCATCCAAGGATCAGTAGAAGGCCACGTGGCATCGTTAAAATTAGGGTTTCCTAACCCTAATGCGCCGCCACCCCACTGCTATATATACCCAGGCCTAGCTTAGGTTTAGGCATCTGGGAACCTATCTCAGATCGCTTTTCTTTTCTCTTTCTTTTTAGCAGTAAGTAGTTTTTCTTTTTCTTTTTCTTTTCTTCTCTCCATAGTCTAGCAATTGCTGGCTATGACTTTGTATATGTATTTGAGTTAGATTAATGAAAGTTTTGCAATAGGATTTATACTTTGTGGGATTGTTGTTTATATGTGAGATGCTCTGTGCAAGGCTGCTGCCTTGTGATCCCCCATTGCCTTGGCCGTGTTTCAAAGCAATGGAGGACTGATTTTAAGGGCCACTCAGATCCAAGTAACCTGTGTGTCTGGGCTATCATGGTCTTTCAGCCTTAGCCCCACCACAGGACCTACTAGATCTGAAATCCCCATGGGAGCTTGAGCTAGTAGCCGGGTGAACATGGTGGTAGCAGCGATAATCTTATTTTGTTTTGGGCTCCGTGAGGAGGATAACCTCTGGGATAGTCTGTGACCATTTAAGTGGACAGATTATAGCCTCATGGTTTTCCAGCCTTAGCCCCACATATGGACCTTTAGAGGTTGAGGTTCCCTATGGATTCCTGAGCTGGTATCCTGGATGAAATAGTGCCTGCAATGATTTATTTGTTATGTTCTGACCCATCCCTGGATAGTGGCTCCCCTATGGGATAGTCTGTGACCATTCAAGTGGACAGGTTATAGCCCTAAGGGTGGAGTCATGGCAGTAGAGATGGGTTGGATCCTTTCTCCTCAGAGGTGATAATGTAGCCTCTGGACAGGATTTCTATAACATCAGATCTAAATCTGAGTTATAAAAACTCCTCTGACCTTGGCTCAATAACATATTTCTCACCTTTTAATAATTATTTTCCACACTCCATCCATCCTCTCAATCCTTTCTGTAATTTAGTTATTAGAATACTTAGAATAAGTGACCTTAAACTCCCCTCCTTTTAGGACTGCTAGATCTGTAGACAGATCTGGAGGGACTACTAGAGACGGCTCCCTTGGAGCCTTAGATCACCTTTCCCTGTGGGACAAACTCTTACTTATCAAAACTTGCTACAAAGGATCCTGTATCTTGCAGGTCTAGGATTTTCGAGTTGTGCTGATTCATCCCCTGTTTTATTCTGTTTTTGATTTGTAATTAACTTTCAACACCAACCAATAAGCGAAGCACACTTGAGATCAACAACAAGTTTTTAGCACCGTTGCCGGGGAAAGATGATCTAATAGTAGACCCTTAGTTTTTGTATTCTTAGTATTCTTTATACATGTGAATAATTGATACTGCTGAGATAATTGTGAATCTTCCTTGCAGATCTGGACAGCAGCAGTGAAGGATAGTTGGACTGCAATTGGAGCGTAGCTACCTCTATTTGCAAACTCTCTGACTCTAAAGCTCTGTCTATCTTTCTTTTTAAACAATTTTTCCAGCAGTATCTAGGATAGTTTAAATGTATTCTTTGGATAGCTGTAAAATAGTTAGATAAATTTGTTTGTGTATAAGTATTCTTTTGCAATGTGCCTGCAAGAAGCTTTCCTTGCTGTGGGTGTGCTTGTATGCTAGGGAGGAGATCCCTCAGCCCTACTTTAGAGCCTCTAAACCCTGAGTTAGAAAGGGGAAGGAGACTTAGAAGAGACAGGCACACCACAGGAGAGCCCCCAGGTAAATCTGCAACAGCAACTATGGGTGAAGAACACCCCAGAACCCTCAAGGAGTTGAATGCTCCGGATGACTACAACTCCCCTTATAGCATTCAATTCCCTGATGTTCAGGGGAATTATGAGATAAAAACTTCAATCATCCAGATGCTGCCAGCTTTCCATGGGCTTAGCAAAGAAGACCCTTACAAGCATATTGACCAGTTCTTGGCCTTGTGCACAACTTTTAATATCACTGGTTTGGGACCTGAGGCTATTAGGCTCAGACTCTTTCCCTTCTCTCTAAAGGATAGGACCAGTACCTGGTTGGCCACTCTTCCCAACAATAGCATTGCTTCATGGAAAGACCAGCAGACCAGATTCCTAACCAAGTTCTTCCCTGAGACCAAAACTAGCCAGTTGAGGAAAGAGATTCTTGCATTTTCTCAATCCCCAACTGAGGATTTTAACCAGTCCTGGGAGAGGTTTAAAGAGATGCTCAAACAATGCCCCCATCACAAGATCCCTGAGTGGCAGCTTGTACAAAGCTTCTACAATGGGATTGATTAGAAAAACAGAGATATGGTTGTGCCTCTTGTGGTGGATCCTACATGCATAAGACTGCTGAGGAGGCATGGGAATTGTTTGAGGTGATTAGTGAGAATGCTTTTCAAAAGCCATCCCTGGCAAGAACTCATCAGGAATCTGAGTCAAAGGTGGGGCCTGCTGCTGGATCCAAAGGAAAAATTTATGATGTGTCTGGGAACGATGACCTACGGCTGTAGATGGCAAACCTCTCTATGAAGTTTGATAAATTATTGACTGTGATGCAACCCAAAAGGGTTGCTCATGTGGCGGAGGCATGTCTGATATGCCAGTTCCCACAGCACACAGTGGAGGAATGTCCATCTGCAGGGTAATTTCTTGAATTAATGTACAACAGAGCATGACCATATGAATACCAGCACCAAAATGCTGGTTACCAATGGAGAGACAACCCAAATCTGAGGTGGAAGCAAGATAACTACATGCAGCCCCAGCAGATGTTGGCTTTACCACAAAGGCCACAGCAGCAGTTCAATCAAGGGCATGCCCCGAGGTCTACCTTCCAGCACCACCTGCAACCCCATCAGCAGCAAAATCAGTTGGTTCTACCCCCTTCTCAAACAAGAAATACTTCCTTCGAGGACCAAGTCTTGGCTTCATTGCAAAACTTGGGTTCCTTAGCTCAGACTGTGGATTCTCATGGTCAGAGCCTTCAGAAAATGGAAGAGCAACTGAGTCAAATGTCCAAAACCTTGGCTAGGAGTGATGAAGGCAGATTGTCCTGCCAGCCAATTGCTAACCACAAGGGTCCATTTTTCATTAAGGAAGCGTCCTCGGAGTTTGAGGACACCAATGTTGTCACTACCCTATGGTCTGGCAAGCTGGTAAATAACCAGGTGGGTAACAGACCAGCTGAGGTAATTTTCACAGATGATGCAAATGATCATGAAAGAGATGTTGTTGGCCCACCAAGCCAAGAATTTCCTGCCACCTTGCAGCAGGAGAAAAATAAAGAGGCTGTAGTTGAGCCTCAGCAGGAAGATAAACATGAAAAAAGAAAAAAACAGAAGTTTAATCATGGGCTTGCAGCTGAGGAACCAGCAGTACCTCGGCTGCCATTTCCTCAGGCTCTGAATAGTCCTGTCCCTTTTGAAAAAGGGAATGCCCAAATGGAGGAAATGATGGAGACTTTCAAGTAGGTAAAAATCAATTTACCCCTGCTTGAGGCAATTAAACAAGTCCCAGCCTATGCAAAGTTCTTGAATGACCTCTGCACCCAAAAGATAAAGGCTAGAGGCCATGTGTCCAAGAAGATCTTTGCAACCGATACAGTGAATTCTGTATTTAACATAGCAATGCCTGAGAAGTTGCAAGATCCAGGTATACCCACTATTCCCTGTGTAATTGGCGATCATACAATTGGAAAAGCCCTTTTAGACCTTGGAGCGGTGTTAACTTTGTTGCCATACAATGTATATCTGCAAGACTTCAGGTTTGGGGGAGAAGGCTACCCCATTGTCTTGATGATGGTCCAGTGCGAGAGGAAACCTCTAGGGACGGTTGAGGATGTCTTAGTAGGAGTGGATAAGTTTTTCCCCCCTGCTGACTTCTTAGTTTTGGATATGGGCTGCAGCACTAGCCCAAACCCCATACCCGTTATCGGTGCCTTTCTTGGCCAACGCCAATGCTTGCATCCAATGTAGGTGCGAGTAATGGAGGTAACCTTTGGACATATGAAAGTTAAGCTGAATGTACGGCGATGCAAAGTACCCTCGGATGGACAATGAGGAGAGCTTTGCAAAGGGATGTACTAGAGAAATGTAGAAGAAGAATTGCCCACTCTGGAGTGGGGCAACATTGTCGAATTTAGTTGACATTTGGGACATGGTGGAGGAAGAGAACCGGATAGGAGATCAAAGACATGCCAATATCGAGAGGCTCCTGTGGGCTCGGTCAAAGGCCTCAGTTGGAGACCTACAGTACTACCTCTTCCTCCAACCTCCAATGCACCTATTTTGCCATCCACCCAACAGGCCCCTGATCTGGAACTTAAGCAACTTTCAGAAACATTAAAATATGCTTTCCTTGAGAAAGGTGAGAAGCTTCCTGTAATTATCTCTTCCTCCCTTACCAATGAGCAGGAAGAGGAATTACTAACAGTTTTGAGGAAGCACAAGAAGGCAATTGGTTGGACCATTGCCGATCTGGGAGGAATTGATGCATCAATTTGCATGCATAGGATCCATCTTGAGGAGGGAGCATTACCCTCCAGGGAAATGCAGAGGAAGCTAAATCCTTACATGCAGGAAGTGCTCCTCAAGGAAATCATTAAATTGCTAGATGCAGGGGTGATTTACCCCATCTCTGATTCTCATTGGGTGGCACCTATCCAAGTGGTGCCCAAGAAATCTGGCATAACAATGATTGAGACTGAAACTGGTGAGTTGAGGCCAGCCAGGGCAACCACTGGTTGGAGAGTGTGCATTGATTATAGGAAGCTCAACTCTAAAACTAGAAAGGACCATTTCCCTCTCCCCTTCATTGATCAAATCCTGGACAAATTGGCTGGAAAAGCTTTTTACTATTTTCTTGATGGATACTCGGGGTACAACCAAATCCTTTTGCATCCTCAAGACCAAGAAAAAACCTCCTTCACCTGTCCTTTTTGCACCTTCGCTTACAGAAGGATGCCTTTTGGACTCTGTAATACACCAACCACTTTTCAGAGGTGTATGTATGCCATATTCTCTGACATGATTGACAAGTTTTTGGAGATTTTTATGGATGACTTTTCTGTCTATGGAGACAGCTTTGGCCAGTGTCTACAGCACCTCAGCCTAGTTTTGCAAAGATGTGAGGAAACCAATTTGGTTTTAAGCTGGGAAAAAAGCCACTTCATGGTAACACAAGGCATTGTGTTGGGCCATGTAGTCTCTAAAGAAGGACTTGAGGTAGACAAGGCCAAAGTGGACCTCATTGCCAATTTACCCCCTCCAAAAATAGTCAAGCAAATCAGATCCTTCCTTGGGCATGCAGGATTTTACAGGAGGTTCATTAAGGACTTCAGCAAAATTGCCAAGCCATTATGCCACCTGCTCTGTCAGGATGTCCCCTTCAACTTTTCTGCTGAATGTCTGAAGGCTTTTGAAACATTGAAAAGCTGCCACACCTCTGCTCCTGCACTCCAAACACCGGACTATACCCTGCCTTTTGAGCTGATGTGTGATGCATCAGACCTAGCAATAAGTGCTGTGTTGGGCCAAAGAAAAGATAAATTGCCTGTGGTCATTGCTTATAGTAGCAAATCACTTGCTAAAGCTCAGCTGAACTATACCACAACTAAGAAAGAGCTTCTAGCAGTGGTTTACGCTGTTGACAAATTTAGAGCCTACCTACTAGGATCTAAAACTGTGATCTTCACTGACCATTCGGCACTGAAGTACCTACTGTCCAAGAGAGATGCTAAGCCGAGGCTGATTAGATGGATACTCCTGTTACAGGAGTTTGACATCGAAATCAAGGACAAAAAGGGTGTGGAGAATGTGGTGGCTGACCACTTGTCCAGAATTATCTTGGAGGAATGCCTGGATGGCCCTACAAATGATGCCTTCCCTGATGAGCAATTGTTTGCCATCCAATCCGTAGTCCCTTGGTTTGCACACATCGTTAATTATCTGGTTATAGGAAAGATTCCTCCCCACTGGACCAAAATGGATAAAGACCTATTCTTCTCAAGGGTCAAGTATTTTTTTCTGGGAGGAGCCTTGCCTATACAAGTACTGTGCCAACCAGATCATCCGACGATGTGTTCCTGAAAGTGATTTCCCCAGTATTCTGGCTATGTGCCATGAAAATGCCTGTGGAGGCTACTTTAGTGGGAGAAAAACTGCTGACAAAGTCCTGCAGTGCGGTTTTTACTAGCCATCCTTATTCAAGGATGCACACACACACTGCAAGGCATGTGTGAGATGTCAGAAATTAGGAGGGCTGTCTAAAAGGAATTCAATGCCATTACAGCCCATCCTTGTTGTAGAACTGTTTGATATATGGGGAATCGACTTCATGGGCCCCTTTCCCCCCTCTAATGGTTACCAATTCATCTTAGTGGCAGTGGACTATATTTCCAAATGGATAGAAGCCATTGCCACAAGAACCAATGATAACCAGGTAGTCCTCAAATTCGTTAAGCACAACATTTTCTCCATATTTGGAACCCCTAGAGCTATTATAAGTGACGGGGGTAGCCACTTTTACAACAGGAATTTCGCGAGTTTGCTCAAGAGATATTCTGTGACCCATAGGATTGCTACTCCCTACCACCCACAAACAAGTGGGCAAGTTGAAATTTCCAACAGGGAGATTAAGCACATCCTTGAGAAAATAGTTAGGATTGACCAAAAAGATTGGGCTGAGAAACTGGATGATGCACTGTGGGCCTATAGGACTGCCTATAAGACCCCTATCGAAATGTCCCCATTCAGACTAGTCTATGGCAAGGCCTGCCATCTCCCAGTCGAGTTAGAACACAGGACCTATTGGGCCATTAAGAACTTGAACATGGATCTAACTTCTGCTGGTCAACACAGGTCATTACAACAATCGGAATTGGATGAGCTGCGGATGGATGCTTACGCCAATGCCAGGATCTACAAGGAACGGGCTAAAGCCTTCTTCGACAAAGGCTTGCTGAGGAAAAGCCTCGAACCGGGTGGTAAGGTTTGGTTATTCAACTCCAAACTAAAATTCTTTCCTGGCAAATTAAAATCCAGATGGGATGGTTCCTATGTTGTCGTAAATGTTTCCCCATCTGGTGCTGCGGAAGTCCAGGGCCCCAAATCTGGGAGGACCTTCAAAGTGAATGGTCAAAGGCTAAAGCCTTGCATTGAACGACCTGTAGATCCTATGAGCACTGTTCATTTTCATGGGACCCCTACTGATGTCGCTCCAAGCGTGCCATAATTGTGTGCATTATGAATCAAAAATTAAAGAATTAAAGAATGCTAGGTTATATGGATGTTAACTTATGAAAGGGATATCAGCACATTGGGGCTAACACTGGCCTGCAAGATCAGGGCCAATTGTAGCAAGTTTTAAAAGTAAGTATTTCAAGATCGTCCACAGAGAATTTTGTCTAAACTGAGAGATAAACCTCCAGATCTGTGCTACCAGATCTGGCTCTATAATTATCTAAAAAAAAGAATAGATAAAAGAGAGTGTTGGATTGTGTCACATTTAACTATAAGCAAATAAAGAAAAGAACTAACTACATGATCCAGATCCGAGTTGGGGAGATGTTTAAAATAAGACAAATGCAGAAATAATAGCTTCATGTACTTTAGCCTCTGAATTTTAATGGAGAATCTGTAGTTCAACAGAGCAGATTCAATCTTCATCCGCTACCAAAGATGTAAGAGAAATAAATCCGAATTAAGGAATAGGTTTAGACTTATGGCTATGATCTCACTTAAATGGTCACAGATCATCCAATAGTTGTGGCCTATTCTTTAGTTCGTAACATGAACATCATCGTAAATGCCGCTAGAATTAGGTTACCAACGCTAATTCGCAGGGGTGATGAATTAAGGGAAGTTGCATGCGGATGAGTGAATCTAAAGAAGTCTAATGCACTAAGGTGAACATTCGTAACCCTCGACATGACTCCAATGGAGAAGACACAAATTACGAACCTTTTAAAATCCAAAATTACAATTCTGAGCACGGCTTTAGAGAGCCCTCGGACTTACGATCTTGAATCCGAACTTGGAAGTACAAATCACTCACAATGGCTCTCAAAGGTAAACTACAAGAAGGGATTACAGGGGTTCGGATAAGCTATCCGATGAATGAGGGAAACAGAGATGAAAACTCTAAAATCTGGATGCCCAATTTGGGCGTAATGGCTTCTCTATTTATACTTTTCCTCCATCCTGCATGGTTGGATTGACCAATCAGAATGCTTTAGATCTGAATTGCCCAATGAGGGTTGAGCACGGGATCCAGATCTGTTTTGGCCAATGGAAATGCTCGATCCGTTCGCCAATCAGTGCGAAGCATCAATTTTATGGGTTTGAAATTGTTTGAGCCGGAAGTTCCCAGTAATTTAACTTTGGGCGCTCACATGGGTTGGAATATGCCTTGGATCTTGATTGGAACCTTCCGGAATGTTCTGGTCTTTTGATTGCATTGGGCGCATGCAAAGTTTCTGAAATACCCTTCGGACGAGAAATCCCGAATGCCATTTCGCATAGTTTAAGGGCTTTTTAGCAAAAGTAGTTTGGCTCAAGCTCTCTCAAAGCATTTTGGCTTCGGAGATCTTTTCGTGGGGTTTCAGGTTCTTGTTCGAATTGGTCTTCTCTCTTTTAGCAAAGGTAAATCTTCTATTCGACGATTCGTATCCTTTCGAAAAGCTCATTTGCGTTTATTCTCTCTTCGCTTAGTCTCGGGTTCTTTTAATAGTAGAAGTTCTTTGCAATTGAACTCTAGGCTCCCATTCTTCTTTGCGAATTGACTTTTAACTTGATTTTTCTTTGCGAATGGCTCTCTCTCTTGCTTCGTGTCTTTGTCCTCTTTTAGACCCTCTTTAGCCATTCTTTGAGGTAATTTCTTCACTCCTTTAAACTTGACATGAGTCGACTTTTGATCTTTTGGGATGCTTTTCAGATTTGGACTGTCGATTGGTTATGTAAAATGCACACTAAAGCACTTATTTAGTCTTCTCAAGGGTCTTTCAAGGCTCATGTTTAGGGGTGAAAATGGTATTTTCACTACTTAACACACCCCAAACCTAAGCTTTGCTAGTCCACGAGCAAAGAAACGTAAAAGCAAAATAAAGAGCCACTTTTGTAGGAAGCACAGTGCATTTAGCATATGCAACAAGCTTTTAAACCCCTAGGTGATCCCTAGAGGAGGAGTGAAGTCTCTGAGGGTTTTCGTGAAGGTACCCACAAACTTCTCCATGGGACGATTGGCATTAGTGTTGTCATCCCATGAGCAATCAAAGATCAAAATTAGTTACTCTTGAATCAATGTTTAAGAAATTTAGGTTTATTGTTTGCAAGGATTTCAACATTTATAAACCTTATGAATGTTTCACTCTTTCCAATCTGTGAGCAGCCATAGAAATCATGCAAATGTAGAATAGTTCATCATTTGAATAAAAATTAGGTTATAAGTCATACTTAATGTGCTCAAGTTCCAACCCAAACACTTACTGTGGTGTACTCTCATCAAGATTTTTGTTCAAGGGTTCATTTTCACTCAACCTCAAGACCACTTACATCTCTCAAATCGATTTGTAAGCTTGTGCATACGGATGATTCTCAGGTGCTGCCATCCTTGACATCTCCTCACCATTGATTGGGAAACTGCTTATCTCCACATGACTTCACTCAACTTTGGATCACAAGGACTTTTAGGTGGGTTTGTTGTATGGCTCGTGGAGTGAGGTTTCGTGGATAGGAAGGTTGAATGTGTGTTTGGATTTTTGAGAAGTCAGGAATTGCAGGAGGTGGTTCATGACTCCACCTTCTTGAGTTTAGCTTTTTTTGACATGCTCCTGTGCAAAGTACTCAGCTCCTCTTCCTTTGATCTTGAATTTTCAACATAAAGTTCCCTTTTGCTTTTTTTTTTGCTTGCTTCTTTTCACATTGTTTTTCTTTTACTTTCTCACCACCATCGCCCATTTTTGAGGTATTTCTTCTTTATTTATTTTGATATTTGCCCAGAAATGTTCCATCTTTACTTCTTTCTCCTTTAACTCCTGAATTCTCAAGGTGAGGGAAGGCTGAATTGGTTCCATTGGTTGGTGCAAGAAAATGGGTGTTTTGATGAAGCATTGTAGGATTTATAGCTCAATTGGGGTACAAACAAGGCAGATCTTTCTTGGTTGGTTCAGCTCAAGTCATGTCAAAGAAGGCCTTGATCTTTTCCTCGATTTCATGAATCTTGTTGCTTGTTTTGATTTGGAGTTTCCTAATTTGTGGTGGATCTAATGCCTCAGCGAGTCCTTTGAATCAGAAAAGGGTTGCCCCAGTCACACTTCAACAGAGATGTAAAACATATAGGCCCAATTCTCACTGGTTATAGTTTTTGGTTGAGCTTTTAAGTATATCTTTACCTTTTCTCTTCACGTGGATTTGCTATGTGCTAATACAAGTGTATTTTCTGGTGTTAACATCATGGAAATGTGGAATATTGTAGGGTTTAGAATGTCTAAATTCTTGCAAAGAAAATTTTAAAATTTCCACATTGTCATGATTCTTAAGTAAATTGATTCATTTCGACATTACTTTGGTGATTGTGATGCCCTTATGCTAATTATCCCATGGGCAGACTGTTGCCATACCCCCAAACCTATGGGGAGTGTCCTCACCGGTTCAAAGGTGGCATGGTCACATTATACCGGAAAAATTGAAACAAGGCAAAGAACAATAAGAAGAAAAATAATGAAAAAAAAAAAAAATGACATGGAGAATGGGGGAAAGTAAAGGTTATTAACTAGAAACATTTTACAAAAAAAAAAAAAAAGAAAAGTAAAGACAGAATAGGACACGTGTTTTTAGGGGAGGGGGGCTGGGGGCGGTGGAGGGGTGGAAGTGGCGGGAAGGTTGAGTTTTTGTTTTTTCCGAGGAGGCTGGAGTTGGGCCTCCTTTTCTTTGGCCAAAATCGCAAGGACCTCTTCAAATTCGTCCCAGAGGGGCTGGAGCGGATCTGGCACCTTCGGTGGGGGTGGGTCCAGCCACATGGGGTAAAAGTGGTGTGGTGGCTTATTGGCTTGGTCGTGTCATTTTGGAAGGGTGGGGAAAGATGTGGGGGAATTTGGTAGAGGTTGGTTATTTATAGGTAAGGTGGGGAAGCCGAAAGGGTGGGACTTGAATGGGGATGGCTACCTCCTCTGGGCTGGGAATGGGCAAGTCTGCTAGAGTAAGGCAAGGTTGGGTGAGATGGGTGGGGTTTGAATAATAGGGGTGGTGGGTGTGGAAGGGGTATCTGGAATGGCAATGATAGATGGAGGGCTATCTGGGATAGGGGAGTGGGTGGGGTGTAAGGACCAGGGCCTTCAATGGCGGTCAGGTGCGGAAGAGCCGATGACCTCGGGACTGTGAGGAAGGGTAGAATGGTGACCGAGGCTGAAGTTTGAGGCTCCTCTTCTACACTGCAGCCACGTAAATGGTTCTCTTTCAATTCCAATGCAGAAAGAGGCTCAGTTCAAGCAGATGTTCTTCAATGGGCTCAACAGCCACAGGTGAATGAAGCAGGTTGTGCAAAGAAAAGGAGAGGCGGCAAGGTTATCAAAGAAAAGTGAGTCTGTGCAGGAAGCAGCAGGAGGCTGCAGCAGGGCTCCAGCTTCCCTCATTCTCCTTAACATGGCCGACTTGTAGTCCGTGCCTTTTTCCAAAATTGTGAGGGTTAATACCTCAAAGGGCTCTTCTCTGAAATGTCAAATTTGGCTCTCAAAAGGGTCAGAATCAGTCTTCCAAAAGGTAGGCCAGCAATCTTTTGTTCCTTTTACTTTAGCACTAACATCAGCCATGGCCTCAGGGATTAGCAAAGGGCATTGAAGAATTGCCCCTTTGAAAAGTGAAACAGGGCTTCTAAAATGGGGTTCTCCTTTCTTGGGTGTGCCCTATGACATAGAGGCTCTCGTAAATTGAATCCATCAAGATCGAGGGAAGATCTCTCCTCATTATGGATTGCCCAGATCCAACCATTCCTTGTGTCAAATGGGCAGCCATGTCTCTAAAAGAGGTCATCTCGGAGGAGGGCAGGGGGTCCCTCGGTTAAATCGAAAAAATTCCCAAGGCATGCCCAATGTCTTGATTACTAGAAGATCACAGTTTGTCTATGAAGATTACTAGGGTTGGCACATCACCGATCTTGTCACCATGGTGAGGTTTTGGTACCACAACTTTGTCATCCGTGGGTAGATTTTCTCGTAAAGGGGTAAGGATGGTGTTGATGGAGGCTGTGTGAGATATCTTAAAGAGTTCACAATCTGGTTTGGAGGAGAAAAAGTTTCATCCACGAATTCGGGAGTATCTTGAGGGCATCAATAAAGGGATTAGGCAAAACCAAATGGAGGGTAGGGGAGCAGTGAGATTCTTGGAAACATCGAGCGAGCTCTTCATGGCGCACTTTCTTTCCTTTCATATCTGCTTTGTTCATGGATAGTTTTCTTTGTAGATTTTGGGGCTTTGCCTTTGGCTTTGGGGTGTTTTGGTGTCTTCTTGGTCAAGATTTAGGGAACATGGCAGCAAGGGATTTCTCTGTTTTCCCATATTTAAAATGGCCTCAAGTGTATGCTTAACTACCAGGAATCAGAAAAATTTGAGCAAGAATAGAGAAAGTTACATGATCTAGGGGTTTCCTCTGTTTGGGTTTCTTTGCTTTGAGTATCAAGTGGGCTCTACCCTTTTGATTTCGACAAGAGAAAAGCGAAGATTAGAATAGATGGTGGTTATTAGTGTGGAGCTCGTGAGAGAAGAGGGTGAGCTAGGGTTTTGAAAGGGTTTTGCTTGGGAGAGTGTTTGCGGATATCCGGTGACTTTCAAAATGACCTAATATACTAACAAGTAAAATCGCATAAGCACCCTTAAGTGTTGAAAAGTTCCAAAAGAGTCCTTTTCTCTATTTGAATAGCAAAAGTGTCTTCGAAGGTAAAAATCTTGAGAAAGTGTAGTTCGCAAAGAACTGAGCTTGATATGTCTATTCGAAATGGATTTGGCTCGAAAGATCTTTTAAAGGACTTCTCCCAGATTTTCTATTCGAAAAGGAAATTTTAACTATTGAGCGAACATGGTTCTTTCGAGTAGTTCATTCTGACTCGAGAATCAATTTGAATAGAACTTTGAACTTTTGAAAAGTACTTTTTACTTTGCGATTTGAACTTTGAAGTGTATTTACACTATGCGTATAAGAAAAATAGATGAAACAAAGAAAAATCGGAAAAACAATGTTGTACATACATATTATACACTTTTTCCCATCGATTTTTGGAGATTCATGATGATAGGTGGGCGACAGGGCTCTGGGTGTTTTCAATGCATGGTTTGAGCCTCGACCATTTACCTTGAGTATTCTTCCATCCTTGGGATCTGAAATATCCACTGACTCCGAGGGGAGGCCTTGATGCAGTGTATGGCCCTTCCATCCGGATCTCAATTTACCGGGGAAAGAATTTAAGTTTAGAGTTGAATAACCATACCTTGGACCCCGATGAACTCTTTTCTCATGAGGCTCCTATCATGGAATGATTTAACCTTTTCTTTGTACAACTGGAGCTAGTGTAGGCATCCATCCTCGGTTCTTCCGATTCGGTGAGTTGAAGCTTCTGTGGTTACCGAATGCATTAGATCCATATTAAAAGTTTTGATTGCCCACAAGGCCTTATATTCTAATTCTCGGTAGATGGCATGCCTTGCCATAAACCACCGAAAGGGACATCCTATAGGAGTCTTATAGCGTCAGATGTATGCCCACAAAGCATCATTAAGCTTAAAGGACCATCCTTTCATTCCTTCTTCACAGTTTTTTCAAAATGTGTTTGATCTCTATTTGAAATCTCCAATCGGTTTGTGGATGATAAGGAGTGCTACTCGTGAGTGATGAGTACTTTTTTAATAGAGAGTCAAACGCGTTGTAAAAAGTGGCTTCCCCATCACTAATGATGGCTCTGGGAATCCAAATCGGAAAAATGTGGTCTTTGAGGAATCTTAAAACCACTTTGTGATCATTGGATTTGGTAGCTATGGCCTCAATCCACTTGGAGACATAATCCTGACTACCAAGATGAAATTGTTTCCATTAGAAGGGGGAAAGGGCCCATAAAATCTATGCCCCAAACATCAAACAACTCAACTACGGGATTGGTTGCGGGGGCATTGAGTTTCTTTTGGAAATCTTGCCATGATTTTGGCGATTCCGGCAAGATTCTGATCTTGTAAGGCATCTTTAAAGATTGTGGGCCAATAGAAACCACATGAGAATTTTAAATTGTTTTTATTACCCGAAATGGCCTCCACAGCTGTTCATGACACATTGACAATATGCGGGGAATTCATGGTCAGGACACACTTTACGATCACTTAGTTACGCACAATTCTTGAATAGATAAGGATCTTCCCAAATGAAATGTTTAACTTGTGAGAAGAAAAGATCTTTATCCATTCTATTCCAATGTTGAGGAATCATCCAATAGCCAAGAAGTTGACTATGTTTGCAAACCAAGGATGGGTATTGATGGCAAAAGTTGCTCATCGTGAAATGATTCATTAATGGGTAAGCTATCATCCTCGATTTAGAATTACGGATAAGTGATCACCACCACATTCTCCACTCCTTTCTTATCCTTAATCAGAGATCAAACTCCGTAATAGGAGGATCCACCGATTAATCTGGCTTGGTATCCTTCTTAGATGTAAGGTACTTTAGGCGAGTGGTGATAAACACCACAATTTGTGAACCTAAAACATAAGGCTGAATTTTTCCAATGCAAACACAATGGCCGCAGCTCTTTCTCGCTTGTTGTGTAGTTGAGCTGGGCATCTATCATGGATCTGTGGCATAAGCTATGACATGGGGAAGCTTATCCTTTCACGCCCTAGGACAGCTCCTAGGGCATAGTCTCGATGCATCACACATCAGCTCAAAGGGCACCGAATAGTCGGGATGCAAGATGGGGCTGAAATCGGACATTTCTTAAGGACCTCAAAGGCATGCATTCATTAGTAAACACAAAAGGAACATCTTGACACAAGAAATGACAGAGTGGCTTGGAAATTTTATTGAAATCTTTGATGAACCTCCTATAAAATCCTGCATGCCCTAAGAAACTTGATTTGCTTAAGCCTGGGAGGAGGCAAATGTGCAATTAGATCAATTTTGCTTGGTCCACCTCTATGCCTTTATGGGAGACCACATGTCCTAGGACAATGCCTTGGTGACCATAAATGACTCTTTCGACTTAGAACCAAATTGGTTTCTTCACATCTTTGCAACACCAACTTGAGGTGGTGTAAGCATTGGGAAAAGTCGCTCCATAAATTGAAAAGTCATCCATGAAGATCTCCATGAATTGATCAATCATGTCGAAAAGATGGCATACATGCATCTTTGAAAAGTAGCAGGGCATTGCAAAGACCAAAGGGCATCCTCCTATAGGCAAAAGTGCCAAAGGTGAAGGTGGTCTTTTCTTGGTCCTGGTACAGGATCCGGGTTGTAACGAGTACCCATCAAGGAAGCGAGTAAGCTTTGCCCGCAAGCTTATCAAGGATTTGGTCAATGAAGGGAGGGGAAATGGTCTTTCCTTGTCATGGTATTTAATTTTATAGTCTATGCACGGACCCTCCATCCAGCTTGTTTGTCGGTGGACATAAGTTTCAGATTCAGCTACAATGGATGATGCCAGATTTCTTAGGCACCACCTGTGTGGGTGCTACCCAAGCAGAATCTGAAATGGGGTAAATGTCCCCAGCATCTAGCAGCTTGACAACTTCCTTCATTACTACTTCTTGCATGTGGATTCAACCTTCTTTGCATTTCTCTAGAAGGCTTGGCATCCTCTTCCGTGGATCTTATGCATGCATACAAATGGGTTTATTCCTCCTAAATCAAAGCAATGGTCCACCAATTGCTTTCTTGTCTTGCTTTTAGAACTACCAACAGCCTCTTCTTGCTCCTTTGTAAGGGAGGAAGAAATAATCAGTAGTGTTTGATGATCTCCCAAAACACATATTTCAGATTTTTGGGAGCTGTTTTGAGTTCCAATTCGTGGGTGAGAAAGAGGGCAGCAAAGGTACCTTGGTAACTTGTGGAAGAGGGAGAGGAGCAGGTCTCCAAGAGAGAACTTGATGGTGTTGGTGAGTGCCTTGCACAAAGCAGACTCCGTTGAATTTGATCTCCTTTTCCTTCTTTCTCGGTGGATCCCCAATCATTTTTAAATTGTGGTGGAGTCTTTACCTTGCGAAATGTTTGTAAAGACTCCTCCACCAGCTCATCAATGATGTCAACATGGAAACATTCCTCGAGAATTGAGGTTGAGTAACAAGATTATACACATTCAATTTAACTTTCATATTTCCAAAAGACACCTCCATGATGCAGACGCATTGAATGCATGCATTAGTCAGGCTGTGAATGGTCTTCCCGGAATAGAGGATGGCAAGTGGTACTTTTGGTTGGTTCCATGTCCAACACCAAAAAGTGAGGGTAGAAAAACTTGTCTACTCCTACCAAAACATCTTCAATCAACCCCATAGGTTTCCTTTCAGATCATCCTACATTTGTAACACCACTTGAGTGGGTTTCAATTCTCCCAAACCTAGCTTCTCATAGATGAATAGGGAAGCGGTTGACACTAGCACCCAGATCTAGCAAGGCTTTGTCAATGGTGTGCTCCCCAATGATGCAGGGATTGTGGGGATTCGTGGTCTTGCATCTTAGGTGGTGTTGCAATTGATAGCACTTGGTTGATTTTCTCCAGCAAAGGCCTTCTTGGATAAATGTATCCTAGATTGCCTTTTGTGGGTGCACACCTCTTTGAGAAATTTTGCATAGCGAGGGACTGCTTTGATTGCATCAAGCGGTAGATTAATTTTAACTTGCTTGAATGTCTCCATCATTTCCTCAATTTTTGTGTTTCCTTTGTCAAAAGGAGAAACTTCATTGCATGGGGAAATGGGAGGTGAGGAACAAATTTCTCCTCCTCATCTTTTCAACAATTTTGTTATTTTTACATTTTTCATTTTTGAATTTTTCGATGTAAATCAATGACCATATTGCTATCCATTTGTTGTTCTGCACTTGTTCTTCATCTTTTCCTC
This sequence comes from Chloranthus sessilifolius, assembly GCA_021018995.1. Lineage (NCBI taxonomy): Eukaryota > Viridiplantae > Streptophyta > Magnoliopsida > Chloranthales > Chloranthaceae > Chloranthus > Chloranthus sessilifolius. The sequence goes on from CM037586.1 coordinate 38,013,501, forward strand.
TTCACTACCCAATCGTGTTGTTTATTATTCTTCCACTTCTCAAAGTAGTCATGCTTTGATTTCCTCATGGCCATTTGAGGATTCTCCAACCATGAACTCCCTTAGGATTGTTCCGGGTTGGTTGGGTAGTTTACCCTCTTCTCTCTTAGCCAATGAATTTGAGAGTTGGCCCGAGTTTCTTCAATTTTTTAATGCTCGATTGTGAAGGTTCACGATCGAGATGAGTTCAAGATTTTGAAGTGAACTCAAGACCGCTCTTCAAAGGTCGGGGATCTAGGAGGGCAGGGGCTGGTGCATCGCATGGCTTGTTGTTGGTTAGTGCTGAAAATTTGATTTATTATAAAATTCTGGCCGATATGGTCGAGGTGCTTGAAAGGTAATTGATTTTTGCTGCATTGCTGGGGCTAGTAATTTCCGATTCCACCGAGATTAGGATGAGATCTCCATGGGTAGTCATTCGATTGCATCTATCCATAAGATGAGCTGCATGAGCTTGTTCCATCATGAGTTCGAAATTGTGATGCTGAAGGACATTGATCAATGGAATGAGTGGGGACCGCATATCGGACATGCCTCCTCTACTCTTGACCCATTTGGAGCTTTAAATGAGTCCATCGCCTATCAAATTTTGTGGTCAAATTATCCACTTTCCTTTCCACTCATTGACTTCATAAACTTTCCCTCTTGTGAATTGGGGATTATTCATCCTAGGATTCTCGGTGTCCCTTGGCAGATTCTGCTTTGGGTTGAATTTTCTCCAATCACCTCAAAGAGGTCCCAAACCTCTTCAATGCTTTTAAGTAGGTACCTCCACAAGAGGCATCCACCATGTTCTTGCCCTTGATCGGTTCCTTGATAGAAGCTTTGAACCAGCCATTTAGGAATTTGATGGTGAGGGCATTGCCTTATCAGCTTCTTTAAACCTTTCCCATGCTTCATGGAAAGTTTCGATTGAGTTTTGGGAGAAAGAGATGATGCTTTGTCTCAGCTTGGCTGGTTTTAGTCATTGGGAAATATTTTGACAAAATTGACATTGCAAATCATTCCATGATGTGATGTCGTTTGGTGCTAACATAGATAACCATGCTCTAGCTTTGTCCTTTAATGAAAAGGAAAGAGCCTAAGCTTGGTTGCCTCTCAGACCATCCGGCTATGTTAAATGTTGTGCATAAAGCAGAAATTCAACAATGTGTTTGTAAGGGTCTTCCTTACTCAATCCATGGAATGAAGGCAACATTTGAATGGTGGAGGACTTAATTTCATAATTTCCTCCGTGGGAAATTGAATGCAAAATGGGGAATTATAAGCACCGGGGGCAAAGTAGTCTCTTAACAATCTCATTCTTCACCCATTTCAGATGATGCGTGATGTATGTCGGTTTCTTAGAGTCTTTCAACTTCGAATTTAACGGAGAATCTCGATTGAGGGTTCTCTACCAAACATACAACTCGTAGAGAGTTTTGGTACAACAAACCTGTCTATTTAAGAACTTTCCTTTCCTTTTACATACTGTACGCATAAAAATAACAACAAAATTAATAAATGATAAATAAATGAAAATAAACATAGGTCTATCTATTTTAGAACAAACTTCCCGTGCGCTAAAAACTTGTTGTCGCTCCAAGCGTGCCATAATTGTGTGCATTATGAATCAAAAATTAAAGAATTAAAGAATGCTAGGTTATATGGATGTTAACTTATGAAAGGGATATCAGCACATTGGGGCTAACACTGGCCTGCAAGATCAGGGCCAATTGTAGCAAGTTTTAAAAGTAAGTATTTCAAGATCGTCCACAGAGAAGTTTGTCTAAACTGAGAGATAAACCTCCAGATCTGTGCTACCAGATCTGGCTCCATAATTATCTAAAATAAAGAATAGATAAAAGAGAGTGTTGGATTGTGTCACATTTAACTATAAGCAAATAAAGAAAAGAACTAACTACATGATCCAGATCCGAGTTGGGGAGATGTTTAAAATAAGACAAATGCAGAAATAATAGCTTCATGTACTTTAGCCTCTGAATTTTAATGGAGAATCTGTAGTTCAACAGAGCAGATTCAATCTTCATCTGGCTACCAGCACAGATGTAAGAGAAATAAATCCGAATTAAGGAATAGGTTTAGACTTATGGCTATGATCTGTCCACTTAAATGGTCACAGATCATCCAATAGTTGTGGCCTATTCTTTAGTTCAGAACATGAACATCAGTAAATGCTAGAATTAGGTTACCAACGCTAATTCGACAGGTGATGAATTAAGGAAGTTGCATGCGGATGAGTGAATCTAAAGAAGTCTAATGCACTAAGGTGAACATTCGGAACCCTCGACATGACTCCAATGGAGAAGACACAAATTACGAAGAACCTTTAAAATCCAAAATTACAATTCTGAGCACGGCTTCTTAGAGAGCCCTCGGACTTCATCTTGAATCCGAACTTGGAAGTACAAATCACTCACAATGGCTCTCAAAGGTAAACTACAAGAAGGGATTACGGGGGTTCGGATAAGCTATCATTTGGAATGAGGGAAACAGAGATGAAAACTCTAAAATCTGGATGCCCAATTTGGGCGAATGGCTTCTCTATTTATACTTTTTCCTCCATCCTGCGCATGGCTGGATTGACCAATCAGGAATGCTTTAGATCTGGATTGCCCAATGAGGGTTGGGCACGGGATCGGATCTGTTGGCCAATGGAAATGCTCGATCCGTTCGCCAATCAGGGCATCAATTACGTTATGGGTTTGAAATTGCTTTGAGCTTCGGAAGTTCCCGCGAGTAATTTAACTTTGGGCGCTCACATGGGTTGGAATATGCCTTGGATCTTGATTGGAACCTTCGGAATGTTCTGGTCTTTTGATTGCATTGGGGCATGCAAAGTTTCTGAAATACCCTTGGACGATGAAAATCCCTCGTAATGCCATTTCGCATAGTTTAAGGGCTTTTTCGCAAAGTAGTTTGGCTCCAGAAGCTCTCTTCGCAAAGCATTTTGGCTTCAGGAGATCTTTTCGTGGGGTTTCAGTTCTTGTTCGAATTGGTCTTCTCTTCTTTTCGCAGAGGTAAATCTTCTATTCGAACAGTTCTGTATCCTTTCGAAAAGCTCATTTGCAGTTTATTCTCTCTTCGCTTAGTCTCAGGTTCTTTGCGAATAGTAGAAGTTCTTTGCGAATTGAACTCTAGGCTCCCATTCTTCTTTGCGAATTGACTTTTAACTTGATTTTTTCTTTGCGAATGGCTCTCTCTCTTGCTTCAGGTCTTTGTCTGCTCTTTTAGACCCTCTTTAGCCATTGCTGAGGCTGTTTCTTCACTCCTTTAAACTTGACATGAGCTGTCAGCTTTTTGATCTTTTTGGGATGCTTTTCGGATTTGGACCTGTCTGATTGGTTAGCTGTAAAATGCACACTAAAGCACTTATTTAGTCTTCTCAAGGGTCTTTCAAGGCTCATGTTTAGGGGTGAAAAATGGTATTTTTCACTACTTAACACCTACATCTACCTGACCCACAGTTGTGTCCATATTGTACTATATTACTTTTGTTTTTACCTTAAATTTTAGGAAATTCTAGGAGATATGTGGAGTTTGATATTGTTGTCCTTGCTAATGTTTATGGGGGATCGGTATAACTTGTTCTTCTTCTATGAATTGTTGATTTGGCCCTCGCGAGTTCCACATTCGGATTTGGGAAGGCTCGCGCAATTCTCATGGCCCAATTCTTTCGCTGTCGCGAGTTTCAATGCTGCAGAATATCATGCGCACTTCTAGCGCTAACTCCCATAATCACGTGATTTTGGTCTCTCGTGATTCCCTTACCCAGCTGCGCGAACCTAATGCATTTGTCATTCCCCACATTGACTGCTGGGACTTGACGTTTCCCAAGTCACTCTCATTTAATGGCGGTGACTTGGATGTTGCTCAACCGTTTCATCTTCTACAATCCCACGCCTTTAAATACACAGGGAGGCCATGTTCATCTTCACAGCATCCTATCTCACCCTCGCGGTCCTTCCCTATTCCTAATCATGGTAGATGACAAGCCAAACGCACTGCCTAACAAGTTTTATCCGATGTGGTTGGACCCGCCGCCCCCTAAAGAGCCAGATCCCCTCCAACCCCTCTGGGATGAATTCGAGGAGGTTCTGCAAACCCTTGCCAAGGAGGAGGAGGAAAAGCTCCAGCCGTAGAAGAAGAAATGCAAGACCGAGCCATCCCCCTCCACTCCACCCCCTCCCCCGCCTTCTCCACCCCCCCCTCCTTCTCAACCCCCACACCCTTGATCTTTCTCCCTTTCCCTCTTTCTTTTTGTACTTTTCTTTTAAGCATAATAATATCTTCCTTTTCTGATGTGTTGCCCTGTTTTCTATTGTTGGAATCTTTATTTCTTGTGCTTTCTTTTATGTTGTAATAAATCTGCTGCACATTGACCTTGAACCAGTGAGGACACTGCTCCTCATAGGTTTGGGGGTATGGCAGGCAGACCCTGCCAATGGAACAGTTAACATAAGTGCAGCAGACTCATCTGAGCAATATGGAAATGGACCTCTGTTCACTTAAGAATCATGAAATTAAGAAGTTTAAAATTTATGCAAACATTGAAGATTATAGACTTCTAATATTCCACATTTCCTAATAATTTCACCAAGGAAACACACTTGTATCTGCACTTAGTGAATCATTAGAAGAGAAACAGGTGAGGACATACTTAAAAGTTTAAAGGATGACCATAACCAGTGAGAATTGGGCCTACAAATTTTATTTTTTTTAGGAGTAACTAAGGCATTTCTTCTAGTTCTAAGGACTGGCTGAGTCACTGTGCTCACTAGAAGTTAGGTAACTCCAAGTTGAAATAACTGACAGTACTCATGAGACCTAGGAAAGGATCAAGGCCTTCTCTTGGATAGTTTGAGCCTAAAAAGATCAATCCTAAAGCAACTGCCCTTGTCCATACCCCCTTTGAGCTTTAAATCCTAAATTTCTTCAAAATACACCTGAGTACTTGAACCTGAACCTAAGAACCTGATTCAACCTACCCTCACTCTGAGAATTCAGAAGGTAAAGGAGAAAGAGTTGAAGATGGACTAGCTATGGTCAGCATTAGGTGAATGGAGAAGAAGCATCTATTCTTGCAGAATGGTAACTGAGGACATGGTGGCATTTTAGAAGCAAAACAAAATAAAAGAAGAAAACTCCAAAGAAAAGAAATAAAAAATAATAATGAAGAGGAATAAGAGAGAAGTCAAGAGGAACCTTCATTGGAAAATCAAAATCAAGAAGAGAAACCGATCACTTCAAATCAAAATCTCAAAGAAGATGAAGGAGTTGAATTCAAGAAGGTGAAGTCATGAACCACCTCCCGCACTCCAATCGAGTTCTCAATTTTGAACCCCTTTTCAAACCTTCCATTCTTTTAACCATACTCCATAAGCCACATTTCAACCCGCTTTAAAAGCCCTTGTGATCCAAAGATTGAGTGAGTCATGTGAAGATAAGAAATTATCCAATCTATGGTGAGAAACCCGACAATGATGCCAAGACTTAAGAACTCGCCTATGCTCATGCTTACAAACCCGCTTGGGGGATGTAATTGCTTTGAGCTGTGAGAAATCGAACCCTCAACAAACCTTGACGAGAGTATGCCCTGTAAAAGCTTTCTGGGTCCGAACTTGAATGCATTATGTATGACCTTAACCAAATTTTCTGACATAAGGAAAAGCTCAAGGTCGACATGCACCGGTGCGTCAGGATCACAAATTATTTGGAAATTCGTGCAAACATGCTAATTATGCTTGTCTAAGTTCCTATGCAACCAATGAATTAAACTTCTTTATGTCGATTCATGAGTAGACTAAATGATTCCTTAATCGCCATTGGAAGACAAAGGCACTTCAGTTAACTATTTCATTGGAGAAGTTTGTGGGTGTCTTCACTGAAAACCCTCAGGAGACTTCACTCCTCCACTAGGGATCACCTAGGGGTTTAAAAGGCTTGGTACATATGCTAAATATATCCGTGCTCCCTACGAAAGTGGCATTTAATTTTTAGAGTAGATTTAATATAGCTTTGCCAAGGGACTAGCAAAGATTAGGTTTGGGGGTGTGTTAAGATCTGAAAAGTATCACTTTTCACCCCTTAACTTAACCTTTGATTAGACCCTTAGCCACCTAATAAACTCGTCTAAAGTATTTTGTTCAGGAAATAATCAGCAGTGAAATAAGGCCAAGAATCCTGTTATGGAGCCTGCTTTGGCACCAGATGCCCCTCAGCAAGAATGAACCTTGAAGCCTCGCACAGATCAGCTGAGCTTCCCAAGGCTTTACAAGCAACCTCTCGCACAGATGAATGACTGAGGAGCTTCAGAAAATCAACTTCGCACAGCTCTCGCAAAGCTCAAGAGTAGAATACAGTGCTCAGTGTCACGCAGTTCAAAGCAGACCTCTCTCAATCTCGTAAAGGTCACTTAAGACAGCAGAGGAGAGAGAGCTCAAGATGTCTCAGCATTGCCGCAGAGTCACCGCGAGGTACAATTTCAAGAAGAATCACGCATCACGCCATTCAAGAAAGAAAGCATCCTGGTAAAGGCAAAGCCAAGCTCGCAAAGATTGAGTGAGACAAAGAACCTCGTGCAGTTCAGAACTCAAAAGAATCTCGCGAGGCAACTCACGAAGTCCAAGTAAAGAGAAGAGCTTATAGCTCACGCCAGCTCAAATAAGACTAATCTATCACGCGACTGCTTGAATTGCAACCTCGCGACGCTTGAGACTGTATTTTCTATTCAACCTCGCGAACTCCAACCCAGCGAGAGCTCAACTCTCTACCGCGCGACTACCCGAAGAGCAAACCAAGGCAACCTAGTGACGACTGAAGCTTCAGTGTCAAATCATCCTAGTGAAGAGCAATGAGCTACCACGCGAGAAGTCTAGGAAACTACAGCTACCTAGCGAGGCTCTGAACCTAAACTTCCATCTCTTCAGGAGAGGGCATTCTAGAAATTTCTAGTGATTAGGGCACACACTCCCACGCTCAAATCTCCGTGCACACGCCCCGAGGCATCCAAGGATCAATACAAGGCCACGTGGCATCGTTAAAATTAGGGTTTCCTAACCCTAATGCGCCACCACCCCACTGCTATATATACCCAGGCCTAGCTTAGGTTTAGGCATCTGGGAACCTATCTCAGATCGCTTTTCTTTTCTCTTTCTTTTTAGCGAAGTAGTTTTCTTTCTTTTCTTTTCTTCTCTCCATAGTCCAAAGAATTGTCACTATGACTTTGTATATGTATTTGAGTTAGATTAATGAAAGTTTTGCAATAGGATTTATACTTTGTGGGATTGTTGTTTATATGTGAGATGCTCTGCGTCAAGGTCACGCTTGTGATCCCCCATTGCCTTGGCTGTGTTTCAAAGCAATGGAGGACTGATTTTAAGGGCCACTTAGATCCAAGCAACCTATGTGTCTGGGCTATCATGGTCTTTCAGTCTTAGCCCCACCACAGGACCTACTAGATCTGAAATCCCCATGGGAGCTTGAGCTGCTAGCCTGGTGAACATGGTGGTAGCAGCGATAATCTTGTTTTGTTTTGGGCTCCGTGAGGAGGATAACCTCTGGGATAGTCTGTGACCATTTAAGTGGACAGATTATAGCCTTAGGTTGATTCTGATCCACCGATCCAAGATGGATCCTTCTTCTTTTCACCTGAGCTTGTAGAAGCCTGGTGAGGGATTGTATAGAGGCAGACTCCCCCATATTTTTATAGATCTGCCATCAGATGTCGGATCTGATCTAGTTATAGAGATTGTAGGCTGGTGACTGGACCATTGTAGCCTCTCAAGCAATGGACAGCTGGATCGAAGGTTGTACTCAATCGCTTGCTGGTTCTATGTGTCTGGGTTGTCATGGTTTTCCAGCCTTAGCCCCACATATGGAACTTTAGAGGTTGAGGTTCCCTATGGATTCCTGAGCTGGTAGCCTAGATGAAATAGTGTCTGTAATGATTTATTTGTTATGTTCTGACCCATCCCTGGATAGTGGCTCCCCTATGGGATAGTCTATAACCATTCAAGTGGACAGGTTATAGCCCTAAGGGTGGAGTCATGGCAGTAGAGATGGGTTGGATCCTTTCTCCTCAGAGGTGATAATGTAGCTCGATTGTCGATTTCTATAACATCAGATCTAAATCTGAGTTATAAAAACTCCTCTGACCTTGGCTCAATAACATATTTCTCCCCTTTTTATAATTATTTTCCACACTCCATCCATCCTCTCAATCCTTTCTGTAATTTAGTTATTAGAATACTTAGAATAAGTGACCTTAAACTCCCCTCCTTTTAGGACTGCCAGATCTGTAGACAGATCTGGAGGGACTACTAGAGACAGCTCCCTTGGAGCCTTAGAACACCTTTTCCTGTGGGACAAACTCTTACTTATCAAAACTTGCTACAAAGGACTCTGTATCTTGCAGGTCTAGGATTTCCGAGTTGTGCTGATTCATCCCCTGTTTTATTCTATTTTTGTTTTTTAATTAACTTTCAACACCAACCAATAAGCGAAGCACACTTGAGATCAACAACATTTGTCCCAAGAAGACATACTTTAATGTGTCTGGCAGTTGTTTTAGCTCCAGCTCAGGGGGCTTTCAATGGAAGGCAACAAAGGTGCCTTGGTGCTTTGAGGAAGGGGCAACAATGTAGGTTTCCAGCTAGAATGTTGCACTAGGCCCATAGAAGACTCTATTTTGGTATTGTCTTCTGTCATGAGAACTTGGGCCTCCTCCTTAACCATTCTCCAAATATTTTCCAGGTTTTCAACAACATCATCCCAATCCAGCAGATTGGCTATCTCTTCTTTCACTAGGTCATCTAGTACATCTATTGCGTAGCAGTCCTCAATGTCCATCTGAGTCTGCCTAGCACCATTATACACATTTAATTGAGCCTTCATGTTCCCAAAGGTAACCTCCATCACCCCTGACCTACATTGAATGTAAGCATTGGCAGTGGCCAAGAATGGCCTTCCCAGGATGATAGGAATTGGGGTTTTACTTTTGTAAGGGTCCATGTCCCAAACTAGTAAATCGGCATGATAGTAGAACTTATCCACCCCTACCAAAACATCCTCCTCCACAGCCACAGGTCTCCTCTTAGACCTATTAGCCAGCTGGAGCACAACTAATATGGATTTTAACTCTCCCAAACCTAGCTCCTCATACACAGAATATGAGAGCAGGTTCACACTGGCCCTTAAGTCCAAGAGGGACTAATAGTATGGTTTCTAATTATGCAGTGTATAGTAGGTACCCTTGGGTCCTGTAGTTTGTGGGGCAGGCAACTAAATTTTTTGCCTTGGTACATATCCTTGATTAAACTGATACTAAGGTCTGTATGGAGCTGCCAACTGCTACTGCTAGGGCTGAGGGTATGTATCTTGTCTCCACCTCAAATTTGGGTGGTTTCTCCATGTGTATTCTTGTGCATATGCTTAGCATGTTCCAAAAATAACTCAGGGAACTGGTTGGCTGATGTACAATCTTGAAGTGAATGTGTGGGAGATTGGCATATCAGACATGTCTCTTCCACCTGTGCAGCCATCCTAGGCTGCATCACATTCATCAATTTATCAAACTTTAAACTGAGATTGTCCACCTTTCTTTCAAATTCACTTTGCACCTTAACCTCATACATTCGACCTTTAGGGGTGGACTCTTTCACCAATTTAGCTGGGGTCTTGCTGTCATTGCGACACAGTGACTCTTGCTGCATGAAATTCTCCCCTATGATGTCAAACAACTCTCATGTCTCATCAGCTGTCTTGTGGAGGTAACTACCACCATATTAGGCATCCACCATATCCCTACTTTTCAGATTAATTCCTTGATAAAATACTTACATAAGTTGCCACTATGGAATTTGGTGGTGGAGACATTGTTTTAACATTTCTTGAAACCTCTCCCATGCCTCATAAAAATCTTCAGTTGAGGACTGAGTAAATGACAATATGTTTGCCCTCATCTGACTAGTTTTATTCATGGGAAAGAATTTAGCAAGAAATTGGCTTTGGAGGTCACTCCATGTCTAGATGCTATTGGTTGGGAGCTTAGAGAGCCAGGTGCTGGCTTTATCCTTTAGGAAAAAAGGAAAAAGCCTCAGTTTGGTGGCTTCAAGTCCCAAGCCAGCACTGTTAAATGTGGTGCACAGTGCCAAAAATTGATCAGTGTGCTTGTAAGGATCTTCCTTACTGAGCCCATGAAAAGATGGCAGCATGTTAATGGTGGAGGACTTGATTTCATAGTTTCCTTCAATTGAAGAGAATTCTATGCAAAAGAAAGATGTGTAATCCCCAGGTGCATTATATATCTTCAGAGTTCTTTGCCTCTCAGTCATGACAGCTGGCTCAGTTTCAATAATAGGGGCTGGTGTGTTGTTTCTATGTCTAAGGACCCTTTCAACCTCAGGATTTGGAGGTTCCAACTCAGGGTTTAAGGACCTTCTACGAAGCATACTCACACAGAATCAATAGGTAAAGAAGATGCTCACAGCACAAAAAAAAAATTGCAAACTAAAATCACAACTAAACAGAGCTAGCTAAATTATTGATAGGAAATTCGACACAAATGAACTGAGTTTTAGGGTAAAAGAAGTGCAAACAGAGCTAGCTAAACTCCAGCTATAGCTCTAGATTTTCCCTGCTGCTGTTGTCCACTTCTGTAAAAATTCAATAAAAAATTAGTAGTACTTTTTATTCTATTAAAGACACAGCTACAAAGAATTTTTTAGACTAAATTAAAATACAACTCAGGTCTACTAAAAAGATCAATATTCCCCGACAGTGGCGCCAAAAACTTATTGGTTTATTTCTCTAGAGTGCTATCTTGTTATTAGTGAGAAAACAGTGGTGAACAAAAATAAATCAAAAGTAAAGAGATGGAAATTGGTTAAAACAGTAAGTCTGAAATACATAGCCTACAAGATATAGGGTTGTTGTAGTAAGTTTTGAGTAAGTAAGAGTTTGTCCCACAGAGAAACTGATCTAAAACCCAAAATGGGTTATATTAGTCGGCCTCCAAATCTGGCTATAGATCTGACAATCCTAGAGACAGGGAGTTGGGTGTCGCAACTACACTAAATTATCACTAAAAGAAGGGAAATAAATTGTAGTCCTATCCTAAAGAAAGGGGTTATAAAGAAGGTGGTTATGGTGTGTTAAAATAAGGATAAAATAATGGAAAGCACGTAATTAAGCTAAGGTTAAAATAGTTATGTAACTCAGATTTAGGGTTGTCTCTATAGCAAACCCTTAGATGGCTACAAGCACATCTACAAGGAAGATGTATCCAACTTAATCCTTATGGTTTGACCTGGTCTCTTAAGGATATAACCTGTCCACTTTAATGGTCACAGACTATCCAATAAAGAGGATCAAATCACATGGATTAAATCAGAAAACCAATCTGATCTAATAGAATAGACTAATCTTAAGGCTATAACCTATCCACTTAAATGGTCATAGATTATCCAATAGATGTCCTCCACCCAATGGATCAAATCAGAATATTAACACTATCACAGACACCATGTATGCCAGGCTACATGCTCAGGCATCCATGGGAGAAAATAGTTCTTGAACAAACTAGTGGAAACCATTGTAGTTCAAAAGTTATCTAGAGACTTTAAATGCACCAAAGGGCATTTCAAATCAGCTCAAGTCCTAGATGCATGGCATAGATTCAACAAAAATATGGACAAATAGGCAATGACAGATTGAATATATATTGAAAATACAAAATTTCATTGATCAACACAATACTTACAATGAGATTTCTCAAGGCAACAGCCTTGTGTATAACAGCTCATCAACTAATCCCAATGTTCATAAGACCCATTACAAAATTGATAAAACTAAACCTAATTGCTTACAATGGATGTAGCCAGCAAGTGCTGGGCTAAGAGAGAAGAAAAAAAATGGAAAAAGAGGTGATCAAACCCTAACCCTAATCTGCTCGAGCTCACAGCTGATATAGGTTGAAGGAGAGATGATTTTCTAAGTTTAAATTATAGCTTAAATACTCAATCCTTGATGCCTTGGCTAAGAGAAGATTAAACCTTAATTTTAGGCAGATGTGGCTTTACTACAACCCTTAGATGCCTTGGGATGTGTGTCTCAAAATCAAAGCCTCGGGATGTGTGCTCTGGACCTGAGGAAATCCCCAAAAGGTTCTTGGATATGAAATGAGAAGTGGAGAGCCCGAGCTTCATGGGGCTGATTTTGGTTCATTAATTCTTTTGTGTGGCTTACAGAGTCCTCACGGGGTAGCATTTGGCTTTGAAAGCTCCTAGCTCGCACAGGTGGACTTTGAATTATTGCGCAGCTGCTTTGCACTGCAATGCTATCGTGAGGATGAGTTGCACCGATTTAGCTTTACTCACGCAACAGAGCTTTAGGTTCCTTCTGTCGCGAGGGTCTTGCGAAGTAGACTTTGAATCTCGCGTGGCTTCTTATCAAATGAATAACATAGCTCTCTCAGTAGAAGGTTGAGCTTTTAAGCGCGTAAGAGCTACGCGAGGAGTTTTCTAGAGTTCTCTCTCCTCTTGAACCACACGAGGACTTTGCAAGCTTGCTGCTGTTCTTTGTGCCAATAGGCCTCATGAGATAGTGCGTGCGGCTGATATGGGATTTGTTCCTCGTGAGAGCTTCATGAGCTAGATTTCTAAAGGCTTAGTGCGCGAGAGCTTCGCGAGGACCTTGAGTGTTGATTGCAGTTGAAGGGCGTGACTGCTGTGCGAGAAAATGCTCTGGGACAATCCCTTCACTGAGCTACACGACTTCTTCATGAGTTTCCTTATGCTGCATGTAACATCTGTGCGAGGAAGCTTTGCTATTGATTTGAACAACATGAGATAGCATTTCTATTGTGCGAGATAACACCATTTCTCCTCTGCTGCTATGCATATGCTGCTGTTGCAGCCTTCTCCTCTCACATCCATACTCCTCTCATCTGTTGGACTTCCTTGGTCCATTATGACATGCAAAGTAGTCACTATAGTGTGTACCACCATGGTGTTCTATCATTATTTGGCTTAGCAGTCATCCTTGACTTGACTTCTCTTCTATTTGGCACCAAAGGCATGGACTTTATATTAAGCTGCACAAATTATTACTAACTACAAAACAAGCTAAACAAAGAGTTATTAGTCAGCAAGGTGTAGTAAAGGCTAGGTTAAGAGGTGAAAAGTGGTACTTTTTAGTGAATAACACCTGTCGAGAAGTTGAAATCTGAAGACTGTGTACCTGTCGATAGGTTGAAAGAACCTATCGATTTGATTTTTCTGAAGCCTGCAACTTGTTGATAGGTTGAAAGAACCTATCAAGACCTTCATCCTGGCAGACCTGTAAATGCTATTGTTTTTAAATATTCTATAGGTTGCTTCAACCTGTCGATATCTCCTTTCCTGATCCATCGAAAGAGCCTTTTATTCGTTTCAAACTCATCGACTAGATTATTCATCCATTCGACAGCTTCTTCTCAGAGCCCCGTTCCCCTTGTGCCCGATTTCAAATTTTCTTCTTCCTTCTCCAATTCACTGGGTTCAATTCCAAGTACTTGGCGGTTGTTCCAATGGTATTAATTGTGTATGGTCGACATTTTGCACCTGGTTGGAGCTAAATTGGTGCTGTATACTGCAAGATCTAAAAAACCTTAGGTTTTTTATGGCTAAGTTCATTCTTCAACCTCCACTCTGTGAATTCCAAGCACTGTACTTCCATTTTTAGTTCGTGTGGTAATTTGATTGGGCAAAAAGGAGATTACTATGAATTGTTGAGAGTTAATTGTGTGGATTGCTTGTCCAATGGATGACTGTGAGGATACCATAGCTGATCTGTTCAAAGCCCCTTCCAAATCCATCACAAAAACCCCTAGAAAATCCAGTAGGCTAGCCACACAACCCAAAGAGGATCCACCTGGTAAGACGAAACTCATCATGGAGAAACCTAAGAAAGCAAAGAAATCCAAGAAAGCTAAAATGAGTGAAGAAATTGTGGAGGATGTCCTTGAACCTAACCCAGAGGTTGAACTTGAAATCCCTGAGAACCTAACTACTCCCAATGAATTTGTGGATGATTTGGACTTCATCCCTGAGACATCTTTTGACCTACCTTATTTTTCTCAAGTAGAGTGTAAGGACACATTGGACTATTTGGTGAAGGCAGGCCTGACACCCTTGTTGACCCCATTGTAAGAAAAGGCCTACCCTAGACTAGTCAAACTGTGGTATCAGAACATCAAAAAGAAGATGAAGCCAGGGTCAACTAAGCCTACCCTTGTGGTTTTAATTAATAATTGGGAGCTGGTTGTGGATTACAGTGATATTGGGTTGGCATGAGGGGTACCATCAATTTTTGATACAGCCTATGGTCTAGCAGCACCTGAGAGTGTGTCCTTTAGAGCAATGGCCAAACACCTGACTTAAGGCATTGTGGATCTGAGGAGTCATTGATGAGAAGAGATCTAGACCCCAGCCTGTTGTTCATAGACTTAATCTTAAGGAAGAACATTTATGCCAATGGACATCTACAGGAGAGAAGAACCCCCATAATGGAAGCCCTTTATTTTTTCTCCAAAGAGCAGTTCTTAAATGCATCTCAGCTAGTATTTGAGGCAATGGTGGATGTAAATGACAAAATTAAAAAGGGACAGATGTTGCCAGGATTACCTTACAGCAGACTCATCATTGTTCTGTTAAGAAAAGGAAAATTTGTGATCTAAAAGGATGACCAGTGGAGAAATTGAGTTCTAAAGAATGTGGGAAGAAGGCCTGGTTCACAAGTAGAACTTTGATTGGGAAAAGCAAAAAGAAGCCAGGAGAGAGTTCTGGGGGAGAAGCACCTCAGGTGGGCAACTCAGTTGTTGCATCTGTGATCCCTACAGCTCCATCAACCAGCTCAGCAACTACAGCTAGGACCTCTACTTCAGTTAGCTCTGAGCCCACACCTATTGTTACCTATGCACCCATATTCATCCCTCTGACTGATGTGCCTTTGCTCATAGTTAGTTCTGATGTTGTCAGCAGTCCCATTCAATCACCTGTCATTCCCTCCATTGCAGTCCCCTTCCCTCTTAGCAGCTCAGTCATCCCTTCTACCATCACCACCATCACCCATTTATCATTCCTCCTACCATAGACCCCATCCCTACCTTACCTTCACTCCCCATCCCATCCACCTACCAAAGAAACTCAAAGACAACCCCTCTAGCTAGCTCATCCTTGAGCCCTGCACCATTTACATCAGTTGACCAAGTCACCACCTCTCCATCATCCATATCTTTTAATATTGACCCTACTACCTCCTTATCGCCTACCCATGCCCAAGAGCTGGGCCACTTAACCACTGAGGGGTACTCATCCCTAATTGACTCCCTTGTGGGGGACATTGGGCATGAGTACTTCCCTTTACCTGATTCTCCACAACCCACCTCTCCATAGCCTACTCAATACCAGCCTACTCCCACCCCACCTTTCCATCATGCACCCACATCTCCTTTCCAGTCCATTATACCCTTTCCACCTACTACCCAAGCCCAAATCCTACCAGAGGCCTCAACCCAAATTCTTTCCCTCCTCACCACCATCCTAACCCAACTCCAAACCAACACAACAAACCAAGCTGCTATGGCCACCTGTCTTCAGGCCATTCAGTGTACTCTCATCCCACCCACCTCAACCGGCCAACCTCTTCCAATTCCCACTACTACACCTACTCCTGTAACCACTTTTCCCCAATCCCCTCAGCTTTCCCCTATTGTGCTGACTTCCCCTGCTGAGGTGGATGAACCAATCCTTAAACTTTCCACCTAAGACTCTTCTACCCAAACTGACCCCATAGAGGCCGACCGACCCTCTTTACCTTTTACCTCTCCTTCCACCCCACCTGAGCCGATTATAGAGGTAGAGGAGCTGCCACCTACCATCCCACTTTCCCCCTCTCTCCCATCATCTTCATCCACTCCATACCAGCTGTTTGATTACCCTACCGAGAGGGCCATTGTCCCTAGATACTTACATCCTACACCTCCATTTTCCACTCTGCAAAGAGTCATGGGTGAAAATTCCTACATCAGGAGGGATGTCCTTTAAGGGATGGTTGTGCTAAAAAGTTGGGTAAAGTAGCCTTTGGTAGCTGAGATTGACCAATTGAAGCTGGAGCACAGGGTGGAGAAGCTTCATTGGGAACAATTATGCAGACAAGCCCTAACATTATATGATGAAGAGAAGAAAAAATCTGAGATGCTAGCTAGGCTAGCTAATACCCTGGAGGCAACTTTAATTGGAAAGATACCACCCTCAATAGCTGGGCTGTCCATAAAAGAGCCCACTATGCCCCAAGGCCGAACCAAGCCTTAGAGACCATCTGCAAAAAGGACTAAGGAGGGTGCTGCCAACACTGAAAATTTGAAGAGGAAAGAGTATGATAAGATTGTTGAGAAATATGAATGGGAGCCAATGCCCATATCAAGCTTTGACACTGACTCTGATTAGGTGTAATATAGGCCGTGTGTTTAGAGTCTGTAGTACTGTGTTTGATTAGTTTGTTTGTATATAGTTTTACTTTTGCATTTTGTTATCTCTATACTCCTTATGTATATAGACAATTATAATGAAATTTTCCTGTATTGTGCTACCTGTATATATCCTTGTTGCTCATGTGCCTTTTGTCTTGTGTAGTTTCATGTTAATTTTACCCTACTGTTTCCTTTTGTTGTACTTCCAAAGCAGTGAGGACACTGCTCCTCATAGGTTTGGGGGGATGGCAGGTATGCTAATGGAATAGTTAATGCTAGTGCAACAGGGTTGGATAAATTTTTTGAAAATAAAGTGATTTCCCACTTGATTTTTTTAAAAAAAAAAAGAAGAGAAAATTAAAAACTTTTTAAAACTGAAATGTGTTGTAACTCTAACATTGTCATGAACCAAATGTCAAGAATTTTAAAGTAAAATTGGTGCTTAGTGAACTTGAAAAGAGAGAATATTGTGAGGATATACCCCAGGAATTTGATGGAAGACCATACCCAGTGACATTTGGGCCTGAAAAATTTTCTTTAAAGAGTATTTTGGTAATTTTTCTGGGCTAAAGGACTGATTGATTCTGATCTTTCACACTAGAAGTTAGGAAAATCCAAGTTAAAATAGTTTGACAACATTCATGACATTGAAGAAACAAAGTAAGGCCATCCTTTGGACAGCTTGAGATTAAAAAGATCCCTACCCTTTGAACTGCCCTTGATACACACCATTTGAGCCTTGAAAATCCAAGTTTTTCTTCAATAAAAACTAGAAAATTTGAACCCAAAACTTAGTAACCTGATGCAGACTGACCCTCACTCTTAGATTTCAGAAGGTAAAGGTGAAGGAGTTGAAGAAGGTAGAGTTGGGTTAAAATTTTTGTTGAAAAAGAAGAAAACACATGAGATGGCAGTGGATATATAGTTGTGGCATTCCAGCACATAAAAAAAAAGAAAAAAAATATATGATGAGAAAAATAAAAAAGAAAAAACATATAAAAAGAAAGAAAAATAGAAAAGCAAAACAAAAATATGAAAGAGAAGTCACTTCATTAGGTATTTTGAAAAAGAAGAGAATAACCTGGCCACTTTGGCTCTGAAAATTCAAAGAAGATGAAGATTATGATGAGATGAAGAAGGTGTTGTCATGACCACCTCCTTACCTTATTGATTTCTCAATTTTGAATCCCTCCTTACCGTTTTATTCTTTAGAAACCTCACCCATAAGCCACACTACAACCCAATAAAAAGACCTTACTGATCTGAAATTGATTGAGCTGTCATGTGGAGATGAGGATTTGTGTAATCTATGGCGAAAAGAACTAGAGAATTTCAGGAATTAAAGCAATGTCTATGCTCATGCTTGCAGTCCTATTTGAGGGATGTATCTGTTCTTAAATTGTGTGAAATGATGCACCCTTCTATTTTATTGTGAGTGATAGCCCTAGTAAGACTTGGGTCTGAAATTAAATTTGTTTGAGGGCACTATTAAAACAGAATTCTCAAATTGATGGTGAGATTTACATTAATTTTCACACAATGCCTTAACATGAGCTGATTGAATGTGAAGGAATTACCGTGGAATTTCAGTATTAAACTGCTGATTTACTGCTGAGAATCCCCTAAAAAAAAAATTTGAATAAGGTGTGGAATGAATTTTATTTTTATTTAAATTCTGTTTTGACATGTTGCACTGATATTAACTGATTCATTGGAGAAGTTTCTGGGTACCTTCACTGAAACCTCAGGAGACTCCACTCCTCGACTAGGGATCACCTAGGGGTTTAAAATGCTTGATGCATGTGCTAAATGCATCTGTGCTCCCTCGACTAGCAAAGCATAGGCTTGGGGGTGTGTTGACTAATAATATGTTTTGAGTATGTTTTGTAGTTAGACAATAAAATGCAGTCATAGTGCAGATACCCATCTAAAAATGCTAGAGAAGGAACCTGTTGCTCAACATGTACTCATGCAGCCCAAAAAACCAGCCATCAGGCAGCCCACAGAGCTCTAGAAGTTTATGGGAATGCCATGGGTCCAACTGTGTACACATGGGAGCAAACTAACAATTTCATTTGATGAAGATTGAAACCCCCAAAGGCTGCTAAGGACTGAATAGAGGTAGGACAACACCCCAGGCTGTGTGCCAGCTATGGAAACAAAGGCTATAACCTGTCGAGAGGCTAATTCAACCTGTCGACAAGTTTGGATGCTTGGATATGAAGTGATCGACAAGTTCCCAGAACTTGTCCAACCTATCGAGAGGCTAATTCAACCTGTCGAGTGCTGAGAGTATCTTGTCGAGGGCTGAAAGAACCTGTCGAGTGCTGAGAGCATCCTGTCGAGAGGTTCCCCAGAACCTATCGAGAGCTTACCCGAAGTTGTGAGAGATTATTACATCCTGTCGACAGGTCTGTGGGTTGAACTATGAACCTATCGAGAACTATCTTCAAGCTATCGAAGTGCTGAGAGCATCTTATCGAAAGCTCAACTGGAGTTGTATAAGAAATTGATAGGATGAACTATAACCTATTGAGGGGTTGGCTGGAACTAGGACAGCAGGGAGGTTTTGAGATCAACCTGTCGAGAGGTTCCTCAGAACCTATTGAGAAGTCATCCAACCTAATGACGAGCCATTCAACCTGTCAAAAGTTTAATTCAACCTATCGAATGAAGCTCAAAGAAGCCTCAGAACCTGTTGATAGGTTCCTTGAACATATCGAAGCTCGGTTTTGGAACTTCTCAGTTCTAGCTGAGACTGCTGCTCCCTTCAATGCTTCGTACACACATTCCAAGGAACTTCAGCAACCCTTGAGGGTATTTTTGGAATACAAATGGGCACGAATGGGAACTCTCCAACCATTTTACATGTACTTGCCCAGTTTGGACCAATTAGGGGAGAGCTTTTAGAAGAGAAATTGGCCACATCAGACAGCTGAGAATAACAGAATTATTCCGTTGAGCTCTGATTGGCTGAAACTGATCTGAGGAAAGAAGGGAAGAGTATAAATTCAAGAGACATTGCACAGATGAGGCATTCATAATTTGAGAGAGCTCAAACCAAAATTTAAATTTCTTCTTCCCTCTAAAATTCCTTCCCTCTTCCTTCTTCCCTCTTCTCTCTTTGGACCAACCATGGTTGGCTAAACCCCTTTAGTAGCTAGGGTGAGGTTGAGAGCTATAAATTGAGAGGTTCAAAGTTTTGTATGGAGATTGAATATTGCATAGATTGTAGATCTGAGCACAATTTTCTATAAGCTTGTATTGAATCAGTATATTGTGGATTATAAAGTTGATTTTGATCTATAGATGACTTGTTTGCATTTGATTTCCCTAGATTAAATCTCCTTGTGGATGCTTCAGCTTGTAGCCTTGCATCCACAACATCTGCAATAGTTTAATTGTTCTAATTAAGATCCTTGAATTAGAGGAATCTCTAAGATGATCTGTGACCATTCAAGTGGATAGATCATAACCTTAGGATCACTCCAATTCTCTGATTAAGGTTGGATTCTTATACCTTGCATTTGAGCTTGTAGCTAGATGAAGGATTGCTGCAAATCAGCTCCTTATATTGCCTCTGAACCAACCAATTTGCAATGAAGACTGAAATTCATAGCTGCTACTCTCCTCTTTTATTTTAATCCTTTTCTCTACCTTTGTAAATCTATGTTTTAATCAGTTCTGGATCTCTTGATTTTGCATATTATTTCTATAGTTTTTAGTAGATTGACAACCTTTAAAAACCGCTCCTCTTTCCTTTCTTACCTATTTTTAAACTAGGATAGACAAGAGTGCCAGATCTGTTAGAGATCTGGAGATTTACCCTATTTTAAGACACATTTCCCTATGGACCTACCCTGACTTACCTTTAAAACTTGCTGCAATAGCCCTGGTTCTTGTAGGACTAGTTTCTTGCCTTGGATTCATTTTGCTATAATTTACCCATTTAATTTGCTATTTTAACTCTTTAATAATTGCAAGGTAAGCAATACAACAAGAATTCAGTATTCAACGAATACAAAGAGGAGATGATGACGCCGAGGAACTGCTTCGAGGACTGGCTGCTGCATACGAGACCATTAGGGCATGACAATATTCAGACGAATAAGAACAACAAGAAAGGCCGCCTCCTACCCCGAGCACGGTATCAGCCAGTGCCTCACCATTGAGACAACCTGCTCACACATTCTTTAACGAGGATTCTCTAGACAAGGTTTGCTCGTTGGTTGCTCCAAAAGACCGCACCATCAAGATCGAAGATCTCCCTAAGATGCTCGATGAGTGCATGGCCAAGAGAGAGCGCCCTGATCACTCATTCGGATTGGACAAATTTTACAAGGACGTCGAATTTAACTTACCAATAGGATTCATACCACCAAAATTTACCAAATACAATGACACGGGAAATCCAAACTATCACTTGGCCCTCTTTTGCAACGATTGTCGACCCATACGTGATAATCAATGACTTATTCGTTATTTTTAGTGCTCATTAGAAGGAGAAACTCTAGATTGGTTCGCGGGACTCCTGCTATATAAGATAGAGACATTTGACGATTTAGTCGGTCAGTTCCTGGACCAATACAAGCATCTCATCCAAGAGACAGTCAGTCTTAGCGATCTGATGGCGGCGAAGGAAGGACCCGATGAAGAATTCATCAACTTTATCGCCAAATGGAGGAAACTCGCTGCTAGGACTGGCACTTCAATGAAAGAGAAAGACTCGGTTGACATCATCATCGATAATACTAGAGAACCGTTAAAGAGCGCGCTTGTCATAAGTGATTGCCCCGACTTCACTACACTCTACTCTTGGGCATCCCAACTAACTTGACACATTAGAGGCAAAGACCTCGCCCTATCCATAGTTTCATCAAAAGTATGCTCTTCTAGTGAATTAAAGTAAAAAAATAACAAGAAAGCCTAAGGAACCAAACAGGTCAACACCGTTATCAACCAAGGATAAAACTCTGAGAATGAAAATTTCCAATTGCGAAATTTCGGGCAAAATCAGAATCAACAATGGTACACAAGCTAAAACCGAGGCACTAATCAACAAAGATATGCAAATCAAAACCAAGGCCATAACCAGAATCAGGGCCAATACCAGAACAAAAATCAATACTTATTAGAACTAGAATATAATGGAGAATTGACCGGCCCACACATAGAACTTTAATAATGTACCCCCACCGTAAAACTTCAACCCAGCTAGAGGCCCTTACCAGCCAAAGTGGGAACACTATTCCCCTTTACCTGATATGATCCCCAACATCTTTCATCTCCTTAGCACTCAGAATCTCCTTCGGGATGTGATTTATGATATGAATGATCGAAACCAAATTGATTGAGAGGCGCTTAGGAATCCTAACCTTAACAATAGTCAATCCCAATAGAATTTAGGGGTCATTAATAACCCTACGCCTAACCACAACCAAAGAACACCAGCCCAGGTCACCACTGTAGATCTCCCCAGTCAATCCTCCTTCCGGCCCTCCACCTTAATCACTCACATTCGACCCTCCAACACTTTGGCTACCCCTACAAGAGCTTCTTCAACCCCGCTCCCCTCGGCCTTGATCACTCGCATCGCCCCGTCGAGCCCACCTCCTTACTTAAAATTCACTCAGATATGAGTCCACTCCTTTAGGGCCAGAAGACCATTCCTCCATAGTCTCCCACTAGAACCTTCAACCCCTCCAAATCCTAAACCAATACCATTGCCACTCCCCTTATCTAATTCTGAACTCGAGTATGGAGATCATGTTCTTCAAATTGCAGCCTAAATTGCCGCATGGGTAGACAGTGTCACCCGAAAGACTCCAAACCAAGAAAACAAAATGACCACTGAGTGTTTGCTAAACATAGAAGAAGGTGAGTGAGAAAGGCATTTCAATTCGTGCGAGGCACTGGTCTCTGCTTTCCTAGAAGAAGAGGATTACACACAGTACCACTCACCGTAGAGCGGCACAGTGCAAGGACGCGCTCCGACCTCAAATTTCACTCACTTCATAGATACATCAATGCCTAGCCACACCGGGTTTGGTCAACAATCCACTTGCCCGATTCTTAAATCAGGAACCAATTATCCATCTTTGCCTTTCCCTTGAAATAAGGATTTCACAAATGCACAACCACCAGAGGGGAACGTGAGAGAAAGAGAAGTTAACTTGCCACCCCCACCTCACATTATCCCTCTACTAATCCCTACATCTCAACCACTCCAACCACCTGCACCCAAGGCTCATCGGCCAGGCAAAGAAATTACACTCGAGTCAGGGCAAGAATATGACCTTCTACGGCATCTCCAAAAGAACTCGGCCTAGATATCCATACTGGAACTTATCAAGAAATCGTCTGACCATCACCGATTGTGGATAAGGATACTTGAAGACACACAAGTGGATGAGGACACAATATTGGATGAGTTACATCAAATCGCCTCAGTAATGGCGCAACTTTCGGCAATCACATTCACAGACGCAGACATGCCTAAAGACTCCTTCCGCGGAAGTTCAGCTCCCATATACCTTATAGTCATAATTAGAGGATTCTCCGTACCCCATGCATTAGTGGATATAGGAGCAGGACTCAATATTTTCCCCATCACAATGTTAAAGATGCTCGAGTACACGGAACAGGATATCAGGCTTTCAACGCTATCTCTTATCGCTTATGACGAATCGCGTCATTTTGTCAAATGAATTATCAAACTCCAAGTTTTCCTCGAACCTGTAACAAAAGATGTTACTTTCCATGTTTTTGATTCTGCTAGTACATACAATCTTATCTTAGGAAGAAAATGGTTAGAGTCAATGAAGGCTGTCGCATCCACATACCACCAATGCATCAAATTCTCGTATGAGGACTCCATTGTTCGTTTATATGCCGATGCACCTCTCCAGTAGATGGACACTGATTACACGACAAGTATTCTGATAGCCCATGATTCTGTACTGAACACGGGCCATATTCAGAAGACCCAAATCCCCGACGAGACAACCATTGCAAAAGTCCATCCCCCTACCCCTCCTAGTTCTCCCTCGACGCGTCAACAATAATTAATGAGAAGAGAGGTTGGCCCAGACCTCACCAAACTCTATGACATCCACTCAACCGTGATAAAAGGTTGGGACCTTATGTATTAGCTCGGGTATGTCCCCCACACCGGACTCGATAAAAATAAGCAAGGTTGTGTAGGACCTGTCGTCCCAAGGAAAATATGCAAACACATGGGGTTAGGTTACCAATCGGGTGACCTACAAGCTGACTTATTCCCTACCTCACGAAAGTGGTCTCTATATGACCATTTTGTCTATGGGACCACTAAGAAAGCAGATGTATCGAGGTAGAAGGAAGTGTCCACTAAATTCCAAGAAGCAGAAATTGAATGAATGACTAAAGCATTCAACGATTTAACGAATCTGAATGACGATATTGACAAACCGCTCAAGGGAGTCAAACCCTTCTTTGACATTAAGGAGCTTACAGAAGAGAGAAAGGAAGAACCTCCAGGACTCAAGCGAAAAATAGGAGATTAGGAATCCATCGATGATGAAGACTTTCACATAGCAGCCTTGCAAGGTGGTGAAGAGCACTTACATTCGACATGGGAAGCAGATGACACCCCACAAGAAAATCTTAACTCGCATAGCTTCTGCCTTGGCCTTGGCCTTGAGGGATGGGAATGCCAGTGGGACTCCCCTTGCCTCGCTCACCCATACCAACCCTACTGCAGGGCATGCACCAATATATTAGAACGCTTCACTAGCTAGATCTAACATTTTGCAATAGCAGGAACGAACGATCCCAACCCCGTAACGACAGCAGCAAGTAACGACCTACCAGCTCGGCTACTAGCATAAGAAGAAAATCCCAACAGTCATTTGGTTAACCCAGGGGGAGACACCCACTGCCCTCATAGAGTTTGAAGAGGAACTAGAGCTAGACACTCCTCCATCCCCAGACGCGTCACAACTCTAAATGTTTTGGAAAACTCTCGAGGAAGAGTGGCAACCCCCTCCGAGTGATGACAAGGACTACTGGATAGACCTCCCTACACTTGAGCTAGTAGAGCAGGCTAACCAAGGACTTCAGGCATTGTCAGATCAAGAAGATGAATTTGATGCCAACCTTGATTCTAACTCTGAAGGATGGGAATGTCCTTGGGGATATCCCGACATTTCTCACCATTATCAGCCTCGCTGTCGAGCATGCACGTTCATCCTAGCATACTATGAAGTTCAAGGGAAAGAGCTCACTGCCCCTGAGGATCCCTTAGGAGGTCACCTCGACAGGAAGAGCAACCATATTATAACTCAGAGGATGATAGTTTGACCGATTACGATCTCCAGAGCTTCTTCGAAAAAGAGGCGATCAATGTGATAGAGGAAATCTGAACGTCAGTGCCGCTGTCACCCACGTCATTTATTCAAAAGGTCTCATTAGATGAGGACTCCAAAAAAAAATGCCAAATTCAGAACAAGTCCACATTTCCTGAAGAATCACCCGAACGGCTTCGACATCCGTCTCGCTCCCTTAATTAGAGGAAGCAACTCTCGCCTCTTGAGGCGACCGACCCTGTACCATATCCATTATCAAAAAAAAAAAAATAGGAAAAGAAGAAAACCCAAAAAATTCAGAAATACAAAATCCAAAAAAATTAGAAAACCCCATAAAGGAAAGGGAACCCTTCGTCCCGAGTCAACTTTACGACCAGCAAGGAGACTTTTCTCCTAAGACTTTTGTCCCTTCTCTCGCACAAAAACGTAAAGCATCCAAGCTAAACAATAAGCCAGTGATCATACCAGATGAGATACTTCGCAACTTTGAGAAAAGGATCAATAGCCTTGGCATTCACCTTACCAAAGATCTCTCGGTCATAAATTGTATTGATGAAGGGCTGCTACCTTTCGCAACATTGAATCCCCAGTGTAACAATTTTGTAGTATATGAGCTTACCAAGGATGAGGAAGGAACACCAGTCACCGAGGAGGTGCAGGACTTCCAACGTGTCATTAACTATTTCGACGACCAAACCTAAGCCGCCACGGAATCCACAGAAGAAATTAACTTTGGCACTAAAGAGAAACCCAAGAAGTTACTAATTAGTGCGACGCTTAACCCCAAGGAACGTCAACAAATTGCACAATTCCTACAAGAATACCTCGATTCCTTTGCATAGTCTTATGAAGATATGCCTGGCTTAGACCCAAGTTTAGTAGAACATCATCTTGTCTTAGAACCTGATGCAAAGCCAGTTAAGCAGAAACTCCGTAGGATGCACCCACAAATAGCCTTTCAAGTTAAAGAGGAAGTTGATAAATTGCACAAAGCCAAATTCATCCGAGTCATCCTCTACCCCAAATGGGTCGCCAATATAGTACCTGTTGCCAAGAAAGATGGTAGATTACAGGCTTGCATTGACTTCTGAAATCTCAACCAGGCATGCCCAAAAGATGACTTCCTACTTCCGCACATTTACACTCTAGTCGACAACACTGCTGAACATGAGATGCTATCCTTTATGGACGGTTTTTCTAGATACAATTAGATCAAACTAATAGAGTCTGACCAAGAGAAGACTTTTTTCACCACACCATGGGGAACCTATTGCTACGTCGTCATGCCTTTCGGGCTCAAGAATGCAGGAACCACATATAAATGTGCCATGATGGCTATTTTTCATGACATGATGCATAAATGTGTATAAGTCTATGTCGATGACATATTAGTGAAGTCCCAAACGCAGGCATGACATGTTGAAGCACTCCGACTGGTGCTATAAAGAACTAAGAAATATCAGTTAAAAATGAACCCAACGAAATGTGTCTTCAAATTCACTTTCGAAAAATTATTCAGTTTCATAGTTAGCAAGAGAGGGATCGAAGTTGACCCTGTAAAAGTCAGAGCCATCCTTGAGATGCCACCTCCCAGTAATATCAAAGAATTATGAGGCCTGATAGGAAGATTGCAATTCATCAGGAGATTTATCTCCTAACATTCAGACAGATACGATCCTTTCTATAGACTACTTAAAGGATGAATTGAGTACAAATGGGATGACTAGTGTCAGCAAGCTTTCGACAATATCAAGAAGTACCTCCTTAACCTGCAAATACTATCGCCACCAGTTCTCGAAAGACCTCTAATCCTATGCCTCTCAGCAAATGACAAAGCAATGGGAGTAATTCTGGGATAATATGAAGAAGACGATAAGAGAGAGAAGGTTATCTACTACCTTAGCAGGACGATGGTCGAGTACGAACGAAAATACACTTCAATGGAGAAGACCTGCCTCACATTGGTGTGGGCCTCAACCAAATTATGATACTATTTCAGAGCACATAAGATACTAGTACTAGCCTGAATGGACCCTCTGAAGTACGTATTCAAAAAGCCCACAACATCCTAAAAGATCGCTCACTGGCATATGCTATTGCCAGAATTCGATATCACTTATGTCACATAGAAGTTGATCAAAGGACAAGCAATCGTCGATTACCTCATAGATCTCCCACTCCTGAGTGATGAGCCCATACATGCGGATTTCCCTGACGAAGACTTACTCTCAATTCATAACAAAGAGCCCGATAAGACCTCATGAATCCTTTATTTTGATGGTGCTCTAAATCACAAAAGAAAAGGCATCGGGATAGTCCTCCTAAGCCCGGAAGGAGTAGTTATACCTAAGGCTTTTCAACTAGACTTCTCTGTCACTAATAATGTCATAGAATACGAAGCTTTCATAACTGGACTATGAGCAACACTACAATTAAGCGTTAAATAGTTGAAAACCATCGGCGACTCCAAGCTAGTAATCTCATAAGTTATAGGAGAATGGAAGACCAAGGAAAAGAGACTAATGGCATATCTAGAAATCGCTTGTTATTCACTGAAAAGTACCACTTTTCACCTCTTAACCTAGCCTTTGCTGGATCTTGAAGCTCACTAATAATCATTTGTTAAGTGTGTTTTATAGTCAGCAATAAACTGTGTAGCTTAATATAAAATCCCTGCCTTTTGGTCCAAAGAAGAGAAAAAAAATATGCAAAGATGATAGCTGAGCCAAAGCCTAATGGAACACCCTGATAGTGCTCACCATGGTGACTCATTTGTGGGTCATCATTGATCAAAAGTCTAGCAGATGGATGAAGTTAGCTGAGAATGGAGGAACCTGCAATAGCAGCAAGTGCAAGGCATCAGAGGATCAAAAGAATCATCTCGTAGAGTTGAGGAGCTCCCTCACGGAGCTAAGGAAGCAGTGGAAGCTGCCCTTGCATAGATAGGATGCACAGTCAAGAGGAGAGCAGTAAAGACATCAAGAAGATCTCACGTCTAAAAACCCTTAAAATTTATGCTCGCGATGATCGAGCCTTAAAGTAGCAGCGCGCAGAACATAGTGAGTCCATATGCATGAAGAACAATTTATCACCTCACGGAGCTCTCGAGAAGCCCTGAAAGAGAGAGATGCCCAAAATTTTCCTTTTGCAGCTCTTGCACACTCTGGTGCCCAACTAGTTACTACACGAGTGTAGCAGCCTACCTACGCGAGTATCTAGCGAGAGAGAACTTCTGAAGCTATACTGCATGAGAAATTCTAGGCATTCCAAATCACCTCCGCAATAGCATTGCAGTGTAAAGCAACTACACGATCAACTAAGAACCTACTATGCGAGTGAATAATCCTCCTAAGCCAAATGCTCCTCTGCGAAGGCAAAGCAACTGCATGAGCGAATTAATGCAGATGTCGACCCCACAAAGATCAGGCTCTCCACTTCTCAACCCTAACTTAAGGACCTTTTAGGAATTTTCCAAAGCTAGGGAACACTTCCCGAGGCATGGATTTCAAGGCACACATCTCAAAGCATTCAAGGGTTGTAATAGTGCCACATCTGCTAGAAAAATTAGAGTTAATCTCTTTTGAGCCAAGGCCTTATGGATAGAGTATATAAGCTGTACTTAGAGTTTAGTATTATCATCTTTCCTTCATCCTCTATCAGCTGAGAGTTTCAGCAAGGCTAGGGTTAGGGTTTGATCATCTCTTTTTCTTATTTTTCTTCTATCTTAGCCCAGCATTGGCTGGCTAATCCATTTGTAAGTAGCTAGGTTTAGTTTTATTTCAATTTTATAATAGGCTTTGTATACATTAGGATCTTTTTGGATGAGCAGTTGTGTACAGGCTACAGCCTTGAGATAGTTCATTATAAGTTTTGCTTTTATCAATGGATTGTTATTTTAATGACTAATTGAATCTATTGATCTTGTGGTTTCCTTAAATGTCTATAGGATCCATGCTTTGGGACTAGCTCATTCAGTTTTTAGTAGATCTATTATTTACCATCTGATTTCCCTTGGTTCAATAGCCCCATGGATAGCAAGCCGGATCTGTAGCCAGATCTGGAGAGCTCGTAACCCTAGGACTCCATGGTGGCAGCAGCAGTTTACATATTCTTTCTAAGAGATCTTTGCGGTATGGACAGACCTATCAGATACCCAGTGACCATTTGAGTGGACAGAGTATAACCCTAAGGTGGTGTCCAGCCACATGTCTAAGAAGGATTCTTCGCCTTTGCACATGAGCTTCTAGAGCCTTGTGAGGAGGTTTGTGCAGGAACTTGCTCCCCTCTGTTTTACTTGACCGATATTAGATGTTAGATCTGATTTCTCTGTAGTAATTGTAGCTTGAGGCTAAGTCATTGCAGGCTTTTTGTAGCAATGACCAGCTGAATCTAAATCTTTATTCAACCTATTACTGGTCCTTTTTATGGGCACAATGAGCCGTTGGCCTTGGTAAAGAACTTAGGACTTTATGGGTTAGAATACCTATGGATGTTAGCCAGATCTGTGTGTAGATCTGGGGAGCTTGTAACACTGGCATTACATAGTGTCTATAATAATATTCATGGTCTGATCTAGTCCAGTGGTTGGGGAAGTGATCAATCCACTCCTCTAAATTAGATGAGCAACTTCTAGCTTGATTAATGGGATTTGACAGACTCTATAAGATAGGTTGTGGCCATTTGAGTGGACAGCCTATAGACTTAAGAGCACCCCAAATGGCATGGGTTAAGTTGGATATTTCTACCTTGTTGAGATTAGTAATAGCATCTCAACAAGGACCACTGCAGAGATAGTCTAAATCTGAGTTACAATACTGCATTAACTCTAGCTTAACCTGCTACTTCCCATCATTTGTGTATTTAATTTTAGCACACGCCATCACCATCTTCTTCTTAATCCTTTCTTCAGGATAGGGCTATACTTTATTTCTCTTTTGTTAGAGTTAATTTAGTGTAGTCGTGACACCCAACTCCCTTTCTTTAGGATTGTCATATCTGTAGCTAGATCTGGAGGCCTAGTATTATAGTCTATTTTGGGCTCTAGATCAATTTTTTTGTGAGACAAGCTCTTACTTATTAAAACTTGCTACAATAGGCCCTGTATCTTGCAGGTCTAGGATGTTTTAGGATTATTATTTTTATTATATCTTTATCCTCTGTTTCACTTTGATGTTAATTTTCTTCCAACACCACATAATAAATCAACACAATCTGAAGCGACAATAAGTTTTTGGCGCCATTGTCGGGGATATTGATCTTTTTAATAGACCTAAGTTGTACTATAATTTCGACTTCCAAATTCTTTGTAGCTGTGCCTAATCTAGAATAAAGTACTACTGATATTTTTTAGAATTTTACAGAAATGGAAAGCAGAAGAAGGAAAAAGCTAGAGCTGCAGCTGGAGTGTAGCTAGCTCTGTGTGCACTTCCTTTCTCCTAAATCTTTGTCCATTTATGTTTAATTCCCTATTATTTGTTATGTGTAAATCTATGTAGTTGTTAATTTTTGTTTGAATTTTTTTTTTTTTTGTGAGCATTCCCTGTACTTATTGTAAGTGTGAGTATATGTATGGTAGAAGGTCCTTAACCCTGAGTTAGAACTTCCCAATCTAGAGGTTGAAAGGATCCTTAGACCTAGGCACACCACACAGGCCCCTTCTGTTGAAATTGAACTACTTATCATCGCTGAGAGGCAGAGAATATTAAAGGAGTATAATGCACCTGGGGAGTACACCTCTCCCTTCTGCATTCAATTTCCCTCTGTTGAGGGGAATTATGAAATTAAATCCTCCACCATTAATATGTTGCCTTTGTTTCATGGGCTTAGTAAAGAAGATCCCTACAAGCATATCGACCAATTTTTGGCACTTTGCACTACTTTCAATATTGTTGGCTTGGGACGTGAGGCCACTAAACTGAGGCTTTTTCCTTTTTCACTAAAGGACAAAGCCAGCACATGACTATCAAAGCTCCTAGCCAATAGCATACAATCATGGAGTGACCTTCAAACCAAATTCCTAGCTAAATTCTTTCCCATGAACAAAACCAGCTAGATGAGAACAAGTATTCTATCATTTACTCAGTCCTCAACTGAGGATTTTTATGAAGCTTGGGAAAGGTTCCAGGAGATATTAAAACAATGCCCCCACCACTAAATTCTAATGTGGCAACTAGTCCAAGTATTCTACCAAGGATTTAATTCCAAGAGCAGGGATGTGGTGGATGCTTCCTGTGGTGGTAGCTACCTCTACAAGATAGCTGAGGAAGCTTGGGAGCTGTTTGACATAATAGGAGAAAATTTCATGCAGCACGAGTCTCTGTCACGCAATGAAAATCAAACCCCAGCGAAGATGGTGAAAGAGGCCACCCCTAAAGGTGGAATTTATGAAGTAAAGGTGCAAGGTGATTTGAAGAGGAAGGTGGACAATTTGTACTTGAAATTTGACAAATTAATCAATGTGATGCAGCCTTGGATGGTTGCACAGGTGGAGGAAACATGTCTGATATGCCAATCTTCCACACATTCTATTCATGATTGTCCATCTGCCAATCAGTTTCTTGATTTTGTTATGGAACACCCTAATGCTGCTCAAACTTTTGGGCAACATCTTGCTAGATATTCTTGGAGGAACCACCTAAACTTGAGGTGGAGACAAGATTCATATCCTCAACCCCAGCAGTAGTAAGCGCTAGCTTATTACAGACCCCAACACCAGTTTAATCAAGGTTACCCACCAAGGAAAAAATTTCTACTACCTGCCCCCCAATCTAACCAGTTGGTCCTGCCCCCACAACAGCCCAGATCCTCTTCATTTGAAGAGCAGATGCTGGCTTCAATACAGAATTTGGGGAACTTAGTGTAGACTGTCAACTCTCATGGACAGAGCATTAAGAAGATTGAGGACCAGTTGGATTAAATTTGCAATGCTTTGAATAAAAGGGAGGAAGGAAAATTGCCTAGTCAACCCCTGACAAATCCAAAAGGTCAGTATATGATTGGTGATGCATCCTCTACTGAGGAGGAAGCTAGTGCTCAGTGATCCAAAGATTGGTGATAAGTATACCATATGTATGAAAAATTCTATTTTGAATTGTGTTCTTTAAAAATCTGTCAGTTGTGTTTTTAGTGTGATGTTGAATTGCTTATGTTGCTTTGTCTGTGTTTGAATTTTGTGATTAAATACATGGGTATATTTTTCATTTGAATTTGCTATGTGTGTTTATTGATGAATGGTTGAGGTGCCCTTATCATAGTTTGCATGCAGTTGAACTGAAAAACTATTTTTAGGATTCTGCAATGTTGATGAACTGATGTTAAAAATGGGCATATATTTTTCATGATTGAAATGAAGTACCTGTCTGAGGGTTGGTGCTCATGCATAGTGGTTGGGTGCACAACAGCATGGATGCACTAACCAATGTGTTGCATTGAACTAATAAAGTAAAGGTTGAGAAGAAATGTTGTCTCGCAGAGCTAGAAGGCTTAAACCTACGGTGCGAGCCATCTCTTGGCTTGCTCGTCCACTAAATGCCTGAGCAATGACTGTAAAAATGACTCGCAGAGTTACCTTTCTACTCCATGAGCCCAATCGGTGCATGAAGTATGTCTTTTGTGTTGTTCTGCGTGAGTACCGCGCGAGGTAAATTTCTGAAATAGCACAAGATCTTGCGCACCATGGCCAAAGTCTCAGCTCCGCAAAGTACATAGTGAGGCAGTTTGTTCTTCTGCGTGACAGACCTTCTCGCTAGATTATAATCCAGCTGCATGAGAAATCTACCCCGCGAGCACCTATTTCCAAGTGCGCGAATAGCGGGATTAGCTCTTAAACTCTGTGAAACCCCTCATTTTCTTCATTTCATCTCTCTACCCTAGTTTCCCTATACCAAAACTGAAATCCCCTCTCTTCTTTCTTCTCTACTTTACAAGCCACTCCACCTCAGGCATTTTCCTCCCACTATTTTGTTCCCCAGCTACTCCCAGTCACTATGAATAAGGATTGGGGGGATTTGAACCACTGTGCACATTTTTAGGTGGAACCCTAGCTCTCAATTGGTACGACCTCCATTTCTCTCTCTGCGCTGTGATTGATTTATTAATTAGAGAGAAGAAGGGCAAAAATTTGGTGCTTCTATGCTTATTCAGTGTGTTTTATATTTCTTTTAAGAGTAGTGAGCCCTACTTTTTATAAGTTGAGCACCCATAGCCACGGCTTCGAAATTCATTGATACCTTAGCAGTAATGTTGAACTCGTCTGCCAGTGACAGCCATGTGGCCACTAGAAAATTTATAAGGATTGTAGAGGCCTCCACAATGGAGACTTCTGAGGTGTCTCCACTTGTTGTTGAGCCCCAAGTTCCACAAGCCAAGAAGAAATCAGCCCCAAAGAAGAGGGCCAGAGAGCACCCCCTGCTAAGAGCCTTGAAAAATCAAAGAAGAAATAAAAAAAGGGCAAAGTTGTGGTCCCTGAGACTGAGGAGGAAGAGACTACTGAATACCTTAGGGTCCCTTCTAAATTTGTGCAAGCAATACAGCTGGAGGCTGAAACTAGTTTTTACAAAGCCTACTTTGAGGAGCTACTAGAGACCTCTGCCTCCATTGAATATCTGACCAAGGCGTCTCTGCTGCCCCTGCTGCGGCCCCCGATGCAGCTGGTTTTCCCAACACCTGTGAAACTATTTTATCAGAATATGAGATTGAAAACTGGTAATGATGGGAACCCAACACTGTTGGTATTGATTGATGACTTCGAGATGATGTTCAACTAGGCAGACATTATAAAAATATTAGGGATACCAGCCAGGTATAGCCCTGAGTGTGGCTTAGGTCCTCCTGCGACTGCCACCATCACTGAGATAGCAAGGGAGTTAACTGGAGGAATCACTGCCTCAGGTGACTCAATTAGGAAGAGGGATCGGCACCCCAACCTCAGGCTCATGGATGCAGTGTTGAGGAAAAATATTTATTGCTCTAGTCATGAACAGGAGAGGAGGTACCCCATAGCTGATGCCTGCTTCTCATTTCACAGGAATCATTACTTGGATGTAGCCAAGTTAATTTTTGAGGGAATTAAGGACCTATGTGAGAAGGTAAAAATAAGGAAGAAACCTCATGCCCTTCCCTACTACAGGTTTATTTTTGCATTACTGAAATTTAGAAAATACCCCTTTCAAAGGGAGGAGACAGTGACCCTGAATCCCAAAAAGACTGAAAGGAAATAATAGGAAATCAGTGGCACAATGATAAAGAAGAAGAAAAAGTAGAGGGAGGAGTTACTGAGAGAAGCAACCCCCACCATTCATGAAGAAGCTGCTACTGCTGATGCTGCTGCATCCTCCACCTCACATGTGCCAGCCAACACAGTCATCACCTCCCCAGCAATTCCCTCTACCTCCTTGCAAGCCCCAACTCTTTTACCACCACCTCCACCCTCAACCCAGATCTCACAGCCCCACACAGGCCCAATACCCCTACCTGAAAACTGGTAATGATGGGAACCCAACACTGTTGGTATTGATTGATGACTTCGAGATACTGTTCAACCAGGCAGACATTATAAAAATATTAGGGATACCAGCTAGGTATAGCCCTGATTGTGGCTTGGGTCTTCCTGCGATTGCCTCCATCACTGAGATAGCAAGGTAGTTAACTGGAGGAATCATTGCCTCAAGTGACTCAATTAGGAAGAAGGATCGGCACCCCAACCTCAGGCTCATGGATGTAGTGTTGAGGAAAAATATTTATTGCTCTAGTCATGAAAAGGAGAGGAGGTACCCCATAGCTGATGCTCGCCTCTCATTTCACAGGAATCATTACTTGGATGCAGCCAAGTTAATTTTTTAGGGAATTAAGGACCTATGTGAGAAGGTAAAAATAAATAAGAAACCTCATGCCCTTCCCTACTGTAAGTTTATTTCTGCATTGCTGAAATTTGAAAAATACCCCTTTCAAAGGGAGGAGGAGACAGTGACCCTGAATCCCAAAAAGACTGAAAAGAAATAATAGGAAATCAGTGGCACAATGATAGAGAAGAAGAAAAAGTAGAGGGAGGAGTCACTAAGAGAAGCAGCCCCCACCATTCATGAAGCAGCTACTACTGCTGATGCTGCTGCATCATCCACCTCACATGTGCCAGCCAGCACAACCATCACCTCCCCAGCCAGTCCCTCTACCTCCATGCCAGCCCCAACTCTTTTACCACCACCTCCACCCTCAACCCAGATCTCACAGCCCCACACAGGTCCAATACCCCTACCTGAGCCTATATCACCAATCACTACAACCATAGCCACCTCAATCTCACCACCAACTACCATAGCCACTGACACCCTACCCATTTCTGCACCCTTACCTACTTTTTCAGCCCACACAAGCCCACCTGTTAAGACCCCATACCAGAAGAGAAGAAAAGCTGCCAAAACCCCCACTGGACCCCAGCCCACCTATATCTCCCAAACAATTCCAATCCCTGAAACCACAACCATTCTAGACCCCATACCCACACCCTATGAACTTGAAACCCATACCTTTGAAATGCCACCCTTTGTACCTATCACATGTGAAACCCTAGACCAATCCATTCTATTATTCCATGACCATGCCCCATTTACAGGAAAGAAATTTTCTACTATGATGTCCACTATCCTAGGAGACATTAACCTAGAGTATACCCCTCTCCCAGACTCACCTCACCCTCCACACTTCACCCCTCCACATAACACATCACCACAGGCCACTACCTTCACTCATAGACCCACTTCCCCCTTTCAACCAGTTTTCCCTATTCAACCCACAACCACTACCATATCTGACCTATTACCCCAAATTCTGCACCTCCTACTCTCCCTTCATGCCAAAATGTTTGCCAATACCCAAACTCAAGCTACCATTGAGGCCAATCTTTATTCAATTCACTCCACCCTACCAAACCCTACATCCATCCCAACTATTTTACAATCCATCCAAACAACTTTAACCAATCTAACCTAACTTTCCCAATTGTCACCCCACCCTACATCAATCCATAATCCCCCACCTGCTCCTACACCCATTGTACCTCTCCCGGAAACTTCTCCCATCACCTCCAAAGATGCATCCACCCAAACAGACCCTGAACCTCAACTGCAACCCATACCTGCATCTACCCTCAATATCCCTTATCCTCTACCCTCCACCCTCCACCCCACCCCTGTCTTCATCCTGTCCCTTTCCACTACTAGCTATCACTTTTTCCATCGCTGCTTAGCCCATACTTCCTGCCTCTTGTAATCCCCAGCCTCCTTTCGGCACCCTCCTCTAGGCCATGCAAGCCAATGCTTACTTAAAGAAGGATGTAGTTCAATGTATGGCTGACCTCAAAGCTACAGTGCGACAGCCCCTCCTTGATAAAATTAAACTCCTGATGCTTGCTCATAAGGTTGAGAAAAAGGAAATTAAGCAAGGATGGAGAGAGATTATGGTCCAATACAACCAGGAAAAGAGAAGAGTTGAGAGTCAAGAAGATGTAATCAAGGAGCTGAAAGAGAGACTAAGACTGACTGAGGAGAGGGCGTATGATTATGGGGTGACTATTGCAGCTTTGGAGAAGTCCGTTAATGCACAAACTGACAGAGAGTTGGTAGAAGCTCTTTTTGAAAAATTAAACCCAGATGTACCTCTCCAGCAAACAGCTCCAGATGCAAAGGAACCTAGCTAAGTCAAACCTGGACTCAAAATCAAGGAACCAACCCCAAAGCCATCACCCACTCCAACAAGAAAAACAACAGCCAAGCCTAGGAAACCTACTTCAAAAATACCAATGTCTAAGGCTGCTACTTTGAAGTAAGCAAAGGGAAAAGGAATCCAGGAACCACCAAGCTGAAGCCAAAGACTCAGATGATTAATTTTTACACATGTATTTAGTTAGGAAGTAGTGTGTAATTTTGTAGTTTAATTTCCCTTACTTTGTACATATTTTTATTGTTATAATAGAATTTCCTTTTATTATGTGATTGATTAGTTCACTGTCTTTCTTTATTTTTATTTGTTTATGTGTTGTTTATTTTGTGTTGTGCGTTTTTCTTTCCTACTGTTTCTTTTCCTTTAATATCTCTGTCTTAGGACTGTTG
This sequence comes from Chloranthus sessilifolius, assembly GCA_021018995.1. Lineage (NCBI taxonomy): Eukaryota > Viridiplantae > Streptophyta > Magnoliopsida > Chloranthales > Chloranthaceae > Chloranthus > Chloranthus sessilifolius. Next base: position 38,050,499 of record CM037586.1, read on the forward strand.
TACATCCACATCTACCTTTGAATCAGTGAGGACACTGCTCCTCATAGGTTTGGGGGTGTGGCAGGACCTGCTAATGAAATAGTTAACCTAAGTGCAGTAGAATCATGTGAGTAAGATATAAATAGAGCCATGCTCACTTAAGAATCATAAAAAATGAGAAATTTAAAATTTTAAAAATTTTGCAGACCTTTAGGCATTATAAGCTTTTAAATTTTAGCATTTCTATGATATGAACACAAAGAAAACTCACTTGTATCAATACTTAGTGAATCATTAAAGAGAGAAAAAGGTAAGGACATGCCTAAGAGTTCAATGGAAGACCATAACTAGTGAGATTTGGGCCTACAAAATTTTTTTTCCTTCCTTTGAAGAGTGACTAAGGCAATTATTTTAGCTCTAAGGACTAGTTGAGTCAATGCCCTCACTAAATATTAGGCATCTCCAAGTTTAAACAACTAACATCACTCATGAGACCTAGGAAAGGATCAAGGCCTTCTCTTGGACAGTTTGAGCTTAAACAGACCAAACCCTAATCAACTGCCCTTGTGCACACACCTTTTGAGCTTTAATTTTTAATTTTCTTCAAAATATACCTAAGTACTTGTCTCTGAACCTATGGACCTGATTCAAACCTACCCTCACTTTGAGAATTTAGAAGGTAAAGGAAAAGGAGCTGAAGATGGACAAGATAGTGTCAACATTGGGTGAATGGAGAAGAGATACCTAAAGCTTAGCAGTGTAGCAGCTGAGGAGCAAGGTGACAATTCAGAAAAGCAAAAACAAACACAAAAAAGAAAAATACATCCAAAAGAAAGAAAAATAATAATGAAGAAGAATAAGAGAGGAGTTAAGAGGAAAAGTTCATTGAAAAAATAAAAAACAAGAGGAGAAGCTGGCCACTTCAAGTCTGAAAAATTTTAAAGAAAATAAAAGGTGTTGAACTAAAGAAGGTGAAGTCATGAGTCACCTCCTTCACCTACTGATTTCTCAATTTTGAATCCCTTTTCAACCTTCCATTCTTTATAACCTATTATATAAGCCACATTACAACCCAGTCAATAGTCCTTGTGATCCAAAGTTGAATGAGCTGTCATGCAGAGATAAAGAGTTGTCCAATTTATGATGAGGATTAGCCAATGATGCCAGAACTTAGATGCTTTACCTATGCTCATGCTTACAGACCCATTTGGGTCTTGTAACTGCTCTTGAGCTTGAGAGAAAATGGAAACCCTCAAAGTTCCTTGTAAGAGTCTGCCCTAGTGAGGATTGGGTTTGATGTTGAATGTATTGGGCATGGCCTATAACCTAATTTTTGAATTAATGATGAGCTCAGTACTGACTTACATGTGATGTTTTCCCTTATGAGCTAATTGGAAATGATGTGCATCTATGTAAAGGTTGTGATGATTAAATGTCTGTGCATATCATATGTTCAAATTTCTCACATTTTTGTTGAATCAAAGGTGAACTGATGCTCTATTTCTTGATAGCTGACTTGATAATTTTGTACTTTTGCTAACTATTTTGTTGAGAAGTTTGTGGGTGTCTTCACTGAAAACCCTTAAGAGACTTCACTCCTCCACTAGGGATCACCTAGGGGTTTAACAAGCTTGATGTATAAGCTAAATGCATCTGTGTTCCCTACAAAAGTGGCATTTAAATTCTTAGAGTAGTTGTTTTAATTTTTCCTTTGCTCAGGGACTAGCAAAGATTAGGTTTGGGGGTGTCTTATTCACTGAAAAGTATCACTTTTCACCTCTTAACCTAGCCTTTGCTAGACCTTGAAGCTCACTAATAATCATTTGTTAAGTGTGTTTTATAGTTAGTAATAAACTGTACAGCTTAATACAAAATCCGTACCTTTTGGTCCAAAGAAGAGAAAGAAAACATGCAAAGATGACAGCTGAGCCAAAGCCTAATGGAATACCTTGGTAGTGCTCACCATGGTGACTCATTTGTTGATCATCATTGACTAAAAGTCTAGTAGATGAATGAAGTTAGCTGAGAATGGAGGAACTTGCAAAAGCAGCAAGTGCAAGGCATCAGAGGATCAAAAGAATCATCTCGCAGAGTTGAGGAGCTCCCACACAGAGCTAAGGATGTAGTGGAAGCTGCTCTCGCACAGATAGGATGCATAGTCAAGAGGAGAGTAGGAAAGGCATCACAAAGATCTCGCGTCTTAAAACCCTCAGAATTTGTGCTTGTAAAACTCTCGCGAAGATTGAGCCTTAAAGCAGCCACGCATAGAACATAGCGAGTCCATATGCATGAAGAACAATTTGTCACCTCCCAGAGTTCTCGCGAAGCCCTGGAAGAGAGAGATGCCCAAAATTTTTCTCGCACAACTCTCATGCACTCTGGTCCCTAACCAGTTACTACGCGAGCGCAGGAGCCAACCTGCACGAGTATCCAGTGAGAGAGAACTTCTGAAGCTCTACTGTGTGAGAAATTCCAGGCGTTCCAAATCACCTTCGTGATAGCATTACAATGCAAAGCAATTGTGCAATCAACTGAGAATCTACTTAGCGGGTGAATAATCCTCCTAAGCTAAACGCTCCTCCGTGAAGGCAAAGCAACTACGCGAGTGAATTAATGCAGATGCCAGCCTTGCAAAGCTCGAGCTCTCCACTTCTCAACCCTAACTCAAGGACCTTTTGGGAATTTCCTAAAGCTAGGGCACACTTCCTAAGGCATGGATTTCAAGGTGCATATCTCAAAGCATTCAAGGGTTGTAATAGTGCCACATCTGCTACAAAAATTAGGGTTAATCTCTTTTGAGCCAAGGCCTTCTGGACAGAGTATCTAAGCTGTACTTAGAGTTTAGTATTGTCATCTTTCCTTCATCCTCTGTCGGTTGAGAGTTCCAGCAGGCTAGAGTTAGGGTTTGATCATCTCTTTTTCTTTTTTTTCTTCTCTCTTAGCCTAGCATTGGCTGACTAATCCTTTTGTAAGTAGCTAGGTTTAGTTTTATTTCAGTTTTATAATAGGCTTTGTATACACTGGGATCTTTTTGGATGAGCAGTTATGTACAGGTTGTAGCCTTGAGACAGTTCATTGTATGTTTTGCATTTATCAATGGATTATTGTTTTAATGACTAATTGAATCTATAAATCATGTGGTTTCCATAGATGTCTATAGGATCCATGCTTTGGGACTAGCCCATTCAGTTTCTAGTAGATCTATTGTTTACCATCTGATTTCCCTTGGTTTAATAGCCCCATGGATAGCAAGTCGGATTTGTAGCCAGATCTGGAGAGCTCGTAGCCCTGGGACTCCATGGTGGCAGCAGCAGTTTACATGTTCTTTCTCAGATCTCTGTGGTATGGATAGACCTATTGGATACTCTATGACCATTTAAGTGGACAGAGTATAACCGTAAGGTGGTGTCCAGCCACATGTCTGAGAAGGATTCTTCTCCTCTACACATGAGCTTCTAGAGCCTTGTGAGGAGGTTTGTGTAGGAATTGGCTCCCATCTATTTTACTTGACCGATATCGGATGTTAGATCTGATTTCTCTGTAGTAATTATAGCTTGAGGTTGAGTCATTACAGGCCTTTTATAGCAATGACCAACTGAATCTAAATCTTTATTCATCCTATTGCTGGTCCTTTTTGTGGGCACAGTGAGCCGTTGGCCTTGGCAAAGCACTTAGGACTTTATGGGTTGGAATACCTATGGATGTCTACCAGATCTGTGCGCAGATCTGGGGAGCTTGTAACACTGACATAGCATAGTGTCTGCAATAATATTCATGGCCTGATCTGGTCAAGTGGTTGGGGAAATGATCAGTCCACTCCTCTGGATTAGATTAGCAAATTCTGGCTTGATCAATGGGATTTGACAAACTCTATAGGATAGGTTGTGGCCATTTGAGTGGACAACCTATAGCCTTAAGAGCAGCCCAAATGGCATGGGTTAAGTTTGATATTTCTACCTTGTTGAGGTTAGTAATAGCATCTTAGTAAGGACCACTGCAGAGACAGTCTAAATCTGAGCTACATTACTGTATTAACTCTAGCTTAACCTGCTTACTTCCCATCATTTGTGTATTTTATTTTGGCACACACCATCACCATCTTCTTCTTAACCCTTTCTTTAGGATAGAGTTTCACTTTATTTCTTTTTTGTTAGGATTAATTTAGTGTAGTCGTGACACCCAACTCCCTTTCTTTAGGATTGTCATATCTGTAGCCAGATCTGGAGGCCTACTATTATAGCTCATTTTGGATTCTAGATCAATTTCTCTGTGGGACAAACTCTTACTTATCAAAACTTGCTACAATAGGCCCTGTATCTTATAGGTCTAGGATGTTTTAGGATTGTTATTTTCACCATATCTTTATCCTCTATTTCACTTTGTTGTTAATTTTCTTCCAACACCACATAATAAATTAGCACAATCCGAAGCGACAACACCGCTCAATATTTGGTAAAGAAACTTGAAAGAATCTCTTCCACACATATCCCTAGGTTAGTAAATGAGCTCGTAGACTCCCTTGCCATGTTAGCCTCAATCATCCAAATACCCATCGGATAATGTACCAAGACCTTTTTCATCCAAAAGCTGATAGCAACCACCCATGAGATAGCATGGACCGTCAAGAGAGAATTGCCAATCCTCCCCACAAGCACAGGACCAAATGAAGTAATCGCTCTGAAAAATCACGTCAACGTAAAAACTAAAGTCGCTATGTTCAGATTTAAAAAATTACAAATCGATGACGGACAACTATGGTATTTCAACATCTGGAACTTCTTGAAGCTTTAACAAGTTCCTCCATATGCCACAAAGATCGAACGGAAGACTATAAGGAACTGATGCGCCCGATTCTGCATACTTGACGAAATACTATACAAAGAAGCCTCACCAAAGGAGTACTGCTACGATGTGTCATGATTGTCGAAGGGCAATACATCATCCGAGAAACACACGCCAGTGCCTGTGGCACCCACGTCGACAGACAGAGACTCGCTGATCAAATCACACGGCAGGGCTAGTTTTGGCCGACAATGATAGGAGATTGCCACCTCTACGTCCAATTCTATAAGCAATGCCAAGAACACGCCGCATTTATCAAGGCTCCATTAGTTGCATTGAAACTATGACCTCGCCGTGACCATTTTCGATGTGAGCCTTTGATGTCATCGAACCTTTCACAGATACAATTGGAAACACTCACAAGCATGTGTTCATACTTATGGCAACTGAGTACTACACCAAATGGGCAAAAGCTGAATCCTATGTAAGAATCACCACTTCAACATTCATGAGGTTAATCATTTGGAATATCATCACCAGATTTGGAGTACCTAGATGTTTGTCACCGACAACGGACCACAGTTCATCGCAGAGAAGATGAAGAAATTATGCAAGAAGTTCGATATCGATCTACACCACTCATCACCGTTCTACCCTCAAGGAAATGGACAGGCAGAAGTTATACACCAAATGCTGATTTGAATTCTGAAATGCACGGTAGAAATAAGCAATGGAGCCGACTGGCTCGAACGACTATCAGAAGCACTCTGGGCCTATAAGACCTCTATTAGTACAACCACTGGCTAAACTCCCTACCTCCTTACTTACGGGATGGAGGCAGTCTTACCCTATGAGATACAACTACCATCCTTACAGATTCAACTCAATGATGAGCTATCCTTAGACGAGAGGAGAATTTCCCTACTCGCGCAGCTGGAGTAGCTTGATGAGACATGTCTAAGGGCAGCTGATCATGCTCAGGTATATCAGAGGAGAGTGGCCAGGGCTTATGATAAGAAAGTCCTCAAATGAACTTTTAATATCGGAGAATTAGTCTTAAGGAAAATCATACCTTCTAAGCATGCCCATCCGAAAGGAAAACTGAAATCGAACTGGGAAGGCCCTTATGTTATAACAACCGCATACCCTAGAAATGCATACAAACTGGCGAACCATGATGGGGAAGAACTTCCTAACCCTTGGAAGGCCATGTACCTTAGAAAATACTACCTTTAGCCATGTGATCAGCACATCCCATGGATAAATACTTATACTTTTATCACCCCCGTAGTTGTCACCCATTCATTGGTCGTACATCGTCAATTCTCAGAATATCCTTAAGACCTCCAATTTATCGCCCACTTTCTTATTTGGGCAATCTGATTGAAGGACTAGTGATATACCTAACCTCTTTCAAAAGCATAAGTAACACCCGATTCTCATTTCCCCTTCCCCCGCCATTGGAGGAGATGTTAGAGAAAAAAAATGAAGATGTCAGGCTCAATTAAAACTCATTATTCTTACGCTAGCAGGATGCTTTCAAATATACATATATAAAAAAAAATCGAGTGAGAGCATTACGATGAATGAACAAGTCAATGAGCTCAGGGAAGCATAAGCAGGCTGTGAGGATGTCTCTAGTAACTCTACTAGAAATGTATAAGCAAGCTGCGAGGGCATCCCTGATGTCCCCATACTACTAGATGTCGTCGTAAGGTGGCGGAAGGAGGACAAACTCCTGCTAACCATAGAATGTGAGATTTTGATGGCACCGAAACATGACGAAGAGCTCAATCATGGCACCTCGTATCTCTCAGAGAAAAAGATTATTACGCATCCATTTTGGAAAGCATTAGATACAAGCTATTCCCTACATCACTGAGCCTTACACCGCTCTTCTACTTTTTACTTTGTTTTCGGATGATAAATCAGAAGCCTTATGGGATACTCCTAGGAATGAAGCCTTAAACTGATGAATGATGACTGATACAATCACTTACTATACCTACCGTAGTTCTCCCTAATAACCACCGGATAGGGCGACCACCACCCTATGATAGATCCCTGTATACAATTGACCTAATCAAAATGACCTCTCGTAGTTCGATGACAGTACTGATGAACTTTTCTTCAAAACTAGCTCACCAAATATCCATGGCTGCTTATAAACCCAAAGTGCTTATCAAAAACCCAGAAAAGCTCCATTGCATCTTCACACTGGGGCATTTTTTTCATCAGAAGGAGAATCACATTAGAAGTGCTGACTCGTCCACAGAGAAGATGAGGAATAATGAAGTCACCATCCGAAGAATGCTACCAAAGATACCATACTGACAATCCTACTACGCTCCTAAACTGGGGCTTTTTTATTTTTTATTTCTATCTTAGTTATTTACTTTCCCTGTTGCATTCTTTTTATTTCAAAAAAAAAGAAGAAAAAAAGAAAGGACAAAAAAAGTGAGAAGCAAAGAAAAATAAAAATAGAGACCACATATCCATCTTTTTTCTTCCAGACCCCAGTGTGAGGCACTTACCCCCCTTGACAACTAGCAAGGGGGAGAATAAAAATTTTCGTCCGACACGCCGCCTCCAATGCCTCAGTCTGAGTCCTCTGCGTGACCATCATCTCAACGAACAGGTCCTCATGACTCTGCGTCTCCCTAAGGATCCGTCTCGCCTCAGGAGTGGCACGCGCTCGTGCCGCCTCTAGACGCGCCTCCTCAAGCTGACGAACCTATGTAACCAGACCAAGTAAATAAAAAAACTAACATATCTATACAAACATTGGTAAGAAAAAAATTAATTAATTCAAGAAAAAAATCGTACCAGATCAACCCGCTCCTCTAGAAGGTGCTCAACCATCACAATGGTCACTGGATCAGCAGGTGGCACAAAAGGAACAACAAACATGGGCGGCTGTAATGAGAACAAACAAATGCATTAGATAACACTGCAATGAAAAATAAACTATGAACATAATAACTAAAGCATACATGAGAAGCAATAGGAGCAGACCCCTGAGGGGAGCCACAAGAGCGGAGTCCGAAACAGCCTGCACAAAAATAGAAAAATCGAACAAGCCAACACAAAATATGTTAGAACAAAATAAATGAAATGACCTAAGCTGAATTACACCGAACTAGAAATTATATGTGACTCTTGGGGCGAGAGGCAGCAGTCGCCTGCCTCGTCTGAAGGTCCTCGGCAACCTGACGCTGAAATACCAATACAATGTTAGTAGACTATTAAGAGAAGCAAAATAATAACACCCAATGAACTAATATAATTATACAAATGAGTCAAAAGATTGAATGAGACTTACCCAGTGCTCCAGCTCAGCCTGAAGATGAGCCATCGCTGGATCCTCCCGACTAGAAGAGGCAACTGAAGAGGGATCAAATGCCAGAATGGGGCCTCCAGCAACAAGCTCGGCTCTCTATGAATAACAATAAACACATAAGTTGGCAAGCTCACGGCACTAATAATTAATAAAACCTAGGAAGACACTTACCAATTGATCAATCTCGGATCGTAGACTGGCCTCCACCTCCCGGCCAGCCTGCTACTGACCATGTAACAACTTGACCATCACTACATGACTAGCGACCTCAACCTCCCTCTTGGACTAGCCAAAATAAAATGAGAAATAATGACTACATCAGAGAAATGGGAAGACTAAGTCAACATAATATATAAGCAATTAAACTAATAAACTAACTCACTAGGAGCCGTCGAGTCTTCGCTAGCCGAGCCCCCATCTCATCCTCTGCTCCCCTAGCCTGAGCAACTGAGGTGGCTAGAGAGTGCGACATCTCCTCATTAGGAGGAGGAGCACACCCCGTCTGCTCCATCGCCCTATGAAGGGCATCCAATGCCCCCTGTTGATTTATGATTTGCATGTTTTAGGTATGAGCATGCGTGTGTGAGAAGGGGACTAGCTCGAAGTAAGAAGACTTCATTTTGGCGTCAAGTCGAGGTAGGGAAAACTCCGCAACATATGCATTTGATTTCAACTATCATGAATTTTGTGTTGCGATAGAAATATGTGTCATTTGTGAAAAATATAATTTATTTAGCATGAACTTCTTTCATGATTTTAAATATGGAAAGTGAAATGCGTATGTGCACTCAGATTTTTGTGTGTAAAATCAACCATGTGCGTGTGTGACATTAAGAAGATGTGAATAAATGTGTGTGGAAGCTTTGAAACTTCAAACCTAATTATAAATTACTACATTTCATGGTGATAAACTATAAGTTATTTTTGTACTTTGATTTAAGGTTTATGCGTGATACCCAACCGACGTGGCGGGATATCCGTGACCGATGTGACAGAATATTCGTGACCGGTACGGCGGGATATCCGTACAACTGTGCTTCGGGACAGATAGGTATCCGTTCATTCCTTACCCATAATGGTATACTTCCTTTGGCACAAGCTTCCCTCATACGAAGGGACTTGGGCATCATGTGAATGGTTCATTGAACGACGATGGTGGGTATTCCCATCAGTATAATATTGCGACTCTCGATGCTATATATGCTTGGGGGAGGATTTAAGTTATCTGTTTAAGTTTCTTCTTGCGTATTGTGAAAGCTTTGAAAATCATGTGTTAAACTTTGAAAGTTATATTTAATATCAGTTTTGCTTCAAGTCAAATATCTTAAATTGTAAATTTTTTTTTGAAAAATATGTTCGATTATGTCATGAGAAATACGTGTGATGTGATAATATGCATGCTACTGATATTTCCTTACCAAGTGTAGACTATTAGCTCATCCCTCGACTATACGTCACAGGTATAGGAGTGGATCAGGATCCGACATCGGGAAAAGGCTTAGGATCTCCTGTTTGGAGAATTCTACCCTAGGTGAGGACTTGGACTAGGCACGTTTTGGGTTTGTATGGTGGATTTTGAGAACTTTAGATTTGGACTTGATATGTTCGGGGATTTAATACAGGTTTTGTAAGTATGTTTTGGAAAGCCACTGCTTAGGTGATGGTCGTCCATCACCGGTGGTTTCTTCTAACCTTTGTATTAGATGATAGATGTTGTGTATAAAGTAGAAAGATTTAGTTTTGCCTAGTGATATCTAAATTCTATTTTCACGCATGTATGATATCTGCTTTGACTTCCACGCTTATACGTGGATATACTAAGTATTTCTATATTTGAATTGTGAAGTGTGATCCGACGGTCCGGTTTTCCTCGAGTTTAAGGTGTAAGAAAGGAAAAAAAATATTGTATAGGGTTTTGTGTGGAAACGGAAAAAATCAGGCTGCCACAATCATTGACTCAAGAGGTGACCTAGGGAGTGTGTGGGAAGGATTGTGAAGAGTGTGAGAGACCCATGTTGAGATCGCCATGAAGCGTGGAGCGTGAGTTGTGTTTTTAGAGAGGATTCGAGGATGAGTATGTTTCGATACGAGTGCGCGAGGGTGGACCTCAAGCATTGTCAATTCATGTAGAAGAGGCATTGAAAGATGCACTCATTCTAGCAAGAAATCCATAAAGATTAACGAGGTAAGATCTTGTGGCTTAGAGTGAATTTATTATGAATTAATGGTCATGAATAAGGGCAATTAATGCCCTAAATGTATTGCATTTATTGTGTATGAGAAATAGGTGAAAGGAGAAAAAGAAAGAGAGTCATAAATTTAGAAGAAACCCCAAAATCCTGAAAGTCGCTCACGCGACTTTGATACTCGATCGCGCGAATTGAACTCGCTCACGTGAGATGAGTTTAGATTAGGCATGAAAAATACTTGAACAGCTCATGACCTTAGAACTCACGCCGATTGTCTGCATTGTGAAGCGAGAAAGAAGGCAAAGAGCACAGTCACTCGAGCGAGCTCGCGTGACTATTAGGTGCCATGTGACTCGCTCGCGTGTGCGACTGAGGAAGTTTGGGAAAATTTAGATTTTTCTTCGAGAATCTTTTGAATCTTTTGTGTGTGTGATCTTATAAGCATTACTTAGTGACTTTTGCATACCTTGAAATATAGGTTGTGAATCGGATATGTGCCTAAAGATCTTTGCTTCGTCTTGAGTGATTTGACGTGTTTCTGTAAGAGGTAGGGGAAATTTAATAACATGGCCTTCGATATAAAATGTGCAGATAATATGAATGTCATAAGCATATGTGTGTGTGTGTGTGAACATGATAAGTGTGCGTAAACATGATAAGTATGTAAACATTATAAGAAACATGTGCGAAGGAGATTAGTATGATGAGCAAGCGTGTGTGAATATGATGAGAAAGTGCGTGTGAATGTGATAAGCGTGTTTGTGAATGTGACAAGCAAGTGCTAAACTCCACATCTAGTTACAAATTAATAACACTGATCAATTTCATGGTGATAAACTATAAATTAAAATCTGCACAATGATTTATGATTTCCGTGAAATGAATCCCTATAGTGTATCCGGTACGGCATATATTCACACTTGGACCGGCCAATGGTCAATACGTGGCACAAGTGACCCTGTTAACATAGCTCAAGCACTTGGCATCTTGGCAGAAGTGACCCTGTTAATTTAATTCAGGGGCTTGGCTATCGTGTAAAATTTTTCATTGAACGACGGTGCTTCGGGAATTCCCATCTGTATTATTGTGGCTCCCAATGCTATATATGCTTGGAAGATTATTTAAATTATGGTTTTAAGTCATTTTGAAGTTCAAGAACCATGCAAATCTAAATTAAGCAAGAACATTGAAACTAAGAAGCAAGTCACGTGTGTGTGTACCTTAAGTTCAGTTTTGTAAATGTGCTTTGAATTCAGTCGATCTATGCTTTGAATATGATATGAATGCTAGTGATATTTTCCCCATTGAGCTTAGACTGTTAGCTCATCCTTTTTGACTATATGTCATAGGAACAGATGAGGACTTAGGCATCGAGGAGTTTGGCCATGAAGAAGATCCAGATTATATTCCAGAGGAAGAATCTGGTCTTCTGCCAGAGGATTGCTTCCCTTAAGGGACTTTGGGAGATATTTTTGAGATTTTCTGTAAGTCTTGATATGCCCAACCTTTGTATTAATTTTGAACTATGGATTCATGAAAAGTAAACTACGATTTTGAATCATTGTTTGGTGATGATTGTTCATCGCCAGTGGTTCATTTCGGTTCTGACAGGCTTATGGGTTGCATAAGGACAAAACTGTCATTTTATCTTATTTAGATATAGAATATTAGTTCTTTGCAATATATATATATATATATATATATATATATATATATATCTGATGACTCTATCTGCTCATTTATAGAGATCATCTTAGTTCCACTATGAGAGTTAACATCTTGAGTGTTCAGCTCAGGGATCGTCAGAAACGACAATCTGATGGCACAAGTTTCAAGGTAGGAAATTTGGGCTGTCACAATTGTGATTGACGACCATAATTTGAAAGGAAGAGGATTTAGATTTATTTTTTATAATTTATTTTAAACAAACTATTCTTTTATTTATATTTCTCTAGTAGTTTAGGATCTTAAAAGATAAATACAAATTTTTAAACAAACGAAATTACATCAGAATAATCACCTTCCTCGTGAGAATGATCCTATACTAATGCTGCAATTTCCATTGTGCGCTTGCAATAGGTTGAGACATAGTACGATAAATGCCCGATCAATACATGAACTCCAAAAGATCGATGAGATCCTTATGACCATCGTATAGGATATGACCAAGGGGAATAAGCCTGATTTCTCCTCAAGGAAGACGGTTCATTACTTTTTAAAGGCTGACTGTGTGTACTGGCCATCCTGACCTTTGACTCACGATTTTAGAGGGAACCCACAAATCAAAGTATGCTATTCACCCTGGCTATCGAAGATGTATCAAGACTTGAAAAAGAATTTATAGTGGAGAGGTTTGAAGAAAAAAATAACAGAATACCTATCAAGATGCCTGATATGTCAACAAGTGAAGAATGACCACCGAAACCCCTTTGGTTTGTTGCAATCCTTACCGATACCCGAATGGAAATGGGAGGCTATATCCATGGATTTCATCCTCGAATTACCGAAAACCTTGAAAGGGCACAATGCAATTTGGGTGATCGTTGATTGCTTAACCAAATTTGCTCACTTCCTACCATACAGTGCAAAGCATATAGCCAGTCAGCTCGTAGAATTATATATAAAAGAAATCGTCATATTGCACGATATTCCAACTAGCATAGTTTTAGATAGAGATCTATTGTACACATCAAAATTTTGGCAACAATTCCAAGAGGGAATGGGTTTCAGACTAGACTTCAGTTCTGCATTTCACCCTCAAACAGATGGACAAACGGAAAGGGTGAATCAGATTATTGAGGACATGCTTCGGGCTTGCATGTTACAGTTTCAAGGGTTGTGGGACAAACACCTACCATTGATTGAGTATCCCTACAATAATATCTATCAGGCACGCATTGGGATGGCCCCCTTTGAAGCACTATATGGTTGGAGATGCAAGTCTCCGCTCAATTGGGAAGAGAGCGGAGAAAATTTCTTATTAGGTCCAGAGGTTATCGAAAATACTACCAAGGCAATTCGATTGATGCGTGAAAGATTGAGTCACACAAAGCCGATAAAAGAGCTACGCCAACCTAAAAAGGATAAATATCGAGTTTTAGGTAAAACTTAGTGAAAAAATAATAATTCGTGTCGCATGCCCTACTATTTATAATTATTATTGAGATAATGTTTTCTTTTTAGAAAGGAGACAATGTCTTTATGAAGATATCTCCTACGAAGGGCATAATGAGATTTGGAAAACGTGGGAAGTTAAGCCCATGTTACGTCGGACCATTTGAAGTATTGGGACGAGTTGACAAAGTCGGCTATTAGATTGCCTTGCCCCCTCAACTCTTAGACATGCATAACATCTTCCACATGTCCATGATGAGAGCATACGTGAAGGATCCGACCCACATATTGGATTATCAAGCCATTGGAATCCAGAAATACATGACCATTAAAAAAAAACCAATACGGATCCTTGATCAGAAAGAACAAGTCCTACACACCAAATGGATTCCAATGGTACTCGTAAGGTGGCGGAGCCATTCGTCAAAGGAGGCCACCTTGGAGCGCAAGTCGAATATTCATGACAAATATTTGCACCTCTTCGAATAAGGTACGCAAATGTTAAGAAATGAAGATTTCGACACTGCTTTAACTATCCATGCTAATTTCAAAATACCATGATTCGAAATTTAAAGAAAACAAAGTAAAACTTCTTGTTCTCTTCTATGACCTATAATTATAACTACGAAGAGTGATTGTTTCCCCTAAAACAACAAATGACCGTGTATGTTATAAGTATAGGTAAGGGTGAAAAAATAGCCAGAGTTTCAGCTTAGAAGACGTACTGAACAATTTCGCTCAAGCGAGATTTACATTTCCCTTGAGCGACACCTACAGTTGTCGTGCAAAATGTTTCTGTGATTTTTTGCTCGAGCGACCTTCATTATCGCTTGAGTGACACCTTAAGAAATCGTAATTTAAAAGTTCTGCCACTGTTCGCTCGAGCGACATTTAGTGGCCGCTCGAGCGATTTTAGAATCGACCCTTGCATTTCAAGGTTCGTTCGAGTGACAACCAGATGCCACTCGAGCGACCTCTTTAGTTTAAATAGGCAAAACACCCATTTCCTTTCATATTTTTGTACGAATTCGATGAGTAAAGCGTTTCATCTCCCTCTGTCTTTCGCGAGACCTCGTTCGTCTTTTCGAAGGTCACGCTACGTGCTTCTCCTTCGTGCCAAAGGTAACCTCTACCTTCAATATCGAAATATCTCAATTTCTTTAATGGCGTTTAAGAAAATCACGTCTTCGAAGCGTCCCAAGATCGATCCTCCCCCAAAGAAGGAGAAACCCACTCCTTGGTGGAACTCAAAAACCTTAGAAATCAAGTGGTCTTTTGACCAAGATTATTGCAAGAACAAACAAACCACTCAATGGGCGTTCAGCTACATCACTAAAGCTCAATTGAAAACCCTACTCGCCCCATTCCACAAACACTATTACCTAAGATTAGTTAGACTTTTCTATCAGAATCTAGACCTCAAAGGAAAAAGGTATACTTCATACGAAGATGGTCGGGTATTCCATTTTGACATCAATCATATAGAGACGACAATGAGTTGCTTTATAATTTTTACAAAGGAATCAGGTCTACAACCACCACCCCCCAAACTGGCACCATTCCACACCGTCGTTGTCAGAATGAGCCATGTAGAGCATGGCTCTGGGCAATCAGTAAGAAGGTCACAACTATCATATGACTTGTGGTTAGTGGAAATCATCTTCAGAATTTATACCCCTTGAGACACAAATAGGAATGGGTAGGCTTACTCCTGTAGGCACTTTACTCCATTCAACGCATCGCATCTCATGCCCAAAATGAACCTGCTCAACCTGAACCTGCCCAACCTGAACCTGCCCCTCAACCACAACCGCCTCCACATCAGCAACCCCCATTCGAACCGACGCCTGCCTCCCATGGCGATTGGGTCACCCGGTCAGAGTTCAACCGTCGAATGGACTTCTTGGACGCGAGTGCATGGAAATGATGAGGAATATGTTCCTGACCAACTCTACCTTACGCATCGAGCAGGCTTGCGCATATACCTCTGGTGCATCTAGTTCATGAGTAGGAGGTGGCGTAGAGGAGGAGGTCAATTGGATGGATGAGGAGTGATTGTTGTGGAATTCAAGTGTGTTGATTTATTGAGTAATGGTAAAAATAAATTAAAATCAAAGTAAAATTAAGGATGGAAACAACACAACTAAAATATCCTAGACCTGCACGATATAGGGTCAATTTGTAGCAAAATTTTAATGAGAGTTTGTCCCACAGGGAGTAGTGATCTAAACCTAGAAGGTGTATAGTAGACCTCCAGATTTGGCTACAGATCTCACAATTCTAGCCTAGAAAATAGGAAAAGAAGGAGAGTTTTTTGGGTGTCCTAGATCTAATTAATCTATAAAGCAGAAATATAAAACTAAGTCTAAAAGATGGAGGAAGATGGATGGTAAAATAAAGGATAAAATGGTGAGAAATAGGCAGCTAGGAATTGGTTCTTACTGAAAATCAATTGAATCAAAGGCAAAGCCTAAAACTGATTAGCTACAATCATTCATCTGGCTACAAACTTAGATGCAAGGTATAAGAATCCAATCTCAACCAAAGAATTGAAGCAATCCTAAGGCTATGATTTGCCCACTCGAATGGTCACAGATCATCCCAGAGATTGTCCCAATTCAAGGATCTCGACTGGAAGAGGTAAATCATTGCAGATGTTGTAGGTGCCAGGCTACAAGCTCAAGCATCCACAGTTACATCTAATCCAGGGAAATCAAATATGAAAAAGTAAAATTTAAATCAGAATCACTTTTAAAACCTACAATTACTGTAATAACATCTTACAGCCTATTGAGCTCAGATCTGCAATCTTGTGTAGCATCCAATCTATTCACGAAGCTTCAAAACTCTTGATTTACAATTACAAACCAGATCTGGACTGCTTATCTAGATCTAATCCAACATGTTGGATTAGGGAGAGAAGGGGGAAGAGAAAAAGGAAAAATAAAAACTCAACTAAACCTAAATGAGCTAAGGAGAACCAAAGTTATTCTATGGATTCCTTGCTGAGAAATAACAGTAGCAAGGAGTTCTATTTATACACTTGCAGTGATCCAAGTGCTTCGGTTTGCAGCCAATCAGAGGAGAGATTCTTCAATGCTAATCCCTGTTTTAGCATTTCAACCAATCAGAGAGGAGAGATGGATCTGATTTTGTTGTGCTCAGCTGAAGCTTCCCGCCAAATGTCTGAAAATTAGTTAGTTTTGCCCATGTGCAGCTATCCCTGTTTTGGAGTTTCCAAAACTATCCCTGCTATCCATTAATATTTACAGCTACACATCTCGAGTAATTGCACCCAACTACTGAGAATACCCCAAATACAAATTCCACATCTTCTTGGTTGCCTTGGCATTCGAAATAGCTCACAAATGGTCACTGCTAGTGGCTGATGATAGCTCCACCCCAAGCTTTGAGCAGTTGAAGAAAGTATAAAATGATCTTAAGAGGTTTGGAGGTAACCAGCTGAAAGCCCCGCAGCTCCAGGTGTGTTGTCGTGAGGATGGCAGCTGGGTTTCTAGAGGATAGATGGCTGGGGTAGCTGCTGTTCGATAGGTTTGGGGATATGCAGCAGCTTCGGGTGAGGTTTCATGAGGTTGGTAAGTGAAACTCGAGAGGTTCTGGAGTTGAAGCCTTGGATGTCGACAGGATGGTGGTAGGTGGAATTGCTGGTCGACAGGTTGGAGAGATTGGTTGAGTGTGAAGCTGAAGTTCTCGAGAGGATGCATGGGAGAATTGGCAGCACAATAGTTCTGAAGCTATTTGTAGTCAAGAGGTCAGCAGAGTGCAGCCACAAGCTGTCGACAGGTTTAGAGCATGGAGTTCTAGTCGAGAGGTTCAAGAGCTAGAGAATATAAGATCTCGACAGGTTGGTGCAATGCAACTGCAAAGGTGTCAACAGGTTTGGTGGAGCTACAAATGTTGGTCGACAGGTTTGGGGCATCTGCTCGAGATGTTGGCTGGAGGGAACTCAAAGCTGTCGAAAGGATCAATGGGAGGTTCTGAAGCAAAGGTTGCAACTTCATGCTAAAAGTCGATAGGATTGAGAGTGCAGCTTTGAAGACTTCAACAGGTTTGCAATTTGGGGTGTAAGACCTCGATAGGATGTGTGAAAAGCTCACCATCTATTCGCGAGGTTGCTGAAGCTAGGGAGCTGCTTTTTGATAGGTTGTGTGTGCTCTTCATCTGCTCGACAGGTAAGCTGCATGGGAGGTTGGTACAGCTTGAAGGAAATTGGAGTGCTCCACAAGTGTTTAGTGTGCACTCATTCTGCTCAACAGGATGCTGTTTTAGCTGCTCCACAAGTCGAGAGGTTGCTGCTTGGAGCTTCATCTGTAGGTCGACAGGTGCTGCTGATGCTGAAGCCAAGTGTACTTCCTTTTAATAGGTGTTGAACCCAGCTTCTAAACAAATCAATTGTGCTTCTATTTCAGCACCAATCTGCAAGGTGCAACTGTTGTACATCATGCCAGCTTTATCTACTCAAGAAGATGGCTGCAAAAGGGAGGTATTGAATGTGCAGCTGTAATTGCATGGCTTGCTTGACAGGTGCTCTTCCTCAGCATTGCATTGTTTGACATGTGTTCACTCATGGCAGCATCTATTGTGTAGTTTTTATGGTTAAAGTTGAAGGTGTAGCTAATGTTCAAGGGTGTCCACCTGGCTGCAATAATGTGTGCTTTACACTGAGCTTCCCAAGTTATCATTCATAGATGTCCTTGCTGAAACTTGAGCTGAACCAAGCCTCGTTTGAATAGTCCTCTGCTGAGCTTCGAATGTTTTGCACAACCGCTCATATGCTTGGATGGATTCAATGTGTAACACTTGATATGATGTATTTCAGCAGCTTGGACTTCACAGAGTTCATTCCAGCAGTTAGTTCTTGACAAGTTGTTGCTCCTAATCTCCTCTTCTTAGCCCATGAACATGGATAGCTGCAGATTTATTCCTAAACTGCAAAACAAGCTAAAAACAATTATAAACAACTCAAGGATTTAGCAAAAGCTAGGTTTTAATGAGTAGAAAATGATAAAAATTAGTGACTAACACACCCACAAACCTAACCTTTGCTAGTCCTCAAGCAAAGTGAAATTTGAAACAACTAACCTACAAAACTAAATGCCACTTTCGTAGGGAACACGGGTGCATTTGGCACATGCACCAAGCCTCAGGAATGTAGTCTCTTGAGGGTTTTCAGTGAAGATATCCACAAACTTCTTCAATAAAATTAGTTAATATCAATGCACCATGCTAAAATAGAGTTTAAATAAAATAAAATTCATTCCACTCCCAATTCATTCAATTTTAGAGGATTCTCAGCAGGAGAAAAAAAAAAGCAGTTTAAATCTGAAATTCTGTTGTAATTCCTTCACAATCAATCAATTCATGTCAAGGCATTGGGTGTGAAAATTAATGCAAAACTCACTTTTAAGTTGAGAATTCTGTTTTGATATTGCCCCAAACAAATTGGATTTCAGACCCAAATCTTACCAGGGCTATCACTCACAATCAAAATAGGAGGGTGCATCATTTCACACAGCTCAAGAGCAGTTGCATCCCTCAAATAGGACTGCAAGCATGAGCTTAGGCATTGCTCTAACTTCTGAAATTTTTTAACTCACCATAGATTAAACAAATCCTCAACTCCACATGACAGCTCATTCCATTTCAGATCAGTAAGGACTTTTTATTTGGTTGTAATGTGGCTTATGGGTGAGGTTTACAAAGAATGAAAGGATAGAATGGGATTCAAAATTGAGAAATCACTAAGGTAAGAGGTGATTTGCAACTTCACAACCTTCATTTCAGCATAGTGCCATCTACTTCTTGAATTTTCAGATTTGAGGTGATCAGTTTCTAATCTTTTTTTTCAATTTTCCAGTGAAATGACTTCTCTTTCTCACTCTTTTTGCTTTACTTTTCTGTTTTTCTTTTCTTTTTGTATGTTTTTTGTACTTTTTCTCTATTTTTCTTTTTCTTTTTATGGGTTGGAATGCCACAACTACACATCACACTTGCCTTCAAATATACTTTCTTCCTCTTTTACCAAATTGTCAAACCAGCTCTACCTTCTTCAATTCCTTCACCTTTACCTTCTGAAATCTCAGAGTGAGGGTCAAGCTGCATCAGGTCATTGAGGTTTTGGGTTCAAAATTTCTAATTATTATTAAAGAAAAGCTTGGATTTTCAAGGCTCAAAAGGTGTGTATCAAGGGCAGTTCAAAGGTGGGAAATTTTAAGCTCAACTAGTCCAAAGGATGTCCTTAGTTCATGTCCTCAATGTCATGAATGCTATCAAGCTAATTCAACACGGATTTGCCTAACTTCTAGTGAGCAAGCCAAGATTCAATCAGTCCTTAGAGTAGAAAAATTGCCAAAACACTCCTCAAAGAAAAATTTTCAAGCCCAAATCTCACTGGGTATGGCCTTCCATCAAATTTCTAGGGTATATCCTCACAATTTTCTCACTTTTTAAGTTCACTAAGCATCAATTTTTTTTAAATTCTTGACATTTACTTCATGAAAGATGTTAGAACTACAACAAATTTTAGTTTTAAAAGTTTAAAATTTTCTTTCTCAAAAATCAGGTGGGAAATCATTTTATTTTCAAAAATTTTTAAAAATTTTCAACATAGCTGCACTAGCATTAACTAATTTCATTGGCACACCTGCCATACCCTCAAACCTATGATGAACATTGTCCTCAATGTTTACATACTGAGTAACTAGGGGCAGCAAGATAAAAGAAGAAAGGAAAATAAGCAGAAAAATCAAAGCTATATGCAGCAGAAAATTAAAGCTAAAAACTGAATATATGAACAGAAAAATAAAAGAATTGCTATGCAAATGAAAAGAAACTAATGCTAATAATAGAAAAATAGCAAAAACAAAGGAACTAAATACAAAACTACAAAAACAGAAAAATGCAAATACAAAAATAGAATTGCAGATACAAAAATAGGAAGACAGAGTTAGAAACTGAATACAATCATATAAAAATGCAGAAAATCAGTAAAACTAGGACACATATTAACCTAAGAAAGAAAAATCAGCACTCTAAAAATAGAATTTAAACTAAAATTCCTAAAACAGAGAATCCTAAGACAAACCATGAGTCACCTGTGTGAATGAGAAAATAAAGAAAAAGCACAAGCCCTACAAGGGCTACCTTACAGTGAGCTCATCATTGTTTATGAATCTATGTGAATTTTATAAAATGATCAGCAGTAATAACACACAGTGAAAAGCAAGATTCATAAGATTGAGCCCTGTGTAGATGAAGTGTATGAATCAAAAAGAATTTCAAAGTAGTGAAGCATGAATGTACACAGTTAAAAATAGGATTCATACACAGCTGAGACCTATTTTTGGTGAAAAATCTTGAAGGAAAATAAAATCAGAGGCTCCATTGAATTTTCAAAGCAAAAATATGATCCATTGCTCATTAACCTTCATGAATCCTTAAAATTAAAAACCATGATCTCAGCAGTTCCAGATGGGGGAAAATTAATAAAGGCAAAGGAAAACATCCCATCTGGAGAAATTTTTTTATGTTTTTATAACTTTTTACTTTTTTATGTGTTTTTGATCAGCCTGGGCTCAACAAGAGACCTTATTTATTACTGCTGAAAAATAATAAGAAACAAATCAGAAAATTTTATATTTTGTGTTCACAATTTCCTTAATTTTTTTTTTGGTTTTGTTGATTTACAAAAATCAGAATGACAGCAAAAATTAAAACCAAGACAAACACTAAATACAACAAAACTGTTGGTCTTAAAGAATTTAAAAATAAAAAAGAATGCAAAGGAGAAAGGGATGCAAACTCAAGCAGATCAGTTCCTATTGCAATCCATATGCTCCTCTTTTGGCAGTTGCTCCAGATCTGCAAAAATTCAAAAAATTTGCAGCAGTACCTTAGTCAAGCATATTGAATAAAAGAAGAAGAAAAACTCAAGCTACAACCCTGATTTGACAAAAATTGCAAAAGGTGACAGCAACATTTATTCAAATAGCTAGAAGGCAAAGAATAAAAACTCAAAAAATTCAGCATAACTGCAGTTCAAAATACGTTTTCTATACAAAAAACTGCAGTAGGCATTTAATCAAACAGTTGGAATGCAATATAAAAATCTAAAATAAATCAGCAATAAAAAACTAAAAAAATCAGATCTACAAAAATGAAAAACTCAGATCTACTAACTAGATAAAAACTCCTCAGCAGCGGCGCCAAAAATATGTTGTGAAATTCAAGTGTGCAGATTTATTGTGTAATAGTAAAAATAAATTAAAATCAAAGTAAATAAAGGATGGAAACAGCACAACTAAAATATCCTAGACCTGCAAGATACAGGGTCAATTTGTAGCAAGTTTTAATAAGAGTTTGACCCACATGGAGTAGTGATCTAAACATAGAAGGTGTATAGTAGACCTCCAGATCTGACAATTCTAGCCTAGAAAATAGGGAAAGAAGGAGAGTTTTTTGGGTGTCACATGATCTAATTAATCTATAAAACAGAAATATAAAACTAAGTCCAAAAGATGGAGGAAGATGGATGGTAAAATAACGGATAAAATGGTGAGAAATAGGCAGTTAGGAACTGGTTTTTACTGAAAATCAATTGAATCAAAGGCAAAGTATAGAACTGATTTGCTACAATCCTTCATCTAGCTACAAGCTCAGATGTAAGGTATAAGAATCCAATCTCAACCAAAAAATTGAAGCAATCCTAAGACTATGATTTGTCCACTCGAATGGTCACAGATCATCCCAGAGATTGTCCCAATTTAAGGATCTCGATTGGAATAGGTAAACTATTACAGATGCTGTGGGTGTCTGGCTACAAGCTGAAGCATCCACAGGAATATCTAATCTAGGGAAATCAAATATGAAAAAGTAAAATTTAGATCAGAATCACCTTTAAAACCCACAATTACTGTAATAACATCTTACAGCCTATTGTACTCAGATTGGCAATCTTGTGCAACATCCAATCTATTCACAAAGCTTTAAAACTCTTGATTTACAATTACAAATCAGATCTGGATTGCTTATCTAGATCTAATCCAATATGCGGAATTAGGGAGAGAAGGGGGAAGACAAAAAGGAAAAATAAAAACTAAACTAAACCTAAATGAGCTAAGGAGAACCAAAGTTATTCTATGGTTTCCTTGCTGAGGAATTACAGCAATAAGCAGTTCTATTTATACACATTCAGTGATCTAAGTGCTTTGGATTGCAGCCAATCAGAGGAGAGATTCTTCAATGCTAATCCCTATTTTAGCATTTCAACCAATCATAGAGCAAAGATGGATCTGGTTTTGTTGTGCTCAGCTGAAGCTTCCCGCCAAATTCTAAAAATTAGTTAGTTTTTCCATGTGCAACTATACCTGTTTTGGAGTTTCCAAAATTATCCCTGCTGTCCATTAATATTGTAGCTGCACATCTCGAGTAATTGCACCCAACTGTTGAGAATGCCCCAAATACAACTCCCACATCTTTTTGGCTGCCTTGGCATTCAAAATAGCTCACAAATGGTCACTGCTAGGGGCTGATGATAGCTTTACCCTGAGCTTCGAGCAGTTGAAGAAAGTATAAAATGATCTTGAGAGGTTTGGAGGTAACCAGCTGAAAGCCCCGCAGCTCTAGGCGTGTTGTCGTGAGGATGACAGCAGGGTTTTGAGAGGATAGATGGCTGGGTAGCTAATGTTTGACAGGTTTAGGGATATGCAGCAACTTCAGGTGAGGTTTCGTGAGGTTGGTAAGTGAAACTCGAGAGGTTCTGGAGTTGAAGCCTTGGATGTCGACAGGATGGTGGTAGGTGGAATTGTTGGTCAACAGGTTGGAGAGATTGGTTGAGTGTGCAGCTAAAGTTCTCGAGAGGATGCATGGGAGGATTGGCAGCACAGCAGTTTTGAAGCTATTTGTAGTCAAGAGGTTAGCTGAGTGCAGCCACAAGCTGTTGAAAAGTTTAGAGCATGGAGTTCTAGTCGAGAGGTTCAAGAGCTATAGAATATAAGATCTCGACAGGTTGGTGCAATGCAACTGCAAATGTGTTGATAGGTTTGGTGGAGCTTGTTAAGTAGTGAAAAATACCATTTTTCACCCCTAAACATGAGCCTTGAAAGACCCTTGAGAGACTAAATAAGTGCTTTAATGTGCATTTTACAGCTAACCAATCAGACAGGTCCAAATCCGAAAAGCATCCCAAAAAGATCAAAAAGCTGACAGCTCATGTCAAGTTTAAAGAAGGAGTGAAGAAACAGCCTCAGCAATGGCTAAAGAGGGTCTAAAAGAGCAGACAAAGACCTGAACCAAGAGAGAGAGCCATTCGCAAAGAAAAAATCAAGTTAAAAGTCAATTCGCAAAGAAGAATGGGAGCCTAGAGTTCAATTCGCAAAGAACTTCTACTATTCGCAAAGAACTTGCACTTTTCTTAAAGAACCTTGAACTTTGCGAAAAGAAGAAAACACTCCTCGAAAAGAAGATTGAACTTTGTGAACAGAGCTTCAGAAGTCATTGAACTTTGCGAAAAGGCCCCTGAACTCTGCGAAAAGGTATTCTGGAGATTCGCAGCTTTAACAAGGGCAATTCAGTAATCACGACGCGCTAATGCATTGAAAAGCCCAGACATTCCTAAGATTCGAGCATGAACCAAAGGCATATTCCACCCATGTGAACACCCAAAGATGAAATTACTTGGCAGGAACTTCTAGAAACTCTAACAAACATTCAAAATGCATAACAGAATTGATGCCTCTGTTTCCTGATTGGCTGAACCAGATCAAGCGATTCGATTGGCCGTAATGGATCCTGGATCCCTCCTATTGGTTGATACAGATCTATCCAATTCTGATTGGTTGATACGCATTTGAGCCGGCTTAGGGAAAACTATAAATAGACGAACCATTTGCCCAATTTGGGTATCCAGATTTTACAGTTTTCATCTCTCTTTCCCACATTCCGGCCAGATATCTTATCTGAACCCCCTGTAATCCTTCTTGTAGTTTACCTTTGAGAGCCATTGTGAGTGATTTGTACTTCCAAGTTCGGATTCAAGGATCAGAAGTCCGAGGGCTCTCTAAGAAGCCGTGCTCTGTAATTGTAATTTTGGATTTTAAAAGGTTGCTGTAATTTGTGTCTTCTCCATTGGAGTCATGTCGAGGGTTCTGAATGTTCACCTTAGTGCATTAGACTTCTTTAGATTCACTCATCCGCATGCAACTTCCCTTAATTCATCACCCCTGTGCGAATTAGCATTGGTAACCTAATTCTAGCAGCATTTACAGTGATGTTCATGTTCTGAATTAAAGAATAGGCCACAACTATTGGCCATAAGTCTAAACCTATTCCTTAATTCGGATTTATTTCTCTTACATCTGTCTTTGGTAGCAGGATGAAGATTGAATCTGCTTTCTGTTGCTGATTCTCCATTAAAATTCAGAGGCTAAAGTACATGAAGCTATTATTTCTGCATTTGTCTTATTTTAAACATCTCCCCAACTCGGATCTGGATCATTTAGTTTAAATTTTCCTTTGTTTTTAGTTTGTTAAACGTGACAAATTCAACCTCCCATCTTATGTGCTTTGTAGATAGGATCAGAGGCCAGATCTGGTAGCTCAGATCTGGAGGTTTATCTTAAATTTTAAATCAATTCCTTGTGGACGATCTTTTACTCACTTACATTTAAAACTTGCTACAATTGGCCCTGATCTTGCAGGCCAGTGTTAGCCCCAATGTGCTGATATCCCTTTCATAAGTTAACATCCATATAACCTAGCATTCTTTAATTCTTTAATTTTTGATTCATAATGCACACAATTATGGCACACTTGGAGCGACAACAAGTTTTTGGCGCCGTAAGTTTGTAAAATTGGTAGACCTAAGTTTTCTATTTTGTAGATTTGATTTTATTTTAATTTTGCTTTAAACCTGCACTTTGCATTCCAAGTGCTTGATTAAATATCTCTGACGCTTTGTATAGAAAACCTGCTTTCTGCAAAATTTTTATTTTTTTATTTTTCCAGTTTTTATTCTTTGCCTTCTAGTTATTTGAATAAATGTCAGCCGCCACTCTTTTGTCTTTTGTCAAATTTGGGCGTGATCTGAGTTTTTCTTTTATTTTTGTCAATACTTGAATAAGGTATCGTCATAGCTTTTTGGATGTTTGCAGATCCGAGCACCCCAACAAGGAGCATCTCGACCAAAGTCGAGCAGATCGCTTGAGTTTGCATCCTTCTCCTTTGTATTCATTTTCTATTTTTAAATTCTTGAGAACCAGCAATTCATTGTGTTTAATGTTTGTTTTGATTATAATTTCTGTCTTTTAGGCATGCTGATTTTTTTTTTTTACAAAACCAAATACAAAATAAAAGAAGCTGAAAACACAAATAGAAAATCTCTGAGTTGTTTCTCATTATTTTCAGCAGTAGTAAATAAGGGCTCTTGTTGAGCCCGGGCTGATCCAAAACAAGTAAAAAAATAATAATAATAATAAAAAAATAGAAAATTATAAAAACAATATAGATATCTTCCGGATGGGCTGTTTTTCTCCATTTGCATCCACTTTTCCCATCTGGACCTGCTGAGATCATTTTTTTTTTTTTTTTTTTTTTTTTTTAGGAATCATGTAGGATAATGAGTAGTGAATCATAGGCTGTTTTGAATATTCAATGGACCCACTAATTTTATTTTCCTTCGAGATTTCTTCATCATAAAGGGGTCTCAGCTGAGGAATGTTTCCATGTTGACATCATTGATGAGCTGGTGGAGGAGTCTTTACAAACATTTCTGCAAGGTAAAGACTCCACCACAGAATTTAAAAATGATTGGGGATCCACTGAGAAAGAAGGAAAAGGGAGATCAAATTCAACGGGAGTCTGCTTTGTGCAAGGCACTCACCAACAGTCATCAAGTTCTCTCTCTTGGAGACCTGCTCCTCTCCCTCTTCCACAAGTTACCAAGGTACCTTTGCTGCCCTCTTTTCTCAGCCCACCTGAATTGGAACTCAAACAGCTCCCCAAAAATCTGAAATATGTGTTTTTGGGAGATCATCAAACACTACCTGTGATTATTTCTTCCTCCCTTACAAAGGAGCAAGAAGAGGAGTTGTTGGTAGTTCTAAAACAGCACAAGAAAGCAATTATACCACCATTTGATTTAGGAGGAATAAACCCAATGTATGCATGCATAAGATCCACGGAAGAGGATGCCAAGCTTTCTAGAGAAATGCAAAGAAGGTTGAATCCTCACATGCAAGAAGTGGTAATGAAGGAAGTTGTCAAGTCTAGATGCTTTGGGGTCATTTACCCCATTTCAGATTCTGCAGGTAGCACCCACGGTGGTGCCTAAGAAATCTGGCATCATGTAGAAGTGAATCTGTAAACTTATGTCCACCGGACAAACAACTGGATGGAGGGTCCATAGACTAGACTACGTAAAATTAAATACCATGACAAGGAAAGACCATTTCCTCCCTTCATTGACCAAATCCTTGATAAGCTTGCAGCAAAGCTTACTCGCTTCCTTGATGGGTACTCTGGTTACAACCAGATCCTCATGTACCCACAGGACCAAGAAAAGACCACCTTCACGCCTTTGGCACTTTTGCCTATAGGAGGATGCCCTTTGGTCTTTGCAATGCCCTGCTACTTTTCAAAGATGCATGTATGCCATCTTTTACGACATGATTGATCAATTCATGGAGATCTTCATGGATGACTTTTCAATTTATGGAGACGACTTTTCCCAATGCTTACACCACCTCAAGTTGGTGTTGCAAAGATGTGAAGAAACCAATTTGGTTCTAAGTGGGAAAAGAGTCATTTTATGGTCACCAAGGCATTGTCCTAGGACATGTGGTCTCCCATAAAGGCATAGAGGTGGACCAAGCAAAATTGATCTAATTGCACATTTGCCTCCTCCCAGGCTCATAAGCAAATCAAGTTTCTTAGGGCATGCAGATTTTATAGGAGGTTCATCAAAGATTTCAAAGAAATTTCCAAGCCACTCTGTCATTTATCGTGTCAAGATGTTCCTTTGTGTTTACTAATGAATGCATGACAGCCTTTGAGGTCCTTAAGAAATGTCTCGATTTCAGCTCCCATCTTGCAGTCCCCCCGACTATTCGGGCCCTTTGAGCTGATGTGTGATGCCTCGAGACTATGCCCTAGGAGCTGTCCTAGGCAGAAAGGATAAGCTTCCCCATGTCATAGCTTATGCCAGCAGATCCATGATAGATGCCCAGCTCAACTACACAACAATCGAGAAAGAGCTGCCATTGTGTTTGCATTGGAAAAATTCAGCCTTATGTTTTAGGTTCACAAATTGTGGTGTTCTTGACCACCACTGCCTAAAGTACCTTCCCTGTCTAAGAAGGATACCAAGCCAGTTAATCGGTGGATCCTCCTATTACGAGTTTGATCTACTGATTAAGGATAAGAAAGGAGTGGAGAATGTGGTGGTGATCACTTATCCGAATTCTAAATACTAAGGATGATAGCTTACCCATTAATGAATCATTTCACGATGAGCAACTTTTTGCCATCAATACCCACATCCTTGGTTTGCAAACATAGTCAACTTCTTGGCTATTGGATGATTCCTCAACATTGGAATAGAATGGATAAAGATCTTTTCTTCTCACAAGTTAAACATTTCATTTGGGAAGATCCTTATCTATTCAGAATTGTGCGTACTAAGTGATCGTAAAGTGTGTCCTTACCATGAATTCCCACGGCATATTGTCAATGTGTCATGAATAAAGCTTGTGGAGGCCATTTCTAAGCAATAAAACAGTAAAAATTCTGCGCAGTGTGGTTTCTATTGGCCCACAATCTTTAAAGATGCCTTACAAAGACCGTAAATCTTGCGTAATCGCCAAAATGCGATATTTCCAAAAGAAACTCAATGCCCTACGCACCAATCTCGTAGTTGAGTTGTTTGATGTTTGGGGCATAGATTTTATGGGCCCTTTCCCCTTCTAATGGAAACAATTTCATCTTGGTAGTGGATTATGTCTCCAAGTGGATTGAGGCCATAGCTACCAAATCCAATGATCACAAAGTGGTTTTAAGATTCCTCAAAGACCACATTTTTTCCAGTTGGATTCCCAGCCATCATTAGTGATGGGGAAGCCACTTTACTAAGGATTTGACTCTCTATTAAAAAGTACTCTGTCACTCACAGAGTAGCCACTCCCTATCATCCACAAACCAAAGGTGGGCGGTGGAGATTTCAAAATAGAGATCAAACACATTTTGGAAAAAGCGTGAAGAAGCGATGAAAGGATGGTCCTTTAAGCTTAATGATGCTTTGTGGGCATACAGGCGCCTACTAGACTCCTATAGGGATGTCCCCTTTCAGACCGGTTTATGGCAAGGCATGCCATCTACCGAGAATTAGAATATAAGGCCTTGTGGGCAATCAAAACTTTTAATATGGATCTAATCTGCTTTGGTAACCACGGAAGCTTCAACTCACCGAATCGAAGAACCGAGGATGGATGCCTACACTAGCTCCAGTTGTACAAAAAAGGTTAAATCATTCCATGATAGGAGCCTCATGAGAAAAGAGTTCATCTGGGGTCCAAGGTATGGTTATTCAACTCTAAACTTAAATTCTTTCACTGGCAAATTGAGATCCGGATGGGAAGGGCCATACGCCATCATCAAGGCCTCCCCTCGGAGGTGGATATTTCAGATCCCAAGGATGGAAGAATACTCAAGGTAAATGGTCGAGAGGCTCAAACCATGCATTAGAAACACCCGAGGGCCTTGTCGCCCACCTATCATCATGAATCTCCAAAAATCGATGTAGAAAAGTGTATAATATGTTTGTACAACATTGTTTTTCCGATTTTTGTCAAGCTTCATTTATTTTTCTTGTACGCAGTGTAAATACACTTCAAAGTTCAAATCGCAAAGTAAAAAGTACTTTTCAAAAGTTCAAAGTTCTATTCGAATTGATTCTCGAGCGTAATGAACTACTCGAAAAGAACCATGTTCATTCGAATAGTTAAAATTTCCTTTTCGAATAGAAAACTGGGAGAAGTCCTTTGCGAAAAGATCTTTCCGAGCCAAATCCATTTCAAATAGACATATCAAGCTCGCTTCTTAAGTAACTACACTTTCTCGATTTTGCGCCTTTGTTTCAATTTTTCCTAGATAATGTGACCATGCCACCTTTGAACCAAGGAGGACACCCCCCATAGGTTTGGGGGTATGGCAAATGTGTCCCCCATGGGATAATTAGCATAAGGGCATCACAATCACCAAAGTAATCAGAAATGAATCAATTTACTTAAGAATCATGACAATGTGGAAATTTTAAAATTTTCTTTGCAAGAATTTAGACATTCTAAACCCTACAATATTCCACATTTCCATGATGTTAACACTGTGAAAATACACTTGTATTAGCACATAGCAAGTCCACAGAAGAGAAAAGGTAAAGATATACTTAAAAGCTCAAGGAAAACCATAACCAAAGGAGAATTGAGCCTATATGTTTTACATCTCTGTTGAAGAGTGACCGAGGCAACCTTTTCCGATTCAAAGGATCCGAGGCATTAGATCCACTAGAAATTAGGAAACTCCAAATCAAAACAAGCAACAAGATTCATGAAACGAGGAAAAGATCAAGGCCTTCTTTGGACAAATTGAGCTAATGTAACCAACCAAGAAAGATCGCCTTGTTTGTACCCCAATTGAGCTATAAATCCTACAATGCTTCATCAAAACACCCATTTTTCTTGCACCAACCAATGGAACCAATTCAGCCTTCCTCACCTTGAGAATTCAGGAGTTAAAGGAGAAAGAAGTAAAGATGGAACATTTCGGGCAAATATCAAAATAAATGAAGAAGAAATACCTCAAAAATGGGCGTGATGGTGACCGAGAAAGTAAAAGAAAAACAATGTGAAAAGAAGCAAGCAAAAAAGGCAAAAGGGGAACTTTATGTTGAAAATTCAAGATCAAAGGAAGAAGAACTGAGTACTTTGAACATGAGAATCTCAAAAGAAGCTAAACTCAAGAAGGTGGAGTCATGAACCACCTCCTTCAATTCCCCGACTTCTCAAAAATCCAAACACTGCTCAACCTTCCTATCCTCAAACCTCACTCCACGAGCCATACAACAAACCCAAATTTTAAAAGTCCTTGTGATCCAAAGTTGAGTGAACTGTCATGTGGAGATAAGCGCTTCCCAATCTATGGTGAGGAGATGTCAAGGATGCCAAGACTGAGAATCATGCCTATGCTCATGCTTACAAATCCATTTGGGAGATGTAACTGCTCTTGAGCTTGAGTGAAAATGAACCCTTCAACAAAAATCTTGATGAGAGTACACCGTAAGTGTTTGGGTTGGAACTTGAGCACATTAAGTATGACTTATAACCTAATTTTATTCAAATGATGAACCATCACGACACATTTGCATGATTTCTATGGCTGCTCACAGATTGGAAAGAGTGAAACATTCATAAGGTTTATAAATGTTGAAATCCCTTGCAAACAATAAACCTAAATTTCTTAAACATTGATTCAAGAGTAACTAATTTTGATCTTTGATTGCTCATGGGATGACAAAGGCACTAATGCCAATCGTCCCATGGAGAAGTTTGTGGGTACCTTTCATCGAAAACCCTCAGAGACTTCACCTCCTCTAGGGATCACCTAGGGGTTTAAAAGGCTTGTTGCATATGCTAAATGCACCTGCTTCCTACAAAAGTGGCTCTTTATTGTGCTTTTACGCTTTCTTTGCTCGTGGACTAGCAAAGCTTAGGTTTGGGGTGTGTTAAGTAGTGAAAAATACCATTTTCACCCCTAAACATGAGCCTTGAAAGACCCTTGAGAAGACTAAATAAGTGCTTTAATGTGCATTTTACAACTAACCAATCGTAGACAGTCCAAATCAAAAGCATCCCAAAAGATCAAAAAGTCGATACTCATGTCAAGTTTAAAGGAGGAAGAAATTTCAAAGAATGGCTAAAGAGGGTCTAAAAGAGCGCATAAAGACCAAGCAAGAGAGAGAGCCATTCGCAAAGAAAAGTCAAGTTAAAAGTCAATTCAAGAAGAAGAATGGGAGCCTAGAGTTCAATTCGCAAAGAACTTCTACTATTCAAGAAGAACTTGCACTTTTCAGAAGAACCTTGAACTTTGCGAAAAGAAGAAAACACTCTAAAAGAAGATTGAACTTTGCTAACAGAGCTTCGTAAGTCATTGAACTTTTGGAAAAGGCCCTCAACTCATGTAAAAGGTATTATTCGAGATTCGGCTTTTAACAAGGGCAATTCAAGAATCG
Organism: Chloranthus sessilifolius; assembly: GCA_021018995.1. Taxonomy (NCBI): domain Eukaryota; kingdom Viridiplantae; phylum Streptophyta; class Magnoliopsida; order Chloranthales; family Chloranthaceae; genus Chloranthus; species Chloranthus sessilifolius. The sequence goes on from CM037586.1 coordinate 38,082,201, forward strand.
ACGCGCCAATGCATTGAAAAGCCCAGGACATTCCGGAAGATTACGAGCACGAACCAAAGGCATATTCCACCCCATGAACACCCAAAATGAAATTACTTGGCGGAACTTCTAGAAACTCTAACAAACATTCAAAATGCATGTAATTGATGCCTCTGCTTTCTCGATTGGTGAACGAGATCAAGCGATTCGATTAGCCGTAACATCTGGATCTGGTGCTCGACTCTATTGGTTGATACAAATCTATCCAATTCTAATTGGTTGTTACACATTTGTGCTGGCTTAGGGAAAACTATAAATAGACGAACCATTTGCCCAAATTGGGTATCCAGATTTTAGAGTTTTCATCTCTGTTTCCCTCATTCCCATTGGATAGCTTATCCGAACCCCGTAATGCCTTCTTGTAGTTTACCTTTGGGAGCCATTGTGAGTGATTTGTTCTTCCAAGTTCGGATTCAAGATGTAAGTCCGAGGGTTTCTAAGAAGCTCGATCAGAAGTCCGAGGGCTCTCTAAGAAGCCGTGCTGTCAGAATTGTAATTTTGGATTTTAAAAGGTTGTTGTAATTTGTGTCTTCTCCATTGGAGTCATGTCGAGGGTTCTGAATGTTCACCTTAGTGCATTAGACTTCTTTAGATTCACTCATCCGCATGCAACTTCCCTTAATTCATCACCCCTGTGCGAATTAGCGTTGGTAACCTAATTCTAGCAGCATTTACAGTGATGTTCATGTTCTGAATTAAAGAATAGGCCACAACTATTGGCCATAAGTCTAAACCTATTCCTTAATTCGGATTTATTTCTCTTACATCTGTGCTGGTAGCCAGATGAAGATTGAATCTGCTCTGTTGAACTACAGATTCTCCATTAAAATTCAGAGGCTAAAGTACATGAAGCTATTATTTCTGCATTTGTCTTATTTTAAACATCTCCCCAACTCGGATCTGGATCATTTAGTTTAAATTTTCCTTTGTTTTTAGTTTGTTAAACGTGACAAATTCAACCTCCCATCTTATGTGCTTTGTAGATAGGATCAGAGGCCAGATCTGGTAGCTCAGATCTGGAGGTTTATCTTAAATTTTAAATCAATTCCCTGTGGACGATCTTTTACTCACTTACATTTAAAACTTGCACAATTGGCCCTGATCTTGCAGGCCAGTGTTAGCCCCAATGTGCTGATATCCCTTTCATAAGTTAACATCCATATAACCTAGCATTCTTTAATTCTTTAATTTTTGATTCATAATGCACACAATTATGGCACACTTGGAGCGACAACAGAGCTACAAATGTTGGTCGACAGGTTTAGGGCATCTGCTCTAGATGTTGGCTGGAGAGAACTCAAAGCTGTCGAAAGGATCAATGGGAGGTTCTGAAGCAAAGGCTACAACTTCATGCTAAAAGTCGACAGGATTTGGAGTGCAGCTTTAAAGACTTCAACAGGTTTGCAGTTTGTGGTGTAAGACCTCGATAGGATGTGTGAAAAGCTCACCGTCTATTCACGAGGTTGCTGAAGTTAGGGAGCTGCGCTTCGACAAGTTTTGTGTGCTCTTCATATGCTCTACAGGTAGGCTGCATGGGAGGTTGCTACAGCTTGAAGGAAATTGGAGTGCTCGACAGGTATTTAGTGTGCACTTAATCTGCTCGACAGGATGCTATTTTAGCTGTGCCACAAGTCGATAGGTTGCTGGTTGGAGCTTCATCTGTAGGTCGATAGGTGCTGCTGATGCTGAAGCCAAATGTACTTCCTTTTTATAGGTGCTTAACCCAGCTTCTAAACAAATCAAGTGTGCTTTTATTTCAGCACCAATCTACCAGGTGCAGCTACTGCATCATGCCCACTTTATCTGCTCAAGAAGATGACTGCAGAAGGGAGGTATTGACTGTGCAGTTGTCATTTCATGGCTTGCTTGACAGGTGCTCTTTCTTAGCATTGCATTGTTTGACAGGTGTTCACTCATGGCAGCATCTATTGTGTAGTTTTTATGTACAAAGTTGAAGGTGTAGCTACTGTTCAAGGGTGTCCACCTAGCTGCAATATTGTGCACTTTATATTGAGCTTCCCAAGTTATCATTCATAGTTGTCCTTGTTGAAACTTGAGCTGAACCAAGCCTCGTTTCAATAGTCCTCTGTTGAGCTTCGAATGTTTTGTACAGCAGCTAATATTCTTGCGTGGCTTCAATGTGTAGCACTTGATAGGATGTATTTCAGTAGCTTGGACTTCGCATAGAGTTCATTCCAGCAGTTAGTTCTTGATAAGTTGCTGCTCCTAAGCTCCTCTTCTTAGCCAATGAACATGGATAGCTGCAGATTTATTCCTAAACTGGAAAACAAGCTAAAAACAATCATAAACAACTCAAGGTTTTAGCAAAAGCCAGGTTTTAATGGGTAGAAAATGGTAAAAATTAGTGACTAACAGTGATCAGCAACATAATTTACTATTTTAGCACCATTAACTTAGTGATGCTAGCCCCCAATTTGCTACTAACGAGATGTTAATGTGCAGATATTCAGAACAGATAACATAATAGAGCTAAAGGGTTAATTTTTGCCAAAATGACTCAAAAAGCAGTAGGAAACACCATCGTATGCTGATACGATTCAATCACAGTTTGATGCCAGCCTGAAAGCTGAAAGAAAGAAGAGATACAATCCATCGTAAGAGAAATCGTAATCTCAAGAGAGCAAAGAAAGAGTAAAGAAGAGAAATCGTCTTTACAATTCCTCAAAAGACGCTCAGGACTAGAGGACACGAAGCAAGGATACCATCGATTGTGTTGAAGAAATCGTACTAAATGAAGAGAGAAATCATAATTACGATTGTATATTATTAAAGCTCACCACTGCAGATCAAGTGAAGATATGCATCTCCATGTACAAAATTAGAAGATCACTCAAGTTAGAAGTTTGACAACTCACGGATCCGAGAAGATTGGCAAAAGAAACCTAAAGATCTCTGCTGCTGTTAAATAGGAAAAAGCCCTACACATATCTACCATCCAAAGTAAGGAAGATTAGGATTAGAAGTTTTGTTTTATTAGGAAGTTTTATTTTAGTAATTTTCTTTTATTAGAATTCGAAAAATGTAAGCTGACCCCTTATGATCTATAAATAAGAGGGCTCGACATAGGAGAAAAACTTATCCGAGGAATTCTCAGCATCAATATAAAACTGAGGTTTAAATTCTAAAAGATTACCTGAGAGTAGTTTTTATCAAGTAAAATTGTCCACAGATTTATGAAAGTCTTGCCTGACAACCAAGACTGAAGAGTCTGAAAGATCAACCCTTTGGATGGTTCTACTTTACATTCTAGATTAGTTTATTCTATGCACTTTTCCTGCTTTGTTTATCTAAGAATTCTTGATTTTAATTGACAACTAAAGTCTTGAATTTACAGATTAGTGTAACAGTTTTTATTTTCCATCTTCAATTTTCTTGAGTTTTATTGACGCCTAAATTTTTGGAAGATTGTTGATTAGAATAAATCTATGTTGAGGAAATCTAGTTTTTGATTCATGCCTAAATTCTAGAGGACTGAGATACAGTGTAATGGTATTTAACTTTTGTAAGCATCTGAGAACTGAAGGATTGTGATTGACGACCATAATCTGGAAGTAGGAGGATTTCGATTTACTTTTCTCGCAATTAGTTTAACAACCATTTTTTTATTCATATTTCTCAACCTTTAAAAGACAAATAAAAGTTTTCTCAAGAAGAAGGAAAACGAAAGATTGACCCTCCCTGTGGGAACAATGCTATACTAGTGTTACGATTTTCGTTGTGCGCTTGCAATAGGTTAAGGCTAAGTACAATTAAAAGCCTCACCAAGTTTTTGGCGCTGTTGCCGGGGAGGTGATAATTTTTTTAATTTTGTTATTTCTTTCTGATTCACTAGCAAGAATGTCATATTGTTTTGATGATGTGCGACCGTGGGCTCTCACGAGTCTATCATGACGATGCACTCGTAGGAAAAATGGAGTCGCCACCCAGAGCTTTCGGTGTCCCGGGATACCCAAAATCAATATTATAAGCATCGAAGTGCAAAATATAACTTCGTATCACTGGTCAATGCCAAAGCCTCTTAGGTAAGGACTTCAGTTATCAATCGGAAAGGTGTTAGGCACCCGATTGACCAGCTTGTAAGCGGTCTCTACTATGGCCAAGTCTATGTTTAGATGTATATATTATATATATATCTATATATAATTATATATATAAAGAGAGAAAAATTGAGTGACACTTTTCCTTTCCTGAAGACACTTTGATCCTATTGAGTCCTTCACACTCGTCGAAATTTTAGCGGCGTAACGGCTCAATTCTAGGATAGAGGAAAAGCAAAAGAATGTAGAGGAATAGAGGGGAGAGCTAGAGCTCTTGGGCCCTTATAGCACCGTTTGGTTGGATCTTCGCGTGAGAGCAACACAGATGAGCTTCCAATAGCAAAAGGGTTACGGTAAGGGTCTTAACTAGCTAAGGCTTGGAAGATATGATCTTGGGAATGATAATGGAACGTATATTGGTATGAGATGGGCTAGGGTTCCAAAGGTTTGAAAAGTTTGAGCTTGGAGATGAGGATATATTTTTGTAGAGGTTTTTTCTTTTTGATTTTGAAAAAAAAGTGTTTTAAACAAGGGGGTGGCTCTCTATTTCTAGAGGGAGAGGTGATTAGGGGGTTTTTAAGTGCTAATTAGGTTTAGGAATTAGGTAATAGGAAATCTAAGGTTTTTGGGTTTTTTAGAGCTTAAATAGGTGGAAATTGGGTTTTAATGGTAGATGATAGCGTGATGACTTGAATGTCAAAAGGAGAGCTAGTGGGTGTACTAGGGTCCTAAAGAAACAAATCCTGAAGTCTGATTTTTGGGCCAAAGAAGTGTTGGCCCGTGCTGGAAGAAGACCAATTTGGCCTTGCGTACATATTATGTACGCAAGGCTAAATTTTGGAGAAAATATCCTTTGCGAACATATTATGTATGCAAGTGTAATTTTTTGTACTTTTAGTGTTTTTCAAATTGCCATAACGTTTAATATACAACTCAGAATTAGGCAATTCTTAGCTCGTTGGAAAGCTGAGAAACTCTACTTTCCAATGGTATTAGTCTTATCGACTGTAGAGGTCTACATAAACTTTAGCACTCCTCTTTCCAACCACTATTTTGGTTGGGCTTTCTAAGGGTGGTCCGAGAAGGGTTTTAACTATTCGGGTTGATTCCTAAGGGTTTAGGATGATTCCTAAGGGTTTGGAAAATACTTTTAATAGCTTAAGGGTATAACTTTCTCGAAGTATGTGTCGATTGTGCATTGGGCTAAATTTGGGTGTCCATAGATGCTCCTCTTTGGTATTCAATCACTAATGATCGTATGTCAAAGAAAGAGATGTCCGAAGAGGCCCAAGGGAAATGCTAACGGGTTTGCTATATTCAAAGTGAACTTCAAACATCAAAAAGTAAAAGAAAAACTAAATGGAGAGTAACAAAAGTCCAATGTATTGGGAAAACGTCCGTTCCTCAAGGCTATCGGTCCCCAAGAGCTTAGCGACATTATTGGGCATAACCGTGATGGTATAATTGAAGATGCATGATGTTTGAGATTTATTTCGAACAAGACTGCCCCATGAGCAGGAGGGTGATCGACCCATACTTAAATATTGACATAAAGCAATGACGCGTAGATCCAACAGTTAGTGTTCAATCTTATGAGGCATTGATTGCCCCACTTTATCGGTCACGGGTGCCCCTACACGAGGTAGGGTTCGAGGTGTTTGAGAGAATTTATCAACCCCAAAGTTAATTTAGCACAACTACCCGAGCGGAGTGAATATTGATGTCACAACACATTTTGAGAATGTGTGCCACTTTTTGGAGTTTATCTTACAAACAGATCAACTATGCAAAAACATGGACCTATTAGGGATAATACAAAACAAGGTAAAGAAAATCCCGACCTTGATCCCGTCCGACTATAATTTATGAGAATAAATGGCCATCCAACAGATACCCAGATGCATGGCGTACACTTTATAGGGATATCGTGTAGGTTTTTAAGCTTACAACCGAGAATAAACACGGGAAAAGATCTCTTCTGCATCCATGTTTTAACATAGTTGTTTGATATGTAGTCTCATTTAGCGGTGGAATCAAACCGATCGAAACATTAACTATTTGACCGAGATTGACACACACTCTCCTACTTTGAAGTAGGATCCAAAGATCTAAGGCGAACCTTAGATTTAGGACATAAATTTAGCACAACTGCATTGTAAAAAAAATATTGATATTTTACTACATTTGAAGCACGCATGTGTGCAGTTGTGCCTGATGAGTGCAATGAAAACACATATATCTTTTTTTATTTTTCAAAATAATTTTCTTTTTTCATTTTTTTTAATAGACTGAAGTGAGTGGTGAGATTCTTCCTCTGATCTGCCCTTCGCCAAGAGGTTGCCTGCCTCGAGGCTTTAGGCCATTTGGTGATCCTGCACATTCTCAAGAAAACGCCAGTCCCTTTTTTGTTTATATAGGTAACAAATATGCATCCTAATTAATAGGAGAAGCAAACTTTTACCTACACTTTTTTATTTTTCACGATTTATATATATACATATACTTTGGATTTATGTTTTTAGATTTTTTTTTGTTCTTTTTCTTCATTTTGAGACGGAAGTACGATGTTGTAAATATGTACATGGACATAAGAAGGAGTAGAGATACATATATATTTTTTATATTTTTTTGGATTTTCCTGTTGATTTTTTTTCTTTTCTTACTTTTCTTCATTCTCTTTTTTTTTTTTTATGCCTTAACAGTGAGATGAAGTAACAGGTCCCATTTTGAGCATAGTTGAACCCGTTCATGCGGTCGGACCTGAGTGAGGTTCAAAATTTTTACCAAGGTTGGAACGTCCATCCCTTTGGATTGAATCAACCTTTTATCCTTATCTTAGGTCATGCGTTTTACTATGTGGTCTAAAGATCTACCTAATCAGAACCCAATTTGAGTTAGCATAAATGACCCAAATGACGATCGGATAGCTCAGAAAGGTAACCAAAGGAGCAACCAATTTTTCTTTCTTTCTCTTTTCCAACCTTTTTTACTCACAGTGCTCCAGATGTATTTTCGCCATGCTCATTGTTGCCCCCTTTTTTACCCGTAGCGCCCTATCGGGTTTTCACCATGTCCATGGTATTGATACGCACTTTTTTTGAGTTCCTTTCATTCCCTGAAAGAAGTGATCCAATTTGGTCCTATGGACTCTTGCTAGGGAAACTATGAAATATTAAATTACTGAAATTAAAAAGGCGAATATTTAATAGAGAGTACATGGGTGATGTGATCACTAGTTGTAAATATTTATCGACGATGCAACGCATCACTGATCATGCTTTACGGGGTGTGGGTTAACTCCTTTGCTAAATGTCGGCCGACTGACTCCAACAACTGTAATCTATCTAACTTAGCTTTCTAGTCCTGCTCTAAGTCTAGTCAGCTTTATTTTCTTATCCTACTCTAATTTTGACTGATTACGGGTTTCCTAGTATTACTCTAACTCTAACTGACTGAACTTCCTATCGCTGCTCTAACTCTAATTAATTTAGTTTCCTAATGTTAATCTAATTTTAATTAATTTAATCTCCTAATGCTACTCTAATTCTAATTAACTTAGTTTCCTAATACTATTCTAACTAGAAAAAAGGGGGTTGTGGCCCGTTATGCTAAGGAGGATCGGCCCCATTCCCAGGTACCCTCCGTAAGCTCTCTTGGGAAAATAGGGTGGCTAAGGGCTATTTTGTAAATATTGGAAATTAAAGTCTGAATTTGAATTGAAAACCGAGGATTTAAGAATAAAGAATTTAGGAATTAAAAACTACAAATTAGAACTAAGAACTAAGAATTAAGAATTAAGAACTAGAAATAAGAATTAAGAACTAGAACTAAGAATTAGAACTAAAACCTATGAACTAGAATTTAAAACCTAAGAACTAGAATTAAAAATTAACAACTAGAAAGAGATTACCTGAAGCTGTAGACACCCAAATTTCGCCCAAGGCTCGATCAGTCTATACTCCGAGAGAGATGTACCCCTGTGCTTCCGATGGCACCCCTAAACCCTTGGGAATCTATCCAGACCTTTAGGAATCACCTAAAACCCATTTGAACCATTCCCCCAACCCTTACAGATCACCTCTAAACCCTAGGATCCCTTCCCAGACTCAACTTAAACCCTTCTAAGTATTTGATGGGAGGAGAGCTACAAATTTTTATGTCGACCACTGCTGAGGATGATCAAGATACCGTTGGAAAGAGGACTTCTCTAGATTTCCAACGAGCCAAAGATCACCCAATTTGGAGTTGTGGTTCAAAAGTTATGGCCAAATGAAAGTCCACATAAAATCTGGAGAAGTCCTCTTTCCCGGGTCACCAAAAGCTCCGGGTGGCGACTATACATTTTATTCCATCGCGAGTGCATTGCCGTGACGGGTTCGAGAGGATCCATGCTTGCACAGATGGCGACTCTGCTAGGGATGTCACCCTAGCGCTTCCCCTCTTGTTGGCCTTTCTTTATTTTATTTTTTTACTAACCATGGTTGTTTCTTGTTCTAATTTTCTGTTGTTTTTCTTTATTTTTTGTTGCTTTTACTAACATACTCACCCCTACGATTTAGTCCTTTAAGTGCCTTAGTATATTGGCGGGCCTACTTGCGCCTTTAAATTACAGTTTTTTACAATTTTGTCATGTAAGCCGCCTTAGCCGTTTGGCGGGCCTGCTCGCATCTACTTTTCACGTCATTTAAATTTCAATCATTTACGAGCCTTAGCCGTTTGGCGGTCCTACATGCGCTCTTTATTTCAGTAATCATATCTCACCATTGAACGTTGGCCCGTTGACGCGGCACGGGCTTGTCATCTCCGACCCGACTTTGGACTTAAATTCACTCCCCTTTAAAAATTTATAATTAAAAGTGAACCAACAGTATGGGGACGTAATCAAATCTGTTTTTGCGTATTTTGGATAGTTTTTTGGGGGGTTTAGGCGCAGATATAATTTACTCGATTCCCAGTAAGGCGACAGCCCTAGTGGTGATGATCCTGAAAAGAATCACCCCTTCCCGTACCTGAGAAGGCGCTTACGCCGGAGGTATGTCGGTTGGGTTGCCAATGCCAATCAAGCCATAAAACCCGCAATGGTGAGAGCGTAGACAGCTCGAATTCAGCCATGTATCCCTAGGAAGCGGAAAGGAGGGACCCGATAACATACACAGTAGTCCCCGGGAGCATCTCTCCTAGAAAACCAGTCCAAAAGACCCATCTCGGGCTTGCTGTTTACTGTCAAAAGAAGCTGACAGAACTGTCTCTGCCAGGCGTATATAATATATACGCCCAGCCAAAAATCCCCAGAAATATTCAGGCGTATATAATATATACGCCCAGCCAAAATCCCCAGATTTAAGCCAGGCGTATATAATATATACGCCCAGCCAAATCTGCTAAGTTTTGGTCAGGCGTATATAATACATACGCCCAGTATATACTGGGTTCAGGCAGCCCGATCTGAGGCCCAATCCACCACCCAAGTTCCCTGATTAGCGGTATTAGTGCCCACAGTAGCCTCCCGCATTCTGTAACACCCAATATACTCCCGCCCAGTCAAAAGAAGGCGACTTCTCATTGATTTGCTCCGAGGGATCGGGTTGTTTGCGTTGATTCCCTCACCTTCAATAGAACGAAAGGGTTCCCTTTCACTTCTTCCGAAGTGTGTCAGATCCCGCCGTGGGACCTACTAAAGGTGCATATATCACCCAAGACGGGAAGTTTTCTAGGGCACCAGATCATCATTCATTTAAGTAGGGGAGATCATTTTCATTTGAAAAATCTAAAAAAAAATAAATATATAGAAAAATCAAAATCCGTATGCATTACCACGGCGACCTCAAACCCAACCCATAGAGGAAGAACTAGGAGAGTATTCGGCCCCTTACCTAAGGCATCGGTACAACACTCTTCAACAGATCATGTCGAGCGCCGATACCCCGCCATCATCCCCATCCCATTCTCATATAGGAGAAGACCCGATCTCCAACACCTTCACCCAAACCCGGTTCGATGTCACAGGTCCATTTGGGGCACCCGTGTTCGCATCCACCCCATCCCCTGCCCTTACATTTTCCCAACATACCCTCATCTCATCCTCTACTAAGACACCTCATTTCCCTATCGACCTATACATCCCCATCTCCCATCCATACAGCCTAACCGCACCCCCTACTCCCAAAGACCCCATAGGGAACCTCATCCCCCACCTACCTCCCACACTCCGTCCACCTCATCATCCATGCCTCCTATATCCCATATCCCACTCACCTCATCTCACATACCCTCCACATCACATGGTCCATCCAAGATCCCAACAGACTCTTTTACCCAAGTCATGCCCAACTTTGCCCAGGGTGTGACCAGCAACCCGCCATCTTCCTTAGCCATACATCCACACCCTCCAAGCACAACCATTCATACCCCCCATACCCAGGTCATGCCCAATTTCATCCAACCCCGTCCGTCCTTGAATGGGCCATCACCCTCCAATCTCACACCTGAATCCATGCCCTCAATCGAGGACATGAGAAGGATGTATGCCCTGTGGGCTACCTCTCGGATTCCAACATTCCAAACCCCACATCTAGGTCTCCAAAACCTCCATACCCCATTCCCCCATGACCATGCCCAACCACCCATCATTCATACCATCCAAGATCCCTCATCTCAATTCCAGGCTCAGGCCCAAGCCTAACAGACCCAAGCCCCCTCATCTCAGGACCAAACCCACACGAATCCTTGGGTCCAAACCCATCAGACCCAGGCCCAGGCCCAAAATTTTCAAGGCAAACCCATCAAACCCAGGCTCAGGCCCAAAATCCTCAAGGCCCATGGGCCCAAGCCCAAACCCATCAGACCCAGACCCAAAACCCTCAAGACCCATGGGCCAAAACCCATCAGACTCAGGCCCAGGCCCAAAATCCTCAAGGCTCAATGGCCCAAACGCAAACCCAGGCCCAGAACCCTCAAGGCCCTTGGCCTCAGGCCCAAATCCATCAGGCTCAGGCCCAAGCCCAAGCCCATCAAACCCAAGCACAGTTCTAAGCCCCCCAGGGCCCTTGGACCCAAACCTATCAAACCCAAGCCCAAGGCCCATCACCAGAACCCAATACCAACAGGGCCCATTAGCCCAAAATCATGCCAAACCCCACACCCAGGCCCAAGGCCCATCAACCCAAGCTTTCCAAAACCATCATTCCCAAACCCAAGGCCCATCCACCCACGCTCATCAAGGCCCGTTCACAAACCCCTTACCCCTTCACCAATACCCTTCATTCACCTACACCCAGTAGACACCCAAATTTGGCCCAAGGCCTGATCAATCTGTACTTTGGGAGAGATGTACCCCTGTGCTTCCGATGGCACCCCCTGAACCCTTAGGAGCCTACCTAGACCATTAGGAATCACCCTAAAACCTTTAGATCCATTCTCCCAATCCTTAGAAGTCGCCCCTAAACCCTAGAATCCCTTCCCAAACCTAACTTAAACCCTTCTGAGTGATTGATGGGATGAGAGCTACAGAATTTCTCCCAGACCATTACCAAAGATGAGCCATATACCATTGGAAAGAGGACTTCTCCAACTTTCCAGCAAGCCAAAGATCACCCAATTGGGAGCTACGGTTCAAAAGTTATGGCCGATTGAAGTTTCACATAAAATCATAAAAATTTTGCTCAGGCGTGTATAATACATACGCCCAGCCAATTTAGCCCCAGATTAGTCAAGCGTATATCCTATATATGCCTGCCTTTTGCGGGGAAATTTGGCTAGGTGTATATAATATATACGCCCAGCATAGGTGGGACCCACCACGGGCTTCATCTTCCCAAAGCTCCCCTATTTTTGGTGAAATTTACTGTTCCTAAACTGGGCGTATATAATATACACGCCCAGCTTAGCTACAGTAACTGTCATCAGTTGCTCAAATTTCCATCATCTGGTTTGACCTTTTGATCATCCCCTTAGTTGGGGTGGATGTCTTGAGCTTGGTTGCCCCCCCCTTTGAGCTTATTTGCAACCCCTAAGTCACCTATGGTCTCACTCCATCATCTGCCATTGAAATCGATTTTCCAAAACCCTAGGACCTTGAAAACCTAGAAAACCTTAGATGGGGAATTACCTAATTGCTAAATCAATTAACTCTTAAGTAAGCCCCTAACCCTCCCTTTCTCTTTAAATAGAGAGGCCCCCCTCTTCCTTAAGGGTGGAAAAAATTAGAGGTTAAGGATTTTGAGCTTAAGAGAGAATCCTAGTGAGAGAAAATGCACACATTTTTCCAGAATTCCAGCATGCTTAGTTCATCCATTTCAACCCATTTCCCCCATTAGATCATTCCCTTTAGCTAAAGTCTAGCCTTGAGTCTTACCCTAAGCTCCCTATTTTATCGAATCCTAGCATTAGAATCCATTCCCAAACCATTTAAACCATCGAAAGCATGCCAAAGTGAAGAACTTCCATGGTGAATCAAGGCCCCGTGAGCTCCGGCTCACCCCTCTCTTCCTCTACCTTCTTGGTGCTTCCTCCGTCCAAGGATTCAAGCCGTTACGCCGCCGAAATTTTAGTTTGGCTCAAAGCTTGATAGGACTGTATTGCCTTCGAGCAAGGGGAAACTCCGCCCTTTTACCTTTAATTTTTGGCCATAGATAGAGACCACTACGTGCGGGTTGATCAGGTGCCTAAACCCTTCTCGATCGATAACCGATGCCCCTACCCTAGAGCCTTTGGCAAAGACCGGTAAATCAGAGTCATATTTAGCATTTCGGTGCTCAAAATATTGATTTGAAGGTTTCCCGGGTCACCAAAAGCTCCGGGTGGCGACTCTACATTTCATCAGAAGCGAGCGCATCTCCACGACGAGTTCGAGGAGGATCCATGGTCACACAGATGGCGACTCTGCTGGGGATATCACCCTAGTGCTTCCCCTCTTGTTGGCCTTTCCTCTTTTGTTACTAACCATTGCTATTTTTTTTCTTACTTTCTGCTGTTTGTTCTATATTTTTATTGTTTTTACTAGCGTACTCACCCCTATGATTCAGTCCTTTAAGTGCCTTAGCCGATTGGCGGGCCTACATGCGCCTTTAAATTCCTGTCTTTCCGATTCTTGTCATTTAAACCACCTTAGCCGTTTGGCGGGCCCGCTCACATTTACTTTTACGTCTTTTAAATTTCAGTCATTTACGAGCCTTAGCCATTTGGCGGGCCTACGTGCACTTTTCATTTCAGTCATCATATCTCACCATTGAACGCCGGCCTGTTGAGGCGGCACGGGCTTGTCATCCCCGACCCGATTTTGGACTTAATTTTACTCCCCTATAAAAATTGTTAATTAAAAGTGAACCAACAGTGTGGGGACATAATTGAATTTATTTTTGCATTTTTGGGTAGTCCTCGGGGGGTTTAGGCACAGATACAATTTACCCGGTTCCTAGTAAGGCGGCAGCCCTAGTGGTGATGATCCTGAAAAGAACCACCCCTTCCAGTACCTGAGAAGGCGCTTGCACCGGAGGTATATCGGTTGGGTTGCCAATTCCAATCAAGCCGTAAAACCCGCATTGGTGAGAGCGTAGACAGCCCAAAGTTCAGCCGTGTATCCCTAGGAAACGGAAAGGAGGGACCCGATTACACACACAGCTGTCCCCGGGAGCATTTCTCCCAAGAAACCAGTTTAAAGACCCACATTCGAGCTTGCTGTTCACTGTCAAACTAAGTTGACAGAAGTATTTTTGCCAGGCGTATATATTATATACGCCCAACCAAAATCCCCAGAAAATAGCCAGGCGTATATAATATATATGCCTAGCCAAAATCTGCATTTTTTTTGGTCGGGCGTGCATAATATGTACGCCCAGTATACACTAGGCCACAACAACCCGACCTGAGGCCCAATCCATCACCCCAAGTCCCCGATTAGTGGTATTAGTGCCCGCAGTAGCCTCCCACATCCTCTAACACCCAACATGCCCCCGCCCAATCACAAGAAGGCAACTTCTCATTGATTTGCTCTGGGGGATCGGGTCGTTTGCGTGGATTCCCGCACCTTCAATAGAACGAAAGGGTTCCCTTTCGCCTCTTCCGAAGTGTGTCGGATCCCGCCATGGGACCTACTAAACGTATATATATCGCCCGAGATGGGAGTTGACCTTGGGCACTAGGTCATTATTCATCTAAGCAAAGGGGAGTAATCTCCATCAAAAAATCATCATCAAAAAAAAAAAACCAAAAGAATCTCTCTTAAAAAAAAAATCATCAATCAAAAATCGTTTTCCAAAAAAAAAAAGAGAAGAAACCAAACAAAAACAAAACAAACACAAAAAGAGAAAAGAAAACAAAAAGAGTACATTTTGGTGTGACCGTCACTACGACAACCTCAAGCTCGTCCCGTAGAAGGAAGGTATTCGGCCCTTATCTGCGACATCGATACAACACTAGTCAGCGGATCATGTCAAGAGCCGATACATCCCCACCGCCATCCCCATCTCATTCTCATATCAGAGAAGACCCGATCTCCGACACCTTCACCCAAACCAGGTTCGATATCACGGGTCCATTTGGGGCACCCGTGGTCACCTCCACCCCACCCCCTTCCTTCACATTCTCCCAACATACCCCTTTTTCATCCCCTACTGAAACCCCTCATTTCCCAACCAACCCATACATCCCCATCTCCCATCCAAACACCCTTACCGCATCCCCATATTTCCAAAGACCCCATAAGGAGTCCCATCCCCTGCCTACCTCCCACGTTCCATCCCTCTCATCATCCATGCCCCCAACATCCTACATCCCATCCACCTCATCTCACATACCATTCCCACCACATGGCCCATCCACATCCCAACATACCCCCCCATTCACCCGGGTCATGCCCAATTTCTCCCAACCCCCTCCATCATTAAGTGAGCCATCAACCCCCAATCTCACACCTGAATCCATGCCCTCAATGGTGGAGGACATGAGAACGACGTACGCCCTGTGGGCTACTTCTCGAAACCCTATATCTCAAACCCCGCATTCAAATCTCGAAAACCTCCATACCCCATTCCCTCTTAACCATGCCCAACCATCCATCGTCCATACCTCCCAAAATCCCCCACCTCAATCCTAGACCCAAACCCGTACAAATCCATGGGCCCAAGCCCAAACACTCCTAGAGCCATAAGTCCAGGCCCATCAAGCCCAGACCAAGCCCATCCGGCCCAAGCCCAAAACCCATGGGCCCAAGCCCATCAGGCCCAGGCCTAAAACCCTCAAAACCCATGGGCCCAAGCCCATCAGGCCCAGGCCCAAGACCAGAATCCTCAAGACCCATGGATCCAAGCCCATCAAGCTCAGGCCCAGACCCAAAACCTTCAAAACCCATGGGCCCAAGCCCAAACCCATCAAACCCAGGCCCAAGTCCAAGCCCCCCAGGGCCTTTAGACCCAAACCTATCAAGCCCAAGGCCCATGGACCCAAACCCAACCCCCTCATGGCCCATTAGCCCAAACCCAACAAGGCCCAGCGGCCCAAAGTCATACTAACCCCCACACCCAAGCCCAAGGCCCATCAATCCAAGCCTTCCAAAACCATCAAACCCAAATCTCTCAAACCCAAGGCCCATCCACCCATGCTCATCAAGGCCCATTCACTAACCCCATACCCCCCCACCAGTACCCTTCATTCACCTACACCCCTTACGCTCCCATCCCGCCTCCAACGGGAAATCCAATCCATCCCATTCCTCAAACCCACAACATCCCGCTACCTCAACCACACCTCCCTCACCCTCAGAATGTGCACCCAGCTCAGCACATCATTTATCCACAAACCGCTCACCCATTTATCCCTTCTCATCCCCTACAAACCATATGGCCGAACCAGGTCATCCAACTCTTCACCCCCCAAGTCCAAATAGCGAAACTCGCCCCTCACCAATACCATGACCAACAGTATGAGGAGGATGAGATCCGCAACAGTGGAGGAGTTGCTAGCTTCAATCCTCCCGGGCCCACCATCATCACACCTAGGGTCGAACAAAATCAGGGGGAAGCAGTCCCCACTACAGCCTCGAAAGAACCAGAACAGTTGAAAGAACAAATAGACAGAATACAAAAGCAACTGATGAAGATGGGAGGAGTAGAACTGCATTCAACAGACTTTTCAAACTTATGTCTGTTCTCCGATGGCCCCCTGCCATAGAAATTCATGATGCCAGTATTCGATAAGTATAATGGCACTGGCAACCCCATCGCCCATTTAAAATCTTATTGTGGGGATATGTGCCAGTATGGCGGAGATGAACGACTCCTCATCAAAGTGTTCCAAGAGAGTCTAACGGGTCCAGCACTGAGATGGTTCACATCCTTGGAATCGTCCATGATAAAAAATTGGAAAGATCTGACACGATTATTTCAAGAGCAGCATGCCTATAACATGGACATAGAGCCAAGGAAGTCAGATTTGGCCCATCTAAAGCAAAGACATGATGAAACATTCAGTGCTTACTTAGGGAGATGGAGGGCATTAGCCGCTCAGGTAACTCATCGGATTCTCGATGATGAGTAGATTGAATTGATAACCAAGGGAGCCCTCCCAGTCATCGCATATTTTTTAGTATATCAGCAGTAGTCTAGTTTTACTGATCTGGTCCAAAATTCCAATCGTTGCGAAGATGCCATTAGAGAGGGCAGGTTAGGAAGGAATGTGGCCAACGGAGCCACCGGGGTTCGAAAAGCGGCCAAACCAAGAATTGAAAGAAGACCAGGGACAGAGGTACAAAACATTGTTTACCCCTAGGCCAATACCAATGCCCCCCCAATACAGCTCTAGGTTACACAACCACCCCAGGCCCGTTTCGAGCAAGCACCAAGGCCAAGCAATGGACAAAGAGCCCCGTTTACCCAGGAGCAGATGAAAGTACAATTTGAATGAGTGTTCACACCGTTGAGGCAATCCTTGAGTGTCCTACTCCCGGTATTGCTATAGAAAGTCCTGGTCAATTTACTCTAACCTCGCCCTCCACCCCATCACATACCCAGGAACTATGATCCGAATCTGCATTACAATTTCCACCAAGGATCGGGTCACCCTACGGACCGGTGCTTCCCGTTAAAGCACGTGGTCCAAGATCTGATAGAGGTAGAAAAAGTCATTCCCCCGCCACTTCCTCAAGGGCAAAACCAGAATATCCATCAAGCCCCTCTACCACCGCACCCAAGAGGCCCCAGGCCTAACATTCACTGGATAGAGGAGGAAGAAGAAGAGTTTGACCCTTCAAATTATATCAGTAATCAGGAGGATTTTCACTCCCTAGGTCGAACGAAGATGAACTATCTGTTGGGGTGATCGAGCCATTGTATGTAGCTGATTATTTTCCCACACCGGCATACCAAGAGGAGCCCTTAGATTTAGGGCAGTATTTTTCCACCCCTGCTCCCGCCTATCAAATCCAAATGGGTACAGCCCCACCGCAATCATACGCATATCCACCCCACGCCAAATTTACCCCATACACCCCTCCGTCACACCCAAATCATCCCGTACCATATGCAACTCCGCCATCCCTGTATTATCTTACCCCATACACACCCTAAAATCCCTCCACCCAATACACTACTCCGCCATCCCCAAGTTGCCCCATCCCATACACACCTTCAAATCCCACCACCCAATATACCATCCCACTGTCCCCAAATCACACCACTCCATGCATAACTCCATCGTCCCCAATCTATCCTATTTCACCCACAAACCCATCATCACCTCACCATGCCACCCCCTACACAAGCCCTTCATATCCAAATCATCGCGCTCAATGCACAACTCCATCATCCCCAATTTACCCCACTTCATCCACAAACCCATCACCATCCCATCATACCTCCCCATATACAAATCCTTAATATCCCTATCACCCCGCGCCCACCACACCTCAGACCTCTCCCCATCCCTCCATCCCAGTCACACTCCCGCCATCCCTTCGTTACTTTGGCCCCAATCCAACTCCACCCCCACTCATGCAAGCAACCCCTCACCCAGTCCCCTCATCACCCAATCACCACTGGTCCTACCATGCCCAGGTAATACCAGTGCAAGCCCCCTCCGTCCCCATAAATCCAATTTCGCCAATTCCCCCCACTACCATTCCCCCCCCCATCGGAGTTAACCTGATTGGACCCAAGAAACTAGTATATCCAACCCAATCCTCCCCAGAATCCTCATGCACTCCTTTTCTCATCCCAAAACCTACTTATGACCCGCATCAAGTACCATTGAACTATGAACAGACGGACATGAATGCCGGGTGCAACCAAGAAGAGGCTGTTGAGTTCGTTACCTGATCGGGCCGGATTTCTGCTTAGTCGAAAGCATCAGGGGCAGTCAGAGGAGAAGAAAAGAAGAAAGAACAAGCCGCGGGAAATCCCTTTGAAAAAATGGCTAGGGAGCACATATTGGAGACACAGCTCAAGAGAACACCCGCACATATTACTGTGTGGGATTTGTTAATCACGTCTCCACTCCACTTTCAAGCCTTAATGGGAGCGCTCAAGGACGCGCATTTCTCCACCCACGTAACTCCAGATGAAGTGGGGAAAATAATAGGGCAAGTGTTGGCCCCAAACGCCATCTCTTTCACCGATGCAGACCTACCGATCGAGGGGAATGACCATTCTAAACCCCTAAATATAACAGTTGAGGCAAGGAACCTGGTGGTGCCTTTGGTCCTAATAGACAACGGGTCGGCATTGAACGTATGCCCTCTAAGGGCGGCAATCAAAATTGGTGCGAACCCTGACACCTTCCGGCCATCCATATTAAGCGCCCGGGGATTCGACAACACCAGAAGAGAAATCATAGGAGAAGTAGACCTCGACCAGATCCTCGAGCCGTAAACCTTCACCACCCCCTTTCAGGTGATGGACATCAAGTCTACTTTCAATCTGCTGTTGGGCCGGCAATGGATACATAAGCTCGTAGCAATACCATCTACCCTGCACCAAAAGCTCCGATTCATCTCGGAAGGAAAAATTATCACCATCTTGGGCGAGAGCAGAGAAGAGAGGGAGAGAAGCACTCTGCATATTGAGAATCCGAAAGTGCTGAGCATACCGCACACGACAGAGGACACCGATCTCCACCGATTTGAGTATGACTTCTCAGCCGTCACCCTCGGACCAACTGAAAAGACCCCGGATAAAATTAGGGGAGGAATGGACGCGGCTGTGTTAATGCTCCACAGATGGGGCCATAAAAAAGGGAAAGGACTAGGCCCACCCTCCAAGGAAGAAGAGACCCCGTCAAGGCCAAGGGGCAACAAACTAAATTTGGCTTAGGCTACAGGCCCAGAGAAGAAGAAGTCAGAGAGGCCAAGGAAAAGATGAGAGTCGCAGCAGTCGCCAAGGCCAGAGGAATCATCTTGGAAGAGGAGCCTCACGCTCGCCCCCACATTCGTGAAACCTTTGTGAGCGCCAGGGTAGTAAAAATTGATCTGAATGGGGAGACAAGGGTCACCCCACATAAGCCTGCTTTCGTCCACCCCACCAATCCCTACATCATCCCCCCAGACTTCGAAATGGACTTAGCCGCCCTTTCCTTATTCGAGGAAGAAGTTCCCCGGTCCACCCATCGCTCCAGCGCCAGCCACTCTGGGCCCATCCTAACCATAGAGGACAGGGTCCCCGAGGATCCCTCTGCAAATATGTTGAGGGATGAACTGCAAGAGCCTACCGATGCCGCTCCCAATCAAAGAGGAAAAGACCAAGCCTCGCATGTGAGTAACTGGGCATCCTTGCCCCAACTCCTGGGAACCGCCAAATACCGTGAAAACGGCACCGACTCCCCAAAAAAAAACAACCTGTAAAAAGTGAGGTTAGCCTCTGGACCACTCTACCTTGTATATATAGAGATCCACCTTGCCAGGGGCTGACCTTCGAAAAAATGCAAAAGACCTTAAAAATAAAAATAAAAACCAATTCCAAAAATATTGTCCTTTAAAATTCCTAATAAAATTAAAATCGATGTCGTGATACCCGTCCCACGTGAAGCCGACCCCTTTTCTGTAGAAATACAAGAAGAGGTAGGAGCCACGAGTCTGGACGAGGAAGGTCAAACCGATGAGCTCCCCAATGAGCTCCTCAAACAATTTGCCAATTTCGAGCATGGCCCTACCCCGATCGTCGAAGAGACGGAGGATGTCAATTTGGGAACCAAAGAGGCCCCCAGAATCACCAAAATCGGAACGTCGCTGTCCCCTGTGGAGAGGAAAGGTATGATAGACTTCCTTCGATCATACCAAGACATCTTCGCATGGTCGTATGAAGACATGCCTGGTTTGATACCGGTCTGGTTGAGCATGAGTTGCCACTCTATCCCGATGTTAATCCAGTTAAACAGAAGCTGAGACGCCTCCAACCCGAATGGATGTTGAAGGTGAAGGACGAGGTCATTAAATAGTATGATGCAGGTTTCCTCATGGTATCCAACTACCCGCAGTGGCTGGCCAATATCGTCCCCGTACCGAAGAAAGATGGAAAGGTTTGAATGTGCATTGATTTTCGAAACCTCAACAGGGCAAGCCCTAAGGACGACTTCCCACTACCCCACATCGATATCCTGGTCGATAACACTGCAAAGCATGGAATGCTCTCATTTATGGATAGATTCTTAGGATACAATCAGATAAAGATGGCAGAGGTTGATCGCGAGAAGACAGCGTTCATTACCCCCTGGGGAACCTTTTGCTACAAGGTAATGCCATTCGGGCTGAAGAATGCTGGGGCAACCTATCAAAGAGCAATGACGGCCCTGTTCCACGACATGATGCACCGAGAGATCGAAGTATATGTCGACGACATGATTGCCAAATCACCAGAAAGGGAGGACCACTTGATAAACCTTCGTGTCGCTCGAGAGGCCGAGAAAGTACAAGATCGCGTTGAACTCGGAGCTTTGGGCGCTATGTCAGGAAAGTTGTTAGGCTTTATTGTTAGCAGGAGATGGATCGAGGTCGACCCAACCAAGATCAAGGCTACCACTGAAATGCCGCCACCGTCTATAGAGATGGAAGTCAGAGGCTTTTTAGGCAGAATCCAATACATCAGTCGATTCTTCGCACCATTAACTCGGATATGCGCACCAATCTTCAAATTACTGAGAAAGGATTCACCGGTTGAATGGAACGATGACTGCCAGGCTGCATTCGACAAGATTAAAGGTTACCTCCTAAAACCTCCGGTATTGGTACCGCCCGTACCTGATAGACCCCTGATAATGTACCTGTCCATGATAGAGTTTTCTATGGGCAGTGTGTTAGGACAGCATGATAAGATAGGAAGAAGAGAGCAGGTCATCTATTACCTAAGCAAGACATTCACTGATTACGAGACGCGCTATTCTCATCTGGAGAAAGCATGCTTGGTGCTCGTTTGGGCCACTCAAGGACTCCGACACTACCTGTTATCCCAAGCCACCCTACTTCTAGCACGGATGGATCCGCGAAAGTACCTGTTCGAGAAGCCTGCACTCACTGGCCGAACTGCACGATGGCAACTACTCCTATCCTAATTTGACATTATTTATGTCACCCAAAAGTCAATCAAGGGGCAGGCACTCGCTGATCATCTTGCTGAGAACCCTCTGTCGGACTATGAGCCTCTAAGGACCGAATTCCCCGATACGGACATTCTGGTCTTGACTGATGAGGATAAAGAGGAAACAAAGGAGCCCTGGGCAATGCACTTTGATGGGGCAATGCATGTTGAGGGCTAAGGAGTTGGCGCCATTCTTATCTCACCCAGAGGATCACATATACCCATCTCAATCAAATTGAACTTCCCATGCACCAACAATATGGCCAATTATGAGGCCTGTACGGCTTGTTTACAGGCAGCTCTTGATTTGAATATAACTCACCTCAGGGTCTTTGGAGATTCACAGTTAATTATATGCCAGACCAACGAATATTGGAAGACCGAAAATGAGAAACTAATCCCATACCATGAACATCTTGGGGAACTAATAACCTGCTTTGAGGAGGTCACCTTCTCCTATGTGCCACGAGCAAGAAATCAGTTTGCTGATGCCTTGGCTACCCTGGCCTCTATGGTTGAGATTCCATACGGAGTTGTGATGAAGCCGATCATGATAGAGCAGAGGGGCGAACCAGCTTTGTGTCACTTGATCGAAGGACCTACAGAGTTAGATGATGAACCACCCTGGTTCTCAGACATCAAGAATTTCCTCGAGACCCGAACTATCCCAGAAGGAACATCAAAGGTAGACAGACGCACCATCCAACGATTGGCAATGAACTACGTCATCTGCGGAGATCTCCTGTATAGACGGTCTCACGACAATATTTTGCTCCGATGACTAACTCGAAAAGAGGCGGTTGAGATCATGAAGGAGATTCATGAAGGGGTCTGCGGGGCACACGTCAGTGGACACATGCTTGCGAAGAAAATTCTAAGACAAGGATACTTTTGGACCACTTTTGAGACCAATTGCTGCAAGCACGTGCAGAAGTGCTACAATTGCCAAGAGCACTCCAGTCTAATACACGCTCCGGCCATTGACTTACACAGCATGGCCACTCCTTGGCCGTTCACCACCTGGGGACTCGACGTCATCGGCAAAATCAATCCTAAAGCTTCCAACGGGCATCAGTTCATCCTCGTCACTATGGAATACTTCACAAAATGGGTAGAGGCATCCTCCTATACAAGCATTAAGGCCAGTCATGTCGAAAAATTCATCAAGAACAACATCATTTGCAGATTCGGCGTACCCAAAGACATCATCACTGATAATGGCACTAATTTCGCTAATAGGTGCATTCGGGCCTTGTGTGAGCAGTTCCGGATCAAGCATCATCGATCATCCCCATACAGTCCACAGACGAATGCAGCTGTGGAGGCAGCCAACAAAACTCTGATCCGCATCCTGGAGAAGATGGTAGTTACTTACAGAGGTTGGAGTGAGCAGTTACCCTTCACACTTTAGGCCTATAGAACATCTATCCGTATCGTGACAGGGGCAACACCATTCTCTCTTGTGTATGGAACTGAGGTCGTGCTACCCGTTGAGGTCGAAGTACCATCGCTCTGTATCCTTTGGGAATCCCATCTACCTGAAGCTGAGAGGGAAAGAGCCCGTTTTGAACAGCTAGACTCTATTGACGAGAAAAGACTCCTAGCCCTATGCCACACCCAGGTCTATCAGAGGAGAATTACACGTGCTTACAACAAGCGTGTCCGCAGTCGCGACCTAAAGGTAGGAGACACTGTACTGAAGAAAATTTTCCCGTCTCTCCGCGCCGATCCGAGAGGAAAGTTTAGGCCAAATTGGGAAGGACCCTATGTCGTCCGAGAGGTTTTGCCAGGATACGTCGTTCGCCTCGCCACCATGGACGGAGACCACTTTCCTGAGCCCATCAACGCTGGATACCTCCGTAAGTTCTACTCATAGGTCTTGAGACAAGGTGAGTTTTGATAAAAGTAGATGT
The DNA here is from genome assembly GCA_021018995.1 of Chloranthus sessilifolius. NCBI lineage: Eukaryota > Viridiplantae > Streptophyta > Magnoliopsida > Chloranthales > Chloranthaceae > Chloranthus > Chloranthus sessilifolius. The sequence goes on from CM037586.1 coordinate 38,105,766, forward strand.
GTGACCGCTTAAGGACCCCATAAAAGAGGCCATCATTTCAAAGATAAGTAGCCCAAAAGAAATATTCCCTGAAAACCTTCATCCTTTTTGCTACGCACGTCGGGCCAATCACCATTTCTTTCATATACCCCTCCCGAAATTCCAGAAAAAGAGAAAAGAGAAAAGAGGGAAAATCCAAACCAAAAAAAAAGAAAAGACAAAAAAAGGAGAGAAGAAGAAAAAAGTAAAACCCCTCAAAAAAAAAAGAAGAAAAAGGGGGACCAAGAAAAAAGAAAGGACTGGGGCATAAAAAGCCTTTGGAAAGAAAGAGGAGTCACCCAATCTGAAATTCACTCAAAGCTTAGATCCAAATTCCCAGAAAAACCTAACCTATTTGAACCCCAGCCACATTACGACCCGGAAGAACGCCCTCTTTATGGTCCATAAGCGGTCATAACATCTACTGCATTAGAACAAGCTGAGTTAATGAACCACACAGAACTTCATTCGGCCGGCTATGACGGAATCAACGTCCATGTCGTGGCCTTCTATTTCTAAAAAAAAAGAGAGATAAAAAAAAAAAGAAGAAAGAAAATTAATTTGAGTTCAAAGCAAGAAGGACGTGGTGAAAACCCGAAAGGGCACCACAGGTAAAAACAATGAACTCACGCGGACCAGGTGAAAACCCGAAAGGGTGCCTGGGGTAAGAAAGCAAACCCATGGATATAATGAAAACCCGATGGGGCGCTACGGGTAAATATAGGGATGACAGTTTTCGCGAAAACCCGTCTTGGGCGCTATGAGTAAAAATGTCAAGAAAAGAGAGATCAGGAGAAGACCTGTTCTTACCCGCCTATCTCAGTTTTGACCACTTAAGCCTCTTCTCCCCTTTGCTGGCCCACTCATGTTAATGATCGGATCGAATCTCGATCAAGTATGTCGTCTCTACCGCAGCGTCTGACGCATGACCAAAAGGAAAGACAGAAGACTAAACCAATCCCAGGGAAGCTGGTCTCCCTGTGTTTAAAGGAAAAACTTGTACCGCACAAATAGGGTTCGACCATGCTCAAAATAGGACACACTGGTTTGCCCTTGTAATTACCGGCACCACAAAAGATCCAAAAGGAGAAAATTTCAAAAAAGATAATAGATTTCTCTTTCCCATAAAAAGCCCCACACAGTGGAGGAGAAAATTTCAAAAAAAGATAATAGATTTCTCTTTCCCATAAAAAGCCCCACACTATGGAGGAGAAAATTTCAAAAAAGATAATAGATTTCCCTTTCCCATAAAAAGCCTCACACTGTGGAGGAGAAAATTTCAAAAACAAAAAGATAATAGATTTCTCTTTCCCATAAAAAGCCCCACACTGTGGAGGGAAAAATATCAAAAAAGATAATAGATTTCCCTTTCCCATAAAAAACCCCACTTTGTGGAAGAGAAAATCTCCATAAAAAGCCTTACACTGTGAAACGTGCAAAGGAAAAGTCAAAAAAAAAAAAACAAAAAATATATATGTATGTATAGATTTCATTTCATTTCTTACAGTATCACGCACGGAGTGTCACGTTCCAAAAAGATAACGGCATGACACACTTTCTATTTTGCTGCTTTCTTTAAAGATAAAAAAACAAAAAATGTATATATCTGTATATATATGACAAAAAAGAAGAAAAAATAACCCAAAAAGAGATCTCTGTTAGGGGGCATTCCTCCCCTCCGTGTATATGATCTATGATATGTGCAGGAACAGGTCAAGAGCAGGGAGCACGCTTCAAAGCGCTAATCTCTACAAGCAGAGAGTCCTCGCGGGCATTTCGATTAGACATCCACCTACCATGAAGACTCTTTATTGCCTCTGGAAGCTTCAACACATGGACTCAAATAAAAGACCACCAATCAAGAATCTCACTGATCAGGCAGCTCTCACCTCTGCAATATCAGCTCTGGCCCTTTCTTTCTCCAAAGACTCAGTCAAAGCCAGCCTCTCCACAGAAAGAGACACAATCCTAGCCCGAAGTATTGTTTCCTTATATGGCCAAGGCCCTGTCTCTCCCACATCTGCCAAAATCTGGCCAGGAGCAGGTAACTCCGCGAATACCAGCCAAACCTCGTAATCAGGAGAGACGACGTCCCCCTGAACTAAGCTGCACATGTGCGCCGATTGGCGGGTCTTCCAGAGGGCGGCTATGCGGTCGAGGTCACTGAGAGAACCCTGAGAAAATATCAGAGAGCACAAAGGTGGCCTCACAGAGCAAGGCACATGTTGAGTATATCCAAACTGACGAAGCACCCGAGATGGGAAATAATATGTGCTACTGGTCAACCCCAATAGGGTGATACCCTCACAATCTTGAGAGTGGACAATCGGAAAGGTACCATCCAACCAGGGAAGCAGCCAGATCAGCTCCGCACCTGATAGTCACGTACTCAGCTCCTCAACGCTCCCACAAGGCAGTCTCAAACTCCGGATCAGAAAGCCCCGAGCCACATCCCCTCTTATCAAATACAATCTCAACATAGGCCCCATGATAGCCAAATGCTCTCCTAACCAGATCTGAACAAGGAGTGGGCTCCCACTGAGAATCCCAACCTGGCCCGAGGCCGCAGCATCCAAGCCTCAATACATCTCCGCCAGGACCAGGTGTACCAATGAGCGACCTCCCTCCAATTCGATCAAGACATCACATAGTCCAAGGGAAAAGCTCTCATCCCCAATGAAGAAGAGAACTTCCGATAGTAAAAAAAGGGCAAAGGCCTTTACATTGAAGGGATCTCGAAAAGGCAACTTTCGAAGGCTCGAGTCGCTGAAAAGTTCTCTTAGGAATTTCACCGAACACCTGGTGGGCCCTCCGGCGAAACGTTTCTCATATCCACCCTTTTTTAAATCGAGGACCGCGTGGACCGCCTTTGCATACCCCAGTTTGGGCACTACTTTGGCAAGGCCTTGATGCATTTTCAGGCTCGTGATGGAGGCTAGCTCTTCCAAGGTTAGGGTTAGCTCCCTAGACCCAAATTTAAAGACATGGGCCCTATGGTCCCAAGATGCCAAAGCCGCCTGTAGTAGGTTGGGCAACAGAGGAACAACAAGGAGAGAGGAAAGGTGGGATAACTCGAGGCAATCCAGAACAGCGAGCTCGCTCTCAGCCATGCTATCATGCCATTTTTGCAAAAAACTGGGCCCCGCTCCCAAACAGGGAAGTATACTAACCCTAGCCCCCGTCTGAGAACTTGGGCCCATTTTCAAAGGCGGGTCCATGGACGTACAAAGATGTTCTTGGTAAAATCAGTCAATGTATGGCGATGGACCCACCAGAAAAAAAAGAGAGGAAAGGAAAAGAAAAAGGAAGGGCAAAAGGGCCAAACTAAGATAGAGGAAGAGGCAAGGGGGGACCAGGCTCGGGTTATAAAGAACCCACTCGGCCCAGAATATAGCAGGCGTATATATTATATACGCCAAGGCAAATTTTGAACCATTTTGCCCGGCGTATATAATATATACGCCCGGCCATTTTTTCTATGGATTGGTCAGGCATATATAATATATATGCCCGGGTTTTGTGGTCGGACATTTGCCTGGCGTATATAATATATACGCCCAGTTTAAGGCCGGGCCCAGCAAGCCCCCCCCCCCTCACTTTGGCCCATTTTTGTTCCCAAGGGGGAACATGTTTCTGCTTGACCCACTTCTTCATCTCAGGGCAGCCCACAGGCTCACATAATCACATACCCATGGGAAGCCCCCGGATGACGCACTGCCCGTAGGTTATATACGGAGAACCACCTGCATGGTCCACCCCATCATTGGAGGGGTGCCGACTCATCTCAAGCCAAGGAAGAAGAAACCGTAAAGGCAAAAGCAAAGAAATACCCAAATAAAGCATTCATATAAACCATAGAAATTATAAACCATCCGAAAAAAAAGAAGCAAAATTTGTTGTTATTACATATCCCCAAATAAACCAAAAGTCGAAATTGTTCTCTTATGCCAAATTTCCAGAGAATAAACTAGTCCTGGGCAGCCCCCTTCGACTTCTTCCGACGCCGGCTTGCGCTTTGAAAGGTACGAGTCTCCCCCACACGAGTCCACGCCTGAGAAATACGGCTGAGAAGAGAACGCGACTCCTTTTCACGAGCATGCTGTAGGAACACACCAAAAGCCATCAGGTAGAGAAACAGGCAGAAAGTAAATAAGGAAGATAACTAGGTTGGGTCAGCATTCACTCACCACTTCGATCTCCCTAAGCCCAACAAGGTTACGATAATATTCGGCTTGACTCACTGCCGACTCATAATCCTGGCCAGTAAGAAAAAGGAGGTGTTAGTCACACAGGCCATCATCATAATTCAAAGGGAAGGAGAACAAAGCAGCAAGATAGAGATTACCCCAGGAATCAGCTCAGGAGGTGGGACCTGGATGGCTTCAGTTGAGATACGTGCCTTCTCGGCCACGTCAGCGCACACGCGTGATAAGAAAGCATCGTCCAAACGCTTGAAAGTCCCCTGGACCTCGGAGGGCGAACTACCAGAAGCACCAGCCCCAGAGGGGTCAGAGGGTCCAGCACCTGAGGCCGAACCAGAAGCACCAGCACCAGAAGGGTCGGAAGGTCCAACACCTGCGGCATCATAAGGAGCAGCCGCCTCATCCCCCTCATCTGAGTCGCCGCCCTGCTCAAACTATAGAGAGAAATATTTTATCATTAAATGTGGTAGGTCAATCAAAGTAACCACAAGGAAGCTGCTAAATCAAAAAAGAAAAGGGGCATTACTTGAGATCGTGGCCCTCCAAAAGATAAAAAGTTAGCACCAGGCACGAAGCGGGGCAGCAAGAAATGATAGGGCAGGGAATCGTACCATGACTGATACCCCTCGGGCAAGAGAAGGTCATCGATAGGAACCCCATGGTGAAGAAAGTGAGCAGTGAGCTCATCAATGGAGCCTTCTGGAGCCAACACATCGGCGGGAGGAGCTTGGGGCACGGCAAAGAGAGGACGATACTGATGAACCACTCTCTCCCCTAAATAGTAGGCCCTAGTCCAAGACCCGTAGAGGAAGATGATGCGGCGGTCCAGCAAAAGGCGAGAAGGACCCACTGAAGCCAAGTTCCAGAAGGGAGATCCCATGTAGGGGTCAAGGATGACCTGTAAAAGAAGAAAAAACAGGGAGGGGATACACACATTCGGTCAGAACCCACGGCACACAAGAGCTGAGCTGTCAAATTTATAAAAAGGGCATTGTTTTACCTGCTCTGAGATCAACAAGTCGAACTGAGAGCGCAGCCCTAACTCTAAATGCTCCATACCTACGTCCCGACGGTGACCCACGTGCTAGTTACTCATAAGGGGGAACGTAGCAATTTCAGACTGAAGCAGAGGGCGACCCGGTTGGAAGTGAGGATACCCCAAGATCTGAGAAAGCAAGCAGATAAAGACAGGTATGCTATAAAAGAAAGTTGGACACACTAAAACCGAAGGATAAAATACCTCAATTGCAGGCCAGAAACCCATAATAGAGCTAGACTCCCCAAGAATGGCTCGCTTTAGGCTGGACATGAGTACAACATAGCCAGTGCCACCCCAGTCGAATCAATGCACGGTCTCCCAGTTCACCATCAGGCTGAGCAGGGATAATGAGATTCGCCCTCCACTGGTGTTGGAGAGGAGAGTCTTGCCCAGGAGGAATAGCAAGGAGATGCAGGCCAGAATAAGTGCGCGCGCGGCCTCGATATAAATGGCCAGGTCAGGCTGGCCCTAGTCCACTAGCTCGTGAGACTCAAACTGATCAACAAGCCAGGACAGCTTGACCTCAGAACCCCGAATATTCCCAGAGGTCGCCCCTATCTGTCGAATCACCTCCTCCTTACCCGGTGTCCGGGTAGGTACCACGGGCACCCCTCCAATACAGACCTCGGTGATCATAGACCAGTCCGCAGGTGTAAAGGCCATCTCTGCCACAGCCATGTGAAATGTCATGGTCTCGGGGCGAAAACGCTCTATCATTGCCTTTAAATAGGCCGTATCGGCCCTCATGGCGGGGCACGAAATGAAGTCCCCGAAACCGACAGCAGTGAGCTGGTCCTTCACCACTGGGGGAAGGTAAAGCACGAGGCGCTGGAGGTTAAACCAACCGCCTCGGAACATAATGTGCGGCAGGGGCTGCAAACGGAAGGCGTCAATCAGATAAGGGCAAGCCGGTATAATGAAGACATCAAAGGAAAACAAAAGCAAAAGCGGAAAAGGGGAGGGGGGCTCATCTGTTTACCTGACCAACGATCCCGAAGTTGGACATATGGGTGTGCTGGCAGTAGAGGAGGCCGGTATGCGCGGCCTTGCCTTGCATTTCGTACCAAGGCTGGGAGGAGCGCTGAGACACAATGAACTGTTCCCCACGGAGACCGTAGGCCATCTCCGACGCTTCTCGCTGATCATACCCTTCTTCACCGGACATCCTGAAAGTATGAGGCGCATCGACATATGAGAGGAGTGCCAAAAACAAAATATATATATATATGTATGCACTAATCCAAAGAAAAAAAAATTCTCATCAAAAAGAAAAAGAAAAGCAACAAAAAAAAAAAAAAAAAACAACAACTAATCCAAAAAAATGTGTGTGTGCATGCCAAAAAAAAAAAAAAATGTGTGTATGAGTACTAATCCCAAAAAGAAGATGTGTGTGTGTGCATACTAACCCGTCAAAAAAAAATGTGTGTGCATGAGTACTAATCCCAAAAAGAAAATGTGTGTGTGCATGCTAAAAAAAAATAAAAATGTGTGTGCATGAGTATTAATCCCAAAAAGAAAATGTGTGTGTGTGCATACTAACCCGTAAAAAAAAAAGTGTGTGCATGAGTACTAATCCCAAAAAAATGTGTGTATGTGTGTGTCTACTAATCCAAAAAAAATGTGTGTATGCGTACTAATCCAAAAAATGTGTGTATAAATGTACTAACCCATTAACAAGCAAAAAAAATGTGTGTGTATGTGTATACTAATCCACCAAACAAAAAAAAAACAAAAAAACAAAAAAACAAAAAAAATATATACATAAATACGCATACTAATATATATGCGCTAAACCAAAAAAGAGGGGAGAGTCACCAATCCATCAAAAACAAAAAAAGAGAACCCCACAAAAACAAAATAAATAAATAATAAATGGGAAATAGGCCTAAGAAATCAAATATTTCAAACCAAAAAAAAAAAAAACAACTAAATCAAAAAGAGACAAAAAGAAATGTAGGCATCACAAAGCATTTCACCATATATAAAAAAAAAAAAAAAAAAAAAAAAAAGAAGAAGAAGACAGGCAATCCAAAAGAAAAAGGAAGGATAATGGTTACCTTCAATGGAAGAGAAAAACAAAGATCGACGGAGAACGAGGACCATTGATCCACAACCGTGACCCCCGGCAATAGAACTCAAGCCAAATCAAATGAAAAAACCCTAAGGGGTTGTCCCGGACTCAAGAAGAAAGGAGGGAGGAAGATAGAATTTGAAAAGGGGGGCCCCTTTTGTGCTCGGGCTCGGGCAGTTTCGTAACTACCAAATTTTAGACGGGCATATATAATATATACGCCCTACCATTTTTCGCCAGATTTTGGTCAGGCGTATATAATATATACGCCCGACCAAAAATGGCAGTTTCTAAATTGCCCGGCCTCCTTTTTCGATTTGAGGCCCGACGGACCCCTTGTATGTAGGACCACTGCCCGGACCCCCCTCAGAAGCCCATATATCATCAGGCGAAGGTGCACGCATCTCCAAATGGCCCTTCGAGTTCACTTCGATTGGCCCAAAGGGACCGTGCTACAATAAACGGATCTAGATCTGTAGGCGCCCACCTAATGCGCCCACAGAATAAAAAAAAAAGAAGAAGAAAGGAAAATATATAACACTAGTTCTCAAAGGAGCGTTGCGATGACCATTTGCGCCACTCTGAGAACCGTGTTAAATCAATTCGGAATGATCGGGTCCGCCCGAAAGTTCTCAAACCCCGTTTCATACAGGGACACTTTGTACCTCACCCGGCAGGCAGATAATTTTGCCCATCTCCGGTCACTGTTCCCTACAGAGTCCCCCAAGAGTCGAGACTTGATCCGACATGCAAATAAATTCATCCACCACCGGTCACGCTTGGGAACATGCACCTAGCCCCAAATCTCCCCCAGCAAGAACCGAGGCCTGATCTGGCAGGCAAACCAAGAACCCGTCACCAGAATGCACACGTCCCTAAGGTATATCAACATGGCAAGTTGATTTGCCTAAGGATACGTGCAAAAATAAAACCCGTTTGAGCATGTTCGAAGTCTCGAACTGACATGTGCAAAAAAAAAGAGAGAAGAAATAACAACCTATTATTGCATAAGTAAAAATTAAAAAAAAACCTGAGTGGGTTGACCCCACCTTCCAAGCATTCACTATGGTCATCCCCCTTCGGATCTATGTTGACCAAGAGTGCCCCCGACTTCAGACCATTCGAAAAGTCTATTGCCAGTTGAAACTGACCCGTCAAAAATAAAAATACAACCAACCAAACTATGTGCAAACATACAGACCAAAGGGCTCTTTTCCCTTTTATTTCCTTTTACACAGGCTTAAAACCTGTATAGGCACGGTGTCCCTGTGGAATGTACGCACTTACGTCTGAGTATCCGCAGGACGGTGGTTTGTCCTCGTAAATTATACCTTAAGGTCGAGGCTTCCATTCGCGCCTATTTGCTGCTTATCGCCCCTGATGGGTGTCTGTCTGTACATAGTTAGTACGATGTGATTTCATTAAGGATGGATACTAGAATTGGCCATCTCTTTCAAGGGATGATTGGTCCTAGCCCGATCTTTTTTAGCTTTGTCTTAAGTTAAGGCATTCCGGTTCATGTGAATCAGGAGCACCTCGCCACCAGAACGAGCACATCCCCAAGGTGCACCTATCCCTGGCAAAGCGCACGCATTCTTAAAGCGTATCAATTGACATTTGATCCACTTAAAGAAGCTGTGCAAGAATAAAGTTGACAGAGGTCCTTGAGCTTTGCTTAGAGGCCTCGAAAAAAAAAAAATTTAGAAAATGACACAAAAAATTTTACTCAGAAAATGGGCATGCATTCCCAAGAAGTGTTGCGATATCAATATTTGCTTCACTCGGGTAAAGCGTGCTAAAGCAACCTCGAGGTTGATGGGTTCGCCCAGAAACTTTGAACCTTACCTAGGTAAGGGCACCCATGGCCAATCCAATGGAGCTGTCAATATCCCATAGGATTGGACATAGTTTGAAGGCCTTCGCTTTGTGTGCTTCGCATCAGTTCCGAAGCATAGATCGATCATCCCGTTTCATGGAGCTGTCTGGTTCAGATTAATACTCAACATCACAAATCTATAATTTCCCTCAGGAAGTGGACGATATCCCTGCTAGCGGGCTTACACTTTTTTTAATCATCGCAGTTATGCCCAGTAATGTCGCAATGCGCTTGGGGACTGTTAGCTTTGAGGTATGGACGATATCCCGAAATGAGAGGGCTTACGTACACTCACCATCACCATGAATGTTTGAGAATTGAGTTGAACCAGGTGGACCCATCAAACGTGCCTTGGACCTCTTCAGATGTCTTTTGTCTTTGGCATCCGATCATTAGTGATCGAATACCAAAGAGGGGCATCTGTAGACACCCAAATTCGGCCCAAGGCCCGATCAATCTGTACTTCGAGAGAGATGTACCCCTGTGCTTCCGATGGCACCCCCTGAACCCTTAGGAACCTACCTAGACCATTAGGAATCACCCTAAAACCTTCAGAGCCATTCCCCCAATCCTTAGAAGTCACCCCTAAACCCTAGAATCCCTTCCCAGACCTAACTTAAACCCTTCTGAGCGGTTGATGGGATGAGAGCTATAGAATTTCACATAGACCATTACCAAGGATGAGCCATATACTATTGGAAAGAGGACTTATCCAGCTTTCCAGCAAGCCAAATATCTCCCAATTTGGAGCTACGGTTCAAAAGTTTATGGCCGATTGAAGTTTCACATAAAATCATAAAAATTTTGCTCAGGCGTGTATAATACATACGCCCAGCCAATTTAGCCCCAGATTAGTCAGGCGTATATACTATATACGCCTACCTTTTTTGAGGGAAATTTGGCCAGGCGTATATAATATATATGCCCAGCATAGGTGGGACCCACCACGGGCTTCATCTTCCCAAAGCTCCCTTTTTTTTGGTGAAATTTGTTGTTCCTAAACTGGGCGTATATAATATATATGCCCAGCTTAGCTATAGTAACTGTCATCAGTTGCTCGAATTTCCTTCACCTGGTTTGACCTTTTGACCATCCCCTTAGTTGGGGTGGGTGTCTTGAGCTTGGTTGCACCCCCCTTTGAGCTTATTTGCAACGCTTAAGTCACCTATGGTCTCACTCCATCATCTGCCATTGAAATCGATTTCCCAAAACCCTAGGACCTTGAAAACCTAGAAAACCTTAGATGGGGGATTACCTAATTGCTAAACCAATTAGCTCTTAAGTAAGCCCCTAACCCTCCCTTTCTCTATAAATAGAGAGGCCCCCCTCTTCCTTAAGGGTTGAAAAAATTGGAGGTTAAGGATTTTGAGCTTAAGAGAGAACCCTAGTGAGAGAAAATGCACACATTTTTCCAGAATTCCAGCATGCTTAGTTGATCCATTTCAACCCATTTCCCCCACTAGATCATTCCCTTTAGCTAAAGTCTAGCCTTGAGTCTTACCCTAAGCTCCCTATTTTATCGAACCCTAGCATTAGAATCCATTCCCATACCATTTAAACCATCGAAAGCACACCAAAGTGAAGAACTTCCACGGTGCAACAAGGGCCCGTGAGCTCCAGCTCACCCCTCTCTTCCTCTACCTTCTTGGTGCTTCCGCCGTCCAAGGGTTCAAGCCGTTCCGCCACCGAAATTTCAGTTTGGCTCAAAGCTTGGTAGGACTGTATTGCCTTCGGGCAAGGGGAAACTCCGCCCTTTTACCTTTAATTTTTGGCCATAGATAGAGACCGCTACGTGAGGGTTGATCGGGTGCCTAAACCCTTCTCGATTGATAACCGAAGCCCCTACCCTAGAGCCTTTGGCAAAGACCGGTAAATCAGAGTCATATTTAGCATTTCAGTGCTCAAAATATTGATTTGAAGGTTTCCCAGGTCACCAAAAGCTCCGGGTGGCGACTCTACATTTCATCAAAAGCAAGTGCATCGCCGCGACGGGTTCGAGAGGATCCATGGTCGCACACACCCCTATGCCCCCATACCGCCTCCAAAGGAAAATTCGATCCACCCTATGCCTCAAAACTACGCCTACAGCATCCCGCCACATCAACCACACCCCCATCACCCCCAGAATATACACCTAGCTCAACACATCATTCATCCACAAACCACTCATCCATTCACTCTCTCCCATCCCCTAAAAGCCGTGTGGCCTCACCAGGTCGTCCAACCCATCACCCCCAGGTCCAAATAGTGGACCTCGCCCCTCACCAGTACAATGACCAACAGTACAAGGAGGACGAGATCCGCAACAGTGGAGGAGCTGCCAGCTTCGGCCCCCCCAGGCCCGTCATCATCACACCCAGGGTCGAGCCAAATCAGGGGGAAGTAGCCTAGCTACAGCCTCAAAAGAATCAGAGCAGCTGAGAGAATAGATAGACAGAATACAAAAGTAGCTGACGAAGATGGGAGGGCTAGAACTGCATTCGACAGACTTTTCAGACTTATGTCTGTTCTCGGATGTCCTCCTACCACAGAAATTTAACATGTCGTTATTCGATAAATATAATGGCACTAGTAACCCCATCGCCCACTTAAAATCTTACTGTAGGGATATGTGTCAATACGGCGGAGATGAATGACTCCTGATCAAAGTGTTCCAAAAGAGTCTAACGGGCCCTGCGCTGAGATGGTTCATGTCCCTAGAACCATCCATGATAAAAACTTGGAAAGATCTGACACACTTATTCCAAGAACAGTATGTCTATAACATGGACATAGAGCCAAGGAAGTCCGATCTGGCCCGTTTGAAGCAAAGGCATGATGAAACTTTCAGTGCCTACTAAGGGAGGTGGAGGGCATTGGCTGCCCAAGTGACCCATCAGATTCTTGATGATGAACAGATTGAATTGATAACCAAGGGAGCTCTCCCAGTCATCGCAGAATTTTTGGTATATCAGCAGCAGTCAGTTTTGCTGATTTGGTCCGAAATGCCAACCGTTGCGAAGACGCCGTTAGAGAGGGCAGATTGGGAAAGAGCATGGCCAACGGGGCCGCTGGGGTTCGAAAAGCTACTGAACTAAGGATTGAAAGAAGACCAGGGGCAGAGGTGCAGAACATCGTTTATCCCTAGGCCAATACCACTCCGATACAGCTCTAGGCCACACACCCACCCTCGTTTCGAACAAGCGCCAAGGTCGAATAATAGACTGAGGGTCTCGTTCACCTAGGAACAGATGAAAGCACGATTAGAATAGGTCTTCACGCCGTTAGGGCAATCATTAAGTGTCTTATTACCAGTATTGCTATAAAAGGGTCTGGTCAATTTACTCCAGCCTCGCCCACCACCCAATCTGATACCAAGAAACTATGACCCGAACCTGCATTGCAACTTCCACTAGGGGCCAGGTCACCCTACGGATCGGTGCTTCCCACTAAAGCACGCAATCCAAGATTTAATAGAGGCGGGAAAAATTATTCCCCCCCCCCCGCTTCCTCAAGGGCAGAACCAAAACATCCATCAAGCCCCTCTACCACCACATCCTGGAGGCCCCAGGCCTAACATCCATTGGGTAGAAGAGGAAGAGGAAGAGTTCGACCCCTCGGATTACATCAGTAGTCAAGAGGAGTTTTCATTTCCCAGGCTGAACGAGAGCGAACCAATTGTAGGGGTAATCGAGCCGCTGTATTTAGCCGATTACTTCCCCACCCCGGCATACCAAGAGGAACCCCTAGATTTAGGGCAGTATTTTTCCACTCCCGCTCCTGCCTATCAAATCCAAACTAGCTCAACCCCACCATAATCATATGCATATCCGCCCCACTCCCAATTTACCCCACAATGCACACCACCTCCCAGTCACCCCACCCCATACACCATCCCACCATCAGCTACCCCATATACCTTTCCGTCGCACCAAAATCACCCCACGCCATACATAAATCCACCACCCCCATACTACCCCACCTCATACACACCCCCAAATCCCACCGCCCAGCATACTACCCTGCCATCCCTAAATCACCTCGCCCAATACACAACTCCACCATCCCTAAATCACCCCGCCCCATGCACGACTCCATCATCCTCGATTTACCCCGTCTCATCCACAAACCCATCATCGCCCCATCATGCCACCCCGATTACAAACTCTTCGTACCAGTACCCCCCCGCTCCATTTGCTACCCCGTCATACCCCTATCACCCCGCTCCACCTGTAACTCCGACATCTCCTAGTCACCCTATCCTAGTCACACCCCCACCATCCCTTCGTCATTTTGCCCCCAATCCAGCTCCACCCCCATCCAAACAAACAACCCCTCACCCACTCCCCTTATCACACGCTCCTAATCACCACTGGTCTTACCATGCCCTGGTAATGCCTGCACAAACCCCCTCCGCACCCTCAAACCCAACTTCGCCACTTCCCGCCAATACCATTACACCCCCTATTAGAGTCAACCTGGTTGGGCCCGAGAATTCGACATACCTAGCCCAATCCGCCCCTGAATCACCAAGCACTCCCTTCCTCATCCCAAAACTCGTCTGTCGAATTTATCACCCGGTCAGGCAGGATTTCTACACAGCCAAAAGCATCGGGGGCCAGTAGAGGAGAAGAGAAGAAGAAAGAGCAAGCCGCAGGGAACCCCTTTGAAAAAATGGCCAAAGAACATGTGTTGGAGACACAGCTCAAGAGGACACCCGCACATATTACTATCTGGGATTTGTTGATCACGTCCTCGCTCCACTTTCAGGCCTTAATGGGAGCACTCAAAGGCGCGCATGTTTCTACCCACGTAACCCCAGACGAGGTGGGAGAAATAATTGGGCAAGTATTGGCCCCAAATGCCATCTCCTTCACTGATGCGAATCTGCCGCTCGAAGGGAACAACCACTCTAAGCCCCTGAATATAACAGTGGAAGTAGGGAACCTGGTGGTACCGTTGGTCTTGATAAACAACGGGTCGGCATTGAACGTATGCCCTCTAAGGACGGCAATCAAAATCGGTGCGAACCCCAACACCTTCCAGCCATCCATAACAAGTGCCAGGGGATTCGACAACACTCGAAGAGAATCATAGGAGAGGTAGACCTCGACCTGATCATCGGGCCGTAAACCTTCACTATCCCCTTCCAGGTAATGGACATCAAGTCTACATTTAATTTACTATTAGGTCGGCCGTGGTTGCATGAGATCGGGGCAATACCATCAACTCTACACCAAAAGCTCTGATTCATCTCAGGCAGAAGAATCATCACCATCGTAGGTGAGAGCAGAGAAGACAGGGAGCGGAGCGCTCTGCATATTGAAAATCCGAAAGTGCTTGACATGCCGCACACAGTAGATGATATTGATCTCCATCGATTTGAGTATGACTTCTCCGCTGTTACCCTCGAGCCGATTGAAAAAACCTCTGCCAAAATTGGAGGAGGAATGGAG